>CM060907.1:281873906-284441406 GCA_030737815.1 Allium fistulosum | reverse complement strand
GAAGATCGCCGCAGCTAACTCTAAATCATGGGATGAATATTTTACTTCATCCAACCTGAGCTGTCGAGAAGCGTAGGTAATTACCTTAACCTTCTGGATCAACACAGCTCCTAATGCAGTCTCACATGCATCTATATACACTAATAACCCTTGATTACTGTCTGGCACAACAAACACGAGCGCATTGGCCAATAAATGCTTTAACATAGGCATGCTTCCTCGCATCTGTAAGACAAAACAAACTTAACGTCCTTTCTGGTTAGCTTAGTCAGGGGTGCTGCTATCTGCGAAAAATCCCTGATACATCTCCTGTAATATCTAGCCAATCTAAGAAAACTTCTTATCCCGATCACTGTCTCGGGTCTCTTCCAACTATTAACCGCTTCAATCTTAGCTGGATCAACTGATAACCCTTCTCCTGAGACTACGTAGCCAAAAAACTTTACTTCTTTCTTTCAGAAATGATACTTCGAAAACCTTCGCTTTCAGCTGATGTTGTCTTGGTGTCTCTAACACTATTCTAAGATGAACCTTATGCTCTCTTTCATCCTCAGAATATATCAAAATGTCATCTATGAACACCAAATGAATCTATCTAAGTGCTTTTAGAAAATCTGATTCATCAAATCTACGAAGATAGCTGGCGCATTTGTTAGCCCGAATGGCATTACTAACCACTTGTACGAACCATATCTCGTTCGAAACACCGTCAATGGAATACTATCCTCCGCCACTCTTAGCTGATGGAACCCTGTAGCTAACTCCTATTAGAAAAACACTTTGGCTCCACTCAAGTAATCGAATAAGTCGTCGATTCTCGGCAAAGGATACCTATTCTTAATTGTCATCTCATTCAACTTACGATAGTCGATACACAACCTTAACGACCCGTTCGATTTCTTCACAAACACCGCAGTCGCTCCTTAAGGCGAACTGCTCGGTCTGATAAAGTTCTTTCCTTCTAAGTCCACTAGCTCCATATTTAATTCCTCTATCTCGGTAGGTGTCATCCTACTAGGTGGTCTGCTTATGGGTTCTACTCCTGGCATAAGATTTATTCAAAACCCGATAGTTCATTTCGGTGGTAGTCCTATGACCGACTCAAAAACATCACAAGTTCTCTTGCTACCAATACCTGATTCAACTCTTGTTCTGCTTCTATAGCATTCGACAAAGCACAAATTACTGGACTCGGATTCATGATTGAGTATACTATTCGGCCACTACTACTAGGTTGTCTCAATGATATTTCCCTATCCTGTCAAAATATTCTAGCATCATATATATCTAACCAATCCATACACAATATGATCCCAAAGCCTTCGAAATCAAAGACATACAAATTAGATGCAAACTGGTGATCTAATAAATCAAGTTCTAACAAGTCACATCTCATCCCCAGAGTTGCATACCCTCCTATTGGATTCACAACCCTTAAGGAAGTAACTAGGTATGAAGGTACTAAGCATAACTTATCTAACAAACACTAAGATATAAATGAATGCGATGCACCGATATCAAATAGTATCCTAACTAGTATACTATGAATCAAAAGCATACCTTCCATCATAGATTTTTCCCTTCTCAACTGCTGTCAGTCTAGAGGATGATGGTTCCAAAGCATAGACTTTAACCTTCTCAGCCTTGGTAGCTTATGGACACTTGTTCTTGTAATGCCCCACTTGGTCACAGTTAAAGCACTTAACATTTTACTTCCCCACAACCACCTTTCCATCACCCGAGCAACACTCATTAGCATAGTGCCCCCACATATCGCACTTATAACAAACAATATCTGCCTTCACCTTCTTAGCTGCTCCTCCTTTCTGAGCACCCTTCTATTTAAAAAAATTTCTTTTCTTATTTCGAGATTCCCGAGTCTCCGTTGACTTCTCCTTCCCGAAGGTAGGAAGCATTTCTTCCTTTCTACTCACCATCTCCACTACTACAGTTGATGGATCTTGAAGGTGTGGCATGGTTGCTCGAGCAATTTCCAGCCTTAACCCCTAGATAAGCTTCATGTTCCTCTTAGTGACAGTGTCACAGTGGCATATCCATACCTGGACAGCTCATCAAACTTCGCAAAATACTCCAATACTGACATATCCCTATTATTACCATATCGTCATTGAGAAAGTCCTACAACGATTCAGCCTTGATGTTGTTGGATACGGTGATGTCGATGTTAGCATGGATGCAGCAAGGTATGATACTATCATTATCATCATCGAGAGAACTGTACATATTAGTCAACCTCGACATCACTGGCACAATGGTGTCGACACCAATAAACATGGTTAAGAGGTTGTCAAAGATGACTCAAACAACATTAAAGCTGTTAGGCTCATCGAGTTTCACCAAACTTTCAACTCAACATCGTCGCCAATTTACAAAGAATGGCAGTTGAAGTCCGTCGAGGATCAACACTGCCGAGTCATCAAGCCTAATGGAAAGCAAAGCATATCTATACACGCGATGTCAATATTCATCAATATCGATGTCCATGGATGATGTCAACGTCACATTCTATCAACAATGGGATGTCAACGTCGAGTATTGAGACCGCAAAAGTCATGCCAAGGAAGATGCAATTGTGCAGACTTCGATGCGCGACAATTCCGATCATGTCGAGGCCGATAAAACATTCACCTTTGACACTCGACAAGGCTAAAAGTGTCGAGATTCATGAATGCCAAAGTTTTTCACCAGCCAAACTCTATAAATAGGGACCGAGGGTCTATATTTGGGGATCGAGATTTTCTTTTCTCACTTTTTATCCATTTAAAACCCTAAATTGAATTGGGGATTCGGCTCATTGTAAAATCAAGAGTCTTGTATCTACAGCAATTTGTTCAATTAATAAAGAGATAGTTTGATTAGCTTGATTTAAGTTGCGATCTACACATTCACATTCTATTTCAAGTTTATTCTGAAATTCATAATCTCGACATGATTATGCACACTGTAATAAACCTCGTCGAGCCTCATAGTTATTTATAACCTCGACAACCTCAATATTAATCACCCTTTGAATAACTTCATACTCGATTGCATCATAGACCTTGATGTCAAAGCTGAAACTCGACATGTATAAACATGCCTAACCTCGATATCTCCAGTGACATATGCCTTACCTCGATGAATTCAATGACATCATGCCCAACCTTAATGACTTACATTGACCTCGACAAGACTCTCCTCTAAAAATTTCTTTACTTTTACACTTTAATGTGTTAACGAGTTTATTCGTTAACATTTTTAGCGCTAGAAGGAAGGCTCGAAGCTCTGACTTATGGTTGAAAGCTTGCACATAGCTCACTCCTACCAATTCTATTCCTAACACATTCCAAGTAACTTAAATCTCCGATACAATGATGTTTAATCGTGTTAAGCGATCTGAGCAAGGCTTCTCCGAACCTCAAGCAATCAGTTCCACTTATTGAATGGATATTGATCCTCGATACCATAAAGAACAAGCGCTAAGATTGAGGGCCTTGCAAATCATAAATAGAAAGAAACAAACAGTTCTCTATGATCTAGATAAATGGAGCATAAATCCATTCCATGTGGGTCCAAATCCAATTTTTGCTTGGGGAAAAGTACACCAGAGAAAAATAATTTGTTTGTAAGGATAAAAAGAGCTATTCAACTTCAGGCCAAAGGGACTATATTTGAAGATAAGATAACAAGTGACTTCGATGCATTTGCTCAGATATGGCATGGAGTAACAAATCGATCATCAACTCCTGAAAAAGTTCAAAGAACTTTAAAGAGGAAGCTGATAATTGATGATGAAATACCAATGGTAAGCAACAAAAAGTCTAGGCAGCAATCCCAAAAGCTAGCATTCAACTCTCGAAATATTATGTTCTTACTACTCTCGAAAACATTTACTTCCTAACAAAGGATGATCTCAATTATTGGCCTTGATAGAAGAGAATGCCTAAATTCAAAAGGAACCTCGAGAATTTGTACTGCCATTATCACCGTTCAAGCAGACATGATGCCAACCAGTGTAGAGACTTAGAGGGAAAGATCATTAATTTTCTAAGTCAAGGCAAGCTCAATGATTTTGTAAAAAGATAATAAATTAATTCAGTAGTAAAGAATACACGATTCTACATGGTCGGGAGTAAGATTCTCCTTAAATATGGAAAGTACCTAAGATGGTAGACTTGACCGCGCCAAGATGGCCAGGTCAAAAAGCCTTTTAGAGGGAGGTTAGAGTGAGGCTTTAGTCCCACCAGAAATGGCCAGGCTAAGCATCTGCAAGCCCTAGATACCACTAACATGGCCATATCAAAGCACCTCCTAAAGGGAGGATGGAATAAGCCTTTGACATCGCCTTAGCCGGCCGGGTCAAAGCACAGACCACCTTCATTCCCGACTATAAGGTCTGTTTGAAGCGCCTCCTAGAGGGAGGTCGGATAAGTCTTTGGTCCTGCTTGATGAAAGCTAACCAAATGCATCGGACAACCTGATTCATCGCCTAAGATGGTGGTAAGGGGTCACAACAAAGGATTAACAATATCCAAATCCCAAATTGTGGCATATAAAGGGTTAACAATATCTGAAGCTCGAAGAGTGGCATAACAAAGGATTAACAATATCCGAAGCCCGGAGGGTGGCATAAAGTAAGGAAAATCAAATAACTAGTTTTCTATAAGAAGATCTGCCAAAATTAAGAATCGGAAAACACTCCAAGCTAATTAACATCCACTATTTAACCATCACCAAATGATAATTTTTGGTCGTCTACTATTTTTACCAAATAGGATCTTTGGTCTGCCGTTTAATTCTATTCAAGTACAAAAGACAGATTTCGATTCAGAAACTGCAATTGAGGTAATATCCTGGCAATTTATAAAATAATCTTACAATATATTACAACACGTGTAAAGTTATAGGTACTAAAGGTCAAACAAAATAAGCTTTCAATTCAAAGGCTCTGTGCTACTTTATCAAGATTCTTAGAAACTAAAGGATTGATGACATGATGAATAGCTTCACTAAAAACTTCTTTAAGCATTTTCTCTTTCTTCTGAATCATGTCGGCATCATTAATGGCCTCAATATGAGCCTTTAGAGTATGATTAAAAGCTTTTTTAGCACCATTTAAAGTCTTGATATCGCTTTCAAATTCCTTGACTTTTTACTTAAGAAAGTATTATTCATGCTCCAGCCTTTGGACCTTACCTTTAAATTCAATATAGCATTGAGATGTCTTTTCTTTCCATTGCTTGTCTAAATACTGCATGATTTCTAACTTAAATTTTCTACTCCACTCGGCGATCACCTCATTACTTATACCTAGAGGTGAGTTTATCAAAATCAAAAATTCTCGAATCGCCAAGGAACAATATCTGGTTGTCCTGCCAACATTTGGAGTAGCAGGAACAGTGGGAGAAGGTATGTTCGGAATGCTTTCACCCATAACAAATTCCATTGATTTATGATAGGCCTGACTATATGACAATTTTATCTCGAGATCACTTATTCATTGGTGAAGCTTAGCTGTTTCAATATCAAAGTCAACAGGAGTGTGAATTTTATTCGACCTCTAATCTTGAAGTAATTTCATTCTTCTTCTTGGATTCAGCTTCCAAGCTAGTGATTTGTTCTTTAAAACCTTTGACGATCACTCTTTGAAATAGAAACTTTCTATGCCATTTTTATGCTTCTGAATTATGTGGAAATTTGATGGCAGAGGCATTGTTACAGGAACTTCTCTGTTCGAGATCAGCTACCAACCTATCCTTGAGATCAATTAACCGAGAGTGAGACTCTATAAGAGCAAGTGTAATTGATAATTGCATTTCCTATTCAAAATATAAAACATAAGAATTAATGCACTCAAAAACATTCCCTTTCATTACAACAATAGTAAAGTTTACAATCAAAGAGAATAAAAGTCAAGATTACATCATATTTCTGTCAAAGATAGTTTACACTACAAATTACATATCACTAGTATTTAAAGTTTTGAAACCGCAATCTTAGTTTTTTCAAGCGATCTAGCAGTCAAAGTAAGTGTAGAATCGAAAGGAGCCTTAATGCCTTCTGGGGTGTAAACAGGAGGATATCAGCGATAATCTCATTCTCCGACTGGAGGGCTATCATGGCTACATATTAATTTTGCGTGGTATGATGGAATTTTCTTAAGTATCCTATCTTCTTCATTGCCCAGGAAGTCAAAGTGAAAACTAAGATACCACATAAAAACTTACTGTAAACCTTGGAGGAAACGATGTCTGGCTACTTCGACATTGTAAAAATAGAAGTTTTTTCTAAAAACTCCCTCCTTAACCTGACATGTTTACTCAAGATGTCCTTAAGAGTAGGGCTGGTTGAAAGATCTTTATTCTATGCAATATGTTAAAATTAAACCAGGAATTAAGGAGCTGATATATTAACATTCATAAAATAAACCTAGTAGTACACAATAGTTATACAAGTTACTCTGGTTAATACAAAATATAATTCTTATACATTTCAGGAGTAAATCTCTCTTTATTATATTAAAGTATTCTCGGGGGAAGAGAGAGTAATGTGGGGGAAATAGGATTGACTCGGAGAGGGTTACAACACTCTTGGGGGTAAGGATCAGGAGGTCCAAATTCATCTAAATATCTACGATGTAGTCGTCTGATTAGTCCTCTAATTTTCTCACCTAAAAAAAGAGAAATCAGTGATTAGATTCCTGCGATAAGTTTTGTACATAAACTCTACTAGAGTATCCTTATCATTTATAAGCATCCAAAAAGGTCATTAATTTAGCATTTTCCTCCAAAAGATTTTCCCGATGTTACCTAGCCTTCTTCATCTGTGGAGCAACTTCTTGTTCTTTAAAATATATCAGTTTTAGTGTGCTCCTAGCAAGGTCATGGTATTTCCTAGATAAGTTTTTGTACTCTTTCACCTCCTTATCCATTTCTCTTTTTAACAGGTCTATGTCCATTTGTTTCTTCTCAAGCAGAGCATCATAATAGTATTTCGACTTTCTCTTTAATTAAAGTAATCAATGAATTAACTAAATATTTGAAAATTAAAAGCATTTGTATAAACCAATTCATACCTAAGAAGAAGAAACCGGAGGTGATGAAATTTTTCTCTCCATTGGCTTCTGGCTTTGAGGTGCACTGCCTTTATTCGAAAGATCTATCTATGAAGGGCTAGTGGTAGCCAAGATCTATCTCATCGCTACCACCATAATCATCATGGCAATCATCGTCATCATCATTCCCATTCCCATCATTTCCACCTCCACCTTTACCGTCATCGTTGTTATCATTATCATCATTGTTCTTGTCATCATTATCATTATGACCATCTCCTTTATCTTCAGACTGTGATTCTTCATCACTAGGAGCGTTGTTAAATGTTAACCACTCCTCAGCCTTGATTCTCTCCACAGTAGGGAATTCCCTATCAAGGGTCTCCTTGTCTTTCTTCAATTTCAAACCGAACTTTCTTTTGCATGTATCATTAATAGCTGGTAAAGATGGGAAATCCAGATCCAGATACTTCAGGATGTTATTGGCATATGCAACGAACAAAGCATCTTCGTAACATTCTTCCTTGATCCTCGAAAGAGCAACATTTAAAAAATTGGCAACCTTATTTTTGACATTGATAATAATATCAGTCGAATAGTCCAAAAGGCTGAATTTTCTTTCAAACCACTTGCTAAGCAACTCATTCTCTTTAAATAGCTCGGCGTTTCATTTTGTCAACTCAACGTTTTCTCTAGCCGCCTTCTCGACGCCTTCTTTAAGTTTGAAGATGTCGCAAGTTCAGCCTCCAAATTTTTTATCTTCTCCTCTAATAGTTGCTTGGCTTTTGTTCCTCAACAAGTGAACAAGCTAGATTATTCTTTTCAAAAATAGCTTCATCTTTATTAGCAACAACACTTATCATCCCCTTCCGAAGAGAAGAAATAAAGTGTAACACCCTAATTTTTTATTACATTATTCGGGAGATTTAATTAGATAAATTAAATAGAGTGAAGTAAATGTTAAGTGATAAGGAGGTTGAGATTTGAATAAATCTAGTTAAAGCCGTGCTTAATGAAATAATTAAATGGGCCTAAGAATGGGTTATAAGCTAATTAATTTACATAAGGGTATATTGGGTATTTACCGCACATAACCCTTGATCTCTATAAATTTTTATTCCTACCATTTCATTCCCATTCACATCACTTTGAAAACATAAGCAAAAATATTAAGAAGGGCCGGCCATTAAGAAAGAAGAATTCAATTAAAAGCTAGAGAATCAAGCTTAAGGAAAATCAATCTCAATCCAATCTCCTTATCAAGGTGAATAATAATTCCATCTCTGTTTTGCTTTGAATCATTTTTTTTAGCTTTAAGGGTAAATTCATTTTTATGGTCAATTGTATGATGATATGCTAGAATATTGATTTGTTTAATTTAAACAAGATTGTTTAAATGGAATTATACACGGTTTTAGGGTAAAATTAGTTTATATTGGTGTTTAAATGCCATGGAAAAAATTTATATCATATAAAACATGATTTTGGAATTGGGTTTCAATTTTGATAATTTTCCAAGCTATGGAAAGATTGTTATGAACTTTCAAAGGAAAATATGGTTATTTGGGTTTATAAATTTATTTCAGAAAATATATTAAGAATTTGGGTCTTAAATTTTGATATTTTAGATAACATGATTAAAGTGAATTTCTGAAATTTTTGGGGATTTTTCCAAAGTGATTTGCTATGCAAATTGAATTATTTTAAAAGAGGGACTTCTTTGTAAAATTGGTTTTGTTTAATGGAAGGGCTTATTTGATTAACTTAACCATGGTTTAGATTTGAAATTAGCGGCAGTTATTTTAGTAAAGAATTTGAAAACGTTAAGGTGACCAGTCCAATGTTGACATGTGGCAGGTTAGTTAGAAAAAAGTTTGCTTTAAGTAGTATTAAACCAGGTTTACTCAGAAAAGTTGGTTCCGCCTTCTATAGAAGTACCTTTCGACACAGCGCTTTCGCCTTCAATCTAGTCGAAACCTACTAAGCCAAAACCAATACACAAGGTATCACAAAGATGGTACGTAGTGGATTGGAGAAAGGTGAAGGCTTAGGTGTCGAAATGGCTTCCGAAGGAGTCAATACCTTGGTTTGTTTTAAAAAGAGAAGCGCCTACCTTTGTTTTATTTAAGCCTTCGAAGGAGTCAAAGCATATGTTTTCGAAAGAGGTTTCTAAAAGGTTTCGAAAGGGTTGCCATTGACATAAGTTAGCTTTCGAATGGGTTCCTTTACTTATGAAAGAATGCTTTCGAAAGAAAGGGGTTCCGACTTAGTGGAAGCCCTGCTGCCGTTCTTTAGCCTTTCGATGGTAGTGAAGTCGTCAATGCTTTTGAAAGGTACTATTTGTTTTTAAAGATCTTTTAAGCCTCTTCCTAAATGCTTTCGATGGGGTCCAAGGGTTTCGAAGGCAATGGCTTCGAAAGGGGTTTCGATGCTATCCTTCAATATTTGTTTAAAAGGTTTAAAGCTTTCGAAAGGGATGGTGTCGGTGCCATCATGTTTTCCCTAATATTTTTATATGATAAAGGATGGTTTTGAAAGAGAAGCTTTCACCTATATTCACTTTGACCCAAATAGTATTTTAAGTATAAACCCAATGCTGTCGGAAGGAGGACTTTCAATGATTTCGGAAGGGTTACTTCCAATGGTTTCGAAAGGGGTACTTTCAATTGGTTTCGAAGCTATGCTTTTAAATGATTAAATGTTGATACTTTAATACATTTGAAAGGTTTCGAAAGAAAGGTATTAAAGTGTTCGAAAAGCAGGTGCCTAATGTTTTGAAAATATATTTTTATGCTTTTGAAGGAGGGTACCCAGGGAAGTCGAAAGCAAGGTTTCGAAAGGTTTTGTAATCCGAACTCAATTTTTAAAAGGACAAACCCATGGCTAAATTAAAGGATTTTTTGTAATGGTTTTCAGAAGAAGCTTTCCTTGATAAAATAATAGGTTAAAGGGATTAACCATGTTTTATATTAAACCCGCATGAGTGGTATTGTTATGTTATTATGTTTGCTTCTTCAAATATAAATATATTCACATTATAATGGACCCATAACTGCATTTTAGGGATAAAGGGCGGAAGAACCAGCTAGGTTGACCCAGTAGTGAATATAATTCAAGTTAGCTCCTAAATGAGTAAAACTGCATCCAGGAGGTCGGGAAGACCAGAATATAGGATGTTAAATATTAAAGAAAGATAATTGCAAGGGCCAATAGTTTCTCAGTAAGCCCATGAAAACAATATATAAAGGAAGATGTTAGAAAGTCAGGTTCATAGTAAGTTCATGAAAACTATGATTTGACACTGGCAGGGGCCAGTAGGTTTGTAGTTATCCCACGAAAACTATATTCAGATTAAGATATTGACAAATGTCAATAGGTTCCTAGTCAGCCCATAAAAACTAGGGTAAGAAGAAAGGATATTGGGGTCACCAATAGGTTCCTAGTCAACTCATGAAAACTAGGTTAAGGGTAAAGATATTGGAGTTACGAATAGGTTCATAGTGATCCCCTAAAAACTATGTAATTGGACAGGGAGTCCTTTGATATTTTACCGGTTATTAGTCAGCCTATGAAAACTAATAGGTTAATAGTAATTCTAGAAACTATAATTGAGACAGATAGTCAGAATGAATGGGGATGGGTAATCCAAAATTGATTCATTTGTTTTGCATATCCTCATATTATATTGTTTTGAATTGTTATAACCACTGTGGATGTAGGAGCACTGTATATGGTTTTTAAAGGTTTTCAGATATTAGTGAGGGGAAAACCCATTCCGCTAAGCGGCATGGTCTCACTAGATATCTAAATGATTTCAGATGATAGATTATTATTCATACCAGGCTTTATGTCTGACTCGAAGTTTATGTTTTCCACTTAAACTCTCGGGTACTCAATGGATTTTGAGTAGTTTGAGAGTTAAGGTTTTCAAGTACCTCATAAGACGAATAAAGCTTCCAAAGACGTGCAGGAGGCATGATAGCTATATAGAGTTTTCTTTTATTTGATTCTGCTATGTTGTTTGTAATGGAAAAGTTGTTATATTGCCTATATATATACTCTAATCATCCAGGGGACATCTTCATATGTCGCTCTTGCCGTATGTTGTAATAAATATATTTTTTCTGAACGTGATTTGCGATTGTGGGATTATGTAATAAACTGGAAATGTTTTGAAATGGATTGTGACTTTGTTTCATGTTTTGAAATTATTTCCATATTAATGTGTTTCTTCATATCAATAAATCTAACACTATCGTATTTGGTTGCCAAGGATTAATAACTATGGATGACTGCAGCATCTATAGCCATTAGTTTTGGGCCTCCAAGTAGGGGGATGTTACAAGTTGTTATCCGAGCATAAGTTTATGAAACTTTAAAAGAAAGTTAAACCTAAAAGATTTTGAAACATAATTCCAATGAATTAGAAATATGATCGGGGTTTGGGTTAACGCTATAGTAACGTACTTGTATTTGATATATATATATATATATATATATATATATATATATATATATATATATATATAAGTACGTATTCCCCTCCCTCTTAGACCGTTCTTTTGTATCTTACTAAGGCTCGTATGCAGATTTATGAGAAGGAAGATATGGAAGTAGGAAACGGAAGAGGAAATCTAAGTGGAGGAAGCACCACAACCAACGGAAATGTTAGACCTAATACTTAGAGGAATCGAGGTCGACAGGCTAATGCTAACCAAAATGTCGAGGCCAATATTGGTGCTGGAAATCCGCCAGTAGATGCGGGAACGGTGTATCAGTTGTTAGCCAATCTTTTACAAGCTGGGGTTGCTGGTAATGTTGGAGGAGCTAATCCTATGGCTCCAGTAGGGAATAACTATGTTAAATTGAGCAGAGATTACACCAGTCTGGGTGGAAAGCCGTTTGTTGGAACAGAGGATGCTGTTGAAGTTGATAATTGGCTATTACACTGTGAGACGATCTTTAATGATCTAGGCTTGGATGATGGGTAAAAGAGGAGGCTTATACTCTAAGAATGAAAGAGAGCATGAAGATTATCTTAGAGTTGTGCTTAAGACGCTGAGGCAGAATCAGCTAAAGGCAAAGTTTTCCAAGTGTCATTTTTGGAAGAAAGAGGTTATGTTTCTTGGTCACGTGGTTTCAGAGAAAGGGTTGTTCGTCGATCCAGATAAGATCGAATCTGTTAATAATTGGAAGATACCAGAGATGGTGACCAAGATTAGAAGTTTTCTTGGCCTTGCTGGCTATTACCGGAGATTTATCAAGAATTTCTCGCGGATAGCAGTGCCTTTGACTAAGCTTACCAGGAAGGAGGTGAAGTTCGTTTGGTCTGACAAATGCGAGGAAGCATTCCTTAAGTCAAAGCATTTGTTGACCAATGCACCAGTGTTAGTAGTTCCAGATGGAAACCAAGGGTTGAAAGTATACACTGATGCATGTGGGACTTGTTATCCCGCCTTTTGGCAAGGCCGTGGCACCAAGGATTTGACTAGGGACTGAAGAGAATTTCTCCAAGAATCAGTTATCTATAGGTTCATGATGGATATAGGCAATCCTGGTCCGAGTCCAGATCGAGCTAGAATTAGCATGGTATGACAAGCAAAGCTATGAAAGGCAACATTCCAAATTTCGGGTCAATCGGAGTTCGTGTGCTCAAGTTATGAATCGATCAAGATCCATGTGAAACATGCCCGTTTCATATCCATCACCCCGTATCCATCCATCTCACATCCATCAGTTAGCCTCCATCGTTCGTATCCATCGTTTCGTATCGATCGACATCGATACAAAACAGACATGACTCAAACACTTGGCGCCCATCATTCGTATCCATTGGATTCGAGCCTATAACAATGGACTTCAACACTCCCTGGATCGATTGCACTTCATTCAACTAACAGCTGCATGTTTCGTATCGATCGCCTATCTAATCGATACAAATGACAGGGCCTATGATCGATATGAAAACAAAGGCAGAGCATCGATACGAGAGGCAAAGTATGGGAGGGATACGAAAGAAGCATTCAACCCAAAGGAAGCAGCCACTATGCACGAATGCATGATCTTCACGAAGCATGCGCGCCATGTCATCGATACGAGCTGATGGATATGAATCCATCGATACGAAGACTTCAGCCTCCCTAGCAAACTCAACCTTGGATCGATCGTATCTCTTAAACTACTAGTCCAAATACCATGAAATTTTCATAGAGGCTTGCAAATCAACTCAAGAACAACCATGATCGATCGCGGCTCGATTGGACCATTTCTTGATCGATACGAAGATAGCATGGATCCATCGGGGATTGATCCCAAATAACCCCAGATCGATTGTGTGGGCGCATCTACGCATGAGAAAGAGTATTATGAGATTCAAGGCAGATATTTCCAGCTCTACGCCTATAAATAGCATCTCAACTGCAACTAGAAAAGGACTTTTATGCTGTTGCTCTGTTGAAACTCCATTGTAATTTGAGCGCTAGCCATTGTTCTATCGTAATTCAGTTTATAATCAGCAATAAACATCAAATCTTCCAAAGTGGACGTAGGCTACAACGCCGAACCACTATAAATTCTTGTTTTCTTTTACTACTGTTCATTTTTTTAGGTGTGATTGTTAGGTTAGCCTCATTTTTCATTCTATTTCTTTATTCTAATCTCTTCAATTACATCCAAAGATGTTGTGCCCATTTTTGGTACAAACACTTTAGCGCTTTCATTGAGAAAACTCCGCTTTTCTCTTATTCTGTGGATCCCCTGCCATTGTTGGATTGCTAAATCTAAGGAGGAGATCCAGATCTATCTTCCTGAAGTTCCTTCCATTCTATCAGATTGTTCCAGATCTAGGAAGAGCTACAGTCAACATGGTGCGCACTACCAAAACCACTTCAAATGCTGCTGATTCGGAAGGAAGGGATAGGCAAAATCCCGCACAGCTAACCACTTCAAGCCAAACATCAGCAGGAGTTCCAGATCCACTCGGTCCAGTAACTAGAGAGGAATTCCAGACTCTTATGCAGGAGCTCACTCAAAGCCGTCAGGAGCTCATCTAGCAGATTCGTGCCAAAACATGGAACTCACAAACCAGCTGAATGAAGAAAGGCGAGGGAGATCTAGAAGGGAGCATGCCTCTTATTCCTTGTCTGAAAGCTCGGCGTCGTCTGACTTCAATCATAGATCTACGCGCCTTCGGTTAGATGGGAACTACGCGGAAGCCTTTGGGCACCCACATGCTATGAATCCCGGACAGGCTAGGATAGGTCCTTCCACCGGGCATCAAGCTGTACCCTCCTCCCAAGGAGGGACACTTCCTTACCACACTACACATGACCACGCAGCTGCTGGTGCTATAGATCTGGATGCTGAGATCCAGAACCAACAAGATCCAGCCCCTCATCACCGCAATCATGTTCAGGATCCTCACTTCCATAAAGACCGGGAGCCAAGGAGGCATGGAACGGACCGTAGACAGCGACCAGACCGTCCTTGTAACATGTAACCCGACCATGCCTTGGTCCTGAATATCCATATGCCTGATATTCCAACCATGATACGTCAGATGATTAGAGAGAGTCAAGGCCTCACAAATGATGATTGTGGAATTTCCATAAGTCATGCCCCGTTCACTAATGACATTCTCTATACGGAGCCACCACATCGATTCAGGATGCCGACCTTGCCGATGTATGAAGGAAATTCGGATCCCAACCAACATATTATGAAATATGAATGGCTCATGAATGTCGCTCGAGCTGACGATGCGGTTAAGTGTAAAAGCTTCCCTATCTCCTTGGGAGGCATTGCGACTATGTGGTTCATCCGGATACCACCCAGATCTATTTCGTGTTTTGATCAGTTAGCCACTAAGTTTGTTGAGCAGTTTCATATGCATGCTATAAGACCGAAGGATGTTACATTGTCCAATGTTACTCAAGCTCCAGGAGAGACTCTTAGGCATTATCTGGAAAGGTTCTATGCTGCTTGTGCTGAGGTCAGCAATCCCAACGATAACTCTATTCTATGGCATTGGCTAAAGGGATCGATCCTGATTCCGAATTTGGTTATTGGTTGGCTGGGAAACCCCCTACTTTTGTTGGACCAGTTCTATGCAAAGGCAGCCCAGTTTTTGAGGAGAGAAGATGCTAGGTAGTCTAGGAAGTAGGACGTCACGGGGCCCACTAGTGAAGGTATCTAGAGTAATGTTGCAGTAAAGCTGACCGGGGAAAGTTCCGGTAAAGTGCAGTTGAACATTCAAAACAAATAAAGTCAGCAGAAGGGTAATGGAAGTCAAGGGAAGAAGAGAGACCCACATCGTGAAAGACCCAGGGCTCCTATGTTAGATCGATATACTCCTTGGAACACATCACTAGAGAATGTTTATCTTCAGACCTGTAATACGGGGCAGTACAAGAAGCTAGCCCCGAAACCATCATCCGAGAAACAGATTCAGACCGAAACATTCAAAACATGGCAAACAATATACTAGAACATTCTTCATCTTGCCATGATCACGATGCCTCGAACCGCACGTGAAATGGATTTCGTATGAGTTATAAGGATTTGAAATTAAAGGACATTTTTTGCAATTAATTTGTTTAATTTTTGTTATTAGTTATATTATTATAATTATATATACACCGCTTTGCTACAATATGTATAAACGTTTGATATACCAATCTCGACTAAGTTTCCCCCTTATTTCGCTCGTCGCCGCCCACCACGTCCATTGTGTCGATCATCCGACCTTGCTAATCGCCTTCCCTCACTTTGCTGAGTCCAGCGCTGCTCCTGACATCACCTGCGATGCCATGCTCTGGTCAGTGAAGTTCAGCAACTTTTTGGTCAATTTTGACGACTAAATGATGATCTGACTCGATCGGAAACAACCATTAGGACCTGCTTGATATTCTTCGCCCATCCATACTCCCCAATCATCACCTTTTTGTTATTTCACCGTTGGATCGAAACAAATGGTCCATGTTCACCGATCTTCTGACGAGTTATCTGATCAAACCGTACACCCAATCGACGAATGAATTCGCATCATCGAGAACTACAGTTTTGATATATAATATGTCGCTTTGGAACACTTGTATATTTTGCACTTTTTAAATTAGAAGGTGATTAACGTTCTCTAATTACGATGGATATTTTTTTTTTGAAATCATCTAGCCATAATATTCGTCCTATTCAGGTGTATATATAAAATATCAGTTTTTAATTATTAGTTTATCATTATAAATTAATTTGAGATCGTTGGAGGTAAGTTACTACGTCATACTCATATATATACGCAAATATGATAAATCTCACTCACCGATTAGCTGTGCATTTTCTTCGATATGATGTAGATCCTTCCTCTCCTTCGCTATCCAGAATTTACATGCCTTAAGAACTATAAATTTCCCAATAGCTTCCATTTATTTGCATAGCTCTCTTCGCGGTGATTGATTCAATATATTATTTTGTTTAATTTGGATTTGATTTGATAGATTATAAATTGATTAGGAGAATCTATAGTTAATTGAAAATTAGGGTTTTAGAAGTGGAAGCAAGATTATTAGAAAAGAATAGGGTTAGAGATCTATTTATAGGCTAAAAAATATAATATCTAGGCTATATTTTCGAAATCAATATATTACGGAAATGCCACTGGGTTTTGACTTAATTTCTAGCTCCTTTACCAATTTCAACAAAGTATATATGTTTTCTGACTATAAATGACATTCTGCATACAATGGAATAGGTGTCGAAGTCTAATTCCAATTCCTATATAAATTTACTATTTTTCCATCTACGTTAAAATTACGATTTTACCCTTTTAATTTAATTATTCTATTTCATAAAATTACGAGGTATTACATTATCCTCCCTTATAAGAATTTCATCCTCGAAATTTCAAGAGATGGACAATGCAACTCGCATTATAGCGTACAAACATAAAAAAAATAGCCATATCCATCTAGCATCCATCATATAATGTAAACCAAACACAACCAAGGGTATAACATGCATATGATGATATGATATGGTATGAGATGAATGAAAATGCAACTAAATCGACCTCCTATATAACTGCAAATGCAGTGCAGCCAATATGCATGCAAACATCCTAATATATATATATATATATGTGTGTGTGTGTGTGTGTGTGTGTGTGCGTGTGTGCGCATTCATACATCCATATGCAACATCCATATCAAAGTGCAAGTAAACAACCATGTCCATGAACAAATCAGTAAATGCTTGTATAAAATAACAATAAATAACACATATAAAATTATCTAGCACAAGTTAGAACATCTACCATGGGAATCTTTCATGGGTTGAGATGTATATACATACAATCCAACATGGTATAAAATAAACTAGTATAACTCAAACAAAGCAACCAAAACACATTATAAGGATGTGCATACAACCAATCCTAGCATCCATACATCCATACCTATGTCAACTAGTTAATTAAAGTAACCATGCAAACAAACAACGACCCAATGAGCAAACTAATTACAAACTACCCAAGAGAGAAACCTATTGGAAGAGAACTCGTGATGGGAAACTCTGATAATCTCCTCGAGCTCCATCACACTCCTATCAAAACTTTTTCATCATTCATTTCCTTATATTTATTCTATATTATATCAAGTCCTAAGGTTTGATACCTTTGGAGTATTTTAAACTCCATCTCTACATTCACCTCATAAGCTTACTAATCTCTACCATAACCACTAAATCGCCAATGTAAGTCCGTAGATGGGATAAACAGAAAATGTGTGAATGCCCACCAACTTTTCAAGAAGCCACCTACATGTGCTGACTTCCTTACTCTCTATAAAATTAGGAGAGGACCAATAACTTATGGCGCTAGCTTTCCCACATAACATATCTCAATAGTGAGTCCTTCTCCTACCTAACTACCCATTATGGACTTTCTATGCATGTCTATCCTATGTGTTTTCCATCCTTTAGCGTATCACTAAGGTGTCTATACTCATATAATATCCACACATAGCTTAGTTTTAAATAGATTGCACTACTGGTAGGGCTGTCAATGGATACCCGAAAAATCTGAAATCCATCCGCATCCACATCCGAAAAGCGGATAATATCTGATATCCGGAAAAATGAATGCGGATGTGGATACGAAGACATCCGCATCCAAAAATTATCCATCCGGTTTTTGTCAAGATTATAGTTCAAATTATGTGTATTTTAGAGTAGTAAAAGATATTCGTTTATTATTTTATTAAGTTAGTAGTTTATATAATATGCACTTAATGTTTATTAACTACTCGAAACTATTTATCATCATCATATTTGTTAATTTTTAACACTTTTATAATTAATGGGATTGAAAAATATTTTTGTTAAACTAAAATTTTCTTTTTATAATTCTTGATTTATCGATCGTTAGCGGATATGATAATTATCCGATATCCGTGCGTATCCACGGATGCGGATATCGCGGATATCCGATATCTGAAAATGATTTCGAATGAGGATGCGGATATGGCACTATCCACATCTGAAAGCATCCATTGACAGGCCTAACTACTGACATATCTTCATCATCGTTTAATTTATAGATATTACAATTGGTGAACATAATATTACTATAACAAACTCAAATTCAAATTCTATTAATATAAAAATAGTTTAAAAAAATAGATTTTCTAGTTATAAAATTCCATAGAATTACATTTCAAAGAATTTGAGTGTAAATACGCTCTTTTTTTCAAATCTAAATAACTTGAATAAAATTCAAGTTTTATGTTCAAAATGTTCTTTATACTTAAAATCTTTATTCGAATCAAACCATATTTTTCTCAAAACCTATAAAATATCCTTATCATTATTCTAAGTTTAAAATCCATAAAATTCATATTTAAAGAATTTTAAAATTAAAAATTCCTTCTTTTCACAAATTTGAATATAAATTTACTAAGAGAACATGGATAAAGTTCCATGCTTTAAAATATCATTTAAAAGTTCTCAAATTATTTTATAAAGTCCAACCATAGATTTTAATACGAGCCTAGGAAGTATCCTTTTCATATTTAAATACTCGACAATTCAAAATAATAAATTTAAACTTATTATTTTCTTTTTCAACATAGATCATCTTAGTATTTCTTATTATAAAGGTAATTTTTTTATTTTCTATTATCCTAAAATAATACATACTTTTCTAATCGATAATATGCTTCAAAAATCCTTTATTTTTAACATATTATTTTAAATATCACAGATATTATTATCTAATCCAAAACCAATATTTTCCATCATGATTTCCTTCAAAATAATATTATTATATTTTACACCAAAACAATAATATTTATTTAAATCGGTCTGCTTGCCACAACCAATTTATTATTATATATAATTCAAAAACAACAATACTCTACATTAAATCCTTAGAAAAGAAAAAAGAGTTCTTTTCAGTGTTATTTGCACCAAGAGTAGTAATAATTTATTCCAAAAACATCCATGGAAATATCTCTTTATTATCCTCAAACTACTTCTCATTTTTATTACCTAAATAATAATTAATTTTTTTCTTCATAATATCCATAAAACAGTCATTTTATTATTTGTTTAAAATTTAGATAATTTTCTAAAAATCATATTTCTATTTATTTAAATTCCACCCTACTTTATAAATAATAGTAATTCCCAATTCAAAATAGATTTCTCGTTATTGTTTCCAACTCCTTTTTTTAATTCCTAAATAACATCCACAAATTTTTTTAGTACAAATCCCATGCCCTAAATCCATAACGTTTATCTCCAGCTAGTTCTAAGCATATCGGCATATTGATTATCCTAGCTAGTTCACGTTAATCAATTCAAACTTTATAGGCTGTGTAATTCTTTTGTAGCTCCAATTAAATTTCAATCTGAAATCATCAATTACTTTTCAATTCAATTTTTTTAAGTCAAAATCGTTGACCTCAAAATTTATTCTTTACAAAACTAATGCATTTTGAAAACCATGAAATTCACTATCAACTTTAACCAATGTTAATTTTGATTATAACATTTTTTTCTCTTCAGAATAGATGCCCTAAATTCTACTTCAACAAAATTTCAAAAAGTTTTACTTTATATGTTACATATTAAATCATATAAAATCATAAACCAATTTTATTTCAATTTAACTATTTCATGAGAAATCATAAATAAAATTTATCTCAAGTTAATCACTTCATATCACTCCCTAAGTCCCCCTACAAAGCAAATAATATAATTTTAATCTCCAAAGCTAATTCATTTTCAACATGTCATAAGAATATCATTATATAAAAACATTTAACCTTCAAAACTAAATTCTTTAAAGTTTAATCAATTTAATATTAATTACTCAAAACTAATCTTAGAATAACTTCAGTTATTTTTCTAAAATACTCGTATTCCATTTTTAAACCATTATTTCTTTTCATTTTTTCTACTACTTATATTCATTTCAAATTTTTAAATAATTTTCAAAATTTTAAACCATTTATTAATGAATATTTTTAAAAGTTATATCAAAAATCCTTTAATTTCCATTCAAAAATACATGCATATTGCAATTGAAAAATTCCATAAGTTTAAAATCATATATATATATATAATTTAAATTAAAAATTATTTAAATTTGATTTAGAAAATTAAACTTATAAATCACACTTTTTTTAACTCTAAAATTATAAATTTTCGCAGAAGTTAATTAATTAATTAATTTTTTTCAAAGTGTAACAAAAATATTTATAAAATGAAAGATATTCAAAAAGGTGCATCTTATTTACTTTTTATTTATCTTCCAAAAGTTACTTTTATCGAAATCAAGGTACACATCAAAATATAAGTGTAAAAATGCGCCTTGCTATTAACTTTTTACAAAATAAATCCTTTAAAATATCTTGGGAAAATTACCTCTTATTGAATTTTATAAATATTTAAACTTAAAAAAAGAGGTTATTATTTTAATATATTAAACAAACTTCAACTTCTATAATTTTCCCAAAATCTCAAATATCAACCAAAAAAAATGATCAAGTACCCTCATTATACCATATAAACATCACATTATAACCTATAGATTTAAGGATATTACTCTCCTTCTTATCCATCCCTAGTCCCATAATTTACTCCATTACTACTTGGTATATAAACACTCTTTTAGCAATTCTTATGAAATAAATTTTAAAAAATGATATATTTATCTACCACCCTAAACTATTTAAATATCAACATTTATTTAGCTCGTAATTGTTTACTTCAATAATGGATAAGCCAACAACTACCTCTACAAGTTAAAATATATAGGGTATGGTGCAATAATATATATATATATAATAAAAATTACAAATATGCTCTTTCATAAGCACTAATTTAGTAGGAATCGCCTAACCTAAACTTTGATATCATATGTAACAACTCGCCATCTATGATGCCCCTACCCACGACTAAAAATGGAACTGGCATCGCAGACCTCACAGACAACAGATCATTTTTAAATAAATTATATAACAGATCACAGAGCTATCAACAATATTCTACACTTTCTGAAACTCACAACGGAAAAAATAAAATATAATAATCAATAATACAATAATCCTAGATAAATAAAACAATATAGTGTCAAATAAAACTCTATCTACAATATCTCTTTATACTATTGCTGAAAAGAGTCCAATGTTTGGGAATAAATAAAATAAATAGTATATAGCAAATAAATGTGCGTCTCCATCATGCCTCCAAGGTCACCATTAGTCCTCTCCATCGACCAAATAGAATGTAACTAAAAAGAAGGAAATGATAGAGGGGGTCAGACATACGTCACTAGTAGAACATTCTTCACCTCACCACGATCACGATGCCGTGAACCGCCTAAGAAACGAAGTTCGCATGAGGAAGTTATAAGGCTTTGAAGTTAAAGGGAATTTTTCATAATTAATTTGTTTATTTCTTTATTAATTACACTATTATTATATATATACCACTTCGCTACAATATGTAAACATGTTCGATATATCGATCTTAACCAAGTTTCTCCCCTTAATTCGCTCACCGCCGCCCACTACGTCCATTGTATTGACCATCCGATCTTGCCAATTGCCTTCCTCCACTTTGCTGAGTCCAACGCTGCTCCCGACCCCACCTATGATGCCATGCTCTGCTCAGTGAAGTTCGGCCACACTCTAGCCAATTCTGGTGACTAAATGTTGATCTAACTCAATTGGAAACAACCATGAGGATCTGCTTGATATTCTCCACCCATCTGTACTCCCCGATTGTCAACTTTTAGCTATTGCACCATTGGATCGATATAGATGGTCCACGATCACCAACCCTCTAATGTGTTTTTTGATCAAATTGTACATCTAATCGATAAATGAACACCACCAGTGAATTCGCATCTTTGAAAACTACAATTTTGATATATAATATGTTCGGTTTAGAATAGTTGTATATTTCGTACTTTTTAAATTAGAAGGCTGTAACGATCCCAAAATTTTAAACTATTTTTAATTGATAATTTAATTAAATTTTGATTTAAATTTGTGAAATTGTTCGAATTTGTCAAGTTTAAAATATGAGGAATGTATTTTAATTTAAAATTTTGATATGATATATGTAAATGAAAGTTGTTCAAAAAGGAGTAAATTTTATCTATAAAACAAATAACATAATTTATTAATAAATAAATAAAACAAAATAAAAATAAAAATTATACCAGCCCATACCCCTTAAATCATGCCTTAACCCACGCCTGGAATCACGATGTTTTCTATGTTAAAACACGACCCCCCTCTCTTTCATTTTCTCATTCGAATAACCCTAAACAAAAGCGAAGACGAAAAAAAATAATGGCGGCTCGTCTATTTTCGCTCGTCTCCAAAAGCTAGGGCTGGATAAAAATCGAAGAGGCTCCGACCTTCGAAGCTCGTTCCATCGACGCTTTCTTCGTTTCTTGCTCGCGACTATTTCAAACAACAAGTGAGTAATTGCTATTACTCACATCTAATTTAACCTCTTATGTATGCGATTCTGTGAATTTATTTACATGGTTTGATGATTTTTGATCTGAGCTTGATGGTGGTGTTTCGTTTGATTTTAGCTATATTGTTTATTGCCTTTGGTAGTACTTTCGACATTGTGGTGATTGTTGCTTTAGATACCTTGTTGTTTTAGCTTGATACATGCAAATTTGAACAGTTTGTTTTTCAAGTTCAGGGTTGACGTACTGGATATTTTTGCTCTGTAAATCTATGTTGGCTTCGGCCTTGATTCGAAACTTTTTCATGTTGTTGCAACATCCACCGTGTTGTCCCTTTTGAATTGATTTTAATTGACACTGTTATTTTGTCTGTGACGTATGCCATCTGCACTTGTATATGCATTTCAGTATAGTTTCACTCTTGTGCTTTGTCTCTGCATCCACTTCATATATATTGACTTGTGTTTTCATCCCCTGGTTGCTGGGTACATTTCCGTAGCTCCACTGAAGTTCTATATAGTTTTGAACTTCAAGTCTGCACTGCAAATCATTTTGCCTCGAGTTTGTACTGTCTGGTTGAGATTCTGATCATATGTATACATACATTCATGTCTGTATATATATGTGTAGGTCTGCACTCATCTTTATTTCTAAAGAAGTTTGTTGTTAGTTTGATTCACCTATTTTTGTGAAAACTGTTTTGGGAAATTGCATGGCTTCGGCCTCGACTATGTCAAACCTGATTTGAAATTGATGCATATTGAATTGTTATAGAGTTATGCTCATGTATATTAGCTTCTTGCATCACTTGAGTCTGCACTTGAATATTGTCTTGTGCTGCTTGTTTATCACCTGAACCTGTTCATGTTAGCACTTTTGTCTGTAGACTTTACTGTGTACTTTTGACCATTTGTCTGTAGACTTTACTGTGTACACTTTGTGGATCTTGTACATGTTCATAAGTCTGGTCTTTGATCTTGAGTCACTTGAACTTGACTTTAACATAACAACATGTTGCCTTGCCTTTGTTGTCTCTGTTTATTGGGATTTTGAAGCCTGATTTTAAGACTTGTTTTGAATTGATCAGTTATTAGATCATTTTGGTGTACCATGACTTTGGCATTTTGCCTTGTTCTAAATTTTGATGTTAGTACTGTCCAGTTACAGTATTATATATGTTTACAAATTCGTACACTCATGTTTTTGGAGACTGTTTGCATCCAGTTGCATTTTAGTCTTCATATATATGTATGCAGTCATGTATGTATATACATCATTTGATATGTATATATGTATGTTCGAATTTGCATATATGTTTACTGTTCGATGAAGATATGTTTACTATACATTCATGTTCTGCTCACTTGACCATTTGTATACATACATTCATGTATGTATACAGATGTATATTCACTGTTGGACATTCATGTGCTTGCTGTCTTGTATACTGGCACCATGGTTGTATTGGGACTTGCATATGCATTTGTTGAGTTGCTCACTGATGCAATACTTGTCGCCATTCACTTAATAGCAGTTGCATTCCTTTGATTCATTTCATGTTTGAACCATTGCCCTGGTGACATTGTGGTGGCTGCAGTTTTGTTGCAGTTTGCCCCTTGTATTCAGTTGTGACTGCAGTTAGTTTTATATGCAGTTTTGTCCTGGTTGGTTTGCATTATATTAATGCATTTGGATTTTTTTTCGAATTCACTTGAGTTGAATCCGGTACCTTGGGTTTGACCTTGTGTTCGTTGTAAATTTTCATCGTGTATGCATGTGCACATTTTTCTAGGTCTATTTGCTTTGACCTTTGAGGCTTTGGCATTGCCATTTAAATCTTCATTTGATTTTTTTTGTTCGTTGATCTTTTGGGAAATTTATCACTCGAGTTGGCGAGGCTGTACACGTGTGCGTGTACGGCAGCCAATCAAACTTTTGATGGTTTTAAAGTGACAATTTCGATTGTTTTAAATTAATTTAGTCGATTTGATAAATTGTTTATTTATTTCTGTTGATGATTTAAAATCTACTGATTTATTGTTTAACACTGTTAAGTGTTATCTTTACTGTTATCCGATTTCTTTGTTAAAAGGGTCGGATAGACGTGAATTATTGTTGATTGTCGTCTATTTGATTATTATTGCTTCTATGCACTAATAACTGGTTTGAATTAGACTGACCTGTGTATTATTTTCTTTTGAATGTAATACTCGGGTCAGACCGAGTATTTTTACAGCTTGAAGATTTTCAGGCAGCGAAGTTAGAGAGAGAGGGTAAAAGAATCATTTTAGTTCGGGAAATTTTTTTATTTTAAAGATATTCCGCTGTATCAATTTAATACATTGTATAAACTCTGATGTATGTAAAAGAAAATTCATAGTAATGAAATATTATTATTCTGTGATTCTGTGGCTGATTCTGTTTAAATTTCATAAACTAAATAATAATCCGTCTTTTTGAACGTTTCGAGTTGGTTTAATTACCGACTAGGGGCGGTCAGAAGGGCGGGATGTTACAAAGTGGTATCAGAGCTTTGGTTTACACAAAGCTTAGTTTATGGCATTTAATATGAATAGTTACTAGAAACACTTTAAAGAAAATGTTTTTCAAATTTAAAGAAGTATAAAATTGTTTTTGAAAATAAGAAGTATTTTGAAAATTCAAATCCTTTACGGAAATTTCCCTCTCTAAATTTTGGTTTACGATAGTTTTTCTTCGGTAAAGTCTTCTTAGATTTGAGTCCTAATCATTCGAAAAACCATTGTCGAATTTCTGAGGCATGAAATAAAGATTTTTAACTTAAGAAAGTTAAATTGAATTGAGTTAGCATTAATAAATATATGATTTGAAATTTAACTAAAGGAAGTTAAATAAATTGAACTTGATTTGATAAATTATTGAGATGGAAATTTAAACTTGAAAGATAAGTGATTATATAATATGAATTGGGAAGTTTAAATTAATAAGTTGTATAACTTATAAAAAATGAGAAAATTTAAGTAAAACCAATTGTTAAAATGTTTAAACAGTTTTGTTAAGTAAAACAAAATCCGAATCCTAAATAGTAATATGAATTTGACTTTAGTAAAAGTTAAATAAACTGATTTTAGAAATGAAATCTAAGTTAAGTTAAGTAAAATAGAATTTCAAATAAATTAGAGGCAAACTTAAGCTGTATAGTGAAAATAAATGCAAGTGAAGATAAAATGAAACATAGCTTAAGTAATGATGTTGAATGAGGTTGAATTTGATATCAAAATGAATTAATAAAGTGAAGTAATGAATATGAATTTGAGTTATAGAAAGGAAATTCAACTTTAATTGTAAAAGTGAATTAGTGAATAAACATGGATTAGAAATGTTGTTAAGAGTTGAATAAAACTTAAGTTAAGAAGTTGTGAATATGGTGAGTATAAGAATTCAATCTGAATTAGAATATAAACCAATTGAAATCAAATGTGTTAAACCAAATTGAATGTAAGCAAAGTAAATAAATTTGGTTATGTTGAATGTGCCAGTTGATTGTATAGAAATTCATTAAGTGTTAATGAAATTGAATTAATGGAAATTGGAAGCTGAGTAATTGAATTAATGGAAATTGAAAGATAAGTAAATCTAAATACAATCAAATTTGATTTGAATGGAAATCAAACTAACTTGAGTATAAATTAGTGAAAGTAAACTAATTGAATATGAATGAATGTTAGTAACATCCAATGTGAATGAATCAGATGTGATTAAATTGAAAACCAAGTCGATGAATGATTTACTAAAGAACTAGTTGATTATTTTGGAAGTAGAAAGCAGATGCAAAGTTCAAATGGGAATTAGATTTGAAAATTTTGAAGTTGTCAACGTGACAATCCATAATAAATTTAATAGATTCAGTGATGAATTTAAATTTGAACTTGCAGAGAATTAAGTTAAGTGGAAACTTAGTATTGGAAAATTTGAAGTTGGTTTAAAACCAATATTGTGAAAAGTATGCGGAATTCAAACTATAAATTGAAGTCTTTATAAATAGGAATGGAATTTTTAACGTTGTTTATAAATCCGAAAATGACTTATTTTGATAAGTAAATTCTTATAGCTGTTAAAAGAAGTATATTCACAATTTTGGACCGTGAATATATTATTGAATAAAATGGACATGTTTGGGAAAGCGATATTTTAAAACGAAGTTAATTGTTTTAAAAGATGTTTTAAAAGGCATTGAATATCGAAACCATAGATTTCAACATTCATTGTTGAAATAGACGTTTTCGAGGAAAAAGGAAATGGTGGACTATAACACTGTTGTTATAGTAAATGATTTCCGAAAGGAAATGTTTTGTATAGTATTGGGATTTATACATCTATCTAAATTTCGAATTCCTATACTAGTGATTTTGAGTTGTCGTAACGATGTTTTACGTAACATTCGTTTTGACTCAAATAAATGTGTGAAAGAGAATGATTTCCTTAAAAGATGAAATATATACTTAATTATGATTTAAGTATATCGAATATTTTCAAATGTTGAAAATAAATTAGATTTGTGAATTACTTACTTTTAAATAAGTATGGAAATGTTTTTCCAAATATGAAATGTTGTGAATATATTCCGTAAGGGATAAATGATTTGAAATTCATTTTCGAAGTTGAAAAGTTAAATGAGAAATTTGAACAATTAGTTCAATTTGAAATTTTTCAAAAAGATTGAATCGTTAAGTTAAATTGAGTTTAACTTCGACACCAAAGACAATATAAGATGAGTTTTTGAATTTCAGATGATGATTTGGATTGTATGTCTAACATTGTGAATTGATGACATAGCAATTGATCTCTATTAAATATATATCTGTTGGTGGTGGAGAATTTATTCTCTTAGCTTAATACCCTTCTCTGAGACGTACGAGCTCAGAGGTTATATATCGATAGACATCAATTCTGTGTTGAGAATTGACGATGTAACGTGAAATCCAAATTGAATGTGAAGTCGATAATAAATGGAATTATGAATATGAATTGGGTTTGAGATAACCTTAAATTTTCAAATCGGCTTAGAGGAAAATTTTGAAATCCTCTATTTGTTATGGATATAGGATATGTAGGTTTTCAGAACTTATATATATATATATGAATGCGGTAAATTTGAAAACCGTTAGTTTGGAAAGTCATTGTTATGGAAATCTTATGTAAGCTTACATAGATATGATATGTACGAAATGTGAAATGAAGTACTACATATATATGACATTATGTTTTCTAAACTGAGGATATGGAAAAGTACCTTCCATTTATTATTTGTGAAGGTTTTGGAACTCGTGATGAGTGTCCATTTGAAATTCGTAGCTACGTAGAATTTTCCATAAGTTGGAATGTCCATTTGGACTAGAATCCCTCGTGATGGGATCATGTTGATTGATGCTAGCGTAATTTGAGGGGCGTGATGCCTACAGTTACAAGCGATTCTACTGGGATAGTAGCGTAACCGCCGTGTGAACCGCGATCTATGGCAACAACCATGGCGAAATTCAAGAGAGATGTGAAATCTACAGTTACAAGCGATTCTACTGGGATATTAGCGTAACCGCCGGGTAAACTGTGATCCATGGGGGAACGTGCTTTCCATATCCATTTTGGAAAAAGAATTTTTTTAAAGTATTTTCACTGGGAATTGAAGCAGGTATATTTAGTACTTGGAGATTTTTAGACCTGCACCTGGCCAGCGTATGCCTAATGTCTATGAGAACGAAGATGGACTTGTAAATTTCGAGTTAGCAAGTATTTTCAAACTATAAATAGTGAATAAATAGTCTAAAAGTAAAATTTCATAATTCCAACTTAATAAATTAAGGAAGAGGATCTTTGAAATGTTTTGAAAGTCCACAGCTTTGGAAGAGATATATTATACAAATCTCTAATGTGAAGAATTTTAAAGTTTAAATCTGAGTTTTGTAAGTCGAAAATGTTGGTAAAAGACTTTTGTGTCTTGATTGTAGAAACCAATGAACAAAGCTAGTGAGATTAAAACAAATGGAATGAACTCTATATTTATTCATTTTAAATAAGTATTGAGCTTGGTAAAACTGTGTAGGGTATAAATATTGGTGAAATTTTAACAACCTTTCCTTTTCAAGGACGAAAAGTTTTAAGGAGGGAAGATTGTAACGATCCCAAAATTTTAAACTATTTTTAATTGATAATTTAATTAAATTTTGATTTAAATTTGTGAAATTGTTCGAATTTGTCAAGTTTAAAATATGAGGAATGTATTTTAATTTAAAAATTTGATATGATATATGTAAATGAATGTTGTTCAAAAAGGAGTAAATTTTATCTATAAAACAAATAACATAAATTTATTAATAAAAAAAAACAAAAAAAAATTATACCAGCCCATACCCCTTAAATCATGCCTTAACCCACGCTTGGAATCACGATGTTTTCTCTGTTAAAACACAACCCCCCTCTCTTTCATTTTCTCATTAGAATAACCCTAAACAAAAGCGAAGACGAAAAAAATAATGGCGGCTCGTCTATTTTCGCTCGTCTCCAAAAGCTAGGGCTGGATAAAAATCGAAGAGGCTCCGACCTTCGAAGCTCGTTCCATCGACGCTTTCTTCATTTCTTGCTCGCGACTATTTCAAACAACAAGTGAGTAATTGCTATTACTCACATCTAATTTAACCTCTTATGTATGCGATTTTGTGAATTTATTTACATAGTTTGATGATTTTTGATCTGAGCTTGACGGTGGTGTTTCGTTTGATTTTAGCTATATTGTTTATTGCCTTTGGTAGTACTTTCGACATTGTGGTGATTGTTGCTTTAGATACCTTGTTGTTTTAGCTTGATACATGCAAATTTGAACAGTTTGTTTTTCAAGTTCAGGGTTGACGTACTGGATATTTTTGCTCTGTAAATCTATGTTGGCTTCGGCCTTGATTCGAAACTTTTTCATGTTGTTGCAACATCCACCGTGTTGTCCCTTTTGAATTGATTTTAATTGACACTATAATTTTGTCTGTGACGTATGCCATCTGCACTTGTATATGCATTTCAGTATAGTTGCACTCTTGTGCTTTGTCTCTGCATTCACTTCATATATATTGACTTGTGTTTTCATCCCCTGGTTGCTGGGTACATTTCCGTAGCTCCACTGAAGTTCTATATAGTTTTGAACTTCAAGTCTGCACTGCAAATCATTTTGCCTCGAGTTTGTACTGTCTGGTTGAGATTCTGATCATATGTATACATACATTCATGTCTGTATATATATGTGTAGGTCTGCACTCATCTTTATTTCTGAAGAAGTTTGTTGTTAGTTTGATTCACCTATTTTTGTGAAAACTGTTTTGGGAAATTGCATGGCTTCGGCCTCGACTATGTCAAACCTGATTTGAAATTGATGCATATTGAATTGTTATAGAGTTATGCTCATGTATATTAGCTTCTTGCATCACTTGAGTCTGCACTTGAATATTGTCTTGTGCTGCTTGTTTATCACCTGAACCTGTTCATGTTAGCACTTTTGTCTGTAGACTTTACTGTGTACTTTTGACCATTTGTCTGTAGACTTTACTGTGTACACTTTGTGGATCTTGTACATGTTCATAAGTCTGGTCTTTGATCTTGAGTCACTTGAACTTGACTTTAACATAACAACATGTTGCCTTGCCTTTGTTGTCTCTGTTTATTGGGATTTTGAAGCCTGATTTTAAGACTTGTTTTGAATTGATCAGTTATTAGATCATTTTGGTGTACCATGACTTTGGCATTTTGCCTTGTTCTAAATTTTGATGTTAGTACTGTCCAGTTACAGTATTATATATGTTTACAAATTCGTACACTCATGTTTTTGGAGACTGTTTGCATCCAGTTGCATTTTAGTCTTCATATATATGTATGCAGTCATGTATGTATATACATCATTTGATATGTATATATGTATGTTCGAATTTGCATATATGTTTACTGTTCGATGAAGATATGTTTACTATACATTCATGTTCTGCTCACTTGACCATTTGTATACATACATTCATGTATGTATACAGATGTATATTCACTATTGCACATTCATGTGCTTGCTGTCTTGTATACTGGCACCATGGTTGTATTGGGACTTGCATATGCATTTGTTGAGTTGCTCACTGATGCAATACTTGTCGCCATTCACTTAATAGCAGTTGCATTCCTTTGATTCATTTCATGTTTGAACCATTGCCCCGGTGACATTGTGGTGGCTGCAGTTTTGTTGCAGTTTGCCCTATTCAGTTGTGACTGCAGTTAGTTTTATATGCAGTTTTGTCCTGGTTGGTTTGCATTATATTAATGCATTTGGATTTTTTTTTCGAATTCACTTGAGTTGAATCCGGTACCTTGGGTTTGACCTTGTGTTCGTTGTAAATTTTCATCGTGTATGCATGTGCACATTTTTCTAGGTCTATTTGCTTTGACCTTTGAGGCTTTGGCATTGCCATTTAAATCTTCATTTGATTTTTTTTGTTCGTTGATCTTTTGGGAAATTTATCACTCGAGTTGGCGAGGCCGTACACGTGTGCGTGTACGGCAGCCAATCAAACTTTTGATGGTTTTAAAGTGACAATTTCGATTGTTTTAAATTAATTTAGTCGATTTGATAAATTGTTTATTTATTTCTGTTGATGCTTTAAAATCTACTGATTTATTGTTTAACACTGTTAAGTGTTATCTTTACTGTTATCCGATTTCTTTGTTAAAAGGGTCGGATAGACGTGAATTATTGTTGACTGTCGTCTATTTGATTATTATTGCTTCTATGCACTAATAACTGGTTTGAATTAGACTGACCTGTGTATTATTTTCTTTTGAATGTAATACTCGGGTCAGACCGAGTATTTTTACAGCTTGAAGATTTTCAGGCAGCGAAGTTAGAGAGAGAGGGTAAAAGAATCATTTTAGTTCGGGAAAATTTTGTATTTTAAAGATATTCCGCTGTATCAATTTAATACATTGTATAAACTCTGATGTATGTAAAAGAAAATTCATAGTAATGAAATATTATTATTCTGTGATTCTGTGGCTGATTCTGTTTAAATTTCATAAACTAAATAACAATCCGTCTTTTTGAACGTTTCGAGTTGGTTTAATTACCGACTAGGGGCGGTCAGAAGGGCGGGATGTTACCAAGGCGATTAACGTTTGCTAATTACGATCGATAATTTTTTTTAAATCATCTAGCCATGGCATACATCCTATTCAGGCGTGTGTGTGTGTGTGTATATATATATATAATCAATTTTGAATTATTAGTTATATCATTATAAGTTGGTTTAAGATCATAAGAGGTAAGTTACTACATCTCCTTAATATATATACACAAATATGATAAATCTCACTTACTGATTAGCCATGCATCTTCTTCGATATGATGTAGATTCTTTCTCTCCTTTGCTGTCTGTAATTTACCTGCCTACAGAACTGCAAATTTTTCAATAGCTTTCATTTATTTACGGTGATTGATTCTTTATATTATTTTGTTTAATTTGGATTTGATTTGGTAGATTAGAAATTGATTAGGAGAATTTATAGCTAAATTGGGGATTATGGTTTTAGAAGTGGAGGCAAGATTACTAGAAAGAAAAGTGTAGGGTTAGAGATCTATCTATGGGCTGAAAAATATAATATCTTGGCCATATTTTCGAAATTAATATATTATGAATATGCCATTAGGTTTTGATTTCTTCTAATTTCTAGCCCGTTTAACCAGTTTCAACAAAATATATATGTTTTCTGACTATAAACGACGTTCTTGCACCATGGAATAGGTATTGAAGTCTAATTCCAACTCCTATAGAAATTTACTATTTTTCCATTTATGTTAAAATTATGTTTTTTACCCATTTAATTTAATTATTTAATTTTGTAAAATTACGGGGTGTTACAGTTGTGATGGAAAAGACGTAGTAACACAAAAATTATGCACAATGATTACAAAATAGTAGGCAATAAATGTGCAGCTAATGGGGAGTTACAGAAATTAAATAGGGATACAAATTGTAACAACCTAGTATTTAGGAGTAATTAATTAAAGTTAATAATGGTAATTTAATTGATTACAAATGGAATTTTAAAGTTTAAATAAGTATAATTTTGGATTTAACATGGAATATTTAAATTTTATAAATAAGTAGAAATTAAATGGTTTTGAGAATAATTTTTTGTGTAAAAGATTGGAAAATAAATTTGGAATTATGTAAGTTTGGACATTCAAATTTAAATAAGTTAAAATATGGAAAATAAATAAATAATTAAGTATCGAATAGATAAATTTTATTTGGGATTTATTTTGAATGATTTGATTTAAATAGAAAATAGTTTATAAAAGTAAATTAGAAAAATTTATATATATATATATATGTATGTATGTATGTATGTATGTATGTATGTGTATGTATATGTGTGTGTGTGTGTGTGTATATGTATATTCAAATCCTAGCCCAAATCCTATAAAGTCCATTATTGTGCATTTCTCCTTATTTTTCTCGATTCTAAACATTTTGAATTTAAGATTTTGCACTTTGTTCTATAGACAATATTTTACATATATCTTCTTTTAATATCTGGACTCTCTTTCCCTAATAATCTTCCGCTTGGAAATTACATATCAAATCAAATAAATTATTAAAAATCACTAAATTTAAAAATGTATAACATGACCCACATACGCATCTATGGCGAGAAGGAATTTGAGTTTGGTTATTGCATCGTTGTGTTGGAGTGTGGCGACCAATAACACCCCCCTACTTGGAGGTCCAAGATTAACGGCTACGAATGCTGTAGCCATCCATAGTTATTAATCTTCGGCAACCAAATTCGATGGTGTTAGATTCATTGATACACTGAAACACATGAACATGGAAAAAATTTAAAACTTCAAATAAGATCACATTCCATATCAAATCATTTCCAATTCATTACGTAATCCCACAATCGTAAACCACGTTTAGAGAAAATATATTTATTACAACATACGCCAAGAGCGACATATGAAGATGCCCCCTTCGATGATCAAAGTACATACAGGCAATACAACAAATTTTCCATTACAAACAACACGGCGAAATCAAGTAAAAGAGAACTCTAAATAGCTATCATGCCTCATGCACGTCTCTGGAAGCTTATTAGTCTAAAGAGGTACCTGAAAACCTCAACTCTCAAACTACTCAAAATCAATTGAGTACCCGAGAGTTTAGGGAAACATGTACTTCGAGTTAGACATAAAGCCTGGTATGAATAATAATCTACCATCTCAAATCATTTAGATATCTAGTGAGACCATGCTGCTTAGCGGAATGGGTTTTGCCCTCACTAGTATCTCAAAACCTTTATAAAACCATATATTGTGCTCCTGCATCCACAATGGTTAAAACATAGTCATTTCAAAATATAATGATGATATGCATACTTGTTAAAACATACTAGATTTCCCATCCTCTGTTTAATTGACTCCCCGTCATATTTATAGTTTATAGGGTCACTATTAACCTATTAGCTTTCATGGGCTTACTATAACCTTTATATAATATATGGACTCCTGTCCTATTTCATAGTTTTCATGGGTGCACTATGAACCTATTGGCCCCTGCCAATTAACTTAACACTACCACTCCTGTGGGTTTAATTGATTCATGGGTTCCCCTGAACCTATTGGTTACTCCAATAACTTCTCCCTTATCCTAGTTTTCATGGGTTGACTGGGAACTTATTGACAACAATCAATAACTTAATCCGGATATAGTTTTCATGGGTTCACTACAAACCAATTGGCCCCTGCCAACCACTCTTTATAACATAGTTTTCATGAGATCACTATGAACATATTGGTAACTCCAATAACTTCCTAATCATAGTTTTCATGGGTGCACTATGAACCTGTCTCCCTGATAACTTCCATATTTAGGCATCCTATATTCTGGTCTCCTTGATCTTTTGGATGCAAATCTACTCATCCAGGAGTTTAATCAATTCAATTTATATTCAATACTGGGTCAACCTAGCTGGTTCTTCTGCCCTTTATCCTCAAAATGCATTTATGTGCCCATTGTAATGTGAATATATTTATATTTGAAGAAGCAAACATAATAACATAACAATACCACTCCCGTGGGTTTAATATAAAACATGGTTAATCCCTTTAACCTATTATTTTATCAAGGAAAGCTTCTTCTCAAAACCATTACAAAAACTCCTTTAATTTAGCCATGAGTTTCTCCTTTTAAAAATTGAGCTTGGGTTACAAAACCTTTCGAAACATTTGAAACCTTGCTTTCGACTTCCTTGGATACCCTCCTTCGAAAGCTTAAAAATATATTTTCAAAACATTAGGCTCCGGCCTTTCGAACGCTTTAAAACCTTTCTTTCAAAACCTTTCGAATGTATTAAAGTATCAACATTTAATAATTTAGAAGCATAGCTTTGAAACCAATTGAAAGTACCCCTTTCGAAACCATTGGAAGTAACCTATCCAAAACCATTGAAAGTCCCCCTTTCGAAACCATTGGAAGTAACCCTTCCGAAATCATTGAAAGTCCCCTTTTCGAAAGCATTGGGTTTATACTTAAAATATTATTTGGGTCAAAGTGAATATAGGTGAAATCATTTCTTTTGAAACCATCCTTTATCATATAAAAATATTGGGGAAAACATGATGGCGTCGGCACCATCTCTTTCGAAAGCTTCATACCCCTTAAACAAAACATTGAAGGATAGCGTCGAAACCCCTTTTGAAGCCATTGCCTTCGAAACCCTTGAAGCCTTTCGAAAGCATTTAGGAAGATGCTTAAAACATCTTTAAAAACAAACATTACCTTTCGAAAGCATTGATGAATTTAATACCCTCGAAAGGTTAAGGAATAGCAGTAGGGCTTCAACTAGGATGGAACCCTTCTTTCAAAAACAATATTTAATAACTAAGGAACTCATTCAAAAGCTAACATAAGTTGATGGCAACCCCTTCAAAAGCTTTTAAAAACCTCTTTCGAAAACATATATTTCGACTCCTTCGAAGGCTTAAATAAAACAAAGGCAGGCGCTTCTCTTTTTTTAAAATAAACCAAGGATCGACTCCTTCGGAAGCCATGCTTTCGACACCTAGCCTTCCGCCTTTCTCCATTCCACTGAGTACCATCTTTATGATACCATGTGTATTGGTTTCGGCTTAGTAGGTTTCGATTGGGTTAAAGGCGAAAGCTCTGTGTCGAAAGGTACTTCTAAAGAAGGCGGAACCAACTTTTCTGAGTAAACTTGGTTTAATACTACTTAAAGCAAACCTTTTTCTAACTAACCTACCATGTGTCAACACCAGATTGGTTGCCTTAACTTTTTCCAGTTCTTTACTAAAATAACTACCGCTACTTTCAGAGCTAAACCATGGTTAAATTTTTTAAATAACCCCTTTTATTAAGCAAAACCAATTTTGTAAAGAAGTCTCTCTTCTAAAATTATTTAATTTGCATAGCAAATCACTTTGGAAAAATCCCCAAAAATTCCAGAAATTCACTTTAATCATGTTATCTAACATATCAAAATTTCAGACCCAAATTCTTAATAAATTTTCCAAAATAAATTTATTAACCCAAATAACCATATTTTCCTTTGAAAATTGATAACAATCTTTCCATAGCTTGGAAAATTATCAAAATTAAAACCCGACTCCAAAATCATGTTTTATACAACATAAAATTTCTCCATGGCATTTAAACATCAACATAATCCGGTTTTGCCCTAAAACCGTGTATATTCCCACTTAAACATTCTTATTTAAATTAAACAAATTAATATTCAAGCATACCATCATCCAAATCGCCATAAAAACGAATTTACCCTTAAATTCGAAAACATATGATTCAAAACAAAATAAAGATGGAAATATTAACCACCTTGATTAAGATAAGGAGATTGGATTGAGATCGATTTCCCCTAAGCATGAATCTCCAGCTTTTGATTTAATTTCCCTTCGCTTTTATTATGGTCGGCTCCTCTTAGTATTTTCGTTTTCATTTTCAAAATGATGTGAATGGGAATGAAATGGTAGGAACCAAAATATATAGGGGTTAAGGGTTATGTGTGGCAAATACCCAATATACACTTATGTAAATTAATTAGTTTATTACCCATTCTTAAGCCTATTTAATTATTTTATTAATCACGAACTTAATTAGATTTGTTCAAATTTCAACCCCCTTAACTTAACATTTACAATATTCTATTTAATTTATCTAATTAAATCTCCCGAATAATGTTATCAAAAATTACGGATGTTACAGGCTCCCATCCTTAAAGAATTTCATCCTCGAAATTCAGTAAGGACTAAATACTAAACATAGCAATCATTTGTAATGGCTCCTAACAATCATACTAGTCTACCTGACTAGGAATTATCTATATAAATCTAGTATATACATATCCTCGGAGCAGACCAAGATAAGTATCTTAAATCATGTCCTCTGTCTCCCAAGTACAGTCCTTCTCGTTGTCGCTCCATCGAACTTTCACCAACTTGACTGTCTTGTTCCTCAATCTTTGCTCATCTCTCACTACAACCTAAACTGGTTGTCTAACAAAAGTCAAATTAGGCTCTACTACTAGATCTTCCAACCCTGTCGGAGGAATAGTAGCCTCTGGATAATGCACATACTTGCAAAGATGAGACACATGAAATACATTATGGACACCTGCCATAATGCTCGGCAACTCTACTCTATATGCGAGCTTTCCAATCCTTTCTATAATCTGGAATGGACCAACATATCTCGGTGCCAGTTTCCTTGACTTCCCAAACCGTACTACACCCTTCATCGGTGATACCTTAATGAAAACCCTGTCTCCAACTGAGAACTCTAGGTCTTTACGCCTCTTATCTGCGTAACTTCTATCTGGATTGAGCTTCCTTCATCCTTTCTCGGGTCAACTCAATCTTCTCTGACGCCTCCCTAACCAAATCTGGACCTAAGACCAATCTGTCTCCAGTCTCTAACCAACATACCAGTGATTTGCATGGCCTTCAATACAAAGCTTCAAAAGGCGCCATTCCTATACTAGTCTGATAACTATTATTATTGGAAAACTCAACCAAATGTAGGTGATCCTCCCAAGATCCACCTAAGTATAACACACAAGCTCTCAATAAATCTCCGAGTACCTTACTGACTCTCTTTGTTTGCCCATCCGTCTAAGGGTGATATGTAGTACTCATCTTGAGCTTAGTGCCTAACATATCCTATAGACTCTTCGAGAATTCACTAGTGAGTAAAGCATCTCTATCACTTACTATGCTACTAGGAACTCCATGTAGTCTAACTATGTTCTTCATGAACAACTTAGCCGAAACAGGTGCCATACTGGTCGACTTTACTGGAATGAAATGAGCACTCTTGGTCAACGTGTCCACAATGACCCATATACTCTCATTTACTCTGGTTGACCTTGGCAACCTATCTATGAAATCCATGGATATCAAATCCCATTTCCAAATTGCAATCTCTAGAGGCTGAAGTAACCCACTCGGCTTGTGATGTTCGGCTTTCACTTGTTGACGATTTATACACTGCCTAACCCACAAGCCAACATCCCTCTTAATGCCTTCCTAATAGAAGCTCCTCTTCATATCTTGATACATCTTAGTCCCTCCAGGATGAATCATAAACTTGGATCGATGACACTCTTTCAGAACTTCTCTCCTTAAGTTCTCTACATTCTAAACACACAATCGTCCCTTCTTTCTCAACCATCCTCTCTGGTCAAGAAAAAAATCTTTCAAATCATCGACCTCGGTTCCAACCTCAAGCCTACTAATCTTCTTGACTAATAATTGATCTTCTTTCTACGTAGAAGCGATTCTCTCGATCAACACTGGTCGAACTTCTAAACCGGACAACATGGCAGTACTCTGACTAGAACTAGCAGTCGATCTTAACTACACACCGCAACTGGCCAAAGCTTCTAGATCCTTCCATTCTGCCAACATAACCAACACCACATTCTGATGTCTTCTGCTAAGAGCATCTGCTACTTTATTACCTTTCCCTGGGGTATATTCCATACCAAAATCATAAGTAGCCAAAAAACTCCAGCCACCTCTGCTCCCTCATATTCAACTCCTTCTGAGAGAATAATTACCTTAAAGACTTATGATCGGTATACAACTCAAATCTCTCCCCCAAGAGATAACGCCTCCAAATATTCAAGGAGTTTAATCTAAAGTTGCTAAGTCAGCGTCTTTACCTCCTTCTGGTTCAAGGAGTAGAATTGAAATCAGCCCAACGTACTCGATTACCTTTCATTCCTTCTGACATCAGCGTCTACCAAAGCATATCCATATCGAGCCAGCTCATCAAACATAGCAGCGTACTCGACCACTGACATCTCTCCTTGAACCAGATCCATGAACTTCCTCATCAAGGTAGACTTAGCAACCTTAGATAGAAACCTCTGCTCAAACCTTCTCCTAAAATCAGCCCATGTCAACTCTTCCTTCGGAACTCTGGCAGTCGCACTATTCCACCAGTGAAGCGATGCCCCATGCAACTTGACAACTGTCAATAACTTAATCCGAATATAGTTTTCGTAGGTTCACTACAAACCAATTGGCCCCTGCCAACCACTCTTTAAAACATAGTTTTCATGGGATCACTATGAACCTATTGGTAACTCCAATAACTTCCTAATCATAATTTCCATGGGTGCACTATGAACCTGTCTCCCTAAAAACTTCCATATTTAGGCATACTATATTCTAGTCTCCCTGACTTCTTGGATGCAAATCTACTCATCCAGGAGTTTAATCAATTCAATTACTGGGTCAACCTAGCTGGTTCTTCTACCCTTTATCTCCAAAATGCAGTTATGGGTCCTTTATAATGTGAATATATTTATATTTCAAGAAGCAAACATAATAACATAACAATACCACTCATGTGGGTTTAATATAAAAAAGGTTAATCCCTTTAACCTATTATTTTATCAAAGAAAGCTTCTTCTCAAAACCATTACAAAAACTCCTTTAATTTAGCCATGGGTTTCTCCTTTTAAAAATTGATTTTTGGTTACAAAACCTTTCGAAACCTTGCTTTTAACTTCCTTGGGTACCCTCCTTTGAAAGCTTAAAAATATATTTTCAAAACATTAGGCTCCTGTCTTCCGAACACTTTAAAACCTTTCTTTCAAAACCTTTTGAATGTATTAAAGTATCAACATTTAATCATTTAGAAGCATAGCTTCGAAACCAATTGAAAGTACCCTTTTCAAAACCATTGGAAGTAACCCTTCTGAAACCATTGAAAGTCCCCCTTTCGAAACCATTGGAAGTAACCCTTCTGAAATCATTGAAAATCCCCCTTTTGAAAGCATTTGGTTTATACTTAAAATACTATTTGGGTCAAAGTGAATATAGGCGAAAGCATCTCTTTCAAAACCATCCTTTATCATATAAAAATATTAGGGAAAACATGATGGCATCGGCACCATCTCTTTCGAAAGCTTCATACCCTTTAAACAAAACATTGAAGGATAGCGTCGAAACCCCTTTCGAAGCCATTGACCTCGAAACCCTTGGACCCTTTCGAAAGCATTTAGGAAGAGGCTTAAAACATCTTTAAAAACAAACACTACCTTTCGAAAGCATTGATGACTTCAATACCCTCGAAAGGTTAAGGAACGGCAGCAGGGCTTCGACTAGGTCGGAACCCCTTCTTTCAAAAAAAATATTTCATAAGTAAGGAAATCATTCGAAAGCTAACATAAGTTGATGGAAACCCCTTCGAAAGCTTTTGAAAACCTCTTTCGAAAACATATGCTTCGGCTCCTTCGAAGGCTTAAATAAAACAAAGGCAGACGCTTCTCTTTTTTTAAAACAAACCAAGGTATCGACTCCTTTGGAAGCCATGCTTTCGACACCTAGCCTTCCGCCTTTCTCTAATCCACTGCATACCATCTTTGTGATACCATGTGTATTGGTTTTGGCTTAGTAGGTTTCGACTGGGTTAAAGGCGAAAGCTCTGTGTCAAAAGGTACTTCTAAAGAAGGTGGAACCAACTTTTCTGAGTAAACCTGGTTTAATACTACTTAAAGCAAACCTTTTTCTAACTAACCTGCCATGTGCCAACACCAGATTGGTTACCTTAACATTTCAAATTCTTTACTAAAATAACTACCACTAATTTCAGATCTATACCATGGTTAAGTTAATCAAATAAGCCCTTCCATTAAGCAAAACCAATTTTGCAAAGAAGTCCCTCTTCTAAAATAATTGAATTTGCATAGCAAATCACTTTGAAAAAATCCCCAAAAATTCTAGAAATTCACTTTAATCATGTTATCTAACATATCAAAATTTCAGACACAAATTCTTAATATATTTTCTAAAATAAATTTATAAACCCAAATAACCATATTTTCCTTAGAAAATTCATAATAATCTTTCCAAAGCTTGGAAAATTATTAAAATTATAACCCAACTCTAAAATCATGTTTTATACAACATAGAAATTTTCCATGGTATTTAAACATCAATATAAATTGGTTTTTCCCTAAAACCGTGTATATTCCCATTTAAACAATCTTGTTTAAATTAAACAAATTAATATTCAACCATATCATCATCCACATCGCCATAAAAATGAATTACCCTTAAATCTGAAAACACATGATTCAAAACAAAATAGAGATGGAATTATTATTCACCTTGATTAAGATAAGGAGATTGGATCGAGATTGATTTCCCCTAAGCTCGAATCTTTAGCTTTTGATTTAATTTCCCTTCTCTTTGATTATGGTTGGCTCCTCTTAATATTTTGGTTTGCGTTTTCAAAATGAAGTGAATAGGAATGAAATGGTAGGAACGAAAATATATAGGGGTTATGGGTTATGTGCGGCAAATACCTAATATACCCTTATGTAAATTAATTAGCTTATAACCCATTCTTAAGCCCATTTAATTATTTTATTAAGCACGACCTTAATTAGATTTGTTCAAATCTCAACCCCTTATCACTTAACATTTACATTATTCTATTTAATTTATCTAATTAAATCTCCTGAATAATGTGATAAAAAATTAGGGGTGTTACACGACCAAAGGGGGAAAAGAAGAAGATGGCTTTAGGTGAGTGAACGCACTCACAAAATATATGTCTACATGTTTTAGTTTACTGCAAATGTTCGGTTTGGATGGATGTTTGATCATTTACACTGTAATGAGCTGGACCTTTGGCCCTTGGTAATCGAAAATAACACATCCTCGGTATTCACGTGCCGCGAATCTGAGCCCCGAAGACCCGGTTCCTTAAGGGTAAAAGGAAAAGAAGACAGAACAGAATCTTAGACGAATGGAATAACATATATAATTTCAATATATAAAATATTTGTAGTAGAAATTTTAAATTCATTTATTAGAGTTAGACATGGGCATTTATTAATCTTTGTCTATACAAAATGTGGAATAGAATTGTACACAAGTGTGGTGGAAAAAGAGGTAATAGTCTACCGAAGAATCTTCTAACTCCATGCTCCAAGCTCTTCTAGATTTCTTCTAACTAAACCTAACTACTAGGTTGCCCGGAAAAATAGAGCACCTAGAGTTTAAGGAAAAGGAAATAAACTCCGGGTCAGTCATGGGACTGGTGTGAAAACTCAAAATACGGGTTTTGAAAACAAAAAGGTATCTCATAAGACTACGCTGCATATAAACGCGGAATAGGTTTTTACCTTATGATAACCAAAACATTTTTACATGGAAATTTGATAATATTATTTTTAATGACACTCTGTTGAAAACATTTACAAATAAACTTATAAATCTTAGCTGAAATGTTTGCATCTCACATTTCAGTACTTTGCACAACTAAGTCCGTACAGTGCTTATGGATATTGGATTTCCAACTGAATAACGAGGTAAGGGACTACCTCCGGTACAGTGCATTTCTAGAGGAATGCACCCAAGGCCCTTATGTTGGTCCTCATGTGAATTAAGACCGGCCTATCCGAAAGTATAATATACGAATAACATTGAGTTTTACATCACCCAGGCATTCTCGACCTATCCGAGACGTCTCATAGCATACACCACTTAATTTAAACTCGACGTTATAACGAGCAGAAATTTTATCCATTTAGAAGGTGATTTCATACCTTAATTGGTTGCGACCCACTTTAGCCTTAAAGCATCCCCTATTTCGCTATTCCCGAGTGTGAGGTTTTTAGGTAACAATTACCTTTTTTACATAGCACATCTTCTACTTTGAATGCCACTTTGTCATTCCATAATCACACAACTGATTTCTACAAATGTATAACTCCTAAGCATGTACGTCTTAGGAAAGGGTGTTAAACTAAGAGAAGGTTCCTTCTCCACCACCAAACAGATGATACGTTTATAGAGATCAATCAATATGATGTAGAAATGCAATGTCATACATTCGTCCATACAAGTTGTCCAAGAACAAGACAAACCGAAGGCACTCACCTACCACATCCTGTTTGGCATTACCCCTAGGATTAGTAGCGACTTAGTCCTTGCATACGAAGATCCCAGAAAAAAGGAACCACTGCCATTTATTTATCTTGGGAGAAAATCCAAATATTGTCAAAAGCAGTCCTTCCATTATGAAGATCCCCACCTTCAAAATCAAGGTCTTCAATGTATTTTCTTCACTTTCAAAACACAAATTGGTTCGAAGTGGTTTTCAGATAGGAATCACTGAAATCCGACCCCGGTTCCTTCAAACCAATTATCGATAAAAAGATGTTTTATAAATAGGCAGTTATCATTTAATTTATTCATTTCTTTTTGTTGAATTTTTTTTCTTCAAGAGATATATATCTTAAAAAACATTCTTGTTGATATATACGGAATCATTAAACCTCTCTTTATTATATTCTTTGGTTTAATTAAATAATTCCGAATCATTTTCCTTAAATCTTAACAAAGATTTCTTATTTTTAAAACATAGATTTTTAATAACTGAAACCATGTTATCTAAGATGGTAAAGCAGAATTGTTTAAATTTGGAAAATTTAATCTTTTATACATAACTCATTTCCGACATTTCGACCTTATCTATCCCTCGCCTATGTGAGGCCATGTGAGCCAAGGCAGTGGTTGCTCTTGAACATCTCCTTAGTTTAAGCAGCTCAACTAGATCTCATAAATAGAAAAATCAGGTGAACTTGTCGGCGTATTAGAGCCTAGATTAAAACATTTGTTTATAACATCTTTTCTTTAAATCATTTATTTTAAACTGTTTTAAAGAAATTATAAAATCTTCAAATCATCTTTAAAACACTTAATTATTCATTTAAAAATATTTATAAAAGATTTGGAAAAGAATTGTTACTTTTAAAGTTATATTTCAAAAGTTATTAAAAACCGCTATAAATAGTGTTGCCAATAGTGTTTTAAAGTTATATTGACCAAAACGACTTTTCTATCATTTGAAAATTTATTTATATAACTCAAATATCTTTTAAAATATTTATAAAGATTTTCCATATTTTTAAAACATTTAAAAATATTAAATTTTAGGAAATCCTTTTTTGGATTCCGAACTGCAAAATCGCGATTATTTTGAAAACTTGTTTTACTTATATTTCAAAATATACTTATTGAAATCTTTATCTCTTTTTGTTTGAAAACTATGGATATAGTAGTCCAGAAAATTCTTATTACAAAGAATTCTGAGCTATATTCCACTTTATATACTCATTTAACTTTTGTGGCGTGAAATTGTGAACTACCATTACACGGCGTGCCTAGTTTTGACTCATTTTTTTATTAAACATTTTTAAATCATTTGAAAACCATTTAAAAGAGTTTTAATGATTCCATATTACTTATATAATTTGATTCGGAAAGTGATTTCCTTGTGTAATATCGACGTGTATTTAACGTGACTTGTTAATACGGTCAAACAATCATATTAAACAATCAATACTTGATGATCAAAGCATAAACAAAGAACCAAACATGATTAACAATCACTATAAACAACCATAGTAAAACATATATATCGTCCAATATATACAGTATATATAAATAGAGTTCTCACCTTAATCCAAACAGATACTTCCTACCAACATTCAAACAAATCAACGCTTCACTAAACATCTCCTAAACACCTAAAGCTCATGGCCATGCCTCCTTCCACATGCTAATCATACTTTCCATGATGACTTAGGCTTAATACTAGAGTTTAGAAGAGATTAGAGAAATTTTGGTTAACTTTTGAAAAAGTTAGAGAGTAATTAGTGGATTAGTGTTTAAGCACTTCCACTATTTTTAACCCTTCTACTTTTTCTTAAGTTTTGAGAGAGAAGAGAGACTTCCATGGAAGCCATTAAAGAGCATAAGAAGGCTTAAGAATGAAGAAGAAGAAGAATACTGTGAAGAATAAGTGAGAAGGAGGGGTGGTAATTATAATAAAAAAATAAGAAAATATCTTTGAAGTTAAATTACCATGATACCCTTACCTACCCAAGCAAACACCTCCCCCTCTCCACCTTGTGTTACACGGCAGCCCCCATCCCCATGTGGTGATGAGGTGTAGGCGATAGTGGTGATGATGATTGAGGTGGCGATGTGATATGGTGTAAGATTGATTTGATGTTTGCTTTTTAAAGTAATTATTACTTTAGATATTTTATTCTTTTACAATTTGTAAATATATATATATTTACTTTCTACTCTTATCATGTGTATATATACATGATAATGTGTGTATGTGCATGTCACAAGTATAAGCCATTTGAACAACGTTGTACAACTTATATACGTCAAACCGTTACGAATTCAGATTTCGATCTTTGGTCATATTTTCATTTATTAATTAACGTATACATTTGTAAAAAAAGTTTGAAAACCATTTTCTTATTTTTATTCATGAATTAAAAGATCTTATATGAGTTATAAAACCATATAAATCAATATTAAACGACTGTTTACAAAAAGTGTTATTATATCGATAAACCGATATCGATTTTCCTTATATTTTCAAATCAAATATATATCTTTATTGTTTGTACCAAAAATGGGCACAACACTCTTCGGAAGTTTTTGAAGAGATAAAAGTGAAGAATGAAAATTAAAACTGTGGATTATCTAACAAAAACTCCAAATAACAGAAAGTAAATTGCAAAGACAAGCGATTTAGAGTGGTTCGGCGTTTTGCCTACGTCCACTATGAAGTTTGATGATTTTATTGCTCGATTACTTGAAGATTACAGTAGTTGATAATGTAATACAACTGAATTCAAATGCTAAGTGTCAATCTAAAGCAGCGGCGGTGTTCTGGAGTAAATCTGGCAGAATCTGGGCGCTCTTCAGTACTTAGAATTCTCCGACCCCTTTTCTGAATGACCAGGGGCTCTATTTATAGGTGTAGGAGGCTGATATTTCGCCTAAAATGAGGGGAGACCAGTTCTGGTACGTCAGGGGGCCCACATGGCCGAAATCTGGAGATCCGGGCCCGCTTTGGGATCGATTCGACCCTTGGTTCGAATCGATCATGAAATCATCCAATCGAGCTGAAATTTGGTGTGCACATTCTTCATCATGTGTTTGAGCTTCTATGAAAATTTCATGGGATTTGGACTTGTAGAACTCGAGTTATGATCGATTCAAGTTGGTGTTTTTCGTATTCTGGAGTCGTTCGAATCGATATGTTCGAATCGATTCGTTCGAATCGATCCTCCTACTCGTGAAGATGGTGACGTGGTGCGCTTTCTTCGCATCGGTCCACTTTGCATTCTGCATTGACTGGGTCGAATCCACGGCTTGGATTCGAAGATGGTGGAGTCGAGGGCAAGCTGTGTCTCCTGGATTCGAAGTAAAGCTATGTCTCATCGATTCGAAGTGAAGCTATGTCTTATCGATTCGAAGTGAAGCTATGTCTTATCGATTCGAAGTGAAGCTTCCACGATGGATTCGAAGCAGACAAAAAGGGGATGGATTCGAAGGTAAGCTTCCACGATGGATTCGAAGCCAGGCAAAGGGGATGGATTCGAAGATGATCGAATCGACCTTAATGGATTCGAATACAAGGTTGTTTCCTCCATTTTCCATCGGTGATATCTTGAGCATACGAACTCGGATTGTCTTGAAAATTGGAACGTCGTTTCCTCTGGCCTTGCTTGGCATATCTTATCAATTGCAGCCCGATCCGGACTCGGACAAAATTCATCGATATCCGTAGCGATCCTTACGTGTAACCGACTTCCGAGACGACCCGTCATCGGTATCAAGTCAAGTCTTTGGTGTCACGGCCTTGCCAAAAGGCGGGATAACATTTGCCCCCCAAAGTATGTCTTGTGTAAACATGACGTGCTTTGAAAAGCTGCAGTCTCTCACTGGATTGCTACAACATGCCTTATCGAAAGTTGCATTCTGTATTGCAGTAATCGACTGTCGTATAATCGTGACTGGCTGTCTGGGCTTTTGAGTCAGGACGAGATGAACATTTGATTCCTGTTGATGATAAAGACCAAAACATTAGTAAAAAATACGTGCATTATCTTGACCTTGGCTAACGTTGCGTGATCGCAAGTTGTTGTCAGTTCGGTTTTGCTATCGAAATCTGCATCGGTCCTCTCCTGAACCGATTTGAGATCTGAGTTAAATCATTACTTTTATGATTGTCTATGGTCATCCTCCCGCATCGATCCTCTCCTGAATCGGTATGAAGAGTAGACAAGCAATTTTTAACACTGAGACTATTCGTCCTTCTTCATCAGTGGTTGGCGATGGATTCGAAGCTGTGCCTCTTCGAATCGATATTGCATGGATTCGATGTTCTCTGAGTTGATGGAGTCGAAGTTGTGAGTGCTCGAATCAACGCTGCTTTGTTTCGATGATGCTGGAATGGTTTCGATATGGCAAAGGATTCGAAACCGGATGGATTCGAACTAAAGGAGGGATTCGAAATTGAGGGATTCGAACTTGACTGTTCGAATCGATGGAGTCGAACGTTCCCCCTAGCTCCTCTGACGCCGTGCTTCGAGTCGATGCCGTCTGGTGTAGATATTCGAGTCCGAGTCGACGAGGTCGCCTGGTCAGCTTCGAATCGATTTAGACTTGTAGTGATCGATTCGAAGACACTGCTTCGAATCGATGGGCTAGACCCGCTATTCCCGGTTGCGCTTGACCGGGAGACGAATGGTCTCGTTTCCCCTATATATACCGGGGTCCTGTTCACTTTTAACTTTTTACTTTTCACTGTTGCTCTGCTCCTTCTTCGTATCGATCTCCCAGACCTTGAGAGAAACGCTTCTACGAATCGAACAAACCCTCTACGCCCTCACTTGTAATCACACAAAATCAGGTAATAACTGGATCGAGTCAAGTTTTGAGAATGATGGAACAGGGAATCGATGTGAGTTCTAAGTCCAATAGGTCGAATCGATGGGGGAAACGCGATGAAGTGTCGCGACCTTCCTCGGGGAAAGAAAATTCCTGAAGGATTATCGTCTCTTCTTCGCTTCGTATCGACCCCTTCGTTGGAATAGTTCGAATCGATCCCGGGCATGGGGCCTTCAAACTGAAGTTTGCGAATCGAAGTGGCTCGTATCGAATCGAGTCGATGTGGTAATTTTCTGATCGACTTGAGGGTATTGAGTTTGATCGATACGAAGTTTGCTCTTCTGATCGATTCGAAGTGATTCTTCACCTGATGTTGCGGGCATTGCTCCAAGGACTTACATCAATACGAAATGCATCGAGTCGACCCTCTATCGATTCGGAGCACTTTGATTCGACTCGTATCGATCTGAGGTGATCGATTCGAACGTCTTCAGTTCTGGGAGTGCAACTCTTCTGACTCGCCCAATGGATTCGAACGTGACCAATTTTTAGTCGAAACTTGACGAACTTAATGAAATTTAGCATACTTCACTCCGACGAGCTTCGGCCTTGCATAATCGAACTTGATCAATCAGATATGAACCTGAATTTCCTTTGAAGCTCGTCGATGGAACTATGACTTAACCAATAATACAACTGATTTATACTTGAAGCTGGTCCGTAGCGTTTGGACGGCGCGGAAATGACGGTCAGCGATGACGGTCATTTTCTTTCTCAAATTCCCAAGTTATGTTGTACGAACATCTCGCTTCATTCTGTTAAATTTGCTCGAGTGATGTACAATACTTGCACTGCATGACACGCTCACACACACTACACTGGGGCATGCACGGGCTTGTTCATGAACTTAACGTTGCTTTCTAATGAGTTAGCTAATTATGGAATCTTCGAGCTCCCAACAACAAGAGGTACAGAGCTCGACTCCTCCGGTGCTTGAGATCCCCGATATCCCTGCCGATATAATCGATCCAGCTCCAGATGAATTGCCGGAGGCGATATTTATTGAGGACGCCGTTGATTCGGTTCAGTCCAACATTTCTGAATCCTTATTGGGACGAATATGCTTAAAGCATAACATATCTCTTGGTGACGTACTATTGCCCAGCACCACCGATAGACCGCACAATCCGCCTGAAGGATATACAGCATTCTACCGTCATGCTTGTGCGGCTGGAACTCTTCCTCCCTTCAATCAATATATCAGGAGGATGCTATCATATTTAGGGATCGCTCCTTCACAACTTCATCCCAACGGGCACGCGTTGCTGAATAGTGTCTTCGTAATATTTATGGACTGTCTTTTTCGTCCGCCGAGGCCCTCCGAGAACAGACACATATTTAACTTCAAGAGCAGGGGTGATAGTCCGTCGTTTACATTCTTGGAGGCAGTTAGAAATTGCCAAGTTGTAGTTGGAGCTTGGACGCGCCTGAGCTATTTCAAGAACGAATGGTTCTACGTTCGATGCCCTCCGGGTTTCGCTAGGCGATGGTTGTCTAGATGTAAGCGCCTTAACCTGTTTCTTTGACCAATAGCTCTTCGGTGTTAAAATTGACATTTCATTCCTTTTACAGCTATTATCTCTAGGCCCGATGGAGGGCGTTTCAAGGGTACCGTCCGGAGCCTTCAAGAAGTCCCAAGCGAGCTGAGGCATATTGACTCGGTGCTGAACGACTACAACTTAAGAGTTCTGGGTTTGATCGACATTAATCAAAGCATAGTTGTTGAGGGATTTTCAAAGTCCGTTTCCAAGAAGGAAAATAAGAAGAAACCCAAGAAGAGAAAAGCGAAGAGGTCACTCGGGATCAGAATAATCGAGGCGAGTGACGAAGAAAGAACCCAGACGGATTCAGAGCCAATGGCTGACCTTTCGGGAAACTTGGAGGAATCGGGAGAAAAACGGAAAGGCAAGGCCGCCGTTTCCAAAAAACTTAAGTCAAAGGGGGGAAAATCTGTAGATGTGTTTCTTCCCGCTTCCGGAGTTACGATTTCTGAGGCCGCCCCTTCTCATTCGAGAGATTCTCTCAAAGGGCTTAACGATATTCGTATCCCAGATTATATATCAATCTCTCATAATCCTGGGTTGGAGGAATTACAAGATGTCCTAAATATGAACGAGCCCTTTCCTTTAAGTGCGGTCAACACTTCCGGTCGGTTTGGGGGTTTACACATTTACACACACTTCCACGGCACTTCATGACTTCTGCATAGTAAACATTGCTTTATGGGATTTTAATCCTTGATTCTTTCTTATCGTAGGTGAGATGTCAGGACGTGGCTCCACTCTAGATAGGCTTCGGAATGTGCGACAATCTTCTCCATTTTACGATTCCCGTAGGAGAGAGACAGATAGGGACCATGGGCGAGGCTACTCGAGTCAAGAACGTTATGATAGAGACAGAGACTACTCGCGTAACCGTTCTGGTTATGATCACTCTGATAGAGACCGGGGATACCAGCAGCGACCCCGATCTCGTTCTCCTCCGCCTCCCAGGGCTCCAGTAGACCTCCCAGGGCCATCTCATCAGCAACAGTTGCCTTCTCAATCTTCTCGGCCTGACGCTCAACGGCCAAGAGTGGAACCAACGGCAGCCGCTATAATTGAACAAGTTCCGGCTGAGTTGACAAGCGAGGGAGCTGCTAAACTCGCCCAAATGAAAAACGACTACCCGGAAATTTGCATGGATGGCTATATCTTCCCTCCTAACTTCAAAAGAATCCCTCCAGAAGCCGAGACCACTGCTCATAATTACATCCACGACTTCTACGCTCAGTAAAAGGAGTGGTATAAGGCAGCCGTGAAGGCTTCTAGAGTTGCTTTCGACAGGGCGAAAGTCATTGCTGAACGTGATGTTGACATTGCGAAGCAGAAACGCATCATTCAAGTTCTTCAATCCGAAGTGGAAACGTCTCGAAAGTCAGAGCTTGAAACACTTAAGAAACACGAGGGTGTCGTGGCCAAATTAGCGAGGATGCAGCAAGAACATTGCGCCACAGTGGAAGAGATGGGCCATCGTAATACCACCGTTGCAGCTGAGCGAGACTTAGCCGTTAAAGAGCTGAACGAGCTCAAGGCCAAATTCGCTGAAATGGTGAAGGAGAAGGACGATGCGAACGCTACTGCTCAAGAGGCTTGCGACCAGGCAGTATCCCTCAGGGCCGAACTTGCTGCGGCGGCGGTCAAGGCTAAGTCTGTGGAAGCGGAGATTCAGGAAAAAATCTTGGAGGAGAGGTCTAGGCTAGATGCAGAGTTTGACGATCTCTTAGTCACGTATAACGCTAACGTGCTGGAACACAGAAATCTAGCGTGGCTGGGAGATGACTCCATGATCTTGTATAATGCCTGGACCCGGCTGGTGAATGAGAAGAGAGCAGCGCATCCAGATGGAGCACTTGACGACTTTGAACTGGAGATGCGTCTGCTTACTGAGGATGAGAGGAAGACCCTTCATGAGGTGGTAATCTCTATGGCGAAAGAAAAACTCGGCGTCCAATCTCTAGAGACAGGCGAAGGTTCGGGGACCGTGCATCACGAGGCAAGTGTTGGAGCCGTAATCCCAACATTGCCCGAAACCACTGGTGCGGTAGACCCCCAATCTGTTCCTGCATATAATCCTGACCAACCGTTATTATCTTCCGCCGATGATTCTACCCATGTTTCGGTCCAGACTAAGGAAGGTATTTGAACGCTCCTAGCAGTTTAGTAGTGAAGGACCTTAAGCAACACACTGGGCTAACAATCTTCGTTTTGTCGTATTTCAGTGATCGAAGCTGTTGTTTCTACGCCCCTTGCTTTATCAGTTCCTCATCAAACACAAGGGGTTGTTTTTTCTGAAGCCATCACGACTTCTACTTTGATTGGCGAGGAGGGAGATGCAAATATGTTTTCTTTCAGCGCTCAAATGATTGAGGAGCTTCTCAATGAACCCATCGATCCCTCTGCCAACCCTTCCGATGTTGTGAATGAGGCTGCTCCGGCCGCTAGTTTATCTATGCCAGCTATTGGCACATCCGATGCGGCTCAAGCATCTCGTGAGGACGACGTTTTAGCTGAGATTGCTGCCGAGATGGCAGCAGGGAATGTAGGCTCTAGTCCGCCCGGGCCTGCCCCGTTAATGGTGATTTCGCCGGGTGGCACTGTATTGATCGAGACCGCTCCTGTCCCTCCTCCTGCTACTACTCCTATGCCTCCAGCTCGTCCTCCTAGAAGAACCTCCGTCGCCTCCAGCTCTGAGGAAGATGTCGACATTATATCGCTGCCGGAGAGCAAGCCTGAAAAGAGCAAGCGATTGAGGAAGAAGTCGGGCAGCGGATCGGGTGGAGCTACCCCGAAGAAGAAGATAAGGAAGAAGAAAGAATGAACTTTTTTCCTTAAATCTCTGTCGCGTAGGGTAGCATTTTGTTGATTTTTCTATAGCCGTGTATAGATGTGGATTCGGCTCCCACTAGCAGAATTTTTCATAAACACTTTGTAATCAGATTCTTTTTGTTGATAATGGAAATGAAAATCTATTCCCTTTCTGTCTTCAACTTGTTATGTGTTATGGTTCTGCCCCCTGTATTGGAGAGAAGTGTGGAGTTGACGTATGTTTATACCCCGTTTCGCGCTCCGGAGTTCGGGGTAGGATGAATGCTTATACTCCGTCTTGCACTCTGGGAGTACGGAGTTAGATGAATGTTTATACTCCGTCTCGCACTCTGGGAGCACGGAGTTAGAAGAATGTTTATACTCCGCCTCGCACTCTGGGAGCACGGAGTTAGAAGAATGTTTATACTCCGTCTTGCGCTCCGGGAGCACGGAGTTAAGTAAAAAGCTTGTACCCAGCTCGCGCTCTCGGAGTACTCTGGGGTTTAGGAAAAATGTTTATACTCCGCCTCGCACTCTAGGAGTACGGAGTTAGATGAGAGTTTATACTCCGCCTCGCGCTCTGGGAGCACGGAGTTTAGTAAAATGTTTATACTCCGCCTCGCGCTCTGGGAGTACGGAGTTGGAAGAATGTTTATACTCCGTCTCGCGCTCCGGGAGCACGGAGTTCAAAGAATGTTTATACTCCGCCTCGCACTCTGGGAGTACGGAGTTGGAAAAATGTTTATACTCCGTCTCGCGCTCTGGGAGTACGGAGTTAAATGAAGGGTTGTCGTGTATCAACCCATTTTCGTGGCCTGAAGTGATGGCTTGCCCCAGAGCTCGGGTTTCATTTAGCGAGTGGTTGATTGCTTCACAGCCACTCCCTACTTGAATAAATTCCACTATGTGATGGAACTTAGCTCTTCGTGCATCGTGATGTTGTACATTGTATTTAATGACTCACAGCTCTGGCTCGAAGAGATGGCATTTTATTGCTGAAATAAGAAAATATGGCAAATCAGTTGCCTCATTACAAATTCTAATTTCGAAATGCAAAAGTAAATTGCTGAATAAAAAACATAATGAAATAAATAAAGCCTGTCATATGTAATAGCGGCGGAGACTCTCGCTGTTCCAGGCTCTTGGTAAAACTAGACCGTCCACGGTTGATAGTTTGAATGTGCCATCTCCAAGTCGTTGCGTAATCGCGTACGGTCCTTCCCAATTTGGTTTCATGTGTGAAGGAACCGGGTATACTCTCTTGAGGACCAGATCACCAAGATCAAAGGTTCGGGGGCGAACTTTGGTGTTATATAATCGGGCGACCCGACTTCGGTAAGCGGCCGCTCTTAAATCAGCTTCTTCTCGTTTCTCGTCCAACAGATCCAACGACTCAGCGAGTAATATAGCGTTTGTTTTCGGATCGTAATAAGTTACGCGGTGAGAAAATACTTCTGTCTCCACTGGAATGACGGCCTCCGAGCCATAGGATAAGGAAAATGGGGTGTGTCCAGTTGCGGTCTTGTGAGTTGTTCGATAAGCCCATAATGCCATAGGGAGTTCATCGACCCATTTTCCCCCAGCCTTTTCCAGTCGTTTCTTTAAGATGGATTTTATAACTTTGTTAACAGCTTCGACTTGACCGTTTGCTTGTGGATGCGCGACTGCAGAGAACTTTTTATGAATATGAAACCGTTGGCAGAAATTCTTGAACTCTGAACTTTCGAATTGGGTCCCGTTATCGGTGATGATCGTATGCGGGAGTCCAAATCGGCAAATGATATTGCGGACCACAAAGTTTATCACTTTCTTTGACGTAATCGTTGCAAGAGCTTCAGCCTCGGCCCATTTTGTGAAGTAGTCAACTGCGACGATGGCATACTTCGCACCACCTTTTGCCAGAGGTAAAGCGCCAATGATATCGATGCCCCACATAGCGAACGGCCAGGGACTGACCATTTGAGTTAACTCGGTAGGCGGGGCTCTTGGAATTCGAGCGTGTTTTTGGCACTTGTCGCACTTTCTGGCGTAATTGGCTGCATCTCGATTCACTGTCGGCCAGTAATATCCATATCGGAGTATTTTCTTAGCAAGTGCTTGTCCACCGGTGTGGTCGCCGCATTCTCCCTCGTGCACATCATGTAACACTCGTTTGACTTCGTCGTGAGCGATACACCGGAGAAGTGGAACAGAATAACCTTTTCTATACATGATCCCGTCCTGAATGATGAATCGCGAAGCTTTTCGTAGAATTTGCCTTTTCTCATTTCGGTGTTCAGGCAATATCCCATCCTCAATGTAATTTCGATACGGAGTCATCCATGATTCTCTGCTGGGAAAGGTCTCTAACACATCATTCGTTTTGATTTGATCGATGCTTGGGAAAGGCAACGTTTCGACCGGGACGAGTCCCATTTGCTGTGCTTCACCTGTACTGGCCAACTTTGCCAATGAATCGGCCTTTTGATTGCGATCTCGTGGTATGTAGTAAATAGCATAATAATCAAACTGATCCAGCGCTTCCTGAACTCGGGCTAGATAAGCGGCTAACCTTCGATCTCTCGCTTGATATTCTCCTCGTACTTGACACACAACCAACTGTGAATCACAATAAACTTCTATAGCGATAATTTTCAGATCTCTGGCAAGCTTTAACCCAGCCAACAGGGCTTCGTACTCGGCTTCATTGTTGGTTGCGTGAAAATCAAACTTCAAAGCATAGCATATGGATTGACCTTCGGGGGTTTCTAGTACAATTCCAGCGCCCGAACATCGATCGTTTGATGCACCATCTGTATAAAGTTTCCATACATATTCAGAAGACTCGCTGGTTTCAGGTAATTCGTCAGGAACAGTAAATTCAGCTATGAAGTCAGCTAAGACTTGCCCCTGAATGGCTCTCCGCGGTGCATAAGTAATGTCAAATTGGCTCAGTTCAATATTCCACTTGAGTAACCTTCCAGACGTCTCAGGCCGCGTGAGGACCTGTCGTAACGGCTGATTGGTATACACAGTAAGCGGATGTGCTTGGAAATAAGGACGAAGCTTTCTCGAGGCAATGACCAAGCAGTAAGCCAGTTTCTCCAACCTGGGGTAATTTCTTTCAGCTCCGGTCAATCGTTTACTGACATAATAGACCGGTTTTTGCACTCGATCTTCTTCCCGGACCAAAGCAGCACTGATCGCATGCTCCGATACCGCCAGATAAAGGTATAATTGTTCATGATCAATTGGCTTCGACAAAATCGGTGGTGTAGAGAGATGCTGAACCAGCGATCGGAATGTGCCTTCACATTCTGTGGTCCATTCAAAGTTTCGTTTCCCTTTCCGGATTAGATCAAAGAAAGGAATGCATTTATCAGTGGATTTCGAGATGAACCTGCTTAGCGCTGCTACCTTCCCGTTGAGGCTCTGTACTTGCTTTATGGTCTTCGGGGTTTGCAAATTCCTTATTGCCCAGATCTTTTCGGGGTTTGCCTCTATCCCACGAGCGTTAACGATGAACCCTAGAAACTTTCCGGATGCGACGCCGAAGTGGCATTTTAGCGGATTAAGCTTCATTCCATACTCGCGTAAGATACAGAACATTGAATTTAAATCCTTGACGTGATCTGTGGAAAATCGGGACTTAACTAACATGTCATCCACATAGACTTCCATGGTCTTCCCGATCTGATCAGCGAACATTCGATTAACCAAGCGTTGGTAAGTTGCTCCGGCATTCTTTAAACCAAAGGGCATGACTCTGTAACAGTAGAGTCCCAGATCGGTTACAAAACTAGTATGTTCTTGATCGGGTAGATGCATGGGTATCTGATTATAACCGGAATAAGCATCCATAAAGTATAACAATTCGTGACCTGTAGTTGAGTCAACGAGCTGGTCAATTCGGGGAAGTGGAAAACTATCTTTTGGACAGGCTTTGTTTAAATCAGAGTAGTCGACACAAGTTCTCCATTTCCCGTTCGGTTTCCGAACCATTACCGGATTTGACACCCACTCCGGGTATAGAGCATCTCGGATGAAACCATTTGAATGCAATTTGTCAATTTCTTCTTTAAGGGCGGCAGATCTCTCTGGATCCATACCACGCCTCTTTTGCTTGACCGGAACATGTCGCGGGTCTATATTCAAAGAGTGACTTGCAATGTTTGGTGAGATTCCACACATGTCGGAGTGCGTCCAGGCAAAGACATCTAGATTTGCCTGAAGAAATTCAACCAATTCCTGTTGTATCTGTTTTCCCAGTTGAGATCCAACTTTTAGTACTTTCGAGTCGTCATCCTCACTGACCGGGACGTCCACAGTCAGTTCGGCTGGAGACGCTTGATTCTCTTCTACTTCATCTTTATCTTCGCTATCTCTAGGGTCAAGATCTCTAAGGAATTGGTAGTGGTGCCCGGGCCGGGGCCCAGGCGTTAGCTGTCAATTATCAGTAAAACGGACGCAGAGAGATTCCTCTACGCCCTTTCCTTTCTCCTTCTTCTGTGCTTCTCGCAATTCAGCAACATAACAGGCTCTTCCTGCTGCCTGATCTCCTTGAATAATTCCTATACCATGATCGGTTGGGAATTTTAAAGTCAAACACCACGGGGCAATGGCTGCCCTGAATTCAGCAAGAGCTGGTCGACCCAGGAATGCATTGTACGGTGAAGCAATGTCAAGAACAACAAATTGCAGTAGTCGGACTCTCCTGCGCTCTCCGATCCCTAGTTCCACTGGTAGTTCCACTATTCCAGTAGGTATTGTTGCACTGCCATTGAAGCCATGAACCCGAGATTGGCAGGGTTTTAGGTCCTTTGCTTCCATCTTCATTAAATCGTAAGCTCGCTTGAATATAATGTTTACAGAACTCCCACTGTCAACCAGGATCCTCTTCATCCAAGCAGGACCAACCTGGGCAGATATGACCAGTGGATCAATCGTTGGAGCTTCGATTTTGTCAGCATCTCTGCTTCTGAATATGATATCGTCAGACATCGTTTTTTGTTGCTTAGCCGGGGTTCCATCCTCACAATTACTGCAGCATTTGAAGCTCGCATGCCTGATAGAGCTAGCATACGACTCCATTTCCCTCCAGCTCCTGTCCGCTGGATGAGGACCACCACTTATGGTATTGATAACTAGCCTCTCGCCTGTACGAGCGGGTTCCTCTTGTCTTTCCTGATCTTGCGCACGGTTTGGATTTGATGGGCCCGCACCACCAGACTGCGGCGCCCGCACGAATTGATCTAACTTCCTTTCCCTGATCAACTTTTCTATGAGATCTTGCAAATGGCGACAGTCATTAGTATTGTGGCCATAGCTCTCATGAAACCTACAAAACTTTCCCGTCTGAATCTGCCTTTCTGACGACCGCTTCGGAGCGGGTTTCTTATACTGTTCTGTGTTGCAAGTTTGCAGGTACACATTTTCCAGTGATGTGTTTAACGGTGTATAACTTTCAAACATCGGAGCCCTACGCCGTGGGCCTGGATTCGAGTCTCTCTTCTTATTCTGACCATTGCCACCTCTTGGCTGAGTTTGCTTGTTTTGTATGTTTAACTGGACTTTCCCGGAATTGTCACCGGACTGTTTAACTGCGACATTGCTTTGTATTCCCTCACTTCCGGGTTTTGCATCGTCCTGCTTCCTAGACTGTTTCGCGTCCTCTTGCCGTAAGAATTGAGCGGCTTTGGAGTAGAAACGGTCCAACGATGCGGGGGGTTTTCCGGCTAACCAGTTTCCAAATTCAGAATCGGGATCAATTCCCTTTGTCAACGCCATCAAAATTGAGTTGTCATTGGGATTACTAATTTCCACGCATGCCGCATGGAATCTCTCCAAGTAACGCCTTAATGTTTCCCCACGAGCCTGGGTAACATTGGACAGGGTGTTAACATCTTTGGGTCTGGCAACATGCATACGGAACTGTTCAACAAACTTCTTAGCTAATTGGTCAAATGAAGAGATAGATCTTGGGGGTAGTCTTGTAAACCACATTGTCGCGATTCCTCCCAGTGAAATGGGGAAGCTGCGGCATTTTACTGCATCGTCGGCCCTTGCGGCGCTCATTGACCATTCGTATTTCAGTATGTGCTGATTGGGATCAGAACTTCCTTCGTACATAGGGAGAGTTGGCATTCTGAATCGCCGAGGAGGTTCAGCGTATAGAATCTCGTCCGTGAAAGGAGTATGGCTTCTAGAAATTCCCCAATCGTCATTGGTAAGTCCTTGGCTTTCACGGATCATCTGACGTATCATAGTTGGGATGTCTGGCATTGCTACATTTTGAGCATGCTGAGCTAAGGTGTGGTCGGGTTCCACAATGCGAGTTTGGACCGGGCGCTGTCGACGGTCCAAGTTTCGCCTCCTTGGCTCAGCGTCTTCCGGGACGTATGGTTCAGAAGTACGTCCTTGCTGTTGATTACCCGAATCCGGAAGATATCGGGTATCGACCCTTGTTTCTGCCGTGGCAGCTGTGACATGATTGTCCGTAGTATATTGTGGAGTGCGGCCACCTCGTGCTGATGGCCCAGCTTGGAAGCTGGTTGATGGTCCTACCCTCAACTGCCCGACAGTCAGGGCGGGCTGATATCCCGTAGTCTGAGCATAATCTCCGTCTAATCGAGGATGGGTAGATCTACGATGATAGTCAGATGAGGCAGAACTTTCAGTGGGTGAGCGGGAAACATCATCCCTCCTGGACCTCCTACGGCCCTGGCGATTCAGTTGATTTGTCAACTCAATATTAGCTCGCAACTGTTCGGCTAACTGTTGTCGACTCTGAGTCAACTCTTGGAGTAACATCTGAAATTCTTGTCTAGTGACTGCTCCAGACGGATCCGAGTGGGCAGTGTTGTCTTGGTTGGGTGGCTGCTGCTGAGCAGGATTTTGTCCATCCCTACCTTCTTATCCCGGAGCTGCAGAAGTGGTTCTCGTGCTAACCATTTTGAACGATGAATCCTTTTCCTAGATTTTATGCAAATCTGAGTAGAATGGAAGGACTGTGAATCGAAGATCTGGATCTTCCTCTTGGATTTGTGCAATCCGGTATCGATGGTAGATCCAAGGAGCAGGAGAAAAAAGCTGGTTTTTTCTCAGTGAAAGCACCAAAGTGTTTGTACCAAAAATGGGCACAACACTCTTCGGAAGTTTTTGAAGAGATAAAAGTGAAGAATGAAAATTAAAACTGTGGATTATCTAACAAAAACTCCAAATAACAGAAAGTAAATTGCAAAGACAAGCGATTTAGAGTGGTTCGGCGTTTTGCCTACGTCCACTATGAAGTTTGATGATTTTATTGCTCGATTACTTGAAGATTACAGTAGTTGATAATGTAATACAACTGAATTCAAATGCTAAGTGTCAATCTAAAGCAGCGGCGGTGTTCTGGAGTAAATCTGGCAGAATCTGGGCGCTCTTCAGTACTTAGAATTCTCCGACCCCTTTTCTGAATGACCAGGGGCTCTATTTATAGGTGTAGGAGGCTGATATTTCACCTAAAATGAGGGGAGACCAGTTCTGGTACGTCAGGGGGCCCACATGGCCGAAATCTGGAGATCCGGGCCCGCTTTGGGATCGATTCGACCCTTGGTTCGAATCGATCAAGAAATCATCCAATCGAGCTGAAATTTGGTGTGCACATTCTTCATCATGTGTTTGAGCTTCTGTGAAAATTTCATGGGATTTGGACTTGTAGAACTCGAGTTATGATCGATTCAAGTTGGTGTTTTTCGTATTCTGGAGTCGTTCGAATCGATATGTTCGAATCGATTCGTTCGAATCGATCCTCCTACTCGTGAAGATGGTGACGTGGTACGCTTTCTTCGCATCGGTCCGCTTTGCATTCTGCATTGACTGGGTCGAATCCACGGCTTGGATTCGAAGATGGTGGAGTCGAGGGCAAGCTGTGTCTCCTGGATTCGAAGTAAAGCTATGTCTCATCGATTCGAAGTGAAGCTATGTCTTATCGATTCGAAGTGAAGCTATGTCTTATCGATTCGAAGTGAAGCTTCCACGATGGATTCGAAGGTAAGCTTCCACGATGGATTCGAAGCCAGGCAAAAGGGATGGATTCGAAGATGATCGAATCGACCTTAATGGATTCGAATACAAGGTTGTTTCCTCCATTTTCCATCGGTGATATCTTGAGCATACGAACTCGGATTGTCTTGAAAATTGGAACGTCGTTTCCTCTGGCCTTGCTTGGCATATCTTATCAATTGCAGCCCGATCCGGACTCGGACAAAATTCATCGATATCCGTAGCGATCCTTACGTGTAACCGACTTCCGAGACGACCCGTCATCGGTATCTAGTCAAGTCTTTGGTGTCACGGCCTTGCCAAAAGGCGGGATAACATTTATAAAACTATTATAAATGATTTATTATAACTTATTACTATTAAAAATGAATTATTATCATTTTGAAACAATTATCTAGATAATTATAATAATTATTAGATCATTTAATCTCAATTAAAAACTATTAATTATTAATTATAATGGCGTTACTGATGATGTTATAAATACATTTTATTTTTCAAAAATAAAATAAATTATTTATTTCATATTCTTCTTTAAATATAAAAATGAGTGTATGTATTCAGTCACGTTCGCGACTTTGGATAATTATAGAGCCGTTTATCGATAAAACGATTTTCGGCTATTTTATTGATTTAAATCCCAAGGAAGATATTTTTGTAAATATCCATTCAAAATTAGATTACCATTATTATTCATTATTCCAAACAAGATTATTATTATTTATTATTACTAAAAGCAATATTATTTGTATTATTAACTTTTTATTCGAATATTTTAAAAATAAACAAATTTGTCAAAGTGATAAATTTACAGGTCGTTACATACATTGTGCATGTATCAATTGATGAAGATAGCGGTGCGTAGGAGGAGGAGATCGCCTGAAGCAGTGATACTCAAGCGTAGGAACATGTGATAGGTAGGTCTACCGATTGACCGTTGATCGGTCGACTACTAGTGATCGACCAGTGTGTTGACCAGTGGCATATTCTTCTTTAATATATATATATATATATATAATAAAAATAAAATAAATAAATATGTAAATAATTAAAGATAAATATAATATATACATGTGTGTGTGTGATTGTGCATTGAAATGGAGGAGATAATAGAAAAAGGAAGGAGGCTGTAGTTGATCAAAATAGTTGACTGGAAGTACGATAGGGGTAAGTTAAGTGGTCAACCCTCTAAGTTCAAACCGGTCGATCGCTACATGTTGACTGGTGGTGTAATCGCTTGTACAAAAACAACTGTGGCTTGGTGGTAAAGGCTTGTGCCTTTTGACTAATCCACTAGGGTTCGAGTCCTCTGTTATGTTATTTTTGCAAGTGTATATTTTAATAGTAAGTAAATTATAATTACATGAAAAAAATGTGAGAAATTAAATAAAGTAGCTATATAATTTATGAAGAAAAGTTTTATTTAAAATTTAGTAGTTAATATATACAAAAAATATTAATTTATTAAAAGGAAATCAATATTTGATTTTAAATAACTATTTAAAGGTTTATGTAAATTCAGGAAAATAAGGAGGAACATTCTAATTAACATTCTAAAGCATATTTTAAATTAATTAAATTAAATTTGGAATTATAAAGGAATATTTATATATTTAAATAAGGAAATGTGTATTTAATAATTTAAAGTTTATTTAAATATCCAATTGAATTCTAGCATTTGTTTAATATACTTAGATGTGATGCATTATCTAATAATTTATATATGTAAGTTTATGAAGTAACATTTTATCCTAAATTTGGTAATGCATTTTATTATATTTAAAAGTTATTAATCTATTAAAAGAGAAATTATTTTATTTTAAGCATTATTTAAATGTTATAATAACTTTTAGAAATATGAAGTGATTTTGCATTATTATCTAAAGTATTTTACAGTACTATAAATATTAAATAAGGATGTTTCTTAAATATACGATTAAAATGATTTAATTCCGTTTTCCTGATTTTACACTTCATGATGATTTTGGATAATCTAAGTGATTCACCGTTGATACTGATTTGATTGGTGATTCTGACATGCCATGGTGATGACATCCTTTATATGATTTTGTGATATTAAATTTTGTGTGATGAAGAATATGAATAAACAAAGTTATAAAACCATTTGGTATAGGACTTTAGATAATATTTCTCTGGTTATTCATGGACTCGTTCTGTAGAATATTATAGAGATCGAGTGTAGTTTCTGAGTAGTGAATAAACATTTGAGTAGCAGGTAGTGGTATGGGATACTATTGTGATATTTATTTGGTTATTCATTATAAGTATATGGCACTCACGTGAAAGGAATAGTATTATAAGATTATATTTGCGTGACATGATGCTCATAAGTGTGAGCAGGGCGGGTGCTTTTATATTTATTAGTACTGTATGCCACTATGAAGATATACTCCTAGATTATTGGCGTCAGAGGATTAGATGGCTAGAGTCCACCCTAGCGGCCTGATCGTGGGGTCGCGCCCCAGATCTGCGATACCTTTATTAGATATTGTATTTGCGCATTATGAGATTTAGGTTAGTTTACCCATAAGGTTAGTGACCTATAGTCCCTTGTGTCGCATAGGCTAGTAGTTTATTATCTATAGAGGCAAAGTAGGGTCGTGACCGAGTGCTTCACCTAAACGAGCAACAAGTGGATATTTGTCACGATAATCGTCGAAGTAACTGAAGAAGATAAAGACAAGTTATGTTTTTTGAGCTGGCGTGTGGCCATTGATCTCCCTTCTGGTTCTAATGGAGTGGTAGATTGACACATACTATTGATATACCTCACCTAAATAAAGATGTGGGTTAGGTGACCTAGGGTTAGGTTGCCACATATTGAGGTATATATTACTCTACTTGGGACTTCGTGTCTGTCGTACAACCATTCCCCGTCATGATATATTCTAATTTATTCATTATGAGGAGATGGGATTATATTTAGATAAGTGTCCAGAGTATAGTGGATTCTCATATCTTTTATTATACCAATAGCAGCCTATTCTAGCCTATATGTTGATCATGATACTTTTATTGTTGAGATTAAGAGAAATATTTGGCCATTGATGTGTGTTAACCTGTTAATACTTGAGGATATCTCGTTTATTGGTGATTTTTGGATTTTTATGATGATTTCTAGATATAGAGGATTCACCTTTTTTTATTTTATAATTTCTAATTTAATGTGCTTTTATATAGATGATGACATTTTTATGTATAGTTTGTGATACATTGAAAATTGTTTATGATATTATAATTATAAATTATATATTTATTACTATATATATATTGACATATGGGTTTCTTGGTAATAAATTTTTTATACTCGTTAATTAATCATGTTATCATATTTTTCTATGCATATATTATATATGAGTAACCCCTTTTATTTAGACATAGTCTGACCCGTGTGTTATTTATGTAATGCTCGGGTCAGTCCGAGACATTTCAGGTACAGGGACGATAAGACCTGCTTGTATTCTGTGAGCTTAAAGGAGGCTAGTATATAGTATTATTGTATGTTTTGGTTTTATTTAGTCATGTGTGCGTAGATCCTCATGTTGTATAGTAGACATACCTTGTATATCTTGTATTATACATTATTGCTACAATTCTTACTCAGTGTTCTCTGTTATCTATTGTATATTTTGTATTGTGTTATCCTAGAGGCACACATATTTATTGCTTTATGTTGATGTTTTGTGATGAATTGTATTATATGTTTAAGTATGTACCATGGTTAGCCTAAAGGAATATTCCTGTGTGTATCCCATATAGCCTCATTCTCCGTATTATATGATAGTGTTACTCGGTAATACTCTTGGATAGTATGTGTATAGAGGTGGGGTGTTACAAATGGTACCATAGCAGGTTCGGAACAATACATCATATATAAGAGACATGAGTCAATACCTTAGATGAGACTCAGAGTCCCTATCCCTTTCGGTGTGTTGGGTAGTTCCATATAATAAGGAATAGTAGTTATATATATGATGATTAATGGGGTAATCATATGGGGACGTATTTGCTATTTTCTATATGTATAAGATATTTTGATTTTTGATATTTTGTGTATAGAAATATAAAATGATTGACCTTGGGTGGCTTAATATTGAATTGTTGTCTTTGATTTGATATTAATCTGAGTACGTAGTGGGAAATCTATTTATCAGTTTTCCCCTAAGTACATTGGTGTAATGACCCAGAATTTTAGTAATTTGAATTTGAAATATTTAATTGATTTTTAAATATTGAAAAGTTAAATTTTATAAGTTAAATAACTTATATTTCAAATATAGCGATTTATTTGATAATTAAATTGTTAAATTTAATATTTGTAATTGTTTAAATAATTGAATCTTGAATTTAATGTGAACAAAAATGATTTTCGAAAGTTGATTTAAATTAGAATGGAGTTAGTGAACTTTTAAATTTGGATTTAAAAGTGATTGAAATTATTTTGGAAATTACACGTTTTAATTAACGTGTAAAAATAACTTTTTGGGGCACTATCTCGGATTTCGGCGAAATTAGTTTCATTGGATCTGTAATAGTGAATTATAGTATGCTGTCAAAATTCGTGGTGATTGGACGTATCGTTTGGTCGTGCGAGTTCGAAATGCGTAGAAATTAACTAAAGAAGTTTAATTTAATATAATTTGATTTTGAAAATCTATCTTCTGAATATGATGGAATTGGCTCCTGATATATATTCCATTGTGTTCGGAATAGGGGTATAACATATAGAACGACAGACGACACGCTTTGTTTGGAGTTCAAAATTTTCATGGATGAATAGTGCTTCGCGAAAATTTCCTATAAAGGACATCCATTTCTTTCATTTGCAAACCCTAACCCTAAACTATTCTCAACCGCCATTAAAATTAAACGATCCAACGATCGATAATCATCGGAGTCTCCAGAGGCCGAATTGGCGTTCGACTTCAACTAGCAAAACGTAGAGCACGACGATACGAAGCTAATCAATGGTCGGATCGCCATCGTTCATCGCGTGGTGGCCATGGGAGACCGCGTTTGCAGCAATTTTTGGGTTCGTCAAGGTTTCGCGTTCATGAGCGCGCGCGTGGGGTGGAGGAAGGCAACGACGCGGCAGTACGGCGAGGCATCGCAGGAGGGCGGCACGCTGGTGGCAGGGCGTAGTTGGTGGTGAATCGTGGTGGCGCGATCGATTTGAGCGAAATAAAAAAGAAAAAATGGCACGCGCGTACTTGGTAGCGTGCATGAGAGGGGAAGGAAGAAGGTTTAAGTTTAATTTTTAATTAATTAGTTAATTTAATGATAATTAATTATTGCAAATGTTAATAAATCCATAACTTGTTCATACGAGGTCGGTATTGAGCATGACAAATTGCGTTGCGATCGTATTAGCGGTACTACGATATGGAGTTGGATTGGATGAATTCAGAGCTAGTATGAGTTTCGGGTTAAATTGAACATTCGTTCGATTTTAATTCAAACCAGGGCGCTTTTGCGATTTCTGGACTCTGGTTTGCTTATAAATTTATATAAGTGGAAATAATTTTATATATGTTGTTTGTTGCTTGTTTGGATGATTTACTATATATATTAGTTGGTTTGGATATATTCCGCCTATTGGAGCGGATGAGACCATATTACATTACCGTGTATGAGCGGATGACCCTTTGTATACCAATTCCACCTCAAAGTGGTTGATTTATATTTTTATGATTATATTATGTGTGATGCAGGGGGACAGGTTGGAGGGATCCAACAGGATTCCTCACCACTTTTGATTTTACCTTTCATATATATGCTAATATATGATGTGTTGGATGCCATATTGTTGATTGTGACATGATTGACTTATTTAGTCCTTTAGTAGCACTGGGCCTTATTTTTGATATTTTGAAATACTAGAATGATGATTTTGATTTGAAAAGGATTTCGAAGTAATTTTGGAAGTATAAATAATGTTTTAATAAAATTTTGAATTATTAAAAGAAATGAATTTGTTTTAAAATAAATAAAAGTATGATTTTATTTGGTATTTTCGATTCACTATTTTGTAAAGTGTTTTTGAATAGAGATTTTTGAATAAGTTTATAAAAAGGTTTATAGAAGTGGTATTTTATAAATAAAGAAATAGATTTATAATCAGAATTTGTGAATGTTTTGTAAATTGATTTGAAGTTGTTGGGTAAATGGATTTATAAATAGTATTTTGTAAATAAAGGAATTTTATAAACTTGAAGTTTTATAAAATCGAAAGGAGATTTATAAAAATAGTTATATAAATATGGAAATGACTTATATTGAGATTTAAATATGGATTTTTATTTAAAGGAAAGTGTTGAAAGAAATACTTTGATGAAGTTAATGGCTTTAAAAAAAAGTAAATTATCCTTTTAAAGTAATGTTTTGGAAAGCAATAATTCCAAATGGATTTTAAATGGTTTTGAAAAATGATTTTTAAATGAGATAAGTATCGAAAACATAGATTTCAACATTTATTGTTGTAATAGACGTTTTCAGAGAGGTAAGGAAGGCATCCTGAGCTTCCTTCATCCGTTCTCGGATTAACTCAATCTTCTCTAACGCCTCCCAAACCAAATCTGGACCTAAGACCAATCCTTCTCCAGTCTCCATTCACCAAGTAGGGGATTTTCATGGCTTTCCATACAATGCTTCTAAAGGCGCCATCCCTATACTAGTCTGATAACTATTGTTTAAGGAATACCAAACTAAATGCAGGTGATTCTCCAAAGATCCACCAAAGTCTAACACACAAGCTCTCAACAAATCCTCGAGAACCTTTTTAACTCTCTTTGTCTGCCCATCCGTTTGTGGGTGGTATGCGGTACTCATCTTGAGCTTAGTGCTTAACACATCCTGTAGACATTTCCAGAATTTGCTAGTGAATAAAGCATCCCTGTCTCTGACTATGCTACTAGGAATTCCATGAAGTCTAACTATGTTCTCTATGAATAACTTTGCCAAAATTTATGCTGTCCTGTTCGACTTTACTGGAATGAAATGGGCACTCATGGTCAACCTGTCGACAATTTCGCATATGCTTTCATTTCCTCTCCTTAACCTTGGCAACCCATCTATAAAATCCATGGATATCGAATCACATTTCCAAACTGGAATATCTAGAGGCTGAAGTAACCCAATCGGATTTTGATGTTCGTCCTTCACTTATTAACAGTTTACATATTTTGCCTAACCCACAAGCCAACATCCCTCTTCATGCCTTCCCAATAGAAGCTTCTCTTCGTATCTTGATACATCTTGGTCCCTCCAGGATGAATCATAAGCTTGGATCGATGACATTCCTCAAGAACTTCTCTTCTCAAGTTCTCAACATCTGGAACACATAACCGTCCCTTCTTTCTCAACCATCCTCTCTGGTCATGACAAAAATCTTTCAAATCATCGATCTCAGTTCCAACCTCAAGCTTTCTGATTCTCTAGGCTAAAAATGGATCCTCCTTCTTCTTAGAATCAATTCTCTCGATCAACACTGTTCGAACTTCCAAACAGGACAACATGACAGTACTCTGACTAGAACTAGCAGTCGCTCTTAACTACACACCACAACTGGCCAAAGCTTCTAGATCTTTCCACTCTGCCAACATAGCCAACACCACATTCTGATGTCTTCCGCTAAGAGTATCTACTACCTTATTTCATTTCCCTGGTGTATACTTTATACCAAAATCATAAGCAGCCAAAAACTCCAGCTACATATGATGTCTCATATTCAGCTCTTTTTGAGAGAATAGGAATCCTAAAGACTTATGATCGGTATACAACTCAAATCTCTTCCCCAGGAGATAATGCCTCTAAATCTTCAAGGCAAAAATCACCGCAGCTAACTCTAAATCATGAGTAGGATATCTTACTTCATCCGGACTAAGCTACCTAGATGCATAAACAATGACATTGCCCTTCTACATAACCACAGCTTCCAATCCAGTCCCACATGCATCAGTTTATACTACCAACCCTTGGTTTCCATTTGGATCTACTAACACTGGAGCATTGGTCAACAAATGCTTTAACCTAAGGAATGCTTCCTCACATTTGTCGAACCAAACAAACTTCACTTCCTTTCTGGTAAGCTTAGTCAAAGGCGCTGCTATCCGTGAGAAATCCTTGATGAATCTCCGATAACAACCAGCAAGTCCAAGAAAACTCCTGATCTCGGTCACCGTCTCTGGTCTCTTCCAATTGTTCACAGCTTCGATCTTATCTGGATCGACTGACAATTCTTTCTCTGAAATCACATGACCAAGAAACTTAACCTCTTTCTTCCAAAAATGACACTTGGAAAACTTCGCCTATAGCTGATTCTTCCTCAACGTCTCTAGCACAACTCTAAGATATTCTTCAAGCTCTTAGAGTATACCAAAATGTCATCTATAAACACCAATACAACTCTATCCAAATACTCTCGGGAGACTCGATTCATCAAATCTACAAAGAAAGCAGGTGCATTCGTTAACCCGAATGGCATCACCAACCACTCATACGAACCATATCTAGTTCGGAATGCAGTCAAAGGAATATTGTCCATCGCCACTCTCCACTGGAATAATCCTGTCGCCAAATCCAACTGGGAAAACACTCTGGCTCCACTCAACTAATCAAACAGATCATCAATTCTCGGCAAAGGATACTTATTCTTTATCTTCCTTTTGTTTAGTTTATGATAGTCGATACACATCCTCAATGACCCATCTGGTTTCTTCACGAATATCGCTGCCGCTCCCCAAGGCGAACTGCTTGGTCTAATAAAATTCCTTCCTTCTAGATCCACTAGTTGCACTTTTAGTCCATTCATCTCTGTCGGTGTCATCCTGCCAGGTGGTCTACTCACAGGTTTAGCTCCTGGCATAAGATCTATCCAAAACTCAACAGCTCGTTTTGGTGGTAGTCCTGTGACTGGCTCAAACACATCTGCATACTCTCTTGCAATTCGAACCTGACTTAGCTCTTCTTACACTCCCATTGCACTTAACAAAGCACGATAACTTTATTCATAATTCTCTACTGAGAATATAATTTGGTTATAACTATCAGGGTGTCTCAATGATATCTCCCCATCCTGGCAAAATATTCTGGCTTCATACCTTCTCAACCAATCCATACCCAAAATGATTCTGAAATCTATGAAATCGTTAACATACAAACTGCATGCAAACTTATGACATAACAAATCAAGTTCAAACCGGTCACATCTTATCCCCAGAGTTGCGTACCCTCCTATTGGATTCGCAATCCTTAAGGAAGTAACAAGGTATGTGAGTTCTAAGCATAACCTATCAACCAAACACTGGGATATAAATGAATGTGATGCATCGGTATCAAAAAGTATCCTAACTAGTATACTCTGAATCAAAAACGTACCTTCCATCACAGTTTTCCCTTTATCATCTGCAGTAGAATTAGCCGATGATCCAACAGCAAAAACCTTCCCCTTGTCCGTCCTGCCTGGCTCTAGGCACTGATTCTTGTAATGCCCAACTTAATCATAGTTAAAGCATTTCACATTTTTCTTGTCTGTAGCCTTCTTCCCCTTGCCTGACCGTCACTCATTTGCATAATGACCCTTCTTGTCACATTTATAGCATACCAGATCAGCCTTTGCCTTCTTCGCAGCATCCCCTTTTTGGGTTCCCTTCTTCTTAAAGAATTTCCTCTTCTTTCCCTAAGGACCCTGGGATTCAACTAGCTTCTCTCTAGCAGAAATAGCAAGTATCTCTTCATGGAGAATTGCCATCTCCACCACCACATTACTAGGTTCTCGGATATGGGTCATGGTCATTCTGGCAAGTTCAGGTCTTAGTCCTCGAATGAACCTTTCATTCCTTCTGACATCAGCGTCTACCAAAGCATATCCATATCGAGATAGCTCATCAAACTTAGCAGCGTACTAGACCACTGACATCTCTCCTTGAACCAGATCCATGAACTTCCTCATCAAGGCAGACTTATCAACCTCAGATAGAAACCTCTACTCAAACCTTCTCCAAAAATCAGCCCATGTCAACTCTTCGTTCGGAACTCCGACAGTCACACTATTCCACCAATGAAATGCTGCCCCTTGCAACCACCTAGTGGCAAGCCTTCTCTTTTGACCATCTTCCAAGCCTAGATCAGCACAGATCCTTTCACAACTCAATAGCCAATTCTCAACTTCAATAGCATCCTCTGTTCCAACAAATGGCTTTCCACCTAAACTGGTGTAGTCTCTGCTTAGCTTAGCATAGTTATTCCTAACTAAAGCGATAGGATTAGCTCCTCCAACAATACCAGCAACTCCAGCTTGCAAAAGATTGGCTAATAACTGATACAGCATCCCCACATCTACTGGCGGATTTCGAGCAGCTACATTCGCTTCAGCATTTGGATTAGCATTAGCCTATCGACCCTGATTCCTCCTCGTATTAGGTCGAGCATTTTCGTTGGTTGTGGTGCTTCCTCCACCTAGATTTCCTCTTTCGTTTCCCACTTCCATATCTTCTTTCTCGTAAATCTGCATACAACTTTAGTAAGATACAGAAGAACGGTCTAAGAGAGAGGGGAACATGTACTTAAATATATATATATATATATATATATATATCAAATACAAGTACGTTACAATAGCGTTAACCCAAACCCCGATCATATTTCAAATTCATTGGATTATTTTAAAAATCTTTTAGGTTTAATTTTGTTTTAAAGTTTCATAAACCTATGCTCTGATACCAACTTGTAGCATCCCCCTACTTGGAGGCCTAAAACTAACGGCTACAGATGCTGCAGTCATCCATATTTATAAATCCTCGGCGACCAAATACGGCGGTGTTAGATTCATTGATACAGAGAAACACATGAAAATGGAAAAAATTTAAACTTCAAACAAAATCATATTTCATTCCAAAATATTTCCAAGTCATTACATAATCCCAAATTCGCAATCACGTTCAGAGAAAATATGTTTATTACAACATACGGCAAGAACGACATATAAAGATGCCCCCTTGGTAGATCAGAGTATATACAGGTAAAATATCAACTTTGCCATTACAAATAACACAGCGGAATCAAAAGAAAAGAGAACTCTAAATATCTATCATGCCTCCTGCACGTTTCCAGAAACTTATTCATCTTAAGAGGTACCTGAAAACCTCAACTCACAAACTACTCAAAATCAATTTAGTACCCGAGAGTTTAAGGGAAAACATAAACTTCGAGTCAGGAATAAAGCCTGGTAAGAAGAATAATCTACCATCTCGAATCATTTAGATATCTAGTGAGACCACACCGCTTAGCGGAACGGGTTTCCCTCACTATTATCTCAAAAATCTTTATAAAACCATATACTGTGCTCCTGCAACCACAATGGCTAGAACATTTTAAAATAGTATAATATGATGATATGCAAAATCAAATGAATCAATTCTGGATTACCCATCCCCATTCATTTTAGACTATCTGTCTCATTTATAGTTTCTAAGATTACTATTAACCTATTAGTTTTCATGGGCTGACTAATAACCGGTTAAACATTTAAGGACTTCATGTCCAATTACATAGTTTTCATGGGATCACTATGAACCTATTGGTAACTCCAATATCTTACTCTTATCCTAGTTTTCATTGATTGACTAGGAACCTATTGGTAACCCCAATATCCTTTCTTCTTACCCTAGTTTTCATAGGTTGACTAGGAACCCATTAACATCTGTCAATATTTCATTCGAATATAGTTTTCATGGGCTAACTATGAACTTGTCTATCTGACATCTTCCTTTATACATAGTTTTCGGCTAACTATGAACCTATTGGCCCCTACTGATATCTTTCCCTTTATGCAGTTTTCATGAGATTACCGAGAACCTATTGGCCCCTTCCAATATCTTTCTTTTATATTTTAGCATCCTATATTCTGGTCTTCCTGACCTCTTGGATGCAATTCTAATCATTCAGGAGTTTTTTAAATTTATATTCACTACTGGGTTTACCTATTTGGTTCTCCTACCCTTTATTCCCAAAATGCAGTTATGTGTCCATTTTAAAGTGAATATATTCATATTTGAGGATGCAACATAACAATATAGCAATACCACTCCTATGGGTTTAAATTTATCAAAGATAGCTTCTTCTTAAAACCATTATAAAAACTCCTTTAACATAGCCATGAGTTTTTCCTTTTAAAAATAGAGTTTGGGTCATAAAACCTTTCGATACCTTCGAAACATAACTTTCAACGTCATAGAATAACCTCCTTCGAAAGCCTTAAAAATCTATCTTCAAAACATTAGGCTCTTGCCTTTTAATACTATAAAATCTACCTCTCAAAACCTTTCGTATACATTAAAGTATTAATATTAAACCTTTAGAAGCTTAGCTTCGAAACCAGTGAAAGTACCCCTTTCGACACTCTTGGAAGTAACCCTTCCGAAATCATTGAAAGTACCCCTTTCAAAAGCATTGGGTTTATACTTAAAACATAATTTGGGTCAAAGTGAATATAGGCGAAAGCATCTGTTTTGAAACCATCCTTTATCATATAAAATATTGGGGAAAACTCGATGGCGTCGGTACCATCTCTTTCGAAAGCATTTAACATCTGGGTAAAACGTTAGAAGGTTGGTGTCGAAACCCCTTTCGAAACCATCACCTTCGAAACCCATAAACCCTTCCGAAAGCTATAGGAAGTGGCTCTATCTTATAAAACCATGTACCTTTTGATGGCATTGATATCTTTAACACCATCGAAAGGTTAAAGAATGGCAGCAAGGTATTGACTAGGTCGGAACCCCTTTATTTAAAATGTTCTTTCATAAGTAAGGAACCCAGTTGAAAGCAATTATAAGTTAATGGCAACCCTTTCGAAACCTTTTAAAATCTCTTTTAAAACCTTCTGCTTCGACTCTGTCGAAGGCTAAAACAAAAAAAGGTAGGCGCTTTCCATTTTTAAAAACAAACCAAGGTTATGACTCCTTCGGAAGCTATGCTTTCGACAACTTACCTTCCGCCTTCCTCCAATCCACTATGTACCATCAGGGTGATACCTTGGGTATTGGTTTCGGCATAGTTGGTTTCGACATAGATGAAGGCGGAGGCTTCTATGTCGAAAGGTGCTTTCCAAAGCAGGCCGAACCACTTTTCTGATGTAAAACCTGGTTTAGTTCTTAACAAAGTAAACATTTCTCTAACTAACCTTCCACGTGTCAACACCAGATTGGTTGCCTTAACATTTTCAAATTCTTTTCTAAAATTAACTGCCGCTAATCAGATCTTAACCATGGTTAAGTTAATTAAGCCCTTCCATTAGACAAAACCAATTTTGCAAAGAAGTCCCTCTTCTAAAACAATTTATTTTGCATAGCAAATTACTTTGGAAAAATCCCCAAAAATTCCAGAAATTCACTTTGATCATGTTATCTAACATACCAAAATTTCAGACTCAAATTCTGAATATATTTTCCAAAATAAATTATAAACCCAAATAACCATATTTTCCTTTGAAAATTCATAATAATCTTTCCATAGCTTGGAAAATTCTAAAAATTTAAACCAACTCCAAAATCATATTTCTCATAACATAAAATTTTCCCATGGCATTTAATCATCATTAAATCTTGGTTTTGACCTAAAACCGTGCAAAAACTCCTTTAAACCATCTTGTTTAAATCAAATAAATCATGAAACAAGCATATCATCATCCAATATATCATAAAAATGAATTTGCCCTTAAATCCAAAAATATATGATTTGAAACAAAATAGAGATGGAATTATTATTCACCTTGATATAGATAAGGAGATTGTATTGTGATTGATTTCCCCTAAGCTTGATTCTCTGGCTTTTACTTTGATTTCTTCTTGTTAATGGCCGGTGTAACGATCCGTAAATTTCAGTGGTTTTATTTATTTAATTAATTGAATTTTTGTGAAATTTTAAACAATAAAATTTTGAAATAAAAATTTAATATTTGGAATGCGTCTGTTTTAACATAGCAACTGGTAAATTTTCATCAGAAAATTTGGAAGTTTATTTTCTAGTGTAATTTTATTCCAATTTATATCAGTTAAAATTGATGATAATAAAATGTTTTCCAAACCTGAATATTTTTCTATAGAAAATTTGTAAATCATCTTCTGAGTGAGACGTCATAATTCGTTTCTTCAAATTTGACTTTTATTGCTCCGTTCACCTTATTTCTGACAAATTAGCAGCATTTCGGTACCGATATCGATTTTTGATCGAGTGATCGTACCACCAATATCTGTATGCCGTTTTGATCATTTCGTCGTGCTAATCTCTGTGGTATATTCACTTCGGTACTTTGAAGTCCGGTTCGCTGCCGGGTTGATATAACGATTCCGTATCAGCTACGTATTTAAACCCTTCAATTCTTTGTCCTTTCAATTACTTACCATATAATTCAATCAGCCAAGTAAGTAATTTTATTAAATTTTGCACAAGACTTTCACACGTCCATCTATTCGAAATTTGTTGCTTCATATTCTTTTTTTTCTTCTTTCGGTTGCACTATCCATTTTGAAAAGGAAAGAAATATATAACGAGTGTGCTTATTTATTTTAGCCTCTTCATTTCTATCGGTTTCAATTGAAACAAGTTTATACAAAAAAAACAATATATATTTTTATGCCTCTCCTCCTTCCTTTTTGAAACCTCTCTCTGTTCTTATTCCTACCATAGCCGCATACCTCACAAATTATTTCTCCACCCACGCCATAACCTTCACCTCTCCGATTCAGTACACCCGAACCTCCCCAAGCCAGGCTGATCGTCTTCTTCCCCTGATCCAGCACCCTACCGGGACCGGCCTTCCTTCTTCCCATCGGCCTGTCTCTCCCCTCCTCTGCCTGTGCTTGATAACTCAGCCGTGGCATGTATCTTAGGTATATAGATATTTATACTTAGTTGTGTTATATAATACAAATTTATGTATATATGTTAGGATATATATATATAGGTTAGTAATATATATGTTCTGTTAGTTATACTATCTGGTATATATTCTATTAGTTATGCTATACATATTAAATCTCATGAACAAGCTATAATAGTTGCATAGACTTTCGAATAGGATATTTATCTTGGAATATTTAAGTTTACAATTTATATGTTTTATATTAACTATTGTTATAGTATTGTACCTTGTCTGAAGTAGTTTATATACATCAACATACAATGTTTTGAATAAAATGTTGTATATATTCTTAAACTATATCTTACAATAATACATAGCTTTCTTTTATATATACTTCTTTACTGTTACTTTATATAAGAGTTTACTGGCTTTCGTATATATATTAGTTTTATGTTGTACAAGTTTATTTACCTATATATAGTATTATATATATCACATTTGGTTTAAAGTAAGATTTTATATATAGTAGTTATATAATTCTGTTATCTATATGTTCAATTGGTTTATATTTTACAGTTTTGTTGTTATAGTTTTAATATTACAAGGTTTGTTTATAACATTATATGTATTTACAATGGTGTATGTATCAACAGAGTAGGATGTATATGTTTTCATATAAAGGTTATATATATAATGTTAGTATGTATATATTATTAGTGTTACCGGTTATACCGTATATATATATATATATTGTGTTGTCTCTAGCTTCATAGTTCGCAGTTTTCCAAATATGCAGATATTAGACTTTGGCTATACATTTTGGTTTAAGTATAGATTTCTAAAAGTGGTGTACATATAAATATACATAGGTAGGCCTTTGGTAGTCATTTTGTGGAAAGTCTGCATATATAAAATAGCATGCCATCTGTACCTAAAATCGTTCATTGTATATATGTATTTCTTATATAAGGTCTGCATACATGAAAATATGGTTACTGATTTTTGCCAAAATAATGTGTATGATATGTTCAAGTCATATTGATGTCCATCGTATACTTGTTAGCAACTTTGTTTTTCTGTACATATATATATTGTAAAATGGTTCGGCCATAGTTTTAGTTTAAGAAGATAATATAGAAGTCTATATAGCAGTGTAGATATGCATGTCTATAAAGTTATGTCTTTGTTGATTTGTTTATTGGTTTTGAATTTATTATAAAGGTCTCATTTGGTTTTAACTATAGTACTTAAATTTCGACATGTTTATTTGTGTATAAACTACATATATATATTGATATTTTGATTATTTAAAAATATATATAGATAATTTTTAAAATAAATATATATATGTTTTGATCCTTTTAATATATAGGTTTATTTCCATAGCTGAGAAGCTGGTTGATTTTGGTAGTGACTTTTGAAAACGATATATATAAAGATTTTGGATTTTTAATACGAGTTTTAAATTTAATGTTGATTTAATAAAATAATAATAATAATATAATAATGTATATATTTTCAGTTAATATCAAAAAAATTGATTTGATTCATTCTCATTGATTTCTTATCTATCAGCTTATTCGTCGAATTCGTGCCAATCTGGCTTTGCTTTGGAATTCGTGCTTGGATTCGTAACTCATCTCACTCTCATTCATCTCTAGCCTCGAAAGGTGAGAAATCACTCTGATTAACGTTCTTATATTTATTAAATTTGATTTCAATTGAAATGTCAATTGAAATATGCTGATGTTAGTTATTTACATTGTTATATATGTCATTATCTGTATCTGTTCACCTGTGACATCTGACACCATTATCTGTTATTTATATTGTTGATATATGCCTGTTGCTGTTGTTATTTTATTATCATATATGTTGTCACTCTGCAAGTTCCCTATTAGTATAGAATCACTATGGGTTGAAATGATACATACCCGAACGATCTATAGAATAGGAGAAAATCGTTATGGGTTGAAATGATAAACCCAAGTGATTTTCATTAAATTGAATTTGGGATTTCAGGTTGAAAAGATATATACCCGAATATGTTTTAAATTACAGATTGAAATGATAAATATCCGTATCACTTGACCATAGGATAGAAAATTATATACAGACACCGTTGGTCTATATATAAATGTTTTGAAAATGATTTCTTTGATTTTGAAAAGAAATATATGGTTTTGATAAATATTGATTTTAAAGATTTATTAAAGTTGATTTAATAAAGTTGATAAATAATATGTTTAAGTATTTATTTAATATCTATATTTTCAAATATAGAATTTATAATGCTTTGAAATTGATTGAAATTATATTTATTTAAGAATTATACTTAAATAAGTTTGATTTGAAATGTATTGAATTTGAAATTTAAAGAAGTGATTTACAACTTGAAATTTGAAAAGGTGACTTAAATGGATATTTCAAATGTATAAATATTTAAATGAGATATTTGTTTACTTAAATTGTAAATTGAAATTGTATTCAAATGTTATGGAAATGTTAAGTTAATATTTCAAAACTAAATAATTGTAAAGTGAATTTGATATATATAAATTTATCGAATTTAGTTTTGAAATGTTGAATATTTAAAGCTTTGAAATATATTAAAATTGAAATGGCTTATTTTATGGTTCAGATATGTATTTGAAATCGATAATTTGAAATGGTTTATTTAGAAGCTGAATCGAGTTGAAACTGATGATTTGAGATTTGATTAAATTAAATTTTTGGAATTCGAGTTAATTTGAATCGATTTGTGAAATTTGAAGAACTATCTTATTTTATAAAGAAATTTTAAATTATATTTAAAACTATTGATACTTTACTTTATAAATTATTTGGTTTTATTTAAATGAGATATCATTGAATTGTTTTGGAAATGGAAATGATATATTATGGAATTGGGTTTTGAAATGGAAATAATACATTGATAATTTTGGTTTGAAATAGTAATGATATTTTGGTTTTGAAGTATAAACTATTTTTGAAATAACCACGGGGTTATAATAAAGATTGGTTGGCAAAGAGACCGGGATCGGATATGGACATACTCTCTGTCGATACCGAAAACCACTTTGACAACTGTGTACGCGGTGGAGTTTCCAGAATGAAGTAGGATGGTGGCGACGATCCTAAGGTATATACGTGGACCCAACTCCCGTGAGTTGGCATAAGGTGGCTAAAACAGGAGCGATCTCGGACCAATGAGGTAGCACCTCGTATCGGACACACTTCTTCGATTTCATTCTATTACTTGTTGATTTTGGTGGCCACCCTTCGATTTGGGAGTGTTGTTCGAGGTGGAACGGTAGTGGCTGCTATGCGTATCCATCAGTCCGTGTGCGTAATTGGTATATCTACCCTGGCATTGCCTAGTTGTGCCGTGTCACCTACCATATCGAGCTTTACTACGATTATGATTTTAAGATCTGACCGCGTTAAGGTTCTCCATCCCCTTAACGCTATTTTCTATATGATTATACTTTACTGATTAGACACTACTATATATAGGATATATTACTACATAGTAAATAGTTTAACGGATCCTTAGGGGATGGTTATCCCAAACATCCTTTAAGTTACTTGTATTTCAGTTGATATTTCACTTGAGTTGGATTTATTAATATAAGAATGTTAATCCTGACTCGAGTGTTTTGTGTTTTGCTTTACGCTCGGGTCAGACTGAGTGATACAGCATTTGAGACTCACCTTTGGAGTTGGAGCTTCGCTTGGAGATCCAGCTATCTATCGATCCTGCTTTCAGTTATTCAGTTGATTCCAGTGATGTATTCAGATCTTGTATTTGATTATTGTATTGAGACATCTATTGTATTCGAGACTTCTGTTGTATCTTTTCTAACTCTGTTATATATATATAGTAGCTTCATGAACTACTATCCTTTTGTTTCTGCTGCATTATTGTTATATTACTCTGTGTCTGTGATCTGTAATTATTTTATTTATTGTATATGCTGAGTTTTGCCAAATTTTATTTACAATCCATTGTTTTGAATTATTCAAGTCCGGCATGTGTGGATTTATTGTCGATTTGAATGGTCCAGAATACCGGGTTGTTACAGCCGGCCTCTCCCTTGTGTTTAATTTTTAAAATGACGTGAATGATAAGAAAAAGGGTAGGAACGAAAATATATAAGGGGGAAGTGATGGACAACAATTTCCAATGATACCCTTATGTAATTTGTCTAACCTAAAAACCCTTCTTTAGTCCATTAATTATCATATTAGGCTCGGCCTTAATTTATTAATTCAAGTCTCAATCCCCTTATCACTTACATTTACATTATTCTATTTAATTTATCTAATTAAATCTCTTGAATAATGTTATAAAAAATTAGGGGTTTTACAGGCTCCCCTCCTTAAAGAATTTCGTCCTGGAAATTAAGTAAGGACTAAATACTAACATAGCAATCATCTGTAACGACTCCCAACAAACATACTAATCTACCTGACTAGTAAATATCTATATAAGTCTAATATAGACATACTCTCAAAGTAGATCAGGATAAGTATCTCGAACCTTGTCCTCTGTCTCCTAAGTATACTCCTTCTCCTTGTCGCTCCACTGAAATTTCACCAACTTGACTATCTTGTTCCTCAGTCTTTTCTCATCTCTTGCTACAACCCGAACTCGTTGTCTAACTAAAGTCAAACAGGATCTACCACCAAGTCCTCTAATTCTGTCTGAGGAATTGTAGCCTCTGGATCATGCACATACTTGCGAAGATGAGACATATGAAACATATTATGGACACCTGCCATACTGCTCGGCAACTCTACTCTATACGAGAGCTTTCCAATCCTTTCTATAATCTGGAATGGACCAACATATCTCGGTGCCAGTTTCCCTGACTTCTCGAACCGTACTACAGCCTTCATCGGTGATACCTTTATGAAAACCTTGTCCTCCTTTGAGAACTCTAGGTCCTTACGTCTCTTATCAGTGTAACTCTTCTATCTAGATTGAGCTTCCTTCATCTGTTCTCGGATTAACTCAATCTTCTCTGACGCCTCCTTAACCAAATCTGGACCTAAGACCAATCTGTCTCCAGTATCCAACCAACATGCAGGGGATTTGCATGGCCTTCCATACAAAGCTTCAAAAGGTGCCATTCCTATACTAATCTGATAACTATTGTTATAACAAAACTCAACTAAATGTAAGTGATCCTCCCAAGATCCACCAAAGTCCAACACACAAGCACTCAACGAATCCTCGGGCACCTTATTGACTCTCTCGGTCTGCCCATCCGTCTGTGGGTGATATGCGGTACTCATCTTGAGATTAGTCCCTAACACATCCTATAGACTTTCTAGAATTCGCTAGATAATAAAGTACCTATGTCACTGACTATGCAACTAGGAACTCCATGAAGTCTAACTATGTTCTTCATGAACAACTTCGCCAAAACGGGTGCCGTCCTGGTCGACTTTACTGGAATGAAATGGGCACTCTTGGTCAACCTGTCCATAATAACCCATATGCTTTCATTTCCTCTCCTTAACGTTGGCAACCCATCTATAAAATCCATGGATATGGAATCCCATTTCAAAACTGGAATATCTAGAGGCTGAAGTAACCCACTCGGTTTTTGATGTTCGGCCTTCACTTTTTGACAGTTTACACACTACCTAACTCACAAGCCAACATCCCTCTTCATGCCTTCCAAACAGAAGCTTCTCTCCATATCATGATACATCTAGGTCCCTCCAGGATGAATTGTAAACTTGGATCGATGACATTCCTCAAGAACTTCTCTTCTCAAGTTCTCAACATCTGGAACACATAACCGTCCCTTCATTCTCAACCATCCTCTCTGGTCAAGACAAAAATCTTTCGAATCATCGATCTTTGTTCCAACCTCAAGCCTTCTGATTCTCTCGGCTAAAAATGGATCCTCCTTCTGGTTAGAAGAAATTCTCTTGATCAACACTGGTCGAAATTCTAAACCGGACAACATGGCAGTACTCTGACTAGAACTAGCAGTCGGTCTTAACTCCACACCACAACTAGCCAAAGCTTCTTGAACTTTCCACTTTGCCAACATACCCAACACCACATTCTGATATCTTCTGCTAAGAGCATCCGCTACCTTATTTCCTTTCCCTGGTGTATACTCTATACCAAAATCATAAGCAGCCAAAAACGCCAGCCACCTCTACTGTCTCATATTCAGCTCTTTTTGAGAGAATAGGTATCTTAAAGACTTATGATCGGTATACAACTCAAATCTCTCCCCCAAGAGATAATGCCTCCAAATCTTCAAGGCAAAAATCACCATAGCCAACTCTAAATCATGAGTAGGATATCTTACTTCGTGCGATCTAAGCTGCCTAGATGCATAAGTAATGACTTTGCCCTTTTGCATCAACACTACTCTCAATCCAATCCCACACGCATCAGTGTATACAACCAACCCTTGTTGTTCATCTAGAACTACTAACACTGGAACATTAGTCAACAAATACTTTGACTTAAGGAATGCTTCCTCACATTTTTCGGACCAAACGAACTTCACTTCCTTCCTGGTAAGCTTAGTCAAAGGCGCTGCTATCCGCGAGAAATCCTTGATGAATCCCCGGTAATAGCCATCAAGTCTAAAAAAACTTCTGATCTTGCTCTCCATCTCTGGTCTCTTCCAATTGTTCATAGCTTCAATCTTTTCTGGATCGACAGACAATCCTTTCTCTGAAACAACATGACCAATAAACTTAACATCTTTCTTCCAAAAATGACACTTGGAAAACTTTGTCTTTAGCTGATTCTGCCTTAGCATCTCTAACACAACTCTAAGATGTTCTTCATGCTCTCTCTCATCCTTAGAGTATACCAAAATGTCATCTATAAACACCAATACAAATCTATCCAAATACTCTCGGAAGACTCGATTCATCAAATCTACAAAGAAAGCAGGTGCATTCGTTAACCCGAATGGCATCACAAACCACTCATACGAACCATATCTAGTTCGGAATACAGTCAAAAGAATACTGTCCTCTGCCACTCTCAACTGATGGAACCCTGTTGCCAAATACAACTGGAAAAACACTCTGGCTCCACTCAACTTATCAAACAAATCATCAATTCTTGACAAAGGATACTTATTCTTTATCATCCTTTCGTTTAGCATACGATAGTCGATACACATCCACAACGACCCATCTGGTTTCTTCATGAATACCACGGCCGCTCCCCAAGAGCAACTGCTTGGTCTAATAAAATTCCTTCCTTCTAGATCCACTAGCTTCACTTTCAGTTCCTTCATCTCTGTCGGTGTCATCCTGCTAGGTGGTCCACTCACAGGTTTAGCTTCTGGCACAAGATCTATCCAAAACTCAACAGCTCATTTTGGTGGTAGTCCTGTGATTGGATCAAACACATCTGCAAACTCTCATGCAATTCGAACCCGACTTATCTCTTCTTCCACTCCTATTGCACTTAACAAAGCATAACAACTTCGGTCAGAATTCTCTATTGAGAATATAATTCAGATATAACTATTAGGGTGTCTCAATGATATCTCCCCTTCCTGGCAAAATATCCTAGCCTTATACCTTCTCAACCAATCCATACCCAAAATGATTCCAAAATCTACGAAATCGTAAACATACAAACTGCATGCAAACTTATGACCTAACAAATCAAGTTCTAACAGGTCACATCTTATCCCCGGAGTTGCATACCCTCCTATTGGATTCGCAACCTGTAAGGAAGTAACAAGGTATGTGGGTTCTAAGCATAACCTATCAACAAAACACCAGGATATAAATGAATGTGATGCACCGGTATCAAAAAGTATCCTAACCGATATAATCTGAATCAAAAATGTACCTCCCATCATGGTTTTCCCTTCATCAGCTGCAATAGGCTTAGCTGATGATCCAACAGCAAAAACCTTCCCCTTGTCTGCCCTGGCTGGCTATGGACACTGATTCTTGTAATGCCCCCACTTGATCACAGTTAATGCATTTTACATTCTTCTTGTCCGCATCCTTCTTCCCCTCATCTGACCGGCACTCATTTGCATAATGACCCTTCTTGTCACATTTATAGCATACCAGATCAGCCTTTGCCTTCTTGGCAGCATCCCATTTCTAGGCTCCCTTCTTCTTAAGAAATTTCCTCTTCTTTCTTTAAGGACCCTGGGATTCAACTAGCTTCTCTCTAGCAGAATTAGCAAGCATCTCTTCATGGCGAATGGCCATCTCCACAACCACATTACTAGGTTCTCGGATATGGGTTATGGTCATTTTGGCAAGCTCAGGTCTTAGTCCTCGAATGAACCTTTCATTCCTTCCGACATCAGTGTCCATCAAAGCATATCCATATCGAGACAGCTCATCAAACTTAGCAGCGCACTCGACCACTGACATCTCTCCTTGAACCAGATCCATGAATTTCCTCATCAATGCAGACTTAGCAACCTCATACATAAACCTCTGCTCAAACCTTCTCCTGAAGTCAGCCCATTTCAACTCTTCCTCCAGAATTTCGGTGGTCACACTATCCTACCAATGAAGCACTGCCCCTTGCAACTTCCTAGAGGCTAGCCTTCTCTTTTTCCCATCATCCAAGCCTAGATCAGCATAGATCCTTTAACAACTCAATAGCCAATTCTCAACTTCAACAACATTCTCTGTTCCAACAAATGGCTTTCCACCCAAACTGGTGTAGTCTGTGCTTAGCTTAGCATAGTTATTCCCAACTGGAGCCACAGAATTAGCTCCTCCAACATACCAGCAACTCCAGCTTGCAAAAGATTGGCTAACAACTTATACACCGTCTCCGCATCTACAGGTGGATTTCTAGCACCTACATTGGCTTCAGCACTGTGATTAGCATTAGCCTGTCGACCCTGATTCCTCCTCGTATTAGGTCGAGCATTTCTGTTGGTTGTGATGCTTCCTCCACCTAGATTTCCTCTTTCGTTTCTTCCTTCCATATCTTCTTTCTCATAAAACTACATCCGAGCCTTAGTAAGATACAGAAGAACGGTCTAAGGGAGAGGGGAAAACGTTCTTTTATATATATATATATCAAATACAAGTACATTACTATAGCGTTAATCCAAACCCCGACCATAATTCAAATTCACTGGATTATGTTTGAAAATATATTAGGTTTAACTTTCTTTTTAAAGTTTCATAAACCTATGCTCTTATACCAACTTGTAACATCCCCCTACTTAGAGGCCCAAAACTAACGTCTACGGATGCTGTAGTCATCCATAGTTATTAATCCTCGGCGACCAAATATGGCGGTGTTAGATTCGTTGATACATAGAAACACATGAATATAAAAAAACTTTAAACTTCAAACAAAATCACATTTCATTCCAAAATATTTCCAATTCATTACATAGTCCCAAATTCGCAATCACGTTCACAGAAAATATGTTTATTAAAATATACACTATCCAAACCAACAAAGATGCCCCTTTGGTAGATCAGAGTATATACAGGCAATATAACAACTTTGCCATAACAAACAACACAGTAGAATCAAAAGAAAAGAGAACTCTAAATATCTATCTGAAAGGGAGTGCGGATTAAGGATCTTAAGGCTAATTTAACACTAGAGGGGGGTGAATAGTGTTTAATGGATTCTAAGACTTACATGGACTAAATTAAAATTATGACACAAACAAATGTAGAACTTAATCACAGAACAATCACAGAATCAAACACAGATGCAGAAAGTAAATAAAAATCAGTAAAAGGAAAGAACACACCAGATTTTATACTGGTTCGAAGTTACCCTACGTCCAGTCCTGTACCAAGGCAGAACACCTCATACAGATTTTTATTATACCAATGTCGAGATTACAATCCTCAATTTCTAAAGGCCTTGAGGTACCCTCCTGTCTCACGAGTCCGGGGCAAAATCTCTTGATTTACGGGCCACAAGATTACCCAATTGATTTCCAGGCACAACCACACCTTATAGAGAGACTCGATAAACTTTTGATTACAAATTGATCCTATAACTCTGAATAGCACTTTGATCTTCGAGAGAGGGCAGAGAATCAAACAAGAATGAGATTCTAATTTGATTTACTTGAGAATTCGGCAGAATTTCGGCATGATCATAAAAATATGAAAATTTTAGAATATGGATTTGTGGAGAAGAAGGAGTGAAGAAAATAAGAAAATAGTTAGTTAAAAAATTCGTTTGTGAAGGCTATTTATAGACCAGTAACGGTCATAACCATTCGTGAAGAGATTTAAACGAATAGACACTTCTTTTGAAAATTGAAACTTTTGAACTTAACAGCCACCATGTCGACATGGGGTATCCCATGATGTCGACATCCCTTAGTTAAAAACAATGTAAAATTTGTTTTGAAAATGGTATTGAAAAGAAAACAAGATGAAATGATTCTGGAGTAAAATACACTAATTTTCCTATGTTTTAAAATAAAGAAGAGTAGAAAAATATATTTTTAGAATGTATATATAAATTTGATTTTAAATCTCAAGTATATAAAAGAATAATTTAAGGCTAAAACATCTTTTTGAAAATCATTTGAAAAGATAATTTTTAAGGCTAAAACATTTTGAAAAGCAGTTTTGAAAAACCATTTTGAAGTAGTTTTGCAAGCTTCTTCCTACAGAATATCTCATCACATCAGGACTCGAGAACTTGTACAAAACCAGGATGTTCGTGGATTTGTAAGCCACATGTCGTAGGTTTGTAAGCTACTTGTCGTGGGTTTGTAAGCCACTAAGAAGGTAGAAATGGGTTCCATCCCAAATGAAATATGGAATGAAGATTTCCGTGCTATTATGAAGTTTTAACAATAAACAAGACACTTATTTTGAAATCTTGATCTTGATACTCATGGGTCTTCAAACTTAATTTCTTCATTCTTGATCTTTATAATGTACAGTCTTCAATAATCAGTACCTGCCTTATATATATCATGCATAATAACATTCATATATATCTAGACAATAGTGTTAGTATATAAGTTATAATAAAATAAGTTACAAAGGTTGTTGTCATCAAAACCACTATCTCCAGTTCCTAACAATCTCCCCCTTTTTGATGATGACAACCTTATAAAATATACTTACCACTTCGATTGTACCATAACTACCCCTTACACCAACAACTCCCCCTTACTCCAAGCCTACTATTTTATGTAACTTCTCGCCCTTTGTTATCAACAAAAATAACCTATAAACCTTGAACTTAATAGAAAATGAGATAAACAAACATATGACATAAGAATAATAACTATGTATGAGTGAAATATAGCATCCTATGTTAAATGGAATTCAAGATATTATACACCAAAGAATGTTTTAAGAAGAACACTAATTAAGATAACACTTATATACAATTTAACAAACCAATATACAATCAAGAAAAGAAAAACGAAAAACGCTTAACGAGGACCCTTAACTATTGGTGATTTATGGACCAAACAATTTGGATAGTGGAGACAAAAGTTTCCACGTTGTTTGACCAAGTTCCCATTAGCGTCAAAAAGGACCTCTCCAACGCAAATCATGCCATCGTCTTCATCCATATGAACATCCATATTCGGCAGAGGATGTTCTTCTTCTTGATCCTCTTGTGGTTCTTCTAGAGGCTCTTCTTCTTTAGAATCCATGGCTTGTGATGATTCTTCGATGACAATGGGATTGGCATGGTTATCCGTAAGGAATTTTTGTAAATTCCTAAGGATTCTGCCTTGCCTATCTTGTTCTCTAGCCATTCGCAGTTGACTTACTTGAATTTCTATCATCATTTGAAGCAAATCTTTCATCTTCTCTTGTAATTTGATGACTCATACGTGTGTGGAACGTTGAAAAGGGCCAGAATGAGGAGAAGTAGGTGAAGAAGGTTCATTATTAGAAGAGGAAGCCCTTAATTTACTGTTTTAGAAGTTTATTACAGAGAATAAAACAGAGAAAAGGAGTAAAAGTCAAAATATATAAATATATAACCAAATAACTAATTTTAGAGGGAAATTTAAATTTGAAAATCTCAGCCTGTATGTCGACATAGGGGGATGGGTCATGTCGACATGCCCAGTTCAATTTTTAGGAAATTTTTATTTATATTAATTATTAATTATACTTGTATTATTTATAATTTATATTTCAGTTAATGAACATATACCTAATTCTCTTCTAAATTTAGTAAAGTTTTGTTCATTTAATGTTTTGTTAATATATCAGCAATTTGTTTTTCAGTATTAATATATTCAAGAGTTATGACTTCTTTACTTATATTATCTCTAAGAAAATGATGTCTAATATCAATATGTTTTGTTCTAGCATGATGAGTTGGATTTTTAGATAGGTTTGTTGCACTAGTATTATCACAATAAATTGGTGATTTAGTTATAGTTAATCCAAAATCTTTTAAAGTTTGTTTCATATATATAACTTGAGAACAAGCCAAAGCAGCAGATATATATTCTGCTTCAGTTGTTGACAAGGATACAGTGTTTTTCTTCTTACTAAACCAGGAAACCAGAGAATGTCCTAGAAAGTGACAAGTTCCACTTGTACTTTTTCGGTCTGATTTACAGCCAGCGTAATCAACATCACAATATGAAATTAAATCAAATACATCATTTTTAGGGTAAAATAAACCATAATCTAAAGTATGTTTTACATATCTTAAAATTCTTTTAACAGCTTTTAAGTGAGTTTCTTTAGGTTGAGATTGGTATTTTGCACAGAGACAGACACTATGCATGATGTCAGGACGACTTGCTGTTATATAAAGTAGCGAACCAATCATTCCCATATATAATTTTTGATCAACATCTTCGATTTATCTTCTTTACTTAAAGCTACATTAGTTGTCATTGGAGTTGGTTTCCCACTAGAAGTGGTCCATCCAAATTTATTAATTAAATCTTTAGCATATTTTCTTGGCTAATGAAAATTCCTTTATTTAATTGTTTGATTTGAAGTCCTAAGAAAAAACTTAGTTCTCCCATATGACTCATTTCAAATTCTTTAGTCATTATATCTGAAAATTCTTTATTCATTATGTTATTAGTTGACCCAAATATTATATCATCTACATATATTTGTACTAATTGAATGTCATTTTTGTTTCTTTTAATAAAAAGAGTTGTATCTATTTTACCAATTTCAAAACCAGATTGTAGTAAATAAGATCTTAGTCTTTCATACCAGGCTCTAGGAGCTTGTTTCAGACCATATAAAGTTTTCTTTAATTTATATACATGATTTGGAAATTTATTATCTTCAAAAAGTGGAGGTTGTTCAACATAAACATCTTCTTTTACAAAACCATTTAGAAAAGCACTTTTAACATCCATTTGATATAACTTGAAATTATTGTAGTTTGCGAAAGCAAGTAGAATCCTGATAGCTTCTAGTCTTGCTACGGGTGCAAAGGTTTCGTCATAATCAATTCCTTCATCTTGACAATAACCTTGCGCGACTAAACGAGCTTTATTTCTCACGACCTCACCAAGTTCATTCATTTTAATTTTATAAACCCATTTTGTTCCAATTATACTTTTATCCTCAGGTCTAATAATAAGTTCCCAAACATCATTTCTGGTGAACTGATTCAATTCTTCTTGCATAGCAAAAATCCATGAATCATCAGATGATGCTTCCTTTGGATTTTTAGTTTAATAGTTGATATAAAAGCGACATTACTCATACTATTTAGTTGATTACTTGTTTTAACTATAGATTCAATATTTCCTAGTATATTTTCTACAGGATGATCTTTTAATAGTCTAATTCTTTTATTAGGTTGAATGATTTCACAATTAGTTTCATTAGGTTCATTATTTAAAGTTACAAAATCTTTTTCATCTTCTATTTGTATAGCATCTTTAAAATTTTCGTCAAAAGATACATGCATTGTTTCTTCAATAGTGTTAGTTCTTAAATTATAAACTCTAAATGCTTTACTTCTATTACAATATCCGATAAAGAAACCTTTGTCGGATTTAGGTTCAAATTTATCTAAATTATCTTTTGTATTAAGAATAAAACACTTACTACCAAAAACTTTAAACTAAGCTACTATGGGTTTCTTATTGTAAAGTAATTCATATGGTGTTTTATTAGTTAATGGTCTAATTAAAATCCTATTTAATATATAACAAGCTGTAGCGACTGCTTCAGCCCAAAAGTTTTTAGGTAAGTTACTATCAGAAAGCATTGTTTTAGCACACTCTTGAATCGTTCTATTCTTACGTTCTACCACTCCGTTTTGTTGTGGAGTTCTTGGAAAAGAGAAATTATGAGTAATTTCTTTTTTATTACAGAAATTCTCAAAATTTTCATTTTCAAATTCTCCACCGTGATCACTACGAATAGTTTTTATTTTTAAAGAAAATTGATTTTGAATTCTTTTAGCAAAATTCTTAAATAATTCAAAAGCATCACTTTTAAGTTTAAGAAAAATTATCCAAGTATATCTAGAATAATCATCTACAATTACAAAAACATATTTATTGTGATTAATTGATTGAACTTGAGATGGACCAAATAAATCTAAATGAAGTAATTCTAGAGGTTTAGAAGTAGAAATCATATCTTTTAATTTAAATGAACTTTTCTTAAGTTTTCCTAATTGGCAAGCATCACATATACTATCTATTTTAAAGTTTAACTTGGGAAGACCTCTAAGTCAAGTTTTGATAACCTAGATAACATTTTGAAATTTAAATGACCAAATCTTTTATGCCAAATCCAAGGGTCACTTGTATTAGCCAAAAGACATAAGTTATCATTTGAAGCTTTCATACTAAGGATGTAAATGTTTTTCTTCCTAATTCCTTCAAAGATAATATTTGACTTATTATCTTCGATGTGACACTTATCTTTTCCAAATTTAATTTTAAATCCTTTATCACATAGTTGACTTATACTAAGCAGATTATGTTTTAAATTCCTAACTAACAAAATATCAAAAATAAGAGGAGTTTTAGAATTACCGACATTGCCGATGCCAATCACATATCCTTTTGAGTTGTCTCCAAAGTTGACCAATCCACCATCTTGATATATAATGTCATTGAGTATCTCGGGATTTTCAGTCATATACCTTGAACAGCCACTATCAAGTATCCATTTATCTTTCTCAATTTGCACAGTTTGTCCATTGGTTGTTGATTCTTCAAAGGCCATGTAACATGTCTGTTCCTGCATAACAAACCAATTCGGTGGATAACTTGATTTTTCATAAAAACTATATGCAGACTTATGATACTTTGATGAAATGCATAAATTCAAACTAGTATAAACAAAATTTTCTAAAAATGCCATTTTTAATTTGTCAAGTTTCAGATTATGAAAACTATGAAAACCTATGCTCTGATACCAATTGAAAGGGAGTGGGGATTAAGGGTCTTTAGGCTAATTTAACACTAGAGGGGGGGTGAATAGAGTTTAATGGATTCTTAGACTTATATGGATTAAATTTAAATTATGATATAAACAAATGCAGAAATTAATCATAGAACAATCACAGAATCAAACACAGATGCAGAAAGTAAATAAAAAGCAGTAAAAGGAAAGAACACACCAGATTTTATACTGGTTCGGAGTTACCCTACGTCCAGTCCTGTACCAAGGCAGAACACCTCATACAGATTTTTATTATACCAATGCCGAGATTACAATCCTCAATTTAAAAAGGCCTTGAGGTACCCTCCAGTCTCACGAGTCCGGGGCAAACTCTCTTGATTTACGGGCCACAAGATTACCCAATTGATTTCCAGGCACAACCACACCTTATAGAGAGACTCGATAAACTTTGATTACAAATTGATCCTATAACTCTGAATAGCACTTTGATCTTCGAGAGAGGGCAGAGAATTAAACAAGAATGAGATTCTAATTTGATTCACTTGGGAATTCGGCAGAATTTCGGCACGATCTTAAAAATATGAAAATTTTAGAATATGGATTTGTGGAGAAGAAGGAGTGAAGAAAATAAGAAAATAGTTAGTTAAAAAATTCTTTTGTGAAGGCTATTTATAGACCAGTAACGGTCATAACCATTCGTGAAGAGATTTAAACGAATAGACACTTCTTTTGAAAATTGAAACTTTTGAACTTAACGGCCACCATGTCGACATGGGGTATCCCATGATGTCGACATCCCTTAGTTAAAAATAATGTAAAATTTGTTTTTAAAATGGTATTGAAAAGAAAACAAGATGAAATGATTCTGGAGTAAAATAAACTAATTTTCCTATGTTTTAAAATAAAGAAGAGTAGAAAAATATATTTTTAGAATGTATTTATAAATTTGATTTTAAATCTCAAGTATATAAAAGAATATTTTAAGGCTAAAACATCTTTTTGAAAATCATTTGAAAAGTTAATTTTTAAGGCTAAAACATTTTGAAAAGAAATTTTGAAAATCATTTTGAAAACCCATTTTGAAGTAGTTTTGCAAGCTTCTTCCTACAGAATATCTCATCACATCAGGACTCGAGAATTTGTACAAAACCAGGATGTTCGTGGGTTTGTAAGCCACTTGTCGTAGGTTTGTAAGCTACTTGTCGTGGGTTTGTAAGCCAATAAGAAGGTAGAAATGGGTTCCATCCCAAATGAAATATGGAATGAAGATTTTAGTGCTATTATGAAGTTTTAACAATAAACTAGACACTTATCTCGAAATCTTGATCTTGATACTCATGAGTCTTCAAATTTGATTTCTTCATTCTTGATCTTTATACTATACAGTTTTCAATAATCAGTACCTGCCTTATATATATCCTGCATAATAACATTCATATATATCTAGACAATAGTGTTAGTATATAAGTTATAATAAAATAAGTTACGAAGATTGTTGTCATCAAAACCACTATCTCCAGTTCCTAACACTATCTTGCATCCTGCATGTCTCCGGAAAATTATTCGTCTTAAGAGGTACCTGAAACCTCAACTCTCAAACTACTCAAAATCAATTGAGTACTCGAGGGTTTAAGGGGAAAGCATAAACTTCGAGTCAGACATAAAGCCTGGAATGATTAATAATCTACCATCTCAAATCATTTAGATATCTAGTGAGACCACGCCGCTTAGCGGAACGGGTTTCCCTTCACTATTATCTCAAAAACCTTTATAAAACCGTATACTATGCTCCTGCAACCACAATGGCTAGAACATTTTAAAATAGTATAATATGATGATATGCAAAATCAAATGAATCAATTCTGGATTACCCATCCCCATTCATTTTAAACTATCTGTCTCATTTATAGTTTCTAGGATTACTATTAACCTATTAGTTTTCATGGGCTGACTAATAACCGGTTAAACATTTAACTACTCCTTGTCCAATTACATAGTTTTTATGGGATCACTATGAACCTATTGGTAACTCCAATATCTTACTCTTATCCTAGTTTTCATAGGTTGACTAGGAACCTATTGGTAACCCCAATATCCTTTCTTCTTACCCTAGTTTTCATGGGTTGACTTGGAACATATTGACATCTGTTAATATTTCATCCAAATATAATTTTCAAGGGCTAACTACAAACCTACTAGCCCTGCCAGTATCAAATCATAGTTTTTCATGGGCTTACTATGAACCTGTCTTTCTTACATCTTCCTTTATACATAGTTTTCATGGGCTAACTATGAACCCGTTTATCTAACATCTCCCTTTATACATAGTTTTCATGGGCTAACTATGAACCTATTGGCCTCTGTTGATATCTTTCCCTTTACACGGTTTTCATGGGCTTACTGAGAACCTATTGGCCCCTACCAATATCTTTCTTTTATATTTTAGCATCCTATATTCTGGTCTTCCTGGCCTCCTGGATGCAATTCTACTCATTCAGGAGTTTTATCAATTTATATTCACTACTGGGTTAACCTATCTGGTTCTCCTACCCTTTATCCCCAAAATGCAGTTATGGGTCCATTTTAAAGTGAATATATTCAAATTTAAAGAAGCAACATAACAACATAGCAATGCCACTCTTGTGGGTTTAAATTTATCAAAGATAGCTTCTTCTTAAAACTATTATTAAAACTCTTTTAATATAGCCCTGGGTTTTCCTTTTAAAAATAGACTTTGGGTCATAGAACCTTTCGATACCTTCGAAACATAGCTTTCGACTTCATAGGATAACCTCCTTCGAAAGCCTTTAAAGTCTATCTTCAAAATATTAGGCACCTGCCTTTTAATACTTTAAAATCTACCTTTCGAAACCTTTCGAATACATTAAAGTATTAATACTTAACCTTTAGAAGCTTTGCTTTGAAACCAGTGAAAGTAGCCCTTTCGACACTCTTGGAAGTAACCCTTCCGAAATCATTAAAAGTACCCCTTTCGAAAGCATTAGGTTTATACGTAAAACATAATTTGGGTCAAAGTGAATATAGGCGAATGCATCTGTTTCGAAACCATCCTTTATCATGTAAAATATTGGGGAAAACTTGATGGCGTCGGTACCATCTCTTTCGAAAGCATTTAACATCTGGGTAAAACAGTAGAAGGTTGGTGTCGAAACCCCTTACGAAACAATCACCTTCGAAACCCTAACCCCTTTCGAAAGCTATAGGAAGTGGCTCTATCTTATAAAACAAAGTACCTTCCGACAACATTAATATCTTCAACACCATCGAAAGGTTAAAGAACGGTAGCAGGGTATCGACCAGGTCGGAACCCCTTCTTTTAAAACATTCTTTCATAAGTAAGGAACCCAGTCCAAAGCAATTATAAGTTAATGGAGACCCTTTCGAAACCTATTAATATCTCTTTTGAAACCTTCTGCTTCGACTCTGTCGAAGGCTAAAACAAAACAAAGGCGGGCGCTTTCCATTTTTAAAAACAAACCAAGGTTACGACTCCTTTGGAAGCTATGCTTTCGGCACCTTACCTTCCGCCTTCCTCTAATACACTACATACCATCAGGGTGATACCTTGTGTATTGGTTTCGGCATAGTTGGTTTCGACATAGATAAAGGTGGAGGCTTTTTTGTTGAATGGTGCTTTCCAAAGTAGGCGGAACCACTTTTTTAATGTAAAACCCGGTTTAGTTCTTATTAAAGTAAACTTTTCTCTAACTAACCTGCCATGTGTCAACATCAGATTGGTTTCCTTAACTTTTCAAATTCTTTTCTAAAATTAACTGCCGCTAATCAGATCTAAACCATGGTTAAGTTAATCAATTAAACCCTTCCATTAGACAAACCCAATCTTGCAAAGAAGTCCCTCATTTAAAACTATTTATTTTGCATAGCAAATTACTTTGGAAAAATCCCCAAAAATTGCAAAAATTCACTTTAATCATGTTATCTAACATACCAAAATTTCAGACCCAAATTCTTAATATATTTTCCAAAATAAATTATAAACCCAAATATCCATATTTTCCTTTGAAAATTCATAATAATCTTTCCATAGCTTGGAAAATTCTAAAAATTAAAACCCAACTCTACAATCATGTTTCTCATAACATAAAATTTCCCATGGCATTTAATCATCATTAAATCTCAGTTTTGACCAAAAACCGTGCAAAAACTCCTTTAAACAGTCTTGTTTAAATCAAATAAATCATGAAACAAGCATATCATCATCTAATATATCGTAAAAACAAATTTACCCTTAAATCCAAAAATATATGATTTCAAACAAAATAGAGATGGAATTATTATTCACCTTGATCTAGATAACGAGATTGGATTGAGATTGATTTCCCCAAAGCTTGATTCTCTGGCTTTTAGTTTGGTTTCTTCTTGTTAATGGCCGGCCTCTCCCTTATGTTTAATTTTTAAAATGACGTGAATGATAAGAAAAAGGGTAGGAATGAAAATATATAAGGGGAAATGATGGACGGTAATTTCCAATAATACCCTTATGTGATTGTTTAACCTAAAACCCCTTCTTTAGCCCATTAATTATCATATTAGGCTCGGCCTCAATTTATTAATCCAAGTCTCAATCCCCTTATCACTTACATTTACATTATTCTATTTAATTTATCTAATTAAATCTCCTGAATAATGTTATCGAAAATTAGGGGTGTTACACAACTTGTATGGACGAAAGTCTGACGTTGCATTTCTAATTACATTGATTGATCTCTATGAACGTATCATTTATTCGATGGTGAAGAAGGCAACTTCTGTTAGCTTAACACCCTTTCCTGAGACGTACGAGCTCAGGAGTCATACATTTGTAGAAATCAGTTGTGTGATGATGGAATGGTAATGTGGCATTCAAAGAGGAAAGATGATGTGCTATGTGAAAGGTAACCGTGACCTTAGGCCTCACACCCGAAAATGACCGAAATAGGGTAGATGCGGTAAGGCTATGTGGTTCGCGACCATTAGGATATGATCATCCCCTTCTAGATATATTTATTCCCGCTATGACGTTCGAGTTTTAAATTATGGTGATATATGCAAAGAGGGCCCTCAGATAGGTCGGTAAAGACCGGGATGATGACATATTCGGTACTATCTAGAGGGTGAGGTAGGCCGATCTTATGTTGTAGAGGTGCAGATGTTTTGTAGCCTTGGTACATTCCTCTAGAGGTGTATTGCCGAAAGGTAGTCCCTTCACCTGGTCATTTGTATGGAAATCAATTATCCACTACGTGCCTGCCATTTTGTTTATAGAACCCACTTTGTGGCTAGTATGCTGGAATTTAATCAATGTAACTATTTCGGCTATGATTAATATTATTTGTATACTAGACCCTAGTATAATATAATAGGATTTGATATGAAATGTTTTGGTTATTGTACAGTAAAAACCCATCTGTATTTATGCGCGGCGCGGTCTTACGAGATACCTTTGTTTTTAAAAGATTTTTATAACTTTAAAATTCAGTTGAGATGTGTTTTCTCACACTGGTTTACAAGACTGATCCGAGCATTCTTCCCTTTCAATGCTCGGATCAGACTGTGCATATTTACAGATATAGATTTAGATGCTTTGGAGCTTCGGCAAAGGAGCTGGTGGTCTTCAAGACATATTCCCGTATTTGTTTATTTTTCCGCTGTGTTGTTGTTTAAATTATCAGCATTTGTAAGGACAGGTTATTATAACTATCCAGGTTAATGATTAGTGATTGATTGTTGTACTCTGATGGATGTATGTATATTATAGTTTCTGTTTTGTAAAGTTCATTGATATTATATTATATGTTGTTGCGCTACGATTGTGAGATTGTGTGATTGTTTTAGTATTTTTTCTTCTTCTTCTTTCATCTTTCTTTTCCATAAAAATCCGGTTTTCCATTCAATTTGGGCTGGACATGTGCGGTTTATTGTCAACTTGAACTGTGCGGATTTTCGGGGCTTTACAATTGGTTGTTGTTTCTTATTTTTGTTTGGTTATTGATGATTGTTAGTATTGAATTTAATTTTTGTTATTGTTGGTTGAATATTCTTATGTCTTAATCAAAGTTGTGAAATGGATTCAATTATTGATCTTTACATGCTATAAATAATTATGCATGGAAATTTGTTTGATATAGTATAATGTTTATTGAAATGGTATCTTGATTTTATGTATATATATTCAATGAGTGTTTGAAAAAAATTTTTTGGATATTACTAGGTATTCGCTAGAAATAAAAACTTTTAACACACACACACACACATATATATATATATATATATATAAAGGATATTATTATATGTTTTTGGAAACTAAGAAAATATTTTGATTAGAAATCTCTAGAAGGTATACATTATAGTTTGAAGATTTCTTATAGAGATGTGATGCCTAAGTATTAAAAAGTGATTTACTATTTGATGTGCATTTAGAGAACACATGTAAATGTTTTATGATAGATGGGTGTTTATTATAGAAAAGATTTATGATTTACATGTATATAGCTTGTTAGAAAATGTTTTAATTGGAAATATTATGATAAAGTATGGTATTGGATTAACTTTGATATAAACTAATAATTATTTTATAAAGGCAAGTATGTTTAGGGATTTGTATAAATAATGTTACAAATTTTTTTGAAATGAATCATGTTAGTCTATCCGTTGAGTGCTTTAAGAATTTTGGTTGATGTAGGTGCACACATATTCGATAGGAATTCCTAAACACTAGAACGATACATTTGGATACAATGTTTTGAGAAAATTAAAGTATTTAGAAAAGATTGAATATTTTAAATAGTATTCTAAGTAAAGTTAGTAATATTGGTAAAGTGATGTCTGAAGTCAATATTTAAAATGGTTTTGAAAAATAAGAATTTATATTATCATTTTGGGAAAATGTGTTATAAAAGATTATTTGTAAGTTTAGGTATATTTATATCAATGTATGCAACCACTGAATATTATTGGGTAACTGTGGTCACTGGCGAAGTAGTATTGATTACGCTGTCAATATTGTAGTTAATTAATATTAGTAAATCACTATACTAAATGACGAGGCAACATCATTATATTTCATAGTGTTGTGATTGGATACACGATGTGTGTTGTAATAAATTATGTGAAAAGGCTGTAATTGATCCTTATGCTCATGAGAAGGATCGAGACAATGGCATAGAATTCAGTTTACATCAAATCTCTCTCCATTAGTCTAAAAAGCAACATGAATCTTCTTGTGTCCCTACTAGGTAGTCTGCCAACAAGACAAAAAATCTCTCAATGTTAGGCAACATATGTGCTTGGAACGTGAGAGATGCTCACAAATTAACAAAACAAATGGAAGTCAGAAACTTGATAGATTGAGGCAGCGGATTAATCAAAACAATGTAGATCGATGAAAGTAGCAATCGATGGATTGATGAATACTGAAATGCCCGAATTCATTGTTCCTAAGATACCGAATTCTAGCTATCCCGAACTCATTGATCGCGCACGATACCGGGTTCAAAGATCTGCGATTCTTCACACGTTGATCTAGCACACTAGATTCCGTGAATCGGCTTCAGCTGTTGTTGAATCGAGCGCACTCGATTATCCGAGAGTGGAGATAAGAGATTACACTCGACTACCAATTTGGTGAAAGCACAAAGCTAACAAAACAAAGTTTTTATTTCAAATCAACTAAACTATTACAAATGGCACCACCGGCCTATTTATAGAAGTTACAAATCAAACAAAAATCTGTACAACTCTTAGGTCGTCTTCGACTTAACAAAGACCACGACTCAACAAAGCACGCGACCTAAAAGATACGACTTAACATAAGTCGGTGACGACTTAACACTTACATTCAACGACTCTCGACTTAAACAGTAGCGACTCAAACAGACGACTTAAAACCAATGCGACCTACGACTTAACAAACAGAAAATACATCATTTAGGTCATTGCCGACCTATCAACTTCTCACGACTCAACTTAGGTCGTACGCGACCTAAAACAAACGACTTATACTCCAGTAGCGATCTATCTCAAGCGGCTTGCAGAATCAATGGTCTAGATTAAAGCGGCATAAAAATTCACGGCTCCAGGCTTCAACGACTTATCTCTTGACTCGTTAGGTCGTTCACGACCTAACACTTCACCAATTTGCTCTGTTTTCTCATTGCGTAACTCGGTAGGTCGTTCAGGCGACTTAAGGGACTCGTTAACTCGCAAGTCTTCACCAAGTCGTTGCCGAGTTACACTAGGTCGTTGGGGCGACTTAAGGTCTTTGCTAAGTTGGTCACGACTTATAGCTACGTTGGGTCGGTCACAATTTAGGCTTTCAACTCTGTTAAGTCGGTCACGACTTAAGCCTTCAACTTTGTTAAGTCGGTCACGCCTTAAACCTTGGAAAATTATAGCTTGGACTGCATCATCCTCCCCTGGTTGAAAGAAATTCGTCCTCGAATTTGCACTTTCCTCTTCCGCAATACGCTCATCCCCATGATAAGGTACAAGATGCTTAACATTGAATACGTCTGACGTGTACACATCATCCGGCAGCTTCAATTTATAAACATTTTCATTAATTCGTTTCACGACTTTTACAGGACCAATTTTCCTGGCTTTCAACTTGTTATAAGTGCCCACTGGAAAACGATCTCTTGTTAACACAGCATATACCATATCTCCTTCATTAAACTCAACATTTCTTCGCTTCAGATCTGCCGATCGTTTATACTTTTCATTTGCTTTCTCTAATCGTTCCTGAACGATTTTATGACATTCCGCTAATCCATCAACAAAATCAGTAGCTTTCTTAACTGTCCCCTTCGAGTGTGGTATTACCGTTAAATCCAACGGTCCTTTTGGCATACTCGAATATACAATTTGAAATGGACTGAAACCCGTACTTCGATTCACTGCATGATTATGAGCGAACTCTGCTTGGCATAACTTCACATCCCAGCTTTTCAGATTGTCTTTCACCAGACATCGCAATAAATTTCCCAGCGATCTGTTAACCACTTCTGTTTGCCCATCAGTCTGTGGATGGTAAGCGCTACTAAAATTCAGCTTCGTTCCGACCATCTTCCACAAACTTAGCCAAAAATGACTCAAAAAACGAGTATCCCTATCCGACACAATAGATTCGGGCAAACCATGTAAACGATATATCTCTTTGAAGAATAACTGAGCAACATTTACAGCATCCGCCGTCTTCTTACAAGCAATAAAATGTGCCATTTTTGAAAATCGGTCAACCACCACATAAATGGAATCATTTCCCTTTTGAGTTCGAGGCAAACCCAAACAAAATCCATACTCAAATCAACCCAAGGCTTAGTAGGTACCGGTAACGGCATATATAATCCAGCATTGGTTGCAGTTCCTTTTGAAACCTAACAGATATGACATCGCTCTACAAACCTTTCAACCTCTTTTCTCATCGATGGCCAAAAATATGATTGAGAAATTAGCTGTAATGTACGGTCTCTACCCATGTGACCTTCCTCATGCAATTCTTTCACAATCTTCAACTGTAAACTGCAATCCAGTATACATAATCGATTTCCCTTAAACATAAAACCATCCACCATCACAAACTCATCTGTCTCCCCATTCTTGACTTTATCTACAAACTTCATAAAGTAAGGATCTGCAACAAATAATTCTGGTAGCACATCAAACCCTGTCACTTCAACCTTCATTGTTGTTAACAAATGATTCCTTCTGCTCAACGCATCCGCAACATGATTCGTCACTCCTGATTTGTGTTTCACAACAAACGTAAACTGTTGCAGATATGCAATCCACGATGCATGTCTTGTTGAAATCTTGTCTTGCCCTTGTAAATGCTTCAACGCCTCATGATCAGTGTAAAGAACAAACTCTTTCTGAAATAGATAATGTCTCCAGTGTTTAATAGCTTGCACAACAGCATAAAATTCCACGTCATATGTACTATATCTCATCTTTGCTCCTGATAACTACTCGCTAAAGTATGCAATTGGACGTCCCCTCTGACTCAACACCCCTCCAATTCCTACCTTTGATGCGTCAGTGTGTAATTCAAACAACAACTGAAAATCAGGTAATGCTAGAATTGGTGCTGTCGTCAACAACTCCATGATTTGTTCAAAAGCAATCCCTGCTTCCTTCGTCCATGCAAACTGTTTACCCTTCATACAATCTGTAACAGGCGCCATCACACTACTAAAGTGTGGAATAAATATTCTATAAAATGAAGCCAACCCGTGAAAACTACGAACTTCCGTTATCATCTTGGGTTGCGGCCAATCTCTGATAGCTTCAACTTTACATTGGTCAACCTGTATTCCTTCTTCCGACACAACATACCCCAGAAATAAAACACTCCTCGCCATAAAAACACACTTCTTTGTAGCAGCATAGAATTGTTCTTCACGAAGAATAATTAACACTTTCTTCAAATGCTGAACATTCTCTTCTGTACTAGCACTGTAGATCAGAATATAATCAAAGTAAACCACCACAAATTTCCCAATGTATGGCCTGAAAATTTGGTTCATCACCCTCATGAATGTACTTGGTGCATTTGATAGACCAAACGGCATTACCAGCCATTCATACAATCCTTCCCTCGTCTTAAACGCTGTCTTCCATTCGTCCCCTGGTCTAATGCGAATCTGATGATAACCGCTCTTCAAGTCAATCTTAGAAAATATTACGGACCCACTGATTTGATCCAATAAATCATCAAGCCTCGGCATCGGAAATCTGTATCTGACTGTGATCTTATTCAATGCTCTACTATCTGTGCACATCCTCCACGTTCCATCCTTTTTGGGTACCAATAAAGCTGGTACAACACAAGGACTTAAACTCTCCTGCACACGCCCCTGTTCAAGCAACTCCTCTACCTGCCTATGCAACTCCTCATGTTCTTTCGGACTCATTCGATAGTGTGGTCTATGTGGCAACACCGCACCTGGAACAAGATCTATCTGGTGTTGTATATCCCTCAATGGTGGCAACTCCGTTGGTAGTTCTTCTGGAAATACATCATTAAATTCTTTAAGCACTGGTTTAACTTCTTCTGGTATCTCAACCACTTCACTGTTTTCTCGTCCAATCAACAAAAACTCCTCAGGCTCCTCTTCAACTTCTTTAACAAACTCTTTCAAGGATAATAAAGTTTTCAGTTCTTCAATCTCCTCCAGTTTGTTTTCTTCTTATTGTCGCTTCTTTGGAACTAGAGTAATCTTTGTGCCTTCAAACATAAAACTGTAACTGTTGGTATGCCCATCATGTTGCACCGCCCTATCATACTGCCACGGTCTCCACAACAACAAATGACAGACATCCATATCTACCACATCGCACCAGATTTCATCTTTATATTTCTTCCCAATTGAAAAATTTACACAAGCCCTTCGTCCAACCTTCACCTCCCCGCCTTTCCTCAACCAAGCTAGCTTGTACGGTTTCGGATGTTTCTCAGTCTTCAATGCCAACTTCCTCACAGCTTCTGAAGAAATTATATTATCACAGCTTCCAGCATCAATAACAAATTTGCAAACCTTCCCTAGAATGGTACATGTTGATTGAAAAATATTGCTCCTCAACCAACTACAATCCTCCTCTTGCTTTGGTGTTAAACAGGACCTCTTCATCATTAGATTATAACCTTCGTCTCCCGACACTTCTTCTTCCTCCTCATCAGGTGGTGAATTGGAACATTCAGCTTCTTCATCCTCATCCTCGACCTCCGCTATCATAGCTCTCTTCTTCGGCTTTGGACATTCGCTACTTTTGTGGCCCATTTCTTGGCAATTATAACACTTGAAACCATTACTGACTTTCATCTTCCCAACCTCATTCACAACTGGTTTTGCAACAGCTTTTGAAACATTAGAACTTCCACTAACACCCTTCACTGGATTGTTGGAATTTGTAAACATACCACCTCCTCGTCTTCCCTGTTTCTCCCAAGCCAACGCTTTCTGATGTGCTTTCGCTACAGATCTGGGATCAAACATGTTAACCATATCCTGAATCTACATTCGCAACCCCCCAACAAATCTAGCTGTCAATTGTTCTTTTGTCTCCATAATATCATTCCTTGCAATCAGTTGATAAAATTCGTCAGCATAGTCAGTCACAGATTTCGTCCCTTGTCTCAAGTTTTGCAACCTCTGATACATAAACGACTGATAGTTATAAGGTAAGAATGTGGTTTTCATCATTTTCCTCATCCTTTCCCATGATTCAACCTTTGACTTCCCCATCCGTTCACGTGTAAGTTTGGTTTGCTGCCACCACGCCAAAGCTCTACCCCTCAACCTTGTAGCAACCAACTTCACCCTACGATGTTCTGGAACTTCCTTGAAGTCAAAAATCTCCTCCACATTAGACAACCAGTCCAAAAACTCTTCTGCTTGCATACCACCTTTGAATTCCAGTAGTTCAGTCTTCATCCCAGATTCCCACTTGTGATCATACTCCGACTGATTTCTTCCTTGTCCACGTCCTTGTCCATGAACACTACCACCATCATACTCCTCTTCAAAATCAGATGTATATCGACGTCGATCCTGACCACCAACATCTCTACTATCATCACGTCTACCTCCAACATCCCTTCTATCGACATTCCTCCGTTCTCGATCATTCACGTTCCTCCCACGCCTTTGATCATCATCAACACTTCTGTCTCGATTGGAATGTGGCGAGACTCTACTTCCCCCATGATTAGATTCAGGTGATACCCTTCTCCGATTCTGATTCATCTCTAACATCATCTTCTCTAACCGACCAATTCCTTCGTTAAGCTTTTCACCAAAGTTTTCATTGATTCTTTGCTCCATCTCATCAGCTTCTTCTCTTCGATACAATGCTTCAACGTTTTGATGTCGATTAGCTCTTCTTGGCGGCATGCTTGACAACTTCACAAAATCTACAATTCTCGCTTGGATTAAGCAAAAGATACCAAATGATGTACGGCCTAACTTCCCTTAGCTCGGCTCCGACTTATGCTAACTCGTCCACTTCAAAATTTCAACTCCTCTTTGGCGTGCAAACAACCATGGCCAAATTCAAACACTTCTCCAACTTTCAATCTAAAATGATATGGATCAAAATCTCCAACCTTGTTGCTAAAATATGATGAACATGACGAACACCACTTCAATACTTCAAACAAAATTGCACGGCTCAACACTTCAAGCTCGGCTAACTCTTCAAACTTCTTCAAAATAATTGGCTCCAAGACTCGATTTAGCTATGATTGGCTAAACAAGCTTTGATACCAAAACTGATGCAGTGGATTAATCAAAACAATGTAGATCGATGAAAGTAGCAATCGATGGATTGATGAATACTTAAATGCCTGAATTCATTGTTCCGAAGATACCGAATTCTAGCTGTCCTGAACTCGTAGATCGCGCACGATACCAGGTTCAAAGATCTGCGATTCTTCACACGTTGATCTAGCGCACTAGATTCCGTGAATCGGCTTCAGCTGTCGTTGAATCGAGCACACTTGATTATCCGAGAGTGGAGATAGGAGATTACACTCGACTACCAATTTGGTGAAAGCACAAAGCTAACAAAACAAAGTTTTTATTTCAAATCAACTAAACTATTACAAATGGCACCACCGGCCTATTTATAGAAGTTACAAATCAAACAAAAATCTGTACAACTCTTAGGTCGTCTCCGACTTAACAAAGACCACGACTCAACAAAGCACGCGACCTAAAAGATACGACTTAACATAAGTCAGTGACGACTTAACACTTACATTCAACAACTCTCGACTTAAACAGTAGCGACTCAAACAGACGACTTAAAACCAATGCGACCTACGACTTAACAAACAGAAAATACAAATAGAAAATACATCATTTAGGTCGTTGCCGACCTATCAACTTCTCACGACTCAACTTAGGTCGTACGCGACCTAAAACAAACGACTTATACTCCAGTAGCGATCTATCTCAAGCGGCTTGTAGAATCAATGGTCTGGATTAAAGCGGCATAAGAATTCACGGCTCCAGGCTTCAACGACTTATCTCTTGACTCGTTAGGTCGTTCACGACCTAACACTTCACCAATTTGCTCTGTTTTCTCATTGCGTAACTCGGTAGGTCGTTCAGGCGACTTAAGGGACTCGTTAACTCGCAAGTCTTCACCAAGTCGTTGCCGAGTTACACTAGGTCGTTGGGGCGACTTAAGGTCTTTGCTAAGTTGGTCACGACTTATAGCTACGTTGGGTCGGTCACGATTTAGGCTTTCAACTCTGTTAAGTCGGTCACGACTTAAGCCTTCAACTTTGTTAAGTCGGTCACGCCTTAAACCTTGGAAAATTATAGCTTGGCCTGCATCATAGATGAAAATAATATTCGAATAATAGGCATATGTGAAACAGAACTTAATCATGACAAAAGCATTCTGGCTGCTAACTTCCTTGCCCCGTCATGGTCTTTTATCCACAATTTAGCTCAAGCTCCTTAGGTCGCATTTTGATTCTTTACAACCCTAGATTTTACTCTCTAACTCCTCTTTTCGTTCATAAGCAACTTATACATTATAAAGCCATCCACATTCCTACTTCCTCTCGTTTCCTCATATCTTTTATATATGCTAACAACAACATTTCATCTAGGAAAATCCTTCTGGACATTATTCCCAACTTTAAATCCCATTCTCTCCCCTGGATTTGCTTAGGTGATTGGAATTGTATGCAAAAATCTGATGAAAACAAGAAGGCACTCCACTTTCTTTAAAATCAATTGCTCCTCTAAACAATGCTATTTGTTCAGCTGACCTACTTTCAATTCCTTCTTCTGGTTCAAAGTTCACTTGGAACAATAGAAGCAATTCGGAAATCTCACTCTTTGTGTTTTGGACAGATCATACTACAATTTAACTGCTTTATCCAATTGGCCTAACCTCGGAACTCATATTCCTCCCCACGATCTGTCCAACCACTCTCCTCTAATAGTCAACACAAAACAAGCCATTGTAAAAGGGATCTCCTCCTTCTCTTTCTTTAATAAATGGACTAAATTTCCTGACTATAATGATATATTGAAAAAAATCTTGGAAAACTAACATCTTCGGTAACCCATGTTTGTTTTGCAGGGAAAATTAAAGAGTCTTAAAGCAAATCTAAAGTCTTGGTCTGAAAATAAATTTGGAAAAGGAAACAAAGCATCCACTAAATTAAGAGCAAGATCCATGCTATTCAAACTGCTATGATCAATCATTCTCTTCCTCACTTGGTCGCATAAGCTAATGAATTATCCAAACTTCTTGAACATGCCAACAATTCTGAACTAAACATGCTGAGACAAAAGAACAAGGACTGATAGGATTCTCATGGTAATAGAAATACATCTGCCTTCCATAACTCCCTAAAAATTAAAAAAGTCTCCAAAACAATTATATCTATCGATGATCAAATTGGAATGAAATGCTCCAATGCTAAGGATATTCAAGCGACTATCCTTCACTACTTTACTTCTACTCTTGCCAATCATAACCGTATGTCTCCAGACCAAAATTATTTAATTTCTCCATCTCTCCCATGTATCTCTAATGAAAACAAAATTTTAATGACTAAAGAAGTGACAGATGCTGAAATCAAAGAAGTGATTTTTGATATGAACCCTTTTAGCTCCCCTGGCCCAAATGGATATTCTGCACATTTCTTCCAAAATGCTTGGGAAATAATTCATTTTGATGTCATTAAAGCTGTTAAAAACTTTTTCAAAAACAACATCATGTCTTCTAGGATTAACTCCACCAAACTAGCGTTGATCCCAAAAGTAGATAATCCTCAAAATGCCTCTCAACTAAGGCCTATAACATGCTGTAATGTTATCTACAAATGCATTGCAAAGATTCTGGATGCTAGATTTAAAATAGCCCTAACTTCAGTTATTTCCAAGAATCAAGTTGCATTCCTTCCTGGAAAATACATCTCAGATAATATAATTCTTGCTCATGAGATTTTAAAGGGGTATGGAAGAAAAAACTTATCTCCTAGATATGCGATGAAGCTTGGCATTCAAAAGGCCTTTGATTTCATTCAATGCACTACACCAAAACAGGTGATTCCCAACGAGTATAACTATCGCAAACAGTTTCAGCAACGCTTATTAGCGTCGCTGTAGGGGCGTCGCAATTTATTACCAACGCTTATAAGCGTTGGCGAGTTTAGTTTCCCAACGCTTATAAGAGTTGGAAGTTTGTATTCGCCAACGCTTATAAACGTTGGTATATATTAGTTAGCAACGCTTATAAACGTTGATAACGAAATATACAGTAACACTTATAAGTGTTGGTATAGAAATACACGGTAATGCTTATAAGTGCTGGAAAATGGTTATTTAGTAACACACACACACACACATATATATATATATATACCAAAACTTAAACGCAAAGTTCAAATATAAACACACTGCAAATAATGGTTAAACACTCGATAAAAACCTTCATTTCAAAACTATATATTTTCCATTTCATTTTTTTATTACATTCTCTATAAATTATTTTACATTCTCACTGCACTTCTGCCTGTTTCCATTTCCGTTGCACTTCTATTCATTTTCTAATACCAGTGATACTGTCTGATACCAGCTGCTGCTGTTTCATTCAAAATACTTCCCTTACCTCCTTCCTACCCACATTCACATACAACAATCAACCACTATCACCACTTCATAACTTGCGCAAAAAACTGCTGCCTTAACATTCACTGCATACCATACTTCACTGCCTTGTACCACTGTGCACATGCACATAACCAATACAACAGATTTCCCCCCATATTCAACTCATCACTTCGGCTACAACTTCAAGTACCACTGCTCCACCACCACCTCCTTGCTGCCTAAACTACTGCCTCCCCTTCACCCTATACAAACATCACCACCCTGCTCCACCTCCCTTCTATCACCTTACAAAACTGCAAACTCCTCTTCACATATCTAACCCACTGCCTGCTCTATTTCAACTAACATCCTCACTGCCACTCTCCACCCTGCCAACTATCTACATATCTGCCACCATTCACCATTCAAATACAACAGCACCCTGCCTACCATTGCCACCATTACCATAACACTTCACCTCCAACAGCAGCATCAACACATAGCAACCATTCAACAAACATCAAAACATCACCACAATCACAACAGTATTTCTTCCCTATACCACTTCCATCTAATTCAACTACCATCCAAAGCATCCTTCTTCAAGTTCCTACATTTAATATAAACACTCGATAAAAACTTATACCTTCAAAATCAAAAGGTTAAAGACTGAGTTACAACTCAGGTTCTAATTTTGTTTTCAAAGTATCATGGACTGGTTTGTGGGGATATTTTATATGAAGTGCATAACGGTTTATGAATGATGTGACAATGATATAAGATTATCCAGGATATACCAATAAGGTTTCTTAATGATTTTGTGGACTGTACACTACAACTTTGTAATCTTTCATTGCGACTTGTCAACTGTCTACTTAGCTGTCTGGCAGTAAAAATGCAGTACGTTCTTAACTGTTATCTTATTCTTCAGTTAATTACATGACATATTGCTTGCATCTAACATTTAAATACTTCGCTTTTTATTCAAGTAACAAATCAGATGGTTCGCTGGTAAATCTGCAAAGTTGTCTTAATGTGAGGTTACATGATAACTATACTTGCATATAACATTTGTTTATTAAAGTGGTTACAGGGATCTCACTGCTAAAACGTTGATTAGTTATGATCCATCAACTTCATTAGAGAATCTCAGACATAATTTTGTTGCTTTCATAAAGGGACTCGTCTCTTTTCCAGTAAATATTCTAGGAACAGCTTACAATAAATGTCTACAAATAAAAATGAATATGCTTTAAAATACGGATATTACAACTTTATAACACAAAAAGTAATCAAATACACAATCGATAAAAAAAATTACAACATCAAAATTGGTATTAAAAAAGTAAATTTTAGAGCAATAGCACATAACAAGACAATTATAAGGCAAGAAAAATCAATGAGACAATTAGTAGTGATTATAAATCATTATGGAAATCTTCTAAATTAAACTCAACAAATAAGAAGCAAACGATAAGCATAAAACAACTTAGAGGCTACAACATAAAAAAATATATTCATGTTTATAAAATAAGAGCTTTAGAAACAAAAGCTTACAGTTTAAATTTAGGAGCAAATTTTTGGCAGTGAAAATTTTCCATTGAAGTTACAAAGAGTGTTGCCTGATAATAGCTTGTGTATTTAGCAGATTGCTAAAAGCATAATATTTTTACATAAATACCGGTGGCACATACAACTTGGTCAAAGCTAGATGAAAAGAACAATTATTCCAAAGTTAACGCATAAAAAGGAAGCATCATTAGAAATTCTTTTAAAATAATTCATGCATGCAAGGGTTTCAAGATCCTTTAATAAAGGAAAAATCATTGCCTAGAGGAACTCACATCGTTAAAAGGGGATGCTATTGTTATTGTAAGAGTAAAAAATTCAGTTAAGATATTTCTATATGGATACTGGCATATACAACTCTCGTAAAATAGAGATGAAAATAACTACTGCTGTAAAGTTATGGAAAAAAGGATGCAACAATAGTAATAACTTTTAAATAAACTCGTGCATGCAGTGACTTTAGTATCATTTAATAAAAGCAAACAACTGCTAGATGAATGCCAATCTTTCAAGGATGATGCTAGAGTTATTGCAAAGAGTGAATATCTCCACAGTACACATTTTTTTGACTCGTTTACCACTACTAGGGAAGAACTCATCACTGATGAGGACAACAAACTAGCCTACATGCATGTGCAAGACAACTGCAATAATGTCTGTCATATACAATATTGTTCAAATTCAACTATAACATGTACGAAGCTATCATCAATTCTATAAATTCAACAGAAAATTGAACCAGAACAATTAGGAAATTATTGCTTTACATGTAATATGAGACCGTAAATATAAGTCAATATTATGTAACCCAAAAACTTAAATCTAAAGTAACACAATTGGTTATCATTTGACAATTTCATCATCTCACAATTTTTTATTTTATAATATAAAATGGACATCCCAATTTCAAAATTACAATAAGCGGTTAAGGAAAAAATATCCAAACATAATAACACAAAAGGACATTCTTGCTTGATAAAAACGATTGCTCATAATTTTGTCTATAAAGAAAACAAGGTTTCTTAAGGAACTTGACGATAAGTTTTCCAATTTCTATAATTCTTAGCCTCCATATCAGTTTTTCAGTGAAGTAAGAAACACCAGTTTTAAATTATTTTGTTACTGAAATTTGGTTTAATTAAAACAAAAGATAGTCTATTCTAATATCAATATAAGTATAAACTTAAATTTGTAATGTAGAATTTAATATGAAGTAAAAAAACAATATTAATGCTATTTTTGCATGACTTTTTTTTGAAAAACAAGCGTGGTTGATTGGTTCCCTGTCAAATTTATAAAGTGAAAAGAGAAATAGAGAAGAAAATACATGGACTTAAAACACAATAAAAAAAGTGCAAAACAAAGGAAAAAGACAATTAAGGAAAACCAAAAGAAAAACCAATACAGGTTTAAATACAAAAGATGCTAAGTATTTGAAACCCTATTCCATCTTAATGTAACTAGCAGCAGTAATAACTTGTGAAACAATCACATTAAATAATTGAAGTTCAGAACTGAACCTCATGTTGAAGATTCTCCTATTTCATTTATGCCAAATTCACTAAAGGAAAATAAGTGGATTTACTTTGGTTGGGAGACTAAGCCAAATTCACTAAAGGAATAATGCTTTTACTTAAGAATAAATATGTTCTGTAAATGATTATATCCATTGATGAGTTCTTCCAAAACTACAAAACGAGCTGCATAACATTTTTGGACAAATATCGGTGTAGCTAACAATGCTAGTCGCCTTACATGTTCAACCATGTGCAACCAAATTTCTTTATATCCATTAAATTCCATTGTTATTTTGCTGGTTATAAATTTGTAAAACATCTTGGGTATATCGATAGTTTTTTGCTTATCCGAATAAAAGCAGGGGAACTATTTTTTTATGAAGGAATTTGATCAATGATGATTAGAAGAGGCAAAATATTAAGTACATGTATAATAATTTGTAATAGTACCTATTCTACCATGTTCTTAATTATTTTGCTTAAACTATGATTATAATTATTTTATTACTTGCTAGCTCTGACTATTTTTTGAGTATCAACTACAATTTATGATCAGCGCAGCTGTTTTTATTTTAATATAAGTGTAATAATATAGATACAGTGAAAATTAACTGTTGTTTATTTAGCAAGTACAATACTCTATTGCATGATTACAGATGATTTTATTAGGGAACTTTTACTACAAGGTTTGTCACCCTAATTCAAGCTCATCAAATTCACATGAGCCATTGTAATTATTCCACATGAATTGTACATGCATCACGAGCTTCAGAGAAAAAGATCTGATGCAATGAACTGATAACAATAAAAGGATAGAGAGTCTAAAGAGTACACTTCAGCCATTTATACGACATCTTAAAATGAATGCATAAATAAATTTATTTACTCTAAAATCATGAGTAAATTATAATGAGTTGTGAACACAGCGAGACAATCATATGCATTGGATAATAACATTTTAGTCATCAAGTTGCACATTACTAAAGAGGTAAAACTGATGAACTTTACAGAAGGAAATCAATTTGTCTCAAATTGATAAGAAATCAGTTTGTCTCTGCTATTTCTAAATTTGATCGACTTCTCCTACTACTACGTTGATTTAGCATCCAATCTGAGTAAATTCGTACAATCTTAGCAAACTCAAGAAATACAAAATGGAAAAACCTATTTATTGCTAGTCTGCTGACCTAATCATACAGGAAAAGGTAAAAAAAGGTAGAATAAGCAAATACGTTTAATTTATATAGATCAAAAATGAAATTCGTTGGAAAAACATAGATTACCTCATCGATTTTACTTAGAGAAGAGACAATTTGCCCTAGCTTTTTCCTCTTTTCTTTCGATCCAGCCGCCCTTTTCGTTCATTCTAGGACATAAGCTTGAATAGATGGGAATGACACGTGAGGTCAACGCCGATTCCTCGCTTGAAATGAGGCCGATACGGTCGAACGAGAGAGGCAGAAATCGAATCGCCGAAGGAGAATTTTTTTACTTTTGGTGGCCATGAACGAAAAAGCGTTTAGAAGTTTGGATTAGGGCTATGGATGAGAAAGAGGATGCTAATTTACTTTTTTACCCGAACGACATTCATTAAATTTCAATTTAACCACATCTACCAACGCAAATATGTGTTGGCAATTAAAAAATTTTAAATTTGTATTTTTGGTCACACATTTTTTGCTTAGCAACGCTTATTGTTGTGATTAATCTCCAACGCAAATAAGCGTTGTCAATTGAACAAAATATGTGTTACAAAATGGCTGTTATGGTGTAGTGATGGTCCTCTATCATTATCATCCTTCAAAAAATGAATTTTCTACTTCCTTTTGTTGCTTGGATTCATTCTTGTATTTCCACTACCATAGACTCTCTAATTTAAATGGTGCAAGCTTTGGCTACTTCAAACCTACTCAGGGAATTAGGCAAGGGGATCCTATATCCCCATACATCTTCATAGCCATATGGCATGCCTTTCTTCCCTCCTTCATGAAGGTGCTATCTCTAAATCCTTTGATTTGCATCCCAAATGTAGAGATCCAATGATTCCTTCTCTTATGTTTGCTGATGACTTATTCATATTTTCCAAACCCAACAATAAGTACATCAGCAACATTCAAATATTCTTTACCGCTTCTTCTTGCAGACTGGTCTTAAGTTAATTATGAAAAATCCAACATCATAATATCTGACTTATCTCATCATATAACTGCATCTTTTGCCTCTCTGGCTAATTTAAAAATTGCTAATATTTCTACCTCATACTTGGGTGTTCCTATTACTACAAAGAAATTATCCACTGCCCAATGCCTTCCTTTATATGACAAAATAACTTCGAAACTAAGTGCATGGCCTTCTAACAAAATTTCCATTGCTGGGAGATTAGTGATAGCTAAATCCATCGACATTGCCATGTGTCAATACATGTCTAGCCTGTTTATTGTTCCGAAGAAGCTCATTAATATGATAAATAGTGCTATCAATAGATTCTTATGGCATGCTAACCCTTTTTCTCAGAAACTAATTCCCATATCCTTTAAAAAAAATTACTTAGCCATTTGATAGGGATGGGCTAGGCATCATGAACATCGGTGTGTGGAATAAAGCTGCAGTTTCAAAACACTTAAACAAATTAATTTCGGGTGACAATGGTCTTCATCAAATTTGGAAGAGGGTTAGTCTAATAAAACAATCCAATTTTTGGACCATGGAAGCTAAAACTGATAGTAGTTGGTCTTGGAGATATTTATCGCATGCTAGGCAATTTCTTCTGCCCTATATCCAATGCAACATCACTATTAATACCTCTTTTTAGCATGCTCCTTAGACTCAGAATGGTTTTATTCTTTGTGCTGTAGTGAATCCAAACTTAAGAGCAATATCATACATTCTTGAGAATAGAAAATTCATCTTGTTCCTTCATGGAAACCACATTATCCTCCCTCATGTCAGCTCTCATAATGTTCATCGGTTGTGGCATGAAATTGAAGGCAGGTGCTTTGAAATATCCCTCTTTGAAATGGAATAACAAAGATCGCTCAATTGAATTGATATATGATTCCCTTGCTACTGATGCTTTCTCGGCCATTCAACCATGGCATTCCAGGATATGGTCTAACAATTCCAAGCCAAAAGAAAACATAACGATGTGGAAAATCATAGTGAATGCGAACCATACCAAAAGCCAACTTGTTGAATCGTGGTATGTTGGTGAATGCGAGTTGTACTCTTTGTGACAGGCTTACTGAATGCAAAGATCATTTGTTCTTAACTTGTGATTACTCGTACAAGATTTGGAGAGCGATTTTGAATCACTTTAGACTGCATACTCCTAACAGAAACTCATCATTAGAATATACACAATATTTAAGGTGACGAGATGGAAACAGGCAATTCGAATCTCTTATTATGATATTTAAAGACGGTGTTATACAAGATACGGGAAGAGAGAAATGGAAGTGTATTTTGCAATGAAAGGAAAACTGAGGAAGAAATCCTTGATCGGTCTTGTATAGGAATTGATTTCTGTATTTGTTTCTTTGTGCTATTTTTAGGTTTTAATTTTCTTTCTTTTCTTTTTTTTTCTTTTCTTCCTAGATTTAGAAGCCTTTTCTAAATCTATTTCTTTACTTTAATCAATCTGGTACGGGACCAGTTCCAACTTTGCTAAACAAAATTATGTGAAGTTTTTGGGAAATTATATATAAAGTGGATTTGGTTATTTTATGGATATTATAATTCATGTGAGTATGAAGTATTTAATATGGTTTGGATATTTTGATTTAAGTAAATAAGGAATATTTTAGAAAAGCATAATTATTTAAATTTAAAATTTTGGATTTAGGTAAGTTTTATGAAATAAGTATGTATTTATATCATATTGAGTTGTGATAATCAAGAATTATATTAAGATATTATAAAAATGTGCTAAGAATTTAAATGAGTTTATAAAGTTAATATAGAAGGAAATCTTTGGAAATATAGATATTTAAATTAGTGATTATTGAACAGTATATTTTGACTGCAAAGGAATCTTGTTGAGTATGCATATTATTTACCATTAGAAAAATCAGGTTTGTGGGGGTTTTTTTTCAAATTGAAAACTTAATTTGGAAAGTTATTTGTTATAAAAAATATGAAAAATATCCGTTTGAAGTATTTATGTAACTTGGTGTTAATTAAAGAAAATTATTTAGAAATGAATTTGTTTAAACTATAGTATTATGGAATTTGTTTTAGATGTTTGTTTGATTAAAATTTAAATATAAATTAATAAAGAAGTTATCAGCACCGTTATAGATTATTCCTAAGGAATTGCGAGGATGCAATTTTGTTAAGGTGTGAGTCCATAACAACCTGGTATTTAGGAGTAATTAATAAAACTTAATAATGGCAATTTAATTGATTAAAAATGGAGCTGTAAGTTTAAATAAGTACAATTTTGAATTAAACATGGAGTATTGAAATTTTATAATAAAGTAATTAGTGATGAAATTAAATGCTTTTGGGAATAATTATTTGTTTAAATGGTTGGGAAATTAATTTGGAATTATTTAATACTGGATATTTAAATTTAAATAAGTGAAAATATTGAAAATATATTCTAGAAAATTTTATAATGCTGGGTAAATAATTAAGTATCGAAGGGACAAATTTTATTTGGGATTATTTTTGAGTGATTTGATTTAAATAGAAAATAGTTTATAAAAGTAAACTAAAAAAATTATATATATTTTCAAATCCTAGCCCAAAGCCCAAAAAGTCCATTGTTGTGCATATCTCCTGAAGTTCTCATTTTCAAACATTTCGAATTCGAGATTTTTCACTTTATTCTACCGATAATAGTTTACATATATCTCCTTTTAACATCCTAACTCTCTTTCCCCAATAATCTTTCTCCTTGAAATTACATATCATATCAAATAAATTATTAGAAATCACTAAAGTTGAAGATATGTATCACGACTCTTATACGCATTTATGGCGAGAAAGAATTTGAGTTTGGTTATTGCGTCGTTGTGCTGGAGTGCGATGGCCAGAGAAGGAGAAGAAGAAGACAACTTTAGGTGAGTGAACACACTCACAAAATCTATGTCTACATGTTTTATTTCATTGTATATGTTGGGTTTGGATGGATGTTTGATCATATACATTGTGCATGCATAAAATTGGTGAAGATAACGGCATGTAGGAGGAGGAGATTGCCTGAAGCCGTGAGATTCAGCTGCAGGAACATGCGACTGGTAGGTCTACGGATCGATCGGCGGCCCATTCTTCTTTAAAAAAATATTAATAATAAAAATAAAGTAAATAAAAATAAAAATAAAATATACACTTGATAAATAGAGGAGATAATGGCAAGAAGAAAGAGGAAGGAGGCCGTAGTCGACCAGACTAGTTGATTTGAAGTGCGATAGGGGTGGGTTAAGTGGTCAACACCCTAAGCTCCAACCAGTCGACCGCTACATGTCAACCGATGGTGTAATTGCTTCTACAAAAACAACTATGGCTTAGTGGTAAAGGCTTATTCCTTTCAGCCAACCCATCAATGTTCAAGTCTCGTGTTATGTTATTTTTGCAAGTGTATATTTTAAAAGTAAATAAATTATAATTACATGGAAAATAAATCTAAGAAATAAAAGAAAATATACTTTTAGTTGCACTTATTAGCGGCGTTTTGAGGTAAGTGCAACTATCCGCCCATCCCGCCTATAATAAAAAGCCTAAAATAGTTGTTAGGGTTTCTAATTTTAGTTTTTGCATCTTCATTTTTCTTCAGTTTGAATTATTCACTTGTCCTAATTCCTCATCGTCATAATCCGTATCATTTGTCCTCCGTCCTCATCATCGCATTACTCCTCTCTGACGTGCTAGTCCTCTTCAAAGCCAATCGAATCCTCTCCGACACGCTACTCTTCTTCACAATCGATCGAATACTCTCCAACGCAGCAACCCTCTCCATTAGTCAAAGATTTCTGCATGTCACTCTTCACCGTTATGGATTTCTCCACAATCGCTTCATTTTATACAGTTTGATACAGATTTTATATATGGATTTGCACAAACCCTGATTTGCTACTCATCCATGTCAATTTTACAAACCCTAATTTGTGCATAAACCCTGATTTGGAATAACCTATAATGTTATTACTGTTTCTTGCAATATTTGCCTTCATATTTTTCATTTTCATCCAATGAAGGTTTTGATCTAGTTTATCAGTTGTTGTTATTGTAAACATCTAAAGGTAAGGTATAACAAAATTCATTTGTTCTATTTGACAGAGTAGTGCTTTGTTATGATGTTTTAAACCGAATACAAATTACATTTGTACAAATGTCATATCATTTGTTCAGCATATAAGTATGAATGTAAGTGTATTAAGTATATATAAAATGATATGAGCAGCATGTAAGTCTATCATTTGTTCATTTTACATATACTGTTGTTAAATTTATATATCATCCAGGGATATGCATTTATGTTGCTCATATAAATTTTTCACCAAAATTCATTTGTTCTATTTCACTAAATACAAGTCTATTAAGTCTCTCTATTGGCTGACTATGGGTTGGGTCAACTTTGACTAAATAGGATACGAAACAAAGGTTACATGGAAATTAAACCGAACAATATCCAAAATACAAGACCCATATGTTCTGGATTGTCTCTGAATATCAATATTTCGATCTGATATGGACCATAAGTTTAAAATTAAGTTTTAGAATTTGATAATCGCATTAGAATTTGAAATGCAGGTAAAGTAGGGTAGCTGAAAAAATTTATGAGTTAAGAGACTAAGGATTAAACTACAGTGCATATGGTGCAATATGCAATTGTCAAATTGTTGTAGGATTAAACTAAGGAAAAAATATTTTGCCCATAGCAGGCCATTTTTTCAACAAAATAAATAAAAAACAATTTCAAAAAATTGGTCAAACTGATATTGCCAATGAAAATGCTTTTTATTTAATTAAAGCCTGTAAACATGTATGACATATGGTGCAATATGTATGATGGCAAGCAATTAACCCTGGATCACTGTTCATTAAGTTACCTAATTAATAATTGAGTTTCTTTTATGAAACAGTGATCCTCTAAAAGAGGAACTCGATTTTTATTAATATCTAATCCAAAAATCATTCACAAAAAGTATACAACGGTTAGAATAAAAAGAGATCATCAAATAGATGATCGTTTAATGTTAATTACATGCATATTTTAATATAATTATACAATTATTTTGCAAGAGAATAAAGTGCAGAAGAGATGTAGAGAGTGGTGTTGTAGTATACATCTAAGCTGAGCTACGCTGCATAGAAATGCACTACACTACACTGTGGATGCAAAGAAACTGAACTACACTAAGATAGTTGCTTGAAAGTGTTGCAAGATGATAGGCTAGCAATTGCAAATGAATAAGTTGGCGTTGTAAAGAAGAATGCATAGCAAGTTGGTAGGGTAACAGGCCATAATTTGGGAGAGTAGCCATCACGTAGCCAGGAGATCCCTGGAATTGCTGTAGCAGGTGCCGAATGAAGGTGGACTAAAGCTGGCGGCCTGAGTATCAATTATGACAATCTGAGGAGCCTGCAAAAAAAGGTTGTCTAATTTTATGTGTATACACACACGCGCACGCACGCACGCACGCACACATATAATCATGTTATTGTAATGACCCAAGATTTTAGGGATTTATTTTGAAAATATAAATAAGTTTAAAATAATTTTTAAAACTAATTTTGAAAAGGAATTGATATGGCTTGATATAGTGTAGCTATGTGTGTACATGTGTGCACAGGAAATACACATGAATAAAAGCTAAATTCCTGGATGATATGAATGAACATATGTTGATGTGTATGAAAATATATATATATATACAGATAAATAGATTAAATCCTTAAAAGCTATATACATAAATATATATGGATGCTGCTGGTTGTATTTGAGTGTACATGTGCATATGTGTTCAGTAAAAATAATATGTAGATATACATATATATATATATATATGTATGTATGTATTAATTATTTCTTTAAGACATATATATATATACATATGTATGCTAATCAAATGCCAGAGTTTAAATCAGTAAAATAAAAAATAAAAATACACAAATATATTTTATAGGCAGAAAGAAAGAATGAAGATATAAAAGGAGCAATCCTTTTATAAATAAATAAGGAAAGCACATGCTATTTAAGTGAAAGCTAAAAATAGAAAAAATAAGATAAACCAGTGATATGTTTTGTATAGGCAGAATTAGGAAGAACACTTGGTATATATATATAAGATAAAATAATGGAAATCAAGTCACACCTTTAGCATGATATTAGATAAGAGAAAAAGCATTTTCTAGAAAAGCAAAATTTCTGAAAATAACCAAAAAGATAAAACCTCTTTTCTCTCACAAACCTGAGCCGGGGAGGGTAGGATTTTGGGTTTAAACTAAATGCAAATGGCATGATTTCTGGTGGGCAAAAATGACTTTAGCTAACACCTTAAACCCTAGAAGAACCCTGCATAAATAAGCAGTGATAAGAGGGGCCTTCTCTTCTTCCCTGATAGTTCTTGAGAATATATATATATATATATATATATCATATAAATATAAAACAAGTAAAGAAAAGGGTTTGGGGGCAGAAGCTTATCAATCAACTAAGAAGTGAAAGAGAGATAGGTGAGAAAACTCACTTAAAAATCTAAGGCACTAAGTCCTAATGAAGGCAACCAGTTTATAAGTTGATTTTTCTTAAAAATGTATTATCATATTTGATTATCTTTCTTTGATTTCTAAGATGAAAATGCTTTGATCTTTAATTTGGTTGTTCTGCTTGATTTATTATGTGAAAGTTCTAAGTATTATTAGTAAATATGTTTTATAAACCCAGATCTCTCTATTATGTTAATATAGGAAAAAAAATATAATAAGTGAATACCCATAAAATCAAATGATGAATATAGGCAAGTAGTGTTGGTTTTGGCATAATCCAGAAAATATAAACATGTTGAGCTGCAATATACTTGTGTATAAGTGCTGAGGCTTGAGACAAAAAGGAATTAGGGGTGCAATAGGGTTGCCTATGTGCTGGTGCTCCTGATTCAATGAAAATATATAAATAGCCATATACATAGCAAATAAATTTGTGATTCAGTGAAACTTGGTCATTCTGAGTTAAACTTAAGCACAGATGTTTGCAAGATGAAAAACTCTCTCAAAAGCCATAAGCCAATGTTAGTTGCCTATACCTCTTTTGAAAATGCAAATATATATACATATATATAGATGTAGAATCCTAATTATTAGACACTTATGTTTAATTGCCTGTTTGTCTTTGTTTGGTTATGAATGATATAAAATGCCATGACATGGATGTTTGTTTTAGTGAAATGATTCACTGAATGGTTTAGTCATGAAAAATCAAAAGAGTTATTATCAACTTAAAACTAATTAGGAAATGGGGTCAAGAGCACTGCAGGAATGACTTGTGTTCTTGAGTAATACAGGTTGACACATGGCTTGTTTAAAAACTGAGATCTTTATGTAATGGAGTGAATTAGTCCATTACAATGTGTCCATTGATTCATATGATTGCAGATGGGACCAAGATAGATAAATATATCAATGTAAGAAAATTTGATATAAGAAGGAACTAGAGTTTTCCTGGAATAAAATCTGAGCAGGGAATAAAATGATTTAATTCATCTTGGTGATTTCCTTGTTTTGTATGGATGCTTATTTGATTTATGGCTGAATTATATGAATGTATGTCTGTTCCATATCTTTATAAGGTTTCTGGAAAGAAAGATTTAAGTGTGCACATGCACACTGATACAGAACATGCACACCATGACTTATTTGTTTTCCAAAGGCAGGATATACAGATTTATACATGTTTCAACTTTAACTTGATTTACAAATTGTTTTAGTGGATTTTCTCATACCAGACATGTGTCTGACCCTAGTGTGCTAATGGCATATGGGGTGTCTCATTTAATATGGGGCAGCTTCAAATGCATTTTCAGGGACTGCAGCAACTAAGTAGGAGTAGGAGCAAGGCTTTGAGAAGAAGATTATAGCATGCTAAAATTAATTAGATAAGAGCTTAAAAGATGAAATCTGCATGTATTGATATTTTTAAATTATCACTTGTATTAAGTACTGAATGATGGATGGATGTTTTGCTAAGTGTTCTGCTAAGGAATTAACTTGTAACTGGAGTTATAAATTTGGTGATTATCTGAAAAGTTAAAGAAGTTAACCTATAATTTTGTAAGTAAATCTGAGCAAGAACACTATGATAAATAGGACGGTTATATTTTATAAATGTATTAGTCAATCTTGAGTCTTTGAAAATGATTAAGTATTGGAAAATCTTGACAGTTGAGTCTCAACAAACAATATGGTTTATTCTTTCATTATGACAATTGCATACAAGAGTTTAAAGGCATAGGGAAAATTTATTATGTGTCTGCATGTTTTCATAATGCAATTTGTACTATGCAAATGTTTTATACCTTATTCTTGAATAAAGGAAGAATCTGTAACATAGGAGTTGAAAGTCAAGTCCATGATAGTTTATATATATGCATGTTTAAATACATTTTGTTCAGATATTAGCACATCAGCTACCTCTGTATTTTTACAAGAATCTGAATTCCTTTTCACTAAGGCTTTGTTCAAAATGCATTTTTAAAACCCTATGGCTTATACCAGAACAAAGAGTCTGGCTGAACCATTGTTTTGGATACTCAGGGTCTCAGGAAACTCACTCATGTTTGCATTTCATTTAGCATAGCATCATGACATCAAAGAATTAAGCTTTAGGAATATGATATCTCACTTAAAAATATTCCAGAAAAGAGTTTGTATCTAAGGCAGATTTTATAGAAAATTAAACATAGAAAGTGATAAAAACTTATATCATTTTCAGAGCATAAGCACTACACCATTAATTTATATGTGATCATAACTCAATTTCCTTGATTTTAGGAATTACACTTCATAGAGAATCCAGTAAGAAATCAAGAGTTGAGATCTTACAAATACATATATATGGATGGAATTTTATTGTATGAATTAAATTGAACTATGGGTGGATTGATTAAATTTAATCAATCAAATTATCCTCTTATTTACCATAACTCTGATTAAACAAGAGAGGCACATGCATCTTCATATGTGTGTGCATATCTTTGTGAATACACTGATATATTTATATTGGTAAAAATTTTGATCCTGGATAAATTGTTTATTTGATAAAAGGAAAAATGACTCTAGGCTTCAGAAATATATATATATATGATAATAAATATATATATCTCTATGTAAAAAAAATCCTTACAAATTAAGGTATAAACGAGAGGGTCATTTCATTTGGTATCAGAGCTATGTTACTAAAACATAGTTGAAAATTGAAATCAAATCTTTCTATGAAACTAAAAACTTAAGAAATAAAATATAAGTATAATATTTTGTAGGGAGTGATCACTGGATGATCAAGTCTGAGTTAGACATTATATATATAAAAAACTAACTAGCTATGTAAATTATTATTAGCAAACTATGGTATGAAAACCACCAAATCAGGGAGCGGGATCCTCCAATGCACCACCAATGGTCAATCTACAAGATTTGGTGAGAGCATTTAGAGATGGGGCAGGACAAAGGCAAGAAAATCCCCATGAAGAGCTCTCAAAATTACTCAAGACTTATACTCATTTAGGAGGCAAAAGCTTTGAAGGGACAGAAAGTATTATGGAAATTCAAGCATGGTCGAGAACATTGGATAGGGTTTTCAATGACATGCAGCTTGATGATCAAAGGAAGAGGCAAGTGGCTTCAAGACAGCTGAAAGGAGTAGCTTTAAGCTGGTGGGAAGTAATCATTACAGGGAGAAATGAGAATGAAATCACTTGGAATCAATTCAAGGAGATGTTGGAGGCAAGATTTATACCAGCATCAGCTAAGACCACTTTACTCGAAGAATTTATTAGACTTAGGCAAGGAACTCTGAATGTCACTGAATACACTCAGAAGTTTGAGGGGTTATCCAAATATGGAGCAATGCTAGTGGCAGATGAAGCATCCAAAAATGATAGGTACATTAAAGGTTCGAACCCAGGACTTAGCAGAGCCATGTTACCTTATGCTGACAGGACTTTTGATCAAGTAATAGACTTGGCTTTGAAATTGGAGTAGCATGACAAGGAGAGGGAGAAGTTCAAAATTTTTAGGAATAATAACACTAAGAAGGGTAAGGGGAGATATCACCCTTATGATAAGAAGAAAGAAGAGGCCAGTAACAAAGGCACTGGAGATACCAAAGCTATGGAAACCAAGAAGAAAATTGTGTGTCACCACTGTGGTAAGGAAGGACACATCAAACCAAAATGTCCAGAATTAAAAGTAGGAGCTTTCAAGTGCTATCTATGCGGGAAAGAGGTGCATATGAAGAGAAACTGTCCTGAGTATAAACAACAAGGAAAATTGGCAAATTTGGAAGGCAAAGGCAAATCCACAGTGGAGATTAATGCTGAAAATCATGGACAAATGGAAGGTACATTACTTATCCATAAAATGCCAATATCAGTGATTTATGACACAAGGGCAACACATTCTTTAATTTCACATGATATAGTTGAGTTGTTGAAATTGAAATGCATTCTGGTGGAAAGACCTTTACTTTTGAAAAGTCCCTTAGGAAATTCTTGTATTTTGAACATGTTATGTGTGGATGTAGAACTAGATGTTGGAGGAAATATTTTTAACTCTAATTTATATGTCTTGAAATACCCAGATATAGGTATTATATTGGGTGTTGATTGGTTAAAACATTATAAAGCTATAATTAATTTGGAAGCATCCACCATTTCACTTCAAAATGATAAGGGACAGCGACTTACCATTCTCTGTGAGGCCACCAAGGGAAGAACTTTAGCTCATTTATATAGCTTAGACAGTCAAACAAGTGAGCTAACCATTGAAAGAATACCCATTGTAAATAAATACTTGGATGTGTTTGGGGAGGTTGAGGGTGTTCCAAACCATAGACCAGTGGAATTCCAAATTTATTTAGTTCCAGGAGCAAGCCCAGTGATTAAAAAGCCAACTAGAATGGGGCCAAATGAACTAAAGGAATTAAAGAAACAATTAGAGGAATTAGAAGATAAGGGTTTTATAAGACCAAGTAATTCTTGCTGGGGAGCACCAGTGGTATTTGTTAAGAAACGGGATGGTTCCTTAAGACTTTGTATAGATTATAGAAAATTGAACAAGGTAACTATCAAAAATAAATATCCATTGCCAAGGATAGATGATCTTTTTGATCAATTAGCTGGGGCAAGAGTGTTTTCTAGACTAGATTTAGCATCTGGTTTTCATCAAATGAAGGTAGAGGAGTCAAGTATCAAGTACACTGCCTTTAACACTAGGTATGGGTTGTATGAATTTCTGGTTATGCCATTTGGCTTGACTAATGCACCATCATACTTTGTAGATTTAATGAATAGAACCTTTAGAGATTATTTAGACAAATTTGTGCTGATTTTGATAGATGACATTTTAATTTATTCCAAAACAGTGGAAGAACATAAAAGTCATTTGCATCTGGTTTTGTCTAGATTCAGGGAAAAAGATTTAAAGGCAAAATTTTCAAAATGTGTATTTTGGAAAGAGGAGGTACATTTCCTTGGCCATGTCATTTCTACTAAAGGAATTTCTGTGAACCCCAATAAAGTAATAGCTATTCAATCATGGAAAAGGCCTAGCATAGTGAGTGAAGTAAGATCATTTATGGGGATGGCAGGATATTATAGGAGATTTATAAAAGATTTTTCAAAAATTTCTACACCACTTACTAACCTAACCAGGAAAAATCAAGCTTTTGTTTGGTCAGAGAAGTGTGAGAAGTCTTTTGAACAGTTGAAGGAGGCATTGGTGAATGCTCCAATCTTGAAAGTACCCCAGGGAAATGAAGAATTAGTTGTATACACTGATGCTAGTGGGTTTGGCTTGGGTGCAGTGTTGATGCAACAAGGCCAAGTCATTGCATATGCATCCAGACAACTCAAACCCCATGAAGTAAGGTATGCCACACATGATCTTGAATTAGCAGCTGTGATCTATGCTTTGAAACTTTGGAGACATTATTTGTTAGGAACTAAGTTTGAACTTTACACTGACCACAAGTCTTTAAAATATTTATTTTCACAAAAAGATTTAAACATGAGGCAACATAGATGGGTGGAGTTCTTAGCTGCCTATGATCTAGACATACTCTATACACCAGGTAAAGAAAACAAAGTTGCAGATGCCTTGAGTAGACAACATGCTAAGATAGCTATGTTGATGATGGAAGAATTTAAAGATTTGTCTATACTCACTGACTTGGAAATTGAAGCAAGTAGTAAGGTACAAATGGTACCAATTGAAGGAGATAAGAGTAAAGGAAAATTGAGTTTAATGTCTCTGCAATCAGATTTAATTTTGAAAGTAGGAAAAATGCAAGAACAAGACACAAACTTATTGGAGAAGAAAATTCTCATATCAAAAGGGGAGGAAGTGACAAATTACCATATTGATGAAAATGGTTATTTAAGGAACAAGAATAGGATATGTGTTCCAGAAAACACAGAATTGAAGGAGGAACTATTAAATGGTTATCATAGGAGTAAGTACTCCATACACCCAGGCAGTACAAAGATGTATCAAAATTTAAAAAGAAATTTTTGGTGGAAAGGAATGAAGTCGGATGTAGCCAAATATATTGCAAGATGTATGACTTGCCAACAAGTCAAGGCAGAAACACAAAAGCCATCAGGGTTGTTACAACCTCTTAGCATACCACAGTGGAAATGGGAAGATATATCTATGGATTTCATAGATGGACTGCCTAGATCTAAAAGAGGAAACACAAGTATATGGGTGATAGTAGATAGGCTAACAAAAGTGGCAAATTTCATTCCAGTCAAATCAGAAAGGAATGCACCAAAATTAGCCCAAGTATTTATGAAGGAGGTGGTAAGATTGCATGGCATTCCCAAAACTATTGTGAGTGATAGGGATACCATCTTCACATCAAGGTTCATGAAAAGTTTTCAAGAAGCCATGGGAAGTGAATTATGCTTAAGCACTGCCTACCATCCTCAATCAGATGGGCAGACTGAGGTGGTGAACAAAGTTTTAGAGGATTTGTTAAGGGCATGTGCACTGGATTTTGGAGGTAACTGGGAAGATTATCTCCATTTAGCTGAGTTTACATACAATAACAGCTATCAAAGCACCATAAGGATGGCTCCATTTGAAGCCTTATATGGCAGGCCATGTTTATCACCTGTGTGTTGGGTAGAAACAGGAGAAAGAGCTATTTTAGGGCCTGAGTACATACAAGAAACTAGAGAGAACATTGAGTTGGTAAGGAAAAGAATTGCAGCAGCTCAAGACAGGCAAAAGAAATTTGTAGACATGAAAAGGAAGCAGGTGGAATATGAAGTAGGAAATTTTGTTTTCATCAAAATCTCACCTATGAAAAATGTACTGAGGTTTGGGAAACAAGGCAAGTTAACCCCAAGGTATGTTGGACCCTATATAATTCTGGAAAGAATAGGCTCTTTAGCATACAAATTGGAACTACCAGAGGAAATGAAAGCAATGCATAATGTTTTTCATGTATCACAATTGAGAAGGTGGGTTCATGACAAGGCAGAAATCCTTGAGACCCCAACCCAAGTGCAAATAAATCCTAATTTGATTTATGAAAAGGATCCAGTGGGAATTTTGGCAAAGGATGTAAAGAAGTTGAGGAATAAATCAATGAAACTTGTGAAGGTACAGTGGAGTCTTGATCCTAGTGATTGCACATGGGAATTAGAAGACAAGGTTAGGATGAACTATCCTAAGCTATTTTGAGATTAAAAGTAATTCTGATTTTTAATTGGTTTTTCCTTTTGGATGCATGTATTTTTAGTTATTGTGATAGAACTAAAAATCTATTTGGTTGAGAATGTATTTGTTCTCTGAATTAAGTTTAAATTTGATTTAAGCTTAGGAAAATTGTGGGACACAATTTCTAAAAGGTGGGGTATATATAATGACCCAAGATTTTAGGGATTTATTTTGAAAATATAAATAATTTTAAAATAATTTTTAAAACTAATTTTGAAAAGGAATTGATATGGCTTGATATAGTGTAGCTATGTGTGTACATGTGTGCACAGGAAATACACATGAATAAAAGCTAAATTCCTGGATGATACGAACGAACATATGTTGATGTGTATGAAAATATATATATATATATATATATATATACAGATAAATAGATTAAATCCTTAAAAGCTATATACATGAATATATATGGATGCTACTGGTTGTATTTGAGTGTACATGTGCATATGTGTTCAGTAAAAATAACGTGTAGATATATATATATATATATGTATATATATATATTAATTATTTCTGTAAGATATCTATATATATACACATATATGTATGCTAATCAAATGCCAGAGTTTAAATCAGTAAAATAAAAAATAAAAATACACAAATATATTTTATAGGCAGAAAGAAAGAATGAAGATATAAAAGGAGCAATCCTTTTATAAATAAATAAGGAAAGTACATGCTATTTAAGTGAAAGCTAAAAATAGAAAAAATAAGATAAACCAGTGATATGTTTTGTATAGGCAGAATTAGGAAGAACACTTGGTATATATATATAAGATAAAATAATGGAAATCAAGTCACACCTTTAGCATGATATTAGATAAGAGAAAAAGCATTTTCTGGAAAAGCAAAATTTCTGAAAATAACCAAAAAGATAAAACCTCTTTTCTCTCACAAACCTGAGCCGGGGAGGGTAGGATTTTGGGTTTAAACTAAATGCAAATGGCATGATTTCTGGTGGGCAAAATGACTTTAGCTAACACCTTAAACCCTAGAAGAACCCTGCATAAATAAGCAGTGATAAGAGGGGCCTTCTCTTCTTCCCTGATAGTTCTAGAGAAAAAATATATATATATATATATATCATATAAATATAAAACAAGTAAAGAAAAGGGTTTGGGGGCAGAAGCTTATCAATCAACTAAGAAGTGAAAGAGAGATAGGTGAGAAAACTCACTTAAAAATCTAAGGCAGTAAGTCCTAATGAAGGCAGCCAGTTTATAAGTTGATTTTTCTTAAAAATGTATTTTCATATGTGGTTATCTTTCTTTAATTTCTAAGATGAAAATGCTTTGATCTTTAATTTGGTTGTTCTGCTTGATTTATTATGTGAAAGTTCTAAGTATTATTAGTAAATATGTTTTATAAACCCAGATCTCTCTATTATGTTAATATAGGAAAAATAATATATAATAAGTGAATACCTAGAAAATCAAATGATGAATATAGGCAAGTAGTGTTGGTTTTGGCATAATCCAGAAAATATAAACATGTTGAGCTGCAATATACTTGTTTATAAGTGCTGAGGCTTGAGACAAAAAGGAATTAGGGGTGCAATAGGGTTGCCTATGTGCTGATGCTCCTGATTCAATGAAAATATACAAATAGCCATATACATAGAAAATAAATTTTTGATTCAGTGATACTTGGTCATTCTGAGTTTAACTTAAGCACAGATGTTTGCAAGATGAAAAACTCTCTCAAAAGCCATAAGCCAATGTTAGTTGCCTATACCTCTTTTAAAAATGCAAATATATATACATATATATAGATGCAGAATCCTAATTATTAGACACCTATGTTTAATTGCCTGTTTGTCTTTGTTTGGTTATGAATGATATAAAATGCCATGACATGGATGTTTGTTTTAGTGAAATGATTCACTGAATGGATTAGTCATGAAAAATCAAAAGAGTTATTATCAACTTTAAACTAATTAGGAAATGGGGTCAAGAGCACTGCAGGAATGACTTGTGTTCTTGAGTAATACAGGTTGACACATGGCTTGTTTAAGTCCTGAGATCTTTGTGTAATGGAGTGAATTAGTCCATTACAATGTGTCCATTGATTCATATGATTGCAGATGGGACCAAGATAGATAAATATATCAATGTAAGAAAATTTGATATAAGAAGGAACTAGAGTTTTCCTGGAATAAAATCTGAGCAGGGAATAAAATGATTTAATTCATCTTGGTGATTTCCTTGTTTTGTATGGATGCTTATTTGATTTATGGCTGAATTATATGAATGTATGCATGTTCCATATCTTTATAAGGTTTCTGGAAAGAAAGATTTAAGTGTGCACATGCACACTGACACAGAACATGCACACCATGACTTATTTGTTTTCCAAAGGCAGGATATACAGATTTATACATGTTTCAACTTTAACTTGATTTACAAATTGTTTTAGTGGATTTTCTCATACCAGACATGTGTCTGACCCTAGTGTGCTAATGGCATATGGGGTGTCTCATTTAATATGGGGCAGCTTCAAATGCATTTTCAGGGACCGCAGCAACTAAGTAGGAGTAGGAGCAAGGCTTTGAGAAGAAGATTATAGTATGCTAAAATTAATTAGATAAGAACTTAAAAGATGAAATCTGCATGTATTGATATTTTTAAATTATCACTTGTATTAAGTACTGAATGATGGATGGATGTTTTGCTAAGTGTTCTGCTAAGGAATTGACTTGTAACTAGAGTTATAAATTTGGTGATTATCTGAAAAGTTGAAGAAGTTAACCTATAATTTTGTAAGTAAATCTGAGCAAGAACACTATGATAAATAGGACGGTTATATTTTATAAATGTATTAGTCAATCTTAAGTCTTTGAAAAGGATTAAGTATTGGAAAATCTGGACAGTTGAGTCTCAACAAACAATATGGTTTATTCTTTCATTATGACAATTGCATACAAGAGTTTAAAGGCATAGGGAAAATTTATTATGTGTCTGCATGTTTTCACAATGCAATTTGTACTATGCAAATGTTTTGTACCTTATTCTTGAATAAAGGAAGAATCTGTAACATAGGAGTTGAAAGTCAAGTCCATGATAGTTTATATATATGCATGTTTAAATACATTTTGTTCAGATATTAGCACATCAGCTACCTCTGTATTTTTACAAGAATCTGAATTCCTTTTCACTAAGGCTTTGTTCAAAATTCATTTTTAAAACCCTATGGCTTATACCAGAACAAAGAGTCTGGCTGAACCATGTTTTGGATACTCAGGGTCTCAGGAAACTCACTCATGTTTGCATTTCATTTAGCATAGCATCATGACATCAAAGAATTAAGGTTTAGGAATATGATATCTCACTTAAAAATATTCAAGAAAAGAGTTTGTATCTAAGGCAGATTTTATAGAAAATTAAACATAGAAAATGATAAAAACTTATATCATTTTCAGAGCATAAGAACTACACCATTAATTTATATGTGATCATAACACAATTTCCTTGATTTTAGGAATTACACTTCATAGAGAATCCAGTAAGAAATCAAGAGTTGAGATCTTACAAATACATATATATGGATGGAATTTTATTGTATGAATTAAATTGAACTATGGGTGGATTGATTAAATTTAATCAATCAAATTATCCTCTTATTTACCATAACTCTGATTAAACAAGAGAGGCACATGCATCTTCATATGTGTCTGCATATCTTTGTGAATACACTGATATATTTATATTGGTAAAAATTTTGATCCTGGATAAATTGTTTATTTGATAAAAGGAAAAATGACTCTAGGCTTCAGAAATATATATATGATAATAAATATATATATCTCTATGTAAAAAAAATCCTTACAAATTAAGGTATAAACGAGAGGGTCATTTCATTTGGTATCAGAGCTATGTTACTAAAACATAGTTGAAAATTGAAATCAAATCCTTCTATGAAACTAAAAACTTAAGAGACAAAATATAAGTAGAATATTTTGTAGGGAGTGATCACTGGATGATCAAGTCTGAGTTAGACATTATATTTATATAAAAAACCTAACTAGCTATGTAAATTATTATTAGCAAACTATGGTAGGAAGACCACCAAATCAGGGTGTAGGATTGTAACTGAAGTGAGAAGTTTTCATGGTTTAGCATCATTCTACCGAAGGTTTATTCCACATTTCAGTAGCGTGATGGCACCAGTGACAGATTGTATGAAAGGAAAGAAGTTTGTGTGGACTGAAGTGGCTGATTCTGCTTTCCAACAGATCATGACACTCTTGACTACAACACCGATTCTTAGATACCCGGACTTTCAGTTACTATTTGAGTTACATACAGATGTGTCCAAAGTTGGAATTGGAGGAGTGTTGAGTCAGAAGGGTCATTCAATTGCTTATTTTAGCGAGAAACTTTCTGGAGCCAAGACAAGATACAGTACCTATGACTTGGAGTTCTATGCTATTGTCCAAGCCATAAAGCATTGGAGACACTATTTGTTTCATAAAGAGTTTGTGTTGTATACTGATCATGAAGCATTGAAACATTTGCAGGGACAGGATAAGATTGCAGCCAGGCATGCTTCATGGATCGCATACTTGCAACAGTTTACATTTGTTGTAAAGCATAAGTCGGGAGTTACAAATCATGTGGCAGACGCATTGAGTAGAAGAAATCATTTGTTGACTACGATGAGAGTTGAAGTGACGGGGTTTGATGTATTTCCAGATTTGTTTGTTGAGGATCCTTACTTTGCCAAGATTGTAGATGAAGTCAAGAAAGGGAGGACGGATGAATATGTGTTGGTAGAAGGTTTTCTATTTAAGGGAAATCGGTTGTGTATACCAGAGTGCAGTTTGCGAATGAAGATTGTGAAGGAATTGCATGAAGAAGGTCATGTGGGAAGAGATCGTACCTTGCAGTTGATTTCTCAATCATATTTTTGGCCTTCCATGAGGAAAGAAGTTTAAAGATTTGTACAGAGATGTAACGTATGTCTAGTTTCCAAAGGGACAGCTACGAATGCAGGATTGTATATGCCATTGCCCGTGCCTACTAGACCATGGGTTGATGTTAGCATGGATTTCGTTTTGGGTTTGCCAAGAACTCAACGAGGGAATGATTCTATATATGTTGTGGTAGATAGATTTTCAAAGATGGCACATTTCATAGCTTGTAAGAAGACCGCCGATGCAGTCCGTGTTGCTCAATTGTTCTTTAAAGAGGTTTATCGACTACATGGACTACCTGAGTCTATTGTTTCTGACCGGGATACTCGATTTCTAAGTCATTTTTGGTTGAGTCTGTGGAAGACGGTTGGGACTAAGCTGAATTTTAGTAGCGCCTATCATCCACAAACGGATGGGCAAATGGAAGTGGTGAATGGAACTTTGGGAAACTTATTGAGATGTCTTGTGAAGGATAATTTGAAGAGCTGGGATGTGAAATTGTGTCAGGCATAATTCGCACATAATCATGCCGTTAATCGAAGTACTGGATTCAGCCCATTTCAAGTGGTATATTCAGCAATTCCGAAAGGATCGTTGGATTTGTCGACAGTTCCACTTCAGAAAGGGGTTGTTAAACGAGCTTGTGATTTCGTGAATGAGTTACAGGAGTGTCACAGGATTGTTCATGAACGATTGCTTAAGTCAAATGAGAAGTATAAGCAATTGGCAGATAAGAAGCGAAGGAGTGTGGACTTCAAAGAGGGTGACTTTGTTTATGCAGTATTAACGAAAGATCGTTTTCCAGTTGGAACTTACAACAAGTTGAAAGCTCGAAAGATTGGTCCAGTAGAAATCGTGAAGAAGATCAATGATAATGCGTATCAGCTAAGGTTGTCGTAAAATGTTCATACGTCTGATGTTTTCAATGTTAAACACCTAATTCCGTATTATGGGGAGAAGCTTGACGAAGAAGAGGGGAGCGTGAATTCGAGGTCGAATTCTTTCCAACAAGGGGAGGATGATGCAGCGCATACCTCAAATCGCCGAAGAAACCCTAGATCGCTCCTCCTAGATCGCGAGGACGAAGTAGCTCCAAGATGCCTTAGGTCGCGAGCGACCTACCTTATGTCGCGCTCCAGCCCTAGGTCGCTCCATGCCTTGAATCGCGAACGAGCAACTTCCAGTAGGTCGCGAGCAAACTCCAGTAAGTCGCGAACGACTTATGCCAGCTCCAGCCTTAAGTCGCGAACATCTTCGCTCCAGCTAAGTCGCGAGTCGCCCCTCCTCCTTATGTCGCGAACGACCTTCCAGTTAGGTCGCGAAGATTAGGTCGTGCCATTCCTTAAGTCGCTGAAGATTAGGTCGCGAAGAGTTAGGTCGTGCCATTCCTTAAGTCGCTGAAGATTCCTTAGGTCGCGAAAGTTGTTAGGTCGCTCAGAATTCCTTATGTCGCTGCTGTGTTGTGATTAGGTCGCTGCTTGCTTAAGTCGTACTTATGTACAGTGTTGTTAAGTCGTGTAATATCATGTTGTAACTTGTAAAGTCGTTTGTATTTCATTTTCTTATGTCGCATTGTTTTCTTAAGTCATTTCTCGTGAATGTTAGGTCGTGAGTCGTTTGTTCTTATGTCGCCTATTTTGAGTCGTGTAACTTGTGTGATGTAATTCCCTATAAATAGGGATGTGCTGTCATTTGTAAAGAAGTTGATTTTTGAATAAAATTTGGTTTGTGCTTTGTGACACCATTAAAATTGGAAGTTGAGTGTTATCTCCTTTCTCCATCTCCGGATATTCGAGTGCGCTCGAATCAACGAAGTTGAAGCCGATTCACGGAATCTCGTGCACGAGATCAACGTCGAAGAATCGTAGATCTTCTAACGCGGTATCGTGCGCGATCAACGTGTTGAAGATAGCTAGAATCCGGTATCTCAAGAGATCAACGGATTTGGGCACTTGCGTATCATCAATTCATCAATTTATCTTGTTCCATCGATTTATTTTTCCACAACAGTGATTGTATCCTGGATAGATCTGACCGCTGGTTCAGATCTACTTCCATGCTGCGTCAATGATAGTGTGATTTCCTTTTCTTTGGATATTTGTAGCTTCGTGGATATTACAGGTGCGTGATGCTAGATCGAAGTGACAGTTAACGGTTATTGCCACATTGGTATTACTATGTACAAGATAGTTAGACATTGCACTGTTTGAAGCGATGCAACATGAATGACAAACTGTAAATTCTATATGTCAGGTATGAGGAATCACAAACTGCATTTATACTTGGTGGCTGGTTCTTTTTGGAATGTATTTGTCTAGTCTAATGCTAAACTTGGTGTTTCATTAGGGCTCGGCTGCTAATATAATAAAATTGCAATGATAATTATTCACACAATCATAGCTGAAGGATTTGAATCATCTTTAGTGAACATTCAACTTGAAGAAAAGTACTCCATGCTTAAAGGTCATTGTCGGATAATTTTATAGGCAACTGATCATACATATCCCTCTCGGTTGTTGTTTTTTATCTTAAAATTGCTGAATATATAAGCGGATATGCCGATCTTAATACAATTTTTATAATTTTATTAAATATACCCTTTTGTTAAATATATGTAATTACAGCTGTTAAAGGCTGCTATCCCAGTGCTAATGCAAGTTATCCTTTAGTTCGTAAATTCTAATGGTGTATTTCATGGGTGATTAATGCAAGAAAGGGGTAATTCCTCATATATTTTTATTCTTTTATCAGTGGGTTGTATACTTGCATCTTGAGATTGTGTGCAACAATTTCAAGATTGAGCAAGTAAATGGGAAAAAAGCGAGAGTGAAGAAACAAGTGAGACTAAAAAGTATATTCTTTATTCTTATTAATAAATAGTGAGAGAAAAATGGTTTATTTGCATTATGGTCATTAGAAATATACGATATGCTAATTTTCTTAATTTTTTTACCATAACGTTCAAAATTGTTCAGTACTTTAAATTTCTCATTATTTGGGTTTAACTTTACTTCTGAACTTTAGAATTAAATTTCACCAGTAAAAGAAAAATCATCTACCTAGTGCAGGGTAACTTTCATGAGGTGGGCAAGTTGTGGACAGTAAAGATCCATTTGCTAAATCATTATGTAAACGAACAACTATGTTAGCCAATTTTGTATATAAGTTTATATGCTATAATTTTATACTACATGCCATATTGATGGTTGGAAAGCACCGGGGGTCATCAAGTTATCTGTCATGTATACTAAAATCACAGTAGGTATTTATGAAATGAGTTCACTAAATTATTAATAAACCAACGTTAACCTTGGAACTTTTGTTAAGTTATCTGTCATATAAGAGGAATAGGATACAACACTCAGTATGGTTGGTATAATTACTAAAACTGTCCACCACAGAATAGATTATAACAAGAATTATATTATACAAGTATTCACGGGAGACCACACAGTCATATTCAACTATACTCTACCTAAAATAGATTACATACTTATATTATTATTCAGCTCATATGAGTAGAGTGTTAGGTTAGTACTTGTCGTCCACCGTGAATATGTTTTTAATTCTTGAGATTTCACTGTAATGCACTTATTTGAGTTTAACTTTGTTAGCTTATAATATAAGTAATGTTAAACTGATGATATTGAATCTTGTGGATGCCCTATTTTGAGGTTCAGTTTTGGCTTCTTGGCTGCTTATCACCATTTTTGTATAAAAAGTTTTCCACATTTTTATGTTTCTTATAGGATAGGCTTGTCTTATAGCAAAAAGAATTTTTGGTTGAATTTGCTGTTATGAGAAGCTGCACTACCAGGTCTAGTGGTGTTATCAGTGGCAATGTTGACAATGGAACATGGGGAAGTTGGCTTGCCTGGGATGATGAGCATTTGAGTTCATGAAATTGTGGGGATGTTTGATCATCCATGTTTACCTCTAAATGGAGATACCTAGCAACTACTTGAGATACAGTTTCATTCTAAATTAGGTTTAAAGCGCATTGTAAAACCTAAAAAGGGATCAAGAGCTGATAGATCTGATGATAATGCAAACACGTTTGCAAATTTAGATATGCATGTGAGGTAATGTAAGTTTTGGTGCTTATTTATGTTTTATGCATCTTGTTCATCTAAACTGAATATTGGCAACCAATTTATGTTGTATCATGGATTCACTATTGCTATGGATTAGAGTGAACCCTGATATGGAATATCTTGCTGAAATTAATTTGCATCAGCCTGTCCAGATGTGGGTGAGTATTAGATGTGGTCTGATGGAATAATATTATCCTTTTTATGTGGAAATTTGTATGTACCCTTTTTCTTTCCAGGAATGTCCTTTTTTATTCATAATTTTGGTGCTTGTATTATAATCTAGATATTCAAACGCTCATCATTTATACTGTTTTATCTGATGTTGTTCAAACATTTATAATAGTAAGATAACTAAGTTAACTGAGTTTTCTAAATAATAATAATATTATTATTATAACTAGATTAATTGAGTATTATAAATAACAAAAACAACAATAATAAATTAACTAAGTTAACCGAGTTAATAAAAATTAACCAAGTTTTGTTAAAATTAAACAAGTTTTATAAAATTAACTAAGTTTAAGTTAACTAAGTTTTATAAACAATAACAATATAACTAATTGAACAAAGTTTAATAAATAATAATGATGATGATGATGATGATGAATTAACTAAGTTTATAAAAATTAACTAAATTTATAATAATAATAATACAATTAAGTTAACTGAGTTTTTATAATAATAATAATAATAATAATAATAATAATAATAATAAATTAACTAAGTTAACCGAGTTGATAAAAATCAACTAAGTTTTGTTAAAATTAAACAAGTTTTATAAAATTAACTAAGTTTAAGTTAACAAATTTTATAAATAATAATATAACTAATTTAACAAAGTTTTACAAATGATGATGATGAATTAACTAAGTTTATAAAAACTAACTATGTTTATAATAATAATATATTTAAGTTAACCGAATTTTAGTAGTAATAATAATAATAAATTAACTAAGTTAACCAAGTTAATAAAAACTGACCAAGTTTTGTTAAAATTAAAAAAAATTTATAATATTAACTAAGTTTAAGTTAACTGAATTTTATAAATAATAATAATATAACTAATTTAACAAAGTTTTATAAGTAATAATAATGATGATGATGATGATGAATTAACTAAGTTTATAAAAATTACCTAAGTTAATAATAATAATATAGTTAAGTCAACTGAGTTGTTATAATAATAATAATAATAATAAAAATTAACTAAATTAACCAAGGTAATAAAAATTAACTAAGTTTTGTTGAAGTTAAACAAGTTTTATAAAACTAACTAAGTTTAAGTTAATTAAATTTTACAAATAATAATAATAATATAACCAATTTAACAAACTTTTATAAATAATAATAATGACGACGATGATGATGATGATGATGAATTAACTAAGTTTATAAAAATTAACTAAGTTTACAAAAATTAACTAAGTTTATAAAAATGAACTAAGTTTATAATAATAATAATAATAATAATAATATATTAAGTGCATAGTGTATTATAATTTGGTTGGTTTTATTTGTGTCACACAAAACTTCCTTGTTTGATATCAGATTTGAAGTCCTACAAATTAACATAACTATTTGACTATATGTTGTGCTTTTACTTGTGCAGGCATTGGACTTTCGAAGAGAGCAAGGTTGGACTTTTATGGAATTGGACTTTCGAAGAGAGAAAGGTTGGACTTTTATGGTGCTAGTTTTCTCTTGTGCATGCAACAAAGAATTATGGGTAATCAAGCTTTTGTAAGCACTAGTTAGGTATAACATTTTATTAGTACTTGGTGTGTAAATTTGTATACAAATGGTTATTATATGTGAGTTTGGTCATTTTGTCAAAAAACTATTGTATCGAAATGGTTATGAATATCTTATTTGATTATATGGTTAATATTTTTTTAATTATATGAATATGATGGTTATGTGAGTGATTACTAATTGATATATTAGAAACAAAATAGACCACCAAGGAGTAATAGCATGAAAAAATGCTGCAAAATAATCAATAACTTTTAGTAGCGTTTCAAAAACACTACAGAAATATATATAGTGGCGTTGAGTAAAAGCAACCGTAAAGCGAGGTAAAGTTGGAAATTCTATAGTAGTACAAAAAACCTTTTGGTGGCATTTTTAAAATGCTACAAATAGATTTATGGTTGTGTTGTGAAACGCTGCAATAAAAGGATTTATAGTGGCGTTGAAATAAATGCAACTAAAAATCATGGGTTTTTAGTTGCGGGTTTTATCGTGGTGTTCATTAAAACGCTACCGCAAGTTCTGCTAGCGTTTTTTGTGCACCACCAAACATACTTTTTCTTGTAGTGTTAACTAAATAAAGTAACTATATAATTTTATGAATAAAAGTTTTATTTAAAATTTGGTATTTAATATATATAGAAAGTATTAATTTACTAAAAGGAAATCAATATTTGATTTAAATAACTATTTAAAGGTTTATATAAATTTAGGTAAATAAGGAGGAACGTTCTAATTAACATTTTAAACATTTCAAAGTATGTTTTAAATTAATTATGTTTAATTAAGAATTATAAAAGGAGTATTTATATACTTAAATAAGGGAAATGTGTATTTAATAATTTGAAGTTTATTTAAATATCAAATTGAATTCTAGCATTGGCTTAATATATTTGGATGTGTTGATGATGTATCAATAATTTATATATGTAAGTTTATGAAGTAAATATATATATATATATATATATAACTTCTAGAAATATGAAGTCATTTTTAATTAATATATAAAGTATTTTAAAGTACCATAAATATTAAATAAAGACGTTTCTTAAATATATTTGATTAGAGTGATTTTATTCTATTTTCCTTATTTTAGACTTATGATGAGATAATATGAGTGATTAACCGTTGATACTAATTTGATTGGTGATTTTGACATGATAGGGCGATGACATCCTTCATACGGTTTTTTAGTATTAAATTCTGCGTGATGAGGAATCTGAATAAATAGAGTTATAATACCATCTGATATAGGACTTTCGATAATATTTCTTCGATTATTCGTTGGACTTGTTATATAGAATATTATGGAGATCGAGTGTAGTTTATGAGTAGTGAATAAATTTTTTAGTATCACATAGTAGTATGGGATGCTGTTGTGATATTTATTCGGTTATTCATTATAAGTGGATGACACCCATGTGACGGGAATAGTATTATGATATTATACTTACGTGAGGTGATGCTCATAGGTGTGAGTAGAGTAGTGCCCTTATATTTATTAGTACTATATGCACTATCATGATGTACTCCTAGATTATTGACGAGAGAGGACTAGATGGCTAGAATCCACCCTAGAGGCCTGATCGTGGGGTCATGCCCCAGATCCGTGACACCTTTACTAGATATTATATTTGATGCGCATCATGAGATTTGAGCTTCGTGACCTATAAGGTGGGTGCCCTATAGTTCCTTGTATTGCATAGGCCAACAGTTTGTTACCTATAGGGTTAAAGCTGGGTCGTGATCGAGTGCTTTGCATAGACGAGCAATAGGTGGATATTTGTCACGATGACCGTCGAGGTAACCGAATACCACTCCTTCTAATTGAGTAGTAGATTAGCATATATTATTGATATACCTCACCTAAGTATAAATATGGGTTAGGCGACCTAGAGTTAGGCGACTTACATATTAAGGTTTCTATGACGCTACTTGGGACTTAGTGTCTGTTGTACAGTCATTTCCCATCATTATATATTCTGATTTATTCATATATGAGGAGATGAGATTATATCTGGATAGGTGTCAAGAGTATAGTGGATTCTCATATCTTTTATTATACTAATAGGCAACCGATTTTATTCTATTGGTTGATGATAATTTTATTATTGAGATTGGGAGATATATTTGGGCATTATTATGTGTTAGCTTGATTATCCTTGAGGATACCTCATTTATTGGTGATTTATACATTTTTATGATGATTTATAGATATTGAGGATTCACCCATTTAATGTTGATTCTATGAATTCCAATTTGATATGCTTGTATATGGGTGATGACATCTTTATGTATTGTTTTGTGATACGTTGGAGATTGTTTATGATATTATAATAATGAATTATACATTTATTACTCTATATATATATTGACATATGGGTTTCTTGGTAATAACTTTTAATATACTTCAATTAATCATTTTATTGTATTTCTCTGTGCATATATTATATATGAGTAACCCCTTTATTTAGACATAGTATGTCTCGTGTGTTATTTGTGTAATATTTAAGTCAGTCCAAGAAATTTCAGGTACATGGATGATGAGACCAGCTTGTATTATCCGGGCTTAGAGGAGGCTAGTATATAGTATTGTTGTATATTATTTTGGTTTTATATAGACCTATCAAAATATGACCCAACCCATTACCCTATTTATTAATGGGTTGGGTCAACCCATTTATGAATTTTATTAAATAGGTTATGGGTCGGGTTGACCTATTTTTAAATGGTTATAAATGGGCAACCCATTTATCCATTTATTAAAAACTAAAATTTAAAAATATAAAATTTGAATACACTTCGCGGTTCTCCATGGTGACTAACGGTTGTACTTAGAAAATAACATACTACCACATCCCCATGTTTGAACTCCGCCTAGGCAGAAGCCGCTATTTTTTTGTTCAGACTACAGTAACTTCTTAATACTAACTCAAAATCAGGCAAGACTTCGACAAATGAACTCCCACCTAAATTACGGGCAATGTAGAACACTTGGATACTTCATCTTATGAGCGTACACTGTAGTTCTCCATGGTGACTAACAGTTGTACTAGAAAATAACAGGCTACTACAACCCCATATTTGCACTCTACCTAGGTAGAAGCCGCTATTTTTTTGTTCAGACTGCACTAACTTCCCCAACTAACTCAGAAACAGGCAAGGCTTCGACGGATGAACTCCCACCTAAATTACGGTCGACATGGAACACTTGGATACTTCATCTTGTGAACGCACACTGTAGTTCTCCATGGTAACTAACAGTTGTACTTAGAAAATAACAGGCTACTACATTCCCATATTTGCACTCCGCCTAGGCAACAGCCGCTATTTTTTTGTTCAAATTGCAATAACTTTTCATACTAACTCGAAATCAGGCGAGACATCGACTGATGAACTACCACTTAAATTACAGATAACATGGAACACTCAGATAATTCATCTTGTGAACGCACACTGTAGTTCTCCATGGTGACTAACAGTTGTACTTTGAAAATTACAGGCTACTAAATCCCCATATTTGAACTCCGCCTATTCATGAGCCGCTATTTTTTTTCAGACTTCAATAACTTCTTCATACTAACTCGGAATTCAGGCGAGACATCGATCGATGAAATCCCTCCTAAATTACGGACAAAATGGAACACTCGGATACTTTATCTTGTGAGCGCATAATGTAGTTCTCCATGCTGACTAACTGTTGCACTTAGCAAATAACAGACTACATCCCCATATTTGAATTTTGATGAAAATTAGAATTAAAATTTTAAATTTTAAAATTTTGATTTTTATCGAAATCCAAAACGTGAAAATTAGAATTAGAATTATTTTATATTTATTTGTTTTTTATTAGTCCAATCAAATTTAAAACTTTAAATGAACTAAACTGGTAACACGCTTAATAAATGGGTTGGATCATAAATGGGTTGGGTCATAATGGGTCAAAAAGAATGAGTCATAAATGGGTTGGGTCAAACTTGACCCAACCCATTTTGACTCAACCCAACCTGTTTGACAGGTCTAGTTTTATATAGTCATATGTATGCAGGTCCTTATGTTGTATGATGGACATACCTTGTATATTTTGTATTATATATTATCGCTATGATGTTGACTCTATGTTCTCTGTTATTTGCTATATATAATATATTTTTCTATCCTAGAGGCACACATGTTTATTGCTTTGTGCCGATACTATGTACATTTTATGGTGAATTGTATTTGATGTTTAAAAACGTACCGGTGTTAGCCCATAGGAATATTCATGTGTGAACCACATATAGCCTCATTGTCTGTATTATCTAATAGTATTACTCATTAATACTCTTGGATAGTAGGAGTACAGATGTGGGGTGTTACATAAATGCTTTGAATGGGATTGATTGCAGAATTTAATATGACGTTTATAGAAATATAGAATCGGCATAATGAGTTGAATTTGAAACGTTTAATTAAATGTCACTAATGATTGTCCAATTTGTATAATAATGACCATTTATTACGAACATTTGACATTTATGGGATGCAGGAGGGAAATAAGGAATATACGTAATAAACATACAGGATAGGAATGGGTTCGTAGCAATTAATTAAGGGAATACTAGTAAATAAACATAGGAGACAATATAATTTTCACAGTAGAAAATTATATAGCCCCAATAATACGTTTAGGACAAGCATGAGTTAGTAAGCCTAGCCCAATATTTAGGTATAGGATAAATGATTTGGTTTTGTATGAGTTGGGATGTGAGGTCAGTAGAGTTACACAATGGAAGTATGCCCTTCAACCAGAGGCTACCGGTAGTTGTGTATACGTACTACTGATGTTGGACATCTCCAACTATAGGACTCGCGGGGAAGGTATATATGTTCCTGTCACGAACCGGATTTTCGACCCTCGAAAATCGACATCAATACGTCCACTGTATTACATGCCGAGCAAACGAATGCCGGAAATACCAGATCGTTAAGGGGAAAGAAGAAAGAAGAGGTAGAAGAAAAGAGAAAACAACAACACAAAGTCTCACAATCGCAGCGGAACAATATATAATAGATAATAACATGTCTTTATACAAAAATAGCTATAACTGTTAATTATACATACCATTATCAGAGTACAACAAATCAACAAATGAATACTGGACAGTTATAATAACTTGTCCTCACTAGTGCCGAATATACAACCTACCATACATAGCGGAATATAAATCAAATACGTGTAATACGACTTCGTCATCCAGCTCGTCTCTTGAGCTCCATAGCATCCTAACCTGAACCTGTAATACTCGGTCTGACCCGAGCATTATAATAAAATAACACCCGAGTCAGTCTGGAAAACCAACGTGAGAAAACACACTCAATTTTAATTATTGGAGAATAAGGAATTCTTTCTCTTTGAGAAAGAATCAGACGTGATCAAGAAAGGTGTAAAATAGAAGAGTTTTCTTCTTTTATTTATGTATGTCCTTCTGTTTGTAGAACATTGGCTCCAGGGTCCAATGGGTGCACCTGACCGTCCCCGGTTCAGTTGGAACAGAAGTCACCAGCTTTCATTGGCGGGAAGCTGACTGTGAAATCCTTTGAAAAACAAAGGTATCTCGTAAGACCGCGTCACACATAAACACGACGGGTTTTTACCTTACGATAACCAAAACACTTTATATCAAAATCATCTGATATTATAAAAGTGTCTAAACAAAGTAAATAGAAAATAGCTGAAATGCTTGCATCTCACGTTTCAGCATAGTTAGGCACAATTATTACTGTATAGCGCTTATTGGAGAATGGATTCCATATAATGACTAGGCACTATGGTACCACCTATCACGGTACACGTCTAGATAAAAATGTACCGAGGACCTCGCCGGGATCCCCTACAACACAAGGCTGGTCCTATCCCTAACCTAGATAGAACCGAATATGTTACCACTTCGGGTGTTCCCACCCTTATCGAGAGCTCTTTTGCATGCACCACCGTATCCATAATTCATAATATATCCGAGGGTATCTAGAAAGGTGATAACATACCCTAATTGGGTATGACCCACTTAGCCTTGCTGCATATCTAGAAAGTTTTGATGTTTTCAATTTTTCTTTGTTTTCTGTTTACTGCAACTTGCATGCACCATTTTAAAAATGCAAGAGATGTGTTTTTAACGGCAAGGGTTCACATCATAGGGTGACTTGGAATTGAAAGAAAAAAAGATGATGTGAAAGGTTGACTATTTAATATATTAATTTAATTTTCATATCATCTCGATTACGCAACTTAAAATCTCGAACCCCTATCGAGGCATGCCGCTAGGCGTTCATAATATTATACCCCTATTCTGAATGCAATGGAAAAGGTTTCGAGTCCTAACTCGATTGTATGGAGAAGATAGCTTTTTGAACCCAATTATTATATTGAATTTTCGATATTAATTTCAACGCGTTTCTATTCCGTACGACCAAACGATAACTCTAAATGCTACAAAATTTGAAATCCGATAATAATACACTATTACGGATCCAATGGAACTGGTTTTGTCGAATTCCGAGACTGTGTCCCAGAAGGCTATTTTACTCGTCAATTTATACAAGTTATTTTTAAAATTGAGTAAATCACTTATAAATCCAATTAAATTTTTTTATTACCTTTATTCTTATTAATATAAATTTAATAAGCCTTTAAATTATTTTTATCAAGCTTAAAACTCAAGATTCAATTATTTAAGTAAATTCCAGTTATTTAATTATCTAATAAATCATTATATTTGAAATTCAAGTTAAAAATTACTTTTAAATATTTAAAATCAATTAAATACTCCAATTTCAAATAACCAAAATTCTAGGTCGTTACATTCCTCCCCCTTAAAAGAATTTCGTCTCCGAAATTACCAAGGTAAGAAGAATTGTCCAAAACCCATTTACTTTCTCAAACCCAATCAGTTTAAACAACTTACCTAAGATCAATTTATTGAAAACACAATATCACTTTTACTAATTTCCAAATTCATCCATAGATTCCAAATAATATCATTTACTCAATCATTTCAAGTTATAATCCAAAATCAAGTTTTAGTTATTAACAATTTTCCTCAAAATTTTCTAACTCCTTAAATTTTCGAAAAATTTCGCCAGCGTCTCCTTTGCGCGGCTAGAACCGAACAACTACAAATCGCCACTACGGGCTCAAATCATCAAAAGAAAACAAAAGCCAAGCTGCTCAATCATAAAACCATCAATTTCAAACAACAGTTTAAACATGTACCTTTTTGTCGGGCAATCCAATTTTCTCTTGATTTTAAATGCCTGCATCTTATTTACCAATGATATCCAATCATATAATTCAAAACCATTCCATTTATTCTTTATCAAAATTTTCAATATTTTATTTACTTAAGTTTGTATGATGTACATATATCATCCGTATGCAATATCAAATCCGATCGCTCACTCGATCACACAATTTCACTTACGAACTAGTATCGTTCACACGACTCTTGTAACGACCCACTATTTTGGACCATTCAAATCAACAATAAATCCACACATGTCGGACTTGAATAATTCAAAATAATAGATTGTAAATAAAATTTGGCAAAACTCAGAATATACAGTAAATAAATCACAGATCACAGACATAGAGTAATATAACAATGTAGTGGAAGCAAAGAAATAGTAGTTCATGAAGCTACTATATATAAAATAACAGAGTTCAACAAGATACAACAGAGATCATGAATACAAAGGTGTCTCAATACAATAGTCAAATACAAGATCTGAATACATCACTGGAATCAACTGAATGACTAAAAGCAGAATCAATGGATGGATCCAAGCGAAGCTCCAACTCCAAAGGTGAGTCACGAATGCTGTATCACTCAGTCTGACCCGAGCGTAAAGCAAAACACAAAACACTCGAGTCAGGACATACATACTTATACAATGTAAACCAACTCAAGTGAATTGTAATAGAAAAGTACAAGTAACTTAAAGAATGCTTGGGATCGCCCATTCTTTAAGGATCCGTTAAACTATCTACTATGTAGTAATATTCGCTATTGTAATAATGTCTATAATAAAATAAACTTACTTTGAAATAGCGTTAAGGGGTTACCCATATAGCCCTTAACACATAATAGTCCCAGTAGTCTATCCAGTATTAGCATACCCCTAGATCGGGAGCTACCCTCAATACTCCACGGGCTATGGCACAAATCCAAACTCGTAGTAAAGCTCGATATGGTAGGTGACACGGCACAACTAGGCAATGCCAAGGTGGATATACCAATTACACATCCGGGCTGGTGGAAACGCATAGCAGCCACTACCACCCACCTCGGAACACACTCACAAAACAACATCGAAGGGTGGCCACGAAATCAATCACAAAGTAATAGAATGGTATCGAAGAAATGCGTCTGATCAGAGGTGCTACCTCATTGGCCTGTCAATCGCTCCTGTTTTAGCCACCTTATGCCAACTCACGGGAGTTTGGTCCACATTCATACCTCAATAGGATCGTCGCCACCATCCTACTTCATTCTGGAATCTCCACCGTGTACACGGTTGTCAAAGTGGTTTTCGGTATCGACAGAGAGTATGCCCATATCTGATCCCGGTCTCTTTGCCAACCAATCGTTATTATAACCCATGGATATTTATTTCGAAATAATTTATACTTCAAAACAAAATATCATATCCATTTCAAAACTAAATATTATATTATTTCATTTCAAAGCCAAATCAATATATCATTTCCATTTCGATTCCCAAAGCAATAATATATCATTTAAATTCCAAAAAAACCAAATCAATATATCATTTAAATAAAACCCAAATTTCCAAATCACTGAATATTTCCTTAAATTTATTAAACTTGAAATATTCCTTTAAATCATCTTAAACCAAACCACTTTATAAAGTCACATTCTTAAATCTTCAATTTCAATAAGTTTCACGTTAATATATTTAAAGACAATTCTTAATAAAATACAATTTAACACAATTTCATTTCCAAAAATCATAGTACTTCCAAAGTTATAACACCTTTGAAACCAAACACTTTGAAACCAAAATACTTTGAAATCATAACACTTTGGAATGCTATTATTTGGAAATCATAATACCTAGAAATAATATTCATTACCAAAGTCGTAGCATTTCTAAGTTCATTCATTCAATTATAAAATTTCCAACATTGCATTAACTTATACATTCCAAAATGGTTTATACTTCACCTCAAACATATTCATTTAAGCCATCTAAATTCAATGTCAAAATCTTCCAAAATTATATTCATTTCCAAAATTCATTCGTTAAATTTATAACTTTCCAAAACATTGTAATTTCAGCCACAACAGCACTTAAAAATGTTGCGGTAGATATATTAGTATTTCAAAAACATTGTTAATTCAAAACAGCAGCACTTATAAAGTGCTACAGTAGGTATTAATATTTCAAAACAGTTCAGTTCCAAAAACAGCAGCACTTATAAAGTGCTATAATAGGTGTTTACTTATTTCAGAACTTAGTTATATTTCAGAATTGATAGCATTTTAGCAAATACTATCTTTAAAACCACAACATTTAGTAAATGCTACCAATAAAATTTCAGCTTTTATTATAACATTTCAGAAACATTAAGACTTCAATATTTAGCCATTTAAACTTATAAAACCATATCTTACATTTCAAAAATATTCATTTGGATATCACTTTACTTATAGTTTCATAACTAACTTTTATAATTAAAATATCCAAATTTACTATAATTCATTTATTCAGTCAAAAGTGCACTATTTACTTAACTTTTTATTTTTAACAAATAACCTAACACTTTATTTGAAATACCCATTTCAAAAACAAAACATTCTTTTAATAAGTCAAACTTCACATTTCCAATTGAAAACCAAATTTCCATTATAAAGTTAAGTCATAATTTAAGATACATTTTACCATTTTAAACCATACTTATCTATTTTACAAAACATATCCATTTCATAAAATAAAATTTATTACCATTACTAGGTTAGATTCAAAATTCCATACTAAACCAAATTTAACTATTAATTATTCATCATACATAAAGATCTTTAAATTAAATTTAAAACCAATATATCTTTATAATTTCAAATAAAACCACTTATTTACTTATAAAATTTTAACTTATAGAAGACCAATATATCTCTATAATTTAAATCATTAAATCAATTTTAAGTTAAAATTTCATATATTTAAAAATTCAAAATACTTAATAATATTTAGGAAAATATTATTTAAAAATTATCCTTGGGTCTGTATAATATTTTCTAGCCGAGGTCAAGTGATACGAATATGTATCATTTCAATCCGTAATTTAAAAAGAAAAATCCGGGTTCTATCATTTCAAACCCGCAATTCCAAGTAAATCAGATACAATAAAATCACTCGAGCCTATCATTTCAGCCTATAATGATTTTTCCTTATTCTAGTGTCTGTTCGGGTATGTATCATTTCAACCCATAGTGATAGGGAACTTGCAGTGTGAGAAACAGTAAATAAATGAATAGTAGAACATATAATATCATATCAGATGATGTAACAAATATATAAACAGAATTTAACATCATATAATCACATCACATGCATATATGAACATATTAGCATAACATATAAATTTTCTACGTCTCACATGCCATTACTTCACAATTATAAAAGTACGTATGTCGAGAGTGGTAAACTCACCTTCTAAAGCTAGAGGAGATAAACAATGAAATTGAGTTACGAATCCAAGCATGAATTTCCAAATTGAAGTTAGAATGGCATGAATCGACGCTCAAAGCTGATAAACAGGAATGGACGAAATCAAATCAGAATCGGGTCGATGATGATAAATGGTATAATTGAACTGATAAAGATACAACATATAAAATTATATATATATACACAAAATCATCTTCTAAATTTCAAACACATATTCAATTATATATATATAATACATAACTATATATATATATATAAACCCACTTGATATGTAAACACACATATATATGCAGACTGTATATGAATTACACATTGAATATATACATGCAACTACACCTCAACATAAAATATATGTAACTGTATTTATACGTTCTGCAAATATACATATGTGGTTAACCAAACTTACATGCAAGCTATTTTGCATACCTATAATAAAACGTATGCTGCCGTTATACTAAATTCCTTTTATAATATAATAAGATGCAGATCTAACTTTAATATATATATATATATAACAACTGACTCATATTATACAAAAAAAATATGTATAATAATATATGACTAGTGAATGTATCTACAATTATATATAGGTAAGTTTTTAAATCTCAATCACTTAAACTTTCGGCGAATAGAATTTATAAGTTATATCTATATATGATTTGCATATTATAAACAACAACACTAACTTGTATATTTAAAGTACTATAATATTTCAACCCAGACCTGATATTATTCGCATATTTAAACAGTAGGTTATACACAAAAGAAAATAAAGCGGTTTGTATGTAAATAAATTTTAACATGCAACTTATATGCGCATAGCAGTAAAACAATAGTTATAGTAAAACGCAATATATATATATATATATATATCTTATCACTATATATATTGTTATATGTAACAGGTTTATACGCTAATAATAATAACAGAATAAAATATAAGAACAACAGAGATTTCCTGAGAGGAAAGGAAGGGCTCGGTAGATCTGGTTTCACGCGGCGAGGCGGAGGGCTCAAGCAAGGCTCGGGAAAATTACAGGATCAGGGAGTTGTGAAGATCGACCATGGATGCTGACTTGCATGGGAAAGAGGAGATGGGAAAAGAAGGAGGCGTATAAAAATAAGAAACAGAAAAATTTAATACCCCAAAGTGAAACGTAAGAACCGAAGCCGAAAGGAAATAAAAGAAAACGAATGTAAAATGGGTGCATAGCAAACGATTGGGCACGAATAAAAAAAATTCAGAATTATAGATGGTAAATGGCTATTGACCGTTGGTTTCTGGAGTGGACACAAATCAACACAGAATTCAAAACGGTTTGAAAATGGTTATTGACACGGTTACTATTTTTCACGGATTCCGCTGTGGATCGGGATTCAAAACATAGAAGTAAATATACCGTAGAGATCGGCACGACGAGACGATCAAAACGGTATACATATGTCAGTAGTACGATTATCCTATCAAAAGTCGATAATCGGTACCGAAAAATGTTGCTAATTTGTCAGAAATAAGATGAATGGAGCAATAGAAGCCCAAATTTGGAGAAACGAAATATGACGTCTCACTCAGAAGATGATTTACAACTTTATTGTATAGAAATATTCAAGTTTGGAAAACATTTTATTATCATCAATATTTAACTGATTTGAATTTAAATAAAATTACACAGTAAAATAAACTTCCATATTAACAGATGAAAATTTACCATTTGCTATGTTTAAGTATACGTATTCCAAATGTTAAATTTATATTTCAAAATTTTATTATTTAAAATTTCACAAAATTTCAATTAATCAATTTAATAAAACTACCAAAATTTTCGGGTCGTTACAACTCTCTAGTGCGGACTCAGATTTGGTTCCTTGATTAGAAACTGTTATCCTCCTTGCATAGCCATATACTATGATAGAGAATCCCAAAAATCAATCAAAAATCCACATCCAGTGTTCGCCGTTGAAAATCGAGTGAAAACTCCTAACTCGAATCGATATAAATTATCTCGAAATTCTGTGCTAGAATCTGGATCAAATCGTCATGCGAAAATCATATACGTACAACTTACGTATTAATTTCCAATTTATTCTTAGCTGTATCAAATCCTTTTATTCACATTCATTTCATTTACAATCAATTATTCACAATTATTATACACATTCACCCGTTTACTTAGTATATTTCCTAAATACCAATTTCACTTAAGAATTTCACTATCAAATTTTCTTAAGTCTATTATAAACATTTTATACAAACTTCTTATGGTTATCATCACCTCACCACTTAAGCTTATATCCATTTCTATTCAAATTCAATTTCCGATTCCATTTAACTTACTAATTAAATTAATTAGTTCATCCACAAATTTATTTCCAATCTTAATAAATTCTATTTTCAACAATTTCTTCATTCAGCCTAACTTAGGATAAATTTCAGAATTCACTATATACTTAACTTTAGTTAAGTTTAATTCCATTCCAAAAATCAAATTTCAAATTTTATAAGTTATCAAACTTATTCATATTCCATTCACTAATTTTCTTCCAATTCACTTCATTTAATTAGTTTACTTTACTAAATTATTCCATTATCACATTCACTTTCATTTAACTTTTCCTAAGTTAAATTTCATTCTCCTTTTTCTACATTCAATTTTATCCACTCTATTTAACTTACCTTAAGGTAAGATTCATTTCAATTTTGCTTTCCAGATTTTATAAGTTCAATCTTATTTTCTCATGTTTCCAGTAAACATGGAAATCAAAATCCTAGAGTTTTAAACATTTTTGGTTTTAAGTATTTCAAATCATTTTAGAAATCATATATACGTATACAAAAAATTCCACTAATATATCAAATCATACTTTTGCATTCCAAACCAAAACCAGTTTTCCAAAACAAAACCCAATTGGTAGCAATTTCTCATTTGGAAACTCGAAAATGAACGTTGATGAAGCTGTAGTCATCAACGAAATTATTTTCCAACGACCAAAGTGAGTTCAGTGCTTTTATTCCTTTAAAATCCCTTTAAATATTTCCAATTCAAAAATATTCTCCAAATAATATCACTATTATTTTCCAAAACCTTGAAAAACTTTTCAAAACCAACGGGAATTTAATTCCCAAATTCCAAGCTTTCAAACCCTTTTAACAAATCATATTTAAATATACTTCTGGAATTTCATTTCATTTCAAATTATAAATCACATTTACAAAATCACATTTACATAATTCCATTTCATTATAAGAAACTATTTCTAAACTGTTGACTATAATATCTACCTTTATTCAATCACCACAACAACAAATGATAATGGTTTAATATTATCATTTTCTAATAACCAAGCACACCATATACAACTATAATAATTTATGAAAGATTATTCCTTTGTATATAAAACTATAATAAGGGTAAAATTATTTCATTTACCCAATTTCATGCAATACTATGTTGAATTGCTCTGTTCAAGTGTTTAGAGATCCCTATCAATAACGTTAATTACTCGTATTGATCAGAATCCATAGCCACTCAACTGACCAATCAACACAATATAAAACCATTTTATATTCACTAACAAAAATACGCGCTCATATCTATTAATACACTTAAACTCATTCTAGGGTGCTACTGACCCTATCTCTAATGAGTTGCCCCATCAAAGCCAAGGTTCTCGCTTAACCTTCGGCTCTGATACCAAATGTCACGAACTGAATTTTTGACCCTCGAAAATCGACATCAATATGTCCACTGTATTACATGCCGAGCAATCGAATATCGGAAATACCATATCGTTAGGGGGAAAGAAGAAAGAAGAGGTAGAAGAAAAGAGAAAATAACAACACAGAGTCTCATAATTGCAACGGAACAATATATAATAGATAATAACATGTCTTTATACAAAAAGAGTTATAACTGTTAATTATACATACCATTATCAGAGTACAACAAATCAATAAATGAATACTGGACAGTTATAATAACTTGTCCTCACTAGTGTCGAATATATAGCCTACCATACACAACGGAATATAAATTAAATACGTGTAATATGTCTTCGTCATCCAGCTCATCTCCCGAGCTCCATTGCATCCTAACCTGAACCTGTAATACTCGGTCTGACCCGAGCATTCTAATAAAATAACACCCGAGTCAGTCTGGAAAACCAGCGTGAGAAAACACACTCAATTTTAATTATTAAAGTTATCAAAATCCTTTGAAAAACAAAGGTATCTCGTAAGACTGCATCACACATAAACATGACGGGTTTTTACCTTACGATAACCAAAACACTTTATATCAAAATCGTCTGATATTATAATAGTGTCTAAACAAAGTAAATAGAAAATAGCTGAAATGCTTGCATCTCACGTTTCAGCATAGTTGGGCACAATCAAAACCGTACGGCCTTATTGGAGAATGGATTCCATACAATGACTAGACACTGGGGTACCACCTATCACGGTACACTTCTAGAAAAAAATGTACCGAGGACCTCGCTGGGATCCTCTACAATACAAGACCGACCCTATCCCTAACCTGGATAGAACCGAATATGTTACCACCCCAGGTGTTCCCAACCTTATTGAGAGCTCTTTTGCATGCACCACCGTATCCATAATTAATAATATATTCAAGGGTATCTAGAAAGGTGATAACATGCCTTAATTGGGTATGGCCCACTTAGCCTTGCTGGATATCCCCTAATTTTCAGTCGTGATTAGGCTTGAGGCTACGATTACCTTTTAAGAATAATTTCACTTAGAATGCTTATCGTCCTCCAATGATGATGTTCTGATAGCATTTGTGACGACCGCCCATGACCCCTGCACCGAATCTAGAGATAGTGCGCTGTAAGGTGTACCAGGCGACCATGGACGATTGTCAGGGTAAATTAAAAACAACAGAATCTATCGTATTACTCACAGCGCATGGACAAAATACAATAGAACATATATATAGTGAAGCTTCACAGAATAGAATCCCATCAATAAAACTTCATAGGAGTTGAATACAAACATCTGAATAGTCAATACAACAAGCCTCACTACATATCACTCAGAGAATACAAAACAGCGGAACATCCAGTACATATAATAAGAAGATAATATGCAACCCTCCAGCTCGTCTTCGATATCAGCATCGTGAGAAGAGAACAGCACCTGTCACCTGCTACCTAGTCTGCCCGTCCCAAAAATGGACGAACAGCCCAATGCAATAAGAGTTAAAACATAAAGCCTTGAGTCAGACAACAGTCTTAGTGAGCAGTAAATTAACTAACAACATACCAAAAGAGCATAAAGGAAAAGGAATAGGAATACAACCCTCCCACTCCAACCTCTTTCTACAGTGATAGCCCCCAAACACACACTAAGTAGAAGCAAACATAGCAGAGCATACAAAGTAAAGTAAAGCAATTATCACTCGAGTCAAGGGCGATGTTTTCCAAGTACAAACCCCCAAGGCCTAAACCAAGATCAGATAAGCACCCAGAAAATACCGCTCTTGAGATCGAATGACGATACAACCAAACATCCATGACTCTGGCTATCACTGTTATCATTGCTTCGATATCACCGATAATTGAATGACCGGCACATTCTTTCAGCCGTCCGTCAAGGGCTAATGGTAACCCCGGTTCTAGACATAACTCCCGCACGTTATCGTGACCCATGCCTAGGACTATCGAATCTGCCCAGAGTACTTGACTACCCAATCAGTAGCCTTCAGGGACTATCGAATCTGCCCAACGTACTCTTGCTTTGAGCATGCTAGAACCTTCAACAACGATGAGATCTCAGCCTTCTAGTCGTCCTCCTCGACAACTATTTCCATACTAGCTCAAGCGCCTCTCGAGCATCCATTATCCTCAACCCGAGCCATATCACCGAGTTACCAACATGCTTGGAATGATCCCGTCTGGATTAGACCAAGACTATCTCATATCATGCTTCGCTTCATCACATCTTCGCAAAGTCTCATCTCAACATCATCATCAAATCTATGCATAAGAGCTTCATCATTCGCTACATATGCCACAAGCAGCTTTCCCAATTCAAGAGCCTTTCTCTTAGCTTTTGAATCATCTTCGGTCTAAATCAAATCATCAATCATCTAATTCATAGCAATCAATCAAGTCAAACATTAATCCAAGCAATCAAGCATTCAAATATGATCTAAGTAGACAATTATAACAATAATGGCAATTCCGTAATTAAAGAGTTGAAAGTCTAATAAGCATGAAAACATGAACAATATCTCTATAATCTTGATGAATGAACTTGCATAGGTTAACATGTAGTAAAATGGATGTAACATCATCATGAACAATGGATCTATATGGATCTACACTTAGGATGAAGAAAATGTATGGAAATCACTATTTTAACACCAAATCGAGCCAACAATCCGATATACTCCTTTGGATCCGTGTGAGAGATAATCACCACTCACCAAATCACCTAAACAACCCCAAATCAACACGCTTCAGATCTGGACAGCGAAGGATCAAGCTTGATCTATCACGAATCCGCTTCAAACGAAGAAATCTCACTTCAAAGGATGAAGATCTTCAACTTTAGCTCTTGGATCTTCGATCTTGATCTTCGATTTGGATGAAAGGAAGCACTAGATTAGAGTGGAGAAAAGAAGTGAAGAAGTGTAGAAGTCGAGCTCTCAAAATGGCAGCACTTCGTCGCTTCGAAATCCGGATCCCAAAAATGAAGCCAACCCCCTTCTATTTATAGCTGAAAATTCACTAAGTCGTAACTCAGAGTTAGGTCGTCTCCGACCTACGACCTAAGACCCCTCCGACCTAGCCTCTTTCGACCTATCAACCTCCGACTTAACAAACCCCAGACTCTACGACCTAACCAAAATGCGCATCCGCGACCTAACGACATAACGCCTCAACAACCCAGCGACCTAACAGTGTAATAGCCTAGCGACCTAAAAAAAATGTTACGACCTAACACTTAGACCCACACGACTTAACACTAAACTATTAGGTCGCTCACTGTTACCCAGCTTCTCTAGGTCGTTGCCAACCTAACTATACTAACAAGATAACCACTAGGTCGTAAGCCCTCTTAACTCGCTAACATCCCATAAGTCGTCAACGCTTAGGTCGCTCGACCTACCATACGACCTAACCACTTACTATCTAAAATTCTTAGGTCGCTAACATTCTATAGGTCGTTCCAACCGACCTAGTACTTAACCAATCCACTGCCTTAGGTCATCTAGACAATCTAACAACACAACTCCCAAACTTAGGTCGCTCACACACTAGGTCGTTAACTACTGGGTTTAACTCGCTACCCCTATAGGTCGCTCCAAACTGTCCACGACCTAAACCACCATGCGACTTATTATCTGAACGACCTAATACTTAGGTACGACTCAAGACAGTGCGACCTACCACTTAATCCTGGTTACGACCTAACTCTTAACTCGCCTATCCCCTTAGGTCGCAGACTTTCTTTAAGTCGCTCACGACTTATCACCTAAGTCGCCAACAACCCATGACTCAACTCTTAGGTCGCGTACGACCTAGGACTTAGGCAAATTCCATCCAAAATCTGAAACAACTTAAAAATGCTGAAAATTCCAGATTTTGACAAACTTTTCGATCCGTAGAAATACGGGTCGTTACATTCTCTCCCCCTTAGGAATTTCGCCCCCAAAATTCCAAACAAACAAAGCAATCAAAACTATTCTGCACGCCTATCATCCATAGCAATCAACAAACCATGCATCCAATTCTAGCTTAGCGCGCAGAATTCTAAAACTAGAACAAGTTACAATATCGTGAGATGACACGACACCTTAGGGCCGTACCTTGAAGAGTTCAGGATGAGCTGCTTTCATCCTCTCTTCCACCTCCCACGTACAGTCGTTATCATTGTCACTCCATTGTATCTTGAGCAACTTAACTACCTTCCTCCTAAGCTGTTTCGTGTCGGTTTCCACAACACGAAGCGGCTTACGAGGTCTTCTATCGACTGGATCAACTTCAAAGTCTTCACAGCTATCAGCAGAAACCACCGTACTCGAGTCGTGCACATACTTCCGTAGATATGATACATGAAAAACATTGTGCACACTTGACATCTTCTCCGGTAACTCCAATCTATAAGCGAGTTTTCCAATTCGCTCGATGATCGGGAATGGTCCAACAAATCTCGGAGTCAATTTTCCTTTCTTCCCGAATCGAATAACATTCTTCAGTGGAGAAATCTTCACAAAAACCATATCTCCTACGTCGAATTCCAAGTCCTTACGACGCTTATCAGCATAACTTTTCTGACGAACTTGGGCTGCCTTCATTCGTTGCCGAATGATCTCTATACAATCTGAAGTATGTCGAATCATCTCTGGCCCAAGTATCAACTTTTCTCCAGTTTCTATCCAACATGTCGGAGAGTTGCACGGTCTCCCATACAATGCCTCATACGGTGCCATACCAATGCTTGACTGGTAACTGTTGTTGTATGAAAATTCCACCAAATGAAGGTGATCTTCCCATGATCCTCCGAAATCCAAAACACAAGCTCTGAGGAGATCTTCCAAAACTCGGTTGACTCTCTCGGTCTGACCATCCGTTTGAGGGTGATAAGCTGTACTCAAACACAACTCGGTTCCCAAAACTTCCTGGAAGCTCTTCCAAAATCCACTAGTGAACAATGGGTCTCGATCGCTCACTATACTCTTCGGAATACCATGGAATCGAACTATCCACTTAACATACAACTCAGCCAACTTTGATGCAGTCCTAGTCGATCGAACAGGAATGAATCTAGCACTCTTAGTCAAACGATCTACGATAACCCAAATCCCTTCATTTCCCGTTCTTGTTCTAGGTAATCCATCAATAAAGTCCATCGATATCTGCTCCCACTTCCATGTAGGAACTTCTAATGGCTGAAGCAATCCACTTGGCTTCTTCTGTTCGGCTTTTACCAACTGGCAGTTCATACATTTGGAAATAAAATTTCCAACATCCTTCTTCATGCCTTCCCAGTAGTAGGTTCTCTTCATATCCCGATACATCTTATTTCCAACTGGATGAATTGTCAGCTTCGAGTGATGACTTTCCTTCAGAACTTCACTCCTCAATTCATCTATATCGGGAACAACTGGTTGTCCTTACTTCCGAAGCCAACCCTCTCGATCGACCTCGAATCCTTTATCCTTTTCTGGATCCAATCCAGATTCCAAATCACGGATAATCTTGACAAGCTTATCGTCTCGCTTTTGACTCTCGCCAATCCTTTCCACAAGAGTCGGTCTTATTGATAAGTTTGCCAACATCTCAGGTTCCAATTCGCATCTAGGCCTGAAGTCAAATCCAGCTAAATACTCGAGACTCTTCCATTCTGAAAACATGGCTCCCAATCCTGCATGTCTTCGACTTAACGCATCTGCCACTGCGTTACCTTTTCCCGGAGTATAAGCTATACCAAAATCATATGATGCCAAAAACTCTAGCCAACGTTGCTGCCGAAGATTCAAATCCTTTTGGGAGAAAAGATACTTCAACGACTTATGATCTGTAAACAACTCGAATCGAACTCCCAATAGATAATGTCTCCACATCTTCAGAGCAAAAACAATCGCCGCTAATTCCAAATCATGAGTCGGGTAATTCCTTTCGTGCGGCTTCAGTTGCCGACTTGCATATGCAACAACTTTATCCTTCTGCATTAGCACTGCTCCAAGTCCAGTACCACATGCGTCGGTGTAAACCACCATCTCATCATTCCCACTTGGAATAGTCAAAACAGGAGCACTCGTCAATCGCTCTTTCAGGATTCTGAAAGCTTGCTCACACTTATCATCCCATCTGAACACTAGGTTCTTCTTCGTCAATCCGGTTAATGGTGCAGCCACCTTGGAGAAGTCTTTGATAAACCGTCGATAGTATCCTGCTAATCCAAGAAAACTTCTCACATCGGATGCATTCTTAGGTCTAACCCAATCCTGGATTGCTGCCACCTTAGAGGGATCAACCGCTATTCCATTTCCAGAAATCACATGGCCTAAGAACCTCACTTCACTCTTCCAGAAGTGACACTTCGAAAACTTAGCCTTCAGCTGATGTTTCCGTAAGATTTCCAAAACAATACGCAAGTGCGTCTTGTGCTCTTCTTCCGTTCTGGAATAAATCAGAATATCATCCATGAACACAAGTACGAACTTGTTCAAATGATCTCTGAACACTCTATTCATAAGATCCACAAAATATGCTGGCGCGTTAGTCAACCCAAACGGCATTACCAGCCACTCAAAGAAACCGGATGGTGTCCTAAAAGCAGTCTTCGGCACACTATCCTTAGCCACTCTCAACTGGTGAAATCCCGTTGCTAAATCCATCTGAGAAAACACCTTGGCTTCGTGAAGCTGATCAAACAAGTCATCTATTCTCGGCAATGGATACTTGTTCTTCTTAGTCACCTTATTCAGCTCACGATAATCTACACACAATCTCAACGACCCATCTTCCTTGGTTGCAAACACAACTGGTGCACCCCACTCGGACACACTACGCCGAATGAATCCTTTCTGCAAAAGATCATCAACTTGCACCCTCAACTCCTGCTGTTCCCTAGGCGCCATCCGCCTAAGAGGCATCACAACAGGTCTGGCTCCTTCAACTAGATCTATACGAAACTCGATCTCTCTATGCGGCGGCAACCCTTTGACTTCGTCAAAGACATCCTCGAATCCATTCGCGATTGGTACTAATGACAGTCCATCCCGTGGAACAACCAGCGAATACATGAAGCTCATGAAGACGCCTTCTTCATGCTTACATCGTATCACAATCTTACGCCCCTCCACATTCTCGACTGTCACTTCCAACCTCTCGCAATCAACCTTCGCCGCATACTTCCTAAGCCAGTCCATACCCAAAATAATTCCGAACCCCGCAAAGTTCAGAACAAAACAATCACAAACAAAAGAGCAATCATGACTCGATACAATCAGACCACGGCATAACATACACAAACAAGACGAACCCCCAACTGGATTAGTCACAACCAATGGCCTATCAACAATATCCGGTCCCAAACCCAACCGGCCTACAAGTTCGTTGCAAACAAAAGAATGCGATGCCCCAGTATCAAACAGAACTCTAACTGGTACACCACATAGGAAAAGAGTACCTTGAACCACCACACTCTTTCCTTTCTCTTCAGCAGTAGGAGCTTTCGAAGACGACGGAACAGCTCCCAAAGCATAAGCTTGCACAATCTGCTTGTCCCTCCTCGGTTCTGGAAAATTCTTCCTGAAATGTCCCGGCTTGTCACAGTTGTGGCACTTCGCCGGCGCTTTCGGATTCTTGCAATCCCTGGAGAGATGGCCTTTCTGCTGACAGTTGTAGCAGGTCACTTCGCCCTTCGGCTTCTTCTGGCCATCCTTACCCTTCTGCTGCTGCTGCTTCCTCTTCTTGTTTCCACCCTGCTGGGGTTTAGACTCTTCCCTGGTCACAGCAACTACAGATCCTTCCTTAGGAAACAGACTCTCATGCCTGAGAGCCTTCTCCACAAGCTTCTCAAATGAATCGTCCAAATGATCCACTAACTGCCTCCCAAGATAACTATCGAAGCCTGTCACAAACTTCTCATTCTTCTGATAAGCAGATTCAATATATGACCGGGCATACTTGGACAAAGCTTCAAACTCAAAAACATACTCAAGGACTGATCTTCCACCTTGCTTGAGCTCCACGAACTTCTTGAACAGAACAGACTTCTGCGCTGTAGAAATGAACTTAGCCTCAAATCTGACTTGGAATTGCTCCCAAGTAATCTCTTCCTCCGGAGTATTGATGGTAATAGAGTTCCACCAATCAGAAGCTCTCCCTTGAAGCTGTCTTGATGCTAACTTCCTCTTAGTTGCATCCTCAATTCCCAAATCACCAAAAATTCTTCTACAAGCATCTATCCACCTCTGGACCTCAATAGTTGATTCTGTTCCCAAGAAAACCTTCCCTCCAAGAGCAGTGTAGTCCTTACACAGCTTAGCAAAATCCACCGGCTTTGGAGTTTGGACTTGAACCCCAACATCAACTGCTGTCCCCGGAACTGGTATCCTTCTCATGATCGAAGTCATCATAGCTTCGAACATAGCTGCATAATCAGCAGTTCCTTCAGTAGCACGGCCTTCCCTAGCAGCTGGCCTCCCTCTTCGACTCATTCTCAATATCTATAAAAAGGAATTATCAGAACATCTTAGAGAAACAACTGCATAAAAGACTCAAACTCTACTAATCTGCCATATTATATATAGTAGTCATCCATCAAAATTACAATTACGTCTCTCATACGTAGTTATGTCAGCGAGCGTTGGGTAAAATCGATTAACCAATGCTCTGATACCAAATGTGACGACCGCCTATGACCCCTGCACCGAATCTAGAGATAGTGCGTTGTAAGGTGTGCCAGGCGACCATGGACGATTGTCAGGGTAAATTAAAAACAACAGAATCTATCGTATTACTCACAGTGCATGGACAAAATACAATAGAACATATATATAGTGAAGCTTCACAGAATAGAATCCCATCAATAAAACTTCATAGGAGTTGAATACAAACATCTGAATAGTCAATACAACAAGCCTCACTACATATCACTCAGAGAATACAAAACAGCGGAACATCCAGTACATATAATAAGAAGATAATATGCAACCCTCCAGCTCGTCTTCGATATCAGCATCGTGAGAAGAGAACAGCACCTGTCACCTGCTACCTAGTCTGCCCGTCCCAAAAATGGACGAACAGCCCAAGGCAATAAGAGTTAAAACATAAAGCCTTGAGTCAGACAACAGTCTTAGTGAGCAGTAAATTAACTAACAACATACCAAAAGAGCATAAAGGAAAAGGAATAGGAATACAACCCTCCCACTCCAACCTCTTTCTACAGTGATAGCCCCCAAACACACACTAAGTAGAAGCAAACATAGCAGAGCATACAAAGTAAAGTAAATCAATTATCACTCGAGTCAAGGGCGATGTTTTCCAAGTACAAACCCCCAAGGCCTAAACCAAGATCAGATAAGCACCTAGAAAATACCGCTCTTGAGACCGAATGACGATACAACCAAACATCCATGACTCTGGCTATCACTGTTATCATTGCTTCAATATCACCGATAATTGAATGACCGGCACATTCTTTCAGCCGTCCGTTAAGGGCTAATGGTAACCCCGGTTCTAGACATAACTCCCGCACGTTATCATGACCCATGCCTAGGACTATCGAATCTGCCCAGAGTACTTGACTACCCAATCAGTAGCCTTCAGGGACTATCGAATCTGCCCAACGTACTCTTGCTTTGAGCATGCTAGAACCTTCAACAACGATGAGATCTCAGCCTTCTAGTCGTCCTCCTCGACAACTATTTCCATACTAGTTCAAGCGCCTCTCGAGCATCCATTATCCTCAACCCGAGCCATATCACCGAGTTACCAACATGCTTGGAATGATCCCGTCTGGATTAGACCAAGACTATCTCATATCATGCTTCGCTTCATCACATCTTCGCAAAGTCTCATCTCAACATCATCATCAAATCTATGCATAAGAGCTTCATCATTCGCTACATATGCCACAAGCAGCTTTCCCAATTCAAGAGCCTTTCTCTTAGCTTTTGAATCATCTTCGGTCTAAATCAAATCATCAATCATCTAATTCATAGCAATCAATCAAGTCAAACATTAATCAAAGCAATCAAGCATTCAAATATGATCTAAGTAGACAATTATAACAATAATGGCAATTCCGTAATTAAAGTGTTGAAAGTCTAATAAGCATGAAAACATGAACAATATCTCTATAATCTTGATGAATGAACTTGCATAGGTTAACATGTAGTAAAATGGATGTAACATCATCATGAACAATGGATCTATATGGATCTACACTTAGGATGAAGAAAATGTATGGAAATCACTATTTTAACACCAAATCGAGCCAACAATCCGATATACTCCTTTGGATCCGTGTGAGAGATAATCACCACTCACCAAATCACCTAAACAACCCCAAATCAACACGCTTCAGATCTGGACAGCGAAGGATCAAGCTTGATCTATCACGAATCCGCTTCAAACGAAGAAATCTCACTTCAAAGGATGAAGATCTTCAACTTTAGCTCTTGGATCTTCGATCTTGATCTTCGATTTGGATGAAAGGAAGCACTAGATTAGAGTGGAGAAAAGAAGTGAAGAAGTGTAGAAGTCGAGCTCTCAAAATGGCAGCACTTCGTCGCTTCGAAATCCGGATCCCAAAAATGAAGCCAACCCCCTTCTATTTATAGCTGAAAATTCACTAAGTCGTAACTCGGAGTTAGGTCGTCTCCGACCTACGACCTAAGACCCCTCCGACCTAGCCTCTTCCGACCTATCAACCTCCGACTTAACAAACCCCAGACTCTACGACCTAACCAAAATGCGCATCCGCGACCTAACGACATAACGCCTCAACAACCCAGCGACCTAACAGTGTAATAGCCTAGCGACCTAAAAAAAAATGTTACGACCTAACACTTAGACCCACGCGACTTAACACTAAACTACTAGGTCGCTCACTGTTACCCAGCTTCTCTAGGTCGTTGCCGACCTAACTATACTAACAAGATAACCACTAGGTCGTAAGCCCTCTTAACTCGCTAACATCCCATAAGTCGTCAACGCTTAGGTCGTTCGACCTACCATACGACCTAACCACTTACTATCTAAAATTCTTAGGTCGCTAACATTCTATAGGTCGTTCCAACCGACCTAGTACTTAACCAATCCACTGCCTTAGGTCATCTAGACGATCTAACAACACAACTCCCAAACTTAGGTCGCTCACACACTAGGTCGTTAACTACTGGGTTTAACTCGCTACCCCTATAGGTCGCTCCAAACTGTCCACGACCTAAACCACCATGCGACTTATTATCTGAACGACCTAATACTTAGGTACGACTCAAGACAGTGCGACCTACCACTTAATCCTGGTTACGACCTAACTCTTAACTCGCATATCCCCTTAGGTCGCAGACTTTCTTTAAGTCGCTCACGACTTATCACCTAAGTCGCCAACAACCCATGACTCAACTCTTAGGTCGCGTACGACCTAGGACTTAGGAAAATTCCATCCAAAATCTGAAACAACTTAAAAATGCTGAAAATTCCAGATTTTGACAAACTTTTCGATCCGTAAAAATACGGGTCGTTACAGCATTCGTCCATACAAGTTGTCAAAGGTCTGGACAAACCGAATCACCGTCTTCATCATCTTCACGGTATCCATTCGTAACGCTTAAATCAGATCGAAGTGGTTTTCGGATAATTAAATCTGATCCCGGTCTCTTCGAAACGATTAACGAAATTGGCCAAATACTTGATAGTTGGTTTTTTAACTATCAATATAACATTCATAAGCAGTCACTAGGCCCATATATAATTTTTCCCAAAATTTATTTCCAAAATATCTTTATAAGATATATATTCAAATCCCTTCCAAATTTTCAATTTTTTTGAGACAACTCAAATATTTATATCCATATCAGGATATTTCAAACCATCTCTTATTTCAACACCTAGAAAATATTTAAAAATATATTTTTCTAACCCCCTTACTTCCCGATACATAGGAAAGTTCTGTTTATTTCTCTTTTCTCAAAACCCTTCACAATTTATATTGTAAATTCTATAACTCATCTATAGCGAATTATATACGTCCCGGGTTCTTTTTTTAAATCTCTTTATTCAAAAGTATATACTTACTTCACCGAAATGAGTATTCACAAACCATTTCCTTCAAAAATATTTTGAAAAACCTTTTAAAATAAATATAGAAAGCACCACGTGGTATCAACCATGGATTCACAACTCAATGATTACATCTCTATCCTAGAGAAATCCAAACTTAACTGCAGGTAATCTCTGCCTCCGATTTCGCAATGAGTGTATACCATTACTTTCCGAAAACTTTATTTAATAATTATCTCAAACTGATGCTTATAAAGTTTCTATAATAATTTTCCAAGTTTAATTTAGGCAAATACTCTTAAATAAAAGCTATTATATAAAACTATATTAAAATTGAATAATTTATCTTTTAAAATAAAAATACTGATTAATTCTAATTTATTAATAAAATTCTAATCGTTTTACAAGGCTTGTTTATAAGACTTATAATTCATTTTGACAAATAAAAAATATTTAAATAACTAATTTTCTAGAATATTTTTATGCTAAAACATTTTTAAATTACTTAGTTTAATAATTAAAAATCCTCTTTTTTTAAGAACAAACTCAACTCCTCGACAAAATATATTTTCCAATTCCAATATAACCAATCTAATATTTATAAATCTCTCTTGATTTATCACCAATCGATTTACGTTCCCAATTTCATAAATCCCTTCTTCACATTTCCAAAAATAAAATCTATCATTTCTTTTTAAACCGATTTACCCATCTCATTATAAATTCTTACCATGAATTTATATCTTCAATTTATCAAATGAAAATCATTTCGCTTTATTTATAAACATTGTTTATAAATTCCATAGTCTCATTTCTAGTGTACAACAGTTTCACATCACTTAAATCCATTATAAATTTATTTCTAAATTAAGTTCCATTTATAGATCAATTTTTTAAATAACCCAAACTATATTCCAAAACCAACCCAAATCTCGATTTTACTTCCATCTCCTAATTTAGAAGTCTTATTTATTATCTAATATAACCAATTTTATGTTTATATCCAAATTCCCTTATATTTCCCAATCTACTTCTCGATTTTAAAAACCTTTTATATTTAAACAGGTATCACTTAAGGATTATTATTTAAAATCCTTTATATACATTATTCCAAAATCTTCATTTTAAATATCACGGAATCGTCGAGTACAAAATCTAACCATTTATTTTATCCAAATAAATTTCTTCAATCAATCCAAAATTCAATATAAATATTTCACTTCCTAAATCCCTTTTTTAATTTCTTTTCAAATTCAAAATATGTATTTATGGTATTTTAAAATACCAAAATCTAAGCCAGTGATACCATAGCATCTAATAAATTCAAATCACACTATAATCTATCACAGAGTATTCAAACATATCATATACCACTATATATGAAATTAAATTCAACATTTTGAGGAATCTAGTTGGATCCCTCCAACCTGTTTCCCTGCAACCACAGATGTTATATAACATAAAAATACCAATCCAGCTTCGAGGCGGGATATCATGGTAATATAGGGTCATCCGCTATTATGCGGAGCGCACAAGATTTCATCCTCTAAAATATGCGGAAATAATCAATCCAACTACTAATATATACTACTATATATATTATAACATTCATCTGATAATAATAATTATCAAATCATCAAATTAACCAATAATTTAAAATTTTCAAAATTTAAATTAAACCAGCAATCCAAAAATGAGTGAGATTTAATCACCTTGTTTTTTATTGTTGCTTTCGCGTTCTGTTTGGTCTATAGTCGAACGACGTTCGACTTTAGCCCCATATTTTCGCTCGTTCCAATTGTAAGTAATTCAAATCTATTTCAAGGAGGATGACAACACGATCCCAACGCGACAGATGGAGCCTCGTTTGGACCTTGAATGAGTAAGTTATTTAATTTATAAGAATTTGTATTAATCTAAAACATAGATTATAAAAATCACTTTGAAAAGTCAATTACCCAAACTTTTTCCCAGCCCAGACCGCTTCTATTCTCCTTTCCCCTTTTTTTTATTGAATCGGCCCACAGCCCAAACGAAAACAAAAAAAAAGAAACCGAGCTTCTTCTTCCCTTTCTATTTCCTATAGCCTGTACAAGAACATCACCACGGCCGTGCACGCACACACGATGACACCACGAATGACATGCCGCAACCACAAACCAACCTCACCAACGAGCTTCTCCTCCCATTCCCCACGCGCTCGACCCACTAACATTGCTCGCTACCCACCCTCGTTCATCGCGACCTGCTCGAATCTGCTCTAGACCGTACGAAAATGTCGTGATCACCCAAACATGACCGGGCTTCACCAAATCAAGGGCCTAGGTGCAAATCAATGTCACGAATTCGAATATCACCTCAGAACCCCCCATCGAGCTCTCGATCGTCGTGAAACGCAAACCCTAGTTCGAACACAAAACAGACGACTACCAAATCAATGCCGCACCCACTATAACTTATACCAGATCGAAGCCCTTCCAAAAACTTGAATTTCGAAATTTGTTGAGGAATTTTTAGTTAAATATCTTCGGAGATAAAAAAATTTGAAGTTTGATGTTTTCAATTTTTCTTTGTTTTCTGTTTACTGTAACTTGCGTGCACCATTTTAAAAATGTAGGAGACGTGTTTTTAACGGAAAGGGTTCACATCATAGGGTGGCTTGGAATTGAAAGAAAAGAAGGTGATGTGAAAGGTTGACTATGTAATATATTAATTTAATTTTCAAATTGTCTCGATTACGCAACTTAAAATCTCGAACCCCTATCGAGGCGTGCCGCTAGGCGTTTATAATGTTATACCCATATTCTGAACGCAATGGAAAAGGTTTCAAGTCCTAATTCGATTGTATGGAGAAGATAGCTTTTTGAACCCAATTATTATATTGAATTTTCGATATTAATTTCAACGCGTTTCTATTTCGTACGACCAAACGATAATTCCAATTGCTACAAAATTTGAAATTTGATAATAATACACTATTACGGATCCAATGAAACTTGTTTCGTCGAATTCCAAGACTATGCCCCAGAAGGCAATTTTAGCTCGTCAATTTATACAAGTTATTTTTAAAATTGAGTAAATCGCTTATAAATCCAATTTAAAATTTTTATTACCTTCATTCTTATTAATATAAATTTAATAAGCCTTTAAATTATTTTTATCAAGCTTAAAACTCAAGATTCAATCATTTAAGTAAATTCCAGTTATTTAATTATCTAATAAATCATTATATTTGAAATTCAAGTTAAAAATTACTTTTAAATATTTAAAATCAATTAAATACTCCAATTTCAAATAACCAAAATTTTGGGTCGTTACAGTTCCCGTATAGGTGTGGGAAAATATACCAAGGATTCCCCTTGGATTTAAAGTATTAAATGGCTCGGTACCTTTAGGGATGTTAAAGGGTTTACTTCAGAGTGGAAGTTATTAAATTGTTAGTTGGTCTACCTCTTCTTTATGAAGTCTTAAATAACCTAAGATAGTGCCCAATAGGAAAATGGGTTCTGCTTTATATCTAACAAGAGGTATTAAGTAACTAAAGTGGGCATTTTCTTTGACTTAAATTAGGTAAGTCTAAATGGAATTTCGACTGTAGAGGTTGGAAAGTTATGTCAATGTTGTTGATAAACCGGTACTTAGAAGTAGGGTTAGCTTATAGGCTTGGACTACTAGCGGTCCCGAGCGATCGTTAGCAAAGACTTGGTTTATGCCCTAATGGATTTTGCTTCCTGCTAATGTAGAATTCATATGGGATATCCAAAGACCTCAAAATTTAATCCATTGGTTGTTTGTCAGAGATGGGCTAATTAACCCTTAGCTAAGTCTATGAGATGCGTTAATAATACAGCTATTTAAATTATAAAGCCTTATCTAGAGATTATTGGCCATCGTAGCTAAGGGTCACACTACACTAAATGTTATTAATAACAATGCAAAATATGGTTAAATAGCGTTTCAATATGATGTGCCATGTTAGTTTTTTTGGCTTAAAAATTATAGCGTTTTGGACACCTTCGCACCTAAATATACCAAAAAATGAAAAGTTAAGCAGGCAAAATTTCTCATTCCCTCTTATTTTCATATTCCAAGGCTCAATACCTGAAACTATGGTAACCCTACTTTTCAATCATAGTCCTCCCTTTCAAACCCTAAGTCTCTCATTTCATCATCCTTCAACTCGACCATCCCGCTTGCAGTCTCTCCGGCAAACAAGTTTGTAGGTCAAGTTTCTTCCAAGTCTCAATTTTGATCGATTTTGTATGTCTTCTCACCAAAACCCCTAGTGTTTTCGAATTTTATATACGTTTCTTTTATCAAAAAACTAAGGGGTAACATAAATTTTCTATTGCAGCTAAATTTTGTAGGTTATGCGAAGTTAGACTTCAACGAGTTGTGTCATCTCTACTGTAGCTTCCATCATCCCCGCCTCTGTCTATAGTGTCGCAACAGTCTCAGCATCCTCTACCTGCTCAATTCTTTGAAGTTTGATGTATACTGGAGTCCTAGTTGATTCTGCAGATCATCTGAGCTTGTTATACATGAGTAAATCCAATTACTAAAATTTTTGTTTGATTAGTAAGTGTTGTTTGATCAATGCTTGAGTCAGTTAAACTTAATTATTATTTAATTGATTTTGTAATCCTTTTTCTACTTAATTATTGATTCAAATTAATTGATTCTTTAGTCTTTTAATTTCTTATTTAATGCATTTGATTAGTTGCTTGTGGGCATTTATTTTATTCTCTCTTTTGTGCATTGAACATATATTTTTCCACTACAAACAAGTAACGATATTATTCTTTCCCTATAGGAAATATACATGTTTTGAGCTTGCAATGGAGGTAATGAACATGGTGAATACATTTATTTTTTATCCCTATGGCTATATCACATCAACTTAAAGGCTTGGTATACCATATCAGTTAGGTACATTAAAAGCTATGAATTAATTATATTGTAAAAAAATTATATGGAAGTAATCAAATATCAAAAGGAATATTATTAAATGCACTATAAATATGGATTACTTTTGTTGCTCATTTCTCCTTCCTTATTAAACTTTACAACCAATTGGTAATTTAAATCATACTTATATATGCAGAATACACTTGAGTATGCAGTTAACTTCTACTTTGAAGTAAACAACATACAAATACTAAAGAACCAAATCATTATCTCAGATTTATCTTGATGACCCTATAGCTTAGTAAATAATTAATGTCATCTCACCGGTTTATTAATGGAGTTAAAAAATCAAAGTCTTAAAATAGTGATGATTTTTCTTACTTAATTCGATATGGATGTACTAGCAGGTTCTAGGGTAGTGAAATATTATATGTTCGAAGTGTAGCTTAGTGAATGTATATTTGTTAATTAGGTTTAGTATAAAAATCTGCATTTATTCTAATATATAGGAAAACTTTCTAATTAGGCCACAAAAAATAACTTATTTCAACTTTAGGCCTCGTTTAAAACTTATTACAAAAATAGGTCTAGTTTTGTGCAAATATGGATTGCGCAAGTGTATTTTTTTTTAAACTAGTTTGTACTTGTGTAAATTTGGAATGCGCAAGTGTTATTTTTGAAAAAAAAATTATGCTTGCGCATTTTTGGAATGCACAAGTATAAAATGTTGTATGAAGCAAAACGAGGTCTATTTTTGTAATAAGTTTTGAACGAGGCCTAAAGTTGAAATAGGTTATTTTTTCGGGTCTAATTTGAAATTTTGTCCTAATATATAAGATAGTGGAAATGGATTGTGTATACATATGAGATGTATGAACTAATGTTTGCAGTGTAATGTAATCAAGAAAGAAAAGAATGTGGGAGGAAGATAGTAATGTATAGAGCTTTTCAAATAATACTAAGTAAGCTAGGTATGAAAATAGATACATGCTTAAAACAGCAGCTATATAGGATAGTGGTGGATATAGAAGGATAGAGGTACAAGGACTTAAGTAATGTATACATATTTGACTGGTGCGACCTGTTGTTGATTAACAAAGTAAAATGAAATCTAGGTTTTAACATAGTAAACAAGAATGTGTTTGGGTAGGAAAATGGAAGATAACAGACAGCAAACATGTAAAGGATGCTATTTAGTCCCATGTCTTCCAAAATATGAAAAATAAAATTGTATATATGTAATAAGAGATGGAGAAGGAGATTGTTCCTTCGGGGACATCCAATAAAATTAAAATGAAACATAGAAGATTAGCATGGCCATTACGCAAGGATGAGGCACACAAATCGAGAAATGGTCCATTTTTTTAACCCTTTTTACTTTTTGATTCATTATATGGCCTGCCATTGCCATTGGTTTGGGTTCAGCTCTATAAAATCCTATCATTGCCAGGCTCATGTAACAATCTGCCTATGTACTCCTCGTGTGCAGCTGCTCTATGAATTTTCATCTTTATCTCCTTTATAATCTCATAGCAACAACTAGCAGAGGGTTTATGTGAGAAATGCGGATTAAGGATCTTAAGGCTAGAATTAACACTAGAGGGGGGGTGAATAGTGTTTTAAGAAATCTGTTAATCTTTTTGAGTTTATCTTAATTTGTTAACAATGTATACACTAATCAGACACAGATATAAAAACACAAAATAAAACACAGATGCAAATATAAAGTAAAAGCAGTAAAGGAAAGAACACACCGGATTTTATACTGGTTCGGAGTTACCCTACATCCAGTCCCGCACAACTAAGTACGGATTTCCTTTCAAAAGCAATTCAACAATTACAACCCTCGATTTCAAGGCTACGAGGTATACCCTCCAGAATACCAATCCTCTGGGTAGGGATACTTGATTTACCGGGCAACAAGTTCACCCAATTGATTTCCAGGGCTACAATCACACCTTTTCTCGCTTGATTGATTTACAAGGCTACAATCACACCTTTTCTCGCTAATATATTACAAAGAAACCTATAACTTTGAATAGCACTGAGAACCTTGTAGAGATAGTGATGGAGAATCAAACTAGAAGTAATCGAGTATGATTCGATGTTGATTTTGGCAGAGTAATGGTATGATTTTGTAATAAGAAATGTGGAAGATGAAGAGGAGTGAAAACCAGAAAAAAGTGATTAAAAATTCGTTGAAACTGACCCCTATTTATAGAAAACCAACAGCCATGACCATTCATGAAGAGTTATGGCGAATAGACACTTCTTTTGAAATTTGAATTTGAACTTCAACTGTCACTATGTCGACATACTACCTAGGGGCATGTCGACATCCCTCAGCCAAAAATGAAAATTTGAATTTCTATAAAAACAATATTTATCTTATATAAAAACTATTTAAAACTTTATAAATATACTTGAATATAGTTGAAATTCATAAGTAAATATAAAGAACAATATATACATATTTTAACTATAATTTTATATTTAAATCTAAGTATAAATATTAAAAGTTAAAATATTATTTGAAAAGACATTTAAAATCAGGAGTATTTTGACTTTGAAATTAAAGATGTTTTGAGGCTAAAATTATTTAAAATCAGGATAGAGAGTTTTGAATCTTTTAAAAGGAAAGTTTTGAAATCATTTAGAAAACAAGATAATTTTGTAAAAACATTTTGAATTAAAATTAGTGGATACAAAACAATGTCCTACTAGATTTTCGTAGGTTCCATCCTACTTAGGGTTCCATCCCTTTAACGGGCTCGAAGTGGATTCCATTCCATGAATAAATTGGATATTAAGATGCCAGTGCTTTTCTACGAGTTTTAACAAATATTCCTAATAAAACAGACTTAACCTTGAACTCTTGATAATCTTGATACTCATGAGTCTTCTATTCTGTATCTTGAATCTCTATACTGTACAGTCTTAATTCTTGGTACCTGCATGGTTAGATCCTGCAAATACATATATATCTAAACTTGTAATGTTAGTATTTATATTTTATAATCTATTCTAAGGTTGTTGTCATCAAAACCATCATCTCAAGGACTAACAATCTCCCCCTTTTTGATGATGACAACCTTTGTTTATAAAATATCACTTCTATCCTAATAACTCCCCCTAAAACTAACAACTCCCCCTTAATCTATGCCTAACTTCCCTATTTTATACTTCTCCCCCTTTGTCATCAACAAAAAATTTACTCCCCCTTACTCTTGGACTTTAGTACCTGCATTGATAAACTATACAACAGAATATATATAGATTAAGAAATAATGATACATATAAGCATAATAACTTTAACTAAAGACTATATTCATTTTAATGTATATATATACATGTTTCACACAACAAACTTCAAACCAAATGAAATCAATCCACACAAAGTATCAATCCAAACCAAATCAAACAAATTAATTCAAACAATTCAATCAAAGAAAGAAAATTAAATGTTACGAGGAACATCAACCCATCCTTCTTCTCCAAAGATAGGGTCTTGTTTGATAGCATCCCAATTTTCATTTTCAACAGATAGAGAAACTGGAGGATGTGCTTCGTTATCGTCTTTGTGCGGGGAGGAGATCATCCAACGAATTGCATCGAAGTGTCTCTCTTGTTCCTTGATCATCTGCATTTGACTTAATTCTAAGTGACGCTGATTACAGAGGATGATAGAGAGAATATTCTTGAATGAATTAAGTGTTTCTTCAAGATTTTCAGATAGATTATGAATAGGATTGGCCGTAATTGAATTAGAGAAAGAAATGAAGGATATAGATAATGAGAAATAAATTTCAGTGAAGATTTCTGGAAGACAAAGGTATATATAGGTGTAGAAATTCATTTGAAATGAATAGACATTTGGTAGTTATTCAAATTTTAAATTCAAAATCAATAGTTACTTCTGACCAGTACATGTCGACATGGTCTAGGGGGGTATTTCGACATACTTTAGTGAAAATTGATGATAATTTTATCTTGTGAATAATGATGTATATATATATTTCTATAATATATTAACATTTATTCTAGATATAAAATGAGCTAGATAACAGGAAGGAAATTCAATTTCATTGCATTATTGGATAATACAATGATTAAACATAAGGAACTACACGAACATTCGAAATAAAACAAACTAAGACAAATACAATAAGATACTAAAAGATAAAACTAGTTAGAAGATGAAGATGATGAAGATAGTCCAAGTTTCTTGCTAACTTTTGAAAAGAACTTGTTCATCTTCGAAGACATATTATCCAACTTCTTACTAACGGATCGTTTTAAAATCCGTTGATTCTCCACAATTATCTTTTGGTTTTTGAGAAGGGTTTTGTTGGATCGATTGGAAGGATATTCAATACTTTCTAAGGATGTTTCACCTTCTTCTTCTTCTTCTATTTCCATTTCATCCCTTTCTTCTTCTTCTTCCTCTTCCATTTCTTCATGAGCCAAACGCTCTTCCTTTTCGGTAAGAGTCTCATAAGGTTGAAAAACATATGGGATTTTCATGAGAGAAATGTTTGAGATATTAAAAACTTTTCTAGAGACAAATTCTTCACCTTTGAAATCCACTCCAAAATAGTTGAAAATCCGAGTAAGATAAATTCCATGGTATAAAGTGTTTTCTCCCATTTCAAAATTTTTAGGACGAAGTTCATCCAAAATTACTTGCGCCCAATTGATGTCATAATTTCTGAAAATACCAAAAAGTGCTTTGCACACTTTTGAGGTAGGATTGTTAAAATTACCCGATCTTGGGGTCAAAGTATGTTGTAAAAGAAGATTGATAATCCTTGCTTTAGGACGAAAGTTTCGGTTTTTAAATTCAAAGTTTTCATCTCCTTCAAAAATATGATGAAATGTCTCACGATCATGTTCATCGATTTTAAAATTAGAAAGATCCATTCCCGTGTTTTTGCAATTGAGAATGGTACCCAAGAGATCACAATTCAAAACAATTTGAGTCCCTTTGACACTATTCCAAATCTCATTCTCATTTCCATTATAAAAACCACAGTTTAAATTAGCATAAAAGATTTTGACAAGATTAGGATAGCAAACAAAATCGTTTTGAGAAGAGTCAATAAGACTTAAAACACCATTTTTTGCGAAAAGAGAATCAATTTCATAAGAAGAAAAATCTTGAAAATAGCAAATTTTCCGGGATGGACTTTGGCATAATTAGCATAATTGATCTATGCTTTAATTGCCTCCGGATCATTGAATAATTGCTCTTTGATTATTCTGGAAATTCTCATGGTTGAGGGGTTGCTTGAAGAAGCCATTAGAGTAGAGAGTGGAGAGCTTTAAGATATGAAGAGAGAGTTTGAATTTGAAAATGAAAGTGAAAAGATATGATAAAAGATAGTGGATAAATAGACTTTCAAAGGACATATTCTCTGGTCAAAAGGTATCTTTTCAGAGAAATAAATGAAGTGAAAAGGTGGAGGGAAATTCAAACATTTGAATTCAAAATTTGAAATTCAAATTAAGGAGGCATGTCGACAACATGGTAGGGGCCATGTTGACATGTACCTGTGAATTTTCATGATATGATTTTCCTAAGATATCTAATATATATAAATATTATTATTAATGTCTATATTTCTGAAATATTATTTTACTTATAATATTTTTCAGAATGTGTCAAAAATAATAAAAAATAATAATAAAATAATAAAATAATAGTAAATATAGAAAATAAATTTTAAAATTCAAACAACATATCAATTTAAAATCAATCAATCAAACAATCAAGCAACTAATTTTATGCAAGCAATTTCAACCAATTGTATTGTAAACGTGTACCTTTTTCTGAGTCCGTTTCTTTGAATTCGTCGGAGTCGTGAACTGCAGTAAAACACAAATTCGAGTTATCCGTCTTCTGATCATCATCATTTGAGGACGAGTCTGAGTCATCTAGAGTAGCAGTAAATGCATGCTTCTGTTTCTTTGTTGGTTCATTGTTCATAGGAGGATTCTGCCTTTCTGGATACGAACAGTTCTTTTTTATATGACCTGGTTCGTCACAATTGAAGCATTTGATAAAGTTTGGTACTGTAGTCTGATTGCCGGAATTCTTAAAGTTGTTTCTCTTGGAACTATTCAATTTTCTGTACTTCAGAAATTTTCTAAAATTTCTGGTCATAAATGCTATCTCTTCATCATTGTCACTGTTTTGAGTCTGATCCATCGGTCAATGCATTGAATGCCATTGATTTCTTTTCAGATGCTTTGCTTTCTCTTCTCCCGATCATTTGAACTTCAAACGACATTAGATTTCCAATCAATTCTTCTATCTTTAAAGTACTGATGTCATTTGCCTCTTCAATTGCAAGTGTCTTTTGATCCCATTCTAGAGTGAGAGAATTCAAAAAATTTCTGACTTGATCTTCTTCCGAAAATTCCTTTCCCAAAGATATTAAAGAATGCACAATATCTTGAAATCGACTATACATATCTGAAATAGACTCATTAGTATTCATTTTAAATAACTGAAACTGATTTGTGAGCATGGAAATTTTGGTCTATTTAACTTTGCTTGTTCCTTCGTGAGTTACTTGCAAAGTTTTCCAGATTTCATATGCAGACTTACAAACTGACACTCTATTAAATTCATTTCTTTCAAGTGAACAAAACAGAATATTCATTGCCTTAGAGTTATTTTGTGCAACAGTCTTTTGCTCAGTGGTCCACTGTGCAAAATTAGTTGTGGGTTCATAATATTCAGTTTGTGTAATATTCCAAGTATCTAATCCTACATATTGTAAATATATTCTCATCCTACATGCCCAATATGCATAGTTACTGCCATTAAAAAGTGGTGGTCTGGCAGTAGACTGACCTTCTACAAATGAACTAGTGTTAGAAACAGTACCAGTGTTGGTAGCCATTTTGAAAACTTTTCAAAAAATCAGATTATGAAACTTTTGAAAACCAATGCTCTAATACCAAATGTGAGAAATGCGGATTAAGGATCTTAAGGCTAGAATTAACACTAAAGGGGGGGTGAATAGTGTTTAAAAAAATCTGTTAATCTTTTTGAGTTTATCATAATTTGTTAACAATGTATACACTAATCAGACACAGATGCAAATATAAAGTAAAAGCAGTAAAGGAAAGAACACACCGGATTTTATACTGGTTCGGAGTTACCCTACATCCAGTCCCGCACAACTAAGTACGGATTTCCTTTCAAAAGCAATTCAACAATTACAACCCTCGATTTCAAGGCTACGAGGTATACCCTCCAGAATACCAATCCTCTGGGTAGGGATACTTGATTTACCGGGCAACAAGTTCACCCAATTGATTTCCAGGGCTACAATCACACCTTTTCTCGCTTGATTGATTTACAAGGCTACAATCACACCTTTTCTCGCTAATATATTACAAAGAAACCTATAACTCTAAATAGCACTGAGAACCTTGTAGAGATAGTGATGGAGAATCAAACTAGAAGTAATCGAGTATGATTCGATGTTGATTTTGGCAGAGTAATGGTATGATTTTGTAATAAGAAATGTGGAAGATGAAGAGGAGTGAAAACCAGAAAAAAGTGATTAAAAATTCATTGAAACTGACCCCTATTTATAGAAAACCAACAGCCATGACCATTCATGAAGAGTTATGACGAATAGACACTTCTTTTGAAATTTGAATTTGAACTTCAACTGTCACTATGTCGACATACTACCTAGGGGCATGTCGACATCCCCCAGCCAAAAATGAAAATTTGAATTTCTATAAAAACAATATTTATCTTATATAAAAATTATTTAAAACTTTATAAATATACTTGAATATAGTTGAAATTCATAAGTAAATATAAAGAACGATATATACATATTTTAACTATAATTTTATATTTAAATCTAAGTATAAATATTAAAAGTTAAATATATTATTTGAAAAGACATTTAAAATCAAGAGTATTTTGACTTTGAAATTAAAGATGTTTTGAGGCTAAAATTATCTAAAATCAGGATAGAGAGTTTTGAATCTTTTAAAAGGAAAGTTTTGAAATCATTTTGAAAACAAGATAATTTTGTAAAAACATTTTGAATTAAAATTAGTGGATACAAAACAATGTCCCACTAGATTTTCGTAGGTTCCATCTTACTTAGGGTTCCATCCCTTTAACGGGCTCGAAGTGGATTCCATTCCACGAATAAATTGGATATTAAGATGCCAGTGCTTTTCTACGAGTTTTAACAAATATTCCTAATAAAACAGACTTAACCTTGAACTCTTGATAATCTTGATACTCATGAGTCTTCTATCTCTGTATCTTGAATCTCTATACTGTACAGTCTTCATTCTTGGTACCTACATGGTTAGATCCTGCAAATACATATATATCTAAACTTGTAATGTTAGTATTTATATTTTATAATCTATTCTAAGGTTGTTGTCATCAAAACATCATCTCAAGGACTAACAGTTTAGTCCTATATGCACTGCTTGTACTGCCGTATGTGTAGTATATTCATACGGTCATATGTACTGCCTTGCATGTTACAATTAGGAAGCAAACAAGAGTTAATTTGAAAATCAATCAATTAATTTACCAATATATATTCACTTAGCTACTCTAATCAGATCCTTAATTATTGTTTTAATGGGATAAATGGAGGATGCCCGATTGGTGATGAGAAGGCCACCTAAAAAGGAAGTTGCTTGCATCACATACATGCATGCATGCTTGTTTCTTTCTTCGTAGGCTCTTCTCCTCTCTTTTTAAATGATCAAAGTATGCTTCTTCTTCTTCTTCTTATTCAATTGCATCTTAATTTCTTCTTCACCAAATTGCAGCCTTAATTTACCCATTACTTTTCTACTTAATTCATGTTGTACTTAATGACTTACAACCATTAATTGTGATTTATTAACAAATAAATATGCTACACAATTCCATTTCTTTCGTTTGCTCGATTATGCCAATATTGCATAAATTATAAAAATATTTTTTCATAATACTGTATTGATAGTCCACTTTCTCTGGTTTATCATCATTTACTATAGATTTTAATTACTTATAAACCTTACAATTTCTAAATAACAGATTAAAAGCATCCCAAATCTGTGTTGCTTCATTCTGCCGATGATGTCATTTGATTTAATAATATATTTGCTTCATCGTTCCTTCTTTCCTCAAAATATCTTGCATTACATATTTAAGCCCGTTCCATTTTAGAATCATTCAGCTTTTTCATCATTGAATGCATGCCTTTTAATTTTAGCGTTTACTCTCCTTGAACAATATGCACTATAATTTATTCCTTCACACACTTCAATGTCTCGACCATTACTTACATTTTTATACTTGAATTTCCTTATTTGACTTTTATTTTCGTTTCATATTGTATTATTTCACTATTTCATTTTCTTTCAAATTCAGTGCACGTATTATACTAAAGGTTGTTGCTACCTACCCTTAAATGTTTTTAATTCTTTATTTTACACCCTTCCCTAATATGCATATTGATTCACTCTTTTAGCCATGTGTGCATTTGAGGGAATCTTTAAGTTTTCCATAAACAATAAACACAGTTGAGTAAATTTTTTTTACCATTGGTTGCTTTATGCATAACGATAATCAGTTATACCTTTTTCATTTACTTAACTATTTAGTATGGTTTCAATCTAGCACATTTATTTGCTATTGAATTCTCTTTAGTTACTGGCACTATAGATTTGTCTTTGCTAGCAGCCACTCACAAACTTCACTAGAGGCTTTTCTTTTTGTTCTTTTAGAAATGCATATTTGTTCTTTTAGAAATGCATATGAATAATATTTATAAAATTTGAGACATTACCTATGAAAGTATTATACATACAATAACCCATGTTTAATAAAAGTCCACTAGTTTCTTCCATATATTTTTAAGTATTAAATGCATACATGAGAAAATAGTAACTCATGGTCTTAATTACTATATCCGTGTCTATAAATAAAAGTTACTTTCAAAAAATCAATAATAAAATGCTTTGAAATGATGCTCTTGATGTATATAAAAGTGAAATTGGATGAGATATGGATATGCAGCTTAAATATTGCCACTTAGAAGTTAGTATAAAACTGTACTTCATAGGTCTAGAAAAATGATCTAAATGATAAAAAATGAAGCTTCCTAACTAAACTCGGGAACTCGAGAATCATGCTACGAGAACGGGGAATTGTTTGGTCAAGCATTTTGTACATTATACTTTTTCCAACATTTCTTTTAACATCCAGGTAAGACTTAAAATTTTGTTACATGGTCTAATGTATGTTTTTAATGAATTTTTGTACTTTTTATCACATTTATGCCAAATAAAAATAATATTGCACCACAGTATTATATATAAGCCTGAACAAAATTAATGAATGAATCGATTTCATTTTGGTGAAGGTGCTCTCCGTGGTGCTTCCGTGGCTACTTCTTTTGGACAAGTTTATTGGAACAAGCTTAGTGGTGCATTCAGAAAGCTTAACCTTTTCTTGTCAACTTGTTAATTCATAGTAAGTGCCATGATATTTTTGGAAAATTTGGAATTCAATGATACATAGAAATATAATGATTCAGATTTTCCCTCTTAGAATCTTAATGTTAACCGTTATAATTGAAATTAAAACCTTTTAATCGAGTAGTTAGAATAAACAATGTTTCCAGAGATGTGTAAACTATAAGAGAGATAGGGTTCTCAGCATTCATGGTCATGGGCTGTATATGTAGGCCCAATAGTTTATTTCTCAGCTTATTTCTCTTGTACATGGCATATATATAAATGCTAATCACTCTGTTATTGTCAAGTAACATTTGTATTGTAAAATATAATTTCTTTCCAATAAAAGTTTTTCAGCAAAATTTCTATTATGGTATCAGAGCATAAAACTGCCAAACGACGGTATTGATTTGCTGATCATCTACTAGTTCTCATCACAGAATGGTTTTTTATCATCATTAAGCCATCCAGAAGAGGGTGTTAGAGTATTCTCATCATTCACCACCTTCGGTTGCTCTCAGAAAAATAGCATTCACATCATCTGAGAGTTGCAGTTTCCTCTTACCTATCTTGTTTCTCATCAAGAACCTCCTTCAAAGTGCCTCGCCAAGAAACTTGCATCAAGAACTGTAAGTCTGGCTGCACAGTGAAGATTTATATCAAGATCCTCGACATCATACTCTGGTAATTCATCATGGTTGGAGATGACGATGTTTCATCCACTCCATCAAGTGGATTTAAGAATCAAGAACCATCAGTTTCAGAAAATAACTCCTGCAGTATCATCAAACCAAAGAGTCATTTAGTAACCACTGCATTAGATGAAAACAATTTCATATTATGGAAGTATCAAGTTGAAACCAGCATAAAAGGTTATGGGTTAGAAGATTTTCTGTACGGAACCACAATTACCCCCGCAATAATGATCACAAATAGTAAAGGAAAGAGAGAGTCATCAACAAAGAATTCATTAATCATCAAAGGCAAGACAATTTACTTGCAGCATGGTTGCTATCATCTATCAGCTCAGGATTGTTATCACAGATTGTTGGATGCAAGACATCATGTGAGATATGGACTACAATACAACAAATATTCAACATACAGTCAGCAACAAGAATCATGTATTACAAGCGGCAATTGCAGAATTTAAAGGAAGAAAATATGACAATGAGAGAGTATCTGACCAAAGTGAAGTCCTACTGTGATCTTCTTGACAATGCTGGTCACACAGTGTCAGAAATAGAGCAAATTCTCACTATATTGAATGGTCTTAACATAGAATATGATCAGTAGTGGCTATTATATCATCACAACAAAACCTACCCAATATGTAGTATGTCCACTCAATTCTATTATCATATGAAGGAAGAGTTGAATAGAGAAAAGAAAGCAACATAGAATTATCAATCAACTATACATCAAACTCTAAAAACAAGAACCAAGGAAGGAGACATGAAAATCAAAATATCAGATAAGAACCATATAATCAAAGAGGTGGTACTACTCAGAGAGAAAGAGGCAGAAATAACAGATGGAACAACAACAGTGAAAGTGTCAAACATGTGAAAAACCTGGACACACAGCAAGGCAGTGTTACTTTAGACTCAACACAGAATACTACCCAAGTCAACAAAATCAAGGAAATCAAAGAAACTATGGTTCTAGTGCAAATGTAGCACACATGGATCAAAGACAAAACAATCAGACTGTAGGTTCAAGAATGCAGCATTTAAATTCAAAATGTCTAACCAGAACAGAGGACATTGCAAGTGAAGACTGGTATCCAGATTCAGGTGCAACCAATCACCTCACAAATAATCTTAGGAACCTTAATCTTGGCAATAAATATTATACAGGTATGCATACTATACATGTGGGAAATGGTGAAGCTATAAATATCACATATGTTGGAACTAGCAGCTTCCAAGGTAAAAGGCATCTTTATCTAAATAATTTATTAAGAGTTCCTCAAATTAAGAAAAATTTAATGAGTGTATCTCAATTTGCTAATAACAACAATGTGTATTTTGAGTTTCACCCTAAATTCTATATAGTGAAAGATTTACTAAATCAAGACATATTGCTACAGGGTAAACCGGACAAGGGGTTATACAAATTCAATTTTGGAAATACAAGAAAGAGCAAAGTTAGAAATATATGGTGTAATAGTTCTGAATCATATGCTAAGAATGGCAAAAAAAATATTTGATTTGTGGCACTATAAACTGGAGCATCCTAGTGTGAATGTTGTAAAACAAGTACTTAAGAATAATAACATTTCTTTTGATGTATATTTACCATATGTTTGTACTTACTGTCAATTAGGCAAAAGTCACAAATTACCATTTATATATTCAACCACGATTATTAGTAAGCCACTAGAACTAGTGGCCATAGATCTATAGGGGCCAGCACCAGTAAGTCTAACTATGGATTCATGTATTACATATCTTTTGCTGATGCCTATTCTAGATATACCTGGATATATTTTTTGAAATCAAAATCAGATGCATGTAAGGCTATAATACAGTTCATAAAACAAGCTAAGAAGCAAGTAAACTGTGAACTTAAAATATTTCAAATTGATGGAGGTGGAGAATACAAATCATTAAAAGAATATTTTCTGAAAAGAGGAATTGTTCATAGAACAACCTGTCCATATACTTCAGAGCAAAATGGGCTAGTAGAAAGAAAACGCAGGCATATAGTAGAGACAGAGCTAACTCTACTAGCACAAGCCCCTCTACCGATGAAATTTTGGCCAGAAACTTTTAACACTGTTGTATATCTAATTAATAGACTTCCTAACAAGGTACTCAAACACATGAACCCTATTGAGGTGTTATTTGGGGCTAAACCAGACTATCAAAGTCTAAAGATATTTGGATGCTTGTGTTTTCCATGTCTTAGACCATACAACAATCATAAATTGAGTCTTAAATCTACCCCTTGCACCTTTTTAGGATATGGAAATAACCAAAAGGGATATAGGTGAGTAATGATGGTAGGATATTTGTTTCAAGACATGTAGTGTTTAATGAAAGCATTTTTCCATTTGTAGATGAAAATATCAAAACAACAAAGAAGGTGTATAACAAAAGCAACATGTCAATTCCTTCAATATCTGTGATATCTGACCGGAATACTAATCAAACTAGTGAAGGCATACAGAGAAGCCAAGGACCACAACACACAATATCCAGAGAAGCCACTGGATCAGGTCATTATTCACATGAGCTCTCCAACACCTTTAACAACACAAGTCAAAACAATAATAACAACTCAGATCAAAGAGAATCCTATTCATCAAAGTCTTAACATACAGATGATAACACCAGTACTCATGAATCACCACCTGCAAGAACAGGACATCATATGATTACTAGATCAAAAGTGGAATATTCAAGCCCAAAGTTTATAGTGCACAGTTAGATCAAACAGAACCAAGCAGCTATGAAGAAGCAATTACAAATAACAATTGGAAACAAGCAATAAATGAAGAATATGATGCTCTAATCAGAAATAAAACATGGAGTCTTGTATCAATACCAGAAGATAAAAATGTTATTATAACGTGCAAATGGACTTACAACATCAAAAGAAACCCAGATGGAAGCATATCAAAATATATAGCAAGGTTGGTAGCTAAAGGGTAAATCAACAGTATGGTTTCGACTTTAATGAAACATTTTCTCCAATGGTCAAATCAACTACAATAAGGATCATTTTAACCATTGCATTATACAGAAAATGAAAAATTAAACGGTTGCACTACAAGAAAAAACTAGTTTAACAACTAATAAATAATGTTGTTAAAATACTTTTAAAACGTTTTTCATAACGTTGTTACATCCATAGTTGTAAAAGGGTTGACTTTTTTAAAAACATTTGTAAAAAGGTTGTTAAAAATGTTGTAAAAGTCTTTTCTAGCACACTTCATAAATGTTGTGAAAATCTATAAAATGATGACCAACTTTATTATAATACTATTTAAGTGTTGTAATGCATAGATTTGGCTACATTTCTATTTTGTTGTTGCACCGTTATATGCAACGTCAAGAAAATATAATATATAATCGTTAGACAATAATTTAAAGTAGTTGTTTGTGCTACTTTCTTAAGACGTTGCATCATTTAGTTCAACGATGTTTGCAAAACATTATTAATGTCATTATTCACTGCATTTTGCGTATGTTGTAAACAGGATAATAATAATGATTTGCAAATATTCTAAATAAGTTTAGAGAACATCATATAAACACTACAAATTGCATTTTTATTAATATTCGTATAAATGCTGATATAATACAAAGAAATGAAGTAATGTGTTTAACTATAAATCATCACATATTACGGTCGTTATAAAAATTATCATCAATACAGCATAAATAAGAACATTTTTATTTCATAAAAACAAGTTATATTACATGAACATGGTAATAAACTATTACATCAAACATGGTATACACTTGATTTCCTATTAAAAGATTTGGCTGCCCACATTAACTAAGATAAGAGCTTTTGTAAAATAGAAATAGCCCATGCTTGAACAACCTGTGAAACATCAAGATGTCCAAAATAGCAAAAGTAGCTCCTTTCATTGTTCCTGAGAAAAAAAATATTTCATCATTTTAAAAAAGTACACCTATGTTCTAAATAATACATATACGATGAGCATAAACATGTTAATATCACAACATACAGATAGAATTCAATTGTTAGTTTTATTTAATAAAAGTTTAGATTGCCTTGCGAATTTATATGCTGTAAACATATCACCAAACCGTCTTCCCTTTGTGATTGCCAAGTTCATTGAACAACTAATGTAAAATAAAGTAGTTTGTATCTACACACGTAATCATTTATTATAATCATTTTTACTAATTAAAAGGTATAAAAGATAAATTCAACCAAGTTATCTAAAATAACAAAACCGAACCATTGTATGCAAGTTCATATTTAGCCATACAAATACCTCATCAAGATCATAGAGTCTCGTAAAATGAAAACAATGTTCTCCATTTACGATCTTGTGTTAAAGACCACATAAAGTAGTTATAGCCTAGCATAAAGGATAACGGTTGCAATCATAATTAAAATAGACAACAATCATGAGTACAATTGTCAAGTTGTTGCAGTTGATGTTCTCTCGTCCTTTCTGTTTGTAAACATAGCAAGTTTGGAAAAAAAAATGTAATATTAATTATTGTTTGGTAAGATAAACAAAGGTAATATGTGAACATAGTTTGTTTATCTTGGATATTGTTCGTATAATGTAGGGTTTTTCATAGACAGAAACTCAATTTCTTGCAACTTTTTCGTACACTTTAGAACCTAACCATGTATAAGTTTCTCAAAAGCACTTGATTATTACAGGAAAATTTGAAGTATTTCAAGCTAGGATTATAAGAAACGGCCTAGGCAGCACCTAAGCATTAGGTGGGACCTTCCACTTTCCCTATGTGGCTAAGAACCTATTCTAAGTGATTTAATTGCTGAGCAAGTACCTGGGTCCACCTAGGCTGACTTACAATTTCAAATCATTTTAGTACTTATATTTCATCAAAATATTTCATTACTAACTAGTTTTAAAAGGCCAATATATATACAAGTCAATTAAAATTATATGAGCTTTTCAGCCCATTCTTTCACCTGTCTGGCTAACTAAGCAGAGAAATGAGATATGACTCTGAATAAGTTGGCAAGCTGATGTTGTTTATATAGGTAGTTCAGTATGGGTTATAATTTTACAGCTGATGTAGGACTAAAGCGTCAAAATTTGGACTACTCATTTATACAAGTGCTCTAATTTCCTACCATTGGATCACACAAAAAAATGATGTTCGTTTCAATTTGCTTCCACAATTTGCGATCATCATTGGCAATGAAAACGATAGTATAAAGAAGAAACCTTGAAAGGAAACAATATAGTATATTTTGATCTTTAAATTATATAAAAAATTATGTACTTGTATTGTAATGTTTGCATAATCAGTTCTTTGTTCAGCAACTTTAATAAAATCAAGTTGATGCAATATTATTATTAAGGATGATAGGTCATTTATTTATTTATTTTATAATTTGGTGATTGAAATTTCAACTATTAAAGTAAAAAGTTAGTGTACCAATAACAAAACCATTGTACTCCATGATTGTATCAGTACAGCCTTATATTGACTTGTTTTTTGAAATATCTGGTGTAAGACATGCTTCAGCATCTATATTTATTTATTCCAGTCCTTAAGCATAGATCTTCGCACTTCTCGGAACTCATTTTGCATGGAAGATTAAATGTGTTATTATTCTTATAAATTGTAGGTAATTCACAACCAAATGTTGGTCCTGTGGAGATGTAAAATATATTCATTGTCCACAAATATATGCTGATGAGTACATAACAATCAAACTTTCAAATTGTGTCATAATCAAATTTATCATGTATAATATGCAAAGTCATGTACAGTTGTACACTTGGGCAATAAACTTTCATCTATATATTTTGATTTTTAAAATTATTTTGAGGAACTTGGTGTCGCCAAAGCCAAATATTCTTTATTATTATATTGTAGCATTTGCTTCTCACTAAATCGTATTTTAATCCAGGCAACGAAGTAATTCCAATAATCAATATTAGAATTTTTAGATCATAGAAAATATATGAAACTTCCACTCAAATTCAAAAGCAAACATATGAAAAATGGATACCTAAGAATACTTGCATCAGAGAGGATCTCTTAATAGAATATAGTATTTAGTCTTTAATATGAAGATATATCAAAAGGCTCGTGCTAATTGTGAGTTTTGCTACTTTATCATGGACAACAAGGTAAACCTGCAATTTTAATGGATATATAAAAGCCACATGATGCATTTCCAGTGGCTCAAAATATTGTTTATTAGCAATCCTTGCATTAGTGAAAAAACCATTTCTTACTGCAAGTCGTACATCCACTTTTAAAATATGTTTGAAATCGTAAACTAAAATTTATGAAACAACATACAACATCCGAGTTTTATACTTTAATGCTCATATCACTACTTCCAAATCTTGATTTACCAGCACATATAGTCTTCCAGTTAGTAACATTTATTCTACTTAGTAACACGTAGAAATTGTTGCAAAAATTCATAATCCATTACTAATAAAAGAAAATGTGATGTACTTTTTGTTACATACGTTGATTACTTTCTAATGCTTTTGCTGGCAAGCTTGATGGAATTGCAAATATTTAGAATGATAATTTATCAATTTTATTTTTCTAACCCTAGTCCCAACACTCTTCATTGTTTTAGTGATCCCCATTTTCATATCACAATGGCGGCTCGATAAAAAACTCATAGAAAGGATTTGAGTTTACATTGTTGTTCAGTTTTATCTCCATATTATTGTTCTTTATTCTTGTTCTAACCCCTTTTTTTCAAACTCAAAATTCCATAAACCATTTATTTGACCAATCTCAAAATAAATTATTTAACAAGCAAGTACCCTATAAATGGTCAAAGCAAGCATGAATCGCAATGGTGGAGATGGTGAGTGCAAAGCCTAACAATTGCAGACGAAGACTGACTGACCTCACCTCATCATCATTTGCTTCAAAGACAGAAATCACAAATTTGTCTGAAGAGGTAGCAAGACAAAAGGTGTGGAAGAAGGTTGTGATTACTATGCTCCTTTATGATATATTCGTATTCTTATTTGTATAAGATAACATTCATTTATTTTTATAATTTCTTAACTGAGGTAAAAGGTAATTTTTCTTTCCCGATCTTTTAAATCTCTTCTTACTCCACCCAAGAAAATAGTATATTTAACTTTTGAAATTATAATATTCTATTACTTTATCCACATGGGATTATCTATGCTACTTTACGATATATTCTTATTCTTATTTGTATAAGATAGCATAGATTTACATTTTTTTAAATTTAACTGAAACATGTGAAAAAAGGTAATTTTAATTTTATCCATCTTTTTAGTCTCTTCTTAATCCACCCAAGAAAATAGTATATTTAATTTTTAAAATTATAAAATTCAATTAGTTTATCCACATGAGATTATTTATTTCCTCCATTTTAATTTTGGCAATAATATGTTATTTTTTAATAAATGCTTTGCCTTTAGAAGTTTCAATAAACATGTGTCCATTTGCCCTATCAACTATTGTTTTTCTAGCAGGTACTTTATATTGTTTGCTATATTTTCTTGTTTACTACAGAATGGATTATTCTAAATGAATTGGTTATACCACATGACCTGTTTAATATTCGGTCATTAAAGTAAAGGACAAACTATGTGCCATGGGTTTTATAAATTAAAGAAATATAATTTAGTACAGAAATCTTAGTTATAAATGATTACAATCACTAAATTTATGTCATTGTGGGATGCACAGCATAACCTTTCATCGAACATATACCTAAAAAAACACATTACTTGTTTATGTTGTTAATATTATTGATTTAGAATTTCTCAAAATAATATTTTACAAATTAAAGAGTTGATTTAGAAGATCTGACTGTTGGTTCTTACATTTAATATAAACATTCCACAGTTTTAAATAGATAGTTATGAGAATATTCAACATATATAGATGCTATGAAATATCACCCAAAGTTGTGATTACCCATATTAAATAATTACCGATTATTACTAGACGTTCTTTGGCAACTTATTTATTACCATGATATTTTATGCACTACCAGATTGTGATAAATGACTATAATGAAAATTCAGACCAGTCATTATTATACAAGTACAATAAAAAATACATAGTGTATGAGATATATAGTTGAAAATGTTCCTTTTAGTACTCCAACCTTAGAAATAATTGTTATTCTAAAATGTTTCATTGGTTGGGAAGAAAAATAGATTAACAAAAATCGCATTGATGGAATTAAAGGTAGCAATATATCGACTGCCATATCTAACAACCAATTAATTGGTGCTTAAATAAGAAAGACAAATTAAATTAATTAATGCAAATTCAAAACTATAACAAAGCATAAATGGAGTGATAAACTTGAAGAATAATGCGGGAAAGTACATATTTTTGTCAAATTTGTGATTCGTTATATTTTTCCTAATATCTTTGTAGTTCTTTTTAGGTAGGTGTATGCATGTTCATGGTAGAAGGAAACTAACTAATCACATAAAAAAAAGGTGTAATTGCAAAATAAGGAAATTAACACCGTATTAATTTCAAAAGTTTAAATAAATTTATTATCAGGTTAATCTTTGAGAACAATTTTTCATTGCAAATAACGCAAAGCATGTTAAAAACAATTGATTCAAAGATGAGTAATGTATATCTTCCTATTATGATAGAAAAAGTGTAGTGAAAGGAAAATAAGTTATTCTTCATTGTGTTCCTTATTACTTAATTACTAATGAAAACACATATGTTAAAGACCATATTTTAGTAACTACTTTGAAATTAACAAATGAAAAATAAAATAAAATTATTTGTGTATTTACCTTAAGAAAATACGTACATTTATTAAATATTAAATAGCGAGATTTTCAAGATTTGGCATTAGAAAGAATCCCAGATGTGTTCAAATGATAAGCATTCCTTATGTGAAAGATAAATTGACATATAAAACTTATGTTACATAGAATTTTAAAGCGGGCTACGGTAATGATAATTAAAGCAAACTATAAAACATTCAATCAGTTACCATAATTGCACAAAGACTGCAACTGAAAAAATTTATTAGCTTATTTACATTAAAAATATATTTGAATCATGCAGGGTAATAACCTTATTTCTATATTTGTTAATTTATTAACAGAAATCAAAAAGGGAAAATCCATAAATCAGAAAATCAACCAAACTCAAAAAGATATAACCAAACTTTTGGTATACTAAATATGGTGTATGGGCGTGTAGATGGATGAGCGGTAGCCATGAACCAATTGCAACCTTTGAGTTGCAACTGAGCATAGATCTCCTTTCAAACTACATAAGTGCACGTATGCTATTAAATTTATTCCATTTATGTCACTTTCCATATTATGCAGGTAGGCTACAAAGGATATACTGAATGTTCTGTCCTTATATCTTATCATCATTAAATTAATTTCAAATTATTAAGACAAATGTCTTTTAGCTTGATTTAATTTTTGGTTTGTAGGATCTATCTTATTTGCTCAACATTTTAAATTAATTGGAATTTACCTTATTTAAGTATGATGTACTTAAATGATGGTACACCTATTTTGTTCTGACGCAAATCATACTTGGTTAGAACAAAGGATTTATAAAGGCAAATTTAAATTTCAATAATCCACATGGAAATCATCTTTTATATATGGTCACTGGTTTCATTGGTTCTCCTCTTATAGTATTTTGCATTACATTAACGCATTTTCAAGGAAGGAAAACACTTTCTCTTCTCTACAAGGAAAGGCATGATGTTTATGAGCAAGAATGCATGCATACATATTTCCTACAAGTATAATCGACGGCTCTTGCAATAAAAACGCTAATACCTTATGGTGTAGTATATATAGTTTAGGTGGTTATTAATCCAGTTATTTGTTTACATGTTGGAATCTTAAGCATAAAGATTATATTTATATGTTCTTACACGGTTGACCGTTAAGTAGAAATCATAGGGTTGATAGTAATATAATGTTAGATATGATAAAGAATATTATTATCCGTAAATAAATCTCCATGAACCCCTGGTACTCTGAATCCATACGATAAAAGATCTATTTGACCTGAACTCAATTGCGACTGCATTCGGCGGTGGCTGAATCTTGCAACCAGTTACAACCAACTCATTGCAATCAGTTATAGCTCACTCGCTGCAACGAGTTGCAACAACTTAGTTACAATAGAATTGCATCTCAGTCAATTGCAACTAAAAAAGTAGTTGACATGGGATTTTTTTAAGTGTTCAATTTTTTTCTTTTGAAGCTTGAATTTGCAAACAGGAGTGTTTATTAAATGTAGGCACTTGTTGATGAGAAAGAAGAAAAACACAAGTTAGAAGCTATTGGAGATAACATAGCAAGCATACCACTATTGTGACATGAGAAGATAAATAAGAGACCGAAGCAAGATAATATTGGCTTTGAAATTGGTACTGCATGCTGGTCGGTAGTACAGTGATGCTTTCAGCGTACTATATATCGAAATAAGCAATGGTTTCAATGGCTGGTCAATGAAATTAATGTGTAACTTACAAGTTTTTTATTCATTATGCAACCACTTAACGTTGTAAAACATCATGATAGACAAGTTTATTAATAAGACCACTTGAATTCTGAAGTAACTTCTAAGAAAACATAACCATGAATTAATTATAACCAAACATAACTATGCAATTTCAGATGTAGGTTTGGATGAAACATGATATCCATATAAAAAAGAATTGTCTTATGTGTAGCATGTAATTCGAGAAAGGGAATATAAACATAGAAAATATTAAGTTATTAAAATATTGAACTACTGGTGTTAATCGGTCAAATCAGAGTATGAAATATGAAACTTTGCAAATTATAAATGACGTTTACCAAAAGTAGAAGCTAAAAATCCAACTGGTTCTTGTTTGAGAACAAAACTTTTATATAGTTTGTCATACGGTGTCAACAAAATCATAAAAAAGGAAGAAAATCTGTTACAATTCAGCCACAAAAGTCAACCAAAATGAATTGATGATTGAATAAGTTAACAAAAAAATCAACTTGCATAAATTAATACCCATTCAAAACATGTATGATACCTGATTCGTAACACTATTAATGACACTCTTCTCTGTACAACTTCACTAGCAGCTCATCTATCGGTGAAATTCAAGCCGCCTTCGCTCCTTCACCCCCAAAAATCCCTCCAGTTGACCGATTGTAATATCTGAAAACTACACAAATCTATACACTGCACATGTATCCAACACTTGATGGAGACGAGACTTGGAAAATTTGATGAAGAATTAATTGGATCGAAGGAAATGAAAACCATTAAGAATTTGATTGCTGGATTAGGGTTTTGTATAAGGAAATCTGGAGAAGAAGAGGAAAGTAAAATAGAAATGATGAATTGGTCGCTTCCCTCGCAGGTGAATTTGTTCTGAACTAATACGTACCGCTAGATAATATCCAAAGGCCAATATTCGCAATCCATGTCAGTTGTGTTGTTTTAGTACGAAATTAAAGAGTATGACATGGATTAATGACATCACCCATTAGTTTTGATGGTGTAGGATATTTGGAATTAAAAACAAAAGGAAAGACAACTAAATATATAATTTAACAGAACAACCGTATAGTGAGTAAACTTACCATTGGAAAAGTTTTAGAATTTTTGATTTGAACTTAAAAATTAAAATTTTGAGAATACAAATTTTAGGTTTAAACATTGAAATTCAAATCTAAAATTTTAATTGAAAAACCCAAGATTGAAATTTGAATTCCAAATCACAAAATTTGGAAATCAAATTTCAATCTTGAATTCGAAATTTTGAAATTACAAGATTTGAATTTGACATTTTAAATTTTAAGTTAATGACAAAATCTGAATATGAAACTGAATTTGAAAAGTCATGTTCTAAAATTTGATTTTTTTTCTTTCAAAATTTGATTTTTTGGAAAGTAAAATATATAATCGACGAACCTTCTTCATTTAGGGAAAAGGTTTATATAAAATTTATAATATTTTGACTTTCAATTATCAAATTTTGAAAATTTTAATTATATATTTGAAATTTTAATTTGAAACTTTGAAAACTCAAACTTTCAATTTTTGTAATTTGAATTTGAATTTTAAACATGTGAATTTTAAATTTGCAAATTTTAGTTCTAAATTTGTGAAATGACCCACCTTTTATTTCTAAAAACTTTTTTTTTTTGTACAGTGGCCATTTAATCAAGAAAATATTATACTCTAGTATTTTCTTCTATCCAGGATCTTTATGCCAATAAGAATATTGGTTTGCTTAAATCATCTTAAACTTATATATATGAGGATATATAAGCTACATCCTACCTGAATCAGAGTACAAAAGTTTGGAAGAACAAATCTGTTTGGGGATCATTTTAAAGAAATAATCCCTACATAGCAATTATGCTTAACAAACCAGATCTTCTAAATATCCATAGATTAATTCATGACTATTGGTTTCATGTATAAAGACTTGGCATTTTACAGGTATTTCCATAATTTTATTATTGTATGAACAGTGCTTTTGCTTATGCATGTGTGTGTGCATGTGTGTGTCAGTGGAAGCCTTAAGTGTTTTAAAAATTTTTCTTCTTCTTGTTATCAAAAGAGACTGAGTCTACCCTGTATATGGGTTGTAAAAACATGACTGAAAGTTTAGTTTAAAAGCTCTTTAGTGCTGGCTTAACCTAGGCTCAATAAAATGGTTATGTTAGCCATCTTCAGTTTGCACTGTTTCTTAACAAAATACATGTTATTCTGTTTTCTTTCTAAAGTGACTCAAAGCCTTTATTTGCCAGATTTTCTGTCATCTGTACACATGAATTTCTCATGCTAAATACCTAGTTATTCATTTAGTTAATAAATCCTTACAATCTCAGGTTTCCTATCATTACAAATTAATTAATCAGAAAGCTAAAAACTTCATTACTTAGTGAAACATTTCCAAAATAAAACCCATAAGTTTCAACTGAAACACCCATTTAAGTCCAATGCTTACAAAACAGTAAATAACAATACATTGGTTTTTCTAATCAACTTAAACAACATAGCTTAACATAAATTTGGGATAAACATCTATTTTAACTTCAGCAAATCTGTAAATATTGCATCCAATTCCCTATGCAGCTAACTCATCCAAAGCTTGATCAATGAAATTCCTATTTTCCTGCACAATCACCATGAACTGCCTCATACAAATATGAGACACCCAATGGTGCATAAACACACAAGGGTCAGACTAATGTCTGGTATGAGTAATCTACCTGGAAACATGATTTTATATGACTTTTATTTATATTCAAATACTTTGAATGAATTAAGAAACTCAGTATCATCTTTGTGCATGTTTTTGTGAGGCATGTGCATTCATATCAGTGCAAAACAAATTATGTATGATCCAAGTGGTTTAGTTCAGAGAAAACAATCATAAAATTTACCAATAAAACATCATAAACCAACCAATGCAATCATCAATTCAGTCATCAAGCCTCCTTTACAAATTTACTGGCCATTAGGGACTTCACCCAAGCCTCACCTGAACCTATTTCTATCGTTCACTATCAAGTGTTATATGGTCTTTAGCTACTTTCTCTTGTTAAACCACACACTGTCTGGGACATCTCTCTGTTAACCCAGCACACTCAGGCCCCTAGGTATAAACATACCATGTGTGAGCTTGCAATGTTCACCTTGTCAAGCTATATTTTGTAGCCCTAAGATCCAAAGTCCTTAGTTAAATTACTAAGTGTTATTTCCTTTTGCATAATTGTGCTAATCCCCTCTACATCTCACTTTTCAATCAGAGAAAAATAAACAATTCAACCAACATGTATTCATCCAGAGATCGGTAAGTCATGTTCTCAGAAGCAAACATTTAATCATGAAAACAGATGTGATTTCTTAGCATATTATTTTTCCTATGGGTTTCAATGGATCAAGTTATAAACATATGGTCATAAATAGTTTACGGGTATTCCCCTCTTACCTCTGGTTCAATCAGATCCTTATTAATCTTGAAGATCTGGCTAAACCATAAGTATATACTTTGATTTGGGTAGTTCATAAAACATAGAAGCTCAACACATGTATAACATTGCACTTCTACATTTTCCTTTGTTTCAGTTAACATGAGACATAAGCAACAACACAATGTTGCAGCCCCATATTTCCTTCCATTTTCAAACCATATATCTACAACATGAACCCTGGGATTTAATAAATAACTTTATGAAGAAAACCCATAAAAATAAATCACTCCATCTCAAAGTTAATTCACAGCATAGATAAACATTTTAAACATGAAATCCACGACTCTTATTTTTTGGTAAATCACTATGAAGGGTTTTACACTTGAACAGATCATTAACAAACCAAAGTCATCAAACCTTAAAATGAACATAACTTGCAAAAGTGAATTATTAATTCAAATAGGCTGCCTCAATACTCAGGACTTAATGCCAAAGTTTTCAGTGAGGTTACTCACATTAATTCCTTTTTCCTAAACCTTTCTTTTCTTTTGATCCTCTGCCTTCCTTTAACTCTAATGGCCGGTGCTCCTTATTTTCTCTGGCTTATGTTTTTATTTTTCCTTTAGGTTATGAAGAGCAAATGTGTATTATCTCACTACACTAAGCCTCCCTTATATAAACCCTAGCTGTTACTAGGGTTTTATGAAATTACCCAATGTCAGTTTTACCCCATAATATGATCTGCCTTACACTTGATTCATAAAAAGAAAAGGGTATGTGGTTCTTGTTATATTTTTCCAAAAAATAAGCCTTATTCTTTTAATCTTACCCCGGGTCATGTTATATGCATGACTTTAATTTTTCCTAAGCAAAAGAATTGCTGGAAATGGATAAAGTGTTTATTTAGGGGTTCATACCATTTCCATGCAAGCTTTGTTTTTCTCTCTTCTTTTTTTTCCTGCAATGCTTGCCTGTGTACATGTATAACATAGGTATGCCTATTTTTGGCCTAAGTCTTTTAATTATTTTTCTTTCTTTAAATAATTTTTAACTATCTTATATTTTCTGCATGTATTTACTATTTCTGCATATATATATATATATATATATATATATATATATATAAACTGTTGCCTATTTTATCACACAAAAAAATGTGTGCATGTGTGTGCACTGTCTTGTGCACATGTACATGCTTAAGCCATACATTTGTAATCAGTTTCCTTTTCTATTTATCTCAATGCAATTTTTAAACAAACACATACTAATTTAAATCATGAAATTGCTCACAAAAATCAGGGTTATCACAATTTGAAACAATTAAATACAAAATTTTGAAATTTGGTCAGAAAAATTAAATTTGGATTTTTCATTCAAAATTATAGTTTGAAATTGATGTTATACTAATTTAAAATTTGAAATTTTGAATTTTGAATTTTGAATTCGAGGTATGTAAGTATGAGAATTTGAAAGTTTATGAAATAAGTCATCACTTTGAAACCATGTTGAAGTTTCGACACCCCCTTGCATCTACATATCCCCGCATTTCTTTGTGTGTCATAGGGCGAGATCATTGAAGGATGATCTTCATTACTAGATCTTAGGTAGTATACAACATACTACATATCAATATATCCAATGGTTCGAATCATGCTACGGAAGTTTCAAACCTGTGACATCTCACACCTAAGTCGAAGCGTCTTACCATTGGAACAATGGTGTTAGTCAGATAGATATCGTATATATCATCTCCCTTAAGAATCTTACGACGTGAGACTCATCATAATTGAATTCATGAGCCGATACTAATAAAATGTGAGCCACACTTAACACTGTTTACGTATTTCAAAAAATTGTCGTAATTTTTAATCCATAAAAAAGTTGTACGTGTGTTATACAATAACTTCACTTCTACAATATTCAGATGAGGTTGTTACCTAGCATAAGCTTGCAACACATAACATAAACTATTGAAATTTGATACTTTTACAAAATCCAAAAGACATTGTTTAATTTATGCACTTCACAACATGCATTAAACATTATAAATCATCACAATATAAGATAAATGTTGTTGAAGACTATTATTTACAACTATTTTTGGAGATGTTGTGGAAACAATTTTATTTTAACATTTGTTTAAAAATCGTTGTAGCAAAAAGTTATTTACAATGTTTTTATAACAAATGTTGTAAATGACCAATTTCATCTACAACAATCTTATCAACTGTTGCAAAACTCATGTTGTAAAATGTGTTTTTTCTTGTAGTGTTGGATGTAAATAATGCATTTCTCAATGGGGATCTGAAAGAAGATGTATTCATGGAACAGCCAGAAGGATATAAAAAAGAAGTCAATGCAGGTTAGTATGCAAATTACATAAAACTATCTATGGGTTGAAGCAAGCTCCTCGGGCTGGAATGAAAAACTCAAGTCAACTTTAATAGAGCTAGGCTTTGTACCTACTAAATCAGACAATTCCTTATACATATAATGCAAACGAGACAGGATTACATACATATTGATATATGTTGATGATATTATTATTACTGGAAATGACAATAAAACCGTAGATCAGACAATCGAGCATTTGGATCAAGTTTTCTCCATAAAGGACTTGGGTAATCTACACTACTTTCTTGGTATAGAAGTCACACAGAAATCAAACTCAGAATTATTCTTATGTCAAAGAAAATATATACTTGACATAATGAAGAGAGCAAATGTGGATCAGGCCAAACCTTTACCTACTCCTATGACCAGTAATCTACGACTTTCAAGAGACAAGGGTGAAGCCATCACAAATGAAAAACAATATAGAAGTATTGTTGGTGCTCTGCAATACATTACCATAACTAGGCCAGATCTGAGTTATAGTGTAAATAAAGTATGCCAGTACATGCATAAACCTCTCAGTGGTCATTGAAAAGTAGTAAAGCGTATCTTAAGATACCTGAAAGGAACTTTGAATCATGGACTGCATTTTAACAACACAAAGGAATTAAACATACAAACTTACTCTGATGCGAACTGGGCTACCGACCTTGATGACAAGAGATCGACATCAGGGTATTGTATTTACCTGGGCAGTAACCCAATCTCCTAGAGCTCCAAGAAGTAAGCGACTATATCTCGCTCTAGTACTGAATCGGAGTATGGATCCATAACCAGTACTGCAGAGGAGATAACTTGGATAAAATTGCTACTTCACGAGATCAAAATCAACCTCACAAACATTTTGATTATCTGGTGTCACAATCTTAGCTCAGTTTTCCTCTCAGCCTATCCAATTTTTCACTCACGAACAAAGCATATCGAAATCGAATTTTACTTTGTTCGTGAGAAAGTTATGAGTGGAAGACTGAAAGTAAATCACGTTCCAGCCTTGTATCAAAGAGCAGACATTCTTACGAAGCCGCTTTCTATAAAGAATTCACTAGATTAAAGCAGGAGCTCAAAGTTGAAGGTGGCGACAGAGAGATGAGAAGGGAAAAGGAAACCCTAGATCTAATTGAAGGGGGGAGTTAGAATAAACGATGTTTCCAAAGATGTGTAAAATATAAGAGAGATAGGGTTCTAAGCATTCACGGTCATGGGCCGAATATGTAGGCCCAATAGTTTATTTCTCAGCTCATTTCACTTGTACACGACATATATATAAATGCCAATCACTCTATTATTGTCAAGTAACATTTGTATTGTAAAATACAATTTCTTTTCAATAAAAGTTTTTCAGCAAACATTTCTATTACGAGCTGCATGACTCTATTATAATATAGGTTCAGTACGTCTTAATTCGCAATACAGTAGACTCTCTATACTTTAATGTTATTTAGACATTTCATCATTTCATCAACTCTTGCTCCAACTTGATTGTTCTTTATCCATGAAATTCACTTAATCACTGTCAATTGTTTCTTAAATTTAAAAATAGGACGCTTTTTTGAGTATAAAAACATGATTTTTGATACACAAATCTATCACTCATAATAGAAAGTATATTATAAATGTAGAAAGTTATCAGTAATTTATCTAAGAATTTTGATAGCAATAACAATTTTTCCATTGCCAAATCAGTAACGGTGGAAATCTTGTACGTGAAACAAAGTCAACTTCGTAACATGCTTTAAATGTAAATAGAACTCTACATTTATTTAGTGTATAAGACATAATTTTTTCTAACAAGATGATTTTTCATTATTTTTCACTTCAAAATTTTTTTGACTTTTAGCATAGAATACAAAAATATAGATTAAGTTCTTGTAATAACCATGACCAATTTATCCCCAAGAATTTTAGGATAAATAGAGGCTTTGAGCATTAGTATTGTGCAACTTCAGTTATTCAGGGCCTACTATTTTAGCTTTATTTCTCCAACCACACTAGACATTTCCTTTAGTTTGGTTGAATTATCCATCTTATTCAATCTCCTGCCACTTTCAGCCTTATTTCTTCAGTTCTGAAGAATCTATTTATATTTTATAAAAACTGAAATAGACTGTTTGCATTCTTTTATCTAGAAATTTTTAGAATTAAATAGTAAATTCTAGTGAATTTGGATTCTAATTAATATGTTGTAGGGTTTATTTATCCACAAATAAAATTAGGTTAATATATCTTTCGTTTTCCACTCCCACATTGCACGCTTCTCCGGAATCTTTAGCGAAGTAAAACTTTAGTTTAACATAGTTAGCTTCCATATATTTCTTAAAAAAAATTACATTCCTATGTCATCAGTAAAGTTTGGGTTAGTATAACATCCTAATTATTTCTGTTCTTCTGAAGTTCCACATAGATTCAATAAGGGCTTAGTTTTCGGTAAGCTCGGTTGGATGTAATGGGCAACAAAGGAGATGTTAATAGCTCGGACGTCACCAAATTTAACAAACGAACACCTCTTTTGTGATAAACATTCCTAAATATAAGTTATGTAGTAGGAGATGATATCTTAAGTAATATTTTGTGATTTTTCTGCTATGTGAACTTATGTTTCAACCATAGATTATTATGATAAAACTTTGGATTGATAGCATAGTTATGTTTTTTGATATATTTTTTATACAAGTAAAGAAAGGTAACATGCACCATCATTTCTATTACTCCGATACGGTGATTTCAACCTTCCACTCATGATTGCTGAATTTTCTCGGTGCCACAGTTATTCATTGTCGAAAAATTCAACTCGGGCAATTGTTTGATAACAGCCTTACAGCATCAGAGAATATGTTACTAGCAGTTGTTGGATGTTCAGTTTCAACAACATCGTCAACGATTTGAAGATCGGGTAACATCTTAAAGCTTTTCATTTTGATTTAAGTTGAAAGTAGGAATAGTGTTAACGTTGTTTGTTATTTAAATTGAGAGTTGACAGTGACATATGAGTTGATAGCTTAGTCCATATAGAAATCTGTTTGTAGTTTGCTATTTCTGTTCTGTTAGATGACTCAATCTCCCTTTCTTACGTATATGTAATAACAAATTCTGCAACATATTTAACAATTAGGTATTAGTTTTTTTGTCCGGCCAAATAGAATTTCAAAGAACGGTGACAGTATTCACCGTAATAATTTATTATAGACCAATTTTGTAATGTTTTGGTGTTACTTACCTATAACATTGATAGCCAGCAGCCATTTATTAGTTGAAAGATTATTCTATTGGGTAGATGTTTGTTTTCACATGGGTTAATTTTTGCGGTCAGTTAACATATTCTCCCTTCCTGCTTCTTGCGTACTAGCGGTGTCAGTTGTTGTTGCTGATAGCAGTTGCAAATGACTTCAGTTACTTCGTTCTAAGTTCAACTAATTTGTAACTTAGTTTGTAGTAAGTTTACCTGAGTTACAGCTTAGTGTTGCTTCTAGGACATAAGACGATGAGTATCATTTTTTAAATTTAGTAAATTATCGTAACTTAGTTGTGCATGTACATATTTATTCCCTTTGTCCTAGCATGTTCCTATTTGAGAAAAATATTTCGTGACTAGTTTTATTTTTTTAACTCGCCTACGGATAATATTCTTTCAGTCAATGCATGTTTTGTAATTGGTTGGCGGTTAAGAATGTGGTACTAATGCTTGGATCTTAGTAGTTACTGTAACAATTGATAACTTTACTTATCCGCACAAGACTATGTGGTTTGAACAAACCATTGTTAGTATGAGTTTATGACAATGGAGCATCCATTATGTGATAGTTAACTAGGTCTTACACTAATGCCAAAATCACACATTGTTAGAGCCTTACGGTATGTAGATTTAATAATCATTTTCCTCTTAGCTTGTAATAATTTTTATGGAGTGGCCTACATGCATGTCGTTGTTGTCGGAGTTGCTTCTATGAACTATTGTTGCCATGCAAAAAAAATATTTTCTTTTCTTTTTTCCTTGTACCCTCTCATTGACATTAATTCTTATCAATGCAAAACTTATAAAATAGTTCGGTGGTTATGGATGTAATAGTGAAATGTTTGGATCTTTGTAAGAGTAAATGTTAGACTTGATTGTTACAATTTACTTAGTTATACAAATCTTCGTTGTACAAACAAACCAATACAAATGCCTGTAGGTGGTATTGGATCATTCATAGTGTTTTGGGTTTGGTCATCTGTGTAAACGTTTTGTGGTTCTTATGCAACTGCACTATGATTACAGTTAGTATTATGCACAGCAATTGAATTTAGGAATATTGCAGTTTGTCAGAAAGATGAGAGTTCAACATTATAAGTTCTATCTCCAATGAATGTCCTCCCAATTTTCAGTGGTTTTTCTAAGCTATCTTAATCTTTCACGCAGTCCATTTTCATTTGGTTTAGCTATTCCTTCCTCATCAGTGATTGATGTCATTGCGTACATAAGTTGAAGCTATCTTTTCGAAGCTGGAAAAAGGTACAACATATACTCATGTTATATGGCTGTAGTTAAATATATGTTTCTCTATACCTACTGATCTCTGTACGTGTGTAAGTGAGTGTGTACGTATATAGCTGAGTACTGTATTTCTTAAACTTTGACATAAGCCTCGGATTGTGATTTGTACAAGTTTTCACACGTATTAGCTAAATAATATCAATTCTTTCTTGCATGTATACACACATACTATAAATTTTAAATAATTTTTTCATAAATACAACATATTACAGTGACTTACCTCAATACACGAGCTATGTTTTTTTGTTTGAAAATGTCAAGCTATATATATTGACGTGTCAAATTTGGTGATAGAGAAGAAATATTTAATATGAATGTGTGGAAATAATTCTCCCTGCAACTTTGTTGTTTTTTATGACCGTACTTTTCACGTTATAGAAAAAATAAAATTTGGAGAATTTGTTTCTTTCTTGAAAGAAATAATTTTAGATATTTTAATTCTAGATAACCTAAATAAAAAACAATATGGAAGAAAATTTAAGTTTGAAAAAAGACATGAACCAAAGTAAATCAAGTTTTTAAATTTTATTTAGATGCATATAAATTTTGTGTTTATTCAGAGCACATTCTATATTGCTTGTAAAATTAGGTGAATGTATATATTTTTGCTTAATTATGGTGGGACGTGATTAACCATATATATAATCTTTATCTGATAATAGAGCTAGTTTAAATTTGTCCTTTACTTACAAGAAGTTAAGGCAAAAGCAACCGCTGCTAAGAGAAGAAATAATCATGACTTTATTCCTCTTTTCACACAACAATGAAAGTAATTCACTATTTGTTTTGGATCCTACATACAATTCTCAAGTGGAACTAGAATTTTCTATTCTTTTAATTGTAGACTAATTGCTCTTGCTTAAAGTCAACTTTTCAAATTTTAAAAGTTAATAAAGAAAAACTAGTAGCACTTGAACAACTACTTCGAAAAAACCTGTTGATTAATTTGAATTTAATTCAATGGAAATTTGTTGTTAAATTTCATATAAGAATTAATTTATATCAGATCGCACTTCAGAATTAATTGCAGTCTAGTTCTACATACAGCCAGCTCTATAACGTATTTTAGCTTGCATTCCAGCTCAACATTGCACTAGATTCTCATTCCAGTGCACATCCTTAATAAGCCATTATCGTTTGGTAGCCTCAGAGTTATGCTTTACTGTCGCCTTTTTCGGGTACATGTTCGCAGGCCTATGTTATAATACTAGCCTTAAAAAAAAAATTTGGATGTATTTTTGAGTTTATCATTGGTCTAATGATCTATATTATTTAGCATCTTTGATACCTAACATATATTAACATATATATTATGGGCTGCTAGGCTTTTTCATAGTTCTTTGCCATGTATAATATTAAAGTATGAAATATTAACAATTACTAACATCTTGATTTCTAATTTGACATAAACAGGATCATATTGCAGATGTCAAAAGAGAAAATATCAAAAGCAAAGAAAGATGAAATCAACTATTTATTTGGTCTATAAGTAAGTTATTAATGCAAATATATATGGAGTATTATGTATGGACATGGGTAAAGATGTTTGAACGATATGTATAAAATATTATGTATGGACATGAGCAAAGATGTTTGAACGACATGTATGAAAATGGAAAAGTTGTTTGAACAACTGTAACGACCTAATATTTTGAACCATTCGCATCCACACATGTCGGACTTGAATTGCTCAAAATATCAGATTGTTAATTTATATTTGGCAAAACTCAGCATATACAGTAAATAAACCAATCACAGAATCACAGACACAGAGTATTACAAAAATAAGCAGCGGAATAGATAAATCGTAGTTCATGAAGTTACTATAAAACATCAGAGTCTGAAACAAAATACAACAGAATCTCGAATACAAGTGAATCTCTAATACATAAGCAACTGACGAGTCTAAACATAAATGACTGGAATAAACTGAAATAACTGAAAGCTGGATAGATAGATCTTCAAACAAAGCTCCAATCTTCAAAGGTGAGTCTCAAATGTTGTGACACTCAGTCTGATCCGAGCATAAAGCAAAACACAAAACACTCGAGTCAGGATTAACATTCTTATATTAATAAATTCAGCTCAAGTGCAATGTCAACTGAAATACAAGTAACGTAAAGGATGTTTGGGATTTCCATCCTCTAAGGATCTGTGGAACTATGTACTATGTAGTAATATACGCTATTATAATATGTCTATCAGTAAAGTAAAAGTATTAAAATAGCGTTAAGGCGTTACCCATATCCCTCTTAACACATTTTATATATTCCCGTAGTCTATACAATGCCGTATGCTCCATCAAACCGGTGGTTTACCCAGAGGACACCACATAGGTATGGTACAAAACAAACTCGTAGAAGGCACGATAGGGCATGTGAACACGACACTCGAGGCAATGCCAGGGTAGATTTACCAATTGTAGAATCGGGCTAGTGGTAACGCATAGCAGCTACTACCACCCACCTCGGAACACACTCCCAAATCAAAGGTTCACCCAATCAAATCACAAAGTAATAGAATGGTATCGAAGAAGCATGTCCGATCGGAGGAATGACCTCACTTGGCCCAGGTATAGCTCCTGTTTTAGTCACATCTAAGCTGACTAACGGGAGTTAGGGTCATGTCAATACCTTATACAGAAATCGGTCACCAAACCATCCTACTTCATTTCTGGAATCTCCACCACATACACAATTGTTAAAGTGGTTTTCGGTATTGGCAGAGAGTATGATAATATCCGATCCCGGTCTGTTTAACAACCAAACGCTTATTTCACACTATGGTCATTTTATAATTCGAATAGTTTATACTTCATATCAAAATATCATATTCATTTAAAAAACCATATCAATTCAATATCATTATTCACTTTAAATAATATTCATTTCCAAAATCATAACACTTTAAAAATTATAACACTTTCGAAACCATAACACTTCGAAATCATAACACTTCGAAATCATAACACTTCCGACTTATATAGTTTAGATATTGAAAATAGTATATATAAAAGAAAATATAGTTATAAATTAAAATAGTTTATATATATTAAAAATACTTTATATAATAAAAATAGTTTCCTCCAATTTCACAAATTGATTCAGATCCAGGTTTGAACTATCATTTGAATTCTAATAAGATTCAAGGTTTAAATATTCAAACAATTTCAATATAAGTTTCATTTATATTTCAACATTTAACTTTAAATTTTATTCAAATTGGAAAATACCCACTTAATCATTTTAATAACAGTTTATTTAAATCCCAATTTATAAATTTAAATCAATATTAAATATTAATTCTCAATTTATAAATTTAAAATTGAGAATATTCACTTAATCACTTTTTATCAAATCAAGTTATAAATCATACCTTTCAAATCTCAAAATCAATAAGTTTAAATAAATTCTTATTTAAATTCAATTATTAACCAATTTAAATTCCAAGTCAACATTAATTTATCTTCCCAACCCTTATTATTAAAGTTATAAAACATCTATTTTTAAAATACTAATATAAATTTAATTAGATACTTAAAGATACTATAAACCAACTAAATTAAATTTTATTAAATTAAATCTTATTATTAAATTTATTTTTATATATTTTAAAATAGTAAAATTTACAAGTAAAATCTTAAAAATTATATTTTCAAAACTAACTTATAAATTTAAAATGTCCAAAACATATAATTTTAAAGATCTAAAATTTCGACATATATAAAAATAACATTCATACATATTATATTTTTAAAAATCAATATTTATTAGAACCCATATATTTTCTTTCAAAACTTTGGAAATCATTTTCAAAATATAGACCAGCGGTGTCCGTATATAATTTTCTATCCTATGGTCAAGTGATACAGATATTTATCATTTCAATCCGCAATTTAAATATTTACGGGTATATATCATTTCAACTCGCAATCCCAAAAATTCAAAATAAATGAAAATCGCTTGGGTTTATCATTTCAACCCATAACGGTTTTCCCCTATTCTACATGATCGTTGGGTATGTATCATTTCAACCCATAGGGAATTCTAATTAACAAGGAACTTGCAGAGTGAGAACTATTATGATAAAAGTATAACATATCAACAACAACATATATCATCAGTAACAAATTAAATAATATATACACAACAGGATATGGTGTCATATATCACAGCTAAACAATTGCAGATAATGGCATATCATATTTAAAAATTAAATAACTAGCAATTCAAATTTAACAGCATATTTCAATTGCCGTTTCAAGTGACGACAGTGTAACTCGATGTCGCTGCGATCTACTGCAGACCATAGCGAAAGTCGTGTGTGCCGCTGAGAGCCAACAGTCTATGTTTGATTTTACATCGGTAGACTGCGACACTATGGTAACATAGCGAAAGTCTTGTGTGCCACTGAGAGCCAACAGTCTGCGTTTGATTTTATATCGGTAGACTGAGACCTATGTAGGAGTGGAGAAGTTTCATTTTGACAGCGCAAATCGTGTGTGCCGCTGAGAGCCAACAGTTACATGGACTTTTGCTGTGACGGCAACGTAACCCTGGATGTAACTGCGATCTGTCGTGGGTTCTATGGTGTAATCAGTTACATGGACTTTTGCTGCGACGGCAACGTAACCCAGGATGTAACTGTGACCATGGATGGGTGTGATGATTTCCAGAGCATTTTTACCAAAGATATTTTCTCTATTTTCGAAAACTGTTTTCTATATTTTCAATAAAATTATTTTTCAAGTACTTTCACTGGATGTTGAAAACAGGTTTACCGAGTACTTTTGGATTTTCAGTCCTACGCCTGATCAACGTATGACCGAATCTCTTTGAGAACGAGGATGAACTTGTTGAAACATCAAGTTATAAAAAGTATTTTATAAAAACTATTTTGGAATAATATTATATGGATATTTAAAAAGTATTTAAAACTGATCAGAGAGTAATTATCTGATTTTAAGCATCTTTGTAAATGATGATTTCGTTACTTTTCGAGGACGAAAAGTTTTAAAGGGGGAAGGAATGTGATGACCCGAAATTTTGATAATATTATTTTAGTAAGTATTTAATCCATTTAAATAAAATACAAGCTTTCATTTTATAAATAAATAAGATTTTTGAGGCATTTACCTGTTATATGTGTATTCTAAAGGAAAATTTTGATTTGAAAATTTAAAATAAAATCTTTCAAAATATTTCAAAATAACTATAACATATTTATTTAAATATATATGGTAATTCTAATAATATACTATGGAATTCATGTGTGTATGCAAGGGAAAAACAAATATCTGAATAAATATAAATTAAGTTATAAACTATATATGGATAGATATATAGACAAGTTTTATATTCAAATATAAATATACATATAAGTATACATATAGGCCCTCATAAATAAAACACGAGGAAATGACAGTATGTAATGCAAGCAAAGGTGCACATTCTAGACAGTGGAAAGGCAAGAAGATTTTATTTGTGCATTTAAAAATAGGACAAGGCTGTAATCAGGAAAGGGAGCATTTGCATTTAATACTATCATTTCAAGTACAAAATAAGGTCATTTCAAATATGTATAAATAATTTCAGTTCAAAGAAATCTTGTTTGTTCAAACTATATATGAAATATACTCACGAAATAAAATCAGGCTGAACTGGAAAATAAAAATAAAAGAATGAGAAAGACATACAGGTACTTGTACACGACCAGGGAAGAAAAATATGGATATGCCTGTAAACTAAAGAGAAGACAATGAATGTATAAGCTTCTAGTGCAAGCCAAGTAATTAATGCTAGCACAATCAAAATCTTTTCAGCCTCCCTTTGAATAAAAATCTCTGGCCAAATATATATTTAACATATTTCCAGTACAAGAGATATCTGGAACCAGTTTTGACAACTCTATATATTTTCTCTTATATATCATTCTCCTATCTCATTTTCGTTCACAATATTAAAACTGAGAAAGAGAAAGGATACAAACTATAATCTGAACACTTCAACTTGATTAACATCATCAATAACATCAAAGCTTAAAGTCTGGAAAGGCAAATTCAAAATTGTGCTCATTTTAAACTGGAAATTTTGCTCTGTTTAATCGATCAGGTGAGTAAACTACTTTTAATTTGATCTATAACCCTATGTTGTAGGTGAAGTTGTGAGAAATGTTTAAATGTATGTAGTTATGCCTGCATATATACAGATATATAAGTAAATACTGTGTGCATGTTTGGTACATTCCTTTGTTTCAGGTTTTCCAGTTTCAAAACCTGTTCAAAAAATTCAAAAGCTCTTCTCTAAATCTTTTTAGGCTATATGATCTAAACAAAGTATGTTTGTATACTCAAGATCTAAACTCTAAAAATATTTTTAAGTAAAACATGAAGAGGATTTGGCTGGGAGGAAGATAAACAGTGAAACTCAAAACAATGTCAAAAATTCAAGTAACATATTTTCTCGACTCACCTATATCATCCAGTTCGTCTTGAAAAACTATGAATTTTAAAAGAAGTATCATGATTTTTAAGTTCAAATTGAAGTAGAAATCGTGAGTTGAACGGGATCACATATTTCGTCAAATTCTGGCAATCGAAGAGGAGATGGGTCTCGTGATCGTAACTGGACTATGCTGGGTGATCGGGGATCATTAGAAAAATACTCGGTGAATTTATAATTCATCGAGGCGGTGGTATGACGAGGGTTTAGGGTTTAAACCCAGTTTGAGGTCATGGTCGGAATTTGGTTTGCTGCAGTGTCGTCAAGGCACCGGAAGCAATCGCATCGGTGGGAATCGAGGCGTAGGAGTTAGGCGAAGCACTAGTCGGAGTTTCGTGATCTCTGGGGGTCTGAGGCGGCGGGTCGAGGTGGTTGTGGGTGTTTGAGTTGGTTCCAGTGGCGCTTTAGTAAGCACGAAGTTGTTTCCTTGCTCGTGCCAAAGCACTGGGTGGTCGAAAGCATAGAGGAGGTCGTCAACGTCGTGTTGGTGGTCTCGGCAGGGACCAGAGGTGGTCGGAGTTCCCGTGCACGTGCACGTGTACGAAGTGGTGTCTGTGAATGGTTTGAGGTTGGGTTTCTCGGTGACAAGCTCGGGAAAATTTAAGGTCGACTCGAAGTAATTGAATGTCTCGGTGATAGCGTAGCTGGCTCGGGAAAATTGGGATTTAACTCGGGTTGTTTTGATAAAGGAAGTCAGGTTAATTTTTAAAAGAGAATTGATTAATATCATAAATTAATTAAGGATTAATTAATGAGAGAGCAGTAATTAATTAATTGGATTAAAGATTATTAATGTAAGTAATTGGAGAATAATTACTTAATATTTAATATAAGTAATTAAAGATAAATAGGCAAAGGATTTATTCCTTAGTAAATAAATAAAGGATCGAGAAATTAAGTGATTAATTAATGAATAATTAAGTAATATGTAATTAAAGGTTAATTACCTACTAATAAAGGGTTATTAAGAGAAATTACTCAATGGAGTAATTTAAGGGATTAATTCTTAGTGTAATTAATTATGTTAATGTGATAGTTAATCAAGTTTAATTAATTAAAAAGAATTACTTGAGGAGAGGTTAAAAATCATTACACAATAAGTATAAGTACTTAGTGGAGGAATGGATAATTACTGGATGAAATAAATTAGGAGATATTACTTGATGAATAGTAATTAAAGGAAAATTACTTAGTGGAAGTGATCAGGTGTTTAATTATTCCATGTAATTTAAGGGTTAATTAATGTAATTAATCAAGGAGTTGATTTAATTGATGAAGTAAGTAAGGAAGTATTTACTGGTTATGATTAGTCAAGGTTGATTTATGAGTATAATTAAGTTGAAGGTTAATTATTTAATAAAGGAAATTTAATTAATGGAAGTAACCAAAACTTGCTTATGAAAAATAGAATGATGATAAGTGTTTTGGATTAGATGATATCTATGATATAAATTGCCTTGCGATATGATATGCTGGATACAGTGATAATGTAATTATCTATAAATTAAATTGCTGTGTAAAAAGGGTTATCCAGTAATTAAAGTTGAGTCGTATTAAATTGAATAGCTTGGGTTTAAATGACATTAGATCCGAAGAGACCGGAGTCGGGTATTAGTTAATACCCGAAACCACTTTGATTCTTTACAAATTGATATGGGAAATTAATAGGTTGAAATGAAATGATTTATGTGAATTGGACCCTTTAATCTAAGATTTGGTACTTAGAAATTGATATGTGAAATAAGTGATGACTAACAAATTGTGAATTTGTAAATTGATGCGAGTTACCCCGGGTTTATGTAGTTCTATGCTGTTGTATCCCTTGTTAGATGGGTTTACTCACGCTGGTTTCCAGCCTGACCCGGGTGTTACTTTGATGTAATGCTCGGGTCAGACCGAGTATTACAGATTTCCAGGTAAGGACGTTCTGGAGCTCACGAGACGATCTGGATGGCAGAGACGTATGGAGTGTTTCCGCTGTGATATATTACAGTTTATTTGAGACAGTTTGATTTTAACTGTCCAGTGTATGTATAAATATTGTAACTCTGATGTAATGATATAAATTAACGGATATAGTATTCTTTTGTATAACTGTTATTATTTGATATTATATTTTGATCCGCTGCGAATGTGAGATTCTGTGTTTTGTTTTCTGTTTCTTCCTCTATCTCTTTCTTCTTTTCCTAACTATCTGGAATTTTCGGGATCGAAAATTCCGGGTCGTTACAGTTGGTATCAGAGCGAAGGTTAAGCGAAAACCTTGGCTCTGGTGGGTCTACTCATCTAAAGATAGGGTCAATAGTACCCTAGAATGAGTTGAGTGTTTATATACATATATATGAGAGCGTACTTGTTATTTTTTTCTATAAGGATTTTAAATGATTTTATGTAAGAATATATTTTGATATATATAAAGCAATATTTCTTACTAATAAATGTTAAAGTTATTGGTTGTTAAAAGTTATTGGAATAAAATAAAATGATGAGAATTAAGTGGTAATAGTAATACAACCAAATTGAAATTGAATGAAGATAAATTTGAAATGGATCCAAACTGAAATTAAAATCCTGAATTTATAGAAATGTTTTCAGAATAAAGATAATAATAATTTGGTTTCCAAATATGATAATCTTGGTTATTATCATAAATGGTTGTTGTGTTTAATAATAAGATGTGTATTAATGAGCGAGCAAAATAAAATGTGCTAAGGATATAAATTTAGATGAGTATAACCTGTAAATTAGAACAGATTTAAATTGTGAAGTTTAAACCTATGTTTAGAAACATTGAATTGTTTCAAAGTGTTTAAAGAAAAGAATAAATAATATTGTTCAGAATATATTTGAATGTGATCTTATTTTAAAATAAGAAGTTGTTTGAAAACTTTAAATGAGATCTGTCTTAAATTAAACCCAAAGATGGTTTGAAATAAACTCTAAATGTTGAATTTTAAATTTGGAAAATGAGATGTGATATCCAAGGTGATAAGTTTTGAAGATTTTTAATGTGAAGTTTAAAATTTGAATGGGAATTCAAATTGGGTCAAGTTGATTGGATTAAGTTGAATTTAACTTAAGGAAAGTTAAATAAGTTTGGAATAAACAACCTGAATTGGAAATTTCAAGATGAAATTGAGATTTAACTTAGGAAAGTTAAATGGGTTGATTTGGTAGGGAATTATATGTGATCTCAAATAGGATTGAGATCTGGAATGGGTAGTGGATGATGAATGTTTTAAATAAAATGGATGATAGATTGGGGTAATATCTATCCCAATATTGGAATTAAATGGAACTAAACTTTAATTTGAAATTAGTTAGGTAATTTTGATTTTAAAGATAAAAATTAAACTTGAGAAAATGGGATCACTTTGAACATTAAGATTTGAATGTTTAAAATGAACATGTAAACTGAAATGATTAAGGATTGGTTCCAAGATTGAATTTGGGTAATAAATTGAAATTCAAAGATTTAATTGTTTAAAAAGGGGTTTGAATTATTATTTGAACTTTGAAATAAGTTAAGTGAAGATAATTTAAAATGGGATTTTGAGAATTTAACTCAGAAATTAAATTGTTTAAAGATATTGATTTGAAGATAACTGTTAATTGGATTAAGGGAATAAATCAACATTTGAAAATTTAACTCGAATTTATATAATTCGAGATGGTTTGAAATTGAGATTTAAATTGAATTAGTTCAAACTGAATTTGATTTGAACTAATGGGAATTGTGATTTATGATGGATAAGTATAAAATTCAAATGAGAAATTTGAATTGGGTTAATTTGTAATAAAATTGAAGTTATTCAAATTGGGATTGAGTCAATTTAAATGTAAGTGGAAATTTAAATTGAATTTATGGAAATGGAGATGGGGTATTAAACAGTTTGACTCTGGACTATTTTCAAAACAAATTGTTTAATATAAACATATTTTTCCAAACTATTTACTACACAACTTTTCTTTTTAAACCTAAAACTATCTTAAACCTGTTTTACAATTACTTTGGAACTATTTAACTATTTTACAACTGTTTTATAAACTAATTACTATTTTTCTACTAATTTATAAACTGATTACTGTTTTTCAACTATTTTATAAGTAATTACTATTTTCCAATTATTTTACCGTTACTTAACTATTTTACAGCTATTTTACAAATTAATAATTATCTTTCAACTATTTATTTATTTTTAAAATTTTCAAGCTATTTTGTAAATATAAACTGGTCGGAGATCAAACTGTTATTGAGTAAATACCCAACTGAGATAAGAATTGAAGTGATAATCCAAGTGGGGATTTAGCCAAATGTGAATAAGTGAATAAAATCAAAGTGAGGGTGAATAGAAAGGAAATTGATTTAACTGATAATCAATGAAGATAAATACGTAGGATGTACGTATATTATTCTATTCGCATAGTGATTTGATCCAGATTCGAGCATGGAATTTCGAGATAGTATTATCGATCCGAGTTGGGATTTTCCGCTCGATTTTCGACGGCAAACCTGGATATGGATTTTTGATTTGGTTCTGGATATTCTCTATCATAGGTGTGACTATGCAAGGAGAATGGAAGTTTCTGATCAAGAAACCAGATCTGAGTCCGCACTAGGAAGTCGGGTGGACGATACTAGTTCGGAAGTGAAATTGTGTGATCGAGTGAGCGATCAGATTGGTATTGCGTACGAATGATATGGGGACATCGTACGGTTTGAATGAAATTGGCATTGAAAATTTGTGGATAAAAACTGAAAAAAAATTTGAAATTGAAAGTATATTTTGAGAAATTGACAATGAATAAAGGTGGAAATTTGATTTCGAAGTTGTAGATAAAAGGTTATAAGATGATTTTTGAAATGGAAAATATATTTGTAAATATATGAGGAACTAAAATAAAATAAATTTAAAAATTTATATTTCTATGGTAGAAATTAACTTTATGGAAATAAAGTGGAAATTGAATATTTTTCTGAGTTAAAGTTTACTTTATAATAAAAGTAAGAAATTTGGCAAGTGACTTTATAAAGTAATCAAATTTGAATATTTGATTGGGAATAAACAAAGTTACGTATCTTTGTTATATATGATAAAAACTCCCCTTATTGAATCCATTGCCAGAAGAAAAAAGGTTTTCGAAAGTTTTGAAGTATACAAAGGAAACTTATATAAGTATGAAGTGATTTAAAGATTTCCCAAGAAAATTATATATATTAATATATATATATAAAAGATTTTTTGGAAATGGTTTTGAGAAAAAGGTTTTGGGAACCTTTGGATTTGGAAAAGACTTTTGATTTTTGGATAAAATCAATATTGGGATTTGGGAAAGCCTGATTTGTGAATTATCGATTTTGTGTAAAAGCATTTATATGAGATTCATACTAGGTGTATGATTTGGAAAATACTATATGTGTATAGTATAAAGTGTTTTGAGATTTGCTCTGGGGAAAAAGGCGCTCCCTTGAAATGAACTTCTCAGGAGTGCCACTGGGTGGTACTGCCTTGAGCCCCAAGGGGGGGTTTCTAAAGTTGATCCTGTGAGGAGTCCGGACAAAACTAGTTCCTGAGGATTATTGTGTAGCGAAAGTCGAGGGGCTGGTGCCCACAAAGGCATTTGGGTTATGCTGTGACGACAGTGTAACTCGATGTCGCTGCGATCTACTGCAGACCATAGTGAAAGTCGTGTGTGCCGCTGAGAGCCAACAGTCTATGTTTGATTTTACATCGGTAGACTGCGACACTATGGTAACATAGCGAAAGTCTTGTGTGCCACTGAGAGCCAACAGTCTGCGTTTGATTTTATATCGGTAGACTGAGACCTATGTAGGAGTGGAGAAGTTTCATTTTGACAGCGCAAATCGTGTGTGCCGCTGAGAGCCAACAGTTACATGGACTTTTGCTGTGACGGCAACGTAACCCTGGATGTAACTGCGATCTGTCGTGGGTTCTATGGTGTAATCAGTTACATGGACTTTTGCTGCGACGGCAACGTAACCCAGGATGTAACTGTGACCATGGATGGGTGTGATGATTTCCAGAGCATTTTTACCAAAGATATTTTCTCTATTTTCGAAAACTGTTTTCTATATTTTCAATAAAATTATTTTTCAAGTACTTTCACTGGATGTTGAAAACAGGTTTACCGAGTACTTTTGGATTTTCAGTCCTACGCCTGATCAACGTATGACCGAATCTCTTTGAGAACGAGGATGAACTTGTTGAAACATCAAGTTATAAAAAGTATTTTATAAAAACTATTTTGGAATAATATTATATGGATATTTAAAAAGTATTTAAAACTGATCAGAGAGTAATTATCTGATTTTAAGCATCTTTGTAAATGATGATTTCGTTACTTTTCGAGGACGAAAAGTTTTAAAGGGGGAAGGAATGTGATGACCCGAAATTTTGATAATATTATTTTAGTAAGTATTTAATCCATTTAAATAAAATACAAGCTTTCATTTTATAAATAAATAAGATTTTTGAGGCATTTACCTGTTATATGTGTATTCTAAAGGAAAATTTTGATTTGAAAATTTAAAATAAAATCTTTCAAAATATTTCAAAATAACTATAACATATTTATTTAAATATATATGGTAATTCTAATAATATACTATGGAATTCATGTGTGTATGCAAGGGAAAAACAAATATCTGAATAAATATAAATTAAGTTATAAACTATATATGGATAGATATATAGATAAGTTTTATATTCAAATATAAATATACATATAAGTATACATATAGGCCCTCATAAATAAAACACGAGGAAATGACAGTATGTAATGCAAGCAAAGGTGCACATTCTAGACAGTGGAAAGGCAAGAAGATTTTATTTGTGCATTTAAAAATAGGACAAGGCTGTAATCAGGAAAGGGAGCATTTGCATTTAATACTATCATTTCAAGTACAAAATAAGGTCATTTCAAATATGTATAAATAATTTCAGTTCAAAGAAATCTTGTTTGTTCAAACTATATATGAAATATACTCACGAAATAAAATCAGGCTGAACTGGAAAATAAAAATAAAAGAATGAGAAAGACATACAGGTACTTGTACACGACCAGGGAAGAAAAATATGGATATGCCTGTAAACTAAAGAGAAGACAATGAATGTATAAGCTTCTAGTGCAAGCCAAGTAATTAATGCTAGCACAATCAAAATCTTTTCAGCCTCCCTTTGAATAAAAATCTCTGGCCAAATATATATTTAACATATTTCCAGTACAAGAGATATCTGGAACCAGTTTTGACAACTCTATATATTTTCTCTTATATATCATTCTCCTATCTCATTTTCGTTCACAATATTAAAACTGAGAAAGAGAAAGGATACAAACTATAATCTGAACACTTCAACTTGATTAACATCATCAATAACATCAAAGCTTAAAGTCTGGAAAGGCAAATTCAAAATTGTGCTCATTTTAAACTGGAAATTTTGCTCTGTTTAATCGATCAGGTGAGTAAACTACTTTTAATTTGATCTATAACCCTATGTTGTAGGTGAAGTTGTGAGAAATGTTTAAATGTATGTAGTTATGCCTGCATATATACAGATATATAAGTAAATACTGTGTGCATGTTTGGTACATTCCTTTGTTTCAGGTTTTCCAGTTTCAAAACCTGTTCAAAAAATTCAAAAGCTCTTCTCTAAATCTTTTTAGGCTATATGATCTAAACAAAGTATGTTTGTATACTCAAGATCTAAACTCTAAAAATATTTTTAAGTAAAACATGAAGAGGATTTGGCTGGGAGGAAGATAAACAGTGAAACTCAAAACAATGTCAAAAATTCAAGTAACATATTTTCTCGACTCACCTATATCATCCAGTTCGTCTTGAAAAACTATGAATTTTAAAAGAAGTATCATGATTTTTAAGTTCAAATTGAAGTAGAAATCGTGAGTTGAACGGGATCACATATTTCGTCAAATTCTGGCAATCGAAGAGGAGATGGGTCTCGTGATCGTAACTGGACTATGCTGGGTGATCGGGGATCATTAGAAAAATACTCGGTGAATTTATAATTCATCGAGGCGGTGGTATGACGAGGGTTTAGGGTTTAAACCCAGTTTGAGGTCATGGTCGGAATTTGGTTTGCTGCAGTGTCGTCAAGGCACCGGAAGCAATCGCATCGGTGGGAATCGAGGCGTAGGAGTTAGGCGAAGCACTAGTCGGAGTTTCGTGATCTCTGGGGGTCTGAGGCGGCGGGTCGAGGTGGTTGTGGGTGTTTGAGTTGGTTCCAGTGGCGCTTTAGTAAGCACGAAGTTGTTTCCTTGCTCGTGCCAAAGCACTGGGTGGTCGAAAGCATAGAGGAGGTCGTCAACGTCGTGTTGGTGGTCTCGGCAGGGACCAGAGGTGGTCGGAGTTCCCATGCACGTGCACGTGTACGAAGTGGTGTCTGTGAATGGTTTGAGGTTGGGTTTCTCGGTGACAAGCTCGGGAAAATTTAAGGTCGACTCGAAGTAATTGAATGTCTCGGTGATAGCGTAGCTGGCTCGGGAAAATTGGGATTTAACTCGGGTTGTTTTGATAAAGGAAGTCAGGTTAATTTTTAAAAGAGAATTGATTAATATCATAAATTAATTAAGGATTAATTAATGAGAGAGCAGTAATTAATTAATTGGATTAAAGATTATTAATGTAAGTAATTGGAGAATAATTACTTAATATTTAATATAAGTAATTAAAGATAAATAGGCAAAGGATTTATTCCTTAGTAAATAAATAAAGGATCGAGAAATTAAGTGATTAATTAATGAATAATTAAGTAATATGTAATTAAAGGTTAATTACCTACTAATAAAGGGTTATTAAGAGAAATTACTCAATGGAGTAATTTAAGGGATTAATTCTTAGTGTAATTAATTATGTTAATGTGATAGTTAATCAAGTTTAATTAATTAAAAAGAATTACTTGAGGAGAGGTTAAAAATCATTACACAATAAGTATAAGTACTTAGTGGAGGAATGGATAATTACTGGATGAAATAAATTAGGAGATATTACTTGATGAATAGTAATTAAAGGAAAATTACTTAGTGGAAGTGATCAGGTGTTTAATTATTCCATGTAATTTAAGGGTTAATTAATGTAATTAATCAAGGAGTTGATTTAATTGATGAAGTAAGTAAGGAAGTATTTACTGGTTATGATTAGTCAAGGTTGATTTATGAGTATAATTAAGTTGAAGGTTAATTATTTAATAAAGGAAATTTAATTAATGGAAGTAACCAAAACTTGCTTATGAAAAATAGAATGATGATAAGTGTTTTGGATTAGATGATATCTATGATATAAATTGCCTTGCGATATGATATGCTGGATACAGTGATAATGTAATTATCTATAAATTAAATTGCTGTGTAAAAAGGGTTATCCAGTAATTAAAGTTGAGTCGTATTAAATTGAATAGCTTGGGTTTAAATGACATTAGATCCGAAGAGACCGGAGTCGGGTATTAGTTAATACCCGAAACCACTTCGATTCTTTACAAATTGATATGGGAAATTAATAGGTTGAAATGAAATGATTTATGTGAATTGGACCCTTTAATCTAAGATTTGGTACTTAGAAATTGATATGTGAAATAAGTGATGACTAACAAATTGTGAATTTGTAAATTGATGCGAGTTACCCCGGGTTTATGTAGTTCTATGCTGTTGTATCCCTTGTTAGATGGGTTTACTCACGCTGGTTTCCAGCCTGACCCGGGTGTTACTTTGATGTAATGCTCGGGTCAGACCGAGTATTACAGATTTCTAGGTAAGGACGTTCTGGAGCTCACGAGACGATCTGGATGGCAGAGACGTATGGAGTGTTTCCGCTGTGATATATTACAGTTTATTTGAGACAGTTTGATTTTAACTGTCCAGTGTATGTATAAATATTGTAACTCTGATGTAATGATATAAATTAACGGATATAGTATTCTTTTGTATAACTGTTATTATTTGATATTATATTTTGATCCGCTGCGAATGTGAGATTCTGTGTTTTGTTTTCTGTTTCTTCCTCTATCTCTTTCTTCTTTTCCTAACTATCTGGAATTTTCGGGATCGAAAATTCCGGGTCGTTACAATATATATATATATATAATCAAATTTGATCATACATAAAATCTTATGTAAACCTATGTATATACAAACAAACAACTTTTATAGGTTTTTATATATAAACAAATAGATTGTATATTACTTATATAAACTTATGTATATAAATTAACACGTCATACATAACCTATGCAAACTTATATTATATATAAACAAACAACTTTCACTCTTACATATATAAACTGCCATGTTATAAACTTATATAACTAACATATTATAAAATTTATATAAACTAACATATATAACTAACATATTATAAAATTTATATAAACTAACATATATAACTAACATATTATAAACTAATAGATTATAAAACTTATATAAACTAACATATTATATAATTTATATAAACTAACAGATTATGTAGACTAACATATTATAAACTACAAACATATATAAACTAACATATTATAACTAATAGATTATAAAACTTATATAAACTAACATATTATATAGTTTATATAAACTAATAGATTATTTATATAAACTAACACATATATAAACAACTTTATAGAAATTAAAAATCAATATATAACGAACAAATACATTACCTATATATATATATAAAGAAGATAAAACAAAGGCTGGAACTGTCATGGTGGGTTTGGCACGGTTAGCAAGGAGGGAAGGTGGATCGGGTTTCAGTGTTGTGGCGGAGGAAAAACGAGATGGGAAGGCGCTTGGATCTGGTGGCGTGGTGATGACGTATGGCAGGAGGAGCTACAACATAGGCGTTGGTGAGGAAGAGAGAGGAGGGAAGGGTCGGCGCTTGCTTGGTGGAGTGGGGGTTCGGCAGTCAGGGCAAGGCGGAGGCGACTGGAAGGGAAGGCAAATGGGGAAGGTTGCTCGGAAACTGGGCGCGATGGTCGTTGCAGGTTTTGGCAAGGCGGAGGAAAGGCGTGGGGAGTAGATGGCTGTGCTCGGCTGGTGAGTTGGGGATCTTGACGCGACAGACTGCAAGGGAGGTGGTGGTGGTTAGAACGGCGGAGGAGCGAGTTGGTCGGAGGGCGGGGGCAAGCGAGGCCAAGGATGTTGGCCGAAGTTTGTTTTGGGTATGGGTCGAATGAAAAAGGAAGAGCAGGCATGAAGGAGATGAGAGCAGGTTTTGTTTTCTTACATAATATATATATTCCAAAAGAACAAGGCAGAGTGAAAAAGTAAGGAGCCAGAGAAAGAAGTGAAAGGACGAAACCGTTTATATTCAAGATAATGGGAATTATAACAGTTAAAAGCTAAAATATTAATGGTAGATGGCTATCGGTATTACAATGGTGGAAAATAAATGATCACATAAAAACAAAAAGACAGACCGTTACGGTTAACTGTTTCGCGTGTTTCACCGCACACCGGACACCGAAACACCCAAATGAATATACTACGGAGATCAGCACAACGAGATGAGTAGAATGGTACACAGATACCAGAGATACGATCAAGTTATAAAGACTCGATTTTTCGCTACCGAAAATGCTGCTGAAACGCCAAAAATAAGATAAATGGAGCTAGAGCAGTCAGAATTTGGCGAAACAAAATATGACGCCTTACTCGGAAAATGATTTACATTTTTATTATATAAAAATATTCAGATTTTGAAAATATTTTATTTTCATCAAATTTAACTGATTTAAATTGAATTTGAAAATTACACAACAGAACTAACATTCATATTTACCAGTGAAAATCTACCATTTGCTATGTTTAAGTAGATGTATTCCAAATATCAAATTTTCATTGCTAAATTTTATAATTTAATTTCCAGCAAAATTTCAATTAATTACGTTATAAAAGCATTAAAATTTACGGGTCATTACACTATCCCCCACTCAAAACTTTTCATCCCCGAAAAAGAAGGAGGTAGGAGAATTGAGACAACCGGAAAGAAAAGGTAGATTGAAATACATATTATCAGATACAACAATATATTCAAAATCATATAAATTTCATTAGCTTTTAAATTGATTTATATTCAATTAATTTGATTTCAATTCGTTTTATTTAATCAATAATATTCATTTATATTCATATTTTATTGGTTTCAATTCAAAGTATTTTCATTCAGTTGATTTGATTCCAATTTATTACATTTGTTACAAAATTTTCTTTCAAAACAAAATTTTATTTTATTCAGCTTATTTGTTTATTCCATCTGATTTCACTTAAGTTAATTCCTCAATTTCAACTATTCTCAAGTTTATATTTATTTATTTAGATAGCATTTCCTTTTATTATTCAATTTATTTCACTGACATTTCTTATAACATAAATTAAACATTCATTTTAACAACTAAATTTTTATTTATAAATTCCCTTAGCAAAATTCAATTTTGAACATCTTATTTATTGTTGTATATTATTCAATTACATTCAAACCCTTCGAGGGAAGTTTTATTAATGTTTTTGAATATACTTGAACACTATACAAATTTACCTTTTATTTACAACATTTTTATTAAGCAAGATTTTAGTTTGAACAATTTGTTACTTAAGTTTTCCCTTGTATAACCTTCAATTATATATTCACCCTGACATTTTAACTTTTTGAATATTTCAGGTAAGTTATATATATTAGAAAGCAATTAAGTATTATACAAATAAATTTTATCCTATTTCAACTATTTCAAGTTGTTTTAAATTCCAATTTAAATTTTAAACACTTCAAATATTTCAAAAAAAAATAATTGATTTATTTCAATAATTGAAAACCCTAACTTAACACACAATTTAAGAATTAAATTTCCAGTTTCACTTCAAACCATTTTAAAATAAATATATACATATATATATATTGTGAATCAAATCATATTCAAGAAATTCAAATCGAATTCCTTTTCCAAAACAAAAGTGTAGCAAAGCTGCTACATGGTCTCTCCACTTTGAGAATCGAAAATGAAAGTCGATGATGCTGCAGTCATCACCGAAATTATTTTCCAACGACAAAAGAGGAGAGTAATGTCTTACTTCTTTAAAATTCTTTAGAAATAATTTCTATTCGAATATACTATTAAATAATATTTTTTTCAAAACATTGAACACCAATATTTAGAAAAACACCGGAAATTTAATTGTCAAATCCTTAATTTAAATTCATTTCATTTGCAAATTAGATTTATAAACCATATTTTAAAATTTTCAACTTCTTATAACATACAACAATAGTTAATGATTGACAAAACAATAAATGATAATCTAGCATTATCATTTCTAATAACCAATCATTTAACTATCTAATTTCAGAAAATTGTACTTTATATATACATGTAATCATACATAAAATTATTCCATTTACGAATTTCGAAAACAATACTGTGTCAGTTTTCTCTGTTCAAGTGTTTTGAAATTCATATCGATAGCGTTAGCTAGACGAATCGATCGAAACCCAAAATTCAAACTTAACAACTTAAACAACACAATATAAAACATTTTTATATCAATTACAAATACCTCCCTCACAGGATGATTCAAGAATGGATTCAAGAACAAGAGCAGAGATTCAAATTTTGAGGGACCCTAATCGAAGAAAAATCTAACTACGAAGATAGGCTCGGAAGGAAGATGAGATAATTAAATTACAAAAGAGGAAAGATGGATAGACTTATATTAATCGCGGCGACCTTAACCGGTCAACCGATTCCAGAAATAAATCGATGCGGAATTCAATTTCCCGCATGGGAGGAAGAGAAGTGACTTCACCAAAATATCAGGGTAATCCCTGACTATCGGAGTGGAGTCAAGATCACTAGGCTAAGAATCAAGTGAGAAGAAAAAACTGCCTGCAAAATCTGAGGAAATCGACATTGGATCACAAGAGAATTACCCGGGTAGTCTACTAAAGAATGGTTTAGGCTTAGAAAGAGATAACAGCACCAAAACCGAGCACGTAGAAATCTCTGGTGAATCAATGCCTGTTGTAAAGGAGTTTCACCCCCTTTACAAATCATATTTATATTGGCGGGACCACCGATGGAATTAATCACACAAAAGGATGAAGTTGCCAATTGGAGTGGCAAGATAAGCTCAAATTATTACAGAGATCAATGGAAATGGAGCTATGGGATGCTCCAGTATCAAGAAGAACAGGAATAGGGAGAGACAAGGATGGATTTTAGGACAAAAGGGGAGTCCCACAATCCAAAAGAAATCATAAGCAAGGGGAATCCTAACGAAGAAATTCAAGTTCGAATGAATATGATCCTATGATTAAATTTTTACTCCATATGCTAAGTTTTGCCTAAACCAGAGCTCTGATACCAATTGTAACAAGCTGGTATTTCGAACCATTCGTATACACACATGTCGGACTTGAATTGCTCAAAATATCAGATTGTTAATTTATTTATGGCAAAACTCAACATATACAATAAATAAATCAATCACAGACATAGAGTATTACAAAAATAAGCAGCGGAAAAGTTAAATAGTAGTTCATGAAGCTACTATAAAACATCAGAGTCTGAAACAAAATACAAAAGAATCTCGAATACAAGTGAATCTCTAATACATAAGCAACTGACGAGTCTGAACATAAATGACTGGAATAAACTGAAATAACTGAAAGCTGGATAGATAGATCTTCAAACAAAGCTCCAATCTCCAAAGGTGAGTCTCAAATGTTGTGACACTCAGTCTGATCCGAGCATAAAGTAAAACACAAAATACTCGAGTCAGGATTAACATTCTTATATTAATAAATTCAACTCAAGTGAAATGTCAACTGAAATACAAGTAACGTAAATGATGTTTGGGATTTCCATCCTATAAGGATCCGTGGAACTATCTACTATGTAGTAATATCCGCTATTATAATATGTCTATGAGTAAAGTAAAAGTATTAAAATAGCGTTAAGGCGTTACCCATATCCCCCTTAACACATTTTATATATTACCGTAGTCTATACAATGCCGTATGCTCCACCAAACCGGTGGTTTACCTAAAGGACACCACATAGGTATGGTACAAAACAAACTCGTAGAAGGCGCGATAGCGCATGTGAACACGACACTCGAGGCAATGCCAGGGTAGATTTACCAATTGCAGAACCGGGATGGTGGTAACGCATAGCAGCTACTACCGCCCACCTCGGAACACACTCCCAAATCAAAGGTGCACCCAATCAAATCACAAAATAATAGAATGGTATCGAAGAAGCATGTTCGATCGGAGGAATGACCTCACTTGGCCCAGGTATAGCTTCTGTTTTAGTCACATCTATGCTGACTCACGAGAGTCAGGGTCACGTCAATACATTATACAAAAATCGTTCGCCAAAACATCTTACTTCATTTCTGGAATCTCCACCACGTACACAGTTGTTAAAGTGGTTTTCGGTATTGGCAGAGTATGACAATATCCGATCTTGGTCTGTTTAACAACCAAACGCTTATTTCACACCGTGGTCATTTTATAATTCGAATAGTTTATACTTTATATCAAAATATCATATTCATTTCAAAACCCATATCAATTCAATATCATTATTCACTTTAAATAATATTCATTTCATAATCGTAACACTTTAAAAATTATAACACTTTCGAAACCATAACACTTCGAAATCATAACACTTCCGACTTAAACAGTTTAGTTATTGAAAATAGTATATATAAAAAAAATATAGTTATAAATTAAATAGTTTATATATTGAAATAATTTATATGTTAAAATAGTTTATATATATTAAAAATACTTTATATAATGAAAATAGTTTCCTCCAATTTCACAAATCGATTCAAATCCAGGTTTGAACTATCATTTCAATTCTAATAAGATTTAAGGTTTAAATATTCAAGCAATTTCAATATAAGTTTCATTTATATTTCAACATTTAACTTTAAATTTTATTCAAATTGGAAAATATTTACTTAATCATTTTAATAACAGTTTATTTAAATCAATATTAAATATTAAATCTCAATTTATAAATTTAAAATTGAGAATATTCATTTAATCACTTTTTATCAAATCAAGTTATAAATCATACCTTTCAAACAAAATCAATAAGTTCAAATAAATTCTTATTTAAATTCAATTATTAACCAATTTAAATTCCAAGTCAACATTAATTTATCTTCCTAACCTTTATTATTAAAGTTATATAACATCTATTTTTATAATACTAATATAAATTTAATTGGATACTTAAACATACTATAAACCAACTAAATTAAATTTTATTAAATTAAATCTTATTATTAAATTTATTTTATATTAAATCTATTTTTATATATTTTAAAATAGTAAAATTTATAAATAAAATCTTAAAAATTATGTTTTCAAAACTAACTTATAAATTTAAAATGTCCAAAACATATAATTTTAAAGATCTAAAATTTCGATATATATAAAAATAACATTAATACATATTATATTTTTAAAAATAAATATTTATTAGAACCCATATATTTTCTTTCAAAACTTTGGAAATCATTTTCAAAATATAGACCAACGGTGTCCGTATATAATTTTCTATCCTATGGTCAAGTGATACGGATATTTATCATTTCAATCCGCAATTTAAAAATTTACGGGAATATATCATTTCAACCCGCAATCCCAAAAATTCAAAATAAATGAAAATCGCTTGGTTTTAAAATTTCAACCCATAACGATTTTCCTCTATTCTACAAGATCGTTCGGGTATGTATCATTTCAACCCATAGGGAATTCTAAATTAACAAGGAACTTGCAGAGTGAGAACTATTATGATAATAGTATAACATATCAACAACAACATATATCATCAGTAATAAATTAAATAAAATATACACAACAGGATATGGTGTCATATATCACAGATAAACAATTGCAGATAATGGCATATCATATTTAAAAATTAAATAACTAGCAATTCAAATTTAACAGCATATTTCAATTGTTGTTTCAAGTGAAATCAAATTTACTAAGTATAAGAATGTTAACCGTAAGTGATTGCTCACCTTTCGAGGCTTGAGAAATTAGAAGATGACATGGACACGCACAAGGATAAGCGACAAATCAAAGCAACCTACTGTTGTGATCAATTTTGGACAGTGGCAAACCACATGAAAAGCACGATGAATACGAAGTCTACGAACAAAGCATAGATAGGCTGAAATTCGACAATCAGTGGATAGAACATATATAAATCTTAATAATCTAAAATTTCTCATATAGAAATCTTATATAATATAATTTCTTTAAAGTTATTCGATTTGAAACACATATCAAAATAAATTCTCTATATATATTTGAAAACAAAAATCATATATACTACTATATGCACATATATATAAACTCACGCAGTTATTATATTCTAAAACCAATATTTATTATGAAAATCAATATCACTTCATTTATATAATATATATATAATCAAATTTGATCATACATAAAATCTTATGTAAACCTATATATATACGAACGAACAACTTATATAGGTTTTTATATATAAACAAACAGACTGTATATTACTTATATAAACTTATGTATATAAATAAACACACCATACATAACCTATGCAAACTTATATTTTATATAAACAAACAACTTTCACTCTTACATATATAAACTGCCATGTTATAAACTTATATAACTAACATATTATAAAATTTATATAAACTAACATATATACTAACATATTATAAACTAACAGATTATAAAACTTATATAAACTAACATATTATATAGTTTATATAAACTAACAGATTATGTATATAAACTAGTACATATATAAACAACTTTATAAAAATTAAAAATCAATATATAACAAACAAATATATTACCTATATATATAAATAAAGAAGATGAAACAAAGGCTAGAACTGTCAGGGTGGGTTCGGCACGGTAGCAAGGAGGGAAGGTGGATCAGGTTTCAGTGTTGTGGCAGAGGAAAAATGAGGTGGGAAGGCACTTGGATCTGGTGGTGTGGTGATGACGTATGGCAGGAGGAGCTGTGGCATAGGCGTTGGTGAGGCAAGAGAGAGGAGGGAAGGGTCGACGCTTGCTTGCTGGAGTGAGTGTTTGGCAGTCAGGGCATGGCAGAGGCAACTGGAAGGGAAGGCAGTTGGGGAAGGCTGCTCGGAAACTGGGTGCGATGGTCGTTGCAGGTTTTGGCAAGGTGGAGGAAAGGCATGGGGAGTAGATGGCTGTGCTCGGCAGGTGGGTTTGGGATCTTGACGCGACAAGCTGCAAGGGAGGTGGTGGTGGTTAGAACGGCGGAGGAGCGAGTTGGTCGGAGGGCGGTGGCAAGCGTGGCCAGGGATGTTGGCTGAAGTTTGTTTTGGGTGTGGGTCAAATGAAAAAGGAAGAGTAGGAATGAAGGAGATGAGAGCAGGTTTTGTTTTCTCACATATATTATTATATTAATATATATATTTCAAATGAACAAAGCAGAGTGAAAAAGTAAGGAGCCGGAGAAAGAAGTGAAAGGACTAAATTGTTTATATTCAAGATAATGGGAATTGTAATAGTCGAAAGCTAAAATATTAATGGTAGATGGCTATCGGTATTACAACGGTGGAAAATGAATGATCACATAAAAACAAAAAGACGGACCATTACGGTTAACCGTTTTGCATGTTTCATCGCGTACCGGACACCAAAACATCCAAATGAATATACTACGGAGATCAGCACAACGAGACGAGTAGAATGGTAAACACATACCAGCGATATGATCAAGTTATAAAAACTTGATTTTTCTCTACCGAAAATGCTGCTCAAATGCCAAAAATAAAATAAACGGAGCTAGAGCAGTCAGAATTTGGCGAAACAAAATATGACGCCTTACTCAGAAAATGATTTACATTTTTATTATATAAAAATATTCAGATTTTGAAAATATTTTATTTTCATCAAATTTAACTGATTTAAATTGAATTTGGAAATTACACAACAGAACTAACATTCATATTTACCAGTGAAAATCTACCATTTGCTATGTTTAAGTAGACGTATTCCAAATATCAAATTTTCATTGCTAAATTTTATAACTTAATTTCAAGCAAAATTTCAATTAATTACGTTATAAAACCATTAAAATTTACGGGTCGTTACAAACAACATGTATAAATATCGTGCTCTAATTTTCAAATTTTTTTATATGTTTAAATCTTCTATATTTATATGCAAAGAAGAAATGGGTATGGATGTTATATACATGGAAGAGTTAAAACAACAATGAAAAAATTCAGGAAATCAATATTACATTTAATAGCGTTTTATAAAGGCTATCGTTTATCAAACGCTATAGAAATTAACAAGCTATAGAAAACTACATAATAGATTTTATAAATGCTGTAGAAATGTGCATAAAAACACTATAGAAATATGTATGACAAACGCTATAGAAAGTAATCATGGATATATTTCCTATAGTATTTTTTCTTAATAGCACTATTCAAACGCTATAGAAAATTTATTTTTCATAGCATTTTTGCTTCTGCTATTTAAAGTTTACGGTCTACTATAGCCTGTCGTTCCACAACGTTCTCTGAAATGCTATAATAGGGTATAATAGCGTTATTTAAACGCTGTTAAACCCCTAGTTTGTTATAGTGTGGGTTGACTAGCATTTACGTGACAGAGGACCCGCTTCAGGGTTGAGATATTAAAAAGCCATTGGATTTGCCTCCTCACTATTCAAGAAGTATTAAGTTGCCAAGGTTTCATTTTGGGTAGTGCAACGCTTATATATATATGCATGAATATATATATATGGTTATAGTTATAGTTATAGTTATACCTTGGAGAAGGTTGGATATATCATACGCATAGATGGAATTAAAAGGATAAGCCATGAAGTATAGACATGGAACTTTAATAGAAATCAATCGGCATAAACTAGTATTATGGATAAAGTATGTAATTATCCGGTCACCAAAACGTTATTCTGACTCCCTACTCATTACAAGCCGCGTGATATATTTAGAGGGACAAACTACTAGTGCAAGACGGAAACCGTAGATGAAGAAATCTTCTCATACATGCTTTGTAGTGACAAGGCGACTAGATATCTAAGGAATAATATTGATTCCAAGGTAATAGTCTTAGTCGATATATATGTTCTATCATATTTTTCTGTTCCATTGTGAGTTTATGTAGATAGCTCTTTGATACACATATGTTTATTATAGATTACAAACATCAATGATCCGTACCTTAATTAACTTGGATTTCGATTTAGTCGAAACTCGGGCACATCAAGATGTTGATTTTTATATGCATAGTCCCAGTACTAGAGAGAAGTGTGTTTTGCCGACATATTTATTCATTAGAACACCGAGCATCCAAAGCATCCAGACTAGAGGTAGACTAGCCTATCACATTCACTATTGTGGACAAAAAAAGTCATCTCTTACTTTCATCATGATCCCATGGTTATCACCTTGGCAATGGCTAAGACGAATGTACATCGAGCCTTCATGGATGGGGGCAGCTCAGTCGACATCATGCTTAAACATGTTTTTGAGGCACCCAAGCTTCCTGCCTTCAGTTCCACCCCATGTGCCTTTCCTATATATGGCTTTAGGGGTATTGACATTGTTCTAATGGGATGACCTCTCCGATGACCACCTTCAGTAAAAAGCCTCTCACTGCAAAGATACAAGTAAACTTTGTAGTATTTGATTGCCCATCTGCTTATAATCTCTTAATATGATGACCAACCCTAGTGGAGCTTGATGCAATTGTTTCATACAACTGGATCGTCATGAAATTCCATGCCCTAGGTGGGGTGGGTGAAATTTGAGGTAACCAACAAAAAGCTAGAAAGTGTTACAGGACCTCCTCTGAGCAAGCAAGAAAGGGTATTCTTATTATGCAGCAAATTAGTAACCATCCTTGAAGAAGAAATTAAAGATTTACTTCCTGATTTCCCTGCATTTATTACCTCAAATAATTATTAAAAAGCAGCCATATCTCCACCATAAATACCAATTCATTACTTAATAAAAACCAGCCATATCTCCACTATAAATACCAATTCATTACCCATCAAAGCCGAATTTAATACCCAATAAATGCCATGATAACCTGCTTATTTATTACTAATTAATGCCAACCATTTCCATGTCAAATATTCCTTAATTCCCTTCATCCTTACCTTAAATAAGAAGATTATGGTGCAATTAATATCAGCCTGGTCAGCGTCACTACAATTCCACACCATCACTGGGTCAAGGCTTACATCTATAAATACACCTAGTAATGCAAAAGAAAAAGGGAAGAAAATGAAACAGAAAAGATGACTTCTCCTCTCCTCTTCAAAATCTCTTGTAATATGAAACTACAAGTGATAAATAAATTATAAAGTGGATGTTGGCCATAGATTTTACCGAACCACTATAAGAATTTCGTGTCTCTTTTACCTTTTCTTCTTTTTATTTGCTTATTTTTGTAATCTGTGTTGCTGTTTTCTGGTTACCATTAAGGCTGGTGCTTTCACACTTGATCTAGGGTGTAGTTCCATTTTTTGGGTCAAGAATCCTCATGCTTCAAAAAGAATTCACAACAATCGCCTACAAGTCACTCTTGAGAACCCTCGATCTGGTCAGCGCTTTGGTTCGTGTCGAGATCGCACCTAACTCTGAAGCAGAGGCATCAACGTCAACAGCCCACCCCATGAATAATAACCAAGGTGATAAAGTCATAGTTACTAGCAATGTGTCACCTAGGAGAGTGCTTGAACCGGGCAGCACTTGTGATAGGGCCACCATTGCCTTTGAAGAAACTACCGCTAGCGGTGTCTCACCTAGGAGTAACCCCAAGTCTACCAGGGTTCTAGTTCATGCCGGGACCACCCAAAGTAGTTAATGTACACCAATTGGCCACGTGTCACTCGAGAGAACCCTCGAGCCACACGACACTCTAGTTCATGCTGGACTGACCACCACAATATAGACTGGGATGGCATGGATCCCATTTCCTTAGCCACTTCCCATAAAACAAAATAGCTCATCATGGCATGGAATGAGAAAGTCACACCCCGTTAGTAAGCGGGAACATCTAACATGGCAACTCTTACCCTCTCAATGCTGATAGACTCGTCCGTGAAGGTAAAAGGCAACCTCAGCCCTTAACTCGAGCACAAACATCTATCCCGACATAAGGTGTCATAGACCACATGATTTACACACTGGACCAATGCATTTTAGAAACTAACTCTGATCTTGATAATGACCCTCTCAATCCCTGCATAGGAGATTCAAATACTGAAGGTGGGTCGACTACTCCACTAGATTTATATCTATAAACAATGCCGATCCTGGCAAGGTCATTCATATCGACACTAATCTCAACCCAGAGATTAGAGATAAGCTAGTAAAATTCTTGAGGCAAAGCAAAGATGTCTTCTATTGGGGCACGCAGACATGACTAGCATCGACCCAAGGATCATCTAGCATGCACTAAACATCAATCCAAATGCAACCACCATTTGTCAAGAGCATAGACCTCTCAATCCAGAAAGATGCCGAGCTCTCAAAGAAGAGGAAAAGAAGCTGTTAGCCAATGTCTTCATCCGAGAGGCAGAATACTAGGCCTGGGTAGCTAATGTAGCAATATTCAAAAAACCAAATAGGTCTTGGATGACTTGCATCGACTTCTCGGACCTCAACAAAACCTACCCTAAAGACAACTTCCCATTACCTTGCATCGATCAGCTAGTAGACGTGACCAATAGGAATGAGCTCCTCACTTTCATGGATGCCTATTTAGGGTACAATCGGATATTTATGCATTGCTTGGACCAAGAGCACACTTTCTTCTTTACTAATGTCGACCTATATTGTTATCACGCCATGTCGTTTGAGCTTCGAAATGTGGGCACTACCTAACAACAACTCGTCAACCGCATATTTTCAAAACAAATTGGTCAGTCCATGGAAGTGTACATAGATGACATGCTTGTGAAGTCAGAAAAGGATGGAGGGCATATACAGAACCTGGCCAAGACTTTCAATATACCATGCCAATAAAGCATAAAGCAGAATCCAAAGAAGTGCTCATTCACCATTCGATTAGGAAACTTTGTTAGTTATATAATGAGCACCAAGGTAATTGAAGTTAACCCCGATAAAATCCAAGCCATCAAAGACATGCAAATCCCTAGAACCAGAAAGCAAGTACAAAGCCTAAACGAGATGATTGGTGCTTTGAACCAGTTTGTTCCAAGGATACCGACCAGTGTCCCCCCTTCTTTCACCCTATCAAGAAGGAAAAGTCATTTGCTTGGAATGATGAATGCACCAAGGCATTTGAAGAATTAAAGTAGAACTTGGCTACTCCTCCAGTACCGTCGACAAGGAGGACTTGTACCTTTACCTTGTAGTGCTTGGCCATACGATTAGCGCTGCATTGATCAGAGAAGATGAGAAGGTCCAACGGTCGATTTACTAAGCTAGCAAAAGGTTGTTGGGCTAGAGATAAGAGACACAAGGTTAGAAATGCTGGCTTTCTGACTACTCATGTCAGCTAGGAAACTCTGGTACTATCTCCAAGCTCATCCCATCAAAGTTTAGACGAAACAGCCATTAAAGCAAATTCTCAACTGATTTGACACAATGGGTCAACCAATGAAGTGGTCTTTCAAGCTCAGACAACATCACATCTTATTTTAGCCTTGCACTAATATCAAGGGCCAGGTTATTGTAGGATTCATTGTTGAGCGATCAACCCTAAAAAATGTCGAAGAAGAGACCATCAATAGTCGACAAACTAGCACGTATATGTAGATGGGGAAATCAAATGAAAAGGGGGCAGGTACTCGATGGTCCTCATCACTCCTAAAGGAAGAGAACTTTCATTTCGCCTCACTTCAAGATGACCTAAAATGAAGCTGAGTACGAGGCTATCCTGGCCGATCCTAGAATGGCAAAGAAGTTACATGTGGATTTCAGCCATGTCTTAAACGGCTCGTTGCTAGTTGTCAATCAAATTAGCAAGCGCTTTTAAGTCAAAGGCATAACACTGGACTTGTATGTTGCAAAGGTCAAGAGAATAATCAGCATCTTCTCGAAGTTCAAACTAGAGCATATACCTAGGAAAGAAAATGCCAAAGCCAACCAAATGGTCAAGGTGGAAAGCAATGCAGAAGAAGCCACTCCTTGGATCCTAGTGGAAATTCAAGACACCTCCAGCTACGAGCTAGGGGCAATAACAATGGAAATTAACATGCCATCAACGGATAGTTGGATAGCTCCCCATATCAAGTATATGGTGAATAAAGAACTCCCAACTGACCGCAAAAAAGCCCAAAAGACCCTCTACTGGGTTACTCATTATATAATCATAGACATGAATCTCTACGGGTTGGATTACTCAGCACCGCTTCAGTGGTGCATGACTGAAGAAGAAACCGACCAAATTCTAGAAAAGCTGCATGGATTTTATGGGGATCATGGAAGGGGCTAATTTTAGCAAAGAAAGCTACCCAGTAAGGCTATTACTTGCCTACTATGATCAAAGACTTGATGAACAATGTCAAGAAATGTGTTGTTGTTAGCAGGTCATCAAGATCCCTAGATCCTCTCCTACCCTTTTATATGATTTCCCTTTGGCCGTTCGATACTTGGGGAATTGACCTGATAGGAAAGTCACTGAATGTCAAAGGAGAATGTAACCATGCCATAGTCGCCATCAACTACTTTATGAAATTGGTCGAGACCGAGCCCTTTACTGGGTTCACCACCCCTAAGATATTGAACTTCGTCATCAAAAACATCATTTGCTGATTTTGCCTACCAAAAAAGATCATTACCTACAATGGCATTCAGTTCTAGAGTAGCCCCTTCCAGGACTTCTGTGAAAGAAATGGGATCGAGAAGTGCTTCATTTTTATCACTCATTCTTAAGAAAATGGCTAGGTTAAGGTCATCAATAAAACCATGAAATCAACACTGAAGAGGCGCCTCATAATGCCAAGGGAAATTAGGTCGAGGAACTACCGATCATCCTCTGGACCTACCGCATTTCTGGTCGCACTTTAACCAGCCATAGTCCATTCTCACTTTCTTACAGGTATGAATCCATGCTACCCATTGGGTAGATGTCCCCTCTCATCAGCATCTCACTTACAAGCCTGAGCAGAACAATAAGCTACTCAAGCTCGAGCTCGATGCCCTAGAGGAATGAAGATCCTAAGTCAAATTCTACACTGAAGCCTAAAAGATGAAGATATCCAAGCACTACAACCCTAGAGTGAAGTTCTAGCAATTCATTATCAACGATCATGTACTATGCCAGGGGTTCGCAAAAACAAAGAACCCGAATGAAGGAGTTCTTGGTCCAAATTGGGAGGGGCAGTATGTCATTAGCGCCACCTTATCAAATGGCACTTACTGCCTTTCTTGCCTAAATGGAACACACATACCCTGCACTTGGAACGCAGAACACCTCCGGGCCTATCATATATGAGTGAGCCATAATTATATAGCTGTAGTAAAAACTTATATGAAGAATATAATGAAGGCTTCAAAGTCAATCCTGTCTAACATAACTAAGGTTACCCAGTCGGGATATGCTACATTACTCTTCCTTGCCGGGGACTGCCACTGTTGTAGGCTATCCATTGAGGATGTGTTATATATGCTCCTTTCCTTATGTGGGGACTAATGACCTCTTCTGTCAAGCACCATGCGAGCCATTTAACGCTCCCCTCCTTAATGAATAGCTATCTAATGAAGGTGAATTACCGTGAATTCACTCCCTTGTTTGAGGACTGCACAGTTATTGGCCATCCAATGAGGATGGATTATTATAAGCTCATTACTTTATTTAGGGACTGCTGACCTTTTCCTCCAAGGACCGCGTGAGCTATTCAATGCTCCCCTCCTTGTCGATTGGCTATCCAATGTGGGTGAATTACTATGCATTCACTTCCTTGTTTGGGGACTGCCAACCTACCCCATTGAGTTTGGTTGAGATGTCTCGCACCTTCGTGTTGGGTTGCATCGATGAATGGATGGCACAACTACAATGGTTTGAGTCCCTCGCCCATGATGTTGCATGTCTCTTTTATGGGATGGGGTACTATTGTCAAGACTGATACTATTACTCTGAATGACACCGAAATCTGGCATCCATAGAGCACCTACACAAAAAGTAAGTTGGCCACCATATTAACTAGACATGTGTCACCCAAGAGAAGCCTCGAACCACTTAGCACTCTAGTTTATGTTGGGACCGCCCACCACTCAATCATGCCACGTGTCACCAGAAAAACCCTCGAGCCACTTAACTCTTCTATTCATGCCAGGGCCATTCGCTACTCAATCTTATCACATGCAGCCTTGGAGAACCCTAGAGACACTCAGCACTTTGGTTCATGCCAAGACAGCCTAACATCATAAAACAACACATATAGGATCGAAAACCATGCGCCCGCCCTCGTGTATGACTTCAATTAAGCTGCATAGCAAATGCTAGCTTTTGTGCTCACTTACTAGACTGACCTATAATCAAGGTAAGTTCTACTTAATCAGCTTAATTCATGGTTTACCTGAGCGGGTTTCCTATCTCATAGTTATATGATATGCTATTTATTTACTCGTGATTACATTCAAGTGCAGACAATAGAGGGACTATGTCGGCTACTCAAAGTATGATATCCTATTAATCATGTGATGCCCCACCTCTATACTCACGCTAGCCAAGGACACTATGGTGTAATGCCGTCAACTGGCGCGAAGAATAAGGCTGTTGAGGAGTGACCATCCGTGTAATTGCATTGTGCGAGCACCGATATGTCAGATAGTATAACATGCATTTCATTTCAGGAGGAAATCCGACATACCGATACCAACTCAAAGCTACCACACAGTGGCTAAGTGGACCTCGGAAACAAATATAGAAATAAACATAACATAAATCAGTCACAGATGTTCATATCTCAAAGGCGGAAACAGATATGAATATAACACATAAAAGTGTACATCAGAGTAGTGGTCAAACAAGATCCACAATATCACAAAAGAATGGATACAAGTGCTAGACAAAAGAATAGATAGACATCAAGGAGTCTCTATCTCAAATGTACAACAACAAAAACTACCAATCTAATGTAGTTAGACAAAAGTCAGAAGATGATTCCCGATAAGGAGTCAAGCAGAAGCACCTGTAACATCTCGGTCTGACCCGAGTATTATTTAATAAGAAAATAATAAACGGATCAGTCTAACTATAAATATCAGATAAAGGAATGAGATATAAGAAGAGATATAATAAGAATGTATGATAACGATAATGTCATACTAGAACAAATATGATAAAAAATAACAAAATCATACAATATCTCAAAAATCTCAAAGTACCAAAAAGAATATCATATTCTTTATTTTATTCACCAAACTACAAATATTGACAAACATATCATTGCCAATCACATAAAGAGGTGAAACACAAATTCTAGAAATCATCAAATAGAAATCCAGAAATCACAAAAGGGGAGGCCTATCACAAACGGGAGCATGAAAACTCACCAACACGTGTATCACAAATGGGTCACTATCCCATGGTCGCTAACCATAGAGCCGGTGCAACAACGTAGTACAATAACGGTACGCCCGATGAACCTGATACTCAAGTGATTCGGAACAACGACGTAGTACAATAACGGTATGCTCGATGAACCTAATAAACCGAGACAACGACGTAGTACAATAACGGTACGCCCGATGAACCAAAAAGCCGGGACATCGATGTAGTACAATAACGGTACATCCGATGAACCGAACACCATAGAAGAACATGGGTCGCTAGCCCATAAAAGAAATGAGACGAAGCTCAACATAACGGGGTATAGTCCCCCACGCGGACAAAGAGACATCGCACATCGCTAGTCTAAATCATAAAATGATCACCATTGATCAATAAGAAGTGTCAATTACACTAAGCTAGTAAATAGATGAGTTTAGCTTCATGTCCCATAACCACTGGCTTAACTTAAATATTTACGAACAAATTGTAGATTTCCACTCGAAGATTGTCACAAGAATTTCAATTGAACAAGTCCAAAAATTAACCGACGAAGTAAACGCAAGTGTTTCATACCACTTGTTTTGCTAAGCCGTTTAATTAGATTTTCTCATACGAATGAGGTAAAGGTTTGTATATACTAATAGATTAGAAAACGGTTTTATAAACGAGCTTTGTATTAAAAATAAAGTTGAAATCATCTTTGTAAAAGAGTTTTAATATTTACTACTAGTATAGAAACCTTTGTATTTTAAAGTGACAAATCATAGAAATGATTATAGAAACAATCAATCACCAAAATCCACATACGAAGACGTGAATCAATCCAGAGAAATCGATACCGAATCCATCAAAATGGATGTTCTCAAAAGTTCCGAAAAAGAAGTCATCAAAGGCAATAACAAATGATAACAATAAATCGGATAGTCACGAATCGATAAAAGTTGGATCCTCAAGCTAATTAGGCAAAATAGGCAAAATGAAGCAGGTCAGTCGATTGGCCTTCTGCAGTCAGTCGACTAAACCAGAACCCGAGAGTTTTCTAGGCCTGCAGTCAGTCGACTGACTGCAGGAGGTCAGTCAACTGGCTGTAGCTGAAACTGTTTTCCAGCCTAACAAATGAAGGAGCAAACTCACACCATTTGCAACCGGTCGAGCAATGGACTTTAGAGGCTTTTGCCAATAGAAACCCAGCCCTATAAGCTCTCTGATTCACCACCAAAAACATGATCAAACATCAAAGCTAGGATTTTCAAAGTTTTTGACTTCAAAACACCAAAAATTGAAATGTTCACCAAATCAACTCAATTCAAAATCAAATGAATATGCACAAGTGTTAGGAATTCATACCTAACAACAAAGATAGCTAAAGATATAGATGTGAGTTAAAGAACTCACCTTTAAACCCAAAAACGATGAAGGAGAAGCTTGAAAGCAAAGGAAGATCAACTACTCTTCAACTTCAACTCTAGAAGCTTGAATCTGAGCTCAAAAGAAGAAAATTTCCTAAGTTAGGTTTAGGAAATTTCTGAAATTAAAGAGAGAATGAGTTGGAGAAGAAGGAGGAGATGCTTACCAAAGCTTCACCTTGAATTTGGAGCAAGAATTTGAGTTTGCAAGAGGAACTAGGGCTTGGCAATTCCTATTTCCCATTCTCTTCCCCCATTTTCAGTATTGCTAGAGTTTTTAGGAAATGAATAAGTGAATGGAGAGGAGAGGGCTGAGTTAGGGTAATAGGATGAGTTGGGTGAAACCCAAACCCAAAAGCCCACTTAGAAAATAGCAAAATTCAACTTACTCCAAACATATCGATGTTTATACTCAAAAAGGTCGCAAATGGCATTTTGAACTCAATGGAAGTGGTCTCGAGTCCTAATTCGACTGTTTGCAAAAAGTAGATTTTCGAACTTAATCCGACTAACGATGCTATATTTAAATATACAATCGTAAAATATGCGGGTTGTTACAGACTCCCCTCCTTAAAGAAATTGCGTCCTTGCAATAATTAAGTGGAAAATAAAAAGTAACAACCATAAAAGCATATCAACACAAAAGAAAATTTGAAATAAGAAGTCCACCATAAAGAGCACGAAAGAGAAAACCCGAACATGTTCGCTCAATGAATTCTCAGGATTCCCAAGAGCAATCTTTGGGATTTGAAAACCATTGAACCTTCACCAAAAGGGAAATCTTTATTTCGAAGGCGGTCAACCTCCGAAGCAATGGTGCGAATGGGATGTTGCTCATAAGTCAAATCTGGTGAAACCTCAATTTCTTCAACAACACCGGACTCAAGAATAAAAATCGGAATCCCAAAGGTATTTCCATAGTGGAGAGACGTGGAGAACGTCATGAATAGTAGAAAAATTGAGCCGGTAATAAAAGGCGATAAGCCATAGAACTAATACGTTTGGTGATGGGAAATGGACCATCATATCGAGGTGATAACTTTCCCGAACGACTGGAACGCACAACACCCATCATCGGTGAAACAAAAATGAACACCAATAAAATCTTGACTTAAAACCAGCTTCTCACCGGCTTTAAGCCAACACGAAGGAAATCAGCATGGCCTTTCGTAGAGTGCCTCGAAAGGTGCCATACCAATACTAGATTGGAAGCTATTATTGGAAGAAAACTCAACAAGAGAAATATGATCTCCCAACTTCCACCAAAATCAAGAACACATGCACGAAGGAGATCTTCAAGAGTTTGATTCACACGCTCGGTTTGTCCATCAGATTGAGGACGATAAGCGGTGCTAAAATTAAGCTTTGTTCCCAAAGCTTTTGAAGACCTTACAAAAATCCACTAGCAAAATAATGGATCACGATTGCTAACAATAGAAGTAGGAACTCCATGCAACATAACAGGACATAGAGTTCTGCCAAAAGAGGTGTAGTCAAAAAGAGAATGACGAGCCTCAAGGCTACACAAAACAAGAGATGAACATGAATTGGATTCACGATCTCGAATCTCACAAGTGGATAAAGTCTCGAGATCATTCCATTCGGATATCATCATAGAAACAACTACTTGTTGCTTTCGGCCAAGGGCATCGGCAACACGATTACCCTTTCCGGAAGTATAAAAACATCAAGATCATAAGATGCAAGGAACTCGAGCCAACGTTGTTGATGCAAATTAAGTTCCTTTTGAGAAAATAAATATTTCAAAGATTTATGATCGGAGTAGAGAACAAATTCCTCTCCCAAAAGATAATAACACAAAAATCTAAGAGCGAAAACAATAGCCGCGAGCTCTAAATCATGAGTGGCATATCTAGTCTCGGCAGGATTCAATTGTCAAGAAGCATATGATAAAACACATTCCTTAAGCAAGAGAATGGCACCCAAACCAATGCGACTAGTATCGGTAAAAACAATAAAGTCTTGGTTCCCTTCGGGAACCGCAAGAATAAAAGCATCGGAAAAGAGTTCCTTTCTCTTTCCCGAAAAGCTAAGACTTTCAAAATTATAATTAACTTTATATATATTCATATTTTTAGAAAAAATTAACTTTTTACAAGAATTTACTGTGTTTAACTGTCTCATCATAGCGTTTAGGAGATTCCTATCGATAACGTTGATCAAGCGCATCGACCAGAATTCTTAAAGCACTCAATGGGCAAAACAACACAAAATCATCTTCTATATGATAAACAAGTCTCTTAAAAATTTTACAAATATTCTTTGCTCGTTTTAAGAACAAAATCCAATCATACTTATAAATATCTTATTAAAAAGATTTGCAAATTTTAAATTGTTGTTTTCATCCATAATCAATAAATATAAGAATAAACTAATCGAGATATTCGTAGAATACTCGATTCACAAAATGGATGAAATAAGGTAGAAGGTTCGTCATACTGAATGACATAACAAACCAAACACAAAATTCACAACGAGTGCGGAATGCGGTAAGTGGAATGCTACCTTCCGCAACTCGTAGCTGATGAAAATCGGTGGCAAGGCCGAGCTGAAAAGACCTTAGCACCACTTAATAGATTGCTTAGGTGATAGTCCTAAGACAAGCTCAAATATATTCCGGAAAATTCACAAATTACTTGAATGAGAAAAATAACATCTTCTTCATCAAGTGGGTTTTAAAGAATAAAATGTTGCCACCAAATTTGGAAATCAAAATCTTTAAAAAAACAAAAGAAATCTGCTTAACAGATTGAAGATGTCGAAGATAAATAGTCCACATTGGACATAGGATATGGCCTTCATAATAATTAAGCCAATCCTTTCCCAAAAATCAGTTTCGAAGCCTAAATAACGCATAACATGCAAATCGGCTCGAAAAGAAAAATCACAAAAATAGTATCGACATTTTAACAAAGCAAATTGAGTGTTGCGGATCCATCGATCAAATTCGCAATACTCGATGAAGTCATCAAGCCCTTAAAAATTAAAAGAGAAAGAATTTATCAAGTTCTTTTGATATAAAATAATGAGATGAACCCAAATCAAAAGGAACTCGAATAAGATAATCCCAAAACAAATATCGTCAAGGATAAAATGAGAAATACCTTGACCAAGAGAAGTGTCGCTAGGGGCTTGAACAACATTTAGCTTTCCCTCTCTCTTCTTTGGAAGTTTGGGCATGAAGATAAAAGATGTCCCGAACTTTTGCAGTAACGACAAAAAAATGGTTTCGGGCACTCATTTGCATAGTGGTCCGTAAGACCACAATTGTAGCATCGTCCACGACTAGAGGTAGGAGCCTTTGCTATCAAAGATTCTTGCTTCCCTTTCTTGTTGGGATTGGGATTGGGGCCTTTGAACTTAACAGGCCTCTTCATGCTATTGTTGAAGTTCTGCCTGGCATGCACAACTTCAACATCAATTTCTCTATCTTCCTCTTCAAGTCGAAGAGCGATATCTATAAGCTGATCGAAAGAAACTTCCAGTTTCAGAAGTAAAGGCTTCTTAAGGTTCTTATTCAACCCATAGACAAATCTTTGATTTTTCTTCAATGGGGTATTAATATATTCGACCCCGTATTTAGATAGAGATTCAAAAGATGCGACGTAATCTGTCACAGAAGATTCACCTTGAACAAGGTCAATGAAGCGTCGGGCTAAAGTTACTTTTTCAGCCTCCGGCACAAACTTCAATTCGAACCTTTCCCGGAATTGCTCCCAAGTAAGATCCGCTTCGATAATTTCAGAAATCAAAAGCTCATACCAATCTAATGCTCTTTCTTGGAGCATACTAGAAGCCACTTGGACTCGAAGTGAATCAATAAGATCCATGCGGGAAAAGATGCGATCGCATGATCTAAGCCAAGTTTGAATTTCTATAACACTTTTGGATCCCTTGAATGGCCTTCCACCTAATGCGGTATAATCTCTGCACAAGCGTGCAAACCCGGATATAGGGTGAGTAGGCGCTGGAACGGGTCCGGCAGCTTGGGCATTGTTCACAAAATCGAAAAGTTGTTGAGCAGACATAAATACTCCATCCTAGGGAGTAGCACTAGATTGACCGACGCTGGGGCGGCCAGGTCTAACCATTTCTCTTCTCTAAGAAAGAAAGAAGAGGAAAATGTTATTCTCAAAATGAATATCAAACAACCTTGATTGATAAAACAAGGCATCACAAAAGAAAAATAGGATAGAACGGTACGAAGACTCGAATCAGATCCTATGGCAAGATTCCTAAGAAAGACTTAGGACAATGATCCTTGCTAGATTATTCTACATTGTTCCGAAGTTTGGCTCTGATACCATGCTGTGACACCCCACCTCTATACTCACGCTAGCCAAGGACACTATGGTGTAATGCCATCAACTGGCGCGAAGAATAAGGCTGTTGAGGAGCGACCATCCGTGTAATTGCCTTGTGCGAGCAACGATATGTCAGATAGTATAACATGAATTTCATTTCAGGAGGAAATCTGACATACCGATACCAACTCAAAGCTACCACACAGTGGCTAAGTGGACCTCAGAAACAAATATAGAAATAAACATAACATAAATCATTCACAGATGTTCATATCTCAAAGGCGGAAACAGATATGAATATAACACATAAAAGTGTACACCAGAGTAGTGGTCAAACAAGATCCACAATATCACAAAAGAATGGATACAAGTGCTAGACAAAAGAATATGTAGACATCAAGGAGTCTCTATCTCAAATGTACAACAACAAAAACTACCAATCTAATGTAGTTAGACAAAAGTCAGAAGATGATTCCCGATAAGGAGTCAAGCAGAAGCACCTGTAACATCTCGGTCTGACCCGAGTATTATTTAATAAGAAAATAATAAACGGATCGGTCTAGCTATAAATATCAGATAAAGGAATGAGATATAAGAAGAGATATAATAAGAATGTATGATAACGATAAAGTCATACTAGAACAAATATGATATAAAATAACAAAATCATACAATATCTCAAAAATCTCAAAGTACCAAAAAGAATATCATATTCTTTATTTTATTCACCAAACTACAAATATTGACAAACATATCATTGCCAATCACATAAAGAGGTGAAACACAAATTCTAGAAATCATTAAATAGAAATCCAGAAATCACAAAGGGGGAGGCTTATCACAAATGGGAGCATGAAAACTCACCAACACGTGTATCACAAATGGGTCACTATCCTATGGTCGCTAACCATAGAGCCGGTGCAACAACGTAGTACAATAACGGTACGCCCGATGAACCTGATACTCAAGTGATTCGGAACAACGACGTAGTACAATAACGGTATGCTCGATGAACCTAATAAACCGAGACAACGACGTAGTACAATAACGGTACGCCCGATGAACCAAAAAGCCGGAACATCGATGTAGTACAATAACGGTACATCCGATGAACCGAACACCATAGAAGAACATGGGTCGCTAGCCCATAAAAGAAATGAGACGAAGCTCAACATAACGGGGTATAGTCCCCCACGCGGACAAAGAGACATCGCACATCGCTAGTCTAAATCATAAAATGATCACCATTGATCAATAAGAAGTGTCAATTACACTAAGCTAGTAAATAGATGAGTTTAGCTTCATGTCCTATAACCACTGGCTTAATTTAAATATTTACGAACAAATTGTAGATTTCCACTCGAAGATTGTCACAAGAATTTCAATCGAACAAGTCCAAAAATTAACCGACAAAGTAAACGCAAGCGTTTCATACCACTTGTTTTGCTAAGTCGTTTAATTAGATTTTCTCAGGAATGAGGTAAAGGTTTGTATATACTAATAGATTAGAAAACGGTTTTATAAACGAGCTTTGTATTAAAAATAAAGTTGAAATCATCTTTGTAAAAGAGTTTTAATATTTACTACTAGTATAGAAACCTTTGTATTTTAAAGTGACAAATCATAGAAATGGTTGTAGAAACAATCAATCACCAAAATCCACATACGAAGACGTGAATCAATCCAGAGAAATCGATACCGAATCCATCAAAATGGATGTTCTCAAAAGTCCCGAAAAAGAAGTCATCAAAGGCAATAACAAATGATAACAATAAATTGGATAGTCACGAATCGATAAAATTTGGATCCTCAAGCTAATTAGGCAAAATGAAGTAGGTCAGTCGACTGGCCTTCTGCAGTCAGTCGACTGAACCAGAATCCGAGAGTTTTCTGGGCCTGCAGTCAGTCGACTGACTGCAGGAGGTCAGTCAACTGGCTGTAGCTGAAACTGTTTTTCAGCCTAACAAATGCTTGAGCAAACTCACACCATTTGCAACCGGTCGAGCAAAGGACGTTAGGGGCTTTTGCCAATAGACAACCCAGCCCTATAAGCTCTCCGATTCACCACCAAAAACATGATCAAACATCAAAGCTAGGATTTTCAAAGTTTTTGACTTCAAAACACAAAAAAATGAAATGTTCACCAAATCAACTCAATTCAAAATCAAATGAATATGCACAAGTGTTAGGAATTCATACCTAACAACAAAGATAGCTATAGATATAGATGTGAGTTAATGAACTCACCTTTAAACCCCAAAACGATGAAGGAGAAGCTTGAAAGCAAAGGAAGATCAACTACTCTTCAACTTCAACTCTAGAAGATTGAATCTAAGCTCAAAAGAAGAACATTTCCTAAGTTAGGTTTAGGAAATTTCTGAAATTAAAGAGAGAATGAGTTGGAGAAGAAGGAGGAGATGCTTACCAAAGCTTCACCTTGAATTTGGAGCAAGAATTTGAGTTTGCAAGAGGAACTAGGGCTTGGCAATTCCTGTTTCCCATTCTCTTCCCCCATTTTCAGTATTGCTAGAGTTTTTAGGAAATGAATAAGTGAATGGAGAGGAGAGGGCTGAGTTAGGGTAATAGGATGAGTTGGGTGAAACTCAAAAGCCCACTTAGAAAATAGCAAAATTCAACTTACTCCAAACATATCGATGTTTATACTCAAAAAGGTCGCAAACGGCATTTTGAACTCAATGGAAGTGGTCTCGAGTCCTAATTCGACTATTTGCAAAAAGTAGATTTTCGAACTTAATCCGACTAACGATGCTATATTTAAATAAAATATTTAAATATACAATCGTAAAATATGCGGGTTGTTACAAATAATGTATAGACAAGTAAGAAAAGATAGAATAACAAAGTACATAAAAAATTTCACAAGCCAAAAAATGGTTCTTATTCATTCACATCAATGAGGGGCATAAGGCCCTCCCCATTAGGCTTACAATAAAGAAAAATATTTACAAAGTTGGTCCACTAGCCGACTAAGGCAAAGAGTCTATCTATTTCTATGTCAAAATGGCAAGCACAACTAACCCAATTGCCACCATCTCAGTAGCCACCTCAACCCAAGTCTCGGTGAGGGCCTCTGCATTGAAGTTGCTTATGGAAACTAGTAGTGCTCATTTTCCCTGAATAGGGCTCTCACCATATTTTTCAATTGGTTCCTCCACTTGTCCTCCTCCTGCACCCTGGCGGCCTCCACATCAACAGACAACCAACATTCGGTTTGATACTAGCTTAGGTTGCTCCTCATAGTTTCAGCCGCTTTCTCGACCTTCTCCTAGCTCTCCACGAGGTCTTCGACTGCCCTCTTCATTTTCTCCCTTGCCTTGGCATCAGCCTTAGTCTCTTTCTCAACCACCTCTGCTACCTATCTTACATTGCCAACCTCGGCCTTGGCCATCTTTAAAGTCTCCTCGACTGCCTTCTAGCCAGCTTCTTTCACCTCAATACCTTCTTGAGTTTATAAGAGTTCATCCTGAATGCGGATGGAGCGTTGCATGGCCCAAGAAACCAATATTAGAAAAGTACTAGTTAGCAAAAAAGGAAACTAAAGGTTGAATGCTTACCAGTAAAGGCTCCCAAGTGTGCATATTCACCACGACCTCCAATGTAACAACCCGTAAATTTAAAATAATTTTATTTGTTTATTTATATATTTAATTGAAATTTTGTGAAACTTTAAACTATAAAATTCTGAAATTTAATTTTGATATTTGAAATGCGTCTATTTTAGCATAGCAACTGGTAAATTTTCATCAGGTAATTTGGAAGTTTATTTTCTAGTGTAATTTTATTCTAATTTATATTAGTTAAAATTGTTGATAATAAAAGTGTTCCGAAACCTAAATATGTCAACATGAGAAAATTTATTTAGAACACTCTGAATAAGACCGCGTAATCTGTTTCGCGAAATTCGGATGTTTCTAGCTCCGTTTGGATTTTTCCGTACGGGATAACAACGTATCGGTGTCTGTATCGACTTTTGAACGGATAATCATATCGCCGACATCTGTATACCGTTTCGATCATCTCGTCGTGTTGATATATGCAGTATATTCAATGTTGTGTTTTGAAGTTCGGGAAACAGCGAAATCTGCGAAAGAATTTCAGCATCGGTCCCGTATTTTAGGCCTTTTGTTTTAATGTCTTTCCATATTCACTGTTCAATACCAACAGCTATTTGCATTTATATTTTCGCTAAAATTCTCGTGCTTGACCTTTTATTTTCCATCAGTTCTAATAATTTAACCTGTTCATTGCCTCTGCTCTTTCTTTTGAAGTAAACAGTATAATCATATAGTACTGTTCACCTTCGTTTTCTTTTTCAAGCCTGTTCTTCCATGTTTTCTTTGCTTGTGAACACTGCCGCTCCCCTTCATCCCTTCCTCCTTCATTTCCCGATCGCTACACAACCAACTCCAGCCCCTTGCACCACTTCCGAGCCTACCATCTCGAGCCCACCTCCGTGTCTACATTTTCCCCACGGCAGTCACCCCATGCCGAGCCGTGCATCAACTCCTTCCCCTCCACGTCTTCTTCTTCTCATCGCCTGCACCAAGGCCAATGACCACCATAGCCGCATCTTCCTCTCCTCCTCCTCTGTTGAATTGGTAGGTTAGTATATTTATATATTAATACTTTGATAGTTATAATAGTTGTGATATTATAAACTCTGTTCATATGCATATAGGTTACTGTAATTGTATAATATGTTTTGTACCCTATGTTTTATATAAGTAAGCTTTACATATAATATGTTTAAAATTGTATATATTTTATTTAATTGTTGTATATAAATGTTTTGTTTTGATGGTCCTATATATATATATTGGTCGCAGTTTTATATATTAGTACATGGATTATGTAGTGTGTATATATGAGTTTATATATATATATATATGCTTATTTTCATGTATATAGTAAGTAGTTAAACATATAACAGTTTGTTCTTTTATATATCTAATAGTTATTAGCAGTCTGGGTATTTTTACATATATTTCATTCGGTTGGGTTTAAATCATAACAGTGTTATATATATTACAATCTGTTTGTATAACTTATAAGTAATATGTATTATATATATATATATATTAGTATGCATAATATATAATATTATATTTTGCTCAACCCCTCTTGTTTATATACGCGCACATATATATATTCTTTTCATAACTTTGTTTATAACCTGATTTTTGTATAATCAGCAAGTTAGTAGGTATGAGTATGGATTTTCATATATATGTTTAAAACTGATTTTAAATATAAAGTACATGAGTTTATATATATGTGTATGTAGTGCATATGTATGCAAAACAGTGGTTGTTTAAATGATGTATAGTATATATATACTGTTTGTGGGTTGCGTGAGTTATTTTCAATAATTGCAGTGGGTATACGTATAGTATATGTATATAGTTTATGCTTATAGTTGGGTGTATATATATATATTGTTAGCTAAAGTGTATATTCAGTTTTATGTTTTAAAGATAAAGATATGCATGCAAGTTAAATATATGTTACATAGGTTATATACCATATTTTGTTTTGTTTTGCTGAAATTAGAATGGTAGAAAGAATGTTATATATATATATATATACGTATCTATAAATGTTATATGAACCGGTTATTTGATAAGTATTTACTGTTGTATTGAAATAGTAATGTATTAGTCTTCGAGATTTGCTGTTACATATATATATAGCTTATATATATATATGCGAGTTTAGTGTTTATGTTATATAGATTTTTATATATGTCAGTAAGTTATAGATTGGAATATATATTGTATATATTAGCTTATTCCTATTTTCGGTAAGAGTTTATTTATATAGTAAGTCATTTTGATTTTTATAAGAGTTATTGATTTTAAATTTTATATTAGAATATTTTCTAAATATACGGGTTTAAATTAATAATGATTTTGTATATATACCTATAAACATTTTTATGTTAACACATATATATTTTGAATTTAATATTGGGTTTTGAATAAAATACGAGTAAATATCTGATTTAAATTGTATATATATATAATTATATATGAGTTCACTTACACCATTGATCTTCATCAATCCAGTTGATTCGATTTCGTCAATTCCGAGCTATCAGTTTTGCTCATCAAGGTTGTGTTCAATCGTGCTTTGCTTTGAAATTCGTGCCTGGATGCATAACTCATTTCATCGCCAAATCAACTCTAGCCCCGAAAGATGAGCAATCACTCACGATTAACGTTCTTTTATTTATTAAATCTGATTCTAATTGAAATGTCAATTGAAATATGCTGCTGTTAGTTATTTACATTAATATATATATATATATATATATATATTCTGTTATCTATATCTGTTCACCTGTGACATCTAACACCATTATCTGTTATTTATATTGATGTTATATGTCTGTTATATTATTATCATAGTTGTTATCACTCTGCAAGTTCCCTATTAGTATAGAATCACTATGGGTTGAAATGATACATGCCCGAACGATCTGTAGAATAGGAGAAAATCGTTATGGGTTAAAATGATAAACCCAAGCGATTTTCATTTGAATTGAATTTGGGATTGCGAGTTGAAATGATATATACCCATATATATATATTTAAATTGCGGATTGAAATAATAAATACCATATCACTTGACCATAGGATAGAAAATTATATACAGACACCGCTGGTCTATATATAAATATTTTAAAATGATTTCTGTGGTTTTGGAAAGAAGTATATGGTTTATTAAGTATTGATTTTAAAGATTTATTAAAGTTGATTTAATAAATTTGATATAATATGTTTAAGTATTAATTTAAAAATATATATATTCAAATATAGAGTTTATAATGATTCGGGTTGGAAAGATAAATTTGAAATTGATTTGAAATTTTATTTATTTAAGAATTTTACTTAAATAAGTTTGATTTGAAATTTATTAAATTTGAAATTTTAAAGCTATGATTTTATAACTTGAATTTGATTAAAAGTGACTTAAATGAATATTTCAAATTTATATAAATTTAAATGGGATATTTTGTTTATTTAAGTTTCTAAATTAAAGCTGTATTTAGATATTATTGAAATGATTAAGTAAATATTTCAAACTAATAATAGTAAAGTGAATTTGATATATATATATAATTATCGAATTTAGTTTTGAAATGTTGAATATATTGACTTTGATATATATTGAAATTTGAATGGATTATTTTATGGTTCAAATATGTAATTGAAAATCGATAATTTGAAATGATTTATTGAGAAACATAATCGAGTTGAAATTGATGATTTGATTAAATTTGAATTTTGGAATTCGAGTTGAGTTGAATCGATTTGTGAAATTTGAGGAAACTATTTTGTTATATAAAGTATTTTAAATTATATTTAAAATTATTTTATATTATTTTATAAACTATTTTAATATAAACTATTTTAATTATTTTAATATATATATTGTTTTAACCTACAACTATTTTATAAAAATTATTTTATTTTATAAACTATTTTATTATACATACTATTATTGATATCTAAACGGTTTAAGGGAAAATGCTATAATTTCAAAGTGTTATGATTTCAAAAATGCTATAGTTTCAAAGCGGTAATTTCCAAAGTGTTTTGATTTGAAAGACTATGATTTCGAAAGCGTTATAACTTTGGAAAGTGATGTAATTTTTGGAAATGGATATATTTGAAATGGAAATGATATCGTATTAATTTGGTTTTTGAAATGAAAATGATATTTTGGTTTTGATGTATAAACTATTTTGAAACGACCGCGGTGTTATCATAACGTTTGGTTGTTAAAGAGACCGGGATCGGATATGGGCATACTCTCTGTCGATACCGAAAACCACTTTAACAACCGTGTACGCGGTGGAGATTCCAGAATGAAGTAGGATGGTGGCGATGATCCTATCGAGGTATGAACGTGGACCCGACTCCCATGAGTTGGCATAAGGTGGCTAAAACAGGAGCGATTCTCGGGCCAATGAGGTAGCACCTCTGATCGGACTCATTTCTTCGATACATTTCTATGACTTTGTGATTGATTTGGTGGCCACCCTTCGATTTTGATTGGGAGTGTGTTCCGAGGTAGGCGGTAGTGGCTGCTATGCGTTTCCACCAGCCCGGATGCGTAATTGGTATATCTACCCTGGTATTGCCTTGTCGTGCCGTGTCACCTACCATATCGAGCTTTACTATGAGTTTCTATTTGTGTCATGCCTATGGAGTATCTTCTCGTAGCCACTCGAGGTATGCAGGTACTGTATAGACTATTGGCACTATTATGTGTTAAGGGCTATATGGGTAACCCTTAACGCTACTTAAAAGTAAGTTTATTTTATTATAGACATTATTATAATAGCGAATATTACTACATAGTAGATAGTTTAACGGATCCTTAAAGAATGGGCGATCCCAAGCATTCTTTAAGTTACTGTATTTCAGTCGATATTTCACTTGAGTTGGATTTATTGATATAAGAATGTTAATCCTGACTCGAGTGTTTTGTGTTTTGCTTTACGCTCGGGTCAGACTGAGTGATACAGCGTTTGAGACTCACCTTTGGAGTTGGAGCTTCGCTTGGAGATCCGCATATATCGATTCTTCTATCAGTTATTCAGTTGATTCCAGTGATGTATTCAGATCTTGTATTTGACTATTGTATTGAGACATCTATGTATTTGAGACTTCTGTTGTATCTTATTTAACTCTGTTATATATATATAATAGTTTCATAAACTACCATCCTTTTGTTTCCGCTGCATTATTGTTATATTACCCTGTGTCTGTGATTCTGTGATTATTTATTTACTGTATATGCTGGGTTTTGCCAAATTTAAATTAACAATATGATATTTTGAGCAATTCAAATCCAACATGTATGGATGCGAATGGTTGAAAATTTCAGGTCGTCACATCCAAGGTGTGTCGGTAATTTAAGCCAACGAGTGTATGATAGGAACTCTACGGTTATAAGCTAAAACACCCTTAGCAAGCATACCAAATCATCATGGTCCTAAGCGCGACGGACCTCCAAAGCTATGTGCCCTACCGGCACTACCTCTTATCCTTCAGCCAACCCTTCTGCATCATAAAAACCAGCCACTTGATGTATGGAGCACTGGTACCAAAAGATGAGGGCTCACCTTCCTTGTCCCTATTTCTTTTCCTATTGTCGATAGAATGCAGGACCGATTGCATGGGATAGAAGGTAACACAATAATCTCCTTACTTGAGACGGGGACCACCTGCAAAGGAGCTTCAATAGTAGTCTTGGTGGTAGAGTTAAAGGCATTGAAGTTAAGCTCGTCAGCCACTGAAACAACAAAAAGCCTTAGTTAGATCAAATATAAGAAAAAAGAGGTAAAATACATGTTAACTACCATTTGAACTTGCCTAGCTCTTCCTTCAAACAATGGGCAGGCATGATGAGACCGAGCTATCTACGTTAGATTAATCAGTCCTGACATGGGACATGCCTGAGGCACAACATCATAACTGGGATATAAAGGATCATAGGCGAGATGGGGCCCGAAGAAGGAACAAGCGTTTCCACCAACATTCAGTTCTTATGGTCCTCCCTCTATACTGCCTTCCTCGGAACTCTCCTCACTATTCCATGATATGGTTGACATCCCATACTATTGTATCGGGACATCAACCAGCTTTTATGGGTCAAAATATTCCCTTGAGGCATTTACACAACATCACTCAGCTTACCATAGTCAAATTGCTGCCATGCTTCTAACCCCTCACCCTTATCCACTTTATTATATCCCCAATTCTCATATATGACCGATCCAGCTGTGGGATAAAAATGATCTTTGTATAATCACACTTCTTCTTGGCTGGTCTTGCTATCGAGGTGACCCACTCTCCACCACTATGGTTTTATGCTCCCTTAAGAGCCTGACCCGATGAAGATTCCCATCAGTCACCATCGTCTTTAAATTTCTAACCTATTGGAAGCTCTCCTTATCTGGTCCAGGTGCTTGCTAAGCAACCTCGAAGTCAATGCCAGCGGAGTCAAGAAATGTCCCTATCATATGAAGGGTAAGCAAAGGAAGGGAAAAAGGTTGAAAGAAAACGAACATCAAGGAAAACTTAATAGTGGTTTGGAACTCGGTGTTCCTTAGATTGGGGTTGACCCCATAAGGAAAATACTACCCCATCTAACCTGGGGAGCTTTGCTTAAGACATCAGAAAAGATAGCGAGCTTGATGTTTGCTTGGAAATAGTAGTAGGTGTTGATCGACTAGTTGGCATTCCTTTGTAGCCGACAAAGCATACTAACCAAATGAGCAATCATCTTTGGAAGCTGGAGGTCCATGCAAATGAAATATACCTTACATAAGAACTAGTAGCTATTAGAGGTGAGCTGACCTGGGGCAACATCAAAGGCAATAAGAATAGAAATGAAGAAGTGGTAAAGAGAAAATTGGGTGCCGACCTTGAAGTACCCCAAGAACTAAGTGAAGAAGCCTGATGGAGGGTGATTTGGCCGACCGACGGCAGTGGGGTATCTTACCATCCTAATATTGCATCTATGCCCAGCCAGGCACTCGTCTGTGTTCATTTCTTCTTCCGCTATCTTAGAAGCTTTTAGGATACACACACTGATTGAGGTTGATCCAGAAGGAGCCATCTGATATACAATAGGCATGGTTAAACTATAATAGCCCTATACCCAAGTCTAGAAAAACTCAAGGTCAATCCCAAAGAGGAATATTGGATGATCGGCTCCATGGCATGCCCGTGCTAGCAACCAGGGAGGCGGACTCTTGAATCAAATTGCACTACTAAGCTAAGTAACAGACAAATGGCCCATACTCACTACTCTATTTGGCTTATGACCCAAGGAACCAATTTGGCCTTAAATTATGGCCCAAGATGTTGCTAAAGTCGCAAGTCAATGGAAAGTTAGCCAACGTCGATCGATCGCCTCTAACACCGCGACAACCATCAATCGATGTTCAAAGTTCAGGAAATTCAAATTCTAACCAAGCAACGACATGGAAACAACTCAAAATCAAAAGGCTTTCAAATAGCAAAACAACATAGGAAAAAAACTTTTTTAATGTCGAAAGCAAATCTCATTCTTTTAAAGATAGAGAAGCATCAAAGAGAGAAGGAAAGACTTACTGTTTTTGCAAAGAGAGAAGCATGGGAGGTTTTGAAAGCTTGGAGAGTTTTTAATGGTAGAAAAATGTTTGAAAGCTCAATTAGGCAAAGAAGAAGAAGGAAACATGTACTTATATATTTACCCCTTTAATCATAGCTGTCGAATTCAAAAGGCAAAGACATCTTAGCCATCTAGGTATAATTAATAATGTTGTCATGTCAATGATCCCCACTTTGAATTATTACAATATTGCTTTGAAAAAGTAATAATCATCTCGACCAATCATGTATTGACAAGTGTTGCGCACATTAAATGAAAAGCAGGAGGTCCAACCGGATGGATCTTCGTGATTTGACAAGACCGCCCCTACTCACAAAGATTTGACATGACTGCCCCTTCTCATAGAGATAGGCTTGAAGGGTAAAAGATTGCTCAATTTTCTAGCAAGTAAAAGATAATCTAGCAAGAACATCAAGGCCCAACCCGTTCCAAGTTAATCTACATAACAAGACTCAAGCCATCAAAGACAAGCCGATCTACACATTTGAGCCTGGTCAAATCTAAGCCAGCCAGCACTTCTAAGCATGGCCCAATACAAGCCCTTTAACTTAGCAACATGCCAAGGATACAATTGACTCGCTCGACTCAAGATGACATATAGCTGACTCGTTTGACTTGACCCAGCCCAAAGCAATCATTCTTTAGCCCGTCTCTATCGCAGCCGCATACGAATGCCCTATACAGCCCATCTCGTAATACGATCATCTCGGCTCGCCTCCTTTAGCTATCCTTACCAATCTTTAACTTTTTTCTCAGCAACCTTCGATAACATGCATCTGACCATTATTGTGCACAAGATGGTTCTCTCAAGCCTTGTTTCTTATAATAGCATACTACATGACAAATATTATAACCTAGTACACCAACTATTGTGGAATGTCTGCCAAAAGCACGCCTACTCATGTACCGTGCCTCTTTTTCAACACAAATCACACTCCTAGTATGGAGCAATAGCTAGCACGCATCTTAGCTACATGTTTATACCACCTTTCCAACTGTTCTTTATCAGCCCATGCCACTAGATCAGCTCGGCTCGTCACCTTCGGCTATCCTCATCAATCTTCAGCTTTGTTCTTAAGAATCTTCAACAACAAGCATCCAACCGTTACTATGAATAAGAAGCTTTTCTCAAGCCATATTCCCTGAAAGAGCATACTACACAACAAATAGTATAATCTGATACACCAACTACTGTGGCATGTATACTAAAATCCAACCCACTCCTGTATCATGCCTCCTTTCTCAACACAAAGTATGTCCTTAGTATGGAGCAATAGCTGGCATGCATCCCAGCTACATGTTCTTACCACATTTCTGACTGTCCACCATCCGCCCATGCGACTAGATAAGCATCCAGGAGTGGTTCATGCCTATAAACCGCACAATCATAGCCATCCAACGATCAACATCAGCTGCTATAAAGACCGCTTGCTATAAAACTTCATAAGGGTTGATTTTTATGCTTAGAATTCCTTCTCTAACACAGAAAATACTAAGAGTTCTTAAGCTAGCAATTATAGTCTCAAGTTGTCTTACTTTCCAATTATTATCATGTAATTCCGTGAAATTTTAAGAGATCAATATAGTAATAAAACTTCACAATGGACGTAAGCACGCCTAGCCGAACTACTTTACATCTTGTGTTATCTACTTTAATTGCTTAGTTATTCCTCATTTTCAATTTTTAAGCTTAGAATTAGCTAGTACCCTTTGTTAATATGAATGCATTATCTTAATTTCGAGGTTGACTAAGTTTTTAGTCAATGCTTTACTTGAATATAATATCATTCTTACTATCAAGAAAAATGTGTTGTACTTGAGGGCACCATGTATATGCTACATGAATGCCTTACTTTGATTATCGAAGTTTCACTCGTTTTGGTTTAATTTACGACAAATTTTTGGTAGGCATTGAAGAGTAAGAAGTGAATCATTGCTCAAGTGAGAATTCATCTCCTTTGATATAGAAGATTAGCGTCGTTGTAATAACATTTTTACTCAAAGTTATAAATCTTTGGCCAAAGTTGTAAAGCTATAATGCCTGGATCGAATATGGCTGAATGTGTATGACTGTAGAATATAATAGTGAATGCAACAAAATAGTAAAGTGGATCACATAGTCGATTTATACTGGTTTGGATTCTTCGTCCTACGTCCAGTTCCAAAACTCACTCTATAAATTTCCACTAAACAACACTCGAAAAAATAGGTTCCAATAACTTCTAGAACAACCGAACTGGACTTCAACACAACTGCCCGTGGATACCATAATAGGAATTCGTAATTTTCAGTAATATATTGACTTTGACTAACTTGTCTCTGATTAGACTAATTTGTAAACAATTTAGTACAAAGACTCGTATAACTAGGACAAATGAATTTGAGTGGAGGTGCAAAGGTTAGAAGATTCAACTTAGCAAGATTTTAAAGGTAGTGAATTGAATGATCATCGGCTATATAAATTTAATCTCAAATATTATTAGAAGTGAATGATCAAAGATCAAATAAAACACAATTTAGTTAAGAACAACAAAGATCAGAGAGAATAATAAAACGAATGTACAAAACATGGAATGAATTAATTGATTTTCGATCCTCTAATCTCGTGGGTTTATATAATGGTTATAGGGATGTATCTAAAATGTTGATTCAATTTAAAATGGAAGAAACGACTTCAGAATCAAAAGGAAAAGATCAAGTAAAGATATGTGATGATTTCATATCGATTGATTAATAATCTATACACCGATTGATTAATAATTGATTCACTAATTATAAAATAATCGATTGATTGATTACTAATTAATTGATGTAACAATTATTAGATAATTGGTAGATCAATTCATGGTATTTTTGTGCATACTGTCTCCTTCGTTATACATTTAAATACGTCCAAATAAATACAAAAAATGAGAAAAATCCTAAAGTAACAGAGTATATTTGAAGTGATGCGGTGAAGTTTCAAGAGACTTGGATACCGTTTATGTGGTTCTAAAAATTTTAGACTTCAATGACTCGATAGCTGACACACAACACGTACTTGTATGTTTCGTCATTTTGGTTCATTTCCTACTGTTGCTGTGAGTTGCTTGATTTGTTATCAACGCAACGAGTCTTAAAAAAATTAATACCTTCACTCTAATAGCTTCACATCAGTTTTCTTTAGATAAATTGCATTATGTTGAGTTTCCATCGATTATCGTTATTTTTCTTCTTTTGTATAAGTGCTACTGTACCTAGAATAACTTGATAAAATGGTTAGTAGCATTGTGGTGTCGTTGTCATCATTGAAACACTATAACTATGTTCCTAACAAGAGTAAATTCGATTAACTAGTAATTGTTATTAATTAAACTACGTGGCTTCGAAGTTCAACTTTGAAGTTAATTATGTACATAGTTAGGGTTTTGAATAGAGACATAACCCTGGATGTCCAAGTGATATTGTGTTGAGAAGAGACAAAATGTGCATAATGTATCATTTTTTAATGGTGCAGTTTTAAAATGATTAGGAAGTAGGACTTCACTTAGATGATCGATAAATGATGACTTCGAGCTCTATACTGTGCTTCAGCAAAGTCTACATAGACTTTAATATTTAAAAAGTTTAAATATTAATATGGACCAAGTCACATCTCTGAGTCACACAACAGAGAAGTGCAATGTTAGACCCAAAAAAATTTAATGATAAGTTACAATTGTTATAAATTAAAATGGAGAAAATTTTGTATAATTGTTATAAAAATTGTTATTAAAGTATTTTTTTTATACATGAACTGATTATAATTTTTTAATTGTAAAATTATTTACTCAATTTCATATAAGTATTATATATAATTATTAACTTATAAGGAATGGTTAATAATTAATAAATGGTCAATAATATATATATGGTGTAATAGAACCAAATTCTATTATTTAAATATATTTTATGTAAAATATATGACATCATTTGTTAATTAGAAATGGATAATTTTTTTTGACTAAATTGAATATATTAGGAAACATTAGGATATTTCCTAGTGTGATCTCACTATAATAAGACCCAAGGGTTCTTATTTATTTTGTTACACACTTTTTTTAGTTTTGTCACATACTTGTTCGCTCCTATCCTATTGAATTAGAAAAGTGCAAATTTTAATAATGATCTGATCACTATAAATAAGATCCAAGGGTTCTTATTTATTTTGTTACACACTTGTTTGCTCCTATCCTATTGAATTAGATAAGTGCAAATTATAATAAATTACTACAATTGCACAAGTATGAAGTATGCAAGTTAAGCATAAAGACTTGATTTCAAAATATTAAAATTTCAAATTAGATATCTTAGGCGTGTAATATAGAATTTTGGGAGAGGGATGGAAAATAGAATTTGTTAAAATCAAAATATTACAAACTAATATTGGATTTTTATCTGAAAAAAGACTAATTGGATCAATTAATTAAAAATCAAATACTAATTCAAAGTAAAGTTAGTTAAATTTCCGATCATTTTGAATCTGATCAAAGAAGATTATAAAAGAAATTAACTTACTTGACTTTTGTCAAACACAAAAATTGAATCAAATATATTTCAACTAACTAGAAAATGGAGATGAAGGAAGCATACGTTAAAATAAAAGGTACCAAAGTTGTAGAATATAAAACTTGAAGAATAGAATTAAATATGAGAATAAATTAAAATAAACAAAAAAGACTAAGAATAGCACCAAAATCAATTGTACGACCAACAACTATTAAAAAGGCCAAAAACAAAATAGATTAATTGTGTTCTAACAAATCTAATTGACTAGAAATCATAGTTAACTTTGTAAAAAAATGCAAACAAATAAAAAAAGCAAAGAACTTTATTGAATTCCTAGAATGAGACATGTGACCTGATATATAGATACATGGGTATTTATAGGGGATAAAGTCGTCTAAGTATTTACAAATATATAACTAATCAAATCAAGGAATATATTTCCTTTCCATAAAAACAATATTCGACCATATCTATGATTTTTGACATGTGGTGTTATAAATGGTAGAGATTTTAAAACCGAATGGTGATTGATGTATGCATGTTGACTAGCCCCACTTTACTCAAGAAGAATCACCATCTACCAATTGTGTGCAACCAGTCTTCACTAAGGCAGACAAGTATATGCATATAGATATGTTTTTACATTCAACCATTTTGTGTGGATCTTCATTTTGTGTGTGTATATTACAAGATAAAATTTGTTGCCTCTAAATTTTCAACATGTGGCATTATATATGGTAGATATTTTAAGGTAATGTATTGATTGATATAGGTGTAATTAGATCCAACTTATCTAAAATGAAATCAGCATATATTATAAGAGTCTTCATTTGATGTGTGCTTGTATGTATGTATAGACACGTGCACATACACATATAGAGATATATGTATGTATGTATGTATGTATGTAAGTACGTACGTACATACATATTTGAAAATTACTAAGTTGTGACTAACATGGCACTTGATTTCCCTAATTCTATAAAAGTAATATGCTTATCAAGAATCGAACCTACCATAACGTGAGTAAATCATATGATAATACCACTGAGCGATAAGTTCTTTTATGTAATAACGTCCTAACATAGAAGACAATTCCAATTTTGTAGCTAATTCTTTTTTCATGCAAATCTTTTTTCATTTTCCTCTCTTTTCCTCATTACTCCGCACTTTTGATTATTTATAATAACAATAGTGAAATACCCATGTAATATTGTTTATTTAAATATAAATACAAAAATAAATAGTAAATAATGCAAATTGTTGTGTCGATCAAACACCCCTACACTAGAACTTTATTCGCCTTTGAAAAAACAAGAAAAAACTAAATTAGATTGGTCACAAATTTCATAGGAAACATGATTGTATTGAGCATATGCAACAAACCATAAAAACTTTAGGTGTCCCTAGTAGGATGAGTGGTGTCTTATGAGGGTTTTATGCAAATACCACCCATAAAATATAAATGCAGATGCTATGAACTGATACAACTAAATGAAACCGCTGAATAATGTGACACATAGTTTCTTAAGTTGAAAAGGATTCATAATATTATGATTATTACTTGTTAAGGTAAATTGCTTTCAACCTGATCTTGATGCAAAAATGAACAACAAAATTTCTAGCTGTAGTATAATTTCCCATAAATATAATCATTAGAAGGTAGCACTCGGTGACACCTACATTTCCACAACTAAGAACATGTACCCAATCTTTTTTTATTTCTTCTTTTTTTAGTCACCGGCCTAATGTGTGATGTGCAATTGGAAAGTTAATCTATGCATTAACAAAGAAAAAATTTCAAGTTCTGAAAAGTTTAGATGAGCGAGCAAGTGTAAATGTTAAATCATTGAAAAACAAGAAATAAAAGGTACAAAGGCACTATTGTAATTGTTATTTTCCTTTCATCCTTCTCTTCGTAAGACAAAACTTCAAGGAATGGTGAGTGATCAACTTTGCAAGTGTTTTTTAATTATTCCCCTCTCTTTTTTTCAGAAAATGAAAAGTAGAGTGAGATTAACGAGGAAATAAAATTATTTGATTTGAACTAAAACAACTTCAACTATGCCTTGATAAAGTTAAGGATGTTCCCTAAGGGCAACTATGTAAACTTATCTCTAATAAAAGAAACTTGTTTGGAATGATGTATGCATCTATTTTATTTTTATTTTTTGTTGTTATATAGGGATATAAATAATGAATTAAATACATCAAACATATATAAGTAGAACATCCTTAGAGAAAGTATTTATCGATTGCAGTTATGAATGTGTTTGTAACCATGAGTATTATATCGACACACGCATGAACTCTGATACACACACATACATATGTACATACATATACATAAATACTTACTCTTTAAATGTTCATAGTCAACAAGTACCAAGAAAACATTACTGATACTGTAACATCCCGAAATTTTACTGTTTTGATTTTGAATATTTAATTGATTTTAAATATTTAAATAATCGATGTCTAAAAATATAAATAACTTATATTCAAATATAAGGATTAATCAAATATTTGAATTGTGAATTAAATATATGAATGGCAAATTAAATAATAATTAAATGGATTTAATAGTCTTATTTAACTCCTTTTAATTAATAAATACTAATGGTAAATTCATTTTGTAAATTTATTTACACTAATAAATAGTTCGAATATAAAATGACTTGATATTTATGGTACTATTTTTAATTTAATTTATAGAATTTATCATAATTTTTAATTTGGAAAATATTCAAATTGTCATTTGATGAATTTTTGGCAAACAATGAAATTTTTGTGATTTTACAAAATAAGATAACCATTATATGTTATTATTATTTTGGGATTGTGTCACATTTCTGCGCGATCATATTTTTGTTTTGTCATTCGTAGTTCATACGCGAATGAAATTCTATGCAGCGAGATGCCGGAAATTACGGTATAACATAAGTTCAACCCTTTAGAGTGTTCAACACACTTCGTTTTTCATTTTCTCTCTCTGGTTATTTTCAAACTCCTATAACCAAAAGAAAGTAAGCAAATTAAATTTCAAAAATCAATATCAATTCAAATACTCAACAAAAAATTATAAAGTTAAGATATTTGGAATCGTTATGAGTAGATCTACGAATCTATATGCATTTTGTAGAGTGTAGATGTTGTTTGTGCTGTTTGACATTTTGGTCATGGTTGTAGGCAAACTAGGGTTTATGTTTGAAAGGGAATTAGGTTGATATGGTCAAAGTGGAGGTTGTCATTGCGTTGCCCGCGTCGAAGAGTACGTTCTCCTAAATTTTCATGGCCTCCGATCGACTATGGTGAAGTGCATTCATGCACCGTAGCATGTGAAGGGGTCCAGGTCGCGGCTAGAAAAAGAGGTGCGGGTAAGATTTCATGGTGTTGGGAATGTGGAGTTCGGGGATAGGAGCTCGTAGGAGGTGATGGCTCGTAATACCGTCGACTGCAACTCAAGTTATGGTGGTAAGAAGTGGCGGCAGAGGTGGGTTGAGCTACAGGCATGGGCGGGAGGGAAATTGTATTTGGGGAAGATGGATTAATAATGTAATTAAGGGTAATGATTATTTAATTAAGTAATTAATCATTTCAATTAGTTTAAAATTTTATAAAAATCATATCTTGCTCATACGAGGTCGAATTTGGATGTAGTTAGTTGCATTGGACCCGTAGGGACGTTAGCTTCTTGTTGAAACTGGTTTCATTAAATTTTGAGCTAGCTGAATTTTGAGCTACCGAAATGCGAAAGTGTCAACTAGAATTTCTATGAGTTTACTCACCTTTAAATAAATTATATAATATCTATGTTGCTATAAATCATTATTGAATGCTTGGATAATAGTTTATATTGTCGTTTGGTTGCTTATTTGAGTTTAAATTCTCACTTAACAAGCGGATAGCATAAATAACCATTGTATTACAGGGGACACAAACAAAAGGAAAGTCGAGGTGTACGTAGCGAATAGGTTGCTACAGAACAGTTCAAAAATTCACATTCATATGTGTGATTTACATGGGACATTTGTAGAAAGAACTTAAGGGGTTTCTCGCCAATATTAATTTACTTATATTCTTATATCACTTATATTGTTGTCTGGTTGAAAATATTTATGAAATACTGTTTGATTGTGTAAGTGTCGTTACTGCGATTATTGTTGTACCGTCACTTATGAAATATCATCCCCTTAAACCCTTGTTATGCATTGAACTTTAGCTTGTATTTTTACAAAATAAATGTTTGGTCGTATTTTGCACTTTGAAAGTGTTAAACTATATTTTCAAACATTTTGAGAATTTTGAAAATAAAGGATAAATGTTGATTTAAAATTTATAAAAGAAGTTATAAATTTAACTAATTATCTTTTGGGATAATCAATGTTGTTTTAATTTATAAAGAGATTATAACTTTGGTTAATTATCTTTCGGGATAATTATTGTCGATTTAAATTTATAAAAGATTATAAATTGGATTTGATTACCTTTCGGGATAATTAATGTTGTTTTAAATTTATATAAAGGTTATTTACCTTTAATATTTTGTAAATTCTTTTCCAATGGGTTTGTAAGGATTATATAAGTATTTGAAAAGAATTAGAGGTTTAAATATATTCTTAATTATTGTTTAAATATAATAGACTTAATAAATAAATTTTGTTAATAATGATTCAAATTAATTAACTGATTTAATAAAAGTGAATAAAGTTAATTAACTGATTTAATAAAACTGGTTAAAGTTAACTAACTGATTTAATAAAAGTGGTTAACGTTAACTAACTGATTTAATAAAAGTGGTTAACGTTAATTAACTTATTTAATAAAAGTGATTAAAGTTAATTTACTGATTTAATAAAGGTATTTAAAGTTAACTAATCATTTTAATAATGATGTTTTAGATTAGTTAATCATTTTAATAAATGATGTTTAAAGAAATTAATTGGTTTAAATAAAAGTGTTTAAATTAATTATCTGATTTAATAAAGGTGTTTAAAGATAATTGAATTATTAAAGGAGTTATAAAGTTGATTAATTCTCTTCGCGATAATTAATGTGGTTTTTAATTTATAAAAGTATTTTAATTGATTTATTATCTTTCAGAATAATAAATGTTGTTTGAGATTTGTAAATGAGAAAATATTTAAAAAGGAATATTTTTAAAGATTATTTTTAAAGTGCTTACAAATATTTGTGATGTAAAAACCAAGCACAAGTTTAGGTTTTAAAATTTTTATTCGGTTACTGAACGGATAAGAAATTTAATTCCCGTAAATGATATATCTTATATAGAAAGGATTCAGTCGTACTTTTAGCACTAAACGTCGAGGTACGGAGATGCGCTTCTATCTCGAAAATTATATAATGCCGTCAAGGCAATGCATTGCGGTAACACTACCTTAACTTGCCCGACTTCAATTTCAACCGAGGAATAGTACAAGTTTGCAATTGACGAGTAGTGGTAAGGGTATGAATTTAATTTTTCATATACGATAATTTTAATTATTCATGATAGTTGATTTATAGACTATCAATTCGGCTTTCTTCTTTGGGTATCGTCTATCTTAGACGATTTGTTGCTCATTTGAGCGTGATATCCTTTGTCGAAAATGACTAAAACAAAAGAGTGAGAGGGGGCCAAACTACGTGGGGTTGCTCTCATTAGGGTATTATCACATCTACTCTAGATTGGTTTCAGTGATATGCGTGCGGAGATGTGAAATACTAAGATTCTCGGTAAGGTTGGCAGGGTCTGGCTTAGAGTTCCCTAGAGGAGTCACGGGAGAAAATGACCCTCTCAAATATATTTTTCTAGAGCATACTTCGGTAAGTGGGGTGCACTCTCCTAGTCATTGTTGGAAAATTCCTTTCCTTGTTACTTATTCAAATCTTTGAATTGTTGCATCGAGAAGTGACTGAAGCTCTTCTCGATGTTTAATTATTTGTGTATGTTCTTTAAGTTGGGATTTTGACCTTGTTCATACCATCCTTCCAAGTTTGGGTTTTTTTTTAATTTGCTTCCATTCATTCATGTGTGGAAGTTTCTCTTGTGAGGTAAAACCCGATCCATGTTTAGCGGTGTGGTTTCATAGAATTATCATATGTTCACCACATTACTTGAGTTTTCTCACACCCGTTTTCCAGATTGATCCAGGTGTTATTTTATTATAATGCTCGGGTCAGACCGAGTATTTTTTTAGGTTGTCATTGGTGGGACATGGAGCTCATGAAGTAGAGTTGGATGTCCACTTGCCATAGTATTTTATTTCCGCTATACGATTATATATACTCATCAACAATTCTAAGGTCGAGAAGTTATAACTATCCAGGCTAATGAGGCTTGTTTTTAACTCTGATATACTATGTATTTTTGAGTGACAGCTTTTACATTTTTGTTATATTATATGTTATCGTTGTGCTGTGAGATTTTGTTCTCATGTTCCTTTTTGTTTCCTTTTTCTTTTTACCCTAACATTCTGCCTTCCCGATGATTGGATGTTCGACATTGGAATACTGTGGATGTATTTGCTGCCGACTTTCGATGGTCGAAAAGGTGGGTCATCACATATACATCCATTGATATTTATGTACATAACGCTCTCCATATGATGAACAGTGATTTACTCATGACAATTAGGGGCACCAAAGGGTTACGTACTAGTGATTGATTGGAAGATCATAGTACAACTTGATGTGAGTCTTCTATGGGTTAATACAACTATGCCAAAATAGAAGATCTCATGTACAATAGTCTTCTAATTTGAGGGTACTATTGATCTTAAGAAGCTAGGCTATACTTTCATTATGGTTAAATACTTGGCATGGCGACCTTGTTACGACCATTGTTGGGTATACATTGAACTACTTGAAGTAAGAAACAAGCCAAAAGAGGATCCATCTCCTACATTATAGAAAATTAGCATAATCATAATTAGTATTTGATTTAAAAGTCAAAATCTTTGATCGGGGTAAATTGCTTAATCAATAAATATTATTGGATTGAACCAAGGACTTTAATGTTGTCTACACAATTAAATACGGATGTTAATAGAGTTTTTGACCTTAGACCAAAACGTATATATTTAAGTGATATAGTGACGATAAAAAGAATACGTGTACAAAATGTCATTACTAGGTGAGCTTATTATAGATTAAAAAATGGATTTTTCCTTAATGATCTGTAAGCATTGAACTTGTTCTCAATACTATACTTCAGCAAAGTCCATATGGGCTTCGGTATTAAAATTTTCAAATATTGACCAAGGATCGAATTCACTCCAGAGAGTCAACATAACCACATTGTTAAATATTTCCAAATTAGACCAATGTTAAAGTTAATTTATAAATGTTTTAAATTAATAATAAATTGATATAACTGTTGTATTAATATTATATGGCATTTCTAGTAATTTATTTAAAGCTTAATATCGATAAAAACGATCTATGAAAATTGCACATCGACTCAATTGAATAAAAGAGCTCAAATAAAATAACTTAATAATTGATTCAAGTAGGAGTTAAAGGGATTTTGACCTTTCTTGGTCATTATATAGGCCGGCCGTAAATGAATAGGACGCAAGGTGACCTAGTTGTAACACCTTGTAAATTAATAAATAAATAATTAAGTAATTAATTATGAGAATAAAGAAAACTGAAATGATGAAAATGAATAAATATTCATTGATCGTTTGTTTACTCATCTTGCTTAGGTGAATCAACCAATACTAGGAATATCCTAGTTGGAAATCTAAATTAATGTGAATTGAATGCAATCGTTAGAGCTTACTGATTCATAAGAAAATAGGATAGTAGGTCGGCGGTCAATTACTCTTTTAAAGTAAAATAATTACTTTCATCTTTTCATTGTCACCTCTACATTCAAAACTTAAAATATAAAGCTTGATCACCTTAATGGTGTTTATGACCTAAATAAGAAGAAGAAAAAGGAAAAGACTAAAGCTAAAGGAACTGGATACTTCATCAAATTAAGATTATAGGTGAGTAATATATTATCTAATCTTTTTCTTCCTTAAAATGCTACTGGATGAGTTGTAGGAGATTTGTTACTCATGGTCCCTGTAACCTTTTTGAGCCGAATCTTAATTAAAGATGGGTTTTGATTTACAGAGATTTCCTTTAAAAAAAATAAACTACTACAAATTGTTTAAGGAATATGTTATATGAAAGATAGTTAGAAAGTAGGAAATAGAGAAGATATACAAGAATGAATCATCATTAATTTTACTATAGAAAAACTGGAAACGTATTAAGTAGTTTTCAAAAGAAATTACATCTAGCCGAAGGGTTGTAATAGCCAACTAGGAGGTAAATAGGTAGCGATCGAGAGGTTATTTAATTATCGGGTTGTATACCAAATCCACATTTCATGCTAAATGTGTTAGTCAAGTTCATAAAACAAAAATAGAAACAAAGTCAAACGAATCAGAAGTCGCCATGTGTAAAGCTAGCGTCAAACATGTAGTGGGAAGTTCCCAACATGTACCGAAGAGAAGTACCGAAGGAGGTGGAGCTGAACTGAAAAAATAAATAAACTAAAATCCTAATGGTAAGACTAAGGCGATCGATGGGTAAGCGGGAATTATGGGAAGTGAAAGGGATTTCGAAAATTTAAAGATTAAATTTCATAGGTCACTAAAGATAGACTAGGCCAGGCTCCCCTAAGTGAGACCGAGGGTGGTGATTGCTGAGAGCAACATACTCTAAGAAGAATGTGTAAACTAGAACTGGTAACTTTCGAAGACATTAAGATATGATCAGGCTGAAAATGGTCAAGATCGGAACCTGAGACATTGATGACAATATAACAATCAATAGTAATAATTGGAAGATGGTTAATTGAAATGTTTGCTTGATAAATAGCAAAGTGAAAATCCTAATGGTAAATGGTTAGGTAGTAGGTTTGGTAGTTGATGTAAGGCCCTTATAGCAGTTAAGGAACCAAAAGCAAAGGAGTAAGGCCTGAGTGGCATCCTAAACCAAAAGCAAATGAGTAAGGCCTAGGTGGTATCTGAGACATGAAAGCATTGGTGTAAGGCCAAAGTGGCAACCGTCCGAACATGAAAGCAACAGGAGTAATTCCTAGATGGCAACTAAAGATACGGTGGAAGATGTGAGGCCAGGTGCGGTAGTCTCAGCAACGAGAACGAAGTAGGAGTAAGGACTGGAGTGGCATCCAAAATGCTAGAGCATTGGTGTAAGGCCTTCATGGTAACCATAGTACAATGGCATAATAGACGTGAGGTAGGGAATGTTAGCCGAAATCTGATTGTGAAGGCGTAAGCCTTTGTAATAGCCAAGAAACAGTGTAAATGTATATAGTATATGTATATAGGCATAAGGCCTTAGTGGCAGCCAAATACTAGGACTTCAAAGATATATATCTTCTATAAAAGTACATGTAGCACCCCTACCTCTATACCATACTATCCAAGAATATTAATAGGTATATTGTCAAACAATACAGAGAATGAGGCGATATGGGTTGTACACATGAATATTCCCTTACGCTAACACCGGTACATATTTAAACATCAAATAAATAACTCACCTATACGTACATGGTATCGGCATAAAGCAAAAACACGTATGCCTCTAGGATAGAATAATACATAATACACAGTAAATAGTAGAGAACATAGATTTAGAATCGTAGCGATAATATCTAATACAAAATAAATAAGGTATGTCTAATATACATCACATGAAACAACACAATACAAGATGATGACTACTATAATGAATACTAGTCTCCTCTATGCCCAAAACACAAGCTGGTCTAATTATCCCTGTAGCTGAAATGTCTCGGACTAACCCGAGTATTACGTAAATAACACGCAGGTCAGACTATATCTAAATATAGAGGTCAACGCATATATAGGTATAGGATATGCATAGTATAATGGTGATGACTTACAAATAATAGTATAACAAAATAGCAACAACCACAAAATCAAGTATAGAGATGTCATCACCCATATATAAGCTCATCAAATCTGAAATCATGAAGTAGCATCTAATGGGTGAATCATCCATATCCAGAGATCATAATCAAAACCCAGAAATCAATAATAGGTGAGATATCACCAAGTATAGTCGGGATAGCACATGGCATTGCCTAAATATATCTCTCAATCTCAATAATAAAATATCGACATCGATATAAAATATAGAAATATAGGCCGCCAATCAAAGAATCATATACACAATAAAAGATATGAGAATCCACTATACTCCAGACGTTAATATATGACATGTATAATCTCACCTTCTCATACAGAAATAAATGGTGACGGGAATCAAATCACAATGTATGGGTTACAGCACCTAGTAATCTCATAATGTCTGGGTTACGCCACCTAGTCTAACCACAACATGGCTATTCGCCATCTCCAAGAGCACCTGGGTTATTCACCCGGATCCGCTCTAATGCTTAGGTGAGCTGTATACATAATATGTACTTATCTACCATTCAGAGTAGAAACATAAGGGAGATTAACAGCTACCCCACCTCCTCCAACAGCCCAGGGCTACACTGCCCTAATCCCTTCCTACAGTCTTCGATTACCTACTTTGTATCGTGACTATATCCACCGCATGTCATAAACATGCTACCAGTCATTAATCACGACCTGGATCCCACCCCTAAGGTAACAAACTGCTAGCCATTATGACTAAAGGGTTAAGGGTTACACCATCCTAAAGGCTACTCTGCCTTTCTCTAAAACTAATGATGCACATCAAATATGTATCCAAAATGTCACAGACCGGGGGCGCGATCCCACGATCAGCCCGCTAAGGTGGACACTGGCCATCTAGTTCTCATTAAGTCCTAATTATAACCCTGAGCACTTCATGATAGACAACATACGTATGGGTACACCCCATAACTCAATCTTCCATAATGCTCTACTTGAGCATATATACTTGCACTACCCAAGCATATAATATTGCTCTACCCGAGCCTATAATATTGCTCTACTGAGCATCACCTCACATAAGTATAATTCCAATATCCCAGTTCCCATCGCTTGAGTGACATCTACTTACAATGCATAACCGAATAAATATCACAACAGCGTCTCATACCAATGCATGATACTCAAATGCTTATTCACTACCTATAAACTACAGTTAATTTGCGAATATCCTATATAACGAGTCCAAAGAATAACCAGAGAAATATTACCGAATGCCCCATCCCAAACGGTATTATAACTCCATTTATTTAGATTTCTTTTCATGCAAAATAAAATACTACGAAATCATATCAAGGATGTCATTACCCTATCATCTTAAATCAACAATCAAATCAACATCAACGGTGAATCATTCATATATGCAAAATCAATATCCAATAAAAGAATGATTAAAAAACCAATATAAAATAGATTATCTAAAAATAAACATATATATAACAACAAACAAATCAATATTTAATAATGAAGCATTCCTAACATATAATCTTATATAACAAAATAAATATTTAGAAATGGATAATAAATATATATTTTAAAATGTACTAGATAATAACTAACCCAAATTTAATAAATTATTTACAATAAATAACTAATTTCTCAATCTTTTATAAATGTATTAATAATTTAATGGTCACTAATTAACATTTTAAAACTCATTTCCTTCTTTTGAAACCCCAAAAATAGTTTGTAAACCAAAATATTATGCTTAACAAATATTCTATAATTTTCTATATAACAAGAGTAAAAGGTTAAATCTTCATGTGGGCAATTGGCAACTAAATTAAAAGGGTCAAAATCACTAAATAATTTAATACTTCCAAAATAAATATTGTAGCATAATCAAAGGTCTTTTCAAAACATCATTTAGAACACAAAAATATGAAGTACGTTAAAAGTTGTGGCAATTTTGCCAAATTATACAAATCCTAAAATGGATTGTTAAAAATAGGTCCACTCCTTTAAAACATCAATTTCACCAAGAAAACCTCAAATTTTTGCATAACTGTGAAAACAAAAGTTGCTCCATATTGTCATATCTTTCCAACGAGATTTGAATCATAGTAAATGAGTGAGGAAATCAAAAATTTTGACTAAAACATTAATGTGTTACAATTCTTAAATTCCAAAATACAAGGCCGGGTTCTTACCTCATATTCAAACATGTTTTAGGCTTACCAACCTTTAGATTTTCAAAAAGTGAAAAACATCAAAAAAAATTCAATATAAAAAATACCTTTCTGTTGGCAAAATCATCACTCAAATCGGATCAAAAAATCAAAAGTTATGATTAAAATAGTACCATGCTTCATCTTAGAACAAAACTCAGGCCAAATTTTTACTACATATTCAAACACATTTTAACATTAGAAATTTTTTGATTTTCGGAAAGTGATCAACATAAAAATTGCTCCTTATGAAAATACATTTCATTGATAAAAAATCTCACTTAAATCCGATTACACAATCGAAAATTATGGCAATTTTATCACAGCACTTCCAAAGTTCTATAATTCAAAACACTTCAACACCACACCAATCAATCAAAAGCAATGCACACCATGGATTCAACAACAAATCAATGAATAAACAATCACAAACACTTCATTCAAGCATGAAATCAATAATTTAGACATAGATTTGTGAGTGAGAAACACTCACCTTAGTCATAGCTTCTCTAGTAAGCTTTCTACTTTCACTTTCCTCTTCATTTGCAAATTCCATATTTCCAAAATTTGACCAAAAATGAACTTCTTCATAGCCATAGGTGTAGTGTAGTGTAGTATTGCATATATATACATATGAATTTGAGAATTTATATGATTTTATTCCTTTTTTTAATTTAGAAGAAGGAGGGGGAGGGTTTGTTTTCTCCAATTTTCTTTCATGAAGCACAAAACAATGATAAGAAGAAAGAGGCTTATTCCTCAAAAAAATTCATGAGCTAAAGTTTTCTAGACTTAAGAATAGTCTATATTCATAATTCATGATGAATGAAGAGTTTTCTAAGCTTAGAAATGACTTACATAAGAAGATATGGGTTTAAGATTGGGTTTATAGGATTGAGTTTCATGTAGATTGCTTAAACATTTATTTTCTTCTTCTTATTCTCCTTCTACAAATTTTTACTTAACACAAATCAAACGAATTTCAAAATAAAATTATATTTTCATCTCTTAAGTAACTACCCAATATTATGGGATTTTATAGAAATCACTTAATCATAAAATTCCAAGTTACCCAGATAAATCCAAATTATTCTTATTTAATCTTTTAAATTCCATTTTAATGACTTAAATAATTATTGTTAGTTACCCCTAAAAATCGGGTTGTTACAGTACGTAAAGCCTTAGGGTAGTTAAGGGTAGGGTATTTCTCTATTATTGAGGTACTATTATATTTCTAAGAACTAGATTGTGGGATTGCTATCAGCTAAGGTACCGCGATATCGTTTTGACACTTAGTAATTAATCTACATCCTAGGGTTACTATTCAATCAGATAATTTATTGCTTTGGTATAGTAAGGGGAAAACCCATTCTGCATCTTGGGGACATGGTCTTACTATTTTGTTTGCTTAGAGTAATATATTAACCATACCAGACTTGACGTTTAACCCATGATTTTATTCTTGTTTCTTTATAAATTCACGGCTAATCATTTGAGTAGGTCGAGTTAATGGGCCTAGACATGAAGATTTTGGGAAAAGCCGAATAATGCAAGCCAAAAAAAATGTAGGAGTCCTGGGAGTTATATATATTTGTGTTGTTTTAATACATCTATATCTAGTGTTCATGTATACATCTTCATATATGGTGCATGACACTAGCTGCTATGTTGTAGTATATTTTTGATCCTACGTGGGCATGGCTTTATGATGTAAATTGTAAAACTTAATCTTTGGTGTTATTCTTCATTTAGTATATCCGCTTTGTTTACTTAAGACTGTATAATATAAATGATCTCATATTTGCCACCGAAAGATAATTCTAAGTAGCCGCTGCACATTAGGATCCATATTTAGGTCTTGGAATGAGGGATGTTTTACTAGTCATCTAGGGTTTGACGGAACGAAGAAGATAGTTTGGTATCTCCTCAATTATAAATAGATGGTCTCCAATTCTTTTCTCTCTGTACTAATTCTATACCACCCTAGCCCTCATTGATCATTAGTAAAGCCAATTTGACAACTTTGTAAATTGTAACCACGGAGGAGAATGAAAGTTCGAAGACGAAACAACCAACAGACATCGTGTTCGACTATTGGCCAGATTTTAATAGTGAAAGGTACTGATTTCAGTTTAAATATATTTATAGTTATATATATAATTATGTTAAAATTATTTGCCTCCTCGGTATCATTTTTGGCTATGAAATAAGAAATATTTATTTTGATTTTTTTTAAATTAATAAGAAAACCTTTTTAATATATATATAATTCTGAATATATATTTATGATTAAATAAATTTTAGATGTAATCATAATTAATATATATGTAATATAATTTTAATGTGTATTTATATATGAATATTATTAAAGGCTTTCAAATTTAATATTAAAAAAGAAATTCTTCTCTATTCTTAGCTAAGACAAAAAATATTTTATATAAGTAAGGAATTTTGTATGGAAATTTCAAATAAAAATTATTATTATATTCCAAATTATGTTCAAAAAATATTTTTTATGTTATTTGTTTAAGTTTTGATGGTCAAACTAATTTTAAATATTAAACACTTGAATTTTTCAAATTAATAAATTTCTGATTGGATAAGAAAATACTTTTAATTTGCGGGTATCTATTTTATTATATATATATATATATATAGGATAATTATTTTGAAAGAGTCGGATTTACTTATGTTTGAATTTTGACTTTATTATATGTATATAATATGAATATATATATATATATATTTGAATATAGTTATATGTGTGTGTATAATATCAAGATAATTATAAAATGATATGTTTATATTTTCAAACAATATAATCTATATTTATATATATATATATAAGTTAATTAAAATTTAATTATTAAAAATAAAAATAAAAATTAATTAGTGTTTTATATTAGTATTAGTGCAAACTTAACTAATATACGCAAAACCCCTTTAACATTATTGACATATGCTACACATTGACATTTATTAACCGTAGGAAACAACGGTATATATAACATTATACCCCTACCTTAGTATAAACTTTTAATATAGTTTTGATGTTTTTATTTTGAATATGAACATCTTTAAACATTAAGTTTAAATTTAAATTAAATTCATAATTTAATTTTAAGTTAAATTACTAATAAAATATTTTTATTAAACATTAACAAACAAAGAAATATTTTTAATAAATTAAAATAGTACTCATGCTCTATTATTAATAAATTTTAAATTTGATTTAGTACAAACAAATTTTATTAACATAAACACAAAATTAAGATCTTGTGCGATTAAATAAAAGCTAATTTTTTTGAAATTCACCCTTATAACTTCTTTACACATGCACCTAATCCAACAGTGGTATTGGAGCCTGTATTGTGTTTATATGAATAATTAACCAACTTATAGGCAATTCCTTTAGAAAAACAAATTAGATGTGTGTCTTAGGAAAATGCGCTTAAACTAAGGAGAATGTTATTTTAATTAAGGAACGTTCTTATAAATGTAAATAATCCTGATCTCTTGACCTTTATCTAGCTCCTTAAAGTGGTCTGTTCCAAGGGTATGCACATATATAAGGCTCACAAGTGTTCTAAGCCTTAAGTTGATTCAAATATGCATATTTGAATATTATATATTAAATTTAAAATTGTTTTAAATTTAAATAAAGTATTATATAATTTTACAAAGAGTTATAAAATACAAATTTAAAATTGTTTTAAATTAAATTAAAATTTACAAGTGTTATCAATATAATTTAAAATTGTTTTAAATTTGTATTCATAGTAAGAATAAGTGAATTTTTTTAATTTAATAAATAAAATTGTTATGTTTATAATTATTTAAAATGTTTAATTAATGGAAGGATACATACGTGTGTGTGTGTATAACTTAATGAATTATGTTATAATAAATTAAAATAATGTATATGTTAAATGTATAAAGAAAACGGGAGGTAAAATATATAAAACCCATGAGAGTTAAGGAAGTAAAGACATACGATATTATAAGTTATACTCATCTCCCTTAAACAATTGATAATGCTCTACAAAATTGTTTTTAAATTATGCTCTCTGTCATTTATAATATAAATAGAGTACCTTACATACCTATCATTATTGAGCAAACTTAAGCCATAGAATATCTAAGGTGATGTTTATTTTACCCCTAGATAAGTAAAAATGTTATGCAACTTTTTTGAATAAACTCAAGAGTAAAATAACTCCGCTTAGGATATTGCAAAATGATGGGTTTAGGGTATCTAATGTACTTAAGAATTTGTTGAGCAAACTCAAGGTCACGAAAATTATTAGGATCATAATTAAAGGTATGTTATGAGTTACATACAAGATATAATTAGTAAAGTGTTACTTACCATGTATGGATACTACATTTTGTTGAGAAAACTCAAGGTTGTAGTAACATTATAAATGGATTCTAACACCCACCCAAGGAATTTATGAAATTCTCGTATCTCTTTTAGGGTTTTTGAGAGATATAGAATTTAGTGGGAGTCTTATTAGATAAATATAATAAACCAAACCTAATAAGTGTAAGAACATATGTGATATTATAATAATCTACTAAAATAATTTTCACAGTTAAAATAGTTGATAAAAAGTTTATCAACTAAAATATACTAAATGAAATGAATTAAAGATTAACGAAGAAATTTAAAATACACTTACTAATAAACCTTTTGTCATGTTGTTGCTTTAAGATCCATGTAAGAGTCAAAATTATACAACCACTAAAAACATTTGTGCCTTGGTTACTTAAATTTAATTTATCCAAGACTATGTATTACCTTTTTGAGTTATGAACCCTAAACCAATACAAGAGTATGGATATTTGATCTATGCTCGATCCTATACAAAAAAATTATGGTGAACAGTTATGTTTCTATTAACTAAAATCTTAACGTTTCATTCAAAATGGGCAAGTAAACTATAGTGCAAGATAAAAATACAATGAGGATCTTATTGTGTTAGAAATAACACTAGACCAAGGACTATAGACAGACCAAGGATTTCAATCACTAAAATGGCAATTTTGATCTGTTTACCTAAATGCAACTTATTCGATATCCTTAAAATGTTAAGGATGACCGAAAGTGCTTTTGTAAAGAAATCTATTGTAGTTTTGAAGTAGAGGGTTTCTATTTCTGAATGATTCGACCTTTTGAAAGAGAACAAAAGTTTGAGAATGTTAATGATATTGGCAAAATTGGGATGTAGAGGGTGATTGATCACTTCTACTTCATGAAGAGACATCAGAAACGCAACTGATTAGAATATTTAATATGCTTAACAAGTAACAAGAAATACGATTTCTATTCCAAAAGTAATTTTCTTATAGGTAAATGTTTATATAACATTTATTTCTTTGAGTTTGAGATATTTGGTTCGAAACTTTTAACTATAAATTAGTTACAATTGAAGGGAATAAATAGCCCATAGCAAGTGGTTGAATGAAGCTCCACACTTAAAACATTGTTATTGTAACAGCAGAAATAGTGGGAGCATACCATACAACACCTACTAGTGAACACATCGACTTTTGAAACATTACTTTCGTGTATGTCAAATATTATTTGTTGAAATAATAATTGTTTTCGGTGTTGGTCGAAAATAGAAGCGGTTTTTTTAAATATAAATATTCATTATAAAATAAATTCGTGTTTTGGTATTTCGATGAGGGTATTTGTTTTCATGACAATAACAATGTGTTATTTATAGAAAATACAAAAGCAATTAAAATATTTAACAATTAATTTTGGAATTGTAGAATAAGCCGCATACTTGAGAAAGTATTCTTTAACCATTTGAATATGAATCACATGGTACTTATGGATTATATCTCAAATAATTAAGGGAAAAGCGCCCGTTCAGTAGTATGCAGTTTAAGGTCAAATGATACCAAAGGTGGATCCTCTCAGTTCATTAAATTTACTAATGAATTATCATAGATATGAGTATGTGTATTTGATATACAATTTAAATATCTACGGTAGTCCATAACATATAAAACGGAAGTAGATAACAAGAACATCCAAATTAATAAAACAATTAGATCTGATTGAATAAGTGAGTGCGTGTGTGTATGTGTGTCTATATTAGATAAGAGTTCCAGTAGTACCTAAAAATGAATAAGATTCAACCTTAAAATTCATTCCTATGATACATAATGATTTATTGATAAGGAGTAATTGGACTCTATTGGACAAAGTATGATTGATAATGAGTGAAGTTGAGTTATTATTTTCTATAAGGACATGAACTTAAGAGTAAGCATATATGTTACATTTAATTTCATCTAAAGCATGGCTTATAAATTTATATAAGATATGAATTGGAAAGGAATCCCAGTCTTAAAAGGTATAAGATATGTGGTTGATCAATTTATATTAAGAATGTAAGTTTAATTAACTCAAAACAAGATTTATTTTATGTAAGTCTATAGGTAGTTCATAAAACAGTTTGAATGCCTTTTCTATCATATTGAGAAACAAGTTGTTATTTTAAGAAATTCCACCTTCATACCGACGGAATTTCTTTCTAGCGAAATTAGCAATACTGCGATGGATTTGGATACGATCCAAGATTCTAACGTAGTAATAAATTACATAGATAACATAAATTTAACCAAGCCTAAAACAAATACAGTTACAATTGAATTTATAATAAGATTTCTCTCATATTTGAGTGTAATTATGAGTTTATTATCAATGTTGAAAAAATTAATTGTTAGTAACAATAATCACCTCAGTTGTCAATAGGCCATAAAGAGTATAGATTATATCACATGGTGCGATGCTGTAAATCCAAAATGGATTCTAAGTGCATTAACAAAATACGATTTTGGTAATTGTACCTAAAAGGTATGATCATTCTGTAACAACTCAAAATTCTGGTAATTTGATTTTAAATGTTTAATTTATTTTAAATATTCAAAGTAATTGAATTTTGGAATTTAATAACTTATAATTCAAATATATGGCATGAATTGTGAATTAAATGTAAATTAAATGGATTTAATAATTTTATTTAACTCCTTTTAACTAAAAAATAATATTGGTAAATTCAATTTGTAGGTTTATTTACAAATATAAATAGACCGGATAAATATCGTTAAAAAAAGATATTTAAATATGAGAAATTAGCTTTTTGGGGTATTGTCTTGGATTTCGACGAAACCAGTTTCATTGAATCCGTATAGTGAATTATAATATGTCGTAGATTTCATGGAAATTAGACGTATCATTTGGTCGTGCGAGTTCGAAAGCATAAAATTTATTTCAGAAATTTAAATTAATATTATTGGGTTTGAAAAGCTATCTTCTGTATATGATAGAATTAGGCCTCGAGACTAGTTCTATTGTGTCTGCAATAGGGGTATAACATATAGAACGCCAGGCGGCATGCCTCGGTTGGAGTTCAAAAATTTAGTGAGTGAATAGTGCCTTGGAAAATTTTCTATATAAGGACCTCAACCCTTTCATCTTTGCTCAAACCCTAAGAGATAAACCCAACCGCCAGTTTTACATCCCACATCCTACGGCCGTCATCAATCACGGCCACTAGAGGCATTTTCAAGCTAAGGTCTCAACTAAGATATTGTTCGTCGTGGTGTGGGGAGGCAGATGACCGATAGGATGGGGTCGCGGCGGAGCATGGTGGCCGAAAATTGGCTCCATCGGCGGTGACTTTTGGCGGCCGGATCTCGGCCTACAAGCGACGATAGGCCGCAAATCTTATGTCTTTGGGTTCGTCGTGGACGGGGCGAGCTTCAGTGAAGTTGTGACGACGGTCAGAGGTCTATGGCATCGCCATGGAGAAGATGATCGAGGCGGCCAGTTTGTGTTCAAGCATGTTTTTAGGGTTAGGTTAATTAGCAGACCTGGTAGTTTTAACGAAGAGGATTATCGATGGTAATTAGTGGCTAAATGATGTAATTAAGAAAATAATTATATTATTCAAAATTGAAACCTTATTAACCTCATAACTATTTCGTACGAGGTCGGATCCAAGCACGATCAGTTACGTTGTACTCATGGAGTTGATATCTACACTATGGAATTGGATCAGTGAGAATTGGAGCCTGTAGAATTTCAAGCTAAAATTGAATGCCGGTTTGATTTTAGTTCAAAACGGAACGCTTCGGCGATAACGGGAATCAATGCGAGTTTAACTCACATTAAATATTTATTATATCATATCAATGATGTTATAAATGTCTATTGATTGTTTGGATGTTAGTTTAATTGTTTGATTGCTTGTTTGGTTGGATTTCCGATTGGAAAATGGATGACATATTAATTTGATTGTTATAAATCCATATGATTATCTACATATTATCCATACCATTGTTTTGCAGGAAAAATCTATAGAGAGACCCAAAAGGGGTTTATCACCCATAAATTATTTATTTACACCCATATTCTAATATTGGTGGTTAATTAAATTAAACCCTGATATTACATTTAACTTGTTAATTGTCGTTATAGTGATTTCGCTATATCGTCATTTATTGAATTCTATCCCCAAAACCCTATCGTATGAGCTTGAGCTTGTGTTTCCACTAAAAGGAATATTGCAAATTTCATTAACCATTTTGATTAATGATAATTTAAAATAATTAATCATTTTAACTAATGATTTTGAGATTAATTAACCAATTTAATAAATGATGATAAAAAAAATTGGTTTATCTTTAGATTTATTAAATCATTTTTGCTAATGATGTTTAATACTTAATTAAATATTTTAACTAATGATTATTTGAGTTTAACTTTTTTTTAATTAATGATAATGGAGTTTAATTAATTTATTGAACTTAATTAATTATTTAACTAATGATGATGGAATTAAATTAATTATTTCAATTTATGATAATTGAAATTAATAATCATTTTAATTACTGATATTTAAAAGTAATTGATCATATTAAATAATGATAATTGAATTTTATTAATAATTTTTAATGATTGTTTAAAATTTAATTAATTGTCCAAACTAATTATATTAGGAATTTAGTTAAATAATTTTTATTAATGATGATTTATAATTAGATAAATCATTTTAACGAATGATGTTTTGAATAAATTTTTTTGCTAATGGAGTTTGAATTTAATCAATTCAATTAATTTATGCTTATTTGAACTTGATTAATTGGTTTAATTAATGGTTTTTAAAAACTTACTTATCATTTTAATAAATGAATTTTGAGATGACTTATTCATTTTTAGCTAATGATTATTTGAATTTAATAAATCTTTTTAATTAATGATATTTAACGTTAATTAATTGATTTAATAAAAGTGATTTAAGTAAATTAACTAATATGATTAAATTTCTTTAATCGAGTGATTTAAAGTTAACTTACCAATGTTATAAAAGTGTTTGGAAAATAATTATCTATTTTATTAAAGATAATGGATTCGTTTATTTAAGAGAGATTTTAAATGTGATTAATTATCTTTTGGGATAATTAATATTGGTTTAAAGTTATAAAAAGGAATTGGAACTCGATTATTAGGATGTTAGGTTGGATAATCTTTTAGGTGTTTATTCTGAGTTAGTTTAGGCCTTCGGGGTTGCGCACTTAGAAAAAATTATTCTCTTAACGTTTTAACAATCAAAAACTAATTCTAAAAGTGTTTTACCAATATGGAATCAAGCATAAGTTCAGTTCGTTTTTGGAAAGAAAAAGGTTGATTCGTTTATGGAAATGAATTATTTCTGTAAAGCGAATCACTTATATGGAAATAATTTATCTGTATAATTAGCACTAAAAATCGAAGAAGTAGAATTGTCGCTATTTCGAAAGTCAAGAATAATCGTGTGACATGAATTCGAGGTAACACTACCTTGACTTGTTCGGTATTATTGTTAACCAAGAAAAAGTACAAGTTTGAATTCAATGAGTGGTGATAAGTATACAAGACTTAATTTCCATATACAATCATTTCATATCCTCGATAGTTGGTATCTCAACTATCGGTTACTTCGGCTACTTTATTATCATCATTCTAAGATGATTTATTGCACTATAACAACCCGCATATTTAACGATTGAATATTTAAATATAGAATCGTTAATCGGATTAAAGTCCGAAAAACTACTTTTTGTAAACAGATGAATTGGGACTCAAGACCACCTCCATTGAGTCCAAAATGGCGTTTACAACTTTTTTGAGTATAAACATCGATATGTTTGGAGTTGAGTAAAAATTATGACTTTTTCACTTTGGGCTTGGGTTTTGGTTTCAGCCCACTAACCCATCTTAATACCCTAACTCAGCCCCTCCCCTCTTCATTCATCCTCATTTCCTAACACTTCAAGCTTAAGTAAAAATGGGGAGAGAAATGGGAAATTAGAAATTCGTAAGCCCTAGTTTCTTTTACAAATCCAAGTGTTAGCTCCAAAATCAAAGAGAAGCTTAGGTAAGCATCCTCTTCATCTTCTCCAACTCATTCTCTCTTTAATTTCAGAAATTTCCTAAACCTAACTTAGGAAATGTTCTTCTTTTGAGCTTAGATTCAAGCTTCTAGAGTTGAAGTTGAAAAGTAGTTGATCTTCCTTTGCTTTCAAGCTTCTCCTTCATCGTTTTTGGGTTTAAAGGTGAGTTCTTTAACTCACATCTATGTCTATAGCTATCTTCGTTGTTAGGTATGAATTCCTAACACTTGTGCATATTCATTTGCTTTTGATTTGAATTGATTTAGTGAACATTTCAATTTTTGGTGTTTTGAAGTCAAAACTTTGAAAATCCTAGCTTTGATTTATGAACATGCTTTTGGTGGTGTATCGAAGAGCCTATAGGGCTGGGTTGTCGATTAGCAAAAATCCCTAAAACCCATTGCTCGTCCGATTGCAAATGGAGAGAGTTTGCTCTTCATTTGATAGGCTGGAAAACAATTCCAGTGCCAGCCAGTCGACTGGCCCCTGCAGTCAGTCGACTGACTGCAGGGTTTAAAACTCTCGGGTTTCTGGATCAGTCGACTGACTGCAGAGGCCAGTCGACAGACCTGCCTGTTTTTGCCTATTTTGTCTATTTTGCTTGAGGTTACAATTTTTATCGATTCATGATTATCTGATTTATTGTTATCATTTATTATTGACTTTGATGACTTCTTTTTCGGGATTTTTGAATATCCATTTTGATGGATTCGGAATCGATTTATTTGGGTTTGATTCACGTCTTCGTATGTGGATTTTGGTGATTGATTGTTTCTATAATCATTTCTATGATTTGTCACTTTAAAATACAAAGGTTTCTATACTAGTAGTAAATATTCAAACTCTTTTACAAAGATGATTTTAACTCTATTTTTAATACAAAGCTCGTTTAGAAAACCGTTTTCTAATCTATTAGTATATACAAACCTTTACCTCATTCGTATGAGAAATCTAATTAAACGGCTTAGCAAAACAAGTGGTATGAAACGCTTGCGTTTACTTTGCCGGTTAATTCTTGGACTTGTTCGATTGAACTCTTGTGACAATTTTCGAGTGCGAATCTACAATTTGTTCGTAAATATTTAAGTTAAGCTAGTGGTTATGGGACATGAAGCTAAACTCATATATTTACTAGCTTAGTGTAATCGACACTTTTATTGATCAATGATGATCAATTTGTGATTTAGACTAGCAATGTGCGATGTCTATTTGTTTGTTTGGGGATTACAATCCCCGTTTGTGGAACTTCGGTTCAATTTGGCGGGGTAGCGACCCGTGGTCTTCGGGCCGTTTGTGGAGCTTCGGCTCAAAATTTATGGTTAGTGACCATGGAATAGCGTTCCGTTTTTGATACACGTGTTGGTGAGTTTTCATGCTCTCGTTTGTGATAGGCCTCCCCCCTTTGTGATTTCTGGATTTCTAATTGATGATTTCTAGAATTTGTGTTTCACCTCTTTATGTGATTGACAATGATATGTTTGTCAATATTTGTGGTTTGGTGAATAAAATAAAGAATATGACATTCTTTTTGTTGCTTTGAGAATTCTTGAGCTATTGTATGATTTTGTTGTTGTTTAAAACATACTTGTCACAGCTTGACATTATTGTTATCATAAGTTTTTGTTATATCTCTACCCTTATCTCATTTTATATATGATAATTATAGCTAGACTGATCCGTTTATTATTTTCTTCTTAAATAATACTCGGGTCAGACCGAGATATTACAGGTGCTTCTGCTTGACTCCTTATCTGGAATCATCTTCTGACTTTTGTCTAACTACATTAGATTGGTAGTTTTTGTTGTTTACATTTGAGATAGAGACTCCTTGATGTATACATATTCTTTTGTCTAGCAATTGTATCTATTCTTTTGTGATATTGTGGATCTTGTTTGACCACTACTCTGATGTACACTTTTATGTATTATATTCATATCTGTTTCCGCCTTTGAGATATGAACATCTGTGACTGATTTATGTTATGCTTATTTCTATATTTGTTTCCGAGGTCCATATAGCCACTGTGTGATAACATTGAGTTTGAATCGGTATGTCGGATTTCCTCCTGAAATGAAATGCATGTTATACTATCTGACATATCAGTACTCGCACAAAGCAATTACACGGATGGTCGCTCCTCAACAGCCTTATTAATCGCGCTAGTTGATGGCATTACTCCGTAGTGTCCTTGGCTAGCGTGAGTATAAAGGTGGGGCATCACAGCATGGTATCGGAGCCAAACTTCGGAACAATGTAGAATAATCTAGCAAGGATCATTGTCCTAAGTCTCTTTTAAGAGTCGTGCCATAGGATTTAATTCGAGTCTTCGTACTATTCTATCCTATTTCTTTTTATGATGCCTTGTTTTATCAATCAAATTTGTTTGATATTCATTTTGTGGATAACCTTTTTCCTCTTTTCTTTCTTTCTTAAAGAAGAGAAATGGTTAGACCAGGCCGTCCCAGCGCCAGTCAATCTAGTGCTACTCCTCAAGATGGAGTATTTATGTCTGCTCAGCAACTTCTAGATCTTGTGAAAAATGCTCAAGCTGCCAGACCTATTCCTGAGCCTACTCACCCTAAATCTGGGTTTGCACGCTTGTGCAGTGATTACACCAACTTGGGTGGGAAGCCATTCAAAGGTTCCGAGAGCGTTATAGAAGTCCAGGCTTGGCTTCGAACATGCGACCGTATCTTTTCTCGCATGAATCTTATTGATCTTCATCGAGTCCAAGTGGCTTCTAGCATGCTCCAAGAAAGAGCATTAGATTGGTATGAACTCTTGATTTCTAAAATTATTGAAGCAGATCTTACTTGGGAGCAATTCCGGGAAAGATTCGAGTTGAAATTTGTGCCGGAAGCTGAAAAAGTATCTTTAGCCCGACGCTTCATTGACCTTGTTCAAGGTGAATCTTCCGTAACGGATTACGTTGCTTCTTTCGAATCTCTCTCTAAATATGGGGTCGAGTATATTAATACCCCATTGAAGAAAAATCAGAGATTTGTTTATGGTTTGAATAAGAACCTCAAAAAGCCATTACTTCTGAAATTAGAAGTTCTTTCGATCAGCTTGTTGATATCGCTCTTCGACTTGAAGAGGCCGATAAAGAAAGTGATGTTGAAGTCAAACAAAACATCAATAAGAAGAGGCCTAATAAGTTCAAAGGTCCTTATCCCAACAAGAAAGGGAAGCAAGCAACTTCGGTAGCAAATACTCCTACCTCTCGTCGTGGAGAATGTTACAATTGTGGTTCTAAGGACCATTATGCAAACAAGTGTCCGAAGTTTATTTCTTGCTGCTATTACAAGAGTTAGGGTCATACTATATCCTTGTGTCCCAAACTTCAAAGCAAGAAGGAAGGCAAGCTAAATGTTGTGCAAGCCACTACTAACACTTCTCTTGGTCAAGGTATTCCTCATTCTATCCTTGATGGCATCATTATATTTTGTGATCTTCATATTCGAGTTCTTTTTGATACGGGTGCATCTCACTCTTTTATATCAAAAGAACTTGTTGATGCCTTGTCTTTGAATGTTATTGGCTTGATGACTTCATTGAGAATTGCGAATCCGGTTGGTGGATCCGCAACACTCAGTTTACTTTGTAAAGATGTCGAAATTATTTTATGTGATTATGCTTTCCGAGCCGATTTGCATGTTATGTGATACCTTGGTTTCGGAATGATTTTGGGAATGGATTGGCTTAACCGTTATGAAGCCCATATTCTATGTCCTGAGCGGACTATATATCTTCGACATCCTAAATCTGTTAAGCAGATTTCTCTTGTTCTGAAAGATTCAGATTCTAATTCGAAAGCATCCTTGTATTCACTAAATCCTTATGATGACGATAATGATGATGAGGAAGATGTCATTTGTATCATTCACATTGTTCATGAATTTCCCGACATATTTGAGACCGTTTTAGGATTACCACCTAAGCGAGCAATTGAGTTCAGGATTAATCTAATCCTTGGAGCTCTACCTATTACTCGTCCTCCTTATCGTATGTCCAATAAAGAGAATGAGGAGATGCGTAAACAATTATCCGAATTGGAAGCGAAGCAGTTTATTCAATCTAGTTCCTCTCCATGGGGAGCTTCAGCTATTTTTGTGAAGAAATATGATGGTACACTTAGGCTTTGCGTTGACTACCGCAAGCTTAACGATCTCACCATCAAGAATAAATATCCCTTGCCTCGGATTGATGATTTATTCGATCAACTTAGTGGTGCTAAAGTCTTTTCACAGTTATACTTAGCAACCGGTTTTCATCAGCTCCGTATTGCAGAGGATAGCATTCCTTTGACTTCGTTCCGTACTCGTTATGGATCTTATGAATGGCTTGTTATGCCATTTGGTTTAACGAATGCTCCAACTTATTTCGTTGACCTTATGAATCGAGTTTTCAAAGACTTCCTCGATCGATTTGTTCTCATCTTTATAGATGATATTCTTATTTATTCTAGAACCGAGGAAGAGCATGAAAATCATCTTCGGATTGTGTTGGAAACTCTTAGGAGCAACCAATTGAAAGCAAAATTTTCTAAATGCCACTTTTGGCAATCTCGTGTGAAATTTTTGGGGCATATCATTTCTGAATCCGGAATTTCCATGGATCCTTCAAAGATTGAAGCGATTCAAAATTGGAAGAGACCGGAGAGTGTGACGGAAATTCGTAGCTTTCTCGGATTGGCGGGCTATTACCGTCGGTTCATAAAAGACTTTTCTAAAATTTTCGTGCCTCTTACTAGTTTGACAAAGAAGGGAGTTAAATACATTTGGTCGAACAAATGTGAAGCTTCTTTCAGAAATTAAAAGAACTCCATTCTGATGCTCCTATTCTTGTGATTCTCGATGGAAACCAAGATTTTATTGTTTACACCGATGCTAGTCGTGTTGGTTTGGGTGCCGTTCTCATACAAAGGGAACGTGTTATTGCTTATGCTTCTAGGCAATTAAAGCCTGCCGAGACTAGATATGCCACTCATGATTTAGAGCTCGCAGCTATTGTTTTCGCCCTTAGAATTTGGCGTCATTATCTTTTGGGAGAGAAATTTGTTCTCTACACCGATCATAAATCTTTGAAGTATTTATTTTCTCAAAAGGAACTTAATTTTCGTCAACAACGTTGGCTCGAGTTCCTTGCATCTTATGATCTTGATATTCTTTATACTCCTGGAAAGGGAAATCGTGTTGTCGATGCCCTTAGTCGAAAGCAACAAACGGTTGTTTCCATGATGATATCCGAATGGAATGATCTCGCGACTTTATCCAATTGTGAGATTCGAGATCGTGAATCCAATTCATGTTCATCTCTTGTTTTATGTAGCCTTGAGGCTCATCCTTCTCTTTTAGACCACATTCTTGAAGCTCAAAAGCATGATCCCGAATAGGTTCTTCTTAGCCAAAGTTATAGGGATAAAATTGATATTGAAGGTTTGAAAGACTTTGATATTGATGCTCGTGGCAGTATTCGAAAATTTGGTAGACTTATTGTGCCAAATATTATTGATCTTCGTAAAGATATATTAGAAGATTCTCATCGTTCTAAATTTACCATTCATCCCGGTAGTAGTAAAATGTACGCGGACATGAAGCGACTTTATTATTGGGATGGAATGAAATCCGATATTGCTAACTTTATTAAACGTTGCATGACTTGCCAACTCGTAAAGGCCGAGCATCAAAGGCCCGGTGGGTTATTGCAACCTTTGGAAATTCCAATGTGGAAGTGGGATCAAATTTCCATGGACTTTATTGACGGTCTTCCCCGTTCTCGTACGGGTCATGATAGCCTATGGGTGATGGTTGATAGACTTACAAAGTCCGCCCATTTTATTCCCGTTCGGTCCAATCGGACCATACCTATTTTGGCTAAACTTTTTGTCAAGGAAATTGTTAAACTGCATGGAGTTCCTACTTCTATTGTTAGCGATCGTGATCCATTGTTTACTAGTGGATTCTGGAAAGGTCTTCAAAAAGCTTTGGGAACGAAGCTTAATTTTAGCACCTCTTATCATCCTCAGTTCGATGGACAAACCGAGCATGTGAATCAAACTCTTGAAGATCTTCTTCGTGTATGTGTTCTTGATTTTGGTGGAAGTTGGGAAGGTCATATTTTTCTTGTTGAGTTTTCCTATAACTGTAATGACCCAGAATTTTGGATATTTGAAATTGGAATATTCAATTGATTTTAAATATTTAAAAGTTAAATTTTGACTTGAATTTCAAATATCACTATTCATTGGATAATTTAATTATTAAATTAAATGATTTGAAGTTGGGTAAAATGTTGAATCTGGAGTTTTAAGCCTTTTAAAAATAATTTGAATGCTTGTAAAATTTATATTGATAGTACAGAAGATAGTAAAGGGTTAAACTTGAATTTGGAAGTGTTTTGTTCAGTTTTGAAATTTTATCGTTTAAATCGATATTTAAAAATAGCCTTCCTGGGCACAGTCTCGGAATTTGACGAAACTAGTTTCATTAGATCCGTAATATTGTATTATTATTGTATTTCAAATTTCGGAGCATTTGGAGTTGTCGTGTGATCGTACGATAAATAAACGCGCTGAAATTTATATCGAAAATTCAATATAATGACTGGATTCAAAAAAGCTATCTTCTCCATACAATCGAATTAGGACTCGAAACCTTTTCCATCGTGTTCGTAATAGGGATATAACATTATAAACGCCTAGCGGCACACCTCAATAGGATGTCAGGATTTTGATTTGCATTTATCGAGACAATTTGAATTAATTAATATATATCCTAGTCAACCTTCAACCGTATTTCTTTCACATCGATACTTTTTCTTTTTTTCACTTCAGAACACGTGTCTCCTACCTTTTCAAATCACGTACCAGATGTTCCCCTTCTCCTTCTTTTTATTCAGTCGAGAAAAAGGAAATAAAAGCTTGGAAAAAATGGAAGCCGGATCAAAAAATATATATAATAATATCGATTTCCCCTCTCCACTGTCCCTCTTTCTAAATCTAAAACAAAATTCCCTAAAAAAATAAAATGGGGACAGCACGAAGATGAGGTCGCGATGTCCCTTCCTCGTTCGAATTCGAGGAGATATAGTGTATCGATTGAAGATGGCAGCCACCTGAAGATTCGCTTTCGCCTGGGAACGCAGAGCACGCGAATTGGGAAAGGTCAGGCTGCGACAGCATTGATTTTGAGATCCAGGATCTGTAGTCTCGAAGCAAGCGTAAAGATGGGGTTCTTTGCGTTTTCGTCGATGTCGACGGCACTTGAGAGCTTGGGATGTCAGCGTTCGATCAGGCGAGCTCTGATGAAGGTCTGTAATCGGGAAGCCAAGTCGAGTGGAAGCGGTACAACATTGGGGTGGGTCGGCTTCACAGCCGAGTGGGGTTTAAGGTTTGGTTTGGAGGGTGGTCAGGCGCGGGGATGAGGGTTGGTCGAGCCTGGGTTTGCATCATCGCTGTAAGGTATAAGATATATTTTTTTATTTTTAAATAAATATATATGTATAGGTGAAATATTAAATATGTATATATATATATGATATTTGAAAGTATAAGGATTTTAAAATGGTGTAGAGTTTATAAAGATTAGATTTTTAGAATGTATATAGATTATTTTTATATGCAGTTGGAAGTGGAAAATAAGTTAAAATGCATATACACATTTTTAAATCTTCTAGTTATTTTAAATAATGTATTATAGCGATTAATTTGTTTAATAAACTTATTTAATTTATTTTAGTTAAAAAAAAGGGGTTTCAAAAAGGAAATTATTAGTTTAAATAATTTTTTTAGCTAATTAAGATTTTTTAAATGGTAAAAATTAATTGTTCGATCAATTCAAATATTAATAAACCATATAATGTTTATACAAGGTCTAAAATAGTGGAGAGACAAGCTGTTTTGGATCGGATTGCAAATTAAAGGTCAAAGGTGAGTTAATCTCACTCAAATTGGATTGCTAGTGAATTTAAATAGTTAAAATTTTAATTATTGGTTGATTGATTGAATTGTCTGGATGTGATATATATAATAGTAGTATATATATTAGAGTGATTGATATTTCCGCATTATATAGCGAATGAGACCCTATGCGCCGCATAATAGTGGATGATATTTTATAAACCCATATACCGCTATATTTCACCTCGAAGTGGAATTGGTATTGTGCTAACGTCTGTGGATGCAGGGAAACAGGTTGGAGGAATCCAACTGGATTCCTCAAAATTATTTAGATTGTTCTAATAATTCTGTGTTATGATTTTTGATATTCTGTGATGAATTATATTGATAATTGGAATATTGGATGCAATGGTTTGATTGAATATACCTTTCGGTATACTGAGTTATCAAAATATATAAAATTGGATTTTTGAAAAAGAAAATATATGAGAGAATGTTTAAGTAAAGTAATTATAGAAATTTAAATAAATTAAAGAATGGATTGGGAAAAGATAAAGTGATTTTTAAATTTTAGTAAATAAATTCCGAGTATGGAAAGCGGATTTTAAATAAACAGAGAAATATTAAATTTTAAACTTAAGTGATATTATATTAAGAAATAAAGAATTTATTTTTTTAAATTCAAGGTTTGAATTTATTTAAAGGATAAAGAAGGAATTTGGGAAATATGAAATTGATATTTTCAGTTAAAAAGATTTTAATCATAATGAAGAAACAAAATCTGAAGTTAACGGATTTGAATAAATTGAGTAAGTAAAGGAGTTTATTTCAAAATGGAGTAATTTGGAAATCAATTTGAAATTCGATTTAAGTGTTTAAAATTGGAATTTTAAATGGAAGTTGAGACCATGAAATTTATAAACTGGGTTTATAAAAGTGAAGTAATATATCAGTGGATATTTGGAAGGATAAATTCAAGGTGGGAATTTATAAAAGGAATGGGTAAATTTGATTAAAAATAAATAGTGATTTATTTTTAAATATGTGAAAGAGAAGTGTATTTCCCTGGATAGCCAAGTACGTTTCCAAAGCAAACTTTTAAGTATGAGTTAAAGGTTTAAAGTTGTTTTTTTTAAAGTATGTTTTAGAAAATTTATTATTTTTAAATGTTTAAAGTTTAAAGGTAAGTATTTCTCAAAATTTAATTTAGTACTAATTATTTAAAGGTAACTTGGTACTGTGTTTTAAAGGGATAGAAATGTAGTTTTATATTTTATAAAGTAGTTTATTTTAAATATTCTTAAAGTATATATTTTTAAATAAAGTATTAAAGTAGTTTTAATTTAAATGTTTTAAAGTGTATTTTATAATAAAGTGTTTTTAAATTTATTTTAAAAATCTCAAGTAATTGTACTTGGTGTTTCCAGTGGTAATAAATATTTTAAAATGAGTGTGGTTTGAAAACTGTTTTCAAAAAGGGGTTGAAAAGTGGAAATATATCTTGCGAAGATATTTTAAGATTAATAAATAATTTGGGAAATTATTTATGTTTGTTGGATGTTTTGTGGATGTTAATTGATAGTTAAATAACAAACTATCAATATTGGACAATGCGCTGATCGTTTCGAAGAGACCGGGATCGAGATTAATTTCTCGAAAACCACTTCGATCTGGTTTGTACGTTTTCGTGGGGGAAACGAGTTTGGAGTCGAAGATGGTATAGTGAAGTGCAAGGGCTAGTCGCTACTAATCCTGAGGGTGATTCCAAAATGGATATAGTAGGAGTAATGCCTTCGGTTCCGTTCGAACCCGGAACTGACTTGTATGGATGAATGCTTTTGGAACATCGTCAGGTGGACGGTGGGCATTCTAAGAGATGTGTTCTAAAAAGGTAACGCTTAGCCTCAAGCCTCATCAACCGAGAATGACTGAAAATCAGGGGTTATGCAGCAAGGCTATGTAGGTAGCACCCATTAGGGTGAGGTCATCCCTGTCTAGATGTCCCTTTTTATATTCGGTTTAGTGGTGCGGTTGCTGATCCTAACCGTGGGGTGATATTAGTCGGAATTATCCAGCAAGGGGTAGTTCCGGCATTGTGTTACAAGGGATCGGGCGTGGTCCTCGGTACGCTGATCTAGTCCAGGTACTGTGACAGGTGGTACCCCAGTGCCTAGTCATTAGTTGGAAATCCATTCTCCCTACGCACCTGTGCGGTTTTGATTGTGCCCAACTATTGCTGAAACGTGAGATGCAAGCATTTCAGCTAGATTCTATTTTACTTTCTATAGACACAATTATAATATCAGATGAATTTGATAAAAAAGTGTTTTGGCTATCGTAAGGTAAAAACTCGACATGTTTATTTGTGGCATGGTCTTACGAGATGCTTTTGATTTCAAAGGGTTTTGAAAAACTTTAATAATCAAATTGAGTGTGATTTTCTCACGCTGGTTTTCCAGACTGACTCGGGTGTTATTTTATTATAATGCTCGGGTCAGACCGAGTATTATAAGATATAGGTTATGATGCTGTGGAGCTCAGGAGATGAGCTGGATGGCGAGACGTATCACACGTATATGATGTATATTCTGCTGTGTTGTGTATGTTGTGTATTCTATATGTGGGACAAGTTATTATAACTGTCCTGAATTGTGATGTTGATTGTATTGTACTCTGATGTTGTATTCTGATGATGTATGTATAAACAGATATAGTTTCTTTCTGTAAAGATCAGTTATTATCTATTATATTTTATTCCGCTGCGATGTGAGATTCTGTTGTGTTGTTTTCTTTTCTTCTACCTCCTTCTTCTTTAACCTTAATGGTTCGTATTTCCGTTCACTTTGAGTCGATATGTTGGAGAATAGAGTCGATTCAAGGGGTATGGGATTGCGGGTCGTTACATTTGGTTTCAGAGCTGAAGATTAAGCGAGAACCTTGGCTCTAGGGGGGATTACTCATAAAATAGAGTTTGTAGTACTCTAGGATGAGTTTTAGCGTATTAATAGATATGAGCGCGTATTTGTTAGTGAATATAAAATGGTTTTATATCGTGTTGATTGGTTTATTGAGTAGTTTATGGATTCTGGTCAATACGAGTAATTAACGTTATTGATAGGGATCTCTAAACACTTGAATAGAACAATTCGACACAGTATTGTTTTAAAATAGGGTAAATGAAATAATTTTACCCAAATTATTTTTGTGTATATGAAAGAATTAATTTTCCGTAAATTATTATAGTTCTATATGGATGCTTGGTTGTTAGGAAGTGATAATATAAAATTATTATCATTTAAGTGTGAAATTGAATAAGAAATCGAATTATAACCAAAGATATGGAAATAAATTCAGATAATAAAATGAAATTTGTAAATGTGAATTATAAATGTGATTTATAATTGAAATTGAAATGAAAATTTCAGAGTAATGTTTAAATATGAATTGGATGGATTGGGAATTTGGAGTTTTTGGGAAAAATTTAAATTCCTTTGGGTTTGAAAATGGTTTTCAAAAAGTTTTGGAGAAATAATAGTATTATTTTAGAGATATTTTGAATTGGATATGAAATCTGGTGAGATTTGGAATTAAAAAAATTTGAAGAAAATGTTTTTTAGAGATAAAAGCACTAAACTCTCTTCGGTCGCTGGAAAATAATTCCGATGATGATCGCGACATCATCGGTGTTCATTTTCGAGTTTCCAAGAGAGGAATTGCTACTTGGATGTTTTGGATTGGTGTTTGTTTGCAAAAACTGGGTTTTGGTTTTGAAATTCAAAGAAATAGTTGGTTATACCAAAGGATTTGGATATAATTAATTTCAAAGGTGATTTTGAATTATTGCTTAAACTCTGGAAGATAATTTAAATTGCTTATGGAATTTAAATAAGTCCGGAACATAAGGAAGTTTAAAAATTTAAAATGGAAATTGTAGAATTTTCGTCCAAGGAACTAAAGAAGCAAAAGTCTAGAAATAATCTTTTTATTTAGATTTGTAAGTTGAATTTGATTAAAAATGGAATTGGAAAATATAGTTTGAGTGGATTGAAAGAACAAAGTTCTAAAAATTAAAATTTATGGGAATTTAAAATAAATTAGTAAATGTAGCTAATTCAAAATAAGTTTGGAAACGAAATAAATTAGAAGAGTAAATCGAATTTAATGAACTTAAGCTATCAGTTGGATTGAACTGAAAATAAAATCTAGAGTATTTGAAGTAAGTTGAAGTAAAAAAAATTGAATATGATGGTGAGAAATGGAAATGGAACCTAATTTGGTAAAATAAAAGTTGAATTGTGAAATAAACTTGGGTTATAAACAAAATTCAACTTGGATTGGAAATGAATTAAATGTAAGTGGAAATGTTGTCAAATGGAATGGAGTTGGATTAAAATAGAAAATGATTTGGGTTGCAAATAAATCCAATTCAAGTGTAAAAGAGTTAAATATAAACTTGGATATTATTTTAACAAACTGAGAATGTGAATTAAAAATTAAAATGGATGGGCTAACTGAATTAAATGGAATTTGATTAGATGAGAATCAAATTAACTGGAGGTGAACTTAAGTTTGAAATTGGGATAAATTGAAGTAAATTAACTTGAGTTTAAAGTTAATAGAAGTTTGGCTTCGAGTAAAAGTGAAAGTCCATTAAATAAAAGTCTGGGTTAAATTAATTTGGGAAATGGTTATTAATTTATAAGTATTAGATGTGCCAAGCTTAATAAAATGTTTTTGAATGAAACAATTTCGGAACTGGAATGAAGTGCAGGTGTATGGCTTGTAAATAAGTTAATAGGTGAGGAGACTTTAATAAAATTGATTTTGAAATCAATTAAATTGAATATGAGCTTGTTTGGATTAAAAATAAATTGAATGTAAGAAATTGAATTGTAAACCATTGAAATTGAATGAAAGGGCATCTGAATTGGTTGAAAGCAATTGAATTAGTTTGAAATCATATAAATTGCTCATGGAAAGTGTTTGGTGTATGTTGCTTATGAAATGCATGTGTTTAGCTATTGAAAGTAAGTGAAATGTTAATAAATTTCATATATTTAGTACTTACATGTTTGAATTGAGTAAGTACAGGTTCAGGGAAGCCGTTTGGCTGGATTTGATCGCGCAAAATGCTAAAATAATAAACCGCTTGCTTAAAAATGCTAAATAGAGGTACGTCTACACAATAAAAAGATAGGAAATATGAACTGTTGTTTGTTTTTTTTTGTTTTCCGACCGTGTGGGTTGATGTATATATATTCAAATATCTTGTCAAATTGCAAAAGCTCCTTCGTACAAAGGAGACTCTGCCAAAAAATTTAGAAAATTTTGGGAGTTAGAAATTTTTTTTAAATTTTCACTAACGACAAATGATTTAAAATTGGTAAGCAAATAGAATTGAGAATGAAAATCGGGAGAAAGTATTTAGATTTGAAAATAACTAATAAATTGAAGCAAATTGATTTTATATAGAATTGGAATTCAATTTGAATATAAACTTCAGTAGTGAAGTAAAAATAAATATAAGAAGTATATAAAATATTTATATTGAACTTAAGAAATGAATGGAGAAAGTTCTTAAGTAAATTGGTATTGGGAATATACTGAGTGAAAAATTGAATGAAGATTAAAACTGAAAGTTGTGACAAGGGAAATTGTGAATAAGTAAATAGAAATCAAATGAATGAGAATAAAAGAGAATTGGTATAGCTAATAATCAATTGAAATTAATTACGTAGGATGTACGTATATTATTTTATTCGCATAGTGATTTGATCCAGATTCGAGCATAGAATTTCGAGGTAGTTATACCGATCCGAGTTAGGATTTTTCACTCGATTTTCGACGGCGAACCCTGGATATGGATTTTGATTGATTCTGGAAATTCTCTCATAGTTTGTGGCTATGTAAGGAGAATGACGGTTTCTGATCAAGAAACTAGATCTGAGTCCGCACTAGGATGTCGGGTGGACGATACTAGTTCGGAAATGAAATTGTGTGATCGAGAGAGCTATTAGAGTTGGTATTGCGTACAGATGATATATGTGCATCGTACGGGCTTAAGTAAAGTAGATATTGAAAATTTTGAAAGGAAGTGAATAAAATGATTTTGGATTCTGTGATTGGATATTATTGCTTAGTAGGATATAGGTAATTAAAGGCAAAAGGAAAATTGATTTTTGATTTCAGAAGATAAATTGAAATTTGCTCGGAAAAGGTATGTGTTTAAATTTCTGTATGAAAATTGATGACTTCCTTGTCTAGCCACTTGGCTTTTTGTTTTCTTTTGAAATTAGGGGGCCCGTAGAGGCATTTTGTAGTTGTACCGAGCTAGCCGCGCAAAGGAGACGCTGGCAAATAATTTTGAAAATTTAAGGAGTTGGAAAATTTTTGAGAAAATTTTGATAATTCAAAATTTGATTTCAAATTAAATTTGAATTGTTAAGTAAGTCATATTGTTTGGGACTTATGGATAAGTTTGGAAAGTTAGTAAGAGGGATAGTGTGTCTTCAATAAAAAGATGGTTTTGAGAATTGTTTGAGATTGTTTGGTTTTGGGAAGTTAGTGAACGGGTTATGGACCATTCTTCCTAACTAGTAATTTCGGGGACGAAATTCTTTTAAGGTGGGAGGAATGTGACGACCCAGAATTTTGGATATTTGAAATTGGAATATTTAATTGATTTTAAATATTTAAAAGTTAAATTTTGACTTGAATTTCAAATATCACTATTCATTGGGTAATTTAATTATTAAATTAAATGATTTGAAGTTGGGTAAAACGTTGAATCTGGAGTTTTAAGCCTTTTAAAAATAATTTGAATGCTTGTAAAATTTATATTGATAGTACAGAAGATAGTAAAGGGTTAAACTTGAATTTGGAAGTGTTTTGTTCAGTTTTGAAATTTTATCGTTTAAATCGATATTTAAAAATAGCCTTCCTGGGCACAGTCTCAGAATTTGACGAAACTAGTTTCATTAGATCCGTAATATTGTATTATTATTGTATTTCAAATTTCGGAGCGTTTGGAGTTGTCGTGTGATCGTACGATAGATAAACGCGCTGAAATTTATATCGAAAATTCAATATAATGACTGGATTCAAAAAATCTATCTTCTCCATACAATCGAATTAGGACTCGAAACCTTTTCCATCGTGTTCGTAATAGGGATATAACATTATAAACGCCTAGCGGCACACCTCAATAGGATGTCAGGATTTTGATTTGCATTTATCGAGACAATTTGAATTAATTAATATATATCCTAGTCAACCTTCAACCGTATTTCTTTCACATCGATACTATTTATTTTTTTCACTTCAGAACACGTGTCTCCTGCCTTTTCAAATCACGTACCAGATGTTCCCCTTCTCCTTCTTTTTATTCAGTCGAGAAAAGGGAAATAAAAGCTTGGAAAAAAATGGAAGCCAGATCAAATATATATATATATATATAATAATATCGATTTCCCCTCTCCACTATCCCTCTTTCTAAATCTAAAACAAAATTCCCTAAAAAAAAATGAGGACAGCACGAAGAGCGCTATGTCCCTTCCTCGTTCGAATTCGAGGAGATATAATGTATCGACTGAAGATGGCAGCCACCTGAAGATTCGCTTTCGCCTGGGAACGCAGAGCACGCGAATTGGGAAAGGTCAGGCTGCGACAGCATTGATTTTGAGATCCAGGATCTGTAGTCTCGAAGCAAGCGTAAAGATGGGGTTCTCTGCGTTTTCGTCGATGTCGACGGCACTTGAGAGCTTGGGATGTCAGCGTTCGGTCAGGCGAGCTCTGATGAAGGTCTGTAATCGGGAAGCCGAGTCGAGTGGAAGCGGTACAACATTGGGGTGGGTCGGCTTCACAGCCGAGTGGGGTTTAAGGTTTGGTTTGGAGGGTGGTCAGGCGTGGGGATGAGGGTTGGTCGAGCCAGGGTTTGCATCATCGCTGTAAGGTATAAGATATATTTTTTTATTTTTAAATAAATATATATGTATAGGTGAAATATTAAATATGTATATATATATATGATATTTGAAATTATAAGGATTTTAAAATGGTGTAGAGTTTATAAAGATTAGATTTTTAGAATGTATATAGATTATTTTTTTATGCAGTTGGAAGTTGAAAATAAGTTAAAATGCATATATACATTTTTAAATCTTCTAGTTATTTTAAATAATGTATTATAGCGATTAATTTGTTTAATAAACTTATTTAATTTATTTTAGTTAAAAAAAGGGGGTTTCAAAAAGGAAATTATTAGTTTAAATAATTTTTTTAGCTAATTAAGATTTATTAAATGGTAAAAATTAATTGTTCGATCAATTCAAATATTAATAAACCATATAATGTTTATACAAGGTCTAAAATAGTGGAGAGACAAGCTGTTTTGGATTGGATTGCAAACTAAAGGTCAAAGGTGAGTTAATCTCACTCAAATTGGATTGCTAGTGAATTTAAATAGTTAAAATTTAAATTATTGGTTGATTGGCTGAATTGTCTGGATGTGATATTATATATAATAGTAGTATATATATTGGAGTGATTGATATTCCCGCATTATATAGCGGATGAGACCCTATGCACCACATAATAGCGGATGATATTTTATAAACCCATATACCACGATATTTCACCTCGAAGTGGAATTGGTATTGTGCTAACGTCTGTGGATGCAGGGAAACAGGTTGGAGGGATCCAACTGGATTCCTTAAAATTATTTAGATTGTTCTAATAATTCTGTGTTATGATTTTTGATATTATGTGATGAATTATATTGATAATTGGAATATTGGATGCTATGGTTTGATTGAATATACCTTTCGGTATACTGAGTTATCAAAATATATAAAATTGGATTTTTGAAAAAGAAAATATATGAGAGAATGTTTAAGTAAAGTAATTATAGAAATTTAAATAAATTAAAGAATGGATTGGGAAAAGATAAAGTGATTTTTAAATTCTAGTAAATAAATTCCGAGTATGGAAAGGGGATTTTAAATAAACATAGAAATGTTAAATTTTAAACTTAAGTGATATTATATCAAGAAATAAAGAATTTATTTTTTTAAATTCAAGGTTTGAATTTATTTAAAGGATAAAGAAGGAATTTGGGAAATATGTAATTGATATTTTCAGTTAAAAAGATTTTAATCATAATGAAGAAACAAAATCTAAAGTTAACGGATTTGTAAATTGAGTAAGTAAAGGAGTTTATTTCAAAATGGAGTACTTTGGAAATCAATTTGAAATTTGATTTAAGTGTTTAAAATTGGAATTTTAAAAGGAAGTTGAGACCATGAAATTTATAAACTGGGTTTATAAAAGTGAAGTAGAAGTGAAAGAGAAGTGTATTTCCCTGGATAGCCAAGTACGTTTCCAAAGCAAACTTTTAAGTATGTGTTAAAGGTTTAAAGTTGTTTTTTTAAAGTATGTTTTAGAAAATTTATTATTTTTAAATGTTTAAAGTTTAAAGGTAAGTATTTCTCAAAATTTAATTTAGTACTAATTATTTAAAGGTAACTTGGTACTGTGTTTTAAAAGGATAGAAATGTAGTTTTATATTTTATAAAGTAGTTTATTTTAAATATTCTTAAAGTATATATTTTTAAATAAAGTATTAAAGTAGTTTTAATTTAAATGTTTTAAAGTGTATTTTATAATAAAGTGTTTTTAAATTTATTTTAAAAATCTCATGTAATTGTACTTGATGTTTCCAGTGGTAATAAATATTTTGGGAATTAATTCCATAAAAGGAGTGTGGTTTGAAAACTGATTTCAAAAAGGGGTTGAAAAGTGGAAATATATCTTGCGAAGATATTTTAAGATTAATAAATAATTTGGGAAATTATTTATGTTTGTTGGATGTTTTGTGGATGTTAATTGATAGTTAAATAACCAACTATCAATATTGGACAATGTGCTGATCGTTTCGAAGAGACCGGGATCGGGATTAATTTCTCGAAAACCACTTCGATTCGGTTTGTACGTTTTCGTAGGGGAAACGAGTTTGGAGTCGAAGATGGTACAGTGAAGTGCAAGGGCTAGTCGCTACTAATCCTGAGGGTGATTCTAAAATGGATGTAGTAGGAGTAGTGCCTTCGGTTCCGTTCGAACTCGGAATGGACTTGTATGGATGAATGCTTTCGGAACATCGTCAGGTGGACGGTGGGCATTCTAAGAGATGTGTTCTAAAAAGGTAACGCTTAGCCTCAAGCCTCATCAACCGGGAATGACTGAAAATCAGGGGTTATGCAGCAAGGCTATGTGGGTAGCACCCATTAGGGTGAGGTCATCCCTGTCTAGATGTCCCTTTTTATATTCGGCTTAGTGGTGTGGTTGCTGATCCCAACCATGGGGTGATCTTACTCGGAATTATCCAGTAAGGGGTAGTTCTGGCCTTGTGTTGCAGGGGATCGGGCGTGGTCCTCGGTACGCTGATCTAGACCAGGTACTGTGAAAGGTGGTACCCCAATGCCTAGTCATTAGTTGGAAATCCATTCTCCATACGTGCCTGTACAGTTTTGATTGTGCCCAACTATTGCTGAAACGTGAGATGCAAGCATTTAATCTAGATTCTATTTTACTTTCTATAGACACAATTATAATATCCGATGAATTTGATAAAAAGTGTTTTTGCTATCGTAAGGTAAAAACCCGACATGTTTATTTGTGGCATGGTCTTACGAGATGCTTTTGATTTCAAAGGGTTTTGAAAAACTTTAATAATCAAATTGAGTGTGATTTTCTCACGCTGGTTTTCCAGACTGACTCGGGTGTTATTTTATTATAATGCTCGGGTCAGACCGAGTATTATAGGATACAGGTTATGATGTTGTGGAGCTCAGGAGACGAGCTGGATGGCGAGACGTATCACACGTATATGATGTATATTCCACTGTGTTGTGTATGTTGCGTATTCTGTACGTGGGACAAGTTATTATTACTGTCCTGAATTGTGATGTTGATTGTATTGTAATCTGATGTTGTATTCTGATGATGTATGTATAAACAGATATAGTTTCTTTCTGTAAAGATCAGTTATTATCTATTATATTTTATTCCGCTGCGATGTGAGATTCTGTTGTGTTGTTTTCTTTTCTTCTACCTCCTTCTTCTTTAAACCTAATGGTTCGTATTTCCGTTCACTTTGAGTCGATATGTTGGAGAATAGAGTCGATTCAAGGGGTACGGGACTACGGGTCGTTACATTTTAACAATAGCTTCCAATCTAGTATTGGTATGGCACCTTTCGAGCCACTATACGGAAGGCCATGCCGATCTCCTTCGTGTTGGCTTGAAGCCGGTGAGAAGCTGGTTTTAGGTCCAGATTTTTTTCGGGATGCCACAGAAAAGATTGACCTTATTCGTCATAGGATGAAAGAAGCTCAAAGTAGACAAAAATCCTATGCGATAATCGAAGAAGGAAATTAGAATTTTCTGTGGGAGATTTTGTGTTTATTCGTGTTTCACCTATGAAGGGTGTTGTGCATTTCAGTCGATCGGGAAAATTAGCACCTCGGCATATTGGGCCATTTCCCATCACCGAACGCATTGGTTCTGTGGCTTATCGCCTTTTGTTACCGGCTCAATTTTCTGCTATTCATGACGTATTCCACGTCTCTCAACTACGGAAATACCTTCGAGATTCCGATTCTATTCTTGAGCCCGGTGTTATTGAAGAAATTGAAGTTTCGCCTAATTTGACTTATGAGCAACATCCTATTCTTATTATTGCTTCAGAGGTTAAACGCCTTCGAAATAAAGATGTTCCTCTTGTGAAAGTTCAATGGTCCTCAAATCCTAAGGATTGCTCTTGGAAATCCAGAGAATTCATCGAGCGAACACATCCGGACTTGCTTTCTCGTGCTCCTTAAGGTGAACTTTTTATTTCAAATTTCTTCTTTTTGTATTGATATGCTTTTATTGTTGTTACTTCTTATTTATTTCTTAAAGATTGCGAGGACGCAATTTCTTTAAGGAGGGGAGTCTGTAACAACCCGCATATTTAACGATTGAATATTTAAATGTTTTATTTAAATATAGAATCGTTAATCGGATTGAAGTCCGAAAAACTACTTTTTGTAAATAGTCGAATTAGGACTCGAGACCATCTCCATTGAGTCCAAAATGGCGTTTACAAATTTTTTGAGTATAAACATCGATATGTTTGGAATTGAGTAAAAATTATGACTTTTTCACTTTGGGCTTGGGTTTGGGTTTCAGCCCACTAACCCATCTTAATACCCTAACTCAGCCCCTCCCCTCTTTATTCATCCTCATTTCCTAACACTTCAAGCTTAAGTAAAAATGGGGAGAGGAATGGGAAATTAGAAATTCCTAAGCCCTAGTTTCTTTTACAAATCCAAGTGTTAGCTCCAAAATCAAAGAGAAGCTTAGGTAAGCATCCTCTTCATCTTCTCCAACTCATTCTCTCTTTAATTTCAGAAATTTCCTAAACCTAACTTAGGAAATGTTCTTCTTTCGAGCTTAGATTCAAGCTTTTAGAGTTGAAGTTGAAAAGTAGTTGATCATCCTTTGCTTTCAAGCTTCTCCTTCATCATTTTTGGGTTTAAAGGTGAGTTCTTTAACTCACATCTATGTCTATAGCTATCTTCGTTGTTAGGTATGAATTCCTAACACTTGTGCATATTCATTTGCTTTTGATTTGAATTGATTTGGTGAACATATCAATTTTTGTTGTTTTGAAGTCAAAACTTTGAAAATCTTAGCTTTGATTTATGAACATGCTTTTGGTGGTGTATCGAAGAGCCTATAGGGTTGGGTTGTCGATTGGCAAAAATCCCTAAAGCCCATTGCTCGTCCGATTGCAAATGGAGAGAGTTTGCTCTTCATTTGATAGGCTGGAAAACAATTCCAGTGCCAGCCAGTCGACTGGCCCCTGCAGTCAGTTGACTGACTGTAGGGTCTGAAACTCTCGGGTTTCTTGATCAGTCGATTGACTGTAGAGGCCAGTCGACTGACCTGCTTGTTTTTGCCTATTTTGTCTATTTTGCTTGAGGTTCCAATTTTTATCGATTCATGATTATCCGATTTATTGTTATCATTTATTATCGACTTTGATGACTCCCTCTTCGGGATTTTTGAATATCCATTTTGATAGATTCGGAATCGATTTCTTTGGGTTTGATTCACGTCTTCGTATGTGGATTTTGGTGATTGATTGTTTCTACAATCATTTCTATGATTTGTCACTTTAAAATACAAAGGTTTCTATACTAGTAGTAAATATTCAAACTCTTTTACAAAGATGATTTTAACTCTATTTTTAATACAAAGCTCGTTTATAAAACCGTTTTCTAATCTATTAGTATATACAAACCTTTACCTCATTCATATGAGAAATCTAATTAAACGGCTTAGCAAAACAAGTGGTATGAACTTGTGTTTACTTTGCCGGTTAATTCTTGGACTTGTTCGATTGAACTCTTGTGACAATTTTCGAGTGGGAATCTACAATTTGTTCGTAAATATTTAAGTTAAGCTAGTGGTTATGGGACATGAAGCTAAACTCATATATTTACTAGCTTAGTGTAATCGACACTTTTATTGATCAATGATTATCATTTGTGATTTAGACTAGCGATGTGCGATGTCTATTTGTTTGTATGGGGATTACAATCCCCGTTTGTGGAACTTCGATTCAATTTGACGGGGTAGCGACCCGTGGTCTTCGGGCCGTTTGTGGAGCTTCGGCTCAAAATTTATGGTTAGCGACCATTGAATAGCGTTCCGTTTGTGATACACGTGTTGGTGTGTTTTCATGCTCCCGTTTGTGATAGGCCTCCCCCCTTTGTGATTTCTGGATTTCTAATTGATGATTTCTAGAATTTGTGTTTCACCTCTTTATGTGATTGGCAATGATATGTTTGTCAATATTTGTGGTTTGGTGAATAAAATAAAGAATATGACATTCTTTTTGTTGCTTTGAGAATTCTTGAGATATTGTATGATTTTGTTGTTGTTTAAAACATACTTGTCACAGCTTGACATTATTGTTATCATACGTTTTTGTTATATCTCTACCCTTATCTCATTTTATATATGATAATTATAGCTAGACTTATCCGTTTATTATTTTCTTCTTAAATAATACTCGGGTCAGACCGAGATATTACAGGTGCTTCTGCTTGACTCCTTATTTGGAATCATCTTCTGACTTTTGTATAACTACATTAGATTGTTAGTTTTTGTTGTTACATTTGAGATAGAGACTCCTTGATGTATACATATTCTTTTGTCTAGCACTTGTATCTATTCTTTTGTGATATTGTGGATTTTGTTTGACCACTACTCTGATGTACACTTTTATGTGTTATATTCATATCTGTTTCCGCCTTTGAGATATGAACATCTGTGACTGATTTATGTTATGCTAATTTCTATATTTGTTTCCGAGGTCCACATAGCCACTGTGTGATAACTTTGAGTTTGAATCGGTATGTCGGATTTCCTCTTGAAATAAAATACATGTTATACTATCTGACATATTTGTACTCGCACAAAGCAATTACACAGATGGTCGCTCCTCAACAGCCTTATTCATCGCGCTAGTTGACGGCATTACTCCGTAGTGTCCTTGGCTAGCGTGAGTATAGAGGTGGGGCGTCACATGCTTTGTTGAGCATTGCTATTCTTTGTCGGAAATGATTAAATCAAAAGCTGGAGAGGAAGCCAAGTTATGTGGGATTGCTCCCATTAGGGTATTTTCACATCTCATTTAGTTTGGATTCGGTTGTGCACTTAGATGTGGAAATATTCGGATACTCGGTAAGGTCTGGCGGGATCCGGCTTGGTATTGTCTGAGAAGTGTCACATAGTAAATGAGCTTCTCAGAAGTATATTACTAGAGGTATACTTCAAGGGGGTGCACCTTTCTAGTCATTTGTTGAAAAAATTTCTTTCCTTACTTGATTCAAAAACCCTGAATCTGTTTTAGCTTTAAATTCCACAAATAGAGCCAACTCCTCATCACGGCATTTAAGTATTTATTTAGTCCATTCTATCAAGTTGGACTATTACCTTATTTAGTCCATTCTCTCAAGTTCGACCGTTATTTTATTTTGTCCATTTTATTATTTGGACAGGTATCTTGTTTTGTCCATCCTATTAAGTTTGGACAGTTATCTTGTTTTATCCATTCTGTCTAGTTTGGATTTTGCTCGGACTATTTTCATTCTTCAAAGTCTGATTTTAATATTATATATGCCCATTCTTATTTGGATTTTTTCCCTGATGTTTATTTCTGCTCTTGCTTGTATGGATGTTATTCATGTGAGGTAAAAACCTATTCCGCGTTAGCGGCGTGGTCTCACAGAACTTTTATATATGTTCCTCATTATTCGAGTTATCTCACGCTGGTATTTCTAGACTGATCCGGATGTTATTTATTTACAATGCTCGGGTCAGAACGAGTATTTTCCCAGGTTGTCTTTGAAGTTTTGGAGATCATAAAGGGGAGCTGAAGATTCACCCATCGTAGTATTTTATTTTCCACTGTATTTTATAGTATACCTATTGGCATTTGTAAGGTCGGGATTTTATAACTGTCTAGCTAATAATGTTTATTTTTAACTCTAATATACTTTGTATTTTTGAAGTGATAGTTTCTACTGTCCTTTTTATATTTTATGTTGTCAATTCCGCTGTGAGATTATGTTTCTCTATTCTATGTTCTTTCTTTTATTTACCCTAATAATCTGCCCTTTTGTCGATTGGATGCACAACATTTGAACACAGTGGTAGTGTTTGGTGTCGACTTTCGATGGTCAAAAAGACGGGTCGTTACAGCATGGTATCAGAGTGCAAGGTTAAGCGAGAACCTTAGTTTTGGTAGGGTTTGGCTCATTAGTGATTGGGTAAGCGACACCCTAGAATGAGTTTGAGAGTATTATAGATTCGAGAACGTATTTGTTAATGTTATAAAAACGTATTATGTTAATTAGTCTATTGAGTTTTATGAATTCTGGTCGAGACGTAGGATGCCACTATATCGATAGGGATTTCTAAACACTCGACCAAAGCTAACGGACATGTTATTGAATTTTTGAAAATATTGGCAAATTTAATATTTTTCCTAGGATTATATTTTATATATAAAAAGGAATAATTTTAAAAACATTATATCGTTATAAAGTGTGTTGGTTTAAATGTGATAATATTTATTTATTATCATTATTGTTTGTTCGGTTATGCTTAATTTAAATGAGAAGCATTGACTGTTGTCAATTAATTGCTAAATTATGCTCGATTATTTAGGAGCATTTCTCATTTTGATTTAAAACGAACCCTTTGTGAATTAATTTTCACAATTTGACTATAAGGTGTTCGAAGAGTATGATTAAGTTAAAAACTCGCTATTTAATAATAGTGAGTTAAGGATTGAACTTTAATAAAAAGTTGTAAATATAGTCTAAATGGTAAGGTAAAACATTTAGATAATATACATTTGGGAAAGTTTGATTATAATAAAGAAGAATTATTATAATATGAAATGATAATTATATAAAGGAAATTTTATATAAATTTAGTTTGGGAAATGTGTTTAAAAAGAATTTTTGAATCTAAATCCCGGATTTTTGAAAAATAATTTCAAAGGAATTTTTGAGAAATGAAATAGTTATACTTTTGAAAGTATTTAAAGGTAAAAATATATTGGGAAGTAAAATTTTAAATGGAATGCATTTTCTTTAGGATAATTAGGAGGAAATCGTTTCGATTAGCTTTGTGGTAATCTGAATAATCTTCTAAGTGACGATCGGATGTTTGCTTAGGCGAACGTTGTGGGGTACTTAGTAAATTATCCTCTTTATCATTGTGCGATCGAAGTGAGTTCAAATCTGAATAAATCCAAAGTGAGTTTTAATAAATAAATTTTTTGAAGTTTTTATGTATAAAAATATATGCAATATGCTTTCAAAGTTGAGTTTTGAAATTAAAATCGGGTATCTAATCTTTAAGTTCCCTTAAACGGGAATTATTTTCCAAACAAAAAGGTATTTTAATAAGAGATTCTTTTGATAAATGAGATTTTACCCTTAGATAAAAAGGGATAATTTAACATAGGTAAATTAGGTTAAATTAAATAAAAAAGGTTTTGATAAACAGTGTTTTTTATTAAAACCATATAGTTGTTTAAAAACATATAAGTAATGTAAACTATTTGTTGATTGGGTCAACCCATAAATATTATTCGTTTTAACACTCTAAGTTAAAAAGGTTAATAGGTTGACTCGATTTTAAGAAATCATAATTTGATTTGATCTCCATCAAGATCTTTGAAAAGGTTAAAATGAATTTTGTATGTATTCTCAGGATATAAAAGAATATTATACAAGTAAATAAAGTGAAATAACTTATGATTTGATGTTTTATGAAGAAATAACTTTATAAAATATTTTTAAACTTGGGTGGAAATTTTATGAAATAATTCATAAATAATTTTAGTATTGAATAGAATACTAAGTGAAAATATAAGTTAAGAAAATAATAATAATAATGATAATGATAATTTAATGTAATTAAGAAACTAATAATATATAGAGTATTATTTTCCATTTTGCCCGAGTTAGTTTGGATAATCTTCAAAGCAATGATCAAAGGCTAATGAGCAAATGATACCTTTAGATAATTATCTATATTTTTGGACAATCAAGAAAGTTTTGAACTTAAGTTATTATTTTTTTGATAGTCGTTTGACATTTTAAAACAATGTAAAGTGAAAAAATTTCCCTTAGGAAATTTGATTGACTATTAGTGTTAATTTATTCCTTCATGGAATTTGATTGATTTGATTTGATTTGATTAAATTGAATTGATTGGTTGTGTGATTTCATATACCATTGTCTATAAAGTTTAAATTTATAGAAAAAGGACTTTTAATTGTTTTTATTAAGACCTAAATCCCGATGATTTTGAAAAAGGAGATTTTTGAAGATTTTGGGAAAGGAATGATACTTATACACTCTAGTTGATGTTTTTGGAGGAACCTGAATACCACTGGACGCTCCATGTTGTTTTGATTCTAGAGTTTCATCATAAATTATTTGGAGGAATCCCCTCCTTACCATTTTGATTTGATTTTGAGTTTTCTCGTCTGAGAAATTTGAAAATAGATTTTTGAGTTGAAAAACCCAGGTATTTAGATCTAAATGTGTCATTTGAAACAATTGGATGCATACCACCTATTACATAATATTCTTTGTATTTTGTTGCATATGTTTGAGATATGTTTGTTGTTTGCATGTAGGTTTATATCAAACTAGTTTTGCATGTAAAGTTACATCATATTGCCTTTCTCAACCTGATTTTCTTTTAGTTTATGTAAGTACAGGTATGCAAGAGATTGCTATTTAATTCTTATGCACCTGCGTTCGCAGAGAGATAATAAATTACTTGCCAAAATATAAATCAAATGAAAAAAGGTACGTAATAAATTTAAAAAATTTAAATTGGTTGATGATTTTATGCCCCAATATGGGAGGCCACCTGGCTTTTGTTTTATTTTGATTGGTTTGGAGCCCGTTGAGGCGATTTGTAGTTGTGCCGATCGAGTCGTGTAAAGGAGACGTTGGCGAAATTTTTTGAAAAATTTAAGAGTTAGAAAATTTTCAAAGAATTTTGGAAAATTTTTTACAACTAAAATTTGATTTTCTAGGTTATATCTTGGAATGAGTGAATAGAAGAGAATTAGTTGGTACAAGTGAATGAATTTAAAAGACTTAGAAACTTTGGAATCTATTCCAGCTAATGTGTTTTGAAAATAAGTTTAATAACTCATTTTAATTAATAGTTTTAAACTTAAGGGTTTAGAAACATTTTCTTCCTTAGGAATTTCAGGGATGAAATTCATTTAAGGGGAGGAGAATGTAACAACCCAAAATTCTAGTCATTTTATTTTAAATGTTTAATTTATTTTAAATATTCAAAATAATTGAATTTTGGAATTTAATAACTTATAATTCAAATATATGGTATATTTAAATATTTGAATTGTGAATTAAATGTTAATTAAATGGATTTAATAATTTTATTTAACTCCTTTTAACTAATAAATAATATTGGTAAATTCAATTTGTAGGTTTATTTACAAATGTAAATAGACTGAATAAATATCGATAAAAAACGATATTTAAATTTGAGAAATTAGCTTTTCGGGCACTGTCTCGGATTTCGACGAAACCAGTTTCATCAAATTCATAATAGTGAATTATAATATGCTGTAGATTTCATGGAAAACTGTAACGACCTGATATTTTCAACCATTCGCATCCGCACATGTCGGACTTGAATTGCTCAAAGTATTAGATTGTTAATTTATATTTGGCAAAACTCAGCATATACAGTGAATAAAAATCACAGAATCACAGACACAGAGTAATATAACAATAAGCAGCGGAAAAGATAAACAGTAGTTCATGAAGTTACTATATAAACATCAGAGTTTGATATAAAATACAACAGAATATCTCAAATACAAATGAATCTCTAATACATAAGCAACTGATGAGTCTGAAACGTAAATGACTGGAATAAACTGGAATAACTGAAAGCTGGATAGATAGATGGATCTCCAAGTGAAGCTTCGATCTCCAAAGGTGAGTCTCAAATGTTGTGACACTCGGTCTGACCCGAGCGTAAAGTAAAACACAAACACTCGAGTCAGGATTAACATTCTTATATTAATAAATTTAACTCAAGTGAAATGTCAACTGAAATACAAGTAACTTAAAGGATGTTTGGGATTTACATCCTCTAAGGATCCGTGGAACTATCTACTATGTAGTAATATACACTATTATAATATGTCTAAAGTAAAGTAAAGATATTAAAATAGCATTAAGGCGTTACCCATATCCCCCTTAACACATTTTATATATTCCCGTAGTCTATACAATGTCGTACACTCCTCCGTAAACTGGAGTTTCACCCAGAGGACATCACATAGGTACGGTACAAAACAAACTCGTAGAAGGCGCGATAGGGCATGTGAACACAGCACACGAGGAAATGCCAGGGTAGATATACCATTTGCGGATCCGAATTGGTGGTAATGCATAGCAGCTACTACCACCCACCTCGGAACACACTCCCAAATCAAAATCAAGGGTGGCCACCAAATCAAATCACAAAAGCAATAGAATGGTATCGAAGAAGTGTGGCCAATCTGACCTCACATGGCCCGACGTGGCTCCTGATTTTAGTCACATCTAAGCTGACTCACGGAAGTCAGGGTCATGTCATACCATATAGAATCGTCGCCAAACCATCCTACTTCATTTCTGGAATCTCCACCATGTACACTGTTGTTAAAGTGGTTTTCGGTATTGGTAGAGAGTATGACAATAATCGATACTGGTCTCTTTAACAACCAAACGTTATTATAACACCATGGTCATTTCATTTCAAATAATTCATATTTCAAAACCAAAATATCATATCTATTTCAAACCATATCAATACGATATCATTATTCACTTAAAATATATTCATTTCCAAAATCATAGCACTTTCAAAGTTATAACACATTCGAAATTATAAAACTTAGAAATTATAACACTTTGGAAATCATAACACTTGGAAATCATAATACTTTGGAAATCATAACACTTTGGAATCATAATACTTCCCTCTTAACAGTTTAGATATTAATAATAGTATATATATATAATAAAATAGTTTATATAATAAAATAGTTTATATAAAAATAGTCATAAGTTAAAATAGTTTATGTAAAAATAATTAGTATATTAAAATAGTTTATATTAAAAATAGTTTATATTAAAATGATTTATATTAAAATAATTTATAAAGTAAAATATATAAATAGTTTAAATATAATTAAAAATACTTTATATAATAAAATAGCTTCCTCACATTTCACAAATCGATTCAAATCAACTCGAATTCAAAAATTCAAATTTAATTCAATCTCAATTCATCAATTTCGATCTAATTCAGTTTCTAAATAGACCATTTCAAATTATATCGATTTCAAATACAGACTTGAACCACAAAATAAAACATTTCAATTTCAATATATTTCAAAGCTTTAAATATTCATCATTTTCAAAACTAAATTTTATAATTTCATATATATATATATATATATATCTAAATTTAACTTCATTATTATTTAGTTTTTAAATATTCGCTTAATAAATCCAATATCATTTACTTAAAATCTCAAATTTCAAATAAACTAAATATTTCCTTCAATTTATTTAAACTTGAAATATTCATTAAATCACCTTAAACCAAAATCAAGTTATAAAATCATATCCTTTAAAAATCTCAAATTCAATCAATTTCAAATCGATTTAATTAAATAAAATTCTTAATTAACTACAATTTCAAATAATTCAAATCTATCTTCCCAACCTTAATTTATTAAAAATTATAAGAAACTCTATATTTGAAAATATAAATTTAAATAAATACTTAAACATATCATATATAAATTAAATCAACTTTATTAAATTAAGTCTTATTATCAAACTTAATTTATATTAAAACTAATTTATACATATTTTAAAATAGTAAAATTATAAGTAAATTCTTAAAATTTATAATTTCAAAACTAACTTAAAATTTTAAAAAAATTCAAAACATATAATTTTTTTTAAATTAAGAACACTTTATAAAATACATTTATATATAATATCTTAAAATCAATTAAACCATATATTTATTTTCATAACCATAGAAATCATTTTCAAAATATTTAAATATATAGACCAATAGTGCCTGTATATAATTTTCTATCCTATGGTCAAGTGATACGGATATTTATCATTTCAATCCGCAATTAAATAACTACGGGTATATATCTTTTCGACCCGCAATCCCAAATTCAATTTAATGAAAATCACTTGGGTTTATCATTTCAACCCATAACGATTTTCTTCTATTCTACAATCGTTCAGGTATGTATCATTTCAACCCATAGAGAATTCTATACTAACAGAGAACTTGCAGAGTGATAACAGATAAGATAATAATACAACAGGCATATATCATCAATATAAATAACAAATAATGGTGTCAGATGTCACAGGTGAACAGATATAGATAATAGCATATATATAGCAATGTAAATAACTAACAGCAGCATATTTCAATTGTCGTTTCAATTGAAATCAAATTTAATAAATATAAGGATGTTAATCATGAGTGATTGCTCACCTTTCGAGGTTAGAGAAGATAGACAACACAACAAGCTACGAATTTGGATTACGAACTTGACGATCGACCAATACAAAACGAAAATCCCCTAGCAAAGCATGGTGGATTCAAGATCTAAGAACAAACTGAAAATTTGGAATCGATGAAAACAAGTCAAAATTAATGTGATAAAATGGAAACAAAAATATACATTATATATTTCTCTAAAATAAACATTAAATTTGAAACACATTATTAATATAAATATGTATATATTTTAAAACCAATAAATAAACTTTTAAAACAAATCCCTATATACACTATTATTAAATCACTTTCTTTATAACATACGTACAGGAAACATCAATATAACTTACATAAAATAAAATATACTTTATATAAATAAGTCGACAGTAATATTTCATACTTAAAAATCAAATAATACCTGTTTACAATATAATTCAAAACTACTATATAATAAAACCCATATTTATATTGAAATCAATATATATATATATGAATCAATAAACAAAGATCAGTATACACAACATACCGACTTAACTCAAGAAGAATGCTACAGGTAATTCTATGCAGACACTATATATATGCTATACAACTAATTATATAAATTTCATTTCGGCTGCACAAAACATATACGCAAACTGTATATATACATGCAACAAATCTATGTGGTTAACCGAAATCGATATGCAGACAATATATTTATATATATACAAACAATTATATACATAAGCTGTATATATATGTGAATAAATATATATATGGTTACTCAAATATCATATGCAGACTGTATACACATATATGTATGCTTGATATGCAAACACATTTACGCAGACTTGATATATAACCGTATATACATGCAGACTGTCAACAAAATGTATATATATGAGCTACTAAAATCATCCACAAATTTTATGTACGTGCAGATAACATATGCAGGCTTCTTTCCCCAAACACATGCCGACCATTAATATGCAAACAATTTCATTTTATATTCTCTGCTTTAGAAATGTAGATTATTAAATATATGTACACTAACATATACATTACTGTAAATAGTAGATTATATACGTCGACTATTATAACTTACAAAATAAAACCCAACAGATCAAACATCTATATATATACTAATATACATATGCAAACATTATATATTATAACACTTTGAACAAATTAAAGTATACTTCATATATATATAAGTATGTATAACAAATACTGCAAATGTTTGGGTATGTAGAGCAGCAAATACAGGAGGAATATATACACAGCAAAAGAATCATCACTTACATTAACACAATAGGAAGGTGAAGGGCTGGCGGAGGTTAGGAGCAAGGGAACGGTGACTGGCAGTGGGTTCGGCTACTGTTGCGGGCCAGGCAAGGTTGAGCAGGGTGGATCTTGAGAGAGTCGAAGGAAGGCTGTTTGAGGTGGGGCGAGGGGAACATGGCCGAGAAGAAGATGGCGATGGTTCGAGAAAAGGGAATAGGCTACAGGCAACATGAATACAGTGATGGGCTCTATTCGGTGGCTAAGCAGGGGAGGCCGATGATGTTGCAGGCGGGGCAAATGGGTGGAGGTATGGTGGCTGAGGTGGTTTACTTCGGGAGAGAGTAGAAGAAACTCGAGATGGTCATGAGAAAATGGAAACATGGAGAGGATGGGTTTTTAGAACGAGATACAATGCACGGCCAGGAAACAAATATAATATGAGAAAGATTTATAAAAAAAATTCTTAGGTTCAGAATAAATCATATAAGAGGAAAAGAGATAATACGAGCATCATTGTAATGAACGGGTGGAATTGAAAAAGTCAAGAGTTGGATTCTCAAAATATTAATAACCAGTGACCCTTCGCTATCCCACGCCTGATAATTGAAAGGACACAGAACATCGAAAGGCTCAAAACGGGTACCGATACGGCTAGCCGTTTTACGAATTACGCCGCTTACTGGACGTCGGAACATAGAAATGAATATACTATGGAGATTAGCACGACGAGACGATCAAAACAGTATACAGATATCAGTGGTACGATCATCTTATCAAAAGTTGATATTCGGTACCGAAAATGCTGCAAATCTATCGAAAATAAGATAAACGGAGCAATAGCAGTCCAAATTCGGAGAAACGAAATATGACGTCTCACTCAAAAGAAGATTTACAAATTTATTATATAAAAATATTCAGGTTTTAAAAACATTTTATTATCATCAAATATTAACTGATTTAAATTGAAATAAAAATTACACAAGAAAAATAAACTTCCATATTACATGATGAAAATTTACCATTTGCTATGTTTATAAATACGTATTCCAAATATCAAATTTTTATTATTAAATTTAGTTATTTAAAATTTCACAAAAATTCAGTTAACTACGTCATAAAAATCAATAAAATTTACGGGTCGTTACACAATCAGACGTATCGTTTGGTCATGCGAGTTCGAAACACGTAGAAATTTATTTTAGAAATTTAAATTAAAATAATTGGGTTTGAAAAGCTATCTTCTGTATATGATCGAATTAATCCGATTTCGCTATATCATCATTTATTAAATTCTATCCCTAAAACCCTATCGTATGAGCTTGAACTTGTGTTTCCACTAAAAAGAATATTGCAAATTTCATTAATTATTTTGATTAATGATAATTTAAAATAATTAATCATTTTAACTAATGATTTTGAGATTAATTAACCAATTTAATAAATGATGATAAAAAAAATGGTTTATCTTTAGATTTAATTAATCATTTTTGCTAATGATGTTTTATACTTAATTAGTCGTTTTAACTAACGTTTAATTATTTTTTTAATTAATGATAATGGAGTTTAATTAATTTATTGAACTTGACTAATTATTTTTATTAATAATGATGGAATTAAATTAATTATTTTAATTTATGATAATTGAAATTAATAATCATTTTAATTAATGATATTTAAAAGTAATTGATCATTTTAAATAATGATAATTGAATTTTATTAATCATTTTTAATGATTGTTTAAAATTTAATTAATTGTCTTAACTAAAGATATTTGGAATTTAGTTAATCATTTTAATTAATGATGTTTTATAATTATTTAAATCATTTTAACAAATGATGTTTTAATTAATTCTTTTAGTTAATGGAGTTTGAATCTAATCAATTCAATTAATTTATGCTTATTTGAACTTGATTAATTGTTTTAATTAATGGTTTTTAAAAACTTCATTATCATTTTAATAAATGATGTTTGAGATGACTTATTCATTTTTAACTAATGATTATTTAAATTTAATAAATCTTTTTAATTAATGATATTTAAAGTTAATTAATTGATTTAATAAAAGTGATTTAAGTAAGTTAACTAATATGATTAAATTGCTTTAATCAACTGATTTAAAGTTAATTTACCAATGTTATAAAAGTGTTTGGAAATAATTATCTATTTTATTAAAGATAATGGATTTGTTTATTTAAGAGAGATTTTAAATGTGATTAATTATCTTTTGGGATAATTAATATCGGTTTAAAGTTATAAAAGGAATTGGAACTCTATTATTGAGATGTTAGATTGGATAATCTTCTGGGTGTTCGGTCTTATGTTGTTTAGGCCTTTGGGTCACATACTTAGAAAAAATTATTCCCTTAACGTTTTAACAATCAGGAACTAATTCTAAAAGTGTTTTACCAATATGGAAATCAAGCACAAGTTCAGTTCATTTTTAAAAAGAAAAAGGTTGATTATTTTATGGAAATAAATTATTTTTGTAAAGTGAATCACTTATATGGAAACAATTTATTTGTATAATTACCACTAAACATCGAAGAAGTAGACTTGTCACTATTTTGAAAGTCAAGAATAATCGTGTGACATGACTTTGAGGTAACACTACCTTGACTTGTCCGGTATTATTGTTAACCAAGAAATAGTACAAGTTTGAATTCAATGAGTGGTGATAAGTATACAAGACTTAATTTCCATATACGATCGTTTCATATCCTCGATAGTTGGTATCTCAGCTTTCGGTTACTTCAGCTACTTTATTATCGTCATTCTAAGACGATTTATTGCTCCATTAAGCGTTGCTATCCTTTGTTGGAAATGACTAAACCAAAAGCGCGAGAGGAAGCCAAGTTATGGGGGGTTGCTCCCATTAGGGTATTTTTACATCTCATCTAGTTTGGATTCGGTAGCGCACTTAGATGTGGAAATATTCGGATACTCGGTATAGTCTGGCGGGGTCCAGCTTGGTATTGTCCGAGAAGGGTCATAGGGTAAATGAGCTTCTCAAAAGTATATTACTAGAGGTATACTTCAAGGGGGTTCACCTTCCTAGTCATTTGTTGGAAAATTTTATTTTCTTATTTGATTCGAAAACCCTTAATCTATTTTAGCCTTAAATTGCCACGAGTAGAGCCAACTCCTCATCATGGCATTTAAGTATTTATTTAGTCCATTCTATCAGGTTGGACTGTTACCTTATTTATTCCATTCTCTCAAGTTGGACTATTATTTTATTTTGTCCATTTTATTGTTTGGTTAGCTATCCTGTTTTGTCCATCCTATCAAGTTTGGACGGTTATCTTGTTTTATCCATTCTGTCTAGTTTGGATTTTGCTTGGATTATTTTCATTTTTCAAAGTGAATTTAATATTATACATGCCCATTCTTATTTGGATTTGTACCCTAATGTTTATTTTTGCTCTTACCATGGATGTTATTCGTGTGAGGTAAAAACCCATTCCGCGTTAGCGGCGTGGTCTCATAGAACTTTTATATATGTTCCCCATTATTCGAGTTATCTCTGGCTAGTATTTCTAGACTGATCCGGGTGTTATTTATTTATAATGCTCGGATCAGACCGAGTATTTTCCCAGGTTATCTTTGAAGTTTTGGAGATCGTGGAGGGGAGCTGAAGATTCACCCATCATAGTATTTTACTTTCTGGTGTATTTTATAGTATACCTATCGACATTTGTAAGGTCAGGATTTTATAACTATCCAACTGATAAGGTTTGTTTTTAACTCTGATTTCTTTGTATTTTTGAAGTGACAGTTTCTATTGTCCTTGTTATATTATATGTTGTCAATTCCGCTATGAGATTCTGTTTCTCTGTTCTTTCCTTATATTAACCCTAACAATTTGCCTTTTCGTCGATTGGATGCACGACATTTGAACACAGTGGTAGTGTTTGGTGTCGATTTTCGATGGTCAAAAAGGCGGGTCATTACACATTTAATCGCAAATGAGCCTTCAAGAAAAAGATTAATGTAGTTGAAATTGTGAAAAAAGTATTATAAGTAAATGACTTCACAAATTTCAAATGTTGAAATTGGTGGAATAGTTTTGCCAGTCGACATGCTTAAGTTCATTCAGTTCTACATGCAATTATCACACAATTTGACTTTGAATTTTGGCTCAGTGATGTTGTAACAGAACTTCTAAATGATGATTTAGAGTAAATTGTTTTCACTCACCAACCAAGATGTCTCAAAGTTAGTAGGAGGGATAACGTGGTTTGTAAACTTTTGGATATGACCCAAGAGCTGATACAACAACACTAAAAAAGCATCAGAGTTAAGCAAGTATTTTGATGTAGAAATCAAATAGTTTTGCTACCAGTGTGACGCCCCACCTCTATGCTCACAATAACAAAAGTTATTATAAGGAATAACGTCTGCTATTGCGAAGAATAAGGCTTGTTAGAAGCGACCATCCGTAAGTTATGCCCTAGACGAGTATTGATTACATCGTTAGGAGTTGTGTAAGTTGCTCCCAAATATATAGGTTCAATCCAAATCTAAAACGAAACTACGGTGGCTTAAGAAAAATTCAGAACAACTCATAAACAACAACACAGATAGTATATTCACATCAGAATAGAAATATCAGATATATAGCGGAAGACATGTCCGGATACATGCTACAACAATCGATAGTTTACATGAACCCAATGCACATATACATATCCATCAATACATACATAAGATGAGAGTCAATAAGCCAAAAGTACTCCTCGAAGGCTAGACAAAAGATGATGTGAAATCCCAAAAGCTGAAGCTGTAACTGAATCAGAGATAGATATTACCCTGAAATAACTCGGTCTGTCCCGAGTATTATTTAAAAGAAAATAATAAACAGATCAGTCTAATTTATTCTCAGAAATAAGTGTATGATAAACAACACTTAAGCAAATAATTATAGTCTCGAATGAGGCTATTCAACATAATATATCAACATAGTTTAAATGAAGAAATCTCAATTTAAACTCCATCAAAATCAACTTTCAAATTCACAATTGAATTCAAAACTGCAATACGCAAATTTATAATCTCAAATGAGACTACACACATCCAAATTCATAATTGAATTCAAAACAGCAATTCCCAAAATCTAAAAATCAAAATAGATAACTAGAAAATCAGCAGTCGCAAAATCTAGAAATCAAAATAAGACAACTAGAAAATCAGCATAAAAGTGGATCGATCCCAGCAGATGGCGAGTTTTAGCTACGCCGCACATGCATCTCATATGGCCGAAGCCTACCAAGTACTATAATTTTTGACGCCCATCAGATGACCCGAAGGTCCGCAGAGTGACCCGAAGGTCTAGTACTGGTAATTGACCCGAAGGTCCATCAGATGACCTGAAGGTCTAGCAGAGTGGCTCGAAAGCCCAACAAATCATCAGAATCATCAAACGGCAAATTCTCAGCAAATGTTTCAATTAACGAGTCCGGAATTAAGCGAATTAGTAAAAGCGTGGTTCCATACTCCGCACTTTTGCTAAATCGTTTAAATCTCTTCATCGTTTCCTTGAAAGTGCAAAATTGTGTATTTTATATAAATAAAATTTACGTTCTCAAACGGACAAGTCTGGAATTAACCGAATCAGTAAAAGTAAGGGTTCATAGTCCTCAATTTTGCTGAATCGTTAAAATCGCTTCCTCGTTCTTTTGAAAGCGCAAACTGTAAAAACTTTAAAAACAATTTTTAAACACGTAATTAAAACAGCAACATCTGTAGCAATTTCGACGGGGAAATTGCGCTTTACAAAACACCGTAAAAACGGATACCAAATCAGCATTGCAGGATAACCGCTTGAAAATTCACTTTTAAAATTGACGGTTACTGAAGTCAAAACAACAGTATTTTTTTCGTCAAAAATATCGCCAAAACAACCCGCTTCAAAAATATATAACCGGCGTAAAAATTCCGTAAAAAAAATAACAGCAACAGAGTACGTTTTGAAACGTAACACCGGTTTCAACATAAATTAAACCCCGGAATTTAAAACATTTTCGCGCAATTCAACTTGCACGTGCATTTTGAAAATGATGTCTGGGCAATATTTTTGTATACTATTACGTCCACAAATGGAAGAATAAAAACAAAATGAATGAAATAAATGACCTGTACAATGACACAATACACATGCACACTATAAATATGCAAAGTGACCTGGCAAGTTACTATATACCAAGAAAGGCCTGGCACTAGTATTTGCTTGTGAAATTGCAACTTTACATGCTTCGTTAACAAATTATATATACAAAATGTTGACTCTATTTCACGTGTTATCTGGAAACGCTCAAAAATAAAAATAAAAATAAAAACAACCTGGATAAAATGCACCAACGCATGCATTTAACAAAGATTCTGGCCATAACTTCACACTACACATGAATCAAAGAACACGTCAAAACACATGTTGGCTCTCTATCTCATGCGGTCACGTACGTAAGAGTGCAATTGAAATGCACCTAATTGCATGTAACTGCAGACGCACGCATATGTAAAATATAATAAATATACTAACTTAATTAGTTTCCCATATACACTTAACAATGAATGGTAGAAAATGACACACTTACCTGATGCACGTATGAAAAGAGAGTAGTTTGAACATATTTTTAAGGTGACCAGATAATACAACTAGTGTACACACAAAAAATAGAAATTGGCAAATATGCCTGAGCCTTTGCAAAACATGTTTATTTTCTTTCACAGAACTTACAGGCAAAATGAAGCATCCCCAAAATGATGAAGTTACTTTTTTTTTCCTTTGAAATGTGTACAAGACAAATAAAAAAAATGTTGGCATGCAATCTGGTACAATGCATTTACTGCAAACGTGCCTTGTTGCAAAGAAGGACAGGCTGCCAATACGAATGATGATGGTGTATAAACAAAGTGTTCATGCTTGCTTGCCGAAATGTTCAAACAAGCTTTTTTTGAATGGACTATTTTATTTACACGTGAAAGGCAATTGAAGTTATTTTCCACTGACTTTGCAATGACTACCACTCTAGTTCAACAGATTTTTGTAAATGAATTTCATTTTAAATTTTATTTTCAAAATTTTAATTTAAAATTTCTATTTTAAAATATTTATTACGACAGTAATTCAAAAATCACGGTCGTTACAACCAGTCAAAATGAAATGGAAGCATGTGCCTTTAATTAAGAAAATAAAAGGTTACCAAAACATTTCTGATACTATAAGTAAACATTGTACTATTGATTGTTAATGATGTACCTATGTTAAAATCAGTTTTAGTTTGGTTGTTTAATTCTTGATATATGATCTAAAAGTGACGTCCTTTAAACTCGGTATAATAGGGTGTTAGGATTGTCCTAGTCTACATATACTATATTAAAATGTCCAGTATAGAACATACGCTGTAGATTCCTTATGCATCGGAAATAGAGATCGTCATATATGCTATGTTATTTATATATTAAAATTTTATTATACACTTATTATATTAAGTGAATATTGAATTTGAGGAAAAATCAGTAATTGGTTGTTAAGAGTATTCTCTAGTATTTATGAAATAGTAGAGAATTGATTTATGGAAATGGCAAACTCTTATGAAAGAGTGTTCAGACTCGAAATTCACAAGTGATATCGAATATAGTAAGTCAGTATTAAATTCATATCCAACCTTAATCAAAGAGCTTTGAATTGGAAATATTCCAAACGAAAGGTTGTGGTAGACTTAATCATAGAGGCATAATTTGACTACGAAAGTTATTCTGTTGCATTTGTGGCGAAATTCTGATCTATTTCCATACATAAATATGCTGAAAACAGAGCTCAAGCAAGGAAGTTATGTGCATTTAAAGTTTTCAGATTTAAATTAATTTAATTTTAATTCAAATTCAAATTCAAATAAGAAATTAAATTTTGGGTTTAAATTTCAAAAATTAGCTTGGGGGCTAAGTAAACGTTTAATTAACGTTTAGCGTTAAAAAGTTAATTAGGAAATAAAATAAATTGTGCAATGGAACAAAATAAGAAATAGAGAAGCTGTCGACCTATATAGCTCAACCGGTCGACCGTAACGGTCGACCGCTTGGCAACGAAAGTTGCCATTGGCGGCTAAGGTTTGAAGCTATGTTATATGAGTTGTACGCTCCAGATTCATCCATTTCTTACCTACTTTCATCCTATGATTCTGGCGCGTTTCAACTCCTATAAGTAGAACCCTACCCTCTCCACTTTTTATTCATATTATTTTGGGGAATTCAACGAAACTCTGCCAATGTTATCTCTCCAAATTAGATTTGGAAACTCCATGGAGAATTCAGGTATTAATTCGATCTATTTTCTATTTATTTCTTCTTCCTCCAACCTATTCTTATTCTATTATTCTCCAACTATTCTAAATCTAGTAAAAATATATACATCTTCCCTATTATGGATGTATATATCAAAAGAGAGAGATTCTGAAAGAGATTGTAAGGCATGCAAATCCAAGCAAGGCGAAGCTAAGGCTATTCTGTGAGTGGAAACCTTAGTATTTCATTTTTAATAATTGTTTAGCATATCTTGTTTTGGATTCGAATATGCCTAAAGGATTTTTGGATTGCGAAAATACGATAGATAAAATCCCTAAAATTCATTTTATTTCAAAATGCCAATTCTATGTTGAGATTCTCAATTATTTACATTAATTTGATGGAATTTGTTTTGTTTACGCAAATTTTGATAATTTTATAGTCTATTTCACTTCTCCTTCTTCTTTGGTTTAAATTGTCATTCTTCAATGAAATAAGGGATTTAGATTATCTATTCGTAGTTTACACTACTTATTCTTACCTATTTCTTTATAAAAGAGGAGTTGAATAGAATAAGGAGTTTAAATTGCAATTCCTATTGTTTAGGATATTCCATTGATTTTGTGTAATAAATCGAGTTTCTATTTTATTTACAAGTCTGTTATTGCAGTTTTGGTCATGAATATTTATTTTCTGTTTTGGATAATAGAATCTCTTATTTTGGTATGTTGAAATCTTAAGAATTTTAAGAAAAAGGTTTTGCAAAAGTATTTAGTCAAGAAATTGAAATTTAACACTAGTTTAGGGCGTAAAATCCATGCGTTTAGAATTTATTAAGTGCGAATATTTATTTACTCTATTAGTGTAATTGATGTTTAATTATTGCATATATTGCGAAATTAATTAGGTAATTATTATTTTTATTTATTTCCCCCATTACGAAGGTAATTGATTGTTAGGCGAAAATAAGAGGAAACTCTTATATGGCCTAATTATTATTTTAAGGCATAATAAGGTAGGTTCCTTATAATGCCTTATTTAAGAAACGGTGAGATGAGTATATATATATATATAGAGAGAGAGTATTTGATTTATGGCTAAGTCATAGAGGTGCGAGGTGAATAGAGTTACATGACATAAGTCTGCACTTCACTTTGTGGCTACCAATAGTTGCATACACTTTAATTGATGTGAGATATCCTTATGACAAAAATTTGTAATGATGCGAGGTTAGTCCTAAAATTCTGTAGGGGAAATCTGCCCAGCTAATCTGGCTAACAGTTCCTACGAATATTCGGACTAATGTGAGATGTCATTATGAGTATGAGCCATACGACGAAGGGCCTACTTCGGGGTCTTGGGGTATTAAGTGGTTGTTTGAGGGCCCGACTCTTTTTCCTAATAAAGTATTAAATAGTCAAGGGGTCGATTTAAGTGGTATCTCAATGGGGGGTCCGCTTTTGGAAATAGGTATTAAATGATGAGGTCTGTCTTAATTAAGGTATTAAATGACCAGGGTCTGCCTATTTTTCACAAGGAAGTATTAAGTGGCCTAAGAGATTCTATATGATATCAACTAGATAGTACAATTGAGGAACATGCCTTGGAAATAGGTATTAAATGATGGGGTCTGCCTTAATTAAGGTATTAAATGATCATAGTCTGCCTATTTTACAATAAAAGGTATAAAGTGGCTTGGGTACCGTCTCTCACATTATTATCTTTTTATGATGTATGATTAGGATATGAGATTCTAGAAACTTGGTTTTGGAATAGAAGGTATTAAGTGGTTGGACCCACCTCCTTTCCTTATAAAGAAGTATTAAATGGTTTTATGTTCGTAGACAATTCTTATTTTGAAATATACTGCCTAAGAACTGAAAAGGTAAGGCTCGAGGTTTTTATTCACCTGACCTTGTTGGCTTGTTTATGCTTACATGATAAGGAGCTCTCGCATTATGAACTGTGGTGAAGCTTTGTCTCTTTCCCCTACATGTCCCTACAATGTGGGTTGGTTGACAATCAAGAGGCTGGCCATAAAAAAAAGGAAGTCTAGGGTTACCATTTGTAACCGTGTCCTTTAAAGGGTAGCTGGTTGGGCCGTTACATTTGGTATCAGAGCCTAGGTTATCCAATTAATAGGGAAAGTATACTATACATATGAGTATAAGTACCATACTTGTTATTTTTGAAATGATTTTTTCAAAAGAATTTTCTAAAACTCATACTATATATATATATATATATATATATATACTTATTTTTGAATTTATGTCTAACTCTATAGATTCTAACTATAAAAATAGCCGCCACTGTAACGACCCGAAATTTTGGTCGTTTAGTTTTGAACATTTAATTTACTTTTAAATGTTGAACTTGAATTATTAATTGATTTTGAATATGGAAGAATCGGTTAAACAGTTTTAAATTTCAAATATAGCGATTAACGGATTCAGCAAATGGTAATTTAATATTTGAAAATTGGGTAAATATGGGAATCTGGAGTTAAATGGAAATGGAAATGATTTATAAGTTGATTTTGAACTCTGTTTGAATTAGAGTGATGGAAATAGACTTTGAATGGAATTAAAAGTCGATAAATTTAAAGTTGGAATTTTAAATATTAATTTAATAGTGGAATTTTATATATGGAAATAGTGTAAATAATTGAATTTTGATTTAATATGATTCAAAATGATTTCTAATATGGATAAAAATTCTATTTGATTTATAATTGAGTTGGTAAGTTTTTAAAATTTGAATTTCAGAAAATTCTGTCGATTTTGAAAATCGCTCGATTTAATCGACGCGTTAAAATAGCCTTCCGGGGCACAGTCTCGAAATTTGTCGAAACTAGTTCCATTGGATCCGTAATAGTGTATTATTATCAGATTTCAAATTTCGTAACGTTTGGAGTTATCGTTTGATCGTATGGGATAGAAATGGGTTGAAATAATTATCGAAAATTTAATATTTTAATTCGATTCGAAAAAGCTATCTTCCACACACGATCAGATTAGGCCTTGAAACATGTTCTATTATGTTCGGAATAGGGGTAAAACATTATAAACGCCGGGCGGCACGCTTCATTTGGAGTTCATTCGGAAAAGCATGTAAATTTTGAAAATACTATTAAAATAATATATATATATATATATATATATACGCCTATATATACTGTATCAACAGTAAACCCTAGTCTCTCCTTCACGTAGCCGCCGTTCTTTATATCAGTGGCCGAAGGTTTATCATCTTCCACCTCAAATCTCTCTCGATCCATGAGTTTTTGGGCAAAACCTTCTAAACAAAAGTCGATGAACTCTTCGAGTTCTACGAGTTCAAAGGTGGCGATTTAATATCGTTCGACGTGGTGGCCAGAAATCGGCCACGAAGGCTACCATTTCATTCGTGTTTTTTGAGGGATAGGGGGTGTCGAACTTGACCGGTCTTCTGGCGTAGGTGAGGCTCGCGTGGGGCTTCGACGTGGCGACCTTAGATCGATCTTCGGACGTACGATGGAGGTGCGGCGATGGATAGAAGGTGGCGATGTTTATGGGTTCGCGTACGTATTTACCAGGGAAGAACGAAGACGAGGGAGAAGCAAATGCGTGCAGCCTTGATTTTCCAGGAGCTTTTCGAACAGCTTGATTAGATCTGGGTATTTTAATAAAATAAATACTGTAAATTTATTTATATAATTATATTAAAATCTTTAAAAACTCGTATCTTTGACATACGAGGTTGAAATCGGACGAAACAAGCGGCGACGGAATCGTGGCGACGAGCACTACGCACGGGAATAGATCTGGAGATGTTTGGAGTGAGTTAAAATTTTAGGTTAAATCAAACGTGTTCGATTTAATTTAAAATTTGAACCTTTGGCGAATTGAAAACTCAAGGTGAGTTAATCTCACTCAATTTTGGACTGCTGGTATTAATTTTAAATAGTAAAAATTAATTATTGATTGATTGGTTGAATTGATACATTTTTATCAGTTGAATGTGATATTATAAATAGTAGTACATATATTGGAGTGATTGATATTCCCGCATATTTATAGCGGATGAGACCCTATGCGCCCAGCATAATAGTGGATGACCCTATCTACCACGATATACCACCTCGAAACGGAATTGGTATTTTTATGTTGTGCTAACATCTGTGGATGCAGGAAAATAGGTTGGAGGGATCCAACTGGATTCCTCAAAAATGTTGAATTTAATTTCATATATAGTGATATATGTTTTGTTGGAATAATCTATGACGGGTTATTGTGTGATTTGAATTGTTTGGATGTTTTGGCCTAGATTTTGGTACTTTTAAATACCAATAAAATATGGTTTGAATTTGGAAAAGAATTTTAAATAGGGATTTTGAAGTAAAATATTTATACAGAATTTTGGATAAATTAGTTGGATAAAATAAATGGTTTTTTTTAAGTTGTACTTAACAAATTCGGGATATTGTAAATAGAGATTTTGGAATAAAATGAATAAAAGAATTTTAATTAATAAATTCTTAAGTGACACTTGTTTAAATATAAAGGAGGTTTTAAAATTGAGATTTTTAATAGATTGGAAGGACAGAAGTGAATTTGGAAATAAGTATAAAATTTGTTATACTGGAGCTCATGTAAGATTTATAAATTTACGAAATGAAATTAGAATCGAGAAATTGGACTTGTTTAAAAAAGAGGATTTTAAATTATTAACTAGGTAACTTTAAAAGTGTTAAAAATATTCCAGAAACTAGTTATTTAGTTATTTTAGATTGTTTAAAACATATTTAATTATTAATTAGTTACCTTATAAAGATTGTTAAAGATTTACTATTATTTAAGAATTAGTCAGCGTTATTATTTTAAAAGGATAAATTATTAAATATTAATATGGCTTTATATAATAACCTTTATTGAAGTATATTTTCCTAGATAATGGCGACATCAGAGAATCCCAAAACCCTAGGCAACCTGGAGGAAGATGACGGAGGCGGATGGAAGACGGTGAAACGCAAGGGGAAAACGACTTTTGCTGAGGCTCTAAAACAGACAACGCACGAATTCTAGAGGTAGGGTAAAAACCCTAAATCATGGGTGGAGGCGGTTGATAATAATTTTGAAATACAAGGAGAAATTGACTATTTCAAATCGATCGAAGACGGGGATGAACCTTACCAATTGATCGATGAACAGGATTATGAGGAATCTAACCAGATGTGGAAGAATTCATTATATGCGTACATGGCTAGTAAACGACCTTATCTCGTACACTTTAATTCTTACATTAGGAGGGTATGGAAACCTACAAGCTCCTGGGATGTTTTTACTAGAGAAAATGGGTTTTATCTCATCGAATTTGAAAAAGGAGAGGACAATGAACGAATCCTGAAGGGAGGTCTGTGGTTCATGGACAGTAAGCTGATCATCATTAAAAAATGGGAGGCATATTTTAATTTCGAAAAAGCAATGCTAACTACGTATCCAATTTGGATTAAATTTAACAACCTTAATCTAACATTGTGGAACATGAAATGCATTGGAAAGCTGGCAAGCATAATTGGCAAATCTGACATAGATGAATATACTAGGAATGTTAAAAGAATCAAATATGCAAGAGTGTTGGTGGAAATTAGAGCAGATTCTGTACTACCACAGAATGTTAAAGCAATTGATAAGAAAGGTGATGTTTACTTGCAGGAAGTTGAATATGAGTTCATACCTTTGAGATGTGCTGAATGCAAATGCTTTGTCCACGCAATCACTCAAGAGTGTAGTGAGCTAAACAAACCCAAACAAATTTGGGTACAAAAAACCAAAAGTAACACAGATACTATTCACATAGATAGTATGGATGTTGAATCCATTGAGATAGCTACTACTAGCAATTCTAGACTAACACCACAAAAAGATATTACATCAACAAAAAGTTATACACAAAATGTTGTAACAAAGGATCCAGTCCCAAATCCTGAAGAAAATGCTATCAAGGACTATGTAGAAGTGATAGAAGAAGTTCATCAATCTCCGAAGTCACAGGTGGATCATTCAGGTTTGGAGGATCATAGCCAGCAACCATAGAAGCAAAGTAAGGAGGACTCAAGTGATGATGAGGATATGCCTGAAACAATAAACGATATACAGAAATTAGACATTCAGTTGGAATCATCAGAGGAAGAAGAGACCGAAGAAAACCTGCTAAAATATACTGAAATTAATGATAATTATGAGGAAATGTTTTCTGTTAAGGAAAAAAAGCAGCTGGTAAAAAAGCTAAGGTAGTATCAGCTCCGGTTACTAGGAGTAGAGCTACTAAATCACAATGACTATTCTATGCTGGAATGTAAGAGGTCTAAATGGTGATGTTAGAAAACTAGACCTCTATAATCTTCGTAATAGATATAAACCTACTATTTTAGCTATATTAGAAAATAAACTAACAGAAGATAGCATGGAAGAACTAAAAAATCAAATGGGAGAAAATTGGAATGTCATACATAATAGCACCAATAATATTAAAGCCATGATTATGGTATTATGGGATGCCAATGTTTGGACATGCAATTTGATGAATATAGATGAACAACAAGCTACCATTAACATGAAAAATCTAGGAGGTATGGAGATTACTTCAACAATAGTGTATGCAAGTAACTTGGCTTCAGAAAGGAAAAGATTATGGGAAAATTTAATTGTCAACTCAAAATTCATAGCAAAACCTTGGTTAGTTTATGGATATTTTAATGCAGTACTGAAAATGCATGAAAAACAAGGTGGTATTACCCTTAAGGTCTGCTAGGTAGCTGAATTTAATAGCTGTGTATTAGCAGTAGGGCTTATAGAAGTGCTCCACACAGGCCTGAAATACACATGGAAAAGTGGTGAGGCAAAAAGAATTCATTCAAGACATGATAGAGCGTCAGGTAATGCAGAATTATTGAACAAGATGCCAAATATAACTGTTACAGTGCTACCAAGCTCTACTAGTGACCATTGTCCTCTTTACATCCAATTTAATAATGAAAAACAGTCACAGAAAGGCAAACCATTCAGATATGCAAATCACTGGCATCTTATTGAAGGATACAAAGAAATAGTTGACTTTAATAAAATACAAATTCTAGAGGGGAATCATATGTACCAGTATATAATGATAGTGAAACAAATGAAAAATAGTTTGAAGGAATGGAATAAAAAAAGGCCCAAATCGCATGATGTTATAAAGGACTTACAGGAAAAGTTGGAGAAACTACAATACCAATTAGAAGAAGAACCTCAAAATGAAGAGCTAAATGCAGAATACTTTACCAACCAACAGCAACTAAAGCATCTATTGGGTATTCAAGCCATAGAGATAAAGCAAAAAGCAAAAGAGAAATGGATGACTAAAGGGGATGAGTGCAATAATTTTTTTTATACTAAAATGTCTCAAAGGAAAAATCAAAATAGTCTATTAAACTGTTTAAATGAACAGGGGAAGATTGCTGAAAACTTGCAAGACCTGGAAACTAAAGCCATAGAGTACTTTACAGAAACATACAATGGAGATTATATACAGCAAATACCTCGAATCAACTGTAGGAAAAAAATCTCCAGAAAAGGTGCTCAGATGCTGACAGCTGACATTACGGAAAGGGAGTTGAAAAGTGCCACTTTCTCTATCCATGATGAGTCCAGTCCTAGCCCCGACGGTATGAGTGCACTCTTCTTCAAAATGCACTTGGAAAACCTGAAAGATAGTATGCTCAAAGGCTATCAGGAGGCTTTAAACACAAGTGAATTTATTCAGGAAATAAATCATACATTCATCACATTGATTCCCAAAGTTAAAAAGCCAAAAAGAATTGAAGAATATAGACCTATTGCCTACTGTAATGTTACTTATAAAATACTTAGCAAGATCATTTGCATGAGACTCAACAAAGTCTTACCTCAACTCATATCAAAAAGTCAAAGTGCTTTTATTAAGGGAAGATTCATAGCTGAAAATTCACTAATGGCACACGAACTAATAAGGGATTTTAATTTAAAAAAAGGGCAGATAGGGTGTGTTTGAAAATTGATCTCCACAAGGCATATGATAAAGTAAGTAGACAATTCATTCTACACATGTTGCATGAAATGGGAGTTCCGGCCAAGCTACTTAAACTCATAACACATTGCATATGCACTCCTACATTTTCAGTGATCATAAATGGGGTTCCTAAAGGATATATTAAAACTAATAGAGGAATTAGACAAGGAGATCCTCTATCCCCATATCTCTTTGCTGTAGCAATGGAATGGTTTTCTCTTCAAATGGAATTAGCCAGCTATCAATCATTAATTAAACCCATATATAAGATAAATCCAGAAGTCAACCACCTCATTTATGCAGATGATTTATTGGTTGTGTTTAAATCTAATACCATGGGGATAAACATAATAAAGGAAATATTTAAACAACTAGAATCTCTAGCAGGCCTCAAAGTCAATGAATTTAAAACCAAGTGCTATATGAACAAGTATTGCAAAAATAAAACAGATATATTAGCACAACTTGGAGTTGGAGAAGGTGTATTGCCAGTTAAATATTTAGGAGTCCCATTGTCGAATAATAAGGTTACAGATGCTGAGTGTGGTAAGTTAATAGATAATATCAGAGAAAAGTTGCAAGGTTGGAGGTCAAAATTATTGTCCTTTGCAAGGAGAGTAGAATTGGTACATACAGTTATCACTTCAAAAGTTAGGTTCTGGTTGCAAACCTTCCAGATACCAGACTGTTCGCTTGCTAAAATAAACTCAGTTTGTGCAAATTTCATATGGAAAGGAGGTATACATAAGGTGAACTGTAATGAACTTTGTAGACCTAAAAGTGAAGGTGGGGTCGGTCTTAAAAATCTGTTTGAACTTAAATAGATTTATGTACTCAAACTAGCTTGGAAAATTCTTAACTCTGAGAATCTGTGGGCCAAATGGATGAGGGCTAAATACTTAAAAGAAAATTTCTAGACTACAAAAGAAGATAATAATGCTTCAGTCATCTGGAAAAATATTCTCAAGCAAAGGGAGATATTGAAAGAGTCAATTGAACGACAAATAGCAAATGGTCAAGACACAGACTTATGGAAGGACCCTTGGATTAAAAACAAAAGCCTTTTTAGATAGAATGGGATGGGAAAGCTATTCAGCTAATAACACACCAAAAATTCAAGTTGCTAGCCTAATTCACAACAAAAGGTGGGCACCAGAAAAACAATTGATAACCAGAAGTCTGAAGCAAGAAATTGAGGAACTTCCAATTTTCACAAATAGAGAAAAAGACATATGGGCCCGGAAAAACAATAGTAAAGGGCAATTCAAAATGAAGGAAGTCTGGGAAAACAATCAACAACATTATGAAACTGCTCACTGGCATAAGATAATTTGGAGTAAATCGAACTACCCCAAAATGGCTCACACAACTTATAAGGCTATCAAAGGTAGATTAAGCACTAAAGACGGACTCAAAAGTTGGGGTATAATCGATGAAGACGCATGCAATCTATGCAGAAAGGAAATTGAAACACACCGACACCTATTTTTCGAATGCAAATATAGTAAACGTGTCTGGGCTATACAGAAACTTAAAAACTTACAAACAGAAGCAGTTTTGAGTTTAGAAGATGAGATTAAATACCCGAGTGACAGGACAGACCTCACAAACCTTGTGAAGGAGGTCGTGAAAATTGCTTTGGCGACAACTATCTGGCATATCTGGAGAGAACGGAACGTAAGGGCTTTCACTAGGAACAAGGAAAAAACTGAGTTAGAGCTATCGGAAAACATTACAAGAGAAGTTAAGATCAATATTGGAAGAATTAGAAGACTTACCAACTCAGAGGCAAGAGAAAAACAGCTACTGGAGAACTGGAAGTGGAAGGTTGCGAGGCTAGAAAATCAAGTAAACACCGAGGAGCCGCCATAGAAATTGAAGCTGTAGAACCCTAAATCTATTTTAGGAAAGTATGTGTTAAAGTCTTGGTTGTGTCGAACTTGTCGGATGAGTTGTCTTGGTTATATTTATATATAATGCAGTTGTAGATGCTTTTGGGCCGCATAGCCCACTATAATTCCATTAACCTATTTTCAAAAAAAAAGTATATTTTCCTAGATTAAACTTGGATATTTATTTTAGAAATTTATAACATTATTTTTGAGAAAATTTTTAAATAAAGTTTTCGGGAAGTAATGGTATACCCGCATGGTGAAATCGGAGGCAGTGAGTGCCTGCAGTTAAGTCTTGGATTTCTCTGGGATAAAGACGTAACCATTGAGCTGTGAATCCACGGTTGATAAGTACACATAAGGACAGTTTGTGAATTTATTGAATTCGATAAGATAAGTACACATAATTTGGATAAAGAGTTTTAATTTATTTAAATTAAATTAAAAAGAGATTTGGGGTTTTTTCAATGGAAAATGAAATATTTGGTTGAATGATTGTTTATTTGATAGTTAAATAACCAACTAACAAACTTGGACCAAAATATAACTTTAGGAATATCTAGGAGAAATACGGGAATTATATGGTATAGTTACCGTTCGAGGTGCTATACTGTACATGTAAACTCGTTTCGTTCTCCTAGGACGTTTATAAGGAAATCCGTCCACTAACGGTTACGAGGTGATCTTCGATCTTATTTCGTTTATTTATTTCCTAAAGAACCGGGATTGAGTTTACCAGAATATCGAACGTTGTTTCGAAGAGACCGGGGTCGGATAAGTTATCCAAAAACCACTTCGATCCAACGAGTACGTTTTCGAAAGGAAAACAAGAGCATGGAGTCGATGATGGAGCTGTGAAGTGCAAGGGCTAATCGCTACTAATCCTGAGGGTGATTCCAAAATGGATGTAGTGGGAATAGTGCTTTCGGTTTCGTTCGGACCCAGAACAAACTTGTATGGATGAATGCTATCAGTGCATTATCATTGGAGTACAATGAGCATTCTAAGTGAAATTTCATTTAAAAGGTAATCATAGCCTCTAGCCTCATCAACCGGGAATGACTGAAAAGCAGGGGAGATGCAGCAAGGCTAAGTGGGTAGAACCGAATTAGGGTATGTTTATCACCTTTCTAGATACCCTCGGATATTATTACTACGATTCATGGAAGGAGCTCGGAAAGGGTGGGAACACCCGGGGTGATAGCATATTCGGTCTATCTAGGTTAGGGATAGTCCGGTCTTGTGTTGCAGGGGATCCTGGCGTGGTCCTCGGTACATTGTTTCTAGACATGTACTGTGACAGGTGATACCCGAGTACTAAGTCATTCATATGGAATCCATTCTCCAATAAGCGCCGTACGATTTTGATTGTGCCCAACTATGCTGAAAAGTGAGATGCAAGCATTTCAGCTATTTGAATAAGTATTTGTACTTAGACACTATTATTATATCAAATGATTTTGATATGAAATGTTTGGTTATCGTAAGGTAAAAACCTGTCGTGTTTATGTGTGGCGTGGTCTTACGAGATACCTTTGATTCTTAAGGGATTTTGACACTTTAATAATTCAAATTGAGTGTGTTTTCTCACGCTGCTTTTCCAGACTGACTCGGGTGTTATTTTATTATAATGCTCGGGTCAGACCAAGTATTACAGGTTTCGGTTAGGATGCTATGGAGCTTAGGAGATGAGCCGGAGACCGAGACGTCTTCTCGTACTTGTTTATTTCCGCTACAGTGTTTGTTGAAATTACCAGCAATTGTGAGGGCAGGTCGTTATAACTATCCAGGCTGTTAATTATTGATTGTGTACTATAATGTGAGATATGTATATTACAGTTTTGACTTGTGTAAAGAACTATTTATATTATATGTTATTCAGTTCGCTGTGAGATTCTGTTTTGTTTTTTTCTTCTTTCTTCTACCTACTTTCTTTCCCCTCAATAATCTGTTTTTCCGGCACTCGATCGTTCGGCATGTTATACAATGAGCGTATTTATGTCGATTTTCAAAGGTCGAAAGGGCGGGTTGTCACAGTTGGTATCAGAGCTTAGGTTGGCGATATACCTAGGCTTTGGTGGGGATTACTCATTAAAAATAGAGTCAGTAGTACTCTAGAATGAGTTGAGTGTATTAACAGCTATGAGCGCGTATTTATTAGTGAATATAAAATGTTTTTATATTGTGTTGACTTATCGGTTGGGTGTTTATAAACTCTGGTCGGTACGAGAAGTACAACCGTATCGATAGGGGTTTCTAAAATCTTAAACAAGGTAAACCGACATAGTATTGTTTTGAAGTGAGTAAATGAAATAATTTTACCCAAACTATATTTTGTTATAATGAAATAATTTTCTGAAATTATTATAGTGTATAAGTTTGGAATGTTTGGTTGTTAATATTGTAATCAAAACAGATTATAAAATTTGAAATGGATATATATATAACCAAATAGAAAATTGTATAAGAATAATTTATACAAAAGGAGTATAACTAAAATTTGATTTAAACCAGAATTTAAAACCTAGAAATTTTGGAAAAAATTTTAAAATTGGGTTTGAACTAAATGTTTGGGAATTTTTAAATCTTGAGAATTTTGGGAAATGTTTTCCAAAGTGGCTTGTGAAGAATAACGGGGTACTATTTTGAGATGTTTTTGAATAGAAATTGTTTTAAAATGAATTTTGGAAGTAAGGAAGCGCTGAACTCACTTCAGTCGATGGAAAATAATCCTGGTGATGACGGCCGCATCATCAGTGTTCATTTTCAAGTTTCTAAGTAATGGGTTGCTACCTAGGGATTGGCTATGATTATTCTCTTTGGACTTGTTTGATAAACAAGTTCGTTTTAGGAATTCAAAAGGTGAACTGTTTTAGGGAAAACCAAGTGGTTTTGAGATTTCGAAGGTATGATTTGATATACCAAGGGAATATACGTATATTTATGATTTCTAAATGATTTGAAATAAAAATCGAGTGGTTGAATTCTGGGATTTCCATTTAAATGATTCGTATGGTTAAGAGAAATCAGTTGTGGAACTTATAGTTTGGAGTTGGTATAGATAAGAAAGGAAATGTAGATTTTAATACTGGAATTAAGATTTAACTTGAGTAAATTGAAGTGAACAAGATAGGTTGGAATTTAGCTTAAGATAAGTTAAATAAAATTGAAGTTTGATTTGAATTGAATGGAATATAAAGATGAAATGTAAAATGGTTATGTAATTGTAAGTTATAATTATTGAATGGAATGAATACACTTAAGTTGTAAAGTGATATATATATATAGTCTAGGGGTATGATTATAAAATGTGAATGAACTCAAGTAAGTAACAGGAGATATTAAGTAAATAAGTTCTTGAACTTATGAATTGAGTAATGCAATTGTAAAACCAAAATGAAAATGGTTTGGTATTATGGTAAAGGGATGGAAATTCAAATTTTGAATTTTAAATGGAGAGTGAATTAGAATGGAGTAAATTGAATGTAAATATGAATTGTGAAGTGTTTATATAACTATATGTTATAAATGCTAAATGTGAGTAAACTTAAGTGGAAAAAATTTAGGAAATTGTGAATAAATAGGTTTGTATAAATTATTAAACTGGAAAAGTGGAAAAGTACAACCAAGTTAAAAGGTTAAGCAATTGATAACAAGAAATGAATTCAATTTAAGAGTAAATGAATTGAATATGATTTGGAATATGGATTTGATAAGATTGGGTATGAACTTAAGATATAAAGCTGAATATGAACTTAAGTAGCGATATGGAATATTCATAATAAACCCTAGAAATTAATTTTGTGAAATGGCTTATAAATAAATTAGCTTAAAATGGAATGTCGTTCGCTATAAAATGAAGTGAATAAATCTATGTAAATTAAATGAAGTGAATGGAAAGGATGTAAAATAAGTGGAGGTAGTGCATGAACGTGAGCTAAATTGAATGAGAATCAATTTAAAAGGAATTAGAATTTGATTGCCATGGAAACTAAACTTAAATGATTATTTATGGAATGAATTCATCAATAAAATTAACATGGATTGGAATGTTGTTTAATACAACATGTAGCGAACAAAGTTTGGTGGATAACACGAATGGGAACCAATGGAAAATAGATGAATTGATTTAAAATCAATTTAAATGGATCAATTGAAGCTTAATAAGATGGATATGAATATAATAAGTGTGAATGTGAATAGAATGAAATTAAATGGATTGCGAATCAAGTTAAAATTGAATAAATGGTATGGAAATCAAATTGGAAGTGTATAATTGAGTGTTTGAACCCTGTAAATTGCATATGCATTCTAAAACACATGATATGACATATTTGTGTATGAAAGATTAATAAAATGGATTTGCATATAATGAAAGTCAATTATGAATGGAACGCAAATAAATTGATTGTGGATCAATTTGAAATTGAATAAAAGTAAATTTATGCAAGTAAAGCACATATAAATCAATTTGGAATGAATACGAGTTTGGTTGTTGTAAATATGAATTGAATACAATAAATTTGGTTGTAAATCATTTCGAATTGAATGAAATGATATATATATATATATATATATATGGAATGATATATGGATCCATGGAAGAAAATTAAATTAGTGTTGGAACCTTATAATTGCTTGTAATATATGATTGACATGTTCGGGTTATGAAGTTTATATGTTTAGTTAGTTAAAGGAATGAAGTGTTATAAAATTTCATGTTTATGAAACTTATGTGCTTATTTTGAGAAAGTACAGGTACAGGGGACTATTTGGATAGATTATGGTTGCGTAATTGCATATAAATAAGTTGCTCGCTTAAAAACGCTAATATGAGGTACGCCTACGCAATAAAATAAAGAAATGATATATATTGAGATATATTGTGTTTTCCGACCGTGTGGGTCGATGAATATTATTTTTATTATATTTGTGATATTGTAAAAGGCTCTCCGTACAAAGGAGACTCTGTCAAAAAAATTCAGAAATTTAGGGTGTTAGAAAATTTTTGAAAGGTTTTGGAAAAATTTTGTTAACTAGAAAAGTTGATTTTGAATCGTATTAGAAATCAAGGCTTTTGGAAATAGAAATGAAGCTAATTGTTTTAGATAAAACCAAAGAGGTTTAGGGGAGTGAATGTAGGATTTTATCTAAGTGGGTTTTAAAGGTAAATGGATTTAGGAGCATTTTTCCTACCTTAGCAATTTCGGGGACGAAATTCTTATAAGGGGGGAGGAATGTAACGACCTGAAATTTTGGTCGTTTAGTTTTGAACATTTAATTTATTTTTAAATGTTGAACTTGAATTATTAATTGGTTTTGAATATGGAAGAATCAGTGAAATAGTTTAAAATTTCAAATATAGCGATTAACGGATTCAGTAAATGGTAATTTAATATTTGAAAATTGGGTAAATATGGGAATTTGGAGTTAAATGGAAATGGAAATGATCTATAAGTTGATTTTGAACTTTGTTTGAATTAGAGTGATGGAAATAGACTTTGAATGGAATTAAAAGTCGATAAATTTAAAGCTGGAATTTTATATATTAATTTAATAGTGGAATTTAATATATGGTAATAGTGTAAATAATTGAATTTTGATTTAATATGATTCGAAATGATTTCTAATATGGATACAAATTCTATTTGATTTATAATTGAGTTGGTAAGTTTTTAAATTTTGAATTTCAGGAAATTCCATCGATTTTGAAAATCGCTCGATTTAATCGACGCGTTAAAATAGCCTTTTAGGGCACAGTCTCGAAATTCAACGAAATCGGTTCCATTAGATCCGTAATAGTGTATTATTATCGAATTTCAAATTTCGTAACGTTTGGAGTCACCGTTTGGTCGTATGGGATAGAAACACGTTGAAATAATTATCGAAAATTTAATATTTTAATTCGATTCGAAAAGGCTATCTTCCACATATGATCGGGTTAGACCTCAAAACATGTTCCATTGTGTTCGGAATAGGGGTAAAACATTATAAACGTCAGGTGGCATGCTTCGTTTGGAGTTCGTTCGAAAAAGCATGTAAATTTTGAAAATACTATTAAAATAATATATATATATATATGCCTATATATATTGTATCAACGGTAAACCCTAGTATCTCCTTCACATAGCCATCGTTATTTATTTCAATGGCCGAAATTTTATCGTCTTCCACCTCAAATCTCTCTCGATCCATGATTTTTTGGGCAAAACCTTCTAAACAAAAGTCGATGAGCTCTTCGAGCTCTACGAGTTCAAAGGTGGCGATCTAATATCGTTCGACATGGTAGCCAGAAATCGGCCACGAAGGCTGCCATTTCATTTGTTTTTTTTCGAGGGATAGGGGGTGCCGAACTTGACCGGTCTTCTGGTGTAGGTGAGGCTCACGTGGGGCTTCGACGTGGCGACCTTGGATCGATCTTCGATCGAACGATGGAGGTGCAACGATGGATAGAAGGTGGCGATGTTTATGGATTTGCATACGTATTTACTAGGGAAGTACGAAGACGAGGGAGAAGCAAACGCGTGCGGCCTTGATTTTCCAGGAGCATTTCGAACGGCCCGATTAGATCTAGGTAATATAATAAAATAAATATTGTAAATTTATTTGTATAATTATATTAAAATCTTTAAAAAGTCGTATCTTTGTCATACGAGGTTGAAATCGGATGAAACAAGTGGCGACGGAATCATGGCGATGAGCACTATGCCCTAGAATAGATTTGGAGACGTTTGGAGCGAGTTAAAATTTTAGGTTAAATCGAACATGTTCGATTTAATTTAAATTTGAACGTTTGGCGAATTGAAAACTCAAGATGAGTTAATCTCACTCAATTTTGGACTGTTGGAATTAATTTTAAATAGTTAAAATTAATTATTAATTGATTGGTTGAATTGATACATTTTTATCAGTTGAATGTGATATTATATATGGTAGTATATATATTGGAGTGATTGATATTCCCGCATATATAGAGCGAATGAGACCTTATGTGCCCCGCATAATAGCGGATGACCCTATATACCACGATATTCCGCCTCGAAGCGGAATTTGTATTTTTATGTTGTGCTAACATCCGTGGATGCAGGAAAACAGGCTGGAGGGATCCAACTGGATTCCTCAAAAATGTTGAATTTAATTTCATATATAGTGATATATATTTTGTTGGAATAATCTGTGATAGGTTATTGTTTGATTTGAATTGATTGGATGTTATGGCAGTTTTGGCCTAGATTTTGGTACTTTTAAATACCAATAAAATATGGTTTGAATTTGGAAAAGAATTTTAAATAGGGTTTTTGATGTAAAATATTTATATAGAATTTTGGATAAATTAGTTGGATAAAATAAATGGTTTTTTTTGAAATTGTACTTAACAAATTCGGGATATTGTAAATAGAGGTTTTGGAATAAAATAAATAAAAGAATTTTAATTAATAAATTCTTAAGTGGCACTTGTTTAAATATAAAGGAGGTTTTCAAATCGATATTTTTAATAGATTGGAAGGACAGAAGTGAATTTGGAAATAAGTATAAAATTGGTTATACTGGAGCTCATGTAAGATTTATAAATTTACGAAATGAAATTAGAATCGAGAAATTGGGCTTGTTCAAAAAAGAGGATTTTAAATTATTAACTAGGTAACTTTAAAAGTGTTAAAAATATTCCAGAAACTAGTTATTTAGTTATTTTAGATTGTGTAAAACATATTTAATTATTAATTAGTTACCTTATAAAGATTGTTAAAGATTTACTATTATTTAAGAATTAGTCAGTATTATTATTTTAAAAGGATAAATTAGTAAATATTTATATGGCTTTATATAATAACCTTTATTGAAGTATATTTGCCTAGATTAAACTTGGAAATTTTTTTAGAAACTTATAAACATTATTTTGAGAAAATTTTTAAATAAAGTTTTCGGGAAGTAATGGTATACCCGCATGGCAAAATTGGAGGCAGTGAGTGCCTGCAGTTAAGTTTTGGATTTCTCTGGGATAGAGACGTAACCATTGAGCTGTGAATCCATGGTTGATACCGAAGTGGTACTTTCCACATTATTTTCAAAAAGGGTTTCAAATAAATTTTGAAGGATAGTTTGTGAATTTATTGAATTCGATAAGATAAGTACACATAATTTGGATAAAAAGATTTAATTTATTAAAATTAAATTAAAACGAGATTTGGGGTTTTTCAGTGGAAAATGGAATATTTGGTTGAATGATAGTCTATTTGATAGTTAAATAACCGAGCTGGACCAAAATATAACTTCGGGAATATCTAAGAGAAATACGGGAATTATATGGTACAGTTACCGTTCGAGGTGCTATACTGTACATGTAAACTCGTTTTGTTGTCCTAGGACGTTTATAAGGAAGTCCGTCCACTAACGGTTAGGAAGTGATCTCCGATCTTATTTCGTCTGTTTATTTCCTAAAGAACCGGGGTTGTGTTTACCGGAAATATTGAACGTTGTTTCGAAGAAACCGAGGTCGAATAAGTTATCTGAAAACCACTTCGATCCAACGAGTACGTTTTCGAAAAGAAAACGAGAGCATGGAGTCGAAGGTGGAGCTGTGAAGTGCAAGGGCTAATTGCTACTAATCCTGAGGGTAATTCCAAAATGGAGTTGTAGGAATAGTGCCTTCGGTTTCGTTCGGACCCAGAACGGACTTGTATGGATGAATGCTATCGATACATTGTCATTGGAGGACAATGAGCATTCTAAGTGAAAATTCCTTTAAAAGGTAATCGTAGCCTCTAGTCTCATCAACCGGGAATGGTTGAAAAGCAGGGGAGATGTAGCAAGGCTAAGTGGGTAGCACCCAATTAGGGTATGTTTATCACCTTTCTAGATACCCTCGGATACTATTACTACGATTCATGGAAGGAGCTCGGAAAGGGTGGGAACACCTGGGGTGATAGCATATTCGATCTATCTAGGTTAGGGATAGTCCGGTCTTGTGTGGCAGGGGATCCCGGCGTGGTCCACGGTACATTGTTTCTAGACATGTACTGTGACAGGTGATACCCTAGTACCTAGTCATTCATATGGAATCCATTCTCCAATAAGCGCCGTACGGTTTTGATTGTGCCCAACTATGTTGAAACGTGAGATGCAAGCATTTCAGCTATTTGAATAAGTATTTGTACTTAGATACTATTATAATATAAGATGATTTTGATATGAAATGTTTTGGTTATCGTAAGGTAAAAACCTATTGTGTTTATGTGTGGAGTGGTCTTATGAGATACCTTTGATTTTCAAGGGATTTTGACACTTTAATAATTCAAATTGAGTGTGTTTTCTCACGCTGGTTTTCCAAACTGACTCGGGTGTTATTTTATTATAATGCTCGGGTCAGACCGAGTATTACAGGTTCCAGTTAGGATGCTATGGAGCTCAGGAGACCAGCTGGAGACCGAGACGTATTCTCGTACTTGTTTATTTCCACTGCAGTGTTTGTTGAAATTACCAGCAATTGTGAGGGCAGGTTGTTATAACTGTCCAGGCTGGTAATTATTGATTGTGTACTCTGATGTGAGATATGTATATTGCAGTTTTGATTTGTGTAAAGAACTATTTATATTATATGTTATTCAGTCTGCTGTGAGATTTTGTTTTGTTTAGTTTTTTCTTCTTCTCTCTTCTACCCACTTTCTTTCCCCTCAACAATCTGTTTTCCGACACTCGATCGTTCGGCATGTTATACAATGACCCTATTTATGTCGATTTTCGAGGGTCGGATGCGCGGGTCGTCACAGCCACCATATTTCGAAAGGATGGGCGAGGCAACTATAAGTTGGAAAAATAAATAGAGATAATTCCTACTTCTACCCCGATTACCTATGGAGTGGAGATCATATCTTTAGGAGCAAACTAGGGAGACCATGATCTCAACTTATGGAAGCAACCTAGAAGCTGGATAGTAATTGACTCCTTGATAGGACCTAGTCTTCCTTATCATTGTGGACCTTATAGACATATTTAATAATAGGGGTAATCGTAGATGGAAAGGTTTAAAAGAAAGAACAAATTTTAATCCTACCCCTTGGGATATAATTTGATAAATAAGTTTCTTTGAAAATCCCTTGAAAATTTTGAAAGTGCCTTTCCAAAAGATTTTAAAATGAAAATCTTATGAGTTAGAAATTTTTGATAAAAAGTGATCTTAGATGACTTTTAAATTATACCACCGTTTGTTTTGTAAAAAATTTGAAAAGAGGTTGTAAATTTTAAAAGGGTGGTGAGATATTTTGATAAGTGATTTTAATTTACAAATTTGGTGACTTGAGAAGTTAAAAAAATGTTTCCAATTATTAACTTCTCAATTTTAAAATTTGATTGAATTAGAAAAGCTTTCAGATTCCTTGTTTTTGTGTTCTTCTATATTTCTATGTTATATTTCCTACATAAAAATTTTGAAAGTTCTTTCCTCTTTAACTTCTTAGAGGCTATATAAATTGGAAATTTTTGAAAATATAAATATGGTTTTAGACAACTTTGGAAATATACCACCATTAGTTTTAGAAATGTTTGGAAGGGTGATGCGATTTTTAAAAGCGGTGAATTCCTTTAAAGACAAAATGGTGGATGGTTTTAATTGTAAATTAATAACTTGAAAAGTTTTCATTTGTTGACCTTTTAATTTGATTAAAAAGATTTCGTTTTTTGGTTCTTTGATTCTTCTATTTTTCCTTGCTTATAAACATGGAAGTTCTTTCTTTATATCTCTTTTTAGGGGTTTACAGATAGAAATAACACATATTTTGGAATAAAGAAATAGAAAATAGAAGCAAAGAATATCCAATAGTACAGGTAGGAGGGACATTCCATATAAGGTAATGAAGAGAATAATGGCTGGAATTTAGGTAATAATAGGATTATGAATTCTAATGATGAGATATTGAAAGGAGTAATAAAACAAGATAGAAGCTATCTTTGTCTACTCCATTTATTTTTCTATCTATAAAGTTATAAAAGGTACCTTTGACCATTGATTTAATTCAAATGATGATTGATAAATAAGTTAGATGTTTTTGTATAAGGAGAAGCATTTATTTAAAGATAAGAATTTTATATGTTTCTCCTAATTTGAATACAAAAGTTATTTAAATAGTAATAATAATGGATTTGATAAAGAAAAGTGTTGCAAGAAATTTTAAGAGTTTTTTAGCAAAGTTACAAGATATATTTCTTCAAATAACATTATATTTTGAGTGATAAGGTAATAAATATGATTATATACTTTAGAAGGAAATAAATGTTATTTTGAAATGATAACTGTGAAAAATTTACTATTTTGTAAACGATAATTCTTGTAGCTAGAGAACTCTTTGAAATGAAAATGGTCTAACATTTTATTTTGAAAATATTATTAAGTTTTGAATCTTTTATGCTAAAAATCCTATTTTCAAAAAGCAGTAAATCCTTATTTTAGTAAGCTATTGAAAGGGAAAGTTTTTCGTAAGTTCCTTTTTGAAAAAACCAAGAAAATTTTTAATGCCATAAATCAGAAAGTTTAACTTTTAAGAGAAAAAGTTTTTATAAAGAAAGTTATAAAAAGGGAGATTATTTTATTCCTATTTGGGAACAAAGGAATTTTGAATCTTTGATAAGGATTTTTTAAGTCTATATTTTCAAAGATGGAGATATTGAATTTGATACTTCATGTTTTAAGTATTGCAAGAAATGAAGTAATAAATGCTTATTTTAAATAAGTTTATTTGTATGAAGATATTTTATTTTTTATGTGAAAGTTATGATGTTATATTTTTTTATGGAGTAGATATGGATCATAACCTAGGTAGGATAAACTAAGGTTTTAGGATATGAATAAAATAGAAATAGAATGTACAACCTGATTTGGAAATTTGAAGTCAGTCCCAAACCTATATTTGAAGATGTTGGTAAAGTGTAAAGACATTCCAGATCTGTAATTGAAGAAGTTGGAATCTATTCCAGATTTAAATATCGTGCCATGTGATAGATTTTATACTCTTTGTGGCTTATTGATAACGAGGAGATTATTATCACTAATAATCTACTTTCTTGACAATGATAAAAAACCCATGGTTTCTCTTTAATGTCGAGAGTTATTTTAGACATTCTAATGAGTAATGTCCATTTTAGGCTTGGTAAATTTCATTTCATCTTAAATAATAAATTTCTATGTTAGAGTCTTTGGATTGTATCCAATACTTACATAAAACTAATTCAATTTTGAGTTCATGAATCTTATGTTCATAACATAAATTAGTCAACTATTGTCCGTCGGTCCCAAACTTCTTCGAGTGATTCACACAAGAAAATTAAATATGCGGCCTCTCAACTGACATAACATGTCAACTCCTTGACCTAGGACATGCATGGGTTTCTCGTCAACTCATATCTTATATGATTTCACAAACTATGCTATAGATGAAATTAAATTTAACACACGTACTTACTCTTAAGTAAATATCCTTATAGAAAGCAATTAACTCAACTTCACTTATCATCAATCATTCTATGATGCCTCACCTCTATACCCATGCTAACCAAGAACACTACGATGTAGTGCTGTCAATTAGCACGGAGAATAAGGCTGTGGAGGAGCGACCATCCATGTAACTTCTTTGTGCGAGCACCAATATGTCAGATAGAATAGAATGCATATCTTTTAAGGAGGAAATCCGACATACCGATAAAAACACAAAGCTATCACACGGTGGCTATATATAATCTTCGGAAACAAACATAGAAATAATCATAACATAAATCAGTCACAGACATCCATATCACAAGGGCGGAAGAAGATATGAATAAATACATAACACATGAAAGTGTACATCAGAGTAGTGGTCAGAAAGATCCACGATAATACAAAAGAATAGCATCACGTGCTATACAAAAGAATAAGTACACTACATAGAGTCTATATCTCAAATGTGTACATCCAAAAACTACTAATCTATGTAGTTAGCCAAAAGTCAGAATAATCCTGAAGAGAAGTCAAGCAGAAGCACCTGTAACATCTCGGTCTGACCCGAGTATTATTTATAAGAAAATAATAAACGGATCAGTCTAGCTATAAATATCAGATGATAAGGTATAGGATAAATAATATGGCATGAACATGTAACAACCATAACGGCATACTACTATAAGTATGTAAATGATAATCAACAAAAGATCAATCAATATCACAAGAATCTTCTCAAAGATAAAATAGGGTATCATACCCTAAACTTGTATTCATAACAAGTCAATAACACATAAATTCACCAATGCACAAAAACTGATATCATATCAATGAAAATCATGAAAATTGGTGAAGCACAAAATTCCAGAAATCATCATCAGAAATACAGAAAACACATAAAAAGGGGGAGGCCTAACACATGAATGGGAGCATGAAAACTCACCTACGCGTAAACACATGAATGAGAAGCTATCTCATGGAAGCTATCCATTAAATTTCCACACAGAAATGACCCGAAGACCATGGGGTGCTACCCCATATATGTGATGGCGAAACATCACAAAAGCGGGGTCTAGTCTCCCTCGCAGACAAAGAGACATCACTCAATCGCTAGTCTAAATCACAAAAATGATCGTCATGATCATTAGGAAGTGTCAATTACACTAAGCCAGTAAATATATGAGTTTAGCTTCATGTCCCATAACCACTAGCTTAAATTAAATTTTTACGAACAAACTGTAGATCTCCACTAGGAAATTGTCACAAAAGGGTTCAATCGAACAAGTCCAAGAGCTAACCGACGAAGTGAACGCAAGCGTTTCATACCACTCGTTTTACTATGTCATTTAAGTCGATTTCTCATCCGAGTGAAGTAAAGGCTTGTATATACTAGTAGATTGGAAATCGGTTTGAGAAAATGAACTTTTGATATTTAAAATAGTGTTGAAATCGCTTTGATGAAAGAGTTTTGATATTTACTACTAGTATTGAAACCTTCATATCTTTAAAGTGACAAGTCACAAAATGATTGTTGAAACAAATCGAATCACATAAATTCACATTCGAAGACGTGAGAAAAATCCAAAGAAATCAATTCCCAAAACCATCAAAGTAGGAAGTTCTGTTGAATGTTTTTCAGATAAGATCCTCTACAGAGGGGGTCCGGGGGTGGCAACCCCCTAGGTGGGGGTGCGGGAACAACGCACCTGCTACGGTACGACCTAGTGAAGACAAGAAACCTAGAGGTTGCGACCTAGAGGTGTTCGCGAGTTAGCGACCTAACACAAAACAGGTCAAGCGACCTAAGGGAAGGGCTAGGCATGCGACCTAACTGTAATAAGGTCTAACGACCTAAGGAAATAAGGTCTAGCGACCTACGACCTAACAGAGTCCTGCGACCTAAGTGGGATGTGCGACCTAAGAAGGTACGCGACCTAAAGGGGTACGCGCAACCTAAAGGGGATGCGCGACCTAAGAAGGTACGCGACCTAAAGGGGTGAGCGACCTAACTGGTACGCGAGCTAAAGGGGTGCGCGACCTAACTGGTACGCGAGCTAAAGGTGAGCGACCTAACAAGGTACGCGACCTAAAAGGTTTCGCGACCTAAAGGAGGCGCGACCTAACTCAAACAAGCTGGGCGATAAAAGGTCGGAGACGACCTACGACTTAACTCCGAGCGACCTAAGGCCAAAAGCAATAGCGAGCGACCTACGACCTAACTCCGAGCGACCTAAGGCCAGAAGCAAAAGCGAGTGACCTAACGTTTGCCGAGTGATAATAGGTCGGAGATGACCTAAGGCCATGCGAGCTAACACTCCAGAACGACCTAGTGCCAGAAAATCATCAAAAACGCTGAAAATTGGAGCTTTTCGCCAATCCAATCCAAATCAAATGCAAATGCATATGCACAAGTGATAGGGAATCATTCCCAACAGTCCAATGACAGTTATAGGCAAGATGTGAGATTAAAAATCTCACCTTTTCACTAAAATGGATGAAGATGGAGATTGAAAGCAAGGAGAAGCAATCCAAAGCTTGAATCCACTATCTTCTACTTGAATTTGGAGTTGAATCTCGGATTTGCAATAGAATTTGAGTTTGGAGTTTTAATTTCCACTTCCCACCACCATTTTTGATAAAGCTTGAATGTTAAAACAAATGGTGAATGAAGTGAGGAAGAGGGTTGGGTTGAACTAAAGAAGGTGCAGTCCAAACCAAAGTCACAAGCGGGAAAAAGTAGCAAGAATTCACTAACTCCAAACATATCGAAGTTTACACTCAAAAAGATCGAAAACGTCATTTTGAACTCAATGGAGGTGGTCTCGAGTCCTAATTTGACCGTATGCAAAAGGTAGCTTTTCGGACTAACATCCGACTAACGATAAAATATTTAAATATAAAATCGATAAATATGCGGGTTGTTACACATTCTTTATCCAACAAAGTCTGATTACTCTTTATCAATACATCTTTTGTATCATATGCAGGAGTGACTTTAAGATTGAATTTTATTAGTTTTTAAATACTTTGAAACTCTTTCCAATATACTTACCTATATGATCAAATCAAATTGCTTTATTTCCTCTGCATGTTATCTTTTTTATTTCGGTTTTAAATTCTATGAACTAATCAAAGATATACTATTTGTGTATCAAAAACACATATTCATATCTATGACAATTCATTAATGAATTTAACAAAGTAAGTGGATCCGTTTTGGTATCAATAGACCTCGGACTGAATACATTTATATGCGTCAATCTGAAGAGTTCATTAACAGTTTCATCACTCTCACGTAATGGGTGCTTTGCCTTTAATCGCTTAGGATACAATTCACCAATTTCATTTGATTCATAATCATATGAGAATCATCTCTCAAAGATATATCCTAGTCTATGATTCCAAAATAATTATTCAAATTTTAGATACTTCTATATTTTTTATCACTAATGCATCACTAATGTTATGAAAACAAGTACCATTATAGATTATTTTATAATGAAAATTAGTATATTTATAACAAAATAAAACTATATTTATTTTTAGTTAATACTGAAAAACATTTATTATTTCATAAATAATATTTGGTATACATACAAAAACAATCTTTCATATTTGGATGCATTCACCAATAAGTGTTATATGGTAAGCTCCCCTTATTTTGCCATTATTATAACAGGGCATAAAACATGAAGCTCCGACAATTACTTATTATGGACTATTTATTTCATCCACTGTAACTAATTTACAATTGAGAGTTTTAGATCAAATTAAAGGAACTGTGTCGAGTCGCAATGGGATAAATGGGTGAATTTAAAAAAAATCCATTTTAGATCATATTGGGCCTATGAAGTCTATTTTAGATCTATTCCAAATAATTAAATAAAATCTTTATTTTATATAATTAATTTATACAAAAAAATTAAATAATTTTTATATAATGTATAATGTATATGTGTATCAAGTACACACATACATGTATAGTGCATGTGCAACATATAAATGTGTACATGGTTTAATATGCCCGTACATAAGCGGCGAGGTTTACATCGAAACGGACACATTTATCCCTTTATACATATTTGATGTCTATAGTTAATTTGTTATTTATTATATTTATAAATATATACATATATATATATAACATTTCTATATGTTATCAAACATAAACACACACATACACACAGATATAAATATACATAAAACATTTATAAATTGTTAATTATGTTTATTTTAAAGACGTTGACCAATTCAAAATAATTTTATTAATGTATCTTAAGATTCAATTTAAAAACCAGATTTAGATCTCAAAATGACTATTTCAAATGTTAATATATTTAAATATATATATATATATATATATATATATGTATGTATGTATGTATGTATTAATTTTTTAAATAAACGTTTAAATAATTTTATATATTTAGGTTTACATTTTATTTATAGAATATAAATTAATAAATACAAATTTAATTAAATATTATTTTTATTTTAGTTGAAACAATTTTTTAATAAAAATGAAAAATTCATTTTTTTATTATACAAATCCGTATAGATTCGTATAAGTTTTTTTAAATTATACAAAATCGTACTAATTTGTATACTTTTTGTTAAATGTAAATCCGCCCGGATTTATAATAAAATGTGTTTCTTAAAGCATAATAATTTTGAAAGGTTTAAAATATTTATAAACTATTATTTATATTACTAAATTAAATATATATACATAATTTTATTTTTTTTGAAAGTCAATATTTATGAATTTATATTAATAGATTCATTTGTATAAATATAAATATATATACATATATGTACTAATTATAAAATTCATATTTAATTTAATAATTGTTTAAAAAACAATTTGGATTTTTGAGTCTTTTTATCTAATATGGCCGAAAGCAGATGTATATGTCTTATATGTATACAATTTTTTTTCAGATGGATACGTGTGTGTATGTAAAATCAAACAGCAGTTATATACACACACATACATGTATGCGTGAATGCATATATATATATATATTCATAATAATAAAGAGATCTAATCTATATTAGCATATTGATATAGATGAATACTCTGTGTGTGTGTATAATTGAAAATAGTTTATAGATTACCGGTAACTGAAGCCTTGGATTTGCACCTTGAACATTGAATTGAACTCCTTCTAAATCTGATCTATTTACCTCTTGAATTTACAACAAACAAGAGAAGAACACACACTATTGTCCTTGATTTTGGTTTGAGTTTGCTTTGGAAAATTATGGAAAAACTGCCTTGGAATTTTTGGTTGGAATAAGGATCAAATATAGACCTAAATGGATGAGAGTGAAGATCTTAAATAGACATCTAAGTAGAGACGAAGGCGGAGACATATTCTCCTATCTTCACTTAGTCTTTATTTGACAGTTCAAATCATTATTAGATCATTTATGTAACAACCCGCATATTTTACGATTTTATATTTAAATGTTTTATTTAAATATAGCGTCGTTAGTCGGATTTAAGTCCGAAATGTCACTTTTTGCAAATGGTCGAATTAGGACTCGGGACCACTTCCATTGAGTCCAAAATGGCATTTGCGATCTTTTTGAGTATAAGCATCGATATGTTTGGAGTAAGTTGAATTTTGTTATTTTCTATTTGGGCTTTTGGGTTTGGGTTTCAGCCCACTAACCCAACTTATTACCCTAACTCCTTAACTCTTCATCCATTCACTCATTTCATTTTCCTAACACTCAAGCTCAACTGAAAATGAGGGAAGAGAATGGGAAATAGAAATTCCAAGCCCTAGTTTCCATTTGCAAACTCAAATTCTTGCTCCAAAATCAAAGAGAAGCTTAGGTAAGCCTTATTTTCACCTTCTCCATCTCAATCTCTCTCCAATTTCAGAAAATTTCCTATAACCTAATTTAGGAAATACTTGTTTTGATCTTAGATTGGAGCTTGTAGAGTAGAAGTGAAGAGTGGTTGATCTTTTCTTTGTGTTTGAGCTTCTCATTATTGTTCCTGAGTTAATAGGTGAGTTTTTGAACTCACATCTTTGTCTATTTCTATCATTATTATTAGGTATAAATTCCTAACATCTATTCATGTTGGTGAACATTTCAATTTTTGGTGTTTTGAAGTCAAAAACTCTAAAAATCCTAGCTTTGATGCATAAACATGCTTTTGGTAGTGTATCGAAGAGCTTATAGGGTTGGGTTGTCGATTGGCATAAACCCCTAGCGCCATTGCTCGTCCGGTTGCAAGTTGTTGAGAGTTTGCCCTTCATTAGCTAGGCTAGAAAAATAGTTCCAGTGCCAGTCAGTCGACTGGCCTCTGCAATCAGTCGACTGGCTGTAGAAACAGAAACTTTCGGGTTTCTGGATCAGTCGACTGGCTTCTGCAGTCAGTCGACTGACTGCAGAAACCGAAAGTTTCAGGTTTCTGGATCAGTCGACTGGCCTCTGCAGTCAGTCGACTGACCTGCTTGTCTCAGCCCAATTTGTTTATTTGCTTGGTTTTTTTTCAAGTTTGATCGATTCATGTCGATCCAATCAGTTGTTAGCGCATTTTTGACTTTGATGATTCCTTTTTGATTCGTACACGGGTTTTTATAAAATGATCTTTTTAAATTGTATTAAAAGCTCGTTTCTCCAATTTATAATTTCTACTTAAAACACACACACAATTTTGCACTTCGAGCGAAGAGGGAGGAGAATAAAACGTGTGCTATGAACACATGGGTTTATCTTTCCAGTTAATTCCTAATCTATTCGTTTGACCGTTTTGATCTTTGGGTCTGGTTTACCGATGATATGAGGTGAACTTTGTACTGCTTTGAGTGTGAAATTGACTAACGGTTAGTAAACCGTTTAGTGCGAACGTGTGGTATGGGACTCACGTTAACATTTCTCGGGTTCCTTTCTGAGAGTTGTGACACATTCAGCCAGTTAGTGGTGTCCAGTGCTGGGTCTCCGGACCTTCGCCACTACGGTTTGTTGCCCTATAGTATCACTTTTGGAGTTGGTCCATCGTCACCGCTCGAGTGATATTGGGTTTGTTGCCTTCGGGTATGTTGCCTTCGGGCTTGTACCTTTGGGTTTGTGCCTTCGGATTTGTTGCCCTATAGTATCACTTTTTGAGTTGGTCCATCGTCACCGCTCGAGTGATATTTGGTTTGTTGCCTTCGGGTTTGTGGATCCTTGTTATACAGTATTGAGCTCGAGCATCTTTCGTTTCTTTGATAATTATATTTCCCTAGTGTATCGCCCTTCAGTGTAGGTTCTTTGAACCACACGATATATAGCGATTACCTTGTGGAAACTTGTGTTACCTTTATTGGTATTTGTTATTTGCCTTTTTGGCTTGTTTTGGGATATTCATATCCTTTGTTTATTTAAGTTGCCTATGATATGAGGCTCGTTATGATTCATCTTTTATTAGATGACCTGGTTATCTATTTTGGAGATATTTGTGGTATTTTATGACCTTGTATGTTCTTTATCATTTAGTTTATCTAACTGATTTTTTTAGCTAGACTGACCCGTGTATTTTATACTCGGGTCAGACCAAGATGTTTCAGGTTAGGTACATTGGACTTAGCCTATTTTGCTTCCGCATGGACTATTCTGCTAGCTCATTTTTTTTATAACTTTTGTGTAGTCCTTTTTGGCTGTAACTCTGATATGTATTCTTTTGACTCGCCTGTATATTTTGGTTTGCTTTACCACTTGACATGTATCATTTTGTATACTCTGTAATGTAAATGTATGTGATGATCCACTGTTCTGTGATGTGTATTATATTTGAGTTGTTATATTTTTCTCTGATAGATCCTTCAGCCATCTATGGTTTTGTATTAAGTATTTATTGGATATGTCGATCCACTGGAGAAAGAAAAAAAATGCATGGCAATTGTCGGCGTATTCAATAGGTAATTAAGACAAGGCTATAGATGGTCGCTCCTATCCAGCTCTATTCTCCGTATTAGCATACGGTGTTACCTAGTAATACTCTTTGCTAATGTGGGTCTCGGAGTGGGGCGTCACAGCTTGGTATCAGAGCTGAGTTCAAAACAAAATATGATAAACATAGAACAGAGACACATATTACGGTACATCAAAGTGTAGTATGAATGTTACGAATTTTTGAATCATCGTGCCTTTTTTCTTTCCGTGCCTTTGGGGTAGATAGAATTTTGGGAATACGTCTAGGAATGCATTTTATTCCATAGTATTCCATATTTGAATTAATGATATCTACCTTGTGAATAATCTTTATCTTATCTTAACTTTCAGCTAATGGCCGGAAGAGGCAGAGGACGACGCTCGGATGATGGGCAATCCAACGGCTCACATCCGGACGGCGTTTATATGTCTGCCGATCAGTTTTTGGAGTTATTTAGGAGCACTCAGCCTCCAGCTTCTACTCGAGCATCTCCTCCATGCAAGTCTGCCTTTGCACGTCTGTGCAGTGATTTTTCTCATCTTGGAGGAAAGCCATTCAAAGGCTCCGAGTCTGTTCTCGAGGTCCAAGCTTGGATTCGCACATGCGAGACTCGCATGGATCTTTCTGACCACGATCGAGTTCTTGTAACTTCTAGCTTATTGCAAGAGCGTGCCCTTGATTGGTACAAGCTTCTTGTAGCCAAACTTGATGAGTCTGTTCTTTCTTGGACTCAGTTTCAGGAATGATTCGAACTCAAATTTGTTCCTGAATCTGAGAAATTTTTATTAGCCTGTCGCTTCCATAAGTTGAAGCAAGGAAATCCTCCGTCTCTGATTATGTTGAATCATTCGAGGCCTTATCTAAGTATGGTCTTGAATTCATTAGCACCTCTTATAAGAAGAATATGAAGTTTGTCTCTGGTCTTAAGAAATATCTCAAGAAGTCTTTAATGCTTCAGCTTAAGCTTTCTTTTGAGGAGTTGGTTGACTCGGCACTTCATCTCGAAGCCATCGAGAAGGAGTGTGATAGTGGTGATGATGTTGAGGTTCGCAAGAACCCCAATAAGAAGAAGTTTCCATTTCATAAGCAGGGATTTCTCCCTTCCAAAAAGAAAAAGCCTGTTGAATCTGGTTCTAACTCTCAATCTGCTGGAACACCTTCTATTCGGAAGTGTTTCAATTGTGGTTCTCCTGATCATATGATTCGAGCTTGTACTAAGCCTCTCTTCTGCCGTTATTGCAAGAATGAAGGTCATCATGTTTCCTCCTGCCCTACTGTTCCTAATGCCAAGTCTGGCAAGCTTTATGTTGCTAAGGCTTCTGGAGGTTCTTCTCAGCCCAGAGGTATATCTCCATCTATTTTGGAAGGTTTTATTTTATTTCATGACCGTAGCATTCGAGTTCTTTTCGATACGGGTGCTTCGCATTCTTTCATACTGAAAAAGCTCGTCGATGATTTGTCTTTGGATGTTTCTTGTATGGTTACTTCGTTGAGGATTGCGAATCCTATTGGGGGATCCGCAACCCTTAACATGCTTTGTGATGATGTTGAGATTGTTTTATGTGGCTTTTCTTTTCGTGCGAATCTGCACGTTATTTCCTATCTGGGATTTGATATGATTTTGGGTATGGACTGGCTAGTGAGATACGATGCCAAGATTATTTGTTCTGAAAGAATTTTATATCTTGAACACCCGGATTCGTCTACTCAGCTGTCACTTGTTCTTCGAAATGTGGATAATTCTGAAATGGCTTTATATTCTCTTGACTCACGAGATGATGATGATATATCTCGTATTCCTATTATTTGTGACTTCTCTTATGTTTTTGAGCCGGTTTCGGGTTTGCCACCCAAGCGGGCGATCGAGTTTCGCATTGATCTCATTCCAGGCGTGCAGCCAGTTGGCCGTCCTCCCACGAGGATGTCTACAAAAGAAAATGAGGAACTCAAGAAGCAGCTTTTAGAGCTTGAGTCCAAACAGTTGCTTCAGTCCAGTTTTTCACCGTGGGGTGCCGCGGTCGTCTTCGTGAAGAAGTCCGATGGAACTCTTAGGCTCTGCATCGACTATCGCAAGCTTAACGAGTTGACCATCAAGAATAGGTATCCATTGCCTAGGATCGATGATATGTTCGATCTATTGAGTGGCGCTAAGGTCTTCTCTCAGCTCGACCTTGCCACTGGTTTTCACCAGCTCCGAGTCGCGGAAGATAGCATACCTCTTACATCTTTCCGCACTCGATATGGTTCTTTCGAGTGGCTCGTTATGCCGTTCGGTTTGACGAATGCCCCTGCTTTCTTTGTTGATCTTATGAATCGATTATTCCGGTAACATCTCGATAAGTTCGTCCTTGTGTTCATTAACGACATTCTTGTTTATTCTAAATCTGAAGCCGAGCATGCTAATCACTTGAGAATTGTCTTGAGTACTCTTCGTCACCATCAACTTAAAGCCAAATTCTCCAAGTGCCATTTTAGGGAGAATAAGGTTAAGTTCTTAGGCCATGTAGAGAGGGTCGATCCCTCAAAGATAGAAGCTATCCAGAATTGGAAGAGGCCTGAGAATGTTCATGAGATTCGTAGTTTCCTTGGATTGGCGGGTTATTACCGTCGATTCATTAAGGATTTTTCCCGTGTTGTGCTTCCTCTCACCAGCCTTACTCGGAAAGGCATTCGTTATATTTGGCACGATAAGTGTGAAGCTTCCTTTCAGACATTAAAGGAACTTCTCACTAATGCTCCTATTCTTGTGGTTCCCGAAGGGAATCATGATCTTGTTGTCTACACCGATGCTTGTAGTGTGGTCTCGGTGCCGTGCTTATGCAGAAGGATCGGGTAGTTGCTTATGCTTCTAGGCAACTACGTCCGAATGAAGTTCGCTATGCCACTCATGATCTTGAGTTAGCCGCCATTGTCTTCGCCTTGAAGATTTGGCGACACTATTTATTAGGCGAGCGCTTCATTCTTTATACCGATCATAAATCTTTGAAGTATTTGTTCACTCAGAAGGAACTCAATATGAGGCAACAACGTTGGCTCGAGTTTCTTTGCTCCTATGGCTTTGATATCCAATTTACCCCTGGTAAGGGTAATCATGTTGCTAATGCGCTTAGTCGTAGACATTCGGCTGTCGTTTCTATGATGCTTGCCGAATGGGATATTCTTGAGACTTTATCTTTTTGTGATATTCGTGATCGAGCTCCATCTTCTGATTCTTCGATAGTATTATTCAGTTTGGAAGCTCGACCCTCTCTATTGGATCGTATTGCCAAAGCTCAGCGACGTGATCCTGATCTTGTGCATCTTATTCAGCTTTGTGAGACTGAATCCCGTGATGAGGCATTGCGGGATTTCAGCATTGATCTTCATGGGTGTCTTCGCAAGAAGAACTGTCTTGTTGTGCCTTCTGATTCTGCACTTAGGCATGACATTCTTGATGACTATCATCGTTCTAAGTATACCATTCATCCTGGCAGTAGTAAGATGTATGCCGATATGCATCGCCTTTATTATTGGGAAGGCATGAAGCGCGATATGGCGAGTTATGTGAGTAATTGCATGACTTGTCAACGTATTAAAGCCGAACATCAGCGCCCTTCTGGTCTCCTTCAGCTTCTAGAGATTCCATTGTGGAAATGGGATCAGATTTCGATGGATTTCATTGATGGCCTACCTCGTACGAGATCGGGCCATTCTAGCATTTGGGTTATTGTTGATCGCCTCACCAAATCAGCTCATTTTGTTCCTATTAAATCTAATAGGACTGCTTCTCTTTTGGCTAAGTTATATATCAAGGAAATCGTGAGACTTAACGGTGTTCCTAGTTCGATTGTGAGTGACCGTGATCCTTTATTCACCAGTCATTTCTGGCAGAGTCTTCAGCAAGCTTTGAGAACAAAGCTTAATTTCAGCATAGCTTATCATCCATAGTCTAATGGACAAACTGAACGGGTGAATCGTATCTTAGAAGATCTCCTCCATATTTGTATTCTTGATTTCGGAGATAGTTGGGAGGATCATCTACCCCTTGTAGAGTTCTCCTACAACAATAGTTTTTAGTCCAGTATCAATATGGCTCCTTTCGAAGCCTTATACGGAAGACCATGTCGATCGCCTTCATGTTGGTTGGAATCTGGGGAGAAGCTTATTCTTGGCATAGAGTTTTTTCATGATTTTTCTGAGAAGATTGTTCTTATTCGTCAGAGAATGAAAGAGGCACAGAGCCGCCAGAAATCCTATGCGGATAACCGTAGGAAGCCTCTCGAGTTCTCGGTTGATGATCTTGTCTTTATTCGTGTTTCTCCTTTGAAAGGGGTTATGCGCTTCAGTACGACAGGGAAATTGGCTCCTTGCTATGTAGGACCATTTCCTATTACTGAACGTATTGGCCCTGTGGCTTATAGAGTTTCACTTCCAGCTCATCTATCCGGTGTTCACGACGTGTTTCACGTCTCTCAGCTTCAGAAGTGTCTTCGAGAATCGGATTCTGTTATCGACTCTCCTGATTTGCAAGGGCTTGAGATCTCACCAGACTTATCTATTGTACAGCAGCCTATTCGCGTACTTGCCTCGGAGGTGAGACACCTTCGAAACAAGGACGTGTCGCTCATTAAAGTTCAATGGTCCGCTAATCCCAATGACTGTACTTGGGAAACCAGAGAGTTTATCGAGCGATCATATCCGAGTTTTCTATCCTTGCTTAGCAATGGTGAGAATATCTTTTTATCTCATGCTTATTTTCTTTCCATTTTGGGTGATGTAAGTATGTAGTTGTTACAAATTCTTCTTTAGGAATTGCGTGGACGCAATTTTGTTAAGGAGGGGAGATCTGTAACAACCCGCATATTTTACGATTTTATATTTAAATGTTTTATTTAAATATAGCGTCGTTAGTCGGATTTAAGTCCGAAATGTCACTTTTTGCAAATGGTCGAATTAGGACTCGGGACCACTTCCATTGAGTCCAAAATGGCATTTGCGATCTTTTTGAGTACAAGCATCGATATGTTTGGAGTAAGTTGAATTTTGCTATTTTCTATTTAGGCTTTTGGGTTTGGGTTTCAAACCACTAACCCAACTTATTACCCTAACTCCTTAACTCTTCATCCATTCACTCATTTCATTTTCCTAACACTCAAGCTCAACTGAAAATGGGGGAAGAGAATGGGTAATAGAAATTCCAAGCCCTAGTTTCCTTTTGCAAACTCAAATTCTTGCTCCAAAATCAAAGAGAAGCTTAGGTAAGCCTTCTTTTCACCTTCTCCATCTCAATCTCTCTCCAATTTCAGAAATTTCCTATAACCTAATTTAGGAAATACTTGTTTTGATCTTAGATTGGAGCTTGTAGAGTAGAAGTGAAGAGTGGTTGATCTTTTCTTTGTGTTTGAGCTTCTCATCATTGTTTTTGAGTTAATAGGTGAGTTTTTGAACTCACATCTTTGTCTATTTCTATCATTGTTGTTAGGTATGAATTCCTAACATCTATTCATGTTCATTTGCTTTTGATTTGAATTGATTTGGTGAACATTTCAATTTTTGGTGTTTTGAAGTCAAAAACTCTAAAAATCCTAGCTTTGATGCATGAACATGCTTTTGGTAGTGTATCGAAGAGCTTATAGGGCTGGGTTGTCGATTGGCATAAACCCCTAGCGCCATTGCTCGTCCGGTTGCAAGTTGTTGAGAGTTTGCCCTTCATTAGCTAGGCTGGAAAAACAGTTCCAGTGCCAGTCAGTCGACTGGCTGTAGAAACCGAAACTTTCAAGTTTTTGGATCAGTCGACTGGCCTTTGCAGTCAGTCGACTGACCTGCTTGTCTCAGCCCAATTTGTTTATTTGCTTGGTTTTTTTTCAAGTTTGATCGATTCGTGTCGATCCAATCAGTTGTTAGCGCATTTTCGACTTTGATGATTCCTTTTTGATTTCGTACACGGGTTTTTATAAAATTATCTTTTTAAATTGTATTAAAAGCTCGTTTCTCCAATTTATAATTTCTACTTAAAACACACACACACAATTTTGCACTTCGAGCGAAAAGGGAGGAGAACTAAATGATTAAATAAAATGCGTGCTATTGACATGTGGGTTTATCTTTCCAGTTAATTCCTAATCTATTCGTTTGACCGTTTTGACCTTTGGGTCTGGTTTACCGATGATATGAGGTGAACTTTGTACTGCTTTGAGTGTGAAATTGACTAACGGTTAGTAAACCGTTTTAGTGCGAACGTGTGGTATGGAACTCACGTTAACATTTTTCGGACTCCTTTCTGAGAGTTGTGACACATTCAGCCAGTTAGTGGTGTCCAGTGCTGGGTCTCCGGACCTTCGCCACTACGGTTTGTTGCCCTATAGTATCACTTTTGGAGTTGGTCCATCGTCACCGCTCGAGTGATATTGGGTTTGTTGCCTTCGGGTATGTTACCTTCGGGCTTGTACCTTCGGGTTTGTGCATTCGGGTTTGTGCCTTCGGGTTTGTTGCCCTATAGTATCACTTTTGGAGTTGGTCCATCGTCACCGCTCGAGTGATATTGGGTTTGTTGCCTTCGGGTTTGTGGATCCTTGTTATACAGTACTGAACTCGAGCATCTTTCGTTTCTTTGATAATTATATTTCCCTAGTGTATCGCCCTTCGGTGTAGGTTCTTTGAACCACACGATATATAGCGATTACCTTGTGGAAACTTGTGTTACCTTTATTGGTATTTGTTATTTGCCTTTTTGGCTTGTTTTGGGATATTCATATCCTTTGTTTATTTAAGTTTCCTATGATATGAGGCTTGTTATGATTCTTCTTTTATTAGATGATCTGGTTATCTCTTTTGGAGATATTTGTGGTATTTTATGACCTTGTATGTTCTTTATCATTTAGTTTATCTAACTGATTTGTTTAGCTAGACTGACCCGTGTATTTTATACTCAGGTCAGACCGAGATGTTTCAGGTTAGGTACATTGGACTTAGCCTATTTTGCTTCCGCATAGACTATTCTGCTAGCTCCTTTTTTTATAGCTTTTGTGTAGTCCTTTTTGGATGTAACTCTGATATGTATTCTTTTGACTCGCTTGTATATTGTGGTTTGCTTTACCACTTGACATGTATCATTTTGTATACTCTGTAATGTATCTGTATATGTGTAAATGTATGTGATGATCCACTGTTCTGTGATGTGTATTACATTTGAGTTGTTATATTTTGCTCTGATAGATCTTTCAGCCACCTATGGTTTTGTATTAAGTATTTATTGGATATGTCGATCCACTGGAGAAAGAAAAAAATGCATGGCAATTGTCGGCGTATTCAATAGATAATTAAGACAAGGCTATAGATGGTCGCTCCTATCCAGCTCTATTCTCCGTATTAGCAAACGGTGTTACCTAGTAATACTCTTTGCTAATGTGGGTCTCAGAGTGGGGCGTCACAATTTAAGTCTCCTTCCTTAGCTCCTATGGCCAACCATTCGAGGAGGGTTCATGGGCATTTAAAATTTCCAAACCCATTTAATAATTTACTTATTTAAATATTCAAATATTTGTCAATCAATATACGTGTGTATATATATAACTTTATATATGCACCTAATTAATTACTAATGGCACCCAAAATCAAATAAAATTCAATAACTAATATTTCAGAAATATTAATTAATTTGAATAACTTATAAAAATTATAAATTAATTACATTATGTGGCATGGTTGTGTGACTAAAAGATGTAAATTCAATCAGCAATTAATATCGAATAATTTGAATATTAACGTTCACATATCACCTTAATTAGTGGTGTGATAGTTTGGTCAAAATTATCACTTACATATTTTCTGGTAAAATCAAATTTCACTATTTTAAGCGGTACTTGTTAGTAACGATTATTTACACTAATTATCTTCGTCGAAACTATATCACTTTAGGACTTATGGAATTTGGTTTTGGTCAAAATTCCAACATTGTCCACATTCAACTTGTTTAATCGAAACAAAAATCCTTGGTTCAATAATAATTATTATTATTAATTAAATTACTCTGACTAAAGACTTCAATTTTGAGTTAACTACAGCTAACCAGTGATACTAACCTCATATAACCGAGGAGACAAATTCTCCATTGAATAATGTTTTCGCTTCCAATGCCTCAACTCAGACCCAATTATAGTCGTTAGATGGACGTCCTTCCATGATTTAAATATAATCAAAGTGGAGTGTCCACATTGAATTCTAACGGTATTCTCAAGTCAAGAAAACCATGTAATATCATGACTTCGATATTCTCTATTTAACCTTAGTTATACCAACCAATAGAAAACTATCGAGTGAGTTATTCCATAGTTATTCAATTACTATCAGTACGTAACCACTTGGTGCCCCCCCAATGTCCATAAGTAATATAATGCCCAACAATTGGAAAGCATTACATACTCTAGCCTTAATAGGTGAATTGATATATTGTCTCGATACATCTTGACTAGGAATATATTTTTAGCAAAGCTAGCGGGGTCGAATGGCCCTTACCATTTTATTGAAATAATGAAGATTACAAAGAAGATAGGTTGCAAAGCAACCAAAAAATAACAGAGAAATAAGAACAAAAAATAACCAAACCCTACCCAAAGGAAAAAAATGATTTAATACCATGAAGAATTAAAGTGATTTTTGAAGTTAGGAGGGAAAACTTCTAGTAACAGATATAAACTAAACTCCCTTTAGATTTCATAACCCCTTTCAAATCCCTAGTGTTCCTTTCTTCCTAAATCAAGTAGATGAATTTTTTCAGCACTCTAAGCAGAAGACCTCCTTTGACTGTCTTCGCCTTATTCCCTTGAAGATATTTTACCATTCCATCTTTGAATCCAAATTCGGGCTGTGTAAATTAAAGTATCTAAGAGTATTTTCCCAAAAAAAGAACAATTAAGGGCATGAAAAAATAGATGGAAGTATTTTCGATTGAGAGGCCATGTAATAAACACTCAGAGTTTTGGAGCAACCCTTTACAAACAAGGTTGTCTTGAGTATGAACCGCATTGTTGATTATTTTCTAAAGTAGCAAATTTTCCTTTGGGCAACAACTAGAAGACCAAATCCTGGAGTGTCAAGGGAATATGTGGTATTGACAGAAATTAGAGATAGACTTGTAAACAATTGAAATAGAATGGGGCTTTTCCACACTATAAAATAGGGACGTAAGAGATACTAAAACTTTTTCCTTAAATAGAATTCCAAACAGATCGAACAGGACCATAACTGAAGTAAGGAAGCTGAATTGTAGCATTGTGAAGGTATGAAGAAGGCCTAGAGGATTCAGGAATACTTGTAATACCCCAGTGATTTTAATCAAGAAGTTTTGAAAGAATTAAACCTTAGGCAAGCCAGGGGTCATTCCAGAAGGAGATTAAATGGGCATTTGTAAAAGTGTATTGGAAGATAGGAAGAAAAATAGATCTAAGCTTCAACTTACATCTCCAAGTCCAACTACAGTCCAAAGGGATTTCCATAGTCCAAAAGTTTATTTTTTTTTATGAGGTTAGCCTTAGTCCAAAAAGCCCAGAGGTTCTGATCATTACACGGAAGATTATTGAAATGAGAAGAGAAGGCGACCTTGTTCCATAATTTGATGTTTATTATACCTAACCCACCTCTATCATAAGAAAGGATTGTAGACTTTAAATAAATATGAACTAGCTTTTTAGAGTGAGGATTTCCATGCCATATAAAATGGTTAAGGGAAAAATTAACCATGCTAATTATTTTGCAGGGAAGAATGTATATACGAGCATAATACAAACACATGGAAGTCGTTATGGATTTAATAATAGTAATTCTACCTATGGTTGAAAGTTTTGAGACAGGCCAAGAAGATAATTTAGATATGATGTTATCATAATAACTAACAAGGGGACTCCCAAGTACATTTTATTTGATAGAAGGACGGACAAGGTTGACAAGTTCATCAGGTGTATTTGATGACTAGCTGAAATACCAGCAATTAGAATTTTAGATTTCCCTCTATTGATAGATAAACTTGTTATATCATGAAAGTTATCAAGAGTGTTAAGAGTGATGATAATAGGTTTAGCATTAGGTTTTGTGAATAAAATTAGATCATCAGCGAACATAAGCATAGAAATTTTTGGATACATGCACACAAGGTGGATATCAATACGTTTTCCATGCACTACCTTATTAATCATGCAGGTAAGGAGGGTGGTTCCTTGTCTCTTCTATTCCATTAGCAATTTTTCACTACTAGCATGCATACCTGTATGGGATCAATCACTAATAATTTTTGCAAGGTAGGTAGTTCTTTATGATTCGAGTCCTTACTATCTTGTAAGCTTTTCCAACACCTCTTTCTTTGCACCCAACATATTTGCATAGGATCAATCACTGGAAAGTTTGACTAAACAAGCAATCTTTGTATAGTCATACCCTATTGTTCCATTGGCCCTTTTTATAATCTTCCCATCACTCCCCTATGTACTCACATAGGATCAATCACTGTCAAGTTCGGTGGGGTTAGCGACCTTTGATGGAATGTCTCTCCATCGCTACCTTGCACACTTCACATGATCAATCACTATCAAGTTGAGCATGGTAAACAACCTTTGGTGGATTGTCTTTGTAATCCAATCTAATGTGTCCTTGTTGGATTCCAGTTCCTTTGTCCTAGGTTCAAGTGAGTTCATCCATATTATAAGGAAGGAATACTTGCTATAACCAGACAAACTAAGTCTAGAGGCCGATCATCAATAATGAACTATCTAGTCAGCAATCATGTCTTGATCGTAGGTAAACCAGTTCATTATTGCCAACCAGAATTTATTAGCTGATCCTCAATAGTGAACTACCCAGTCGCGATCATGTCCTAATCGCGGGTGAATCGATTCACTACTGGTAGCTATGGTTTGTGGGTCGATTGTCAATAGTGAACTAATCGTTCCACGACCATGTCCTGATTATGGGAAAATCCAGTTCACTATTGCCAGTAGGATTCATAGTCAACCATCTATAGTGAAGTACCCATTCTATAATTATCTCCTGATCATGGGTAAATCTATTTCACTGTTGCCAGTTTGGATTTATGGGTCGATCCTTAATAGTGAACTACCTGTTTTGCGGTCATGTCCTAATCATGGGTAAATTTGGTTCACTATTGTCAGCCAAGGTTTTTTGAAAGCTTGATATCATGCGCTAGAGTTGCATGCCCCTAGTATGTGGTGGCCTTGCCCGTACAGTCTTAGAAATCAAGGACTTCATTCAATACAGTCCGATTGTGCTAGTGGTGGTTTGGTAGCACATATCGTCCATCATGCTTTCATACACCCTATATATAGGGTGTGGTAAAACCATGACAATCGTCAATAACCCTTGTTAGAACCTAGAATTTTGATGTTTTGATTGTGATAACTATATAAGTAAATATATATGAACTAACCAAACTTAAAGGAGAAGATATTGTTTTTACTCGAGAAATAGTCTACCAATTTGCAGACCAGATGCCGGACTGAAGCTTCAGCGTAGTATTAAGTTTAAATTTCTGAATTTAGTAGAAAATATATGTCCAAATCTCTCTGAAGTGGTATATTCATGCACATACAATTTAAAGTTTTTCAAAACATTGTAGATAAGCCAGAAAACACAAAATTCAACCGACTGAAAGGCTTGAAACAACCGGCTGAATACTATGCATATGCATAAATGATTTGAATATTTAGACAGTTGACCATGCTATTTTAGTTGGATGCATTATGTATATTTTACACCGTTTCCTTGCTGGTTCATTTTTAAATCCATTCAACTAGTTGAATTGCTCCATTCAGACAGCTGAATCTTCATAATGGCTATATTTTCAAAAGACGCTTCAATTCAATAAACAGAAACAACTCTTGATTCAAGAGTTGTTTCCATATCTCTTTATGGCTATCTTGCACGAACGAATGCAACTCTTAATTTCTATAAATAGCCATAAATTCCATTGTTTTATTTACTAATTTTAATTTTCATTCTTATTTTCTAATCTATCTTGCTATTTGAACTCTAAGCATTCAATACTTCATTCTGATCACTTGTTCATTCAAGCATACTTTGTTAGTGATTTAATAAACTTCCTATCTTTATAAATTACACGATATATCACAAAGGAGAAGAATATAGGAAGGTTGTACTCTAAAGACTTATCCGTGCTATTAAAAGAGAACATTCAGTCAAGATAATTCTCTGTATTATTGAAGTCATTTTCGGTTGCTCAGGCGGTTGAAGTCCTATTCTGTTGCTTAGGCGGTTGAAATCCTATTCGATTGCTCAAGCGGTGTAATACCTATTCCTTCGGGTTAAGTGAGGGTTGATAAGAAGGAGTTTGGAACTGGATATAGAACGGAAAGTTCGAACCAGCATAAAAATCTTTGGTGTTATTTACTTTATTACTTTACTTTTATATTTACACTATGCATAAGTAGATAGTTTATTTAATATTCCATATTACACGATCCTTAGTCACATTCACTTGGTATCAGAGCAAGGTCATCATATAACCATAACACAGTATTCAGTTAATATGGAAAATAATACTAGCACAAATTTTATTGAAGGTTAATCCACTGCACGACCACCATTATTTTACGGTTTGAATTACAATTAACTCGCATGAGAATTTATGTGCAGGCAAACGGATATGACACTTGGAATATAACTCAGGGTGAATATATTATACCAATCACACTATATGCACAATGGTCAAACACACAAAAATTAGATGCTACCTCAAATGCAAAAGCCATGAATAAGCTATTTTGTGCTTTAGATAAAAACCAATTTAATAGAGTTAGCATGTGTACAACAGCTTATAAAATTTGGCGAACTCTTAAAGTGACACATGATGGTAATAAAAAAGTTAAGCAAAGCAAGATTTCTATGCTTAAGAACCAATTCCAGAATTTTAGAATGAAGCAAGGTGAAACTATAAATGAAATGTATTCTAGGTTTCAAGATATATATCATTCACTTTTGGCATTAAGAAAAAAATACACAGATTTTGATATCGTTTCAAAAATCCTCAACTCTTTAACGAATGAATGGGAACAGAAAGTCTTAGCAATTGAAGAAGCTAATGACATTTCAACCATAAAACCAGAGGAGTTGATAGGAAATCTAATGTCATATGAAGTAAATTTGCAGGCAAAAAGAGATCAAGAACAAGACAGAAAGACCATAGCATTCCAAGCTAAAAAAGAAGATTCGGAAAATGATGAAGATGACATGGATTTTATTGCCAAGAACTTTAAGAAAGATTTTAAAATTTTGAAAGAACAAAAAATTCGAAAACAACATGAGGGACAACACCAACAAACCATCAGCTTCAAATCTCGAATGTTATGAATGTCACAAAAAGGTTCACATAAAGAAGGACTGTCCTAATCGAAAGAAAGATAGGTACAAGAATAAAAGGGACAAATATAAGAAGAAGCAAGCATTCTCTGTTACATGGGATGATTCAGAATCGTCTTCCTCATCAGACATTGACATTGATAGTGACTCTAAACAAGCCAATGTGTGCTTTATGGCTTCATCTGATGAAGTAAGTGATCTAACCTTTGATGATTTAATTGATATAAACTCGGAGCTATTGGATAAACTAAAAAATGTTAAAAGAAAATATAAAGATACTTTAGAAAAACTAAACATGAGTGAAATAGAAACTGATATGCTCAGAGATGAAAAGAAAATCTTAAAACAAGAACTTGTCAAAACACAAGAATATTTGTCTAATGTATCTTCTCAACTCACTATGCTATCAAATGAGATTGAATTTCAAAAAGAAAATAATATGACATTAGCTGTAGAATCATGATTTAAAATCAAATGTCAAAATTCTTGAATTAAATAATACTAGTCTCAAAACCGAGTTAGAAAATATTACTAAAAATGTTTCTAACTTTAATAAACATAAAGAAAATCTTACTAAAATTATTACTAACTCTCAAACCTCTTTCAATAAGAAAGGTTTAGGATATACAAATTCCTCAAAATCTAGTTCAAAGAGAAAATTTTCACTAAATAAAAATTTCAATATACATAAGAATTTTGTAAAAGTAAAACCAAAACCAAAGGTTTCACTTCAAAGAAGGACGGTTACACCACAAAAAATATAAAGATTTGGGTACCAAAAACTAATGATAATTTAATTAGAAATAAGTATATTAAGACTTTTATAAATACAGTTCACAAAAATGAAAATTTTACTTATAAAGTGAATTCTAAACCCTCTTGGGTCTGGCTTCCTAAGACCTAACTCTTAGGACCCTAATAAAAAGTGGGTACCAACACCATCTCTATATTTTTTGCAGGTACCAACTAAGAAAAGAGGAAAGTGGATACTTGATAGTGGTTGCTCAAAACATATAACAAGAAACAAAGATATGATGACTAACATTATCTACTCAGATGGAGGATTTGTCATATTTAGAGATAATTCCAAAGGATATATCATCGGCAAAGGTGATGTGAGCAATGACGGTATATCTAACTTACCTCCTATTACAAATGTTTTACTAGTTAAAAATTTAAAACATAATTTGCTTAGTATAATTCAACTGTGCGATGAAGGTTTTAATATATCCTTTTCGAAAATTAAATGTAACATATTTGATCAAAACAAGAATCTTATCTTTGAAGGGACTAGAGAACATAATATATACATATTAAATATGAAAGTTAATCATAACACAAATATGTGTCTATAGCCAAAGAAAATGATCCTTGGTTATGGCACAAAAGATTTTGTCATATAAACTTTAAAGCAATAAGCAAATTATCTAAAAATAATTCAGTAAAAGATTTACCAAAAATGAATTTTAAAGTAAATAGTATTTGTGATGCTTGTTAGTTAGGAAAGTTAACCAAATATACTTTTAAATCAAAGAAAATTATTTCTACATTACAACCACTTGAGTTATTACATTTAGATCTTTTTGGACCAACTTAAGTTCATCCTATAAATCATAATAGATATGTTTTTGTAGTTGTAGATGATTTTTCAAGATACACTTGGATAATTTTTATGAAAAATAAAAGTGATACTTTTGAAAATTTTAGAAACTTTACTAAGAAAATTCAAAATATTAAAAATATAAAAATTAAAAATATTCGAAGCGATCATGGTGGCGAATTCGATAATGATATTTTTGAAAAATATTGTAATAAGAAAGGAATTGTTCACAATTATTCATTTTCTAGAACTCCGCAACAAAATGGAGTTGCAGAAAGGAAAAATAAAAAACTTCAAGAATGTGCTAGAACCTTATTAAATGGAAGCACTCTACCTAAACATTTTTAGGCAGAAGTTGGAGCAACTGCATGTTATGTTTTAAATCGAGTCTCCATTAGACCATTAACAAAACATATCACATATGAACTTTTTAATGGAAGAAAACCTAACATATCGTATTTTAAAGTTTTTGGTTGAAAATTCTTTTATTAAATACAAGAGACCAACTTGGTAAATTCGATCCAAAATCCGATAAAGGAATATTCAGTGGGTATTCGAAACGAAGTAAGTCATATAGAATTTATAATAAAACAACTAAAATTATCGAAGAAACACTTCATGCGTCATTTGACGAAAATTTCAAACTTAATAATAAAAATGAAGATGAAGAAATAATTCCTAAATTAAATATCACAGAAGATGATATTGAAAATATTGAAAATTATACTAAAACTGAAAACAACAATTTACCTAATGAAAATGAGATTCGATCTCCACCAAGACTTCTAAGAAATCACCTAATTGAAAATGTTATTGGAGAAATAAATTCTAACGTAAGAACATGAAATCAATTAAATCAAATGGGTCATGTAGCTTTCCTATCGAATGTTGAACCTAAAAATGCTAAAGAAGCCTCAACTGATGATTCTGGATTATGGCTATGCAAGAAGTGTTAAATCAATTTGAACGAAACTAAGTGGGTTTACAAAAATAAAGCCGATGAGCAAGGGAATATTATTCGAAACAAAGCTAGATTAGTTGCTTAAGGGTACAAGCAAGATGAAGGAATAGACTACGAGGAAACATTTGCTCATGTAGCCCGACTAGAAGCAATACGTATTTTATTAGCTTTTGCATGTTTTTATAACTTAAAACTATATCAAATGGATGTAAAAAGTGCTTTCTAAATGGTTTTATAAAATAATATTGTATGTAGAACAACCACCTCTATTTGCACATGAAAATTTTCCAGACCATGTTTATAAATTAAAGAAAGCTTTATATGGTTTAAAGCAAGCACCTCATGCTTGGTATGATTGTCTTAAAAGTTATCTTTCTGGTTTTAAAATTGGAAAAGTATATCAAACTTTGTTTATAATAAAGACAAAAAGGATATTTTAATAATACAAGTTTATGTAGATGACATCATTTTTGGTTCCACGAACGAAAAATTATGTCAAGAATTTTCGAAGATCGTGACAAGAGAATTTGAAATGTCTCATATAGGAGAACTTTCATATTTTCTTGGATTACAAATTAAACAATTAAATATTGGAATTTTTATTAATCAAGGAAAATATTGTAATAATCTAATAAATCGTTTTGGTATGGAAAATACTTTTGCTAAACCAACACCTATGAGTACTGCGGTACATCTCGATCGAGATGAAAATGGCAAAAGTGTTGACCAAAAACTATATCGAAGTATGATTGGATCTTTACTTTACTTAACTGCTAGTTGTCCTGATATAATGATGAGTGTGTGCTTATGTGCATGATTTCAAGAAAATCCCAAAGAATCGCATTTGCGAGCAGTGAAACGAAATTTGCACTACTTAAGAAAAACTAAAGACTACGGTCTCTTTTACCTGAAAGAATGTCCTTTTGAGTTAGTATCATATAGTGATGTTGACTTTGGAGGATGTCGAACGGATCGAAAGAGTATAAGTGGTACATGTCATTTCATTGGACAATCTTTAGTATCTTGGTTTAGTAAGAAACAAAATTGTGTTTCACTTTCAACGTGTGAAGCAGAATATATTTCTACTGCTTTGGCATGTGCTCAAGTAATATATATGCAACAAACACTTCAAGATTTTGGTATAAATCTATCTAAATCAACAATTTATTATGATAATACAAGTGCTATAAATTTATCAAAAAATCCTATAAACCACTCTAGAATTAAACATATTGAGATCCGTCATCATTTTCTTCGTGATAACATAGAAAAAGGTAATATCTCTCTTGATTATGTATCTTCAGAAAATCAAGTTGCAGACATATTTACTAAACCATTAAATGAAAATATTTTTCTTAAATTAAGACGTGAACTAGGAATTATGTCATTACATGATTTATAATTTAATAATCAAGTGTAAATAAAAGGTTATGAAATAAATAAAAATTTGATTGGAAAAAAATTAGAGATGATGGCACGCGAACTCTACACTCATGGGAGATAGTCATATGTCTTTCCAATGTTCTATTGTGTTATTTGCATTAAGACCTTACATTCTTTCTATTTTATATACGGTAATAATCCTTTATATTTTTTACCTTACAAACTTATTACTGTTTGTAAGGTATAAAGAATAAATGATTGGCTAAAGTTCAGTAATCACTGTTAACCAGAAAATTTAAAAACTTCATAAATAGTAAATAAAACCAATACATATACATGAAGAGATTTTTTATTCATATAAAACTAACATTAATTATACATATACATCCTCTTATAAAATGTCATCTCAAAAAAGTTCTGATCGCTCATCAATTGTTTTCAGCACTCCAACTTCGGATTCGTCAAATAAGTCTACTCCTGTGTATATTCCAGTAAAGATTACTCCACCTCCTAATCACCATACTGGATATACACCAAATGGCAAACGAGCAAGAAAAAACTTAGAATTTGGATCACCTTCTACCAAGGAGAAAATCGATGATATTCATCACTTCCAGCGTGAAACTTTAAGTATACAATGTGAGATGAATTATGAGCAAAAACACCATGGTAGACGTTTAAATTTTCTTGAACAGTTCGCTATCAAATTCTATGGAACGACTCCTAAACAAAGTGTGCACAATCCACCTCCTCAACGACCTTATGTACCTCCAAATTCTTGGGAACAAGGTGCTCAACGTAATGTTTGGTCTCCTATTAATCCATGTGATGTCACCAAAGTTGAACCAATCTCGTTCGAAATTTCCTCTTCGGACGAATCCAAGACTTCTGAAAAATGAAATCTATGTTTTTATAAATTTATGTTCATGAAATTGGTATTGTAATTTGGATATATAATATGTTTGTTGAAATAAAATTATATATTTTTTAACATGAGAATAAACCCCGAAAAACAAATATATATATATATAGCTTGTTTGTTAACCAAATTAGAATGAACTGAAAATAGGCTACACCTCAAAAACTCAACAGATTCAGCCGACTGAACCTATGGGTTCAGCCGACTGAACATTCAAATATATTAAAAATTTATTCTGAATTCAGCCAACTAAATCCACTAATTTAGCCGACTAAATCATGCCCATTTTTAACTAAATCCTTGTGGGTTGCAATTCTTCCAATTTCAGCCAACTGCTTTCTACATTTCAGCCGGCTGGTTCACTTTATTCCTGTTTTTTAAAATAAACCTGCACATTTTTCAATACAAGTATCCTATCTAACCTACATCTTATTACCATCAACCCCTTCATTTTCAACCTACCCAATCATTCACTACTCAGAAAAACAGAAAAGCAAACCCTAACTTCTTCAAAAAAATTCAATTTTTCTTCCAGTTTCATAAAACAAAATGGCTCCAAGATCAAAGAGAGCAAGAGAATCAACAACAGAACCTTCTGAAAGTCAAATTCGAGCATGGTTATATAATGATACAGCGGTTAATAGGTTCAATAGCATAAAAAATTCGAAGCTTTTCAAAGGAGCATTTATGAAATTTCCGGAATTTAATGGATACACGGTTAGAGAGATAGTCAAAGCTCATGGTTTCGATTCACTTATTAGGTATGATTCTAATAATGTTAAATTTTATCCTCTTTTGATTAAGCTCTTCTATGCCAATATGAATCTCGATCATCAAAATCCCCAAAAAAAGATGATTGTATATGGACGTTGGTTTGTGGAGTAAAAAATTATTTACCCCATCAAAGATTAGGCCACATTCTAAGATGTCCATCCGAGGGGTTGGATATTGATGATATTGAAGTTGATATGTACAATCGCGATGAAGTATCACATCTTTCTTGTCAGACGATTTAACATTTTAAAATCTAGTGCCTTACGTCCAAAGGCAAGAATTATCCATTGTGCTCTTATTCGATCTCTACAACCCCGGACCGGTAGTTATAAAAAAGTTTATAAAAGAGATTTGCAAGCTTTATATGCTATTTACTCCTCTCAACAAGTAAATTGGGGGTAAATCATATTGGATGAATTTCTTACTGTTAATCATAGAAGAAGCTACAAAACGATCCACTATGGAGCTTGCATAATGCGGATTCTACAAAATTTTTGAGTTACATTGCCTGAATCCGACTTCATGACTACAGGTGAGCTTAACTCCAAAACCCTTAGCCTCATGGGTGTTCCTAAACATCGCAAAAGCCAACAAATTATTAGTTTTCAAGAATGGGTCGCGAATCGTAATTAAGGAATTATGCAACCTCGAGTAACGAATATTGCCTCCTCCTCTTCTCAAGTCCCTCAACAAGAAGAAGAGGACGATGAAATTCTTGAACTACATATTGATGTGCCTCCTAAGCAAGCTCTTGTCACGTTATCATGAATCAAAGCAAACTCAATCGACATTTAGCTAATCTTGAGAAGAACATTTCTAAAGCAAACAAAAAGCTAAATTCGATAAAAGGTTTTCTAAATAAAATTTGGGAAAAAGTTTCTTGTTCCGGATCCATTTCGACAGGTATTATTGAAAATCTGGCACCATTCTCTTGGACGATCTCGAAAGAAGGAGATGAAGAAGAAGGTAGTGAAGAATTCTAAACTCTTTTTTTATGTTGCTATGATAGTTAAATCATGACAAGTTGTAGTATTATTATTATTTTCAAGACATATTTTTATGATGTTTATGTGTTTATGGTACTTTCTTCAATCAACAATATTCTATATGAAGTTTGTATGTAAGATGGTTATTTGTCTATCATGTTTATATGTTTAAATGTCTATGTGAAATGTTTTATTTCTCATCTCAATTATTTTTTTCCTTTTTATCGATGACAAAGGGGGAGAATGATACGATTGATAGGGGGAGTATTCAGTCAAGGGAAGAAAATTACTCTATATATTTAAAAACTTGCATAGTTGTCATCATCAAAAGGGGAAGAATGTTAGAACCTAGAATTTTGATGCTTTGATTGTGACAACTATATAAGTAAATATTATATGAACTAACCAAACTTGCAGGAGAAGATATTATTTTTACTCGAGAAATAGTCTACCAATTTGCAGACCAGATTCCGAATTAAAGCTTCAGCGTAGTATTAAGTTTAAAAGTCTGTGTTTAGTTATGTCAAAATCTCTCCGAAGTGGTATATGCATGCACACACAATTTAATTTTTTTCAAAACATTGTAGATAAGCCAGAAAACACAAAATTCAACCAACTGAAAGACTTGAAACAACCGGCTAAATATTATGCATATGCACAAATTGATTTGAATATTCAGACGGATGACCATGCTATTTTAGCCAGCTGAATTGTGTCTATTTTACACTGTTTCCTTACTGGTTCATTTTTAAATCCATTCAGCTGGCTGAATTGCTCCATTCAGACGGTTGAATCTTCATAACGATTATATTTTCAAAGGACACTTCAATTTAATGCATAGAAACAACTCTTAATTCAAGGGTTGCTTCCATATCTCTTCATGGCTATCTTTCACGAACGAATGCAACTCTTAATTTCTATAAATAGCCATGAATTCCATTGTTTTAATTACTAATTCTAATTCTCATTCTTATTTTCTAATCTATCTTGCTATTTGAACTCTAAGCATCCAATACTTCATTCTGATCACTTGTTCATTCAAGCATACTTCATTAGCGATTTAATAAACTTTCTATCTTCACGATTTACACAATATATTACAAAGGAGAAGATTATAGGAAGGGTGTACTCTAAAGACTTATCTATGCTATTAAAAGAGCACATTCAGTCTAGATAATTCTCTGTATTATTGAAGTCCTATTCGATTGCTCAGGCGGTTGAAGTCTTATTCTGTTGCTTAGGCAGTTGAAGTCCTGTTCGGTTGCTCGGGCGGTGTAATACATGTTCCTCCGGGTTAAGTGACGGTTGATAGTTAAATTCCAGAAGGAGTCTGGGACTAGACATAGAATGAGAAGTTCGAACCAGTATAAAAATATCTGGTGTCATTTACTTTATTACTTTACTTTTACATTTACACTCTGCATAAGTAGATTGTTTATTTAATATACACGATCCTTAGTCATTTTCACCCCTAAGCAAGATCCATCCATGTTAACGATAAAAAGTGAACGCTAACACCCGATGTGTGTAATTGAATCGTGAAAGCACCACCCGTTGGTATGGGAACAGAATATAAGCTAAAAATAGCAGAAAAGCAGTAAATGAACAACATGTTTATAGTGGTTCGGCCCGTAATTGAGCCTACGTCCACTTTATAATCTTTTATTGCTGATTTGGTTACAAATCGATACAAATCACTCGCCAAATACAATATAACTTGATCATACAACAATCTAGACTACTAGCTCAATCTTCGGTGATGAATCTTGCTAAATCCGTATTGGATGAATGAAGTCCTTCACGAAGCTTGTTGCAGTGCCTTGAGTGTTGGAAGATCTTTACTTGTTGAGTGAATTTTCAGTGCAGCAGAGCATGGACGCTTGAAGAAATGAATTGCCAAAAAGTCCTCTTCATGTTGGAAGTGATGGGGTATTTATAGGAGCAGCTCTGAATTCTGGACAGAAAATTGGCTAAGGCATGAGTCGTGACCGACTTAAGGTAAGCAATAACTCGTCGCCGACTTAAGATAACTCGTGGGAGCCATACTGGGTTCTTCTTGTGGCTCAGTTGAAGACAAGTGCTAACTCGTAGCCGACTTACCAGATAGAGGTAGCATAAGTACGGGCTTTAAGTCGTAAGACCTCATGAGTCGTAGAACCTCATGAGTCGTAGAGCCTTTAAGTCGTAAGACCCCATGAGTCGTAAAACCTCATGAGTCGTAGAGCCTTTAAGTCGTAAGACCTCATGAGTCGTAGAACCTCATGAGTCGTAGAGCCTTTAAGTCGTAAGGCCTCATGAGTCGTAAGACCTCATGAGCCGTAAGTCCTCATGAGTCGTAAGAAGCTTGTCTCGTTGAGTCATGGAGCTCTTAAGTCGTAGGCCTGCTAACTCGTAAACTGTTAAGTCGCAAAGTCTTCTTAACTCAGAGCATTTCATAACTCGGCACTGTTAGGTCGGAGCAGAGTTAACTCGCAATCTTAAGTCGACCATTTGTTAAGTCGGTTGGCTTCTAGGTCGGCACATATCTTAAGTAGTTAGGTCGCAAGCCCCTTTAGGTCGCAAGCCGCTAGGTCGCGAAGTTCCTTTAGGTCGCAAGCTGCTAGGTCGCGAAGCTCTTGAGATAGTTGGGTTGTAGACTCCCTTAGGTCGCAGAGCCTCTTTCAACAGTTAGGTCGTAGACTCTCTTAGGTCGTAGCTCCCTATCCCGGTAGGTCGTAAGTCGTTCAAGCCGTGGATTCCTTTTCAGCAACTAAGTCGTAAGTCGTTGAGTACGCAGGTTTTAGGCTTTTTAACTCGTAAGTCGTTGCTAAAAGGGAGTTAACATTTGCCCCTCGAAGTATACGTCTTAAGTCGTAAGTCGTGTGCTTCGATTTCCTTAGCTCGCTTCTTGATGAGTGCGCTAGATCGCGATCGACTTAAGATGAGTCGTAGGTCGCGAACGACTTAGTATAAGTCGTAAGTCGGATGTGTCGATTCATCTTTCACTGTCCTAGGGCATAAATAGCTTAAGTCGTTCCTTTTCCTCCTTCACTTGTTCTTATCATCTTATTCTGCCATTTGCAAGCATTCGAGCTCTTCTAAGATGAATTCAAATACTCGATCGCCAGTTATCCCCATCGTTATATTGCGTAAGTGAACTCGATTATTCAATCCCCGACTATAACTGAATTATGAATCCCATTTTCGCCATCGACCCCCTTTTCTCATGCCGTACTTCTCTGCAATCCTTGTTTCAATCGATTATTGATGGATTCAAGATGATTTGTCTTAGCCTTGGACAGTCTTGTGTGAACAAGGCGATGGATTGCGGCGATTCAGTTTGACCGATTTGTGATTGGTGATGGAATATCATTACACTGGGTGTATGGTGATTTCGGGATGATTGAATGCGTTGAGGGGACGAGAGTTTTGGTTGAAGGAGAGGCTAATGGGTTAACGGGTTAGGAGTTCGGCGAATTGATGTACTGGGGAGAATGAACGTCTTAACACCTTTGAACAGAAATCGCGACTTAATTTTTGACGACCTTAAGTAGGTCGTAGGTCGTAGGTCGTAGGTCGGTAACGACCTAGGACATTGCATTTTTGCATTCAGACTTGAAACTTTTCCTTGCAGTGCGACTTAAGGACTGACGACTTGACTTAACTCATAGCTTGCCCCTTAGGTCATGGACGAGTTAGCAGATGCGTTGTTTCAAACCGAGGCTTCATATCTCTGAGTGTTATGGCTGATGACTCGAACAATTAGACAACCAACGACTTAACTCATAAGGAATCTTTCTTAGGTCGTCGCCGAGTTAGCACTTAAGGTTTAATCTTGCAAGCACATCTGAATGACTAGGTCGTGGATGAGATAGCCCTTAACTCGTAACTCGCGAACCCATCCGAACGACTTAATAACTTGAACTCTATGACTTCGAATTCTTGGACTTGAATGATCTGACTTAAGAGAACATGCCTTGAACATCTTGACTCGCCTAATACGACCTAAAAGTCCCAACTTATGACAGGTCGTTTAACGACTTAAGACTTAGATGATTTTGTACATAAGTTGGCTGAACTCCTGAATTTGAACTATGTTATGTTACCTCTCACACTGTCTTGACTTTAATGCTAATAACCTGCTTAACACAACATTCACAGAATACTGGGACGAATATACTGCCACTGACTGCCCACATCGAATGACAGATTAGTTGATAAAGAGAAAATTAAAATAAATGAACTGTATGAGTGAAATGCTACACAATGACCAACTCAAGTGAAGTATTAAAGCAAAATCGTAATGGTAAACTAAAACTGATTTGTCTGCATTAACACTACACTCGAGTATTAACAAGTTCTGAAATCTCGTAATCGACTGATTGTCAGTTAATTTAATTCCAGTTATACTTGTTTTTTCTTGTTTTCATTAGTTTTGCACAGCACTTCACACTTTTAGGAAACGTGCACCTTCACTTTTGAACATTCAGCTGATTGTGTAGAATGGCATCTCATCAAGAAGACTTGGAACCAACTGGAGAAGCTTTTCCAATTGCTACTTCGTCGAATGATCCCCCGGAAAGGACTCCTACCACTCTGAGTCATAAAGTCTTCCGTCAACTATGCACCCAGTTTGGCATTGCTGAATCTGACGCTTTGCTCCCTGGAGTAAATGACACTGCTGATAGGCCGCCCCACGGCTTTGTCGCAGTGAACCGCCAAATGTGTTTGAGTGGAGCGATTCCCCCGTTTAATGACTGTCTTCGAGAACTTCTTCTTCGGCTAACTATTTCTCCCTTTCAACTACACCCTAATGGATACTCCATCCTGCTGGGATTGTGTGTGCTTTTCAGGAGAACGTTGGACCGTTTTCCCAGTTTTGGAGAAATTTGCTTCCTGTGCTCATTTACAAAGAACAAAGACCATCCCTCTATCACAGTTGTAAGGAGTGCCAGGAACCGTAAACTGATTATTGGTCTTCCTGAAAGCGTTCTTGGGTTTCTAAGCCAGTTTTTCTTTGTTCGCTGTCCCCCGAGATTTTACGCCATTTGGAGAGTGGGAAGTAAGACTATCTATCTTTTCCCTGCGTTTTCTAAAATTCTTTGAAGTCCAAATTGTCAAATGTTAACTTCTTTCTCTACTGTTTCAGCGCTCCCTCCCCCCTCTAGGGAAACTCATCACAAAACTACCTTCGAGAGGCTTATGGCCGTGCCGGTCGAGGAGAGGAGTGTTCAATTTCTATTGAGAGATGAGTTCCTCCACGAATTTGGACTCTTACATCCTTCCCATTCCACTCAGCCACATGAAGTCCCTGATTCTCCTGCTGAGGAGTCAGATGCCCCTGTTACTGCTAAAGAACTTTTACCGCAAGAACTTACCGCTGAGACTTCATTGGTAAAGTGTTCTACTCCTACCGACATTGCTGGATCGTCCAATAAGTTAGCACTTGCCCCGGTTGTTGAAGAGGAGGAAAATCTTCACACTCTTGAAAAGACGGCTGAGGTGGAAGTTGAAAAAGATAATTCTCCCATGCACCATGGCGATGATACTTTTGACAGTCTGAGCGACATCATGATAACCTCTCAGGAGCTCTTTAAAGATGATGTTTCTAAAGTGGTCCCTCCTGTTATCGAAGCAACTTCTTCTTTGCAACAAACCACAACGCCTTCCACACAACTTATTGCCATTTCTACACCCAAAAGTGGTTTGTAGTCTGACGCGCGTAGTTTGCAAATCACACACACTTAGAATTTTGGCACTTATATGCACTTAGCTTCTTCAATTTGAGGATTTCTAAAACTGGTCTTTTTCTTCAATTTCAGGTTCTCTGATGGGGTGAAGCGGCTCTTACTTCAACAAATTCCAGCGTTACGGAAGCCGTGAGGCTTATGACTTTAGGAGTTATATCGGTGCCGTGAAGGAAACTGATGAGGAGAGGGCTGCCAGAAAGGCTCATGAGAGGCGAGCTCATGAAGAGCGTCGCCGGAGAGAAGATGAGGAATACTATGGGAGTAGGGACGAGCGACGTGACTCTTCCCGCAGAAGCGACGATCCTTACAAAAGGAAATCTTACGATGACAAGGGGAAGAGTCATACTTCCAATGATTCCAGCAAACGGATCAGACTTGGCGAGAAAGATACATCTAATATCTCGGAAAAGACTATCGCTTCTATTCCTCCTAATACATCTTCCGGTTCTCCTGCCCTTAAGGAGTCTGACATCCAGACAATCATTAATAGGCCACAGTACCAAGCTGGAGATGGTCCTCCCACACTCCAAAGCCGATTTCCGAATTGGTGTCTGAAAGGAGTGCGTTTTGATTTGGATTTGGTCCCCATTGATAAGCAGGCGATGCTGAAAAATGTCGATGCTGTAAAGCTTGACATCGAAAGAATGTCTGGATGGCAGAAGCTGGTTGATGAACTTCAAAGGGTCAACCATATGAACCTTGAGGCGATGATGACCATGGAGAATGATAAATCAGAGTGGGACAAATGGCGTAAGCAGCATGACGCGGAGATGAAAAGCATTAGCGATGGTTATGGGAAGCTCAAAGCTGAAGTTGAAAGTCTTAAAAATGAGCTTGCTACTTCTTCCACTTCTTATTCTCAGAAAGAAGAAATGCTTCAAAAACAAGTTCGAGACGCCCATGGTGCTCAGAGAGATATTGAGGTGAAACTCGAAGCAGAACAGCAGGTTACGAGAAAATACCGCGATGACGCTGTTCAGCTTCGAGAGAAAGTCAGCTCTCAAGACTTAGAAATTATAAGACTGCAATCTCAGCTACTGAAGGCTGAAAGAGAACGTGATGAAGCTCTTTCTGGTAAAGCTGCAGCCGAAGAATCCCATAAGGCAACCATAGCCACCATTGACGCGACTCTATTCGACTTTTATATGCATTGTGTCCTGGGGCGTGGGAGCCTTTCATTTTTGGGACCAGAATATGAAGTCACCTTGGCGGAAGTATGGGAGGCAATCATTGACTTGTTTGGCGGTGCCGGTTACGCTGAAGCAGATCTTCAAACTACCTACTTAGGTGAGAGCGACCGCGCTGCCCTTGCCAAAGGAAAAGAGCAGCTTATCCGAGTGCGGGTCGAGGCAACGGGAGAGAAGCTTCCTAAGAAAGAAATATCTCCTATTGCTCCTACTTATACTTCGGCTTTAGCTTACGCGGATATTACTGGCTCTAGTTCTCATTCCACGCCTCCCGCTAAGGTTGACAAAGAAACTGTAACCACCCCTACAGAGGAAGAGGCAATGAAGGACTTCCAAGCTCGGGAATTTGAGATTGATCTCGCTAAACCGGCTTCTCCAGGTAACTTTGACGATTCACGGTCTTCTTTTTTCTCGGAGAATACTGATTTTGATTTCTTTTATTATGCAGCAGACGTGCCGGAAACTACCCCAATTCTTCCTTCTTCAGCTGCCGTTCCTCCTCCTTCTCAAGTTATTCCTCTTCCAGCTTCTCAACCAGGTTCACAGGAAGAACCAATAGCAGCCCTTCAAGGTTTGGACGAACCACCTGCTTCCGAAGAGCAGAAGGCAGAAGGTCTGGAAGATAGCGAGAAGACCCCGGAGCGGTCTTTTGACTACGACACAAAGCTTTCTACATTTCTTGCTCCGGGGAGTGAGTCTTCTTCCAAGAAGAAGGGAAAACGTGCGGTTTCGAAGAAAGGAAAGAAGAGTTCTTCTGCTGCTGGGGATGAAGCAGAGATCGATCCGGCTGAGTCTCTTTCTCCTTCTTCTCCGATACGGCCTACGAAACTAATTACCAGGCCGGGTAAAGGCTCCAAGGGTGGGAAGAAGGAGAAATGAAGAAGGAGAAATGAGTTTGATTTTGTCTTTTCTGCTTTTTGCATGCATTGACCGGAGATTTTGTCTTTTCTGCTTTTTGCATGCATTGACCGGAGATTGTGCGGATACCGGTCTCCGCTTTTTTTTGTAATCTGCACAATGTAAAAAGTTTCCATAGTATTGAATAAAATGACTATTTTACTTATACAAATTCTTGTGTATGTAGGAATATATCTGTTTCTCATTTGAAGTGTAGAGTAAACGATTCTTTTTACTTGTACAAACTTTTGTCTGTGTTTCAAGAACGCATTTATTCCACATCTTCTTTATGTGATATCGCAATGAACTTGTGGTGTGTCGCTTGTATATTACTTTTATTAACGTAACTGAATTGTACAATGTTGCCCCCATACCACAAGTGCATTGCAATATTTCTCGCTTTTACAAGACTGATACTCTTATATTAGAGAATAACTATTCCACTTTTGAGGCAGGAATCATTCTGCTTTTAATAGAGTATATCTCGTTTTTCGGAGAAATTTTTACTCTCTCTTTCTGTCAGAAGAACACTTCGACTTTTGGGAATGATCACTTTTATTTGTTTAAAAATGAATTTTCCCGCACAATAAAATGAGCTTCTGAAGAAGGTTTTGATTTTTGTGCCCCAGTAAAGGGTTCATTTTTGGTACTTCAAGCAAGGTGAAGTACGCCTCTGAAGAGGTCTTTTGGTCTCTGAAGAGAAGCAATTCTGGTCTCCGAAGAGAAGCAATTTTGGTCTCCGAAGAGAAGCATTTTTGGTCTCCGAAGAGAAGCAGTTTTGGTCTCCGAAGAGAAGCAGTTTTGGTCTCCGAAGAGAAGCAATTTTGGTCTCCGTAGAGAAGCATTTTTGGTCTCCGAAGAGAAGCAGTTTTGGCATTTCTGCTCTGGTGAAGTGGGTCTCCGAAGAGAAGCATTTTGCACTTCTACACGGATGAAATGTGCCTCCGAAAAGGGCTTTTTAGTATTTCATCACTGGTGAAGTGGGTCTCCGAAGATAAGCATTTTGCACTTCTACACGGGTGAAATGTGCCTCCGAAAAAGGCTTTTGCCTCCGAAGATGGCTTGTGCCTCCGAAGAGGGCTTGTGCCTCCGAAGAGGGCTTGTGATTGCCTGGAAGTTACTTTCTCATGGTCAGAGGGGTCCACGGGACAGGCGTAAGTTGCTTGATTGGATGTTCGTTTGTACAAACGATCGCAATCAATTAACAAGGTGCCCCTTCGGTGGTCCTACCAATCTTTTTGATTGAGGAAAGCACTCCCATTTATTGGCGTGCCTCGTTAGAGGGCTTTGGTTGGTGTGCCAGGAAGGTTGCGTCTTAGGGGCAAGTAGATCCATGGGATGGACACAAGCTGCCTGATCGGATGCATCACAATCAGTTAGCGAGGGTCTTATTCCTTCTGCTTGGGAAAGTATCCCTTTAGTGGATCTACCGGCTTTCCTGTTGAGAGGCATACCTCCCTTTGGCTGCTTCCATGTTTGCCCGCTCATGTTGTATCATCATCTGCCAATCTGCGATCCTTTATCATCGTTTCCAAGCGCGTCTTCCTTTCTTTTGCAAGTAAACTGCTTTATCCGAAGAAGTAGACTTCACTGTTGAATGACTCCACAGAGTAAACGCAAGTTATTTGGTTGGATGCCTTTTTATATCAACGATCGCAACCAGTTAACGAGGGCTCGACACAATGGAGCTGTCAACTTTTTATGTGAAGTTCCTCTTATATGGGATTTGAGTTTGGAATTTTTGTTGCTTGAAATTTGCTTTAATAAATGATTTGTAAGGCTCGCTTAACTTTGCGATGGGTGAGCTTTGCTTTAATGACCTGCAATATTAGATCGACATTTTAGCAATACATTTAGAGTATTTACACATCGAAATATAACAGGCATTTTATAATAGAAAACACAGAATGCATAGTTTTTCATTATTGAGTCGCACTGATTTCTCAGCGGTTTACAATGCAGAAGTTACACATCCATCATTATCTTTACAAATTCAAGCAATGCTGTTAAGTAAAAATGAATGCTAGTTATTGTTGTTTCAGAATCTCCAAGCTGGATTTCCATTTGTGCTTGATTCATAGCTTTTGGATTTTTATGCCAGAGAAAGCGAGAGATTCCCCAGCCGCAGTTTTGTGGGTAATTAGTAGTCGCCCCAACTTCTGCTTGCTGGGTATGGTCCTCCTGTGACAGCATTAATGACAAGCTTTCCTGAATCTTGCACTACAGTGTTGTCGAGAGAATCGGATTGATGGGTAGGACGTTGTTGATCCCGAGTGGATGAGGTTGGATCGACTCCGCTTCTTTTAACGTATTGTTGGAGTTTACCCTGCTCTAGCAATTCTTCAATCACATTCTTTAATTGGCGACATTGGTCAGTGTCATGGCCAGGTTGATTGTGAAATTGGCAGAATTTTCCATTACGCTTTGCACCTCTCGTCATCTCAGGTGGCTTAGGATACCTGACAACGTCCTTTGTTGCAAAAAAGATATTTCTTGGTGTATCAGTTAAAGGAGTAAAGTCCGAAGGATTAAAGCAGCGAGGTTTCTTTTCATTTCCCTGGCTCTTTCCTCCTTCACTCTCCCTTTTCTGACTTTCAGATTCTCTTTTCTTAGATGGGACATTATTATTATCAGTTTGGGCAGCAACCACTTTCGATGTTGCAGAAAGGCTTTCAAGGCGAATGAACTCGTCGGCCTTTTTATAAAATTTATCAAGTGAGTTCGGTTCCTTCATCTTTAGCCATATTCCAAATTTACTCGATTTATCAATGGCTCGCATCAAATAAGTCAGGATCATGCGTGGCTCCGCATTTTCTACTTCGGCTAAAGCTATATTGAAACGGCTCAAGAAAGATTTGATTGATTCTCCTGGCGCTTGTTCAAGGTTAGACAGTGACGTTATATCCTTAGCTTTTGAAGCATATAATCTGAATTGTTCTTTAAACTTTTGCATTAAGTCGGAGAACTTATCTACAGACCGAACTGGAAGCTTTGTGAACCAAAGTAAAGCCACACCTTCCAGGTATACTAGAAAGTATCGACACTTGATCTCATCTGATGCTCTTGCACCGGTCATATGCCAATCGTATTTGTAGAGGAAATGATTAGGGTCACTGGTTCCCCTATAGGCTTGGATAGTAGGAGGTGCAAATTTCCTTGGAAACTCCGCTTTCAGGATCCTTTCAGTAAACGTAGTTCTGCTTGGCGCAAATCCCCAGTCGTTCTCATCCTCTTCCCTTTGCATGCTCTCTTTCATGATGCGGCTAACCATTTCAGACAGGTACTCTTTATTGTTCAAAGACACCTCCGGGCAAGCATCAGTTCTTCTCTCGGAAGTTTGCCCGGGCATATGTTCATGACAATTTGGTTGCGGCATAGAACCATCAGCTTGGAAAGGTGGCATTTCAGGAAGATTAGTTCGATGGTTTTCTGGTTGACGATTTGCCCCGAGCAGAGCAGTTAACCTATCCATCATCAAAGCGTTTTGAGTTTCAATTTGTTGGTATAATCCAGAAACTGCATCATCCAATTCAGCCCTGGTGACTCCAACGGTTGGAGTTGCTTGGTCTGTCATTGGGGAAGCGGAAGTCCCTTCGTGAGCATTTCCGGATCTGATAGGTCTACCTCTTCTTCCAGGAGCCATTATTTCGGATCTGGTTTTTAAGAGAGGTTCTTTTTATGAATCTTTGCGAAGCAACGGTGGATGATCGCCTGAGTTGGGCTTCTCAGTGAAAGCACCAAAATGTTAACGATAAAAAGTGAACGCTAACACCCGATGTGTGTAATTGAATCGTGAAAGCACCACCCGTTGGTACGGGAACAGAATATAAGCTAAAAATAGCAGAAAAGCAGTAAATGAACAACAGGTTTATAGTGGTTCGGCCCGTAATTGAGCCTACGTCCACTTTATAATCTTTTATTGCTGATTCGGTTACAAATCGATACAAATCACTCGCCAAATACAATATAACTTGATCACACAACAATCTAGACTACTAGCTCAATCTTCGGTGATGAATCTTGCTAAATCCGTATTGGATGAATGAAGTCCTTCACGAAGCTTGTTGCAGTGCCTTGAGTGTTGGAAGATCTTTACTTGTTGAGTGAATTTTCAGTGCAGCAGAGCATGGACGCTTGAAGAAATGAATTGCCAAAAAGTCCTCTTCATGTTGGAAGTGATGGGGTATTTATAGGAGCAGCTCTGAATTCTGGACAGAAAATTGGCTAAGGCATGAGTCGTGACCGACTTAAGGTAAGCAATAACTCGTCGCCGACTTAAGATAACTCGTGGGAGCCATACTGGGTTCTTCTTGTGGCTCAGTTGAAGACAAGTGCTAACTCGTAGCCGACTTACCAGATAGAGGTAGCATAAGTATGGGCTTTAAGTCGTAAGACCTCATGAGTCATAGAACCTCATGAGTCGTAGAGCCTTTAAGTCGTAAGACCCCATGAGTCGTAAAACCTCATGAGTCGTAGAGCCTTTAAGTCGTAAGACCTCATGAGTCGTAGAACCTCATGAGTCGTAGAGCCTTTAAGTCGTAAGGCCTCATGAGTCGTAAGACCTCATGAGCCGTAAGTCCTCATGAGTCGTAAGAAGCTTGTCTCGTTGAGTCATGGAGCTCTTAAGTCGTAGGCCTGCTAACTCGTAAACTGTTAAGTCGCAAAGTCTTCTTAACTCAGAGCATTTCATAACTCGGCACTGTTAGGTCGGAGCAGAGTTAACTCGCAATCTTAAGTCGACCATTTGTTAAGTCGGTTGGCTTCTAGGTCGGCACATATCTTAAGTAGTTAGGTCGCAAGCCCCTTTAGGTCGCAAGCCGCTAGGTCGCGAAGTTCCTTTAGGTCGCAAGCTGCTAGGTCGCGAAGCTCTTGAGATAGTTGGGTTGTAGACTCCCTTAGGTCGCAGAGCCTCTTTCAACAGTTAGGTCGTAGACTCTCTTAGGTCGTAGCTCCCTATCCCGGTAGGTCGTAAGTCGTTCAAGCCGTGGATTCCTTTTCAGCAACTAAGTCGTAAGTCGTTGAGTACGCAGGTTTTAGGCTTTTTAACTCGTAAGTCGTTGCTAAAAGGGAGTTAACAATCCAATTGCGATAATCAATGCGTAAAAAGGAAACCAAACAAAAACAGATTTCAAAAGGTGCATAATTATTAAATGCTAAAGTAAAATTGCTTTGAAAAAAAGATAATAATATTTGAATAAAAACAAGGTAGATTAACATAAATAACAATGGAGATTTCGAGCATTCCATGTTTTCCTAAATACCGTCCCGTCCATGGAACTAAGAATGTAAATTCCATATTTTCTTGAATCCCGACCGGAACATATAATCCTTCCCAGATCGGGTCAAGTTTCCCTCAATCAAGGGAAAATTTGCTTCAGAACTAGGATTCCTTCCTTAAGGGGGCGATGCTTTATCCCAAGTGTTGTATTGCTTCGCCACCTTTTGTCAGTATGCCACGATCTTTATAGAAGCCTCGTCCTGCTTTTCCTTGGTTAGATCCAGGGACTAATTTAGCAATTCCTCCCTCTCCTCTAAGTCATAGAGGATTTGCCTATGATATGGGACTATAATTCGACAGTAAGCTTAACCTATGATCCATAGGCCAAAGAAAAATGAGTATTCCCCATTCTAGTCTTATGGGAAGTGAAATGCACCCAAAGTTCCATCGGTGATTCATCCATCCAAGCTCCCTTTGTTTTTTTTTCAAATGCTTCTTTATGAGTGTTTTGAGAATCTTATTGACTGCTTCAACAAGTCTAATAGCCTATGGGTGAGCCATAATAAAAAATCTTTTCTTGATTCCATGTTGCCAACACAAGTTGGTAAGCTCCTGGCTATCGAACTGCAACCCATTGTTCGAGATAATCTGAAGTAGGACTCCATACTTGGTAAAGTAATATGCAGCCACTATTACATACTAAGCTCCACCTATAGCCATTAAATGTTCTTCAGTCAGATTGATGCCCTATATAGCAAATGACCAAGGGCTGACCAAGGGTGTTAGTTTGGTTGGCGGTAACCTGGGGATCTCAACAAATCACTATTATCAAGGTTCAACCTGAAATATCCATACCATAAGATTTACTTTGGTAAGGACTACCCCGTAGTGTGATCTTCGCAAAGGCCTTGATTCATCTTATCCAATATTCCTTAGTTCCTTTTCCAGTTGCACATCATAGCAATAAGTTAGAGAATCCTCTTCTGTAGAGGATACTATCATATATGATAAACCATGGAGCTTTCTGCAATAGCTTCCTTGCTTTATTTCAATTTGGTAGGAATCTGTTAGTTATGTACTTAATAACAGGGTCATCCACATTTCCTCTATGACTCGTCCAACTTTTAGAAAACATCTTGTTAACCAACTGCTGACATGTTGCTCCTGCATCTTTCAATCCAAAGGGTTTAACGTTATAGTAAAACAGTCCTAAATCAGTCAAAGCTGGTATGGTCTTGGTCTGGGATATACATTGTTGTCCAATTATATCCATAGCATGCGTCTATAAAGGGGAGCAGCTCATGCCCTGCTGGTCCATCCACCAATTGGTCAATTCTCAAAAGCAGAATACAGTCCTTAGGATATGCATTGTTCAAGTTTTAAAAATCAGTACAAGTTCCTAATTTCCCATTTAGCTTCTTGACCAACATTGAATTAGCTATCGGCTTCGGGTAATGGAACTCTCTGATAAAGTCATTTGCTAGTAAAGTCTTTACTCCCTCATTCGAGGCCACCGATTGGTCAAGACCAATATTTCTCTTCTTCTGCTTTATTATTAGTATTCTTAGATCAATGTTCAATGAATGGTATGTGATGCTGGGAGAAATTTCACACATGTCTACGTGAAACAATGCAAACCAATCTTGATTATTCCTTAGGAAACCCACTATTTATGCTCTAAGGTTCTGCTCTAGTTAGGATCCGACTTTCATTAGTTTAGATAGATCATGTCCAATTATTTACACAAGCTTTGTTGCCTCCTCTTTCATATCTCTAAGGTCAGTTCATTGAGGTAATTTATGGTGTACCCCAGCTAGGGGCCCTTCTTTAATTGCTATGCAGTCGATTTTTTTGATGCAAAGAGTACTCCCTACATACACTGATTTTCATGAAGCTCTGCCATGTAGTGCTCTCAAGCAGTGTCATGATCTCCTTTGATTGTTCCGACTCCGTTAGCTATAAGGAATTTCATTTCAAGCACCAATGGGCTACAACTATGCAAAAGTATAACAAAGTTGGTCGTCCAAGGAAAGAAACGTGCATTGCGAAACCTTCCACCAAAGAAAAATTTTGCTATCATATAGTTGATCTGGGGTGGTTCTCGAGATCAAAAAGTAAATCCAACTTTGTCGGGTCATTTTCCTTCTCTGTAAATCTGTTTAGCTGCTTGTTACATGGAATGATATCCTTTATAGATAATTCCATTTTTTTTAAAAGTTTCCTTGAATGGAATATTGAAGGTGCTCCTATATCCACTAATACTCTTTGAACCATCGTCGGGCTAAGCACGGCCGCGATCACCAATGTGTGAGTATCGTTGTTAATAATTTCTCTTGTTAGCCCTATATAGGTCTAGGCTAGTAATAAGGCTTGGGAAATCTTATGTTAGCCCACGAGAAGTATGCAAGTCCAAAGTGAAGTATGCAAATAGGAATTCGAATCCAAGTTCAAGAGAATATGCATGTTCACGATGTCAACTTTCAAGAGGTGATGTGCATGTTATAGATATCTCGTAAAAGTACACAAGAAAGTCATATATAGGTCATAAATCCCTTCAAATATCTTTATTCACATGTAATATGCTATGCTAGGTTTATTATACAACAGACTCTAGAAATCCCCAAATTCAATTTTGGGTTACAACTTTAGAAATGTAAGAAAGGCGGTGAGAAGAATTCCTCTTTCCATGAAGCCATTGGGTTCATATTTATAGGGTGGAGATAGACAGCATAGCTGCCACATGTCCTTAGCATCATTTTCCTTGCATCCTTCATTGTGTTGTCGACATACGACAACATTCTTCATATTGATGTCTTATGGCATCCCTTTACACATTGATGATTTACGACATCCTTGCCATAATGATGATTCGCGACATCATTTTTTATTCTAATGAAATATGGTATCATCGTTACATTGATGATTTACAATATCATTTTAAGAACCGATGATATGTGTCGTCTTTGGAAACTGTTGGTATCAATATCTCTTACACCCTTTGAAGTTCAACATCCATTGCCTAGTTAGAGTTGCTTTATAGCATTTAGTGTAGTAAAGGCTCGACGTTCGCTATTGAATCAAAAGCCCGATATCCTCCTTTGTTCTTAGGCATTCAGTATCTTTAAATGGTACCGCACTCTTCCTTTGTTACATGCGTTTCACCATCATGTTGTAGAATTTTGATATCTTCTAAGCTATAGAGATTCAATATCCTTTGGACTACAATGATTTGATAGCTCCTTGTTGTTTGGCGTTCATTATCCCTATCATTATTTAGAAGTTTGATACTCTCCTGGTTGCTAGATAGCGCTTATCGCATTTTGAGTTCCCCTTCTTGTTAGTGGTTTGATACCCTTGCAAGCTCTTGTCTGGGTCTTCAATATCCCTTCTTTTAACCGCTTAGTTAGATGTTCCATATCTCAATTTGTAGATGTTTGGTATCTTCATTTGTAGTAAGTAGTAAAATATGCCCCTAGTATAGAAGAAATATTGACTTTTCAAGTTAACACCTTGATATTTATGTTGTCGCCTATTGGCTTTCCAACTAGATCTTGATCGTTTATTCAAACTGAGATCCATGGCTCTCTTTGCTCTTATTTTCTTCTATAGATACTCGCCTTCCTCTTCTTCAACCTCTTTACCTGCAAACTAAATTCGAGAGAATAATTTTAGTTTTGAGTTTCACTTAAAAATTTCGATTCCCTTTAGCATCCAAGCTAAATCTTAAGGTTTGACTTCTATCCTTAATCGATTTAAAGGTTTTTTTAAACGAGGGTTTAACTAATTGGGCATTTTTACCAATCTTTGGGATTGAATCAAAGCAGTAAACTCAATATAATTCTGAGATATTTAGTATTTAGGTTTAAATGATGTTTGTGGTGTTTTTCTTAACTGATTGACTGAAGTTCGACAACCGCCACAAATTTGGAATCCTTTTAGATATCCAGTAACTTTTTAGAGTCTTGATAATAATAAAGTCAGCATCTTTTTAAGGTTTCAATACTCAATTAAGAATTTGACTAACCTATTAAAAAATCAACATTCTTTAGAAGAATTGATAACTTGCCGCTAAATAATCCTTGGTTTTCGAAACTATTAGGCTTTTGAAATTCGACATCTAAATTGATGTTTGATATCTTCCCAAGGTTCCAATTTCTAGTTATTGTTTCGACCATCAATTAAAGGTTTGGTATCGTTTTAGGAATTCGATAAGTTGTTTGAAAGATTGTTGTTTTGATTACAGATTCAATAACTTCATAGCAAGCCATTATCCCTATATAATTTCGACAACTACTTAAAGGGTTGATATATGGGTTATAAACTCTATATCATGTTTAAATTCGATATGCCTTCATGAGTTTGAAAAGTGATTATTACATCGTAGGCTTATAAGCTGTTTAGACATTCGAGACCTTACCATTAAGAATTGAATAACTTTCAATTAACCAAGTATTCGTTAGTTAAGCATTTAGTTGTTTATCTTGGCATCTTTTAATAAAATATGCAATACTTCCCTGATTTTGTGTAATATCATCTGGCTGATAAATGGATAACAAGAATTTTGATAAATGCTTCGAGCCTTCTCCTTTTTAAAAAGGGAGATTTTAAGCAGGCTCAATCCTTCATAGCTACTCAGGATGAGGTGGATACCATCCTTCAATAATTCAGAATTGTAAACATAGAAACCATGGCCATTGGTCCATCTGGTACGATAGATAATCCTCCAAATATATTCTTTGTCTTCTCTCCAATCCACATATGGCATCCAGGCTACCTTCCTTTTCCTGAATTTCTTATATGGTTCTTGGAAAATCTAGGTAAAGCTCTAATTCAACTAACTCTTAATTTGTACACTTATTTGAGTTGCCTGGAAATACTTGCTAGGGAGGCCAACCTCCCTTCACTTGGTGCTGAAACTCTCCATTCATAGGCAAGCTCTGTAAAAGTAAAAGGGAAATTGGAGGGTTATATATATCATCTCCTTCCTCGGCTGAAGAGCTTGGTTACTAACATGATCGACAAAGTGAGGGATTGGGAGAACCAATTCTTTTACATCAAGTGTTACACTTCTCGAATCAATGGGTCCTCTTGTATTCCCGGTAAGTTTTATTACTTCCCATTGTGTATATTATATTCCACTTTTTCTTACGACAACTGTTCCTTTTCATATTTTTCTTCTAAAGGGATTGATCCTTCCATCGCTACTATCATAAGTGCCTTGATCGAGGCTTTTAAGAATATAGGTAACAGGTCTCCTCATTAATGGGTAAAGTTGGGACCCTGCAGAGTCAGATGATTGATATTGTAGTGGAAAGGGACGAAGCTATTCTCGTAAAGAACAAACTTGTCTTCTCCCTTGAGGAAGAGAAAAAAGCCAAATGATTACTTGAAAAGATGATGAAAATAGAGCTTGAGCAGGCCAATAAAGAGAAGGCTGAAATGGCTAAAGAGATAAAATCTCTGGAAAGCTAGTCGGATACTAGAGACACCACTCTGGTCTATGCTAACAACGTCATAAAGGATGCTAAAAAGAAAGTTACTTTCTTCCTTGATCAGGCTCTTACAAAAATAACAGAGAAGTATCATGAAGATGCCTTATTTGTTGCATACAATGACTACATTGGCAGCTGCCTCGATTTGGACTTTCTTCCCTCCCAGACTTAAATGACAAATTTAAGAGAAAGTTTGGTCTTACGTTAAGGAGAGCTTAGGGATCACTTCAAGAAGAATTTTGTGAAGAAGAAACTGTTGATCCCAAGAAGCTATTATCTTTTGATGACCCTCCGCTTGAAGGGGGCAAAGACTTTTATGAAGAAGATGATAATAATAACGATGATGATCATGATCATGATCATGATCATGATGGAGATTATAGTAGCAAGGATCCGGAAGACCAAGACATAGAGGCAATGGATCGGGTGGTCATGACTCGTCTGCCCATGATGTAGACTTTCCCGACTTACTCGATCTTTAGTGTGCTTCACAGGAAAATATCCCTCTAAAAGATGCTGCTTCCCTCAGTCATCAGCCGAAGGAGAAGGCTCAAGTCCCGGCTTCTTAGGTGCCGGTCATGTAAGTATGGAATTTATTATTTAAATGCCCAAAATTATTTGTCAGCCTTTAACTAATAAGTTTATCACTTTAGTTAAGGAAAAGATCCAAATATTACTATGAGACTCTATATGAAAAGAGCAAGAGGGAGGTGCATCGATTGAATAGAGAACTTGAAAGGGTAATCGACGAGCACAAAAGTTATCTGATAAGTATCGGTACCTTTCTGTTTATGCCGCGCGGTTAAGGAACTTCAGAGAAAAACGAGTAACCCTATTATTGTAAAAGTCTTGCCTTCATTGGGAGAGAATCATAAGAGAAAATGCAGAGCTAACTACTCTCTTTTGGATGCTCATTGATGATCGGGATACTTTTGTGGAGTTCCTCTACAAAATACCCTAGAAATGTTCTTACTAATTTTTCTTTCTTAAGAGAAAAGAGTAGGGGTTTGCTCAGGCGTTTTCATAGTAGATATTTGGATGAGCATAGAACTGATCCTCATCTTGGAGAATGCTGGAATCTTCCTAGGGTTACGATCGTTCCTCTTTCCCAAAACACACTTCCTCCCGAGAAAGTTCAATGTAACAAAAAGATATTTACTTCTAAGTTTTACAAAGGATCATTATTGTACGAACTCAAATGATTTTGTTTTTAATGTGTAATTCAAACAGTTTTATGGATTTTAGTGTTTCCATTTCTCGTTTCTTTGTAACTTAGCTTATTTCTCATAAACCATACGGATTAAGGAGTTATCGGATAGTATAGTTTCCAGGGAACTCTTGAGTAAATTAACCAAATTAAAGAGGGATTTTAAAGAGAAACCGTTAATTCTTAAAACCTCTCGGCTAGTGAAATATTGTTTTCTCGGAGATCTCTAGGAAGTTTACACATGGTTTTATCACTTTTGCTTTGATTTCTTAGGTGATGAAAAGGATAGATTTTTTAAGGAGATGTGAACTAATTATGCTAAATTGTTATGTGGTGAAGTTAGTTCTTTGGCTGAGAAATGGGACTATCATCCATTCTCACTAGTTAATACCCCTCCAGGGTTTATTGTTCCTTTTTATGCTACCGTTCCTATGTCTATAGGTTTCACTCAAAAAGGCCTAAACTGCTGTCTTTGAACTTTAAGAATATATATATATATATAACTTGTATTGTTAATGTAATTTGAATTTGCTTGTGCTTGTAAACCTTCTGGTTGTTAATAAAGAATGCATTTACTTGTGTAGTCAACGTTTGAACTTAGCAGTCCAAATCTCCTTTCCCGATTGGATAATATTACAGCGAAGATAAGGTCGGTCATCGAGGAGAAACAGTCTTCTCAAGATGCTTCAACTTTATTGTTTCTAGGTAACCCAGATGCACAAAAATGGAATAAAAAGTATTATCAATTGAAATTTACTTGAGTAGTATAAAAGAGATGATTTCCAACTTATAGGAAAAGATTAAAGAGAAAGATAGAGAAATCCTAGAGCTGAAAGGGGACATGAGTGCGTAGGATCCATCTGAACTTTCAGTCCAAAGAATTGATGCTGACGTGGAAATTGCCCGACTACATCAAAAGGTAATGGATCTTAATGTAGACTTATTGAAAAGCCAAGTATCCTATCAATCCTTAGAACACATTGCAAGTTGAGGTGAATCCAGCCTTCCTACTCTTACTCCTTTGATTGGAAAAGAATAATTTTTTGCTTTGTTGAACCCACCTTTGAGTTTAGATAATGGTGAAATCTCTAAATGGAGTCAAAGAGTTAGATATGAATACATCCAATTCTTGAACAAGCAATGCGATGACAAAGTTTCTCAATATCTTAGCAATTATCAGGGTGAGTTAAAGAAATGTGAGCGCTCTTGAACAGAAGGTTAAGCAATTAAAGAGCGAAATTCAGACTTTAAAGAGAGAAAATAAGGTGCTCAATCGTGCATTGGAAATTCAAGTTGGTTCAATTGACGATGCGAATAATATTCGAAAGAAAGAAAAGAAGCTTAAGAAACTTTTTGATGTGGCAATTCGTCACACTATTGAACCTTTTGTGGCCATGGAAACTTTAAAAGAGGAGGGGCAGAAACTTGACACTTAATGAAGAATCGCTTATGAGTTTTTGGACAGATTTCCCTTTTGGCTACCCTTTGGTACTTATAATTCTTTTATATAATATGTAAAAGAGACAGATTTGTACCTAAATGATTGTTACCTTGAATGAACTTTGTATTCTTCTTTTTGAATTTGTTGAATGGTCTGAAACATACAACTCATTTTCCAGAGCTTGAATATGATACATAACCTTTGGTTGAGTATTAGTTTGTCTTCTTAATATAAACCCTGTCATTAAAACCTAAAATCTATTTTGGCAAGAGATTAGTAACTTATTTAATCAAAAGTTCGAGAGAACTCTTCCTTTATTTAACAGAAAATTAGAAATCCGTCTAATAACAAAAATTCTCGTTATTAGAAAACTTGAAGTCCGTTTTAGGAGAACTTAATTTAGCACTTTGAGGAGTGAAGTTTTTAATAACTTCGCATTTTGGCCTTATCGCCTAGAAATTTGGAGCTTGACGTTTGAAGCTTTAGTCTCGAAGAGTAGATACTTGGAAATCCATCTAGTAATTATGATTTCTTCTGTATTAAAGATTATAAATTGTTTGGTTATAATATCGTTTAGATAGAAAATCATAAATCCATTTGACAATAACTTGAATAGGAGACCAAAAAACGATCTAGCAATGATTTTGAAGTAGAAGACTAGAAAACCATATTATTTGAACTGAAGACCAGAAATTGATCTAATAATAATACCATAACTTGATCTAAATATAAGACCAAATATTCGTCTGGTATTAATTTAAAATTCCATTTGATAAGAAGATCAAAAAAATTCCGATATCAAGTCCAAAATTCTATCCAATAAGAGAACTAGAAATCTGATTATTAACAGAGATTTCCATTGTTTAGAAATCTTCATTATTAAAAGATATTCCCATTATTTAGAAATCATGATTATTAACGGAGATTCCCATTATTTAGAAATCCTAAATTCTAATATAGAAATCATAGATTGAAAGAATACGTTACTTCGAAGAATGAAGCCCCGGGCTCGGGTAATAAGTCATAGTCTTTTAGATATTACTATCCGACATCAAAATTATCACTTTTGCATGATATATAGCTTTTGATCCTTCCTTTGAATGTTGCTTTAACTTTGCCTTGGTGTGGAACTAAATATGTTTGACTATTCTACCTCTAGAAGATTTCCTTTGCATTTGACTGATCTTCCTCTAAAAGACTACCTCAATTCTTCTTCAGGACAAAGTTTGATTTGCTCTTGTATTCGATTGATCTTCCTTTAGAAGAGTGCCCTTTACTACTCTTTGGGTAGTGATTTAGGCTTTGATTGATTTTCTTTGTTACCCTATTTAGGTAATGATCTGAACTTTGATCAAACCCCTTATCACTATCTTATGTGATGGTTTAGATTTTGGTCGGTGCATTTGGTTAGCTATCCTGAGCAGAACCAATGTTTTGCCCGTCCTCCTTTTAGGAGGCGCTCCAATCAGGCCTTATAGATGGAACTAAAGGACAGTTCGTGCTTTGGCCAGGCCATCTTAGGCGGGACCAAAGGCTTACTTCATCCTCCCTCTAAGAAGCATTTTAGACAAGCCTTATAGGCGGGACTGAAGGCTGATCGGTGCTCTTGATAGGCCATCTTAGGCGGGACCAAAGGCTGACTCTGTCCTCCCTCTAGGAGGCGCTCTGGTCAGGCCACATAAGCAGGACCGAAAACATGCAGTGCTCTAGCTAGGCCTTATAAGCGGGACCAGAGGCTTATTTTGACCTCCCTATAGGAGGTACTTTGACCAGGCCATCTTGGCGGAATCAAAGGCTTTTCCCTTTATTTTATAAATCCTCTTTATGAAGCACTTTTCTTTATTGGTTACTTGTTCTATGTAGACACATTTTCCTTTAGCTTAAATTTTGCTAATAAACTCTTAAAGCTCTTCTTTTCCCAAGAAATTCTCAATCATTCCTTTTAGAGCTCGATATTGATTGGTTTCATGTCCATTCCTTCGGTGATATTGGTAATAAGCACCTCCGCGATTCCTTTCATTTCCTGGCTGCTTCATCTTTGAAGGCCAATAGTTTAGTCATCCTTATTTAGGAGGTAGATATCTTCAGAGGATATGGTAAGGGAACGAAACCTTGAAGATCGGAAATTTCTAAAGCATTGTTCTCTTTGCTCCTGCTTGATTCTCATGTACAATTGGATTGGTACATTTGCATCATATAAGTTTTCTCTTTAAAGATTCTCGAGTTTTGATTGGTGTAGGGGGATGATCAATTATTTCCTTCCACCTTTCGGCAAATTAATCAAAATTGCTTGTTATTTATTTTTCAGATATAGTTCCTTTGGAATTGGAATTGTATAGCCCTTCTCATTTTTAGGAACAAACTATCTGCTTTCGTGTTTTTCTTTCCAAACATGGAATGATAACCATGGATAGGCGCCGGGCCTATATGGAATGGATTTAATCTCCACTTATCGGGATTATAAGGAATCACTTGTCTCTTTTCTTCCATGATTTGTAGTGCTAACATCCTTAACACTTGTTCCTCATGAAACCGAGGGTCAAAAGTGATTTGATAGATTTTCCTAACTACCTAAGGTTTAGAAGATCCTTGTTCTGAGATAGTTATTATATTGTCCAAAGAAGGTTATGCAAGGTTTGGAGAGTTCCTTTATGGAATATGCAGGTTGGTATAAATCATCTATTCCATATATATGCAGGTCAAGGAAAATCCAATATGAGATAAGCAGAAAGACGGAGGTTTGAGCCCTCCTTCTAGCGTCAAAAATGCTAACAATTTTTCTTGTTAACCCTAAATAGGTCTAGGCTAGTAATAAGGCTTGGACAATCTTATATTAGCCCATGAGAAGTATGTAAGTCCGAAGTGAAGTATGTAAATAGAAATTCGAATACAAGTTCAAGAGAATATGCATGTTTATGATATCGACTTTTAAGAGGTGATGTGCATGTCATAGATATCTCATAAAAGTACACAAGAGAGTCACATGTAGGTCATAAATCCCTTCAAGTATCTTTATTCGCATGTAATATGCTATGCCATATTTATTATACAAGTCCTTATGTGCAAAAGTCATCAAAATACAATAGGCTCTAGAAATCCCCAAATTCAATTTAGGGTTGTAATTTTAGAACATAAAAGTGGTGGGAAGAATTCCCCCTCCATGAAGCTAATGGATTCGTATTTTTAGAGGTGGACATAGGCGGCATAGCTGCCATATATCCTTCGACATCATTGTTTTCTCGGCATCGTTCATTATGTTGTCGACATGCGGCAACATTCTACATATTGATGTCTTACGGCATCCTTCTACATATTGATGATTTATGACATCCTTGTTATATTGATGATTTACGACATCATTTTTTATTCTGATAAATATGGTATCCTCATTTATATTGATGATTTATGATATTATTTTAAGCATTGATGATATGCGGCATATTTGATAACTTTGGAATTTGATATCTCTTACACCCTTTGAAGCTCAACATCCATTTCCTGGTTAGAGTTGCCTTACAACATTTAGTGTAGTAAAGGCTCGACATTCGCTATTGAATCAAAAGCCCAATATCCTTATTTGTACTCAGGCAATCAGTATCTTTAAATGGTACTGCACTCTTCGGTTCCTCTGTTTCATGATTTTCACAATTCTGTTATAGAATTTCAATATCTTCTGAGCTATAGGGATTCGATATCCTTTGGACTACAATGATTCGATAACTCCTTATTGGTAGGCGTTCGTTATCCTCATCATTATTTAGAAGTTTGATACTCTCCTGGTTGCTTGATAGCGCTTATCGCCTTTTGAGTTTCGCTTCTTGTTAGTGGTTCGATACCCTTGCATTCTCCTGTCTAGATCTTCGATATCCCTTCTTTTAACCCCTTAGTTAGATGTTTTATATCTCCATTTGTAGATGTTTGGTATCTTCATTTGTAGCAACAATTACTTTCCATGCAAGTCCTTATTGTTGAATGTGATTTTTGCCTCTTCTCGGCAAAGTGTCTTAGCATCGCGCTCCTCATTTATAGTGTACACGAACCCTTTTCCATTCTTCAAAGATTTGGCATACCTCACCATTTCGGCCCAATTCTTATTAATGATGTAGGACTCTCCAGTATAGTATTAATCACCATCCTTCCATTATTTACGTGAATAGTACTACTTCCTTCCTCTCTTTATGGTGTGGTGATTGCCTTAGTGATTGACATACAAGGGTTGGAGGACCATTGAGATTCTTAACAAATCATTGCAGCTTCTTTTTCCTTATATTTTCGTCAATAAGGTCATGCATGTAGTGGCGCTCATTGGTATCGTGTTTGTGGAATTCGTGGAAACGACAATGTTTCCTAGGGTTCAAACCAACTTCTGTCTCTATTCTTGGTTGTGACCTCTTGTATTTCAACTCTGCCTTAGTTGCTAGATAGATGTTCTTTATAGTATTAATTATGTCCGTATAAGCATCGAACTTTAGGCTAAAACTTTTATGTTCCACTTTCTTTCCACCCGATCCACCCTAATTACTGTCCTTCTTCTCAGCAAAGTCATGTCCATTTCCCTTCACCGTAGAATTCACACCGCTATGTGAATTCTCAACTCTAGTTGTTATATCGGCTGTCTCTTTGAAGCAGCATCTTCCAACCTCGTGTACTTTTCCACTTCATAGAAGAACTCCTGCAAAGTGGTTTGTTTCTCCTTCATTAATCTCCTAGAAAACTTTTTTCTTGGGTGCACCACATAAGGTCATTAAGGCAAGCCTTTTCGTCCATCTTCTGAACTCCAACTGTTGCGACGTTATTTCGAGCTAGGTACCGTCACGGCGACTCATCCTCTCTTTACTTTACATCAGATAATGAGTATGCATCTTTTGGTTGTTCAACATGTACTCCGAATTGACTAATATACTTCTCCTTTACATCACACAAGAATGAATTGATCCCAGTGGTGATGTAACATCCCGTATCTTGAGGCCCGAAGCTAAATGCTAAAGATGCTGCAGTCATCTATAGTATTAACTTCCGATGACAAAATACAGTAATGTTAATGGTATCAATAATATCAGAAGCACTTGAATATAAAATAAAATCAACATAGATTTAAAACAACTTTTCAAATTACATTTCAAATCAATATTTCATATTCAGATACATAATCCCAAAACGATTCCCAAGTTTTGATCAAATATAATTATTACAAATTACGCCAAGAGCGACATATAAAGATGCCCCCTTAGATGATCAGAGTACTAAATAGACATATCAGACTTAATACATCACAGGAGAAATAAAACAAAATAGCTCCTATATAGCTAGCTTTGCCTCTGCACGTCTTCGGAAGCTTATTCGTCCAACCTACTAAACCTGAAAAACCTTAACTCTCTATCTACTCAAATTATATTTTGAGCACCTCAGAGTTTAAGGGGAAAACATAAACTTCGAGTCAGACATAAAGCCTGTTGTGAATAATACTATTACATCTCGGTTATCTGATATTAAGTGATTCCTTGCCGCTTAGCAGAATGCGTTTCCCCTCACTAATATCTCTTTTAAAATATATCTTTTGCAAATCAGAATTCTACAATCAAACTGATTAAAGCAATAAAAGCAATATCATATATGCACATACATCAGGTAATTAATGACTATCTGTTCAAAAATCTAGTTTTGTTTGGCTAACTATTAACCATTGGCTGACTCAGGCCTACCAGACATAATCAATTATCTAACATCTGTTAGACACACTATTGGGCTATTTGCCCTTTACTATCTTCTTCTAAGGTCAACTGAACCTAATGGTTTTGCGGGCTCACCAATAACCTATCTCCTCTCTGTATATTCCTTTCGGTGTGTAACATCATTTTAGTCCTACCTGTAACAAAGCCCTACACACTAGAATTTTGGACTTATATTAGCTAGGGGCTTATTAGCTAAAGTATAGGGCGCGGCCCAATACCAGTCTCATCTGGTATTCTAATATCTGAGTCATTTACTTAGGGTTGACTACCCATCAAAGTTTTCTTGAAAACATTTCTTTCAAATTGATTTAACCCTTTAAATCATACTTAAAAATAAAAATATACTCTTTGCTTTACTTAAATATCTTTGCCATAATATATGCTTTACAAAAAACAATGTTGATGAAATATAATGAGATTATCTATCCCTCCAAAGCAAGTTAAAAACTCTTTTTAACATAAAAGATCTTAGGCTATAAAGCCAAGGTAAACCATTCAAAATCTTTGCTTAAAAACTTTAAACATATCTTTCGAGTCCATTGAAAGTACCCCTTTCAAAATAAGTTAACTACTATACCTTGAAACACTAGGCCAAAAGGCCAAAACATACCTTTCGAAATCATTGAAGGTGTCCCTTTGAAAGCTTTATAAAACCTTAGACATCCTCTTTTCAAAACCTTTTAAAACTTGCCTTTCGAAAGCATTGCAAACCTTCCATTTAAAGACTCAATTAAACCTTTCGAAAACATTAGGGTACCACCCCTTCGAAACCTAAATTACATACCTTTCGAAAGGATTAAAATTCCTTGTTTAAAACAAACCTTTTGAAAGCATTGGGTCCAAGTAAAAGTTTGTGGAACATAGCTTCGAAAAAATTTAAAACCATTCCTTTCGAAACCTTTGGGTTTAATTTTCAATAGAATAAAGGGTCTTCAAAGAACTGGGGCGAAAGCAACTCTTTCGAAAGCATTATTCCTAAGAAAAAGTAAGTGGATGGTTTCGAAACCAACCCTTTCGAAACCTTTGGGTTTAATTTTCAATAGAATAAAGGGTCTTCAAAGAACTGGGGCGAAAGCAACTCTTTCGAAAGCATTATTCCTAAGAAAAAGCAAGTGGATGGTTTCGAAACCAACCCTTTTGAAAGCATGGAGAAGCGGCTTTATAGTAAAAATGAAGGCGCCCTTTCGAAACCATTGTTTAAAGGCAATAAGAAAAGCTGCCTTAACTAGGTCGAAAGGTAGAATGCAGCAGCTAGGTTTCGAATCCTTTCGAAAGCTTGTTTTAAAGTAAAAAGGCAGCAACCCATTCGAAAGCCTTCTCGTATAAACAAAAGCAATTGGACTAAGTCGAAAGCTAATATAACCCCTTCGAAAGCATCCCTTATAAATAGAAGATAGTTCAAAGTTTACAAGTGCAACTTTTACCCCTTCGAAAACTTGGTTTCGACAGTATACCTTCCACCTTTCTCCAATCCACTACGTACCAATGAGTTGATACCATGTGTATTGGTTTCGACATGGTCAGGGGCGGAAGTATGGAGTCGAAAGCTTGCAAGGAAGTGGCGAAGTAGTAAATATTATCAAAACTGTTTTATAGCTATCTAAAGTATTGCTTTTCAACTAACTTCCCATATTTGTCAAAATACTATTGGTTGCCAATTCTTTTTCAAAAATATTTTCTAAAAGTGCTGCCGAATACAGCAATTAACAATTTAAAACATTTTACAAATTGTCTCTTCTCCTTTTATAAACATATAAACATTTAAGTCCCTAACTTAAATAATTTTATATCTTTAATAAAATACTTAGGAAAATTCTCCAAAAATTTCTATAAATCAATTTTAATATGTTTTCTAACATATTTAAATTTCTGACCTAAAGCTAACATATAATAGTCGAAAATAATTTAAACCCAATTTAGCCATTTTCTTTACTAGAAAATTCATAATAAATCCACAACAAATTAGAAAATTATGAAACTTGAAATCCATCTCTAAAATAATGTTTCTAACCTTATATCAAAAATGCTAGCCATTTGGATGTCATTTAATAGGTTTTTCAAATCAAATCTTGTCATAAAATCTATATGAAATAACATAAATCATCAATAAGCATATATATATATATATCCATTTAAACAATCAAAACATGGCATTTTCTTGCAAAGTAAATTCGGATCTTATCTAGAAACCAAAAACAATAAAGATGAGATGTAATCTATTATTCACCTTAGCTTGATTGTTAAGAAGGTTGAGATTTGCTCTTGAATTGATTTGATTAAGCTTCCTACTTGAGTCCTTACTTATCTTCCTTTAGATTACTTCTAATGGTGGCCGGTTAAGCTCTAGGTTTAGTTTAGTTTGTGAATGTTGTAAATGAAATTGGAATAAGGGTTTAGGGTATAAGAATACAACTTATTCCCATTTTTCCCTTATCTTATTACCTTTACTTACTTCATTTTAATTCTCTTTGGCTTTAGATTAATTAGGCACGGCTACACTATGATCATACAAATCTCAATCCCTTAACCATTTACATTATTTCATTTAATTTATCTAATTAAATGTCCTAAATAATGTTAATCAAAATTAGGGTCGTTACAAACTCCCCTCCTTAAAGAATTTCATCCTCGAAATTACGATAAGTACTCATAACAATCAATCATAAAAGTAAAACATACCATGAAACAAGTCAGGATAAGTATCTCTAGTCCCACTCTCAGTTTCCCAAGTACAATCTCTCTCGTCGCACTCTACTGGACTTTGACTAATCCGACTGTCTTGTTTCTTAGTCTCTTCTTATCTCTTGCGACTATACGAACTAGATTTCTAACTATAGTCATATTCGGTTCCACTACTTAATCATCTAACATGGTCGGTGCAATAATAGCTTCTGGATCTCGAATACACTTCCTTAGATGAGATATATGAAAAACACTGTGGACTCCTGCCAAACTGTTCGGTAACTCTATTCTATACGCGATTTTCCTAACACTTTCTACAATAGGAAATGATCCAACAAATCTTGGTGCCAATTTTCCTGATTTCTTGAATCTGAGCACACCTTTCATCAGTGATACCTTGACAAAAACATGATCTCCAACTGAGAACTCTAAGTCTTTCAATCTCTTATCAGCGTAACACTTCTGCCTAGACTAAGCTTTTTTCATTCTAGTTCTAATTAAATCAATCTTTTCTACAGCTTCCCTAACCAGATCTGGATCAAGAACTAACCTATCCCCGGTCTCTAACCAACAAACGAGAGATTTGCATGGCCTTCCATACAAAGCTTCAAGTAGTGCCATCCCTATACTAGTCTGATAACTGTTGTTATACGAAAACTCGACTAAGTGTAGGTGGTCTTCCCACTATCTCCCAAAGTCTAGCACACAAGCTCTTAAAAAATCCTCTAAGATTTTGTTAACTCTTTCCGTTTGCCAATCTATCTGCGGATGGTAAGCAGTACCCATCTTGAGCTTGGTATCTAAAGTCTCCTGTAGACTCTTCCAGAACTCGCTAGTGAATAAAGAATCTCTATCACTTACTATACTACTAGGAATTCCATGCAGTCTAACTATATTCTTCATGAATAATTTTTTCAAAAAAGATGTCGTCCTGGTTGACTTAACTGGAATGAAATGGGCACTCTTGGTCAACCTGTCCACTATGACCCATATACTTTCATTTCCTCGATTCGACTTTGGCAACCCATCTATAAAATCCATTGAGATAGAATCTCATATCCAGATTGGAACATCCAAAGGCTGAAGCAACCCACTTGGTTTCTGATGTTCGGCTTTTACCTATTGACAGTTCAAACACTGTTTCACCCATAAGCCTACATCCCTCTTCATGCCTTCCTAGAAGAAACTTCTTTTCATGTCCTAATACATCTTAGTTCCTCCCGGATGAATAGTGAACTTTGAATGATGGCATTCTCCAAGAACTTCCTTCCTAATGTTTCCCACATTTGGAACACATAACCTTCCTTTCTTCCTCAACCACCCATTCTGGTCAAGACTGAAATCTTTTAACTCATCGCTCTCCGTTCCATCCCTTAACTTTTTGATCCGTTCAGCTAATATTGGATCCTCCCCTTACTTAGAAGCGATCTTTTCGATCATTACAGGTCGAACTTCTAAACATGACAACATAGCAGTTTCCTTACTAGATCTAGCTCTAGATCCCCACTGTATTTTGCATGTAATCAATGCTTCCAAATCTTTCCACTCAGTTATCATTGCCAATACAGCATTCTGATGTTTCCTGCTAAGTGCATCTGCAACATTGTTGCCTTTTTCTGGTGTGTACTCAATAGCAAAGTCATAAGTGGCTAAAAACTCTAACCACCTCTGCTATCTCATATTCAACTCCTTTTGAGAGACTAGATATCTCAAGGACTAATGATCCGTATACAACTCGAATCTTTTTCCCAAAAGGTAATGTCTCCACACCTTCAATGCAAAAATTAGCGCAGCCAATTCCAAATCATGAGTTGGATATCTAACCTCATGTGGTCTAAGCTATCGAGAAGCATAGGCAATCACTTTACCACTTTGCATTAACATAGCTCCTAATCCTGTTACACATGCATCTGTGTACACCACTAAGTTCCGATTTCTTTTTGGAACAACTAACACATGTGCATTTGTCAATGAGTGTTTCAGCTTCTGGAATGCCTCCTCACACTTATCGGTCCAGACAAATTTCACATCTTTCTGAGTTAGCTTAGTCATTGGTGTCGCTATCCACAAAAAATCCTTAATGAATCTCTGATAATACCCAGCTAATCCAAGAAAGCTCTTTATCTTAGTCACCGTCTCGGGTCTCTTCCAATTATTCACCGCCTTGATCTTAGCTGGATCTACTAACAACCCTTTTTCTGAGACTACATGATCAAGAAACTTTACTTCTTTCTTCCAGAAATGACACTTTGAGAATTTCGCTTTCAGTTGATGCTGCCTCAATGTCTCAAGCACCACTCTAAGATAAACTTCATGCTCTCTTTCATCTTTAGAGTATACCAAAATATCATCTATGAATACCAACACAAACTTATCCAAGTGCTCTTGGAAAACTTGGTTCATCAAATCTACGAAGAATGCTGGCGCATTAGTTAATCCGAACGGCATTACTAACCATTCGTACGATCCATATCGGGTTCTAAACGCCATCAAAGGAATATTATCCTCAACCACTCTAAGCTGACAGAATCCTATTGCCAAATCCAATTGGAAAAATACTTTGGCTTCACTCAACTGGTCGAACAAATCGTCAATTCTAGATAACGGATATCGATTCTTTATCGTCTTCTCATTCAACCTATGATAAACGATACATAACCTTAACGATCCGTCCGGTTTCTTTGCAAACACTATGACTGCTTCCCAAGGCGAACTGCTTGGTCTTATAAAAAATTTACTTTCTAAATCCACCAATTGCACCTTTAATTCCTTTATCTCGGTAGGTGTCATTCTACTTGGCAATCTACTCACCGATTCTGCTCCTGGTACTTAATCTATCTGAAACTCAATAGCTCATTTCTGTGATAGTCCTATCATAGGCTCAAAGACATCTACGAATTCTCTAACAACAAAAACTCAATCAACTCATCTTCTACCTCCATAACACCCAACAAAGCATTAACCACAAAACTAGGGTTTTCTACGCAGTATATAATTCTATCACTATAATAAGGGTGTCTAAGCGATATTTCCTATCATGGCAAAATATTCTAGCATCGTATTTACTTATTCAATCCATAACCAAAATAATTTTGAACCCTACGAAATCAAACACATGCAAACTGCAAACAAATGTATGACCAAATAATTCAAACTCTAACTGGTCACACTTTATTCCAAGTGTCGCATAACCTCCTATTGGATTCACAACCTTTTAAGGAAGTAACTAGGTATGAGGTTTCTAGGTTAAGCTTATCTACCTAACAATGAGATATAAAAGAATGTGATGCACCAGTATCAAATAGAACTCTAACTAATACACCATGAATCAAAAGCGTACCTCCCAATATAGCTTTTCCCTTCTCCTCTGCTGTTGGTCTCAAGGTAGCTGGCTCCAATGCAAACACTTTGCCTTTTCCATCCTTTGATGGCTCCTTGCACGGGTTCTTATAACATCCAATTTGATCGCAGTTGAAATAACTCCTTTTTTGTCAGTAGCTTTCTTCCCTTTGCCTGTCCGGCACTCATGAGCATAGTGTCCCTTCTTATCACACTTATAATAGATAACTTCTGTCTTTCCCTTCTTGGCAGGTCCACTCTTCTGAGCACCCTTCTTATGGAAAAACTTCTTCTGGTTTTGTCCTTCTTGAGCTCCACTTGCCTTATTACCCTTAAGAAAAGCAAGCATCTCTTCCTGCCTCAAAGCTATCTCAACAACTACATCACACGGATCTCTAATATGCGATAATGTGACCTTAGCAAGCTCAGGCTTCAACCCACGGATGAACTTCTCATTCCTTTTGATAACAGTATCAACTGTAGCGTATTCATATCTTGATAGCTCCTCAAATCTGGTCGCATACTCAAGCATAGTCATATCTCCCTACTCCAACTCAGCAAACTTCCTAAGCAGAGTTGACTTTGCAATCTTCGGCATAAATCTTTCTTCAAACCTCCTCCTGAACTCAGCCCAAGTCATAGTCTCCTCATTGAATCCAACCATAACACTGTTCCACTAGTACAGTGCTGCTTCCTATAATTGCCTAGAAGCAAGCCTCCTTTTCTACTCATCATTGAGCCCCAAATCAAAACAAATCCCCTCACAATGAAGTAACCTGTTCTCCACTTCAATTGTGTCTTCGGTCCCGATAAACGGTTTTTCTCCCAACCTAGCATAATCTCTACTCAATACTGCATAGTTATTGACCACTGGAACTCCTCGATTTCCTCCTTCAGCATTTCCTCCAACTAAACCCACAGCAACTCTAGCCTGCATCATGTTAATGAAGAATTGATACATAGCTCCCATATCAACTTGCGGCATTCCAGCACCTACATTATCAGCTTATGCCTGACCTGTATTCCTCCTAGTGTTTGGTCTGACATTTCCATTGGTTGTGGTGCTTCCTCCACCTAGGTTAACTCTTCCACTTCTAGCATCCATATCTTACATCCTTAAAATATGCATTCGAGTCTTTGTAAGATACAGAGGAATAGCCTAAGAGAGATGGGAGAATAAAGATAAAATGTATACTTGTATATAGCAAATACAAGTACATTACTATAGAGTTATCCCATATCCCAATCTTTTCTCCAATTCCTTAGGATTATGTTTTCAAAATCATTTTAAGTTTGAAACTTCTATTAAGTTTTTCATAAACCTATGCTCTAATACCAAACTGTAACATCTCCTATCTTGAGGCCCGAGGCTAAGCGCTACAGATACTGCAGCCATCTATAGTATTAACTTCCGGTGATAAAGTACGATAATGCTAATGGTATCCATAATATCAGAAGCTCTTGAATATGAAATAAAATCAACATAAATTTAAAACAACTTTTCTGATTACATTTCAAATCAATATTTAATATTCAGATACATAATCCTAAAATGATTCCTTGGTTTTGATCAAATATAATTATTACAAATTACGCCAAGAGCGACATATGAAGATGCCTCCTTAGATGATCAAAGTACTAAATAGACATATCAGTCTTAATACATCACAGTGGAAATAAAACAAAATAGCTCATATATAGCTAGCTTTGCCTCCTGCACGTCTTCGGAAGCTTATTCGTCCAACCTACTAAACCTAAAAAACCTTAACTCTCAATCTACTCAAATTATATTTTGAGTACCCGAGAGTTTAAAGGGAAAACATAAACTTCGAGTCGGATACAAAGCCTGGTGTGAATAATACTATTACATCTCGATTATCTGATACTAAGTGAGATCACGCCGCTTAGCGGAACGCATCTCCCTTCACTAATATCTCTTTTAAAATATATCTTTTGCAAATCAAAATCCTACAATCAAACTAATTAAAGCAATAATAGTAGGGCTGTCAATGGGTCGGGTCGGGTCAATTCGGGTTCGGGTTGATTTTAATGTGTCGGGTCAACCCGTTTATTAAACAGGTCAGAAATAGCTCAACCCGAACCCAACCCGATTATAAATGGGTTGACCCGACCCGACCAGTGTAACCTGATTATAACCGGGTCGGGTCAGGTCGGGTCGCACTACGCCATAGATGGCATATTGCAACGAAAATACAAGATGTTGCTAGCTACATAACGATAGCTATGTTGATTTTTGTCTATTACAACATTAGCTTCAAGATGTTAGCATAGATATCAACACTATGTTGCAGTAGCTATAGACTTATAAAAATATTATAAAAAATGAGTGCGGGCTGGAAAAAAAGCGGGCTGAAATAATTTTTTACGCGGGAAGCAAAAACAAAGCGCCAAAAGTTAACAAAATATTGAAGGGTTTCACTCAAACACTTAACAAAATGCCGACCCCGTTCTCTTTTATTTCCTGATTTGCTTTTGCTCTGTAAAAAATGCCGACCTCATCTCCTCTTCGATCTGAAATTAGGGTTCCATAATAGAGTCGCCGCTTGTCGTATTGATTGTCGATGCTTCAATTTCTTTCTTTGATCAATTGGATTATTCGCGGCTTCTTTAATTTAGTCGAGTACGATTGTTATAACTGGTATGTGATTTTACTTTTCAATTTGCCTATGCTCGACTTGATTCGAGTAGAATGGTTATTCTTTGTTGCTTGAACTCGAATGATTTCTCTACCAATGATGTTGAACCTTTATATAGGGTTCGAATCCTTTTATTTTCGTTCGTCTGAACTTATTTGAATTCGTCAATTGATTTATCTCGGCCATTAATTTTCGTATGGATGTTGATGATGATTACTGACTTGTTCAATTCGTATATATTTTGATTTCTTGCTTCTCACGGCTTGTTTGATTTCGTGGCCACCACGGCTTGATTTTCGATTGACTTCGTATTCTCTGATTTTCTGAATATCACGTCTTTGGGTTTCTGCATTTGAACTTGACATTGTTTATTCATGTTAACATAACTTGACTTGTTCGATTCCTTGCATTTGACTCTGGTTGTCACAGCTCTGACTTGATACACTCACTTGTATTTTGTTGTTTCATGACTTGATAAATTCATGTTATATGTCACAGTTGCATTTACTTGTGTACATGGTAGTCTTGGCCGAGTCTGGTGCTTGAATTTTGTCTTGGTTCCTGTAAGACTGTAGTTGTCTTTGACTTGATGCTTGATCACTTGTAGTTGCCATAGTGTTGCAGTCTTGTTTATGTTTGCTGATGATGCTCTGACTGTTGAGGCAGTGTCATTGATATTCGAGTTGTTGTGTATTGTATACATGTGTGTTCATATATATGCTCCATTGTATATTTGTAATCTCTGAACACTTCAGTTGGGTCTGGTTGCGTCATATGCATTGATCTTGAGTTGTTTTCATGTTGCATTTGTTTATATGTATGCTTGATTTGTAACCTTGTCTCATTTGCATATGATGCTTAGTACTTTGATCCCCGTTTCATTCTTTAACCACCAAGTGTTGTGTCTGGTTTGAACTCACTTTTGTGACCTGCATCTCTGGTCTGTTCCATTTCACTAGTTTGGTGATGCTGGTTTTTTGCCTCTCTCTTGTGTATGCCTGAACTACTTTGTTCATGTATTGCTTGGACTTTGCTGATTTGAGGTTGCCTATGACCTTTGTACTACTGTACCACTTTACTTGTATCTTGTGCACTGTTGTACCTATTGCTTTTGTTGTTCCTTCTATTCTTTGATCTCATATTCATATATACTGACCTGAACTGATCATTGAAATGCATTGCCTTGCCTTTGTTGGTTTGTGTATTTGCTTGAGTATTGATTTGAGCTGTTTTGTTGGTTCTTGATCATTTCAGGTTGATTTTTGAAATTGTACTTGAGTTGAATCCAGTTTCAAAACTCGGGTTTGACCTTGTGCTCATGTCGTGATGTTATTTGTATTTCACTTGAGTTGAACCCGGCTTTTAATTTGGGTTTGACCTTGTGCTCACATGTCCCTGTAGATTTATCAAGTGTATATCGGTGTGCACGGCCTTGTGGCATGTACAGTGATACACTGTGCATGTCACAAGCTGTTCGTGTATGATGAATTCAGAATTAAATGATGACGAACAACCCAAATAACTGAGGCAAATATTATTTTCAAAATCTCATTTTATTTTATACTGCAAAAATATTTTATTTTCAATTTTACTGCGTCAGTGTATATTTTTGCAAATAGCTCAGATGCTGGATTCAATCTGGAATAAAGTTGAAGATAAATACGAGTGAGAGTGAATTGTAGTGAGGTGCAAATGTAAATGGAAAATTGTGATGTAATCAAAATTGTATTGTAATTGAAATTGTATATATATAATGAGAGCTTGAATTTGTACTATTCAAAATTGTAATAAATATTTGTTTGAATAAAATATCCGTTTGAATTTAAATTCTGTGTTATTTATTTTATTCAGCAAATATTTATTTAATCTGTGAAAATAAAATAGTACATTAACAAATACATTTAAATGAATATATACATGTTGGGGCCCAGATTTTGGGGTCCACTTTTTAGTAAATTTGGTACCTGTGGCAACAACAGAACCGATGTTGCCCTAGGGCCGCAAAGATGTTGCCTTTGACTCTAGGGCAACGCGGCAAAATGCATCACCGAGAAAGTATTGTCTTTGCCCTTTTTTAGCCTACAGCAACATTTTTTGGTACTTCCTGCATCACTTCTTGGGTGTTGCAGTATGCAATCTATGGCGTAGTGTCGTAAACGGGTCGGGTCAACCCGTATAAGGTATAAATAGGTCATAAACGGGTCTTGAACGGGTCAAATTCGGGTTAACGGGTCGGGTTGGGTTATAATCGGGTCGAGTCAACCCATACAAGTATAAACGGGTTATAAACGGGTCAACTTCGGGTTCACGGATCAACCCGAAACCCACCCGTTTATAAACGGGTCAAATTTGGGTTGATCCGAAAATGACCCGCCCACTTGAACGTGTCGGGTTAACCTGCTAATTTCCGTGTAATCTTCGGGTCATGTTTTGGGTCGTGATGGAAATTGACAGCCCTAAATAATAGCAATATCATATATGCACATAAATCAGGTAATTAATGGACCATCTGTCCAAAAAATATAGTTTTATTTGGCTAACTATTAACCATTGGCTGACTCGGGCCTACTAGATATAATCAATTATCTAACATCTGTTAGACACACTACCGGGCTATCTTCCCTTTACTATCTTCTTCTAGGGTTAATTGAACCTAATGGTTTTACGGGCTCACCAATAACCTATCTACTCTCTGTATATTCTTTTCGATTTGTAACATCATTTTAGTCTTACCTATGACACGTAAGCAAAAAAAATGTGGCTAAGTCTGCCACGAATAGAAGAAAGCACTTGCACAAGTCTTTCTCTATATCTTCGCTCATCAGCTTGTGCTGGGTATATCATTGTAAATGTACTATAGGGTCAGTTTGTCCCTTATACGGCTCCATAGTAGGTAATCAGAAATCTCTTGGGTACCTCATGGTTTCTATCTTTAGGGAAATGGGTCTGTTAAACATAGTTTCAATATCTCACTCCACTTGTTCATGTTAAACACATTCTCTAATGATTCAATCCATTATATCCCTGTTTCGATGACTAGCGATGATAGCTCAACCACTCTTCAAGTGGAACGATTTTTCCATCCTTCCTATAATGACTTGATCTTCGATTACAAATATGGTCAGGCTCCTAACCCATCCTCAATGGTCATTTTGTCCTTCATTTATAGAAACTTCAGTGAGAGAAGGAGAATTCCGATAGGAATGAGAAGCATTACCTACATCTAACCCCGGTTCAACATCAAACCGTTCAACAATCATCTCTATTTGGTTTGACATTGAATCGCTTCTCGGGTTAAGCATTAGGTTGAACTCTTGCTCTTTCCATCTCTCAAGCCTTCATTCTTCTATCTCTTTGACTTTCTCAATCGGATTCGTCTTTTGAATGTGACCTCCTTTTCCTTCTTGATCCCTTGAATATGGATCTTCCTTATGTTCCAATGTTGTGACCAATAGTTTGCGGCTACCCTAAGCATGTCATAAGTTGGTCTGTCATGGCTTGCTGTTGGGTAGGGAAACGTTTGTTTAGCTCGACCACAACTCTATCCAGGTCACCTTGGATAATTATGTCTGCTAGCATTTGAGTGCTTGCTGAATGAACACCCTGATTGGTAATTGTCTGATTTGGGTGCGTTAGTGTTCCCTACATTCTGCTGGTAGCACGAGCCTTGTTCTTTGATCTCAAAGGCATGTTGAGAATCAGTTCTCAGTGAAAAAACAAAAAATGTTTGCTCAAAAAGTGAGCAAACACCTCTAAGTCATTTGTTGTAGAACTGTGAATACGGGGTTTATAACACAACTATTATATTTATATTATGATTGATTTTCAAAGAGCAGAGTAAAGAACACAAAGATTTATGGTGGTTCGACCAGAATATGCTTACATACACTGTCCACTTTCATTATCCTTCTTATATATAGATCTTTGGTACAATGCTTGAGATACAAAATTCAACGATCTGTAAATCAATCGAAAGTAAGAAATAGTTCCAAGGAAGTTTATTTAGATACTCCTATCATATATTTATGTTCTTCTGTTTCTGTTCGGCTGTTCCTATTTGGTTATTCATGTTCGGATATTCTTGTTTGGTTATTTCTATCCGCATATTCATGTTTGGTTATTCCTGTTCAGCTATTCTTGTTTGGTTATTCAAGTCCGACTGTTCTCATTTGGCTATTCTTGGTAGACTATTCATGTTCGACTATTTCTATCCAATTATTCCTATCTTTACAGAATTGTCCACCATTACTGTTTTAAGCTTGGCTCCCCCCTTGAGTGCAGATCAACTTAGATATTTATAACGGTGAAGATATAGGGAGGCGAGGCCTATAAAATAGGCAATTTCCTTATTTACCCTACTTGGTTCGGTATATTCCATATATAATAGATTTGGTCTGATACTTTCCATATATAAAATATTTGGTCCATAACTTCCATAATTAGTTTGCTCAACTTCCTCGATTCAGCATCCATGATTGGTTTGGGAGTGTTTGGTTCGGGGATGCTTGTTGGTTTGGTAGTCGTTATTGGTTCAGGGATGCTTATTGGTTTGGTAATCGTTTTTGGTTTGATCATAACTTGGTTCGATGGTACACCATCGAACAAGAATTTATATTCGGTGGTCAACCACCGAAGAAGAATTGTTGTTCAGTGGTACTTGCTAGTTCAGTGGTGCCTTGGTTCAGTTGGGAATGCAGGATAAGGAATTCTATCCGGTAAGTCCACTACCGGATAAGAAATTCTACTCGGTAGGTTAACTATAGAACCAACCTTTATACTTTGCCAAACTTATGATTTCCTTCTTGATTCTTCTAGTGATATCTTCCAACCTTCTTATCTTCTTGTCCTAATTATTTGGCCAAGGGATGATGCCTCAATCTTTGACTCCTACGACGCTTGCTGGATCTCTTTGGTTTGGTTACTACAATTGTAGGTTGTTAGATCTGTTATTGATGAAATTTTCATGTCATAAATCTTGAGGTTGTCCTCCATAACTCCATGTTGGATGGTGGACTGGATATCTGAAGGTGATTAAATGAGGATGAGATGATTTCTTCTTGTTCATAAGTGCTCCAGAGATTCGATGAGGCAAGATGCTGTTAGGAATTGATTTGGTTAGGTAGTTTTAGAGCTCCAAGCTTGCCTGCCATTATTGCTCATCCATTCTCCCCTCATAGTTATGCTTATGCATGAGGTATTTATAGGTGTGAGGTTAGGTAGAAATATGTTAGGTAGTAAATGGTTAGATAGTAAACAGTTAGGTTCCCTATTGAACTGTTTCTCCTGTTACTTTCTAGACCGGCATTCTTTATGGCATAACTCCTTCATTTTGAGCTGGAATTGAGTGAAACTTGGAACAATAGTTTTGTATCATTGAGTAGAATATTCCCATGCCTTTGGACGTTCTATTTGCCTGAAGTGGAGAGCATCTCTCCAAGGTTGAGCCTAAGTTGGTTGGTTGTGGATAGATTTTATGATGATCATATCTTTCAATCTATGGTTTGGATTGAGATGCAATTTCGATCTAGGTGCATGTCCCGACCTTAGAAACATTTTACAGGTGCTTTGAGTGTACTTTTAGATTGTGCCAAAATTGCCCCTAACACTTCACCTTGCCATTGTGATTACATAATGACACCTTTATTATGTACGTTCTAGTCATTTTTATGCTCCTTAACGTCTTTTCGTATTCATCATGCCGTGGGCCAAAATCCTCACAACATATTTATTTTTTTGAATTTGAAGTGTTTGAATTTGTAGTTGAATTTGATGTAGAATTTGTATTTGAAGTTGCATTATTAAATGTTAAATATTAATTATTAAATATTAATCTCAATGATTAGATACTAATTATTTTATTTAAAATAATCATTAATCATTATTTATTATAAAAAACTTTTGCATTACTTCATACCTAGTATCCAATTAAATTCTTGTCTGCAAACGTCACAACCTCTAACCTATAACTTTAATCTCTAGTTAAATTTGTCTGCAAACGCAGTCTAAGTAAATGGAAAAACTATCAGATACACAAAAGATCTTCCATGCTCATTTCTCTCAATCAGGTTGATTGGGTATTGACTAAGTCCTTGTATCAAAAGTGTCTACCATAAAAAACTAATCAATTGGCCAGTTTACCAATGCAAACGGTACTTTATCAACATGATAACGCTCTGCGTTTGATAAGGTCCGACATGAACAATACTAATCCAACTGAGAAAACCGATCAAATTCGGGTTGATTTGAAATATCCAATGAAAAATTAAGTAAAATGCATGCATTAATTTATGTTGTAATTTAACTGGTGTCCTCAGATCGGATCTGGACGATCAGATGGAATTCGAATCTGATTTAGTTGACACTCTTAGTCCAGCCAACTCGATTAAAAAATGAGGCGAGATTGTAACATGTTGAAAAGACATAAATTTAGGATATATCCGAATCCATCGCGAAACCTTCCAGGTCGGTCAACCAATTCTACCGGTTCATTCCTTCCTTCTTCCTCCCTTTTATTCCAAATAATTGCAAACAAACCAATTTCCGACTACTCGATTTCCATTTCAATCCACACGTGCTCAAATCCGTCATTGCAACGACACCGTCGTTTCCCTTTGATATTTATTCGACAAAACCCCTTCACTGCGCTTCAATTTAAACCTAATATCAGAATTGATGGCTACGTGTTTCGATAGATGGGAAAAAGATCCTTTCTTTCCAGCCGCAGAAGAAGTGCAGGAGTCTGCTGATAGGTAACTATTCGATTCAATTGTAAAGTTTGGATTTCAATCTAACTTCGTGTTTTTTATTTATTTTCCTTTTTGCCTGTTTATAGAATGGAATCTGCTTATAGAAGATGGATTCGTGAAAAGGATGCACCAAGTCATAAAAGCGAAATCATTGAGCTTCGCGAGCTTCAAACTGCTTTGGGTACAGCAAAATGGCAGGTAAAATTTTTGCTCACGTTATTTCTGACATAACGGTAGGGTTTTTATGTGAAACTTGTTTTGCATGGTTTGTAGCTTGATGAATTAAGCAAAGCCGTGAAAGCAAGTGATGATGCTTGCTCTGCTGGAGAAGAGAGAAGATCCAGGCATGATCAGTTTGTGGAAGCAATTGGGAACCAAATTTCAATTGTGGAGAATTCACTAAAAGAATCCAGAAATGAAAATGTAGAAAACGAAATGTCTTGGGTCAAGTTAGACAAACATGAGACTGACGAGCTTGCGCTTTTCCTAGCTTTCCCTTTACCACCATTGGATAAATCAAAAGGTACCATAAGAAAATTGAATGAAAACGCTAAAGGAAATATGAAGGATGAACGGGTTAGCGGACATAGGAGAACCGCTAGTGCTGATGTGGAATCTTGGAAAATCGTGGTACCAAATGATGAAATGCCTAATAAGCCACCTCCTAGAATACCTAGCTTATCTTGTTTAGCAAATGATTTGCAATCGACTATTAAAGATAAGTTGCCTACAAATGTTTTTAGGAAGCTGAAAGGCAGTGATTCAAGTCATCAAGATGGTTTTGAAACTATACCGTTAAGAAATCCTCAGTTGAGTCGGGTAAGATTGCTGAAAATTGTCGGTTGTTTGTAACTTAGAGTTGAAAATGTTGATGATTTTGATATATATTGTTTAGGATTGCAATGCATGTTATGAGAAAACAAAGAGTTGCTTAAGCAGCTGTGGAAACGATGCATATGAAAAAGAGTTGTATGGATGGTTTGGTGCTCTTCAAAGGCAGCTACAAAGGTCGCAGTATCAGATACAGTATGGAAGGCCTTTTCAATCAATTGTTTGGGTAGTTCTTGTTGTTTTGTTCATTGGTGAGTTCCATAGCATGCTTAATCGTTTTAAATTTTATGAATAGATTTTTTGTCCTAGTAGTTGGGACCATACTGGAAAATAATTGTAGATTGCTGTTATTTGTGACAGTTGACTGTCTGAGATTTTTGCAGGCAGTCTTTTCACATCTGGTTATATTAATATATTTTATTTGTTTATGCAGTCTTTATTGCCTTTCAGGCCATCTAGCGGAGGTGCAATCTCGACTTTGTAATTTGGTAGATGGTAGACAAGTACATGCCATTATTTTAGTCATAGTAAGTTACCCTTGTTGCTTTTAAATAATTACTGAATTTTGTGTTCTAAGGAATACATGTACTCAATTGCTTCTACGTAATTATTGCCTGTAGATTTTTGTTTATCAAATATTATGAACATGTAGCATATATGCATGCTCTCTTTTGAAAAGGAGAAAGAACTTAGGAAAGGGAGGTCCCATGAATTCTCAGTATGGAATTGTGACGTTGTGGAAGTAATATTTTCTAAAGATCTGATCTCAACATCTAATTCTGTTCTTTCCAAAAATCTCTAGTTATGGCATTTTGATTTGCGAGGTGGAGCCTTGGCGCAGCGGTTAGGTCATCCGCATGGTGATCTGCGCGTCCAGGTTCGAGTCCGGAAACAACCTCTTCGCAATGCGAGGGAAAGGCTGCGTACATTATCGACCTCCCCAGAGCCCGCTATTGTGCAGGAGCCTCGTGCACTGGGTTCCACCTTTATGGCATTTTGATTTGTATGTTCGCAATTACATGGTTATACATTGAGCTTTGCTATATTTTGCATGCTTGCAATTTTTACCAACACATGTAATATCAAAATATCAATCTTTCATCGGTGCTTGTAATACAAGGCTGATTTTCAGGTTACCTTCAACTTTTACTGTATCTTATATTACAGTTTTATTATGATATTGCATACACAAAAATAATGTAGATAGTATAAGGCAAAGGTAAACATAACTTGGGTGAGTATATTAGATTTGTATTAGACTGTTAACAATGGGTCAAGATTTCCTTGTCTCACCACACATACCTTGTTCTCTTAATTTGCTCAGAGGCAGTAGCTAAAGTATACATGCCATGACCAGAAGATTTGCCTAGACACTCATGCTGGTGCTGGTTCCTATACATACATACATATACATATGTTTACACACGCGCACACTCTTTTTACTCAACAGAAATGAACACAATGAAGACCCTATCTGGGTCGGCTTGTGTTTGAGATACCTGGACACTGATTACCGATTTTTAAAGAAATTAAAAATAATTTTGAACAATAGATGCGTAAAAAGTCAAAAGTCAGAAGTCGTAGTTAGACGCTCCAGGTTTGGTTCATTAGGTCACAGGTTCGAATCCTGTGTAGCATGATTCGAAACATTGGGATTTGTAGTATGCTATATACTACCTAAGACTTGTAGTACAAATATGTACTAACACATAAGTACCCAATATACATACATATATACATACATATGTACGTATGTTTGTATGTATTGTGTGTGTGTATATATGTGTGTGTGTTGTATTTGTGTGTGTGTATGTATGTATGTAAAATAATCAAATAAAAAATATATTTCTCATATCTCTTGAGAATCTATTGCCACGACTATATTTAGCCCATGATGGCAAAATTGAGATCAGATCATCTGGTCTTGAATTTCTCCATCCTCATGTGCTGAATGGGAGAGAAGGAAATTTTGCAAAAGAATCCCTTGCTATGATTTGGTTGCATTTTTTGTAAAATATTGGATTATCTGTTAAACTTTAATTGGTGGGGCACGAGCGGTAGGGATTGTTAGGATTATTGCTCCTGAAAAATTGGTTGTTCTGGAACCTAGTTGTTTTTTCTAGTTCAGATATTTATTGAATATGGACCAATGGTTGTGTGCATTTAATGAACAAGCATGGCCTCATTGGTTACCGAATCACCCATATCTCAGTTGATATTGTGTTATTACAAATAGGTAAAGCCAAAGAGCTGACACAGCAAAACTGGGTGTACATGTTTGTGTTTGAGTTAGCTAACCCCTTGGAAAAGACAATTTTATGTATCTATTGCAAAAATTATCGAACAAACAGTTATTTTTCTATCACACTCTGTTAACATCTTTAGTGTATTTCTTGTAGCCTTGGAGGAGGAAAAAAACTTTACTCTTTGGGCAAATTGTGCCTCCATAGGATTATATGTTATGCAGGTTGAGTTATTGATGTTTCAAATTTGAACTAATGTCACTTGAAAGGAAGGATCAAGAATCTTTTTCCTTTTTTCTTTCATTTTTAACGAATCAACAATGGTTAAAAGGTAGTATGTACACTTTTTAAAATTGGTTATTCTGGAACTTTGTCCTTTTTTTAGTTCAAATATTTATCGAATATGGACCAATGATGATGTGTGTTTAAGAAACAAGTATAGCCCCATCGATTACCCAGTCACCCTTATCTCAGTTGATATTTTGTATTATTACATATAGATAAAGTCAAATAGCTGACACAGCAAAGTTGCATGTATATATGTGTGTTTGAGTTGGCTAATCCCTTAAAAAAATAAATAAATAAAACTAGTTTTCTGTATGCCTCTTGCAAAAATTATTGAACATATGGCTATTTTTAAGTCACTTTGTTAACTTCTTTAGGGCGTTTGTTGTATCTTCAAAGAAGGAAAAAACATAAGCTTATTGACAAATTTTGCCTAGTGCAACATTCTAGAGGCTATTTTGAGTTTGAAGTCGTAGTATTAAAGTAAGGATCAAGAATTACTACGTTTTCCCCCTTTTTTCGCCTTTTTCTTCTTTAACAATATAACAATGGTAAAAATCTATCAATGAGATTTAGACTGATGTTCTAAAGGTCATATGTTCGAACATTCAACACTTCAAATTGAGTGTTTGCTGGAATAAAGTACCACTTGCGTTTTATTAAAACAAAACAATGGTAAAAAAGGATTGTACACTTTGAAAATTTTGGAAATGATTGAAAAATTGCCATTAATTTCTCTTTGATTTTCTTGGTATTTTTAAGAGGAAAGCACACTAAAAAAGAAACTTCTACTGCTAAGTACCACTGCAGTTGAGCTAATTATCTAACTTTAACGTACTTCGCTCCTTTTGATAGTCCCTGCTAATGCATCATTTAACTTGTATTATAAATTTTTCGGTATTCAGGTTACATACTAGCAGTCTGCAGTCTGTAGCGATGTTAATGCTTCAGGTTAAGTACTCGCAATCTGCAGTCTGTAGCGATGTTACATTGTTGGAAACATTCAAGCTCATTGTGTTGTATATTGTTAGCCACGGTATATATATGATTGCAAAGATGTATGCAAATTTTCTAAATTCACTGTGTATGAGTCAGGTGATGTAGCAGTCGTCTCTATGCAACTGTACTTAATCAAAAATTCTTGGTGTTTTTACTGTATATTCGAACAAAATATTATTCAGAGTGTATTCTATTTGTAGCATTTTGTTGCTTACTGAGTCTAATGTTTTTTGATTCTTCTGAGCTCAAACAGTTTATGTAACAGTTTACCCAGTTACTTGAGTGTATATTGTTACATAACCAGTACATTGGATTAAACACGTGATGATAATAAATATGTTGAATCAAAAGTTATTGATATTGTAAAATGATACAAGAAAGCGTGCTTGAAGACAATTAATGATAAGTGACTGATGCTCTTAATAATGAAAATTCAATTTCAATCAATTGAATTTACAGTGTCATTTTGAAATTTCAAAGATGCCCTAGACTCTTTTGTGGTCATCCATTAACAGAATCTAACCATGGTTTATGACCTCAATCGGCTTTTGCTTTTGGACTATCCATCGATGAAATTCACTATCAATTTGCGTTTGACATCATCAACAAGACTACTTGAAACAAACGTGATGCGACCATCACAGTTTTTGCATTTATAACATACATCCATCGTTAAATTTTATTAAATAAAAAATAAATATGTCTAAAATTTATGACAAATTATATTCATACATCACTAATTGCTTTAAATTTTAAAATTTTAGTAAAATATGAGACGGAAATGCCCATATTTAATAAAAATAAATTAAAATTCAATATTAAAGAATCACGAATTCCTAATATAATCAATACAATTTCTTTTATAAAGTAACTAAAATTTCTATGCATCATCAATTGAATAAAATTTGAATTCCTTTCACGTATCAAATTTTGTTTGTACAGTTTCAAGCTGGATTCATGCATAGTCAATTTTAACATTTTTAACTTCAAATTAAATATAAAAATTAAACTTTAAAGTTCATTACTAAAATTAATATAATTCCTAAAGTAGTACTAAATTCTTCTCTATCTTTTACTTAAATTAAATCCGTTTAATCTTAGCATCAAAATTTAAATAGTCCAACATTTTTATATTCAAAAATTTAATTTGCTATATATAGTTAATTAAATAAACTTGAATTCTATTATAGGTATCTGGATTTGAAAATTGAAATTTACAAAAGCAAGTTTAGGGAATTCGGGAATCTTAGTTTGTACTTTGATTAATGCATGAAAGAGATAAAGTTAGTGAAACGGGATAAAAGTTTCCTTTTATTTTAAAATGAGGGTAGTTTTGTTAGACCCGTCAAAATATGATACAACACATTGACCCTATTTATAATGGGTTTTTCATCTTGTGAACGCACACTGTAGTTGTCCATGGTGACTAACGATTGCACTTAGCAAATAACAGATTACATCTCTATATTTGAACCCCGACTAAGCAAAAGCAACTATTTTTTTTAGACTGCAGTAATTTCTTCATACTAACTCGGAATCAGACGAAACTTCAACCAATGAACTTCCACATAAATTACGGACAATACGGAATACTCGGATACTTCATCTTTTGAACATACACTGTAGTTCTCCATGTTGATTAACAGTTGTACTTAGAAAATAACATGCTACATCCTCATATTTAAACTCCGCCTAGGTAGAAGCCGTTCTTTTTTGTTCAGACTGTAGTAACTTCTTCATACTAACTTGGAATCAGACGAGACTTCGACAGATAAACTCTCACCTAAATTACGGACAATATGAAACACTCAGATGCTTTATCTTGTAAATACACGTTGTAGTTCTTCATGGTAACAAACAGTTGTACTTAACAAATAACAGACCGCACCTTCGTATTTGAATTTTGATGAAAATCAGAATTAAAATTTTAAATTTTAAATATTGAAAATTTGATTTTTATCGAAATTCAAAATGTAAAAATTAGAATTAGAATTATTTTATATCTATTTGTTTTTTATTAGTCAAATCATTAAATCTTTAAATGGGTTAAATGGTTAACTCGCTTATTAAATGAGTTGGATCAAACTAACCCATGTATTAAATGAGTCAAAAAGAATGGATCATAAATGGATTTGGTCAAAATCGACCCAACCCATTTTGATCCAATCCAACCCATTTTATTTGATGGGGTCTAAGTTTTGTGCTATGTGGTGTATATTAAGCAAAAGATGGTGTATCTGATTTTAACAAAATTTTCAACGTATGTATAGTAATTTACGGTATGTTAATAGAATTTGCCAAATTTATATCAGTAGAAGTGTTCATGTATACAATCGAGATCAGATCTTATGTCCTCAAATTCTCTGTACTCTTATACCTTTTTCAATCACATCCATACATCATCATAATTTTATTATTACGTGAAACTCACTGTATCATATGAAAGATGAATTATTTATAAATCAATGATTGAAATCAAATGTGAAATTTAATGTACACGTGGAGACAGTAAATTGGTACAGAGGATTTGATTCCTCTTCCAGCTTGAATAGGTGATAAATATAGCTAAGGCTGTTATGGTAACGGTAAATTTACCAATACCATACCATTATCAGTCAATCGGTTAACATTTTAAAGTAAAGTCGGTATACCGGCATGATCGGTATGGTAACGATAAATTTACCATTTTTAACGGTAAAACATCGGTAATATTTTTTCAAAACCAGCGATAACGGTAATTTACCAGTCTATTCATAATACATTGATACTCATGTAAGATGTTGTATCACGGGCATTTAGAAGCAAGAAAATAGCTCAATTTATTTCAGTAATTCAATTCAAATGGTGATAAATACACTTCTTTCCTATGTCCTTTATCAAGTGACCCAATAAGATATATAATGAAGCATCATTCAGTGTAAAAATATATTAACTTATTATTTTTCCAGACAAACGGCAATTTACCATTACCAGTGTAACGGTTACCAGTTTATCGGTATACCAGTCAATCGGTAACGGTAAACAATTTTAGTTTACCAGTAAAAACGGTACGGTAACGGTATTTACAAAATGGTAAAGGTAACCATTACCATAGCAGCTCTAAATATAGCACCCAGGATAGCTTGATTTCTACTTGTGTTAATAAGGTTAACGTATGTATATCGTAAGATTAGATCTCATTCCTACTTTGCACTGAAATGATTGTAATACCACCCAACACGACTAAGTCAAAATTATAAATAAACATGAATGGATGCCGATGTCCCAAAAGAAAAACTCACACTTCACAACTACTTATTCTTCAATGTCAATTTGTATAATTTGATCCGGTAACAGATCCAGGTTTAAGTCATGCATTGCACATATTTCTCGTAAATAATAAAATGTTGGGTTATAAGCGTTATGAGTTGAAAAGAACAGACACAACCTAACTCCCCTCAAGAGCTTAATTAGTGGTTCGTCGGGTTCTCCTGTGTATAAGTTAAAAAGAAAAATTTTTACATAAAACTGGCTTTACATACTTTTCCTGCTTTTCAATTTCAACAGAATATCCAACGCTGCAGCATTTAACCAAATTTTACTTTGTTTTTTTTTTATTGAAAAAAGACTTTTATGCATTAGTTGAGCGCTTTTTCATATCAAACCAACATCTTGGCATTGAACAAATTACTGTAATCCAACAACAGATGAACATTCTTTGGCTTGCTCTACCACATGGTTCGTCGTAAAAAATAAAGCATTTTTATGCTGTATAATCGAACTGGCATCTACATATTCCATGACAAACTAAAAATTAAGAGCATGTTCAAATCATCAAAAAATAACATAAGGGTATGTTGCATATACGGACTAGCCCATGTTTATTAGCAAACAATAACCATAGCACATCAAAATCATTAACAAGTCACTTTAAAGCTTTTTCTTTCTTTCTTTCTTTTTTCCCCCTCCTTCAAATAGGTATTGATTTAGTTAATCTTTGCATTCTACTCATCAAAGCTGACTTTGCTTCCTCTTCTTCCTTCAACTAAGATTGCATTTTAACTTGACCATCTTCCACCCGTGTGAAGAACAAGAACCATGGTCATATTTTTACATGCGATAAAGTTGCATGATATAATTCAAATACTTAACGTACTTATTACAGAATTGGGAAACAAATAGAAGCATAGATAGAAACACCTGTTTCTTCATGAATTATACCAGGTAGTATTCCTTTCTTAACTTGGCCTGGCTTCTGCTTTGTAACTGAGATCTCCTTTTAATACTTTATGATCGGTGAATTCTTGGCATAAATCTAATATCAAGATGAAGAAGCAGATAAATTAGACATAAGAATGCTATGATATTAGTGAAGGTTTAAAATGGACAGAATTATACCTTACGACAAGCCTGAATCTCAACTCGCTGAGCTCTATTTGCAAATTTCAATGTATTGCGCGTTGCTTCCAAATTGCGCTAGAATAATTGTGCAGATAAGCTATACAATGAATTCCACTTTGTATACTTGTATTTGGCAACAAGATGTGGTACTGTAGGCATAAAACCATTGAAATGTAAATAAACAGCAGAATTACTGCTTTGTCAAAATTCTTTGACGTAAACAAAATGCAACTCTTGATTTGTAGTTAATTTATTTTTCTTACTAGGAAAAAAGAAATACAAACAAACAAATGCTACTCTGTATTTATGGAGCATAAGCAACTGACTGATAAAAATTTATAAAAATATGATATAATGAGCATAAAAGAAATGTTTTTTTTCCCCTTTCTTTCCTTTTCTTTTTGTTTTTGGGTGCGGTTTCTTGTATTGATAACATATATGCATATATGCATATATATATATATATATATATATATATATATATATATATACACTTAAATATACTTAATTCTTAAGTTAACTTCATGTATCCTTTCTCGATGTTAACATCTTCTTTGGATTTTGTTTGTAGGGTACTTTGTCAAACATGTAAGTTTATACATATTTTTTGACATATTCCAGGCCTTTAGTGATTGTTAGCTATATAAAGTTATAAACCGACTGATCACCCTAATTTTAACAATTAAATAGCCACATTGCCTTCATACGATCATCTCATATATCAAACAGTACAAAGATCATAAAACAATGATTTTTTTACATATTACTATTATGGCATGCAGATATGAATATGATATTATTATTATGCACCTAATAACTGTGAGAAAATTATCTAAAATTGTTTATATGAAAACAGAGTAAAATGAAATTAGAGCTAAACACCACACCACAATGCAGTGATATCTTGAATCCCATGTATATGTTGCACTGTGTTCAAGATAGAATTTCGAGCATGCACTACAACAAAACAACTATATTACAACCGTTCATTTACAACCAGCAAAAATTGACAGTTGTAATAGGTATTTTTTAACAATATTTTATTTTCGCAGTTGTAATAGGTATTTTGTAACAACTGTTCTATTTTAGCAGTTGTAATAAAGGCACTTTTAACAACTATATTTGTACAGCAGTTGTAATATTTATTTGTAACTAACTGTTTTCAATAGTTGTAACAAATATTATATTTAATCAGATTAAGAGGGATTTGGATTCCCTCCTTTCATTTCTTTGGCCGCCCACATCCAAAATAAAACCTAAATCGCTCTCCCTTCTTACATTTCGTTTTCCCTCCAGTTCAACAGATTCTACGATCCAAAACACCCTAAATCACCGTCGCCGATCGCAGACCACAAGTATCGCTCCTAGATCGCTCGTGCTCGCCACTTGTACTCGATCCAGAAACCCTAAAAAACTAGATCGCAGACTCGCTGCTCGTCATCATCGGCGCTGCTCGTAGTCGTCGCGCCACTCGTAGTTCGTGCTTGCTTTGCTGGCTGTGGACTTCTCTGGGCTGCCACTGTTTTGGTATGTTGTGTTAATTTACTGGTTTTATAGAAAAGAGAATGAGAATCCGCTTTTTGATTTCATGGTTTTAGAAATGTGAATCTATTTTAATTTCATGGTTTTAGAAATGTGAATCCGCTTTTTGATGAATCTATTTTAATTTCATGTTTTTAGCAATGCAATATCCAACTCCTTGCGGGTGATAATCTACAGTGAATCTATTTTAATTTAAGGTATTAATTTTTTGGCCAAACACTTTCAAGTTTACAGAGATATCCAATAAATTTAATTATATGTTATATATGATTCACATATGAAGAAAATGTACCTGTTGATAGGTATCACCCATTTTAAGTGTTAAAAAAATCATTAGAAAAGACAAACGCAAGATATGTGATTTTAACAAACATAATTTATGTTACACATGTTAACTGGAGTATACATATAGGAATCCAAAAAACAACTTTCTTTCCTGAAATGGTTTACATTACAAGGCTAACACCTTAACAATTGTTAAATTCCATAATTTTGAACACTGGCTAGATTTATTCCCTCTCCTAAACCTGGACATAATTGTGCATTTCTATTCAATAATCTATCTTACGCAATTTAGTAAAACTATGTTTCCTTAAATAACTTTTGAATTTCATGAAAATTTCCACTAAAATAAACTTATTTATTTACTTTTATTTACTTTTTTTTAAATATCCCAATCACTAAGGATCTCTTATTGTTGCTATGCCATGTTAGATGATTGATGGTTAACCCTCTAAGTTGATACACTTGAGGGTAAATAAAAAGAAAGAAACTAATTTTCCCAGTAGATAAATAAAAATGCAAAAACGAATAGAAATCAAAGAATAATAGGAATCTCTGTTTAAGAAGAGAGCTATGGTTTTACCACTAGACTAAGACTCAGGGAACTTCATAATACAAGTAAAATTTATTTTGAAAGTATAAAATGATACTACTTGTCTCCAAATCCCTGAATTCCATTCTTGTGTTCATAATACATTTAGCACAAAACTGCATCTGGAACTTCAACGTTCCAACCTGGATCAATAAAGGCCGATAAACTAGGGTAAAAAACAATTAGGCTATGTTCAATGTAGATATAATGGTTATATATGGCAGTAATAAATGACAAATATGCACAAGCTTCTAAGTAACAGAGTAAAGACTGGAATATTTCATGTGACACCAGGGAGTCAAGGTGAGATTAGAGTAAATTGCTCAGTTAGGAACTTAGCAAACCGTATACAATAGACATGCCACTATATTCATGCATGGAATGATTCGTCAAGTTTTGCATTTGTGCATTTAACTTCTCAACTATGCTTTTTTCCCCTCCAAGCATGGGCCAGATCAGTCTAATTTTTTTAGAACTTATTAAGTTTGAATGTTATCAAACGAAAACTGTTTCTAGAAACAGAAGGAAAAGAAAATTTTATTTTGTATGAACCAAAAATGTTGTGGTTCGATATGAGTTATTTGCACGAGTTATGATTATTTTTCTGCAGTATTGCAATATTTAGTTTGTACTATGTGTCACAAAGCTTGGCATATATGTATGCATGTAAATGTAGTTTCCTTTATTCTCTGTGGAGTGATTTGATTTTAGCTTCTGTAGACTTCAGCCTAAGTTTTCAAAAAGCTGTATTGCAAGAGAATGATACTCGTTATTTAAATTTGGTAAATATTAAAGCTACCCTTAAATACTTCACTTAGACAACAATATTAAGCTACTGTTTTCTACTTGTAGCAGTTTGAATATCTTAGTTTGGTAAATTTAAATTGTTGTAACATAGATGCTGCAATTATATTCTATTAGATTAGATGGGAAAGGGTTGTCCTGTACTATTGACTTCACTGGACCACTTGTGAATTTTGTATGTAGAAGTTGTGAACTAACAAGTGGTCTTATAATTTTTATGTGCAGAATGTTTGTTAATTCCTGTGAACGGCTCCGGTTGATGAAGAGTTCAGAGGCTGTTAATATTGGTACGTTTTTTTCCTTGTTACTTTTTAGAGCTAATATTTTTGTTAAGGATTGACACGAATTTGACGCCCTCGTGTGCATACACATACATACTTTTTCCTGAACTTGGCTTCTTAAGGTTTAACATAAACTTTCATATTTATTTTGCTGATGTTTTTTTTCTTTATTGGTATTATAGCCCCAAGAGCATCCTAACGGAGCACCAGCGTCATGAGGTGAAAGGGCCCAAAGCCCTTTTTAAGTGATATTATTAATATGTACAGGGGATTGTTAGACGCCCTTTGGGTTTGAGGTAAAAAAATTGGGTTTTACTATTCATACTGTAGTCTGCTTGATTAACGTGTTTTGTTCTTTTTTTCCTGTCTGTTTTAAATCAAACGATAATTTGAATTTATGTTACAGAGAATTTACGTTTTAATATTCCTGTACGAATGATACATATCTGTTTACATACATTGATTTTATTCAATCATACAGACTGCTTAATGTGCATTGCGTGCACCAATTTAAGTGTGTACAGTAATGAACTGTAAATTTAAAAGTTATACTCCTACGAGGTAGTATGGGCCGTATGGCTATTTGGTTGATGTAGTAGTGTCTTTTTTGATGGTTAATAGGTTTAAAAGTGTAGATAAGCAACACATTGCTGGGCATGTACCTATGGACAGTGATCGTACTATAGGTTAAGGTTAAAAAACACACAACGGTAACTGTGATATATGGCTTATTTTTAAATTTACTGATGGACCGTTTGGATTTTACTCAAACAAAGTACTATTTTGCTTCTTGAAAATCAAAACCAATTGGATTTGACTTTCAAAATACAAAAAGTGGCTTATTTAAGTCCATTCAAATCGGTTGTAAATAAAAAGACCGGCTAAATTGTACAATTATTTTGTTTTCTTATATGAATTTTAGATGACTATCTAGGGGTTCATTTATAATAACATTATTCAGACTTTGTTTAATTAGTTCATAGATCCAAATTTATGTTATCCACAGCAATATGTGTTTGGCAAAAATGGTTCACTTTCATTTTCATTTTCAACTGAGGACTGGCAAAAACGGTTCACAGCAATATGCCGATTGATTATAAATTATTAAACTAATCAATTTCATTTTCAACTGAGGATGCACTATATGTCCACTTTCTGAGGATGGTGGAGAACATATGTCTGAAGGTTGGAAGGTACTTACTAGTTACGTACGCATATGCAAAGTATTCAATAATGTCATCCCTGTGAGATTATATATCAAAAAGTACATGGGTCTTAGCTGAATTGATTTTTCATTGCTCTTATTTTTATTGTGGGTATTATATCCGACTATTAAGATTAAAAAAATATTCGTTTTATACATTTTCCCCCTTCTAATTCTTCTAATATAAAGTAGTATGTTATGAACTGAGCTCTCCTTAATTTTGGCATATATTTGTGTGCTTCAGCTATTCCAGTTTCTTAAGAAATTCCTATTTACCATATAATTTTGGCATAATCTTTGTGTGTTTTAACTATTCCAAATTTTAGTGTATATTCTCATAATCACACACCCTATATGCAAGTCTTTGGACATATACAGTTTCATACTGATTTCTACAATATGTCCATGACCATAGCTTACTGGATTATTGCACAACTTGTTTTAGGTAACTGAATTTTTCCAAAATACATGAGATATAGCCATGAATAGTAGAGCTAAGAAACTATTTAACAGAGTCGTCCTTTCCCTGGAATGTTATTGTGTATTAGTATGGCATCTATTACTGACATCACAATTGCCTTCAGTTTCCGCAACAAAAAAAAGCAAGAGATGGCAGAGATGAAGCACGTGACCATATTAGTATATATTGCATCTTTAAGGAGGTATGTATTTATTTTCTTTATTTCATAGCTTCCAGTTTGTGTACATTTGTGTGCAAAACCAAAAACATGTGAATATATTTATTAGTGTACATCAGTTAGTGTATCATGCTGCATATTTAAATGGGTAAATATATGTGATAAACAATATTTCATTCCTTTTATTTGTTTTATGATGCGGGCACGTTATCATTTACTACATGTTAGCTTTAAGTCTATTAATTCAAGTATTTTATATAACCGGTGACCATATTGTTGTCTAATGTATTATATATTTTAATTATTTCAGTCTAATGTATTCAGTCTAATGTATTCATTTAACCATCTCCCTTAATTAAACTATTCAGTTTATGTATTATGTCATATTTTCCAAGACTTGTATTTTTCATTATTGTCTAATGTTTACTAAGATTGATGATGTCAAAATATGTGTTATATATTTTAGTCTAAGATCAAATATATTACATTTCATTGAGATGCCTTTTATTTTTTTATCCTTACACACATCTTTTAATCTGTTGTTTCAGATCTTTCCATGATTATGAGGAAGCCGTTTTGGGTAAGCAAGCTTGAGTAAGCAAGCTGCCGATCTATATGAGAGTGCTCACATTTTCAAGTACGTTTGGTTTGTTCTTCAATTTCAAGCATCTCAAATATGTCTTCTTGATAAAATACCGCCAGCATGATTTTCTTTTTTAACTTTTCAGTCCATATTTGTTTTTTAACTGCATTTGTATTTCCTTTAGATGAATTTACATTCACTGCTTTAAGTCTAGAATTATTTTATTTGCATTTGTAGAACCTAAGATGCTCTTGACTTTGACATGTTTGTACCTTGAATTCGTTTTTCTATTTTTAGCAAATAACAATGTGATGTGTATTGTGTATTGACTAAATCTGATATTGCAGTTAGTTTTATTTCACTTTGTTATATTGATATTTAGTTTAACTTCAATGTTGTCTATGGATATTGCAGTAGAATCCACTGATATTGTAGTGCTTTCTATTTTGACTTCAAATGCTTTTTGATACCGTTTTGTAGTAGTGATATAAAGTTGTGATGTCTTCTTTATGAATGAATTATGATGCCTTTGAATTTATGTCAATTTTTTCTCATTGCCTATAATGTTCTTGCTGCATTGCAAAATGTGTTCAGAAATTAATTTTTTCACAACTTCCAATAGCAGTTGTAAAAAGGTCTTTTACAACTGCTAATAGCAGTTGTAAAAGACCTTTTTAAAACTGCAATTGACAGTTGTAAAAGACTTTTTTTACAACTGTTGCTGACACTTGTAAAAGACTTTTTTACAACTGTCGAAGATCGTTGTAAAAAAATATAGCTCTATTACAACTTTGGATATTACGACGGGCGGCTGCCCGTTGTAATAGACCTATTACAACTGTTTTTGGCAGTTGTGAAAAGGTGTTTTTGTTGTAGTGATGGTACATGATAGTATAATTCATAAAAAAAGGAATAAGCTTGGATCAAATTGATTAAGCCAGGTACGTCCATCCTGGTGTAAATTTCAGTATATATCAACTATATAACATAGAATCTGAGGTAATTATTTCTTTTTTGTTAATACTGGTTATGCATGCCTTAGTAATCCAGACCAAAACATTTAGTTCCTCAAATCATGCATTTTAACGCTATTATCAGTACCAATTGCGAACATAAATAAATATAATAGTTTTGATATACAGAAAATCAAGAAACTATTTTTTTAGAAAAAAGGTGGTACTTAATTTCAAGCAAAACATTCATTCTAATGTTTCGGGATTCGAACCAAGAGCTTTAGAAGCTCAATTTAGATCACCTTATCACTAGCTAGTTGAGCTAATGGTTCTTGCAAAAAAGTCAAAATTTTTGATTTGACAAGCAGTCTTACCACTGATAACAAAATTTGTATATGTTTCTGTTCACATCCATATTCTATTCAAACCCCCTGATGTCTTTGACCGTATGTCATCAATGGTATATTCTAACATACAGAACATAAATTAATACTATAATAATATATCAAGGTCATCACAAGCTAAATAAAAGATAAAATCATATAAAATAGAACACGCACGGGCGCACTATATGTACACATACATACACACACACATACATATACATATACATATACATACACATACATACATAATTACATACACACACATATGTATATGTATGTGTGTGTACACACACACATATACATATACATACACATACACACACATATACATATATATATATATATATGTGTGTGTGTGTGTGTGTATATATATATATATATATATGTATATATGTATGTGTGTGTATCCTTGTTTATTATAGAGAGTTGACATATTGATTTGCTTGCATTCATCCAAGAATCAAATTTAAGACAAACATTCATTCAGTATTGATGTAAATGTTATGATAAAATATATATTTTAAAGATGAGCTTTCATTCTTTAATTTGAATTGATTGAAAGTTGATAAAAGCACCACGATTGTGATTATCACTTTCTAAAAAAGCTGTAATTTGATAGTTATTGATAAAGGTTACTTCCACGGCAATGAGTTCCCTATCAATAGCTTTGAACTCAGAGTTTAAAAAAAAAGAGCGTTAAGCTCATCTTATTTTACAACAACAACAACTAAGCCATTATTCTCAAACAAGTTGGGGTCGGCTAGAGATGAAACCCAAAACTAAATGAAAAAATCAATTTAAAAGTTATAATAATAACAATAGCAATAACAATAATAAAATAAAGCCAAATAAGTAAATTAATAATAATAACTAAGTAAAGTAAAATAAAATAAAAACCATTATTCCCAAACAAGTTGGGGTCGGCTAGAGATGGAACCCAAAACTAAATGAAAAAATCAATTTAAAAGTTATAATAATAACAATAGCAATAACAATAATAAAATAAAGCCAAATAAGTAAATTAACAATAATAACTAAGTAAAGTAAAATAAAATAAAAATATATATGTATATATATATAAGAGGAATGATGATAATAATAATACTAATAGCGATAATGATACTAATAGTAATATTGGTCAAAGACCAAACCTACGTCTTAGGATCATGTTTCCTAGTCCTATAATCTACAACTTATAAAACTCAACGCTCATGGTTCTGGTACGTGAATCACTAACTTCCACTCGCTCCGATCCGTCACCAGTTCTTCGAATATACCCCAATCCTTCAAATCCATGTTTACTACTTCCTCCCATGTCAATCTTGATCGACCTTACCTCTCTTTAAGCATTCAACACAGCCTATAATTCCAACACGCACAGGTGCCTCGGGCGGCCTTCGTTGAAGATGTCCAAACCATCTTAAGCGATGTTGAATTAGCTTCTCCTCAATCGGTGTTACTCCAAGTTTATCACGTATATCATCATTTCTAATTCAGTTTCTTCTTGTATGACCGCAGCTCCATCGTAGCATACGCTCTCTGCTACGCTTATCTTTTGGACGTGTTGGCTTTTAGTAGGCCAACATTCTGCACCATACAACATCGCAGGCCTGATTGCCGTTTTGTAGAACTTTCCTTTAAGCTTTTGTGGGACCTTCCTGTCACAGAGAATCCCAGACGCTTGTCGCCATTTCACCCATCCCGCTCGAATTCTAAAACTAACATCTTCATCAATCTCACCATTATACTGCAACATTGATCCTAGATATCGAAATGATTCCTTCTTGGGAACTATTTGTGTAGCCAGAGTGACATCTCCATCTTCCGACCTGACACCGCTGAACCCGCACTTCATATACTATGTTTTAGTTCTGCTAAGCCTAAAATCTTTTGATTCTAAAGTCTGTCTCCACAGCTCCAGTTGTCTATCAACCTCAATCCTACTTTCATCAATTAACACAACATCATCAGCAAATAGCATACACCAAGGAATCTCACATTGTATACCCTTCGTAACCTCATCCATCACTAGAGCAAAAATGTAGGGGCTCAAAGCTGACCCTTGATGTAATCCTATGTTAATGGGAAAGTCACCGGTTTCACCATCGCATGCTTGACACTAGTCACAACATTATCGTACATATCCTTGATAAGTGTAATGTACTTTGTTGGGACTTTTTTTTCCAGGACCCACCACATCACCTTTCGCGGTACCTTGTCATAAGCTTTCTCCAAATCGATAAATACCATGTGTAGATCATTCTTTTGCTCCCTAAACCTCTCCATAAGTTGTCTTATCAAGAAAATCGCCTCTGTGGTCGACCTCCCAGGCATGAAGCCAAATTGGTTTTTTAAAACACTTGTCATTCTTCTTAGTCTATGCTCAATGACTCTCTCCCAAAGCTTCATTGTATGACTCATAAGCTTAATTCCTCTATAGTTTGTGCAACTTTGGATATCTCCTTTATTCTTAAAAATTGGAACTAGTATGCTTTTCCTCCACTCATCTGGCATCTTGTTTGATTTGAAAATATTATTGAACAACTTAGTTAGTCATGCTATCCCTGCATCTCCAAGGCATCTCCACACCTCAATGAGGATGTCATCAGGCCTCAATGCATTGCCTGCTTTCATCCGTTTTAGTGCCTCCTTTACCTCGGATTCTTGAATTCTCCGAATAAAATGTCTGCAAGTGTCATCAGAAGAGTCGTCTATCTCGATCGTAGTGCTATCACCTTCTTCATTAAATAGTTTGTCGAAATAATCTCTCCATCTATTTTTTATCTCCTCATCCTTCACCAAAAGTCTATTATTGTCATCTTTGATGCATTTAACTTGGTTGAAGTCTATTGTTGTCTTTCTTTCGCTATCCCAAACACCTCGGTAGCCACTTACCTTCCCCAAAAAGTGGATGATAATCAATTGTTAGACATACTTCAACTCACTGTTTCACTCACTATTGTGAACCATCTTTCAAACAATGCCCACAAACATTTTTTTATTAATCATCTATTCGTATCTTTCCATTAACCAAAAATTCACAAATGCACCCCAAAAATCAAGCCAAATGAATGTCTGAATTCATTGTAAAAACTCACCTAACATTGTTTGTACATTTGTTTGAACAAAAAACAACCTTCCATGTCTTTTCAAGTATCTGCAGTATATATAATTACTATAAAACACCTCAATGTCATCAAAGAAAAAGGAAAAAAAAGGCAGCATGCAAATATAAATCCATTAACCAGATTTAATCTTATACGGTAAATTATCACTTATCAGCATATATTATGTACTTACATTACGTGAACTTGTCATTCTGATTGGAAGCTCAAACAAACCAACAGTATTCTTTACATTTTCCTCATTAGTAAACCAATCCTCATGCACCTTATTAACATCCCTGTTCATTAAGGGGAAAAAAAGGGAATCATCAGACAGTAGATTAAAATTCTCAAATTTAATGCTGCTGCAGAAAAGAGCGTACATGCATACAATGAACTCAAAGTAAGAAGATAAATAATGAAGAATGTGAAAACTGAAATTTCTGGGACACACGATGCAAGTAATTAGCTCGGGTAGGAGACTAACTTGCTCATCAGATATAATGGCAGAGAATGGAGATTAATTGAGACTTTGTAATTGATAGCAATTTTGACAAATCAGAGTCTCTTGAGATTTTCTTACCTCAGATTCACCAAGACCTAACAAGAAAAAATATATACATACAGAACACTTAAATAATAACTAATGAAAATGAAGCTGTTAATATAGTAAATTGTCCTACTGTATATCCAAAATATACTTAACAAATATCATAACCAAATATAACGTTTATTGTTAGTACTTTCGGTATTGGTTTTGATGACAACAGCTATATGACATTATATAAAATATAGATACTAATGTTTTATCAAGATATATACAGTATATAATGTAGGATATTAGACGGGTACGGATTAAAAAAATTGTACAGTATCAAGAAGTTGATATCAAGAGTAGATTCAAAATGCTGATATAAAGTTTCAAGAGTTCACGAATGAAGACTCGTAAGTATTGAAGAGTTCAAAATTTCAAGATATTCCAGATAAGCTATAGAGTCATGAAATTTATGTTAAAACTTTAATAACACTTTCTCGATCTCTCTTGCCTTCTCTAATTTTGTTTTATATTGTTTTTCAAAAATCCTAGTTTTACAATGATCTTTTCAAAATATTTCTCAACATGATTTTCAATCTCTTATACTTATAAAGATATTATTTTAGTAATTTTAAGTTTATATATATTGAATTTTTGTTTATACTTAATAATTTATAACTATATTGATTTTATATATATTATTTATATTATATTGAATATTCTTATTAGATCTTTCAAAGTTATTTTACAAAGTTTTATTAAATTATGTTTTAATTAAAATGTGTGTAAACTATATTTAAATGATTCTACAAAATTATCAAATACTTTACAAAGCAACGGATTTTCAAAATAATATTTTTAGAGTGTTTTTCAAATTTGTTAAGAGTGTCGACATATTCTATAGACATATGTCGACATAGTGGCCGTAAAATTCAAAATTCAAATTTGAATTGAAGTGTCTTTTCGTCGTATCTCTTCACGAATGGCCATGATCGTTGTTTTCCTATATATACCAGACTTTCAAACGAATTTTATTAACTACTTTCTTATTTTTCTCTCTTCTCTTCATTCTTTTGATTTCTAAATCAATTTTTACCAAAATTCAACCAGAATCAAATTTAATTATTACTAATTTTATTCTCTTTCATATACTCTCTAATTTCTCTCAACTCTATCAAGATCAAAGTGCTATTCAAAAGTTATAGGATTAATTGTAACAAAGGTCTAAGATCTAGGTATGTAAACTCTATCAAATCATACTCTTATACTCTGTGGTGTGCTTGGTATCCCTGAAATCCAAATAAGTGTGATTGTAGCCTATTAAAATCAATTGGGTGTGCTTAGTGGCCCGTAAATCTAGTGGCATGTTTGTGGCTCGGAAATAAGTGACTCTACCCAGAGGTCGGGATTCTGGAGGATGTGTCTCATAGCCTTGAAATCGAGATTGTATTTGCATTTACTAGTTGAAAAGAAATATGTATAAGGAATTGTGTGGGACTGAATGTAGGGTAACTCTGAACCGGTATAAAATCATGGTGTGTTCTTTCCTTTTTACTTTTATCTGTACTTTGATTCTATGATTGTTTCTGTGATTGTTAATTACATCATTCCAAGTAGAATCTTAAAGAATTTGAAAAGTATTCATATAATCAATTAAACACTATTTATCCCCCCTCCAGTGTTAATTTAGCCTTAAGATCCATAATCCGCTAAGTTACATTTGGTATCAGAGCATTGGTTTTCAAAGTATTCATCGTCTGATTTTTGAAAAATTTAAATAGCTACCAACACTGGTAATAGTACTGTTAGTAACACTATTAATAAACTTGTTAGTAACTAATTTGTCGAAGGACAATCTACTGCTAGACCTCCACTTTTTAATGACAGTAATTACACATATTGGTCATGTAGAATGAAAATTTATTTACAGTCAATTGGTTTGACACTTGTAATATCACACAAACTGAGTACACTGAACCCGAGACTAATTTTGCATAGTGGACTGCAGACCAAAAAGCAGTTGCACAAAGTAACTCTAAGGCTATGAATATATTATTTTGTTCACTAGATAGAAATGAATTTAATAGAGTATCTATATATAAGTTTGTATTTGAAATTTGAAGAAGTTTACAAGGTACACATAAAAGGACAAGTAAGGTCAAACAAGCCAAAATTTCCATGTTAACAAACCACTTTCAATTATTCAAAATGAGTCCAAATGAGTTCATATCTGATATGTATAGTAGATTTCAAGATATAGTACACTCACTTATTGCACCGAGTAAAAGTTTTTTTGTAAAGAATCAAGTTAGAAAAATTCTCAATTCACTTACTCCTGAATGAGATCAAAAGACTCTTACAATCGACGAGGCTAATGACATTAGCACTTTAAAATTGAAGATTAATTGGCAATTTAATGTCTTTTAAAGCACAAATGCAGGACATGAGATAAAGCAAAGCAATAGAGAAGAAATCTATAGCTTTTAATGCAATGACGGATAATCTGGATTCAGCCAGCGACGACGATGAAGAAATTGCTTTCATGACAAAGAATTTTAGAAAATTTCTAAAATATAGAAAGATGAACAATTTCAAAAGACAACAAAAATCCAGGAAGCGAAAGTGGAAACGGAAATAGCATTAGATGTTATAACTGTAATGACCTTGATCATATAAAACGAGACCGTCCACATCCTGATAAACTGAAAACTACACCAAACATTGATTCATCCAGAAAACGGAGAAGAGAAAATGTTGGGTAGATTCTCAACACCGGTCCAAAGCTTCGACGAACCAACCTGCTTCGCATGCAACGACCCTGCCGAGCCAACTCATCCCCATGCTTTGCCGAACCAAATCAAGAACAACTCCACCGAACCAACTCAGGTACAACTCCACCGAACCAACTCAAGTACAACTTCACCGAACCAACTCAGGTACAAACTCCACCGAACCAACTCAAGTACAACTTCACTGAACCAACTCAGGTACAAACTCCACCGAACCAACTCAAGAACAGCTCCACCGGACCAACCACTTACCCAAGCAGTGCCGAACCAATCTTCTCCCCACCACAACCGGACCAAGTCGCCTCCCTACTGGCATTCAACTCCTACCACCGAATCAAGGGAGGCCGAACCAAGACGCACCAGGCCAGATTACGTCAGCCCAGGCCCGCCAGCTGCTATATACCTCCAAAGATCCCTACCCCCAGCCTCACTCTATAAATAGAGGGGCAGGGGTACTACAATGGAGACAAGTTTGAGAGCTCAAGCACGGAAGGAACTTTCAAACAACTTTCTTTTACTCGTACCAAAGATTTGTACTTGTAATCATAACAAAGGAAGAGAAATAACATATAAAGTGGACGTAGGCACATTCTGGCTGAACCACTATAAATCTGCGTGTCTTTTTACAATTTAGCCCCTGTTTTTCATATATTTGCATAAACCTCTAAAATCATTAAGAACAACCTAAGATCTACTAAATCATATAACTTTGAGGTGTTTGTCCATTTTTTGTGCAAACATTTTTGGTGCTTTCACTGAGAGAATAGAAACTCGAAGCTTCAGCTTCATCCACTTAACAGTTTTCCTAACAGCATCATTCGCCACTCAGAAAACATGCCTCCCAAACAGAGAAAAGATGTTAATAAAGGAAAAAACATCGCATCCAGCAGTCTTCCAGATCCAGCTGTCACGAATCAAGGAAATCATCCTCCTCCAGCAGCAGAAACAAATGAAGGACAGGCTAACCCAATCACTCCTGCTACAGGACAGCCTGCAGCCATTACTAGGGCAGATCTAGACAGGGTTGTGGCTGAAGTAACTAACCGCTTCACATCCCAGCAAGAAGCTTTGGTGGACCATCTCATGTCACGCTTAAGGGACGCTGAATAATCCAACCGCAACACTGAATCATGGGGCGAGTCCCAGTCTGGAGGATCTCAGAGACAACAAAGATCTTCCTTCTTCGAAGGAGCTAACGACAGAAGTAGCCATGGTAGGAGCCGAGACCGAGCACAGCCTGAAGTTAGGCCTGAGGAAACGTTTGGTACCGAACCCAACGGGGGAGGTACCGGACGGAGGTCAACTGTAGCTGAGCCTGTCATACTGCCTAACCACGGAAACGCCAGTGAACGGGGCCGAGCTAGAGTCCAGCCCGAAGTTGGACCCGAGGAAGTGCTTAGATCAGAACCCGGCAGGGGAAGATCAAGACAAGGGCCAACTGTAGCTGACCCTAGCATGCTCCCAGAAGATCAAAGGCAGCCACTGGAAAATATGAGGGATGATAGACGATACCATCCCTACAGGTCATTTGGACGGAATCAATCCCACAGAACAGAACCAAACTCATTTCTATCTGCTCCAAGTTCTGATGAAAGGATGGCACGCTTATTCAGAGAGTGTGTCCAACGGGAGCAAAGAGATCGAGGGATAGGCGCTAGGGTAACCAGCCCTTTCGCCCGCAATATCGAAATTGCTATCACCCTCCGAGAATGGAAGATGCCAACAATGGAACCCTACAAAGGAACCTCCGACCCCGTTGTACACTTACAGAGGTACACAAAAAGTCACATAGGCGCTTTTCTCCCTTCTTCCCTTTATCCTTCCCGTTCTTTATCCTTCCTTGCCACCCAAGGCGAAGTTAGATACAAACGCCCACCATACAAGAAGGAATCAGATAACGCACAGAAGTCTGGAAAGTTCTGCCGCTTCCACGAATCTCACGGGCATGATACCAACGAATGCCATCATCTCCGAGATCTGATTGAGGAACACATCAGAATGAAGAAACTGGAACGTTACGTAAAAGGTCAGGACAGGACCCCAGCTCCTGCCAATGAAAACCCAAGGCTTCCCTCACCGGGGGCCGATAGAGGAAACCGCAACGCTAGCAGCTCTAGTCAAGAGAAGATAGTGGTCCATACCATCTCAGGAGGGCCGCACATCGCAGACAGAAGCTGGAAAGAGATGGAAAGATATGGAAAGTCGCTTAGAGACAATAAAGACTATGTCAATTCGGTTGTAGAAGAACGCCACCCGAAGCGGAAAGAAAGTGATGACATCACATTCGGTAAGCGTGACCTAGAAGGAAGGCAGTACCCTCACATGGATCCCATGGTCATCTCTGCACGACTTGGTTCCGCCGAAGTTTACCGAATCCTGGTAGACACTGGAAGCTCAGTAAACATCCTGTTCAAACACGCGTTCGACAAAATGAAGCTATCAATGAAGGATGTATCTCCCTGCGATAAACCACTACACGGCTTCACTGGAGATGCGAAGATGCCCCTCGGGCAACTGGACCTCTTTGTTGAGATTAGAAGCCATCCCCGCTCCGCTGTACGGAAACAGACGTTTGTGCTAGTAGAAAACCATTCGGCCTACAACGCCTTCTTAGGAAGGCCATCCTTGTCTGACTTCCAAATTGTCCTAGCCCCATGGTGCCTAAAGATGAAATTTCCAACAGACAATGGAGTATGGGAAGTGGAAGGAGACCAGGACGTTGCTCGAGACTGCTATGTGACTGAACTTCGCAACAACCACAGGAAGGATAAAGGGAAGGGTGTAGAGATTGCCCTCTGCACAAAAAGTCTAGAAGCATAGCAACTAAAGAAAGCCCCTCCTCTTCGATATACCAGCGACCCTTTCAATGAATTAGACCCTAGGGACAAAGAGGAGGAGGCCACCACCGAGCCTGCAGAGGCTATGGAGTTTATATCTGTAGACAAGTACGACTCAAGTAGACTATTGAAAATTGGGTCCCAACTAAAGACCGAATTGAAGGAACAACTCGTCGATTTTCTCCGCCACAACTTGGATGTATTCGCGTGGTCACATGCTGACATGACCGGAATCTCCCCCGATATAGCATGCCACATATTAAACATTGATCCTACCAAGGCGCCCGTAAAACAAAGAAAGAGAAGTATGGGGGCAGAACGATCAGCAGCCCTCGATGAAGAAGTAAAGAATCTACTCGCCAATGACTTCATACGAGAAGCTATTTACCCGGAATGGATCGCCAACCCGGTGCTGGTAAAGAAGGCTAATGGGAAGTGGCGAACCTGCATTGACTTTTCCAACCTAAACGACGCCTGCCCAAAGGATTGCTTCCCACTTCCTAGAATCGACCAACTTGTAGACAGCACAGCCGGGCACGAGCTCCTATCTTTTATGGACGCATACTCAGGATATAACCAAATTCCTATGCATGCTCCTGACCAAGACCACACTAGTTTCATCACCGACCGGGGTTTATACTGCTATAAGGTAATGCCTTTCGGACTTAAAAATGCAGGAGCCAGCTACCAGCGCCTCGTCAGCAAGATGTTTGCAGGGCTAATAGGACGAACTATGGAGGTATATGTGGATGACATGCTAGTGAAATCACGAAAAGCCAAAGATCACGTAAGCCACCTAGGCGAGATGTTCCAGGTACTTCGACAGTATGGAATGAAGTTGAATCCACTAAAGTGCTCCTTTGGAGTGTCATCAGGAAAGTTCTTAGGATTCATCGTTCATGCCAGAGGAATAGAAGCGAACCCTGAACTAGTCCGAGCGCTAAGGGATATCAAGATACCTTCCACTCGGAAGGAAATGCAAAGCCTAAATGGAAAAGTGGCCGCCCTAAGCCGATTCATCTCCAAGGCAACGGACAAGTGCGTCCCCTTTTTCGAAGCTCTAAAGAAAGATAAAGGAAAGTTCGAATGGACGGACGAATGCTTAACCGCTTTCCTTAACCTAATCGAACACCTCCAGAAACCACCGGTACTCTCGACTCCAAGCGAAGGCGAAGAATTATACCTATACCTTACTGTGTCATCTCACGCTCTAAGCGCTGCCTTGGTAAGGGAAGACAACCACACACAACGACCAGTTTACTTCGTCAGCAAAAGGTTTACTGGGGCAGAAATCAGATATCCTAAACTTGAGAAGTTAGCATACTGTTTACTAATCACATCACGGAAACTGCGTCACTACTTCCAGTCCCACTCCATCAGAGTTCTGACCGATCAACCACTAAGGCAGGTACTCCATCGTCCCGACACTTCCGGGCGATTACTTAAATGGTGCATTGAACTGAGTCAGTATGATATCACCTATCACCGTCGCACCGCCATCAAGGGACAGGCCATGGCTGATTTCATTGCAGAATTCACTACCAACGAAGATCAGGAGCAATTGGAAATAACAGAAGATATCAAGTGGAATCTCTTTGTGGATGGTGCATCGAACGAACAAGGCTCGGGGGCAGGTGTGGTAATAATCACTCCCAGGGGAAACAAACTGCACTATGCTATAAGATTGGAGTTCGCCGCCACCAATAACGATGCAGAATATGAAGCAGTGATAGCCGGACTAGAAATTGCCATAGAAATCAGAGCCAATTCTTTGTGTCTTCATAGCGATTCTCAACTTATTGTTAATCAAATACTAGGAGAATTCCAAGCTCGAGAAGAACGACTCATAGCATATCTAAAGAAGACCAAGTTACTTCTCAGCCGATTGGACCACTACTTAGTCAAACACATCCCTCGGGAAGAGAACCAAGAAGCCGACGAATTGGCAAAGCAAGCAAGTGTGAGAGACGTCACCATCTTCGGGGCGGTAACCATCTCAAAGCAACTGGCCCCAAGTTTTGAACAAGTGAATCTGGTAGCTACAACCGAAGAAGCAACTTGGATGACTCCTATCCGAGACTACCTACAGAGTGGCACACTACCCAACGGGCGTAATGAAGTCAAGAAAATCTTGAGGAAAGCATCCCGCTACACAGTACAAGAAGACATCCTCTATCGGCGCGGATTCTCTAACCCGTTATTAAGGTGTGTCGCTGGGAGGGAAGCCAAGGAAATCTTGTCCAACATCCATCAGGGAAGCTGTGGAGATCACACCGGAGGGCAAACGTTAGCAAAAAAGATACTCCGATACGGATATTTCTGGCCCACCTTAAGCAAGGACGCCTTAGATTTCGTCAAGAAGTGTGACAGATGCCAAAAATTTGCTAAGATTCCTCGGCTACCAACAACTGAGATTACTCAAATGACCAGCCCTTGGCCCTTCGCAATATGGGGAATTGACTTAATCGGCGAGCTACCAATGGGCCGAGGCGGGGCCAAATATGCTATAGTGGCAGTTGATTATTTCACCAAATGGGTGGAAGCGGAACCTCTGAATAAAGTATCTTCAGCAAAAGTTATTAACTTCCTGATCAAAAATGTTCTATGCAGGTACGGAGTCCCACTCAAAATCATATCAGACAATGGACTTCAGTTTGACAGCGAGGAATTCGCCAACTGGTGCCGAGAGCACGGAATTCATAAAAGCTTCTCATCCGTAGCATATCCCCAGGCAAACGGACAAGTCGAAGCATTCAATAAAATTCTGAAAACTCTGATCAAAAAGAAGCTCGAAAAGTCAAAGGGCGCTTGGGTGGATGAACTCCCTACGGCACTGTGGGCCTACCGCACATCTTTCAGAACATCAACGGGGCACACTCCTTTCTCTTTGGCATACGGATCGGAGGCTATGCTCCCAGTTGAAACCATTTTGCCTTCCCACCATAGGATCCACTATAACCCAGAAGAGAATGAAGAACTCCTCCACATGTCTTTGGATCTAGTTGAGGAGAGAAGAAATGATGCAGTCCTTAAAACAGCAGCCCACAAGCAGAAAGTGGCAGCACAATACAACTCCAAAGTCAAGCATCGTACCTTACAAGAAGGGGATCTTGTCCTCAAGCGAATCTTCCCTCGCCCCGGAGCACTAGACCCAATCTGGGATGGACCATATGTAATTCATAAAGATCTCCACAATGGAGCTTATATTTTGTCAACAGTGGACGGAGAGGTGTTCCAAAGGGCATGGAACATCCAACACCTCCGTCGATACTTTTCTTAACTTGTACTGCCCATATGAAGTGAATTAACAAAGAGAATCAGTGGACGTAGGCCTTTTCATGCCGAACCACTTTAAAAAACCTTGTCTCTTTTTTAACTTGTTCCTTTATATCTTGGCTACTTGTTAAACTTTATCCTTTTCTGTTGAACAAAATACTATGCGTATAGCATTTCCACTCAAAGCACTCCACGACGCAACTTCACCTGGGCAAAACCTAACAGGTACTATGCGAATCTATGCCCTCGCCAATGAGACACTTTTGCTCCAGCATCCCTCTGCTACGGGTTAACTCATTGCTCGCGACGACCCTTAAAGCCAACTGTAATGAGCCGATTATAAGCCACCGAGAAGGCCGACTATAGCCGAGGCAGCTCATTACGGCGTTAGGCTCGCCGACAACTGTGAACCGACTATAAGCCCCAACATAAGGTGTGGCCAGCCAGGGGCAGTTCACAGTTGACGATCGGCACCCACACTAGCCGGCCACAGTAAATCGAATAATACCCACGATTACGGGCCATAATGGCCCGGGTAGTTACTGTGCGCGATCTCGGCTCCGATGTGTCTTAAGTGCGGCTGTGGTAAAAAAAGAATTAACTCCCCGCGGAGGCGTAAGATGGGTGACAAATGTCTCCAAGACCCACAGCTAGGGAAAGTGACTACAAAACCCGTTTGCCACGAACTTAAGCACATCGAAGGCCTTCCGTGATTGGAAGTTTTTACTTTTTCACATATTTCAATTTTACTTAAAAAGCTTTTTCCCTATCCTCTATAACAATCCCTAAAGTATAGGATACAGAGTAGGAGATACTCGCCAATGGGTGTAGGGACTCACAATTGGATGGCAGGGCATTCGACTGCATTCCATGCTCGGTCATACAAGATATTCAAAACTGCCATCTACGATTAAAACATGAAAGGCGGTATTTTCTTCTTTTGTGTACAAATACATGACTATAATTTGTTCACACCACACACTAATATTGCAAGTCATGAAATTATGTTTTAGAACCAGAACCTGACATCAAACACAATTCGATTACAAGAATATACATAGCTATACTTCTCATACGACATGTCAAAATAGCAACAAACATTCAGAAAACGACAAAATCAGCTTAAGTTAAAGTATTACACATCAAGAATGGAGCTATTTGTTACAAGTAGCAAAATAATACAACCTAAAAGCTATTTTACTGTTTTAAGACTAACATATACAACCCTGTCAAGTCCACAAAAAGAGTTTTTTTTCCAGGTCTAATCAAGGGGCCGGCTGCATTGGAGTTTTGTCCTTGTCCTGTTGACCACCTGTCCAGTCAAAGAAAGGATTCATTAGCGGCAAGCAACCAAGTTAATGGAGAAACTAAAAAGGAAGACTTACCAACATATGCTTCTTGGCCATCCTGGTCGTCATCATCTACTTGCACCCCTGCCTCCTCAGCAGCAAGCAACCGCATACCCTCCTTCACCGCCACCTTCTCCCCCTTGGCAAACTGGGCAGTGACCACATCCATGCTGAAGGCCACGCCACCATCTTTATCCGCATCGGCCTTGGCCTCCTCCAGAGCCCGAAGATAGATCTTAGCCATGACCCTAGGATAATCATCCATCCAGGATAGGTTGCCCTGCTTCCAGGTTCGGAAGTACATGTCCTGAAGCATTTCTTCCATCATCCCCTCATTCTCCTCAAACTCCCTCATCCGGGCCTCGGAAGCCGACAACCTTTCAACGGCAACATCTCTCTCCGATCGGTATCTCGAGCAGTCAACCAGAAGGGATTCCCGCATTGCCTCCATCTCCTCCCTCAACTTGGCTTGAGCAAGCTCTGCAGCCTCAAGTTTCCCGGACAACTCCTCCACCTGCTCAAGATCCGCTTTCCGAACCTCGTCCACCGTGGCAATAGCAATGTCAATCCGTTCTTTGCAAGTAGCTTCCATTTTCCGAAGTTCGGCCCGGCTGGCCTCTTCCATGGTTTTCTTTAGTCGTCCAGAAGCAGCCTCATGCTGAGAAATCTGAATGGCCTGATCCGCAAGCTGTTTGGCCTGATCCGAAACCACCAATCGTAGTCGGATGTTGGCACTCCCAATCTCCTCTCCGGCCTTAACCAGCCGGGCATGAGGCCCCATCAGCTTCTTAGTCTCCTCCGCCACCCGATCAATATTAGCCTTGGCCTCGTCTCCCATAGTAATTATATGAGTAGTGAGTAAATCGAGATCTAAGGACTTAGCCTCATCAAGTACCCGTACCATGGGGTTGCGGGGAAGAAGGTGCTCACCGGTGACCTCGTCAAAGGTAATATCATGGGAGCTTGGATCCAGGTCAGGATGACCCGCAAATGGATTCCAAACCAAGTTAGGACGATCAATCCGAGTGATGGTATGATTTTCAGACAGGTGCGGAGAGAGTACGAACTCAGTATCCTCCTCTGTGATATCATGAAGGGGCTGAATTGGGGGCTGGGGACCGAGTGAAGGTTCGGATAAGGAATGACTCCTCTTTCTCTACTGAATACCCTCTTCGATAATCCCGAGAAGAGGACGGTAGCCGACTACATCCCCGGAACGGTGGGTCGAAGGCTTCGGCTTGACAGAAGTTTTGGAAAGCTTGTATTGCTCAAGCCTGTGCCGAAGGTCTGAGGCCTTGGATGTCTTGCCTGCTCCTGATATGAAGAACAAGTGTCACAAGCTTACATCACTATATAATTCGAGAAACGCGGTAAATTACAAGTTAAAAGAAGAAAGAAAGCACGTCTGTTATACAAACCCTGGGAAGAAGTAGGATACTGCAATGAGTCCTGGATTTCATTCCAGGACGGGAGCGGATCATAAAATATTCCTAGGTCCCTATCATTAATGAAGCATGCAGGAGTCAAGAGTTCACCTTGAGTCGTCGGAGCCACCTTGGCTGGAGTGGTCTGAGAAGACTCGCTTGCACCGGTCCCGGTCTTGTCCGCTCTCCTGGTTTTCTCTACCAAAGCCGGATCTTCGTCCAGCCCCTCGAAAGCCTGGTGGAACGCATCATCCGTCCACTCCTGAATCTCGCCCGCTTGCCCAGGAAGTAAGGCCCCGATGCCATCGCCACCTTCATCACCTTCCCGACCATCTCCACCCTCACCTCTTTCCTCCTCCACGTCTTCCTCCCACTGAGTAAGTGGACAATTGCTGGGAGAAGGACCGTCCGACCGCTTAAGTTTCTTACCTCCAACGGCCGGAGGTTTTGTGAAAGGTTTTCTCTTTCCACTCTCTACCGCGACACCTCCCTTAGCCTAAGCAGCCGCCCTCTCCTCCGCCGTTTCCCTCAGCTTGACTACTGACTGGTGTGGAAGGATCAAGTTATACTCCAGAAGAGTCGCATTTCTGATCAGAAAGGCAGCTGATCTATCTCTTCCAGGGATAGCTTCTATTTCAGCCGCCGTCTGAACCAGGCGGTCAGTCTCCACAATCGCAAAGCCACCTGTCGCTAGCAAAAATGAGAAAGTATGAGAAGAAGCATCGCAATCGGAATGGAAATTATAAGTAAAAGCATCAACATACATCCAGAAGTAAAGCGCCGAATAAAAACAGAGTCGTCCCTAACGAAGAACCACTCCTTCTTGAACATGCTGAATTTGGAATACAGGTCCAAGACCGGCTTGAAGTTTATAGCCGACTCCAAGCTGATGTATGGGGACCCCTTCTTATAGCCCCTCAGATTATATAAGTACCGGATCTCCCGATTGGAAGGAGCACGACCATACTTCCTCTGAAAAATGACGAAGAGGCTCACTAGTATAGCATAGGAGTTGGGTTGAAGCTGGAATGGGGCCACCTTTAGATATGTGAGGAAGCTGGCTACCCAAGCGTTAAGAGGAGGAATGGCACCACACATGCAGTGGTATCTGCTGTAGGCGAAGTACCCTTCAGGAGGTTCATACGGCATAACTTCTCTCCCTGGCAACAGCAAGTGCGCCCTATCAATTCCAAAAGACCGGGAAATGACATCAAGCTGCTCCTCCTTGAGGGAGCTAGGAAAGCAATCGGGCGGGGAATTTAGAAGTTCCTGAGGGCCGTACCCGTCCACTAGTGATCTCGGGACAGGTCCGTGACGTTCTGGATTCGGTTGAGCTGGGGGCACGGCAGAGGAACCTCCTTCGCCCCCAGATTTCTTTTTGTCCGATCGAGTTTCCGCTTGACGAGACATTATCTGCAAACACAAAGAAGAACGTCGTTAGACTAAAGGAAGTAAAGGAGCAAGTGTGTGCAGTCTGAAATTTCAAGTGAAAAAAATCAAGTGTATCAAGTTCATTCGGCACCCAGAATCAAGTTGATTCGGCACTCAGAGTACGTAAATTCGTTCGGCGGTACCTGATTCGGTGTTCTGAAGCAATTCGTCGGAGAGCTTGATTCGGCAGAAACGTTTGGTTCGGCTATCTTGAATTGGAAAGGGATAACGAGAGTATACAGCCCCTACTTATAGGCAAATATAGGATGTCGGACCAGTTGGATCGGCGCTCAGCGAGCAAATAAGAGGAAACAAAGTAGGCCATACGCCAGCATATACCCCACTTTGGGGGGCAAATGTTGGGTAGATTCTCAACACCGGTCCAAAGCTTCGCCGAACCAACCTGCTTCGCATGCAACGACCCTGCCGAGCCAACTCATCCCCATGCTTTGCCGAACCAACTCAAGAACAACTCCATCGAACCAACTCAGGTACAACTCCACCGAACCAACTCAAGTACAACTTCACCGAACCAACTCAGGTACAAACTCCACCGAACCAACTCAAGTACAACTTCACCGAACCAACTCAGGTACAAACTCCACCGAACCAACTCAAGAACAGCTCCACCGGACCAACCACTTACCCAAGCAGTGCCGAACCAATCTTCTCCCCACCACAACCGGACCAAGTCGCCTCCCTACTGGCATTCAACTCCTACCACCGAATCAAGGGAGGCCGAACCAAGACGCACCAGGCCAGATTACGTCAGCCCAGGCCCGCTAGCTGCTATATACCTCCAAAGACCCCTACCCCCAGCCTCACTCTATAAATAGAGGGGCAGGGGTACTACAATGGAGACAAGTTTGAGAGCTCAAGCACGGAAGGAACTTTCAAACAACTTTCTTTTACTCGTACCAAAGCTTTGTACTTGTAATCATAACAAAGGAAGAGAAATAACATATAAAGTGGACGTAGGCACATTCTGGCTGAACCACTATAAATCTGCGTGTCTTTTTACAATTTAGCCCCTGTTTTTCATATATTTGCATAAACCTCCAAAATCATTAAGAACAACCTAAGATCTACTAAATCATATAACTTTGAGGTGTTTGTCCATTTTTTGTGCAAACATTTTTGGATGTTTGCACAAAAAATGGACAAACACCTCAAAGTTGTATGATTTAGTAGATCTTATGTTGTTCTTAGTGATTTGGGTGATTTATGCAAACATATGTAAAGCAGGGGGCTAAACTGTAAAAAGACACGCAGATTTATAGTGGTTCAGCCAGAATGTGCCTACGTCCACTTTATATGTTATTTCTCTTCTCTTGTTTTAATTACAAGTACAAAGCTTTGATACAAGTAAAAGAAAGTTGTTTGAAAGTTCTCTCTGTGCTTGAGCTCTCAAACTTGTCCCCCATTGTTGTACCCCTGCCCCTCTATTTTTAGAGTGAGGCTGGGGGTAGGGGTCTTGGATGTGTACAGTTGCTGGTGGGCTTGGGCTGATGTGGTCTGGCCTGGCACGTTTTGGTCCGGTAATACTTGGTCCGGTGGTAGGTGGACTGGTGGTTGATCGGGCAAGGCAAGGAAGAGGAGTTGGTCCGGTGGTGTGTGTAGTGAAGAGTGGTTCGGTGGTTCTGGATGGAGTTGGTTCGGTGGTGTGTGTAGTGAAGAGTGGTTCGGTGGTAGGGACGAAGGTTGGTTCGGCAGTTGCTTGAGACTGCCGAATGGGTTCTGTGAGACATGGATGTCGAATGAGTTCCTGTCGAATGGGCTCTGGAGAACGAGAATGCCGACTGAGTTCCTGCCGAATGGGCTCTGGAGAACAAGAATGGCGGATGAGTTTAGGCAAGCCTGGATGGATGAATCAAGCTTCTTGGTCTCGAGGTCTTCTGTGTGAAAACACGCCCAACATTTGCCCCCCAAAGTGGGGCATATGCTTTCGTATGGCGCGCTTTGTTTATCTGGACGCCCCCATCCGGTTTTGAATTCCGAATTATCTGGTCCGGCTATTTGGTGCTTGAAATGCCGAATGACCATGAAGAGTATGATTGCCGAATGAGATTGATGGTTTGAATACCGAATGACCTCTCGGCCTTGAACTACCTAATGCACTTTTATGACTTGAATTATGAGTGAAATTCCAGACTGCACACACTCGCTTGTTTACTTCCTTTATTCTAACGACGCACTTCTTTGTGTTTGCAGATAAATGTCTTGTAAAGTTGAAACCCGATCAGAAAAGAGAAAATCCCAGGATAGAGACGATCCTTCCGCAGTGCCCCCAGCTCAATCAGAACTGGGACGTCATGGGCCTACCCCGAGGTCACCAGTGGATGGGTACGGCCCTCAGGAGCTTCTAAACTCACCTCCCGACTGTTTCCCAAGTTTTCTCAAAGGCGAGCAGCTTGATGTTATCTCCCGCTCCTTTGGGATTGATAGAGCGCGCATGCTACTGCCGGGGGAGGCAGGTGTACAAGTAGAGGATGATGACCAGGATGGTCAAGAAGCAGGTGCTGGTAAGTCTTCCTTTCTGGTCTTTCCGTTAACTTGGTTGCTTATCACTAATGAATTCTTTCTCTGACCGGACAGGTGGGCAACAGGGCAAGGATAAAACTCCGACGCGGCCGGCTCCTTGATTGGACCTGGATATCTTTTGGTGGGCTTGACATTGTTGTATACGTTAGTCTCAAAACAGTAACGTAACTTTCTAGGTTGTAATTATGCTACTTGTAATAAACAACACTATTCTTGACGTGTAATTTTTCAACTTAAGCTGATTCCGTCGTTTTTTTTGAATGCTTTTGTTATTTTCACATGTTGTATGAGAAATATAGCTATGCATATGCTTGTAATTCAGTTGTGTTTAATGCCAAGTTCTTGCTTAAAGCATAATTTCATGCCTTATAATGCTAGTGTGATGTATGAATAAATTATAGTCAGGAATTTGTATAAAGGAAGAAAATACCGCCTTTCATGTTCTAATTGTAGATGGCAGTTTTGAATATTTTTGTACGACCGAGGATGGAGCTCAGTTGAATGTCCTGCTATCCAACCGTGAATTCCCATTCCCGCTGGTGAGTATCTTCTACTCTGTGTCCTGTACTTCAGGGATTGTTATAGAGGATAGGAGAAAAGTTCTTTGAATAAAATTGAAATATGAGAAATAGTAAAACTTCCAATCACGGAAGGCCTTCGATGTGCTTAAGTTCATGGCAAACGGGCTTTGTAGTCACTTTCCCTAGCTGTGGGTCTTGGAGACATTTGTCACCCATCTTACGCCTCCGCGGGGAGTTAATTCTTTTTTACCACAGCCGCACTTAAGACACATCGGAGCCGAGATCGCGCACAGTAACTACCCGGGCCATTATGGCCCGTAATCGTGGGTATTATTCGATTTACTGTGGCCGGCTAGCGTGGGTGCCGATCGTCAACCGTGAACTACCCCTGGCTGGCCACACCTTATGTTGGGGTTTATAATCGGTTCACAGTTGCCGGCGAGCCGAACGCCGTAATGAGCTGCCTCGGCTATAGTCGGCCTTCTCGGTGGCTTATAATCGGCTCATTACAGTTGGCTTTGAGGGCCGTCGCGAGCAATGAGTTAACCCGCAGCAGAGGGATGCCGGAGCAAAAGTGTCTCATTGGCGAGGGCATAGATTCGTATAGTACCTGTTAGGTCTTGTCCAGGAGAAGTCGCGCTGTGGAGCGCCTTGAATGAAAATGCTATTTGCACAGGATTTTGTTCAACAGAAAAGGATAAAGTTAACAAGCAGCCAAGATATGAAGGAACAAGTTAAAAAGAGACAAGTTTTTTTTAAAGTGGTTCGACACGAAAATGCCTACGTCCACTGATTCTCTTTGTTAATTCACTTCATATGGGAAGTACAAGTTAAGAAAAGTATCGACGGAGTTGTTGGATGTTCCATGCCCTCTGGAACACCTCTCCGTCCACTGTTGACAAAATATAAGCTCCATTGTGGAGATCTTTATGAATTACACCATCCCAGATTGGATCTAGTGCTCCGGGGCGAGGGAAGATTCGCTTGAGGACAAGATCCCCTTCTCGTAAGGTACGATGCTTGACTTTGGAATTGTATTGCGCTGCCACTTTTTGCTTGTGGGCTGCTGCTTTGAGGGCTGCATCATTTCTTCTCTCCTCAATTAGATCCAAAGACATGTAAAGGAGTTCTTCGTTCTCTTCTGGGTTACAATGGATCCTACGGTGGGAAGGCATAATGGTTTCAACTGGGAGCATAGCCTCCGATCCGTATGCCAAAGAGAAAGGAGTATGCTCTGTTGATGTTCTGAAAGATGTGCGACAAGCCCATAGTGCCGTAGGGAGTTCATCCACCCAAGCGCCCTTTGACTTTTCGAGTTTCTTTTTGATTAGAGTTTTCAGAATTTTGTTGACGGCTTCGACTTGTCCGTTTGCCTGGGGATACGCTACGGATGAGAAGCTTTTGTGAATTCCGTGCTCTTGGCACCGGTTGGCGAATTCCTCGTTGTCAAATTGAAGTCCATTGTCTGATATGATTTTGAATGGGACTCCGTACCTACACAGAACATTTTTAATCAAGAAATTAATAACTTTTGCAAAATATACTTTATTCAGGGGTTCTGCTTCCACCCATTTGGTGAAATAGTCGACTGCCACTATAGCATATTTGGCCCCGCCTCGGCCCATTGGTAGTTCGCCGATTAAGTCAATTTCCCATACTGCAAAGGGCCATGGGCTGGTCATTTGAGTAATCTCAGTTGTTGGTAGCCGCGGAATCTTAACAAACTTCTGGCATCTGTCACATTTTCTGACGAAATCTAAGGCGTCCTTGCTTAGGGTGGGCTAGAAGTATCCATATCGGAGTATCTTTTTTGCTAAAGTTTGCCCTCCGGTGTGATCTCCGCAGCTTCCTTGATGAATGTTGGATAAGATTTCCTTGGCTTCCCTTCCAGCGACACACCTTAATAGGGGGTTAGAGAATCCGCGCCGATAGAGGGTGTCCTTTTGTATTGTGTAGCGGGAAGCTTTCCTCAAGATTTTCTTGACTTCGTTACGCTCGTTGGGTAGTGAATTCTGCAATGAAATCGGCCATGGCTTGTCCCTTGATAGCGGTGCGAGGGTGATAGGTGATATCATACTGACTTAGTTCAATGCACCATTTAAGTAGTCACCCAGAAGTGTCGGGACGATGGAGTACCTGCCTCAGTGGTTGGTCGGTCAGAACTTTGATGGAATGAGACTGAAAGTAGTGACGCAGTTTCCGTGATGTGATTAGTAAACAGTATGCTAGCTTCTCAAGTTTAGTATGTGGCATGCTATGTCAGGGGAGATTCCGGTCATGTCAGCATGTGATCATGCAAATACATCCAAGTTGTGGCGGAGAAAGTCAATGAGTTGTTCCTTCAACTCTGTTTTTAGTTTGGACTCGATTTTCAATAGTCTACTCGAGTCATGTTTGTCTATAGATACAAATTCCATAGCCTTTGCAGGCTCGGCGGTGGCCTCCTCCTCCCTGTCCCTGGGTCTAATTCATTGAAGGGATCGCTGATATATCGAAGAGGAGGGGCTTTCTTTAGTTGCTATGCTTCCAAACTTTTTGTGCAGAGGGCAACCTCTACACTCTTCCCTTTATCCTTCCTGTGGTTGTTGCGAAGTTCAGTTACATAGCAGTCTCGAGCAACGTCCTGGTCTCCCTCTACTTCCCCTACTCCATTGTCCGTTGGAAATTTCATCTTTAGGCACTATGGGGCCAGGACAATTTGGAAGTCAGACAGGGCTGGCCTTCCCAAGAAAGCGTTGTAGTTTCTTCCTTCTGATGAGTTCTTCAATCAAGTCCCGGAGATGATGACATTCATTGGTATCGTGCCCATGAGATTCGTGGAAGCGGCAGAACTTTCCAGACTTCTGTGCGTTATCTGATTCCTTCTTGTATGCTGGGCGTTCATATCTAACTTCGCCTTGGGTGGCAAGGAAGATGTTTTTCGACGGTTTCATTCAAAGGAGTGTAAGTGTCGAATCTCGGTCCTGGCCGATATAAGCGCTTTCCTCCCTTCTTGCCCCCAGCATTGTCTCTAGAATCATTTCTTCGAATGTCCTTTGCTACAGCGGGCGCGTTGCTGTGAGTTGCCTTATTTTGTTGCCCTGACTGCCCCTCAGTGGCAGCGTCTTCAAGCCTCATATATTTCCCGGCTTCATGGAAGAAATCGGGTAAAGTAGCTGGTTTTTCTTTTGTTAGTCTTCTAGCGAATTTAGTATCCGGATGCACACCACTACAGAGGGCCATTAAGACAAGCTTCTCATTGGCATCTTGGACTGCGGCCGCTGCGGCATTGAATTGGGTTAAATATTGTTGTAGCTTCTCTCCAGGTTTCTGTTTGATATTGGATAAGGAATAAGCGTTCTTCGGTAGTTCCACATGAATGCGGAACTGGCTGATAAACTTTTCTTTCAACATCTCCCACGAGCTGATGGATCCTTGGGGTAGACGGCAGAACCAAGAGGTAGCTAGATCTGCTAAGAATAGTGGAAAGCATTTGCATAGTACTCCCTTTGTTGCTCCACTCATGAGCATATGCTGTGTGTATCTCTGTAAGTGTACAACGGGGTCGGAGGTTCCTTTGTAAGGTTCCATTGTTGGCATCTTCCATTCTCGGGGGGTGATAGCAATTTCGATATTGCGGGCAAAAGGGCTGGTTACCCTAGCGCCTATCCCTCGATCTCTTTGATCCCGTTGGACGCACTCTCTGAACAAGCGTGTCATCCTTTCATCAGAATTTGGAGCAGATAGAAACGAGTTCGGTTCTGTTCTGTGGGATTGATTCCGTCCAGATGACCTGTAGGGATGGTACCGTCTATCATTCCTCATATTTTCCAGTGGCTGCCTTTGGTCTTCTGGGAGCATACTAGGGTCAGCTACAGTTGGCCCTTGCCTTGATCTTCCCCTGCTGGGTTCTGATCTAAGCACTTCCTCGGGTCCAACTTCGGGCTGGATTCTAGCTCGGCCCCGTTCATTGGCGTTTCCGTGGTTAGGCAGTACGACTGGCTCAGCTACAGCTGACCTCCGCCCGGTACCTTCCCCGTTGGGTTCGGTTCCAAGCGTTTCCTCAGGCCTAACTTCGGGCTGTGCTCGATCTCGGCTCCTACCATGGCTGCTTCTGCCGTTAGCTCCTTCGAAGAAGGAAGATCTTTGTTGTCTCTGAGATCCTCCAGACTGGGACTCACCCCATGACTCAGTGTTGCGGTTGGACTCTTCAGCATCCCTTAAGCGTGACATGAGATGGTTCACCAAGGCTTCCTGTTGGGACGTGAAGCGGTTAGTTACTTCAGCCACAACCCTGTCTAGATCTGCCCTAGTAATTGCTGCAGGCTGTTCTGTGGCAGGAGTGGTCGGATTTGCCCGACCTTCATTTGGTACTGTTGCTGGAGGGGGACGATTTACTTGATCTGTGTCCACTGGATCTGGAAGACTACTGGTTGCGATGTTTTTTCCTTTGTTAACATCTTTCTTCTGCTTGGGAGGCATGTTTTCCAAGCGACGAACAATGCTGTTAGGAAAAATGTTAAGTGGATGAAGCTGAAGCTTCGAGCTTCTAGTTCTCAGTGAAAGCACCAAAAATGTTTGCACAAAAAATGGACAAACATCTCAAAGTTGTATGATTTAGTAGATCTTATGTTGTTCTTAGTGATTTGGGTGATTTATGCAAATATATGAAAAGCAGGGGCTAAACTGTAAAAAGACACGCAAATTTATAGTGGTTCAGCCAGAATGTGCCTACGTCCACTTTATATGTTATTTCTCTTCTCTTGTTTTAATTATAAGTACAAAGCTTTGATACAAGTAAAAGAAAGTTGTTTGAAAGTTCTCTCTGTGCTTGAGCTCTCAAACTTGTCCCCCATTATTGTACCCCTGCCCCTCTATTTATAGAGTGAGGCTGGGGGTAGGGGTCTTGGATGTGTACAGTTGCTGGTGGGCTTGGGCTGATGTGGTTTGGCCTGGCACGTTTTGGTCCGGTAATACTTGGTCCGGTGGTAGGTGGACTGGTGGTTGATCCGGCAAGGCAAGGAAGAGGAGTTGGTCCGGTGGTGTGTGTAGTGAAGAGTGGTTCGGTGGTTCTGGATGGAGTTGGTTCGGTGGTGTGTGTAGTGAAGAGTGGTTCGGTGGTAGGGACGAAGGTTGGTTCGGCAGTTGCTTGAGACTGCCGAATGGGTTCTGTGAGACATGGATGCCGAATGAGTTCCTGCCGAATGGGCTCTGGAGAACGAGAATGCCGACTGAGTTCCTGCCGAATGGGCTCTGGAGAACGAGAATGGCGGATGAGTTTAGGCAAGCCTGGATGGATGAATCAAGCTTCTTGGTCTCGAGGTCTTCTGTGTGAAAACACGCCCAACAAGTCTATACTGCAACATTAGATGATTCAGATACATCCTTAAGTGATAATGAATCTTATACAGAAATTGCTAACATGTGCTTCACAGCAATACAAAATTCAAAACAAAATGGTGAAATTGATCAGAAAAAGGTACGCCTTCAATATATCAAAAGTTTTTAAAGTTCTTGAATGAATTTTCTTTTTCTTTTGGTTGCTTTATTGGTTGTTATGAATATCCTATAGATTAATAATAATATTGGTTAAATATTATGTGATTATATATTAAATATAAATATTTTATATTTTAATAATAAAATAATAATAAAAAATATATTTAAAATTATTTTAAATTTATTTTTCTGAAAATAGAATAACTATAAATAGATCTATATAATAAAATAAGATATAGTTAAACAAAAATTATTTTTGAAAATTTCGACCTATATATAAACATACCCAATAAGCATATGTCGACATATGTAGACAGAATTTGAATTTTCTCCACCTTTTCACCAACTCTTATGTTCTGAAAAGTTGCTTTTTAACCAAAGAACATGTCATTTGATTCTCTATTTACTTACTCTATCTCCATCCATTCATTTCTCACTTTTATTTCAAAATTTAAAATTTCATTAGTTCTTCTATCTTTTTAAAATTCTTCATCAATGACTTCCTCAAGCACTCCTATATCTATGATACTTTCTAAAAGTATCAAGAATTCTCTCTTCCATGATCAAAAGGCTATGAAAACATATATTAATTATATGAATTATAGAAAGGATTCTACGGAAAAGTTTGCTATTTTCAGTGATTTTTCTACTTATGAACTTGATTCTCGTTGTTTACAAAATGGAATTCTCGGTTTAATTGATGCTTCTCAAAATGATTTTTTTACTATTCACACTTGGTCAAAATATTTTATGCAAACTTGAAAGGAAAATTTCATGATGGAAGAGAAGAAGTATGAAGTAGAGTAAAAGAAACTTTAATTGTTTTAAATTGTGAAATTTTGGATACCATTCTTGGATGTAAATCTACAAGAATGAATCTTAAATCTTTCAAAATTGATGATCAAAACTATAAGTATTTCACAACATTTTCGAAAGGTGATGTTAATTTTGAGTTCAAAAACAGAAACTTTCGCCCAAAAGCAAGAATTCTAAATCCTCTTGTTAACAAGAAATCTTTTCAACACCCCGTAGTTGTGTTAAGGAACAAAGTTTATCCCTTAGGTAAATGGAGAAGAGTGTAATGTATAAATCCTCCTTAAATTTCCTCTCGAATAGATTGCTTTAATGGAAAGTTGCTTAGGTCGACCTTTCGACTCAGTCGAAACGGTTGGTTTCTTCCCTTAATGACCTTTCGACCCTGATGAAATAGTGTGGATTTACCTTCGAAAGATATCCTTTCGATTCAGTTGAGATACCCTGGATAAGGTTTGCCTTGGTGGGTTTCGACCTAGTCGAAGGCTGTAGTTGTTGCGTGGTTAGGACTTTATCCAAGAATCTGAGACAGAGGTTTCGACCCTGTCGAAAGCGAAGTTGTTTAGGTGTTAAAACATGAACCATGAATCTGGAGTTGAGGTTTCGACCTTGTCGAAAGCTTGATCTTTTGGCACCTTGTATTAGGTTAAGTTTTCTAAGGCTTGAATAGTTGGAGGTTAGGTTTCGACCTTGCTGAAAGCTGAATCTCAGAGAAAGGTAGTTTGGAATATATAACTGAAGTTATTTGAATATGCCAGGTTTCGACTATGTCGGAAAGGTCCTTTCGATATAAGCGACACCTGAAACACAAGGTAAAACCTGATAAAGCTTTAAAAACAGTAATGTGATCTCAAATATTTAAAACTTCCTTTTCACAACCCAAAGAAAGTTTATTACTCCAAAATCCTCAATTTGATTTAGAAATTAGGGTTTACAGCACTTTGAATTAAGAAAATACATGTATAGAATGGCAAGATTCAGATCCGCAAAACCTGACCACTTGGGCTTATTTATAGATGCGGGTCGGCACCTTTCGACCCCAATGCCTTCGACTTAGTCGAAAGATGGCTGCCGAAATGATTCTTGAATCCTTCTGCCTTTGTCGGAAGGAACGGTTGCACTTCTCTTCTTTGTGTTGCCTTGTAAGAGCTTTCGATTCTGTTGATTGGCTTCATCCAGTGGTTTCGAAGATGTTGAGTTGCTGATGGTTTTGACGCTGTTGGTTGCTTCCGAACTCTTGTCTGTGACTTGATGTGGAACCTCCATGGACTACAATGGCTTCGATGGTTCGAGAGGCTTAATATAGCTTTCGAAAGAGTTGTTCAGGCCAATGCATGCTTTTGAGTGGTATGAGTGAAGGTGAAACCTTTGGTTTCGAAAGGTTCGACGCGTACTTGAAGAGTTGTCTCTCATTATCTTCGAAAGGTGTTCATGCATGTGGATTCACCTGCTTTGGAAGGTGGTCGTTGAAGGCGGTAGGGTGCTTCCGACTCCTTCGAAATGCTCTGAAGCTTTTGGACTTTGGTTGTAGCATTTATTCGACTCATTCGAAAGGTTTAACTGGAGCTTTCTCCTTTTGTTCTTCTTTATTTTCTGCTCAAACAGGTTTCGACTAAGTCAAAAGGAGTTTTATGTAGTAACATTTGCCCCAGTTGCGAAGGGATGCGCTTGACTTTCCAAGTCATCTGCATCGAAACCTAGAAATTTCCCGCCTCTTGGCATTCCCGCGTAAATCTAGGCCGTTTATTTAAATCTGATCCAACGGCCTGCTACCTTCTCTAACTTTTCTTATAAAGTACACTTTCTTCTTCTTCTTCACTTATCTGCAATTAAACCGACTTCGAGAAAAGTAAAGAGATTTCCAAGAACTTTCCAAATCGCTTTTTCTTCAATCAAAGAAGAAATCAGATCTTATGTAAGTAAAAAAAAACTTTTTTAAAATCTATCCTTTTTCTCTATTTTCTATGTTTTACGGTGAATTTTAGATTTCTCGAATTTCACGGCCGAAATTTTAATTTTCGATTTGATTTACCGAGTCTTGTTTGAATTTTAAGTTTCAATCTATCTGGTGAACTCTGCGACTTAATTTCATGGATCAGTTAAATTTATTTTCATTAAGTCTGCTTCGAACCCAATTTCATTTTTCATTATTACTGTTATTTTAATTTATTGTTTTATTATTATTTTAAAAGAAGGAGAATCTAAATTCTCGTTTTATAAATTTCAAAATTTAAGAAGGTTAATCCATGTTTAACTCTATTAGTTTAATGGTTTTAACTAATTTGTTTATTAAATTTTGGATTCCTGGATTTGAAATCGGGTTCGGGTAAGAGAGCGGTATCTATTTTCTTCGCCCGAAAGCTTTGGGATCATACAGATTTAAAAAATTGGCGCTACATGTTTACTTTTCTACCCCTTCGAAAGGGTTTAACGCGGCAACCTCTACTTTGTGTTCTTAACCTCTTTCGATGGGGTCGAAAGGTGTTGTGGCGCTAATTTGATTGATTTTGTCGAAAGGCTATATAGTGACATAGCATGTAGTCAACTCCCTCTAAAGCAGAACGTTTTGCTCTAGTCGAAACCTTTTGTCTTGATTGTAACCTTTCCCTCTTTTTTGTATGCTTTTCGAAACCGTATTTCCCTTTCGACCTTATCGAAACCCTTTTGTAACTTATGAGTCCCTCTCTAAACTCCTTTTTCCAGCATTGTCGAAATGTTTCAAGTTCATATGACTTTAACTTTGGACCTTTCGACTCAATGGGTATAGAAGCTTTCGACCGCATTCACATTTTTCTTAGGAAACTTAAATCATTGATTTCGACGGTGTCGAAGGGTCTTGTTATCTTATTTATTGAATATTAGTTGTATGCACTTTGTTTGAGTTTTCAAGTTAACATTAACTATTTGCTTTTAACAAGCTGGTTCTTACTGAGCTTTCGACATTGTTGAAGGGTGTCGATAGGATATATACTCCAACTTTCTCTTTCGACCTCGTCGAAAGCTTGACATATATTCATACTTAAGCTTTTGACATTGTCGAAAGGTGTCTGCTAAATGTTAAATTTTTATTTCTTTCGACTCTGTCGAAAGCTCTTATTTTTGACTTTCTTTAAATTTAACATTCTTCAAAGAACCTGAAGTTTCATGTTTAAGTTGCCATAGTAGGTTTTTTCAAATTCTTGAAAGAATGTTAAGTTCATAATAAACTGGAAATTTTAACTGAAATGTTTTCACCTGACAGAACCATGAGCTCTCCGAAGAAGGCCGAAGCTACTTCCAAGCATTCACTCATATCAACTCAAGGCGAAGTAGATGCTATCCTTAGTGACTACGGATTACTAGTGTAGAAGCCATTCCTCCTAAGGAAACAGATACCAACAATAACCCTCCCAAAGGGTTCTTTGCTTATACCGCCATATATGGCATGGAGGATTTCTCCCCTTCCCAGAATTCTTGTCCAAGCTTCTTTCTTATCTCAGGATCGCTCCAATTCAACTGTCCCCGAATGTTTACACCTACCTCCTGTCTCTATAGATGATGGCCTTAGAGTCTGGCCTCCCCTCACTAAATGCTGAAGTGTTGAACCACTTGATCCGACGGTCAAGCTTAGCAATCTCAACAGCCAAATATTCAAAACAAACCCCCAGAAGAAGCTAATATCAAATGGGGTTAACAAGTTTAGAGACTGGGAGAACTTAAGTGCTTCTCAAACATCAGTAGGACTTTCTCTTTCCCTCGTAAGTCCATATTTTCATTATTCTCCTTCTATTCAGTGGTTTTTCTTGTCTAATCTTTGCTTTTGTCATGTGCCCCTGCTAAAGAGCTTAATGAAGAAGATAAGAGAACAACTTAATCTTTGATTGCTGCCTCAAGCCAAATTGAGAGTAGACTGACGCTGTTAACTCCGACAAATTTACGAAAGCACTCACTTCTGCTGGCAGGTCAAAAGATCCTCGGCAATCCTCCTTCTGTTCAACATACCTTCCAAAGAAAATACTTCCTTTCTTTGGGAGACCCATCAACTTTCTCTCCCATGTCATCCATCTATGTTGACCACTTTGGTATGTGATAAACACTGCACTTATTATGAATTGCTGTGTCATTTTTTCAATTTATTCTGCTGACTTATAATCTGCTTGAATTCTTTTCAGTTGCTCCTCAAGTTAAAAAGCCTGTTAGTGGTCCAACTCCTCCTCCTACTACTTCTCGTGCGCCTTCCATTTCTCAATCTCTTGCCAGAACTAAAATAGCAATCAACTGAAGCAGAACCACCTCTAAAGATTGCTAAGGTTATTGATATAGAGGCTGAGGAATATTCGTCTTTTGATAAAGCTTTGGGGATCCCGATCGTTGAAGCTCCCCAAGATAAACTCGAGCAAACCCCTACTGCCATCGATCCCCTCTCCCAAATTACCATTTCTAGCTCTTTGGCCACACTCGAACAAATGCAACAAGCTTTGGAGATGACCTCCGCTCAAAAGCATATTCTTCCGAAGCCATCATCTTCTTCTCCTTCCATCAACTTTGAAGAGATAGCCTAGTCTATCTTACATTTTGAGTCCTTTTCCTCTATCCAGCCGCCTTCTTCTGTTCCTGACTTGGCGGGTCATTACCGTTCCATGGTAGAACAACAATTCTTGGTAAGTTTCTCTCTACTTTGACTTTATCATTACTGTTCTTCTCTAATTTCTAACTTGTGCTACATTTCTTCTTTCAGATTTCTAAGAGTTGGTTAACTTTACACGAGCAAGCGTCTAAATCTTCTGTTGAGTCCTTCAAGTTTCAGGAGGAAATTGCTGCTCTAAAGAATCAAGTGTCTTCTTTATCTATGTCAAAAGATGAAGCAACCTCTGAACTGGAGCGATTAATAGCTTCTCTTGCCCGGTCAGAATCCGATCTTTCGGAAGAAAGAAGGGCTCGCCAACTCCTCGACGATGACAATTTTGCCATGCAACTAACCCTGAAAGAATCCGACGAGAAGAAGACCCGTATGACTGCAAAGAACGCCTCTTTGAAAGAAAAGTTAAAGAAAACCAAGGCGTCCCTGAAACTTGTTGTCGATACCATCTCAGACGCCAAACAACGAGTATCTCAGTTTCTCGACAATACCCTTGAAGAGATCATGTTGAGCTCCTTTGAAGATGCTTTAATGCTTGCCTATGCAGATAATATCGGTAAATGCCCCGAGCTCAGTTTTCCCTCGCTCGACTCTGGCCTCGTAGATTGAGTCATGGGCAAAATAAACCAGATGAAGCAGCGAACCGATGTTGTTGAAAAGGAAGAAATCGATGCCTCCCAGATTCTTACTTTTGACGTTCCTTCTTTTGAGGTCGAGTCCGACTCAGAGGACGAAGGCAACAAAGAAGATGTTGCCGAAGAGGAGGGTGACAATAATGATGACGATGAAGATGATAACAATGATGATGATGATAACAACAATAACGGCGGCCAAGGCTTAGGTGGTGATAGAGGAGGCCACACCGAAACCTCTGATGAAGACGGAGATGATAACACAAAAGCTTTTGAAAAAGAGCCGTATCCTCATGAAGCTACCTCGCCTGAGTCTGCTGCCCCCTCTGCTCCTCAAGAGGTTCCTGCTTCCATTAATGTTGAACAATCAAAAGAATAAGAGCATGTTTCTCAAACTTATGTCCCGGTATATCAGGTATGGGACTCCCTGTTTAAACAACTTCTACTTCAAAAATCATAATAGTGTAATTCTTTTATTTAGATAAGGAAGAAATCCACTCTCCTCTATAAAACCAAACTCACAAGCTAAGATAAACAAATTATATAGAGAGTTAGACAAGCAAATAAGGGAGCAAAATGTACTTTCCGATAAGTATCATAGGCTTGATAGAAGTGCATCAGTGTTGGCGTCTTTTAAGCATCAAAAAGCTGCCCCCAGAGAGCGCGCCTTCGCTACGACACTCTCTTAAAAGAAAACCGGAAGTTAATCAGCTTATTCTGGATGCTGATCGAAGAGAGAGACATTTTAGCTAACTTTTTATACAAGGCTATTGAAGACACTCAATTGTTTGACTTTTCATATTTAGGTGAATTTAGTGGGGGTCTACTTAGGTGCTTTCATAAGAGATACTTGGACGAATTCTGATCCGACCCACATCCTGGGGCTTGTTGGAACTTACCATGGGTCAGATCCATTCCCCAAGATCTCCCTTCTGAAAAGCTTAAGCACTATAAGAACAAATTTATTTCTGAATTATTTTCTACGTCTATTTTGTATGAACCAGATGAATAATTGTAACCATGCAACAATGTATTGATTTATAAATATTTGTTTTAGTTTTGCTTTTTATGCTTAGCTTCATTTTATTATATTATCACAGAATGATTTTCGTCTGGCCAACTTGTTTCTAGAGACCATTTAAGTCGGTACGTCAAATTGAAACAGTTTTATCTTGAAAATGCATCAATTTTAAAATCTTCGAAACTAGCAAGATACCGCTTCTTTAGATATTTACAACAACTTTACTTGGAATATCCTCGTCTTCGCTTTGATTTTTTTGGTGATGAAAAAGAGAAACTTCTTAAGGAAATCAGGACATTCCATTCTAAGTTAATTTGTGGTCGTGATGGTCCTCCAGTTGGGAAGTGGGACTATAGCAGATGTCCACCGATTATCACTCCAGAAGGAGTCGATATTCATTTTGATTCAACAGTTACCCTTTCCGTTAATTCATTAGATAAAGTTAGAAATGTAGTTTCTCAACTTTAGATATAAATCAATTGTTTATTGTATCTTTTAGCTTTGTTGTTGTTTGAGTTGTAATCTGTTATTATAATAATAAAGAGATTTTTCATCTTGATTTTGACTTTATTTTGTTTCTTTTTCTATTTAAATAGGAGTTACAATTATCAACAACTCCTCTCTCACTTGATTCTACGTGGCGCTTCATAAGTCTTAGAGATAAGTTGTTAAAAGAATTCGAAAGGAGTGAACCCCTTGACGACATCTTACTTACACGCTTTCATGGCAACGCTGAAGCTTTAAAATGGCATAAAGGTATCCACTTCAGAAAACTATAGTTAGCAACCTTAAGAATCAAGTTGCCAACTTGGAGGTTGATATTAAAAGTAAAGATGAAATGATCTCTACGCTGAAATGACAAGTAAAGTCGAATCCTTCGATTGACTTTGACCAAAAAATGTCGGAACTCCTTCCGCAAATAAGCGATTTAGAGATAAAACTAAAGGATAGCCAAGCCCAATGCGAATTGCTTGAATATATCATGGGAGATAATATTCAGAGTATCGATTTACCGGTTCCCCGCACTACTCCTTCGGTTACTAGACGTATAAGGTCTGCTTCCCTTACAGCTCAGAAATTCCCCACAATGACTATTCCTCCTCCTGGCTTAGACGAGAGGATTGTGGGTGAATGGTGTAAGAAGGTCAAGTTTGAAGTAGCTAAGTATTTTGATGAACAACAAAGTGTTAAATACTCGCAACGTATAAACGAGTATGCGGCCAGAATCAAAGAGCTCGAGTGCGGCAACTACTTTCTTTAGAAGTGCGTCGCATAATTAGAAAGAGAGAGCAAAACCCTTAGAGGCGTGAACAGAGCTTTCAACCACGCTCTGAAAACTAATATTGATGCAATTGACGATGCAGATAGGATAATAAAGAAAGAAAAGGAATTTAAGGAAGTTCTCTGCATCGCAATTCGTCACATAGTCGATCCTTTGATCGCTGAAAATCTGAGCAAAGCTACTCAAGACTTGTGATAATCTTATATTTGTAGAATGTATTTACTTGTTTTGCATATTTGTAAATAATTCCATAAATCATGTAAACCATATATATACCTTGTAAATATCACCTGATTTGTAATTCTTCTATGTAATGTCACTTCTGAAATGCTTTTTGAGAGCTCATACATTAATTTCTGTATTTGCTGAATCATTCATTTCTTTTTGCTGTACTGATCTCCCTGAAAAGTATGAAGCAAACAATATTTCCAATTGTTAGCTTGAAATTGACATATAAGTTTATTTATACCATTTGTGTAGATTAACAAATCATCATGTTAATCGCATGCAATGTAGTCTATATCAAATGTCTAAATCTCATCCTTAATCATGATAAGAAATAATTAAGAGTTTAACTTTAACCATTTTTCTGGAATGTTTGAACTTTTTTGATAAGAAATCCTGCCCTGAAGCGGGGGTATAAATGTGAGAGTCATTCTCTAAAGAGTTTAATATGGGAGAATCAAAAATCATTATCCGAATATTTGCATTAGAAACCCAATAACCCGTTCTTGGGTATTAATAAAATTTGAAGATTTTGAAATCCAAAACCGAGATTCGGGCATTAGCGGAAACTTTTAATGATCATCTTCTTGAGAGTAATCTTTGATCCAGATTCGGGCATTTGTGATAGTAATCCATAATAGAAATTCCAACCAAGCCCAGATTAGGGTATTAATAGATGAAATCCCGAAATCAGAAACCCGAAACTCAGATTCGGGTTTTTAATGGACGGAGTTCGGCTTTACTCCTTAGATTCCGTCTTTTTTGACATGTATGAACCCTTCAGGTCTTGTATGTAGTTGTAATTTGATCGATTGCCCTTTGGGCTTGTATGTCTTAGTCCATTGGAGATATATCGTTTCTCGGGTTTGGACATCTCAGTCCATGTTTTGAAGAGCCTCCTCTTGGAATTGGATATCTTAGTCCATTGTTGGACGAGCCTCCTCTTAGGCTTGGACATCTTAGTTCATTATTGGATAAGCCTCTTCTTGAGCTTGGACATCTTAGTCCATTGTTGGATGAGCCTCTTCTTGGGCTTGAACATCTTAGTCCATTGTTGTCTGGTGCTCTTGGTTAGCTCATCTTAAAGGCTGGAACCAAGGACTTACCCGACCTCCCTCCAGAAGGCGCCTTGACCTGGGCAGAGATGCGGTTAAGGGCTTGTCCAGTGCTTTAACCTGGCCATAGCGTGGCGCGGATAAAGGCTTACTCCGACCTCCCTCTAAGAGGCGTCCTGCCCTGGCCATAGCGTGGCGCGGACAGGGACTTGTTCGGTGCTTTACCCTGGCCATCTTATGGCGTGGATAAAGGTTTACTCCATCCTCCCTTCAGGAGATGCCTTGACCTGACCAGAGGCACGGTCAAGGGCTTGTCCAGTGCTTTAAGCTGGCCATCTTATGACGCAGATAAAGGCTTACTCCGCCCTCCCTCCAGGAGGTGCTCTGCCCCGACCGTCTTGGCGTGAACAGAGGTTTTTTATCATCTTAGGCAGACTACCATCTTAGGTAGTATCCAAATATAAGAAGCATTTCACCCCAACCATATAGATCTTTCTTTGAAAAGTAGCTCTTTATTGATTTTTCTCAAATTCTCTTTACAAATTCTTTAATCTTTCCTCGACGGAAGAAATTGATAATCATTCCCTTTAGGGCTCTGCAATGATTGGTCTCATGTCTGTTCATCATATGATAGTGATGATAGGATCCCCCTAGATTTCTTTCATGTTTTGACTTCTTAATCTGTGATGGCCAATAGTTAAGCTCATTCTTGTTTAGCAAGTAGACATTTTCTATGGATGTTGTCAAGTTGCATTCTTTAGGGAGTTTAGACTTGAAACTTGATTCTTGAGGATGGCTTTTTGATTTTTTATTCCTTGGCCTTGCAGCTTCATGTTCTTCAATTACTTTTCTTTTTCCAACCTTTGGAGTTCTTGTATTGGAAGTGTTTTTGTAGCAGTTTGTTGCCATTTATATGCAAAGGCATTGTAGTCAGCCATTATCTCTTTTTTAAAGATTGTTCCTTTGGAATAATGTTGGATAGTCCTTCTCATTTGATTGAACAAATTATTACTTCAATTTTCCCTTTTTCCTAAAGCAAAAATAGGGATGAGGCCAATATGAAAGGGGTTTAAGCTCCATTTCTCAGGATCATACGATTCCACCTTTTTCTTGTTTATGATTCTTAGAGCTTCTAGTCTTAGCATTTGCTCTTTATTTTGATTGGAATCCTTGATGAATTTTGATGGAAATCTTATCTCATGTGGTTCAGTGGATCCTTGTTCAGATCTTATGATTCTTCTAGCTATGATTAGACCAAAGTAGATGAACTTGAGATTGAATTAAGTGGGGTTAGAGACAAGTAGTGTTGGGTGTTTAACAAAGTCGGAGGTTCGAGCCCTCATTCTAGCGCCAAAATGTTAACAAAAAATCTTGTCAACACCCCGAAGTTGTGTTAAGAAACAAGGTTTATCCCTTAGGTAAATGGAGAAGAGTGGAATGTATAAATCCTCCTTGAATTTCCTCTCGAATAGATTGCTTTAGTGAAAAGTTGCTTAGGTCGGCCTTTCGACTCAGTCGAAACAGTTGCTTTCTTCACTTAATGACCTTTCGACCCTGATGAAATAGTGTGGATTTACCTTCGAAGGATCTCCTTTCGATTCAGTTGAGATACCCTGGATAAGGTTTACCTTGGTTGGTTTCGACCTAGTCGAAGGCTTTAGTTGTTGTGTGGTTAGGACTTTATCCAAGAATCTGAGACAGAGGTTTCGACCCTGCCGAAAGCGAAGTTGTTTAGGTGTTAAGATTTGGACCAGGAATCTGGAGTTAGGGTTTCGACCTTGTCGAAAGCTTGATCTTTTGGCACCTTGTATTAGGTTAAGTTTTCTAAGGCTTGGATAGTTGGAGTTAGGCTTTGACGTTGTCGAAAGCTGAAGCTCAGAGAAAGGTAGTTTGGAATATATGACTGAAGTTATTTGAATATGTCAGGTTTCGATTGTGTCGAAAGGGTCCTTTCGATATAAGCTACACCTGAAACACAAGCACTACAACAAAACAGGCTTTTTACAACGGGCAATGCCCGTTGTAATATGTGTTCCACAACGGGCAGCAGACCGTTGTAATAGGCGATGTTGTAATAGGTCATCCATATTTTACAACGGGCAATGCCCGTTGTAATACACCTTTTTACAACGGGCAATGCCCGTTGTAATATGGAATATTGCAACGGTTTCTGACCGTTGCAAAATAAATGCAAATTTTAAAAAAAATTACAGCAGCATACTTTCATACCAATAATGAATAATTTAACGAGTAATAAATATTATCATAAAACAACCAAAATCACATTCGAAAAGACTAAAAGCTAGAGTCATAAAATTCCAAGACATTCCAAAAAGTTAGATAAGTTTACATTGACATAGTTCTAATATACACTATTTTTCATTTATTTAGTTCTCTACCCAATTCTCTACCTAGTTCTCTACACCATTTCACATTTACAAACAAACCACCCACCACAGTCATCCACTTCCTCCATATGGTTAACGGACTTGTCATTCACTTAACCATATATTCACAAACACTGCATTTACAACTCTGTCAACACATACCACTTCTAACTTCCTCACTACTATACCATATACAACCTTGTCATTTCAAACTTACTCCTCTGTCAAGCTCGACTCCTCACCGCAGTTCACTTCAAACTGTCAAAAAATTCTAAAAACTGTCAAACACTTCTAATCAACCAACTCACATACCATTGCTGCGCTCAACTTCATCTTGCCACTGACTTGCCTTATGTTCCCCTGCCATCAACTTGCTTTCTGCCTTTGTCTCCCCCAATATACAACTTACATACCCGTAACATCTAGTGCCATTTCAACATTTCCTCTATAACACTTCATCACCTGACTGCACAAACTACAACAAAACTGCTACTTTTCATCTTGAACCATATATACCACAGCAAAACAGCCTCTGCCACAGCCATCACATTGCAACTACACCCTCTGCCCTGCTACAACTCACCACTGAGAACATCACTCACAGATTGTTTTATTCGAATACTTGAATTGTGTAAAGACCTGTTTTTAGACGAAGATCTTATAAGGCGTGTTTTTGTTTTTGAGGCAACTGTAGTCTTTCCTTCACCACTGACATAAGGAGTAACTTCTATAACAGGTGCTGCCTTTGATAATTGAGAAACAATTCTCTTCACAGATGAGTTGGTATTCTCCTGAGCTATCTTGATTTTAGGATATTCGTTATCCGAGTACTTGTGTTTCACTTGATTTTTTTCAGATTGATGGATTTTGGTATGATCAGGAAACTTAGGGCTATCAAGAAGTGTGATTTGATTACTTACTGCTGGCTGAGATGATTTCTTTGTCTTTTTAATGGTTTGTTTTGGATTAAGACTGCTTGCTTCGGGTTCAACTTCAAGATTTTTCCCATGCTTACAGAAATCATGCCGAGATGAAGTCTGACGACTGAGATAGCAAGGTTGGACTTTCTCGTTGTTTTTTAAAGGATATGAAGAGGTGACAAGTGAGCTTTCTTTCTCCATTCTGAAATTAACAACAGCAAATTTGTATAACAAATGATAAAACCAAATGCCTAGAGGACTGAAAGAAGGGAAACATACAATTGATAAGCGGCATATCAATCAGGTAATTCAGAATTATTTTTAGTTGAAACCAACTGATCAAACTCTTTTCCTACTATAATATGTTATTAAAAGGGATGAGTTTCTCTTGAGGGTCAATAGCCAGTCACATAAATGTTTCAAATTAGTTGGCATATATTTGCTAATTTTGTTTCATACCAAACCACTGTAAGAATAAAGTTGATTAATAGTGTTGATGATGACCCATATATTCGCTCACTATGTACAATGACAACTAAAGCAAGTTAGTAACGACTTATTCCTTAACATGTTAGAGCACATAACATCTATTCCGTCATTACTAAATTATTTATCTCAACATTGATTATCAACTGGATTTTATTTTGGGATTAAAATTCCAACACCTGCATTATGAACAAAAAGCTTATAATGATTCGAAGAATATTTACTCCTTATTCTTATTTTAATGCTTTGTTAAGTAGACCAGACTTTGGGCACAAACAGACTCAAAAATTATAATTAGCCTATGCTTCTAGAACTAGTTACTTAAATACTTCATAAATTAAAAATGAAATCACACACGATTTATTCTTGAATTATAAAAATTTCACAAAATATACACCTGTTGGGATTTAAAACTGCTTTCTTACTTGAAAAGTGAAGAAAACTTTCATCGTTCCATTTAGACAATCAGAGATTCGGAGTTATAATATTTCCATATACCAAGTGGGTCTATGAAGTGGTTCTCGAATACCTAGCATTCAACCCAAATCATGATGATGTGTTTAAGTGATGTTAAAATTTTACAGTAGAAACATATGTTAAAAATCATATGGTACTATCTTTACGAAGAAATCTGAAAATTATTGATCAATATTTCAAAATTTTACAGTAGAAACATATGTTAAAAATCATGGTCAAATCTTTCAAAGCAGGACCAAAACGAACTTATAGATGAACCATTCCAAGCCACTTATTAAACAAAATATAATCCAGAAAAGTGTTAGAATTTTACCTTGTGTAAGCTCAATAACATTACCACCGAACTCTGTAACCATTACCACCGAACACTCGTCAACATTCTCACTTCCCTGACATCGTCGAACACTCATCACTGAAGCGAACCACAACAACCTGCATCGCAACAGCCACTAGCTAAATCGCCGCTTGAACTCGAACTTACCAACACCAATTCATCATCGAATTTTCTGTGACCAATAGTATCAACAACCGCCTCCACCGCCTGATCATGACTTCCTTTTAGTTTCGAATTTGGATTGAGAAATTGGAGAAGCCCTGATTTGATCGAGAAGACAGCAGCTTCGATTTTTCCAAAACCCTAGTTTCGAGTAAAGAGGAACGAGCAGGAACGAAAATAAAAAGGCCGGCTTTTTTTAATGAAGGGTTTCTGGCCGTTGTAATTTGTGAATAGTGTTCACCTTTTACAACGGGCAATTTGTGACCGTTGTAAAGTTGACATCTATTACAACGGGCCTGAATGGACCGTTGTAATAGCTTTCTATTACAACGGGCAACCAATGCCCGTTGTAAAAAAGCGGTTGTATATGGCATCTTTTACAACGGGCATGAATGGACCGTTGTAATAGTCTTCTATTACAACGGGCAACCAATGCCCGTTGTAAAAAGGGTATTGTAATAGGGTATTTTTGTTGTAGTGAAGGTTAAACCTGATAAAGCTTTAAAAACGGTAATGTAATCTCAAAGATTTAAGACTTCCCTTTCACAACCCAAAGAAGACTTTATTACTCCAAATCCCCAATTTGATTTAGAAATTAGGGTTTACAGCACTTTGAATTAAGAAAATACAAGTTTAGAATGGCAAAATTCAGATCCCCAAAACCTGACCCATTGGGTCTTATTTATAGATGCGAATCAGCACCTTTCGACCCCAATGCCTTCGACTTGGTCGAAAGGTGGCTGTCGAAATGATTCTTGAATGCTTCCGCCTTTGTCGGAAGGAACTGTTGCACTTCCCTTCTTTGTGTTGCCTTGTAAGAGCTTTCGACTCTATCGATTGGCTTCATCCAGTGGTTTCGAAGATGTTGAGTTGCTGATGATTTCGACGCTGTTGGTTGCTTCCGAACTTTTGTATGTAACTTGATGTGGAATCTCCCTGAACTACAATGGCTTCGACCCGTTTGAAAGGTTTAATATAGCTTTCGAAAGGGTTGTTCAGGCCAATGCATGCTTTCAAGTGATATGAGTGAAGGCGAAACCTTTGGTTTCAAAAGGTTTGGCACGTACTTGAAGAGTTGTCTCTCATTATCTTCGGAAGGTGTTCATGCATATGGATTTCACCTGCTTCGAAAGGTGGTCATTGAAGGCGAAGGGGTGCTTCTGACTCCTTCGACTCCTTCGAAAGGCTCTGAAGCTTTCGGACTTTGGTTGTAGCATCCCTTCGACTCATTCGAAAGGTGTAGCTGGAGCTTTCTCCTTTTGTTCTTCTTTGTCTTCTGCTCAAACAGGTTTCGACTAAGTCGAAAGGAATTTTATGTAGTAACACTTCTTTGACAACATACTATCACTCCTCGATCGGAAAATCTCAATAATCCAAATCTAAAAGTTTGTAAAACTCTTTTTGCTATTTATATTCAATATGACGTATATTGGGCTCAATATATTTTGAATGAATTTTATTCTAAAAATCTTTCCACTCATGAAAACACGCTATTTCATGGTGTGTATCTTACCCAAATCTTAAATTACTTCGATGTTGACTTTAAAGGAGAAGAATTTGTATCTCGTAAAGTCTGTAATCAAGCCAACATCGCTCTTATGAAAATTTCACCCTTTTTCGAGCCATATGAAACTCTTACAGAGAAAAAAGAAAGGATAGCTTATAAAGAGGAGGAAGAGATTAAAGAGGAGGAGGAGGAGGAAAAATAAGAAAATATGGATATTGAAGAGGAAGAGGAAACCTTCTTAGAAAGCATTGACTTTCCACTCCACCAACCAATCAAGACTTTCTCAACAATCAAAAGAAGAATGTTGAAAACCAAAAGATTCTCAAGCGTTCGGTTAGTAAGAAATTAAACATTATTTCCAACAAAATGGATAAGTTATTTGGATAAGTGAAACGCAAGCTTGGGATATCTTCATCATCTTCCTCATCTACATCTTTTTAGCTTATTATCTAGTTGCTTATGAGTGTGTTGTAGTTTAAATTTGGTTTGAATTTATGTATATTTTCATTTCTTTGTGTTCTATGTAATCTTTATCTAAGTATCAATGAAAATTTTGTTTCCGCACTGTTATAAAATTGTTTATCTTCTGTAAAAAAACATAACAAGTATAATAGTATAAGCTAAATATATTAAAATATCAAAACAAAGTTGTTTTGAAAATTTCTGCATATACATCGACATACTCTAGGTATGTACGTTGACATACAACGATAATTTTCCAAAAAAATTTAATTTTGAAAATTAAAAAGAAAGCAAATGTCTATTCATTATTTTCTACTCTCTTTCTTCTTCCTTTGCATTGCTAAACTCTAAGGCCAAAATAATGGCTTCTCCTATTCAAAAACTAATCGAAAACCTCGAACACACTCTTAAATCATTCTTACTTTCATCCTAAAAAACCGGTGACACTTATAATTGAGTCAAATGCAGATGATCAAGGAACAAGAAAGACATTTCGATGCGATTCATGAGATGATTTCTACCTTGAATAAAGAAGAACCAACCACCAATCCAGAATGTACCATCAACAAAAATGATGAAGATTGAAATGCTATCAAAGCGGATCCAATCTTTGACACTGATGGATGGGTTGAAGTTCCACGAAATGTTAAGTTTAAATAGGTTTGGATGTATATAAATAACAATACTTAGTTTGGATTTGATTGGTTTGCTCTGTATGGATTTGTTTGAATGCTATGTGACATAAACTTTGTTTGATTGAATGAATATTTGGATTGATTATTTCATGATTATCTAATTTTACATATCACTTATATTTTTTACATATAATCTTTCACATCGTCATTATATATAATTCTTATACATATTGATTAGTATTTTATTTAGGGGGGAGTTAGAGTTAAAATTAGAGCAAGAGATAGTGTTAGAGATATAGTTTTAGTTAGTTTTTTTTCTATGACAAAGAGGAAGAAATATATTAAATTTAGACATAGATTAAGAGGGAGTTTTGTAACTCGGCGGGAGTTATAATATATTTTATATACAGAGTTGTCATCATAAAAAAGGGAAGATTGTTAGTACCTTAAATATTGGTTTTGATGATAACGACTATAAGACATTATATAAAATATAGATACTAACGTTTTATCAAGATATATATAGTATATAATGCATGATATTAGATGGGTATTGATTAAGAAGACTATACAATATCAAGATGTTGATATCAAGAATAGATTCAAGATGCGATATAAAGTTTCAAGTGTTTAAGAATGAAGACTCATGAGTATTAAAAAGTTCAAGATTTTAAGATATTTCAGATAAGTTATACAGTCATAGAATTTATGTAAAAACCTTGATAGCACTTTCCCGATCTCTCTCGCCTTCTTTAATATTGTTTTTCAAATATCCTGGTTTTAAAATGATATTTTCAAAATATTTCTCAAAATAATTTTCAATCTCTTCTACTTGTATAAAGATAAAGATATTATTCTAGTAATTTTAAGTTTATATATATATATATATGTATGTATGTGTGTATGTATATTGAATTTTTGTTTATACTTTAATAATTTATAACTAAATTGATTTTTTATATATTATTTACATTGTATTGAATATTCTTATTAAATCTTTCAAAATTATTTTATAAAGTTTTATTAAATTATATTTTGATTAAAATTGTGTATAAACTATATTTAAATGATTCTACAAAGTATCAAATTATTTTACAAAGCATTGGATTTTCAAAATAATATTTTTAAAGTGTTTTTCAAATTTGTCAAGAGTATGTCGACATACTCTATAGGCATATATCGACATAGTGGCCGTAAAATTCAAAATTCAAAATTCAAATTTGAATGGAAGTGTATTTTCGTCGTATCTCTTCGCGAATGGACATGACCGTTGTTTTCCTATATATACCAGACTTTCAAACGAATTTGTATTAACTACTTCCTTATTTTTCTCTCCTCTCTTCACTCTCTTGATTTCTAAATCAATTTTTACCAAAACTCAGCCAAAATTCAACCAGAATCAAATTCAATCATTACTAATTTGATTATCTTTCATATACTCTCTAATTTCTCTCAACTCTATCAAAATCAAAGTGCTATTCAAGAGTTATAGGATCAATTGTAACAAAGATCTAAGATCCGAGTCTGTAAACTCTATCAAATCATACTCTTATACTCTGTGGTGTGCTTGGTATCTTTGAAATACCAGTAGGTGTGATTGTAGCATGTTAAAATCAATTGATTGTGCTTAGTAGCCCTTAAATCTAGTGGGTGTGCTTGTGGTCCAGAAATCAAGTGACTCTACCCAAAGGTCGGGATTTTGGAGGGTGTGTTTCGTAGCCTTGAAATTGAGATTGTATTTGCATTTAGAAGTTGAAAAGAAATCCGTACAAGGAATTATGCAGGATTGGATGTAGGATAACTCTGAACCAGTACAAAATCCTGATGTGTTCTTTCTTTTTACTTTTACCGCATTTACTTTTATCTGTACTTTGATTCTGTGATTGTTAATTACATCATTCCAAGTAGAATCTTAAAAAATTTGAAAAATATTCATATAATCAATTAAACACTATTCACCTCCTCTAGTGTTAATTTAGCCTAATTTAGCATTAAGATCCCTAATCCGCTAACTCACGTTTATTTATATAGAGTACTTCTATAAGCTCATATTTTAGATCCAATAAAATAATTTTGGGTAGAAATGAACACGTCATATTTTATATCTGAAACCAATTTGTAATGCTGATTATTATTAACATATTAGCACTTTAGACCATATTACAATTGCCCAACAACTGATTTGACTTGGATCATCTTCCTCCAGTGAGAAACGAAAAACAGATTCACTGATTGATCTAATCGATTGGATTTAAAATCAAATAATCTGAATCAAACAGCTGCATATACAATTTATAAAATACTAGTATAGAAAGAAAACAGAATCATCCGATTGTTAGTTTCAATGGGTGATCCATTATTTTTCTGTTCACCTTAGAAGTTGACCATATTTCGAACCCATGAGGTCATTTACATCTACAATTAAAAAGTTGACAATAATGCATGTTTTTCAGTGGATCACAATTTTTCACCACTACCTGTAAAATATTCAAATTTATGCATTTCTTTTGTCAAAAAAGACAAGTAGTCAGGGAAATTTGGATTGTAGGAGCTAAACTGCTCCTAAGAAATAATTAACTAACTGTGTGTGTGTAAAAGACATCTCCAACAGTTTGATGTTGTTTTGAAATTTCTAAATCACTAAAGTGTATGATTTAATATGAAACTCTGGAGTGAACTTTCATGGACTGTGATTTGAATCACATGTTTGAGAGGTTTTGAAGTTTCAAATAAATTAAAACCTTTGAAGATGATCCAAATGGAAGAGAGAGAAAAAACCATGTTAAACAAATATACGTAGATTAACTCGTAATCAATCGACAAATATGTTTACTTTGTAAAACTGATAGTATCTAAAAGCTACGCACTAACAACTACCTTCTCAGGGAGTTGGTCAGGATCGTTGGAATCCTCAATATCATTATCATTGCTGTAATTATACATCTCCCTGTTATCATCATCATATTACATTGAATGTGTGCAGCATAACAAATAAAATTTTAGGTTTTCATTTTGGAACTCATGTCCGTTTTTTATTTTTCCTGTGAATATTTGACTTAATCAAGAGATAAGTTGATTTGTTGATATGAATTGGAGTGAATAACCGGTTTGAAAAAATGGAGAAATTTGGGGATAAAGTGGCAGTAGAATTACATTGAGGGAGATGTTTTGGGCTGAGAGAAGAACTTGGTAGCCCAAAAAATTCGCTTCAGTCAAGTCCAATTTGCATTCAAATAAAGGAACCTCCCTACAGTCGGTTTGATAAGTTATTTCTCTTATGTAGTTACAAAACCATATTCATACTTACTGATGCTAAATACTCTCAGAACAACGGATTCTACTATATGTTGTTTAATCTGTTTTTCTATATTTTCTTACCGTTGTTTTGGGCATACAGATTGCAAAAAACAAAGATAAAAATAAATTAGACACTGCGTCAACTTGTAAAAGAACTACCTTGATATGATCGTCTTCAATTGATCAAACCTTGAATATATAAGACATTCCATCCAATTGCCCCAGATGGCAGTATATGAGCCATAAACATATGCTTCAGTATTTCTTTGGCCTCTACATTGCATAATAACATTGATGAAAGCTCTGATTGCAGTCATTCCCCTACTCAATAGATTATATCCTACATCCAAAGCCTCTGAATTCCAAAAATAGAAAATCAACAGCCTGTTAAATTTCAAGTTTCATATGAAATCGACAGCTTCAGGCGTAAATAGCACAGAATCCAAAGGATTTTGATTACTCGCAATACCAAGTACTCTAATGAAAGATAGTGGGGTTTGGGAACTAGCTTCTCTAACCACCCTTTGAGAAAATAATCATTTTCAAAGAATCAATCTTTTTGACAACCCAGTCAATTTAAAAAGAAGAAAGTCAATATATTTTCGGTAAGAACCAAGTTTACCTAAACTGATCTCTCTGTTCAAAACAAGGCATTCCCCTCTACATTGCTAAAGTTGTCAATCTTCATGGGAATGCTTAGCAGATCTAATTGTTACCCTCAAATAATTAAAGAAAGATCAAATGTTGCAACTTAAAGTGTTTGCTACCTTATCCTCTAAACATTTATCTCCACCGATAAGAAAAACTTAGCACCTATGAAAATTTATTTTCCAACTCAAAACATTCTCAAAAGTCAAAACCATATAAAGTAGTTTTCAGCGAGGCAAACTAAATAGAATAAACAGTTAAAATTTTGAAATTTGTATATCCAGTTTTGACATTTTTAGGTTTTTAATCGTTAAAATACCGTTTGAGTAAATTGCTGAATTATATATGGCGAACAAATGAAGACCTGTTAATTTGAGAGTTCCAAACGAATGTGTAGAGAGCTTATGTGAAGGAGATGATTTAAACAGACAAGTTCTCGGTTCAGCTATCAAAACTTTTCACAAATAGGAAAACGGAAACTTAAAACGGAAGTAAATTAGATTATCAAACAAAACATGCAAACAGATGAATAGAAGTGCTCTATTGGCCAACTTCAAGGCTATTTCATGTTCATTTGCTTTTGCCACTTCTCTCAATCTATTAATTGTATACATCGATAATCAAAAATAAATTAAAGATAATAATTACCAAAAATATTTAATGTACCCGAATAAACTTCGACCATCCCCTCCCACTAGTGCAAAACTCTTCGATGTATGTTCCAGTGTGGAACCTAAGATTATGTTCCAAAGCATGTACCAGTGCTTCTATCTTTTGTTATTTATCAATAATGTCTGAACACGCCAATCTATCCTCAATCAACACAATCTTCAAAACTATCAAACTCTTCAATCACTAACTCACTCTCAACATATCCAACGTCTCTCATTTGCTCAATCAGTCCGTCCAAAACCAAATAAATCTCCGGAGAAAGTTCATTTGACCTATCACCAACCAAAAATGGATTAAATCCTGTCCCTAAATCAACCCATGCACAACCCGGTGCTTTCCTCACTCCTCTATCCTTCATCACCATCCTCACCTCAGCTAACTCTTTCCATTTTCCAGCAGCAGCATACATATTAGCAATCAACACATAATGACCCGCATTCTGCGTCTCTGTTTCCAACAATTTATTCGCTATCCTCTCCCCAATTTCTAAGTTTTTATGTACCAAGCAAGCATTGAGTAATGCTGCTAAAATTTCTTCACTGGGGCGAACTGGCATTTCCACTAGTACTTCTTCAGCTTTTTCCAACATCCCAGCTCTGGAATATAGATCCACCATACAAGAATAGTGTTCCATTTTAGGTTTAATTCCATACAATTTTAGCATACTGTCGAAAAGTCTCTTGCCTTCATTCACCAATCCAGAATGACTGCAAGCTGAAAGTACGGAAACCATACTAACACCATCCGGCTCAATTCCAGAACTCACCATATCTTCGAATAACTTCAAAGCTTTCATTCCCTTTCCTTGAACTCCATAGCCTGTAATCAATGAAGTATAAGACACTTGATCTTTATCCATCGTTATATCAAATACATTTTGAGCTACTGAAATTTTCCCAGCCTTAGAATACATATCAACAAGAGAATTCCACAACAGCCTATAGTTCTTGAACCCCTGCTTTGTAATGTAGCAATGCAATTCACGACCATGCTGAAGATTTGTGAGTCGTGAACAAAGGGATAAAATCGTAACTATCGTGACATAGTTCGGTTCATTTCCAAGCCTAACTAACTCTCGAAAGATCGTGGAGGACTCTAAAGCTCTGTCATGTATAGCAAAACCCGTTAGCATAGAATTCCATGTAATGATGCTACGACTTTGAGCTCTTTTAAACAATAGATGAGCAATGTCAATATGATCACACCTTGAATACATTGATATTAGTGTATTGGTTACTGATTCGGACTCATTGATGTAACTTCTTATAGACAAGCCATGAATCTCTTTCCCTAGTTTAATCAAATTAAGCCGCGAACATGCGTTTAAACCAACTACAACAGATGCTATATCCAACCAAATACTACTCCACTTGATTTGCGAAATCAACTCTAGAGATTCACTTAAAAACCCTAATTGCAACTTCATGTTTGCAATAGTATTCCATGTAACACAATTTACAGCAACCCCCTCACTTCTCATTTTATCAAACAAATAAAAAGCATCATCCCACATCTCTTTGAATGAATAACATGAAATCATAGTGTTCCATGAAACTAAATCTCTTTCAGGCATTTCATCAAATAGTTTTCTAGCAACGCCCAACTCGCCACATTTGGCATACATTGCAATCAGTGCATTGTGCACAAACAAATTCCAGTCCAAGCCACTGTTAACGTATTCTTCGTGTACTTTCCTGCCCAAGATTAGATCTTTAGCTTGCCCACAAGCTTTGAGAACAGTTGGATACGTGTAAAAGTCAGGGTCGATCTCGTGCTCACGCATTTCTATGTATCCGTTTAAAGCGTTTTTTGAAAATCCGGCATTCAGATAGTAGGAGATTAAGAGATTCCAGGTGGATACGTCGGTTGAGTGTTTGGTGATGCAGTGTGCAGTTGACAGAAGGCCAGAAATAGCGTACAGGTCCGTTAGTTTACGTGTGATATACGGATGGTTGGAGAAGCCGAGAGAGATGGTTAGGGAATGCAGTTGTTTGGACTGAGGGATTGATTTGAGAGAAATGGAAGTGGAGAGGAGAGAGAGGATGGGTTCGAGGAGGTGGAGAGAGGAAGGAGAAGAGTAATGGCGGAGGAGGGAGAATGTAGAGAATGCTTGAAGGAGTTGAGAATTTGAAGCGAGATTTTTAATGGAGGTTGTTAGGGAGTGAATTGTTGAAAGAGGAGCTGTGTTTTGCATTTTTTTGCCGCGGGGGAAGCAAATCTATCATACGAGGAAGCACCTTTCCAATCCAGCTTCCTCATGACCCATAACTCATGGCGGTCAATGAGATCATAATAATGAATCACGAAATAGAATTTTAAACGTGTGATTTTTCATTTTACATTTTTTTCATGATTTTTCTATTTCATGTATTGAAACGGTTTTTTTATTATTTATCAAACCGACCGTAGGGTAGGGAGGTTTGCCTACTTCTACTAGCCAAAATCAATTTTTCTGAAGCCAAAAAAACATGCCATTTGTTTCGCGCTGCTTTTTCTTCCCAGCTACTCAATGCCGTTTCATTCTCCTCTCAAATCGCCATTTTATACACAGAAGGTTGATAAATTCAAAATCAATACTTCTCATCGTATCCTTTTTCTTCTCCAATCTAGACTAGGTTTTACATCATTTCAAATGGAGTCGCCATCGTAACGAAATCTTTAGATCCAACTTTATTTAATTTGACATCATCTCAAATCGGAAAAACCCTATCCAGTCTACCTTGAGTTTCCCAATTCCATCGCTCATCTCTCTAATTTCCTCCACCACCATCTGCATCCATCAGCAAAATCGCAATCTTTCCAAGCACGCAATCTCTCTAATTTCCCAATATTTCGTGTAAGAGTTGTATGAATAGAAAGAAAGATAAAATGAAGAAAGTTGGTTTTGATTCGGATTTGGAGTCTAATGAGAGAACGAGTTTGGACGAGGGGCGAATGAGTTCGGATATCCCAGCGGATTCAGGTCAATTGTTTTATCGTAACTTTTTTTACTTATGGAATCAGATTTTTGTTTTTTTAGTTGATCATTTAACTATTGTGAGCTTTATTTTTTATCCGTGTTCATGTTTGATTGTTTTGTAACATTATCAAGTAAATGGGGCTAATCATCAAATATTTGTTGCAAGCAATAATATTTATTTACTGGATATGTAGTGGTAGATGATATGATGACGTTATTATTATAACAATTCAACGAAGACTGCACCATTCTATCACTGGGGAAAAAGTAGTTTAAAGGCAATTGTATAATTACATCAGTTTCTATTTTTTTATGTTACTGTGAAAAATTATGAACCAATAAATATATAATTTAGATCACTACTTTTGAACAATAGAAAGCACAACCTATCGCTTTTCAGGAAGTTTTTCAAAAGTTAAAAAACTGATTTAGGCTTTTCATTAGCATGTATAGTTGTTGCTTAAAGTGTGTTTTTTATCAAATAATTTCCTACTTAAACCATTATAAGCTGTTTTGGAGTGTAGTTATACATGAACAATAATTGTGTGCTTTTGCTTCATGTTAGAGAACTACAAGTTGCACTTGCTATATGAAATTTTTCATTGAGATGCATGATGCTTGCAAGTTTAGGATTAATATGAGTCATCGTCATCTTGCTTAACCTGTCTTGGGTTTTGGTTTGATATGAGTTGCTTTATATGTACTTCGTTCATATATCCATTCATATTTTAAATAGTTATTGCCAAGTGCATACAATTATATTTAAATTTGATACGCAGGACAATGTTTTCTGTTTAACGTGTCAGAAGCAAAGTGGTAAGAAATTTTCATTTCCTTTTTCTTTTACATGGTTATTAGGTAAGCTTAGCCATTATAAAAAAAATTAAAACAAAGGCTAGTTTTACTATTGCATTAGTGGTCGGCATATCCTATTTGTACAACATAATCCTTTATAAACATATCATGGTTGAAGTATCATGGTCATAAAACCCTTACTGTCTTACAAGAAATTAGGAGGGGAATCTTAACATGACACAAAGCTCTTATATGCGTGCATCTTAAGAATAGTAAGCTAACAGTCATATTATTTTCTTTTTAATCAACTTATAACACGATCAAATTGTGGTTGTTTGCAGTCGTTGTCTCAATTCTGCAGCTCACCACAGAAATCATATGGTCGATCGATCTATTATGTAATTGCGGATGATGATGGAAGCACAGACAGTAGCCATGAATGTCACAGTTTTGGAGGAACAAGTGTAGTAGAATTGACAGAGAAACTGGAAGAGGTAACGGAGATTATCGTCTACTCAAAAACCCATTGAATCAGGCTCTATATCCTCTTCGTCTCCGTCTTCCACCAAAGTTTCATTGTTTTTGTTTATTGGTCGATCCTTTTCTTTACCGTTTAAAGCCAGTGAGAATGACATGGTAGAGAAGATTATCCTTTACCCGAATGATCAACTCTGTTTATACGTTGTGAGTTTACATTTCTCGTCAGAGAAATCAAGCCAATGATTCTGATCTCCAAACATTCGTATGTTTATGTATTTTTCATGTATAATTTTTATATCGCATTATAAATAAAATGATTATTGATGATAAACTTAAGGCTAGTTTCTCAAACATTGGCAGTGGTCGCCTGGGAGCTTTCTCTTTGCCAGGCTTGAGAGCCTTTGCTGCTTTTTTTCCCGCCTTGGATGTTTGAGATTAGTTTTTGTTGCTATTCTGTTTGCATTTTATTAGCAGATGATTATCTGTACGTTATATGTACATATTCAAAGGAATAGACCCCAGTTTCATTTTATTCTATATTATCTTCTCTCCTCTCCTACATTTTATTAGTTGTCATGGAACTTGTGCTTCTGAATATCTTTACCTCAATCTGGTGTAAAGCTAACATCTTAGTATAAGTTTTTTAAATGACTCGAAATAGATACATGATCGCATAGGCTCATTTTATTTATCAATGCCTGAAGTTATACTGAGTCAACAAACCAAATAGAAGTGATCGCCAATCGAACTACTAGCTGTATCTGATATGAAAAAGATATTGCAAGCTTTTAAGATGTAAAACTACTTTTCCTTGTAACCATTTCTTGGTTTATTTAGAGAAAAAGAAAAAGAAAAAAGAACGGGCATTGTAGGAAAAGGCAATTGTTAGTTAAACTTATGCATTGTTGCTTGATAAATACAGAAAGAAAGTTTTCTTGTTTGGTCATGGAGTACTGCCCTGGTGGTGATTTGCATGCCTTGAGGCAGAGGCAGCCAGAGAAGTATTTTTCCGAGCAAGCGGCTAGGTACATAAGCCATCAGTTTTTATTCAACGTGTTTTATTCCGTACATAAGCCATCAGTTTCTATTTCATGTTCTGATTTCATTCCTAATTCGATTTTTATTAACAGGAACCAATATTACCTGGCACCTTTCTTCATGCTAGAGCCATTGGGCTAATGCCTATGATTGATCAGGTACTGTAAATTCTAGCTGGATAATTCAAAATGGAATCAAATCATATTATGAGACTTTGGTAACTAGTTTTGTAAAATAATAGGGAGAAGGTGATGATAAAATAATTGCTGTATGTGCTGATGATCCTGAGTACCGTCACTTAAGGGACATTAAAGAGCTCTCTCCACATCGTCTTAGTGAGATCAAGCGCTTCTTTGAAGACTGTAAGTTTTACTTTATTAACATATTTTAGTTGATTGAAATGATTTTTATAATGTACAAACTGGCAGTCTGAAATTGATCATGTTTTGTGCATCATTGTGAGCAGCTTTATTTTTATTTATTTATTCATTCATTTATTTTATTTTGCAATGTTGTGATCAATAAACAAGACCACAGCTGGTTAATGATAACTTTTTTACAATAATGTGTTCATGTAATTCCTTGGTGCTGTTGATTAATTGACTTAATATAATATAATTATCTACTTGTTTCTAGATAAGAAAAATGAGAACAAGGAGGTTGCTGTCGATGATTTTCTGCCTGCAACTAATGCTATTGATGCAATTCAGTACTCGATGTAAGTTTCTGTATAATATGTATGGTTACTGTGAACTTTTATTATTCTTTTTAGTTTTATCATGTTTGTTGAAATATGTAGATATTGCATCCATGCTTGACATAGCTTGCACTTATCACTTGTCAATGAAGTGTGACTTCGCTTTTATATACAGCTTTTAGATAGTACCCTGTACGTTTGAGTTATATATAACGAGTGCTACGGCACGCGCTACGCGCGTGAATTGTTTTTTTAATAAATTGTATGTGTTTAAATCAGTCGAAAAAATGATTATTTTTTATTTTCAAGTGATAGATTTGTATATTTGTAAAGAAGTATTTTGAATTTGTAAAGGAAGTTTAACTTTAGATCTTATTCTTAGAAGCGTTTTGAACTTGTAAAGCATGTTTAATTGTTAGATCTTATTTTTAGGGCGTTGGAATTTGTAAAAGTAGTTATATAGTAGGTCTTATTTCTGGTGTTTCCCCTCTTTTTCTTTCATTTTTTTTCCTTTTTTTTCGTTTTTTCGGAAAAAAAACATGTTTAAATTTGTGATTCTATTTTTCATTTATTTAAACTAAAGTTGATGATGGATTTATTGCAGGGATCTGTATGCTCAATACATCCTGCAGAGCCTGAGGCAGTAGATATGCTGTTGATCTTGGCTGCCTTCCTTACATATTTCCTTACATGTAATAATTTGGATTGGAAGCAAATATGCTTATTTTGAATTTGTTTATGGATGCTTACATTTTAGTGTATGTTTTCTCGTTTTGCCTGCTATATTTTTAACTATTCTGAACAATATCGAATGTATTAGAAAATAATTGTTGTTTTTTTTTACGCCGACTTGTTCATCCTAGTATGGTTTGTTCTTGTCAAATGGTACTGAAAATTTATTTTTACTTTAGCCATGTTAATTTTTTTATATAATAATGGTACTTTTAGATAATTTATTTAAACACTATAGTTCAATAATTTGATATTTATTTATTACATCAATTTTTGCATTTTTCATCTTTTTTAATTAAATATTCACAAATATGGTGATACATATTTAGGTGATATTTGTTTTATTTTTTTTCAAATTTAATAATGAGTTAGAGCTACAAAGAAGCTCAAAATTAAGAGTATATTGATCCTTCTTAATACATATGTATATGTCTATGAGTGGTTCATATCAATACATTAATGGCAGATTCTTAGTATCAAGTTGACCTACATTTACAATCCTTATTATAATTGATTTTACACATTTTCAATTACTTTCAGTTTTTTTTAAAATGCAGTTAATTTTTCATCAAATTATTAATAAAGGAAAAAAATTAACAAATATTTTTTTCATTCATATCATATAACACAACGGTCGGTTTTCCCACCGTTGTGCGGTTATACTAGTTTTATCTTTATCAATAGTTGGAATAGAAACACTCTTTTTGATTCGATCATGAAATTCCAAAAATACCCTAATATGCAAATAAGAGGTGAGTTTGAGTCATGTTGTGAGTAAAATTAACATCCATCTTCATGAAAATTTTAAAACATAAATAAGGCTGCAAATTCAAACCCTTTTTCAACAAAAAATATTTTTTTTCTTTATAGTTTTCAATTTATTTTTATCAAACTATATAGAAATTTTAAACAGGAAATTATTGTCCAGGACAAAATTTCTCAGGATTTTAGCCTCAAGGACAGACCTTCAGTAATTTAGCCTGAAGGACAACTTTTTTTAGGTATTAGTTTTTAAGTTTTTAGGTATCAGTTTGTAGTTATCGGTAGCAATTTTTAGTTCGGTAGCAGTTTTGAAAAAATGTTTGTCCTTATGAATAATTTTGAAAGAATGTTTGTCCTTATGAATAATTTTTAGGAGAATGTTTGTCCTTGTGAATACAATATTGAGGTCGTATCCTTGAGGCTAAAAATATACAAATTTTTGTCCTTTAAATTAATTCCCCCAAATTTTAAATTTAATAATTTTATAAGAGGCTTACACATGCACGTGCACTGTACATGTCCAAAAATCTCGTTATTAATAATAATCTTCCATTCTTTCTTCTTCCAATTTCTTATGTTAACATTCCCTTTTGTTCTCTCATTTTCTCCTGTTCCATTCTTAAATCTGCCAAGTCTATCTATATATTATTATATTATATGAAAAGTGAGTTTGAGTTTGTGAGGCCTTTCATTTTCATTTTCATCAAAAATCTAGCGTGTTGCATGTGTCCAACTACTTTGATTCTCCCAAACAATTTATTATTCACAATTCCATAACTATTTACTATCTATCTATTATCAATAATGAAAAGTTAGTTTTGTTCCTTTACGTTCCATGTTCCTTACCATTTTATGTTAAATTTTTATACAATGTAAAAAATGTCTTCGACTGCATTATTAAATTTTAGACCTATGATTTATTATTTATTATATCAATATGTTATATTTGTTAATTTCCATTATTTTATCTTCTCTCCGCATTAATCTCAACTCATATATTAAGCGCTCTTTTAAGCAAATAATTTAAAATTTTCTCCTAACATATATTCTAATCTCAAACACACTCCGTCTTTCTCTTCTAGCAGGTATTATATATTCTACTTTATATTTTTTGTATACTATTTAAATAAGGAGTCAAAAGATTCTAAAAAAGTCAAAATACATCTATCTAATACAAATTATAATTATCGTCATCGTTATTTTCATTGTTCGTCGATAGTTTGAAAAATATTAATATTGTAAATTATATAAAAAACCAGTCTATGAAAATAGTCAAATGAAAAGTGAGTTTTGTGATTCACACTCTTATGTCAGTTAATATAGTTCAACGTAAGGTTTATATTTATCTCTTATCTCCTTTATTGTCATCATAAATGTTAGTTCTCATAAATTCTAGCTCAAAATTTTCATTAAAGTATAGCTTACTCCTTGAACATTTATTGAATCTACTGTGTAAGAAGTCCAACATACGTTAATGTTTATTCTTCACCCTTATTATTCTCATCCCAAATGCTTAATTTTCATAAATTCTACACTAGCTCAAATTTTACATTAATATCAACCTTCCTCTTTGAACATTTATTGAAAATTTATTTTAATATCATTCTCATTTATAAAAAAATACTCCATAACACATCAATGGCATATATATATATATATTACTCTTCCTCCTTACTAAAACATAAATCCTACACAGTATACTTTCTGTTTGACCTCCCTTATCTTGAACCATAATTGTTGTAGTTTATCTTCAATATATTCTCCTTTCAAAACCACAATATGAACATCATTCAAGTGCTTTCCTAAATTTTGTCCTTCTTCCTTAATCGACATATGTCAATAACTCTTCATTTCTCTAATTAAATATTATGTTCCATCCTTTTGCATACTCAAATTGTTCCTTCCATGCTATCAATTTTCCATTATCTACTAATATATCTATATATAAATTGTAATATTTTAAAAAGGTCAATCTTTGGCCATCTGCTTTTTTTTCTCATATATTCTCTAATATAAGAAGTTTTACATTTTTTTTAAGTAAGTATAAGAAGTTTTATACGTCCTCCTCTTTGAATGTTTGTTGAATCTGTTATATAAGCAGTTCAATATAGGGTTTAATATTTATCTTTTACATCTTTTATTCTCGTTACAATCGCTAAATTTTCAAAAATTTTAGCTTATATTTTATATTAGAGTCTGTCTTTCCCCTTAAAAATTTATTAAAATAATACTCTGAAATCATCTTCATTCAAAAAACATATACTTTTTAATCTCCCTCCATTAAAACACAAATCCAACATTTTTCCGTTTTACATTTCATCTTGCTTGTTTTATGCCATAATTATGATAGTTTATATTCATAAACTAAATGAATTTCATTTCATAACCCGATTATCATTCACCTTTTATACACAAAATCAATCAATTAATTTAAAACATGTCAAAACCTTTTCGTTTCCCTAATCGGATATTCTATCACATCCGTTATGCCTATTTTATTTATTTTTTCACTTCTATCTATTATTTATTATTTGTTAATATAATTATGTATAAAAGGTTTAATTCTTGGTTATTTGCATTAGTTTTTTCTAAGTAATCTATCATATTATATATGAAGTCCAATGTATTGTTGATATTTATCTCTTTTCTTCTTTATTCTCATCTCAAATGTTTAATATTCATGTTTGCAATAGTATTCCATGTAACACAATTTACAGCAACCCCCACACTTTTCATTTTATCAAACAAATTAAAAGCGTCATCCCACACCTCTTTGGATGAATAACATGAAATCATAGTGTTCCATGAAACTAAATCTCTTTCAGGCATTTCATATAGTTTTCTAGCAACGCCCAACTTGCCACATTTGGCATACATTGCAATTAGTGCATTGTGCCTAAATAAATTTCATTCCAATCCACTGTTAACATATTGTTCATGTACTTTCCTATCTAAGATTAGATCTTTAGCTTGCCCACAAGCTTTGAGAATAAATGGGCATGTGTAAAAGTCAGGGTCGATCTTGTGCTCACGCATTTTTATGTATCTGTTTAAAGCGTTTTTTGAAAACCCGACATTTAGATAGTGGGAGATTAAGAGATTCCAGGTGGATACGTCGGTTGAGTGTTTGATGATGCAGTGTGCAGCCGGTAGAAGGCCATAAATAGTGTAGAAGTCCGTTAATTTACATGTGATATACAGATGGTTGGAGAAGCTAAGAGAGATGGTTAGGGAATGGAGTTGTTTGGACTAAGGGATTATAATGTCCGGTCTGACCTGATTGCTTTGTCATGGTATGAAGTAGTGATACAAAAGGTGTTAGACAATGTATAATGTGTTTAGGAAGGTTGAAGAGGTCGGGGCAGTGAACGAATGAGGTTGCAGAAGCAAGAAGTGGGGTTGTGTGGATTAGAAGGGAAGTAAGATCAGGGAATTAGGAGGAAGACACCAGATTCAGATAGAAAGCGGAGAGGGTTAGAAAGAATGATCATAAAAGAATGTAATTTGAGGAAGAAAAACACTTGTACTATAAGAACAAAGTATAAAAATGAAAATGTTTTTTATTCATATATTCTTCATTTTTACATGCTTGCACACACACACACACACACACATATATATATATATATATATATATATGACCTTAACGGCCGTATTAGCCAACTCATATCCAGCTAGTAATATAGACAGCTCAACATGAAGCCCTAATTGATTAAAATAGTCTACATTTCCAAACCCTAACCAATAACAGTAGTTTTGCTTGTGCATGTGCAAAAGCATGCACACCATGATATGGTCCTCCAACTCCTTCCTCAGCCCATAACTTTTGCCAAGCCTGCAACTGCATCACTTTTGACATAGCCAGTGTTCGTCTCCGATGAACTGGTGGCTGGAATTCGTTGGGCATGATCAGAATTTGGTTTTTCTTGCATTTAGCACTTGAAAGCATGCACATCATTGTAGAGTTGTTACTTCTCCATTCCCCTTCAAAAATAGACCTTGTCTCAAGGTCTAGGGTGAGGAATCTTCGAATAGTAGGCCAATAGTCCTCCCAAGTTGCTTCTTCATCAATTTACCTTTCCATTTTACTAGAATTTGCACTATTGTCTTGTTATTTCTAGGCACTATTCTTCTATATATCCAAAATCTTTTCTGCTTGAGCTACAGTTTCTTCCTCGAAAATAGGAACATCCTCTTGAATGATTATCCCATCACCTATCATTTTCTTGAGCTGAGAAACATGGAATACTGGATGTATTTTGACACGAGCAGGCATCCTTAATTTATAAGTCACTGACCCAATTTTCTCTTCTATTTGATAAGACCCTAAATACTTTGGAGATAATTTGTGAGTCTATTGGTCTCTGGCTGTTATTTGTCTATAGGTTTGAAGTTTCAAAAATACCTAATCATCTACCTGAAACTCTCTTTCAGTCCTCTTTAAATCAACATATTTCTTCATTCTTTTTTGAGCTAACCTTAGGCTATTTTTCAAAAATTAGAGTGATGTCTCTGCTAAATAATAACTCTTCTACCTGCTCCACTTTAGCCATGTAAGAGACATAAGTAAGTAAATTGGGAGGGTCTACTCCATACACTACTTTAAAGGGGGCAGTGTTTGTTGATGATCTCCATGTAGTGTTGTACCAGTATTCAGGAAAAGACAACAAACCACTCCATTCATGTGGCCTATGACATACAAAACACCTCAAATAACCCTCAAGAATTCTATTAATTATTTCAGTTTGCCCATCACTTTGAGGGTGGTAGGATGAACTCATTTTCAATTTGCAGCCTTATAGTTTAAAATTTTCTTGTCAAAAGTTGCTAGTAAACAAAGCATCCCGATCACTAACTATTGATTTTGGCATCCTTAAAGGTACCATTAACAAATACATTGGCTACATCCTTTGTTGTATATCGATGGCAGAGAGGAAAGAAATGAGCTATTTGCTCAATTTATCAACCACTTCATAAATTATTGTGTGCTTATGACTCTTGGGTAGGCAATTTATAAAATCCATAGAAATTCTACTTATTTTTTTTAGGAATGTGTAGTGGGTTCAATAACCCAGGGAAAACCACATTTTCCCCTTTTGTTCTTAGGAAAATATCACATGACTTCACAAAGTATTTCACACTTCTCTTCATGTTTTTCTAATAGAATATATTTTTTAATTCTTTCTACCTTTAATACTTGAGTGCCCCCTAAAGGTGTTGAATGATGTTTTGCAATAAGGATCTGCAATAGTGATACTAGGTGATGATCTATTAAGAATTTTTCCTTTGTAAAAAACCAAGCTACCCAATAGCTGGTACTTGCTTTCATGAAGTTCTCCATTTTGTATTTTTGTCACTTGCTGTTGATACTAGTAAGAGGATAATAAAGTGCTTTTAAATCTTGTAACCATGGTGTTTGGACATCAGAAATTGCTTGAGCTTGCATTTCTTTATTACTATTCTCTTCCTTTTTAGATAAAGCATCTACCATAATATTTTCTTTACCACTTTTATATTCCACTTTGTAATCAAAACATGTAGTTAAGCTAACCATTTGTTCTGCATGGCTGTATAAAGCTTCTGTGATAGTAGATACTTAAGGCTTTGGTGGTCAGTCCTTATGATTGTTGATAAGAAATATAGTCAGTATCTCAAAATAGATATTGGATCCATGCATCCTCTCATTTTATTTCTCAAAATTCGATTACAAGTAAGAGAATTTTTTCTAAATTAATCTAGGGTTAAAAGAATTTGGTTTTGCTAAGAAGTGAGAAGGAAATTCAAGAATCCAAAAACTGGTCTCTAACTTGGACCCCTAGGGTCGTATTTTTAGGTGCAGGCGGTGTGCACGTAAATGTGCATAATTTTACCTCCATATTTAATCTAATTTAATTAAATAAATGAGCATATAGGGTATTTTTACATGTCTAAACCTAAATTTAAATTATTTTTAAATCATCATTTATTCATCTTCATATAGGGGCAATATGGTCATTTTTGTGTATGATTTAATTTGAGAAGGACATTTTTATATTATTTTGTAGGAATTTGAATTCAAATGGAAGAGTTCTTCATTGAAATATGTGTGCACAAGAGTGAAGGAAAACAAATGAAGATGGAAATAAATCATTTCATGCAACATGGAGGACCCCACCTACCCACTTACCATGATCTACAATTAGGAGCTAATGCATATGTTAGTGGACATTAAAGTTACATGCACATGTAATGGTGGATTATGCTCATGCTAAGGACAACTTAGATGCCACACTTTCTAGAGGGGTATTTTGGATAGTCCCCTAAAATATACATTAGAGTTTTAGGTATGTATAAATACTCTTTATGTTTCATGTAATGAAGCTTTTAGCATCCTCTTTAGTTAGTTTAGTTTTAGGCACAAATTGTGAATATAAACTCTCTTTCTCTCTTTCATGGCTCTAGCCTTTTCCTTTTATGTAATTTTCTTAATGCAATTTATTTACATGCAATTTTAATTCATGTTCTTCTCTTGTTCTTTTCTTTTATGTTAGTAGCTTAGATTTAATTTATGCAAGTAGTTTAATTCTATTTTTATTTTAATTAGCTTGCATTTTCTTCTTGTTTTTTTTTCATGTTGCAATCTACATTTGTTGAAGTGATAACAAATATGAGAAGCTAAACTCCTTCAATTTAGGAGTAATGAAGCTCTCTTTATAATGTAGATTCAACATATTTCTTGATTCAAGATGTCATTTTGTGCTTAATGGAATGTTTTATTTGGTAAAAATTTTATTGTTTAGCTTTGAATTTGATGGCCTATATTATTGACACTAAATAGACTATGATTAAACAAACATAAACACAAATCACCTCTTCATCTACATATGATTATGATAATGAAGTGAATTTTAGAATTAAAATTTAATGGTCTATATTACTAATCAATAGTAAATAGATCATGCTTAGAATATATTTTATTTTCAATTTCATTAACATTTTCATTAGAGTTAACAAGTGGTTTAGTGAGTGTGTTAAAGTTTGATGATTTATGTAGGGCTAATTAATAGCACAAATATGCCATACTTATGATAAACACATCAACTAAATTCACTGATGATCAAAAAAGAGATATTATAATTTCATTATGTTGATTTATGTGACCATGAGAAGTAATTTGCCTCTAAATTATCTTCTACTCTCATATTTTTATCCACTTTCATTTTGTTAGTTTTTTACAATTTTAGCTTAACACAACTTCAAATCTTGGTTTAATTTGATTGAGTAGAATTTAAAAATCAATACAATTCCCTACGATCGACCCGTACTCGCCACGTACTAGAATTGTACACCGTACGCTTGTGGTTATGTTTATCATAATTTTTAACAGCGATTTTATAATCCAATAGAAAATTCCGCCATTATTCAACAAGTTTTTGGCGCCGTTGCCGGGAAACTAATTTGATATTTCTATTATTCGAATTTTTTTGTTTGATTTAATTGTGTGTTCATTTTGTGTGTTTATTTGCATTTTTTTAAATATTTGTTGTGTGTTTGTTGTATGATTTGTGCTTTCATTTTGATTTGTGTGCTTATTGTTGTTATATTTGCATTTGCATTTTTATTTAAAAAAAACACACATACACATTTCAAAACAAAAAAAAATTATTTCATTTTCTATTTGATTTTACAAATTTACGTTTTCAAATTACAAAACTTCCCACTGTCATATTTCAACATCCACTTGTACACAAAACATTCCCTTGTGTTGTTGTCACATTTCATTACCTCTGCACACACCACTTCTCCTCTGCCTACAGCAATATCGCCAGTCATCTTCCCCGACCCACAACAGCAACACAAGACCGACTGCTGCCTCCACGCACCACCTGACAGCTACAACAACCATACTTCACATAAACAATTTCCAAAGTGTCACCACTCACAACAAACTTGCACAAAACCTGCACAAAACTGTTACACTTGCAAATTCATCCTGATTTCATCTACCAATACTTACCACAACCCATCACAGTCAACACTTCAACCAGTTTCAACATAACTTCTACCCCTTCATCACACATATCCACCACCAAACCATAAACTACTTGCATATAAACATAATCACCATCTCCATACCAAACCACATAATCACCATACAAATTCCCTTTGCTTCCTCCAAACATCATCTTTGCATATAAACCATCATATAAGTGATACAACATTTCTGCCATCAACCAAAACTGCCACTGCAACCTCCTCTGTCATCCCTTCCCCTGTCACTACCTTCCACTACCATACCCCTATCATAACATCATAACCGCCACAAAATAACAAGCCACTGTCAATACATTGTTGCTTCTTTACTGTGCAAGCAGTGCACATCCTCACCTTCTGACCATTTGAACTGCCACTGACCACCCCAACCACACTGCCTACTGCCAGAAGCAACATACTTCATCACCATGCCTTCTCTCTGCCCCATACTTCATTCAACACAAACTACCACTGCTATATTCAACCATCACTATTTCATACAACCACTCCAACATACATTGCCTACACTGTACTTCTGAGCAAACATACACTGCCCAACTGTTTATTTCATACATCTCCATAAAACCAAACATACATTTCAAACATTTATTGCTCTGCCTCATACCCTCTGCACATATCAAACTACTGTGCCACAAACCACATCTCTGTCACTGATCGAAATAACGCTATCATACTTCATTCATACATCATCAACATCTGCTTCCTTCACCATTACAGCTTCACTTCCAGCAAACCAATCTAACCATATCCCTGCCATAGTCCCATACGGACAACATCGGTGCACATCATCAACCACCAGACCATCATTAACCACTAGACCATCATTAACCCTCCCCTGCAGTTCAACCATCAAAACCCATTGTCAAACCACAAAATTGACAACCCTATACAATAACTACTTCAGCACTGACTGCAACCACCCCCTCATAGTACTGCCTTTAACATCTAACTGTCCTCATCCATATCTCCATACCGACCATTTCCAACAACATTAATTGCCTTCATAACTTCTCTGTGCCTTAAATATCAACCACGGCATACTTCGGTCAAACTGCATCTACACATAATCACTTTTGCTCAATACAAATCCCTTCACCACTGCCTGCTTGCACTTCCACCTGAAATACACACTATAAAACTTCCTGCCTCTTCCTTCCTCAACAGTGCACTGACTGCCTCATACCTGAACAACCTCCAACCAAGGTTTTAAATATCGGATTTCGGTCACGTTTCGTCTCGATATTTTTACACAAGTTATCTCGTATCGGGAGAGATCTCGGACGAGATGAGTACGTATCGGGTGTACATCTCGGATTGACATCTCGGATCTTATAATGCATCTCGGGAATATCTCGGATGTACTTATGTGTTTAAAATTGATGTGTCAAAAATTTATTTAACGATTATAACTTTCTTATTAAAAATAAAAATGGTAACATACTTGATTTACATGAACAAAGAGATATTTTTAGAAGAGTAGTAGCTTGATTGGCTTAATTGATTTGGTAATGAATTTAATGATTGAATAATATCCTTTTATTTGAACGTAATAAAGAAGTGAAACCTTTCGCTATGACTCATTAAGATAAAAAGTAAAGAATATGTTCAAGAAGTTGGTAAATTATAATTGGATTGAGTAGTTTCTTTTAAATCAATATGAAAATAAAAATTATTATGGAAAATAAGAAAAATGTATAACTTCGGGTGAGATCTCGGATTGAGATTTTGATCCATATATCGGGTGAGATTTGAATATCTCGGACGAGATGAGTGTCGAGGGAGATATGGAGGAGATTTGATGTCTCGTCTCGTTTAAGTGTGAAAATGGGATCTCGGGCGAGATCTCGGGCGAGATATAGGAGATTTAAAACCTTGCCTCCAACCTTACCACTTCAGAAAGCATCATAGCAGCACCATCATTTCAACAACTACCATCCACAACACTGACCACTACTTGCAATCCATAGCACTACATTTACAAAACTTCGAATCATCTACAACTTCTATAACTCAACATCCATCCACTAACCAACACTGCCTCAACCCAAACCATAATAACATCTCAACTCCACTTCAACTCCCCTTGTGCACTACCACAAAACTGCCTACCTCTTTACGCGACCACTTCCTCCCACCACCACAAATCTCCTAAATCACCCTCGCCCAAACCTCCACTCCTTCAGTTCACAAACCGCAACCAAATTGGCAAACCGCAACACGAAACCACATCGTGATTTCAATGTACCTGATTCGCAACCTCCACCCAATTCAAATCACTACTTTACCCATCCCTTTTTTATTTTGATTTTGATTCTGGAAATTTTGTTTAGTGAATTGTGAATTCATAATTTTGATCGGGTGTGGATTGTGAATGCGTGATTTTGGAAAATTGGTTTAGTGAAGCGCGAATTGAATTCTCTGGTTTAGTGAAATTTAGTTTAGTAATTTGTGTAGTAAGTGATTTTAAATTGGGTCGGGCCTTATTAAAAAAAGAAAAAAAAAGAATTTTGGTTATCATTTCAAGTTTCTTTTCTTCCTTTGTTTTAAAGAAAAAGAGAAAAGAGAATTTTCAAATTTTGAACCACAAAGTTTTCAAAATGATGAGCAACCCTCAACTCTTGAAATGAGTATTGAAACAATTTCGTCTTTACTTGAACTCTCTATACACAAAAATCAAAGCATAAATGATTTGTGTAATTCATATTTGCGCAATAGCTCGAGTCAAGGATTTTAAAATAATCATAATTTGATTTCACTTCAAAATGCAAATGATTTTGATTATAGCTCATGCTAATAAAACTTCGAATTCCAAAATGAATTTCAAAACCAAAATGGAAATATGAACCACTTTTAAATGATTTTGGTAATGAGAAAATTTTCAATTATGGTGCAATGGACAATTTTTATTCCCAACATTTTCAAATTGAAAATTCTTAAGTTAATAATTATAAATTTGATTTTGTTAAGCAAATGGAAGAAATTCACAAAGATCACACGGATTTGTTGTTTGAAACCTACATGAAACAACGTGAGTAACAAAATCAAAACCCAACGATTGACGTGTCAAGTGATAATCCACCTTTTACTAAAATTGATGATTTTCAAATAACAACTTTTGAAATTGAAAATGAAAATCTTAATGAAGTTGTTGAAATGCGGTAATTGTTTTGGATTTCAATTCTTTTGAGAGTGTGGAACCAAATTTAAAATTCGATCTTTCTTTTTCCAATTTTGAAAAATTGAATACAACAACTTTGGATTTTGAACATGATATATGCAATGAAGTTATGAATAATTCAAACAAAGGAAGACGAATGTTATGAACAATTTTTTTGGACTTCTTGAAGATGAGTTGTTGAATTCTGAAGGGATAGATTTAAATCACCATTTTGATTTTAAAATCAATAATTTTGAAGAATTTGTCAATGATAAGTTTGAATTTCAATTTGGTGAAAATAAACTTGAACTTCAACCAATTGTTCTATCTACTCCAAAGATCATCGAAAATAAAACAACTCATACGATTTTCAATAAAACGACATTCATTTTTCCAATTCAATATTCAACTTTGAAATCCTTTATGGTTTGGTTTTCTGTGCTTAAGCTGTGTCTCTCATACTTGAGGAAACAAATGAATTGGTCTTAGGAAGACCGTTTCATTTACTCTTTAACGATTTATTTTTTGATATCGTGTAAATAAGAGTCGATTCATTTTCATGTAAATATAGGTTATATTTTTATTTTTATTTTTTCTCCTTTTACTTGGGTTGACTGTGGGGACACAGTCAAAATCATGTGTGGGAAGGAGTATCATCATTTTTTATTTTTCATGGTTTATTTTTTGCATTTTCTTTCCAAAACTTAAAAAAATTACAAAAGGAAAAAAGAAAAAAATTCCCAAAACAAAATTTGTTTTCTGCATTTTGATTTATTTTTGAATAAACACTTTAGGGTAAGTATATTTTTTTGGTTATTAAATTGAAACTTTTGAAAATTTATTTGTCTTAACAAAAACAAAAATAAAGTTTAATTACAAGTAATGATGGTTTAACTAGTATATAGGAAGATTCATGGGTGATAATTATGGAGTATATCCTAATGAAAATCTTTGTTTAAAAAAGTGGTGGATTTAAAGTAAAGGATATAACATTTTTTATTTTTAAGTTAAATGGTGCTAAGATGATTTTGCAAAACTTTCTCTTCATAAAAAAACAGAAAAAAAACAAAAGAAATGGAAAAAAAAATATTTTTTGTATATATTTTATTAACACCTAGAGTCATGTGTTCACATGCAAGTGTGCACACTAGCCATGCTCTGTATACTTTTCACATAAGCCCGGAAGGTAGTGCATGATTAGTATATCTGGCCTCAGTTTATCCGAGTTAGGCGTATGTATATAAAAAATTCTTTCATTAATAATGCCTACAGTCGATAGGTGTATACACTTGTGTACACTCGCCATGCTCTGTATTCCCCTCACCTCACGTAAGCACGCAAGGCAAAGCATGGGTAATATATCTGGCCTCAGTTTTCTGAGTTATGCATGTAAATATTGTTAATATCAATAAAGTTTCAAATAAAGAGAGAGTAAACAATTGAAATCTAAGTACTATTTTCACTTATTTGATTCGAATTATTATTTAAAAGATATAAAAATACCACTTTGAAAAACTTTGATAATCAACGCAAGATCCATTTCATAATTACACTATGTTATCAACCGAAACAACTAGCCAAATTAGAGTCTAATTGTGATGATAACTTAATTTTTGTTGGAAGTTTTGAAGAGTAAAATGACTTAAATTTCTTGATAATGACCGAAACTTATATTTAACTTATTTGTGTCACTTTAAAAGTAAATTCTTCATTTGTAAATATTGTCAAAAACCTGCATCCATGTCCTTGTAAATATACCTTACATTTAGGAATGTTTCATATTGCATTTGGATTTTGTGGGTAATATCCACTGAACCCTCACGAGACAACACTCGTCCTACTAGGGACACCTAGAGGTTTAACGGCTTGTTGCATACGCTCAATGCAATTGTGCTTCCTACGAAAATGGATTTATCTTAGTTTTAGTTTATTAGAGGATGAATAAAAAGATAAGTGTGGGGGTATTTGATGTGCACGTAAATGTACATATTTTTACCTTCACATTTTACCTAATTTAATAAAATAAATGAGCATATAGGGTATTTTAACATGTTTTAAACCAAATTTAAATTATTTTCAAATCATCATTTATTCATCTTCATATATAAGCAATATGGTCATTTTTGTGTATGATTTAATTTGAGAAAATTTACTTGGACATTTTTATGTTATTTTGTAGGAATTTGAATTCAAATGGAAGAGGTCTTCATAGAAATATGCATGCACAAGAGTGAAGGAAAATAAATAAAGATGGAAATCAATCATTTAATGCAACATGGAGGACCCTACCTACCCACTTACCATGATCTACAATTAGGAGCTAATGCACATGTTAGTGGACATTAAAGTTACATGCACATGTAATTATGGATTATGCTCATGCTAATGACAACTTGGAGGCCACGCTTCCTAGAGGGGTATTTTGGATAGTCTTCTAAAATATACATTAAGATTTTAGGCATGTATAAATACCCCTTATGTTTCATCTAATGAAGCTCTTAGCCTCCTCTATAGTTAGTTTAGTTTCAGGCACAAATTGTAAATATAAACTCTCTTTCATGGCTTTTTAGCCTTTTCCTCATATGTAATTTTCTTAATGCAATTTATTTACATGCAATTTTAATTCATGTTCTTCTCTTGTTATTTTCTTTTATGTTAGTAGCTTAGATTTAATTTATGCAAGTAGTTAAATTCTCTTTTCATTTTAATCATCTTGCATTTTCTTCTTGTTTTTGTTTCATGTTGCAATCTACATTTGTTGAAGTGATAACAAATATGAGAAGCTAAACTCCTTTAATTTAGGGGTAATGAAGCTCTCTTAATCATGTAGATTCAACATATTGTTTAATTCATGATCTCCTTTTGTGCTTAATGGAATGTTTGACTAGGTAAAAAATTTATTGTTTAGCTTTGAATTTAATGGCCTATGTTGTTGACACCAAATAGACTATGCTTAAACAAGCATAAACATAAATTATCTCTTCATCTACATATGATTATTGCAATGAAGTGAATTTTAGGATCAAAATTCGATGGTCTATATTACTAATTAACAGTAAATAGATCATGCTTAGAATAAATTTCATTTTTAATTTCATTAACATTTACATTAGAGTTAACAAGTGGTTTAGTGAGTGTATTAAAGTTTGATGATTTATTTTGGGCTAATTAATAGCATAAATAGGTCATACTTATGATAAACACATCAATTAAATTCACTAATGACCAATAAAGAGAGATCATAATTTCATTATGTTGATTTACGTGATCATGAGAAGGAATTTGCCTCTAAATTGTCTTCTACTCTCATATCTTTATCCACTTTCATTTTGTTAGTTTTTACATTTTTAGCTTAACACAACTTCAAATCTTGGTTTAATTTGGTTGAGTGGCATTTTAAAATCAATACAGTTCCCTATGGATTGACCCGTACTCGCCACGTACTAGAATTGTACACTGTGCGTATTATTATCACAATTTTTAACGACAGTTTTCTAATTCGATAGAAAATTCCACCGTTATTCAACAGCAGGTTGGACCCTTCTGCCCCCATCCTTTTGAAGTTGTCAAAAGGTCTCTTTCCCACCTTTCGAACCCATCCTTTCGCCTTCATTCTCCCATCTTCGTCGAAAGCATGCTAGTGGAAATTATTGATCCATTGTTTACCAATATTTCTTTCCGGTACTTCAAGAGCCTTTCGACATCATCGAAAGGTATACTTTCATTAGTGGCGATTGAGTCATGGTACATCTTCATGCTATTCGAATATAAGCAGAAGCATTTTTAACTTCTTCATCTCCTTTGAAACCTCTCCATTGTTGTTAAGATTTGGCACTATCATGATAAGTTTCCATTTAAATGAGTGAAGCAGGGTATTTAAATGGTTTCGAATGGGTTTAATGGTGACAAAAGGACTTATTCGAAAGGTTATTTGTGATGAAGGAAGCTTCTTGATGGTTAAATTATAGTTGTGGAAGGTGGTTTTCAAAACCATCTCCTTGGTTAGTGTGTAAGCTCATCCTTTGATGTTTGCAGAGGCAACATGGGTCACGTGCAAGACCTCCCTAATACTCGTGGAAGGATTCAACCATTTTGGAAAGTTAGTCTTTGCTTTCGAAAAGGTTGTTTCAGTAGAATCTTCTCCAACCGTTTCAAAGGATCCAGTATATGTGTGGAAGCTTGTTATTTGATACATTCGAAAGGCATTCTTAACACATTCAAAACTCCTTTATGCATGGGAACCCAACTGCTTCGAAAGGGTCAACTAAGTCGAAAGGGTAGCTTTGCCTCCCTTTCGACTCCTTCAAGTGCTCTTATTCCACTTAATACTTGTAGGAGCATCAAGTGCTTGCGGCATCAATCCAACCTCTTTGAAAGCTACTTCAATGCCTTCGAAACGCTACTTTTGAATCATAGCGAAACCTTTCTTTTCAATTCTTGCGAAGCCTTCAGCTCTTTTATGGGCTTTCTTTCGTACTTTTGTTCTTAAGTGAGTTTTATGGTTAACATTTTGCCATCCCTGTATGAAAGAAGCTTTTCTTCTTAGGACAAAAATCTAATAACTTTCCTTTTGCACTATTCCATCCTTATTGACCTGATTTCCCTGCAAAGTACAAAGTAGGTAACATTCTTTATTATTAGTTCAAAATTTATGTAAGAATATGTTCAGTGGTTTGTTTGTAATATGATTGAAGATAATATTAGCATTTCTAATAATAGAATTCATGAATTCTAAATTTGGAAATAACGAAAATTAATAGACCATCATCTGGAGTTAACAAGTGATAAGAAATCCATAGTTGGGTATGACTGAAGATCAAAATTTCTTGTTTGGCAATAATAATAGAAGTCCCAATATCTAACTTTGGTAATAACGAAAGAAGTCCAGAAATTAAACCCTTGTTATATTAATAGAAGATCAGGCATCTAGTTTGGATCCGACATTAATAATTGAAGTTCAGAAGCCTTCTTTTGGTGATAATAATTGTTTAGTAATAAAAGTCCCGAAATTATCATCTGGAGATAAGTTATAGAAAACTAGGAATCCTCATTTGAGGATAATAATAGAAGTTTAGAAATCCTTGTCCAGAAATAATAGTAGTCTTGAAACCCAGATTTGGGTGTTGACAAGTGTTGTCCGAAATTTAGTAGTAGAAGACCAGTGACCCTGATTCAGGTATTAGTAATATTAAATCAGAAGTTAATAAAAGATTAGAAGTCCATAATAGAGGTCTCAATAATAACAGTCCCAGAACCCAGATTTAGGCATTAATGAGTGAAGTCCAAAAACTAATAGAAAATGACCCGAAATGCAGATTCGAGTGTTAATAAGTGAAGACCAAAAATTAATAGTGCAAGACCCGAGCTTCTTGTCATGCATCACTTTTTGGGCTTCAATTGGTCGAATGTTTTGATTCGAGTTGCCTCTTTTGATTCTCGACATGTGCCACCTTTTAGGCTTTGTATGTTGTTATTGTTTGGTATGCCACTTCTCCGACTTGGACGTCTTAGTCCGTTGTTGTCTGGTGCGCTTGGTTAGCTTATCCATAACCAAGACCCAAGGACTTACTCGACCTCTCTCTAGGAAGCACTCTAGCTAGGCCTTATAGGCGGGACTAAAGGCTTGTTCGGTGCCTTGACCAGGCCATAGCGTGGCGGGATCAAGGGCTTACTCAATCCTCCCTCCATGAGGTGCTTCGGCCAGGCCTTATAGGCGGGACTGAAGGTTGGTCAGCGCCTTAACATGGCAATAGTGTGCTGCATTCAAGGGCTTACTCTGTCCCCCCTCCAGGTGGCGCCTTGACCTGGCCATAGCGTGGCGCGATCAAGGGCTTGCAAATAATTTATCCTAGCCATAGCATGGAGAAGATAAAGGATTACTCTATCCTCCCACCAGGAGCTGCTTTGACCTGGCCATCTCGGTGTAGACAAAGGATTTTGGCCGTTTAAGGTAGTTTCCAAGCTTAAGGAGAATTCTACTCCCAACCATGTAGAATTTTCTTAAGAAAGAGGTGATGTATTCGTTCATTGTGGGAAAATATAGTAGCAAATGTTCCCATTCCACATTCTTGGAAACATATTGCCATTTGGCTAATATAATTTGTAAGCTCTAGGAGGAATTACTTTGCACACGATAAGGGACCATCCCAGTTTGGTCCTAGCGGTCCATCCGCATGATTTCTTGTATTTGCCATCACCCTTTGGAGTACTAAATCTCCCTCTTGAAATGATCTTGTCTTTACTTTCGAGTTGTAGTATTTCAAGATTCTCCTTTGATATTCTGTAGTCCGAATGGCTGGTTCATCTCTTAGCTCATGTATTAAATCCAATGATTCTTTTTTTCAATTCTTGGTTTGAATCGAATGGTATGCGATTCTTCGATGTGAGGGTACCTCAATTTCAACTGGTAACATTGCTTCACACCCATATGTTAGAGAGTAAGGGGTATCACCCGTTGCAGTTCTAGTGGATGTACGATAGGCCTAGAGTACAAGTGGCATTCTACCCAATTTCCTTTGGCTTTATTCAATCATTTTTTCAGGATAGTCTTAATAGCTTTGTTTGCCGACTCAACGGCTCCATTAGCCTTTAGATGTCCATGGAAGAAAAGCTTTTGATAGTCTCGTTCTTATGGCAAAATCGAGAAAACTCTTCACTTTCAAATTATGTTCCATTATCAGATATAATCTTGTAAGGGATCCTAAATCTTGTAATGATGTTTTTAATGATGAATCTAAGCACTTTCCCGGAATTGACTTTGGGGAGTGGCTTCGCTTCTACCCACTTAGTAAAGTAATCAATGGCCACTACAACATATTTTGCTCCTCCTTTGGAGATCAGCAATGGTCCGTATAAATCAATTCCTCATACATCGAAGGGCCACAGACTATCGGAGTTAATTGGCTTGGTGGTAAATGTGGAATCTTCGAGTGTTTCTGGTATCTTTCACATTTCTTTACATACTCTATAGCTTGACTTGCCATTTAAGGCCAATAGAAACCTTGTCTCGTTATTTTCTTAGCCAACTTTAGCCTATTGGAATGGTTGCCACAAAATCCTTCATTCACTTCTACTAATAATCTCATCCCATCCTCCAAACTCACACACCTTAAGTAAGGAAGGGCGTATCCTTTCTTATAAAGAATTCCATCCATCATTGTGAAGGTCAGAGTCTGTTGTTTGATTCTCCTAGCTTCCTTTTTGTCAGATGGTAATATTCCATTAGTAAGATATTCTATAATATGTGCCATCCAAGTGTTACCATAACAATTATCTGCCTTTGGATGATTGGGCTCCTCATATGGAATTTCCTCATTAATTTCGTTTTATTTTCTTTCTTGTGTCATGGCTTGGGATCTAGTTAAAACCAGTAGTTCCTTCCCTTGTTTGGGCATTTCCACTTCGATCCTGGGATTTTCTTGATACCCTAAAGGTATGATATGGGTCTCTGGAGCTCCTCTTGAGCTAGCCAATATTGCTAATGAATCCGCTTGACAGTTATCTTCCCTTAGGACTTGGTGTATAGAAAAATATTTAAATAAGGCACGCATTTTTAGCACCTTCTTAACATATGGATCCAATTTGGTATCTTTAGTTTGATATATCTGTTTTATCCGATTCACCATCAGTTGAGAGTTGCTAAAGATTTGAATCCATGGGATTTTAAGTTTCAAGGCCAGAGTTAATCCTGCCACTATCGATTCATATCCAGCTACGTTATTTGTTGTAACAAACCCTAGCTTCATTGCATAATGTAAGCGATGCACCTCGAGTGTGATTATGACGTACCAAGCTCCGGCTCCCTGCTCATTTGATGCCCTATCCACAAATAGTTTCCATATGGGTTTTTGATCTTTCTTCGATTGTTCCTTAATGAAGCTTGTACATTCACTGATAAAGTCTGCTAATGCCCGCCCTTTAATTATTGTTCATGGCTGAAATTCAATGTCATATTGGCTAAGTTCAATCCCCTATTTTACTAGTCTCCCCAAAGTCTCAGGTTTACTGAAAACTTATTTGAGTGGAAAGTTAGTAAATACTCTGATTGGATGCGCTTGAAAGTACACTCTAAATTTCCATGCTATTAGTATCAAATAGTTAGCTAACTTTTCTATGACTGGATATCGAACCTCGACATCCTTCAATCGTCTGCTTACATAATAAATAAGAAGTTGAGTGTCATTCTCCTCTCTAATCAGCACTGAACTAACCGTGTGTTCTGAAACCGCCATATACAAATATAGGCTCTCTCCATCCTCGGGGCTGGATAATATTGGGGGACTTTCCAAATGATTTTTTAATTCTTGAAAGGATTTCTTACAATCTTCTCCCCACTAAAAATTCTTTCTTTTCTTAATCACATTGAAGAAGGGGATGCATTTATCGGTTTCCTTGGAGATGAATTTGCTTAGGGCTGCAATTCTACCATTCAAGCTCATTACATCTTTACCGATTTTGGGCACTGCGATGCCTTTGATAGCCTGGATCTGGTCGGGACTGGCTTCGACTCATTGTGCGCTAAAGATATAACCTACGAATTTTTCGGGGAATGAACTCCAAAAGAACTTTTATGAGGATTCGGTCTCATTTAATACCTTTGTAATACTTCAAACATTTCTTCAAGATCCTTAAGGGGATTCTCAGCTTCATGAGACTTTACTAGTATGTCATCAACATAAACTTCCATGTTTCGTCTAATTTGGTCCTTGAAAATTCTGTTGACCAATCTCCGATAAGTAGCTCCCGCATTCTTCAGCCCAAAAGGCATTGCTTTATAACAGAAAGTTCCCCAATCGGAAATGAAGCTTGTGTTCTCTTCGTCTTATTTGAACATGGGTATTTGGTTATACCCTGAATAAGCATCCATGAGGGGTAATAGCTTATGACCACTAGTTGCATCAACTATCCGGTCTATTCTGGGAAATGGATAATAGTCTTTCGGACAAGCTTTGTTTAGATCAGTGTAATTGACACATGTTCTCCATTTACCATTTTCCTTTTTTACCAACACTGGATTTGCTAGTTATTTTGGATAAAAAACTTCTCGAATGAATCCATTTTCAAGCAGCCTTTTAACCTCTTCTTCAAGGCGTCATATCGAACCTTATCAAATTGCCTCTTCTTTTATCGAATGGGGATCACATTTGGATCAATGTTTAGTGCATGACACATAACTGATGGATCAATCCCGATCATATTTGAATAAGTCCACGCAAATACGTCTTTATTGCTTTAAGAAATTGAATTAAATCTCAAGTTGTTCTTCAATTCCTTTCCTAGTCTAACAATCTTGACCAAATCAGTTGGATATATATATATATCTCCTTAAGATCCTATATAGGATTTATCCTCTCCATTTTCCCTCGACAATCTAATTCTGTAATGATCTCATTTTCTTCTATAGAGTTGGCATCAGTCCTCTTCCTCTTGCTTCCAGATGAGATGTACCTTCCAAACACACGTTTGTTTATTTTATTAGATCTTATTTTTGCTTCAAATGTTAGATGTAAAAATCCATCATCTAAAGGCTAAAAAATAGTATAGGAATCATAATAAGAAGAGTACTCCCTTTTATATTGATCAAGAGTGGAAAAATATATTTCACGAGAGCTAAATTGTTCTCCCTGAATGGTACTCCAACCTATTTTAGTTAAGAATTTCACCATCAGATACTTCAGTGAGACAAATGCATCCACCTCATCCAATGCAGGGGCAACCAAAGAATGCATTATAATATGTTGGTTGATTGATGATCACAAAAAGAGTTTCAAAAATTCTACAGCATGGCGGTACCCCATTTGTACTAGCAGCTTTACTTGCCCCACCAGAGTTGACTCTTTGTTATTGAACCCAAAAATAGGTTCAAGACTAGGCTTTAGCTTATCTTCAGGAATGCCCATTTGATCAAAGACATGCTTGAAGATGACGTTGACTGTGCCTCCAGTGTCAACTAGAATCTTGGACACTATAGAAAGCCCGATTGGAGCAGTGATCATAAGGGGGCCATTATGGGAGGTGATGAATTCCCTTTTTGAGCACTTATGGAGTGATGACAAGATTCAGCATCTGTATATTAAACCGTGGATTTTTAAGCGGAGACTCTTCCTAGATAGAAAATACTCCTTTCTTAGCTTCCTTGATATATCTATTTCTGGCTCCTTTACTAGTTCCCGCTGGATGCGGTCCCCCATGAATCACATCAATTCTATTCAGGGGTGGACTCAGGTTTAATGGATCTTCATCTTCTAAGTTATTCATAGCATTATTAGGGAAATTTCACGGTCCATCACTGGTCCGGGGAGCTTTCTGTTGGTTCTGGATGAATTCTTTCTGGTGTCCTTCATGAATTAGCTTTTGAATAATTCCAGCTAGCACTCGGCACTCATTAGTTTCATGGCCATTTGCTTTAAGATAAGTACAATAATCACCCCTTTTCTTTGCTCAGGGTAGTTTTTGGCCTTGAATGAAGTTGGGAAGTTAACGTTTTTCTTTTGTTGTGGCATAAATATAAGATGTCTTAATTGTTCAAAGCGATTGAATTAGTATTGGAATCCCCCTACCTCAGCTTTTTGTGTCTTCAGTCAAACCCAAATCTTCCACTCTCCTTCTTAGCGTTAGCTTTCTTCTTGGCATAGTATGATTCATCCATTCGAATGAATTTATCAGCTTGGAAGTGAAAGTCTTGTAAATCTTTACATCCATGAACAAAAAGCTATTTCCAAAATGGTTTATTGTCTATCAGTCTCGAATGCATTACAATCAGCTTATCCCTATCGTTCATGTCTTTGGCTTTTAGTGCCTCTGTATTGAACCTTCTAAGGTAGTCACCCAATGATTCTCCCTGCCTTTGTTTGACGTATGCTAAAACAATATAATAAACTGTGGGATCTTTGCATATGCGTAATTAAGCGGAGAATTCATATAAATAGTCTTCTTTAGATATTTACGGTACCATTTTGCAGTAGCCCCTTGAAGGGTTACTGGGAATAGCCTGCACTGTACTGCCCAGAAGCATTATATGGATCCATTTGGCTGTCGAAAGTCATCAAGTGTTCATCAAGATCAGTAATGCCATGATATTTCATGGTCGGAATCTTTACATGAGATGAAATTACTGCTAACATGATTTCATTAATAAACGGAGCTACTCGCTCATTGTCATTCACTCGCTCGTCTAGAGTTCTTTTCCTTTTTGCGTTTAGCATGTCTTTGATAGCCTTCTCTGCCACATCTTTCAAATAAGCTTCAGCATCATGCTAGCCTTTTCGATTTGGGTTGTATTCCTTTGAAGTTGAGGTTCTAGTTTGCTCCGAAGATTTATGTTGTATTCTACATTGATGATCGACTTTAGTTGCATGATGTTTTTTTTTCTTTGATGATTTTAAGTCGACCTTGCTTTTACCTTCGTACGTATGAGCTTTCAAGTTTCTCCTTTGGGAGACCACCTTGTCTCCCGTTGTTGGTTTAGCAGTTTTGGAAGATTTTTGAGATAGAGCTGGTTACTAGAGTTCTTGCATTTCTAGCAGTTGTTGCTCTAAATGCCTTATCTTGACTGCATTATCATCTGGGTGTACTGGAGTTTGATGGTTGCCCTGGCACCACCCCTTCCAAGTTGAAAGTTGGAGTAATATTTTCTTCCAAAACTTGTGTGTATTGCCTCCTCATCCATTCGACTAAGTCTTTTCGATTTTGTTTTTCTTTAACAAGTCAAATGCCTATAATTAATCTATAAGGAAACCACAAAGTTACCCTCCTTCTAGCGCCAAAAATGTTGACAAGAAATTTAGTCAACGCCTCAAAGCAAAGTTTAAGAAGGAAACAATCTCTTCGAAACCCCTTTCGAGTGAGTCGAAAGGGTCTTTTAAAAAATGTTGACAAGAAATATAGTCAACACCTCAAAGTAAAGTTAAGAAGGAAACAATCCCTTCGAAACCCCTTTCGAGTGAGTCGAAAGGGTCTTTATACCTTTAAAGGGGAACCATTTTGAAGACATGGATTTTACTTTCATGGAGATGGTTCCTTCAAAAGGATTTACATGTTCTGAAGTATTCGAGCACCTTTCGAAGGAGTCCTCTCAAAGGATATGACTTTAATGATCGCATAGTGAATCCCTTCGAAGCCCCCTTTGAATGAATCGAGAGGGTCTTTATGCCTTCGAAGGGACTCGAAACATAACATACATAACAAATCAGAAGTAGATTCAATTTGCTATGGAAACTTATCTTGGATAAATGATTCAAGTCCCATTGACTTGACAATGTTGGATTATCATCATCACATCAATTTCGTATTATATGGGCTTTAGATGTGATGATAATATGCTTCAAAATCAAAATATCCAAGTAAACATCATAGTATTACATATGCCAAATAAGGGTTAGGAAGATAAGTGAGTATCATGTGCAATTGGTCATTAGTCAAGCTAATGGCCGAAATGATCTTCCTCATATTCAAAATCGATATTGGATCCATGCATCCTCTCATTTTATTACTCAAAATTGGATTACAAGTAAGAGAATTTTCCCCAAATTGATCTACGGTTACAATAATTTGGTTTTGCTAAGAAGTGAGAAGGAAATTCAAGAATCCAAAAATTAGTCCCGAACTTGGACCCCTAGGGTTGTACTTATAAACGTAGGTTGGACCTTTCCACCCTCATCCTTTCGAAGCCGTCAAAAGGTCTCTTTCCCAACTTTCAAACCCATCCCTTCTCCTTCATTCTTCCATCTTCGTCGAAAGCATGCTAGTGGAAAATATTGATCCATTGTTTACTAATATTGCTTTCGGGGTACTTTTAGAGCCTTTCAACATCATGGAAAGTTATACTTTAATTACCGGTGAATTAGTCATGGTACATCTTCATGTTTTTTGAATATAAGAGGAAACATTTTTAATTTCTTCATCTCCTTCGAAACCTCTCCATTGTTGTTAAGATTTGGTACTATCATGATAAGTTGCCATTTAAATGAGTGAAGCGGGGTATTTAGATGGTTTCGAATGGGTTTAATAGTGATGAAAGGACCTATTTGAAAGGTTATTTGTGATGAAGGAAGCTTCTTGATAGTCAAATGATAACTGTGGAAGGTGACTTTCAAAAGCATCTCCTTGGTTAGTATGAATGCTTATCCTTTAATGTCTACGGAGGCAATATGGGTTATGTGCGATACCTCCCTAATACTCATGGAAGGATTCAACCATTTCGAAAAGTTAGTTTTTGCTTTCGAAAGGGTTTTTTTGGAAGATCTTCTCCAACCGTTTTGAAGGCTCCAATATATGTGCAGACGCTTGTTATTTGATACCTTCGAAAGGCATTCTTAATGCATACAAAACTCCTTTATGCATGGGAACCCAACTGCTTTGAAAGGGTCAACTGAATCAAAAGGGTAGATTTGCCTCCCTGTTGAATCCTTCAAATGCTCTTATTCCACTTAATACTTGTAGGAGCATCAGGTGCTTGCGGCATCAATCCAACCTCTTCAAAAGCTACTTCAATGCCTTCGAAATGTTGCTTTTGAATCATGGCGAAACCCTTCTTTTCAATTCTTGCGAAGCTTCTTCAACACTTATATGGGCCTTCTTTCATACCTTTGTTCCTAACTGAGTTTTATGGTTAACAATGATGAACTGCCTACCCATTAAATACTAGGACTATTTCCTTGTGGCTATGATGATTTCCATTAATTCTTTTTCATAGGTACAGAGGGTTAAGTTTTTCCCATGCAATGCTTTACTAAGGTAGGCTATAGATTTTCCATTTTGATGTAACACTGCCCCTATTCCAAGGCCGCTTGCATTACATTCAAGAGTAAAGGGTTATGAGAAGTCTGGCATGGCAAGCACTGAACGATGGATCAAACATTGCTTTAATTGCTTAAAAGCTTATTGTCCTTCCTATGACCATATAAATGCATTCTTTTTTAACATGTCTGTCAAGGATTTTTCAATGAGACCATAACTCCTAATGAACTTCCAGTAATATCCAGTTAGGCCTAAAAATCCTCTTAATGCTTTCAAGTTTTTTGGCAAAGGCCATTCCATGATCGCTTTAACTTTATTGGGATCCAATTCCACCCCATGTACTGATATCACGTGACCTAAATATTCGATAGTCTCATGAGTAAAGTTGCACTTAGAAAGCTTTATGACTAACTGATTCTCATTTAACGCTTGAAAAGTTAAACTTAATTGCTCTATGTGCTCAGACAAGGTCTGGCTATATATATTAAAATATCATCAAAAAATACCAGCACACTTTCTTAAATATGGTCTAAATATATAATTCATGAGCGACTGCAAAGTTGAGGGGGCATTTACTAAACCAAATGGCATAGCTATAAATTCATAATGGCTATCATGTGTTTTGAAAGCTGTTTTTTTATGTCATATTCATGCATTCTAATTTGGTGATAGCAAGATTTAAGATCTACTTTATAAAAATATTTTGATCCATGTAATTCATCAAAAAGATCATAAAATAAAGGAATATGGAACTTATCTTTTATCATGAGTGAGTTGAGACTTCTATAATCAATGCAAAGCCTCCAAGTCTCATCTTTCTTTCTTACCATTACCATTGGAGATGAAAAGAAGCTGTTGATGTGCCTTATGATGCTAGTTTCAAGAAGTTCTTTAATGATATTCTCCAATTCATTCTTGATGTGATGGGAATGCCTATATGGCTTTAAACACACTAGTTTGTCTCCTGGTATTAGTGGTATCTTGAGGTTCTGTAATCTTTGAGGAGGTAGAAAGGTTCTTGTGGTGGTTACTTCAGGAAAGTGTTGCAGAAGTTCCTCAATTTTAGGATGAATGTTTGATGTAATATTTGGCTTCAAAATGGTTTGAGTCTCCCATGATGAACATAATATCATAGTTAACTATCCTTGAGCATGTTCTTTCTATAGTGTTTTCTTGTCCACCATTTTGACTTCTTATTGTTTAATCCCTTGCCAGGTATAAGTTTTATTGCCATGAGTAAATTTGACCAGTATTTTATCTAAATTCAGTGTGATCTCCCATAATTTCTTCATCTACTAGTCTCCTAGAATAACTTGGCATCTTTCTAAAGGGAGGATCAATAAGTCCATGGGCATTTTACACCCTTGGTAACTCAAAATCACATTATTGCATACACTAGAACCTTGGAATTTCTCTCCATTAGCTACCATAACCTCATAGTTCTTGGATTCATCAATCTTGAGCTTCAGTTTACGAGCCATCTGTTCATCAATAAAACTATGAGTGGAACCTAAGTCAATAAAGATCTGTATTTCTCCTTTATAATTCCTTGTATTTTTATAGTTGGGAGTGCAGGGATACCACACATTGCTTGTAGGGTTATAGCATGGGTTTCCTCTATGTTTTCCTCACTATTGTCCTCATTGTCACTCTCCAGAGAATACTCTTTATTTTCTTCTAAGTCATCAAAGGACATCATGCCTTCTAGTACATGTACTTGTGGAATTTTACACTTGTGGTCTTTATGCCATCTCTCTTTACAACCAAAGCAAATGTTTTGTCTTTCATTTCAATTAGTTGACTAAGGGTTAGACCCTTGTTTTAGCTAGATTTTCAAGATTGGTGGTACCCCAGTATTTAGGTTTTGGATTAGTATTTGGATAATTAGGGTTTTTGGAGTATGGGACAATTGGTTATGATTATTTTTGGAGAAAGGGAAAGTATGAGTTGCTTTACTTCCTTTCTTGGTTTGCTTTCACACACTTTCAAACATCTTTTCCAAAGAAACAGCCTCTCTAAAATCTACAAGTCTAGATGTCAAGACAACATACCTGATTTCTTCTTTAAGTCTACTAATAAATCTATCCAGCAAGAATATAGATGGTAGAGTTCCTATAGTAGCATGTATTCCTTCAAACTTGGTAAGGTAGGAGGACATAGTAGTTTGTTGTTTGAGTTTTATAAAAGTCTCATAGGGTCTCTCTATATCTTCTGGATTGAACCTGGCCATTATCTCTTCTTTGAAGACCATGACTAATTATTAGGAATATTGTGGGTATACCCATTATACCATTTCAAAGCATCCTTCTTGAGGTAGAAAGATGCCATGTCCACCCAATACTGCTCCTTAGTTTGATGTAACTTGAAAAAAAATTCTACTTGAGTCACCCATTCATGTACCATGTCATTCCCCTTAAAAACTGGAAAGTAAAGTTTAAGTAATGGGAAAGGTGAGTACTTGTTGGGTTGAGGAGGCACTTGGTTCTGAAAGGGAGGCTTTGCTGTTGGGTTATTCACATAGTTGTTTCTTGGATTGATTATGAGGTTTCTTGGATTATGGGGAGGTAGTGTGGGGTTGGTGGTTAAGCATGAAGCAAGATGAGGACTTGGTGCAAGAACTCCATGAACGTTGGCAGCTGTAGTTGATGAAGGGTGGGTAGTTGTGGTTTGAATCTTTACCTGCTGCATGTCTTGAGCTAGGGAAGTTAACACATTATGCATGCCTTCAAATCTCATACTGAGATCTTATGCAGTATGTTCTAAATTTTGTGTTATTTGCTCCAAATTTCTCAAGGAATACGAGTTCCTACGTTAATCTCTTCTTGTCTCTTCCAAACCTCGTCTTGGTCTTGCTTGGTTGCATCAGTGTTTGAGTCGTTGGAGGAGGTGATCTGGGGGTCTGAATCATGCCTAGATGGTTGCTCTGATACCACTTTGTCATGTCCAGTCTGGTCCGATGGCTTTGTCATGGTGTGAAGTAGTGATGCAAGAGGTGTTAAACAATGTATAATGTGTGTGGGAAGGTCGAAGAGGTCGGGTCAGTTAAGGAATGAGGTTGCAGAAGCAAGAAGTGGGGTTGTGCAGATCGGAAGGGAAGTAGGATCAAGGGATTAAGAGGAAGAGAAGGGATTCAGATAGAAGGAGGAGAGGGTTAGAAAGAATAAGAGATGATCAGAAAAGAAAAGAATGTAATTTGAGGAAGAAAGAATACTTGTAATATAAAAACAGAAGTATAGAAATGAAAATGTTTGTTTTTTATATTTATATATTCTTTTTTACATGCTTGCTAACACACACACACACATATATATATATATGGTCTTAATAGCTATATTAGCTAACTCACATCTAGCTAGTAATATAAACAACTCAACATGAAGCCCTAATTTATTAAAACAATCTACATTTCCAAAACCTAACCAGTAGTAGCAGTTTTGCTTATGTACGTGCACAAGCATGCACACCATGATATGGTCCTCTATCTCCTTCCTTAGCCCATAACTTTTGCCAGCCTGCAACAACGTCACTTTTGACATTGCCAGTGTTCGTCTTCGATGAACTGGTGGTTGGAATTCATTGGGCTTGATTAGAATTTGGTTTTTCTTGCATTTCAGCACTTGAAACCATGCACACCATTGTATAGTTGTTACAAGGATTGATTTGAGAGAAATGGAAGTCAAGAGAAGAGGGAGGATGGGTTCGAGGAGGTGGAGAGAGAAAGGAGAAGAGTAATGGTGGAGGAGGGAGAATGTAAAGAATGCTTGAGAGAGTTTAGAATTTGAAGCGAGATTTTTAGTAGGGGTTGTTAGGGAGTGAATTCTTGAAAGAGGAGGTGAGTTTTACATTTTTTGTTCTTATAATTTTAATTTAATTTAGTTTTTATTTTTATTTTTTACTGGGTGAAAAAAATCTATTATACAAGGAAGAACCTTTTTAACCCAGCTTTCTCATAACCCGTAATTCAATTTTTGCTTCGCTTGTTCACTGTCGTTTACATTTTTTCTTTCCTCAAATATTAACAGCCAAAAAAAAGAGCTAAGACTAATTACTTTAGTAAACCAATACTTAGCTAATAACATAAACTGGTGTATAACTTGTGCATTGCACATAGTAAAGTTGTAAAAGCATTGTACTTATAAATATTGGTAAAAATAGAAATTATTTACATAATGTATGATAAATATGTTGTGTTATCAATTATAAATATAACCTTTTATCATTCTTCATGTACATATCATTTGTTAAGTGATTTACATAATTTATATTTGGACTAAAAATTGATTTTACCATTTTGTCAATAAAAATGTGGTAGTATACATATTGAGATTGACGACTTTAAGATTTATTGGACAAATTGATAATAATTAGTTACTAAAATTTGTTTAAATAAATTATATTTAATTATTAAATAAATTGATTAATTTAAATATTAAGGCTTAAGTGCAATTTAGTAAGATCGATTCAACGAGAACTTTTTTATTATTATTATTATTATTATTATTATTATTATACAAATGTAGGTATTTGAGTGTAAAACCATGAAAATAATTATTAAACATTGTGTGTAATTGTGAAAATGTTAACTTACATAATTTTTTTTAAATATAAGAGAACTGAAGAGGGGACAAAACTTATATAACTAACTTCAATAACTAATGAGAGGGTTAGAAGTTCTATGCCTTACTATTATTTATTTAGCAAATAATTTGCTGAGATATAAAATTTAAAATTGTTTCCTATGTTTATGTATGTAACGCTTATTATGTTATTTATATTCTTACGTTTGAACAAACTTTTTTTTTCGTTTTTGTTCATATAAATATGACGTGCATATTGAAATTGTTATTTTTTGTGATTTAATAGACATAACAATGAATAATAGTTAATTATGTTTATTTTGAATAGTATAAATTGGGATATTTAATTAACTTAAATGTATGGATTTACATGTAAAATATTGCAAAAAACTTAGTAAAAGTATTTAACTCTAGAAATTATAAAACATGAGCATTTGAATGTAATATAGTTGATGAGAATTTGTAGAACGGTAATAATTTTAAAAATTGTAAATTATATTAAAATATTTTGAAATTAAATAGCATAAGAGAATTAAGAAGAGTGGAAATTGCCATAACTGCAAATTCTTTACATATTATTATATAAGTGTGTGCCCTGTGCATTGCACACGGTATGATTTAGAAAAATAATTTTATACATATATTTAAATAATTGAATTTATTGTGTAATATACGATGAATTTGTTAAGATAGCCGAATAATGTATTTACCATATTATTTTTTAAGTATGTGATTTTTGTTAGGTAATTTATGTATTTTATTGTATAAAAAGTTAAATTGCCACTTTCTAGATAATATTGAGTTTTATTCTGATTTATTATTTTTTAGCATTTAATATTTGTTAAGAAAATAAATAAAAGTTGGTGTTCTTAATTAATTTAAAAATTAATAATTTTATATATTTCAATAGATAAATATTGATATACATATATTTTATGTTTAACATTTTGCTTTTAATTCTTTTTTAGAAGATGAAGTATATATAGACTGTATTTCAAATATTACTTTAAATGACAAAAATACCTAATAATGAAAGTGTAACAATAATGAATCGATATATTTTCAGCTCTTGTAGTTAATATCAACATCAGAAGTTAGTACAAAATACTATCAAAGTGATAAACAAAATATTTGTTTAATGGCTAAATGAAATGTTGATTAAAAGCAAAACTTTAAAGTATATTGTTATCTTAATTTTGTAAAAATAATAATTTGATTTTTAAACCATTGCTTCATAGCTCATTGATCTTAATTTGTAACAAAAAATATTAACATATGCTTCATAAAGACAATAAAATAGAAAATAAAAATAATTCCAACCGAAATGTAGTATATTTTAATCTATTAATTAACGTAAATTATGAATATGCATAAGAAATATTTAACATTTTACATTCAAAAACTTTTAAAAAGAAAATGCTCAGTAACAGCCGCAACCTAATCGTCGTTAGTTTCTTCCCTTCATTCGCTTCCCTCCGTTGTCTATTTTCCTTCAATCCCCTCATCTAGTTCTCGAACTTGCATGCCCCTCTCACTTCATGGCCAACACCAATAGCTCGATAACTCTGTCTCCATCCTTGCCAGATCGGGATGTGCTTCATCCCTTCCATCTGATATTGCTCGTCATCGCTTGAGATTTTAGCTTCGTTAATTGAGTTTCCACCTCTTGGTGCTTCGCCTTCTACTTGTTTGAGTCCGACTATTATGCCAATTTGTCCAGCGCCTCCCTTGCCTACTATGAATGCCTTTGAGTTGCTTGATATGTCCTTGAAAAGTATCGACCCCAAATGCTCTCCAATTTCTAGTCGGGCTGAAAATGCTGCCGTGATTTGAAAAGGTCCCCTCTTGCCTATATTGGATGCTGGTATTGTGTCGAGGCAGTAGGTAATAACTGATAATAACAACATAGAAGTTGCTTTGGGTAGTAGTGATGAGATTGAAGGTATTAATGAAATCAATGGGCCTATAGATACGAGTTACAAACTTCGGTCGCAAACTATTTGTACTAATATCCAACCGAAAGCCGCTGCTTCACCAATTATAAAGCCTTATACAAGTGCAGTAATCACTCCCCCTATGGATGATAATAATCTAGGTCCTTCTCTTGTGACCGATAGCAAGCGGTCATCCCTCTTTAGTGCGATGCCGAAGAACGTGGGTGTATACGTTATGCGTTCCTTTGATATTGAGGAGGTGGATGGTGCTATGATACCTCCATTGGTGGTTTTGGAAGTAGGGACTACTTTTTTGGTCGGAGTATTTCATGGGGTTTTTCCTTGATTCTAACCCTCCTTATCAACTAGTTCGTGATCATTGCCGTGGGCATTGGAATATTAAAGGTAGACTACAAGTGTACTTTGATAATAGCATGTTCTTTTTCAAGTTATCCAGAAATGAAGAAAGGATCAGTGTGCTTGAGGTGGATTCCTCCATTATAGTTGGTCAACCCTTCATTACTACCCCTTGGAGTCTGACGGTGGACAAAGATAAGGAACGGATTCTCTCTATTCCAGTATGAGCTCATTTTCTCATATTCAGTCTGTTTTGCAATCCATGATTAGGTTAAATTGGTTAGCGAGTGTTGTTGGAAAACTCAAATGTCTCGATGCTAATACTATTACATGAAATAAGCTTGTGCATGCAAAGGCTCTCATTGAAGTAACTCCAGAAAAGCCTCTTAACTCCAAGATTTTTGTACAAATTGCTTATGGCCATGTTTCAGTTGTCGATGTCCATTACAGTTAGAAATGGAAAATTTTTTGTTTGGACACATATTTGGTCACCTTGTTGAAACCTGTACTCTACTTACCGACATTCTTCCTGTTTCACTATCTCTTAGGATCCACTACCTCGCCCTCCTATCAAAAAGTGGGTTTTGAAAGTATGCTCTACTACTGTGCTTTCTCCTCCTGAGATCGTGGCTCCGGTCAATGATATTTTCTCTGTTGACGTTATTGATGAAAGTTCGACGGTTGTTTTGGATTCGGCTGTTCCTCCCTCGGATGACTTTTTAGGGCTCGTTTGAGCAAGCTTGGATTCATGAGCCTTCTAAAATGATATTTGTCCCTAGGACGGTAGATTCTATAAGTATATTAGTGGAGATGAAGAAGAATAAAAGTTATATTATCATGTTGAGGGTGAAGGCCTTGCACTTTCAGTGCTTGGACAGTTAGGTGATTTAGATCGATTTATTAATTCAGATGCCACTTGGGGTAGAAAGTTCCTTTACTGCTATGATTCAATTAATTTTGTTCCTACTTTAGCTTTTCTTTTCTTTGAGTATTATCATGTTATTGGTCCTGAATCTTTCGGATGAGAGGATTGGATCTTCCTCTTTGAGGGGAGACTAGACTAGGGTTTGTTGTTGGTTAGTAGTTTGGAATATTTGCCAAACTTTTGTACTTTATTTTTCTTACAGCTATTCTGGTGCATGTACCAAACACCCGTTTCAAATTCATTTATACATGTGGATGACACACATTAAATGCCGACTAGCTTTGCTAAAAAAATATATTTAACGTTTTCAAAAAAGATATTAACTGAAAATATTCATTTATTTCAAAATAACAAACTATGGTATTCATCACTTATCATTAATTTAATGTTATTCTTAACAAAAATAAATTTTACCAATGATAAAGAATCTACTTGATGAATCGATTTTGAAAATAAAAAACATTGTCTATGTCTGTAATAATATACCAAGTTAGCATGAAAATTTACTTGTATTTTTCTTCATAAAAAAGCAATAATTTTAGAAATAAACAAATTATGTATATTGAATGTAGAACAACGTAAAAGGACGAAAGATAGATTTGTATATATTATGGAAACTTTAAGCTATAGAGATTGGAATGAAATATTAGTTTTATAATTTTGTCAATTTAATTGAGGTATACAATACACTGAATTGTTACGTTTTAGGATCTATTAGACCAAATAATAAATATTAGTTATTTGGATTTATTCTGAAGTTCAAATTTTAGACCATTGATTAATTTAAATATATGGACATAAATGTAAAATAATATTATAAAACTTATGATAATGTTAAAAATAATTATAGAAATTATTAATTATTGATATATAAATGTAAAATGATAATGAAAAGAATTAGTAGAACTTAGTATTAATTATCATAGTGATAAATTGCAGGAAATTGAAATTAAAATATCCGGAGAGAATTAAGGAAAGAGGGGAAAATCCTAGAATTAATAAAAGAGCAAGTAATTCTTTTACTTTACTATTATTTAATAGATTTGAAATTAAAATATTTAGAGAGAAAGGTGAGAAGGGGAAATGCCTAGAATTGAAAAGAGAGCAAGAAATTCTTCTGCTTTACCATTATTTAATAAATTAACAGATAACATAAAAAATATAATCCACTAACTACAAAGTATTCCTCTACCATTTTGTCGCCAGCTATTCCACGCTCCTCTACACATTTCTCTCACCTTTTCAAAAAGGGGAATTATGCTAGAAGGGCATTAACCATGCGAACAACAAGTTTAAAGGACCTTACCTAAAAATGTTAAGTTATAAAGACAACAAATGTGAAATTACCCTATTGCCCTACCTTGAAAAAAAAAGTTGATCTTAACTCATGTCAATTTCCCTCTCTCAAACATAGATCTAAAATCATTCGTTCCAATACACTCAAATCCACATACTTATTCTTCATTCCAAAAGCATATGCAAATCTTCGGTGAATTTCGGAAGCATTCGATCGTACTAAAGTACTATTTTTCAAAAAGGGTAAAAGCCCTAATGTTGGTCCAAAATGATTCCAAGGGAATAATTTAACACTTAGGTAGAACAAAGTATAGTTGGATGATGTTTTATCTTACAAATTAGATGTTATTCTTTTTAATGATTTAAATTACCAGTCAAACACATAAGATTTGCTGTAAATTGTAACGTCTTGGAATTTCGAACACTTCATATTTGAAAATGAATTATTTAAATATTTTAATCTTGAATTTAATATGATTAAACTGATTTAATAATTTGTTAACCCTATTTTTAAATAATATTTAATGATAAGAATTTTTTTTCAAAATTTATTTACAAAAATAAATAGTTCGAAGAAATATTGATAATGGGACCAAAAATTGTTTTATCAATAAATGGTATCGAAACGCGTGAAATTATCATTCCAAGGCACTATCTTGGATTTTGACAAAACTCGTGCCTACGAAACAGGAATAATGAGGAGATGTACATGGATGAGTTTCGTAGCGATCCGACGTCTCGTGTGATCGCACGAGCTTGAAATGTACATCAATTTAATTTGAGAGTTAAATGTAATATATATTACATTATAAATAATTCATACTTCACACTTCACTTCTCACTCCTCCAATATCTCTTTTATTTATTTTATCGCAAAATAAAAATAAGCAGTTGCCTTGTATTTCGAAATGTTACCAGAGTTACAAGCATCTTTAGAGTGTGGCATTGGATCCATTGGGGTCGTGGTGAGGAGGGCATCACATTGGTGAAGACGATGGTTGGTGCAGTTAGCTTTGGTCGAGCTCAACTTGTGGTGGTCAAGCTAGGGTTAGAGCATGGAGGTGTTGGAGGAGGGGTTAGGCGAATTGGAGTGTACGGTTGTTTTTATCTTGACGTTGTGCATCTAAAGGAGGTGGCCTCTAGAACTCCAGTTATGGGTGATGGAAAGCGACAGTGGCTTGTCATGACATTGATCGTCAGGTCGTATTTTTCTAGGGCGATCGAGCGCAACGAGGCAGGGTTGGGAACGAAGCACGCGCGAAGGGGAGTGCAACGAAGTTGGCTATGCGTCGATTCATCGATCGGAGATGGAGAAGTCGAGGAGAGAAGGTGCATGCATTTTGGGTTTGTGCACGGACATGTACAGGAAGGGGATATGTGGATTTGGGGAAGAAGGCTTAAATGGTAATTAGTGATTTAATTAGTTAATTAATTATTTTAATTAATCCAAATTCTTGTAAAATCAATAACTTTTGCATACGAGGTCCAATCGAGATGCTGTCTTCGCCATTGCACTCGTAACGATTTTATGCCTTAGTTTGGCTTTGGATTGAGTGAGTTAACTCACCATTTAATTTGTATATTTTGTGTATATAATGTTTATTGTGATAAATATAAATTAAAATATATAACAATGCAAGTTATTGCTTTGGACTCCTCCTTGCTTTTGAAAGGAAGTGACAACATTATATGTAGTATACAATCTCTTATAACCCTCTAAAATATGTGACATGGCTGAGACTTGTTTTTTTACATGTTTGATAGTGTGTTATAAATGGTTGAAGTGAAATAGTCGCTATAAATGCACTTTGAAATTCCTTGTATTTGACATATGTTAAATTGATTAAAATGTAATGGTTGCCATAAATGCACTTTGAAATCCCTTGTATTTGACATATGTTAAATTGATTAAAATGTGATTATATTGTAAGAATATATATTTGGTTGCTCTATACACACATTTTGGTGTGTTTGACAATAAGGAACTGATTTGGAAAGTTATAGAAATTGTGAAACAACGTTGTGTTAGTTAGAAGCGAAAAGGTCGCGATGGATGCACTTTGAAAATGTCTTGCGTTCGGCGATTTTCAAAGTCAACTTTGAAAGACATCCTAGGGTTTCGTTTTATTTTTAATAAATACTATATATGTATTTATTATTGGAAAATTATAAAAAAATTAAATATATTTTTAATAATTATTTATGGATTTTTAAAATTAAAGGGTTTTAAATTTTAAAACATGTTTTATGGTTTTAAATAAATTATAAAATAAGTATTTTTAGTAATATTTAATATAAATGCTTTAAACCATAGTATAAGTATCTTTAAAGTATTTTTTAATATATACAGTTTTTAGAAAATTAGTTAAATATTTTATTAAAATAAATAGAAGCTTGTGTAATATAATAATTTTTGAATTATTTCAGAATTTTATTAATTATATTAGCATATAAATAAATTGTTATACATATAAATATATACATCATTTTAGATAGGGTTTTTTCATAAATATATAAGTTTTAAAAAGTAAGTTAAGTATTTTATTAATGAAGTAAAGGAAGTTTGGATTTTAATACTTAAGTTAAAATAAATTATTGTTAGAAGTTAAATAATAGTGTATTACCTTAATTAATAAATGTAAAGATGCTTTGATCATTAAATGAATACCTTAAAGTTAATGATAAGTATAAAAATGTTTTGGGTTGTAGTAAACATTGTTTTAGTTACAATTGTTTTTAACCCTTATTAATTATACTTATGAATATGATCAGGTATTTGATATTAAATATTTTAAAGATAACTATAAGTGAATAGTTTTGGGTTTGTTGTGACAATATTTAAGTAACACTTTTCTTAAACCCTTATAAACGTAATTAGATCTTTAAAAGAGAGCTTTAAAGATAATGATTAAGTGAAAAGTGATTTGGGTTTGTCATAAACATTGTTTTAGTAACATTTGTTTTTTAAACACTTGAATTATATTTTAAAGTGGGAAAATATTATAAATATAATTAGATCTTTAATAACAAAATTTTAAAGATAATAACAAGTATGGAAACTTTTGAAATAAAGGTAGAAAAGTTATATGTTTAATTTATAAAAGAGAAGGGGTTGATAGTAACAATGTTTGAGCAATATTTGTTTTTATCCTCTATGATTATATTTTAAAGTAAGTAAATCTTGTTAATGATTTATGAATACACTTATACCATATGATACAAGTATATGAATAATTTTGAAGTATAGAAAGAGTATAAATGAATAGTAAAATACAAGTATATATCTTTTATAAAGGGAAACTAAATCTATATATAAAAATTTAAATAAGTAAAGTTTTAACTAATAAGAATTTAATTAAACAAGTGAAGTTTAATTAAATAAAGTGAAGTTTAATCGAATAAATGAGTTTAATTAAATAAAGGTGTTTATTAATAAAAGATGTTTAATTAACAGAAGTTTTAGACAAAGGAAGAAGTGTTTAATTAAAAGATGAAGTCTTAATTAAATGAAGAAGTTTTATTAGATAAAAGGAGTTTTACTAATAAAAGAAGTTTTAATTAAAGTATGAAGTATTTAATTAAATAAGGAAGTTTAAATTAATAAATAAGTATTAATTAATAATGGAAGTTTTAATTAATAAAATAATATTAATTAAATATAGGATGTTTTAATTAATAAAGGAATATTAATTAATAAAAGGAAATTTATCAGTAAACGTGGTTTTAATTAATGAAAGATTAATTAACAAAAAGAGGATTAAAAGTCGTTTATATGGCTTGATCGTGCTGTGTTAATCATGCTTTGTGTGCTACTTTTTTATGGAAAGTATTTAGTATGTACTTAGCATGAAAGCCGAGAAGTAGACTTGTTTCAATCCGTGAAAGTTAAGAATGATGATTCGAGTAGGGTGTAGAAGCAATAGTGGTCTAACCTACCGAGCTTCAGCCTTAACAGAGGGATAGCGAAAGTTAAGAAGTTTGGAAATGTGGTGAGTATACGAGACTTGATTTTCATATGTGATCGTTCTCATTGTTGTTGAATATGACCAAATTTTTTCGACTGGGTTTTGAAGTGACTGGGATCGGTAAGTGTTTACATATCAAAAACCACTTCATATTGAGAGTTCTATCTCTTGGAAGTGGATCTTTTCGAGATGCTGGAATCTATATGGAGGTTCGTGATCTGTTCAAGATGCTAGAATCCATTGGGGGATTCATGATCTGTTCGAGTGATGATGGATCGTGTGTTGAGATGCTCAACGTGATTTCATCATCGATATATGACTAAAGACAGAGTAGGCTGCATGATCCCAAGTTTTGCTAACCTAAGGAGGTATATCAGCTCCATATCTAGAGTATGCTTGTCGGTATGTTGCCTGTGGGGAGTTGATGATACTTGGTTCATGTGTTAGGGCATGGCTAGTTGTGTTTACCTTATGGTGTATTTTACCTAGAGATATACGACGCTTAGAAGGTATTTTCTGGTCCTTGTTTTTGAGATTGGTCTTAGTTTACTTACAAGTTTTATTTGGGATGTCTCCATGGAAAATCCATATGTGAACGCGCCTTAGTAGTTTTGATTGTATACCTATTCAATAGTGCTATGTCATGAGATGCAAGTGGCACAACTATTTTTTGATTTATATTCTTTACTCTAGAAATTATCTGTTATATCGCAATATGTACTTATTAGATGGTTTGGCTTTTTTAGGGGATAACCGTTATGATGGTCCCGAAAGGTGTTGTTGCTATACACATATTTCTAGAGTTTCTCAAACCAGACTTATGTTTGTCATATAACTTTTGTTTTCCCTTAATTCCTTGTATGCTCTTTCAAGCAGTCTGAGAAAGGTAGGTTTTCATTGATGTTCATTGAATTCTTGGAGATGAGCTGGATGTTTACCTACCGTAGTATTCTTATTTCCACTGCATTATTTTATGTATATATATTAGCAATTGTAATGATAGTGTAACGACCTGCCTTTTTGACGATCGAACGTCGACACTAATATACCACGATATTCATGTGCCGGGCACCCAAGTGCTTAAAAGACGAATTATTAGGGTGAAATAAAAAGAAAACAAAATAGAAAAAGAAAGAAGAGAACACAATATCAAAAACTCACAACGGAACGATCATATATAATATCAAAAGACAGTACAAAATGTCATCCTAAGATACAAAGTTTTTCAGAGTTACAATAATCAGCTCAGACAGTTATAATAACCTGTCCTTAGAAATGCTGATGATACACACAGAGTAATGTAGCAGAATTAAATACTACGATAGGTAGAACTCCAACTTTTCTTCATAATCTCCAAAGCGTCCAAAGCTAAATCTGGATACATACATGAGGCTAACTCGAGCATTATAAGAAAATAGCACCTGGATCAGTCTAGTAAACCAGCATGAGAAACACAGATCAAATAAATTTTCATTGTTATAAAAACCTTTCACAATAAAGGTATCTCGTAAAACCATGTCGCACATAAACACAGACAGGTTTTAACCATACGATAACCAAACCATTTATAGAGAATCCAGTGATATTATAATAATTTCTAAGGGTTAAAATAAATATTAATCTTAGCCAAAATGGTTACATTGATTACATTCCAGCATAATAGGGGTACAACCAAAATCGATAAGGAACATTCGCATATTGGATTTTCCACGGAGATCTCTACGGGGAAGCCGAATCCAAACTCCATGCACAAGGATCGGAAACTATCTTTCGAGCATCGTATAACTCTAGATAAAATATACTATAAGGTAAACACAATAGGCCCAGCTTCGAACATAAACTTGAACAACGTGAACTAAATATAATCAACTCCCGCTGGCCAACAATCGATAAGTATCTCTAGAAATGGAGTTGATAACATCCCGACATGGGTTGCTAAACCCCAGGTCATGCATCCTACTCTGTCCTTAGCTATTTCCGATGTTGAGGTTATGTTCGGCATCTTTCACGCAAGTCTTCATCACTTGAACAGAACATCAATCCCCAAATGGATTCCATCATCTCGAATAGATCACGAATTCCCAAATGAATTCCCATAGCTTGAACCGATTACGAATCACTACATGGATTCAAGCATCTTGAACAGATCTTGAACCTCCATATAGGTTCCCCACATAAGTCTTTTGACGAATACTAACGTTGTCCTCTCCCTTGGAGTACTCCTCAAGATAGACAGTCTCACACGATAGCATCGCTCGAAATGTTACTGCTAATATTTACCTTGGACTTAACATTGGGGTAGAAAGTTCAAATCTATAACATTCCACTTCAAAACTGCATCCAGAACATAGATCATGTACTAGTTTTGAAGTGGTATTTGATAAGTAGAACACTTACTGATCTCGGTCTCTTCAAAACCAATCGATGAATTTTCAGCTAACTTAATTTCGTGTCTTTCAAAAAGTAAGCAAAAGTTAGAGACATTTTGTACCAATACAACTCCATGGAGATTCTTGTTGGTATGAAATCACGAAGCCTTTCAATAACTTCTTAAGTCATATTTTGGTCAATTTGATAGTCGACTAATCGACTATCTGGTACAAGATATATGTTTCTAAATGGAAACAAATTTCGTTTACTTTCAATAAACGAATAAACAGACAAAACACTGTCATCATCCAAAACACAATCAAGCCACACAAAGTATGATTAAGTTACTTAAGCAACTCCTAACCCCTTCCATTTAATTAACCCTTTTATTAGTTAAAACTCCTTTATTAGCAAACTTAATTTATCTAATAAAATTGTATTTTTTCTACCTTTTTCTAAAAGATTCCACCACTTATTATTTCCTTTAAAATATCCATTTTAAGGATCTAAGTACTTTCGCAAATGCATTCAAAAGGTTTAAGACTAATGTTAATTAAACATTGTCACGACAAACCCAAAGCCATTTCTCTTTTGCATGTCTTTAAATCATTCTTTTAACGATCTATTTACATCCCTAAGTATAATCGAAAAGGATTAAAGACAAATTTGATTAACACATTGCCACAACAGACCCAAATCATTTTCCTACTTGTTACTATATTAACAAACCTTTGTTTTAAAGATCTAAGTTCTTATTGGGTTAAGATCGGTAATCGACTAATCGATTATCTAGTCAAAAAACCATCGCTTATGCAAACCACGATTCGTACGTTTAACTCATTTCCGACATTCTTAACTTACCATTCTTCGTTCAAGGGTGAAGCTCGGTAATTTTGGGCACTGGTTGCGCCAAGCCTTGCCTAAACACTTCACTTTTGAATTTCACAAATAGACAGGTCTACCTTGTCAGCTTTTAGTGTTAAATATAGTATTAATGATTTCAATAAACAATAAGAAATCAACTTGATTAACACGTTTCCAACATTTTCCAACTTACTATTTCTCGATCAGAGGGAAGCTCGATAGATTAGAGCTTTATATCTCCATCCCTACTCGACATCAATCTTAACTCTCACGAATAAATAAGATTACTTTGTGGCTTATTAATATTAAGCATAGTTAATTACTTTTCTAATAGATAATTAAACAATTTAACCACTTGGCCATTAAGCAATTACTAACACCTTTCTAAACCTTTTGTTTTATAATAAAAAACAAGGTATATATAAGATATTTCAAAAGATATATATTTCCTAAGATATTTATACTTCAAAATACTTATAATATGTTTTAAAACATTCCTTTAAAATATCAGTTGAAAATAACAAGTACGAAAAATCATTAGAAACTTGAAAATGACATGTTTTAACAAAATATATCCTCTTTGAAAATTCACAACTAATTCTTAAAAATTCATATAAATCTCAAATTACTTTTAAAATACTCTAATAAGAGTTAAGAAATACTTTTAAAAAGAACAAAACAAAGCACTTTAACTTAAAGTCCTTTTTGAAACATTTGAAGTCTAAAAATCAAGGTTAAACGGGGCAGTTTTGCACTAGTGATGTTTTGGCCGTTTTCGAGATGTTACTTAACCTTTTACTATTCAATATTTTAATAGAAACAAACATACATATAAAAAATTGCAAATATGGAAATAAATCCCTATGGATCTCTCTACAAAGTTCCATAACAATTGTAAAAACATAGCAATTCCAAACTGCTTTTATAACGACTATCACTATAAGTGCACTTCTAAATCCAAGTCCTATCTAAACCAAAGTCTATCTACAACCTATGTGCTTTGTTCAAGGTCTAGTCCCATGTCATATAAGTCCATTCCAAGTTTGTTCAAGTACATGTACATGGATCACATATGTCACTTACTTTTAAAGTAATAAGGTACCACCATTGTTTTTAACATAGGTTAACAACAATTCAAATAATATTAACGCAATCAATTACTAACATTTATGTGTTATATTTTTCATTCAAAGTGAGGTGTTAACTCACCCTTAATCCAAACAAAACCAAGATCCAAGAATCAAAGCCTAACCCAACTTGCAACCACCTCCTTCCTTCTATTGCATTTTTTCCCTCCCAAACCACCATATAGCTCACGGCCATGATAGATTCCACCTTGTACTCCATCATTATTCAAATTATTAGAAGCTAAACCATCTTTAATGATATTAAAAGGTCTTTGGCAAAGTTTGGTTGAGTTTGGAGTTGGTTTGAATATATTTTGAGAAAGTTAGAGGGGAAGAGAAGAGAAGGAAGCCATCGATTCTTACAACTCAAGCTTGATTTTTGTGATTTATTCTTAAAGGTGTACCCCTCCTTATATAGGCTTAGTGAATGGGAAAAAACCAAAAACCTCCTTATTTGCTCATTTCCTAAATATCTCCCCTTAGCTCATGCATGACATCATCCATAAAGTTTATTTCCATAAATAGAAAAATATTTTTATTTCATTTTATTAATTTTCTAAGCAAATAAATGTATGTAGAAAAAATTTGAACAACTCCTGACGGTTGAAAAGCTGTTACCGATAAAACGATTTTCGACCACATTATCGATATTTTTCCAAAGAATATATTTTTGTAAACATTTTTCAAAAACAAGTTTACCATCATTAGTTATGATTTAAAAGAGGGGTAAAATGTCTATTAAATCATTTTAATAATATTTGATCTAAGATTCAAATATTTAAATAATTCATATATTTAAATACGAAGTGTTTGAAATTCCGGGTCGTTACAAACAGACTGTTATAACTGTCCAGGCTAATGATAGTACTCTGATTAATAACTCTAAAATACTATGTATATTGGAGTAGCTCTATGTATTATCTTTTGATATTGTATGTTATCATTTCGCTCTGAGATTCTGATGTATTTTTCCTCATCTTTCTTGTTCCTTTACTTTTCTTCTTTTTCTTCACTCCAACGTTCCATCTTTTCAGAACTTGGGTGCTCGACACGTGAATACCGTGGATGTATTAGTGTCGACATTCGAGGGTCGAAAAGGCATTTGTTACCTAAATTTACATACTAAACTCTTGTTGTTATTGAATATATGTTACTATGGATGAATGCATGTGTTAATCGGGTTTTTAACCCAGCAGAATTCAAGGAGGTCAAAACATCTACGTCGAGTCAGAACAACCCAAGAACCAACCAAAAGGACTAGAAGAACCAACCAAGAAGAGTTAGAGAAAAAGAAAGCAAAAAACACACTAAGGCTATGGGTTGCCAGCGATCCATCTTCTATGGATCGCTAGCGATCCATGATGTTCGCTCATGGATCGCTGGACAAGAACAACAAATGCACTCCAGAAGAGAAAGTCCAGAAATAACTAAGTACATGGATCACTAGCAATCCATACCATTTTGCCAGGTGGCCATGAACTTCATGGCAAAGGGTAGGGGGAAGCATCTCAAGTCACTGGATTGCTATCGAGCCAAAAGCTATGGATTGCTAGCGATCCATCGAGTTTGCTCGGTTCATGATGATTTTTGCAGTGCGTCTTCCTACAGTGATTTGCAAGTATCTAGCAAGAAGGCTTAGCCCAATAGCTCTCCAACCTCTATAAATACTCACCTAACTGCAACATAAAGACGACCTTTTAGACTGGATGCTGGAACTTGACATAGATTATTCTTCACTCTTCTTCTCCCATACAACAGTCATCTAGGAGTTCACTGTGATTCTCTAGTGAACTCTTGTACTTATGACTTGATCTGTGATGACCCACATTTTAGAGGGTTTAAATTGACAATAATCCATCCATGTATAACTTAAACAATCTGGAATATAGATAATCAATGGGGTTAATTAAGAAAATAAGAAAAGAATAAGAAACAAACACAGAATCTCGCAGCGGAACGATAAAATATAATAATCAAATAAACAGTTCATGAAGCTGTTTATACAATACATTTGATTATAATCAATACAACATTTATCAGAGTTATATATACATCAAGAATAAATAAACAATGCAGCAGACAACATGATGCAGGGATAATAATAGTAGTAATATACTAAATCTTCATCTTCGTCTTCCAGGATAAACCTTTAATAAGCTAAAAACTCAAGGCTGACCCGAGCGTAATGAAAGACAAAACACTCGAGTTATGACTAAAATATTCTTATGTGAGTCAAATCGATATCGCATATAACATGAGTGTCGTGGAGTCAGAGATATTTATGGGGTTTCACATCTCCTATCCAATGTATAACATGCGTGCAATAACTCAAGAGATGTTACGGGATTTTCCATCCCTTAAGGATCCGTCAAAATATTTATATGTAGTAAAATACGCTACATATATAATGTATAATCAATAAAATAACTATTTTTTTAGCATTAAGGCTTTACATTGATCCCCCTCAATGAGTTTTTAAGCATTGTCGTACAGTTTGCATATAATACACCAGTAAACCATCGGTGGATAGGGATGCGCGGTGATACGACAACAGTAAATCAAAATTGTAGTGGTCTCATATAGGGATAAAAGTATGACAAGGCACGTGAGGCAATGCCCAAGGTAGGATACTACCAGTTTGGGTCGCAGGGCTGGTGGTAACACATCATAGCCATGACCGCCCACTGCGTCCATCCATCCCATATCGAGTCAAAGGGAGGCTATCCCAAATCAAGGTGCACCAATCGAAACCAACATCAAGAGTAATAATATGGACCGAGTCCAAGTAAATCGAAGAACGGATGTCCGCTTGAGGTAATTAGCCCACTTGGCCCTGTTAAGCCGTCCTGTTTTAGTCATTTCAAATTGGCACAAGTGTCGGGGTCTATCCATCATCATTCTCTTTCTTCAGATCTAGCTAACGACGCCAAATCCAACCACTTCGTTCTGAAGTCTCCTCCGCGTACACAGTTGTTAAAGTGGTTCCAATATTGACAGAGAGTATGCCAATAAGAGGCCCCCGTCTCTTTAATAACCAAACGTCGTTTTACACACCGGTTGGTACTTTTATTTTCGAAAACACGTTGTACTTGATATCAAAATATCATATTCGCTTCAAAATCAAATTCATTTGGAAATCACCATATTTACTCCAAAATATAACAATTTAGTTCGATTTGTCGATTTCACTTCAAAATTCAATTCGAATTTCCATTTAGGTTATAACTTCATTTAACTCAATACATATTTAAATCCACGGTTTAAATATAAACGATTCCCACTCCGACTAGTTTGGATTTTAGAAAATAGTTTGAATTTTTTTAAATAGTTTAAAAGTTAAAATAGTTTAATATAAAATAGTTTGAGTATTGAAAATGGTTTATATAGGAAGTTAGCTTGAAAGATCAAAATACTTTATATATTCAAAAAGATAGATTTTAAAACAGTTTATAATAAAATAATTTATTTAAAAACAGTTTCAAAGTCAAACTGGTTCAACTCCAAATCTCCCAATTCAAATCATTTTCAATCTCAATCCAATTCAATTCAAGTCGATTCATTTCCGATTTCATTCGGAGTTAACTTTAATTCCAATTTCAATTCAAATCAATTTCAACTTCGATTTTTTCACATTAATTCCATTTCGATTTTAAATTAATTCGATTTCAATTCCAATTAATTTCAATTTCAATTCCAATTAATTTCAATTTCAATTCCAAATTGAATTAATTTTAATTAAATTCTCAATTTTAAACCGTTTCATATTATATAAATTTGAGTCGATTCCAGAAAATCACCTTAAATCATTTAAATCTAATTCAACTTCAGCGTTCAATTTAAGGTTCAAATCTTCAAAATAATTCAACTTCGAGCCCAATTTTGAAATAGTTCGATTTCCATAAATTCGATTTTTCATTTTCTTAAAATCAAATCATCTAAATAAATTTCAAATCAAAAATTTTAAAATAATTTAATTTAACCAATCCGGTGTTCGTATATAATTTTCTATCCTATGGCCAAGTGATCAGTTATTTCAATTTAATTTCAAGGATGGATATATATCATTTCAACCCAAATCATAGTGTCACAGGTATATATCATTTCAACCTATTTCTTAATTTATTTGAAATAATTAAATTTATAGTTTTATATACTATAAATAAATATACAGGATGATAATAGGGTATGTCAAAATAAATAAACATCCAAATCATCCAAAATATCAACCAATGGCATCCATCAAAATCAATCATCCAAACAGTCAATATAATTCACAACAATTTCAAAGTAACTAATATCGGTATTTTACTGGCAATTAAATTCCAATTTCAAATTTAACTATCAATCTTAATTTTTTTAATAGTTAATTCAAATGACAATTTAGGTGACAATTAAATTTATCAAACAGCCATCAATAAATTTATTTCACTTCATAATTTCAAATTTAACTAGCATAAAAATATTCTAGTACTTGTGAGCGTTATAAAACACTCACTTGGAGTTTTCAATTTTAAATCAAATCTAACGACGTTCGATTTAACCTAAAATTTTAACTAGCTTCAAATGACTCCAAATTAGTTCTAGAACGTAGTGCTCGTCCATACGAACCCAACGCCGCTTGTTTCGTCCAATTTTGACCTCGTGTGTAAAAGATATACAATAAGAATTCATGCTCTAATATAAAATTAATTTTCAATTTTTTTTATAAACCACTCAGATTTTCCTGGCCATTCGATTTCTAGAAAACCATCGTGGTCATCCCTTTGCATCATATTCTTCTAGGAATACACAAGCTCTAACAACCCATTCGTACGCAACAACTTCCCATCACCGCTCCTCTATCTCTCGACTAGCATATGATCAGACACTTGAAACGCCTACACGAACCCTACCTCCGGCCAGAGCACGGCCAAGCTCGGCTTCCCCATTCACCTCGAATTCCACCCCAAACGCATGAAGAATGTGGCCCTCCCTCTCTCTCTACGCTGCGCTAAAACCCATCATGACCGTTCATATTGTAGAGCTTGACGAGCCCTACGATATTGCAGTTGAAAGTTTTTCGTGAAAGCTGATGGATTTGGAGATAAATCGAGGATAAGGCAGGCAATTTTCAGCCATGGAATTAGGTGGAGGCACGTCGGTGTTCTTGGCTAGGGTTTACTATGCGTATTCATATATTTATACGTGCATACACATTATTTTATTATTATTTTCAACTTTTTCTGGACGAACTCCAAATGAAGCGTGCCGCCTGGCGTTTATAATATTTTACCCCTATTCCGAACGCAATGCAATAAGTTTCAAGTCCAAATTCGATTATATGGATAAGATAGCTTGTTGGACCCAATTATAATATTAAATTTTCGATATTTAATTCAACGCGTTTCTAATCCGCACGACCAAACGATAACTCCAAACGCTATGAAATTTGAAATCCAATAATAATACACTATTACGGATCCAATGAAACTGGTTTCGTCGAATTTCACGACTATGCCCCGAATCGCTATTTTAACGTCTCGATCATAATATAAAATTTCCAATTTCTAATTATTCACCTTAAATCCAATTTTAAATGCTAAAAATCTTCACTGTTGTTTAAATAAAATTACATCAACTTCCGATATCATTTTCAATCATATTGAATTCAGAATTCAATTATTCAAATAATTTTCGATATTAAATTTAAACAATTTAATTGTTCAATATTCAACAAATTTCAATATTAGATTTTAAAATGAATTTTAGTTATCAATCAATTACTTTATTTACATCTAATGAATTCAACATTCATTATTTAATCCAACTATTGATTGTAAACACATTTAATACATAGCATTACCTTTCAATACTTATTATTACTTAAATCTTCGAAATTAGTTTATTTCAAATTTTTATTCAAGTTCATATCCAATAACTTACATTCAAAATCATTAAATCTTTATTTTTAACCATTTTTATTCAATAATTATATCAAATTCCGTAATTTCAAATGGTTAAAAATACGGATCGTTACAATCTCCCTCACTCAAAACTTTTCGTCCTCGAAAAGGAACTAAGTAGAGAATTTTACATTTGATATATATAAAAAAATCAACTTATGAACCATAAAATCCATTATAAAATTTTTACTATGTTTCTACTACGCTACTCCGATCGGCTTACGGAAATTACAATTTATTTAAGAAAACAAGTTATAAAAATTTTAAAATCTCAAAAAATTTCTAACACTCGGATTTACGGAAAATTTCGGCAGCGTCTCCTTTTACAATTCAATATATAACACAAATAGATATCAAATATACCAAATATACATCTCATCTCAATGATGAGTCATCCCAAAAGGAAAAAAATATAAAAGCGCGGTATGTAATCCGAGATATGTACCTAATTATTTTTAATACGAGCGAGTTCGCTCGTATTAAAGCAAGCAAAAGCATATAAAAATCCGCGTATACGTCCAAACGATCTTCGTATGTACCTATCTCAACTCAAATTAGAATATTAGTTACATATAAAAGATATGGAAGCATGTATGAGTTTAATATAGCCATATAACATGAATTCTAATTCCAACCATAACATAAGCACTAATATACAACAAATATCAATCATATACAATCGAAAACAGTTAAAACAATGGTTTACAACAAATGAACCATTCAATTATTAATATTCATCCAATTTATTCAATTAACTCATAACCGTGTGAATTTACATTATCCGATGTCAATATTTAATTTATACACTTCATTTCTCATTAACATTCAATTTTTATTAACATTTAACCGGTTTGCTTCAAATTTATTTACATCTATTTCATTTACATTCAATTTATTCAAATTTCAATTTATTTCACCCTTTTTGTTTAACACATTTAATATAAATTTATTTATGGTTCGTTTTATAATTTGTTTCATATTTATTTTTCATAACTTAAGTTCAATATTAATTCTTTAATTCACTCCATTAGTTCGCTTCATTTATTCATATCATTAACTTAAGTAAATTCTATTTTATAAATGATTAACTTCATTAGTTTATTTCATTGATTCAAATTCATAATAATAATTTTACTTAAGTGAATTTTATTTTATAACTCCAATTCATATTAATAAATCTTCTACCACCATCAATTTCATTCAATTTCTCTTAAGTTAACTTCAACTTATAATTCATTTTGTTAACTTAATTTCAATTAGTTATCCTTCCATTTATTTAAACTCACTTCTCTTGCATTTAATTTATTTACATCCAAATTTAAATTAAATTCAATTACTCATTTTAATTTTCTACTTACACTCATTTATTTAATTTAATTTCTTTCACACTTAAATTACATTTCATTTTAAAATTCAAGTCTATATTCATTATATTAATTAGTTTTATAGCTTAATTGGAATTAATTCACTTTACTAATTCTAGTTTAATCCAAATCCAATCCAATTCATTTAATCTTCATTAAGTTAATTTTTTATGCTATTTAATCCATTACTCATTTATTTAACTCTATTTTAAATTTTTCTTTCTTCTTATCATTCACATTGAACAAATTTAAAATTTGCTTTAGCTTAATATTTATCAATCTATAAGTTATACAAATTTATTCACTTAAAATTGCACTTTATTATTTATCCAATTCATTTCAAATACAATTCATTTTTATTTGCTTTCCTGAGTTAAACTTCATTTTTATTTACTACATTTCACCGAAACAATTAATTTAACATCTCTTAAGTCAATTATAAACTTTTTATGCAAAATATCTTATGTTTATTACCACTTCACCACTTAAGTCTATATTCAGTTAAAATAAAATCCAATTTTCATGTTTAACACCTTTCACACTATATTGTATCCATTGATGAATTATAAAATTCTACTTAAGTTTATACACATTTCATTTAACTTAATTTATCTCCCAATTTTAATATTGAATTTTATCAACCATATCCCAAACCATATTTACTCACTAATTAAATTAGTTAGTTCACTTAGCCCATTTCATTAATTATTTCAAATCTTAATAAATTCCATTTCCAAATTTTTATTTTATTTAGCCCTACTTATGCTAAATTTTCAAATTTCACTTTATTAGTTCAATTCAATTCACTTAATTTGTCTACTTCACTAATTTATTCTACTACCACAATCACTTCACTTAACTTTTCTTAAGTTAAATTTAATCTCTAATCTCAATTTCACAATTTCTTTTCTTATCTATATCATTTCTCAAATTTATAAGTTCAAAACTTATCTTTATTTATTTCACAACACTTAGATAGAAAATTTCAGAATCTAAACATCCGGTTTAATTTCAAATCAATTTGAAACCATATACACACACACACACACACATCTCACTTTTATATCAAATCAAAATTTTAAATTTCTTAAAGTCAAAAACTTGTTTATCAAAACAATACTCCATTAGCAAATTATTATGGTAGCAATCCGTCACTTAGAAACTCAAAAATGAACATTGGTGATGCTGTAGTCATCCCTAGAATTATTTCCCAGGGACTTAAGCGAGTTCAATGCTTTTATTTTCTTCAGAAATCTTTTCAAAATATTTTCCTAGTCAAAATTCTTCCAAATAATATTAATATTAAATTTGAAGGCTTCGAAAACTAATTTTGAAAAACAAAGGATTTTAAATTCTAAAATCCTCAATTTTTTAATCCTTCTATTTATAATATAGCTTATACAATTCCATTTCTTTTATTATGAAAGTATTTCATTAACTTACATTTTTGTTATCCCCAACAATTTTTATTTAAATTAGATTTTAATTTAATTTAATTATCAAACGCTTCATAAAATAAAATTCATTAAATATTCGTTTTATTTTTAATTCAACCAATAATCAATGATAACTAAATATTATTATCTCCTAACAACTAACTTTCATTAATAATTATATAGGCTTATGAAAGTGATAACTTTATATATAAAATACGATTTATGTAAAAAAAATCATTTACCCTACTTTGAAACAATATTTTGTCAACTTGCCTCATTTAAGTGTTTAGAAACCCCTATCGATAACATGGCGTCCCACACATCGATCAGAATTCATAAACAACTCAACGGATGAGTAAACACGATATAAAACATTTTATAACACTAACAAGTACACTCTCTCATATATATACACTCAAACAAACTCATTCTAGAGTATTACCACCCTATCTCTAATCAGTCAAACCCCACAAAGCTAAGGTTATCGCTAAACCAAAGCTCTGATACCAACTGCGACGACCCATATTTTAGAGGGTTTAAATTGAAAATAATCCACCCATATCTAACTTAAACAATCCGAAATATAGATAATCAATGGGGTTAATTAAGAAAATAAGAAAAGAAGAAGAAATAAACACAGAATCTCGCAGCTGAACGATAAAATATAATAATCAAATAAATAGTACATGAAGCTGTTTATACAATTCATTTGATTATAATATATACAACATTTATCAGAGTTATATATACATAAGGAATAAATAAATAATGCAGCAGACAACATGATTCAGGGATAATAATAGTAGTAATATACCAAATCTTCGTCTTCGTCTTCCAGGATAAATCTTCAATAAGCTGAAAACTCAGGGCTGACCCGAGCGTAATGAAAGACAAAACACTCGAGTCAGGACTAAAATATTCTTATGTGAGTCAAATCGATATCGCATATAACACGAGTGCGGTGGCGTAAGAGATGTTTATGGGGTTTCACATCTCCTATCCAGTGTATAACATGCATGCAATAACTCAAGAGATGTTATGGGATTTTCCATCTCGTAAGGATCCATCAAAATAATTATATGTAGTAAAATACGCTACATATATAATGTCTAATCAATAAAATAACTATTTTTCTTAGCGTTAAGACTTTACATTGATCTCCTTTAACGCGTTTTTAAGCATTGTCGTACAGTTTGCATATAAAACACCAGTAAACCATCGATGGATAGGGATGCGCCGTGATACGACAACACTAAATCAAAATCGTAGTGGTCTCGTATAGGGATAAAAGTATGACAAGGCACGTGAGGCAATGCCCATGGTAGGATACTACCGATTCGGGTCGCAGGGTTGGTGGTAATGCATCATAGCCATGACCGCCCACTGCGTCCATCCATCCCATATCGAGTCAAAGGGAGGCTATCCCAAAGCAAGGTGCACCAATTGAAACCAACATCAAGAGTAATAATATGGACTGAGTCCAAGAAAATCGAAGAACGGATGTCCGCTTGGGGTAATTAGCCCACTTGGCCCTGTCAAGCCGTCCTGTTTTAGTCATTTCAAATTGGTACAAGTGCCGGAGTCTATCCATCATCGTTATCTTTCTTCAAATCCAGCAAATGACACCAAATCCAACCACTTCATTCTGGAGTCTCCTCTGCGTACACAATTGTTAAAATGGTTCCAATATTGACAGAGAGTATGCCAATAAGAGGCCCCCGTCTCTTTAATAACCAAACGTCGTTTTACACACCGGTTGGTACTTTTACATTTCGAAACCACTTCGTACTTGATATCAAAATATCATATTCGCTTCAAAATCAAATTCATTTCAAAATCACCATATTTACTCCAAAATATACCAATTTAGTTCGATTTGTCGATTTCAGTTCAAAATTCAATTCGAATTTCCATTTAGGTTATAACTTCGTTTAACTCAATTCCTATTTAAATCCACGATTTAAATATAAACGAGTCCCACTCTGACCAGTTTGGAGTTTAGAAAATAGTTTGAAATTTTTTAAATAGTTTAAAAGTTAAAATAGTTTAATATAAAATAGTTTGAGCATTGGAAATGGTTTATATAAAAAGATAGCTTGAAAGATCAAAATAGTTTGTATATTTAAAAAGATAGATTTTAAAACAGTTTATAATAAAATAATTTATTTAAAAACAGTTTCAAAGTCAAACTGGTTCAACTCCAAATCTCCCAATTCAAATCAATTTCAATCTCAATCTAATTCAATTCAAATCGATTCAATTCCGATTTCATTCTGAATTACTTTGATTCCAATTTCAATTCAAATCAATTTCAACTTCGATTTTTTTCACAATAATTACATTTCGATTTTAAATTAATTCGATTTTGATTTCAATTCCAATTAATTTCAATTTCGATTCCAACTTGAATTAATTTCAATTAAATTTTCAATTTTAAACCATTTCAAATTATTTAAATTCGAGTCGATTTCAAAAAATCACTTTAAATCATTTAAATCAAATTCAAATTCATCGTTCAATTTAAGGTTCAAATCTTTAAAATAATTCAACTTCGAGCCCAATTTCGAAATAGTTCGATTTCCATAAGTTCGATTTTTTATTTTCATAAAATCAAATCATCTAAATAAATTTCATATCAAAAATTTTAAAATCATTTAATTTAACCAATCCAGTGTTCGTATATAATATTCTATCCTATGGCCAAGTGATCAGTTATTTCACTTCATAATTTCAAATTTAACTAGCATAAAAATATTCTAGTACTTGTGAGCATTATAAAACACTCACCTGGAGTTTTCAATTTTAAATCAAATCGAACGACGTTCGATTTAACCTAAAATTTTAACTACCTCCAAATGACTCCAAATCAGTTCCAAAATGCAGTGCTTGTCTATACGAACTCAACGTCGCTTGTTTCGTCCAATTTCGACCTCGTATGTAAAAGATATACAATTTATAAGAATTCATGCTTTAATATAAAATTAATTTACAATTTTTTTATAAACCTCTCACCTCTCAGGTTTTCCTAGCCGTTCGATTTCCAGAAAACCATCGTGGCCGTCCCTTTGCATCATCTTCTTCCAGGAATACACAAGCTCTAACAACCCATTCGTACGCAACAACTTCCCATCACCGCTCCTCCATCTCTCGACTAGCATACGATCGGACGACGCCACCTGAAACCCCTACGCGAACCCTACCTCCGGCCAGAGCAGGGCCAAGCTCGGCTTCCCCATTCGCCTCGAATTCCTCCCTAAATACATGAAGAACGCGGCCCTCCCTCTCTCTTTACGCTGCGCTAAAACCCATCATGCCCGTTTATATTGTAGAGCTTGACGAGCTCTACGATTTTGCTGTTGAAAGATTTTCGTGAAAGCTGATGGATTTGGAGATAAATCAAGGGAAGGCTAACCATTTTCGACCATGGAATTAGATGGAGGCGCGTTTGTGTTCTTGGCTAAGGTTTACTGTGCGTATGTGTATATTTATACGTGCATACACATTATTTTATTATTATTTTCAACTTTTTTCGGACGAACTCCAAACGAAGCGTGCCACCTGGCGTTTATAATGTTTTACCCCTATTTCGAACGCAATGGAACAAGTTTCAAGTTGATCGTGTGAAGAAGATAGCTTCTTGGACCCAATTATAATATTAAATTTTCGATATTTAATTCAACACGTTTCTATTCTGCACGACCAAATGATAACTCCAAACGCTACAAAATTTGAAATACGATAATATTACACTATTACGGATCCAATGGATCTAGTTTCGTCGAATTCCGGGACTGTGCCTCGGATCGCTATTTTAACGTCTCGATCATAATATAAAATTTCCAATTTCTATTTATTCACCTTTAAATCCAATTTTAAATGCTAATAATCTTTATTGTTGTTTAAATAAAATTTACATCAACTTCCGATATCATTTTCAATCATATTAAATTTAGAATTCAATTGTTCAAATAATTTCCAATATTAAATTTAAACAATTTAATTATTCAATATTCAACAAATTTTAATATTAGATTTTAAAATGAATTTTAGTTATCAATCAATTACTTTATTTACATCTAATGAATTCAACATTTATTATTTAATCCAACTACTGATTGTAAACACATTCAATATATAGCATTACCTTTCAATACTTGTTATTACTTAAAACTTCGAAATTAGTTTATTTCAAAATTTTATTCAAGTTCATATCCAATAGGAAAATTTGCAAAGGTAGGCTTGTTTTGGTAAACAATAACACAAATAACCTTCTTTTGATAATAATTACAAACATAGGCCTGTTTTTGCCAGGTAGACGATGGCGAATTTTCAAAATGCGCCTTCAGGCGAACTTTCAAAATGCGCCGAAAGGCGACTTTCGAAAATTCGCCCAAAGGCGCATTTTGAAAATTCGCCTTCGCAAAAACCCTGCACACATATTAACCAGGCAGCAGCCCCCTCTTCATTTTCACTCTCTCCCAACTCTCCCAACCAAAACCCAAAAGACACAAATTCCTCAAAACCTTCCTCCACTTCCATTTCTTCAATTTTTATTCAAATTCTTTCACAAATTAGTCAATGGCAAGCACGTCAGGTATAGAACAAGAAATAGGTATGAATCTATACCCATAATTTATTGTTTATAATTTAGGGCATGAATTTTTTGCAATCTTACTTCATGAAAAAAAATTGTGCTTGTAAAGTAAATCATTTTAACATCACCGTTGATAAAGCATTTACAACACTATCATTACAAGTATTTGTACACATTTTAGTCTTAGATTTTGAACTAAGTTAGAAGTAGTTTATAAAAGCCATATTAAAAAAGATTCTTAAAAGCAACTTAAGATTATTGTTATAAGCAATCTATATGAACGACAAGGAGTTTACGTGCATTCATACTACTTTGTGGGTTAGGAGGTTGTAAATTTTTAGTTAGTGTATATTTTTTTATCGAAATGAATTGATTTTTAATATTTGTATTTTGTAGAGTATGTTGAGATGGAGGCCGGACCCGTTGATGGAAGGGTATTATTTCTTCAAGCACAGCATCGTACTTCTAACGACATATGGATGTAGGTGGTTTTTTAAAAAATATAATTTTGTGTCAGTTGGCATACTTCTTGCTTTTTAATTGTATTTATCATTTGATCAGCGTGACGATCCAGATACAACTATAGATCACTCCACGTCGGTGAAGAAAGTGACTTCAAACCATCCAGGAGTATTGGCTGAGATTGAGAGGGCTGGTTTTTTTACACATAATGAAGTTAGGATACATCCAGCTTGACCACTATCTTATCACTGCTTTGGTAGACAGATGGAGACCGGAGACCTCCACTTTTCATTTCCCTGTTGGTGAGATGACGATTACATTAGGAGATGTATCCGTGTTGTTAGGTTTGCCTATTGAAGGCAATGCAGTGGCTTATGGAGAAGTGGCATATGACTATATGCAATTGTGTCATGATTTACTTGGCCTTGACCCACCCCCCGAACAAACAAGGGGCAATGAGTTCGTGGAAGTCATGTGGTATAGACGTCAATTGTCGCACGATATTCCTACTGATGCTACAGAGGCTCAGATTCAGCAGCGAGCACGTGCTATTATTTTGCACATCATTGTTTCCCGATTGATGTACGACCATACAAAGACTCGGGTAGATCTGAAATGGCTACCGTATATTGCTGATTTAGGGGAGTGTGGTAAGTTTTCTTGGAGCAGTGCTGTGTTATCTTATACATATATGGAGTTATCCAGGCTCTCTCTTTTGGAGAATAAATCTATTGGTGGATGTCTGACACTAGTAAAGGTTTGAAACAAACTTCAATAGTTTACTGTTTTACATGATTTGTCTCATTTTTTATCGTAATTTTTTCTTATAAATGCAGCTTTGGTCGTGGACTTATCTTCCGATCGGAAGATTGTTAGTGACAAACGTTGTTGTCGATCAGTCGATGCCGCTCGGGTCTCGGTATATTTTTTATCCTTTTAAATTAATTAAACAATGCAATTTTCATGTGTAATATTCAATTGTTAACATCTTATAACAGGTGGGTAGGACCAAAAAAATGCGCCAAACCCCAAGACGGAGTGTGAAGTTCTACCGCAACGAGTTAGATGTGCTGGAGGATGAAATGGTGACATGGACACCGTACACACAGGATGTGCTAGCACAGATGCATTTCACTTACCCGACAGGGTTATGAGACAGTTTGGCATGATGCAGCATATACCGGATGATGCGCCACCCTGCACGTCTACGTACAATGCGGAGGAGTATGGAACCTACATTCAGTTGTGGAATGAGCGTCATACAGCTACCCATATTTAGAGGGAGCCCACCATCACGCTAGAGCGGTACAAACGGTGGTACTAGAACATAACACAGCGATATGTTCTTACGGCGCCAGTGGAGGTAGTGTATAGAAGTCTGACGTTCCCAGAGCACCACTTGAGAGGAACGTGGTAAGTTGATGTTGTAAGTAGTATATCAATTACTTATGATAGTTTTGTCTTTTGCTAATTTTCATTCAACTTTACAGGCAGCTGGTATAAGCAGGGCTTGGGAAGAAGCAGAAAATCTTCGCAAACGACAAACCGACGAGGAGGGTAGGAGGATGTGCACTAACATCCAAAGGATTCTAGATGTTGTGTTATGCAGGAATAAACTTGATAGGCCGAGAGCTCCATCTCCACCTCCAGCGCCTCCAGCGCATGTGTACACACAACGTCGTCCTAGAGGAGGTGCGGGTTCATCGTCACAAGGCACCTCGTCACAAACTGCACCGGTACACAAAGAATTTGTTCCTGGCCCATCTCAACCAATGGCCGCATTACCTTCGTCCTCCACTGGCCGCAGAGAACGGAGTAGCAGTAGTAGTAGCAGCAGCAGTAGCAGTTCTAGACCATTGGTAACGCGTCGGCAAAGAAGAAGCCCACACGAATTTTAGGAGCTTCACGACTAAATCGATAATGTTGTTTGATGCGAATAGTTAGAGGTGATATGGAAAGTGATATGTAATGTACAAACTAATGTTGTTTGGATTTGTAAAATGTTGTTAAATTTGTGTGGCTGTGTTTTGTTAAATGTGTGTAGTTGTATTTTGTTTGTGTAATACGCTGTAGTCGGGGATTGAAATTGCTGCTCTGTTTGCAGCCGCAGGTTTCAGTGGGCGAATTTTCAAAATTCGCCAATGGGCGAGTTCTTGAAATTTGCCAATGGGCGAATTCCTAAAATTCGCCCAAAGGCGAATCTTGAAAATTCGCCAATAAAAACCTGCACTGTTATAACCAGTTAGCCCCTTCTTCCTTTTTCATTTCTTTTTGCTTTAAGGTCGAACCAAAAACCTAAATTTGTGCAAAATCATTCGCAGAAGTCATTAAGGTTGGTATTTTGTCCAATTTTTTCCTCTATTCTCACAGTTGTTGATGTATAGTACGCCATTCTTCAATTTTGTTCAAATCGGAAAGTAAATCGACCCATGGTTGCAAGTTTGACTAATTTGGGTATTTTATTCAACTTTTCTTCTAGGTGAAAATGGATGATTGGGAGATCGATGATCAAACGATGATGGAAATATATGACGATTACGAGCAGAACAAGGGCGCAAACGATGAGGTCGATTTTGTTTCAGAGACCCAAGTGGAAGATCTACCAATAGTGGATGCTACAGAGACAAATGAAGAAGTAGAGACCGAACTTGTTTGTGCTATGCAGGCAAATGTCGTACTCGAGAATCCCCAACCGGTTCAAAAATCATTGCATTCTAGACTGATGACTATACTTGCTCATCAAAACCCTGATAGATCAAGTTCTAGCATCATGGGACGTTCAGTACTTTGCTATTGTGGAGTTGAATGTAACGTTGTTGTTTCCAAAAGTCAGAGAAATGCAGGATGTCGGCTTTACGGCTGTAAAGCGTATATCGATGCACAGACGCATCAGGGGGTGCATAGTTGTAATTTTTTTGAATGCAGGACCTGGTTGGAGCGAGGGATGACGAGAGCTTTCAGTGCCTGGTCAGAGCTTTATGGAGGGGATTCTTAGGTGGAAGAATATCCGGCCCAACTCCAAAGTGTGAACAAGATGAAATTACATGGCCAAAGGAGTGACAATGATCAAAATAGGCGGCTTCCACTTGTACAAAAAATCTACGTAGGCTACCTTATTCTCGGCTAGGGAGATGGGAATACGAGTCGGCAACTGCCTAGATGGAGTAATCTCAATTAGGGCTTTGTCATAGCATAGGAACTACCTACGCTCAATGGAAATGTTAAATGAAATCAATTGACCAATATTATCGGCAATCCAATATACTCCTTCAAGTGAATGGAAAATAGAGGGAATGTTGGAGATATGCACCCAAACGGGGATAGATATGACGTTCTCGAGCAAGGTCAACAAAAGGGCTCAATTGGGAGATGATAAAAACTTTGCCATCAATAATAATAGGTTTCGATTCCAGAATACGAGATCTCTATTGGGGACACAAAAATTTGAAAAAATACATCGAGTTATCACACTTGACATTAACATCAAGGCAAACAAAATATATATACATATATAATATGATTTAATAATGGTTCATAAGTGAAAACACTCACCGGAAAGCTTTCTTCCTTTTTCTTATTCCTCCGCATATGCAATCTCCAAAACACCAAACCATGAATAATTTGCAAGCTTCTTTATATACATAGGTGTAGATTGGGATTAAGATGCATGTACTCAAATTTAGGAATTTATAGTAATTTATTTGATTTTTATTTTATTTGTGAAAGGAAGAGGATTTAATATTTCGTTTTAGGAAGTCAGGAACATTAAGAAGGAAGTATACGAAAATGGAATTGTGAAGGAAGAGATTTCCAAAGTTAGAAATATGGATATTGGATTTGTGGATTTAGACTTGTATACTGAGCTTGGGCTTGAATTAAATGAATTTGGACTTGATTATTTGCTAATTGCACTTTCTATTTTCCCTTAAATTCCTTTACAGTTTCATTTGTTGAATAAATTCCAAATTTCGTTTTGAAATGTATATTTAATCTAATTTACAATTAATATTTAACTTTATAAAAAATTTCAATTAATTTCAAATATATTATAATCAGTTGAGACACAGAAAATTAATATAACTCCAATATATTCATTTTCATCATTTACCTCCAATATATTCATGTTCTTTATTTACTAATAATTTATAATTCCAAAATAGTTAATCCTAAAATAATTCATTCCATAATCTTCTAAACCGTTATTTATTTCCAAAACAACTTGATTTCATCACTAAATTTTTTTATCATCAAAATTCCAATATTTACAAATAATTCCAGTATTATTCTTATTTTAATCTTAAAAATCTATTTTACTTGATCAATAGTAATAATTTTATACTAGTTACCTCTCAACATCGGCTTCTTATAGAGTCCCCACTTGAAAAAATTATATCCTCGCAATTTCCCCTTAGTGAAAAATCGATAGCAAAGCTAATTCTTCTAGGTTAACTACACAATTTATAAATTAAAATCATAAACAACCAACAATACAAATTTTGAAATACTCTATATTTACTATCTCGAGTCTGCATGGATAGTGATCTGCATCGATTTAGATAAGTATCAAATAGAGTAACATCAAAAATCAATAATTAATCTTTTCATCGGTGGTTTACAACAAAAATCAGATTCTACCTTCCTTAATCAATGTCTATAGCTATAGACCTTGATTTCGAATGAAATCATTTGGAAGATTCCAATATTTGTATGACAATCCAAATACATAGATCTTACATGTTAGAATTTTTGAGGCGCTACGGAGTAATCTCTATGGCACAAAGTTGTCCTTTAATTTCACAACACTCAAAATAATATAAAATATTCCCATTAATTCATAATTGAACTCTTTTATATTATAAGCTTAAAAAATTCCGGTTATCTTTTAAAATGTTGAAATATTTAACTCATAAATCGCTTTTCATAGATACTAATACATCTCAATATGTAAATTTCTTTCTATTTCAAAATATATTTACCAAACTTGGAAATTACTTTCCTTGATTACAAAATCTTTATTTGTTGTGTGAAATTATAATTAATTTGTTTTAATGCCAAACCATTGTGGAATAGTTAGGCTTATGCGTGGAAGCAATAAAAAGGATCTAGCTTGTCGATTTCAATCGCCAATTCAATGAACAATAATTACTAAACAAAGAAAAAACAGAAGTGTAGTGAACACAAAGATTTAACATGGTTCGGCCAAATTGCCTACGCACATGGATCCAACAAATATTCTTTATTTTACCAAAGAAAGAGAGTGCAAAAGAGAGATTATAAAATTATAGGTAGGAAAGTGGAATGACTAACCTATAACTACAAATTGAATAATTAATTTCTCCAATGACTTGTTTGTGCTCAAAACCTCTAATTTGGTTTGACTACAAAAATTAGAGATTATTGAAAAAGAGGATAGTGGTGGATGCCCTCTCTTATACACACACACACATATATGGAGATGAAATTCCTTCATTTAAATAGACTTAATAAAGAAGTTACTTGGAGATTAATAAAAAATTAATTGTCTAATTACCTTGAAATCTTTCTAAATATCCATGATTTTATTTCTATGCAAACAGATAATGATGATATTAGTTTCTTTAATTTTTTTTGCTTGAATCAATCTTCATCAGCAATCTTTTCTTTCTTTGTATAACAAATCCTTTGACTAATTAATTGATTATCTAATTAATTAGTTTTCTTTCTTCAAAAGCAATCACACATAACTTTCCTCCTTTTCTTTCCACCTATAACCTAATTAATTGATAAGATCAATTAGCTGAATTTCTTTCTTCTTTGGTAAATATTTGAATCACCCAAATTTAACACTCCACTTGATTCAAATATAACAATCTCTCTTCATCACCATATCTCAACAAATTGTTAGGTCTATGCCAAATGGCGTCGAACTCAAGATGAACAAGTTTGCCCAAACAAAACTTCCAAATCTTTCCCAAGCATAAGAAAAATAGAATGCTCATCAACAAACAAAATGCATATGAGAAAATACCAAAATTCTTCAACATATTTGATGTAGGAGATGAACATGTAGATACATAACTTTGAGAGACCAATGAAGATTTAACAGCGCGTTTCACCTTCTCCATTCTATATTGAGTGAGGACATACTCAATATTATCTACTCCAATCTCTTTCATAAGAATTTTTCTAGTCTTTTCTAAGTCAACACTAACAGAATCAACAACAAGCTCCACACCATTAAAAGCATAAGATGAAAAATCATCATTACAAATGTGCTTATAAATAAGGCCAACTGACCCAAAAGACCTTTTCTGCAACTGAGCTTCACCTAGAGTCTGAACCTCTGCGATCTTCTCGTTAACCATGGTATCATCGAAAATACTAATATCTATCCGAATATGGAAATAATCTGATGACTCCAAATGTGTTTGGAAATTTTGCGTCCTCCTCACATCATCACTTGATAGAGGCTTCGCCTTCAACAAAGACCTCTCATCAAATATTGCATATCTGCTAGTCATAATTCTCCTTGTTGTTTTACACCATAACCTATACTCTGCAATGCTTCTCTATAGCCTAACAAAATGTACTTGCATTCCATATGCTTTAACTTATCATGTCTCTTATCATCTAAATAAGCCAAACAACCAAATACTTTAAGAAATGAATAACCAACAGACTCTCTTTTCCATAATTCTTCTGGGATCTTCATATCTATGGCAATAGAAGGTGTATGATTGATGAGAAATACTTCAATAGTTATCGGTTTTGCCCAAAATCCCTCTTCTAGACCAACAGTCATTCTCAAGCTCATAGATCTCTTCCATAATATTCGACAAATGCTCTCCGCCACTCCATAACAATGCGATTCAACAAAAATAGAAAAATCTCTAACTCCATAACAATATGAATTCTTGTGACATAAATTCACTACTATTTCTAACTTTGAGAACCATCAAACGCTTCTTCAACTGCTTCTTTACCAACGTCTTCCAATTAAAAAAAATAGGCAAATATTTCACCTTTGGCCTTTAAAAAATAAACCCAGATTTATATAAGGAATCATCCAAAAATAAGTCGAAGTAACTAGCTCCACCAAAAGATGCAACTGGGATGGATCCCCATACATAAGAATGAACAAAATCTAGAAAATATATAGCTCTAGGTCTCCTGACACTAAATGTGACATGCTTCTTCTTTCCAAAAGAATAATCTCGAAAAAAGCTAAGCTTCGACTGACAAACACCATCAATCAACCCCCGTTTCTTTAATAATTCAAGACTATCCTCATCAAAATGACTTAAACGAAGGTGCCATAACTGAGTAGAATCTGAAACATTAGAATCAGTAGAAACTATCGACTCTACTAATATTTTCTCTCAATGGAGCACATAAATATCATCAACTCGCACCCCTTTCATTACTACCATGGAACCCTTCGCCACTCTTAGTTTCTCTCCATCTATTATTATCCTCCCACCAAGTTACTCAAAAATCCAATTGACAGCAAACTTCTATGCAGCATCAGAACATTTCTAACATTCATGATCGTCCTAACAATACCATCAAACATTCTAAACCTCACACTTTCAATGCCCACAACATGACAAGATGTTCCATTCACCATATGAAGTGCTCTGCCATTAATCTTCCTGTAAGTGACAAAACAGCTCCTATCTGGCGTCATATGACAAAAGGCTCCAAAATCAATCCCAAACATGTACGCTCTATAAAGGTGAAATACTGGTAGAAAATAATGATGTATCACTATTGCTTCTATCTACATCCGATCTAACTGCTACCGAAACTGAAGCTTTCTCCTTCTTCTCTCTCTTCTTTCAAGAGCTGGAAAATCCAGTGTGAAATGCCCTTTCTTCTTACAATAATAGCAAACACCCCTTCTAGGACCCATGAAGTGGGAACTATGCATGTATCTTCTACCTCCAAGGTGTTTCTGGCTTTTATCTCTTCCTTCAAATGAATGAAGTTGTTGCTGAAGAACACCATTACTAGTCTTCACCTTCCATGCCTCAAAAACTCCTTTTCTAGCAAACTTAGTGATGTCATAATTTTTCGTACACTGCTAAAAGAATTAACCATTAATAACTAATCTAGAACAAGACAGCTAGCTCTAATACCAATCTATTGTGCAAAATTGTAATTAATTTGCACTAATACCAAATCGTTGTGGAACAATTAGGATCATGTGTGGAAGCAGATAAAAAGGATCTAGCTTGTCGATTAATTATCAACTACCAATTTAATGAGCACTAATCACCAAATAAAGAAAAATAGAAGAATAGAGAACACAAAGACTTAACGTGGTTCGGCCAAGTTGCCTACGTCCATGGATTCAACGACTATTCTTTATTTTATTGAAGAAGAGGGTATAAAAGAGATTAAAAAATTATAAGTGGTAAAGTGGAGAGACTAACCTATAATTACAAATTGAATAATCAATTTCTCCAAAGACTTGTTTGTACTCAAAACCCCTAATTTGATTTGACAACAGAAATCAAGGTTTACTGAACAAGAGGATAATGGTGGATGCTCTCTCACATACACAAATACGAAGATGAGCTTTCTTCATTTAAATAGACTTAATGAAGGAGTTACTTGGAGATTAAGAAAAAAAAGCAATTGTCCAATTATCTTGAAATCTTTTCAAATATCCATGATTTGATTTCTATGCAAATGGATAATGGTGATCTTAGTTTCCATAATTTTCCTTGCTTGGATCAATCTCCATTAGCAAACTTTACTTTATTTTTTGGCAAATATTTGAATCACAAAAATTTGACATTATTTTATATGATTCTTTCATAAATACTTTACCAAAATTCACATTCCATAAACAATTTAAACATTATCAAAAATTAAAATTTCATTTGACTAAACTTTAGAACACTTTAAATAAAACTAGAACCTTACCTAAAAATAATTTCTCTAATATTTTCATTTCACTATTTGGTATAAATACCTTTCAAAATATTCTATGATATCAAAGTGTCTTGTTTAAACAAAACACTTTCCAAATATTTAGGAAATTGTTTAAACAAAACACGTTCCAAATATTTAGGAAACAAACACCTTTCAATTAAAAACTACTTGAACTTTAAGATATTTAAATATATAATTTCCTATCAAAATTTTCACACACACACTATGTAGGGTCTCAATTTCCTGCTTCAGATATGAAAACTTATACTTTCTTTACTAGATCAAGCCCTCTAGTAAATATCCTGGTTACACAATGTAAACCTCATAACATCAAGAAATTTTATCTCCAAATTTATTTCTTAAAGAATTCAATTTTCATTCAAAAGAAAAATTATTATAATCTAATCATAATTCAACTTTTATTTTCCAAAACAATCCAATTTAGAAAATTAATCTTCTCTAAAATATTTATATTTACTTAATCAAAATATTCAAGCTATTTAAAATATTTCATTTTCACATAAATTGAAGTACTCAAGGCTCTACATTCCAAATTTAAATAAATACTAATTTATTGCAAATGCATATATATAAATTAAATTTTCATTTCTTACCATACATTATTATACTCATATTCTATCATCCATAGTGGTCAACTTCAAATCATACACAATAACTCGCAATACTAATTTCATCATACAATGTGTGTGTGTGTGTGTGTTTATATATATCAAATTTATAGATACTGTAAAAGATAACAACTTTGTAGTCTTTTCATAATCTTTTAAACCTTTCAAAATATTAAAATCTTAACAGTATTTACAGCTTTCAATTTTTATTAATTGATACGAAATAATTTCTTACAAACACACACACACATATATTTGTGTGTTAGTAAGAAATATAAAATTTTAATTTGCGATTTTAAATCCAAAAATATTTGTATATATAAAATCCATAAATGATGCTTTTAAGGATATATTTATATATAGCTCAAATAAAGCTAGTTTATTTATATATTAGTTTTATCTAAACATAATCTTTTAAACCATTCTTTGTATCTAAAAAAGGAAGATCAAAATTTAGATATATGAAAACATAGGAAAATAAGAGAAAAGGGAAGGAGAAAATTAAAATAAAAAATAATGCAAGGGTTTCAGACCTAGACCTGAATTGCTCCAGATTTGGACCATCGGGCACCCAGTCTAGAAGTCACTGACCGAATGGTGTTGCAATTTCCAGGAACAATTCAATCCATATCATGACTCCAATCGACGATTGTTGATTTATAGCGATTGCAACTCCTTTTAGGGGATTTTTATGGTTCCAACAAGCATGTATACACCCAATACAATCGACAAATCATTCACTAAGCCAATGTGTGGAGTTCCAGTTTTCTATTACGAAGCTTTTCGGCTTACACTAAAAATCAGTGCACAAATTCAAGCAATACCACAACACCAATTCAAGTATAACTAAAATATAGGCATCTATTTCAACATGTAGCACTTTTAAACCATTCTTTGTATCTAAAAAAGAAAGATCAAAATTTAGATATATGAAAACACAGGAAAATAAGAGAAAAAGGAAGGAGAAAAAAATAAAAAACAATGCAAGGGTTTCAGACTTAGACATGAATTTCTCCAAATTTGGAGCATCGGTCGCCTAGAAGTCATTGGTCGAATGGTGTTGCAATTTTCCGGAGCGATTCAACTCCATATCATGACTCCGATCGACGATTGCTGATTTACAGTGATTGCAACTCTTTTTAGGGGATTTCTATGGTTCCTACATGCATGTATACACCCAATACAATCAACAAATCATTCATTAAGCCAACGTGTGGAGTTCCAGTTTTCTATTACAAAGCATTTTCAGTTTACGCTAAAAATTAGTGCACAAATTCAAGCAATACCACAACACCAATTCAATTGAAACTAAAATATAAGCATCTATTTCAACATGTAACCGGCTAGAGATAGTAGTGAGGATTTTTCTCACGTTTTATCCTTGCTCGGGCTTGCAAATTTAGAAGGAATTGTCTTTCTCCTTGCTTTTCAGCCTAGTACCTAGAATTCTCAAACAAATAGAACAATACTACTTAATTTCAATTCAAAATCCAAAATTAATGCTTCCTAAAATGTAATAAGACTTGAAAACATGTTTAAATTTTCCTGTATTTTTATTTAATTTTGCTTAGGTTTAGGAGTGGACGGAGAAACGAAATGTCTCTTTTCTCTTTATTGTAAATGCTTTGAACGTAAAGTGTAGTGAGAAAGAGAAGCCTTTCTCTTTTGCTTACCTAATGGACTGAAGGGTTAGGTAAAATTAACCCATTAACCCACTATTCAAAATCTCATTTTTTTCATTTTCTTATTTTCTTTCGTTTTTTTCTTGAACAATGCTTGAAATTCTAAATGCAACTTTCAACTAATGTTTCTTATCAAACTTTCTAAATGCGTTTTTTCCATTTTAATTCTTCTTTTTATAATTTAAAATGATATATTCATAGCGAATGGTAGGTAGAGTATTAAAATATATAAGCAAACACACAGAGTATTAAAGCAATATTTGGAATAATAATGAAAGCAAACTAACTTTTATATGCATGCATGCATCATTTTGTAGATTATGCTGTTTATATACGAACTTAGTTTAAATACAAACTTAGTTTAATAATAAAATTATTCTCTGAAAAAAATATAGGGTGTGTTCAAATAAACATTATGCTGACCGCATGGCAATAATGTAAGTATGTACCCAACTGTCATTTCTGTTCTAATATTTGACACATGGCTGTATAATTATTTTATTGCCCATGCATGTACAATTATTCTAAGCATATGATTTTCCAACCTATGCATATATACATTTTATTTCCTACTCATGCCAATATCCTGTACTCAACTACCATATGTCTTTTAATATTTGACCTGTGGCTGTACAAATATTTTAGCAACCAATATCATGCGCACTATATATATATATATTTCAGCACTATTATATTTCAAAAATATTATACATTTGCCTACGTGTGTGCCAACTTCATGAATATTTTTTCATTCCATGTGTTATATTTATAGGAAAAGGGTTAGCAAATGTTATATTATTTTTTTGAAGATGGGTAAAAAGGGCCCAGCCTAAGAAAATAACAAATACATCGGGTTGGTAAACAACTAAAACCCGAAAGCCACCTACAAACAAACCCTAATTAGGGTTGCCGACAACTCAAGCAACACAAAAGAAAAATAAAAACAGCAGAACAAAACAATGGTGGAAGGTGATTCAGGAAACCTAAGCCATCTCATCGTCTTTCTTCACTCCACTAGTCTCGCCTCTTTCCCAATACGAAAGACCCTTGTTAAATATACCTCGCATGCCTTCCCTTTCTTCGTTTGTGAAGAAACTATTCTGATGTTGAAGTTCCTAAGGTAAATTAACAGATCTGTTGTCACTACGACTCAAATCTGTTAATTCCTCAATTTGAAGCACAGCACGAACTTGATTCGTAGCAATTGGATCTCTGTTCGACATATTATTGTTAAGACCATCAGATCTGTAGTCAATACGACTCTGATCTTTTGATTCAACTCTAAAGAAAACAGTACGATCTCTACTCGATGCAGATCGAACTCTGTTAGAAGCCCTATCTGGAGTAAATTCATCAGATGGATGATTCCTTGCCCTAATACTCTCTGGATGAGCTAACAGATGTTCCAGATGCTTACTACCAGCTTCTATACTCCAGTCTTCAGCTAAATTTGGAAACTTGGTTTGATCCTTCCTTTTTTTCTTTGATTTGTGAAGTAGGATCTTACTGTCAGTTTCGATAATTAGCCATTTCTGCTCTTTACAGCTACTAACTTTATTATGAGTACGAGCATTTCTTTCTTTCCATATATGATAGACCACAGTAGTTAAATATATGTGAGCTAAGTCTCGATCCACTGATTTTCCTTTAAACTTAATATTTATTAGCTGGATAATTTGCTCGAGAACCAATAGATCATTATTGTGAATATCCAATTTATCCTTAATATGCTTCCAGATAAACTGTGAATAACTGCATTCAAAAAATAAATGATTAGAGCTCTCATTTTCTAGATTGCATAAGGAACAAAGTGAACTAGAGCTATTACTCCACTTATTAATTCTGTCCCAAGTTGGCAATTTATTATGGAATGCAAAAAAAGTACAGTATGCCATCTTAGGACTATTCACCTTATTCCAAATGCAGTCATACCAATCAACCTTGGTGACTTTATCTCTAATAGCATTCCAAGTGTTTTTAAATGAAAACTTCCCTTTGTTGTTTGCTTTCCAAAACTAGTAGTCACAGTCAGCATTACAATCTAGGTGAATTTTACAAATTTCATCTTTGTGAGGATTAGTTATAGGGTGAATTTGAGGATGCCATTGATTGTTGATAATAATAGATGACACTGTTGCATTAGCATCGCCAAATACAACCAAATTACTCCAACCAATTTTATTGACAAATGAGTCATTATTAAACCACGGATCAAACCATAAGCTAGTTTCCTCACCTGCTTTAAAATCTCTATCCAAAAGAAACTTACTAATATTCTTGCAATTTAAAATTTGCTTCCACGTGTTAGACTGATTGTTGTTTGGAGTAACATTCCAAAAATTACCTCTCCTGAGATACTTAGCCTTCATCCACCTTGCCCAAAGCGAGTCTGCACTAAGAAATCTCCATAGTAATTTTAAATGACAAGTTAGACTAAGGTCCTTCATATTTCTAATGTCAAACCCACCTTCCTCCTTAGGTTTACACACAGTATCCCAACTAACTTTATGATATTTACCTCTCCATAAAAAATTAGCACATCTGCTTTCTAATTTTTTAATAGAAGCTGAAGGGATATGAAAAGTTTAGAGCCAGTATAAAATTATTTCATAAACCACAGTTTTAATTAATTCTATTCTACCAGCAATAGATAAAAGTTTACTAGACCAAGTTTCCATTCTTTCTTGTATTTTATCCAATAATGTAGAACAGTCTGAATCTTTTATTTGATTAACAGATAGAGGCAATCCCAAATACTTTATAGGAAGATTCCCTTCAGTAATTTTTAAAACATTTAGAACATCATTTTTATAACTGCTATATTTACTAAAGTAAGCTTTACTTTTGTCAAGATTTATTTGCAACCCAGCATAATTATTCAGAGTATCAAAAACATTTTTAATAGAAATTGCATTTTTTATTAGCTTTAATAAATACCATTAGATCATCAGCATAAATAATGTGGTTAATACAGGGTTGTACTCTATTTATAGGATTAATATTCCCTTTCAAAGCTTCAATTTCCATCAAAATAGAACAATACTCCATGACCATAATAAATAGATAAGGTGACAAAGGGTCACCTTGTCTAATACCCCTATTACTTTTAATGAAACCTTCAGATTTTCCCTGAATAAGAATAGAGAAGGTAGGAGTATTAATACATTCCATGATTAAGTCACAGAATTTACTAGGAAAACCCATACATTTCATAATGTGAATAATAAAGTGCCTATTTACTTTATCATATGCTTTATGTAAATCAATTTTTAGGCACACATTATCACCTTTTTTAATATTAAATTTTTTCACCATTTCATGTGCTAGCATAGAATTTTCTGATATTAATCTGCCAGGCACAAAAGCACTCTGGTTTTCAGAAATGATGAAAGGCAGAAAGTTTTTAATTCTATTGCTTAAAATAGTAGATATGATTTTGTAAATAAAATTACAACAAGAAATCGGTCTATAGTCTCCAATATTAGAAGGATTTTTCTTTTTAGGAATTAAAGTAATAAAAGTGCGATTGATACTTTTAAGAATTCTACCTTTATCCATAAATTCATTTATGACTTCATAAATTTGATTCTTAATATTCTCCCATTGATTCTTGTAAAATTATGCATTAAAACCATCTGGGCTAGAGCTTTTATTATCACCAGCATTAAAAATAATATGTTTAATTTCCTCTAATGAGATAGGAGCAAGTAAAATATCTGAAGCATTCTCTTTTAAAATGTTTTTGCAAATAATATGAGGAAAATTTGTTTCAATATTTTCATTAAAGTATAACTTCTCATAATATTCAATAGCTTTATTAGCAATTTTGATATAAGCATTAGAGAGAATACCAGAATTATCTATGATGTTACCAATATTATTAATATGCTTTCTGTTACTCAATTTAGCATAGAAAAATTTTATGCAATCATCACCAAGAGTTAGCCAGTCTACCTTTGCTTTTTGCTTAACATTCATTGCATTTTTATAAATTTCATTAGATAAATTTGTCTGATTATTGAAAAAATTGTTGGCAATATCCTTATCTTCTAGATTATTATCAGCCAGATTTTGTAATATTTTACCTTCCTTTCTAAAATAATCCAGTCTATTGTTATTTAAATAATTATTCTTATTCCAATTCTTAATATTGAATTTAATATTTTTCAATAACATACTGAATTGAAATTGTTTAGTGCCAACACAAGAAAAGTTTAAACTATTATCCATCAAAGTTTTAAAATCCTCTTCTAAAACCCAGCTGTTTTTAAATCTAAAAGGAGATACTTTATTACTTAAATTCCCAGTGGTAAAGAGATTTAAAAGAAGGGGAGTATGATCACTGGAATTTTGTTCAAGAGTTGAACAAATAAAGTCTGGGAAAATATTTGAGAATTCTTTATTGATTAAAATTCTATCTAGTTTACAATGGATATTCCTAGCCACACCAGACTTCCAAGTATATTTATTCCCACTAATAGTTGGTTCCATAAGACCATTTTTTAATAAAAAATTATTTACTCTATCAAATTTATTTTTAGGAATTTTACTTCCTCCAAATTTTTCTGAAACATGAAAAACAGTATTAAAATCCCCCAGTATAATCCAGGGAAAATTATACTTAGAATTCAAGTCAGTCAGATTATACCATAATTCATTTCTTTCATTTTCAAAATTACTACCATACACACTAGTAACTTGAATTAGGAAACCACCAATATTTTTAAACTGACAATCAATAAATTGTTTGTTTTTATTAATTTTTATGTTTGTCCAAATATTAGAATCCCATATAACAATGATTCTTCCTTTACAGTCACAATCATTATTATTTGTAGATTTCCAATTACTAGACAACCTAAAACAAAATTTGTCATAATTATCATTATTCAATTTGTTTTCTAAGAGAGCAATAATGGTAGGTTTATAAATGTTAATCATATATAAGATATCAGACTGTTTAGCAAGGGAATTCATCCCCCTGACATTCCAAGCAAATATAGACATATATATAATAATAAAAGGAAATTTAAATGGTACCTGACACTGTAGTACCCTTACCTCTCCTCTTATTTTCCACACTCTTAGCTTTTAACCTGGTTGACATTTCATCCCAATCTGGATTTATAGAAATGTATTTTTGTTTAAAAGCTTTCTTCTCTTTATTACCCTTGTTCTTACCAATAGCCTTTGTTTTTGGCATATGCAGTTCAGATATATCAAACTGATCAGCAGCATCCACCATTTCCATTTCATTACCAGAGTGATTAATACCTTCTGGTATAACAATAGTTGAAATATCGAATGGGACAGTAGGGCGAGGCATGGCTGAGTCAGACTTCTCAATCACTGCAGCCTGCTCAGGTGGAGGGGCTGTTTCAAGAGGCTTGTACAAATTCGAGATTGCAGAAAGCAGACATTCTTCATTGTCATTTTTGCTATTTGTATCATGCTTGTCTGTAATAATACAAGGATCTGTAACTGGTGGGGTTACAGATTCTAAGACCTTAGTATTCTTTTCACCCACCATTTTGTTGCTCTGCAGATTTTTGTTTATGATTTCTGAATTAGTTTGATGAGCTTCCTCTGCTATGACTTGATCATCTTGATCAAAGAGCACAATATCATTCTTTCTGTGATCGAAGATGACATCTGTTTGAATGATCCGATCATTATCTTCAGATAGCATAACTTGTTTTTGTGACACTGAACTGTTTCTTGAATTTGGATATGAGGTTTCGTTTTCTTGCATTTCTTGATTATGATTCTTGGGTACCCATGCCTATTTTGGGTTACACTGATCTCTAGTGTGCCCAAAACATTTGCATACATTACATTTTGGTGGGACCCATTCATATTCAACTTTTTGAGTAATTTTTTCGCCATTATACAAAGAAAGATAAATTTCATTAGGAAGCTCATCCTCTGCAGACACTTCGACTAGAAGGCGAGCGTAATTCAATCTCGTCTTCAACGTTGTGGCTGCATCCATTTTTATGGGTTTACCTATGATACTTGCCATAACACTGAAAGCCTCTCTGTCCCATAGCTTCAGATTAACACAAGGTAACCTTACCCAGATCGGCATTGACTTTAATAAGTCTCTGTCCATCTTCAAAGAATCAGACCACTTTCTCATTATGATGAGTTTGCCGTTATAGAAATATGGTCCATTTTTTAATACTGAATTACAGTCTTGAGATTCCTTAAACTTTACTAGAAAGAATCCATTCTCTCTAGTAAAGATTTCAAATTCACCAATCGGTTTTCATACTCTTTGTATGTAAGATTTAAAAAACAAGTAGTATGGTTTGGTACCCACTACATAAACAAGAACAGAATTATTCCAAGATACAGTGGCCCTTTTACATACATCTTCTTTAACCAAACCATACTTCTTGTTGTTAATTCTGATCGGTGCAAAATGCTCAAGACTACTTTCTTCAACATTGGGTTCTTGAGGTTGATCGACAGCAATGTCTACCCAAGATTTCCGGCCTTGATCTCTGTTTAGTGAGATGGCTATTGGTTTTCTCTGATTTGACAACATTACATTCCTCTTTTCGACCTGGGAGGATACAATCTGACCGCCTCTGCCTTTCCAGTTGTCAAATTGAGGAACTGATGGTGACTCCTGAACTTTTTTGGCCTCTTTTCTTCTCTGTTGTTTCGATTGAACCAATTTGAACCCTTCATCATCAATGTTGATAACCCCTGTCGGCTTTCTGATGTGAGAAGCCTCAAGTGGTCTGATTAGAGAAGAGGATTGGGAGAGATTTGAGAGGATTTGGTGAGGAAATTGTTCTTCCCCCATGGCTGAGAGGAAACCCTATGTTTTCAGTCATTATTTATTTATTTATTTTCTACGGCTTTGAAGGATTCTTAAGTTTCAATTTTTATGATCACCCAAAGTACGCTTTTGACTTAAAGCCCAACTCAGCATTCAAACAAAAAAAAGTGTTGAATTTTGATGAATTTATTCCAAAATGATTTTAAATAATGTCTTACACATCCTCAAATTTGTGGAAAGACTATCATATTATTGAAAATATTTACATGCCTTACATACGAAGTTGGTTTAATAACATTATTATAATGGAAAAAACATTGGGTGTGTGTAGATCATAATTCAAATGAATTAGTATAGGCACAGAGCATTAAAACCAATATTTGGAATATAATAATGAAAGCAAACTAACTTTTGTATGCATGCATGCACCATTTTGCCTTGTGATTCCTGGTAGATGCACAATACATAATATGGTATCATATTATATGATATAAGGATATGCGCAATATATCCAGCATTTATATTATATTATATAAGCAAAAATTGAACGAAAAAAGCTTGGAGATTCACAATATATTATATGATATATGGACAGAAATATATAAGCAAAATTTAAATAGTATGATACTTGGTAGAAGAGAACTTTTCCCTGCCCCTTAAGCTTGGAGATGTTGAGAGTATTAAAATGAACTAGTGTGATTGTAGAGGCTGATGTGGAAAATGAGAAAATGTGGTATCATATTTATAGAGGGGAAGTAGAACTAACATCTTCATAATAGCACAGAAATAGGTATAGACTTGGTAGATTATTTTACTCAGTAAACTGCAAACATAGAGATATTTAAGGTGGCACAGTGTACGATAATGACTCAGCAAAGGATTTCTAGCACCGTGTAGAAGTTTAATTTGTAAAGTATATTGTTGTGAACTTAATTTTATTTTAAGTAGAGGCATAAGGCTTAATGTAAGATTTGGTGATACAGTATTTCCAACTGTAGAAGATTTGAAAGGTATTGTTGATTTTAGTGATACAATATTTTCAATTGCAAAAGATTTGGAAGATATTAAGATAATTACTCAAATATATATTGCCTCTTTTATAGATTAAAGAGTGTAATAAATTACCTACGTGAGAAGAGGAATTATTTTGGGAGATTGAGGTAATCAATTAATTCTCTAATTAGCTGATTAAAGAAGGAATCTTATCAGGCGCATGTAAATTGGGGAAAACAAGAAAATCAAATGGATAAACGTTTCCTGTATGAATAGGAGAATTAATGAGGTATTGATTTATGGCCATAAATCAATTACTTCAACTCCAGTAATAATATCTATATAAAGGCAGAGATTACTATAAGTAGAATTATCTCTCTCAATTGTATTACTTATTCTTCTTCTTCTTTATCAATCTTGTAAAAAAAATCCACTTAAAAAGTAATAAAATCTCCTCTTCCTAGATGTACACTACCTCGCGGTAATACAACCACTATAAATCTTGTGTGTTATTTTCTTTTATTGCTTGATCTGTGATTTCTTTTAGCTGGTGACTATCTGTTGATTATTTTGGCTCACCATCAATCTGGTCCTATTTGTTTTTCAACAAGGTTGGGTTTTTTGTTCCTAAGGCGATCTTGAGGGATTTTTCCCCACACTTAGGTTTGTAAATATCTTTATTAATAGTTGGCTTAGAAGCGCATACTTTTGGTCTGACCGCGAACTTTCAAAATTGCCCCTATATGTATTTCTTTATTAAAGGCTGTAATATATTTGGTGTCACACTCTTTTTGATGTCAGCTGAAATACTAAAAGTTTCTCTCTATAGATATTATCAAGATTTAGTATAACTCAAAAATAGGATCTAACAATTAAGCTTCCTTTATAGGTTCAAAATTTTATCTATAAATATTTACCAAGTCTTCATATTACTTAAAAATAGGATCTAACAAATAAACTACTTTATAAATTTATTTTTTATAAATTAATAATATAAATAAAATTTTAAACTAACAAAAAATTAGATATTGCAATTTAGAAATAAAAATTCAAATTAACTACGTATGATTCAACACAAACATATGGCTAAATATTTATGGAAAATTTTTTCTTTTAAACGATTAAATAAATACAATTTGTACAAAAATAATTTAGGTATCTTCATCATCGGCGAAGCGCGTGTCGTAATGCTCATCTTTAATAATAGTTGTAATAGCTTTGGTGTCACAATTTTTTGGTATCAATGTGAACTACCAAAAACGCCCCACTATATATTATCAAATATTAAACACTTAAAAATATGATCTAATACTAAACTTATTTTACAAATTCAAACGCTCTTAAAAGTAGATCTAACAATTAAACATACTTTATAAATTAAAAACGCTTCTAAAAATAGAATCTAAAATCAAATTTTCTTTACAAATTCAAAATACTTCTTTACAAATATACAAATCTTAATATCACTTGAACATAAAAAATCATTTTTGACCGATTTAAACATATACAATTTATAAAGAAAACAATTCACGTGCGAAACGCGTGCCGTAACACTTAATATACAATGAGTATAGGCATAGGTTGGAAAAAAATAGATAAAATAATATGAAAATAGGATCAAATAATTGTATAGGCATAAGTTGTCTATACATGCATGCATTGACGTGATGGCATTTAGTAATACAAAAATGTAGATATAAATTTTGCTTTCATTTAAATGACATGCTGGCACATTGTATATGATGACACTTTGTAATTTTGCTTCTCGCATACATTGATACATTGTTGGATTTCCTTTTGTATTCATTAACAAATAGGTGAACAAGGCTATAAACTGTTCAAGAGAATGACAACACGTTCTTTGATGGCTACCAACTGAAATAGTACTAGAAAAAATACGTCTTCCTATAATTGATTAAAATTATTTACTAACAAAAATTACCTTATAGTAAGAATTTTAGATACAAAAATCAGCAAATGCAATGCTATATTTGTGGGATTTAAAGCTTTGAATATTTCGTTCAAGTAACCAATCAAAAATGAATGTTCCAGTACATATACATATCCTGAAATGATAGTGATAAATATATGGATGGACTGTTCTTCATGCGGACCTGTATGCATGTATGCGTGAAAGGAAAGTAGGAGCGTTACGATTGCGGCAACCGTCGTTATTACCACCAACCGTAACTGTAACCGTCGTTGACGGTTATAATAAAGTTTTATAACCGTTACCGCAACCATCTATAATGGTTAACCGTCGTATTTTCAATATTGAAGCATGTCGTACATATATTTTCAATTATATGCATTATTGATGATAAATTGATATAGCTTTAACTATTTTTGGCTAATTGATTTATTTTTTATAAAACGATCAATATGCATGCACATATTATTAGTTCATTAAGGCACATATTATTAATGTACAAGCTATTCCCTTAACTTAAATTACTAATTTTTATACTTTAATGTTAAATATTACATAAAACAATCATGTATGGTTGGTATGGTTAACCGCGGTTTTCAAATTCTTCAACCATTATCGTAACCGTTACCATTATAGATGGTAACCGTATGAACGGTTGGTACGGTTGAGCGGTGTTGGAATTCCTAAAATACCAAAATGAATGAAAATAACAATAGTCCCACATCGCCAAAAATTGCAAATTATTCTAGTATATTAATAGCTTTGTAATGAAGATGTTGGGGCCTAGGGGCACCCAAATGTATACTTCGTTGTGAGGGGTGAGATCATGCATCACCACCACACACGCCGCCGCCGCCGTCCGTCCGACCGAACCGGGCCGGGCTCGGGTTCGGGTTCGGGGTCTAATATGATCCTAATTTTACTGCAAAACTGGGCCGGGTTTTTTAACAGTTGCAGGCTATACGAACAGACGCGACTGTTCATAAGCGGACGCGGCGAGCGGGTGCGACCTGACTGAAGAAGCATGGGCGAACAGAAGCGGGTGCGGCCCGACTGAGAAGGCACGGCCGAACGGATACAAGCAGCAGGCGGGTGCGACCCGTTAACGAACAGCAGCGTTCAAAAGGCAGCGGGTGCGACCCGTCAAACGGACGCGACTGTTTGAAGGGATGCAGACGAAATTATAAATAGATGAGAATCCTGATCACATTCTCATTCATTCTATTCCAATCTAATTTCTTCTGCTTCTTTTCTCTACTGCTCAACATTCCGTATATATATATCACAGAGTTGACATACTCATTACAATCTCGTGCAGATTACGTTTGTTGTATCTTGGGAGAATTTTGAAATAAAATTCTTAAGGAAATCGTTATGACGAGCCTCAGACAAAATCGGGTTAGAACTGTTATTCTACATTCTACCCTTTAATTTTGTTATACTATTTATTCAACATAGTATAACGCTGTTGTTGTAATTTATTTACAACATTCATATTGTTATTATAATTAATACAGAATTCCAGTGTAGTGGAAATCTGAGTTATAAACTTGTGCGACGAGTTTATATTTGATTATTCTTTGTTTTGGTATACTAGACGTATAACATCTTAAGAATTTTACTGTTTTCTTGCTAAAACAGAGATGGCAATAGTTGAACTATCAACAAAGGCTGAGGTAGAAAATCAGTTAAATAAAAAGATCAAGATATTGAGATCTGATCGAGGTGGAGAATATGAATCACCATTTGAACAGTTCTATGCCGAAAATGGTATAATTCATCAAACAACAGCTCCATATTCACCACAACAAAATGGTGTCGCCAAAAGGAAGAACAGAACGTTGAAAGACATGATTAGTGCCATGCTTTTAACATCTGGTTTACCGACAAACTTGTGGGGGGAAGCCTTAAATATGTCTAATCACATATTAAACAAAGTTCCTCATAATAAAACAGGAACAATTCCATATGAGTTATGGAAAGGACACAAACCAAGTTTTAAATACCTCAAAGTGTGGGGGTGCTTGGCAAAAGTTCCAGTTCCGCCTCCCAAGAAAGTCAAACCAGGACCAAAAACGGTAGATTGTTACTATCTAGGGCCAGCCCAAAATAGTAGTGCCTACAGATTTTTGGTATTCAAGTCTGATATAGATGATATTCATGTAAATACAATCATGGAATATAGAGATGCCTCATTCTTTGAAGACGTGTTTCCACACAAAAGGAATGAAGGGAATAATGTCCCTAAAAGGACAAGAGAAGAATCAAGCAATTCACATGAAGATGAACCTCATCATGAGATTGAGGAAGTTGAACCAAGAAGAAGCGTAAGGGCTAAAACTTCCAAGACATTTGGTTCGGATTTTTTCACATGTGTTAGAACATGAACCTCAAACGTACAAGGAAGCAATGTCATCTTCCGAATCTTCATGTTGGAAAGAAGCAATCCAAAGTGAGATTGATTCAATTCTAAGTAATAAAACTTGGAAAATTGTTGATATTCCACCTGGAATAAAACCTATTGGCTGCAAATGGATTTTCAAGAAGAAAATGAAAGCAGATGGCTCTATCGATAAGTATAAAGCCAGATTAGTAGTCAAAGGATATCGTCAAAAAGAAGAAGTAGACTTCTTTGATACATATTCGCCAGTAACATGAATAACCTCTATAAGAATGCTAATAGCAATTGCATCAATTTATGGTCTAGAAATTCATCAAATGGATGTAAAGACGGCATTCTTAAATGGATATCTCGATAAGGAGATCTACATGAAGCAACCTGAAGGTTTTATTTCCAAAGGAAATGAAAACAAAGTCTGTAGATTAGTAAAATCATTATACGGACTAAAACAAGCTCCAAAACAATGGCACGCAAAATTTGATAGTGTCATGATGAGAAATGGTTTTCGTATAAATGAATGCGATAAGTGTGTTTATTATAAACAAGTTGGACAATCATATGTGATGATTTGTTTATATGTAGATGATATGTTAATATTTGGTCCAAATACTCAGGTAATAGAGACCATAAAGAAGATGTTAACTAGCAATTTCGATATGAAAGATTTAGGAGTTGCAGACGTTATTTTGGGAATCAAAATAATAAGAACTCCTAATGGAATTGAATTGTCTCAGTCACACTATGTAGACAAAGTGATTGAAAAATTCCAAGACTATGGAATTAAAGGAGTGAGAACACCTTTTAATCCATCTGAAGTACTGCATAAAAACACTAATGAGAGTGTAATGCAACTGGAATACTCTCGTGTAATAGGATGTCTCATGTATCTCATGAATTGCACAAGACCAGATATAGCTTATGCAGTAAGTCGGCTGAGCAGGTATACAAGCAATCCAGGAAAGGAACACTGGAAAGCACTAATGAGAGTGCTTGGATATTTAAAAAATACCGCTAACTATTCCTTACATTATGGAAAATATCCTGCCGTCTTAGAAGGATATAGTGATGCAAACTGGATTGCAGATTCAGAGGAATCAAAATCGACAAGTGGTTATGTCTTTACCCTAGCAGGGGCAGCAGTATCATGGAAATCTACTAAACAAACATGCATAGCTCGATCCACTATGGAATCAGAGTTCATCGCTTTAGATAAAGCAGGCGAAGAAGCAGAATGGCTTCGTCACTTTTTAGAAGATATTCCATTTTGACCTAAACCTGTACCGGCCATATGCATACACTGTGATAACCAAGCCGCGCTAAGTAGAGCGCACAACTTTGTGTATAATGGGAAGTCACGACATATTCGTCGACGCCATAACACAGTTAGGCAGTTACTCTCAAATGGAACTATTTCCATAGATTATGTGAGAACAAATGATAACCTAGCGGATCCATTTACTAAAGGTTTATCAAGAAAGAAAATTGACTGCGCATCGAGGGGAATGGGTTTAAAAGCCTAAACCACCAAGAGTTATCTTATACGGAAACCTATCCTAGCGATTGGAGATCCCACGGACTAGGATCAATAGGCAAACCAGTTCTGAATAACTCAAGACGTAATGCATTTGCATGGACATAGTCCAACTCCATTCCTATGGTGCACAATATAAATGCATGCCTACAGAAGTATTTAAAGGTTAAAACTATGTTTTTTTAATGATGACCATATCTTGGAAATAACAAGTGGGGTATATGTAGGATACTCTTAATGGTTGCGATCACCTATGTAAGTGTGAGTTGGGTCGGCTCTATGAGAATTTTACAAGGCTTTAAATTCTCTATAACACTCGCAGAACCAAGTACTGTTCAGGACCAAAATGAACAAAACCAAGAAATTGGATGAGAAGGGAATCAATGCTTCGTAAAACTTATTGTCTGGATATACAATAAAGGCTGACGGTTCAAGATGAAATATTTCACCGATTAGCCAAGTAGATCCGATAAGTTTTAACTAGGGAAAGTTCAAAGTGAAATATCTACTTATCCACGATAAAGCATTATTCCATATGTACTTTGTGATATTTCGCTTTGTGTGGGGGATATGTATATTATCATTCATGTGGGGGATTGTTGGAATTCCTAAAATACCAAAATGAATGAAAATAACAATAGTCCCACATTGCCAAAAATTGCAAACTATTCTAGTATATTAATAGCTTTGTAATGAAGATGTTGGGGCCTAGGGGCACCCAAATGTATGCTTCGTTGTGAGGGGGGAGATCATGCATCACCACCACACACGCGCGCCGCCGCCGTCCGACCGAACCGAACCGGGCCGGGCCGGGCTCGGGTTCGGGTTTGGGGTCTAATATGATCCTAATTTTACTGCAAAACTGGGCCGGATTTTTTAACAGTTGCAGGCTATACGAACAGACGCGACTGTTCATAAGCGGACGCGGCGAGCGGGTGCGACCTGACTGAAGAAGCATGGGCGAACAGAAGCGGGTGCGGCCCGACTGAGAAGGCACGGCCGAACGGATACAAGCAGCAGGCGGGTGCGACCCGTTAACGAACAGCAGCGTTCAAAAGGCAGCGGGTGCGACCCGTCAAACGGACGCGACTGTTTGAAGGGATGCGGACGAAATTATAAATAGATGAGAATCCTGATCACATTCTCATTCATTCTATTCCAATCTAATTTCTTCTGCTTCTTTTCTCTACTGCTCAACATTCCGTATATATATATATCACAGAGTTGACATACTCATTACAATCTCGTGCAGATTACGTCTGTTGTATCTTGGGAGAATTTTAAAATAAAATTCTTAAGGAAATCGTTACGACGAGCCTTAGACAAAATCGGATTAGAACTGTTATTCTACATTCTACCCTTTAATTTTGTTATACTATTTATTCAACATAGTATAACGCTGTTGTTGTAATTTATTTACAACATTCATATTGTTATTATAATTAATACAGAATTCCAGTGTAGTGGAAATCTGAGTTATAAACTTGTGCGACGAGTTTATATTTGATTATTCTCTGTTTTGGTATACTAGACGTATAACAAGCGGTTGAGCGATTCAACCGTAACAGCCCTAAAGGAAAGCATTTGCTAACTTTTATCGAGTTTTGAATAAATTTTGGTACGGCCGATGCTATTTTTTTGGATTCGGTAACATTTGTTTGAATTGACCTCGACGAGGCAAAGCGACATCAACGAAGGAATATCAACGGTTCATTTTAGAATTTTCGATTCAACGGTGAAACTAATTAATTTTTTTTTCACACACACATGGAGAAAATCAACAACTTGATAAAAATACCGGAACATAACAAACATTGTCCAAGTTGATAAAAAGCTAATGAATATAGAACTAAGTAAACTCATTCCTCAAGCTATTAAGACAAAAATTCAGTTTAATAGCAGAAAAATTATACTTTAGAGACACAGAAGAAGAAAGTATAATGTTTTTATATAAATTGTACATTTCAAAAAGGTCAAAAGGATATAAATATTTATCTTTATAATGTCTTTATGTTACAGATAGTTAAAAATTTGACGGGTTGAAATGATAACAATAGCTGTGGATTTAACTTGAATTAGGTTTAACGAAGTTAAATCCGAACAGGTTAAACTTGGATTACGTTTAACTTATACCGAATTAGTATCGGTTTAAAAGATTAACATTAAAAGTTTTCACAAAGACTAACTTACTGAATCAATATTTCAAATAAAAGTAACTTGTGTTAAATCAGTATTATTAAGTTTAACGTCAAATATTTCTAAATTCAAAGGTATAAATTAATATCTTTAGAGTCGAATTTGAAGTCCTGTGCTGATTTGAGTTGATGAGCAAGATTCGAAATTATTTGAGGCTGAAATCGGTAAAGTTAACTTGATTCTGTGATGAGGTAGAAAACCTAATTTGTTGAGTAGTAATGAGAGGACACGAAGAAATCATGAAACAAGGCGGCGATAACGTGATTTTAATTTGTTTTTCCACAGGCCTGGAAACTTAGTCTGTTGGGCTGCGAGGCCCTTCACACTAAAAAACCTCGTTAAGTTGTATTTATTTACATTTTATTTGCTTTTTTACTTCTTCCATCGTCATACCACTTATTTTGCCTAATATTCTGGATCTAGGTAATTTATAAACGCGGAAAGGAACGATATTCTTCAAGCATCGTCTATCGTTGACTTGTAGCTTTCATCAAGCATCATTTTGGTTAAATCAAGGCGTTACTGACAACTTCAAGCATGGGTACGTCTATTTTAATTCTATATGGTTCATGCAAAGTTAAATCAAGGTGTTATTCATAACATCAAGTATCTATTTGCTTAAATCAATTTTTATTTTCCTATTCATGCGATCGGCAGCATGCGAAATTTCTTTTAATTTGGTTTAAGAAATTTACCGACCCATAGATTCAAATATGCATGAACTGTTAATCAAAATTAGAAAGGAAAAAAAAATCCTTTTTTTTTACAGGAATTTGTTTTCAAGTTTGAGTATAGAATCAGTTGAATAAAAACAAAGTGTAGTGATTTTGTTTTATCAGTGTTTTTCTAATGCAATAATTTGTAATATGTAATTGATTCAAGTTCTGCTGTTTTTTGTGTTGCAAAAACAAAATGATTTTTTTTTTGTTGCAAAAACAGAAGAGTGTTGCTAAGCACACCAAATTAGGAACTTGTTAATACCCAAAAATGTTGCCATTTACTTTTTTTTTTCTTTTTTCTTTTTCCCTACACTTGAAAATACCACAATCTCTTGCAACCTAAACCCACTACATCTTCCTTTTCTCCCATCAATAAAAAACATATATAATTCACTCAATCAAATTCACAAAGTCAAATTTAATAAACGCGGACAAAATTTTCATTAACAATGGATTTCACTCTTTCCAATGAATTTCAAGAATATTGCATAATTTTGTTTCTCTTTTCTTCTAAATTTCATCATTATTTAAAAACTGATCATGGTTTGATTTTTCAAAATTTTAAATATTTTGTGTTGTTTTCACACAAATTCAACCATATGGTTAATTTCTTCGTGTAAGTATTCTTAATACAAAAAGTAAACAACAAAAAATTGAATGATTTTATTATGGAGAATTTAATTTTTTTGATAAGTTGAAAGTCGTGACACGTTTAGACACATGTTTATGGTGCATGATAGACAAGTGTAGGATAGACACATGTTTATCGAGAATTTAATTTAATTTTTTTTCCTTTTTCGAATTAGAGTTAATAAGGATTGTGGTGTATATAGGGTATGAAAAAGGAGATATTCAAAAAGATGTGGTATTTTTAAGATAGGGTAAAATCAAGTGTATTTTTGGTGTTTTTAGCATGAGTCAAACAAATTGATTAGATGAATTAGGAATTAAGGACGAAAAGAACAACCAATTGGAACATTGTTTCATTCTTTATTTTAAGTCAAAATCATTCTCATCTTTCAATCATCAAGTTTGATCTGATGAATGGCATTTTGTATTTCATGATTAGTGTTGAACTAAACCCGTGTTTAGCAAAACATCGGATTGTACTCTTATAGAGCAGTCTTTTCAATTACTTATAAAAGACAAGGAGAATAAATTTGGCGAAGGGGATGTTTTTTATTTTTATTTTTGGTAAAAAAAATTAACAATATTTGTTAACGGAAGAATATAAAATTATTGCTTTCCCTCCAAAATCCCTCCATATGTTTGTTTCCAAATCCTAAACCCTAATTCTTTATTTCGAACTTAACTATTCATTTTTAAAATCATAGAGGAAAACCATCTTAGCCTCCATCTTAGTCTTCATTTTCTCAATCAACATATACATTCTAACAAAACTAGGTTATATGGATGTTAATTTCTTTACTTCATTCAAGACTCCTGTGCTATCAAGGTTGTATATGATCTTTTGTTTTGATTGAGTTTCAAAACAAGGTATGAAATTATCTTTTCAATTATTATTTTTCTATTTTTTTTTCAAACAAATTTAAAATTAATTTTTTGTACACACTCATTTTGAAATGATATAACTGAGTTTTCAGCTAATTATAGAAACAGATAAATTTCCCTATTCAAACATACATTAATTTGATGGATTTGAAATTGAGGAGGGTTTATTGGTAGAAAAAGCAATGATTTTATATTCATTACCAAGTCCCTGAAAGGAGACTTTCTCCATTTAAAGTTTTGATTTTTCCGAACTTTTCCCTTTAACTTATTTTCACTTTAGTCAAATTGATTCTCCTTTTAACAATTCCTATAAATAGAGAATGCAACCACGTATATTATGGCATATAAATATAATTTATACTATATTTATTATCATCAATTGACTAATTTTTCCTTCTAGTGTTATTTGTTAAATTTTGACTGTGCACAAATAGGTTTAGGTCTTCTGTTCAACAATTATGTTGTCTTCGTCCTGATGCAATCAATTTGTAGCAAACACCACCTTAATTAAGAACGATGTTCATACAACCCATTAATGTATGTATGTATATATGTATAATTTTAGGTTTGTGCCACATAATAAGGTCATTTTTCCTTATCCCATTTTGAAAAAGACTCACTAATATCTTTCCTCAAACAATAAGGTAGTGTTTGGTTTAAAAATGATTTTTGAGTTTTCCGTTTTTAATTATGTATCTCAAATATAAGAGGAGTGAAGTGATGATGGAGGTGATGGAAGGAAAATGAAGGGACGACGGAGTGGATGAAAGGACGATGGAATGATGGATTGTTCCTCGTGCTTCTATCATTTTTCAAAACACGGAAAATAAAAAAAAGTTGTTTTTTATTTTGTATGTTAATTTCATTTTCTAAATTGATCGTTTTCGATAATATACATATGGCTTGCGTATTTTTTGTATGGACGAAAACCCAAAACTAAAAATGACAAACTAAACACAGCCTAAGCTTTTACATAGTCTTTATTCACTTAATAACAAATTTTATTAACATAGTTGTTTTGAGGATTGTTGAAGAAAAAACAAGTAAAATAAGGTCATGATTTGCTTTTGGAAAAAATTGAAAATGCAGATTGTAGATAATAAAGTAATATACAAGACTAGAAAATGCTAACATGTGTACTAGCGACACATCTTACCAAAATAGACATTAGTTATTCTTAAATTTACGAAAGATACCCTCTTACGACTTGATAACAAAATTTTGATATGGTAGATGCTATATAACACCTTAAGACCTTAAGGTGCATATTGTTAGGCCCTTTGAACAGAGAAAGTTAGGGAAAACGAGAATTGAGAACACATGCTATAGTAACGCATGAAAATATGTTTCAACCTATTAGGTATATAAGTTAGAAATTTAAAGCCGCTTTGTAAATCAACTTTGTAGTATAGATACCGCAGTTTAAGGATTGATGGATTCATTATGATCTAAATTTTATTTTATTTGATTATACATGTTTCATTATGTGTCACAAGTCAAAATAGATAAAAATCAATGCTATGTTTAAATTCTCTATATGAGTATGTAATAATACACTTCTTGTTGATAGAAGAGTTTGTGGAACCTTTAAAATAAACATTCATGTAAAACACGACTTCATATTTATTTTCACCTATATTTTATAACTGTTATGATCCGTTCTATATACCTAAGCATATTGTATCTCTTATTATATTCAAATAGGAATCTCGGAAGAAATAAATATGTGGTCAGAACTTCCATTTGATTTACTTGCTATAATTTCCAAAGACTTGCCACTACTTGATTACGCATCATTTTCTTCAGTTTGTCGTTCATGGCGTAATGTTTGCGCCTTCACCAAATATAACCGTTTTGAAGCACCATGGTTAATGTATTCTGGAGGTGAACATGAACCAAAAACTGCAAATTTCTACATGGTTTCGGATAGAAAACAGCTGAAGATTCATAATCAACCTGGTTTGTCTCTCCACAATAGACTATATATAGGATCGTCTCATGGTTGGTTGATTACGGCCGATGAAAAATCTGAGCTTTCACTTGTAAATCCATTAACAAAACAACAAATTGATCTCCCTCCGACCTCAACCTTTGGTTATTTTCTTCCAATCCGATTTGACTTGGATGGCCACATCTCAAGTTATATTTTTAAAGATGAGAATGGACCTGACTACATTTATACATCAGAAGAGCTTCGACGTCATTTTTTCGTGAAGGCAACTTTGACGCATTCTCCTAGCTTAAGAGATGATTACGCTGTTGTCATCATTCTTTGTCAACTTAATTATATAGCATTTGCAAGACATGGGGATAAAAAATGGACAACACTTGCACATATAAATTTGAGATCACACATTTCATGTCATAATGGTGTAGTCTACACCATTATTTGGTCAGGAGTGGTCGAATCATGGGACTTCAACCAAAAATTTTATTTACCGGAACCTGTAACGTATGTTCCAGAAGATAAAAAAATTGTTGACACGCACATTCCTTATTTCTTCTACCTTGTACCAACACCATGGGGCGACATGTTGCACATAAGAAGAAGGAGAAAAGGGGATGGTCATTGCCTGACTAGAAGGATAAGGATCTTCAAGGTAGATCCAGAAACAAAAAAGTTAATTCAAGTAAGGAGTATAGGAGATTATGCTATTTTCATAGGATACAATCAACCAATTTGCATATCTTGCAAACAATATCCGAATCTTAAGAGAAATTCGGTATACTTTACCGATGATGCCCCTGAAATCATTTATGAACGCAAGGAGCGTACAAGAGATATTGGCATTTATTATTTAAAGGATGGAAGCATCGAACGTATTTTTGAACATTCATTATTGAAGTGGCCTCCACCTGTCTGGTTTCAGCCTAGTCTTATTTGATTTATTTTAGTTCAAGTTCCATTAATGTAGTATAATTTATATACTTCAGCATATGATTATTGTCCACTTCTTATGTTATGATTTTAAACCTTTTTTAAGTTGAAAAATGGGAACTTGCAGAAATAGATATGGATGTCCCTGTAGGGACAGTGTTAGGTTTTGGATTGTTGATTCAAATTATTTTTTTGGGGATCAACTCATGTTGGTATCAATTAACCAATGTTGGAAAAAAAAGCATCTAGCGCAGGGATTTTGTTTTTTATGTTAAAGGTTCTTTAATTCATTAACTAGTTTTCAGTTTTTGAGTATCATCCTGTGATTCAAGTTGTAATTATATACATTGATTTAGATAGCAAGAAGTTATTGGATATAGATAGCATTGGTATTGTCGGCACTGACAAGAAATTATGAAAGCGATGACACTACTAAGCAATACACAGCACACCTTTTCCTAAGATTCTATAGCAATAAGTCAATTATTTTATACAGACAAAACCAAAGAAACATGTTGAGTTCTTCACCACCAAATGAACACGAACACGAAATCACGCCGCCATCTTCTTGCTCTTGTATCTACCACTCTCTCTCCACTAAGAATCCCCTCGCATATCCACTCTCTTTGGATTCTACGTGTGCTTTTTTTTTTCTGCGTTGTACTCTTCTTCCCTTATTACCTGTATATAAACACAATGACACCATGTTAACAAAATGTGCAAGATCTTCAAGATGTGCTTTGAGGACTCCACTAAAATGGAGTGCTTAGAGCACAAAAGATCTTCCAACAACAAATGTGAGCTCATAGACTTCCATTCTCTTCCAACTTATCTGAAAGACAATGAGTTCATCCTCAACTACTATCGATCAGAATGGCCCCTGAAGCAGACTCTGCTCAGCGTCTTCTCTATCCATAAGAGACCATCAACATCTGGACGTAAGCATTGACTTCACCTCTTACTTGAGAAATTATATAAACTCAATATCATGATACACGTATTTACAGGCACTTGATAGGATTCTTCATCTTCTTGGCACTAGCAATATGCACAGAATTAGTAGATTTCAACAGTAACGCAACCATGCACGCTTCAGAAGATCTACCCCAAGTCCTCGCAGACTGCATTTCCCAAACATGCCATGAACTCAACTTCACAAGCCAATCAAATTATTCCCAGATGTTTCCAATAGCAAATGACGTAAATGCTATGTTGACACAAACATCAAAAAATAGCATAACACGCTGGCCACTGTATGCATTCATGTGCGGGGCGATGTTCTGCCTGTTCTCAAGCAGTGCATGCCACCTGCTCTCTTGCCACTCCAAGAAGTACTCATCCTTCATGCTCCGTTTGGACTACACAGGCATCTCGGTCCTGATAGTCACCTCCTTCTACCCCTTAGTCTATTACTCCTTCATGTGCCATCCCATGTACAGAAGCCTTTACATGGGCTTCATCACTCTCTTTGGAGTATTGACTGTGAACCTTTAACCCCACTATATATTCTAAAAATATAGCCGTTAGTTGCTTTAGAGTCATCATATAAATTTTTTCAGTCTGCATTGTGAAAGTGCACAGGGTGCTCATATAATATGGCTTAGATGTATATTCAAGTGTATATTCAATATTAAGCAATACTAACTAGTAGAGTATAATAAAGTAAGGTAAATAAAAGCGATCACATTAGGATTTTCATACAGGTTCGGACTTTCCGTTCTACGTTCAGTCCCGAAACTCCTCTTTGGGAATTTCCACTAACCAAATACCCTCACTTCGTCCGGAGGAATAGACAATATAACGGAGTTTTTGACTTGACAACCTTGTGTTCCTCCAACACATAATTTAACTGATGATACAATACTTTCTATAATCTCCTTGATGATTCAAGATGCATGCTCTATGATCATTGGAACTGTAGTGAATGATTCTTGAGTAAGGAATATAGTTTGAATGCAATAGAGCTCAAGAGAGAATATAGATCAAGAAAGTAAGATCAAAAAGTTGGAATGATTTGTGAAAGTTGATTTCTATTTATAGATTTCAAAGAGTTTCATCAAATAGTTATAATCATTCAGAACAGCCATTACCATTCGCAGAGATGATCTTGAACGATCACAACAATTTGAAGTGGCTTTTAAGGAAATAGCCATTGCAGGATAATCAGTTGACCGCGTACAAAAAGTCAATCAACTAAATATAAACAATAATTTACGTGGCAAATTTAAATATAAGTTTGTAAAACAAAATGTTCATGTTCAGTCGACTAGAAATATTTTCCAATCGACTGCCCTCCGTCGACTAAAAATATTTTAGTCGATTGAACTATATAAAATTATTTTTTATTATATAGAATTGCTTTAAACTATCAAATTGCATGTAGGCGTGTGTGTGCATATGGACTATCAAGAAGATTTTACAAGTATATCTAAGACCCAATACATACATTTGATTTGACGATCCGTATTTTATAAGCATGTTTCTAACAATCTCCATCTTTTTTTATGATGATAACTATATAAATTAAGATAATTTAACACACACAGATATATATATATATATGTGTACCTACGTACATATATATATATATATATATATATATATGCATGTACATACGTGTGTGTGTATATATATTGTGTGTGTGTATGTGTATGTATGTGTGTGTATGTGTACGTGTGTGTGTATATATCCCCCTTAGTACATGCTCCACCTGTCAATATTCTCTTCCACTTTTTATCATCAACAAAATGACGACGAAGGTGAGATTATAAATGAACTATATAGAAGATTTGCATGAGATGTACATATAGCAAATGAGAAATAAACATTGACACACAAATAAGAATACACGTGAATGAGCAAATAGAATGCTTAACAAACATGAACATTAGACATGACAGAAAACAAAACAAACACAACATACGTTCATATACTTTGAAACCAACACAAACAAACTTAAACACATGTCCAAACATCTAGGTTCACTACATAAATTCCATCACATAACCCAAAAGACACTAACAACCAACACATGAGTTCGAGATCGATAAATAGTTTACCACCAAAACACTAACACAAAACAAACAAAAACTTACCAACCCACAAACTTACCAAACCAAGGCAATAAGCAATATCTAGCTTTCCAATTCTGAGTCACTTGAGAGGATGGATGAAAGCATGAAGATATTTTGTTCCATATCTTCTCCAAAATGTCAGCCGTGGTTTTTTCAAAATTCTTTTAGCGCTTGATTAATTTCCTTTGTTGTTTAAAAGAATTTTTTGATTCTTGAGAATGGCTGTCTCAACGGAGATAATTTTTGAATTCGCTATCAAAACTCCAATCTGCTTCTTTTGCAATTTCTTGTTGAGTAGTTTGATGCATGGTCAGTTGAGCTTAAGCTGAAGATTGGGCTACGTTCTCTTCAACAATGTGAGCCATATAAACGTTGTATGGTACAAGATGCTCCATTTTTTTAAGGCAATCTCATAAGTGAACTGAATTTTTGGTCCATTGCCTTAGGCAAAGTAAAATCATGCATACTCTCAACATCAATTCCAAAGCGAGTGAAAATTTTAGTCAAATAAGATGCAAAGAACATAGTGTTTCGAGAGCTAGCATTGAAACTCTTTATCTCGTCATGAATGATTTTAGCCCAATTCAATTTCTTATTGGAGTAGATTGCATACAAATTCTTATAATTATTGTCGTACATCTTCTCGTAGCTACCGGTTCGTGGAAAAATAGTGTGAATAATCAATGATTATTAGGGATTGGGGATGAAAAATAATGGATATATTGGCTATTTGTTTTCGTACGGAATACATAGTTAGTAGAGTTATAAGCAAAATTATCGTGGTCAATATCCTCTAAATCGTATCCGGAACTAGCACAACCTCAAATTGACCTCAAACCTTCAACAAACAATTTAATTTCAACTCCTAGAATTTTGCTCCATAGAAATCCCTCATTATTTTCAAGTTTATAATACTTTCCACACAAGTTTGCATAGAACATTCGCACTATGAAAGAATAAATTTTTACCTTGTTTTGGTTAGCATCGATTAATGAAAGAAACTCATGCTTCCTTGCTATTTCTTCAATTCCAAAGGTTTCAAAGTCCGACATGTTGTAGAAGGTCTCTTGGAATACCCATTTTTCGTTGAGTTCGTTAAAATGTTTGAGGACGATTTTGCTGTTATCAAACCAAATTTGAATTTACTCATCGGAAGAAAATTCAAGAGAGAAGGAGTAGATGAAGGAGCTTTCCCTCTTTGAGATTGAGGCCGCTTTTCAGAAACTAGAAGCTTTTGTGTTGAAGGCATGGATTCGAGTTTAGAAGCTTTTTGAAAACTAGGGTTTTCAATTTTGAAAGAGGAAAGTAGAGTAATGAATGAAAAGTCACGACTTTTTTGTTTTTAAAAATAGGAAACCACAAATTCAGTCGACTGGCCTAAATATTTAGTCAACTTAATCCATAGAAAATTTATTACAGTAAGCAAGGATCGAATTAGTCGACTGTAAAAATTAATTTAGCCAATTGAATTCACTAGCTCAATCGATTGGATTTTTTTTCAATCGACTGAATTAGTTCAAAATCCAAGACAATAAGCACGGTTGAATGTAGTCGACTGTTTTATTTTATTTAGTCAACCGGTACACTTTTTGGCCTTGGTTTAGTCAACCGACAAAAATTTCAATCGTCTGTTCTAGGAAATTTTTCATTCCAGTGGCCAAAGCTTGGTTTTGTCATTCGTTTTATAATTTTTTAATTGACTTATGCATGTTATATGTATTCTGTATGCAGTTTTAGTCGACTGAGAATTTCATAGTCCACTGAATGATAGAAAAACAAGTGTTTTGTGAATTTGTTGTAATTTTTAATAACTTTGGCTTTTATATTTGCTTATATAATGTTATGCTTATATGATGTTATATATGTAATTTTTTTTATATAAATAAACATTTTATTTGTACATTTTTGAGAAATTAAACTTATATATATATATATATATATATATATATATATATATATTAGAATGCCATTAAAAGCTTAAAACAACTTTAGTTCATCGATGGAATCGATTCCTCCTCGGACGGGTCTCCCAAGAATTCTCAATATAAGGTTCATATAATTTTATTGGGATGGACGGTTGTTTAGCTGGACCAATCTGCTTTGATAGGCTTTCGGTAGAGCGAATGCATTCTTTGTTGGTTATTTTTCGTAGAAAGCCACAAGCTTTCTTTCGATAAAGCTCAAGTGCTCGCCTTGTCTTTGCTCCCAATAAATCTCCTTTGAAGCCGCATTACTTCACCTTGATAATGTGTTGTTCCATCAACATGGTCATCGTTAGCAGTAGGTATTTGTCCTTCAAATTTAATCGATTGCTTACCTTCTTACCTTTTGGAGAATATCCGGATTTTCAGAGGGGTTGAGGTGATTTTGATGTATTATCTGATGTTGACATTGCTAAAAGGTTTTGCTTATATGAAAAACGTAGTTTTGTATTGAAGTTGAACCTTATCATGGTTTATATATACACACACACACACACACACACACACGAGCTTTACTAAAATTAGAAAAATAAGAAATTGTTGGCAGGTAAAAATATTGCCACACAAAATTTTCATCAACTTTCTATTTATGGAAAGTTATATATTTTCCAAAGAATGTTTAGAAAATGAATATGAGACAAACCAAAGTTTTTGATAAGATTTTCAACTCGGATATTTATAGATAAATTTGCAGTATAAAATGATATTTAGAATCACATTAACGAACATATTTCTAGATCTCTTCATAATTTTAAATTGGTAGATTCACAAAGGGGCTTAGTAAATATATCGGCAATTTGATTTTCGATATTAACAAATTCTAGAGAAATAATGTCTTTTTCTACATTATTGCAAAGAAAATGATGTCAAAGATCAATATGTTTTGTTCGAGATCGATTAATAGCATTTTTGGATAGATTAATCTCATCATATTATCACATTACATAGGAGATTTAGTTATTATGTATCCAAAGTCTTTAAGAGTTTATTGCATGTATATCACTTCTGCACTGGCCAAGGCAACTGAAATATATTCGGCCTCACATGTCGATAGTGAAACACAACTTTATTTCTTACTAAACCACGAAATCAAGGATTGACCGATATAGTGATATGTGCCATCATAATTTTTTGATTCATTTTTCAGCCACTGAAATCAGCATCACTATGTGAGACTAATTCGAAAGAGCAATCTTTTAGATAAAAGAGGCCATAATCTTTGGTGTTGGTCAAGTAACGCAAAATTCGTTTCATGGCTCGATGGTGTGATTCCTTGGGTTGTGCTTGAAATCTAGCACTCAAACAAACACTCATCATTATGTTAAGTCCACTTGCAGTAAGATATAGTAGTGATCCTATCATACTACGATATAATTTTGATCGAAATCTTTTCGCTCTCAGCTTTATTTAAATGAAGACTTGTGCTCATAGGAGTTGGTTTACTTGATGTGTTATCCATTCCAAATCGTTTCAACAACTCTCCATAATATATTTCTTTGATAGATAAAGATTCCATTTCATAATTGTTTGATTTGTAGACCCAATGAGAAATTTAATTCTTCCATATGTGACATTTTGAATTCATTTCTCATAGTATTTGCGAAATCATTACATAGATTTTCATTTGTAGATCCAAATATTATGTCATCTAAAAAATTTGAACAACCAATATACCATTGTTTTCCCTTTTAATAAATAATGCAGTGTCTATTTATCAATTTGAAAACCAGAATTTACCAAATGATTTTTAAATCTATCGTATCAAATACGGGGTGCTTGTTTTAGACCATATAATGCCTTTTTAAGTTTGAAACATGATTTGGAAATTTTTCATGAAATAATAATGGTGGTTGTTCAATTCTTTAATAAAAGTGTTTAAAAATGTGCTTTTGACATCCATTTGATATAATTTGAAATTATGATGACATACAAAAGTAAAGTTCGTATAGCTTTTAATCGAGTTACAGGAGCAAATATCTCTTCATAGTCAATTACTTCTTCTTGATTATACCCCTGAGCTACTAATCTGGCTTTATTACAAATTGAATCTCCATTTTCATCCGCTTTGTTTTAAATACCCATTTTCTTCCAATAATGGATTGGTCGTCCGGTCTTACTACAAGTTCCTAAATTTGATTACGTTCAAATTGGTTTAATTCCTCTTGCATTGTTAATATCCAAAAATCATCTTTAGCGGCTTATTTATAATTTTTTGATTCAATACTAGAAATAAATGCTACTGACTCATTTGATTTAATTGACTTCTAGTTGAAACTCTAGTGTTTACATCGCCTATTATATTGTCTAGTGCATGGTCTTTTGAAATTCTAGGGTAATATCAACACATTATTGTCATTATTATTATCATTATTATTGTTATTTGTACTTATATTTTCATTCTGTTATTGTTATTATATATTCCGAGATAAGGGTTTGATTTATTTCCAATATCTCTTCATCTTCATTCTCACTTTTATTTTTAAAATCTTCATTGAAAGAAACGTGTAAGCTCTTTTCAATAGTATTGGTTCGTTTATTAAATATTATATAGGCTTTGCTTCATTTCGAACATCCAATAAAATTTCGTCATCGGCTTTCGGATCAAATTTGCCTAATTGATCTTTAGTGTTCAATATAAAACATTCTGAACCAAAAAATCGAAAGTAGGAGACTTTCAGGTTCTTTTCAAAGAATATTTCATGGGAGGTATGTTTAGTCAACGGTCTTAACGTCACATGATTAAGTACATAGCAAGCAACAACTTCGATCCAAAAATTCTTTAGTAAGTTACTACTACTAAGCAATATTCGTGCACATTCTCGTAGATTATGATTTTCCCTTTCAATTATACCTTTTTATTGTGGTGTGCTTGGAAATGAAAAATTGTGACTGATACCATTTTTTGTTACAAAGTTTTTCAAATAATTCATTTTGAAACTCTTCACCATGATCACTTCTTATATTTTTAAATTTCTTAAATTTTGAATTCTTTTTGCAAATATTTTAAACGTTTCAAAAGTAACACTTTTGTGTTTTAAAAATAAAGTCCAAGTAAATCTCGAATAATCATCAGCAATCACAAAAACTTACTTATTATGATTTATTGATCGTACTTGAGTAGGACCGAATAAATCTAAATAAAGTAGTTCTAGTGGTTGTTTTAATGATATTCCCTTTTTGGATTTAAAATAAATTTCTTTAGATTTCCATATTGACAAGCATCACATTAGTTTTTAACTTCCAAATAATTTTTGGCAATTCTCTAACTAGTTCATTCTTGGCTAACTTATCAATATACCTTTACTAAATTTTGAAACATTGTTAGTAATTTATTCTAATTTTTACTTTAGTTCAAAATTTTCATTTCTAGCTGAATCTAAATTAGATTTTAATTCACAGACCTCATTGCTAAGCTTATCATTCTCAGTTTTGCTAACTTTAGTTTCATCGGTTAGGGCAGCATTTTGAGATGATAAATTTTCACAAGATTTTTGTGAGATTTCTAGTTCTTCCTCAAGAATATTTTTCTCGTCCTTTAGTAAGCCAATTTTCGATTCAATTTTATTTAACTTTCCTATATTTTCTTTATATAATTTCTTTAAATCTATAAGTTTATCATCTAATTCGATACTTATTTTCAAAATCTCACTGTAAGAGAGTTTAGGATTTACATTTACAGTGGTCACCATGAAGCAAACATTTGCTTGTTCTGAGTCACTTTCGTTGTCGCTGTATGTAGAAGAGTGTTAACAGTGTTTTTAACCCAGCAGAATTCAGTAGAAGTTAGAACATCCAGATTATGCCAAAATGACTTGAAACTTGACTAAGGCATCCAAAGGAACAAGCCAATAGCACTTAAGGAAATTCAATCAAAAATAAGCTGAGAAGATGGATCGCTAGCGATCCATCACCAATGGACTGCTAGCGATCCATAGGGACGCTTCACGGGTCATCATAATCTCTTGCATCTTGATTCATTGTCTCTTCTAAATATGTTTGCCAAGTTTCGCAGTGTGCCAAGCAATCTAATTCGAGAAGCGAAGATCCATCTGATTCTAGCCATAGATCAATCTAACTCATATATGAATTGTCGCCAAAACAAGGCAACTAGCTACGAAATCACATGGAAAGCACCTACATAAGACAAGGAGTGCAATCCAAAGGAAGAAGTCCAAAAATCTCCTAAGTACATGGATCACTGGCGATCTATAGGATTATGTTGGATTGTTTATGGAATTTTCAGAAAGGATGAAGCAAAAATACTCCAAGTAATTGGATCACTAGCAATCCATCATCTATGAATCGCTAGAGTGGCTCTGGTCGTCGTGAAACTCTTTGAACTCCATCGTGGCATCATGTGCGGGCTTTTGGCAAAGCAGGCCTGGCCACATAGCTCTCCAACCTCTATAAATACAATCTTACTTGCAACATAAACATGATCTTCTGGACTGGCTGCTGGAACTTTGCAGAGATTGTTCTTCACTGTTATTCTTCACTCTTCTTCTCTCACATAACAGTCATCTAGGAGTTCGCTGTGATTCTTCAGAGATCTCTTGTACTTGTGACTAGATCTTACTTAGGATATTCTATGATATTATAATCCAATTCAACTTGTAACAGCAGTCAGTTAATAAGAAAAGTTATAAAGTGGATGTAGGCTTCGTTAACAGCCGAACCACTATAAAATTCTCTTGTCTCTTTACTATTCCCTCTCTTTTTATATTTCTTTTCTATTTTATTTGCTCCGATAAACAGGGCCGGTGCTTTCACACTCAATTCAGGGTGTTGTTCCATTTTTTGGCTTAACATTTTGGTTCTTTTACTTAGAACCCAACTCAGGCTTAGATTTAGCTTTCTACTTTGGATCAGATAGGTTCAAAAGTTAGATCCTCAATCTCTTCTTAGAAGATTTGATATTGAAAATCATTGAAACCAAAAAGAAAGAGAACTACCTCTGAAAGATCCATAGGAGCTACTATTGCTGGAGAAGAAACAAGCCCTCCACAAGTTGAAGTAAACAACCCTAATAATCTTCTAATTAGAGCGAATTCTAGAGCTAATGCTGGAGACCGGGTGCCACGATCTTCTACTTAGCATGAAGTCCTCACTAAAGGTGAATTGAACAAGATGGTTGATGAAATCAACCAAAAGATGAAGAACAACCAAAAAGCACTTATGGAAAAATTAAGTGCCCTCCTAACCTTGCAATCACTAGCTGCTCTAAGAACCATGCTAGAGCCCGCAGATGCCACGGAGTAGGAAGACTCTTCCGTTTCTGGCCTAAACAGGAGAAGGGGAGGGTAGAAGCAAAAAAGAGTAATGGGTGGAGCTGCAGAAGTTGCCATAGAAAGAAACGCAAGCACTCCACCAACTTCAAAGCAACCTGCTTTAAACTTGAATTTGTGGGTGAAAACCCCATGGGAAGATGCAACAGCAGATCTCTCCGACTCTGAAGATGGTGAGCAACTTGACGATGACAAGTTCGAAGAAAATACTAATGCACTCAATACCGCCAGGGAGGTCCAGACTGCACCTACCCGACCATTTAAGGCCATGCGCTAATCGATTTTGGTTTATTAGATAAAGATGGTAGAATGCATCAAGTGTAAGACACGAATCCACCAACTACCTCCAATAAATCGCAATCAACCCGCTTCGTTCACCGTTCTCATCGATCGCCCCAAATTCACTGGCAACCACCACTACTATGTTAATCACATCATTACCAACCTTGGATCGACGACCAATAGGTTCGATTTCGGGTTCGTAGCTATCCAAGCTAGGGTTAGCGGTCTGTAAGGTCGGCAGCAATCCAAGCGAGCGCCGATTTTGGTGCTAGGACTTGGCTCGAGGTGATGGCGGAGGTAGCTGAGGTCGACGATAGTACGCTTTGGTGGTGGAGATCAACTGTAGTGACGGCAGAAGCTAGTTAGTGTTTTTGTTCGTGGATGTTTTGGGTCGCATGTGAAGAAGGTGAGGAAAAAGCAAGTAAGAAGGGTCGGCTCGAAAATAGTATCAAGTAAGAAAGATTCTAGCAAAAAAATACTCCAAGTAATTGGATCACTAGCGATCCATTATTTCAAGTTAATTTTCGCTCAAACTTTTCAAACTCAACCGCCTTACTGTTCGTAAATGCTTTGGAAATTACAGAGTCAAAATTGATGAGTTTCGATGAATAATGATGATTCGCATTCCAAACCCAACGAAAAACTGAAAAGTCAAAAATTACTTCACGGTAAGCCTAACACAATCGATTGGATTTCACGGAATAGGAACTCAAAGATGACCAGTTCCAGAGCATGCCATGTTTTCAACAAACGCATATTCTAAGGGGAAAATGTTAACCGGGTTTTTAACCCAGCAGAATTCAATAGGATTTGGAGCATCCAGACTATGCCAGAATGACTTGAAACTTCAACAAGGCATCCAAAGGAACAAACCAATAACACTAAAGGAAATTCAGCCAAAAATAAGCTAAGAGATGGATCGCTAGCGATCCATTACCTATGGATCGCTAGCAAACCATAGGGACGCTTCACGAATCATCGTAACCTCTTGCACCTTGATTCGTTGTCTCTTCTAAATATGTTAGCCAAATTTCATAGACTGCCAAGCAACCTAGTTCGAGAAGCGAAGACCCATCTGATTCTGGTCATAGACCATTCTAACTCATGTATGAATCGTCATCAAAACAAGGCAATAGCTACAAATTCACATGGATACCACCTACATAAGACAAGGAGTGCAATCCAAAGGGAAAAGTCCAGAAATCCCTTTAGTACATGGATCGCCGGCGATCCATATGATTATGTTGGATTGTTATGGAATTTTCTGAAAGGATGAAGTAAAAATACTCCAAGTAATTGGATCACTAGCGATCCATCACCTATGGATCGCTAACGATCCATCACCTATGGATCGCTAGCGGTCCATCAGAGTGGCTCGGGTCATCGTGAAACTCTCTAAACTCCTTCGTGGCATCATGTGCAGGTTTCTAGCAAAGAAGGCCTAGCCCAATAGCTCTCCAACCCCCACAAATACAATCTTACTTTCAACATAAACATTATCTTTTGGACTAGCTGCTGGAACTCTATAGAGATTGTTCTTCACTATTATTATTCACTCTTCTTCTCTCACACAACAGTCATCTAGGAGTTCGTTGTGATTCTCCACCGATCTCTTATACTTGTGACTTGATTTAACATAGGATATTCCATGATATTGTAATCCAATTCAACTTGTAACAGCAGTCAATTAATAAGAAAAGTTATAAAGTGGATGTAGGCTTCGCTAACAGTCGAACCATTATAAAATTCTCTTGTCTATTTACTATTCCCGCTCTTTTTATATTTCTTTTCTATTTTATTTTGCTCTGATAAACAAGGTTGGTGATTTCAAACTCAATCCAGGGTGTTGACCCATTTTTTGGGTTAATAAAGAGGAATCTAAATCATCCTATGTAACTTGGAAAGCTTTTCTCTTCTTCTTGAACTTTCCGAATTTTTCTTCTTCTTCTCATTGTTTAGTTGTAGATGGTTTTTCTTCATATGACCAAATTTGCCAAACCCATAGCACTTGATCGGCGTCGTATTAGATGAGTTAGTTGGATTGCCACCATTTAAAGCCTTTGTAAATTTCTTGAATTTGTTGTATTTTTGACTATGAATACAATCTCTTCGTCATCTAAATCTGAGTCATCATCATTGGCTTGGAAGGCTATGCTCTTTTTCGCTTAATTTTTCTCTTTCCTTACCTACAAATTAGCTTTGTATGACATATCTATAATTAAGAGAATTTTTAGGTAATTAACATGATCTCATGGCACTAAGTGTTAATTAACACTTAGAACCATGAGATCATACGAAGTTAATTAACAACTAGTGCCATGAGATCGTGTTGAATTTTTTGAAATCGAGCATACATATTTGTAATTGTCTCATTTTTTCCATCTTGAATGATGAAAAATGATTCTATAGGGTAGATATTTTAGTTCATTTTACTTTATTCGTGCCTCCATGTGTGACTTGAAGCATACGCTAGATATCATATGCAATTTTACATAACATAACTCTAGAGAAATCATTTTTATCAAGTGAACATAGTAATACATTAATGGATTTTGCATTGTTGGTCTCTGCGATCTTTTAAGCATTTGGCCAAGCACTCATTTCAGTAACAGGTGCTTCATACTTATTTTGAGTAGCTTGCTAAATTTCAAAACCATTAGCTTCCATAAATATTCCCATACATGTAGACATATTAGGAATTAAACCAATACTACTTATATTCTTTATTATGCATTTGTTAATCTGACAGAGTCTATCATGCCAAATATTAAATGTGCACAATACATAAGTAGAAAGAATTATTTTATTACTTCCAACATTCAACTTAAACATGCCATCAGTAACATAATTCCTACCCACAAACATACTATTCATAGTGAAGGTGTACAAATAAGGCCCTATAGTTTGAGTAAAACTAGACTTATTAAAAAGATAACCTGATACTAAGGTCTTTCTCATCTACGGAGTGTGCATTATATCCTTTAGTATGACAATTTTGCCAAAGGTAAACTTCAGCACTATGCTTCTAATCCTAACAATAGTAGTGGTGTGTGAGTCTCCCAATAGCACTTTCTTACCTCAGCATCCGTGTATGTTTTGAACATAGCACGATCATAGCAGACATGGCGTATAACACCTATATCTACCCACCATCCTTCTGATCCTCATGTAAGGTTGATCTCTGAGATCATAACAGTTAATGGCTGCTATTCGGTCAGGTTCGCCTGAGGAGCGGGATGAGACTCAGTTCGTTGAGGATGAAATTCTTACAGAAATAGTCCTACTCTATTCAGGCTTGGAGCTTTTGTTGTTGGTCTGTCTAGGTCTACAATTGTTGGTTATCTAGTTCGAAGGGCTTCTTTGGAAGAGTCGGCTTTTTAGTTTTTAGCAAAGCAACAACCTTCTTCATCGTGAGGAAGAACTCCATCTTCTGCCTCCAGCGCTTAAAACGAAGGCCTTCGAATCAGAATGGAGCCACAATCATAGGAATAGTTTGGGAAGGAGCCACAATTAGGTTGTTAATCGATACAGTAGAACCCATTGTCAGGAGACAAAACGTCTTCAAACTGTTTTCAACAATACCTTCCTCCGAGTTGCGTACGTCGTTGCTTTCTTGAAGGCGTTTCAAAACTCTGGTCTAGGGTGCAAAGCAGATCAGAAGTACCGCCACCTTTAGGATAAAATAGTCTCGTCTAAAAATATTGATCTGCCTTTACACTAAAGGAACCAATTCGTCCGCAAACGTTTGTGTATTGCTCTTGTTACAATAAAGGAAAAAAAGAGATTGAATGTAGTTCTTTTTTATTTCGTCTATTCATCAGTTAACTAGACAAAAAGTAGATAGAACGTTACTAGTTTAGTGGAGAAATGAAGGAGCACGTGATGCCCTAAAAAGAATCTAAGAAGAACGGGTCTCAAATGAATGTTATAAAAGCTCTGTAAATTAAATGGATCTGACATGACCGTTTAAAAAAACATTAGAAATTTGTACTAAAATGATAAGTATCACACGGGTCTGGTCCGAATCAAGTTGGTCAGTGTGTACGTGTGATGGTTATGCATGCACTCCCTCCTCAATACAAAAGAAAAACTTGATGCCCAAATGGCCCAAAATAAGAGCTAAGAAAGTCATATAAATACGAGTTTCTCTCAATATTCCCTATGATGTGGGACTTAAGCAATAAATACACTTATTCAAACCATTTTCATTTTTCGAATAATTCAAACATTTTCCAACGGTTAGTAACTAACCTTCTTTCTAATTCATTTTAAAAAGAAACTAACTCATTTTAATTTCATCTTCTTTGAATATATCCGTGGAAAGTTTTTTCACATAAAGTACAACATTTTCTCATCTCACCAATGAGCTTTGTAATATAATTTCATTTTAATATTTCGCTATGAAACTTAGCAGCATACAAAAGGAGAAAAACTATCCATTTAATGTGTTGTTATTCCTGTTCATCTTATGATGGCTTGCTTTGACAATGAGTATATTGGTTTACTTTTTCAAAGAATTCCATTACTTATCATCTATGTAATGATGAAACACTTTAATCTTCATATCTAATCCATAATTTGATTTTTCTACTTTGGTTTAATAATCAAAACAAGTTATTAGTTCATATACAACATAGTTTTACATCAAATTGTGGTTGTGCATGTTTTATTGTGCATTTAGCCATTTTATTTCTTTTTATCTCCCTTTTGAGATGAGAATGTATGTTTATATTATTTTACTTATTTTTATCTCCATTTCGAGATGAGAATGTACGTTTATAATTGTTTTATTTATTTTTATCTCCATTTTGAGATGAGAATGTACATTAGTCTGAAATTACTAGATTTGTTTATTACAAACTATGACACATAAATAAAAACCTCAGTTAAAAAACAAAGTATGTGATCATACCACTTCGTCAATTTTACTCTATCCCCTATTTTCTTTTAAATATATTAGTCAAAAATCAAATAATTTTTCATTTGTTCATATTATATTATTGAAACTAAATCAAAACTAATATTTCTAGAAATTAAAGGGTTGAAACTTGTAGTATGGGTAAGATTATTGCCATATTTTCCACTGAGACTTTACATTTAGATGTTGTGTTCCTCTAATGAATTTATATCCATGTTATGTAGTTAAGTTGAAGTTCCGCACTGGAGCACGCATTTTGAATAATCATTTTCCCCACCCGTGTATGGCTGCAAACAAAAATAACTCACGTTAAAATTAGAATTTTGATGATAAAATGATTTTTATTATTGCAGAGGAAAAATGATACAAAAGTCACTTCATTAATACATATTTTGATCGGTATTTATAAAACAGAGTGATATTGAGATGGGTCGCATTATAGCCCAATAACTTGTAACTATTAGATGAACATATCTGACTCGTTCAGCACTATGACTTGATCTTATATACTTGCAATGCCTTACGAGACTTTTGTTATCTTTTTCCCCCTTCAAACCTAATGAAGTTAGGATTTGCAATTTTCCCAATTCTTAGCCATTTTCTTCAGTCTTCTGAAATTAGAGCTTCAATCTTGCGAAGTTAGTTTTTTATTATTTTGTAAGATCTGTATGCTCTCTAAGGAAATATTGAGCTTTGATTTGAGATTTGTGGGCTGTCTTGAATAACATTGAGATGATTGCTTTTCTACAAGATGTGCCTCCACAAAAATCTTGCTTTGCGATTGTTTTGTATAAGATTTTGCATCTCTAATCGATGTCAAATCTGTAATTTTGCGATTGAGCTTGATATCTTCAACTTGTAGTTCCTGCTTTAACCTGAGGAAACTTTGCTTTGATAATAGCTTCGTTAAGATATCTGCCTTCTAGTAAGCTGAAGGTATATGATTTATAGCTAATTTCCCTTTCATAACCTGTTCTCTTACAAAGAGTAGATCCAACTCTATGTGTTTGGTTCTCGAGTGTAAAACTGGATTTGCTACAAGTAATGTTGTACTTAGATTATCGCACCATATTGTAGCTTTACTGTTAGATTCCATTCTTAGTTCACTTAACAGTGACTCAATTCACATAATTTCCGCTATAACACTTGCAACACTTCTATACTCTGCTTCAGTACTTGATCTTGACACTATAGGTTGTTTTTTTGAACACCATGAGATTGTATTTTTACCTAAGAATACACAATATCTAGTAGTTGATCTTCGATCATCATGGTTAGTGGCCCAGTCTGCATCAGCATCACCATTAATATTTAACGTTTTGGATGACTCTAGAACTAATCCCTGATTTATGGTTCCTTTAAAATATTTGAGAATTCTTTTTACTGCTTTTCGATGCTCATTGAGTGGCTTATGCATGAACTGACTGACTTTGTTTACACTAAATGTAATCTCTGGTCTGGTTAATGTGACATACTGAAGTGCTCCAACTATACTTCTGTATTGCTTGTCATTTGTTATTGGATCACCTTTATTTCTTGATAAGTGTAAGTTCCTTGTCATTGGAGTGGATAAAGTGTTTGCAGCTTATCCTTAGCCAGTATCTTAGAGATGTATTTGCTTTGACTTAAATGCATTTCAGTAGATGATACTTTATTTACTTCAATACCAAGGAAGTAGTGTAGATCCCCCAGATCTTTAACAGAAAATTCTTTATTCAGATGTAGTGTGAGCTTACTTATTTCTGTTGCACTACTTCCTGTAATGATAAAATCATTAACATATATTAGAACATAAGTAACAGTATCATTAGTAAACTTGGTAGATGGCGAGTTATCTGATTTTGTTGAACTGTAACCAAGTTTAGCCCAAGTTCAGCCAAAGTTGACTTTACTTTGTCAAACCACACTCTTGGATCTTGCTTAAGCCCATATATTGCCTTGTTTAATTTACAAACAAGTTTTTTTACTTCCTTTTTGTCCGAACCCTTGAGGCTGATCCATGTAAACCTCTTCCTGCAATACACCTTCAAGAATGCATTGTTTATATCTAGTTGCTTGATGGTCCAATCTTTTTGCAAGGCAACAGTTAAAATAATTCTTATAGAAGTGGGTTTCACAACTGGTGAGAAGGTTTCATTAAAACCAAAACTATGTTGTTGTGAATACCCCTTAGCTACCAATCTTGCCTTGTGTTTAGAGATTGAACCATCAGCATTTTTCTTTAATTTATATGTTCACTTGCATCCTAGAACATTTTTGTTAGTTGGTAGAGGAACAAGATTCCATGTCTTGTTTCTCATAAGTGCAACATATTCTTCTTTCATAATAGTTATCCATTTTTCATCTTGCATAGCTTGATGATATGTGCTTGGTTCTTCAGTTTCCAAGTTTGCACTATATATTTTTTTGGCTTGAATATACCACTCTTTGCTCTTATTATCATATGGTGCCCAGTTCTTGCACGTTGTTGATTTCTATCACTTGCTATAGCTTCTTGTTGAGTATTGGGTGATAATGCATCATCCAATACTTGGTAAGGATCTGATTAAGCATTGTTGTCTTATTGTGAGGCATGAATTGAGCTTTCTAGTAGCCTATTTGACTCATGACTTGATTTTGAATTGGGCACAGTGAGTTGTGGGTTGAAGTCACCTTAAATTGAAATTTGTGAGTATTGACCACCTTGACTTGCATGTCTTGTTTCACTTTGATATGGTGTAATCTCATCTAGTTGAGCATGTATTGGTGGTAAGGAATACTTTGGATTATATTAATGTGCATGTAAAAGTGTATATTTTTACTTCCATATTTAATCTACTTTTATTTAAATAAATGTCATAATTGGGTATTTTTAAATGATTTTACTAAAATCCAAATATCATCAGCTCATCGTTCATTCATCTTCATTTAAGAGCAAAATGGTAATTTGTGTATATATTAATTTTGAGAATATTTATTTGCAAATTTTAGTTTTATTTGTAGGAATGGAAAATGGAAGAAGCCTTCATGAAGATATGCATGCACAAGAGAAGACGGAAAATGAAGATGGAAATAAATGGATTCATGAAATCATGGAGAACCCCACCTACCCACTTACCATAATATACAAATAGGAGCTAATGCATAAGTTAATGGGGATTAAAGTCACATGCACATTTAATGGAGGATTAAGCTCATGCTAATGATTACTTGGAGGTTACAGTTCATAAGGGGTATTTTGGATAGTCCCATAAAATATGGATTAAGGTTTTAGGCATGTATAAATAACCCTCTTATGTTCATGTAATGAAGATTTTATCTACTTATTATATTATGCAAGTTGTAGCCTCAAATCAAAAGAGAAATAAAATGGCTTCCTAGCCTCTTCTTCTTTACTCTTTCATGCTTTCATTTTATTTTTATGCTCATTTTTATTTACACGCTCTCTTTCCTTTTATGTTAGTACTTTAGATATTCGTTAATGCACTTAGTTTAGTTTTATTTTTATGCAATTATTTAGTTCTCTTTTCTTTTAAGTTGCTCTTACTTCTCTTGCTTTTTAATGTTGCAATCTACATGCGTTGAAATGATAATAATAATAATAATGAGTAGCTAAACCCTTTCAATTTAGGGGTAATGAAGCTCTCTAATTCATGTAGATATAACATATTTGCTTATTTATGATCTCTTTTTATGCTTCATAAAAAGTTAGATTATGATGTAAGTTTATTAGTGAATTTGATAGTCTATGTTGTTTATCACAAATAGACTACTTTTATTCAGACAAAAACACAATTTACATCATTAACTAACTAAGTGATTATGATTATGAAACTAAAATAGAAGCAAAATTTGATGGTCTATGTTACTAATCAAAAGTAGTAAAAAGATCATGCTTAAAATAGACTTTTATTTTAGTTTCATATTCATTTTCACGACATTCAATAAGTGGTTTTAGTTGTTGGATTAAAAGTTTGATGGTTTAAGTTATGTTAATCAATAACATAAATAGACCATACTTATGATAAATACATCACTAATTCTATTTAGATTAAAATGAGAGATCATAGATAAAATTTTGTGTTGATTAATGTGAGAGGATGAGAGTTGATTTTCTGCTAAATTGTCTTTTAATCTCATATTTCCATTCACTTTGTTTTAGCTAGTTTTACATTTTTCTTAGCTTAAAACAATCTCAACTTTGGTTTACTTTGATTGAATAGAATTTAAATAAATTCACTTCCTTGCAGATCGACCCGTACTAGCCACGTACTAAAATTATATGCCGTCCGCTCGCGGTTATTTTTAACACAATTTTTAACGGCGGTTTTCTAAGCCGATAGGAAATTCCGCCGTTAGTTAACATATATATATTTGTTGTGTGGTCTTAATTTCTGATTTATTAAAAGGAAATACTTGCTCATTAAATACCATATATCTTGATATATAAATTCTGTCATTACTATCTAAGCACTTGTAACCTTTCTGATTTGTTGCTTAGCCTAGAAAGGTGCATGGTAATGATCTGAAACTCAACTTATTAGTGTTATAAGATCTTAAATAAGGGAAACACAGACACCCAAATACCTTTAGGCCTTGATAATCAGGCTTAATTTTGTACAATTCTTCTAATGGACTTTTAAACTTGAGCACTTTTGTGGGTAGCCTGTTTATCAAGTACACTGAGGCTACAACTGCATCTGGCCAAAATTTTAGTGGCATCGATGCATGTGCTAATAAAGTGAGACCTGTCTCAATAATGTGTCTATGTTTTCTTTCTACAAGTTCATTTTGATCTGATGTATATGGACATGTCATTCTTTGAATTATTTCTTTCTTTTGTAAGTACTCCTTTAGTGGCATAAATTCTGACCCACCATCAGTTTGAATATTTAGTTGATAGTCTGTTTGTTTTTCTAATTGGCTATAAACTATAAGACTGCATTGTAAGTTTCAGATTTTATTTTTAAGAAATATATCCACATATATCTATTATAAGCCTCAACAAATGAAATTTAGCACTTATATCCATAATCAGATGTAATTGGGGCTGGTCCCATAAGTCTACTACAACTAATTAAGTGGTTTGCTACACTTGGTGTCAGAATTTGAAAATGGGAGTTTATGACTTTTACCCATTTGGCAGTAAGTGAAAATATAAGATATATGAACATTATCAACAGAAATTTTATTATCATTTAAAACTTGTTTTACAATCTTTACACTTGGATGTCCCAGCTTATAATGCCAAACATCAAATTTCTTACGTTTTATCTCTGTTTGATTTCAGAAACATTACACTCCTTATTTCCAGAATTTCTTGAATTAGCAACATTGAATTTGTAAAGTCTCCTAACTTCTTTACCCTGCAAAAGAATTTATCTAGTTAAACTGTCTCTAACTAAACAATACTTTGGATAAAATTCGAAGTAAACATCATTATTTTGCAAATTGTGATACACTTGTTAAATTTTTTCAAATTAGAAGGACTCTTAATAAATTATGGAGATAGAATTGCCTTTTGCCCTCAATACATGCATATTTAGTATGTGTAATTGTAATAGGCTTACCATTTTCCATATATAAAGAATGTGTACCTTTATACTCCTTGTTGCCAAGATTTAAGTTGCTAAGATTATTAGTCACATGATTGGTTGCCCCTCTCTTGGTACCAATTTTCATCTTGAACATCCTCCATTTTTGTTGATTCTACATTTAAGCTTTCTGAGTGACTTTTTCCATCTGTTATGTGTTGATCATATTGAAATTTGGAGTGTAATTTCTTGAGTTATTATTGCTTTGCTGTGATGGTATATAACTCGCATCAAATCTGAAATAGCACTTGTTTGCACCATGTCCAACTTATCACAAATTTGACATCTAAGTCTACTGTTGCTGTTATTATTGTTCCACCTTCCTCTTCCACTGAATTGCATACCTCCTCTTTGACAATTATTTTCTTGATTTCTTCCATTGATATTTCTTTTTTGGTTCTTTCTTTTGCTGTTGCTAACAAAATTGGAAGAGAATTCTGAAATTGCATGATTCTTTTGTTAAATTCTTCCTCCATGAGAAAGAAGGGTGGAATGAACATATTGGATAGATGGTGTTGTCTCTTTTGATGATATCACTGCCACAAAAGACTCATATTCGTCATCTAGACATCCTAATATACACATAACTTGCTATGTATCAGTGACCTTGTGGCCAACAGAGGCTATCAGATCACAAAGTGTTTTTGATCTTGGTCAAGTACTCTCTCATAGATAAGTTTTCCTCCCTACAACTCTATAGTTGTCTCTTATAGCACATTATTTTAGCTGCAAATTGTGTATTGAATACCTGTTCAATTGTTGACCATATCTCATTAGCACTTTTGCATCCAATTAGTTGTGGCAGCATATTTGCACTAATTGATGATAGTAACCAAGAGCTAATTGAATTGTCTTGTCTCTGATGAATTATATGTTCTTGATTGCTCACAAGCCTTCTTTCTTGATTTGTGATATATTTAGGTGGTGTGGCAAGGGTTCCAAGAACATGGTCTTCAAGTCCATATCCTCTAATTGCACTTTCGATTTGAAGTTTCCAAAGAAGATAGTTTGAATCATCTAATTGTATGTTGATCAACTGGCTTTGATGTTTGATGATGGACTTGATCAAATCTTGAGTGCTATTCTGGGCTGCTGCAAAGTTTCTTGGGGTTGAATTTACCGATGTGTTATTTGAATTATCTTGATTTCCTTATTCCATTATACAAAAGTGATGATTCCATGAAGAAAGAATGATCAGTGGGTTTTAGATTGTAGCAGATGATAGCTATGCAGCCAGAAATTCTCTAAATGATGAAATTTCTCTAACAGAGACTTTCTTGGCAAGGCACAGTAAACGTGACAAGGCAGAATTGATAGAATAGTTGCAGTTCTTGATCGAGAATTAGGTAAAAACAGCTTAAAGCAGTGAATGGATGATGATAATTCTGGAATTCTCAAGTGATTCTAAACGAGCCTAATCTCCAAGTGATGACACTGGATCTGATGGGATTAATGGCAAGGCATTTCTTGCTATTTAGCAAAAGGTGCTCTGATACCAAATTATAATTTTGATGATATAATGATTTTTATTAATGCAGAGGAAAAATGATACAAAATTCACTCCTTCAGTACATATTTTGATCAGTATTTATAATGCAGAGTGATATTGAGATGGGCCGATTATAGCCCAATAACTTGTAACCGTTAGATGAACATATCTGACTCTTTCAACACTATGACTTGATCTTATATACTTGTAATGCCTTACAAGACTTATCTCTTATTGTTAAAGCTGCTAAGTAGTCAATTATGAGTGTTTATGTACCATAAGTCAAATTCTTCTTGTTACATGCATTTATATTATTAAAAGTAAATATTGGGATAGAAACAGATTCTTATTTGTCTCTAAATGCCAGTACTGAAATGAACAAAATGTTATTTAGTTCATTTAATGGCTCAAAACACACTTATTCTGCCATCTTTACTCCTCCATGTTTACTGAAATAGTGTTGAAAGATATGTTGTTTTCTTGTGGACTATAAAACTGATTCAATCTATAGCTGGACAGGAGAGATTCACGACGTTGATAAGCTCTTACTGTAGAGGGGTGCAAGGCATCATTATTGGTATGCAAAGTTAATGTTTGAAGCATATATATTTTATAAACGTTCCTACCATGCATACATACATTTTTCAATGAAAGAGTATAAGCAATGAGTACAAAATATAAGGTCATCACATAAATGATCACAAAAACAGAAAGGATAACAAACAAAATGTGTACATGCTTAAAGTGATACACACACATGTGGATACACACACATACGTGTGTGTGTGTATACACAAATGCTAATCTGCTCAAAGTGATGGCTGGATGAAAATGAAATTGAATAGGCTGATCCATATGAACAAGCGGTAGTGTCCTTGTAGTGTATCTTGGAAGTGCTTTAGATGGTGTGGGAAGAATGCATTGGCTGACTGGTACTGCGACATAACTTGTTGCTACTGAAGCTGGGGTGAAATCTTGTGGAGCAGGAATGTCCAGATAGGCGATGTAAACTGAACTACAGACTAAACTGGTTGACAGGGCCAGTAGCTTGTGCGATGGAGTGAATACGAGGCATATAGACAAACGAGCGCCACCAAAATAGGAACCACCTTGATGGGCATGAGTTGCAGCTTGTAGGGCAGGCTTGTTTAGACAGTAGGTAGCCTAACCATGCAATGCATGTATACTCACATTGTTTTTGGTAAACCAAATAATAATATTGTTGATAGTTGGTTTGCTCATATAAGTATAACTATCGTATTTTTGTCACATGGTTCAAGATGACTTTTGCTGAGCTATCAATTGGACCTATATTGTTATGACACATAGTAGGGTTAATGTAGTTGGTTCATGTTTATTGGTTTGTAAAGTGTAGCCTTTGAGTATCTGTTTCTTTTTTTAGTTTTGGTTTGACATTGAGAGAGTGCTATTGTGTTTATAGGGGAAGTACGCAAGCAAACTTTACCTATTATGAGTAATACATAATTCAGATTGAATTTAACAGATTGCTATATTCCAGCTACAGCAAAACTAATAATATATGCAAGATAGGTGTGGTAGTAGAAGTTTTTCAAATAAAAGATTGACGTTAGTTTGTGAGATATTTGATTAATCATATTTGTAGTTTAACAAATATTGTTGGCATCCAATGTTTTTGGCATCTTCTTATGTGTTGTAAGGAAGAGATTGTTATGTAAGAGTATGTAACATCCCCTCTCTAGAGGCCCAAAACTAAGCGCTACAGATGCTACAGTCATCCATAGTATTAGCTTCCGGTGACTAAATACGGTTATGTAAATGGTATCAATAATATCAGAAGCACTTGAATATGAAAAAAACACTGATTTCAAAACCACAAATTAATTCATTACATTTCCAAATCAAATTGTTTCACATTCACGTCACATAACCTAAATCGTTTCCCAGGCACAAATCAAATATAATCATTACAAATTAGGCCGAGAGCGGTATATGAAGATACCCCCTCGGTTGAGCAGAGTCACATGGTTATATTAGACCTAATACACAACAACACAGTGGAAAATCCATCATCTCTACTATTAATAATAAGAATTCATTGACCTATCATCAACCGTGTCTTTTGGATGTTCCTAAAATACCCTTTTCACTTGCGCGTTTCGTTTTCGTTTCATTTTCCAGCAGCCTAAAAAAGCCCTAATCGTTACCGCCTCCCAGCCTAAACTTCCCTAATCGCCCCAAATTAAACCTCAATATCGCTATCGTCTCAGACCTCAACACTCGAATCTCGAATCTCTACTATTAGTTTTAGCCGCATCTTTCTACGCCGACACTACTGACTACTCCTGCACTCACGCTGAAGTTATTCAAATTGGCTACCTTCGGCTAAACTTATTATGTGAGTTGAACGATCTATCAAATTAGTTCTTCGATTTGTAATTGATGTTTGGTTTAGGATAGATTTGTTTGTTCTGAAAGTTATTTGTTCACTTAGTATTGTACTCTTCTCTATAATCATCGAATTCAAATTTTTGCCGCATCTTCCTCCACCGACGCTGCTGACCACACCTGCACTGACACCAAAGTTACTCAGACTGATGCTTACAGTCTTCCAGAATTCTTCATTTTCTCATTTCCTTTTATTACTATTATACAGTGTGTAATTTATCCCTCTTAAGTCTTACAGTGCTTTCAAGTTTGATAAGATTGGATAAAGAAACCTGAAACAATGAATGAATCTATGTCAATTCAAACTTCAGCTAGGGAAAGGTAATGAATACTGTTTTTTTTAATCCTTTTCTTCGGCTAATCTCAAAATTACTCTGTTTTATTCTTTTGTACATAAATACACTTTAGTATTTGGGTTACTTAGCATCAATAAAAATTGTCATATGTTCTTTTATAAAAAAAATTTACATTTATATTTCGAGCTCAAGTTATTTTATATATGCGTTGCTAATCTGTTTGGTTACTCAGTTAAGCAAATGATTAATCCCATCAGGAATAATGTTTTATTTTGGTTCGAATTGTGGTACAAAATAGTTTTGTTAATTGTATTTGTATGTTACAGTTTACATAATCTCTCAGATTTTTGTTAAGCATAGAGACATGTCTGTTACTCTCCTTATTTGGATTTATTTTTATACATGTCCGTAATGTTACTACTCTGTATAGTGATTTTGTGTACATATTTGACAAGCAAAAACGATTAAAAGAAATTTTGACTATGAGTTAGGCTTATTTCGTTGCCAATTCTACTTGGACAAATATATGTTGTTTGAGTTTTGAGTAAGTAGTTTTGTTTTTGCTTAGTTTGTGTTCCACTAAAATTTTAAATTTTTGTTTGGCTATGTTAGGCACCTTTTACTGGTTAAGGGTCCGTTTGGTTTCATTTTGAATTTTGTGTTTTGCGTTTTCAACATTAATTAAAAAATATAATTCTAATTAGTAGAGGAGACAATGTGATTATTTAAGTAGTGATAACAGATGGGCACAAAAATAGGTATTAGATGTGGTATTAGTCAAAATATCTTGCCAATTTTTTATCCTACGAATGAATGCCTAATTTATGATTTTGATGCAAACAATTGTGTATAGCTTACATTTTTGAATTAAGTACATGCAACATTATTGAGGAAATATGATACCATCTATTTCTAACGGATACATACATATGTGTGCGCGTGTGTATTTGACCTTTTTATGGTATTAATTAGTTGATTCATCCTATAATTTATAAATGGTGAAGTTATAGGTGAACTAGAATCTGTAAAATTTCATCATACCGGTGGTATTTAACTTGAAATGTCATCTAATTCAGTTATTGTGTGCTGCTTACAGTTTTAAATTCATAGTACATGCACAGCTACTGAATTAGCCTGGGTCAACTATGTCCCCAATTGTAAGTTTTCTTCTATTCATGTCAAATTTAAATTATTTAATTGCAATGGGATATCTTTTTATTTTTTGTTTGTTTATATTAATCAATTATGTTTTGATTAATGAATGAAAAATGTAAAGGTGAATGTGGAATGTATGAAATTTCATCAAATCTGTTATTTTCAACTTGAAATGTTTTAAATACATGCTTATCCTAGAGCTGTGGGTTTTTTTAATGTAAATGGGCGATTAGTTCCTCTCATGATCATTCATTGATTCTAATCAGTATTGTTTTAATAATATTGTATGAACGACATGGATTTACCAATTCACAAAGACTAGCACTTACCGACAACTAAGCTCAGCCATCGCTTAGCCGATATCCATCGAACTTCGACTACAGGTACCTAACTGAGTTATACCTGAGTTTGAGAACTGTTTTTGGTAGAATGTTATTTGTGTCAACATTTGAGTTTAGAATGAATCACTCTTTAGATTTGATGTATGAAACTGAATAAATTGTTATTAATTGATGCTTTGCAGCGTTTTGCTATTTGAATTTAATACAAAGATGAATAGATGTTTAATTGAATTAACATTAAATATGTTTGAGATGTTGATGAATGCCTGAATAAATTAGTGTCTATATTGAGTTAGTGTGCTTGAATATGCTTAAACGATGCTTGAAATTATGATGTTTAAATGTTGTTTAAATGGTATTGTTTATGAATCTTAAATGAGACTTGAATAAGATCTGAATGAATTCTTTTGAGCGTTTTAAAATCATGCTGCATAAGTTGAAGAATTGAATGGATTGAAGGCTTTAATGTTTGTGTTTGAATTTAAGGCCTAAAAGAATCAAGGCATTAAACGATGTTGTTTAAATTAAATACCTGAATGAATTCAATGCTTGGAATTCAACGTTGGAATGTCAGTCCATATGAAATTGCATGGACAACAAATATTTAAAATTTTCAGTTTTGTATAATACAAGGAAATAAGAGATCTTCATAAATTTATCCATGATTTGTAATCCAATATAGTTTAATGAGAAAACTTAATCAAGATAAAACTTATTCAAAGCAGTTCTTAAATTTCTTCTTTCAGTTTTGCTGCATATACATTACAATGCTACGCGCTTCCTTATTTGATTTTCCATGTACCTTGAAATGGAATTAAAAGTGAAATTATTTTCCATGTTCCATAGATTAGTTAAAAATGTATCATTTTGAGCAATTTTCCACTAAATTTCAAAGGCATTATACAATTCGAGATTCTACAATTGTGTTTATTTTTTTAATATTAATTTATGCAGACTGCAGTTATTTTCAACATTCAAATAAAATATGTATTTTGGTATTACAGTGACAATTATTTCAATGCATCAACCAAAAAAAATATACTATTATAGATGTACTACTGTAATGTTGGCATTAATGAAAATATGCATTTCAGTTTATGATATTCAAATTTTATTATATTTCAAGTTACCTCTGTCTGCTAGGAACTACGGGATCAAATAGTTGGTATCAGCATTTTAGTGTGGTTCTTTTTCATGCCGCTGCTACTTATTTGTGACGTGACAGTGATGTTTCATCATGTTATATACTCCACTTCATTATATATACACCATTTTTATTTTTACATATGATTATTTCTTTGTACTAACTACATAATTAATAGTTTAATTTAATTAGTTTGGAACGAAAAATACTGTACACGACACAAACTATAATGTAGACAACAAAAACTATAACCTTGCCGAACTTCTGATAAAGGAAAACCATTACTTTGACCGTTTTAGAGTTAGTAAAATGTCATTCCTTTTGGTTTATTAGCTGAAGCACCAAACTAATAATATACCATGATGATATTTGATCAACCTGCTTTGAAAATGTAATAGTGAATAAAATTGCCTAAGTTCACTTTTCATTGGCACAATTGTTGTTTGCTTTATACCTACAAAAAAGGCCAGGCCATGACTTTTATATGGTTCATCAGCTGTTGTGCATGTGCATAATCCACTTTATTTCCTCAACCATCCAAGTTTATTTGAAATTAGATCAGCTTATCGCTTTTATATCCCATTGTAATTGTTTTTCAATAAGCAATACAAACATTTTAATATGAACTTTGCGTATCCTACGATGTACGGTATTTTAATAACAAACAATTAAGAACATACTTACCAACAAACCAAATAATAACATTCCCTTAATTTAAGAGTTCCAAATCATATATAACGGGACTGCTGTTATGTATTTAGTATTAATGCCAACTATTAAATCAGTTGCATACATCTATCTTAGCTTATTCCAATTAATACGGCTATAGAAGTAATTTTACTACTGGTTTGATGGTACACTTTCACCATGACATGTATGATATAGACTTGCACATTATTTCTTATGTATCTTTAAAAGATAGTGTATAGTTATGCTCATTTTTGCAGGCAGCTCCTTTTCTTGCTTTGCTAATAAGATGGGGAACTAGCATTGTCACAAGTCTTGGTGCCTACCCAATGGATACAGTTTGCAGAAGAGTAATGTTAACATCTGTCAAACATGCTCTATCACAATATTCAAACAAATGGCTGTAGAAGGTCTTGAATATTTTTTTAAAGGCGCAAATGCAGTTGCCTTGAGCTTTGTTGTGGCAGTTGCACCGCATCGTCTTTATAGTAAGATGCTTTTGCTGCAGTTTGATATTTACAACCCCTATTTCCAGACATAACTACTCATACATAACAAAAGAACATGTTGATGTATCATAGCGATTTGGCTATGTTTTAGCATCACAAATTTAGCCTTTGTGTTTCCTTTGACTTAATGGAAGTATATGGTTATAACTGCCAATTTACGAGTTATAGAACATATTTAAATCTCTATGTTATGACACACTTATTTTTTTCCTTGAACTCTGTTGTTTCTTTCTATGAATTTTTCGTATCATTTGATTTTGAACGGGCTCTGATCAGCTTCTGCTATTCATTGTGTTATATAGAAATTTCAAATTTTAATGATGAAACTGGAGTGGTTCATAGTTTTATTTAGTTCATTGTGGTCATTTGATTAATACGATATGTTGATGGACAAAATTTTATTTACATTATTCAATTTATAGTTTTATTTACACTATATACGAGATACTGTTTTATTTATACGATCATCGAAACATAAACTTAGGCTTTTATATCTTTTTATATGCTTAGTATCAGTGATATAATAATCTGTAATGCAACTATCTCCTTCAAAGTCAGTTTCGAAACCAGTTATTTGTGTTTGTCTATCTCTTATCATAACAATATCGGTATCATTACCTTGCAATGTGAAATGCTTAGAATTGCAATAAAGTTGCTTAGAATTTCACATTGAGATGCATTTGTCTATCTCTAACCACAAATTTTCTAACATTCACGAAAGTTAAACTCTGGGAGTAACTTTGAATCCTTAAATTGCAATGAATCAATAAGAGCATCTCCTATCCATTTCACAAATACTGTGTCAATAAGCTATAGACAATGTTAATTCAATATTTGCACACATGTCAATGACATTTAAAATTTCTCTCCAATGCAAATGTCAAAAGTGGTCATTTTTTGCCTACGTGTCATTATTCTATCATTTGTAGGAAATTAAAGTAGTTTATATTAATAATTACTTAGGTCTAATACTTCACATTGTGATGTGCAATATCAAAAACTAGACATTACAATTTACAGTGTCATCTTAGAATTATAAATTGCATGGAGAAAGTATTATAAAAGACATTTTCTAATTGCTGATATGATTTGATATTACATCAAAATTAATGCTGGGTTGAAGATGCTCTAATGCATAATTTATATTAAGCATTACGAGATCCAAACTCTTCGTTAGCAAAACAGGTTATAATCAAATATATATTATATTGTGATAAATATTCGATGGTAGGAGTAAGAATTTTAAGTTCCATTTTCTTATGCACAAATCCACAATACATACAACCAATCTTAGTAAATAATTTGAATCCATTATAAAATCTCCAACTTTCTTAGAATGCTAAATGTTAAAAATAATTTGTCTCAAAATATACAATTTATCAAAGAAATCAACAATGGATGGCTCTAATACAACTAAGTATGGATCATTGTACTTTAGGGAGCCTAAATCAAATTAATTGATAAGAAGTAATGAACAAAAGTAAGTCATATGTTGTGCTTACAAACCCGTAAATTTAAGCTTAATCCAATTACTTGAAAATTCCCATGATTCCTTCTATATTTTACCCCACCCTTACTGGCATTAACTGGACGATCAAATCTATAGTTTTTGAAGAAAAATAAAACTTAGGAATATCGTTGAGTCACAGTCACTTAAGGCTAAATGGCTAGCCAAACTTTGAGGTCATAGTCCACAAAAAATAAATCATGTTTATTAAACGAGTGTGAAAGTCTGAGTATAACAATAGCTATGAGCTATTTAGCATAGAAGATACTAAGAGACCAAGCTAAATAACAAAAATTGCAGGCGATATATTTGATTTAATGATAGCTTAATTTTTAATCTATGTAATATAAAGTATAGAATTTTCGCAAGTTGATTTATAATATGTTGGGCAACATATGTATCTGAGTTAACCATGCATGGACTTTAAAAGTTTAACGGCACAATAAAATTATGTACACAAAGATTCATTTAACATAAAATCCAAACACATAGAGAAAGTATTGATAAAATAGTTTGATATAAGCTCATATACAATATAGTTTGACAAAATAATTGGTTTAAACTAAAAGGAGGTCATAGACATTATTGTTAGTTTGTTACAGGTCGGATCTTACCATTCATGCACGCCGAACCAATTCATGAGGCAATGGCTATATTTGAATGTGTTGATAAGGCAAGCGATTATTGCACTAATTTTTTTGTCATTGTTTTTTAATAGCTACGTTATAAAAATATGGCTTAGCGATAAAATACAGGTCCATCTGGACATGCATGCATACTCGTAACATAATAAAAGCAAAAATCCTAAGTAGCTATCCATTGCCTCCTGCATGCCTTCGGTAGCTTATTCGTTAGTCATCCTAAAACCTGGAAAGATCCTTAACCCCTCAGCCTACTTAAATCAATTTTGAGCACCCGAGAGTTTAAGGGGAAAACATAAACTTCGAGTCAGACATAAAGCCTAGTTTGAATAATACTGTACATCCTGATTTAATTATGTTAAGTGAGATCACGCCGCTTAGCGGAACGAGTTTCCTCTCACTAACATCCTTTTAAAACATATCTTTGCAAAACCTTTCATAAAACCATACTAGTCCCCATACTATTAGCTAATGTATAGGGCACGACCCCATACTAGTCCCGTCTGGTTTTCTAAAATCTGAGCCATTTACACTTAAGGATCCCCTCCTAAAATTTTCCTTGAAAACATTTTCAAAATGATTTAAACCTTTAAATCAAACTTAAACAAGGAAAAGTATATAACCTTTATACTTTACTTAAAATCATATCACCATGTCATAAATATATTCTTTGCCAAAAATTTAGTTAATGAAAACATTTAACCATTTGAAAGAATCTCTTTCTAAACTCTTGAAACTATCTCTTTCCAAATCAACATTAAACCTTTTGAAATCATTCCTCAAACCTTTCGTACTCATTTAAAAGCAAACCTTAGGAAAGCCATAAACTTTGGACATCCTTATTTAAAACCACTTTAAAACTTTGCCTTGGAAAAACCTTTGGAAAACCTTCCTTCATAAACCTTTCGAAATAATTTAATAAACCTTTCGGTACAATTCAATAAACAAACCCTTCGAAGGCATAAAACCTTTTAAAACAAACCTTTCGAAGGCATACTGGGTTCAATTCAAAACAATCTGGAAACCTTCTTTTAAACCTTTCGTCTTCCTTAGAAATAACTGTTTGAAAGCTTTGGGTTATACTTTACAAAACAAGGGTAAATCACCTAAGTCAAAAGCTTCCTATCGAAAGCATTGGAGAAACGGCTAGTTTTAAAAACAAGTAAACCTTTCGACCTGGTCGGAAGGTTCAAAACAAAACATTTATATAAAGCAATAGAAACTCTTCGGCTATGTTAGAAGGTTTTAAAACAAAGTAATATTGGTAGCAGCAATAACTTATCGACTTCGTCGGAAGGTTTAAAATCTTTCTTTTAAATAATTTCACTTGGTCAAAATCAACCAAGTCGAAAGCTCTAATTTGAAAGCAAAGCAGGCGAAAGCTTTTAATTTATAAAACAAATATATTCCAACCATTTTGGCCATCAACCTTTCGACTTAGAACCTTTCAGCTATATTCAATTCATTACGTACCGAAATATTTGATACCTTATGCATTGAACTTTGACCTTGTTGAGAGCTAACCTTTAGACTATGATGAAGGGTCTGGGTTGGAAGGTATATTGCCGTATAGGCTGAGACATGGAAAAAGTGTGATTTTTGTTTTTAACTTAAAAAGGAAACATTTCAACCAACCTACCTTTGTTTGTCAAATTTTCATTGGTTAATAAAATACATTTCAGAAATGTGCTACTACTATTACTTAAATTAAAAAATAATTTTATTTTACAAAATGCCCCTTCTCCTTTATTAAATATATAAAACATTTAAGTCTTATACCTTAAATAATTTTATATATTCATCAAATGACTTAGGAAAAATATAAAAATCCTAGAAAATATATTTTAATATATTGCCTAACATATTAAAATTTCAAATCAAAATAATTATTATTTTAGCCAAAAATAATTTATAACCCAATAAAAAATTTCCTTCACTAGAAAATTAATATAAAATCCATAATAAATCGGGAAAATATGAAAATCAATACCCATCTCTAAAATATCATTTCTGATCTATATCTAAATTTTCAAGGCATTCGGATGTCATTAAATAGGATTTTCATGCCAAACATATCATAAAAACAAGTATGAACATGTATAATAGCACTAACAACATATATATATATATATATGTATATATATATATCTTTAAACATCAAACATGACATAAATATAGCAAAAACATTTCGGTTCTAGTCATAAAACCAAAAACTAAAAGAATTAGGGATGTAGTAATTATTCACCTTAGCTTTGAGATTATAGATGAGAGATTTGGTTGTTGAATTAGTTGATTACTTCTCTTCACTTGAATCCTAGATTTAGTTCTTCTCTTGAGAATAGAAAATGGTGGACGGCCTTAGTAATTTATTTGAATGCAAATGAGAATGAACGTGATTTGCCCATCTCCTAAGGATTTAGGGTATAAGGTTTTACTGTTTCCCATATTTCCCTTCTCATATCCTCACACATTATATAGTGTTATTTCATTTTAGTTAACCCACTTAACATGGCACGGCTACTTTTAACTAATCAAATCTCAACCTATCAATCTTCACATTATTTAATTTTTATTTAACTAATATTCTAAATAATGTTATAAAAATATGGGGTGTTACAGACTCCCCACCTTAAAGAATTTCATCCTCGAAATTACGATAAGGTACACATCAAAACAATCAAAGGTAGAACATACCATCAAATAAATCAGGGTAAGAGCCTCTAATTCTGCTCTCCACTTCCGAAGTACAGTCTCTAGCATCATCACTCCACTGAACCTTTACTACCTTGACTGTCTTGTTCCTCAATTTCTTCTCATCTCTAGCCACAATCTGAATTGGCTTTCTGATGCAGCAGCATACCTGGTTCGCGAAACAGACCATTACTCTGCTTTAGATCGTGAACGACTTAACCATACCCACGACCTAACGGTCCACGACCTATCCCTAATTCGCGAACAATCTCCACGACCTAATTCCTCCGACCTATATCCACCATACAAGTTCTCTGACCTATCTCCACCATATAACGACCTACCGAAGCTCAGCGACCTAACTCCACCATGACCTAACTGCCGCGACCTAAATTCCACCTCATTTCCATCACGCAACCTAAACTCCTACCAAACCCCACGACCTAACACTCCACGACATAATCCCTACGACATAACATCACCGCGACCTACTATTTCCTACGACCTAACATCCCCCGACCTAAACCAAAGCTACGACTTAAACTTCCCCGACTTAAACCTCTCCAGTAACTCGTCCCTTCTCTAGCCCTAAATCGCGAAGCATTGAAGTCGATGGTCTTCTTTAAGTCGAAATTCTTTGAGTCGCTGAGGAAAACTCAGAAGAACGAGAACGACCTAGCTAAGTCGCGAAACTCGTCGCTGCCGTACTTTGATAAGTCGCGAGATAATTTGTTAAGTCGTGAGACTTATAAGTCGGATGTCGACTGTTACTTTAGGTCGTTAAACACTATTGTTAAGTCGGTACTATGCTTTCTTATGTCGTCTGTATAAAGTGTTGTTGAGTCGTTTGTACTGTTAGCTCGTATTTCGTTAAGTGTTGTAATATTTCTTTGTTTTTAAGTCGCAAATATTAGGTCGTTCAAGACCTATGAGTTATGTTGTATGCCTATAAATAGGCGAGTTATGTCATTTGTAAAGGTTGTTGATTTTGAAATAAAATTTCCTTTGTTAGCTTTGTGCTTTCATCCAATTGGTAGTCGAGTGTGATCTCCTATCTCCACCTTCGACATTCGAGTGCACTCGAATCTTCGATCGTTGAAGCCAATTCGCGGAATCAAGTGCGCTTGATCAACGCTCGAAGAATTGTAGATCTCTCTTCACGGTATCGTGCGCGATCAACGTGTCAGAGATAGCTAGAATTCGGTATCTTCGGATCAACGAATTTGGGCATTTCAGTATTTCTCAAATCACTGATTGCTACGTTCATCGATCTACTTTGTTTTGTCTAATCCGCTGCGTCATTTGGTATCAGAGCTAGAACGCAAGGAGTTTGCGTAGATTTTTGGAGTTGTGCGAGATTTACATCATTTGGAGAATTGGGTTCTCGAGATTTTGAAGATATTTGTTCGTTTGATCGAAGTGAAGTTTTGTTGGAGTTTGTTGTAGAGTAATCATGCCGCCGAGACGAGCTCAACGTCATCGTAATATTAATGCTTTGTACGGAAGAGAAGAGGCCGATGAAATGGAGCAACGAATCAACGAGAATTTCAATGAGAAGCTTAATGAAGGGATTGGTCGATTAGAGAGGATGATGTTGGAGATGAGTCAAAATCAGAGAAGAGTTTCACCTGAATCGAGCCATGGGAGAAGTAGAGTTTTACCACATTCCAATCGGGAGAGAAGTGTTGATAGTGATCATAGAAGTGTGGATCGAGATTGTGATAGAAATGTTGATGATCGAAGTCGTGATAGAAATGTGAATGATCGTAATCAGAGGAATGTAGATCGAAGGGATGTTGGTGGAAGAAATGGTGGTAGTAGAGATGTTGGTGGTCAGGATCGACATCGATATACATCGGATTGTGAAGAAGAGTATGATGGTGGTAGTGTTCATGGACGAGGACGTGGACAAGGAAGAAATCAGTCGGAATACGATCACAAGTGGGAATCTGGGATGAAGACTGAAATTCCAGAATTCAAAGGTGGTATGCAAGCTGAGGAGTTTTTGGACTGGTTGTCTAATGTTGAAGAAATTTTTGACTTCAAGGAAGTTCCAGAACATCGTAGAGTGAAGTTGGTTGCTACAAGGTTGAAGGGTAGAGCTTTGGCATGGTGGCAGCAAACCAAACTTACACGTGAACGGATGGGGAAGTCAAAGGTTGAATCATGGGAAAAGATGAGGAAAATGAAGAAAGCCACATTCTTACCTTATAATTATCAATCGCTTATGTATCAGAGGCTACAAAACTTGAGGCAAGGAACGAAGTCTGTTAATGACTATGCTGATGAATTTTATCAACTGATTGCAAGGAACGATATCATGGAGACAGAGGAACAATTAACAGCTAGATTTGTTGGAGGATTGCGTATGAAGATTCAAGACATGGTAAATATGTTTGATCCCAGATCTATAGCGGAAGCACACCAGAAAGCGTTAGCTTGGGAGAAACAGGGACGACGAGGTGGTGGTGTGTTTACTAATTCCAACAATCAAGTGAAGGGTGTCAGTGGAAGTCCTAATGTTCCTAAGTCTGTCAATAAGCTAATGGTGAAGGAGGTTGAGAAGGCGAAGGTTAACAATGGTTTCAAGTGTTATAATTGCCAAGAAATGGGCCACAAGAGTAATAAATGTCCAAAGCCGAAGAAGAGAGCTATGATAGCGGAGGTTGAGGATGAGGATGAAGAAGCTGAATGTTCCAATTCACCACCTGATGAGGAGGAAGAAGAAGTGACGGGAGACGAAGGTTATAATCTAATGATGAGGAGGTCCTGTTTAACACCAAAGCTAGAGGAGGATTGTAGTTGGTTGAGGAGCAATATTTTTCAGTCGACATGTACTATTTTGGGGAAAGTTTGCAAGTTTGTTATTGATGCTGGAAGTTGTGACAATATTATCTCTACAGAAGCGGTGAAGAAGTTAGAATTAAAAACTGAGAAACATCCTAAACCGTACAAGTTAGCATGGTTGAGGAAGGGTGGTGAGGTGAAAGTTGGACGAAGGGCTTGTGTTAAATTTTCGATTGGGAAGAAATACAAAGATGAAATTTGGTGCGATGTTGTAGATATGGATGTCTGTCATTTGTTGCTGGGAGGCCGTGGCAATATGATAGGGCGGTGCAACATGATGGGCGAAACAACAGTTATAGTTTCATGTTTGAAGGTACTAAAATCACTTTGGTTCCTAAGAAGCGACAACAAGAAGAAAACAAACTGGAGGAGATTGAAGAGCTGAAAACTTTATTATCTTTGAAGGAGTTTGTTAAGGAGGTTGAGGAAGAGCCGGAAGTATTCTTGTTAATTGGGCGTGAGAGCAGTGAAGAGGTGGAAATTCTAGAAGAAGTGAAACCAGTATTGAAAGAATTTGAGGATGTATTTCCAGAGGAGTTACCAAAGGAATTACCACCACTGAGAGATATTCAACATCAAATTGATCTTGTTCCGGGAGCAATGTTGCCACATAGACCACATTATCGAATGAGTCCGAAGGAACATGAAGAATTGAGGAGGCAAGTGGAAGAATTGCTTGAACAGGGGCGTGTGCAGGAAAGCTTGAGTCCGTGTGCTGTGCCATCTTTGTTAGTACCGAAGAAGGACGGGACGTGGAGAATGTGCACTGACAGTCGAGCATTGAATAAGATTACTGTGAGATATAGATTTCCAATGCCGAGGTTGGATGACTTGCTAGATCAATTGAGCGGAGCTACTATCTTTTCGAAGATTGATTTGAAGAGCGGATATCATCAAATTCATATCAGGCCAGGTGATGAGTGGAAGACTGCTTTTAAAACCAGGGAGGGTCTATATGAATGGTTGGTAATGCCATTTGGCTTATCAAATGCGCCAAGTACATTTATGCGGGTGATGAATCATATTTTTAGACCATTCATTGGGAAGTTTGTGGTGGTGTATTTCGATGATATTCTGATATATAGTGGAAGTCCAGAGGAACATTTGAATCATCTGAGAGAAGTGCTGATGGTACTGCGACAAGAACAATTTTATGCTGCAACGAAGAAATGCGTTTTCATGACGCATAATGTTTTATTTCTGGGGTATGTTGTATCAAAGGAAGGGATACAGGTGGATCGGAGTAAAGTAGAGGCAATTAGAGATTGGCCACAGCCCAAGACGATAACAGAGGTTCGGAGTTTTCATGGGTTGGCTTCATTTTATAGAAGATTTATTCCACACTTTAGTAGTGTGATGGCGCCTGTTACAGATTGTATGAAGGGTAAACAGTTTTCATGGTCAGAGGAAGCAGGAGATGCTTTTGGGAAGATCAAGGAGTTGCTGACATCTGCACCAATTCTAGTATTACCAAATTTTCATTTGTTGTTTGAGCTACACACCGATGCGTCAAAGGTTTGGATTGGAGGAGTGTTGAGTCAGAGGGGACGTCCGATAGCATATTTCAGTGAGAAGTTATCAGGAGCGAAGATGAGATAAAGTACATATGATGTGGAATTTTATGTTGTTGTGCAAGCTATAAAACACTGGAGACACTATCTATTTCAGAAAGAGTTTGTTCTTTAAACTGATCATGAGGCGTTGAAGCATTTACAAGGGCAAGACAAGATTTCAGTAAGACATGCATCGTGGATTGCGTCCTGCAACAGTTTACTTTTGTTGTTAAACACAAGTCAGGAGTGACGAATCGTGTGGCTGATGCTTTGAGTAGAAGAAACCATTTGTTGACTACAATGAAAGTTGTAGTGACCGGGTTTGATGTGTTACCAGAGTTATTTGTTGATGATCCTTACTTTGCAAAGTTTGTTGATAAAGTCAAGAAGGGAGAGACGGATGAGTTTATGATGATAGATGGTTTTCTGTTCAAAGGAAATCGATTATGCATACCTGATTGTAGTTTGAGAATGAAGATTGTAAAGGAGCTACATGAAGAAGGCCATGTGGGAAGAGACCGTACATTACAGTTGATTTCCCAATCTTACTTTTGGCCATCGATGAGAAAAGAGGTTGAGAGATTTGTGGAACGATGTCATATCTGTCAAGTGTCGAAGGGAACCGCTACAAACGCAGGATTATATATGCCGTTACCTGTGCCTACTAAACCGTGGGTGGATGTGAGCATGGATTTTGTTTTGGGTTTGCCTAGAACTCAAAGGGGAAATGATTCTATATTCGTTGTGGTGGACAGGTTTTCTAAAATGGCACATTTCATCGCATGTAAGAAGACGGCGGATGCTGTTCATATGGCTCAGTTATTTTTCAAAGAAATCTATCGACTTCATGGATTGCCAGAATCTATTGTGTCGGATAGGGATACTCGTTTCCTGAGTCATTTTTGGCTAAGTTTGTGGAAGATGGTCGGAACGAAGCTGAATTTTAGTAGCGCTTACCATCCGCAAACAGATGGGCAAACGGAAGTGGTAAATAGATCGTTGGGAAACTTGTTGCGATGTCTTGTACAAGACAATTTGAAGAGTTGGGACTTAAAGTTGTGTCAGGCAGAGTTTGCTCATAATCATGCTGTTAACCGAAGCACTGGTTACAGTCCATTTCAAGTTGTATATTCAAGCTTGCCAAAGGGGCCGTTGGATCTAACGGTAGTACCACAACCGAAAAGAGTGATTAAACGGGCGTCAGATTTTGTTGATGAGTTGAAGATTGTCACAGAATCGTTCAGGAACGATTGGGGAAGACAAATGAGAAGTATAAACAACTAGCAGATAAGAAGCGAAGAAGTGTGGACTTCAAAGAAGGTGATTTTGTGTACGCGGTGTTGACGAAAGATCGTTTTCCAGTTGGAACGTACAACAAGTTGAAGGCTCGAAAGATTGGTCCAGTTGAAATCTTGAAGAAGAACAATGATAATGCATATCGGTTGAAGTTGCCAGATCATATTCATACTGCAGACGTTTTCAACGTTAAACATTTGATTCCGTACCATGGGGATGATCTTGATAGGGTAGAGAGAGGTACAAATTCGTGGTCGAATTTTTGTCAACAAGGGGAGGATGATGCAGCAACATACCTGGTTCGCGAAACAGACCATTACTCTGCTTTAGATCGTGAACGACTTAACCACACCCACGACCTAACGGTCCACGACCTATCCCTAATTCACGAACAATCTCCACGACCTAATTCCTCCGACCTATATCCACCATACAAGTTCTCCGACCTATCTCCACCATATAACGACCTACCGAAGCTCAGCGACCTAACTCCACCATGACCTAACTGCCGCGACCTAAATTCCACCTCGTTTCCATCACGCGACCTAAACTCCTACCAAACCCCACGACCTAACACTCCACGACATAATCCCTACGACATAACATCACCGCGACCTACTATTTCCTACGACCTAACATCCCCCGACCTAAACCAAAGCTACGACTTAAACTTCCCCGACTTAAACCTCTCCAGTAACTCGTCCCTTCTCTAGCCCTAAATCGCGAAGCATTGAAGTCGATGGTCTTCTTTAAGTCGAAATTCTTTGAGTCGTTGAGGAAAACTCAGAAGAACGAGAACGACCTAGCTAAGTCGCGAAACTCGTCGCTGCCGTACTTTGATAAGTCGCGAGATAATTTGTTAAGTCGTGAGACTTATAAGTCGGATGTCGACTGTTACTATAGGTCATTAAACACTATTGTTAAGTCGGTACTATGCTTTCTTATGTCGTTTGTATAAAGTGTTGTTGAGTCGTTTGTACTGTTAGCTCGTATTTCGTTAAGTGTTGTAATATTTCTTTGTTTTTAAGTCGCAAATATTAGGTTGTTCAAGACCTATGAGTTGTGTTGTAAGTGTTGTGTTGTATGCCTATAAATAGGCGAGTTATGTCATTTGTAAAGGTTGTTGATTTTGAAATAAAATTTCCTTTGTTAGCTTTGTGCTTTCATCCAATTGGTAGTCGAGTGTGATCTCCTATCTCCACCTTCGACATTCGAGTGCGCTCGAATCTTTGATCATTGAAGCCAATTCACGGAATCAAGTGCGCTTGATCAACGCTCGAAGAATTGTAGATCTCTCTTCACGGTATCATGCGCGATCAACGTGTCAGAGATAGCTAGAATTCAGTATCTTCGGATCAACGAATTTGGGCATTTCAGTATTTATCAAATCACTAATTGCTACGTTCATCGATCTACTTTGTTTTGTCTAATCCGCTGCGTCACTTTCTAACTATAGTCAAATCCGGTTCTACTACTAAGTCTTCTAACACTACAGGTGCTATGGTACTCTCCGGGTCTTTAACACATTTCCTAAGATGAGAAACATGAAAATCATCATGGACTCCAGCCAAACTACTCGGTAACTCTACTCTATAAGCGAGTTTCCCGATCCTCTCAATAACACTAAAAGGTCCAATGGATCTAGGTGCTAACTTTCCTGACTTTCCAAATCTAATCACACTCTTCATCGGCGAAACCTTAATGAAGACATACTCTCCGATAGAAAATTCCAAATCCTTCCTTCTTCTATCGGCATAACGTTTTCTGCCTAGATTAAGCCGCCTTCATCCTAGCTCGAATCAACTCAATCTTCTCTGCAGCTTCCTTCACTAAATCCAGACCTAGAACCAACTTATCCCCGGTCTCTAACCAACATATGGGAGACTTGCAAAGTCTTCCAGACAATGCTTCAAACGGTGCTATCCCAATACTAGTCTGATAACTATTATTATACGAGAACTCGACTAGATGAAGATGGTCCTCCCATGATTCCCCGAAATCCAATACACAAGCTCTTAACAAATCTTCCAAAATTTTTTTAACTCTTTCTATTTGCCCATCAGTCTATGGATGGTAAGCGGTACTCATGTTGAGCTTGGTTCCTAATGCTTTTTATAGAATTTTCCAGAACTCACTAGTAAATAAAGAATCTCTATCACCAACAATATTACTAGGAATCCCGTGTAGGCTAACGACATTCTTCATAAACAGATTCTCCAAATTAGGTGTCGTCCTAGTTGATTTTACCGGAATAAAATGGGCACTCTTGGTCAATCTATCCACTATGACCCATACACTTTCATTTCCTCTTCTAGATCTTGGCAACCCATCAATAAAATCCATAGAAATTGAATCCCATTTCCATAATGGAACTTATAACGGTTGAAGCAACCCACTTGGCTTCTGGTGTTCATCCTTTGCTTGTTGGCAATTCAAGCACTGCTTAACACACAATCCAACGTCCCATGTCATACCTTCCAAGAAGAAACTTCTCTTCATATCCTAGTACATCTTCGTTCCTCTTGGATGGATAGTGAACTTCGAACGATGGCACTCATCCAAAACTTCCTTCCTCATGTCTCCTATATTCGGAACACATAACCTTCCTTTCTTTCTCAACCACCCATTTTGGTCAAGATTGACAACCTTTAGGTCATCGCTCTCCGTTCCTTCCCTAAACCTTCTGATCCGCTCAGCCAATACTAGATCCTCCTCTTACTTAGAAGCTATCTTCTCAATCATTACCGGTTGGACTTCTAAACAAAACAATACAACACTTTCTGCACTTGAACCTACCTCAGATCTAAACCGCACACTACAAGCTGATAATGCTTCTAAGTCTTTTCACTAAGTAATCATAGCCAATACTATATTCTGTTGTTTCTGACTGAGTGCATCCGCTACCTTGTTTCCTTTTCCGGGTGTGTACTCAATTCCAAAATCATAGGCAGCAATAAACTCTAACCATCTCTGCTGTCTCATTTTCAGCTCCTTTTGAGAGAACAAGTACTTCAATGACTTATGATCAGTATAAAACTCAAACCGCTCTCCCAAAAGATAATGCCTCCACACCTTCAAAGCAAATATAATGGCAGCTAACTCCAAATCATGCGTAGGATATCCAACCTCATGTGGTTTGAGCTGTCTAGAAGCATAAGCAATTACTATACCTCTTTGCATCAACATAGCTCCTAACCCAATTCCACACGCATCTTTATACATAACTAAATCTTGATTCTCCTCCGGAACCACTAACACCGGTGCATGGGTAAATAAGTGTTTCAAGCTCTGGAATGCTTCCTCACACTTATCAGTCCATATGAACTTCATCTCTTTTTGCGTAATATTAGTCATCGGTGCAGCTATCCGTGAAAAATCTTTTGTAAATCTCCGGTAGTACCCAGCCAATCCAAGAAAACTCTTTATCTCGGTCACCATCTCAGGTCTCTTCCAATTATTCATCGCTTCAATCTTTGTCGGATCTACAGACAACCCATTCTCTGAGACGACATGACCAGGAACTTCACTTCTTTCTTCCAAAAATGACACTTCGAAAACTTGGCCTTCAACTGATACTCTCTCAACGTCTCAAGTACGACTCTAAGATGGACTTCATGCTCCTTCTCATCCTTAGAGTATATCAAAATGTCATCTATGAAAACCAACACAAATCTATCCAAGTGCTCTCGAAAAATTCTATTCATCAGATCCACAAAGAATGCCGGCGCATTAGTTAATCCGAACAACATAACTAACCATTCGTACAATCCATATCTCGTCTTAAACAATGTCAAAGGTATGCTATCCTGTACCACCCTAAGCTGATGAAATCCCATTGCCAAACCCAGCTGAGAAAATACCTTTGCTCCACTTAACTGATCGAAAAAATCATCTATTCTCGGCAATGGATTTCGGTTCTTTATCGTCTTCTCATTCAATTTTCGATAATCGATACATAGCCTTAACGATCCGTTCGAATTCTTAGCAAATACAACAGCAGTTCCCTATGGTGAACTACTCGGTCTAATAAAACTCTTGCCTTCTAAATCCACCAGTTGCACCTTCAATTCTTTTATCTCTGTAGGTGTCATCCTGCTTGGCAGTCTACTCACTGGTTCAGATCCAAGCACCAAATCAATCTAAAACTCAATAGCTCGTTTTGGTGGCAGTCCAACGACTGGCTCAAACACATCAGTACATTTTCTAACTACAAAGACTCGATGCTGTGAGAAATGCGGATTAAGGATCTTAAGGCTAGAATTAACACTAGAGGGTGGTGAATAGTGTTTTAAGAAATTTGTTAATCTTTTTGAGTTTATCTTACTTTGTTAACAATGTATACACTAATCAGACACAGATATGAACACATAATCAAAAACAAATGCAAATATAAAGTAAAAGCAGTAAAGGAAAGAACATACTAGATTTTATACTGGTTCGGAGTTACCCTACATCCAGTCCCGTACAACTAAGTACGGATTTCCTTTCAAAAGCAATTCAACAATTACAACCCTCGATTTCAAGGCTACGAGGTACACCCTCCAAAATAACAATCCTCTGGGTATTGATACTTGATTTCCGGGGCAACAAGTTCACCCAATTGATTTCCAAGGCTACAATCACACCTTTTCTCGCTTGATTGATTTCCAAGGCTACAATCACACCTTTTCTCGCTAATATATTACAAAGAAGTCTATAACTCTGAATAGCACTGAGAACCTTGTAGAGATAGTGATGTAGAATCAAACTAGAAGTAATCGGGTATGATTCGATGTTGATTTCGGTAGAGTAATGGTATGATTTTGTAATAAGAAATGTGAAAGATGAAGAGGAGTGAAAACCAGAAAAAAGTGATTCAAAATTCGTTGAAACTGACCCCTATTTATAGAAAACCAACAGCCATGACCATTCATGAAGAGTTATGGCGAATAGACACTTCTTTTGAATTTTGAATTTGAACTTCAACTGTCACTATGTCGACATACTACCTAGGGGCATGTCGACATCCCTCAGCCAAAAATGATATTTTGAATTTCTATAAAAACAATATTTATCTTATATAAAAACTATTTAAAACTTTATAAATATACTTGAATATAGTTGAAATTCATAAGTAAATATAAAGAACAATATATACATAATTTAACTATAATTTTATATTTAAATCTAAGTATAAATATTAAAAGTTAAATATATTATTTGAAAAGACATTTAAAATCAAGAGTATTTTGACTTTGAAATTAAAGATGTTTTGAGGCTAAAATTATTTAAAATCAGGATAGAGAGTTTTGAATCTTTTAAAAGGAAAGTTTTGAAATCATTTTGAAAACAAGATAATTTTGTAAAATCATTTGAATTAAAATTAGTGGATACAAAACAATGTCCCACTAGATTTTCGTAGGTTCCATCCTACTTAGGGTTCCATCCCTTTAACGGGCTCGAAGTGGATTTCATTCCACGAATATTTTGGATATTAAGATGCCAGTGCTTTTCTACGAGTTTTAACAAATATTCCTAATAAAACAAACTTAACCTTGAACTCTTGATAATCTTGATAATCTTGATACTCATGAGTCTTCTATCTCTATATCTTGAATCTCTATACTGTACAGTCTTCATTCTTGATACCTGCATGGTTAGATCCTGCAAATACATATATATCTAAACTTGTAATGTTAGTATTTATATTTTATAATCTATTCTAAGGTTGTTGTCATCAAAACCATCATCTCATGGACTAACAGATGCAACTCATCCTCCAACTCCGTAACACCCAATAAAGCATTCACTTCGTAACTAGGGTTCTCTACGGTATAAACTATCCGATCACTACAATCCGGATGACTAAGTGATATTTTCCTATCTTGGCAAAATATCCTAGCATCATATCTACTCAACCAATCCATCCTAAGGATAATCCAAAATCCCACAAAGACAAACACATGCAAACAACAATCAAAGGTATGGCCTAGCAAATCAAATTCTAAATGGTCACACCTCATCCTAAGTATTGCATAACCTCCTATTGGATTTGCAACCCTTAAGAAAGTAACTAAGGAAGATGATTCTAGGTTAAGCCTATCTACCAGACATCGATTAATAAAAGAATGGGATGCCCCAGTATCAAATAGAACGCTAACAGACATACAGTGGATCTGCAATGAGCCTCCTAAAACAGCCTTCCCCTTTTCTTGCACAACTGGCCTTACGATTGTGGGCTCCAATGCATAAACTCACCCCTTTCCTTCCCTTGCAGGCTCTGGGCACTTATTCTTGTAATGACCCACTTGATCACAATTAAAGCATCTAACATTCTTCTTTCCATTGGCCTCTTTTCCTTTTCCCTTACCGGATCGACACTCATTTGCATAGTGTCCCTTTTTGCCGCACTTGTAGCAAACCACATCAACCTTACTTTTCTTTTGTGCTACTTCTTTCTAAGTAGTCATTTTCTGGAAAAATTTCCTCTTCACTTGTCCCGCCTGGGCCCCTTTCACCTTCTTCCTCAAGCAAGCCAATGCCTCTTCCTACCTTAATGCCATTACAAAAACTACATCACTGGGGTCTCTCAAGTGTGGCAAAGTAGCACTTATCAATTCTGGCCTCAATCCACCGATATACTTTTCATTCCTATCGATCATAGTGTCTACCAACGCATACCCATATCGGGCCAATTCCTCAAACTTCCTTGTATACTCCAACACGGACATGTATCCCTGCTACAATTCTACAAGCTTCCTCACTAATGCCACCTGCGCCATCATGAACATAAATCTCTTCGAAAATCTTCTCCTAAATTCCTCTTAAGTTATGGTCTCCTCATCAACTCCAGCAGTGACGGTGTTCCACCAAAATAGTGCAACTCCCTACAGCTGCCTCGAAGCCAACCTTCTCTTCTGCAGATCATTTAATCCAAAATCAGCAAAGATTCTTTCACAATACAGTAGCCAGTTTTCCACCTTGATTACGTCTTCGGTACCAATATACGGCTTCCCTTCGAGCCTGATGTAATCCCTATTAAAGTTGGCATACAGATTGACCACAAGAACTTCTGAAGCTCCAACCCCAGCAGTGTTACCTCCGACAACCCCGGCTGCTATTTCAGCTTGCATCATGTTCACAAAGAACTGATACATTGCTCCCATATCTACTTGGGAAACTCCTACACCAGCAGTTTCAGCTTGTGCCTAACCAGGACCTCTCCTTGTGCTTGGTTGGGCATTTCCATTGGTGGTGCTGCTATCTCCTCTGATATTTACTCTACTTCTTCTTCCCTCCATATCAGTATTCAAGCCCTGTGGGATACAAATGAATAGCCAAACTAAGATACGAGTCTATAGATATAGCGTATACTTATATATATATAACAATACAAGTACGTTATTATAGCGTTATCCCATACCCCGATCTTAACTCTAATTCCTAAGGATCATGTTTTCAAAAATCATTTTTAGTTAAAGTATTTCGTAAACTATGCTCTGATACCAAGCTGTAACATCCCCTATCTAAAGGCCCAAAACTAAGTGCTACAGATGCTGCAGTCATCCATAGTATTAGCTTTCGGCGACTAAATACTGTTATGCTAATGGTATCAATAATATCAGAAGCACTTGAATATGAAACAAATACAGATTTCAAAACCACAAATTAATTCATTACGTTTTCAAATCAAATTGTTTCACAATCACGTCACATAACCTAAATCGTTTCCCAGGCACAGATTAAATATAATCATTACAAATTACGCCGAGAGCGGTATATGAAGATACCCCCTTGGTTGATCAGAGTCACATGGTCATATTAGACCTAATACACAACAACACAGTAGAAAATCCATCATAACATAATAAAAGAAGTAAATCCTAAGTAGCTATTTGTTGCCTCCTGCATGCCTCCGGTAGCTTATTCGTCAACCATTCTAAAACCTTAAAAGATCCTTAACCCCTCAGCCTACTCAAATCAATATTGAGCACCCGAGAGTTTAAGGGGAAAACATAAGCTTCGAGTTAGACATAAAGCCTAGTGTGAATAATACTGTACATCCTGATTTAATTAAGTTAAGTGAGACCACGCCGCTTAGCGGAATGGTTTTCCTCTCACTAACATCCTTTTAAAACATATCTTTGCAAAACCTTTCATAAAACCATATACTACGCTCCTACATCCACAATGGTTAAATACTGTAAAGTAAACACTATATAAACATATATATATATATATCAGGTAATAATAAACTATCTATTCAAACACATAAGTTTTGTTTGGCTAACTTTTAACCTTTGGCTAACTCGGGCCTACCAGACAATATAATCAAAATTTACCTAACACCTGTTAATATTCATCTTATGGATTTTCTATCCTTAACTATCTATTAAACATTTCCCATCAGGATGGTCTATCCTAAACTATCTATTAAATATCTCACTTCTGGACGGTCTGCCACTAACTTAATCATCCCCTAGGTCTTCCTGATTCTAATGTTCGGGCTCACCAATAACGTATCTGTATACAAACATATATTCCTTTCGATGTGTAACCATAATTTTAGTCCACCTGTGACAAAGCCCTACACATTGGAATTTTAGACAATAATTAGCTGGGGCTATTAGCTAATGTATACAAACATATAATCTTTATACTTTACTAAAAATCATATCACCATGTCATATATATATTCTTTGCCAAAAATTTAAATGATGAAAACATTTAACCATTTGAAAGAATCTATTTCTAAACTCTTGAAACCATCTCTTTCCAAATAAACATTAAACCTTTCGAAATCATCCCTCAAACCTATCGAACTCATTTAAAAGCAAACCTTATGAAAGCCATAAACTTTGGACATCTTTCTTTAAAACCACTTTAAAACCACTTTAAAACATTGCCTTGGAAAAACATTTGGAAAACCGTCCTTCATAAACCTTTCGAAATCATCTAATAAACCTTTCGGTACCATTCAATAAACAAACTCTTCGAAGGCATAAAACCTATTAAAACACAAACCTTTCGAAGGCATATTGGGTTCAATTCAAAACAATATGGAAACCTTCTTTTAAAACCTTTCGTCTTCCTTGGAAACAACCTTTCGAAAGCTTTGGGTTATACTTTACAAAATAAGGGTAAATCACCTAAGTCGAAAACTTCCTTTCGAAAGCATTGGAGAAACAGCTAGTTTTAAAAATAAGTAAACCTTTCGACCTGGTCGGAAGGTTCAAAATAAAACATTTATATAAAGCGGTAGAAAACCTTCGGTTATGTCGGAGGTTTCAAAACAATGTAATAATGGAAGCAGCAATAACCTATCAACTACGTCGGAAGGTTTCAAATCTTTCTTTTAAATAATTTGACCTGGTCGAAAGCAACCAAGTCGAAAGCTCTAATTTGAAAGCAAAGCAGGCGAAAGCTTTTAATTTATAAAACAAATATATTCCAACCATTTTGGCCATCAACCTTTCGACTTAGAACCTTTTGGCTATATTCAATTCATTACGTACCAAAATATTTGATACCTTATGCATTGAACTTTGACCTTGTTGAGAGCTAACCTTTTGACTGTGACGAAAGGTCTGGGTCGGAAGGTATATTGCTGTGTAGGCTGAAACATGGAAAAAGTGTGATTTTTGTTTTTAACTTAAAAGGGAACTTTTCAACCAACCTGCCTTTTTTGTCAAATTTTCATTGGTTAATAAATACATTTCAGAAATGTGCCACTGCTATTACTTAAATTAAATAATAATTTTATTTTACAAAATGCCCCTTCTCCTTTATTAAATATATAAAATATTTAAGTCTCATATCTTAAACAATTTTATATTTTCATCAAATGAATTAGGAAAAATCTAGAAAATTCCAGAAAATCTATTTTAATATATTGCCTGACATATTAAAAATTTCAAATCCAAATAATTATTATTTTATCCGAAAATAATTTATAACCCAATAAACAATTTCCTTCACTAGAAAATTAATATAAAATCCATAATAAATCGAAAAATTATAAAAATCATAACCCATCTCTAAAATATCATTTTTGATCTATATTTAAATTTTTAAGGCATTCGGATGTCATTAAATAGGGTTTTCATGCCAAACATATCATAAAAACAAGTATGAACATGTATAATTTCACCAACTATATATATATATATATATGTATGTATGTATATGTATGTATCTTTAAACATCAAACATGGCATAAATGTAGCAAAAACTTTTCGATCTAGTCATAAAACCGAAAACTAAAAGAATTAGGGATGTAGTAATTATTCACCTTAGCTTTGAGATTATAGATGAGAGATTTGGTTGTTGAATTAGTTGATTACTTCTCTTCTCTTGAATCCTACCTTTAGTTATTCTCTTGAGAATAGAAAATGGTGGTCGGCCTTAGTAATTTAGTTTGAGTGCAAATGAGAATGAGAATGAATGTGAGTTACCAACTCCTAAGGGTTTATGGTATAAGGTTTTACTATTTCCCATATTGCCCTTCTCATATCCTAACACATTATCTAGTGTTATTTCATTTTAGTTAACCCACTTAACATGACACCACTACCTTTAACTAATCACATCACAACCTATCAATCTTCACATTATTAGTTTTTTATTTAACTAATATTCTAAATAATGTTATAAAAACATGGGGTGTTATATAGTATCCCAAGATATGATCGATATTTGATAAAAGAAATAATTAAAATGCACATGGTTTAACAAAGGTGGACCTAAGGAAGTAAAAAATCCAATAGCATAGTACTTGCACTAATTTTTTAGCTGATAGCACAATGATATATATATTTGCTAAGTTAGCTAATTTGTTGCAGATTGTGATATGGAATAACATATCAAATTGCTGGTCTATCCATTCTTGACCTCTCAAGCAAGCACCAGTGGAAATATCAAGGTGTATTGATCCAAACTAAGAGATGATAGAAGACGAGTCAAGTTCTATGCAAGTTACAACAAGAGAGAAATGACATCAGGCATGGTATTTTTCTAAATTTCATATCATGCTTGATTTCTTCATTCTTCAATTTGTTTCTATACACTAAACGTGTATGGGTATGTATCTTTCTTCCGATGTTTATCAGTTTTGATAATGATAATAGTTATTAGCTCATTGTCTCATTTGCCTACTAAAACATTTGAATTATAACTAAATATTTTTATTTATTGATAGCAAGATTGGAAAGTCAATTTTATAAGCTTATTTATGTCAAATGGTAGTGACTATACAAAAAAAAAGATAAATTTTCACTATTGCGTAAGTGATTTAAAATTTTGAACATGATATGAAAAGGAACTTTTGATCATTTTTATTTATAACTATTAACTTTTAATTGAAATTTACACAATCAAAATTGAATAATTAACAAAATCCCCAATGAAGTTTCCTAGCTAATTCCAGCATTATAGCTTATATAATGAGTAGCAAATAAATTTGAATTGGATTGGAAGGTACACAAACCATACCTATCTACCTTGAGTTTGATTTCACACTTTGAAGCAACAAATTGGCATATTGATAAATTTATAGTTTTCTTTTACAACAAATTATGCATAAGTCATGTACTGTAGTTTTGCTATGTAGTAAAAAATGATTCAAGTAAAATATATATGCAAGTTTTGCTAGGTGTTCTACCTATAGAACTAATGTCTATATGTCCAATTGTTTTGAAGAAAACAACCACCATGTATTTGCTTAACACCATGGAAGCAAAATCACTTTGTAGCAATGACCTTATAAGGAAATTATATCATCAGATAAGGCTAAAAATAAACACATGATGAAAGGAAACAAATGCATGTAGTTAACAATAATAGAAGAAAGTCAACAAACTTGCGGATGAGATACCATGAAGTAGATAGAGAGAGATGGAATCAACAACACCTCCCTTCAGGGCAAATATAGCCAATCATTTCATGAATGTCACCTTCACCAAGCTATAAATAAGGACATGCATGGATGTAGGGTTTATTATCGATGATCCGTTTTGCATTTCATCAAAATATAGTAATAGCATTTGACAATAAAAGTGCATCATGAAATTATTTTTTATGGGTTTCAAAGAGATACTTTACTATTGAATTAGGTGCAATAGTGTTTTGCTTAATAATGATTATGCTAAATGCTTTAATATGGATGGAAATCCTAATTACACAGCTTTTTTTTTATAGGTTTGTGTAACATACCTAATTTTTAATAACATTATTCAGGAGATTTAATTAGATAAATTAAATAGAATAATGTGAGAATTAGTGTGATAAGGAGATTGAGATTTTAATAAATAATAAGAAGGTCGTGCTTAATCAATTAAATGGGCTTATAATGGTTTTACATGTTAATTAATTTACATAAGAGGCTTATTAGGAATAGCCGCCTCTCATAACCCACGCATCCTTTCATATGCACGTTCATTTTCATTTCTCAAAAAACATAACAAACATAAATCTAAGCAAGGCCGACCATTAGAAGGAAGAAAGGAAGAGAAATTCAATCTAAAGCTAAGGATTAAAGCTAGGGGAAATTAATCTACAAAAAATCTCAAAGTCCTTATCATATTCAAGGTGAAATTAATTTATACCATCTATATTTTGTTTTATGATCACATGTTTTCGAATTTAAGATTAAATCTGTTTTTATGATGTATGGATGATGGTATGCTTGAATTATAATATGTTTGATTTAAATCAAAATATTTAAATAAAGATTTATATGGTTTTAGGGAGAAATCAATTATAAATGGTTTTGGAAAATAAATTATATTAAAAGAAGGATTTAAGTGCAATTTTGGTTTTGCATAATGGAAGGGTTTTATTGTTAAGATTTCCTTCATTTAGACCTGATAATAAGCGACAATTATTTTGTAAAGAATTTGAAATTTTTTAAGGCAGCATACCAAAGGATTATAAATAGGCAGGTTAGTTATAAAGTCATTACTAAAAATAGCATTAATTCAGCCTTACCCAGAAAAGTTGGTTCCACCTCCTTTAGAAGCGCGGTTCAACTTCAATGCCTCCGCTTCGACTCAGTCGAAACCAACCTAGCCAAAACCTACTAAATCCGAAACCAATACACATGGTATCAATGAGATTAGCACGAAGTGGATTGCTGAAGGGTGGAAGGCCGGGTGTCGAAAGCATTGCTTTCAATAGAGTTGAAACCATCGTTTACTTTTAAAAGATATGTGCCTTCCTTGTTTTTGAAGGGTGCTTTCGACCAAGTAGATACCCTGTGGCTTTCGAACCTGTTGCCGCCTTTATTTTGTTTAATAATAGGACTTTCGAATGACACTCTTTGTTTATGAAAGAATGCTTTTGAAAATGTTGGTTCCGACCTAGTCGAACCCTACTACCGTTCTTTTACCTTTCGAGTGCATTGAAGCCATCAATGCTTTCAAAGTGCAATCTTTGTTTTGAACTTATACGAAGTCACTCCCTAAAAATGCTTTCGAAAGGGTTCAAAGGTTTCGAAGGCAATGGCTTCGAAAGGGGGGTTTTGATGCTATCGTTCAAAGTTTTTCTCAAAGGTTTTGAGCTTTCGAATGATGGTTCCGATACCATCAAATTTTCCCCAAATAATTTTATTAAAGGTTTCGAAAGAGATACTTTCGTATATATATTCACTTTGACCCAAAAGATGTTTTAAAGGCAAACCCAATGATTTCGAAAGAGTTACTTTCATAGGTTTCGAAGCTATGTTTCTAGGATTATTAAGCAATGTGTTGATACTTTTGAAAGGTATATTTAGGTTTCGAAAGAGATAATTTAAAGAGCTTCGAATGGGATACGTAGTTTGTGTTTTGAAAAGAAGTTTTCAATGCTTTCAAAGGAGGTTATCAAGGGGTTTCGAAAGTAATGTTTTAAGGTTTCGAAAGCCTTAGTTTTCAAAACAAATAACCCAGTCTCAATTTAAAAGAAAACCATGGCATAAATAAAGTGTTTTGAAATGAAGTTTTTAAGAAGTTTTCCTTGATTAATGGGTTAAAGGGATTAACCGGGTTTTATATAAAATGATTTCAAGGATGCTAAAGTACAGGGGTTGGTATTATTATATTTGCTTATTCATATATGTATTTGAATATATTCACATTGTAATGGACCCATAACAGTAATCTGGAGAAGGGTAGAATAACCATTTAGGTTGACCCAATAGTGAACATAAATTAAATTAACTTCGGAATGAGTAGAATTGCATCCAGGAGGCCAGGAAGACCAGAGTATAGAATGCTAAAATATTAAAAGAAGATATTGGTAGGGGCCAATAGGTTCATAATAAGCCCATGAAAACTATGTATAAACGAAAATGTCAGGAAGAGAGGTTCATAGTAAGGCCATGAAAACTACGTACAAATGAAGATGTTAAGAAGATAGGTTCATAGTAAGCGCATGAAAACTATGATTAGATCTAGATATTGGCAGGGGCCAATAGGTTTGTAGTGAACCCATGCAAACTATATCCAGATTAAGATATCGACATAAGTTAATAGGTTCCTAGTCAACCCATGAAAACTAGGATAAGAGGGAAGTTATTGGAGTTACCAATAGGTTTAGAGAGAACCCATGAAACAATGATGATATTGGCAGGAGCAATAGGTTCTTAGTGATCCCATGAAAACTATGAAATAGGACAGGGAGTCCATAAACATTTAACAGGTTATTAGTCAGTCCATGAAAACTAATAGGTTAATAGTAACCCAAAGAACTATAATTGAGACAGAGAGTAAAAATGAATGGGGATTGGTAATCCAGAATTGATTTACTTGTTTTTCATATCATCATAATATTTTGGATTGTTATGTTTTAACCATTGTGGATGCAGGAGCACATTATATGGTTTTATAAAGGTTTTTAGGATACTAGTAAGGGTAAAACCCATTCCGCTAAGCAGCGTGGTCTCACTAAATATCTAAATGGTTTGGGATGGTAGATTATTATTTATACCAAGCTTTATGTTTGACTCAAAGTTTATGTTTTCCCTTTAAACTCTCGGGTACTCAATTGATTTTTAGTATCTTAAGAGTTGAGGTTTTCAGGTACCTCTTTAGACGAACAAGCTTCTGGAGACGTGAAGGAGGCTTGATAGCTATCTAGAGTTCTCTTTTAGTTTGATTCCACTGTGTTGTTGTTGTAAAGGCAAAGTTATTTATTTTCCTATATATACTCTAATCATCCAAAGGGGCATCTTCATATGTCACTCTTGGCGTATATTGTAATAAGTATATTTTCTCTGAACGTGGTTCTCGAATTGAGATTATGTAATGAATATTAAATGCTTTGAAATGGAATGAGAAAGTTTTTTGTTGATTTTTAATTTTTTTTCCATATCCATGTGTTTTTTTATATCAATGTACCTAATATTAGCGTATTTGGTCGCCAAGGATTAATAACTATAGATGACTGCAGCATCCGTAGCCGTTAGTTTTAGGCCTCCAAGTAGGGGATGTTACAAGTTGGTATCAGAGCATAGGTTTATGAAACTTAAAAGAATTTAAACCTAAAAACTTAAAATGAATTTAAACATAAAAGATTTACAAACATAATCCAATGAATCAGAATAAATGATCGGGGTTTGGGTTTATGCGATAGTAAGATACTTGTATTTGATATATAGATATATGCATAAGTATGTATTCCCCTGTCTCTTAGACCGTTCTTCTGTATCTTACTATGGCTCATATGCAGATTTACAAGAAAGAAGATATGGAGGCAGGAACTAGAAGAGGAAATCTCGGTGGAGGAAGCACCATAACCAACGAAATGTTCTACCTAATACCGGGAGGAACCAAGGTCGACATGCTAATGCTAACCAAAACGATGATGCCAATGTGGGTGCTGGAAATCCACCAGTGTATATGGAGGCGATGTATCAGTTCTTCGTCAATATGATGCAAGAAGGAGTTGTTGCTGGAGTTGCTGTTAATGTTGGTAGAGCAAATCCTGTGGCTTCAGTTGGGAATAATTATGCTAAGTTGAGCAAAGATTACACTAGTCTTGGTGGGAAGCCATTTATGGGGACGGAGAATGCCATAGGTAGAGAATTGGATGTTGCATTGTGAGAGAATATTTGCTGATCTGGGTTTAGATGATGAGTAGAAGAAAAGGTTGGCCTCTGAGCAGTTGCAAGGGTCAGCATTTCATTGGTGGAACAATATTACTATCGGAGTACCGAAGGAGGAGTTGACTTGGGCTGATTTTCGAAGGAGATTTGAATAGAGGTTTATGTTAGAGGTTGCTAAATCAGCGCTGCTAAGGAAGTTTTCGGATCTGGAGCAGGGAGAGTTGTAGGTTGTTGAGTATGCCGCTAAGTTTGATGAGTTGTCCCGTTATGGATATAATACTATAGACAACGTCATTGGGAGAAATGAGAAGTTCATTAGGGGACTGGGGCCCGAGATTGCTAGGGCAACCCTGTCACATCTCCGTGGTTCTAGTAATTTAGTTGTGGAGATGACAATCCGCCATGAGGAGATGCTTGCTATTTGTGCTAGAGAGAACCCAGTTGAGATCCAGAGTTCTCAGGGAAAGAAAAGAAAATTCTTTAAGAAGAAGGGAGCCCAGAAGGAAGATGCTGCCAAGAAGGCAAATGCTGACATAGTTTGCTTTAAGTGGGACAAGAAGGGTCATTTTGCAAATGAGTGCCGGTCAGGCAGAGGGAAAAGGCTGCGGATAAGAAGAGTGTGAACTGTTTCAACTGTGACCAAGTTGGGCATTATAAGAATCAGTGTCTAGAACCGGCTAGGGTGGACAAGGGAAAGGTTTTTACTATTAGACCATCATCTGCTAAGCTAACTGCAGCTGAAAAAGGGAAGACTGTGATGGAAGGTACTTTTTGATTCAGAGTATACCAGATAGGATAGTATTTGATACCAGTGCATCACATCCAATTATATCCTAATGTTTGGTTGACAGGTTATGCTTAGAACCCACATACCATGACACTTCGTTAAGGGTTGTGAATCCAATAGGAGGGTATGGATTGGTTGAGTAAGTATGAGGCTAGGATATTTTTCTAGGATTAGGAGATATCACTAAGACACCCTACTAGTCATAACCGAATCATATTATCAGTAGAGAATTCTGACCAGAGTAGTTATGCTTTGTTAAGCGCTATGGAAGTGGAAAAAGAGTTAAGTCGGGTTCGAGTAGCAAGAGATTTTGTAGATGCCTTTGAGCCGGTTATAGGACTACCGGTGAAATGAGCTGTTGAGTTTCGAATAGATCTTGTGCCAAGAGCTTAACCTGTAAGTAGACTACCTAGCAGGATGACACAGATCGAGATGAAGGAACTGAAGGTGCAGCTAGTGGATCTAGAAGGAAGAAATTTTATTAGACCTTGCAGATCTGAGTGCAATTGCAGGAGCGGTGTTGCGATGCTTATTCCTTGGGATTGTTGGGTGATTTTTGCACTGCCTCAGTCTTATGTCAACATGTCTTTCTAAGATGTTGCATAGTTGGATCTAGGTTCCTCAGTTTATCAAAATTTTCCTTGTGCCGAGTGACTCCTTTGCGATTGCTTTTGCAACGGAGGTGTCTTCCTCTGTTAGTGCTTCTTATGTTTCAATCAATGATTGTGGTATTCTATTGTTTTTGTTTCGTTTATCCCTATTTAGCTCCTTGTTTTGCTACCGTGGTGCCTTTTTTTGCTAGTCGGCTTCTGGTCATTTGATGCCTTGTGAGTTGAGTTTTTTATTCATTTAGGTAGGATGTCCATTCTTCTATGTCTGTTCCTATTTTTGGGCGAGCCATTTCCTTGGTTCTTGGGCTGTGGATGTAAGGCTTGCTGTGGTGTAAGTTGATAATTCAGTTTGAATCTGGTATAGTGCATTTTGCCATGGTTTTAATTGGGTCATTTCACTTTGTCATTGTCATTGTGGTAGTTGTTTATTTATGTTTTATAAAATTAAGGTCTGCGATGTTATGTATGTATTTTTGCTGAGATCATAAAGTTTGTATCATGATTGGGTTTAACAAGAAAGTATATGCCTTGTTTGTGTCAGGGTGGTTGCTTTGGGTAATAGGTTGCAGGTTATTGGTCTTGCTTTGTTTCAAGTTGTTCTTCTTGTATGGATGATGGTGTTGTTTCTCTACTTTAGTTAGCTTCATATGCTTATTGGCCTTACCTCTTTCCATATACACCTTTTGCTTCATGGGAATCACCTAGGGCGGCTGGTGTGAGGTTCCTGGTGCATATTGTTGTGCGTCATGAGCATCGTGGCTGATGTTTTGGTGTTCAGGTTGAGGCTTGGTTTCCTTTACTGTACTCTTTGGAATTTTGGGTCCGAACATGCAGCGAGTTTTGGCATTTGCATATTTCCAATATGGCATCGGAAATTTAGGTCCAAGAATCTATCGGTCTTCCTTAGAAATGTTAGTTTATTTGAAATTTGGGATAAAGTCTTCTTCCCATTGGAATTGTAGGCTATGGGCACGTCTGTTTGTTTCATTAAGTATACTGTGTTATTGTGCTTATAGTTTGGAACTTGTAGCTACTGAGGTGCTTTTGGCTCACACCCGTGCTTTTCTATTTTTATGAGTGGTCCGTTCACCTTAAAAACCATTGGGTTATAGGTTAAGCTTTTTTAGTCGCTATCTATTATATATATAGTTGCATGACATTTAGGTCATACATAATTCCTATCAAAAAAAATCTTCATGCTTTGCTATGAAATACCATGAACATTGATGGGCTACTAGTCAAGTCTTGTTGGTCGCTATCTATTGTGTGTATATATATGTGTGTGTGTGTCTATGTATACAGCTGTATGACCCTTGGGTCATATATCCCTCCTATCAAAAAAAATCTTCAAGCTCTGCTATTAAATATCATGAATGTTGTTTATGATATTTTTTTTCAACCTTAGAGTTATGATAATGTGTTATGAAGAACAAGTGTTACTTGATTATAACTAAGCTTAACGATGAAAAATTCAAGAAAAAAAGCATTCAAAGGAAAATGACACTAGATGTGAAGTGGTTTGACCAAGCTACCTATGTCCACTTTGAAGTTCTTTTACTATATGGCTCTTTTATAGCTACAACGAATTACAAGATAAAAATAAGAAAAGATGATACATGTAAGACTAATGAATCTATCGAGCTCGCGGAACTTGAGTGGCAGATCACGAGTTCCAACCTCCAAGAGTCCAACCCATCTGGGGTCACCTCCACCGAGGGCCTAGCCTACTTGGGGTCCCTCCATCGGGCATCTAACCTACCTCTTGGAAGTGGTTATGCATTAGGTTCTTATAGTAGTTGAACTGATACTTAGATGGCTAAGATCATGCTGCAAAGCAGACGTGAAGCACATTTTGCCATTGATTTGGTTGAATGGATTTGATTGGAGGCAGCCAATGAAAGAAATGAATGTGTGGTTAAGATGAAACCCTCAAGACAGCCTCAAACTATGTTGATTGGGAGATAGCTAGAGGAGAGATGCTTGAACAAGCGGACTGACCTGTTGCCAGATTGCAAGCATGCCGGAGAGAGGGAGTCAATCGGCCAATGGGAGATAGGCTGAGTCGAGCTTGTGCCTTGCTTCAATGAGTGAGTGGTTCCTAGGGTTGCTACATCGGTAGACTTCATCAACAAACGGTTGATGTGTAAGAGCAGAGGAGCCTATTAGGGCCTAGGATGGATTTGGTCTATCATCGCACATAGGAAAACACAGTCGATCTACCACCATCATGGCTGGCTTCTGAGCCGACTTAGACCCAATCGGTCAGGAATAAACCGAGCTAGGCTGAGATACCATGATTAGTTTACCTTCTTATGAAAAAATTGAGTAATATTTTCCCCCTCAAGTGCCCATGAATGGGCATGGGCCTGTAGAATCACGAAGATTGAACCAATCGATGATTTTGCTATGCAATTAATGCATTGCCCACATGGCATTGCATTATTGGCTGCATCGATTGCGCTTATTGAGGTGTGGCAAGGATGTGTTATTTCGACCATGCACGTGGTGTGACACGATAATTATCACTCTTGAGCAGTTAAGATCCTTTTTTCTTTTTTGATCACAATGGCTGTGATTGAAAGAAGAGGCGTATAAATACCCCCTTTTCTTTACCTTTGAACCCATAGATTATTGGCATGCAATTTCTTTAGTGAACTCGAACTTTGCATGGTTTTCTCTTGATAAAAAAAGATTACTTTGTCTTCCTCTTACTCTCCCATTGCTTTTGGGTGATTTAGTTTTATCAAATTAGGTTAAGATTAAAAGGAATGGGATAGCCCTTTTGGGGGCGAACCATGTTTGTTGATGGCAGTTCCAACCGCTTGCTTGGATTTTCGCTTCTTTAGGTGGATCTTGCCTTTGGCTTCGATCTGTGCTTGCACTTTTTGGCCATCTCTCTGATGGTGATTACTCATCGGTCTTGGACTAATGATCTAGGTAGAGCTAGGGGCTTCCTTTCATTGATGCTTTGATAATACCGATCTCAGGTCAGTTTGGATGCTTCCACGCCTTATTAGAAGGTGTAGTAGTTATCGCCTCTATTGCTTTTGCTCCGATGTCTTGGTTTATTCCTTAGCGAGGTTGTCTAGAAGCTTTAAGGGTTTCTCACAAGATTTGATGAAGAAGGCTTTGAAGGTGGCACCATCAATTTTCTTCAATAAGTTCTTAATTACTTGAATGCTAGAGGAGTGTCATCAGTGCAGCCGAGCATAGTCTGGGTGGTGATAAGAGCATAGGCCGACTAACATCTGAAGAGCACCATTGACGTATTTCTTCTTCCCCTTTGCTTTTTCTTCCTTTTAATTAGTTAGAGACTGGATATTTTTGTAAGCTTAGCAGGGCGGCATTGTGCCAACACATTCTTTTGAATTGAATAAGAACAGGTCTTTTGTTGAAAACTGGTTGTCTATGAAACCAGTTGTCTTTGATTGTTTGCCTAGGACTAGTAAGGTAATGTATATTGGATAGCTAGAAAAGTCCCTTGCACTAGGTCGACCAATCTATTTTGATTGGTAGGCCAGGTCAGTTAATGTGCTCAGAAGAGAGCATTAATCGAGCAACCCATTCGTTCATCAAGTGCCGTGGCTGACAAACAACGACTGGCATTGTTAATGGGCAGTCTCGGCATGGATTCAAGTGCTGGGAAGCTCGAGGTCCTCTTAGGCGAAAGACAGTCAAGAAGAGTTCCTGCACTATTTTTAGAAAAGGTTTCATGTTTAAGACATGCTAAATAGTAATGCTATCATGCGACGAGCCAATCCCAAGCATTGATAATAGTCAAGTGCTGGCCAGGTACCAAGTGGCAGGTGACAGTGGCATAGATGAGAGCACATGTTAGCCCAATGGTTCTTCCGAGTGATAAGCAATCACGTATAAAGTGGCACGTTGCCCGTCGTTAAGTGACGTATGTTCTGGCTCGAACACTCATGCATAAATGTGTGGTATAATAGTGAGACAAGCGATAGGCACTGCTGCTCATAAGAATTTAGCAGATAGAAATGATAAAGAGTGAACTTATTTGTGCATCTGTTTACCGTTGGACGGTCCCGCCACTTACTTATGTATTGAAGGGCTTGAAGGTCGTGCATGGTTACATGCTACAATAAGGAGCTACAGGCGGGCGAGACTCAAACCTAAGCGCTAAGGGATTCGAAGGTTCTCCACAGTGATGCACTGCAATAAGGAGCTATAGGCAGGCCCGACTCTAATACCAAAGGTAACAACCTATCATCTATGATGCCTCAGTTCATGCATAAATAACACGAACATCGTAGACTCATAGAAGGCAGCTTGTTTTGAGGTACATTTTATTAATCTTATAGTGGAAAGAATAAAATATAATAATCAATAATTCAGTCCAAGGAAAATAAAGCAATGTAATATTGAATAAATTTCGACTACAACTTCTCTCTATACTGGTAACAAATACAGTATAATGTGTGGGTCACCGTCATACCATCATGCCTCCAGGTCACCTCTAGTCCTCTCTATCTATCTATCTATCTATCTATCTATCAGAGTATAACTAAAACGAAGAAAATGATAAAGGGAGTAAAACATACATTTGGTGAGTGAAATACACCATATAAGTGTATAACATCGATAAGTTAGTAAAACAACACTTATGCTCGAAAACCGTACTTTAATATGTCACCTGCACCAAACAAGTCAACAAAACATAATATAACACTTTAGTTACAACATCGGATAAGGTCTTGCTAAAATCTAACCTATATCTAATCATATATGCACTCGATCGAACCCAAAATCCCAACTCGTTATCACTAAAAACTTTTGTGTCGCTACTAAGGAACTATATGTCTCAACCTACTCTCGCCAAATTATAAGCAACTCGCTACTAGGGAACTATGTGTCCCAACCAATTATTTCCAAATAATGAATGACTCGTTATTGAAGGGCTATATATCTTAGCCATCAATCGTCAAATCATAAGCGACTCCTACTAAAGAACACAATGTTTTCTCACTACGGGGGAACTACATGTCCCAGCCCACTTTCGTCAAATCATAAGCGAATTGCTACTAAGGAACAAGATGTCTTAGCCCATTAGCGTCCAATTGTGAGTGATAGAACAAAATGTCTCATCCCACCGTCGTCACACTAAATAATGTAAAACGAATCTACTAAAACATGGCACTTTTCAGAAGTGTCTCGAAATGTAGCAAACAATATACCAAAATGTTCCTCGTCCCACCATGATTCCGATGGCACGACCCATATATTGAATGGGGGTCATATGTGAGAATTATAAGCGTTTGAAATTAAGGGACATCTTCGTAATTATTTAAATTATAATTTGATTCAATATAATATGTATTTGTCTTTCCGCCTTGTCTAGTATGGTTCGATCTCGATCCCCAACCTTTCACGAACTTCAACTCACAGTCATGGTCACTAGCCTTCACCAATATGAAATCCGAGAGCTGCTACATACTTCCTAAGGTTTTTGGCTCGATCACCAGCACCGCCGCAAGAACCCATTTGCCAACATTCATTCCTTAATCGATTTTGGCGAATCCACGGCGTATTTTGTCGAGTCGACCATATAGATTGACTTCTCTCATCATCCTTTACTCAATCACACTCTTTGACCGCCTAATGGTTGCTGTTTCACCGTCGATCCAGAAAACTCAGAATAGACGATCCTTGTTTGATGAACTTCCGACTTGATTTTCGATCAATCTGCAAACCCAATCAACAAATAAACTCCTCGAATAGATTCATATTATCGAGAAATATAATTTAGATATATAATATATCTAATTCGGAACATTTATGTATTTCACACTTTTTTTTGCAAGGCTGGCCGATTTTCATAGTGGGTCGTCCACTTTTATTATGAAAATTTAGGGACAGGTGAGAGGCTAAGGTGCCTCTTCAGCTACAACATCATAAGCCAACCAAAAACCCACATACAGATTAGGCAGCAAAATAACCATATAGATCAACTTTAATCACAAAAAAATAACTTAAAGGACACAAAAGTAATATAACCACCATAAAGGTTAAGCACGAAAAAGATCCGCTAACCCAAAATCCATGCCATTATCCAAGTCATCAGGAACCAAAAGAATGGATGAAGAATCTGGCAGATATGACGAGGCAACAACAGAAAACTGAGCAGGAGCAGAGGCAAGAAAAGTGTCAATAGGAAGAGGATCAGTAGACTGAGCAGGAGCAGAGGCAAGAAGAGATTTAAGCCTAGAAAGAGCTAAGGGATCAGGGGGAGCAACTATAGGATTAGGAGGTGGGACAGCAGTAGGGTGAATAGTCTTAGCTTTTCATATGCGAGGAGTAGGTTTCTGAATGGGGGCTTTGGGAGGCAAGGAGGAGGACACACCTTCAACAGGCCAGTGTATACAATCATGAGAGATATGACCAAAAGAGTGGCAAAATATACAGATCGGAGGAGACCACTGGTAATCAATATTGACACAACCCACCCTATTCCCAGAAAGGGAAACTGATAGGTGAGTAGGAAGAAGCCGCAAGGGGGTAATCTCAATCATAGCCCTAGCAAAACCAAGTCTTTCATGACCCTCTGTATTCTCATCAAAACAAATTAACTCACCAATATGACATGTCAACCAGTCGAGACCTTCCAATGATTGAAGAGAAGAAGGTGCGTTCGAGAACTTTGCCCATATAGGAATAGACAAAACATGCTCTCTAACAGAGTCAACTGAAGGACTCCATTTGGTTAATATGAACACTTTACCATCAATAACACATGGATCAGACTCAAGAATAATACGCCTCTTCTGCGCATGAGAAATCAAAGAAAAACATGTCATTGTCAAATCTAACCTTAAGAGAACCTTTTAATTTCCATTTATTCTTGAGATAATTCCTAACAACAGAGTAATTAAGACCCTTATCAAGGAAAAACCCAACAATCGTATCCTTCCAAAAAGTCTTTCCAGCCACTACAACCTCACTAGGAGGCACAAGAAGTTCATCATAATTATCAACAATATCGAAACGCTTAGAGATGTACATGCCGACATTTCGTGGTTTTGATGGAAAACAGATATTTCTAAGACTTGTCATTAGGAATAGATTTTACCTAGCCTGGTAGACACACACAGCAGCAGGCAGCATGGGACAATTACCAGCTCGAGCCAAAGCATGGAACTCATCGACATTATTTAGAATGGCCGGGCTAGCAATAGGAGCAGCAAGTGAAGACTGGTCAGCAGAAAGAGAAGGATCTGGTAATGGCACAGCAACCCGAGCGTGTACACCGGTAGTTGCAACAGGAGGATAATCACATTCTCCAGATACAAGGGGACCAGTGCATTCACCAGCACGAGACATGCGCGGCTCACAGGCATCAAAAATCGCTTGAAGAGTTCCAGGGATAGGGAAATTGTACGGAGACCCAGAAGCAGTTTGTAGCGGCGGCTGGAGCTTTATCTTGTTAGAGGAGGAAGGAGGCAGCTTTCGAATCTTACCCGAGCGCGTAGTGGAAGCGGTTTCCATAGGGTTGAAAAATCCAGGCTTCATAAAATGATAGTGCACACACGCACGAGAGCAGGAGAAGCAAAAACGAGCGACTCGAGGGAGGAGGCGAAAGAAGAGGTGAAAGGGAACAACGAAAACGAAGGCGAAATGAAAATTAGGGATTTGGGAAGGACCACTCGCCATTATTTTTTGATTAAGTTTTGATTTATATAATAATTTTTGCTAATTATGATCGATTAAAAATTATATATTAACCATCTAGCCATGATGTACTACATCCTAATTAGGTGTATATAAAAAGCCAATTAGTAGTTATTAATTACATCATTTATAAATTTTGTTTAAGATCATATAGGTTGAGTTACTATGTCTTACCAATATATACACAAATAGTATGAATCTCACTCATCGACTAGACATGAGTCTTCTCCAATCTCAAGTGAATCCTCCTTCTTTTTGTCAAGAAATATCCTGCCTTGAAAATATCAAATTTCTTAATAGCTTCAATTTATTTGTGTAGCTCTCTTCGTAGTAATATGTTTCATGTATAAGCTTTGTTTAATTTGGCTTTGATTTGGTGGATTTTGAATTGGTTTAAGGATTAGGGTTTTATTAGTGGAGGCAAGGTTTATCAAGCAAAAGTAATGGGGTTAAGGATATACTTATAGGCTAAAAAATATAATATCTAGGATATATATATATATATATTTGAAATTAATATATTACGAAAATATCATTAGGTTTGACTTCTTCTAATTTCTAGTCATTTAACAAAATTCAACAAATAATATATGTTTTATGTGACTGTAAACGTCTTTCCGGATGCAATAGAATAGGTCATAAAGCCTAATTCCAACTCCAGTACAAAAATATTTGCCCTTTTTATAAAATTATGGTTTGACCCTTTAATTTAATTATTTAATTTCATAAAATTTCAAGGTGTTACGGTTCTCCAAGGTGACACATTGTAATAAGGAGTTACAAGTAGGCTCGACCTGAACCTAAGTTCTGAGAGCCTTGAAGGATCTCCAAGGTGACACGCTGTCGTGGATGGCTTGGTGATAGATGTGATAAAATAATTTATACTACAATGGAATGGATCTTAAGGCTATTTCACACTAAAGGGGGCGTATAATGTATTTAAACTTTTTATCAATATAGTGCCAATTTTGAACTTTGTCACAAAAAATTCAAACATATGTAATAATATAATCATAGAACAATTAGATAATAGTAAGTAAATATAGTAAAGGTAAAGAAAACAATAAGAATTTTATAGTGGTTTGGATTCCTAATCCTACATCTAGTTTGTAGCTCATACAAAATTTCGCTAATCACGTCTTGAACACGCTTTACACCTCTAGACTTTGACTTAGTTGACAAGGACACCTACTAGAATTTAACTCGGGTAGCCAGCATACACTTTGGAATCTGGCTTAGGTAGCAAGAATACCTATCTTATCTTTGACTCAAGAGGCAGGACAACTCCCTTTACAATTTCATTTTAACTTTCACTTGAACGGTTAAAATCACCCTTTTACAAGTAATAGTAGTGAAGTACAAGAATTCGAATCTTTCAATCATAGTTCCAACTAGTTTGTTGATACAATTTCCTATAGACAATATGTAGTGGAATACCTTTTCTTTTGAGATAGAGTGAAGATAAAAGAGTTAATGATATTTCCTTTAATATTCTGTTTGAATGTGGAGAAAGAGAATTGATGTAGAAATCGGCAGCACTGCTTTAAAATCTGAAAGAGAATGAGAGGGAAAAGAGAGAATAAGAAAGTAGTTAGAATTGTTGTTAAAAATTCAAAATCATTGGCTTTTAAATAGAGTTTGAAGAGTTGCGTCTATACGTGAAAGGATGGTGCTGAAAGTTGCTTCTTTTGAAAATTTTAAAAATATCTCAATGGTTTATATGTCGACATACATAAATCTTATATGTTGACATATACTAATTTATTTGTTTAAGTTTAGAACCATTTTGAAAATACTTTAAACTATAATTCTATATAAAAACTCTATTAAAATTGATTTTCTAAATAAATTAAATATTGTTAAAAGGATTTTGAAATAATTTTTGAAGTAAAGAAAATCAAAGAAATGATAATACTTAGGCCTTTAACATTTGGTCTAAGACTTAATATAATATTGAAATAAGTACCTTGATCTCTTCGTGCTTTTCTTCTTAAGTTCTTCAAAACTCATGAGTTTTTAAATATGTTTCAATCAATTCAGTCTATCTTGATTAGCTCTTTATTTATACTGGTCAGTTCTTCAAGCTTTTATCCAATCACCACTGTAACAGCCTGCACCTCACTTAACGCAGATATTGTCCCCAACTTAGTCACCTCCGCCTCATGGGCCAAACCAAGGTGTGGGGTTTTGTTCCTCAAAAGGCCTCAACGTTGTTATGAGGTGAAGGCTTTGGTATATAAGCACCCACTTCATAGTGTTTTTCCATGATGTGAGACTATTATTCCCATTTTGAAGGGGTGTTACAATCTCCCCACCTTTAGAGCCCAACGTCCTCGTTGGCTCATGAACACAACACCACCCAAGCGTCGTGGCTGTAACATGTACAAACCACAATTCCGACTGGGTATGGCTCTAATACCAACGTAACAGCCCGCACCTCACTTAACGCGTATATTGTCCCCAACTTAGTCACCTCCACCTCATGGGCCAAGCTAAGGTGTGGGGTTGTGTTCCTCAAAAGGCCTCGACGTTGTTATGAGGTGAAGGCTTTGGTATATAAGCACCCACTTCATAGTGTTTTTCCACGATGTGGGTTCCCATTTTAAAGGGGTGTTACAACCACTTGTATAAACCTGTTAATTATTTATGATAACCTACACAATATACCATATAAATTGAGAAAACAATACTGGCAAATTTATGTTGTTTTTTGTCATCATAATCAATACCTTGGCTATTAACAATCTACTCCTTTTTTATAAAGATAATAATTAAATATTTTGTTATAAAACATAATAATATTTAAGTAGAAACTTCCCCTAACTCCTTGAATATACGCTATACGACTCCCTCTATCTTTTTACCAATTATATTTTATACAACTTCTCCTCTTTTGTCATCAACAAAAATGTGTGAATAAGTTGTGTTAATGAATTATATAAGGAGTTATTGGTACAGTTAAGGGTATGCTCTAAGAAAATTATGTAATTGTTACATATACCTGACTTAGTAACCAATTTTGTTTGGAAAAGGTGGTTTCTTTCTATTATATACTTGATGTAATATGTTATATTAATTAATTAATTTAATTAGAATCATTTTTAGTAAAAAAAATCCTTAAATAGTATGTTCTATGATAATAATTGCAATGTTATGCAATCTCGAGTAATTTATCATAATAAAATAAATATACCATTTTTAAATATTTCTAGTCAAGATATATCAAGAGTGGAAATCAATACATCTTTTAGGACTAGAGTACGTCAGGCCCTTAAAATGTTGGGCAGTGTATTACTCATGGCTGTTGGAGGCACTAAAGCATTATATACGGATAGTTATTTGATAAATATGAGATGATTCATTTGATAGTTTTATGTTGATTAATTTAATTAAGGTTAAACGGAAAATACCGATGCTAAAATACTGCATTATTCCTTTGACTTGAGAATATCATCGAGCTTTAATGTGTAACCTTCACTTTGATTATAGTTAAATCGTAGCATGACGTCCGTGGGAAGACAATGGTTGGGTCGAGTGGAAGAATTGGAAGTTAGACACTATTTAAGAGAAAATCCATCTCCTAAGTTATGTGAGTTTAATAACACGGTTAACTGATGTCAACTTAAAGTCAAAGTCTCTAGCAGAGAAGTTCGGTTAAAAATAATTTTTATTAGTAAACCTAGGATATTGTATTTGCACTATAGAGTTGAATATGGATGATATCTGAATTTTGATTATTACAAAATTCTATAAGTCCAAAGGGGTACAGTTTTGATGAAGAGAATTGACGTAAATAATTGTCACTATCGGATAACGCTTAATATTGTAAGATTTGATTTTTATCGATGCCGAGTAAGTGATAAATCTAGCCAGAATATCACATCACATGCTAAGTTACATGCGAACATTAACATTCAAACTGTTCGATATTAATTACTGACCAAATTTATACACACAATCGAAACGTTAAATATTCATATTACCACCCGATTTAATTAGATTATAATTGTTATAAGCAATTAAATTAATTAATATTTATGTAGTATTAATTATAAAAAATTTATTTGATGTTTATTAATCAATATTAAATGTATGTATATATAATATTTATAATTACGCTAATTGATATACGATATCGATACATGTTTAAATTGGATTTAAATGTGTCAAATATTGTTCAGGCTTGAAACGGTTTTGAGGCCATATGGAGCTTGTTATTTTTTACAATTGATAGAGCATGATTAGGCTGACTATGTATTACATGGTAAAGGTAAGTCTGAATCGAAAGAAAGGGAGAAATAGAAAGAGAAAGAAATGGGATTTGGATCCACTTTTTACTCTCTTAGATCTCCTTTATTTAATTCCCTTAACCCTCACTTTTGACTTGATCTTTTTAGCCCCCTCCTTCATCATATTTTTGATCAAAAATCTCCAACCCCTTTCTCTTATCATTCAAGCATTCTAAAAATCACACTAAATTTGATTTGATCTTTGGAGGTAGTTGTATTCGGGAGCTTACAACTTCTGGATACAAAATTAAGTTCAAGGAGTTCAGATTCTTCATTTCAACTTGTATCTTCTAGGAAATAGGCAGAGGTATGTTCTCTTATACAAACATATGTGTGTGTATATTGTCTATATTAATTATAATGTCATATATACTTTATTTATGAATATAATATCATGATTATGTATTTGTTAATGTAAAAACTATATGATATATACATATATATATATATTTATATATATATATGTTTGTAAAAAAAATTATCTTGTGGCTCACGACCAGATTTATTAATAAATATATTTTAATTTCGCATTTTGTGTGTGTATATATATATAATTAATTAAACTGCAAAATATAAAGTATTTTTTCCATAATATTTACATATAAATGTTTGTAGTGTTCTAATGTAACAAAGAATAAAAAATATTATATATATATAATACTAAATCATAATATTCAAATATATAAATACATTACTTAATTAAATTAAATTTATATATACAAATATCCATTTAAAGTTTTGCACCATATAATTTAATTATTTTAATATAAAGTGTAAAATTTTAAAAGCCATTTTTGGTTTTAAAATTAATTTTTAATTTTGTTTATAATTATTCATATGGAAAATTACTTAAACATTGTACACAGCTGTGTACTGCATGAGAAATTAATTTTTTATTGAATATAATTATCTATGGATTTATTTATGTTATATATATAACATTTAAACATTATTTATTAAATATATACATATAAAAAACTTATATTTATATTATTATATAAATTTTGAATAAGTATATATATATATGTATAAATATCTAAATATTAAAATTAATTTATTATAGTAAATTAAAGTTGTTTTAAAATATATGTAAATATTTACAATTAATTTAATTACATTAAATAATCTTTATTTAATGCGTGTGTGTATATATGTGATATTTAATAATATTTTACACTTTGCAACTAATATTTATAACATATATATATACAGTATGTACACACACATACTTTTTATATATATATATATATATATATATATTGACAACACTTATGCATACAGAGGAGTTAGCATATCCGTTGCAGTGTATATCTCAACATCTATATACAGACATGTTAAACATGTATACCATATTATGTTTCACGTGCACGTACACACATATGTGTATATGATACACATATTGTATAAAATAACAATTAATAAAACATTGTCTATAAACAAATAAAATATTGATTTTATTTAGAAAAAAATTGGATAAGATCTAAATTAATTTAAACTTTATAAGCCTAATAAAGATTCAAAAAGGTAAAAAAATAGATATTTACCCATTTACGCCACTACTTGTTTACATAGTTCCATAAATGATACCTTAGCCAAATAGCATATGCGGTCTAAATTAGTAGTACTAAGGTTAAATCACAAAGCATATATATAGTAGGGTGTCTAGAAAAGTAGTGTCTAATGTTGAGTTTGAGAATCAAGTACTCATAAGGATGAGGTAAGCTCGAAGGTTATCCCTAATAGAAAAGACCCAATTTGAATTGGGTCTTGGGTTAATTTCAAAATCATTTTGAAATTAAAATAAAAGTATTAAATTTAAAATAACAAAAATATTGTAAATACTATAATATAGACTTTCAAATTGCTTCAAAAATTTGATAGTAAGAGTGATAATATACTTAAGCAGAGCACACATTATGATAACTTGGAAGCTTGAACTCATGACCTCTAAAATCTCTATCTAAAGTGCCATTCCTCTAACAACTTAAGTTAGAGGTCCTTGATCAAATTGCTTAAAAATATAAATCAAAGTTTTAAATTTAAAAGTAAACTTAAAATAAAATACATATTATAAAAGTTGTAATATAATTTTTCAAAATGTTTGAAAATGTCATAAAATTAATTTCAAAAATATTATCCATCAATAAGATAAATAGAGTAAATGAATTAATTAAATATATACATATGTATATTAGATATAATGATATATGTTATGTTGCCTTGAATTGTTTAAGATAATATGAGTATATATGTGCCTAAAAAAATTTGTAAAATTAATAAAAATTTAATTAAATAAATTTATTAAAAGTTAATTAAACTTATATATATAAGATATGATATATATATGTATTACTATAAATGTTATTGTATATATACTCAATGTAATATGTTATAATTGAATAATATAATAATTAATTAAAGTGTTAATTAATTAAATTAATTAAATAATATTTAATAAATAGAATGTTATACATAAAATATTGTACAAGTTAAATAAAGTATTAAAGTAATATAGTAAAGCTTATACAATATAAATGTATGAACTAAAGGTGGAACATTAAAAAAACCAATATTGACTAGGGAATAAATACATACATAAATATATACATACCGTGATTTTTGATGTATCTGACACTTGAATCATGAGGGTATATCATAAGAAATACATTATTCCATAAGGCAATATCATTTTATACAATATATTAAAGATTATGAATCTTTAATACAAAGTTGGCATCTACCATTTATATATTAATAAATTACTTGCATACTCTATAGTTGTTAAGCAAAATCAAGCTAAATATGTTATCTATAGTATTATTAATATATCGAATAAATAAGGTAAGATAACTACATGAATTTGTTGAGCAAACTCAGGGTACATATACTATTCTTAGGCTATCGTGAAATGGTAGGTATGAGTGAATAATCACTTTCGATTATTAAGCAAACTCAAGATCGAAATGAGATTAGGACAAAGAATTGTCAAATAATAATAGATACTTCATATTGGAACGAAATTATGACTTATATTCTATTTTCATATAGAAATTTTTTGTGATATTTATTCCATTGAGTTTAAGTTATTTGATTTGAAAACTCTTGAATACAAACAATTACTGTAGATGGAATAAATTGCCTATATTAAGTGGTTGAATGGATCTCCGTATTTTATACGCTATTATAGTAATGGGAAAAATTATGGGAGCTTTCCATATAGCGCTTGTTAGTAGCATCAGGTTACAATTTTTTTTTCATAAAACATACCAAAAATTATTTATGAAATAATAACTATTTTTCAATACAGGCTGAAAAATAGATATATAATTATTTCAATATAATTACTTGTTATGAAATAAATCTTTAATAGTGATGTTTGTTTTGGTAACAAAATGATGCATTTGAAAATACAAAAGTATCTAAAGTTTTTTGCAATTATTTTAGTATTACAGGCTAAGCCATAGCTCTGAGAAATAATTATTTGATTATATGATTATGAACCATATGGTATAATAGATTTGTGTCTCAAACGAGAAACACACCCAATTAATGGGAGTATCATAAGAGTTAATGAGCTCTTTGGATTGATACATATAGATGTACGCAATCACAAGTCTATTAAAACCAAAATGGTTCCACGTACTTCATTATACTCATCAATGAGTTATCACTGGTATGACCATGTGTATTTGATACACCTCTACCATGTCTATGATAAGCTCATAGAGTATAAAATAGAAGTATAAAATAATGTGCAATAGAAAATAAAACTGACTCGATTTGATCAAATACGTGAGTACATTTGATAGAGTTCCGAACATATCTAAAAATAAATAAAGATTCAATCTCAAAAGTCAGTCCTTTCTATAATACATAATGAGGTATCGATAAAAACTAATCGAAATTTATGTAAGAAGTACGATTAATTGAGAGTGAAGTTGACTTAATTTCTTTCTGAAATGTCGTTACTAAAGAGTAATAAACAAGGTTAAGATCAGTTTCATCTAAAAAATGGTTTACAAAATCATACAAGATAAGCGTTTATAAGAAACCCCCAACATAACATAGGCCAAGGTGTTGGCAGGCTATGCAAGTTCAAAGGCTACACATAATTATTATATGCAATGGATCTTGTATGAATTAGCCCAAAATGAGTTTGGGAACGACTGTCATTGGATGACCAGTTTATGATTTGAACATAAGTTTTGTAAACTAAAATTAAATCTATTTTACGTAAGGAAATTCACCAAATGTTTATGAATACCTATTATGTTACACTAAGAATTAATTGTTGTTTCAGGAAATACCAATTTCATAGTGAAGATATTTCTCTTAGAAATTATTGATAGTAAAATGGATTTGGATATTATCCATAGGTGAAATTCATTACATAGGATGAAATGAAACTAACCTAAACTAAATGAACACAACACACATTAAAGATAAACTATGAGTTTCTTATCACCATGGAGAATAAATAGTCCTCAGTTGTTGTAACGCCCCACTCTGAGACCCACTGTAACGAAGAGTATTATGGAAGTAATACCGTCTGTTAAAGCGGAGAATAGAGTATAGTGTAAGCGACCATTTGTAATCAAGCTATAACTATCTACTGAATACGTCGAAAGGGTGGTATCTTTTTTTTTCAAGTGGTTCGACATATTCAATAAATATTTATAACGAAATTACAATGGCTAAAGATCTATCAGAATAAGCATAGTAATTAAATGATAAAACATCACAGAACAGAATCACATGACAGATATAAAATCCCAGGACAATACAACATCAATACAGATCCAAATATCATAAGTGGGTACAAAGCCACTGCTCACACATGTGAGTCAAAAATATGTACATAGCAAAGTCTGAATAATAACATAAGGCGGACACTAAGATAAGCTATCTCAAAAGCCTAGTAGATAAGTCCAAAGCGGAAGCACAGAGCAGCTAAGTCCAGAGACCTAACCTGAAACAACTCGGTCTGACCCGAGCGAAAAACACTCGGGTCAGGCTAGCTAAACAATCAGTAATAACTGAGATATATAATAATGCGGTACATAAATGAGACAGGACTTTTCCTAAGAGAAGATTATTTTGGACCACATGAATATAATGACGGTCCCTAATCATCAATCAACAGTAAAAATCTCCAAAGAGAATACCAGCACCAAAGTGTTGAATAAATAAAATCGCCTCATATCATCGGCGTAGCCAAAGCTATAACAAGTTGCCCATAGGCAATAATCCCAAGAATGACCAGAGTCTGTAATCAATTCCCAAGCAAAGATCGATGCTCCAAAGAGCAATGGGGATATACTGAAAAGTCAATAAAATCAAACACTGAAAAGCAGTGTCCAAAGACACTGTGGAACCACAAGTTAATCGCACTTACATCGTATGGTTCCATAGGACCAACACCGAATGGAGGTACTCGAATGGATATAAAAATCATCAGATAATACAAGTATAGCACGTGCACCGACTGGAGTCGTTATTGCCAAGTACTGTAGAGTTGTGATCGATCACTCGCACAGATGCGGAACGCGCGAGATGGCGAGATCCTTCCCAGAAGGATAAAGGCCCAGAGGCACATGCCGAAAAAGAAACTGCTCCATAGAACAGGTGTCCAAAGGCGGTTGCCCAGAGGCGTGGTGACCTAGAGGTCCAGTACTGGCTGCCCAGAGGCTAATGTGTCACAAACTTCTTGGAGAGGAACCCGTAAAGTGTTAACAATGAGTCCCATACCCCACGTTCGCACTAAACGGTTTACTAACCAATAGCAAGCTCACACTCCAAAAAATAAAAAGTCCACCTCGTATCATCGGTAAACTAGACCCAAAGGTCAAAACGATCAATCGAATAGGTCGGGGATTAACCAGAAAGGAAATACACACGGTTTCATAGGCCGGAGTTTTTCCCAACCGTTTAAGCACCTTTCCACTTCGCTCGAAGTGCTAAAGTATGAGTGTGGGATTTTATTATAGAAAATAATTACGGAAAACGGATTTATAATTGGTTTGAAATCACTTTAAAACGGCCTTTGAAAACTCTCCTATATGGAGTAATTAATTTAATAATTAAAAATAATATTATATAATAATTTCGAAAGCCATTTAGGAGTAAAAAAATCCTTTTAAACCCTTTTTATAAGGCCCGTGTATGAAATCCAGAGACAAATCTCAAAGAAATCGATAAAACCAGAAAATCACCGAAAATATTCTAAGTGTTGGAAAATAGTCCAAAACTGACGCGAACCAAAGTTCGGAAAATTATTCGGACCAGCAAACTGAATCCGAATGGCATGAAAATAGGTAGGAACGTAGTCTGACATTTCTACTTCAGAACGCAAAAAGAATTACTCGATTCCGACTTGAAACGAAGTCGCAGCGACGCTCCAAAGTCGGACCCGGAAACAGTGAATACACTGTTTCAGGCTGAGATCCGGGTCCCTCTTCGAAAGCAATTTCGAAGAGTCAAATGAACTCGGATACTAATCAAACTTTCTAGAGATGGAGTTCGGAACTCCAGCTTTCCAACGAGACCAAAATCGATGAAATCCGACAAAGGACGAGCCCAGGATGGCGTCGCAAAGTCGGGGTTATGTACTGAAAACAACGGGAGAAAAGAGACTAAGGCCTATAGTTATGCACTAACAGACCATAGATGAAAAACCCCAATTTTGGCATAGTAAACTTCCAATTCTGCCAAAATGAATAAAATAAAAGTTGTAGCTTAGTTTCTAAGCTTTCCGGAATGACCAAGATCGTCAAATTCCGATCGGGGATGAAAATTTTATGACTAAAACAATTCTCAGATTTAAATTCTATATCACTGTCAATGTGCTCTCGGGACAGTAGTAAGAATGCACAGTTTTGACCCAATTAACTTTGAAATTTCATGAAACTCAAAACATGAAAATTTTAGCCCTAAATCTAAGCTTTCCAGAACATCCAAAATTATTAGATTTGGATAAGAAACGAGTAACTTATGGCCAAATCAATTTCAGGGTTTTATTTACTAATTCTAGAACATCAAGAAAATCTTAATTCCGATTTAAGATGAATGAGATATGCCTAATTTACTAACAGCAATAAACTAATTATAATTTCAGCTAACATATATTACAAATACCTTATGTTCACACCCCAAATGAAAGCAAGGATGATCAAAGAGCTCTCTAGAAAGCAACAAAGACACCATAGCATCAACCCAAGTTATCAAAAGATGATTAGGAGGCTTTGCATAGAATGACTTGCATAAGCTAAAACTAGAAGGAGATGAAGATAGAGGCCATTTTTGTTATGAAAGCTTTAGGAAATGATTAGGGTTTTGATTAGGGTTCAATGAATGAGGTTATGAGAGTTTGAGATAATTTATAGAGGAGGTTTAGGGTGGGTTATTGGGTTAGGTTTAGTAACCCAATAAGAAGAGAGTTATTTACATGTTTCCAAAAATTAGTCTAAGTGTTCATATATGTTTATAAAATTCATTTTTCTTATCCAAACCCGTTTTAAAATCTCTCCTAAAATATTTAACCTTCCAAAAATAATATTTTAACCATATTTTAAAATCCCATATTTCCCCTTTTATTAAAATAGCCTTTTTCAAATAAATTTTGTTATTCCAAATCCTTTTATGCTTCATTAAAATAAATAAAAATCCTAACTTTTGTTTATTAATTGGTAATGCAAATCCCGGGTTGTTACAGACTCCCCTCCTTAAGAAAATTGCGTCCCCGCAATTCCTTAAGATAGATGTCGTCTATAACGTCCAATCCACAAAAGAAGTGATAGAGATAAAATAGAGAATTCTCACCTGTAGAAGAAGATGGGAGAAAGCCAGGATAAGAGCGTTCGATAGATTCTCTGGTCTGCCAAGTGCAGTCCTTAGGATTCGGTGACCATTGAATCTTCACGAGTGGAACCTCTTTGTTGCGAAGGCGTCTAACCTCCGAATCAAGCACACGAAGAGGTTGCTGCTCCAGAGATAAATCAGGTAAGATCTCTAAATCAGGCACAGCATGCGGCTCAATGATAGAATCAGGATCGCGGACACACATGCGAAGCTAGGAAACATGGAACACGTCGTGCATTCCAGAGAAGTGAGCAGGTAGAGCCACACGATAAGCCACGGGGCCGATGCGTTCCGTAATAGGAAATGGTCCAACATAGCGAGGATCCAACTTCCCTGTAGAGCTGAAACGCACAACCCCTTCATGGGAGAGACCCAAATAAAGACAAAATCACCAATGGAGAACTCAAGAGGCTTCCTACGGTTGTCCGCGTAGGATTTCTGACGGTTCTGCGCCTCTTTTATTCTCTGACGAATAAAAATAATCTTCTCAGAAGATTCCCGAACTGAATCTGGACCAAGAAGGAGCTTCTCTCCAGATTCTAACCAACACGAAGGAGAACAGCATGGCCTTCCGTAAAGAGCCTCGAAAGGAGCCATGCCAATACTATACTGAAAGCTTTTGTTGTAGGAGAACTCTACAAGCGGTAAGTGATCCTCCCAACTACCTCCGAAATCCAGAATACAATAGCGCAAGAGATCCTCTAAAACACGATTCAACCTCTCCGTCTGACCGTCGGTCTGAGGATGATAAGCAGTCGAGAGATTCAGCTTTGAACCCAAAGCTGACTGTAGGCACTTCCAGAAGTGACTAGTAAAGATAGTGTCTCGATCATAGACGATAGAGCTAGGAATGCCATGAAGTCGAACGACTTCCTTCACATATAGCTTGGCGAGCTGAGGAGAAGTCCGAGTGGACTTAATAGGAATGAATTGAGCCGATTTGGTCAAGCGATCAACGATGACCCAAATAGAAGTATGGCCTGACCTCGATCGAGGTAGACCGTCAATAAAATCCATGGATATTTGATCCCATTTCCACAATGGAATCTCTAGTGGCTGAAGAAGACCAGATGGACGCTGATGCTCAGCTTTGATCTGTTGACAAGTCATGCAACGGCTTACATAACTTGCAACATCACTCTTCATGCCCTCCCAATAAAATAGGCGACACATGTCGGCATACATCTTACTCGAGCCGGGATGGATGGTGTACTTAGTGCGATGACACTCGTCCAGAATGTCATGCCTAAGTGATAAATCAGATGGTACCAAAATACGGTTCTTCCTACGATGACACCGATGAGAATCAATAGAATAATCCAGCAATGTCTCATCACTGGATCCCGACTCAAGGAGATGAATATATCGCAACAAGTCTGGATCCTGCCGCTGAGCATGGGCAATGCGATCCAATAGAATAGGTCGAGCTTCCAAGTTGAATAGCAAGATCCGAGGATCAGAAGACGTAGCTCGATTTCGAATATCACACATAGAAAGAGTTTCAAGAATATCCCACTCGGCTATCATCATAGAAACAACTGCCGAGTGTTTGCGACTGAGCGCATCTGCAACACGATTCCCCTTGCCAGGGGTATACTGAATATCTAAGTCATATGAGGCGAGAAACTCGAGCCATCGCTGCTACCTCATATTGAGATCCTTCTGACTTAATAAATACTTCAGCGACTTGTGATCGGTGTACAGAATGAAGCGTTCGCCTAATAGAAAGTGACGCCAAGTCTTCAAGGCAAAGACGATAGCTGCTAACTCAAGATCATGAGTAGGATAGCGAACCTCATTCGGACACAGTTGCTTGGAAGCATAAGCAACTACCCGATCCTTCTGCATAAGCACAGCACCGAGCCCGCTACCACAAGCATCGGTGTAAACAACAAGATCATGGTTACTCTCTGGAACCACTAGAATAGGAGCATGAGTAAGAAGTTCCTTCAGTCGCTGAAAGGAAGCTTCACACATATCAGACCAAATAAAGCGAACACCCTTACGAGTCAGCGTCGTAAGGGGAAGTGAAACTCGAGAGAAATCCTTGATATACCGACGGTAATAACCCGCCAGACCAAGGAAACTGCGAATATCATGAACGTTCTTGGGTTGCTTCCAATTCCGAATAGCTTCGATCTTGGAAGGATCGACAAAAATACCCTCATATGATACAATATGGCCCAAGAACTTGACCTTGCTCATCCAAAAAATGGAACTTGGAGAGCTTAGCCTTAAGCTGATGCTGACGAAGAGTATCCAAGACGATCCGCAATTGATGAGCATGCCCTGCCTCGGATCTAGAATAAATAAGAATATCGTCGATGAAAACCAAAACAAATCTATCGATGTATTCCCGGAATACTCGATTCATAAGATCGACGAAGAAAGCCGGTGCGTTCGTCAAGCCGAATGGCATTACCAACCACTCAAAAGAACCATAACGAGTGCGAAATGCTGTAAGAGGAATGCTGTCTTCTGCGACTCGTAGCTGATGGAATCCGGTGGCGAGGTCGAGCTGAGAGAAGACCTTGGCACCGCTCAACTGATCAAACATATCGTCTATCCGTGGCAGTGGATAACGATTTCCGATGGTCAACTCATTAAGCTTGCGATGGTCAATGCAAAGCCTAAGAGAGCCATCGGGCTTCTTAACGAAGACCACAGCAGCACCCCATAGCGAAGAACTGGACCGAATGAACTGCTTCGCCTCAAGCTCTACTAACTGCTTCCTGAGTTCCTCATTCTCTTTAGTAGACATCCTCGTGGGAGGACGTCCAACTGGGTGGGAGCCTGGAATGAGATCGATGCAGAACTCAATGGCCCGCTTTGGCGGCAGGCCTGATACTGCTCGAATATATCGGGGAAATCCCGAACAACAGGAATACAAGATATGTCCATATCCGCATCTCGTGAATCAAGAGCAAATAAAGTAATATCAGAAATCCCAACATCCTGAAGAGCAAAAGCTAACGGAGCGGACGAGTCAGGATGACGAAGAAATAATATCCGCTCCGAACAAATGATTTTGGCGTCGTACTGAGCGAGCCAATCCATGCCAAGAATCATGTCAAAGCCCAAATACTCCATAACGTGCAGGTTCGCACGGAAAGAAAATCCACAAAGATCAATATCTATCCTCACAGAGAAAGCTAAGGGTCGTGGATCCGCCGATGGGATTCACAATCCTTAGTGAAGAAACCAAACAAGTAACATCCAAAGATAAAGTATCAACTAGTTTCTTTGATACGAATGAGTGAGAGGCACCCGTATCAAAGAGAACTCTACAAGATCTACTATGAAATAAAATAGAACCTTCGAGAATGGAAGGATGCGTACCTCGAGGCTGAGCTGAAGATGTAGGAGCCTTGGCAGCATTAAGCTTGCCAGATCTAGGAGGTGCAGTAGGACAAGTGGAATAATGATGATCCTCCTTCTTACAATAGTGGTAGTAAAGAGGCTTGGGACACTCTTTAAACATATGATCGGTAGATTTAGTTAAGCACGATTCAAAGATAGATAATTCATTAAGGAATATTACGGAATATAATAGATTCCTACACATATTCCTAACTTATTTATCTAAAGGTGGATATGTTCAATTTGGATCGTATTATAACGTATTGTACTACGTGTCTGTTCTGTGTTTATTATGCTTAATTCTGAACCTGGCTCTGATACCAAGCTGTAACGCCCCACTCTGAGACCCACTGTAACAAAGAGTATTATGGAAGTAATACCGTCTGTTAAAGCGGAGAATAGAGTATAGTGGAAGCGACCATTTGTAATCAAGCTATAACTATCTACTGAATACGTCGAAAGGGTGGTATCTATTTTTTTTTCAAGTGGTTCGACATATTCAATAAATATTTATAACGAAATTACAATGGCTAAAGATCTATCAGAATAAGCATAGTAATTAAATGATAAAACATCACAGAACAGAATCACATGACAGATATAAAATCCCAGGACAATACAACGTCAATACAGATCCAAATATCATAAGTGGGTACAAAGCCACTGCTCACACATGTGAGTCAAAAATATGTACATAGCAAAGTCTGAATAATAACATAAGGCGGACACTAAGATAAGCTATCTCAAAAGCCTAGCAGATAAGTCCAAAGCGGAAGCACAGAGCAGCTAAGTCCAGAGACTTAACCTGAAACAACTCGGTCTGACCCGAGCGAAAAACACTCGGGTCAGGCTAGCTAAACAATCAGTAATAACTAAGATATATAATAATGCGGTACATAAATGAGACAGGACTTTTCCTAAGAGAAGAGTATTTTGGACCACATGAATATAATGACGGTCCCTAATCATCAATCAACAGTAAAAATCTCCAAAGAGAATACCAGCACCAAAGTGTTGAATAAATAAAATCGCCTCATATCATCGGCGTAGCCAAAGCTATAACAAGTTGCCCATAGGCAATAATCCCAAGAATGACCAGAGTCTGTAATCAATGCCCAAGCAAAGATCGATGCTCCAGAGAGCAATGGGGATATACTGAAAAGTCAATGAAATCAAACACTGAAAAGCAGTGTCCAGAGACACTGTGGATCCACAAGGTAATCGCACTTACATCGTATGGTTCCATAGGACCAACACCGAATGGCGGTACTCGAATGGATATAAAAATCATCAGATAATACAAGTATAGCACGTGCACCGACCGGAGTCGTTATTTCCAAGTACTGTAGAGTTGTGATCGATCACTCACACAGATGCGGAACGCGCGAGACGGCGAGATCCTTCCCAGAAGGATAAAGGCCCAGAGGCACATGCCAAAAAAGAAACTGCTCCATAGAACAGGTGTCCAGAGACGGTTTCCCAGAGGCATGGTGACCCAGAGGTCCAATACTGGCTGCCAGAGGCTAATGTGTCACAAACTTCTTGGAGAGGAACCCGTAAAGTGTTAACAATGAGTCCCATACCCCACGTTCGCACTAAATGGTTTACTAACCAATAGCAAGCTCACACTCCAAACAATAAAAAGTCCACCTCGTATCATCGGTAAACTAGACCTAAAGGTCAAAACGATCAATCGAATAGGTCGGGGATTAACCGGAAAGGAAATACACACGGTTTCATAGGCCGGAGTTTTCCCAACCGTTTAAGCACCTTTCCACTTCGCTCGAAGTGCTAAAGTGTGAGTGTGGGATTTTATTATAGAAAATAATTACGGAAAATGGATTTATAATTGGTTTGAAATCACTTTAAAACGGCCTTTGAAAACTCTCCTATTATGGAGTAATTAATTTAATAATTAAAAATAATATTATATAATAATTTCGAAAGCCATTTAGGAGTGAAAAATCCTTTTAAAACCTTTTTATAAGGCCCGTGTATGAAATCCAGAGACAAATCTCAAAGAAATCGATAAAACCAGAAAATCATCGAAAATATTCTAAGTGTTGGAAAATAGTCCAAAACTGACGCAAACCCAAGTTCGGAAAATTATTCGGACCAGCAAACTGAATCCGAATCGCATGAAAAATGGTAGGAACGTAGTCCGACATTCCTACTTCAGAATGCAAAAAGAATTACTCGATTCCAACTTGAAACGAAGTCGCAGCGACGCTCCAAAGTCGGACCCGGAAACAGTGAATACACTGTTTCAGGCTGAGATCCGGATCCCTCTTCGACAGCAATTTCGAAGAGTCAGATGAACTCGGATACTAATCAAAACTTTCTATAGATGGAGTTCAAAACTCAAGCTTTCCAACGAGACCAAAATCGATGAAATCCGACAAAGAACGAGCCCGGGATGGCGTCGCAAAGTCGGGGTTATATACTGAAAACAACGGGAGAAAAGAGACTAATGCCTATAGTTATGCACTAACAGACCAGAGATGAAAAACCCCAATTTTGGCATAGTAAACTTCCAATTCTGCCAAAATGAATAAAATAAAAGTTGTAGCTTAGTTTCTAAGCTTTCCGTAATGACCAAGATCGTCAAATTCCGATCGGGGATGAAAATTTTATGATTAAAACAATTCTCAGATTTAAATTCTATATCACTGTCAATGTGCTCTCGGGACAGTAGTAAAAATGCAAAGTTTTGACCCAATTAACTTCGAAATTTCATGAAACTCAAAACATGAAAGTTTTAGCCCTTAATCTAAGCTTTCCAGAACATCCAAAATTATTATATTTGGATAAGAAACGAGTAACTTATGGCAAAATCAATTTCAGGGTTTTATTTTATCAACCCTGTAGTTTGTTGTCAGGTCAGCGACAAACAAACACGATTTCGACCATTCAAACCACAAAATTAGGCAAAGCTCAAAACATAAAAGTTATAGCCCACAGAATAAGCTTTCCAGAACATCAATAAAATCTTAATTCCGATTTAAGATGAATGAGATATGCCTAATTTACTAACAGCAATAAACTAATTATAATTTCAGCTAGCATATATTACAAATACCTTATGTGCACACCCAAATGAAAGCAAGGATGATCAAAGAGCTCTCTAGAAAGCAACAAAGACACCATAGCATCAACCCAAGTTAGCAAAAGATGATTAGGAGGCTTTTCATAGAATGACTTGCATAAGCTAAAACTAGAAGGAGATGAAGATAGAGGCCATTTTTGTTATGAAAGCTTTAGGAAATGATTAGGGTTTTGATTAGGGTTCAATGAATGAGGTTATGAGAGTTTGAGATAATTTATAGAGGAGGTTTAGGGTGGGTTATTGGGTTAGGTTTAGTAACCCAATAAGAAGAGAGTTATTTACATATTTCCAAAAATTAGTCTAAGTGTTCATATATGTTTATAAAACTCATTTTTCTTATCCAAACCCGTTTTAAAATCTCTCCTAAAATATTTAACCATCCAAAAATAATATTTTAACCTTATTTTAAAATCCCATATTTCCCTTTTATTAAAATAGCCTTTTTCAAATAAATTTCGTTATTCCAAATCCTTTTATGCTTCATTAAAATAAATAAAAATCCTAACTTTTATTTATTAATTGGTAATGCAAATCTCGGGTTGTTACAATTGTCAATTAACCATTGAGAGCATTGACTTTATGATATAGTACGATATAAAAATCCAAAATGGATTTCAAGTACATTATCAAAATATGTTTTTGATAGATGTACCCAAAGGGATATGATCTGTCGACCACAAATGTGTCTTCAAAAGAAAGACTAATGTAGTTGGAATATAGTGAGCAATATTAGTATGGATTACACCGAAAATTTCAACTGTCGAACTTAACATAATAGGTTCGCCATTCGACATCTCAAGTTAATTCAGATTTTACTCACAAAATCATCGCTTGATATGTCTTTGTGTTTTGGTACATATGTGTTCAAATAGAAATTTTAAAATAATGATTTATAATGGACTGCTTGCACATAACAACCAAAGTATCTCAAAGTCAGCACGAGCGATATCGTGTTTATGGTTTTCGGATATAATTGAAGAATGAATATGAAGATATCAGTTGACAAGCATCAAAGTTGAACAGATGTTTTAATAGAAATATTAAATAGTTTGATTTTCAATCATAATATAGAGAAAGCTTCGTCCATAAGAAAAAACATTAAAGGTACATTAATATTTCTATACTATAAGTAAACAACTTACCGCTGATTGTTAACGAAGTGCTTATGTCAAAATCAGTTCTTATTTAGTTGTTTAGTACTCCAAATTGGATTTGTAAATAATATATTTTATAATAAGTATAAATGATGTTGGGAATATCCTAAACGATCTTTAAGACATCTTATTAAAATGTTTAATATGGAACATGTAAGATGGATTCTTTATAAATTGATAATAGGAATTATCATACATGTTGTACTATATTCAGTATCATAATTTGATTATATATTTGATGCATCAAGTGAATATCAAATCAAAATTAAGATCATTAAATGGTAGTTTAGAGTGTTCTTGAGTATTTACGAAATACTAGAGAATTGTTTACATAAACAATGAACTCCTTATAAAGAAGTATATAGACTTATTCATAAGTGATATAGAGTATAATACATCAACATTGAATTCAAGTTCAGACCTTAACTAAGAAGCTTTAAATGGAAATGTTCCAAATGACATATTGTGGCTGATTTAGTGAAAATGCCAAGTAAACAGCCTTCAATAGCACCACAATAAAAGCATGTACAAATACAAATGAACAAATTTATAATTGAGCTAGGCATGATTTTGAGTATTGAGAATGATAGTTAGTGGTGTACCCTATGGGAAATTATGTAATTTGTTACATATATCTAACATGATAACCAATCTTGTTCAAAATAAACGGTGGTTTCTTTATATTATATAGTTGATATAATGTGTTACATTAATTAATTACTTTAATTAGAAGTATATCTAATAAAAAGTCCATGAATGGTATGTTGTGTGGTAGCAGTTACAAAGTGTTGTAACCGTGAGTAATTTATTAGAATAAAGATAAATATACCATTATAAATGTTCCTAGTCAAGATGTGTCGAGACTGGATATCGATATCCATTGAGACTGGAGTATGTAACGCTCTCCGTATGTTGGGTGGCGTATTACTCACGCCTGCTAAGGGCATCAAGAGATTACGTATTGATAGTTATTTTCAAAAGTGATGTGCTAATTCATGTCATGTTTATTACACATACAACAAAAACGATTTTCAAAAAGTATATTTCTATGCACAAGCACGAACACACTATGTTAACCAAAAAAACGGATCAACACCCTGGATTGAGTGTGAAAGCTCCAGCCCTGTTCTTAGCGAGCAATAATATAGAGAATAAATGTAAAAGAACAGAAATAGAAAGGAGACAAGGAGAATTTTATAGTGGTTCGGCTGTTAATGAAGCCTGCGTCCACCTTATTGTTTTTATTATTGATTGATTGCTATTACATAGTTAATTGGATTACAAAGTTCTTGAATGTCCTTAGCTAGATTGAGTCCCTAATGTTAGAGTTCACCTGAATGTAACGACCCACCTTTTTAGATGGTTTAAATCGACAATAAACTACACATGTCAACTCAAACCATTTAAAAGGGAGGATTGTTAATGGGATAAATAATAAATCAAGAGAATAGAAGGAAAAACAAAACACAGACTCTCACAGTGGAATGACAAAATATAATTATCAAATAAACAGTTCATGAAGTGGTTTTATAATATACATTTGATCACATAATCTTACAACAATCAAAGTACAAACAATGACATACCAATAATGATGCAACGAAAAATTTCTAATAATATAATATATCAAACTCTGTCTTCGTCGTCTAGAAATAAAGTCTTCAACACTAAAATGCTCAGGCTGACCCGAGCATAATGAAAAGACAAAACACTCGAGTCGGAACTAAAAGATCTTATGTAAGTTAAATCAACAATAAGTAAATATGAATGTAATGGCTTTAGAGATGTTTACGAGATTTTACATCTCCTATCCAGTGTATAATGTGCGTGCAATAACTTAAGAGATATTCGGGATTTCCATCTCCTAAGAATCCGTTAAACTATTTATATGTAGTAATATATGCTATATATGTAATGTCTATCAGTAAACTAAAGTATTAAAATAGCATTAAGGCGTTATCCATATCCCCCTTAACACATTTTTATAAATGTCGTAGTCTATACAGTACTGTAAACTCCACCAAATCGACGAGCTATGAAGGAGCACTCCATAGGTACGACACAAACCAAAATTATAGTGGGCTCGATAAGGCATATGACAAGGCACGCGAGGCAATACCCAGGGTAGGATTCTACCGTTTTGCACGCTCAGACTGGTGGTAACGCATAGCAGCTATTACCGCCCACCTCGGAACACACTCCCATAATCAAATCGAAAGCGGCCACCAATCAATCACAAAGTAACATATATGGTATCGAAGAAGTGTGTCCGATAGGAGGAGCGACCTCACTTAGCCCGAGATAGCTCTTGTTTTAGTAATATCAAGCTGACCCCAAGGTCAAGGCTGCGTTCTTACCTCATACAGTAGCATTCGCCAAACTATCCTACTTCGTTCTGGATTCTCCACCATGTGCAAGGTTCTTAAAGTGGTTTCGAAATTGGCAGAGAGTATGGCAATATCCGACCCTAGTCCCTTTAACAACTAATCGTTATATTTTCACACCATGGTTATTTTATAAAAATTTATAATAATAAACCCAGAAAACAGTTTATACCTTCAGATCAAGATATTCATATACTTATTCCAAAAGTATTAATATATTCATAAATACCGAGGAAGATTTTCTTTCAATCAATTTCAAGAATAATTTATAAATCTCTCTTAAACCATTTATAAACTATTTATATGCATTAAAACCATTTATAAGGCTATTTATAAATTCCAAAATAGTTTACAATTCTTCCCCTTTTCATAAACTTCTACGCAAATTCCATTAAACGCTTCTAAATCCCTTTTTACAAGTTCTTTTATAATAACCTTTATAAAATCCTTTAAAACCTTTTATAACTCCTTTATAAAACCATTATAAAATCCTTTATAAAAAATCTTTTATAAAATACTTTTAAAATCCATTATAAAATCCTTTATAATTTTTTTTTTATAAAAATCCTTTTAAAATCCATTGTAAAATCCTTTATAAAAATCCTTTATAAAAATCTTTTATAAAATCCTTACAAAACCTTTACAAAATTATAAAATCTTTTACAAAAATCTTTTATCAATTAAAGTTATTATAAACGTCTATATTTATTATCTTATATCAAAACTGTATTTATTATTTAAATTAAATTTAAAATACATATATTAGAAACTATTTTAATTATATATTTAAAACCAAATATAATTATAAGTTAAAACTTAAAATTACATTTAAAACCATATATTAACTTATAAATTTGAATCTTTAAAACATATAAAATAAATTATTTTTCAAATATAAATTTTTAAATAAAATCATTAAATTATATTTAAAACTCAAATTATAAATCAAACACACTTTGCCATTCTAGAAAATAATTTAAAACCGACCAACGGTGTCCGTATATAGTTTTCTACCATATGGTCAAGTGATAGGGTATGTATCATTTCAACCCCAAATAGTTAAATTTCCCAGGTATATATCATTTCAACCCGTATCTGAAATCAACAATTTCCAAAGCAATAAAATCGCTCGGGTTTATCATTTCAACCTATAACGATTTTCCCTAATCTATAAGATCATTTGGGTATGTATCATTTCAACCCATAGTGATAATAGAGATATAAACATCCAATCATCCAAAAATGTCAATAAATAAACATCCTTCACAATCATCATCCAAATCGGTCAATAAATCACAACAATTAACTTGGTTATCATTATTAGGTATTTAATTAACAATTTAAATTCAATATAAATTTAAATGGCAATTAAATTCAATATAAATTCAAATTAAATTAAAATGTCAAATTAAACTACTAAACAACAACCAATAATATACTTATCATATCATAAATTTAATTCAATTAACATAATAAGTTTTAGTATTTGTGAGTGGGTTAAATCACTCACCTTTGATTTATCGTCTATTTAAAATCCAAATAAAGCCCAAAATTTGAACAGTCCCCAAATTCGACCAAACCTGTTCCATGATGTCCGGAATTTCGATACGATCCCAACGGAAAAACCGCGTCCAAACCCGAGTTTCTATGTAAAAGTTATGGATGTTAGAACACTGGAAATTTAAAATTTGATTAAAAATTAAAAAAGGGTAAAAACGTAATTACCTTACTCTCTCCAAACCCTTGTTCACTCACGCAATCGAACCAGCGCACTTGAGACCATTAGCCCCTACTTCGTCAACCACGAACGCACACCCCCATAGCGAATGAGCTCTCGATCAAACATCGCCAACGCCATCTCCAGGCCGAGGCGCCCCCTCCGACCCTACCACGTCAACTCCGGCTCAGCCATGTGGGTCCGCCGCCGCATGCATAAATCGCCAAAATCTGGCAAATTCGAGTACCTCAATCACAAACAAACCATATGGATGAGCGCTGCTCGTCATTCTCTTCCATCATAAAGGATTTTACAATAGTATGGTTGAGCGCTACGAAACTTACAATAGTATGGTTTTCAAGTTTCGTAGCGCTCTTCCATCACAATGGATTTCAAGTTTATGGTTGAGCGCTCATCCATTCTCGTAGCGCTCAACCATACTATTGTAACTTACAATAGTATGGTTTTCAAGTTTTCAAGATAATTCAATAGAAGATAAATCCATTCTCTTCCATCATAATGGATGAGCGCTACGAAACTTGAAATCCTACAATAATTCACTGTTGTGGATCCGATAAAACTGGTTTCGTCGAAATCCAAGACAGTGGCCAAAATGGCTAATTTTCATGTTCATTAAATAAATTATTATTAAATTGATTTAATCACCGTTAAATTCAAATTTAATAGTTAACCATTTTCATCATTCTTGATTAAACAGGAATTGGTAATCTTTTACAATACAGTTTTCCATGTTAAATCCAATATTTAAATATTACATTAATTTCAGCGTTCAATTACAACTGTAATATAATCCCAGTTAATTATATTTTAATTTCAATCAAATTCTTTTATTTCGATTTACATTCTTATTATTGAATCAACCATTACCTTATGAATATAATTAACATTAGTTTATATTTTATTACATTCATATTCTATAGTTATCTTCGTAACTTACATTAACTACAATATTTAATTATATTAAATTCGTATTGATTTCCAAATTATTCAAATGGATTAATTAATGAGATGATAATTAAACAATTGTTACTTTTAAGTAATTTAATCACATTTATAAATTGCTTGTTTAAAAACAAAGATTATAACTACTTACCACATCACTGATTTCATATTCTATATTAACCAATTTCAATTAATTAATACAATCTCACCATTAAATACAACATTTAATTTGTTTTCTTATTTACAATTATAACAAAATTAACTTTACAATTATTTCACTTGATTGAGGTTACATGAAAATAGTTATCAATTACATTAAATCAACATTATTAAATTACATTCTAATAATCTTTTCCATTTATAAATCATAAATTTTAATTTCTCCCAATATTAAATTCTAAAATCTTATTAAATTTAATAGTTTTTAATTATCAAAAATAACCAGTCGTTACAGAGAATCATAGTGAACCCTTTGGATGACCGTTGTGGGGAAGGAGAAGAGTGAAGATGGCTTTCTGCAGCGTTTCAGCAATCAGTCTAGAAGATCCTCTTTATGTTGCAGATTGAAGAGTATTTATAGAGGTATGAGAGCTATTGGGCCAAGCCCGTTCGTCCAGTGCTTGTACATGGTCACGGGAAGGTTCAGTGGAGGAAACATTGCGACCTGAGCCAATTCAGTGGATCGCTAGTGATCCATAGCTTATGGATCGTGGGTGATCCATAAATACCCTAGAAAGCGAGCCAACCCTTAGCATCCTTCTCCCATCATGTTCCATGTAGGTCGCTGCAAATCAATGATATGGTATGGATCACTAGCGATCCATAGCATATGTGTCGCTGGCGATCCATATACTTAGAATATTATTGTACTTTGCTTTCTGGATTGTCTTTGTTGTCTTGTACCGACGTTATACTTAGAATAGCATAGTCATGTAGTCTCGTAGCATGTTGCCTTGTCTTGATGACGGTTTGCTTACTAGTCGTGCTCATCTGTGGATTGGACCATACGAATTCTTATCTCTTGATTTGGCTATCTCAAAATCTCCTCAAACTTAGCCATTGTTTCTAGAGTATGTGTTAGAACATGATGCAAGAGAATCAGTTGACCCCTGAGCTAATCCAATGGATCGCTAGCGATCCATAGGCCATGGATCGGTAGCGATATATGTCCTTAGTGCATTTTCCATTCTTTTTTGCTTGACTCCCTTTGGCTTATTGTTCTAGTCTTTTGGTTGACTTATGAGTTATTCTTCCTTGACCAAGTTGTTCCGACTTCTTTTGGATTCTGCTGGGTTAAAAACCCCGATAACCTTTGCCCTCTAGAGTACGTCTTTGTTGAAAACAAGGCGTGCTCTGGAAGTAATCGCTTTTCAATTCCTATTTGTCGAGTTTTGGATATACGAGTTTGGGCTACACGAATTCGAGCTAGGTTATACTGCCGCTTGCTAAGTTTTAACCTGGACTGCAATCGTTTGTCATAACAGACCAAATTTTTCTCTATGGCTTCTCATCATGTCTTGAAGTAGTAGGTAGATGTCGCTAGGCAAATTTGAGGTTAGTGGCATGCAACACTATGGATCGTTAGCGATCCATTAACGATCCGATTACTTAGAGTTTTTTAGGTATCCTTTTCTATTCCTATTTATGCTCCTCGGGCCGACTTCATTCCTTACGACCCGATCCTCTGAACTACCTTTACGATCCGAGCTACCCTTAGCGATCTGATCCATCATCCCCAGTGATTTGATCCATCGTCTCCAGTGATTTGACCCACATTTCCACCGAGATTCCATCGTGATTCCCTCGATGCAACCTACCTTGCTTTACCGCCGACTCCAGAACTTTTCCGCGGCTTTTCCAAGTCGCCTTTGACTGAACCCTAGTTTGCTTGCTGCCTTAGATTGTCGCCGACCCATTATCAGCTCGCTGCTTCTAAAGCTTTGACTAACTTTGTGTTTAGATCGTTAATCTAAGGTGGGTTTACTGATTACGACGTCGATTTATCGATTTGGCGACGGAGTTGTATTCGTGGTATTAGTCATGAAGAGTCCGAGTCAATTGCAGCTTAATGGAGGAAGGTAGTAAATCGAGTCTTGAGTTCTTCATGGAATGACATTCGGGCCTTGCCTTGGTGTTTGACATGTTTTTCTATCTTCATCCATTGAGCCATAATTGATTGTGCTAGATCCCATTGCCGATACTGCACGACATATCGTGAATTGGTTTTGTCCCTCCGGAGGATTCATATTGATTTTGCTTTCGCATGCACGGTGTACTCGTACTAGAAGGGACTTTCCATGTTGTTTCGGACAACGGATCCGTTATCATCATTTATCGATAATGGGTAAGTGTAGGGGAAGTAATTTCAAAAGGAAAGTGATATAGGAAGTCCTTTTACCTCTTAGTTGTGAGCGTACTATCTACACGGGATAGAACGTTTGTAGTGTTTAGGACACCGAGCCCACCACCGATAAATAACACACCGCACTTGCCCAGGCACGTACTTGAAGTCTGACACATCAATATGAATCGACATTTCTTCGAAATTCAAGTGTAGTACGGGGAATTATTATTTTGGAGTAGAATTACCCGACCATCTCAGACATAAGTTCTGCTATTTAGACTGAAGTACCCATCTTCTTGCCGCAAGTCTAGCGATGGAAGTCCTGTGCTTTTGGAGGCCAAGTCATCATTTGTCGCCCTCCTTCTTCTACTTTACAGGCTAAATTTGGCCAGCTAGTTCCAGTCGGTCCAGTCTTGGCTCGGACTCCTCCTAATTTCAGAGTTCTTCTAAATCCATCGGAGAGAGCTTCCTCCGTGATTTCTGCTAAAGTCTTGCACAACATCTGCCTGCAGCATGGCATTCAGGAGGAATATGTGCGCTTCCCAGAGAAAGATGAATTTGCTCATATGCCTCCTTCGGGATATACTGCTTGTCATCTATATATGTGCCTGAACGTAGCAGTGTCCCCCTTCAACGATTTTTGATAGAAACCCTCTCGAACTTGGGAATCGCTGCATTTTAGATTCATCCTAACGAATATGATATTCTAACCCACCTACATGTTCTTTTAATGTGGACTGTCAATCATTCACCAAGCTTTGATGAGTTAAGATATTTTCTCTGGTTTAAAAGAGGAGACGAGTGTCCATCCTTAGTTGTGATTAAGGCCTAGAGGAACCGTAAAATTGTGTTGCGACTGCAGAGCAACTTATCTCAATTTAAGACCCAATACTTCTTTGTTAGGTGTCCTGAGGGATTCAATCATCTCTGGACAACGGGGGGTAAGTTCTTTTCCCCACTTATAGAGCTCTGATATGTTGCTACGGAATTTCTAACGAGTCAAATAATTTTTACAGTTATTTCGAGGTCGAAACAGGACTTATCTCTCGACGAAACTTTTCAAACCCTAGAGGCTATCGATGCTGAGGAGAGATCAGTTAAATTCTTGTTGACGGACGAAAACCTGCTTCGGTACAGGCTATTGCACACAGGAAGTTCTACAGTCCTAGTTGAATTCCTATCCCCTTCTCAATCTAGGATACATACGCGATCCACTTCTTCGTCTCATGGTTCCGAAGAGGATGTTTTTCTAGAGAGGGAAGGCTTATCCGGCGAGTCGGCTGTAGAGACTCACGGAAGAAAAGATGCCGCGACCAAAGCCAATTGCCCAGCTAGAATGCCTCCAATTCTGGAAGAAGTGGAAAAGGATTTTAATCAAATAGAAGGCAAAGTCGTGATAGATATAGAAAAGGAGGAGGGTGAGATTGAGAGCGGTAGCGATGAGTCCTCCTCCAGTGACAACGATGATTTCTATGCAGAATCCGATGATGGAGATTCTAACTCATGTGACAAGACTTTGGGGACCCGTTGTTTTGAGCTAGCCTCCCTCAAACATGAGTGATAAAGATGATGCTCCAGAAGTCTGATGATGTTAGGATTCTCCGATTAAAGATGGTGGCGTAGACTTTGGAGATTTGAGCAATGTTTACATTGATTTTGACACGCTCATGGGGGAAGACTTTAAGTTTGAGGAGGTGTCTCCCCATCTGGGCCATGTTGCACCCAAAGTTAGTCTGGTTCCTTCCGTGATGCCTGCCCAGTCCGGTTTGTGACGTCATTTTAGGCTCTCCTCCCAAACACATTACATGTTTCACTAGGGTTATACTCACTTATATAGATATTTTTCATGTTTATCTTCCGTTTTAAGGCTCTTTATTTATTCTTCATGTCAGGTACAATGAGAGGATGTGGCCTTTACGATGACCTTGAGGAATTCACCGACTCTCAACACTGGTCGAAACGGTCTTCCAGCCGTCGTCAGCCTTGCGAGATTGGAGGAATATCGAAGAAGAAAATATTTAGAGGCTATAACTCCTCGCCGAGATGAGAGGGAACGGGGCCGAGTATACAAAGGCGGGTATGAGAAAAGAAAGACTTTCGATGAGCGAGAGGAGCCGCCTAAAAGTCCAAATTTGATCGCGGTTCTCATTCTACAAAACAACAGGCCTACGCTCCGGCCCCTGCCTCAGTCGATCCTAAAATCACGGTTTCTTATGTCCACATTCCATCTTCAACTCAAGTTATGTCATCTCACGTGGCTCTTGCCCCCCGATTCTTCATGTCCCGACTGGAGATCTGCTATGTTCTTTCATCCGATCCCCCTAGGTTTGAGGCAGTGCTCCTCGGGTGGTTTTTAAGGAGGAGGGAGGGAAATTTAATCATGATCTTCATTCGGTTCGTAGAGATACATACATGCTCCACTTTAAAGAATCCAGAATGATTTAGAATAAGCCAAAAGGTGGAAAAAATTATTCAAACAGCTGGCGGACACGAACCGCAACAACTATCAAGAAATCCTCTCATTTGAATCGAAGAAGGGTGATTTCAAAAGAGCATTGGTGGAACCCGACGCTAAAATCAAATAGCTGGAAGAAGAAATGGATGCGGCGCTTCGAGAAAGCAAGAACAACGTCGGCCTGCTGAAAGATCTAAAAGAGGCTCACGAGAGAGTAGAGATCATCTACAGGGACGAAATTAAGAAGGCTCATGCAGAAGAAGTCAAGTTAAAAGAGGAGGTGGCAGCTTACAGCGTGATAATTGAGGCCCAAAAGAAGACCATTTGCGACCACGACCTTATTGTGGAGGGGCATAACAAAACGATTGTAGAATATGGAGAAGTCATGAAGTCGGGCGATAAGACCATCTATGACCAGACTGAGACGATCGCTAGGCTCCAGGATCAAGTTGTGCAGCTTAGCATTGATAAAGCTCGTGTGGTGGATTATTTGTAGCTTCAAAACGCTTTTGAGAGAAAGATATAGAAGATGGATGGGACCATCTTGAACTTTTATGTCGACTCCCCGCTGCACCAGGGGAGTCTCAGTTACTTAGGCCTAAATTCCTGCACACTCTCGCTATGGTTTGGGAGGAAATGTTGACCAATTTTTGTGATACCAGGGATGTTTATATTGAGCGAGAGCTAGAGAACGCCTATCTCAACGAAGAATCAAAGAAGGCGTTGCTAGATGGCCGGGGGATTTTGCAGATTGAAAGAGAGTAGGTGCCGATGCTGCTACGACGGCACTCGCCGAAGCGTTAGCGGAGCCTTTTATTTTCGGTCTCGTCGAATCATCGAGGCAGCCTTGCGATCTGTTAACAAGTTCTGGGCTTGTAGCTTTCTATCAGATTGTGGAACCGTGGAAGGAGGGTGAAGGTAGTGAATACGATGACATTCTCGGTCAGTCTTTTGGTTCAGGTAATCAACTTGTTTCTCCCGAGTTTGAGAACTTTCAACTCACGCCGTAAGAGCGGGACGAATTTAATGCTTTCATTTTTGGTCTTATAGATCCGTCTTCCTTTTCTACCGATCTGCCGATTTTCTTGGCGCTTAGGCCTGTTGCTATCTCTACCACTTCCATGCTTGTTTCTATATCTGCTCCGGTCGCTGTTCCGTATCTGCCTCGCAGTTAGGACCAGAATCTGAGAAGATCGCCGCATTGCACGGTTTGTATGACCCTTCCGTATCTTTGGAGGGTGACTTCATTGACATCGAAGTTCGGGAGCGAAAAATTCAGATTGAACAACCACGCAGATCTTAATAACAACGGTTTCCATTAAAAAGAGAAGGTTGAAGCGATAAAGGCTTCTATGAGCTCTCGCAGATCTTGGAAGCTCAAAACGAAAGGCGAGTTTTCTGAAAAGTTATAGAGTAGGAAGAGGACATCAGCACTGAGGAGATCATTGATGTGCACGTAAAAGTGTATATATTTTTTTCCATATTTAATCTAATTTAATTAAATAAATGAGCATATAGGGTACTTTAACATGTTTAAACCATAATTTCCATTGTCATCAAATCACCATTTATCCATCTTCATTTAAGGGCAAAATGGACATTTTTATGTGTGAATTAATTTGTGAATATTTATTTGCACATTTTATTTTTATTTGTAGGAAATTTGGATGGAAAATAGAAGAAGTCTTCATGTATTCATGCATGCACAAGTGAAGGAAGACAAATGGAGATGAAAATAAATCAATTCATGCAACATGGATGACCCTACCTACCCACTTACCACAATCTTCAATTAGAAGCTAATGCACATGTTAGTGGAGATTAAAAGCACATGCACATTTAATGGAAGATTAATTAGAAGCTAATGATAACTTGGTGACTACACTTTGTCAAGGGCAATTTAGGTAGTCCCCTAAAATATGATTATAAGTACCCCTTATGTTTCATGTAATGAAGTTCTTATCACCACCTTGTAGTTAGTTTAGTTGTAGCTACAAATTAAATAAGAAATATAATGGCTTCCTAAGCATCTTCTTCTTTTTATAATTTCATTCATTTCATGCTTAATTTTTATTTACATGCTCTCTTTTCTCTTATGTTAGTAGCTTAGATTTAATTTATGCAAGTAGTTTAATTCTCTTTTTAGTTTAATTAGCTTGCACTTTCTTTTGTTTTCCTTCAATGTTGCAATCTACATTTGTTGAAATGATAAAAAATATGAGAAGCTAAATCCTTTCAATTTAGGAGTAATGAATCTCTCTTAATCATGTAGATTCAACTTAGTGATTTCATTTGATCTCTTTTTGTGCTTAATGGAAATAGTTGATGTGGTTAAATTTTGTTGTTTAACTTTTAATTTGATAGTCTATGTTGTTAACACCTAACAGGCTATGCTTAAACAAATATAAACACAAATTAACTCTTCATCTACATATGATTTTGGTAATGAAGTGGATTTTAGAATCAAAGTTTGATGGTATATATTACTAACCAATAGTAAATAGATCATGCTTAGAATAGATTTTATTTTTGATTTTATTATCATTTTCATGAGATTTAACAAGTGGTTTTGGTGGGTGTGTTAAAGTTTGATGGTTTATGTTGGGCTATTAATAGCACAAATAGACCATACTTATGACAAACACATCAACTAAATTCACTAATGACCAAAAAAGAAAGATCATAATTTCGTTATGTCCATTTATGTAATCATGAGAAGGGAATTGCCTCTAAATTGCCTTCTACTCTCATATTTTTATTTACTTTCTTTTGATAGTTTTTTTTTACATTTTTTAGTTTAAACAACTCCAAAGTCTTGGTTAATTTGATCGAGTAGAATTTTAAATCACTTCAATTCCCTACGGATCGACCTGTACTCACCACATACTAAAATTGTACGCCGCGCGTTTGCGGTTATTTTTATTACAATTTTTCGACGATTTTCTAATCTGATAGAAAATTAGTCGATTCAACAAGTTTTGGCACCGTTGCTGAGGAATTAATTTGATTTTATTTCTATTATTCGAATTATTTTTTATTTTATTTTATTGTGTGTTCATTTTGTGTGTTAATTTGCATTTAAAAAAGATATTTTGTGTTGCGTGTTTGTGTGTGATTTTTGTGTTCATTGTGTTTGTTTTCTTATTTTCTAGTTCTATTTGCATTTGCATTTCTATTTAAAAAAAACATACACAATTACAAAGAATAAAAATATTTTATTTCATTTTTATTTACAATTCTTGTTTTGATTTTACAATTGCTGTTCATTTTTAGAAGAAACATTCCATTTTATTGTTACATGCTCACTGCACACTGCGCAATACTCCTCTTGATTGTTCCAACAAGACTTATAACACTTTCACACTCATTTACACTATAAAAACTTATTGATAATCCTTCTCTGCTATTCTCCATATTGTCACTACATTGTACCATTCACCCTATCCTCTCATACCGAGCAAACTGCTGCATATCACACAGAATCTCACTTTCGTCAACTTCATTGCTTTTGTTCTTTCAACACATATGAACTGCTTCTTCCTTTTATATTCTTCCACCATCATAAATATGGATCATCTCATTTTCAAAAATACGGCCATACCAGTCATCCATCCTCCCGTTCCCCTCTACCATACAAATTCAACAAAACCACCGATCTACATTAAAAAGGGATCCACCGATGGATCTTGCGAAATTCTACTATAAAGCCGAGAGATATCTATGTCAGGAGGATGCTGAAGCCAAGGATGAAGATGTGGATGATGAAATAAATGTCATTGAGGATATGGGACCTTCCGGAGCTGGAATTGGAAAGGACAAAGGGAAAAGGAAAACCAGTGATGACTTCGGAGAGCCAAAACGACAAAGGAAGGAGCCAAGATTCTCATCATACACTGACCTAACTGAAACCTTGGAGAGGATATACTTGGATACTAGGGGGAAGAACCTCTACCGGAGGCCATTTAGGAGAGAGTCAACTCATCGAGAGAAAAGATCTGGAAAGTTTTTCATCTTCCATGAGCAAAATGGGTATGAAACAAATGAGTGTCGATACCTTCATGATCTGATAGAAGAACTGGTCCGAAACAACCAACTGCCACAGTACGTGAGGAACAGAACTATGGTAGAATTGCTGGAATAACCACTGCCCATAGCCAATGCATCAAGAAATGCCCAGGGATTTAAGCCAAGACAAATTATCTCATGATCGAGGTAGATGTAAGTGGGATCCGGCTCCCATGCTTTGCTTTATCGTTTCTTTTTACGCACTTTTCTTTTGGTATTTAGACAATAATAATCTAAGGCCACTTACACATGTACGGGATCCCGAACGGTCCTAAGCACGCTCTGAGTCGGATGCTTGAGATGACTTAGGACAATAATGATCTTGTTGGAATTGGCCCAGCCCGCAGCGGAAGTTACGGGTGAATTTCAAATTTTTTTATCCTATTGGATCTTTATTGAGCCTATGAAGTCTAATTCATTTAGAACAATTCTAAATATGTTTTAAATAAAATCATGTATTTTATTTAAATTTAAGTATTTTGTAATGTAAAGTTAATTTGAATGATTTAATTTATATATATACATGTATCATATACATATACATATGTGTGTGCATGTGTAACATAATAATCCGTGAAGGGTATAACACGCCGCATATAGATGTTGGATTTACATTGTAACGGACACATTAACTTATTTCGTATGTAATGTATGTTGTCTAAATATGTGCATCTATAATGCAAAGTATATTTATATAAATACGTATATATATATATATATTTAAAATATATTTGATAACTAAAAGTCTCAAAATTAAATATATATCTAATTTAAAACATTTGTATAAATATATATACATAATTCAACATATAAAATTATGCATGCATACATATAATAATTAAAATTATATATATATATATATATAAGGTTAAATAAATTTTATATATATGAATAATTAATTACATTCAAATACTTAAAATATAAATATATATTTTAAAATTATTTCCAGATCGAAATTAGCATAACAAATATAAAATAATAATTTTATCGATATTATATATATAATAAATAGTTTTGATCATAATAATTAAAAATATTAGTAATAAATATTAAAAAATAAAAATTTAAAATTTATAAAAATTTAGGATCATAAAATACAGGTTAAATATTTTTTTCATGATTTTTTGAAATAAAATACTATTTTTAATAAATAAAAGAAATTTTCAACCAAAGTAATTTAATTATTATAAATATTAAATATTAACAACAAATTCTGAAATTTTTTCCATGGGTTACTGCATAGATGTAGTAATTTTCAAAAATATAAAATCGAATTTTCAATGCAAAAATTATATTCGATATAATAAACAATCAAATAATCAATAAAAGATAATTTAAAATTATTTATATATAAAAAAAATTATTTTCAAATTTGATAATTCATATTATGTATAAATAGGTGTAAGGAAAAATTCTAAGTTGTTTATACATTACAAATATACATATATGTAATTATATGTTTAAAATATACATTAGTCTATATTTAAATTAATATATAAATATACATAAAATAGTTAATAATGACAAAATTTAAATTTTTACATAGAATTAGATTTTTTATACATAAATTATAACACATAATAATATAACCATGCACATAACCAATCTAATTTGTGACAACTACGTATACCTACGAAAAACCTCACTTAACTAGATATACAACATTAATATATTTATATATACAGATTTGGGATTAATCATTATGAAATCATAAAATATGATATGATTACTGTAATATATAAATAAAATACCAATTTATGATGCCTTTAAGTCCACTTGAATCAATGAATTCTCTTCTCTAGTTATGCTCGATCGATCAGATTGCAAGTCTGGAATCGTCGACCTTTTCTATCAAATAGTGCTTTTACTTAACTTGAATTGATTTGAAATGCTTAGAACTGATATGGGTATTAATTTTGGCCAGCAAACTTGATAATTATGGAAGAAAAAAGTTGTTTTTAAATAAGGGTTTAGAGATCCATATATATAGTCTTGTACAAGAGAGATATTAGGACAATCTCATTACCTATTCATTCTTAATCTTAGTCATCCATCTCTAGGTCTAATCCTAAGTTTTAGCCACCTCCAATAACTTGTCAAAACCGAAATTTGTAGCCTTAATGATGGGCTTCAAACCTATTTAAGCCCAAGCCAAAATGCTAAGCGATTAAATCTAATTTAATCGCTTATCGATTGGTACATTTATAACTATTATAAATATATAACAATTTTTATTTATCAAACCATATTCAAATTTTATAATTAATATTTTATAAATATTAATTAATTTTATTTATTTATAACAATTATAAAGTAATTAAATCATTCGGTCATAAGGGAATTCATCATTTCAGTTGTGTAACTCTTGGGTGTAAATTTGGTCAGCAATTAACACGGGACTATTCAAATGTTAACATTCACACGTCACTTAGAAAGTGGAGTGACATTATGCCCAAATTTATTGCTTAATCATTTTCGGTAAAATCTAATTTTAGTTTAATAAGCGTTACCCAGTTGTGCATTTGTTTACACCAATTCTCTTCGTCAAAACTATATCACTTTGGACTTATGGAATTTGGTAATGGTCAAAATTCCAACCTCATCCACATTCAACTTTATAGTCCAAATACAAAGTCCTTGGTTCAATAATAACAATTATTATTAACCAAAATGCTCTGGCCAGAGACTTTGAGTTGACTTGAGTTGACTGTGACACTAAACACATATAACTGAGGAGACGAATCTTCACTTGAATAGTGCTTCACTTCCAATACTTCCACTCGACCCAACTATAGTCACTCGATGGACGCCATGCCATGATTTGGCTATAATCAAAGTGGAGCTTTCATATAAAAGATCCATAATATTCTCAAGTCGAGAGAACTGTGTAAATCTGTCACATTGATATTTTCTGTTTGACCTTAGTTATATTAACCAACAGAAAACTATCGAGTGAGTCGTTCCATGGTTATCCAATAACTATTAGTACGTAATCCCTAGGTTCCCCCAGCAGTCATGAGTAATACACTGCCCAACATTTGGAGAGCATTACGTACTCCAGTCTCAATAGATACACCGATATCCAGTCTCAATGCATCTTAACTAGGAACATTTAAAATGGAATATTTGTTTCGCTGTGATAAATTACTCACGGTTACAACACTTTGTAACTACTATCACAAAATATACCATTTATGGATTTTTTTTCTATTAAATATACTTTTAATTAAGTTAATTAATTAATATAATCACATTATATCAAGTATATAATAGGAAGAAAATACCTTTTATTTCGAACAAGATTGGTCAACGAGTTAGATATATGTACCAAATTACATAATTGCCCTTAGGGCGTACCCCTAACTCTATCATATCTAAGGCCACTTACACGTGTACGGGATCACGAACGGTCCCTAGGCACGCTCTGTATCGGATACCTGAGATGACTTAGGATAATAATAATTTCAGGCCGCTTACACATGTACGGGATCCCGAACGGTCGCTAGGCACGCTCTGAGTCGGATGCCTAAGATGAACATTTAGGATTTCTGCTTGTTTTGAATTCTGCTTGTTTAATTTCTGCTTATTTGTTTTGATTTGAATTTTGAAAAAAAATCCACATTGATTGTGATGACTGATATTGGTCGCCTTAGTGTCCTACCATGGGACAAGAGTGCAAGGTGCAAGTCCCCTCGCCAGAGAGCGAGTGGATGGACTTGTATGATATTGATCGCCTTAGAGTCGCATCACGGGACCGAAGTGCAAGAAGTAAGTCCCCTCATCGGAGAGTGAGCGGATGGTCTTACTTAACACCCCTTAACTTAACAAACAAAAGTCCTGGAGTGATTACGCATTAAACTAAACATTAAAAGATCCGGAGAGATCACGTAGTAAACTTAAACGTCGAGAGAGATCGAGCCTTAAAATATATTTGATTTAATAAAAAGATTTGAATGCCTCATAAACTGAATAAAACTGATAAATCCTAAATGAATACAGGATGATTTCGATATATGGTGTGATTTTGATATATGATTTGATTTTGATACATGATGTGAAAACTCTGAATGAGAAGCAAAAATTGATAGTGATGTGAATCTCGAATGAACACGGGACGAATTACAGACATGTGATGTAATAACTCCGAATGAAATCAAAATGATTGTGATGTATAGGTTACACTTAGGTAGAGTCTAGAGTCTTAGGCTGTAACAGGTTTGGAACGACTTGTGATTGGCAAGAGAAACTGAAGGACTGGAAAATTCACCAAGGCTAAAGCAGTTGGAAAGCTCATTTATCGAAGACTGGAGACATGGACTTGTTCTTAAGCAAATCACACCTTTCATTAAAAAGGCGTACTTTCGGGAGCAAGTGTTAACCGGGTTTTTAACCAAGAAGAATTCAAGGAAGTCAGAACATCTTCTTCGAGTCAGAACAACCCAAGAATCAACCAAAAGGACTAGAAGAACCAACTAAGAAGAGTTAGGGAAAAAGAAAGCGAAAAACACACTAAGGCCATGGGTCGCTAGCGATCCATCTCCTATGGATTGCTAGTGATCCACGAGCCATGATGTTCGCTCGTGGATCGCTGGACAAGGACGACGAATGCACTCCAGAAGACAAAGTCCAGAAATAAACCAAGTTCATGGATCGCTAGCAATCCATGTACTATGGATCGCTAGCGATCCATACCGTTTCGCCGAGTCGCCATGAACTTCAAAGCAAAGGGTAGGGTGAAGCATCTCAAGCCACTGGATCGCTATTGAGCCAGAAGCTATGGTCACTAGCGATCTATCAAGTTAGCTCGGTTTGTGATGATTTTTGCAGTGCGTCTTGCTACAGTGATTTGCAAGTTTCTAGCTAGAAGGTCTAGCCCAATAGCTCTCCAACTTCTATAAATACTCACCTAACCACAACATAAAGTGAATTTTCTGGACTAACTATTGGAACTCGATAGATATTATTTTTCACTTTTATTCTCCCAAACAACAGTCATCTAAGACTTCACTGTGATTCTCCAATGAACCCTTGTACTTGTGACTTGATCTAATATTATAATCCAATTCAACTTGTAACAACATTCAGTTAATGGAAAGTTATAAAGTGGATGTAGGCTTCATTAACAACCGAACCACTATAAAAATCTTCTTGTCTCTTTACTATTTCTCCTCTTTTTAGACTTATCTTCTATATTATTGCTCTGTAAGTACAGGGTTGGTGCTTTTACACTTAATCCGGTGTGTTGATAATTTTTGGGTTAACAACATGTTAATGTAAATTAGATGTAAAACTAAAAATGATAAACTAATTTATGAGTTTATAAATTAGTATTACAATTAGAATTTTAGCTTATATATCAATTTTTTTACTTCAAATTAATAATTGGTTAACAAAAGTTATTTGAAAAAAAATGTTCGAAGTAATAATGTCTATCCTTTATGGTTTTAAGTAAATGTTAACACTTTTGTTATCATTTTTTTAATAAAGAATGTATGATCTTAGGATCATACAACCGAACTATATATACATAAATATAAATAAAGGTATAAGAGTCTCGGGCACCAGGCCCACACCCCTAACATATAACTACCAACATGTCTAGCCAGTAGTAAGAAATAAAGTCAAATATGCCCAAGCCAATCCAGCCAGGCCTAACATCACAAACAAAGAAAGTAATGACCAAGTACATCAACAAGTATCTACAAAACCTAACGATAACCAGGAAGAATCCTAACTAAAATCATGCTCATCTGTGAAACCATCCAATATGCTTAAAACAATATCCAGAAGTGCGTGAGGATAAAATATATTTTCAGTCTAATCCAAAGCAGCCAAAATTTTCTCATTGTTTGCTCCATACTCACCATCATTATATAGGACAAGCTCATCCTCCATAAGTCAGTAGTAGAGCTCTCGTTCATCTCTCTCATCGGCCGAGACCCACTTTGAGAATATCATTCATTTCAAATGGTAGCATGGACCACTTTCCTTATAGGTCCAAGTTCTAGCCTTACTACATCATGCCAGCGGAGTACCTTTGGCCAACGTTTTAGAGAGTTCATGTGTAATTCGCTCAGTACTAGGAGGGTCGGCATGTAGAGCAATGACTAATTTCTTCTTAAGGAAAGAAATAGGGGAGTCAGGCAGAGGAGCCAGGTCAGGTGGGAGAGGAAGTGACATTGTGGCGAGGGGAGGTGGAGGTGTCACTGTGGTGGGAGTGTCAGCCTAGGAGGCAGAAGGAGGAAAGCGAGTCAAGGGAGGATTGACCTGGTTAGAGCGAGGGTTGATGAGAGCTTTCAGTGCCTGGTCAGAGCTTTATGGAGGCGATTCTTAGGTGGAAGAATATTCGGACCAGCTTCAAAGTGTGAACATGATGAAATTACATGGCTAAAGGAGTGACGGTGATCACAAATAGGTGGCTTCCACTGGTACAAAACATCTACGTAGGCTACCCTATTCTTGACTAGGGAGATGGAATACGAGTCGACAACTGCCTAGATAGAGTAATCTTAATTAGGGCTTTGGCATAGCATAGGAACTACCTACGCTCAATGGAAATGTCAAAAGAAATCAATTAACCAATATGATCGATAATCCAATATACTCCTTCAAGTGAATGGAAAATCGAGGGAATGTTGGAAATATGCACCCAGACGGGGATAGATATGACTTGTTCTCGAGCAAGGTCAACAAAAGGGCTCCAATGGGTGAAGATAAAAACTTTTCTATCAATAATAATAGGTACTGATTCTAGAATACGAGATCTCTCTTGGGGACACGAAAATTTGAAAAAAATACGTCGAGTTATCATACTTGACATTAACATCAAGGCAAACAAAATATATATACATATATAATATGATTTAATATAGGTTCATAAGTGAAAACACTCACGGGAAAGCTTTCTTCCTTTTTCTTATTCCTTCGCATACGCAATCTCCAAAACACCAAACCATGAATAATTTGCAAGCTTCTTTATATACATAGGTGTAGATTGGGATTAAGATGCATGTACTCAAATTTAGGAATTTATAGTAATTTATTTGATTTTTATTTTATTTGTGAAAGGAAGAGGATTTAATATTTCATTTTAGGAAGTGAGGAACGTTAAGGAGGAAGTATACGAAAATGGAATTGTGAAGGAAGAGATTTATAAAGTTAGAAAATATGGATATTGGATTTGTGGATTTAGACTTGCATACTGAGCTTGGGCTTGAATTAAATGAATTTGGGCTTGATTATTTGCTAATTGCACTTTCTATTTTCCCTTAAATTCCTTTACAGTTTCATTTGTTGAATAAATTCCAAATTCCGATTTTAAATTTATATTTAATCTAATTTACAATTAATATTAAACTTTATAAAATTATTCAATTAATTTCCAATATATTATAATCATTTGAGACAGAAAATTAATATAACTCTAATATATTCATTTTCATTATTTACCTCCAATATATTCATTTCCATTATTTACTAATAATTTATAATTCTGAAATAGTTAATTCCAAAATAATTCATTCCATAATCTTCTAAACCGTTATTTATTTCCAAAACAACTTGATTTCATCACTAAATATTTTTATCATCAAAATTCCAATATTTACAAATATTTACAATATTATTCTTGTTTTAATCTTAAAAATCTATTTTACTTAATTAGATCAGTAGTAATAATTTTATACTAATTACTTCTCAACATCGGCTTCTTATATAGTCCCCACTTGAAAAAATTATATCCTCGCAATTTCCCCTTAGGGAAAAATCGATAGCAAAGCTAATTTTTCTAGGTTAACTACACAATTTATAAATTAAAATCATAAACAACCAACATTACAAATTTTGAAATACTCTATCTTTACTTTCTCGAGTCTGCACGGATAGTGATCTGCATCGATTTTGATCAGTATCAAATAGAGTAACATTAAAATCAATAATTAATCTTTTCATCGGTGGTTTACAACAAAACTCAATTTCTACCTTCCTTAATCAATGTCTATAGCTATAGACCTTCATTTCGAATGAAATCATTTGGAAGATTCCAATATTTGTATGACAATCCAAATACATAGATCTCACATGTTAGAATTTCCGAGGTGCTACGAGGTAATCTCTATGGCACAAAGTTGTCCTTTAATTTCACAACACTCTAAACAATATAAAATATTCCCATCAATTCATAATTGAACTCTTTTATATTATAAGCTTAAAACATTCCGGTTATCTTTTAAAATGTTGAAATATTTAAATCATAAATCGCTTTTCGTAGATACTAATACATATCAATATGGAAATTTCTTTCTATTTCAAAATATACTTACCAAACTTGGAAATTACTTTCCGTGATTACAAAATCTTTATTTGTTGTGCAAAATTATAATTAATTTGCTTTAATCCCAAACTGTTGTGGAATAGTTAGGCTTCTGCGCGGAAGCAATAAAAAGGATCTAGCTTGTCGATTTCAATCGCCAATTCAATGAACAATAATCATTAAACAAAGAAAAAACAGAAGTGTAGTGAACACAAAGATTTAACATGGTTCGGCCAAATTGCCTACGCATACGAACCCAACAACTATTCTTTATTTTACCAAAAAGTGAGTGCAAAAGAGAGATTATAAAATTATAGGTAGGAAAGTGGAATGACTAACCTATAACTACAAATTGAATAATCAATTTCTCCAATGACTTGTTTGTGCTCAAAACCACTAATTTTGTTTGACTACAAAAATTAGAGATTATTGAAGAAGAGGATAGTGGTGGATGCCCTCTCTTATACACACACACATATGAAGATGAACTTCCTTCATTTAAATAGACTTAATAAAGGAGTTACTTGGAGATTAACAAAAAATTAATTGTATAATTACCTCGAAATCTTTCTAAATGTCCATGATTTTATTTCTATGCAAACGGATAATGATGATCTTAGTTTCCATAATTTTCCTTGCTTGAATCAATCTTCATCGGCAATCTTTTCTTTCTTTGTATAACAAATCCTTTGACTAATTAATTGATTAGCTAATTAATTAGTTTTCTTTCTTCAAAAGTAATCACACATAACTTTCCTCCTTTTCGTTCCACCTATAACCTAATTAATTGATAAGATCAATTAGCTAAATTCTTTTCTTCTTTGGTAAATATTTGAACCACCACTACTACAAAACAGGCCATTTGCATCGCCTCATTTGAATCGGTTGAAGTAAAAACTGATGTAAATAGAACTATTTGCATCAGTTCTGTCTTAATAACCGATGCAATTGGCACGTAAAAAGCAATAGGTAATAAAAATTCAAATTTGCATCAGTTATCACCAACAACCGATGCAAATACGTCGATGCAAATAGTTGTAGTTGCATCGGTTTTAAAGTCAACCGATGCAACTAAATTAATTTGCATCCCCTTCAGTATGCAATTTCGTTAATTCCCGCCATTCCAATTTTTTTTGCCGCCGCTTATTTACCCATTTGTTTCCACTATTTCGCCTACTTCCAAAAAACCCTAGACCTTAACCAAATCCATGATTTAATCAATCGAATTCCTCTCCCATTTTCTCCTTCACCTTCTTCTCCTCTCTCTCATCTCAACTCCTAACTACCAACAATGAGAAGGCGACTGACCTGGAAACAAACACGAAAGACTTGGCATTGATAAGCGGAAAAGCAATAAGCGAACATGTTTAGAGCGGTAATAGTATCTGTTTGATGTCAAAGGTGGATTCTAGAACATGATTGATTATTTAGGGTTATAGGGTTAACTACCTATCTACTTGAGTAAACTAATCTTTGTAAACAAATGCAGGCTTGAGCGACGGAACGACGGAGGCGGTTATTTACAACTGCTATTGTGAGCCCTAGACAACAATTAGATTTTCTGGCTATATTCCCTAAATTATTATGCGATGTTTTATTTTAGTTGTTTCATGTTGAAATGTGTACTAGGAATTAATACATATCTTATCTCCTGCGATGTTCCTTTCCTTGGTAAAAACAATTACCCTTTGAATTAATACATGTTGTAGTTTTCAAACTTTTATCTTTTCTCCATTTTTCTGAATCTCTTGAACATTTTGTAATTTTTGCCAACAAAGTCGAGTTTGTATTCATCCATGTCAGTGTCAGCACCCTCATTTATCTAATATGCAACGGTTCTTTTTTCTTGTGCTCTCTCTCCGTTGGCTTGCACATTTTCTCCATAGGACATGAGATTACCAATCGACACTTCAACCTTTGGTAGGTGGAGAAGAGCCATGTCTATAAACGAAAATAAAAAGTACTCACCTAAACCCAATGAAAATCTGTCATGTCTATAAACGAAGAGAAGAAGAAGCCGATGGCAGGTGGAAAAGAGCTGTGGATAGAGGAATGGGAAAAACAGGAGCTTCAAAATCTAGAATCAAAACATCCCCATCATTTCCATTTTCTCAAAGCAGACCTCAAATCCTACTTTTTCTCAGATCATCCTCTTCCCGACTTACCACCTATAACCACTCAAGGTACCCTTAATTACCTTCATTCTTAACATTTACATTTTATTCTTTGTTTATATGCTGTTTACCCTTTAATTCTGTATATGAATATGTACATAGCATCGTCCAATATCGAACACATATAAAAAAGAGAGCAAGAAGTAAACAAACGTCATAAATTATCACCAGACAAGAAAAATAAAAGAAAGAGCAGAACAGAGATGGTAATTGTTGTAACCACTTTAGTTTTTCTATAGAGCTTCCTGGCTGTATACAGTCGAGTATTTGAGAAGCAAACAGTCGATTACCTATAGGAATAGTCTATTGTTCATTATCAATCATGTTGTGATATTGTACTATTGGAACAGTTGATTAAAATCTAAATTGCACTGTTGGTTGGATACAATCGTGCTGTGATGTTCCCCGCTACACATGTTCATAAGAGCACGATAAATACGAGTAACTATATTTGGCTTCCATTTGTAGCTAAATTTAAAGCTTTGGTTGTTGCAATATTAATGACCAATATGTTTTACATGCTCCACAGAGTTTAATGTTGTATCTATGCTTTCACTCAGTTGGCTATCAACATTTTTCTCAACTATGATGCTTACTCATTACATCACTGCTTATATACATTGCAGCTAATATATGCAAGTATCAAAGTATGGTTCTATTTTAATTACCTGAGAATTTGACTCAAATATAATTTGACATAGATGATTGGACCTCACAGTTACAGATAATAGACTTTCTTTAGAATGATACTATTGTTTGTAGCTTAATATGTGACTTTTCATTCGTGGCTATTGTGCGCCTTACAAAGTTTTAAAATAGTACGATAGTTTGGTAATAAATGTGTTTGGATGAACTGTTATGATACTAATTGCCTTCATAAAATTCTACATTACCGAATATGACCCTTGCAATTTAACATGTTATGATATACTGAGACATGTCTGTGACCAATTCTGTAGGTTATATATATGCTACTATCATTAAAAAGATACATTGGCTATTAAATAACGGGACAGAAGTTTTGACCTTTTGGATGAATTTGTTATTGATTATTGTATTCTTAACTTTTTGTTAATTCTATCATTGCACCTGAAGTTATACAGGACCACTAAAAACCTCTTATTAATTAAGCACTTTGTATTGGATTGTTTCTAAATTTTCAGCGATAGACCTTTTTGCATCCTTTGCCTTTCAAAAATTGATTGCTTTATTGTTTTTCAGCAAAATGAATTGCAAACTTCACGCTTTCACGTCCTGCCCTTTGCATTGGTGGTTGAACTGTGTTGAGGTGTTGGAGGCAAGTGTAGCGGTGGTTGTGGTGAGATATGCACAGCAGTTTGGGTCACTGTGGTGGCAGTTATGCACTGAAATGCAAGTGATGTACATGGGTGTTGAAGTAGAGTGATATTTGATATATGGCTGGGAGGGTTTATTGCACTGGGGACAGTATTGGCAGTGTGGATGCAAATTGATGGGGTGGCACATTGCAGTTTATAGCAGAGGAGGAGGTGATATTGAGAGTGTAGTTTATATCAAAGCAGTTTATAGCAGAGGGGTAATGAAGTACAGTTGAAGCGGCAATGTTCGGGGATGTTGGCAGTTGGATTTGGGTGTATGAGTAGGTCATGTCGAGACAGTGGAAGGTTTATTTGATGTGCAGTGCACTGTTTGGTGATGTATCTGTGGCTGTAAGGTATCGGGCAGAGGAAGTTTTGGGCCTGTTGTTGTGGCTAGAAGGTAGTCAAGAGGTTGAGGAAGTGTATGATGATGTGCTGGTGCAGAAATGACTAGGCAGTTGATTGATATGTCAGAGATGGTCAGAAGAATGGTACGTGACTTGGTGAACTGAGTTGGTAGGGGAAGTTGTGGTTTGTGTAGAAGGGGGTGGGATAAGGTAATGTTGCAAAAGTGAGGCAGTTTGAATGTTTCCGTGCACAGATAATGTGCACAAGTGCACTACATAGTGAAGTATGGGATGTTCTCTGGTTGAATATGTTGTTCAGCAGATTGATGAGGCAGTAGCAAGAGTTGCTGGTTGAGAGGATGTCTGGGAAATGAGAAGTGGCGATGGGAGGAGGTTAGTTTATGTATGAAGGTGGCTGTAGTTTGTATGTATGAGTGAGCAGTTATGAGGTGGTTACTGATGTGTTTTTAGATGAAGGAGAAAATGAAGTTTAGATGAATGTCGCAATATGTTTGACAGGAAAAAGCAATGTTGGTGGAGTTGTAGTGTTGCAGCAGTGGTTTGGTTTGAAATGGTAGAGCAGATGTTAAGGTGGTGATATACACTGCCAATTGTTATGTAGGTAGTGTGCAACTATAAGAGTTTTCACTGTTTTTCTGAATGTGATAGTGATATATGTATGTAATAGAGAAGCAACGGTAAGAGGAAATATTGCCATCAAATTTAATTTGGTATTATGTTATTCAGTTTGTATTTGCCATCAAATTTAATTTTGAATGATTGTAATATTGCATGCAATAATTGTTTGTTATAATCAATAATATATATATATATATTGTCTATTTGAGTATTGTAATAATGATTTCTGAGAATGGATTTTTCGCATTAGGTATAAATAGCTGATGAAATAGAGAGATTAGTTTGCATCGGTTGTTATAAAAAACCGATGCAACACGGGGGGGTGTCCAAGCAACCAACCATGATATTTTGCATCAGTTGTTAGTAACAACCGATGCAAAAAGGACCTTTTTGCATCGGTTTCAGAACTGATGCAAAAGTGTTAAGCCTGTTGCATCGGTTGCATATGCATCGGTTGTTGAACTGATGCAAAAGGGGGATAAACAATCGATGCAAATGGCCTGTTTTGTAGTAGTGCACCCAAATTTAACACTCCACTTGATTCAAATATAACAATCTCTCTTTATCGCCAAATATCAACAAATTGTTAGGTCTACGCCGCATGGTGCCGAACTCAATATGAACAAGTTTGGGCATTGTTGCCTAAACAAAACTTCCAAATCTTTACCAAACATAAGAAAAATAGAATGCTCATCAACAAACAAAATGCATACCGGAAAATACCAAAATTCTTCAACATGTTTGATGTAGGAGACGAACATGTAGATGCATAACTTTGAGAGACCAATGAAGATTTAACAGCGTGCTTCACCTTCTCCATTCCATATTGAGTGAGGACATACTCAATATTATCTACTCCAATCTCTTTCATAAGAACTTTTCTAGTCTTTTCTAAGTCAACACTAACAGAATCAACAACAAGCTCCACATCATTCAAAGCATAAAATGAAAAATCATCATTACAAATATGCTTATAAATAAGGCCAACTGACCCAAAAGACCTTTTCTGCAACTGAGCTTCACCTAGAGTCTGAACCTCTGCGATCTTCTCATCAACCATGGTATCATCGAAAATACCAATATCTATCTGAATATGGAAATAATCTGATGACTCCAAATGTGTTTGGAAATTTTGCTTCCTCCTCACATCATCACTTGATAGAGGCTCCGCCTTCAACAAAGACCCCTCATCATGCATGTCTGCTAGTTATAATTCTCCTAGTTTTTTTACACCATAACCTATACCTCTTCACTGCTTCTCTATAGCCTAACAAAATATACTTGCATTCCATATGCTTTAACTTATCATGTCTCTTATCATCTAAATAAGCCAAACAACCAAATACTTTAAGAAATGAATAATCAACAGACTCTCTTTTCCATACTTCTTCTGGGATCTTCGTAACTATGGCAATAGAAGGTGTATGATTGATGAGAAATACTGCAATAGATATCGTTTTTGCCCAAAACCCCTCTTCTAGACCAACAGTTGTTCTCAAGCTCATAGCTCTCTTCCATAATATCTGACACATGTTGTCCGCCACTCCATAAAAATGTGATTCAACAGAAATAGAAAAATCTCTAACTAACTCTATAACAATGTGAATTCTTGTGACATAAATTCACTACTATTTCCAACTTTGAGAACCATCAAACGCTTCCTCAACTGCTTCTCTACCAACGTCTTCCACTTAAAAAACTGGGCAAATATTTCGTCTTTGGCCTTTAAAAAATAAACACAGATTTATATGAGGAATCATCCATAAATAAGACAAAGTAACTAGTTCCACCTAAAGATGCAACTGGGATGGGTCCCTACACATAAGAATGAACAAACTCTAGAAAATCTATAGCTCTAGGTCTCCCGACACCAAATGTGACATGCTTCTTCTTTCCAAAAGAATAATCTCCACAAAAGCTTGGCTTCGACTGACAAACATCATCAATCAACCCCCGCTTCTTTAATACTTCAAGACTCTCCTCATCAAAATGACCTAAATGAAGGTGCCATAACTGAGTAGAATATGAAACATTAGAATCAGTAGAAACTATCGACTCTACTAAGATTGTCTCTCAATGGAGCACATAAATATCATCAACTTGCACCCCTTTCATTACTACCATGGAACCATTTGGCACTCTCAGTTTCTCTCCATCTATTATTATCCTCATACCAAGTTACTCAAAACTCCAACTGACAGCAAAGTTCTACGCAGCATCGAAACATTTCTAACATTCATGATAGTCCTAACAATACCATCAAACATTCTAAACCTCACACTTTCAACACCCACAACATGACAAGATGTGTCATTCACCATATGAAGTGATCTGCCATTAATCTTCCTATAAGTGACAAAACAGCTCCTATCTGGTGTCATATGACAAGAGGCTCCAGAATAAATCCCCAACAGGGGCAATTTCGAAACATTTCCTAGGGTTTCTATTCTCCTATATAAGCTAGCTTCAGGTCCTAGATCTGGGTGTGCATGCAAGCAACTGCAAGAGATTAGCCTCCACTAATTAGGGTTTATCAAAACCTAATTTTCTTCAATTCTCTTCTCCACAATACAATTTCTAATTATAATTTTGATCATTGTAATCAATCTCTTGTACTCTTCTCATCAGTATTAATAAAAGCTCTCTCTTAAAGTGGAGGTACACTAACACAACGTTAGTGGAACCACTATAAATCGATGTATGATTTAGTTTCATTATTTATTTGATTTCTGAATTGCTTGTTTGTGATTGTGATTGTTTTTGGATAGGTTGAGATTGGAATTGAGTTATTGATTGGTTGTTTTTACATTTCTTACCATGATCCCGTCTTTCGCTGTGCTTGTGCGGTTTCACTTTGAGTTGTCTCCAGTTGGAATCCCGCCCCAACATTTAGTATTGGAGCATTGGTGTTAGTAGGTGGTTGTAGAAATGCCGAAATCAGATAATACCTCAAGTAGTTCCTCAATGGGTAATCCAAGTGGTGTAGCGCCTTATGTACGTGGATCGTATGCAGCTTCAGGATCACAATTGGTAATAGACAAGTGGAATGGCGATAATGATTTTGAAAAATGGCAATGAAAGATGAAAGCGGTTCTAAGGATGAATCGGGTGCATCGGGTAGTGTTTGATACACATTTATTGCCAGTGGACATCTCGGATGTTGAGAGAGAGGAGATGGAAGAGTGGGCATTCACTACACTTCAACTTGTTATGGGAGAGAATGTTATCTCTAAAATTAGTGATGAGACAACCGCTAAGGGTATTTGGGACAAGTTGGAGGAGTTGTATATGAAGAAGTCACTGACAAATCGTTTGATCTTATTGCAGACGTTCTTCACCTGTAAGATGAAGGAAGGTACTTCGCTAAAGGCGCACTTGAATACTTTTGATGATTTGCTAATGAAGATGAAGGTGGTAGATTTTAAGATTAAGGAAGAGCAAAATGCGATGATATTGTTGTGTTCATTGCCAGATCGCTATACAGGTTTCTCAAATAGTTTGACCTATAGCCGGGATACATTGACTCTTGATGATGTCAAGACGGGTCTTCTTAGCAAGAAGTTGCGGGATCAAATGAAGGAGTTAGGTGATGGAAGTAGTGGTGCTAGTAATGGTCATGGTTTATTTTTGGAGAAGGAGAGGTATGTGAAGAAGGAGAACTGGGGGCGTTCTAAATCAAGGAACCTCGGTTGGAGAGGAAAGTCGAAGGAAAGAAAAGGGAAGTGCTATATTTGTAAGAAGTCCGGTCATTGGAAGAATGAGTGTCCGGAAAAAGAGAAGGCAAAGAAGGAAGTGGCATCTTCATCAGTAGCGGTGGAGAGTGGAGTTGGTGAGGGAGATGTAGACGTTTTGTCGGCAGTAGCATCAGATGTTTCAAGTAGTGAATGGGTGCTCGATTCGGGGGCGTCTTACCATATGACGCCAAATAGGAATTGTTTTTCTTCTTACATAGACAAAGAAGGAAATTCAATTATTATGAGAAATGGTGCTATTTGTAAGTCGAAAGGCATCGGTTCCGTGCAAATTCGGATGTTTGACGGAGTGGTTCGTACTCTCACTAATGTGCGCTATGTTCCGGGACTTAGGAAGTCTCTTATCTCTTTGGGGTATCTGGATTCTTTAGGTTGTAAAATCACTATTGAGAGTGATAGCTTGCGGGTTTCGAAGGGGGCGCTTGTGGTAAGGAAGGGTGCTAGACTCATGGTATTTATTTGCTTCAAGGAGTGATTGTAGAAGGTGAAACTTGTATAGGAGTTAATAGTTCTCATGGTGTGGATGCGACTAAGTTGTGGAATTTGAGGCTAGGTCATGTCTCGGAGAGGAGTTTGGATGTTCTTCGGAAGAGGGAGATGATCGATGGAGAAAGTTTCAACAAGTTAGAGTTTTGCGAAGAATGCGTCATGGGGAAGCAAGTTAAAGTTTCATTTGGCAAGGGAAAGCATGATTCGAGAAGGGTTCTTGAGTATGTTCACACGGATGTTTGGGGACCGGCACCTGTAGCTTCTTTAGGTGGAGCTTGCTATTATATTTCCTTTATAGATGACTTTTCTCGGAAAGTTTGGGTGTATGTAATGAAGGCCAAGTCGGAGGCATTTGAAAAGTTTAAAGCGTGGAAGGCTCTTGTTGAGAATGAGAGTGGCAAGTCTTTGAAGGTTCTAAGGTCTGACAATGGCGGAGAGTATGTTTCCGGAGAATTTTTGGAGTTTTGCAAGCATCATGGTTGTAACGAACGCAATTTTTCGACGCTCGAAAATCGACATCAATACGTCCACTATATCAACTGCCGAGCAATCGAATGCCGAAAAACCGAATTGTTATGGAGAAAAAGAAGAGGTAGAAGAAGACAGAAGAAAAAGAAAGAAGAAACAATAGAAAACACAGAACAATATCAGAATCTCACATATCGCAGCGGAACAACATATAATAGATAAATGAGTAATCTTTAAAACAAAGAACTATATCAGTTTATACATTACATCATCATCAGAGTCAATATACAATACAATACATCAATGGACAGTTATACAAACTTGTCCTCATACAGAGTACACAGCGGAATAAATAATATCATATACGAATGCTACGCCTCGCCATCCAGCTCACCACTTGAGCTCCATAGCACTCCAGAATCCAGAATGACCTGATAACTAACTCTAGACTGCCCGTGTGGAAATTGGTGGGCACCCAGAGTTTAGGAAGGAAACAATAAACTCCAGGTCAGTCATGGTGACTGGTGTGAGAACCAAAACAGTTTTTATCTTTAAACAACAACAACAATAGAAGTGGAAAATATTCGTGATGCTTTTGGAAAATGAAACTACCATAAGACCTCCCACCACACACACAATGCAATCGCAGACTTGGAGGAGATTTCTTCTTATGATAGTCAAAAATGCTTACTACGCAAAACAAATCATTTTTTTATATATTATTATTAATGCATAGTGTAAAATTCTTTCAAAAATACAATATTAATCTTAGCCAGCATAGGTACCATTATATTATGCCTGCTATAGCTGCCTCCTGAGGAGATAGGTTATACAATTGCAATCGTAAAAAGCTCGTATTATTTCTTTGGATTTCCAACAAATGGTCAGGCTAAGGAACTGCCTACTGCCACATGGGATCGCCTCTGGATGGACGTCCCGAGAAGTAACTAGCTCTCTGCCAACACAAGGCCGGGTTACCCCTGTAACTAGGTAACTCACGAATATGCATTCCCCGGTCCTTTGGGACCTTTATCCGAGCGCTCGGTAACCAACATCGCACATAATAAATAAAGTGTGTCCACATGAGTAAGTATCTGGGCTCCATACCATGATACCACCCTTTTCCAGAAGGAAATGACATACCCTAAAGGGCGCGACCCTCATAACCTTGTCGCATCATTCCTGTTTCGACCATTTTCGGGGTGTGAGGTCTGACGAAGTCTCGTCCACAAAGCTACGCTTTTTCACAAAGCCACGCTTTGATCACAAATGATCAATAACGATCATCACACAGCAACACTCAGCATGCCACACTACCAAATTGGGAGTATATCACTGATAAATTTCAACAACATAACCTCTGAGCTCGTACGTCTCAGAGAAGGGTGTTAAGCTAAGAGAATAAATTCTCCGCCACCAACAGAAATGTATTTGAAAGAAATCAGCTTTATATCTCAAAATGTAATGTCAGACATGTAACCATACAAGTCTGTTCCGGGTTTGAACAGAACCGAAGGCACTTCAAAAGAAGCCCTTGCAATCCGGGTATTCACAATCCCGATCGAACTTCCCATCACAAAGGAAATCTCTATACCGTAGCTAACGGTGCAGAGACAATCGATAGGTCATCCTATCATTTTCACAAATACCCGGTCTTCACCACCGGTCTTTAATATGATCCATATCGTCGTATCACTAATTCGGAATGGGTTATATGACACAAAGGTCTTTTCCCAGCTAACCCGAATAGTGAGCACAATATTTAAAACATATGGATATGGGATTTCAATTAAGTCACAACTTATTACCCAAATCCTTTCCTTTAAATGGTTTAAACAAATTACCATTTTAAATCTTTAAACAAAAAGATTTACTTCACAAAGTTTACCCATTTTCACAAAGATTCATTCACAGATTTCCAAATCAATTTCCACTTCAATTGAATTAACCCATTAAATCTTTAAATTAAGATCTAATTTATAGCTTTCAAAACTATTCACAATTCAAGTCTTTTATAATATAAAAGATACACCTTTTGAAATACTCTTTTATTTCAACATAAAGTTTAATCATCGTTACCAGGGTTAATTCATAGTTTTTCCAAACTATTTACAATTTCATTTCAACTTGAATTGTCTTCAATACAAAATTGGACATCTTTTCACTTTATAAAAGTTATTATTATTTGAAAACAAATAGTTTTCATTTTAGGACAAACTGGTTACAATTCACAGGTTAAAGCCATTCCAGTATAAAACTTGAATATACATTTAAATTTCCAAATACCATATTTTTAAATGGTTAAAAACCATATAAACACCTTTTATAATTTGTAAAATCCTTTAAACCAAAATTCCCAAATCATCGAATTCAATTTCAAAATATTGAATTCAAACTTAAATCAAATGATTTAAATTCCAATTCTATTAAGTTATTTAAAATAACTTTTATTTCTAAAACCCATTTCAAAAACTTTCAATTCCAATTCCAAAACCATTTTAGATTCAAAAACTCAATTTTCCAAAATTGATAAAAATCTGTGACTTAACCGATTTCCACGTGAAATCCACATTTGTGTGTGTATTGTGTAGTCCACGGTTTAACACAATAGTGCACAATCATTTAATCATTACAGATCAAGTATAACAAGATATTTGATAAGCGGTATATCACAAATCACAATACAAAACAAGATATATCACAAAGCATCACACATCAAAGATATCAAACAATTCGACATCCAATATAATCCAAACATCCATAAGTAGGATAAATTTAATTATCTGATTAATTAAAATCAGATAAATTTTAATAAATCATTTTTACTAATTATAGTAAATTAATAATCAATTAATTTCAAATTTATTTCAAAACATCAAATCAAATTTCCAAACATTTCCAAAAGATTCCCCTTTTAAAATGCATGTCTTTATCTTCTCAAATCTATTTAAAAATCAAATTTCAAATAAATTCTTCAATTTAAAATTAATATTTCCGAAATCCATTTATTAAGCCTTTTCTTCCATATTTTGAAATTTAATTCAATACCGTTCAAAAATAAGGCTTTTATCTTTTTAAAATTCCTTTTAAATTTATCCAATTATCAAAATAAACTTTCGATAAATTTCCAACTTAAATTTCAAAAAACCAATTTCTATTCATTTTCGGTATCCAACGATACCCAAAAATATATCCGGCTAAATTATAGCCTTCAATAACATTCAATTCACAAATATAATCACACGGCGATTATAAATAAATCAACACACAACATTGAAATAAATTCAAATGTTTGAGGAATCCAGCTGGATCCCTCCAACCTGTTTCCCTGCATCCACATATGTTAGCACAATACCAATTTCACGTCAATGTGAAATTATCGCGGTATATGGGATTTATAAATATTATCCGCTATTATGCGGCGCAATAGGGTCTCATCCGCTATATAATGCGGGAAATCAACTCCAATATATACATATTCCAATATATATATATTGCTATATACAAATATAATACCAATTCCACTTCACAGTAGAATTATCGCGGTATATGTTTTTAATAAATAACCTCCACTTAATATACGGCGTAAAGGGTCTATTTAACACAATAAATAGCAATCATCATTCAATCATCACAATCAAAACTATCGACAGTTTTAAATCTAACAATTTAAAATTTAAATCGAAACACAATATTCGATTGAGTGAGGAGTTCTCACCTTGCTTTCAATAACGGTTGCAGCGTTTTATTTCGGATAAAATTAAACACGCGTTTAATTTTACCCAAAAATTTCACTGACTCCAAACGACCCCAAACCAGCTTCATTGCAAAGAGCTCGTCAATACAGTTCCAACGCAAAAAGTTTCGTAATTTTCCGACCTTGTATCAAAACGTTATGACAGATTAAAGTTACATGAATTTATATATAAATAAATTTACAATTCTTTTTTTTTAATCTAACCCTAAAATGCATTTGGACCGTTCGTTTTAATCTGAAGAGATCTCGGCCGCACTTCATTTCTTCTTCCTCCCCACTCATTTTCACGTTCGTAACCCATAGTTGCCGCCACTTTCAAGCAATTTACGCGACAATTTCCGATGTCTTGAAGATGAACGGCGACTCCCGACGTGTGCGCCTACGCCGACTCCACCCACGGCCACGAAGACGGCAAGCTCGGCCCCTCCTTCATCTTGTTTTTCGTGCATGAACGTGGAACGAACGGAACCATTTTGATGTTGATCCGTAGCTCGAATTTCGATCGTAGCCGTTGGATACGACGTGCTCGACGAGATCTACGATATCCCAGTTGGGAGTTTTTGCTATTAGTGAGTGGATGGAGAGAGATTTGAGGGAGAAGACGATTCTTTTTTGGCCATAAAAATGTAAACTGGCGGCTCGAGCAAGAACTAGGGTTTTGTTTATAACGTGAATATATATATATATGTATATAAACAATATTTTAAATATTAAATCCATTTAAAGCAACTTTTACAAACGATCTCCAAACAACGCATGCCGACAGGCGTTTCTAAGGTTTTACCCACGTTACGGACGCAATGGAACGTGTTTCGGGAGCTAATTCGATCGTATGTGATAGTTACGGAAATAAACGATCAAATTTAAATCAAATCGATTTAAACCGATTCCGATGCGTTTTGGCTTGCCCCGGACAAACGACAACTCCGATTGACACGAAATTTGAAATCTTACAATAATATCACATTACGGATCCGATGAAACAGGTTTCATCGAAATCCGAGACTGTTTGAAAAATGGTCATTTTTACTCGTCAATTAAATATTAAAATATTCAATTTTTACAATTTAACTTCTAATTCAATTTTAAAAGTTCACAAACATCATTCTAACTCCAATATGATTTAATATAACTTTACAAATCATTTTCATTCACATTAAACCCAATTTCCAATTATTTCTGGAATTTAAAATATTAAATTGTCGATTTAATTATCCAATTTAATCACTATATTCGAAATAAATTTTATTCGGCTTACAAATTCCACTTATTAATATTTAAAATTAATTAAGTATACGAATTTCAAATGACAGAAATTCTGGGTCGTTACAGACTTCCCCCCTTAAAAGTATTTCGTCCTCGAAATTGCAAAGTAAGGAAAATGCCCAAATCCATTAATTTTTTTCAAAAATCCACTTAGTGAAAATTTTATATTCACTTTTCCAAAATCTTTAACTTCAACCAAAACAGTGGTTTCCATTTTCTAGTTCAATTCCTACGTTTTATTTCAAATTTGGAAATTGACTTTTCATTAACAAAAATTTTCCAAAAATTTCTAACGCCTTAAATTTTTAGAAAAATTCACCAGCGTCTCCATTGCACGGTTCGATCGTAGTAGGATCACAATAGACATAAATATATATACATCGACCCACCCAGTCGGAAAAGCAGAAAAACAGTTCATATTTCCTATTTTTATTGCGTATGCGTACCTTTTTAGCATTTTTTTAAGCAAAGCAGTTATTTATTAACTTGTTAGCGCAACCCGAATAGCCGAACGGCAGCCCCGGCACCTGTACTTACTCAGTTTAAATATCTAAGTGACATATATATAAAGCTATCAACATTTTACTCTTTTAAACAACTACAACATATGCATATTAAAGGAAATGCATACTAACCAGGTTTATAAGCAACTTATATAATTTCAATATTACTTGTAATTATTTACAACCAATTTATATGCAATGACATTCATTCATTTTCAATTAGTTTACATTCACTAATTTACATTCAAGTTGGTTCACTTCCAATTCAGATTCCATTACATAGCTTTCAATTTGATTAATTCAATTTCATTAATACTTAATGAATTTATACTATATACAATCAACCAACAATCATATAACAACCAATGTCATTCAACACAACCAAATTAATTTAATTTACTTTCAATTTGGTTTAACACTTTTAATTCCAAATGGTTCAATATTAAATTGGTTTCCATTTAATTATTCAACTTCCATTCAATTATTCAACTTCTAATTTATTAGCTTTTAATGAATTAATATTTACATCCATCATTCCATATTAATTTATTCACATTAGATTGATTAACAGTTAATTCAATTGCTAATTCATTTTACAGATAAAATTGAATTCCTTACATAACTCAAGTTCACATTCATTTAATAAATTCACTTTATTAATTTTACTTCGATACCAAAATCAACTTCATTTAACATTACTTAAGTTATATTCCGATTAAACATTATTTGTTTAACTTAACTTAAATTTTCCACTTATAAATCCAATCCTAAAGTAAATTATATTTAACTTTTACCAACGTCAAATTTATATCTCATTTTTCTTAACAAAATTGTTTAACCATTTTTATCATTTGGTTTTACTTACATCTTCTCATTTTATAAGTTACACAACTTATTTATTTAATTTTCCAAATCATATTATAAGTATAAAACTCATTTTACTTATATCTATCAATTCCAACTTGGATTTTAATTTCAAATTTGTTTATCACAACAAAATTCAATTTTTTTCAATTTATTATGGTAGCAAATCAATCACACAGAAACTCGAAAATGATACTGATGATGCTGCAGTCATCACCTTTATTATTTCCCAGTAACAACAGTGAATTCAGTGCTTTTAAATTCTTTTTTTTTCAAAAAATTTCCTTTTTATTTATAAATCACATTTATAAATCCTTTTCTCATATAATTTCACTATTTAACTTTACTTATACAAGATTATTTCACAATTGCAAATCATATTAATTATAATTCCATACTGAATAATTCATTTGCTTATATACTTCATCCTTTTACAATTGTTATTTTTATTCAGATTATTCAAACAACTTTCATTAACTTATATAATTTTTTTACATTTTCAACAACCAAACAATCAATTTATTTTATACACACTTTAATAATTCTGAAAAATTATTTCCTTTATATACAAAATATAATCGAGGTAAAATTATTTCATTTACCCAATTTAAAATGATACTATGTCGACTTGCCTCGTTTAAGTGTTTAGAAACCCCTATCGATAATATGGCGTCCAACATACCGACCAGAATTCACAAACAGCTCAACGGATAAGCAAACACAATATAAAACATTTTCATATTCACTAACAAATACGCACTCGTATCTATTATTACACTCACACTCATTCTAGAGTACTAATGACTCCATCTCTAATGAGTAATTCCCAACAGAGCCAAAGTTATCGCTTAACCATGGGCTCTGATACCAAATGTAACGAATGCGATTTTTCGACGCTCGAAAATCGACACCAATACGTCCACTATATCAACTGCCGAGCAATCAAATGCCGGAAACCGAATTTTTATGGAGAAAAAGAAGAGGTAGAAGAAGACAGAAGAAAAAGAAAGAAGAAACAACAGAAAACACAGAACAATATCAGAATCTCACATATCGCAGTGGAACAACATATAATAGATAAATGAATAATCTTTAAAACAAAGAACTATATCAGTTTATACATTACATCATCATCAGAGTCAATATACAATACAATATAATACATCAATGGACAGTTATACAAACTTGTCCTCATACAGAGTACACAGCGGAATAAATAATATCATATACGAATGCTACGCCTCGCCATCCAGCTCACCACTTGAGCTCCATAGCACTCCAGAATCCAGAATGACCTGATAACTAACTCTAGACTGCCCGTGTGGAAATTGGTGGGCACCCAGAGTTTAGGAAGGAAACAATAAACTCCAGGTCAGTCATGGTGACTGGTGTGAGAACCAAAATAGTTTTTATCTTTAAACAACAACAACAATAGAAGTGGAAAATATTCGTGATGCTTTTGGAAAATGAAACTACCATAAGACCTCCCACCACACACACAATGCAATCGTAGACTTGGAGGAGATTTCTTCTTATGATAGTCAAAAATGCTTACTACGCAAAACAAATCATTTTTTTTATATTATTACTAGTGCATAGTGTAAAATTCTTTCGAAAATACAATATTAATCTTAGCCAGCATAGGTACCATTATATTATGCCTGCTATAGCTGCCTCCTGAGGAGACATGTTATACAATTGCAATCGTAAAAAGCTCGTATTGTTTCTTTGGATTTCCAACAAATGGTCAGGCTAAGGAACTGCCTACTGCCACATGGGATCGCCTCTGGATGGACGTCCCGAGAACTAATTAGCTCTCTGCCAACACAAGGCCGGGTTACCCCTGTAACTAGGTAACTCACGAATATGCATTCCCCGGACCTTTGGGACCTTTATCCGAGCGGTCGGTAACCAACATCACACATAATAAATAAAGTGTGTCCACATGAGTAAGTATTTGGGCTCCATACCATGATACCACCCTTTTCCAGAAGGAAATGACATACCCTAAAGGGCGCGGCCCTCATAACCTTGCCGCATCATTCCTGTTTCGACCATTTCCGGGGTGTGAGGTCTGACGAAATCTCGTCCACAAAGCTACGCTTTTTCACAAAGCCACGCTTTGATCACAAATGATCAATAACGATCATCACACAGCAACACTCAGCATGCCACACTACCAAATTAGGAGTATATCACTGATAAATTTCAACTACATAACCTCTAAGCTCGTACATCTCAGAGAAGGGTGTTAAGCTAAGAGAATAAATTCTCCGCCACCAATAGAAATGTATTTGAAAGAAATCAGCTTTATATCTCAAAATGTAATGTCAGACATGTAACCATACAAGTCTGTTCCGGGTTCGAACAGAACCGAAGGCACTTCAAAAGAAGCCCTTGCAATCCGGGTATTCACAATCCCGATCGAACTTCCCATCACAAAGGAAATCTCTATACCGTAGCTAACGGTGTAGAGACAATCGATATGTCATCCTATCATTTTTACAAATACCCGGTCTTCACCACCGGTCTTCAATACGATCCATATCATCGTATCACTAATTCAGAATGGGTTATATGACACAAAGGTCTTTTCCCAGCTAACCCGAATAGTGAGCACAATATTTAAAACATATGGATATGAGATTTCAATTAAGTCACAACTTATTACCCAAATCCTTTCCTTTAAATGGTTTAAACAAATTACCATTTTAAATCTTTAAACAAAAAGATTTACTTCACAAAGTTTACCCATTTTCACAAAGATTCATTCACAGATTTCCAAATCAATTTCCACTTCAATTGAATTAACCCATTAAATCTTTAAATTAAGATCTAATTTATAGCTTTCAAAACTATTCACAATTCAAGTCTTTTATAATATAAAAGATACACCTTTTGAAATACTCTTTTATTTCAAAATAAAGTTTAATCATCGTTACAAGGGTTAATTCATAGTTTTTCCAAACTATTTACAATTTCATTTCAACTTGAATTGTCTTCAATACAAAATTGGACATCTTTTCACTTTATAAAAGTTATTATTATTTGAAAACAAATAGTTTTCGTTTTAGGAAAAACTGGTTACAATTCACAGGTTAAAGCCATTCCAGTATAAAACTTGAAAATACATTTAAATTTCCAAATACCATATTTTTAAATGGTTAAAAACCCATATAAACACCTTTTATAATTTGTAAAATCCTTTAAACCAAAATTCCGAAATCATCGAATTCAATTTCAAAATATTGAATTCAAACTTAAATCAAATGATTTAAATTCCAATTCTATTAAGTTATTTAAAATAACTTTTATTTCTGAAACCCATTTCAAAAACTTTAAATTCCAATTCCAAAACCATTTTAGATTCAAAAACTCAATTTTCCAAAATTGATAAAAATATCTGACTTAACCGATTTCCACGTGAAATCCACATTTGTGTGTGTATTATGTAGTCCACGGTTTTACACAATAGTGCACAATCATTCAATCATTACAGATCAAGTATAACAAGATATTTGATAAGCGGTATATCACAAATCACAATACAAAACAGGATATATCACAAAGCATCACACATCAAAGATATCAAACAATTCGACATCCAATATAATCCAAACATCCATAAGTAGGATAAATTTAATTATCTGATTAATTAAAATCAGATAAATTTTAATAAATCATTTTTACTAATTATAGTAAATTAATAATCAATTAATTTCAAATTTATTTCAAAACACCAAATCAAATTTCCAAACATTTCCAAAAGATTCCCCTTTTAAAATGCATGTCTTTATCTTCTCAAATCTATTTAAAAATCCAATTTGAAATAAATTCTTTAATTTAAAATTAATATTTCCGAAATCCATTTATTAAGCCTTTTCTTCCATATTTTGAAATTTAATTCAATACCGTTCAAAAATAAGACTTTTATCTTTTTAAAATTCCTTTTAAATTTATCCAATTATCAAAATAAACTTTTCGATAAATTTCCAACTTAATTTCAAAAATCCAATTTCTATTCATTTTCGGTATCCAACGATACCCAAAAATATATCCGGCTAAATTATAGCCTTCAATAACATTCAATTCACAAATATAATCACACGGCGATTATAAATAAATCAACACACAACATTGAAATAAATTCAAATGTTTGAGGAATCCAGTTGGATCCCTACAACCTGATTCCCTGCATCCATGGATGTTAGCACAATACCAATTTCACGTCAATGTGAAATTATCGCGGTATATGGAATTTATAAATATTATCCGCTATTGTGCGGCGCAATAGGGTCTCATCCGCTATATAATGCGGGAAATCAACTCCAATATATACATATTCCAATATATATATTGCTATATACATATATAATACCAATTCCACTTCACAGTATCGCGGTATATGTTTTTAATAAATAACCTCCGCTTAATATACGGCGTATAGGGTCTATTTAACACAATAAATAGCAATCATCATTCAATCATCACAATCAACACCATCGACAATTTTAAATCTAACAATTTAAAATTTAAATCGAAACACAATATTCGATTGAGTGAGGAGTTCTCACCTTGCTTTCAATAACGGTTGCAGCGTTTTATTTCGAATAAAATTAAACACGCGTTTAATTTTACCCAAAAATTTCACTGACTCCAAACGACTCCAAACCAGCTCCATTGCAAAGAGCTCGTCAATACAGTTCCAACGTAAAAGGTTTCGTAATTTTCCGACCTCGTATCAAAAAGTTATGACAGTTTAAAATTACACGAATTTATATATAAATAAATTTACAATTCTTTTTTTTTAATCTAACCCTAAAATGCATCTGGACCGTTCATTTTAATCTGAAGAGATCTCGGCCGCACTTCATTTCTTCTTCCTCCCCCCTCATTTTCACGTTCGTAACCCATAGTTGCTGCCACTTTCAAGCAATTTACGCGACAATTTCCGATGTCTTAAAGATGATCGGCGACTCCCGACGTGTGCGCCTATGCCGACTCCACCCACGACCACGAAGACGGCAAGCTCGGCCCCTCCTTCATCTCGTTTTTCGTGCATGAACGTGGAACGAACGGAACCATTTTGATGTCGATCCGTAGCTCGAATTTCGATCGTAGCCGTTGGATACGACGTGCTCGACGAGATCTACGATATCCCAGTTGGGAGTTTTTGCTATTAGTGAGTGGATGGAGAGAGATTTGAGGGAGAAGACGATTCATTTTCGGCCATAAAAATGTAAACTGGCGGCTCAAGCAAGAACTAGGGTTTCATTTATAACATGAATATATATATATATATATATATATATATGTATGTATGTATATATATATATATGTATGTATATAACAATATTTTAAATATTAAATCCATTTAAAGCAACTTTTACAAACGATCTCCAAACAACGCATGCCGACAGGCGTTTCTAAGGTTTTACCCACGTTCCAGACGCAATGGAACATGTTTCGGGAGCTAATTCGATCGTATGTGAGAGTTACGGAAATAAACGATCAAATTTAAATCAAATCGATTTAAACCGATTCCGATGCGTTTTGGCTTGCCTGGACAAACGACAACTCCGATTGATACGAAATTTGAAATCTTACAATAATATCACATTACGAATCCGATGAAATAGGTTTCGTCAAAATCCGAGACTGTTTGAAAAATGGTCATTTTTACTCGTCAATTAAATATTAAAATATTCAATTTTTACAATTTAACTTCTAATTCAATTTTAAAAGTTCACAAACATCATTCTACCTCCAATATGATTTAATATAACTTTACAAATCATTTTCATTCACATTAAACCCAATTTCCAATTATTTCTGGAATTTAAAATATTAAATTGTCGATTTAATTATCCAATTAAATCACTATATTCGAAATAAATTTTATTCGGCTTACAAATTCCACTTATTAATATTTAAAATTAATTAAATATACGAATTTCAAATGATAGAAATTCTGGGTCGTTACAATGGTATTCAGAGGCATTTTACTACACTTGGAGATCCGTAGTCGAATGGTGTTGCGGAGAGGATGAATCGTACTCTACTTGAGAAAGCTCGATGCTTGAGATTGACATAAGGTTTGATTAAGGGATTTTGGGCTGAAGCTTTGTCAACCGCAGTGCATATTATTAATCGAATTCCGTGCTCAGCTATTGGTAACAAAATTCCGGAGGAAGTGTGGAAGGGAAAGAGCATTGACTTGAGTTATCTTCGTGTGTTTGGTAGTCCTGTTTATGTGCATGATCCGGGAAATGATAAGCTTGAACCTAGAGCTTTCAAGGGGATTTTTCTTGGTTATACGGATGGAGTAAAAGGCTATCGGATTTGGAATCCGAAAATGAAGAAGGTAGTAAATTCTCGTCATGTCACTTTTGATGAGTCAGCATTGTTCAAGGAGAATAAAAGCTCATCGGATGTTCCGGATTTTGTTCATGGTGAATCAAAGGAGAAGGAAATTATTTCCACATTTTGCCCAAGGAGTAGAGAGAGTAGAGTGGTTGGAGATGCTTGCGAGGAGGTAGCGGTTGATGTTACATCACATAGTCCACATGGTTCCTCTAGTAGTGTTGGTGATGTGCATGATTCTAGAGAAGCTTTGGTTCAATGTAGAGCTGAAGGGAGTTTAGGTGATTGTATTGCTACTCGGGTTGGTTGTCGTACGATAAGACCACCCGAAAGATATGGTGATTGGAACTATCTTAGCTTTTGTGATAATTTGGACTATGCTCTTCATGTAGTCCAAGATGAACCGATGGACCTTGATGATGTCATGGAGTTGAGTGATAGCTCGAAATGGATTTGTGCCATGGAGGAGGAGATGCAATCATTGTTGAAGAATCAAACTTGGGATTTGGTTCCACTTCCTAAAGAAAACCGTGCTATTGGGTGCAAATGGATATACAAGGTGAAGGACGATGGGAGATACAAAGCTAGGTTAGTGGCTAGGGGGTTTGCACAAAGGAAGGGAAAGGAGTATGATGAGATATTCGCACCGGTTGTGCGCCATACTTCTATCCGGATATTACTTGTTATAGTTGTTATTCACGACTTGGAGTTGGAGCAACTTGATGTGAAAATCGCCTTCTTGCATGGTGACTTGGATGAAGACATCTACATGGAGCAACCAGAAGGTTTTGTTGTGGATGGTAAGTCAAATTTGGTTTGCAAGTTGAAGAAATCACTATATGGATTAAAGCAATCACCTAGACAGTGGTACAAGAGGTTTGATCATTTTATGCTTGAAAATGGTTTTGATAGAAGCATCAAGGATGCTTGTGTTTATTTCAAGAAGTTGAGAAATGATTGTTGGGTGTATTTACTCTTGTATGTGGATGACATGCTCATTGCTTCTAAGAATAAGAATGAAATCAACAAGCTAAAACTGAGTTTGAAATCGGAGTTCGAAATGAAGGATCTTGGAGAAGCAAGAAAGATATTGGGCATGGAAATTGTAAGAGATCTAAAGCATTTTGAGTTGAAACTAACTCAAAAGGAGTACATTGAGAAAGTGCTTCGCCAGTTTAGCATGGAGAATGCAAAGGCATCAAATACACTTTTACCTTTGCATATGAAGCTTTCGAGTAAAGGATCACCTATCTTGGAGGAAGACAAGGCTTATATGGCAAAGGTGTCATATGCTAGTATGGTTGGAAGTCTTATGTATGCTATGGTGTGTACAAGGCCCGATATTGCAAATGCCGTTGGGATGGTTAGTCGATATATGGTTAATCCAGGAAAATCGCATTGGGAAGTTGTGAAGCTTATATTGAGATATCTTATAGGCACATCATCTCATGGTCTTGTTTTTGGCGGTAGGAAGGCGATGCATTGCAAGTTGGTTGGTTATTGTGATTCGGACTACGCCAGTGATAGGGATCAAAGAAAATCAACTTTCAAATATGTCTTCACACTTGGGGGTACAGCTATAAGTTGGATATCTAGATTGCAGACCGTAGTTGCTTTATCCAATACGGAGGCGGAGTTGATAGCCGCGGTGGAGGCGGCAAAGGAGGCACTCTATTTGAAGAGATTGTTGTGTGACTTGGGATTCGGGCATGGTAGTATTGATGTTCGATGTGATAGCCAGAGTGCTATTCATTTGGTAGAGAATTTGGCGTTTAGCTCACGGACTAAGCATATTGAAGTGAGAGAGTCATTTCTAGTAGCCATGGATGAGGATAAGCAAGTATATCTTTGGAAAGTGCACACAAAGGATAACGCGACGGACATGTTCACTAAGGCATTGCCGGTTGGGAAGTTCGAGTATTGCTCGAACTTGATTCGTTTGGAGAAGTGCTAGGTGCCACGGGGTGGCATGGTTAAGGGAGGAGCTTGGTGGTATATGAGGAAGAGTATCGGTAAGAGATTGAGGTTCTATCTTCTTGGTAAGTGCTAGTTTTTGGTGAGATAGCTTAGGATTTGGATGTTTTCAACATTTCATTAGTGGGCCGGGGCTTTGCCTGAGCTTGTTGGTGGAATGCAATGGGCGGTGGCTTTGTCGGAGCTCATTGGGAAAGCATTCATGTTTGGTTGAAGGTAGAAGTGATAGTTGGTGCTATCGGTTGTCGTTGATGGTATGGCACCATTGGAGTTGGAGATGGATATAGTGTCGAGGTGGAGTGTTAAATTTTAGCGACACTATATGGAGAACTGTAGAGGTCGGAAGTAGCTTCGTAACGGAGAAAACGGTTCGCAAATCGGAGTTCGGAGGTGGAAGTTATAAGGGAAAAGGTGAAGTGGGCTGAATTGGCAGGGTAAGACGTCTGAGGAAAATGGTCAGACGTCTGGCGCTTCAGCAAATCTGCACCAGACCTGTTACAGAGAATGAGGTCGGAGGTCTGACCAAAAGGGTCAGACGTCTGAGTCTGTGCAGAATTGATTCCAGAGCCTTGAGTCAGACGTCTGACCAAATGGTCAGATGTCTGAGCTGAAGCGAAACTTTTCCAGTAACTTAAGTCAGACGTCTGACAATATTAGCCAGACGTCTGAGCCGACTTCCGCCTCCTTTTCACGTGTGGACTTGGCATGAAGATTTGTGATATCTGCAGGGGCAATTTCGGAACATTGCCTAGGGTTTCTATTCTCCTATATAAGCGAGCTTCAGGTCCTAGATCTGGGTGTGCATGCAAGCAACTACAAGAGATTAGCCTCCACTAATTAGGGTTTATCAAAACCTAATTTTATTCAATTCTCTTCTCCGCAAATCAATTTCTAATTAAAATTTTGATCACTGTAATCAATCTCTTGTACTCTTCTCATCAGTATTAATAAAAGCCCTCTCTTAAAGTGGATGTACACTAACACAACGTTAGTGGAACCACTATAAATCGCTGTGTGATTTATTTTCATTATTGCTTTGATTTCTGAATTGCTTGTTTGGGATTGTGATTGTTTTTGGATAGGTTGAGATTGGAATTGAGTTAGTGATTGGTTGTTTTTACACTTCTTACCACGATCTCGTCTTCCGTTGTGCTTGTGCGGTTTCGATTTGAGTGGTCTCCAGTTGGAATCCCGCCCCAACACTAGTATATATACATATCCTGAAATGATAGTGATAAATATATGGACGGACTGTTCTTCATACAGAGCTGTATGCGTGTATGCATGAAAGGAAAGAGTTTGCTAGCCTTTATCAAGTTTTGAATAATTTTTGGTATGGCCGATGCTATTTTTTTTGGATTCAGTAACATTTGTTTGAATTGACCTATTATGCAGATGTTAGTTTTGAATAAGATTTATTATGACCGATGCTATTTTTTAGATTTGGTAAGATTTTTTTGAATTGACCCATTATGTGGATGCTCTTTTTTTGGATTGAAGGTGATTTTTTTGAATTGTTTAAAGTATTTTTGGAAGTTCACGTTAACACCAAAAAGTGTGACACCAAAAGTAATACAATTATTATTAAAGATACTTTTAAAATGGTTATTTACAAAATTAAACATCTTTTGAATTCTCTTATAAATAATTAATTATTGATGGAATATATTTTGAACTCGTGTTTTTATTAAAATATATTTGTTCATTTAAATTTAAAATAGCTAATTTCCTACTTAAATTTTCTAACATTGTTTTCATTTATAATTTCTTTATTTTAGAATTTTAAATAATCCATTTCTATTTCAACTTTTTAACTTTCACGAATTTTAAAACTACAAACGTTCTAAACTTTTAAATAATACATTAAAATTATTTCCACTATAATATAATTTTCTTTTTCCACCAAATCTTTGTTAGCGGTACTTTTTTTTAGAAAATTTTAATTTTATAATATCGTAAAAATTCAATACTTCAAAATGTTTAAAGCTTTTATTTTAAATTCCAATCTAAAATGTTCCATGTTTTTATTTAATAGGTAGTTCTCAAATCATGGTCGTTACTGCTTATACATATACCACTTAGAAACTCTGGTGGGCACCCATCACATCAAATCTCTCTTCGTTAATACCGAAATTCCTCTTAATTCTATTTTAACGGCGGAAGATTTGCACTAATTATGATTTTTCTCGAAATACAATGTGTCTAATAGCCATCAAATTATTTATTGATTCGAAACCCTCGACAAGGCAAAGCGACATCAACGAAGGAGTTTCAACTGTTCATTTTAGGATTTTCGATTCAACGGTGAAACTAATGTTTTTTTTCCACACACATGGAGAAAATCAACAACTTGATAAAAATACCGAAAAGTAACAAATATTGTCCAAGTTGATTAAATACTAATGAATATAGAACTAAATAAACTCATTCCTCAAGCTATTAAGACAAAAAATCAGTTTAATAGCAGAAAAATTATACTTTAGAAACAACAGAAGAAGAAATTATAATGTTTTTATATAAATTGTACATTTCAAAAAGGTCAAAAAGATATAAATATTTATCTTTATAGACGTCATTATGTTATAGATAGTTAAAAAATTAACGGGATGAAATGATAACAATGGCTATAGATTTAACTTGAATTAGGATTAACGAAGTTAAATCTGAACGGGTTAAACTTGCATTACGTTTAACTTATACCGAATTAGTACCGGTTTAAAAGATTAACATTAGTTTTCACAAAGACTAACTTACTGGATCAATATTTCAAATAAAAGTAACTTATGTTAAATCAGTATTATTAAGTTTAACGTCAAATATTTCTAAATTCAAAGGTATAAATTAATATCTTTAGAGTCGAATTTGAAGTCCTGTGCTGATTTGAGTTGATGAGCAAGATTCGAAATTATTTGAGGCTGAAATCGGTAAAGTTAACTTGATTCTGTGATGAGGTAGAAAACCTAATTTGTTGAGTAGTAATGAGAGGACACGAAGAAATCATGAAACAAGGCGGCGATAACGTGATTTTAATTTGTTTTTCCACAGGCCTGGAAACTTAGTCTGTTGGGCTGCGAGGCCCTTCACACTAAAAAACCTCGTTAAGTTGTATTTATTTACATTTTATTTGCTTTTTTACTTCTTCCATCGTCATACCACTTATTTTGCCTAATATTCTGGATCTAGGTAATTTATAAACGCGGAAAGGAACGATATTCTTCAAGCATCGTCTATCGTTGACTTGTAGCTTTCATCAAGCATCATTTTGGTTAAATCAAGGCGTTACTGACAACTTCAAGCATGGGTACGTCTATTTTAATTCTATATGGTTCATGCAAAGTTAAATCAAGGTGTTATTCATAACATCAAGTATCTATTTGCTTAAATCAATTTTTATTTTCCTATTCATGCGATCGGCAGCATGCGAAATTTCTTTTAATTTGGTTTAAGAAATTTACCGACCCATAGATTCAAATATGCATGAACTGTTAATCAAAATTAGAAAGGAAAAAAAAATCCTTTTTTTTTTTACAGGAATTTGTTTTCAAGTTTGAGTATAGAATCAGTTGAATAAAAACAAAGTGTAGTGATTTTGTTTTATCAGTGTTTTTCTAATGCAATAATTTGTAATATGTAATTGATTCAAGTTCTGCTGTTTTTTGTGTTGCAAAAACAAAATGATTTTTTTTTTGTTGCAAAAACAGAAGAGTGTTGCTAAGCACACCAAATTAGGAACTTGTTAATACCCAAAAATGTTGCCATTTACTTTTTTTTTTCTTTTTTCTTTTTCCCTACACTTGAAAATACCACAATCTCTTGCAACCTAAACCCACTACATCTTCCTTTTCTCCCATCAATAAAAAACATATATAATTCACTCAATCAAATTCACAAAGTCAAATTTAATAAACGCGGACAAAATTTTCATTAACAATGGATTTCACTCTTTCCAATGAATTTCAAGAATATTGCATAATTTTGTTTCTCTTTTCTTCTAAATTTCATCATTATTTAAAAACTGATCATGGTTTGATTTTTCAAAATTTTAAATATTTTGTGTTGTTTTCACACAAATTCAACCATATGGTTAATTTCTTCGTGTAAGTATTCTTAATACAAAAAGTAAACAACAAAAAATTGAATGATTTTATTATGGAGAATTTAATTTTTTTGATAAGTTGAAAGTCGTGACACGTTTAGACACATGTTTATGGTGCAGGATAGACAAGTGTAGGATAGACACATGTTTATCGAGAATTTAATTTAATTTTTTTTCCTTTTTCGAATTAGAGTTAATAAGGATTGTGGTGTATATAGGGTATGAAAAAGGAGATATTCAAAAAGATGTGGTATTTTTAAGATAGGGTAAAATCAAGTGTATTTTTGGTGTTTTTAGCATGAGTCAAACAAATTGATTAGATGAATTAGGAATTAAGGACGAAAAGAACAACCAATTGGAACATTGTTTCATTCTTTATTTTAAGTCAAAATCATTCTCATCTTTCAATCATCAAGTTTGATCTGATGAATGGCATTTTGTATTTCATGATTAGTGTTGAACTAAACCCGTGTTTAGCAAAACATCGGATTGTACTCTTATAGAGCAGTCTTTTCAATTACTTATAAAAGACAAGGAGAATAAATTTGGCGAAGGGGATGTTTTTTATTTTTATTTTTGGTAAAAAAAATTAACAATATTTGTTAACGGAAGAATATAAAATTATTGCTTTCCCTCCAAAATCCCTCCATATGTTTGTTTCCAAATCCTAAACCCTAATTCTTTATTTCGAACTTAACTATTCATTTTTAAAATCATAGAGGAAAACCATCTTAGCCTCCATCTTAGTCTTCATTTTCTCAATCAACATATACATTCTAACAAAACTAGGTTATATGGATGTTAATTTCTTTACTTCATTCAAGACTCCTGTGCTATCAAGGTTGTATATGATCTTTTGATTTGATTGAGTTTCAAAACAAGGTATGAAATTATCTTTTCAATTATTATTTTTCTATTTTTTTTTCAAACAAATTTAAAATTAATTTTTTGTACACACTCATTTTGAAATGATATAACTGAGTTTTCAGCTAATTATAGAAACAGATAAATTTCCCTATTCAAACATACATTAATTTGATGGATTTGAAATTGAGGAGGGTTTATTGGTAGAAAAAGCAATGATTTTATATTCATTACCAAGTCCCTGAAAGGAGACTTTCTCCATTTAAAGTTTTGATTTTTCCGAACTTTTCCCTTTAACTTATTTTCACTTTAGTCAAATTGATTCTCCTTTTAACAATTCCCATAAATAGAGAATGCAACCACGTATATTATGGCATATAAATATAATTTATACTATATTTATTATCGTCAATTGACTAATTTTTCCTTCTAGTGTTATTTGTTAAATTTTGACTGTGCACAAATAGGTTTAGGTCTTCTGTTCAACAATTATGTTGTCTTCGTCCTGATGCAATCAATTTGTAGCAAACACCACCTTAATTAAGAACGATGTTCATACAACCCATTAATGTATGTATGTATATATGTATAATTTTAGGTTTGTGCCACATAATAAGGTCATTTTTCCTTATCCCATTTTGAAAAAGACTCACTAATATCTTTCCTCAAACAATAAGGTAGTGTTTGGTTTAAAAATGATTTTTGAGTTTTCCGTTTTTAAATATGTATCTCAAATATAAGAGGAGTGAAGTGATGATGGAGGTGATGGAAGGAAAATGAAGGGACGATGGAGTGGATGAAAGGACGATGGAATGATGGATTGTTCCTCGTGCTTCTATCATTTTTCAAAACACGGAAAATAAAAAAAAGTTGTTTTTTATTTTGTATGTTAATTTCATTTTCTAAATTGATCATTTTCGATAATATACATATGGCTTGCGTATTTTTTGTATGGACGAAAACCCAAAACTAAAAATGACAAACTAAACACAGCCTAAGCTTTTACATAGTCTTTATTCACTTAATAACAAATTTTATTAACATAGTTGTTTTGAGGATTGTTGAAGAAAAAACAAGTAAAATAAGGTCATGATTTGCTTTTGGAAAAAATTGAAAATGCAGATTGTAGATAATAAAGTAATATACAAGACTAGAAAATGCTAACATGTGTACTAGCGACACATCTTACCAAAATAGACATTAGTTATTCTTAAATTTACGAAAGATACCCTCTTACGACTTGATAACAAAATTTTGATATGGTAGATGCTATATAACACCTTAAGACCTTAAGGTGCATATTGTTAGGCCCTTTGAACAGAGAAAGTTAGGGAAAACGAGAATTGAGAACACATGCTATAGTAACGCATGAAAATATGTTTCAACCTATTAGGTATATAAGTTAGAAATTTAAAGCCGCTTTGTAAATCAACTTTGTAGTATAGATACCGCAGTTTAAGGATTGATGGATTCATTATGATCTAAATTTTATTTTATTTGATTATACATGTTTCATTATGTGTCACAAGTCAAAATAGATAAAAATCAATGCTATGTTTAAATTCTCTATATGAGTATGTAATAATACACTTCTTGTTGATAGAAGAGTTTGTGGAACCTTTAAAATAAACATTCATGTAAAACACGACTTCATATTTATTTTCACCTATATTTTATAACTGTTATGATCCGTTCTATATACCTAAGCATATTGTATCTCTTATTATATTCAAATAGGAATCTCGGAAGAAATAAATATGTGGTCAGAACTTCCATTTGATTTACTTGCTATAATTTCCAAAGACTTGCCACTACTTGATTACGCATCATTTTCTTCAGTTTGTCGTTCATGGCGTAATGTTTGCGCCTTCACCAAATATAACCGTTTTGAAGCACCATGGTTAATGTATTCTGGAGGTGAACATGAACCAAAAACTGCAAATTTCTACATGGTTTCGGATAGAAAACAGCTGAAGATTCATAATCAACCTGGTTTGTCTCTCCACAATAGACTATATATAGGATCGTCTCATGGTTGGTTGATTACGGCCGATGAAAAATCTGAGCTTTCACTTGTAAATCCATTAACAAAACAACAAATTGATCTCCCTCCGACCTCAACCTTTGGTTATTTTCTTCCAATCCGATTTGACTTGGATGGCCACATCTCAAGTTATATTTTTAAAGATGAGAATGGACCTGACTACATTTATACATCAGAAGAGCTTCGACGTCATTTTTTCGTGAAGGCAACTTTGACGCATTCTCCTAGCTTAAGAGATGATTACGCTGTTGTCATCATTCTTTGTCAACTTAATTATATAGCATTTGCAAGACATGGGGATAAAAAATGGACAACACTTGCACATATAAATTTGAGATCACACATTTCATGTCATAATGGTGTAGTCTACACCATTATTTGGTCAGGAGTGGTCGAATCATGGGACTTCAACCAAAAATTTTATTTACCGGAACCTGTAACGTATGTTCCAGAAGATAAAAAAATTGTTGACACGCACATTCCTTATTTCTTCTACCTTGTACCAACACCATGGGGCGACATGTTGCACATAAGAAGAAGGAGAAAAGGGGATGGTCATTGCCTGACTAGAAGGATAAGGATCTTCAAGGTAGATCCAGAAACAAAAAAGTTAATTCAAGTAAGGAGTATAGGAGATTATGCTATTTTCATAGGATACAATCAACCAATTTGCATATCTTGCAAACAATATCCGAATCTTAAGAGAAATTCGGTATACTTTACCGATGATGCCCCTGAAATCATTTATGAACGCAAGGAGCGTACAAGAGATATTGGCATTTATTATTTAAAGGATGGAAGCATCGAACGTATTTTTGAACATTCATTATTGAAGTGGCCTCCACCTGTCTGGTTTCAGCCTAGTCTTATTTGATTTATTTTAGTTCAAGTTCCATTAATGTAGTATAATTTATATACTTCAGCATATGATTATTGTCCACTTCTTATGTTATGATTTTAAACCTTTTTTAAGTTGAAAAATGGGAACTTGCAGAAATAGATATGGATGTCCCTGTAGGGACAGTGTTAGGTTTTGGATTGTTGATTCAAATTATTTTTTTGGGGATCAACTCATGTTGGTATCAATTAACCAATGTTGGAAAAAAAAGCATCTAGCGCAGGGATTTTGTTTTTTATGTTAAAGGTTCTTTAATTCATTAACTAGTTTTCAGTTTTTGAGTATCATCCTGTGATTCAAGTTGTAATTATATACATTGATTTAGATAGCAAGAAGTTATTGGATATAGATAGCATTGGTATTGTCGGCACTGACAAGAAATTATGAAAGCGATGACACTACTAAGCAATACACAGCACACCTTTTCCTAAGATTCTATAGCAATAAGTCAATTATTTTATACAGACAAAACCAAAGAAACATGTTGAGTTCTTCACCACCAAATGAACACGAACACGAAATCACGCCGCCATCTTCTTGCTCTTGTATCTACCACTCTCTCTCCACTAAGAATCCCCTCGCATATCCACTCTCTTTGGATTCTACGTGTGCTTTTTTTTTTCTGCGTTGTACTCTTCTTCCCTTATTACCTGTATATAAACACAATGACACCATGTTAACAAAATGTGCAAGATCTTCAAGATGTGCTTTGAGGACTCCACTAAAATGGAGTGCTTAGAGCACAAAAGATCTTCCAACAACAAATGTGAGCTCATAGACTTCCATTCTCTTCCAACTTATCTGAAAGACAATGAGTTCATCCTCAACTACTATCGATCAGAATGGCCCCTGAAGCAGACTCTGCTCAGCGTCTTCTCTATCCATAAGAGACCATCAACATCTGGACGTAAGCATTGACTTCACCTCTTACTTGAGAAATTATATAAACTCAATATCATGATACACGTATTTACAGGCACTTGATAGGATTCTTCATCTTCTTGGCACTAGCAATATGCACAGAATTAGTAGATTTCAACAGTAACGCAACCATGCACGCTTCAGAAGATCTACCCCAAGTCCTCGCAGACTGCATTTCCCAAACATGCCATGAACTCAACTTCACAAGCCAATCAAATTATTCCCAGATGTTTCCAATAGCAAATGACGTAAATGCTATGTTGACACAAACATCAAAAAATAGCATAACACGCTGGCCACTGTATGCATTCATGTGCGGGGCGATGTTCTGCCTGTTCTCAAGCAGTGCATGCCACCTGCTCTCTTGCCACTCCAAGAAGTACTCATCCTTCATGCTCCGTTTGGACTACACAGGCATCTCGGTCCTGATAGTCACCTCCTTCTACCCCTTAGTCTATTACTCCTTCATGTGCCATCCCATGTACAGAAGCCTTTACATGGGCTTCATCACTCTCTTTGGAGTATTGACTGTGAACCTTTAACCCCACTATATATTCTAAAAATATAGCCGTTAGTTGCTTTAGAGTCATCATATAAATTTTTTCAGTCTGCATTGTGAAAGTGCACAGGGTGCTCATATAATATGGCTTAGATGTATATTCAAGTGTATATTCAATATTAAGCAATACTAACTAGTAGAGTATAATAAAGTAAGGTAAATAAAAGCGATCACATTAGGATTTTCATACAGGTTCGGACTTTCCGTTCTACGTTCAGTCCCGAAACTCCTCTTTGGGAATTTCCACTAACCAAATACCCTCACTTCGTCCGGAGGAATAGACAATATAACGGAGTTTTTGACTTGACAACCTTGTGTTCCTCCAACACATAATTTAACTGATGATACAATACTTTCTATAATCTCCTTGATGATTCAAGATGCATGCTCTATGATCATTGGAACTGTAGTGAATGATTCTTGAGTAAGGAATATAGTTTGAATGCAATAGAGCTCAAGAGAGAATATAGATCAAGAAAGTAAGATCAAAAAGTTGGAATGATTTGTGAAAGTTGATTTCTATTTATAGATTTCAAAGAGTTTCATCAAATAGTTATAATCATTCAGAACAGCCATTACCATTCGCAGAGATGATCTTGAACGATCACAACAATTTGAAGTGGCTTTTAAGGAAATAGCCATTGCAGGATAATCAGTTGACCGCGTACAAAAAGTCAATCAACTAAATATAAACAATAATTTACGTGGCAAATTTAAATATAAGTTTGTAAAACAAAATGTTCATGTTCAGTCGACTAGAAATATTTTCCAATCGACTGCCCTCCGTCGACTAAAAATATTTTAGTCGATTGAACTATATAAAATTATTTTTTATTATATAGAATTGCTTTAAACTATCAAATTGCATGTAGGCGTGTGTGTGCATATGGACTATCAAGAAGATTTTACAAGTATATCTAAGACCCAATACATACATTTGATTTGACGATCCGTATTTTATAAGCATGTTTCTAACAATCTCCATCTTTTTTTATGATGATAACTATATAAATTAAGATAATTTAACACACACAGATATATATATATGTGTACCTACGTACATATATATATATATATATATATATATATATATATATGCATGTACATACGTGTGTGTGTATATATATTGTGTGTGTGTGTATGTGTATGTATGTGTGTGTATGTGTACGTGTGTGTGTATATATCCCCCTTAGTACATGCTCCACCTGTCAATATTCTCTTCCACTTTTTATCATCAACAAAATGACGACGAAGGTGAGATTATAAATGAACTATATAGAAGATTTGCATGAGATGTACATATAGCAAATGAGAAATAAACATTGACACACAAATAAGAATACACGTGAATGAGCAAATAGAATGCTTAACAAACATGAACATTAGACATGACAGAAAACAAAACAAACACAACATACGTTCATATACTTTGAAACCAACACAAACAAACTTAAACACATGTCCAAACATCTAGGTTCACTACATAAATTCCATCACATAACCCAAAAGACACTAACAACCAACACATGAGTTCGAGATCGTTAAATAGTTTACCACCAAAACACTAACACAAAACAAACAAAAACTTACCAACCCACAAACTTACCAAACCAAGGCAATAAGCAATATCCAGCTTTCCAATTCTGAGTCACTTGAGAGGATGGATGAAAGCATGAAGATATTTTGTTCCATATCTTCTCCAAAATGTCAGCCGTGGTTTTTTCAAAATTCTTTTAGCGCTTGATTAATTTCCTTTGTTGTTTAAAAGAATTTTTTGATTCTTGAGAATGGCTGTCTCAACGGAGATAATTTTTGAATTCGCTATCAAAACTCCAATCTGCTTCTTTTGCAATTTCTTGTTGAGTAGTTTGATGCATGGTCAGTTGAGCTTAAGATGAAGATTGGGCTACGTTCTCTTCAACAATGTGAGCCATATAAACGTTGTATGGTACAAGATGCTCCATTTTTTAAGGCAATCTCATAAGTGAACTGAATTTTTGGTCCATTGCCTTAGGCAAAGTAAAATCATGCATACTCTCAACATCAATTCCAAAGCGAGTGAAAATTTTAGTCAAATAAGATGCAAAGAACATAGTGTTTCGAGAGCTAGCATTGAAACTCTTTATCTCGTCATGAATGATTTTAGCCCAATTCAATTTCTTATTGGAGTAGATTGCATACAAATTCTTATAATTATTGTCGTACATCTTCTCGTAGCTACCGGTTTGTGGAAAAATAGTGTGAATAATCAATGATTATTAGGGATTCTTGCTTGGGGATGAAAAATAATGGATATATTGGCTATTTGTTTTCGTACGGAATACATAGTTAGTAGAGTTATAAGCAAAATTATCGTGGTCAATATCCTCTAAATCGTATCCGGAACTAGCACAACCTCAAATTGACCTCAAATCTTCAACAAACAATTTAATTTCAACTCCTAGAATTTTGCTCCATAGAAATCCCTCATTATTTTCAAGTTTATAATACTTTCCACACAAGTTTGCATAGAACATTCGCACTATGAAAGAATAAATTTTTACCTTGTTTTGGTTAGCATCGATTAATGAAAGAAACTCATGCTTCCTTGCTATTTCTTCAATTCCAAAGGTTTCAAAGTCCGACATGTTGTAGAAGGTCTCTTGGAATACCCATTTTTCGTTGAGTTCGTTAAAATGTTTGAGGACGATTTTGCTGTTATCAAACCAAAATTTGAATTTACTCATCGGAAGAAAATTCAAGAGTGAAGGAGTAGATGAAGGAGCTTTCCCTCTTTGAGATTGAGGTTGCTTCCCAGAAACTGGAAGCTTTTGTGTTGAAGGCATGGATTCGAGTTTAGAAGCTTTTTGAAAACTAGGGTTTTCAATTTTGAAAGAGGAAAGTAGAGTAATGAATGAAAAGTCACGACTTTTCTGTTTTTAAAAATAGGAAACCACAAATTCAGTCGACTGGCCTAAATATTTAGTCAACTTAATCCATAGAAAATTTATTACAGTAAGCAAGGATCGAATTAGTCGACTGTAAAAATTAATTTAGCCAATTGAATTCACTAGCTCAATCGATTGGGTTTTTTTTCAATCGACTGAATTAGTTCAAAATCCAAGACAATAAGCACGGTTGAATGTAGTCGACTGTTTTATTTTATTTAGTCAACCGGTACACTTTTTGGCCTTGGTTTAGTCAACCGACAAAAATTTCAATCGTTCGTTCTAGGAAATTTTTCATTCCAGTGGCCAAAGCTTGGTTTTGTCGTTCGTTTTATAATTTTTTAATTGACTTATGCATGTTATATGTATTTTGTATGCAGTTTTAGTCGACTGAGAATTTCATAGTCCACTGAATGATAGAAAAACAAGTGTTTTGTGAATTTGTTGTAATTTTTAATAACTTTGGCTTTTATATTTGCTTATATAATGTTATGCTTATATGATGTTATATATGTAATTTTTTTTATATAAATAAACATTTTATTTGTACATTTTGGAGAAATTAAACTTATATATATATAATATATATATATATATATATATATATATATATTAGAATGCCATTAAAAGCTTAAAACAACTTTAGTTCATCGATGGAATCGATTCCTCCTCGGACGGGTCTCCCAAGAATTCTCAATATAAGGTTCATATAATTTTATTGGGATGGACGGTTGTTTAGCTGGACCAATCTGCTTTGATAGGCTTTCGGTAGAGCGAATACATTCTTTGTTGGTTATTTTTCGTAGAAAGCCACAAGCTTTCTTTCGATAAAGCTCAAGTGCTCGCCTTGTCTTTGCTCCCAATAAATCTCCTTTGAAGCCGCATTACTTCACCTTGATAATGTGCTGTTCCATCAACATGGTCATCATTAGCAGTAGGTATTTGTCCTTCAAATTTAATCGATTGCTTACCTTCTTACCTTTTGGAGAATATCCGGATTTTCGGAGGGGGTTGAGGTGATTTTGATGTATTATCTGATGTTGACATTGCTAAAAAGTTTTGCTTATATGAAAAACGTAGTTTTGTATTGAAGTTGAACCTTATCATGGTTTATATATATATATATACACACACACGAGCTTTACTAAAATTAGAAAAATAAGAAATTGTTGGCAGGTAAAAATATTGCCACACAATATTTTCATCAACTTTCTATTTATGGAAAGTTATATATTTTCCAAAGAATGTTTAGAAAATGAATATGAGACAAACCAAAGTTTTTGATAAGAGTTTCAACTCGGATATTTATAGATAAATTTGCAGTATAAAATGATATTTAGAATCACATTAACGAACATATTTCTAGATCTCTTCATAATTTTAAATTGGTAGATTCACAAAGGGGCTTAGTAAATATATCGGCAATTTGATTTTCGATATTAACAAATTCTAGAGAAATAATGCCTTTTTCTACATTATTGCAAAGAAAATGATGTCAAAGATCAATATGTTTTGTTCGAGATCGATTAATAGCATTTTTGGATAGATTAATCTCATCATATTATCACATTACATAGGAGATTTAGTTATTATGTATCCAAAGTCTTTAAGAGTTTATTGCATGTATATCACTTCTGCACTGGCCAAGGCAATTGAAATATATTCGGCCTCACATGTCGATAGTGAAACACAACTTTATTTCTTACTAAACCATGAAATCAAGGATTTACCGATATAGTGATATGTGCCATCATAATTTTTTGATTCATTTTTCAGCCACTGAAATCAGCATCACTATGTGAGACTAATTCGAAAGAGCAATCTTTTAGATAAAAGAGGCCATAATCTTTGGTGTTGGTCAAGTAACGCAAAATTCGTTTCATGGCTCGATGGTGTGATTCCTTGGGTTGTGCTTGAAATCTAGCACTCAAACAAACACTCATCATTATGTTAAGTCTACTTGCAGTAAGATATAGTAGTGATCCTATCATACTACGATATAATTTTGATCGAAATCTTTTCGCTCTCAGCTTTATTTAAATGAAGACTTGTGCTCATAGGAGTTGGTTTACTTGATGTGTTATCCATTCCAAATCGTTTCAACAACTCTCCATAATATATTTCTTTGATAGATAAAGATTCCATTTCATAATTGTTTGATTTGCAGACCGAAGGAGAAATTTAATTCTTCCATATGTGACATTTCGAATTCATTTCTCATAGTATTCGCGAAATCATTACATAGATTTTCATTTGTAGATCCAAATATTATATCATCTAAAAAATTTGAACAACCAATATACCATTGTTTTTCCTTTTAATAAATAATGCAGTGTCTATTTATCAATTTGAAAACCAGAATTTACCAAATGATTTTTAAATCTATCGTATCAAATACGGGGTGCTTGTTTTAGACCATATAATGCCTTTTTAAGTTTGAAACATGATTTGGAAATTTTTCATGAAATACTAATGGTGGTTGTTCAATTCTTTAATAAAAGTGTTTAAAAATGTGCTTTTGACATCCATTTGATATAATTTGAAATTATGATGACATACAAAAGTAAAGTTCGTATAGCTTTTAATCGAGTTACAGGAGCAAATATCTCTTCATAGTCAATTACTTCTTCTTGATTATACCCCTGAGCTACTAATCTGGCTTTATTACAAATTGAATCTCCATTTTCATCCGCTTTGTTTTAAATACCCATTTTCTTCCAATAATGGATTGATCGTCCGGTCTTACTACAAGTTCCTAAATTTGATTACGTTCAAATTGGTTTAATTCCTCTTGCATTGTTAATATCCAAAAATCATCTTTAGTGGCTTATTTATAAATTTTTTGATTCAATACTAGAAATAAATGCTACTGACTCATTTGATTTAATTGACTTCTAGTTGAAACTCTAGTGTTTACATCGCCTATTATATTGTCTAGTGCATGGTCTTTTGAAATTCTAGGGTAATATCAACACATTATTGTCATTATTATTATCATTATTATTGTTATTTGTACTTATATTTTCATTCTGTTATTGTTATTATATATTCCGAGATAAGGGTTTGATTTATTTCCAATATCTCTTCATCTTCATTCTCACTTTTATTTTTAAAATCTTCATTGAAAGAAACGTGTAAGCTCTTTTCAATAGTATTGGTTCGTTTATTAAATATTATATAGGCTTTGCTTCATTTCGAACATCCAATAAAATTTCTTCATTGGCTTTTGGATCAAATTTGCCTAATTGATCTTTAGTGTTCAATATAAAACATTTTGAACCAAAAAATCGAAAGTAGGAGACTTTCAGGTTCTTTTCAAAGAATATTTCATCGGAGGTATGTTTAGTCAATGGTCTTAACGTCACATGATTAAGTACATAGCAAGCAACAACTTCGATCCAAAAATTCTTTAGTAAGTTACTGCTACTAAGCAATATTCGTGCACATTCTCGTAGATTATGATTTTCCCTTTCAATTATACCCTTTTATTGTGGTGTGCTTGGAAATGAAAAATTGTGACTGATACCATTTTTTGTTACAAAGTTTTTCAAATAATTCATTTTGAAACTCTTCACCATGATCACTTCTTATATTTTTAAATTTCTTAAATTTTGAATTCTTTTTGCAAATATTTTAAATGTTTCAAAAGTAACACTTTTGTGTTTTAAAAATAAAGTCCAAGTAAATCTCGAATAATCATCAGCAATCACAAAAACTTACTTATTATGATTTATTGATCGTACTTGAGTAGGACCGAATAAATCTAAATAAAGTAGTTCTAGTGGTTGTTTTAATGATATTCCCTTTTTGGATTTAAAATAAATTTCTTTAGATTTCCATATTGACAAGCATCACATTAGTTTTTAACTTCCAAATAATTTTTGGCAATTCTCTAACTAGTTCATTCTTGGCTAACTTATCAATATACCTTTACTAAATTTTGAAACATTGTTAGTAATTTATTCTAATTTTTTACTTTAGTTCAAAATTTTCATTTCTAGCTGAATCTGAATTAGATTTTAATTCACAGACCTCATTGCTAAGCTTATCATTCTCAATTTTGCTAACTTTAGTTTCATCGGTTAGGGCAGCATTTTGAGATGATAAATTTTCATAAGATTTTTGTGAAATTTCTAGTTCTTCCTCAAGAATATTTTTCTCGTCCTTTAGTAAGCCAATTTCCGGTTCAATTTTATTTAACTTTCCTATATTTTCTTTATATAATTTCTTTAAATCTATAAGTTTATCATCTAATTCGATACTTATTTTCAAAATCTCACTATAAGAGAGTTTAGGATTTACGTCTACAGTGGTCACCATGAAGCAAACATTTGCTTGTTCCGAGTCACTTTCGTTGTCGCTGTATGTAGAAGAGTGTTAACAGTGTTTTTAACCCAGCAGAATTCAGTAGAAGTTAGAACATCCAGATTATGCCAAAATGACTTGAAACTTGACTAAGGCATCCAAAGGAACAAGCCAATAGCACTTAAGGAAATTCAGTCAAAAATAAGCTGAGAAGATGGATTGCTAGCGATCCATCACCAATGGACTGCTAGCGATCCATAGGGACGCTTCACGGGTCATCATAATCTCTTGCATCTTGATTCATTGTCTCTTTTAAATATGTTTGCCAAGTTTCGCAGTGTGCCAAGCAATCTAATTCGAGAAGCGAAGATCCATCTGATTCTAGCCATAGATCAATCTAACTCATATATGAATTGTCGCCAAAACAAGGCAACTAGCTACGAAATCACATGGAAAGCACCTACATAAGACAAGGAGTGCAATCCAAAGGAAGAAGTCCAAAAATCTCCTAAGTACATGGATCACTGGCGATCTATAGGATTATGTTGGATTGTTATGGAATTTTCAGAAAGGATGAAGCAAAAAACTCCAAGTAATTTGATCGCTAGCAATCCATCATCTATGAATCGCTAGAGTGGCTCTGGTCGTCGTGAAACTCTCTGAACTCCATCGTGGCATCATGTGCGGGCTTTTGGCAAAGCAGGCCTGGCCCCATAGCTCTCCAACCTCTATAAATACAATCTTACTTGCAACATAAACATGATCTTCTAGACTGGCTGCTGGAACTTTGCAGAGATTGTTCTTCACTGTTATTCTTCACTCTTCTTCTCTCACATAACAGTCATCTCGGAGTTCGCTGTGATTCTTCAGAGATCTCTTGTACTTGTGACTAGATCTTACTTAGGATATTCTATGATATTATAATCCAATTCAACTTGTAACAGCAGTCAGTTAATAAGAAAAGTTATAAAGTGGATGTAGGCTTCGTTAACAGCCGAACCACTATAAAATTCTCTTGTCTCTTTACTATTCCCTCTCTTTTTATATTTCTTTTCTATTTTATTTGCTTTGATAAACAGGGCCGGTGCTTTCACACTCAATTCAGGGTGTTGATCCATTTTTTGGCTTAACATTTTGGTTCTTTTACTGAGAACCCAACTCAGGCTTAGATTTAGCTTTCTACTTTGGATCAGATAGGTTCAAAAGTTAGATCCTCAATCTCTTCTTAGAAGATTTGATATTGAAAATCATTGAAACCAAAAAGAAAGAGAACTACCTCTGAAAGATCCATAGGAGCTACTATTGCTGGAGAAGAAACAAGCCCTCCACAAGTTGAAGTAAACAACCCTAATAATCTTCTAATTAGAGCGAATTCTAGAGCTAATGCTGGAGACCGGGTGCCACGATCTTCTACTTAGCATGAAGTCCTCACTAAAGGCGAATTGAACAAGATGGTTGATGAAATCAACCAAAAGATGAAGAACAACCAAAAAGCACTTATGGAAAAATTAAGTGCCCTCCTAACCTTGCAATCACTAGCTGCTCTAAGAACCATGCTAGAGCCCGCAGATGCCACGGAGTAGGAAGACTCTTCCGTTTCTGGCCTAAACAGGAGAAGGGGAGGGCAGAAGCAAAAAAGAGTAATGGGCGGAGCTGCAGGAATTGCCATAGAAAGAAACGCAAGCACTCCACCAACTTCAAAGCAACCTGCTTTAAACTTGAATTTGTGGGTGAAAACCCCATAGGAAGATGCAACAGCAGATCTCTCCGACTTTGAAGATGGTGAGCAACTTGACGATGACAAGTTCGAAGAAAATACTAATGCACTCAATACCGCCAGGGAGGTCCAGAATGCACCTACCCGACCATTTAAGGCCATGCGCTAATCGATTTTGGTTTATTAGATGAAGATGGTAGAATGCATCAAGTGTAAGACACGAATCCACCAGCTACCTCCAATAAATCGCAATCAACCCGCTTCGTTCACCGTTCTCATCGATCGCCCCAAATTCACTGGCAACCACCACTACTATGTTAATCACATCATCACCAACCTTGGATCGACGACCAATAGGTTCGATTTCGGGTTTGTACCTATCCAAGCTAGGGTTAGCGGTCTGTAAGGTCGGCAGCAATCCAAGCGAACGCCGATTTTGGTGCTAGGACTTGGCTCGAGGTGATGGCGAAGGTAGCTGAGGTCGACGACAGTACGCTCTGGTGGTGGAGATCAACTGTAGTGACGGCAGAAGCTAGTTAGTGTTTTTGTTCGTGGATGTTTTGGGTCGCATGTGAAGAAGGTGAGGAAAAAGCAAGTAAGAAGGGTCGGCTCGAAAATAGTATCAAGTAAGAAAGATTCTAGCAAAAAAAATACTCCAAGTAATTGTATCACTAGCGATCCATCATTTCAAGTTAATTTTCGCTCAAACTTTTCAAACTCAACCGCCTTACTGTTCGTAAACGCTTTGGAAATTACAGAGTCAAAATTGATAAGTTTCGATGAATAATGATGATTCGCATTCCGAACCCAACGAAAAACTGAAAAGTCAAAAATTACTTCATGGTAAACCTAACACAATCGATTGGATTTCACGGAATAGGAACTCAAAGATGACCAGTTCCAGAGCATGCCATGTTTTCAACAAACGCATATTCTGAGGGGCAAATGTTAAACGGGTTTTTAACCAAGCAGAATTCAATAGGATTTGGAGCATCCAGACTATGCCAGAATGACTTGAAACTTCAACAAGACATCCAAAGGAACAAACCAATAACACTAAAGGAAATTCAGCCAAAAATAAGCTAAGAGATGGATCGCTAGCGATCCATTACCTATGGATCGCTAGCAAACCATAGGGACGCTTCATGAATCATCATAACCTCTTGCACCTTGATTCGTTGTCTCTTCTAAATATGTTAGCCAAATTTCATAGACTGCCAAGCAACCTAGTTCGAGAAGCGAAGACCCATCTGATTCTAGTCATAGACCATTCTAACTCATGTATGAATCATCATCAAAACAAGGCAATAGCTACAAATTCACATGGAGACCACCTACATAAGACAAGGAGTGCAATCCAAAGGGAAAAGTCCAGAAATCCCTTTAGTACATGGATCGCCGGCGATCCATAGGATTATGTTGGATTGTTATGGAATTTTCAGAAAGGATGAAGTAAAAATACTCCAAGTAATTGGATCACTAGCGATCCATCACCTATGGATCGCTACCGGTCCATCACCTATGGATCGCTAGCGGTCCATCAGAGTGGCTCGGGTCATCGTGAAACCCTCTAAACTCCTTCGTGGCATCATGTGCAGGTTTCTAGCAAAGCAGGCCTAGCCCAATAGCTCTCCAACCCCCACAAATACAATCTTACTTTCAACATAAACATTATCTTATGGACTAGCTGCTGGAACTCTATAGAGATTGTTCTTCACTATTATTATACACTCTTCTTCTCTCACACAACAGTCATCTAGGAGTTCGTTGTGATTCTCCACCGATCTCTTATACTTGTGACTTGATTTAACATAGGATATTCCATGATATTGTAATCCAATTACAGCAGTCAATTAATAAGAAAAGTTATAAAGTGGATGTAGGCTTCGCTAACAGTCGAACCATTATAAAATTCTCTTGTCTATTTACTATTCCCGCTCTTTTTATATTTCTTTTCTATTTTATTTTGCTCTGATAAACAAGGTTGGTGATTTCACACTTAATCCAGGGTGTTGACCCATTTTTTGGGTTAATAAAGAGGAATCTAAATCATCCTATGTAACTTGGAAAGCTTTTCTCTTCTTCTTGAACTTTCCAAATTTTTCTTCTTCTTCTCATTGTTTAGTTGTAGATGGTTTTTCTTCATATGACCAAATTTGCCAAACCCATAGCACTTGATCGGCGTCGTATTAAATGAGTTAGTTGGATTGCCACCATTTAAAGCCTTTGTAAATTTCTTGAATTTGTTGTATTTTTGACTATGAATACAATCTCTTCGTCATCCAAATCTGAGTCGTCATCATTGGCTTGGAAGGCTATGCTATTTTTCGCTTAATTTTTCTCTTTCCTTACCTACAAATTAGCTTCGTATGACATATCTATAATTAAGAGAATTTTTAGGTAATTAACATGATCTCATGGCACTAGGTGTTAATTAACACTTAGAACCATGAGATTATACGAAGTTAATTAACAACTAGTGCCATGAGATCGTGTTGAATTTTTTGAAATCGAGCATACATATTTGTAATTGTCTCATTTTTTTTCATCTTGAATGATGAAAAATGATTCTATAGGGTAGATATTTTAGTTCATTTTACTTTGTTCGTGCCTTCATGTGTGACTTGAAGCATACGCCAGATATCATATGCAGTTTTACATAACATAACTCTAGAGAAATCATTTTTATCAAGTGAACATAGTAATACATTAATGGATTTTGCATTGTTGGTCTCTGCGATCTTTTAAGCATTTGGCCAAGCACTCATTTCAGTAACAGGTGCTTCATACTTATTTTGAGCAGCTTGCTAAATTTCAAAACCATTAGCTTCCATAAATATTCCCATACATGTAGACATATTAGGAATTAAACCAATACTACTTATATTCTTTATTATGCATTTGTTAATGTGACAGAGTCTATCATGCCAAATATTAAATGTGCACAATACATAAGTAGAAAGAATTATTTTATTACTTCCAACATTCAACTTAAACATGCCATCAGTAACATAACTCCTATCGACAAACATACTATTCATAGTGAAGGTGTACAAATAAGGCCCTATAGTTTGAGTAAAACTAGACTTATTAAAAAGATAACTTGATACTAAGGTCTTTCTCATCTACGGAGTGTGCATTATATCCTTTAGTATGACAATTTTGCCAAAGGTAAACTTCAGCACTATGCTTCTAATCCTAACAATAGTAGTGGTGTGTGAGTCTCCCAATAGCACTTTCTTACCTCAGCATCCGTGTATGTTTTGAACATAGCACGATCATAGCAGACATGGCGTATAACACCTATATCTATCCACCATCCTTCTGATCCTCATGTAAGGTTGATCTCTGAGATCATAGCAGTTAATGGCTGCTATTCGGTCAGGTTCGCCTGAGGAACGGGATGAGACTCAGTTCGTTGAGGATGAAATTCTTACAGAAATAGTCCTACTCTATTCAGGCTTGGAGCTTTTGTTGTTGGTCTATCTAGGTCTACAATTGTTGGTTATCTAGTTCGAAGGGCTTCTTTGGAAGAGTCGGCTTTTTAGTTTTTAGCAAAGCAACAACCTTCCTCATCGTGAGGAAGAACTCCATCTTCTGCCTCCAGCGCTTAAAATGAAGGCCTTCGAATCAGAATGGAGCCACAATCATAGGAATAGTTTGGGAAGGAGCCACAATTAGGTTGTTAATCGATACAGTAGAAGCCATTGTCAGGAGACGAAACGTCTTCAAATTGTTTTCAACAATGCCTTCCTCCGAGTTGCGTACGTCGTTGCTTTCTTGAAGGCGTTTCAAAACTCTGCTCTAGGGTGCAAAGCAGATCAGAAGTACCGCCACCTTTAGGATAAAATAGTCTCGTCTAAAAATATTGATCTGCCTTTACACTGAAGGAACCAATTCGTCCGCAAACGTTTGTGTATTGCTCTTGTTACAATAAAGGAAAAAAGAGATTGAATGTAGTTCTTTTTTATTTCGTCTATTCATCAGTTAACTAGACAAAAAATAGATAGAACATTACTAGTTTAGTGGAGAAATGAAGGAGCACATGATGCCCTAAAAAGGATCTAAGAAGAACGGGTCTCAAATGAATGTTATAAAAGCTCTGTAAATTAAATGGATCTGATATGACTGTTTAAAAAAACGTTAGAAATTTGTACTAAAATGATAAGTATCACACGGGTCTGGTCCGGATCATGTTGGTCAGCGTGTACGTGTGGTGGTTATGCATGCACTCCCTCCTCAATACAAAAGAAAAACTTAATGCCCAAATGGCCCAAAATAAGAGCTAAGAAAGTCATATAAATACGAATTTCTCTCAATATTCCCTATGATGTGGGACTTAAGCAATAAATACACTTATTCAAACCATTTTCATTTTTCGAATAATTCAAACATTTCCCAACGGTTAGTAACTCACCTTCTTTCTAATTCATTTTAAAAAGAAACTAACTCGTTTTAATTTCATCTTCTTTGAATATATCCGTGGAAAGTTTTTTCACATAAAGTACAACATTTTCTCATCTCACCAATGAGCTTTGTAATATAATTTCATTTTAATATTTCGCTATGAAACTTAGCAGCATACAAAAGGAGAAAAACTGTCCATTTAATGTGTTGTTATTCCTGTTCATCTTATGAAGGCTTGCTTTGACAATGAGTATATTGGTTTGCTTTTTCAAAGAATTCCATTACTTATCATCTATGTAATGATGAAACACTTTAATCTTCATATCTAATCCATAATTTGAATTTTCTACTTTGGTTTAATAATCAAAACAAGTTATTAGTTCATATACAACATAGTTTTACATCAAACTGTGGTTGTGCATGTTTTATTGTGCATTTAGCCATTTTATTTCTTTTTATCTCCCTTTTGAGATGAGAATGTACGTTTATATTATTTTACTTATTTTTATCTCCATTTCGAGATGAGAATGTACGTTTATAATTGTTTTATTTATTTTATCTCCATTTTGAGATGAGAATGTACATTAGTCTGAAATTACTAGATTTGTTTATTACAAACTATGACATATAAATAAAAACCTCAGTTAAAAAACAAAGTATGTGATCATACCACTTCGTCAATTTTACTCTATCCCCTATTTTCTTTTAAATATATTAGTCAAAAATCAAATAATTTTTCATTTGTTCGTATTATATTATTGAAACTAAATCAAAACTAATATTTCTAGAAATTAAAGGGTTGAAACTTGTAGTATGGGTAAGATTATTGCCATATTTTCCACTGAGACTTTACATTTAGATGTTGTGTTCCTCTAATGAATTTATATCCATGTTATGTAGTTAAGTTGAAGTTCCGCACTGGAGCACGCATTTTGAATAATCATTTTTCCCACCCGTGTATGGCTGCAAACAAAAATAACTCACGTTAAAATTAGAATTTTGATGATAAAATGATTTTTATTATTGCAGAGGAAAAATGATACAAAAGTCACTTCATTAATACATATTTTGATCGGTATTTATAAAACAGAGTGATATTGAGATGGGTCGCATTATAGCCCAATAACTTGTAACTATTAGATGAACATATCTGACTCGTTCAGCACTATGACTTGATCTTATATACTTGCAATGCCTTACGAGACTTTTGTTATCTTTTTCCCCCTTCAAACCTAATGAAGTTAGGATTTGCAATTTTCCCAATTCTTAGCCATTTTTGTCAGTCTTCTGAAATTAGAGCTTCAATCTTGCGAAGTTAGTTTTTATTATTTTGTAAGATCTGTATGCTCTCTAAGGAAATATTGAGCTTTGATTTGAGATTTGTGGGCTGTCTTGAATAACATTGAGACGATTGCTTTTCTACAAGATGTGCCTCCACAAAACTCTTGCTTTCCAATTGTTTTGTATAAGATTTTGCATCTTTAATCGATGTCAAATCTGTAATTTTGCGATTGAGCTTGATATCTTTAACTCGTAGTTCCTGCTTTAACCTGAGGAAACTTTGCTTTGATAATAGCTTCGTTAAGATATCTGCCTTCTAGTAAGCTGAAGGTATATGATTTATAGCTAATTTCCCTTTCATAACCTGTTCTCTTACAAAGAGTAGATCCAACTCTATGTGTTTGGTTCTCGAGTGTAAAACTGGATTTGCTACAAGTAATGTTGTACTTAGATTATCGCACCATATTGTAGCTTTACTGTTAGATTCCATTCTTAGTTCACTTAACAGTGACTCAATTCACATAATTTCCGCTGTAGCGCTTGCAACACTTCTATACTCTGCTTCAGTACTTGATCTTGACACTATAGGTTGTTTTTTTTGAACACCATGAGATTGTATTTTTACCTAAGAATACACAATATCTAGTAGTTGATCTTCGATCATCATGGTCAGTGGCCCAGTCTGCATCAGCATCACCATTAATATTTAACGTTTTGGATGACTCTAGAACTAATCCCTGATTTATGGTTCCTTTAAAATATTTGAGAATTCTTTTTACTGCTTTTCGATGCTCATTAAGTGGCTTATGCATGAACTGACTGACTTTGTTTACACTAAATGTAATCTCTGGTCTGGTTAATGTGACATACTTAAGTGCTCCAACTGTACTTATGTATTGCTTGTCATTTGTTATTGGATCACCTTTATTTCTTGATAAGTGTAAGTTCCTTGTCATTGGAGTGGATAAAGTGTTTGCAGCTTAGCCTTAGCCAGTATCTTAGAGATGTATTTTCTTTGACTTAAATGCATTTCAGTAGATGATACTTTATTTACTTCAATACCAAGGAAGTAGTGTAGATCCCCCAGATCTTTAACAGAAAATTCTTTGTTCAGATGTAGTGTGAGCTTACTTATTTCTGTTGCACTACTTCCTGTAATGATAAAATCATTAACATATATTAGAACATAAGTAACAGTATCATTAGTAAACTTGGTAGATGGCGAGTTATCTGATTTTGTTGAACTGTAACCAAGTTTAGCCCAAGTTCAGCCAAAGTTGACTTTAATTTGTCAAACCACACTCTTGGATCTTGCTTAAGCCCATATATTGCCTTGTTTAATTTACAAACAAGTTTTTTTACTTCCTTTTTGTCCGAACCCTTGAGGCTGATCCATGTAAACCTCTTCCTGCAATACACCTTCAAGAATGCATTGTTTATATCTAGTTGCTTGATGGTCCAATCTTTTTGCAAGGAAACAGTTAAAATAATTCTTATAGAAGTGGGTTTCACAACTGGTGAGAAGGTTTCATTAAAACCAAAACTATGTTGTTGTGAATACCCCTTAGCTACCAATCTTGCCTTGTGTTTAGAGATTGAACCATCAGCATTTTTCTTTAATTTATATGTTCACTTGCATCCTAGAACATTTTTGTTAGTTGGTAGAGGAACAAGATTCCATGTCTTGTTTCTCATAAGTGCAACATATTCTTCTTTCATAATAGTTATCCATTTTTCATCTTGCATAGCTTGATGATATGTGCTTGGTTCTTCAGTTTCCAAGTTTGCACTATATATTTTTTTGGCTTGAATATACCACTCTTTGCTCTTATTATCATATGGTGCCCAGTTCTTGCACGTTGTTGATTTCTATCACTTGCTATAGCTTCTTGTTGAGTATTGGGTGATAATGCATCATCCAATACTTGGTAAGGATCTGATTAAGCATTGTTGTCTTATTGTGAGGCATGAATTGAGCTTTCTGGTAGCCTATTTGACTCATGACTTGATTTTGAATTGGGCACAGTGAGTTGTGGGTTGAAGTCACCTTGAATTGAAATTTTTGAGTATTGACCACCTTGACTTGCATGTCTTGTTTCACTTTGATATGGTGTAATCTCATCTAGTTAAGCATGTATTGGTGGTAAGGAATACTTTGGATTATATTGATGTGCATGTAAAAGTGTATATTTTTACTTCCATATTTAATCTACTTTTATTTAAATAAATGTCATAATTGGGTATTTTTAAATGATTTTACTAAAATCCAAATATCATCAGCTCATCGTTCATTCATCTTCATTTAAGAGCAAAATGGTAATTTGTGTATATATTAATTTTGAGAATATTTATTTGCAAATTTTAGTTTTATTTGTAGGAATGGAAAATGGAAGAAGCCTTCATGAAGATATGCATGCACAAGAGAAGACGGCAAATGAAGATGGAAATAAATGGATTCATGAAATCATGGGGGACCCCACCTACCCACTTACCATAATATAAAAATAGGAGCTAATGCATAAGTTAATGGGGATTAAAGTCACATGCACATTTAATGGAGGATTAAGCTCATGCTAATGATTACTTGGAGGTTACAGTTCATAAGGGGTATTTTGGATAGTCCCATAAAATATGGATTAGGGTTTTAGGCATGTATAAATAACCCTCTTATGTTCATGTAATGAAGATTTTATCTACTTATTATATTATGCAAGTTGTAGCCTCAAATCAAAAGAGAAATAAAATGGCTTCCTAGCTTCTTCTTCTTTACTCTTTCATGCTTTCATTTTATTTTTATGCTCATTTTTATTTACATGCTCTCTTTCCTTTTATGTTAGTACTTTAGATATTCATTAATGCACTTAGTTTAGTTTTATTTTTATGCGATTATTTAGTTCTCTTTTCTTTAAGTTGCTCTTACTTCTCTTGCTTTTTAATGTTGCAATCTACATGCGTTGAAATGATAATAATAATAATGAGTAGCTAAACCTCTTCAATTTAGGGGTAATGAAGCTCTCTAATTCATGTAGATATAACATATTTGCTTATTTATGATCTCTTTTTATGCTTCATAAAAAGTTAGATTATGATGTAAGTTTATTAGTGAATTTGATAGTCTATGTTGTTTATCACAAATAGACTACTTTTATTCAGACAAAAACACAATTTACATCATTAACTAACTAAGTGATTATGATTATGAAACTAAAATAGAAGCAAAATTTGATGGTCTATGTTACTAATCAAAAGTAGTAAAAAGATCATGCTTAAAATAGACTTTTATTTTAGTTTCATATTCATTTTCACGACATTCAATAAGTGGTTTTAGTTGTTGGATTAAAAGTTTGATGGTTTAAGTTATGTTAATCAATAACATAAATAGACCATACTTATGATAAATACATCACTAATTCTATTTAGATTAAAATGAGAGATCATAGATAAAATTTTGTGTTGATTAATGTGAGAGAATGAGAGTGGATTTTCTGCTAAATTGTCTTTTAATCTCATATTTCCATTCACTTTGTTTTAGCTAGTTTTACATTTTTCTTAGCTTAAAACAATCTCAACTTTGGTTTACTTTGATTGAATAGAATTTAAATAAATTCACTTCCTTGTAGATTGACCCGTACTCGCCACGTACTAAAATTATATGCCGTCCGCTCGCGGTTATTTTTAACACAATTTTTAACGGCGGTTTTCTAAGCCGATAGGAAATTCCGCCGTTAGTTAACATATATATATATATATATATATTTGTTGTGTGGTCTTAATTTCTGATTTATTAAAAGGAAATACTTGCTCATTAAATACCATATATCTTGATATATAAATTCTGTCATTACTATCTAAGCACTTGTAACCTTTCTGATTTGTTGCTTAGCATAGAAAGGTGCATGGTAATGATCTGAAACTCAACTTATTAGTGTTATAAGATCTTAAATAAGGGAAACACAGACACCCAAATACCTTTAGGCCTTGATAATCAGGCTTAATTTTGTACAATGCTTCTAATGGACTTTTAAACTTGAGCACTTTTGTGGGTAGCCTGTTTATCAAGTACACTGAGGCTACAACTGCATCTGGCCAAAATTTTAGTGGCATCGATGCATGTGCTAATAAAGTGAGACCTGTCTCAATAATGTGTCTATGTTTTCTTTCTACAAGTTCATTTTGATCTGATGTATATGGACATGTCATTCTTTGAATTATTCCTTTCTTTTGTAAGTACTCCTTTAGTGGCATAAATTCTGACCCACCATCAGTTTGAATATTTAGTTGATAGTCTGTTTGTTTTTCTAATTGGCTATAAACTATAAGACTGCATTGTAAGTTTCAGATTTTATTTTTAAGAAATATATCCACATATATCTATTATAAGCCTCAACAAATGAAATTTAGTACTTATATCCATAATCAGATGTAATTGGGGCTGGTCCCATAAGTCTACTACAACTAATTAAGTGGTTTGCTATACTTGGTGTCAGAATTTGGAAATGGGAGTTTACGACTTTTACCCATTTGGCAGTAAGTGAAAATATAAGATATATGAACATTATCAACAGAAATTTTATTATCATTTAAAAATTGTTTTACAATCTTTACACTTGGATGTCCCAGCTTATAATGCCAAACATCAAATTTCTTACGTTTTATCTCTGTTTGATTTTAGAAACATTACACTCCTTATTTCCAGAATTTCTTGAATTAGCAACATTGAATTTGTAAAGTCTCCTAACTTCTTTACCCTACAAAAGAATTTATCTAGTTAAAATGTCACTAACTAAACAATACTTTGGATAAAATTCGAAGTAAACATCATTATCTTTTGCAAATTGTGATACACTTGTTAACTTTTTTCAAATTAGAAGGACTCTTAATAAATTATGGAGATAGAATTTCCTTTTGCCCTCAATACATGCATATTTAGTATGTGTAATTGTAATAGGCTTACCATTTCCCATATATAAAGAATGTGTACCTTTATACTCCTTGTTGCCAAGATTTAGGTTGCTAAGATTATTAGTCACATGATTGGTTGCCCCTCTCTTGGTACCAATTTTCATCTTGAACATCCTCCATTTTTGTTGATTCTACATTTAAGCTTTCTGAGTGACTTTTTCCATCTTTTATGTGTTGATCATATTGAAATCTGGAGTGTAATTTCTTGAGTTATTATTGCTTTGCTGTGATGGTATATAACTCGCATCAAATCTGAAATAGCACTTGTTTGCACCATGTCCAACTTATCACAAATTTGACATCTAAGTCTACTGTTGCTGTTATTATTGTTCCACCTTCCTCTTCCACCGAATTGCATACCTCCTCTTTGACAATTATTTTCTTGATTTCTTCCATTGATATTTCTTTTTTGGTTCTTTCTTTTGCTGTTGCTAACAAAATTGGAAGAGAATTCTGAAATTGCATGATTCTTTTGTTAAATTCTTCCTCCATGAGAAAGAAGGGTGGAATGAACATATTGGATAGATGGTGTTGTCTCTTTTGATGATATCACTGCCACAAAAGACTCATATTCGTCATCAAGACATCCTAATATACACATAACTTGCTATGTATCAATGACCTTGTGGCCAACAGAGGCTATCAGATCACAAAGTGTTTTGATCTTGGTCAAGTACTCTCTCATAGATAAGTTTTCCTCCTTACAACTCTGTAGTTGTCTCTTATAGCACATTATTTTAGCTGCAAATTGTGTATTGAATACCTGTTCAATTGTTGACCATATCTCATTAGCACTTTTGCATCCAATTAGTTGTGGCAGCATATTTGCACTAATTGATGATAGTAACCAAGAGCTAATTGAATTGTCTTGTCTCTGATGAATTATATGTTCTTGATTGCTCACAAGCCTTCTTTCTTGATTTGTGATATATTTAGGTGGTGTGGCAAGGGTTCCAAGAACATGGTCTTCAAGTCCATATCCTCTAATTGCACTTTCGATTTGAAGTTTCCAAAGAAGATAGTTTGAATCATCTAATTGTATGTTGATCAACTGGCTTTGATGTTTGATGATGGACTTGATCAAATCTTGAGTGCTATTCTGCTGCTGCAAAGTTTCTTGGGGTTGAATTTACCGATGTGTTATTTGAATTATCTTGATTTCCTTATTCCATTATACAGAAGTGATGATTCCATGAAGAAAGAATGATCAGTGGGTTTTAGATTGTAGGAGATGATAGCTATGCAGCCAGAAATTCTCTAAATGATGAAATTTCTCTAACAGAGACTTTCTTGGCAAGGCACAGTAAACGTGACAAGGTAGAATTGATAGAATAGTTGCAGTTCTTGATCGAGAATTAGGTAAAAACAGCTTAAAGCAGTGAATGGATGATGATAATTCTGGAATTCTCAAGTGATTCTAAACGAGCCTAATCTCCAAGTGATGACACTGGATCTGATGGGATTAATGGCAAGGCATTTCTTGCTATTTAGCAAAAGGTGCTCTGATACCAAATTATAATTTTGATGATATAATGATTTTTATTAATGCAGAGGAAAAATGATACAAAATTCACTCCTTCAGTACATATTTTGATCAGTATTTATAATGCAGAGTGATATTGAGATGGGCCGATTATAGCCCAATAACTTGTAACCGTTAGATGAACATATCTGACTCATTCAACACTATGACTTGATCTTATATACTTGTAATGCCTTACGAGACTTATCTCTTATTGTTAAAGCTGCTAAGTAGTCAATTATGAGTGTTTATGTACCAGAAGTCAAATTCTTCTTGTTACATGCATTTATATTATTAAAAGTAAATATTGGGATAGAAACAGATTCTTATTTGTCTCTAAATGCCAGTACTAAAATGAACAAAATGTTATTTAGTTCATTTAATGGCTCAAAACACGCTTATTCTGCCATCTTTACTCCTCCATGTTTACTGAAATAGTGTTGAAAGATATGTTGTTTTCTTGTGGACTATAAAACTGATAAGCTCTTACTGTAGAGGGGTGCAAGGCATCATTATTGGTATGCAAAGTTAATGTTTGAAGCATATATATTTTATAAACGTTCCTACCATGCATACATACATTTTTCAATGAAAGAGTATAAGCAATGAGTACAAAATATAAGGTCATCACATAGATGATCACAAAAATAGAAAGGATAACAAACAAAATGTGTACATGCTTAAAGTGATACACACACATGTGGATACACACACATACGTGTGTGTGTGTATATACACAAATGCTAATCTGCTCAAAGTGATGGCTGGATGAAAATGAAATTGAATAGGCTGATCCATATGAACAAGCGGTAGTGTCCTTGTAGTGTATCTTGGAAGTTCTTTAGATGGTGTGGGAAGAATGCATTGGCTGACTGGTAATGCGACATAACTTGTTGCTACTGAAGCTGGGGTGAAATCTTGTGGAGCAGGAATGTCTAGATAGGCGATGTAAACTGAACTACATACTAAACTGGTTGACAGGGCCAGTAGCTTGTGCGATGGAGTGAATACAAGGCATATAGACAAACGAGCGCCACCAAAATAGGAACCACCTTGATGGGCATGAGTTGCAGCTTGTAGGGCAGGCTTGTTTAGACAGTAGGTAGCCTAACCATGCAATGCATGTATACTCACATTGTTTTTGGTAAACCAAATAATAATATTGTTGATAGTTGGTATGCTCATATAAGTATAACAATCGTATTTTTTTCACATGGTTCAAGATGACTTTTGCTGAGCTATCAATTGGACCTATATTGTTATGACACATAGTAGGGTTAATGTAGTTGGTTCATGTTTATTGGTTTGTAAAGTGTAGCCTTTGAGTATCTGTTTCTTTTTTTAGTTTTGGTTTGACATTGAGAGAGTGCTATTGTGTTTATAGGGGAAGTACGCAAGCAAACTTTACCTATTATGAGTAATACATAATTCAGATTGAATTTAACAGATTGCTATATTCCAGCTACAGCTAAACTAATAATATATGCAAGATATGTGTGGCAGTAGAAGTTTTTCAAATAAAAGATTGACGTTAGTTTGTGAGATATTTGATTAATCATATTTGTAGTTTAACAAATATTGTTGGCATCCAATGTTTTTGGCATCTTCTTATGTGTTGTAAGGAAGAGATTGTTATGTAAGAGTATGTAACATCCCCTCTCTAGAGGCCCAAAACTAAGCGCTACAGATGCTACAGTCATCCATAGTATTAGCTTCCGGTGACTAAATACGGTTATGTAAATGGTATCAATAATATCAGAAGCACTTGAATATAAAACAAACACTGATTTCAAAACCACAAATTAATTCATTACATTTCCAAATCAAATTGTTTCACATTCACGGCACATAACCTAAATCGTTTCCCAAGCACAAATCAAATATAATCATTACAAATTAGGCCGAGAGCGGTATATGAAGATACCCCCTCGGTTGAGCAGAGTCACATGGTTATATTAGACCTAATACACAACAACACAGCGGAAAATCCATCATAACATAATAAAAGAAAAAATCCTAAGTAGCTATCCATTGCCTCCTGCATTCCTTCGGTAGCTTATTCGTTAGTCATTCTAAAACCTGGAAAGATCCTTAACCCCTCAGCCTACTTAAATCAATTTTGAGCACCCGAGAGTTTAAGGGGAAAACATAAACTTCGAGTCAGACATAAAGCCTAGTTTGAGCAATACTGTACATCCTGATTTAATTATGTTAAGTGAGACCACGCCGCTTAGCGGAACGAGTTTCCTCTCACTAACATCCTTTTAAAACATATCTTTGCAAAACCTTTCATAAAACCATACTAGTCCCCATACTATTAGCTAATGTATAGGGCACGACCCCATACTAGTCCCGTCTGGTTTTCTAAAATCTGAGTCATTTATACTTAAGGATCCCCTCCTAAAATTTTCCTTGAAAACATTTTCAAAATGATTTAAACCTTTAAATCAAACTTAAACAAGGAAAAGTATATAACCTTTATACTTTACTTAAAATCATATCACCATGTCATATATATATTCTTTGCCAAAAATTTAGTTGATGAAAACATTTAACCATTTGAAAGAATCTCTTTCTAAACTCTTGAAACTATCTCTTTCCAAATCAACATTAAACCTTTTGAAATCATTCCTCAAACCTTTCATAATCATTTAAAAGCAAACCTTAGGAAAGCCATAAACTTTGGACATCCTTATTTAAAACCACTTTAAAACTTTGCCTTGGAAAAACCTTTGGAAAACCTTCCTTCATAAACCTTTCGAAATAATCTAATAAACCTTTCGGTACAATTCAATAAACAAACCCTTCGAAGGCATAAAACCTTTTAAAACATAAACCTTTCGAAGGCATACTGGGTTCAATTCAAAACAATCTGGAAACCTTCTTTTAAACCTTTCGTCTTCCTTAGAAATAACTTTTCGAAAGCTTTGGGTTATACTTTACAAAACAAGGGTAAATCACCTAAGTCAAAAGCTTCCTATCGAAAGCATTGGAGAAACGGCTAGTTTTAAAAACAAGTAAACCTTTCGACCTGGTTGGAATGTTCAAAACAAAACATTTATATAAAGCAGTAGAAACTCTTCGGCTATGTCAGAAGGTTTTAAAACAAAGTAATATTGGTAGCAGCAATAACTTATCGACTTCGTCGGAAGGTTTAAAATCTTTCTTTTAAATAATTTCACTTGGTCGAAAGCAACCAAGTTGAAAGCTCTAATTTGAAAGCAAAGCAGGCGAAAGCTTTTAATTTATAAAACAAATATATTCCAACCATTTTGGCCATCAACCTTTCGACTTAGAACCTTTCAGCTATATTCAATTCATTACGTACCGAAATATTTGATACCTTATGCATTGAACTTTGACCTTGTTGAGAGCTAACCTTTAGACTATGACGAAGGGTCTGGGTTGGAAGGTATATTGCCGTATAGGCTGAGACATGGAAAAAGTGTGATTTTTGTTTTTAACTTAAAAAGGAAACATTTCAACCAACCTACCTTTATTTGTCAAATTTTCATTGGTTAATAAAATACATTTCAGAAATGTGCTACTGCTATTACTTAAATTAAAAAATAATTTTATTTTACAAAATGCCCCTTCTCCTTTATTAAATATATAAAACATTTAAGTCTTATACCTTAAATAATTTTATATATTCATCAAATGACTTAGGAAAAATATGAAAAAAATCATAGAAAATATATTTTAATATATTGCCTAACATATTAAAATTTCAAATCAAAATAATTATTATTTTAGCCAAAAATAATTTATAACCCAATAAAAAATTTCCTTCACTAGAAAATTAATATAAAATCCATAATAAATCGGGAAAATATGAAAATCAATACCCATCTCTAAAATATCATTTATGATCTATATCTAAATTTTCAAGGCATTCAGATGTCATTAAATAGGATTTTCATGCCAAACATATCATAAAAACAAGTATGAACATGTATAATTTCACTAACAACACACACACACACACACACACACACACATATATATATATATATATATATATATATATATATATCTTCAAACATCGAACATGACATAAATATAGCAAAAACATTTCAGTTCTAGTCATAAAACCAAAAACTAAAAGAATTAGGGATGTAGTAATTATTCACCTTAGCTTTGAGATTATAGATGAGAGATTTGGTTGTTGAATTAGTTGATTACTTCTCTTCACTTGAATCCTAGATTTAGTTCTTCTCTTGAGAATAGAAAATGGTGGACGACCTTAGTAATTTATTTGAATGCAAATGAGAATGAACGTGATTTGCCCATCTCCTAAGGATTTAGGGTATAAGGTTTTACTGTTTCCCATATTTCCCTTCTCATATCCTCACACATTATATAGTGTTATTTCATTTTAGTTAACCCACTTAACATGGCACGGCTACTTTTAACTAATCAAATCTCAACCTATCAATCTTCACATTATTTAATTTTTATTTAACTAATATTCTAAATAATGTTATAAAAATATGGGGTGTTACAGACTCCCCACCTTAAAGAATTTCGTCCTCGAAATTACGATAAGGTACACATCAAAACAATCAAAGGTAGAACATACCATCAAATAAATCAGGGTAAGAGCCTCTAATTCTGCTCTCCACTTCCGAAGTACAGTCTCTAGCATCATCACTCCACTGAACCTTTACTACCTTGACTGTCTTGTTCCTCAATTTCTTCTCATCTCTAGCCACAATCTGAATTGGCTTTCTAACTATAGTCAAATCCGGTTCTACTACTAAGTCTTCTAACACTACAGGTGCTATGGTACTCTCCGGGTCTTTAACACATTTCCTAAGATGAGAAACATGAAAATCATAATGGACTCCAGCCAAACTACTCGGTAACTCTACTCTATAAGCGAGTTTCCCGATCCTCTCAATAACACTAAAAGGTCCAATGGATCTAGGTGCTAACTTTCCTGACTTTCCAAATCTAATCACACTCTTCATCGGCGAAACCTTAATGAAGACATACTCTACGATAGAAAATTCCAAATCCTTCCTTCTATCGGCATAACGTTTTCTGCCTAGATTGAGCCGCCTTCATCCTAGCTCGAATCAACTCAATCTTCTCTGCAGCTTCCTTCACTAAATCCAGACCTAGAACCAACTTATCCCCGGTCTCTAACCAACATATGGGAGACTTGCAAAGTCTTCCATACAATTCTTCAAACGGTGCCATCCCAATACTAGACTGATAACTATTGTTATACGAGAACTCGACTAGATGAAGATGGTCCTCCCATGATTCCCCGAAATCCAATACACAAGCTCTTAACAAATCTTCCAAGATTTTTTTAACTCTTTCTGTTTGCCCATCAGTCTGTAGATGGTAAGCGGTACTCATGTTGAGCTTGGTTCCTAATGCTTTTTGTAGAATTTTCCAGAACTCACTAGTAAATAAAGAATCCCTATCACCAACAATATTACTAGGAATCCCGTGTAGGCTAACGACATTCTTCATAAACAGATTCTCCAAATTAGGTGTCGTCCTAGTTGATTTTACCGGAATAAAATGGGCACTCCTTGTCAATCTATCCACTATGACCCATATGCTTTCATTTCCTCTTCTAGATCTTGGCAACCCATTAATAAAATCCATAGAAATTGAATCCCATTTCCATAGTGGAACTTATAACGGTTGAAGCAACCCACTTGGCTTCTGGTGTTCAGCCTTTGCTTGTTGGCAATTCAAGCACTGCTTAACACACAATCCAACGTCCCATGTCATACCTTCCAAGAAGAAACTTCTCTTCATATCCTAGTACATCTTCATTCCTCTTGGATGGATAGTGAACTTCGAATGATGGCACTCATCCAAAACTTCCTTCCTCATGTCTCCTATATTCGGAACACATAACCTTCCTTTCTTTCTCAACCACCCATTTTGGTCAAGATTGACATCCTTTAGGTCATCGCTCTCCGTTCCTTCCCTCAACCTTCTGATCCGCTCAGCCAATACTAGATCCTCCTCTTGCTTAGAAGCTATCTTCTCAATCATTACCGGTTGGACTTCTAAACAAGACAATACAACACTTTCTGCACTTGAACCTACCTCGGATCTAAACCGCACACTACAAGCTGATAATGCTTTTAAGTCTTTTCACTCAGTAATCATAACCAATACTGCATTCTGTTGTTTCTGACTGAGTGCATCCGCTACCTTGTTTCCTTTTCCGGGTGTGTACTCAATTCCAAAATCATAGGCAGCAATAAACTCTAACCATCTCCGCTGTCTCATTTTCAGCTCCTTTTGAGAGAACAAGTACTTCAATGACTTATGATCAGTATAAAGCTCAAACCTCTCTTCCAAAAGATAATGCCTCCACACCTTCAAAGCAAATATAACGGCAGCTAACTCCAAATCATGCGTAGGATATCCAACCTCATGTGGTTTGAGCTGTCTAGAAGCATAAGCAATTACTATACCTCTTTGCATCAACATAGCTCCTAACCCAATTCCACACGCATCTTTATACATAACTAAATCTTGATTCTCCTCCGGAACCACTAACACCGGTGCATGGGTAAATAAGTGTTTCAAGCTCTGGAATGCTTCCTCACACTTATCAATCCATATGAACTTCATCTCTTTTTGCGTAATATTAGTCATCGGTGCAGCTATCCGTGAAAAATCTTTTGTAAATCTCCGGTAGTACCCAGCCAATCCAAGAAAACTCTTTATCTCGGTCACCATCTCAGGTCTCTTCCAATTATTCATCGCTTCAATCTTTGTCGGATCTACAGACAACCCATTCTCTGAGACAACATGACCAAGGAACTTCACTTCTTTCTTCCAAAAATGACACTTCGAAAACTTAGCCTTTAACTGATACTCTCTCAACGTCTCAAGTACAACTCTAAGATGGACTTCATGCTCCTTCTCATCCTTAGAGTATATCAAAATGTCATCTACGAAAACCAACACAAATCTATCCAAGTGCTCTCGAAAAATTCTATTCATCAGATCCACAAAGAATGCCAGCGCATTAGTTGATCCGAACAGCATAACTAACCATTCGTACAATCCATATCTCGTCTTAAACACTGTCAAAGGTATGCTATCCTGTACCACCCTTAGCTGATGAAATCCCATTGCCAAACCCAGCTGAGAAAATACCTTTGCTCCACTTAACTGATCGAAAAAATCATCTATTCTTGGCAATGGATTTCGGTTCTTTATCGTCTTCTCATTCAACTTTCGATAATCGATACATAGCCTTAACGATCCGTTCGACTTCTTAGCAAATACAACAGTAGTTCCCTATGGTGAACTACTCGGTCTAATAAAACTCTTGCCTTCTAAATCCACCAGTTGCACCTTCAATTCTTTCATCTCTGTAGGTGTCATCCTGCTTGGCAGTCTACTCACTGGTTCAGATCCAAGCAACAAATCAATCTGAAACTCAATAGCTCGTTTTGGTGGCAGTCCAACGACTGGCTCAAACACATCAGTACATTTTCTAACTACAAAGACTCGATGCTGTGAGAAATGCAGATTAAGGATCTTAAGGCTAGAATTAACACTAGAGGGGGGGTGAATAGTGTTTTAAGAAATTTGTTAATCTTTTTGAGTTTATCTTACTTTGTTAACAATGTATACACTAATCAGACACAGATATGAACACATAATCAAAAACAAATGCAAATATAAAGTAAAAGCAGTAAAGGAAAGAACATAGTGGATTTTATACTGGTTCGGAGTTACCCTACATCCAGTCCCGTACAACTAAGTATGGATTTCCTTTCAAAAGCAATTCAACAATTACAACCCTCGATTTCAAGGCTACGAGGTACACCCTCCAAAATAACAATCCTTTGGGTATTGATACTTGATTTTCGGGGCAACAAGTTCACCTAATTGATTTCCAAGGCTACAATCACACCTTTTCTCGCTTGATTGATTTCCAAGGCTACAATCACACCTTTTCTCGCTAATATATTACAAAGAAGTCTATAACTCTGAATAGCACTGAGAACCTTGTAGAGATAGTGATGTAGAATCAAACTAGAAATAATCGAGTATGATTCGATGTTGATTTCGGCAGAGTAATGGTATGATTTTGTAATAAGAAATGTGGAAGATGAAGAGGAGTGAAAACCAGAAAAAAGTGATTCAAAATTCGTTGAAACTGACCCATATTTATAGAAAACCAACAGCCATGACCATTCATGAAGAGTTATGGCGAATAGACACTTCTTTTGAAATTTGAATTTGAACTTCAACTGTCACTATGTCGACATACTACCTAGGGGCATGTCGACATCCCTTAGCCAAAAATGATATTTTGAATTTCTATAAAAACAATATTTATCTTATATAAAAACTATTTAAAACTTTATAAATATACTTGAATATAGTTGAAATTCATAAGTAAATATAAAGAGCAATATATACATAATTTAACTATAATTTTATATTTAAATCTAAGTATAAATATTAAAAGTTAAATATTTATTTGAAAAGACATTTAAAATCAAGAGTATTTTGACTTTGAAATTAAAGATGTTTTGAGGCTAAAATTATTTAAAATCAGGATAGAGAGTTTTGAATCTTTTAAAAGGAAAGTTTTGAAATCATTTTGAAAACAAGATAATTTTGTAAAATCATTTGAATTAAAATTAGTGGATACAAAACAATGTCCCACTAGATTTTCGTAGGTTCCATCCTACTTAGGGTTCCATCCCTTTAACGGGCTCGAAGTGGATTCCATTCCACGAATATTTTGGATATTAAGATGCCAGTGCTTTTCTACGAGTTTTAACAAATATTCCTAATAAAACAAACTTAACCTTGAACTCTTGATAATCTTGATAATCTTGATACTCATGAGTCTTCTATCTCTATATCTTGAATCTCTATACTGTACAGTCTTCATTCTTGATACCTGCATGGTTAGATCCTGCAAATACATATATATCTAAACTTGTAATGTTAGTATTTATATTTTATAATCTATTATAAGGTTGTTGTCATCAAAACCATCATCTCATGGACTAACAGATGCAACTCATCCTCCAACTCCGTAACACCCAATAAAGCATTCACTTCATAACTAGGGTTCTCTACGGTATAAACTATCCGATCACTACAATCCGGATGACTAAGTTATATTTTCCTATCTTGGCAAAATATCCTAGCATCATATCTACTCAACCAATCCATCCTAAGGATAATCCAAAATCCCACAAAGACAAACACATGCAAACAACAATCAAAGGTATGGCCTAGCAAATCAAATTCTAAATGGTCACACCTCATCCTAAGTATTGCATAACCTCCTATTGGATTTGCAGCCCTTAAGAAAGTAACTAAGAAAGATGATTCTAGGTTAAGCCTATCTACCAGACATCGAGTAATAAAAGAATAGGATGTCCCAGTATCAAATAGAACGCTAACAGACATACAGTGGATCTGCAACGAGCCTCCTAAAACAGCCTTCCCCTTTTCTTGCACAACTGGCCTTACGGTTGTGGGCTCCAATGCATAAACTCACCCCTTTCCTTCCCTTGCAGGCTCTGGGCACTTATTCTTGTAATGACCCACTTGATCACAATTAAAGCATCTAACATTCTTCTTTCCACTGGCCTCTTTTCCTTTTCCCTTACCGGATCGACACTCATTTGCATAGTGTCCCTTTTTGTCGCACTTGTAGCAAACCACATCAGCCTTACTTTTCTTTTGTGCTACTTCTTTTTAAGTAGTCATTTTCTGGAAAAATTTCCTCTTCACTTGTCCCGCCTGGGCCCCTTTCACCTTCTTCCTCAAGCAAGCCAATGCCTCTTCCTACCTTAATGCCATTTCAACAACTACATCACTAGGGTCTCTCAAGTGTGGCAAAGTAGCACTTATCAATTCTGGCCTCAATCCACTGATATACTTTTCATTCCTATCGATCATAGTGTCTACCAACGCATACCCATATCGGGCCAATTCCTCAAACTTCCTTGTATACTCCAACAAGGACATGTATCCCTGCTACAATTCTACAAGCTTCCTCACTAATGCCACCTGCGCCATCATGAACATAAATCTCTTCGAAAATCTTCTCCTAAATTTCTCTTAAGTTATGGTCTCCTCATCAACTCCAGCAGTGACGGTGTTCCACCAAAATAGTGCAACTCCCTACAGCTACCTCGAAGCCAACCTTCTCTTCTGCAGATCATTTAATCCAAAATCAGCAAAGATTCTTTCACAATGCAGTAGCCAGTTTTCCACCTTGATTACGTCTTCGGTACCAATAAACGGCTTCCCTTCGAGCCTGATGTAATCCCTATTCAAGTTGGTATACAGATTGACCACAGGAACTTCCTAAGCTCCAACCCCAGCAGTGTTACCTCCGACAACCCCGGCTGCTATTCCAGCTTGCATCATGTTCACAAAGAACTGATACATTGCTCCCATATCTACTTGGGAAACTCCTACACCAGCAGTTTCAGCATGTGCCTAACCAGGACCTCTCCTTGTGCTTGGTTGTGCATTTCCATTGGTGGTGCTGCTATCTCCTCTGATATTTACTCTACTTCTTCTTCCCTCCATATCTGTATTCAAGCCCTGTGGGATACAAATGAATAGCCAAACTAAGATACGAGTCTATAGATATAGCGTATACTTATATATATATATATATATATATAACAATACAAGTACGTTATTATAGCGTTATCCCATACCCCGATTTTAACTCTAATTCCTAAGGATCATGTTTTCAAAAATCATTTTTAGTTAAAGTATTTCATAAACTATGCTCTGATACCAAGCTGTAACATCCCCTATCTAAAGGCCCAAAACTAAGCGCTACAGATGCTGCAGTCATCCATAGTATTAGCTTTTGGCGACTAAATACTGTTATGCTAATCGTATCAATAATATTAGAAGCACTTGAATATGAAACAAATACAGATTTCAAAACCACAAATTAATTCATTACGTTTTCAAATCAAATTGTTTCACAATCACGTCACATAACCTAAATCGTTTCCCAGGCACAGATTAAATATAATCATTACAAATTACACCGAGAGCGGTATATGAAGATACCCCCTCGGTTGATCAGAGTCACATGGTCATATTAGACCTAATAAACAACAACACAGTAGAAAATCCATCATAACATAATAAAAGCAGTAAATCCAAAGTAGCTATTTGTTGCCTCCTGCATGCCTCTAGTAGCTTATTCGTCAACCATTCTAAAACCTTAAAAGATCCTTAACCCCTCAGCCTACTCAAATCAATATTGAGCACCCGAGAGTTTAAGGGGAAAACATAAGCTTCGAGTTAGACATAAAGCCTGGTGTGAATAATACTGTACATCCCGATTTAATTAAGTTAAGTGAGACCACGCCGCTTAGCGGAATGGGTTTCCTCTCACTAACATCCTTTTAAAACATATCTTTGCAAAACCTTTCATAAAACCATATACTACGCTCCTCCATCCACAATGGTAAATACTGTAAAGTAAACACTATATAAACATATATATATATCAGGTAATAATGAACTATCTGTTCAAACACATAAGTTTTGTTTGGCTAACTTTTAACCTTTGGCTAACTCGGGCCTACTAGAAAATATAATCAAAATTTACCTAACACCTATTAGATATTCATCTTATGGATTTTCTATCCTTAACTATTTGTTAAACATTTCCCATCAGGATGGTCTGTCCTAAACTATCTATTAAATATCTCACTTCTGGATGGTCTGCCACTAACTTAATCATCCCCTAGGTCTTCCTGATTCTAATGTTCGGGCTCACCAATAACGTATCTGTATACAAACATATATTCCTTTTGGTGTGTAATCATAATTTTAGTCCACCTGTGACAAAGCCCTACACATTGGAATTTTAGACAATAATTAGCTGGGGCTATTAGCTAATGTATAGGGCACGACCCCATACTAGTCCCATCTGGTTTTTTAAAATCTGAGTCATTTATACTTAAGGACCCCCTCCCAAAATTTTCCTTGAAAACATTTTCAAAATGATTTAAACCTTTAAATCAAACTTAGACAAGGAAAAGTATATAATCTTTATACTTTACTAAAAATCATATCACCATGTCATATATATATTCTTTGCCAAAAATTTAGTTGATGAAAATATTTAACCATTCGAAAGAATCTATTTCTAAACTCTTGAAACCATCTCTTTCCAAATCAACATTAAACCTTTCGAAATCATCCCTCAAACCTATCGAACTCATTTAAAAGCAAACCTTATGAAAGCCATAAACTTTGGACATCCTTCTTTAAAACCACTTTAGAACATTGCCTTGGAAAAACTTTTGGAAAACCGTCCTTCATAAACCTTTTGAAATCATCTAATAAACCTTTCGGTACCATTCAATAAACAAACTCTTCGAAGGCATAAAACCTATTAAAACACAAACCTTTCGAAGGCATACTGGGTTCAATTCAAAACAATATGGAAACCTTCTTTTAAAACCTTTCGTCTTCCTTGGAAACAACCTTTCAAAAGCTTTGGGTTACACTTTACAAAATAAGGGTAAATCACCTAAGTCGAAAGCTTCCTTTCGAAAGCATTGGAGAAACAGCTAGTTTTAAAAATAAGTAAACCTTTCGACCTGGTCGGAAGGTTCAAAATAAAACATTTATATAAAGCGGTAGAAAACCTTCGTTTATGTCGAAGGTTTCAAAATAATGTAATAGTGGAAGCAGCAATAACCTATCAACTACGTCGGAAGGTTTCAAATCTTTCTTTTAAATAATTTGACCTGGTCGAAAGCAACCAAGTCGAAAGCTCTAATTTGAAAGCAAAGCAGGTGAAAGCTTTTAATTTATAAAACAAATATATTCCAACCATTTTGGCCATCAACCTTTCGACTTAGAACCTTTTGGCTATATTCAATTCATTACGTACCAAAATATTTGATACCTTATGCATTGAACTTTGACCTTGTTGAGAGCTAACCTTTTGACTGTGACGAAGGGTCTGGGTCGGAAGGTATATTGCAGTGTAGGCTGAAATATGGAAAAAGTGTGATTTTTGTTTTTAACTTAAAAGGGAACTTTTCAACCAACCTGCCTTTTTTGTCAAATTTTCATTGGTTAATAAATACATTTCAGAAATGTGCCACTGCTATTACTTAAATTAAATAATAATTTTATTTTACAAAATGCCCCTTCTCCTTTATTAAATATATTAAATATTTAAGTCTCATACCTTAAACAATTTTATATTTTCATCAAATGACTTAGGAAAAATCTAGAAAATTCCAGAAAATATATTTTAATATATTGCCTGACATATTAAAAATTTCAAATCCAAATAATTATTATTTTATCCGAAAATAATTTATAACCCAATAAACAATTTCCTTCACTAGAAAATTAATATAAAATCCATAATAAATCGAAAAATTATAAAAATCATAACCCATCTCTAGAATATCATTTTTGATCTATATTTAAATTTTTAAGGCATTCAGATGTCATTAAATTGGGTATTCATGCCAAACATATCATAAAAACAAGTATGAACATGTATAATTTCACCAACTATATATATATATGTATGTATGTATATGTATGTATCTTTAAACATCAAACATGGCATAAATGTAGCAAAAACTTTTCGATCTAGTCATAAAACCGAAAACTAAAAGAATTAGGGATGTAGTAATTATTCACCTTAGCTTTGAGATTATAGATGAGAGATTTGGTTGTTGAATTAGTTGATTACTTCTCTTCTCTTGAATCCTACCTTTAGTTATACTCTTGAGAATAGAAAATGGTGGTCGGCCTTAGTAATTTAGTTTGAGTGCAAATGAGAATGAGAATGAATGTGAGTTACCCAACTCCTAAGGGTTTATGGTTAAAGGGTTTACTATTTCCCATATTGCCCTTCTCATATCCTAACACATTATCTAGTGTTATTTCATTTTAGTTAACCCACTTAACATGACACCACTACCTTTAACTAATCACATCACAACCTATCAATCTTCACATTATTAGTTTTTTATTAAACTAATATTCTAAATAATGTTATAAAAACATAGGGTGTTATATAGTATCCCAAGATATGATCGATATTTGATAAAAGAAATAATTAAAATGCACATGGTTTAAAAAAGGTGGACCTAAGGAAGTAAAAAATCCAATAGCATAGTACTTGCACTAGTTTTTTAGCTGATAGCACAATGATATATATATTTTCTAAGTTAGCTAATTTGTTGCAGATTGTGATATGGAATAACGTATCAAATTGCTGGTCTATCCATTCTTGACCTCTCAAGCAAGCACCAGTGGAAATATCAAGGTGTATTGATCCAAAATAAGAGATGATAGAAGACGAGTCAAGTTCTGTGCAAGTTACAACAAGAGAGAAATGACATCAGGCATGGTATTTTTCTAAATTTCATATCATGCTTGATTTCTTCATTCTTCAATTTGTTTCGATACACTAAACGTGTATGGGTATGTATCTTTCTTCCGATGTTTATCAGTTGTGATAATGATAATAGTTATTAGCTCATTGTCTCATTTGCCTACTAAAACATTTGAATTATAACTAAATATTTTTGTTTATTGATAACAAGATTGGAAAGTCAATTTTATAAGCTTATTTATGTCAAATGGTAGTGACTATACAAAAACAAGATAAATTTTCACTATTGCGTAAGTGATTTAAAATTTTGAACATGATATGAAAAGGAACTTTTGATCATTTTTATTTATAACTATTAACTTTTAATTGAAATTTACACAATCAAAATTGAATAATTAACAAAATCCCCAACGAAGTTCCCTAGCTAATTCCAGCATTAGAGCTTATATAATGAGTAGCAAATAAATTTGAATTGGATTGGAAGGTACACAAACCATACCTATCTACCTTGAGTTTGATTTCACACTTTGAAGCAACAAATTGGCATATTGATAAATTTTTAGTTTTCTTTTACAACAAATTATGCATAAGTCATGTTTTGTAGTTTTGCTATGTAGTAAAAAATGATTCAAGTAAAATATATATGCAAGTTTTGCTAGGTGTTCTACCTATAGAAATAATGTCTATATGTCCAATTGTTTTGAAGAAAACAACCACCATGTATTTGCTTAACACCATGGAAGCAAAATCACTTTGTAGCAATGACCTTATAAGGAAATTATATCATCAGATAAGGCTAAAAATAAACACATGATGAAAGGAAACAAATGCATGTAGTTAACAATAATAGAAGAAAGTCAACAAACTTGCGGATGAGATACCATGAAGTAGATAGAGAGAGATGGAATCAACAACACCTCCCTTCAGGGCAAATATAGCTAATCATTTCATGACTGTCACCTTCACTAGGCTATAAATAAGGACATGCATGGATGTAGGGTTTATTATCGATGATCCGTTTTGCATTTCATCAAAATATAGTAATAGCATTTGACAATAAAAGTGCGTCATGAAATTATTTTTTATGGGTTTCAAAGAGATACTTTACTATTGAATTAGGTGCAATAGTGTTTTGCTTAATAATGATTATGCTAAATGCTTTAATATGGATGGAAATCCTAATTACACAGCATTTTTTATAGGTTTGTGTAACATCCCTAATTTTTAATAACATTATTCAGGAGATTTAATTAGATAAATTAAATAGAATAATGTGAGAATTAGTGTGATAAGGAGATTGAGATTTTAATAAATAATAAGAAGGTCGTGCTTAATCAATTAAATGGGCTTATAATGGTTTTACATGTTAATTAATTTACATAAGAGGCTTATTAGGAATAGCCGCCTCTCATAACCCACGCATCCTTTCATATGCACGTTCATTTTCATTTCTCAAAAAACATAACAAACATAAATCTAAGCAAGGCCGACCATTAGAAGGAAGAAAGGAAGAGAAATTCAATCTAAAGCTAAGGATTAAAGCTAGGGGAAATTAATCTACAAAAAATCTCAAAGTCCTTATCATATTCAAGGTGAAATTAATTTATACCATCTATATTTTGTTTTATGATCACATGTTTTCGAATTTAAGATTAAATCTGTTTTTATGACGTATGGATGATGGTATGCTTGAATTATAATATGTTTGATTTAAATCAAAATATTTAAATAAAGATTTATACGGTTTTAGGGAGAAATCAATTATAAATGGTTTTGGAAAATAAATTATATTAAAAGAAGGATTTAAGTGCAATTTTGGTTTTGCATAATGGAAGGGTTTTATTGTTAAGATTTCCTTCATTTATACCTGATAATAAGCGACAGTTATTTTGTAAAGAATTTGAAATTTTTTAAGGCAGCATGCCAAAGGATTATAAAAAGGCAGGTTAGTTATAAAGTCATTACTAAAAATAGCATTAATTCAGCCTTACCCAGAAAAGTTGGTTCCACCTCCTTTAGAAGCGCGGTTCAACTTCAATGCCTCCGCTTCGACTCAGTCGAAACCAACCTAGCCAAAACCTACTAATTCCGAAACCAATACACATGGTATCAATGAGATTAGTACGAAGTGGATTGCTGAAGGGTGGAAGGCCGGGTGTCGAAAGCATTGCTTTCAATAGAGTTGAAACCATCGTTTACTTTTAAAAGATATGTGCCTTCCTTGTTTTTGAAGGGTGCTTTCAACCAAGTAGATACCCTGTGGCTTTCGAACCTGTTGCCACCTTTATTTTGTTTAATAATAGGACTTTCGAATGACACTCTTTGTTTATGAAAGAATGCTTTTGAAAATGTTGGTTCCGACCTAGTCGAACCCTACTACCGTTCTTTTACCTTTCGAGTGCATTGAAGCCATCAATGCTTTCAAAGTGCAATCTTTGTTTTGAACTTATACAAAGTCACTCCCTAAAAATGCTTTCGAAAGGGTTCAAAGGTTTCGAAGGCAATGGCTTCGAAAGGGGGGTTTTGATGCTATCGTTCAAAGTTTTTCTCAAAGGTTTTGAGCTTTCGAATGATGGTTCCGATACCATCAAAATTTCCCCAAATAATTTTATTAAAGGTTTCGAAAGAGATACTTTCGTATATATATTCACTTTGACCCAAAAGATGTTTTAAAGGCAAACCCAATGATTTCGAAAGAGTTACTTTCATAGGTTTCGATGCTATGTTTCTAGGATTATTAAGCAAAGTGTTGATACTTTCGAAAGGTATATTTAGGTTTCGAAAGAGATAATTTAAAGAGCTTCGAATGGGATACGTATTTTGTGTTTTGAAAAGAAGTTTTCAATGCTTTCGAAGGAGGTTATCAAGGGGTTTCGAAAGTAATGTTTTAAGGTTTCGAAAGCCTTAGTTTTCAAAACAAATAACCAGTCTCATTTTAAAAGAAAACCATGGCATAAATAAAGTGTTTTGAAATGGAGTTTTTAAGAAGTTTTCCTTGATTAATGGGTTAAAGGGATTAACCGGGTTTTATATAAAATGATTTCAAGGATGCTAAAGTACAGGGGTTGGTATTATTATATTTGCTTATTCATATATGTATTTGAATATATTCACATTGTAATGGACCCATAACTGTAATCTGGAGAAGGGTAGAATAACCATTTAGGTTGACCCAATAGTGAACATAAATTAAATTAACTCCGGAATGAGTAAAATTGCATCCAGGAGGCCAGGAAGACCAGAGTATAGAATACTAAAATATTAAAAGAAGATATTGGTAGGGGCCAATAGGTTCATAATAAGCCCATGAAAACTATGTATAAACGAAAATGTCAGGAAGAGAGGTTCATAGTAAGGCCATGAAAACTACGTACAAATGAAGATGTTAAGAAGATAGGTTCATAGTAAGCCCATGAAAACTATGATTAGATCTAGATATTGGTAGGGGCCAATAGGTTTGTAGTGAACCCATGCAAACTATATCCAGATTAAGATATCGACAGAAGTTAATAGGTTCCTAGTCAACCCATGAAACAATGATGATATTGGCAGGAGCAATAGGTTCTTAGTGATCCCATGAAAATTATGAAATATGACATGGAGTCCATAAACATTTAATAGGTTATTAGTCAGTCCATGAAAACTAATAGGTTAATAGTAACCCAAAGAACTATAATTGAGACAGAGAGTAAAAATGAATGGGGATTGGTAATCCAAAATTGATTTACTTGTTTTTCATATCATCATAATATTTTGGATTGTTATGTTTTAACCATTGTGGATGCAGGAGCACATTATATGGTTTTATAAAGGTTTTTAGGATACTAGTAAGGGTAAAACCCATTCCGCTAAGCAGCGTGGTCTCACTAAATATCTAAATGGTTTGGGATGGTAGATTATTATTTATACCAAGCTTTATGTTTGACTCAAAGTTTATGTTTTCCCCTTAAACTCTCGGGTACTCAATTGATTTTTAGTATCTTAAGAGTTGAGGTTTTCAGGTACCTCTTTAGACGAACAAGCTTCTGGAGACGTGAAGGAGGCTTGATAGCTATCTAGAGTTCTCTTTTATTTTGATTCCACTATGTTGTTGTTGTAAAGGCAAAGTTATTTATTTTCCTATATATACTCTAATCATCCAAAGAGGCATCTTCATATGTCACTCTTGGCGTATATTGTAATAAGTATATTTTCTTTGAACGTGGTTCTCGAATTGAGATTATGTAATGAATATTAAATGCTTTGAAATGGAATGAGAAAGTTTTTTGTTGATTTTTAATTTTTTTTCCATATCCATGTGTTTTTTTATATCAATGTACCTAATATTAGCGTATTTGGTCGTCGAGGATTAATAACTATAGATGACTGCAACATCCGTAGCCGTTAGTTTTGGGCCTCCAAGTAGGGGATGTTACAAGTTGGTATCAAAGCATAGGTTTATGAAACTTAAAAGAATTTAAACCTAAAAACTTAAAATGAATTTAAACATAAAAGATTTACAAACATAATCCAATGAATCAGAATAAATGATCGGGGTTTGGGTTTATGTGATAGTAACATACTTGTATTTGATATATAGATATATGCATAAGTATGTATTCCCCTGTCTCTTAGACCGTTCTTCTATATCTTACTATGGCTCATATGCAGATTTACAAGAAAGAAGATATGGAGGCAGGAACTAGAAGAGGAAATCTCGGTGGAGGAAGCACCATAACCAACGAAATGTTCTACCTAATACCGGGAGGAACCAAGGTCGACATGCTAATGCTAACCAAAATGATGATGCCAATGTGGGTGCTGGAAATCCACCAGTGTATATGGAGGCGATGTATCAGTTCTTCATCAATATGATGCAAGCAAGAGTTGTTGCTGGAGTTGCTGTTAATGTTGGTAGAGCAAATCCTGTGGCTTCAGTTGGGAATAATTATGCTAAGTTGAGCAGAGATTACACTAGTCTTGGTGGGAAGCCATTTATGGAGACGGAGAATGCCATAGGTAGAGAATTGGATGTTTCATTGTGAGAGAATATTTGCTGATCTGGGTTTAGATGATGAGTAGAAGAAAAGGTTGGCCTCTGGGCAGTTGCAAGGGTCAGCATTTCATTGGTGGAACAGTATTACTATCGGAGTACCGAAGGAGGAGTTGACTTGGGCTGATTTTCGAAGGAGATTTGAATAGAGGTTTATGTTAGAGGTTGCTAAATCAGCGTTGCTAAGGAAGTTTTCGGATCTGGAGCAGGGAGAGTTATAGGTTGTTGAGTATGCTGCTAAGTTTGATGAGTTGTCCCATTATGGATATAATACTATAAACAACGTCATCGGGAGAAATGAGAAGTTCATTAGGGGACTGGGGCCCGAGATTGCTAGGGCAACCCTGCCACATCTCCGTGATTCTATTAATTTAGTTGTGGAGATGACAATCCGCCATGAGGAGATGCTTGCTATTTGTGCTAGAGAGAACCCAGTTGAGATCCAGAGTTCTCAGGGAAAGAAATGAAAATTCTTTAAGAAGAAGGGAGCCCAGAAGGAAGATGCTGCCAAGAAGGCAAATGCTGACATAGTTTGCTTTAAGTGGGACAAGAAGGGTCATTATGCAAATGAGTGCCGGTCAGGCAGAGGGAAAAGGCTGCGGATAAGAAGAGTGTGAACTGTTTCAACTGTGACCAAGTTGGGCATTATAAGAATCAGTGTCTAGAACCGGCTAGGGTGGACAAGGGAAAGGTTTTTACTGTTGGACCATCATCTGCTAAGCTAACTGCAGCTGAAAAAGGGAAGACTGTGATGGAAGGTACTTTTTGATTCAGAGTAAACCAGATAGGATAGTATTTGATACCAGTGCATCACATCCATTTATATCCTAATGTTTGGTTGACAGGTTATGCTTAGAACCCACATACCATGACACTTCGTTAAGGGTTGTGAATCCAATAGGAGGGTATGGATTGGTTGAGTAAGTATGAGGCTAGGATATTTTGCTAGGATTAGGAGATATCACTAAGACACCCTACTAGTCATAACCGAATCATATTATCAGTAGAGAATTCTGACCAGAGTAGTTATGCTTTGTTAAGCGCTATGGAAGTGGAAAAAGAGTTAAGTCGGGTTCGAGTAGCAAGAGATTTTATAGATGCCTTTGAGACGGTTATAGGACTACCGGTGAAATGAGCTGTTGAGTTTCGAATAGATCTTGTGCCAGGAGCTTAACTTGTAAGTAGTCCACCTAGCAGGATGACACAGATCGAGATGAAGGAACTGAAGGTGCAGCTAGTGGATCTAGAAGGAAGAAATTTTATTAGACCTTGCAGATCTGAGTGCAATTGCAGGAGCGGTGTTGCGATGCTTATTCCTTGGGATTGTTGGGTGACTTTTGCACTGCCTCAGTCTTATGTCAACATGTCTTTCTAAGATGTTGCATAGTTGGATCTAGGTTCCTCAGTTTATCATAATTTTCCTTGTACCGAGTGACTCCTTTGCGATTACTTTTGCAACGGAGGTGTCTTCCTCTGTTAGTGCTTCTTATGTTTCAATCAATGATTGTGGTATTCTATTGTTTTTGTTTCGTTTATCCCTATTTAGCTCCTTGTTTTGCTACCGTGGTGCCTTTTTTTGCTAGTCGGCTTCTGGTCATTTGCTGCCTTGTGAGTTGAGTTTTTTATTCATTTAGGTAGGATGTCCATTCTTCTGTGTCTGTTCCTATTTTTGGGCGAGCCATTTCCTTGGTTCTTGGGCTGTGGATGTAAGGCTTGCTGTGGTGTAAGTTGATAATTCAGTTTGAATCTGGTATAGTGCATTTTGCCATGGTTTTAATTGGGTCATTTCACTTTGTCATTGTCATTGGGGTAGTTGTTTATTTATGTTTTATAAAATTAAGGTCTGCGATGTTATGTATGTATTTTTGCTGAGATCATAAAGTGTGTGTCATGATCGGGTTTAACAAGAAAGTATGTGCCTTGTTTGTGTCAGGGTGTTTGCTTTGGGTAATAGGTTGCAGGTTATAGGTCTTGCTTTGTTTCAAGTTGTTCTTCTTGTATGGATGATGGTGTTGTTTCTCTACTTTAGTTAGCTTCATATGCTTATTGGCCTTACCTCTTTCCATATACACCTTTTGCTTCATGGGAATCACCTAGGGCGGCTGGTGTGAGGTTCCTGGTGCATATGGTTGTGCGTCATAAGCATCGTGGCTGATGTTTTGGTGTTCAGGTTGAGGCTTGGTTTCCTTTGTTGTTCTCTTTGGAATTTTGGGTGCGAACATGCAACGAGTTTTGGCATTTGCATATTTCCAATATGGCATCGGAAATTTAAGTCCAAGAATCTATCGGTCTTCCTTAGAAATGTTAGTTTATTTGAAATTTGGGATAAAGTCTTCTTCCCATTGGAATTGTAGGCTATGGGCACGTCTGTTTGTTTCATTAAGTATACTGTGTTATTGTGCTTATAGTTTGGGACTTGTAGCTACTGAGGTGCTTTTGGCTCACACCCGTGCTTTTCTATTTTTATGAGTGGTCCGTTCACCTTAAAAACCATTGGGTTATAGGTTAAGCTTTGTTAGTCGCTATCTATTATATATATATAGTTGCATGACATTTAGGTCATACATAATTCCTATCAAAAAAAATCTTCATGCTTTGCTATGAAATACCATGAACATTGATGGGCTACTAGTCAAGTCTTGTTGGTCGCTATCTATTGTGTGTATATATATACGTGTGTGTGTCTATGTATACAGCTGTATGACCCTTGGGTCATATATCCCTCCTATCAAAAAAAAATCTTCACGCTCTGCTATTAAATATCATGAATGTTGTTTACGATATTTTTTGTCAACCTTAGAGTTATGATAATGTGTTATGAAGAACAAGTGTTACTTGATTATAACTAAGCTTAACGATGAAAAATTCAAGAAAAAAAAGCATTCAAAGGAAAATGACACTAGATGTGAAGTGGTTTGACCAAGCTACCTATGTCCACTTTGAAGTTCTTTTACTATATGGCTCTTTTATAGCTACAAGGAATTACAAGATAAAAATAAGAAAAGATGATACATGTAAGACTAATAAATCTACCGAGCTCGGGGAACTTGAGTGGCAGATCACGAGTTCCAACCTCCAAGAGTCCAACCCATCTGGGGTCACCTCCACCGAGGGCCTAGCCTACTTGGGGTCCCTCCATCGGGCATCTAACCTACCTCTTGGAAGTGGTTATGCATTAGGTTCTTATAGTAGTTGAACTAATACTTAGATGGCTAAGATCATGCTGCAAAACAGACGTGAAGCACATTTTTCCATTGATTTGGTTGAATGGATTTGATTGGAGGCAGCCAATGAAAGAAATGAATGTGTGGTTAAGATGAAACCCTCAAGACAGCCTCAAACTATGTTGATTGGGAGATAGCTAGAGGAGAGATGCTTGAACAAGCGGACTGACCTGTTGCCAGATTGCAAGCATGCCGGAGAGAGGGAGTCAATCGGCCAATAGGAGATAGGCTGAGTCGAGCTTGTGCCTTGCTTCAATGAGTGAGTGGTTCCTGGGGTTGCTACATCGGTAGACTTCATCAACAAACGGTTGATGTGTAAGAGCAGAGGACCCCATTAGGGCCTAGGATGGATTTGGTCTATCATCGCACATAGGAAAACATAGTCGATCTACCACCATCATGGCTGGCTTATGAGCCGACTTAGACCCAATCGGTCAGGAATAAACCGAGCTAGGCTGAGATACCATGATTAGTTTACCTTCTTATGAAAAAATTGAGTAATATTTTCCCTCTCAAGTGCCCATGAATGGGCATGGGCCTGTAGAATCACGAAGATTGAACCAATCGATGATTTTGCTATGCAATTAATGCATTGCCCACATGGCATTGCATTATTGGCTGCATCGATTGCGCTTATTGAGGTGTGGCAAGGATGTGTTATTTCAACCATGCACGTGGTGTGACACGATAATTATCACTCTTGAGCAGTTAAGATCCTTTTTGATCACAATGGCTGTGATTGAAAGAAGAGGCGTATAAATACCCCCTTTTCTTTACCTTTGAACCCATAGATTATTGGCATGCAATTTCTTTAGTGAACTCGAACTTTGCATGGTTTTCTCTTGATAAAAAAAGATTACTTTGTCTTCCTCTTACTCTCCCATTGCTTTTGGGCGCTTTAGTTTTATCAAATTAGGTTAAGATTAAAAGGAATGGGATAGCCCTTTTGGGGGCGAACCATGTTTGTTGATGGCAGTTCCGACCGCTTGCTTGGATTTCCGCTTCTTTAGGTGGATCTTGCCTTTGGCTTCGATCTGTGCTTGCGCTTTTTGGCCATCTCTTTGATGGTGATTACTCATCGGTCTTGGACTAATGATCTAGGTAAAGCTAGGGGCTTCCTTTCATTGATGCTTTGATAATACCGATCTCGGGTCAGTTTGGATGCTTCCACGCCTTATTAGAAGGTGTAGTAGCTATCGCCTCTATTGCTTTTGCTCCGATGTCTTGGTTTATTCCTTAGCGAGGTTGTCTAGAAGCTTTAAGGGTTTCTCACAAGATTGATGCAGAAGGCTTTGAAGGTGGCACCATCAATTTTCTTCAATAAGTTCTTAATTACTTGAATGCTAGAGGAGTGTCATCAGTGCAGCCGAGCATAGTCTGGGTGGTGATAAGAGCATAGGCCGACTGACATCTGAAGAGCACCATTGACGTATTTCTTCTTCCCCTTTGCTTTTTCTTCCTTTCAATTAGTTAGAGACTAGATATTTTTGTAAGCTTAGCAGGGCGGCATTGTGCCAACACATTCTTTTGAATTGAATAAGAACAGGTCTTTTGTTGAAAACTGGTTGTCTATGAAACCAGTTGTCTTTGATTGTTTGCCTAAGACTAGTAAGGTAATGTATATTGGATAGCTAGAAAAGTCCCTTGCACTAGGTCGACCAATCTATTTTGATTGGTAGGCCAGGTCAGTTAATGTGCTCAGAAGAGAGCATTAATCGAGCAACCCATTCGTTCATCAAGTGCCAAGGCTGAGAAACGACGACTGGCATTGTTAATGGGCGGTCTCGGCATGGATTCAAGTGCTAGGAAGCTCAAGGTCCTCTTAGGCGAAAGACAGTCAAGAAGAGTTCCTGCACTATTTTTAGAAAAAGTTTCATGTTTAAGACATGCTAAATAGTAATGCTATCATGCGACGAGCCAATCCCAAGCATTGATAATAGTCAAGTGCTGGCCAGGTACCAAGTGGCAGGTGACAGTGGCATAGATGAGAGCACATGTTAGCCCATTGGTTCTTCCGGGTGATAAGCAATCACGTATAAAGTGGCACGTTGCCCGTCGTTAAGTGACGTATGTTCTGGCTCGAACACTCATGCATAAATGTGTGGTATAATAGTGAGACAAGCGATAGGCACTGCTGCTCACAAGAATTTAGCAGATAGATATGATAAAGAGTGAACTTATTTGTGCATCTGTTTACCGTTGGACGGTCCCGCCACTTACTTATGTATTGAAGGGCTTGAAGGTCGTGCATGGTTACATGCTACAATAAGGAGCTACAGGCGGGCGAGACTCAAACCTAAGCGCTAAGGGATTCGAAGGTTCTCCACAGTGATGCACTGCAATAAGGAGCTATATGCAGGCCCGACTCTAATACCAAAGGTAACAACCTATCATCTATGATGCCTTAGTTCATGCATAAATAACACGAACATCATAGACTCATAGAAGGCAGCTTGTTTTGAGGTACATTTTATTAGTCTTATAGCGGAAAGAATAAAATATAATAATCAATAATTCAGTCCAAGGAAAATAAAGCAATGTAATATCGAATAAACTTCGACTACAACTTCTCTCTATACTGGTAACAAATACAGTATAATGTGTGGGTCACCGTCATACCATCATGCCTCTAGGTCACCTCTAGTCCTCTCTATCTATCTATCTATCTCTCTATCTATCAGAGTATAACTAAAACGAAGAAAATGATAAAGGGAGTAAAACATACAATTGGTGAGTGAAATACACCATATAAGTGTATAACATCGATAAGTTAGTAAAACAACACTTATGCTCGAAAACCGTACTTTAATATGTGTCACCTGCACCAAACAAGTCAACAAAACATAATATAACACTTTAGTTACAACATCGGATAAGGTCTCGCTAAAATCTAACCTATATCTAATCATATATGCACTCGATCGAACCCAAAATCCCAACTCGTTATCGCTAAAAACTTTTGTGTCGCTACTAAGGAACTATATGTCTCAACCTACTCTCGCCAAATTATAAGCAACTCGCTACTAGGGAACTATGTGTCCCAACCAATTATTTCCAAATAATGAATGACTCGTTATTGAAGGGCTATATATCTTAGCCATCAATCGTCAAATCATAAGCGACTCCTACTAAAGAACACAATGTTTTCTCACTACGGGGGAACTACATGTCCCAGCCCACTTTCGTCAAATCATAAGCGAATTGCTACTAAGGAACAAGATGTCTTAGCCCATTAGCGTCCAATTGTGAGTGATAGAACAAAATGTCTCATCCCACCGTCGTCACACTAAATAATGTAAAACGAATCTACTAAAACATGGCACTTTTCAGAAGTGTCTCAAAATGTAGCAAACAATATACCAAAATGTTACTCGCCCACCATGATTCCGATGGCACGACCCATATATTGAATGGGGGTCATATGTGAGAATTATAAGCGTTTGAAATTAAGGGACATCTTCGTAATTATTTAAATTATAATTTGATTCAATATAATATGTATTTGTCTTTCCGCCTTGTCTAGTATGGTTCGATCCCGATCCCCAACCTTTCACGAACTTCAACTCACAGTCATGGTCACTAGCCTTCACTAATATGAAATTCGAGAGCTGCTACATACTTCCTAAGGTTTTTGGTCCATTTTTCGACACTCTGACTTTGCCTCGATCACCAGCACCGCCGCAAGAACCCATTTGCCAACATTCATTCCTTAATCGATTTTGGCGAATCCACGGCGTATTTTGTCGAGTCGACCATATAGATTGACTTCTCTCATCATCCTTTACTCAATCACACTCTTTGACCGCCTAATGGTTGCTTTTTCACCGTCGATCCAGAAAACTTAGAATAGACGATCCTTGTTTGATGAACTTCCGACTTGATTTTCGATCAATCCGCAAACCCAATCAACAAATAAACTCCTCGAATAGATTCATATTATCGAGAAATATAATTTAGATATATAATATATCTAATTCGGAACATTTTTGTATTTCACACTTTTTTTTGCAAGGCTGGCCGGTTTTTATAGTGGGTCGTCCACTTTTATTATGAAAATTTAGGGACAGGTGAGAGGCTAAGGTGCCTCTTCAGCTACAACATCACAAGCCAACCAAAAACCCACATACAGGTTAGGCAGCAAAATAACCATATAGATCAACTTAAATCACAAAAAAAATAACTTAAAGGACACAAAAGTATTATAACCACCATAAAGGTTAAGCGGGAAAAAGATCCGCTAACCCAAAATCCATGCCATTATCCAAGTCATCAGGAACCAAAAGAATGGATGAAGAATCTGGCAGATATGACGAGGCAACAACAGAAAACTGAGCAGGTGCAGAGGCAAGAAAAGTGTCAATAGGAAGAGGATCAGTAGACTGAGCAGGAGCAGAGGCAAGAAGAGATTTAAGCCTAGAAAGAGCTAAGGGATCAGAGGGAGCAACTATAGGATTAGGAGGTGGGACAACAGCAGGGTGAATAGTCTTAGCTTTTCATATGCGAGGAGTAGGTTTCTGAATGGGGGCTTTGGGAGGCAAGGAGGAGGACACACCTTCAACAGGCCGGTGTATACAATCATGAGAGATATGACCAAAAGAGTGGCAAAATATACAGATCGGAGGAGACCACTGGTAATCAATATTGACACGACCCACCCTATTCCCAGAAAGGGAAACTGATAGGTGAGTAGGAAGAAGCTGCAAGGGGGTAATCTCAATCATAGCCCTAGCAAAACCAAGTCTTTCATGACCCTCTGTATTCTCATCAAAACAAATTAACTCACCAATATGACATGTCAACCAGTCGAGACCTTCCAATGATTGAAGAGAAGAAGGTGCGTTCGAGAACTTTGCCCATATAGGAATAGACAAAACATGCTCTCTAGCAGAGTCAACCGAAGGACTCCACTTGGTTAATATGAACACTTTACCATCAATAACACATGGATCAGACTCAAGAATAATACGCCTCTTCCGGGCATGAGAAATTAAAGAAAAACATGTCATTGTCAAATCTAACCTTAAGAGAACCTTTTAATTTCCATTTATTCTTGAGATAATTCCTAACAACAGAGTAATTAAGACCCTTATCAAGGAAAAACCCAACAATCGTATCCTTCCAAAAAGTCTTTCCAGCCACTACAACCTCACTAGGAGGCATAAGAAGTTCATCACAATTATCAACAATATCGAAACGCTTAGAGATGTACCTGCCGGCATTTCGTGGTTTTGATGGAAAACAGATATTTCTAAGACTTGTCATTAGGAATAGATTTTACCTATCCTGGTAGACACACAACAGCAGCAGGCAGCATGGGACAATTACCAGCTTGAGCCAAAGCAGGGAACTCATCGACATTATTTAGAATGGCCGAGCTAGCAATAGGAGCAGCAAGTGAAGACTGGTCAGCAGAAAGAGAAGGATCTGGTAATGTCACGGCAACCCGAGCGTGTACACCGGTAGTTGCAACAGGAGGATAATCGCATTCTCTAGATACAAGGGGACCAGTGCATTCACCAGCACGAGACATGCGCGGCTCACAGGCATCAAAAATCGCTTGAAGGGTTCCAAGGATAAGGAAATTGTACGGAGACCCAGAAGCAGTTTGTAGCGGCGGCTGGAGCTTTATCTTGTCAGAGGAGGAAGGAGGCAGCTTTCGAATCTTACCCGTGCGTGTAGTGGAAGCGGTTTCCATAGGGTTGAAAAATCCAGGCTTCATAAAATGATAGTGCGCACACGCACGAGAGCAGGAGAAGCAAAAACGAGCGACTCGATGGGGGAGGCGAAAGAAGAGGTGAAAGAGAACAACGAAAACGAAGGCGAAATGAAAATTAGGGATTTGGGAAGGACCACTTGCCATTATTTTTTGATTAAGTTTTGATTTATATAATAATTTTTGCTAATTGTGATCGATTAAAAATTATATATTAACCATCTAGCCATGATGTACTACATCCTAATTAGGTGTATATAAAAAGCCAATTAGTATTATTAATTACATCATTTATAAATTTGGTTTAAGATCATATGGGTTGAGTTACTATGTCTTACCAATATATACACAAATAGTATGAATCTCACTCATCGACTAGACATGAGTCTTCTCCAATCTCAAGTGAATCCTCCTTCTTTTTGTCAAGAAATATCCTGCCTTGAAAATATCAAATTTCTTAATAGCTTCAATTTATTTGTGTAGCTCTCTTCGTAGTAATATGTTTCATGTATAAGCTTTGTTTAATTTGGCTTTGATTTGGTGGATTTTGAATTGGTTTAAGGATTAGGGTTTTATTAGTGGAGGCAAGGTTTATCAAGCAAAAGTAATGGGGTTAAAGATATACTTATAGGCTAAAAAATATAATATCTAGGATATATATATATATATATTTGAAATTAATATATTACGAAAATATCATTAGGTTTGACTTCTTCTAATTTCTAGTCATTTAACAAAATTCAACAAATAATATATGTTTTATGTGACTGTAAACGTCTTTTCGGATGCAATAGAATAGGTCATAAAGCCTAATTCCAACTCCAGTACAAAAATATTTGCCCTTTTTATAAAATTATGGTTTGACCCTTTAATTTAATTATTTAATTTCATAAAATTTCTAGGTGTTACGGTTCTCCAAGGTGACACATTGTAATAAGGAGTTACAAGTAGGCTCGACCTGAACCTAAGTTTTGAGAGCCTTGAAGGATCTCCAAGGTGACACGCTGTCGTGGATGGCTTGGTGATAGATGTGATAAAATAATTTATACTACAATGGAATGGATCTTAAGGCTATTTCACACTAAAGGGGGCGTATAATGTATTTAAACTTTTTATCAATATAGTGCCAATTTTGAACTTTGTCACAAAAAATTCAAACATATGTAATAATATAATCATAGAACAATTAGATAATAGTAAGTAAATATAGTAAAGGTAAAGAAAATAACAAGAATTTTATAGTGGTTTGGATTCCTAATCCTACATCTAGTTTGTAGCTCATACAAAATTTCGCTAATCACGTCTTGAACACGCTTTACACCTCTAGACTTTGACTTAGTTGACAAGGACACCTACTAGAATTTAACTTGGGTAGCCAGCACACACTTTGGAATCTGGCTTAGGTAGCAATACCTATCTTATCTTTGACTCAAGAGGCAGGACAACTCCCTTTACAATTTCATTTTAACTTTCACTCGAACGGTTAAAATCACCCTTTTACAAGTAATAGTAGTGAAGTACAAGAAATCGAATCTTTCAATCATAGTTCCAACTAGTTTGTTGATACAATTTCCTATAGACAATATGTAGTGGAATACCTTTTCTTTTGAGATAGAGTGAAGATAAAAGAGTTAATGTTATTGCCTTTAATATTCTGTTTGAATGTGGAGAAAGAGAATAGATGTAGAAATCGGCAGCACTGCTTTAAAATCTGAAAGAGAATGAGAGGGAAAAGAGAGAATAAGAAAGTAGTTAGAATTGTTGTTAAAAATTCGAAATGATTGGCCTTTAAATAGAATTTGAAGAGTTGCGTCTATACGTGAAAGGATGGTGCTGAAAGTTGCTTCTTTTGAAAATTTTAAAAATATCTCAATGGTTTATATATTGACATACATAAATCTTATATGTTGACATATACTAATTTATTTGTTTAAGTTTAGAACCATTTTGAAAATACTTTAAACTATAATTCTATATAAAAACTCTATTAAAATTGATTTTCTAAATAAATTAAATATTGTTAAAAGGATTTTGAAATAATTTTTGAAGTAAAGAAAATCAAAGAAATGATAATACTTAGACCTTTAACATTTGGTCTAAGACTTAACATAATATTGAAATAAGTACCTTGATCTCTTCGTGCTTTTCTTCTTAAGTTCTTCAAAACTCATGAGTTTTTAAATATGTTTCAATCAATTCAGTCTATCTTGATTAGCTCTTTATTTATACCGGTCAGTTCTTCAAGCTTTTATCCAATCACCACTGTAACAGCCTGCACCTCACTTAACGCAGATATTGCCCCCAACTTAGTCACCTCCACCTCATGGGCCAAACCAAGGTGTGGGGTTTTGTTCCTCAAAAGGCCTCAACGTTGTTATGAGGTGAAGGGTTTGGTATATAAGCACCCACTTCATAGTGTTTTTCCGCGATGTGAGACTATTATTCTCATTTTGAAGGGGTGTTACAATCTCCCCACCTTTAGAGCCCAACGTCCTCGTTGGCTCATGAACACAACACCACCCAGGCGTCGTGGCTGTAACACGTACAAACCACAATTCCAGCTGGGTATGGCTCTAATACCAACGTAACAGCCCGCACCTCACTTAACGCAGATATTGTCCCCAACTTAGTCACATCCGCCTCATGGGCCAAGCCAAGGTGTGGGGTTTTGTTCCTCAAAAGGCCTCGACGTTGTTATGAGGTGAAGGCTTTGGTATATAAGCACCCACTTCATAGTGTTTTTCCATGATGTGGGTTCCCATTTTGAAGGGGTGTTACAACCACTTGTATAAACCTGTTAATTATTTATGATAACCTACACAATATACCATATAAATTGAGAAAACACTATTGGCAAATTTATATTGTTTTTTGTCATCATAATCAATACCTTGGCTATTAACAATCTGCTCCTTTTTTATAAAGATAATAATTAAATATTTTGTTATAAAACATAATAATATTTAAGTAGAAACTTCCCCTAACTCCTTGAATATACGCTATACGACTCCCTCTATCTTTTTACCAATTATATTTTATACAACTTCTCCTCTTTTGTCATCAACAAAAATGTGTGAATAAGTTGTGTTAATGAATTATATAAGGAGTTATTGGTACAGTTAAGGGCTAAGGAAATTATGTAATTGTTACATATACCTGACTTAGTAACCAATTTTGTTTGGAAAAGGTGGTTTCTTTCTATTATATACTTGATGTAATATGTTATATTAATTAATTAATTTAATTAGAATCATTTTTAGTAAAAAAATCCTTAAACAGTATGTTCTATGATAATAATTGCAATGTTATGCAATCTCGAGTAATTTATCATAATAAAATAAATATACCATTTTTAAATATTTCTAGTCAAGATATATCAAGAGTGGAAATCAATACATCTTTTAGGACTAGAGTACGTCACGCCCTTAAAATATTGGGCAGTGTATTACTCATGGCTGTTGGAGGCACTAAAGCGTTATATACGGATAGTTATTTGATAAATATGAGATGATTCATTTGATAGTTTTATGTTGATTAATTTAATTAAGGTTAAACGGAAAATACCGATGCTAAAATAATGCATTATTCCTTTGACTTGAGAATATCATCGAGCTTTAATGTGCAATCTTCACTTTGATTATAGTTAAATCATAGCATGAGGTCCATGGGAAGACAATGGTTTGGTCGAGTGGAAGAATTGGAAGTTAGACACTATTTAAGAGAAAATCCGTCTCCTAAGTTATGTGAGTTTAATAACACGGTTAACTGATGTCAACTTAAAGTCAAAGTCTCTAGCAGAGAAGTTCGGTTAAAAATAATTTTTATTAGTAAACCTAGGATATTGTATTTGGACTATAGAGTTGAATATGGATGATACCTGAATTTTGATTATTACAAAATTCTGTAAGTCCAAAGGGGTACAGTTTTGATGAAGAGAATTGATGTAAACAATTGTCACTATCGGATAACGCTTAATATTGTAAGATTTGATTTTTATCGATGCCGAGTAAGTGATAAATCTAGCCAGAATCTCACATCACATGCTAAGTTACATGCGAACATTAACATTCAAACTATTCGATATTAATTACTGACCAAATTTATACACACAATCGAAACGTTAAATATTCATGTTACCACCCGATTTAATTAGATTATAATGGTTATAAAGCAATTAAATTAATTAATATTTATGTAGTATTAATTATAAAAAATTTATTTGATGTTTATTGATCAATATTAAATGTATGTATATATAATATTTATAATTACGCTAATTGATATACGATATCGATACATGTTTAAATTGGATTTAAATGTGTCAAATATTGTTCAGGCTTGAAACGGTGTTGAGGCCATATGGAGCTTGTTATTTTTTACAATTGATGGAGCATGATTAGGCCGACTATGTATTACATGGTAAAGGTAAGTCTGAATCGAAAGAAAGGGAGAAATAGAAAGAGAAAGAAATGGGATTTGGATCCACTTTTTACTCTCTTAGATCTCCTTTATTTAATTCCCTTAACCCTCACTTTTGACTTGATCTTTTTAGCCCCCTCCTTCATCATATTTTTGATCAAAAATCTCCAACCCCTTTCTCTTATCATTCAAGCATTCTAAAAATCAAACTAAATTTGATTTGATCTTTGGTGGTAGTTGTATTCGGGAGCTTACAACTTCTAGATACAAAATTAAGTTCAAGGAGTTCGGATTCTTCATTTCAACTTGTATCTTCTAGGCAATAGGCAGAGGTATGTTCTCTTATACAAACATATGTGTGTGTATATTGACTATATTAATTATAATGTCATATATACTTTATTTATGAATCTAATATCATGATTATGTATTTGTTAATGTAAAAACTATATGATATATACATATATATATATATGTGTGTTTGTAAAAAAATTATCTTGTGGCTCACGACCAGATTTATTAATAAATATATTTTAATTTCGCATTTTGTGTATATATATATATATAATTAATTAAATTGTTTAGTAAATAGATAATGCATATAATATAAACAAAATATAAAGTATTTTTTCCATAATATTTACATATAAATGTTTGTAGTGTTCTAATGTAACAAAGAATAAAAAAGATTATATATATAATACTTAATCATAATATTCAAATATATAAATACATTACTTAATTAAATTAAATTTATATATACAAATATCCATTTAAAGTTTTGCAACATATAATTTAATTATTTTAATATAAAGTGTAAAATTTTAAAAGCCATTTTTGGTTTTAAAATTAATTTTTAATTTTGTTTATAATTATTCATATGGAAAATTACTTAACATTGTACACAGCTGTGTACTGCATGAGAAATTAATTTTTTATTGAATATAATTATCTATGGATTTATTTATGTTATATATATAACATTTAAACATTATTTATTAAATATATACATATAAAAAACTTATATTTATATTATTATATAAATTTTGAATAAGTATATATATATATATGTATAAATATCTAAATATTAAAATTAATTTATTATAGTAAATTAAAGTTGTTTTAAAATATATGTAAATATTTACAATTAATTTAATTACATTAAATAATCTTTATTTAATGCGTGTGTGTATATATGTGATATTTAATAATATTTTACACTTTGCAACTAATATTTATAACATATATATACAGTATGTACACACACATACTTTATATATATATATATATATATATATATTGACAACACTTATGCATACAGAGGAGTTAGCATATCTGTTGCAGTGTATATCTCAACATCTATATACAGACATGTTAAACATGTATACCATATTATGTTTCACGTGCACGTACACACATATGTGTATATGATACACATATTGTATAAAATAACAATAAATAAAACATTGTCTATAAACAAATAAAATATTGATTTTATTTAGAACAAAATTGGATAAGATCTAAATTAATTTAAACTTTATAAGCCTAATAAAGATTCAAAAAGGTAAAAAAATATATATTTACCCATTTACGCCACTACTTGTTTACATAGTTCCATAAATGATATCTTAGCCAAATAGCATATGCGGTCTAAATTAGTAGTACTAAGGTTAAATCACTAAGCATATATATAGTAGGGTGTCTAGAAAAGTAGTGTCTAATGTTGAGTTTGAGAATCAAGTACTTATAAGGATGAGGTAAGCTCGAAGGTTATCCCTAATAGAAAAGACCCAATTTGAATTGGGTCTTGGGTTAATTTCAAAATCATTTTGAAATTAAAATAAATGTTTTAAATTTAAAATAACAAAAATATTGTAAATACTATAATATAGACTTTCAAATTGCTTCAAAAATTTGATAGTAAGAGTGATAATATACTTAAGCAGAGCACACATTATGATAACTTGGAAGCTTGAACTCATGACCTCTAAAATCTCTATCTAAAGTGCCATTCCTCTAACAACTTAAGTTAGAGGTCCTTGATCAAATTGCTTAAAAATATAAATCAAAGTTTTAAATTTAAAAGTAAACTTAAAATAAAATACATATTATAAAAGTTGTAATATAATTTTTCAAAATGTTTGAAAATGTCATAAAATTAATTTCAAAAATATTATCTATCAATAAGATAAATAGAATAAATGAATTAATTAAATATATACATATGTATATTAGATATAATGATATATGTTATGTTGCCTTGAATTGTTTAAGATAATATGAGTATATATGTGCCCAAAAAAAATTGTAAAATTAATAAAAATATAATTAAATAAATTTATTAAAAGTTAATTAAACTTATATATATAAGATAAGATATATATATATATGTATTACTATAAATGTTATTGTATATATACTCAATGTAATATGTTATAATTGAATAATATAATAATTAATTAAAGTGTTAATTAATTAAATTAATTAAATAATATTTAATAAATAGAATGTTATACATAAAATATTGTACAAGTTAAATAAAGTATTAAAGTAATATAGTAAAGCTTATACAATATAAATGTATGAACTAAAGGTGGAACATTAAAAAAACCAATATTGACTAGGGAATAAATACATACATAAATATATACATACTGCGATTTTTGATGTATCTGACACTTGAATCATGAGGGTATATCATAAGAAATACATTATTCCATAAGGCAATATCATTTTATACAATATATTAAAGATTATGAATCTTTAATACAAAGTTGTCATCTACCATTTATATATTAATAAATTACTTGCATACTCTATAGTTGTTAAGCAAAATCAAGCTAAAGATGTTATCTATAGTATTATTAATATATCGAATAAATAAGGTAAGATAACTACATGAATTTGTTGAGCAAACTCAGGGTACATATACTATTCTTAGGCTATCGTGAAATGGTAGGTATGAGTGAATAATCACTTTCGATTATTAAGCAAACTCAAGATCGAAATGAGATTAGGACAATGAATTGTCAAATAATAATAGATACTTCATATTGGAACGAAATTATGACTTCTATTCTATTTTCATATAGAAATTTTTTTGTGATATTTATTCCGTTGAGTTTAAGTTATTTGATTTGAAAACTCTTGAATACAAACAATTACTGTAGATGGAATAAATTGCCTATATTAAGTGGTTGAATGGACCTCCGTATTTTATACGCTATTATAGTAATGGGAAAAATTATGGGAGCTTGCCATATAGCGCTTGTTAGTAGCATCAGGTTACAATTTTTTATATAAAACATACCAAAAATTATTTATGAAATAATAACTATTTTTCAATACAGGCTAAAAAATAGATATATAATTATTTCAATATGATTACTCGTTATGAAATAAATCTTTAATAGTGGTGTTTGTTTTGATAAAAAAATGATGCATTTGAAAATACAAAAGTATCTAAAGTTTTTTGCAATTATTTTAGTATTACAGGCTAAGCCATAGCTCTGAGAAATAATTATGTGATTATATGATTATGAACCATATGGTATAATAGATTTGTGTCTCAAACGAGCAACACACCCAATTAATGGGAGTATCATAAGAGTTAATGAGCTCTTTGGATTGATACATATAGATGTACGCAATCACAAGTCTATTAAAACCAAAATGGTTCCACGTACTTCATTATACTCATCAATGAGTTATCACTGGTATGACCATGTGTATTTGATACACCTCTACCATGTCTACGATAAGCTCATAGAGTATAAAATAGAAGTATAAAATAATGTGCAATAGAAAATAAAACTGACTCGATTTGATCAAATACGTGAGTACATTTGATAAAGTTCCGAACATATCTAAAAATGAATAAAGATTCAATCTCAAAAGTCAGTCCTTTCTATAATACATAATGAGGTATCAATAAAAACTAATCGAAATTTATGTAAGAAGTACGATTAATTGAGAGTGAAGTTGACTTAATTTCTTTCTGAAATGTCGTTACTAAAGAGTAATAAACAAGGTTAAGATCAGTTTCATCTAAAAAATGGTTTACAAAATCATACAAGATAAGCGTTTATAAGAAACCCCCAACATAACATAGGCCAAGGTGTTGGCAGGCTATGCAAGTTCAAAGGCTACACATAATTATTATATGCAATGGATCTTGTATGAATTAGCCCAAAATGAGTTTGGGAACGACTGTCATTGGATGACCAGTTTATGATTTGAACATAAGTTTTGTAAACTAAAATTAAATCTATTTTATGTAAGGAAATTCACCAAATGTTTATGAATACCTATTATGTTACACTGAGAATTAATTGTTGTTTCAGGAAATACCAATTTCATAGTGAAGATATTTCTCTTAGAAATTATTGATAGTAAAATGGATTTGGATATTATCCATAGGTGAAATTCATTACATAGGATGAAATGAAACTAACCTAAACTAAATGAACACAACACACATTAAAGATAAACTATGAGTTTCTTATCACCATGGAGAATAAATAGTCCTCAGTTGTCAATTAACCATTGAGAGCATTGACTTTATGATATAGTATGATATGAAAATCCAAAATGGATTTCAAGTACATTATCAAAATATGTTTTTGATAGATGTACCCAAAGGGATATGATCTGTCGACCATAAATGTGTCTTCAAAAGAAAGACTAATGTAGTTGGAATATAGTGAGCAATATTAGTATGGATAACACCGAAAATTTCAACTGTCGAACTTAACATAATAGGTTCGCCATTCGACATCTCAAGTTAATTCAGATTTTACTCACAAAATCATCGCTTGATATGTCTTTGTGTTTTGGTACATATGTGTTCAAATAGACATTTTAAAATAATGATTTATAATGGACTGCTTGCACATAACAACCAAAGTATCTCAAAGTCAGCACGAGCGATATCGTGTTTATGGTTTTCGGATATAATCGAAGAATGAATATGAAGATATCAGTTGACAAGCATCAAAGTTGAACAGATGTTTTGATAGAAATATTAAATAGTTTGATTTTCAATCATAATATAGAGAAAGCTTCGTCCATAAGAAAAAACATTAAAGGTACATTAATATTTCTATACTATAAGTAAACAACTTACCGCTGATTGTTAACGAAGTGCTTATGTCAAAATCAGTTCTTATTTAGTTGTTTAGTACTCCAAATTGGATTTGTAAATAATATCTTTTATAATAAGTATAAATGATGTTGGGAATATCCTAAATGATCTTTAAGACATCTTATTAAAATGTTTAATATGGAACATGTAAGATGGATTCTTTATAAATTGATAATAGGAATTATCATACATGTTGTACTATATTCAATATCATAATTTGATTATATATTTGATGCATCAAGTGAATATCAAATCAAAATTAAGATCATTAAATGGTAGTTTAGAGTGTTCTTGAGTATTTACGAAATACTAGAGAATTGTTTACATAAACAATGAACTCCTTATAAAGAAGTATATAGACTTATTCATAAGTGATATAGAGTATAATACATCAACATTGAATTCAAGTTCAGACCTTAACTAAGAAGCTTTAAATGGAAATGTTCCAAATGACATATTGTAGCTGATTTAGGGAAAATGCCAAGTAAACAACCTTCAATAGCACAACAATAAAAGCATGTACAAATACAAATGAACAAATTTATAATTGAGCTAGGCATGATTTTGAGTATTGAGAATGATAGTTAGTGGTGTACCCTATGGGAAATTATGTAATTTGTTACATATATCTAACATGATAACCAATCTTGTTCAAAATAAACGGTGGTTTCTTTATATTATATACTTGATATAATGTGTTACATTAATTAATTACTTTAATTAGAAGTATATCTAATAAAAAGTCCATGAATGGTATGTTGTGTGGTAGCAGTTACAAAGTGTTGTAACCGTGAGTAATTTATTAGAATAAAGATAAATATACCATTATAAATGTTCCTAGTCAAGATGTGTCGAGACTGGATATCGATATCCATTGAGACTAGAGTATGCAACGCTCTCCGTATGTTGGGTGGCGTATTACTCACGCTCACGCCTGCTAAGGGCATCAAGAGATTACGTATTGATAGTTATTTTCAAAAGTGATGTGCTAATTCATGTCATGTTTATTACACATACAACAAAAACGATTTTCAAAAAGTATATTTCTATGCACAAGCACGAACACACTATGTTAACCAAAAAAAGGATCAACACCCTGGATTGAGTGTGAAAGCTCCAACCCTGTTCTTACCGAGCAATAATATAGAGAATAAATGTAAAAGAACAGAAATAGAAAGGAGACAAGGAGAATTTTATAGTGGTTCGGCTGTTAATGAAGCTTGCGTCCACCTTATTGTTTTTATTATTGACTGATTGCTATTACATAGTTAATTGGATTACAAAGTTCTTGAATGTCCTTAGTTAAATTGAGTCCCTAATGTTAGAGTTCACTGGAGAATGTAATGACCCACCTTTTTGGATGGTTTAAATCGACAATAAACCACACATATTAACTCAAACCATTTAAAAGGGAGGATTGTTAATAGGATAAATAATAAATCAAGAGAATAGAAGGAAAAACAAAACACAGACTCTCACAGTGGAATGACAATATAATTATCAAATAAACAGTTCATGAAGTGGTTTTATAATATACATTTGATCACATAATCTTACAACAATCAAAGTACAAACAATGACATACCAATAATGATGCAACGAAAAATTTCTAATAATATAATATATCAAACTCTGTCTTCGTCGTCTAGAAATAAAGTCTTCAACACTGAAATGCTCAGGCTGACCCGAGCATAATGAAAAGACAAAACACTCGAGTCAGAACTAAAAGATCTTATGTAAGTTAAATCAACAATAAGTAAATATGAATGTAATGGCTTTAGAGATGTCTACGAGATTTTACATCTCCTATCCAGTGTATAATGTGCGTGCAATAACTTAAGAGATATTCGGGATTTCCATCTCCTAAGAATCCGTTAAACTATTTATATGTAGTAATATATGCTATATATGTAATGTCTATCAGTAAACTAAAGTATTAAAATAGCATTAAGGCGTTATCCATATCCCCCTTAACACATTTTTATAAATGTCGTAGTCTATACAGTACTGTAAACTCCACCAAATCGACGAGCTATGAAGGAGCACTCCATAGGTACGACACAAACCAAAATTATAGTGGGCTCGATAAGGCATATGACAAGGCACGCGAGGCAATACCTAGGGTAGGATTCTACCGTTTTGCACGCTCAGACTGGTGGTAACGCATAGCAGCTATTACCGCCCACCTCGGAACACACTCCCATAATCAAATCGAAAGCAGCCACCAATCAATCACAAAGTAACATATATGGTATCGAAGAAGTGTGTCCGATAGGAGGAGCGACCTCACTTAGCCCGAGATAGCTCTTGTTTTAGTAATATCAAGCTGACCCCAAGGTTAAGGCTGCGTTCTTACCTCATACAGTAGCGTTCGCCAAACTATCCTACTTCATTCTGGATTCTCCACCATGTGCAAGGTTCTTAAAGTGGTTTCGAAATTGGCAGAGAGTATGGCAATATCCGACCCTGGTCCCTTTAACAACTAATCGTTATATTTTCACACCGTGGTTATTTTATAAAAAATTATAATAATAAACCCAGAAAACAGTTTATACCTTCAGATCAAGATATTCATATACTTATTCCAAAAGTATTAATATATTCATAAATACCGAGGAAGATTTTCTTTCAATCAATTTCGAGAATAATTTATAAATCTCTCTTAAACCATTTATAAACTATTTATATGCTTTAAAACCATTTATAAGGCTATTTATAAATTCCAAAACAGTTTACAATTCTTCCCCTTTTCATAAACTTCTACGCAAATTCCATTAAACGCTTCCAAATCCCTTTTTACAAGTTCTTTTATAATACCCTTTATAAAATCCTTTAAAACCTTTTATAACTCCTTTATAAAACCATTATAAAATCCTTTATAAAAAATCTTTTATAAAATCCTTTTAAAATCCATTATAAAATCCTTTATAAATTTTTTTTTTAAAAATCCTTTTAAAATCCATTGTAAAGTCCTTTATAAAAATCTTTTATAAAAATCCTTTATAAAAATCTTTTATAAAATCCTTACAAAACCTTTACAAAATTATAAAATCTTTTACAAAAATCTTTTATCAATTAAAGTAATTATAAAAGTCTATATTTATTATCTTATATCAAAACTGTATTTATTATTTAAATTAAATTTAAAATACATATATTAGAAACTATTTTAATTATATATTTAAAACCAAATATAATTATAAGTTAAAACTTAAAATTACATTTAAAACCATATATTAACTTATAAATTTGAAGCTTTAAAACATATAAAATAAATTATTTTTCAAATATAAATTATTAAATAAAATCATTAAATTAAATTTAAAACTCAAATTATAAATCAAACACACTTTGCCATTCTAGAAAATAATTTAAAACCGACCAACGGTGTCCGCATATAATTTTCTACCATATGGTCAAGTGATAGGGTATGTATCATTTCAACCCCAAATAGTTAAATTTCCCAGGTATATATCATTTCAACCCGTATCTGAAATCAACAATTTCCAAAGCAATAAAATCGCCCGGGTTTATCATTTCAACCAATAACGATTTTCCCTAATCTATAAGATTATTTGGGTATGTATCATTTCAACCCATAGTGATAACAGAGATATAAACATCCAATCATCCAAAAATGTCAATAAATAAACATCCTTCACAATCATCATCCAAATCGGTCAATAAATCACAACAATTAACTTGGTTATCATTATTAGGTATTTAATTAACAATTTAAATTCAATATAAATTTAAATGGCAATTAAATTCAATATAAATTCAAATTAAATTAAAATGTCAAATTAAACTACTAAACAACAACCAATAATATACTTATCATATCATAAATTTAATTCAATTAACATAAGAAGTTTTAGTATTTTTGAGTGGGTTAAATCACTCACCTTTGATTTATCGTCTATTTAAAATCCAAATAAAGCCCAAAATTTGAACAGTCCCCAAATTCGACCAAACCTGTTCCATGATGTCCAGAATTTCGATACGATCCCAACAGAAAAACCGCGTCCAAACCCGAGTTTCTATGTAAAAGTTAAGGATGTTAGAACACTGGAAATTTAAAATTTGATTAAAAATTAACAAAGGGTAAAAACATAATTACCTTACTCTCTCCAAATCCTCGTTCACTCACGCAATCGAACCAGCTCACTTGAGACCATTAGCCCCCACTTCGTCAACCACGCACGCACACCCCCATAGCCAACGAGCTCTCGATCAAACATCGCCAATGCCATCTCCAGGCCGAGGCGCCCCCATCGACCCTACCACATCAACTCCGGCTCAGCCATGTGGGTCCGCCGCCGCATGCATAAATCGCCAAAATCTGGCAAATTCGAGTACCTCAATCACAAACAAACCATATGGATGAGCGCTGCTCGTCATTCTCTTCCAAACGCCACTCCCCGATCGTCGAATGGTCGACGATCCACCGTCGATCGCGAAACCCTAGAAACAGACTGTAACATCCCGAAATTTTCGACTTTCGAAAATTCGACATCGATACTCACTTTATCGACTGCCGAGCCATCGAATGCCGAAAACCCGAAAGGTTATGGTTTTAAAAAGAAGAAAAAGGTAGAAGAAGAAGAAAAGAACAGAAGAAAAAGAGAAGAAAGAAGAAGAAAATAGAGAAGAACAACAGAACAACATCAGAAGCAGAAACAATATCAGAATCTTACACATCGCAGCGGAACAATATACAATAGATAATTACTAGTCTTTTAAAACAAAGAACTATATCAGTTTATGCATACATCAATCAGAGTTAATACACAACAATGGACAGTTATATAACTTGTCCTCATACAGAATATACAGCGGAATAAATAATATCAGATACAAATACTACGTCTCGTCATCCAGCTTATCTCCAAAGCTCTAGAATATCCTGAATAACAAAACTCTAGGCTGCCCGTGTGGAAATATGTGGGCACCCAGAGTTTAGAAGGGAAACAATAAACTCCGAGTCAGTCATGGTGACTGGTGTAAGATCGTAAAACAGTTATTTTTCACAAAGAAAATAAAATAAATTCGCAATGCTTTTGGAAAATGAAACTACCATAAGACCTCCCGCCACACACACAATGCAAACGCAGACTTGGAGGAGATTTCTTCTTATGATAGTCAAAGATGCTTACTACGCAAAAATCAAATTCTTTTTGATATTATTATTAGTGCATAGTGTAGAAAACATTTCGAAAGTAGAATATAAATCTTAGCCAGCATAGGTACCATTATAGTATGCTTGCTATAGCTACCATATTAAATGGCAGGTTCTACAACTAAAACCGTACAAGGCTCGTATTGTTTCTTTGGATTTCCAACAAATGGTCAGGCTAAGGAACTTCCTTTTCCACGATGGGTACGTCCCTGGAATAGACGACCCGAGAACCTAACGTTACGGTTAGATCTCTGCCAACACAAGGCCGGGTTACCTCTGCAAAATAGGTAACTACTGACACGCGTATGTCATCCCCCGATCGTCACCGATCTTCCCGAGGATCCCCGATTCGCAACAAACACAAAGTAATAAATTTGCAGCAACCACAGAGGTTAAGTATCTGGGCTCCATACCATGATACCACCTTTATCCAGAAGGAATGACATACACTAAGGGGCGCTACTCCCTAGAACCTTGCTGCATCCTTCCTGTTTCGACCATTTCCGGGGTGTGAGGCTCGACGAAGTCTCGTCCACAAAGCTACGCTTTCTACAAAGCCATGCTTCGGGTCAAACAAATGATCAACCTATGATCACAAAGATATAAGATCAAACAAATGATCATATCGCAAATGATCAAACACTGATCATTTCACAGCAACACTCAGTATGCCACGTTACCAAATTGGGAGTATATCGCTGATAAATTTCAACTACATAACCTCTGAGCTCGTACGTCTCAGAGAAGGGTGTTAAGCTAAGAGAATAAATTCTCCGCCACCAACAGAAATGTATTTGAAAGAAATCAGCTTTATATCTCAAATTGTAACGTCAGACACACAATCCATACAAGTCTGTTCCGGGATCGAACAGAACCGAAGGCACTTCTCACGAAGCCCTTGCACATCCGGATAATTTTCTAATCACGTCCGGACTTCCCGTCACTAAGGATGATAAAACCTCTAAACCGAAGATCAGCCGATGTAGAGTAACTCGACGGTAATCCTTCCGTTTTCAAAAATATCCGGTCTTCAACACCGGTCTTCAAATGCGATTCATAACGACGTATCACATATTCGGAATGGGTTATACGACCCCATGGTCCTTTCCCGGCTAACCCGAATAGTGAGCGATTATTCAAAAATAAGTGTCATTCAAATTCATACAATCACAACAAATACCTATCTAAAGGTAATTATTGATAGTCGGTTATTTAACTATCAATAAAGATGCGCGACATCATCAGATTCCAAATAATTTTCCAAATTATTTCATCTTCAAAATATCTTTACTAGATAAAAAAATTCCCACACTTTAAAAATAAATCAACGTTTATTTTTTTTTAAACGAATTTCCATTTCTTTTTATAAATTCCATAGTGAATTTATATTTTCAAAATATCCCCTGATATACGATTTTCAAATCGATGTCAATATTCACTTTCGATTTATCTTTACAAAGATAAATCTCAAAATGTTCATTTCATATTGGAAAAGTAATTCCATACTTATTTAAAAATAAGTGATTCACAAATCTATTCATTTTCAACATTTGAAAATATTCGATATACTTAAAATCAAAATTAAGTATAATTTCATTCTTTAAGGAAATCATTTACTATAACAACATCTATTTGAGTCAAAACGAATGTTACGTAAAACATCGTTACGACGATTCAAAATCACTAGTATAGGGATTCGGATTTTAAGATAGATATATATAAATCCCAATACTACATAAAACATTTTCTTTCGAAAATCATTTACTATAACAACAGTGTTATAGTCCATCATTTCCTTATTTCTCGAAAACGTCTATTTCAACAATGAACGTTGAAATCTATGCTTTCAACTCACAATACATTTTAAAACATCTTTAAGATGTTTAACTTCATTTTTTTATATCACTTCTTCAAAAATAAAATCCATTTTTACTAAACAATATATTCACTGTCCAAAATCGTGAATATAATTCACTTAACCCAATTTCAATCATTTCTACACATTTTAATTTCAATAGAGATTCGCTATCCAAAATCGCGAATATATCCACTTTAAAAATCTTCTATATTTAATTTATCCAATTCAATTGATCTCGAATTTATAAAACAACGTTTATAAATTCTATTTCTATTTTAATAACAACTTCGATTTATAAACCTCCTTTTATTTACTTCTAAAATTTCACTTATCAAAATAAGTGATTTCGGATTTATAAACAACGTTTATAAATCACATTTATACTTCATAACAATTTCAACTTATAAAATCATTTTATTAGCAAATTCTGTTCAAATCTCATCTAAGTGCAAAGATCTAATTTATAAGCAAATTCCTTATAAATCTTCTATCCTAAAACTTCTATACAATTTATACTCCACAATTTATAAATCTATAAGTCTCGTTCACATATGATTTTTAGTATCACTTCATTTTTAACACTTATAAAACCTCGTTTTATAATTCCAATATCTTAATTTATAAAATGTCAACTTTATAAACCTTTTAAGTAAACCATTTATAATATTTTAAAAATCTCAATTTAAACCATTTTATAAATAAATCAACTATTTAATCCAAAAATCACTTTTCGATTATATTTCACAAAGATCTTAACTTTTATAACTTTAAGATTTGAACGTTTATTTATTTAAAATAAATCACTTCAAAATTTTAATAAAACGTATAATTTCAAAGATCACTTTAAAAATCCTTTTAAAGTAAAAATCGTTTATTTTTAAACTTTAAAATTGAACCCGATGATGCAACGCACCAATTAGTCCATCACAACATTCAATATCATATAGCAATATGATAACAACATATACAACAAATATCTGCAAATAATACTATTGGTGAGGAATCCAGTTGGATCCCTCCAACCTGTTTCCCTGCATCCACAGACGTTAGCACAATACCAATTCCGCTCCAGTATGGAATTATCGCGGTATATGGGTTTTATAAAAATAATCCGCTTACTAACGGCGCAATAGGGTCTCATCCGCTATACGGGGCGGGAATCAATCAATCCAATATATACATATGCCAATATGTATATATTGCTATATATAGATATATATCCTACTATATCTAATATCAACAATCAAAACAGACAATCAAGCAATAACTGAAAATTCCACTTTTCAATTTTGAGTGAGAAAATCTCACCGTGATTTTTTTTCCGATATAAATTTGTAGCGTTTATTTCGAATGAAATTAAACGGACGTTTAATTCCACTCAAAATTTTCACTGACCCCGATCGTTTCCAATCCAGTTCCATCGTGAAGTGCTCGTCCATATGATTCCAACGCAACTGATTTCGTCAATTTCTGATATCGTATGACAAAGTTAGGGTATTTCAAACTTTATACAATTTTAAATATAATCAACATTTACAATTTCTTTTTCTTTTTTATTTATTTACCCTCAAACAAAATCTGGCCGTGAATTTCAAGACACCAGATCCTGGCCACACGATTTGTTTCTTCCCTCCCATTCACTCTCGTTCGCTCCAGATAAACGCACGCACTCGAGATACCCATCACTGCCGTGCTATCCAAGAACACGCGCCCCTCCCCGGTCGATTTCAAGTTGATCGAAGACCACCATTCCACTCCCCTACGCAAGCTCCACCTTCGACTACCATAACTCCCAGCTCGGTTGGCCCAGGCACGAGCAAAACGTGCTCGAACGTTCGCTGTTCGAACGAGAATTGCCACCAATCCACCAACTCGATTCCAATCACCACCATTGAGAACGTTGCTCTCGATGAGCTCTCGATCTTTGCAGTTGAAAGTTTCATCCAATTTCGCATGGATTGGGAGGAAATTGAAGGGAAGGCTCGTGAATTCCTGGCCTTCGAATTTGAAGATGGCGGCTCCTGAATAAAACCCTAGCTAGGTTTTAATTTTGTGAAAAGTGAATGTATTATGGTCCTTTTATATAAAATTCTCGAAACACTATTCATCTCTAAATTTCCAAACTCCAAATTTGGTGCGGTGACCGGCGTTTCTAGGGTTTAACCCGCGTTCCGGACACAATGGAACAGGTTTCGAAAGCTAATTCGATCGTATGTGTGAGATATGGCAATAAACGATAAATTTAAATTAAACCGATTTAAATTGATTTCGAGGCGTTTTGGCTTGCCCCGGACAAATGATAAATCCAAAAATTACGAAATTTGAAATCTTACAATAATATCACATTACGGATCCAATGAAACTAGTTTCGTTCAATTCTGAGACTGTTCGAAAATTGGTTATTTTTCAGTCGATAATTAAATATTAAAATATTCAATTTTCATAGATTAACTCCAAATTCAATTTTAAAAGTTCTATAACCTTTCTATAACTCCAGTATGATTAAATAAAATTTTACAAATCATTTTCAATCATTTTAAACTCGTTTTTCAATTATCTCTGGAATTTCACTATTTAATTTATCGATAAAATTATCAAATTAAATTCAATATTCGAAAAATAAATCATTCGACTTCCAAATTCCATTTATTAATATTTAAAATTAATTAAATATTCAAATTTTAATTATCAAAAATTCTGGGTCGTTACAGACTTCCCCCCTTAAAAGAATTTCGTCCTCGAAATTACAAGTCAGGAAGAAAGGTCCTTAACTCGTCTACTATTTTTCACAATTTAATAGTTTTATCAAATTTATCAAAACAAATCTTTCTATTAAAGATTCGTTATTAATTCAACTAAATTTCTAACTTCAATCATAAGTTTCAACAGCATTGTTTTACTTCAAAATTCAAATTTAAATTTAAATTCAAATTTCAACTTTCAAAAATTTATCAAATTTTTTCTAACACTCTAAATTTTCGAAAAATTTCGCCAGCGTCTCCTTTGTGCGGCTAATACGGTACGACTACAAAATGTCCCTACGGACTCTCAAATTTCAAAAAGAAAAGAAAAATGCCAAGTGGCTAGACAAGAAATCATCAAATTTCATATTGAAATTTAAATACTTACCTTTTTCGAGCATATTCAAATTTATCTTTGAAATCAAATCCAATTCCTTTATACACCTGTATATCCTACTAGCCATAATATCTAGTTACATATTCAAACCAATTTGCAAATTCTATTACAAAATTTTCAATATAAACTGCTTATACATTTTTACTTCACTGTTGAAGTTACATATTCATTATCATTCAATTTTACATTTCACATTCATTTGAATTCAATTCACAATTCCAATCTAATTTGGATTCAGTTCGACTTCTGAATATTGAATTTTTTTATCAATTAACTTTAGTTCACTTCAAACTAATCTCAAAACTTCATTTTATTTCACACAATTCAAATTCGTTTTCAATATTCAGTTTTAACTCCAGTTTTATTCTTTTGTTCAATCATCAAATTTTACCTAAGAATTTCACACTTCATTTCTTAAGTTCAATGTAAATATTCCATATACACATTATATTTATTTTCAATTCACTATTATGGTTTATAACCACTCATATTAAACTGGATTTCAAATTCCATATGAATTTTAATTCATCTCAAACCATATTAATTTGTCATTTCTTCAATTAGTTCCCGTTACTAATTTTATTTCAATACTTTACTTTACAAATTTGAAATGAATTTTTCAACATTCAATTTACTTTCATTAAATTGATTCACTTGTACTTACATTAATTTAACCACATCCTTTAAGTTAAATTTATTCTATCAAAATCCAATTTGTATAAGTTATCAACTTAATAATATTCCATAGATATTTCTACATAGTATTCCAGAGTTTACCAACATTTCAAAAACCATTTTTGAAAACAGTTCAAATTATCTTTTGAATTTTCTAAAACAAAATCCAAATTTTTCAAACAACTTCCATTTAAAACAATTTGGCAGCAATTCCTCTTTTGGAAACCCGAAAATGAACACCGGTGATGCCACGGTCATCATCGAAGTTATTTTCCAACGACCGAAAAAAGTTTAGAGCTTTTCATTCCTTCAAAACATTTTTCCAAAATCCATTGAATATCATTTTCAAATCAAAAAGGAATTTAAATTTCCAAATCTCCAAAATTTTCAAATTGTAACGACCCGTAAATTTCGACCATTTAATTTGTTAATTTAAATTGATTTTTGTAATTTAATGTAGAAAGAAATGAAAATATTATAATTTATATTGGAGCGAATGTTAGGAATTAAAGGTTGCATTGGTAAATAAAATAAATTCTTGACAATTGGAATGAAATCCAATTGAAGAAATAGTGGAAACCATTATAATTGGTTAATTAAACTTGATTGTGTAATTAATGCTGGAAGAAATAAATTGGAAATAGTATTAATGAAATAATAACTGAATTTAATTGCAACTATACAAATGGAAGTAAATTTGAGTAAGTGGATGCCAATATTGAATAAATTAATGGATATAAAATCTAAATGAATGTTTGGATAGAACATAAGTGAATGCATCGGTAGTATGGGAATAAATGTCAACATTTAATTATAATGGCATATAAGGGATAAAGGAAAGGATTAAATTGATTTATGCAATAAAACATTGTAACGGTATTTGTTCGTAAATTTAGGTAATAAGGTAGTACGTTATTTGGAAATAAATTTAAGGGTAATAACAACTATTATAAATTACCTAATTAATTTGGTCAACGAATTTATTTGGAATTAAAGTTCATTTAAATGTTAAGTAATTATGATGTTATTGTTTATAATAAATGTTACTCTAATAATTAATAGTATAGTAACAGAAGTGGGAATGTAAATTTTTAGAAGCGTAAATTTACTTTAGGTAGTAATTGATAGATTGGGAAATAAGTTCAAATTAAGTTAATTGAGAAATTAACACGTAAAGTATGTAAAGTAATTAATTGAATGTAAATTTAATATTGTAAATTTTTTAGAACGTAAAGTATTTTAAAACCTTAATTAATGCATTTAATTGATAGAAGTACACTCAGGAATAAAATATTTATTCTAATTAATGTAAATAGGTGTAAATTAATGCAAGGAAATAAATTTAGCGTCATATATTGGATATGGTAGTTATTTCACAAAAATGGAAATAAAAGAGTTAATACGAATAAAGGTGAAATTGGAAGATTTATGTAACAAAACATAACCAAAGGTTAAATATGTTATAGGATAATAATTTTTTGAATAATAAGAATGGGAATTAAGATTTGTTTATTTAATTGAATTTAAATTAGGAAAATTTGGTCATTGAAATTTAATTGGAATTAAGTGTTAAATTTTACGTTAATAGAGATTTAAACTGAAATTCAAGAATATTAAAATAATAGTTTTGAACCCAACATTGAATCCATCTACTTAAAAATTTTATAGATGGAATAATCATTGATATTTAATTTAATAGAAATTTTGGGAACTTAATTTATAATTTTGAATATAATGAAATAGAAGATTTGACACTACAATTTATAGATTTATCAACTCTAAAATGGACATAAAGATTTGTTTAAATCATTGTAAATAATTAAGAAATATAAGGTGATAAAATTTGTGAGTTTAAAATTTAAAATTTGGAAGTTGATTTAATAATAAATTTTAATTTATTTAATTAATATAAAAATAGCAATTTTGGCCATTGACTCGGATTTCGACGAAACCAGTTTCATCGGATCCGTAACGGTGAATTATATTAATGTTTCAAGTTTCGTAGCAATCGGACTTGTCGTTTGATCGTACGGACTCGAAACGCCTTGAAATTTATGCAATTGAAATCAATTTGAAAATATTGATTTTTGCATAACTTCTTCATACGACACAATTTGAACCTGAAACCTTTTCCATTGCGTTTAAAATATTTTAAAACATCTATTTTGATATATGGGTTGATCCAATTTCGTTCCGGAGTCGAAACGGGCTTTTGGGCCATTCATCGTTCAGCGCGTTTATAGATCGGGTCCATCTATCCTATTTCGACTTTGCCTTTATATATCCCCGCTAAACCCTAGCCTTTGCCTATTCTCATTTGTCTGCGCATAAAATTTCATCAGCTCCTTCTCCTCCTCAATGGCAGACAAAAATTTCAGATCCAGATCCATTTCAAAATCAAAGTCAAAAATTCAAAGTCCTCAAAAAAATCTCAAATTAATATATGTTGAAGCTCTCGACGAGCGTAATTCATTGGTGTAATTCGTTTTTCAATTCGATGTATCGTTTGACTAGAAATCGCGGTCAAAATTGAATTGGGCGTTTTTGACTGGTGCGTCTGATCGGAAAATCCTTTCTGGGTTTTGTAGAGGCGCTAGCGTGTTGTTCATTGGCGAAGTTTGGAGGCGAATTGACGGTCGGATTGGCGGCAAATCACGAATTTGGGTTCGAATTAGTGGAGGCGGTCCGCGTGCGTGACCTGCTCGGTTGGCTACTGTGTGCGCATTCATTTTGGAAGAAAATGAGTGATGACGTGGCAGTGGTATGAATGTGTCCTCCTTTTGTTGTTTTTAATTTTGAAATTCAATCACAATTTTCACAATATCTTGTGCATACGAACTCCGTTTCACGCGCGGTTTTTTTGTTAGGATCGTATTGAAATTCCGGACCTGATGACGCTGGTTTGGACAAATTCTGAGACGGTCAAAATTTTGGGTTTAAATTGAATTTAAATTCAAAAGGTGAGTGTTTTAACCCACTCACAACTTCTAAGATTTCCTATGTTTGTTAAATTCATGTATGATGTGTTTAGAAATTTATTTATAGTTGTTTGGCATATATTTCATCATTATCTCAGTTAATTGCATTCATCGTAATTAAGTGTTAATTTATTTATTCATTGCATTTAAAACTGCCAATTAATTGTTAATTAATTTATTCGTTGCATATAAACTGCCAGTTGAAAGTTATTAATTTTTATTAAATATAAACTATTTGTTGATGCCTGTTATATTTTATATGCTTTATATTGATGTTTTGTTTAAATTGGATGATGATTGTAATAAATGGTTGTTCATTGATATTTGGATGAATGGATGCTATATTTGATATAAACTGCAAGTTATTATGCATTTTTCATTCCATTCGGGATTGCGGTTTGAAATGATATATAACCGTAGACCTTTATTTTTAAAATTACGGATTGAAATGATAAATATCTGTATCACTTGACCATAGGATAGAAAATTATATACAGGCACCGTGGTCTATATATAAAATATTTTAAAGTGATTTTCTATGGGTTTTGGAAAATAAGGGTTTATATATATACTAATTTTGATATTATATAAATATTATTTTATATATGGTTAAATTTTAAAATTTTAAGCTATGTATAACTTGATGATGTTTTAAGTTTGATTTACAAATATTTCAAGTTTGAGCTTTATTTAAGTGATATTGAATTTATTAAATAAATATTTCTAAACTAAATAATAGTAAATTGAATTAAGGTATATATAAGATTATCAGATTTGGTTGGGAATTTTGGAAATATTTAAAGTCTTGAAATATATCAAATTGAAATGCTTTATTGAAATTAAGGTATTATTGTTTTCAAAGTATTGGTTTTCGAAATTGTTATAACTTTGAAAGTAATATGGTTTGAAAAATGAATTTATTTGAAATAGAACTTATTTAAGAATTATCTGTGAATATATGGATTTGAAACCTATTGAAATTGAAAATTTAGAAATACAACTTCAAAATGTGGTTTGGGTTTAAGATGATTTAAAAGAATATTTCAAGTTATCTAAATTTAAGAAAGATTAGTGATTGGAAATTTGGTTTTATTTAAATAAGATATTATTGAATTGTTTTGGAAATGGAAATGATATATTATTGAATTGGGTTTTGAAATGAAAATAATACATTGATAATTTGGGTTTGAAATAGTAAAAATATTTTGGTTTTAAAATATATACTATTTTGAAATAAAGAATATGTTTTGAAAGGGCAATGATTGTGTTTTAAAAGTATATATATTTGTAAATGACCACGGTGTTATAATAACGATTGGTTGTTAAAGAGACCGGGATCGGATATGGACATACTCTCTGTCGATACCGAAAACCACTTTGACAACTGTGTACGCGGTGGAGTTTCCAGAATGAAGTAGGATGGTGGCGACGATCCTAAGGTATATACGTGGACCCAACTCCCGTGAGTTGGCATAAGGTGGCTAAAACAGGAGCGATCTCGGACCAGTGAGGTAGCACCTCTTCTCGGACACATTTCTTCGATATTATACTCTTACTTGTGATTTGACTAGATGGCCATCCTCCGATTTGGGAATGTTGTTCGAGGTGGAACGGTAGTGGCTGCTATGCGTATCCATCAGTCCGTGTGCGTAATTGGTATATCTACCCTGGCATTGCCTAGTTGTGCCGTGTCACCTACCATATCGAGCTTTACTACGATTATGATTTTAAGATCCGACCGCGTTAAGGTTCTCCATCCCCTTAACGCTATTTTCTATATGATTATACTTTACTGATTAGACACTACTATATATAGCGAATATTACTACATAGTAGATAGTTTAACGGATCCTTAAGAGATGTGAATCCCGAACATTTCTTAAGTTACTGCACTCACGTTAGACAACCCCGTAAACATCTCTGACGCCGTTTACACTCATATTTATTTCATTGATTTAACTTACATAAGATCTTTTAGTTCTGACTCGAGTGTTTTGTCTTTTCAATTCGCTCGGGTCAGCCTGAGCATTTCAGGATTTGAAGGCCCTATTTCTGAAGGACGAAGACGAAGATTTTATTATTACTATTTGTTATATATTCCACTACACCATTGTATTCCGCTGCATAATTATCATTCTCTGGTATGTGTAACTCTGATATGTATTGTATAAGTATAATCAAATGTTTTGTAAAACAGCTTCATGAACTGTTATTTGATTATTATATTTTATCGTTCCGCTGCAAGATTCTATTTTGTTTCTTTTATTTCTCCACTTTTTCTTATTTACCCCATAACAATCCACCCTTCTGTATGGTTTAAGTTGGCACGTTTGTCTGCTTAAGCATACAAAAAGGTGGGATGTTACAGTTGGTATCAGAGCTTTGGTTTAGCGATAAACCTTAGCTTTGTGGGGTCTGACTCTTTATTAATAGGGTAGTAATACCCTATGGGAGTCGCTGAGTGTATATATATGAGAGAGCATATTTGTTAGTGTTATAAAAAGGTTTTAATATTGTGTTAATCTGTTCCGTTTTGTATTTATAAATTCTGGTTGGTGCATGGGACGCTATGACATCAATAGGGATTGCTAAACACTTAATAGGACAGACTGACATAATATTTGTTTTAATATAGGTGAATGAAATAATTTTGCCTATTATATTTTCTATATATAAAGTAAAATATTTTATATAGATATATATTTGGTTGCTATAGATTGGGTGTTAGGTAATGAAAATATAAATAATCGTTGAAACTAAGTTGAAAATAAAATAAATAAAAACTGGAAATTTAGAGCTTAAGTTCCGGGGTTTTTGAAGACTTCTTTCAATTGATTTTGGAATATAATAATAATATTGTTAGAAGTATTTTCTGATATAAATATTTCAACATAATTTGAAAGAATTGTTTTAAAGAAAATTTTGGAAAGAGATAAGTTCTGTACTCCCCTCTCTGTCGCTGGAAAATAATTTCGGTGATGAGTGCACGCATCATCGACATTCATTTTTGAGTTTCGAAGAGGGAAGGCCACTGTAGTAGTTTTTCTGCAGATTTATTTTGATAAACAAATATAAATTTTAAATTGTTTTAAATATAATTAGAGACATATGTTGCAAGTATATACATCTATCTATTAATTTAAAATGATTTTTAAATAAAATCCGGTATTTAGTTCTTTAGTTTCCGTTAATTAATAGTTTCAATTATGTTAGTGAAATGAAATATAAGTAATTAATAATTGGAACCTTTAATGAAATATGAAATTTAATGCTAAGTTATAAATGAGTTTAAAAGAAAGTTGAAATGTGTAACTTAAAAACTAAAGAAAAAGTATTGAACAATGAATTAATTGAAAGAAATGAGATAAACTTGTATAACTTTTAATTACATCCTTAAAAGCATATGTAACTTACCAAATATTAAAAGTTGAAGTGTTTAAATTGTAATAGAATATTATACAAGTAAAAATTTGAAATAATGAAAGTATTCAATGAAATTGCTGTTAAATGGGAATTTAATGTTATAAGCTTAAGTATAATTGAAATTTTACCAAGTAAATATAGTTAAAGGTAAGTATGACAAATAGATGATTATAAACTTAAGTAATTAAAGTGTAAATAGATGAGGTCATACAATTATAAATGAATGTAATATAAATAAGAGAAATTGTAAACTGAAAGGGTTAAAGTAATTTCTAAATAGAAGTTGGAAGAAATACAATGAAAATAAAAAGATAAACCGTTATATGAATAAAAAGAATCAAACAACAAACGTATGAATGGAATGAATAAGAATAGACTAAAACTATTGCTGAAATTGTTGTTTGTCGTGGTTGTGGTTGTTGGGTAAGGAAACTTTAATTTTGTTGGGATGGATGAAAAATCCATTGTGTTTAATCTGAGACTGTTGAGTAAATGACGCACTCGATGGTTTATTCTTCATTCCGTACAATTTAAAAGTTCTGAAACCGAACAACTATTTGTTTGTTGATTGAATGGTTGTTTGTATTTGTGTGTGTATGCTGTTTGTGAAATTGATGGTTGTTGTATTGATTTGTTGTTAGTGATTGAAACCACTTAAATATTTCACTTTATATAAATTGTTAACCCTTTGGATTTAATAAGTGAAATGCAGGTTATGGAAGCAATTGCTACTGCTTTTGGTTTCATAATTAAGCGTTGTTTGCTCGACAAATAGGTACATTCTCGAATTACGGTTTTATAGCGCCATTTTATATATTCTCCCGTATTGCGATATAATATTTTGGATACTATATATGATATTTTGTTATATTTGATATTACATTTTCTCCCGAGTCTCTCCGTACAAAGGAGACTCTGCCGAAATTTTCCGTAAAATTTTGGCTTAGAAAATATTTTGAAATGAAAACTGTTTGTTTTCAAATGATAAAAGCTTTCATATATATAAGGAATTTCAAGATCGAATTGAAAAATGGTTTTTTTCCAAGTTATAAATGAATTCTTTCTTGAAAACTATGAATTGAATCTGTCTATCTTAACAGATTTAAAATGATGATTTATTTAACCCATTCGAAACGGAATTGCTTTGAAAGCTATTAGTTAAATCTTTGATTTAAAGATTTAACGAATTAATCACACTGAAATGGAAATCGATTTGGAAAATCTGTGAATGAATCTTTGTGAAATTAAGTGAACTTTGTGAATTAAATCTTTTTGTTTAAAAAGATAAAAATGGTAACTGGTTTAAACCATTTGAAGAAAGATTTTGGGTAATAAGTGACTTAATTGAATTCCCAATGTCCATATATTTTTGAAATTAACGCTCACTATTCGGGTTAGCCGGGAAAAGACCTTTGGGTCGTATAACCCATTCCGAATAGTGATACGTCGTATATGGATGGCATTTGAAGACTGGTGTTGAAGACCGGATATTTTTCGAAAATGAAAGGACAACCTGTCGAATGTCTCTGCACTGAGTTGCTCTGGTATAGAGATTTATATCACTCTTTTGTGACGGGAAGTTCGGACGTGATTGGAAATTACCCGGAATTGCAAGGGCTTCGTAAGAAGTGCCTTCGGTTCTATTCGAACCCGGAACAGACTTATATGGATACATGTCTGACATTACACTTTGAGATATAAAGCCGATTTCTTTCAAATACATTTCTGTTGGTGGCGGAGAATTTATTCTCTTAGCTTAACACCCTTCTCTGAGACGTACGAGCTCAGAGGTTATGTAGTTGAAATTTATCAGCGATATATCCCAATTTGGTAATGTGACATGCTGAGTGTTTCTGTGTGATGATCAGTGTTTGATCATTTGCGATATGATCATTTATTTGATTTTATATCTTTGTGATCATAGGTTGATCATTTGTTTGACCCGAAGCATGGCTTTGTGACAAAGCGTAGCTTTGTGGACGAGACTTCGTCGAGCCTCACACCCCGGAAATGGTCGAAACAGGAAGGATGCAGCAAGGTTCTAGGGAGTAGCGCCCCTTAGTGTATGTCATTCCTTCTGGATAAAGGTGGTATCATGGTATGGAGCCCAGATACTTAACCTCTGTGGTTACTGCATTATTATTATTATGTGGTTGTTGGAAATCGAGGATCCTCGGGAAGATCGGTGACGATCGGGGGATGGCATACGCGTGTCAGTAGTTACCTATTTTTGCAGAGGTAACCCGGCCTTGTGTTGGCAGAGATCCGGTTAGGTTCTCGGGTCGTCTATTCCAGGGACGTACCCATCGTGGATAGGAAGTTCCTTAGCCTGACCATTTGTTGGAAATCCAAAGAAACAATACGCGACGTGTACGGTTTTAGTTGTATTACTTGCTATGGAATGTGGCGGTAACCTGCTATTGAACATAGTAGCTATAGTAGGCATAAGTGCGGAATGCCTATGCTGGCTAAGATTAATATTATACTTTCGAAATGTTTTCCACTATGCACTAATAATAATATCAAAAAGAATTTGATTTTTTGCGTAGTAAGCATCTTTGACTAACATAAGAAGAAATCTCCTCCAAGTCTGCGTTTGCATTGTGTGTGTGGTGGGAGGTCTTATGGTAGTTTCATTTTCCAAAAGCATTGCGAATTGACTTTAAAATTCTCTGCTATTTGTTTTAAAGATAAACTGTTTTTGTTGCTCACACCAGTCCCATGACTGATCCGGAGTTTATTGTTTATTTCCTAAACTCTGGATGCTCAAAATTTTCTACACGAGCAGTCTAGAGTTGGGTTTTTCAGATATTCAGATTTAGTGGATTATCTGGAGATAGTTCAGTCTTTGGATCGGACTGCACTTGCTTATCTTTGTGCATCGTTATTGGGAGTTCGAGCTATATCTGGCTTAGTGCTTTGGAGATGAAAATTATCCGCTGCTGATGTTATCGTTTTCTTTTCCGCTGCTATTTGTTGTATCATATCTCTGATGTATATTGATATTCATTGTATCACTCTGTTGTATCAGATATTGTATATCAATGTATTATTCATTTATTCCGCTGTGTTATTTACTTAATGTTGTTATAAGCTCCGGCGACTCGGATTTGAACGGTCGAATCTACGGCATTCGAGTACGATGTAAAGTATGGATGTCGATTTTCGAACGCGAAAATCCAGATCGTTACATTTGGTATCAGAGCTAAGGTTGAACTTTAGCTCAGGAGTATAACACGTTAAGTAGCTCATTAGAGATAGAGTGAAGTAAACTCTAGAATGAGTAATTCTCAGATATCCGTCTGAACGTCTCAGTAAATTCTCTTGCTATCCACTGATAGTAAGTATGAGTGCAAGAAGAAGACGAGATAGGGGACAGGGAAGTACGACTATAAATGGTCAATACCCTGCCACAGTGGAAACAATCTTTCTCTATCAATTTTCTTTGATTCGTTTCCAAATTCTTTTGATTTCTTTGTATCAGCTACAAGAAGAAGTCTCGGTGTGATGGTGGCTCTATGAATCATTGTAGAAATCCTTACTTCGTATCTTCATCGGTTTCTTATCAGCTTTTCGTTTTTAAACTTTAATGAATTTGAAATTGGAATTTTTAATTTGAGTTAAATTGATTAAAAGAATATGAAGCTAAATTTGAATTAAATCAATAAAACGATTTCGTTTAAAACAAAATTTGAAATTCTATTGAAATTTCGGTGAATACCAAAGTTCGAAGAGGGACAAATTGGTATGTATTCTGAGATATTCCGACTTGAATTCGGAATCCGTATCTTTTGTTTGAGGAGTTATAGGAGATCGAATCTGTCTATCTCTGTGTTGTTTTCGTGCCTGCGAATTTCGAGGACGAAATTCTTTTAAGGGGGGAAATTTGTCACGACCCTGAAATTTAAATTTATTTAAATTAATAATTAAATGAATTTTTAAATTAAATTGAATAATTAAATAAATTTTTGATAAAAAAATTTGTAAATTAAATTTATAAATAGAAGCGAGTTTCCCCGATATCCAAGTATATTCTGTATAAATCACTTGAGATTAAAATATTGTAAATAGTGTATATGTGAGTAAATTTGAAATAATATATATTTGTATATATAGGTGATTTGAATCTTTGATAAATGGTTTAATAAATAATTTAAGTTAAAATAGAAGTAAATGTTTGAAATAGGATAAACCTTATAAATATTAAAGCATAAGTATAAAATAAATTATAACAACGTATTATTTTAGAATGTCATTTGAATTTCAAGTAAATGGATTTTTAAAATAAATATATATATATATAGGAAAATACAAGAAAAATATTAAGTAAATACAATCGTTAGAAATTAACAACATATTAAAAAATAAATCTCATGTATACAAAGTAACAAACAAAATAAATCCAAGCATAAGTAAAGAAATACAAAATAATTGGTATTAAAGTAAAAACATAACAAAGTAGACTAATCAAAGCAAGTGAAATATTTGTAAACAAAACAAATACACATTCAAGTATGCAAATAAAAGAAGAAAATAAACAAAGTAATAAATACAAAGCAAAAGTAGGTAACAAGTAAGTGTATATTCAAGTATAGAAGACATCAATATCCTCAAACACATCCCAGCCGAGACAAGTTTGTAAAGCAAGTAAACAAAGTTAAACAAATAAAACAGGTACAAAATATAACATCTCAGCCGAAAGAAGCAAAGAAAAAAAATATATGAATTTGTACATATCATAAATGCAACATACTTCATGCATTTAATGCAAGCATACCAGCCATGTCCCTAGTACAAAAACAAACATCACCTGTACAAACCCTCTCCTTCATATACATGAATACCATTTTCACTTTAATTCGTTCAAACAACTTAGCAAAGATCAGAAATAAAAAAGAAAAAAAAAAAAAACATCACCACATATTCAAGCTTGAAAACAAATTACTGAAGAAAAAGAAAAAGAGAAGATCAAAGACAGTTTTGCAAAACAAAAGCAACTCCCTGTTCAAACTTATTTTCACAGGTGAGTAAACTCTAAACTTTAAGCTAAACCATCTTATGCAGGTTAAAATTTATGATAGAGATGATTCGTATATGTTTTACATGAATGTATAAATGGGTTTGCTTGATATATATGTTTAGATTTGCTGTATATATATATATATATGTATGTCTGTACAAAGTATACCTGGCCTCTGTTCTTGACTAACAAACCCAAATTTCTCCAAACAAAATTCATACCTCCTCACACAAACGTTTCCAGGCTTTGTTGATTAAAGAAATTTTGATGGTAATCGTGATATCTTATTTTTAGAAATGTTTCAAGAGAATTTATCAAGTAAATTTTTGGGAAACAAGAAATTACAGGAAAAATCAAACCAAGGCAGAAAATCAATTGATTAAATTTCATGTTTTGATTATATTACTAGATTCGTGTTTGGAAATGATGAATTTTGATAATAATATCAAGATTTTTACGTTCGTATGTACTGAGATAATACGAGTTGAACGGAATTGACATTTTCGTCAAATTCCGGCGATTTACAACGTAGGGTTCGTCGTGATTGAAACTGAAGATGGCCGGAGGTATATGGATCATCAGAAAAATAGTTGTTGGGTTTATTAATCATTATGGTGGTGGCACGATAGTTTTATAGGGTTTAAGGACAGTAAAAATATGCGTTTGGGTTTCGGGCTCGTTCGCCTTCGTTGATGCATCGAGTGTGGTATGGCTTGGAGAAGGGGCACTCAGGTCGTAGACGAGGATGTGGACGGAGGAGCGATGGTTCCGGTGGTGGGGATGGCCGCGGCGAAGCGATTTGTTGGATGGGTTAAATGTTTTAGTCTCGAATGGTAGGCCAGATTTCGCTTCGTACTTCATGATGCTCGATCGAACGTTGGATTTGCACGAGAGGATGGTCGGCGACATGTTTGTGGTGTCGCCGGAGGTAGCATCGTCGTTGACGATCTGTGCACGTACACGCGTGCGTGTGTGTATCTACTGGTGTTGTTTTGAAAATTGGGGAAGATGAAGTTATCTCGGGGAAGAGAAGTGAGTGGCTCGGGTTCGTGCACGCGAAAATGAGTGGTTTGCTCGAGTGTTTGATCGGGGAAATTAGTCTTGGGCTCGGGTTTTTATTTTCAATTACCAGGTTTTTAAATTTAAAAAGAAATTTTTGTTCCAGGTTTTGAAATATGTAGTGTGAATCAATTTTCAGGTATGAACAAGTTTTCAAACAATATGTTAAGCCAAGTTTTAATAGACTAAAGTGATCAAGTTTTAAAATATGCTTTAAAAGGAAATACGACCCAAGTTTTCGAATTTATAAACAAGTTTAAAGGTTTAAATTTTAAGTTAAATGTTAAATTTATTTGTTTTAAATTAAATATATATATTAGGTAATTTTATAATTAATTGTTAAATGCTCCCATGTGTAATTTAATAAAGATGTAATTAAATAATTAATTAAGGAAGGGGTTTATTTTCACTTAATTAAGTTCTCGATTAATTACGAATTATTTATGGGTGAATAAAGGATAATCAATTATTGAATGGGATTAATTAGAGCTTAAGTAATAGTTAATTACTTAATTAATCAAGGTGATTAATTAATGAATAATTATTTAATAAAAAAAAATGTTAATTTGTTAATGAAAGTAATTCAAGATAAATTACTTAATGAATTTAATTAAGGATAATTAATTTATGATTTATGATCGATTAGTCAAGTGATTAAGAATAATTACTCAAGATAATTGAATGGTGATTTATTGATATAAGTGATTAGGGATAATCGCTTGTTGTAATTAATTAAAGGTAATTAATTAATTAAAGGTTAATTTATTAATTTAAGATAATTAATTAGTGAATTAAATAATTAAAGATTAATTATTTAATAATTTCAGGTTGATGAATTATAATTTGAGGATAATTAATTAATTAATGGTTAATTAATAAATGATTAAAGAATAATTTAATCAAAATGATTTGTAATAAATTAATGTTAATTAACCAGGATTAGTAATTCATAAGAAATTAATCTGACTTAAAATTAATCAAAGGATTAATTGATCCTACTTATGGATGATTGGATTCTATTGGATGATTTGAGTTGTTTGATATCCCTGATATATGATGCTTTGTTATACACCCTGATTTATGTTGCGATCTGTGATAAATTATCTGTGATGTAATTTACTTATCTGTGATTTATATATCCGTGATTTGTGAATAAAGATGAGCGTTATAGTTTATATCGCTTATCAACTATATTTCTGTATTTTGGATATGTGATGATTGATGTTACACTATTGTGTGTAAAACCCTTGACCACACTTATACACACACAAATATGGATTTCACGTGGAAATCGGTTAAGTCACAGATAATTTAAATTTGATGTTTTTAAAATTGAAATTTTAATTTCAATTGATTTTGAAATTAGAAATTCAGGTTTAAATTGAAAAGCTTTTGAAATAGAATTTCAAAGATAAAAGTTATTTTGAATAACTTAATCGAGTGTTGAAAATTTAAATAATTTGATTTAAATTTGAATTCAAGTTTGAAATTGAATCCTATGATTTGAAACTAGGGATTAAAGATGATATAAATGTGTTTATATGAATTTGAACCATTTTAAAAGTATAATCTTGAGAATTTGAATTAACCCAAGAACTTTAACTCGTATGAATAAATCAGATTTTCCGAAATGAAAACTGTTTGTTTTCAAATGATAAAAGCTTTCATATATATAAGGAATTTCAAGATCGAATTGAAAAATGGTTTTTTTCCAAGTTATAAATGAATTCTTTCTTGAAAACTATGAATTGAATCTGTCTATCTTAACAGATTTAAAATGATGATTTATTTAACCCATTCGAAACGGAATTGCTTTGAAAGCTATTAGTTAAATCTATGATTTAAAGATTTAACGAATTAATCACACTGAAATGGAAATCGATTTGGAAAATCTGTGAATGAATCTTTGTGAAATTAAGTGAACTTTGTGAATTAAATCTTTTTGTTTAAAAAGATAAAAATGGTAACTGGTTTAAACCATTTGAAGAAAGATTTTGGGTAATAAGTGACTTAATTGAATTCCCAATGTCCATATATTTTTGAAATTAACGCTCACTATTCGGGTTAGCCGGGAAAAGACCTTTGGGTCGTATAACCCATTCCGAATAGTGATACGTCGTATATGGATGGCATTTGAAGACTGGTGTTGAAGACCGGATATTTTTCGAAAATGAAAGGACAACCTGTCGAATGTCTCTGCACTGAGTTGCTCCGGTATAGAGATTTATATCACTCTTTTGTGACGGGAAGTTCGGACGTGATTGGAAATTACCCGGAATTGCAAGGGCTTCGTAAGAAGTGCCTTCGGTTCTGTTCGAACCCGGAACAGACTTATATGGATACATGTCTGACATTACACTTTGAGATATAAAGCCGATTTCTTTCAAATACATTTCTGTTGGTGGCGGAGAATTTATTCTCTTAGCTTAACACCCTTCTCTGAGACGTACGAGCTCAGAGGTTATGTAGTTGAAATTTATCAGCGATATATCCCAATTTGGTAATGTGACATGCTGAGTGTTGCTGTGTGATGATCAGTGTTTGATCATTTGCGATATGATCATTTATTTGATTTTATATCTTTGTGATCATAGGTTGATCATTTGTTTGACCCGAAGCATGGCTTTGTGACAAAGCGTAGCTTTGTGGACGAGACTTCGTCGAGCCTCACACCCCGGAAATGGTCGAAACAGGAAGGATGCAGCAAGGTTCTAGGGAGTAGCGCCCCTTAGTGTATGTCATTCCTTCTGGATAAAGGTGGTATCATGGTATGGAGCCCAGATACTTAACCTCTGTGGTTACTGCATTATTATTATTATGTGGTTGTTGGAAATCGAGGATCCTCGGGAAGATCGGTGACGATCGGGGGATGGCATACGCGTGTCAGTAGTTACCTATTTTTGCAGAGGTAACCCGGCCTTGTGTTGGCAGAGATCCGGTTAGGTTCTCGGGTCGTCTATTCCAGGGACGTACCCATCGTGGATAGGAAGTTCCTTAGCCTGACCATTTGTTGGAAATCCAAAGAAACAATACGCGACGTGTACGGTTTTAGTTGTATTACCTGCTATGGAATGTGGCGGTAACCTGCTATTGAACATAGTAGCTATAGTAGGCATAAGTGCGGAATGCCTATGCTGGCTAAGATTAATATTATACTTTCGAAATGTTTTCCACTATGCACTAATAATAATATACAAAAGAATTTGATTTTTTGCGTAGTAAGCATCTTTGACTAACATAAGAAGAAATCTCCTCCAAGTCTGCGTTTGCATTGTGTGTGTGGTGGGAGGTCTTATGGTAGTTTCATTTTCCAAAAGCATTGCGAATTGACTTTAAAATTCTCTGCTATTTGTTTTAAAGATAAACTGTTTTTGTTGCTCACACCAGTCCCATGACCGATCCGGAGTTTATTGTTTATTTCCTAAACTCTGGATGCTCAAAATTTTCTACACGAGCAGTCTAGAGTTGGGTTTTTCAGATATTCAGATTTAGTGGATTATCTGGAGATAGTTCAGTCTTTGGATCGGACTGCACTTGCTTATCTTTGTGCATCGTTATTGGGAGTTCGAGCTATATCTGGCTTAGTGCTTTGGAGATGAAAATTATCCGCTGCTGATGTTATCGTTTTCTTTTCCGCTGCTATTTGTTGTATCATATCTCTGATGTATATTGATATTCATTGTATCACTCTGTTGTATCAGATATTGTATATCAATGTATTATTCATTTATTCCGCTGTGTTATTTACTTAATGTTGTTATAAGCTCCGGCGACTCGGATTTGAACGGTCGAATCTACGGCATTCGAGTACGATGTAAAGTATGGATGTCGATTTTCGAACGCGAAAATCCAGATCGTTACAGATTCACAAATCTATTCATTTTCAACATTTGAAAATATTCGATATACTTAAAATCAAAATTAAGTATAATTTCATTCTTTAAGGAAATCATTTACTATAACAACATCTATTTGAGTCAAAACGAATGTTACGTAAAACATCGTTACGACGATTCAAAATCACTAGTATAGGGATTCGGATTTTAAGATAGATATATATAAATCCCAATACTACATAAAACATTTTCTTTCGAAAATCATTTACTATAACAACAGTGTTATAGTCCATCATTTCCTTATTTCTCGAAAACGTCTATTTCAACAATGAACGTTGAAATCTATGCTTTCAACTCACAATACATTTTAAAACATCTTTAAGATGTTTAACTTCATTTTTTTATATCACTTCTTCAAAAGTAAAATCCATTTTTACTAAACAATATATTCACTGTCCAAAATCGTGAATATAATTCACTTAACCCAATTTCAATCATTTCTACACATTTTAATTTCAATAGAGATTCGCTATCCAAAATCGCGAATATATCCACTTTAAAAATCTTCTATATTTAATTTATCCAATTCAATTGATCTCGAATTTATAAAACAACGTTTATAAATTCTATTTCTATTTTAATAACAACTTCGATTTATAAACCTCCTTTTATTTACTTCTAAAATTTCACTTATCAAAATAAGTGATTTCGGATTTATAAACAACGTTTATAAATCACATTTATACTTCATAACAATTTCAACTTATAAAATCATTTTATTAGCAAATTCTGTTCAAATCTCATCTAAGTGCAAAGATCTAATTTATAAGCAAATTCCTTATAAATCTTCTATCCTAAAACTTTTATACAATTTATACTCCACAATTTATAAATCTATAAGTCTCGTTCACATATGATTTTTAGTATCACTTCATTTTTAACACTTATAAAAACTCGTTTTATAATTCCAATATCTTAATTTATAAAATGTCAACTTTATAAACCTTTTAAGTAAACCGTTTATAATATTTTAAAAATCTCAATTTAAACCATTTTATAAATAAATCAACTATTTAATCCAAAAATCACTTTTCGATTATATTTCACAAAGATCTTAACTTTTATAACTTTAAGATTTGAACGTTTATTTATTTAAAATAAATCACTTCAAAATTTTAATAAAACGTATAATTTCAAAGATCACTTTAAAAATCCTTTTAAAGTAAAAATCGTTTATTTTTAAACTTTAAAATTGAACCCGATGATGCAACGCACCAATTAGTCCATCACAACATTCAATATCATATAGCAATATGATAACAACATATACAACAAATATCTGCAAATAATACTATTGGTGAGGAATCCAGTTGGATCCCTCCAACCTGTTTCCCTGCATCCACAGACGTTAGCACAATACCAATTCCGCTCCAGTACGGAATTATCGCGGTATATGGGTTTTATAAAAATAATCCGCTTACTAACGGCGCAATAGGGTCTCATCCGCTATACGGGGCGGGAATCAATCAATACAATATATACATATGCCAATATGTATATATTGCTATATATAGATATATATATCCTACTATATCTAATATCAACAATCAAAACAGACAATCAAGCAATAACTGAAAATTCCACTTTTCAATTTTGAGTGAGAAAATCTCACCGTGATTTTTTTTCCGATAGAAATTTGTAGCGTTTATTTCGAATGAAATTAAACGGACGTTTAATTCCACTCAAAATTTTCACTGACCCCGATCGTTTCCAATCCAGTTCCATCGTGAAGTGCTCATCCATATGATTCCAACGCAACTGATTTCGTCAATTTCTAATATCGTATGACAAAGTTAGGGTATTTCAAACTTTATACAATTTTAAATATAATCAACATTTACAATTTCTTTTTCTTTTTTATTTATTTACCCTCAAACAAAATCTGGCCGTGAATTTCAAGACACCAGATCCTGGCCACACGATTTGTTTCTTCCCTCCCATTCACTCTCGTTCGCTCCAGATAAACGCACGCACTCGAGATACCCATCACTGCCGTGCTATCCAAGAACACGCGCCCCTCCCCGGTCGATTTCAAGTTGATCAAAGACCACCATTCCATTCCCCTACGCAAGCTCCACCTTCGACTACCATAACTCCCAGCTCGGTTGGCCCAGGCACGAGTAAAACGTGCTCGAACGTTCGCTGTTCGAACGAGAATTGCCACCAATCCACCAACTCGATTCCAATCACCACCGTTGAGAACGTTGCTCTCGATGAGCTCTCGATCTTTGCAGTTGAAAGTTTCATCCAATTTCGCATGGATTGGGAGGAAATTGAAGGGAAGGCTCGTGAATTCCTGGCCTTCGAATTTGAAGATGGCGGCTCCTGAATAAAACCCTAGCTAGGTTTTAATTTTGTGAAAAGTGAATGTATTATGGTCCTTTTATATAAAATTCTCGAAACACTATTCATCTCTAAATTTCCAAACTCCAAATCTGGCGCGGTGATCGGCGTTTCTAGGGTTTAACCCGCGTTCCGGACACAATGGAACAGGTTTCGAAAGCTAATTCGATCGTATGTGTGAGATATGGCAATAAACGATAAATTTAAATTAAACCGATTTAAATTGATTTCGAGGCGTTTTGGCTTGCCCCGGACAAATGATAAATCCAAAAATTACGAAATTTGAAATCTTACAATAATATCACATTACGGATCCAATGAAACTGGTTTCGTTCAATTCTGAGACTGTTCGAAAATTGGTTATTTTTCAGTCGATAATTAAATATTAAAATATTCAATTTTCATAGATTAACTCCAAATTCAATTTTAAAAGTTCTATAACCTTTCTATAACTCCAGTATGATTAAATAAAATTTTACAAATCATTTTCAATCATTTTAAACTCGTTTTTCAATTATCTCTGGAATTTCACTATTTAATTTATCGATAAAATTATCAAATTAAATCCAATATTCGAAAAATAAATCATTCGACTTCCAAATTCCATTTATTAATATTTAAAATTAATTAAATATTCAAATTTTAATTATCAAAAATTCTGGGTCGTTACAGACTTCCCCCCTTAAAAGAATTTCGTCCTCGAAATTACAAGTCAGGAAGAAAGGTCCTTAACTCGTCTACTATTTTTCACAATTTAATAGTTTTATCAAATTTATCAAAACAAATCTTTCTATTAAAGATTCGTTATTAATTCAACTAAATTTCTAACTTCAATCATAAGTTTCAACAGCATTGTTTTACTTCAAAATTCAAATTTAAATTTAAATTCAAATTTCAACTTTCAAAAATTTATCAAATTTTTTCTAACACTCTAAATTTTCGAAAAATTTCGCCAGCGTCTCCTTTGTGCGGCTAATACGGTACGACTACAAAATGTCCCTACGGACTCTCAAATTTCAAAAAGAAAAGAAAAATGCCAAGCGGCTAGACAAGAAATCATCAAATTTCATATTGAAATTTAAATACTTACCTTTTTCGAGCATATTCAAATTTATCTTTGAAATCAAATCCAATTCCTTTATACACCTGTATATCCTACTAGCCATAATATCTAGTTACATATTCAAACCAATTTGCAAATTCTATTACAAAATTTTCAATATAAACTGCTTATACATTTTTACTTCACTGTTGAAGTTACATATTCATTATCATTCAATTTTACATTTCACATTCATTTGAATTCAATTCACAATTCCAATCTAATTTGGATTCAGTTCGACTTCTGAATATTGAATTTTTTTATCAATTAACTTTAGTTCACTTCAAACTAATCTCAAAACTTCATTTTATTTCACACAATTCAAATTCGTTTTCAATATTCAGTTTTAACTCCAGTTTTATTCTTTTGTTCAATCATCAAATTTTACCTAAGAATTTCACACTTCATTTCTTAAGTTCAATGCAAATATTCCATATACACATTATATTTATTTTCAATTCACTATTATGGTTTATAACCACTCATATTAAACTGGATTTCAAATTCCATATGAATTTTAATTCATCTCAAACCATATTAATTTGTCATTTCTTCAATTAGTTCCCGTTACTAATTTTATTTCAATACTTTACTTTACAAATTTGAAATGAATTTTTCAACATTCAATTTACTTTCATTAAATTGATTCACTTGTACTTACATTAATTTAACCACATCCTTTAAGTTAAATTTATTCTATCAAAATCCAATTTGTATAAGTTATCAACTTAATAATATTCCATAGATATTTCTACATAGTATTCCAGAGTTTACCAACATTTCAAAAACCATTTTTGAAAACAGTTCAAATTATCTTTTGAATTTTCTAAAACAAAATCCAAATTTTTCAAACAACTTCCATTTAAAACAATTTGGCAGCAATTCCTCTTTTGGAAACCCGAAAATGAACACCGGTGATGCCACGGTCATCATCGAAGTTATTTTCCAGCGACCGAAAAAAGTTTAGAGCTTTTCATTCCTTCAAAACATTTTTCCAAAATCCATTGAATATCATTTTCAAATCAAAAAGGAATTTAAATTTCCAAATCTCCAAAATTTTCAAATTGTAACGACTCGTAAATTTCGACCATTTAATTTGTTAATTTAAATTGATTTTTGTAATTTAATGTAGAAAGAAATGAAAATATTATAATTTATATTGGAGCGAATGTTAGGAATTAAAGGTTGCGTTGGTAAATAAAATAAATTCTTGACAATTGGAATGAAATCCAATTGAAGAAATAGTGGAAACCATTATAATTGGTTAATTAAACTTGATTGTGTAATTAATGCTGGAAGAAATAAATTGGAAATAGTATTAATGAAATAATAACTGAATTTAATTGCAACTATACAAATGGAAGTAAATTTGAGTAAGTGGATGTCAATATTGAATAAATTAATGGATATAAAATCTAAATGAATGTTTGGATAGAACATAAGTGAATGCATCGGTAGTATGGGAATAAATGTCAACATTTAATTGTAATGGCATATAAGGGATAAAGGAAAGGATTAAATTGATTTATGCAATAAAACATTGTAACGGTATTTGTTCGTAAATTTAGGTAATAAGGTAGTACGTTATTTGGAAATAAATTTAAGGGTAATAACAACTATTATAAATTACCTAATTAATTTGGTCAACGAATTTATTTGGAATTAAAGTTCATTTAAATGTTAAGTAATTATGATGTTATTGTTTATAATAAATGTTACTCTAATAATTAATAGTATAGTAACGGAAGTGGGAATGTAAATTTTTAGAAGCGTAAATTTACTTTAGGTAGTAATTGATAGATTGGGAAATAAGTTCAAATTAAGTTAATTGAGAAATTAACACGTAAAGTATGTAAAGTAATTAATTGAATGTAAATTTAATATTGTAAATTTTTTAGAACGTAAAGTATTTTAAAACCTTAATTAATGCATTTAATTGATAGAAGTACACTCAGGAATAAAATATTTATTCTAATTAATGTAAATAGGTGTAAATTAATGCAAGGAAATAAATTTAGCGTCATATATTGGATATGGTAGTTATTTCACAAAAATGGAAATAAAAGAGTTAATACGAATAAAGGTGAAATTGGAAGATTTATGTAACAAAACATAACCAAAGGTTAAATATGTTATAGGATAATAATTTTTTGAATAATAAGAATGGGAATTAAGATTTGTTTATTTAATTGAATTTAAATTAGGAAAATTTGGTCATTGAAATTTAATTGGAATTAAGTGTTAAATTTTACGTTAATAGAGATTTAAACTGAAATTCAAGAATATTAAAATAATAGTTTTGAACCCAACATTGAATCCATCTACTTAAAATTTTTATAGATGGAATAATCATTGATATTTAATTTAATAGAAATTTTGGGAACTTAATTTATAATTTTGAATATAATGAAATAGAAGATTTGACACTACAATTTATAGATTTATCAACTCTAAAATGGACATAAAGATTTGTTTAAATCATTGTAAATAATTGAGAAATATAAGGTGATAAAATTTGTGAGTTTAAAATTTAAAATTTGGAAGTTGATTTAATAATAAATTTTAATTTATTTAATTAATATAAAAATAGCAATTTTGGCCATTGACTCGGATTTCGACGAAACCAGTTTCATCGGATCCGTAACGGTGAATTATAATAATGTTTCAAGTTTTGTAGCAATCGGACTTGTCGTTTGATCGTACGGACTCGAAACGCCTTGAAATTTATGCAATTGAATTCAATTTGAAAATATTGATTTTTGCATAACTTCTTCATACGACACAATTTGAACCTGAAACCTTTTCCATTGCGTTTAAAATATTTTAAAACATCTATTTTGATATATGGGTTGATCCAATTTCGTTCCGGAGTCGAAACGGGCTTTTGGGCCATTCATCGTTCAACGCGTTTATAGATCGGGTCCATCTATCCTATTTCGACTTTGCCTTTATATATCCCCGCTAAACCCTAGCCTCCGCCTATTCTCATTTGTCTGCGCATAAAATTTCATCAGCTCCTTCTCCTCCTCAATGGCAGACAAAAATTTCAGATCCATATCCATTTCAAAATCAAAGTCAAAAATTCAAAGTCCTCAAAAAAATCTCAAATTAATATATGTTGAAGCTCTCGACGAGCGTAATTCATTGGTGTAATTCGTTTTTCAATTCGATGTATCGTTTGACTAGAAATCGCGGTCAAAATTGAATTGGGCGTTTTTGACTGGTGCGTCTGATCGGAAAATCCTTTCTGGGTTTTGTAGAGGGGCTAGCGTGTTGTTCATTGGCGAAGTTTGGAGGCGAATTGACGGTCGGATTGGCGGCAAATCGCGAATTTGGGTTCGAATTAGTGGAGGCGGTCCGCGTGCGTGACATGCTCGGTTGGCTACTGTGTGCGCATTCATTTTGGAAGAAAATGAGTGATGACGTGGCAGTGGTATGAATGTGTCCTCCTTTTGTTGTTTTTAATTTTGAAATTCAATCACAATTTTCGCAATATCTTGTGCATACGAACTCCGTTTCACGCGCGGTTTTTTTTGTTAGGATCGTATTGAAATTCCGGACCTGATGACGCTGGTTTGGACAAATTCTGAGACGGTCAAAATTTTGGGTTTAAATTGAATTTAAATTCAATTTAAATTCAAAAGGTGAGTGTTTTAACCCACTCACAACTTCTAAGATTTCCTATGTTTGTTAAATTCATGTATGATGTGTTTTGAAATTTATTTATAGTTGTTTGGCATATATTTCATCATTATCTCAGTTAATTGCATTCATCGTAATTAAGTGTTAATTTATTTATTCATTGCATTTAAAACTGCCAATTAATTGTTAATTAATTTATTCGTTGCATATAAACTGCCAGTTGAAAGTTATTAATTTTTATTGAATATAAACTATTTGTTGATGCCTGTTATATTTTATATGCTTTATATTGATGTTTTGTTTAAATTGGATGATGATTGTAATAAATGGTTGTTCATTGATATTTGGATGAATGGATGCTATATTTGATATAAACTGCAAGTTATTATGCATTTTTCATTCCATTCGGGATTGCGGTTTGAAATGATATATAACCGTAGACCTTTATTTTTAAAATTACGGATTGAAATGATAAATATCTGTATCACTTGACCATAGGATAGAAAATTATATACAGGCACCGTGGTCTATATATAAAATATTTTAAAGTGATTTTCTATGGGTTTTGGAAAATAAGGGTTTATATATATACTAATTTTGATATTATATAAATATTATTTTATATATGGTTAAATTTTAAAATTTTAAGCTATGTATAACTTGATGATGTTTTAAGTTTGATTTACAAATATTTCAAGTTTGAGCTTTATTTAAGTGATATTGAATTTATTAAATAAATATTTCTAAACTAAATAATAGTAAATTGAATTAAGGTATATATAAGATTATCAGATTTGGTTGGGAATTTTGGAAATATTTAAAGTCTTGAAATATATCAAATTGAAATGCTTTATTGAAATTAAGGTATTATTGTTTTCAAAGTATTGGTTTTCGAAATTGTTATAACTTTGAAAGTAATATGGTTTGAAAAATGAATTTATTTGAAATAGAACTTATTTAAGAATTATCTGTGAATATATGGATTTGAAACCTATTGAAATTGAAAATTTAGGAATACAACTTCAAAATGTGGTTTGGGTTTAAGATGATTTAAAAGAATATTTCAAGTTATCTAAATTTAAGAAAGATTAGTGATTGGAAATTTGGTTTTATTTAAATAAGATATTATTGAATTGTTTTGGAAATGGAAATGATATATTATTGAATTGGGTTTTGAAATGAAAATAATACATTGATAATTTGGGTTTGAAATAGTAAAAATATTTTGGTTTTAAAATATATACTATTTTGAAATAAAGAATATGTTTTGAAAGGGCAATGATTGTGTTTTAAAAGTATATATATTTGTAAATGACCACGGTGTTATAATAACGATTGGTTGTTAAAGAGACCGGGATCGGATATGGACATACTCTCTGTCGATACCGAAAACCACTTTGACAACTGTGTACGCGGTGGAGTTTCCAGAATGAAGTAGGATGGTGGCGACGATCCTAAGGTATATACATGGACCCAACTCCCGTGAGTTGGCATAAGGTGGCTAAAACAGGAGCGATCTCGGACCAGTGAGGTAGCACCTCTTCTCGGACACATTTCTTCGATATTATACTCTTACTTGTGATTTGACTAGATGGCCATCCTCCGATTTGGGAATGTTGTTCGAGGTGGAACGGTAGTGGCTGCTATGCGTATCCATCAGTCCGTGTGCGTAATTGGTATATCTACCCTGGCATTGCCTAGTTGTGCCGTGTCACCTACCATATCGAGCTTTACTACGATTATGATTTTAAGATCCGACCGCGTTAAGGTTCTCCATCCCCTTAACGCTATTTTCTATATGATTATACTTTACTGATTAGACACTACTATATATAGCGAATATTACTACATAGTAGATAGTTTAACGGATCCTTAAGAGATGTGAATCCCGAACATTTCTTAAGTTACTGCACTCACGTTAGACAACCCCGTAAACATCTCTGATGCCGTTTACACTCATATTTATTTCATTGATTTAACTTACATAAGATCTTTTAGTTCTGACTCGAGTGTTTTGTCTTTTTAAATTCGCTCGGGTCAGCCTGAGCATTTCAGGATTTGAAGGCCCTATTTCTGAAGGACGAAGACGAAGATTTTATTATTACTATTTGTTATATATTCCACTACACCATTGTATTCCGCTGCATAATTATCATTCTCTGGTATGTGTAACTCTGATATGTATTGTATAAGTATAATCAAATGTTTTGTAAAACAGCTTCATGAACTGTTATTTGATTATTATATTTTATCGTTCCGCTGCAAGATTCTATTTTGTTTCTTTTATTTCTCCACTTTTTCTTATTTACCCCATAACAATCCACCCTTCTGTATGGTTTAAGTTGGCACGTTTGTCTGCTTAAGCATACAAAAAGGTGGGATGTTACAGTTGGTATCAGAGCTTTGGTTTAGCGATAAACCTTAGCTTTGTGGGGTCTGACTCTTTATTAATAGGGTAGTAATACCCTATGGGAGTCGCTGAGTGTATATATATGAGAGAGCATATTTGTTAGTGTTATAAAAAGGTTTTAATATTGTGTTAATCTGTTCCGTTTTGTATTTATAAATTCTGGTTGGTGCATGGGACGCTATGACATCAATAGGGATTGCTAAACACTTAATAGGACAGACTGACATAATATTTGTTTTAATATAGGTGAATGAAATAATTTTGCCTATTATATTTTCTATATATAAAGTAAAATATTTTATATAGATATATATTTGGTTGCTATAGATTGGGTGTTAGGTAATGAAAATATAAATAATCGTTGAAACTAAGTTGAAAATAAAATAAATAAAAACTGGAAATTTAGAGCTTAAGTTCCGGGGTTTTTGAAGACTTCTTTCAATTGATTTTGGAATATAATAATAATATTGTTAGAAGTATTTTCTGATATAAATATTTCAACATAATTTGAAAGAATTGTTTTAAAGAAAATTTTGGAAAGAGATAAGTTCTGTACTCCCCTCTCTATCGCTGGAAAATAATTTCGGTGATGAGTGCACGCATCATCGACATTCATTTTTGAGTTTCGAAGAGGGAAGGCCACTGCCGTAGTTTTTCTGCAGATTTATTTTGATAAACAAATATAAATTTTAAATTGTTTTAAATATAATTAGAGACATATGTTGCAAGTATATACATCTATCTGTTAATTTAAAATGATTTTTAAATAAAATCCGGTATTTAGTTCTTTAGTTTCCGTTAATTAATAGTTTCAATTATGTTAGTGAAATGAAATATAAGTAATTGATAATTGGAACCTTTAATGAAATATGAAATTTAATGCTAAGTTATAAATGAGTTTAAAAGAAAGTTGAAATGTGTAACTTAAAAACTAAAGAAAAAGTACTGAACAATGAATTAATTGAAAGAAATGAGATAAACTTGTATAACTTTTAATTACATCCTTAAAAGCATATGTAACTTACCAAATATTAAAAGTTGAAGTGTTTAAATTGTAATAGAATATTATACAAGTAAAAATTTGAAATAATGAAAGTATTCAATGAAATTGCTGTTAAATGGGAATTTAATGTTATAAGCTTAAGTATAATTGAAATTTTACCAAGTAAATATAGTTAAAGGTAAGTATGACAAATAGATGATTATAAACTTAAGTAATTAAAGTGTAAATAGATGAGGTCATACAATTATAAATGAATGTAATATAAATAAGAGAAATTGTAAACTGAAAGGGTTAAAGTAATTTCTAAATAGAAGTTGGAAGAAATACAATGAAAATAAAAAGATAAACCGTTATATGAATAAAAAGAATCAAACAACAAACGTATGAATGGAATGAATAAGAATAGACTAAAACTATTGCTGAAATTGTTGTTTGTCGTGGTTGTGGTTGTTGGGTAAGGAAACTTTAATTTTGTTGGGATGGATGAAAAATCCATTGTGTTTAATCTGAGACTGTTGAGTAAATGACGCACTCGATGGTTTATTCTTCATTCCGTACAATTTAAAAGTTCTGAAACCGAACAACTATTTGTTTGTTGATTGAATGGTTGTTTGTATTTGTGTGTGTATGCTGTTTGTGAAATTGATGGTTGTTGTATTGATTTGTTGTTAGTGATTGAAACCACTTAAATATTTCACTTTATATAAATTGTTAACCCTTTGGATTTAATAAGTGAAATGCAGGTTATGGAAGCAATTGCTACTGCTTTTGGTTTCATAATTAAGCGTTGTTTGCTCGACAAATAGGTACATTCTCGAATTACGGTTTTATAGCGCCATTTTATATATTCTCCCGTATTGGGATATAATATTTTGGATACTATATATGATATTTTGTTATATTTGATATTACATTTTCTCCCGAGTCTCTCCGTACAAAGGAGACTCTGCCGAAATTTTCCGTAAAATTTTGGCTTAGAAAATATTTTGAAATGTTTTCCAAACTTTATTTATTTAAGTATAAAAAAGAGTTAATGATTATAAAATGGGTATACTTTATTTAAAGTAATAACTTTTGTAAATTATTGTTTATAAAGTTAATATTTTGAATAGGATGTATGGTTTATTTAATTCTTCTTTTCCCTTCTTTTTCTTTTCGGGGACGAAAAGTTTTGAGTGGGGGAGAGTGTAACGACCCGTAAATTTCGACCATTTAATTTGTTAATTTAAATTGATTTTTGTAATTTAATGTAGAAAGAAATGAAAATATTATAATTTATATTGGAGCGAATGTTAGGAATTAAAGGTTGCGTTGGTAAATAAAATAAATTCTTGACAATTGGAATGAAATCCAATTGAAGAAATAGTGGAAACCATTATAATTGGTTAATTAAACTTGATTGTGTAATTAATGCTGGAAGAAATAAATTGGAAATAGTATTAATGAAATAATAACTGAATTTAATTGCAACTATACAAATGGAAGTAAATTTGAGTAAGTGGATGTCAATATTGAATAAATTAATGGATATAAAATCTAAATGAATGTTTGGATAGAACATAAGTGAATGCATCGGTAGTATGGGAATAAATGTCAACATTTAATTGTAATGGCATATAAGGGATAAAGGAAAGGATTAAATTGATTTATGCAATAAAACATTGTAACGGTATTTGTTCGTAAATTTAGGTAATAAGGTAGTACGTTATTTGGAAATAAATTTAAGGGTAATAACAACTATTATAAATTACCTAATTAATTTGGTCAACGAATTTATTTGGAATTAAAGTTCATTTAAATGTTAAGTAATTATGATGTTATTGTTTATAATAAATGTTACTCTAATAATTAATAGTATAGTAACGGAAGTGGGAATGTAAATTTTTAGAAGCGTAAATTTACTTTAGGTAGTAATTGATAGATTGGGAAATAAGTTCAAATTAAGTTAATTGAGAAATTAACACGTAAAGTATGTAAAGTAATTAATTGAATGTAAATTTAATATTGTAAATTTTTTAGAACGTAAAGTATTTTAAAACCTTAATTAATGCATTTAATTGATAGAAGTACACTCAGGAATAAAATATTTATTCTAATTAATGTAAATAGGTGTAAATTAATGCAAGGAAATAAATTTAGCGTCATATATTGGATATGGTAGTTATTTCACAAAAATGGAAATAAAAGAGTTAATACGAATAAAGGTGAAATTGGAAGATTTATGTAACAAAACATAACCAAAGGTTAAATATGTTATAGGATAATAATTTTTTGAATAATAAGAATGGGAATTAAGATTTGTTTATTTAATTGAATTTAAATTAGGAAAATTTGGTCATTGAAATTTAATTGGAATTAAGTGTTAAATTTTACGTTAATAGAGATTTAAACTGAAATTCAAGAATATTAAAATAATAGTTTTGAACCCAACATTGAATCCATCTACTTAAAATTTTTATAGATGGAATAATCATTGATATTTAATTTAATAGAAATTTTGGGAACTTAATTTATAATTTTGAATATAATGAAATAGAAGATTTGACACTACAATTTATAGATTTATCAACTCTAAAATGGACATAAAGATTTGTTTAAATCATTGTAAATAATTGAGAAATATAAGGTGATAAAATTTGTGAGTTTAAAATTTAAAATTTGGAAGTTGATTTAATAATAAATTTTAATTTATTTAATTAATATAAAAATAGCAATTTTGGCCATTGACTCGGATTTCGACGAAACCAGTTTCATCGGATCCGTAACGGTGAATTATAATAATGTTTCAAGTTTCGTAGCAATCAGACTTGTCGTTTGATCGTACGGACTCGAAACGCCTTGAAATTTATGCAATTGAAATCAATTTGAAAATATTGATTTTTGCATAACTTCTTCATACGACACAATTTGAACCTGAAACCTTTTCCATTGCGTTTAAAATATTTTAAAACATCTATTTTGATATATGGGTTGATCCAATTTCGTTCCGGAGTCGAAACGGGCTTTTGGGCCATTCATCGTTCAGCGCGTTTATAGATCGGGTCCATCTATCCTATTTCGACTTTGCCTTTATATATCCCCGCTAAACCCTAGCCTCCGCCTATTCTCATTTGTCTGCGCATAAAATTTCATCAGCTCCTTCTCCTCCTCAATGGCAGACAAAAATTTCAGATCCAGATCCATTTCAAAATCAAAGTCAAAAATTCAAAGTCCTCAAAAAAATCTCAAATTAATATATGTTGAAGCTCTCGACGAGCGTAATTCATTGGTGTAATTCGTTTTTCAATTCGATGTATCGTTTGACTAGAAATCGCGGTCAAAATTGAATTGGGCGTTTTTGACTGGTGCGTCTGATCGGAAAATCCTTTTTGGGTTTTGTAGAGGGGCTAGCGTGTTGTTCATTGGCGAAGTTTGGAGGCGAATTGACGGTCGGATTGGCGGCAAATCGCGAATTTGGGTTCGAATTAGTGGAGGCGGTCCGCGTGCGTGACATGCTCGGTTGGCTACTGTGTGCGCATTCATTTTGGAAGAAAATGAGTGATGACGTGGCAGTGGTATGAATGTGTCCTCCTTTTGTTGTTTTTAATTTTGAAATTCAATCACAATTTTCGCAATATCTTGTGCATACGAACTCCGTTTCACGCGCGGTTTTTTTTGTTAGGATCGTATTGAAATTCCGGACCTGATGACGCTGGTTTGGACAAATTCTGAGACGGTCAAAATTTTGGGTTTAAATTGAATTTAAATTCAATTTAAATTCAAAAGGTGAGTGTTTTAACCCACTCACAACTTCTAAGATTTCCTATGTTTGTTAAATTCATGTATGATGTGTTTAGAAATTTATTTATAGTTGTTTGGCATATATTTCATCATTATCTCAGTTAATTGCATTCATCGTAATTAAGTGTTAATTTATTTATTCATTGCATTTAAAACTGCCAATTAATTGTTAATTAATTTATTCGTTGCATATAAACTGCCAGTTGAAAGTTATTAATTTTTATTGAATATAAACTATTTGTTGATGCCTGTTATATTTTATATGCTTTATATTGATGTTTTGTTTAAATTGGATGATGATTGTAATAAATGGTTGTTCATTGATATTTGGATGAATGGATGCTATATTTGATATAAACTGCAAGTTATTATGCATTTTTCATTCCATTCGGGATTGCGGTTTGATATGATATATAACCGTAGACCTTTATTTTTAAAATTACGGATTGAAATGATAAATATCTGTATCACTTGACCATAGGATAGAAAATTATATACAGGCACCGTGGTCTATATATAAAATATTTTAAAGTGATTTTCTATGGGTTTTGGAAAATAAGGGTTTATATATATACTAATTTTGATATTATATAAATATTATTTTATATATGGTTAAATTTTAAAATTTTAAGCTATGTATAACTTGATGATGTTTTAAGTTTGATTTACAAATATTTCAAGTTTGAGCTTTATTTAAGTGATATTGAATTTATTAAATAAATATTTCTAAACTAAATAATAGTAAATTGAATTAAGGTATATATAAGATTATCAGATTTGGTTGGGAATTTTGGAAATATTTAAAGTCTTGAAATATATCAAATTGAAATGCTTTATTGAAATTAAGGTATTATTGTTTTCAAAGTATTGGTTTTCGAAATTGTTATAACTTTGAAAGTAATATGGTTTGAAAAATGAATTTATTTGAAATAGAACTTATTTAAGAATTATCTGTGAATATATGGATTTGAAACCTATTGAAATTGAAAATTTAGGAATACAACTTCAAAATGTGGTTTGGGTTTAAGATGATTTAAAAGAATATTTCAAGTTATCTAAATTTAAGAAAGATTAGTGATTGGAAATTTGGTTTTATTTAAATAAGATATTATTGAATTGTTTTGGAAATGGAAATGATATATTATTGAATTGGGTTTTGAAATGAAAATAATACATTGATAATTTGGGTTTGAAATAGTAAAAATATTTTGGTTTTAAAATATATACTATTTTGAAATAAAGAATATGTTTTGAAAGGGCAATGATTGTGTTTTAAAAGTATATATATTTGTAAATGACCACGGTGTTATAATAACGATTGGTTGTTAAAGAGACCGGGATCGGATATGGACATACTCTCTGTCGATACCGAAAACCACTTTGACAACTGTGTACGCGGTGGAGTTTCCAGAATGAAGTAGGATGGTGGCGACGATCCTAAGGTATATACGTGGACCCAACTCCCGTGAGTTGGCATAAGGTGGCTAAAACAGGAGCGATCTCGGACCAGTGAGGTAGCACCTCTTCTCGGACACATTTCTTCGATATTATACTCTTACTTGTGATTTGACTAGATGGCCATCCTCCGATTTGGGAATGTTGTTCGAGGTGGAACGGTAGTGGCTGCTATGCGTATCCATCAGTCCGTGTGCGTAATTGGTATATCTACCCTGGCATTGCCTAGTTGTGCCGTGTCACCTACCATATCGAGCTTTACTACGATTATGATTTTAAGATCCGACCGCGTTAAGGTTCTCCATCCCCTTAACGCTATTTTCTATATGATTATACTTTACTGATTAGACACTACTATATATAGCGAATATTACTACATAGTAGATAGTTTAACGGATCCTTAAGAGATGTGAATCCCGAACATTTCTTAAGTTACTGCACTCACGTTAGACAACCCCGTAAACATCTCTGACGCCGTTTACACTCATATTTATTTCATTGATTTAACTTACATAAGATCTTTTAGTTCTGACTCGAGTGTTTTGTCTTTTCAATTCGCTCGGGTCAGCCTGAGCATTTCAGGATTTGAAGGCCCTATTTCTGAAGGACGAAGACGAAGATTTTATTATTACTATTTGTTATATATTCCACTACACCATTGTATTCCGCTGCATAATTATCATTCTCTGGTATGTGTAACTCTGATATGTATTGTATAAGTATAATCAAATGTTTTGTAAAACAGCTTCATGAACTGTTATTTGATTATTATATTTTATCGTTCCGCTGCAAGATTCTATTTTGTTTCTTTTATTTCTCCACTTTTTCTTATTTACCCCATAACAATCCACCCTTCTGTATGGTTTAAGTTGGCACGTTTGTCTGCTTAAGCATACAAAAAGGTGGGATGTTACACAAATTCTTTTCAAAACATTTCCAAATACTTCTCTGGAATTCCGTTTTAAATTACAAATCACTTTTATAATTCACATTCTCAAATTTCATTTGTATATGAATTTATTTCTTAACTTTGGAGTTACGATTTCAATTTCTTATTCAATTTCAATGATAATAATTTACTATTATTACTTCCTAACATCCATGCAACCATATACTATAGTAATTTATAGAAAAACATTTATTTCCTTTCTATACAAAAATAGTTTTGGGCAAAATTATCTCATTTACCCTATTTAAAACAATACTGTGCCGAATTGTTCTATATAAGTGTTTAGAGATCCCTATCGATAGAGTTGTACGGACAATACCGACCAGAATCCATATACCACTCAACAAACCAATCATCACAATATAAAACAAATTTTATATTCAATAACAAATACGCGCTCATATCTATTATTACACTCAACTCATCCTAGAGTACTACTGACTCTACCTCTAATGAGTAACACCCAACAGAGCAGGGTTGTCGCTTAACCATATGCTCTGATACCACTTGTAACATCCCGAAATTTTCGACTTTCGAAAATTCGACATCGATACTCACTTTATCGACTGCCGAGCCATCGAATGCCGAAAACCCGAAAGGTTATGGTTTTAAAAAGAAGAAAAAGGTAGAAGAAGAAGAAAAGAACAGAAGAAAAAGAGAAGAAAGAAGAAGAAAATAGAGAAGAACAACAGAACAACATCAGAAGCAGAAACAATATCAGAATCTTACACATCGCAGCGGAACAATATACAATAGATAATTACTAGTCTTTTAAAACAAAGAACTATATCAGTTTATGCATACATCAATCAGAGTTAATATACAACAATGAACAGTTATATAACTTGTCCTCATACAGAATATACAGCGGAATAAATAATATCAGATACAAATACTACGTCTCGTCATCCAGCTTATCTCCAAAGCTCCAGAATATCCTGAATAACAAAACTCTAGGCTGCCCGTGTGGAAATATGTGGGCACCCAGAGTTTAGAAGGGAAACAATAAACTCCGAGTCAGTCATGGTGACTGGTGTGAGATCGTAAAACAGTTATTTTTCACAAAGAAAATAAAATAAATTCGCAATGCTTTTGGAAAATGAAACTACCATAAGACCTCCCGCCACACACACAATGCAAACACAGACTTGGAGGAGATTTCTTCTTATGATAGTCAAAGATGCTTACTACGCAAAAATCAAATTCTTTTTGATATTATTATTAGTGCATAGTGTAGAAAACATTTCGAAAGTAGAATATAAATCTTAGCCAGCATAGGTACCATTATAGTATGCTTGCTATAGCTACCATATTAAATGGCAGGTTCTACAACTAAAACCGTACAAGGCTCGTATTGTTTCTTTGGATTTCCAACAAATGGTCAGGCTAAGGAACTTCCTTTTCCACGATGGGTACGTCCCTGGAATAGACGACCCGAGAACCTAACGTTACGGTTAGATCTCTGCCAACACAAGGCCGGGTTACCTCTGCAAAATAGGTAACTACTGACACGCGTATGTCATCCCCCGATCGTCACCGATCTTCCCGAGGATCCCCGATTCGCAACAACCACAAAGTAATAAATTTGCAGCAACCACAGAGGTTAAGTATCTGGGCTCCATACCATGATACCACCTTTATCCAGAAGGAATGACATACACTAAGGGGCGCTACTCCCTAGAACCTTGCTGCATCCTTCCTGTTTCGACCATTTCCGGGGTGTGAGGCTCGACGAAGTCTCGTCCACAAAGCTACGCTTTCTACAAAGCCATGCTTCGGGTCAAACAAATGATCAACCTATGATCACAAAGATATAAGATCAAACAAATGATCATATCGCAAATGATCAAACACTGATCATTTCACAGCAACACTCAGTATGCCACGTTACCAAATTGGGAGTATATCGCTGATAAATTTCAACTACATAACCTCTGAGCTCGTACGTCTCAGAGAAGGGTGTTAAGCTAAGAGAATAAATTCTCCGCCACCAACAGAAATGTATTTGAAAGAAATCAGCTTTATATCTCAAATTGTAACGTCAGACACACAATCCATACAAGTCTGTTCCGGGATCGAACAGAACCGAAGGCACTTCTCACGAAGCCCTTGCACATCCGGATAATTTTCTAATCACGTCCGGACTTCCCGTCACTAAGGATGATAAAACCTCTAAACCGGAGATCAGCCGATGTAGAGTAACTCAACGGTAATCCTTCCGTTTTCAAAAATATCCGGTCTTCAACACCGGTCTTCAAATGCGATTCATAACGACGTATCACATATTCGGAATGGGTTATACGACCCCATGGTCCTTTCCCGGCTAACCCGAATAGTGAGCGATTATTCAAAAATAAGTGTCATTCAAATTCATACAATCACAACAAATACCTATCTAAAGGTAATTATTGATAGTCGGTTATTTAACTATCAATAAAGATGCGCGACATCATCAGATTCCAAATAATTTTCCAAATTATTTCATCTTCAAAATATCTTTACTAGATAAAAAAATTCCCACACTTTAAAAATAAATCAACGTTTATTTTTTTTTAAAACGAATTTCCATTTCTTTTTATAAATTCCATAGTGAATTTATATTTTCAAAATATCCCCTGATATACGATTTTCAAATCGATGTCAATATTCACTTTCGATTTATCTTTACAAAGATAAATCTCAAAATGTTCATTTCATATTGGAAAAGTAATTCCATACTTATTTAAAAATAAGTGATTCACAAATCTATTCATTTTCAACATTTGAAAATATTCGATATACTTAAAATCAAAATTAAGTATAATTTCATTCTTTAAGGAAATCATTTACTATAACAACATCTATTTGAGTCAAAACGAATGTTACGTAAAACATCGTTACGACGATTCAAAATCACTAGTATAGGGATTCGGATTTTAAGATAGATATATATAAATCCCAATACTACATAAAACATTTTCTTTCGAAAATCATTTACTATAACAACAGTGTTATAGTCCATCATTTCCTTATTTCTCGAAAACGTCTATTTCAACAATGAACGTTGAAATCTATGCTTTCAACTCACAATACATTTTAAAACATCTTTAAGATGTTTAACTTCATTTTTTTATATCACTTCTTCAAAAATAAAATCCATTTTTACTAAACAATATATTCACTGTCCAAAATCGTGAATATAATTCACTTAACCCAATTTCAATCATTTCTACACATTTTAATTTCAATAGAGATTCGCTATCCAAAATCGCGAATATATCCACTTTAAAAATCTTCTATATTTAATTTATCCAATTCAATTGATCTCGAATTTATAAAACAACGTTTATAAATTCTATTTCTATTTTACTAACAACTTCGATTTATAAACCTCCTTTTATTTACTTCTAAAATTTCACTTATCAAAATAAGTGATTTCGGATTTATAAACAACGTTTATAAATCACATTTATACTTCATAACAATTTCAACTTATAAAATCATTTTATTAGCAAATTCTGTTCAAATCTCATCTAAGTGCAAAGATCTAATTTATAAGCAAATTCCTTATAAATCTTCTATCCTACAACTTCTATACAATTTATACTCCACAATTTATAAATCTATAAGTCTCGTTCACATATGATTTTTAGTATCACTTCATTTTTAACACTTATAAAAACTCGTTTTATAATTCCAATATCTTAATTTATAAAATGTCAACTTTATAAACCTTTTAAGTAAACCGTTTATAATATTTTAAAAATCTCAATTTAAACCATTTTATAAATAAATCAACTATTTAATCCAAAAATCACTTTTTGATTATATTTCACAAAGATCTTAACTTTTATAACTTTAAGATTTGAACGTTTATTTATTTAAAATAAATCACTTCAAAATTTTAATAAAACGTATAATTTCAAAGATCACTTTAAAAATCCTTTTAAAGTAAAAATCGTTTATTTTTAAACTTTAAAATTGAACCCGATGATGCAACGCACCAATTAGTCCATCACAACATTCAATATCATATATCAATATGATAACAACATATACAACAAATATCTGCAAATAATACTATTGGTGAGGAATCCAGTTGGATCCCTCCAACCTGTTTCCCTGCATCCACAGACGTTAGCACAATACCAATTCCGCTCCAGTACGGAATTATCGTGGTATATGGGTTTTATAAAAATAATCCGCTTACTAACGGCGCAATAGGGTCTCATCCGCTATACGGGGCAGGAATCAATCAATCCAATATATACATATGCCAATATGTATATATTGCTATATATAGATATATATCCTACTATATCTAATATCAACAATCAAAACAGACAATCAAGCAATAACTGAAAATTCCACTTTTCAATTTTGAGTGAGAAAATCTCACCGTGATTTTTTTTCCGATAGAAATTTGTAGCGTTTATTTCGAATGAAATTAAACGGACGTTTAATTGCACTCAAAATTTTCACTGACCCCGATCGTTTCCAATCCAGTTCCATCGTGAAGTGCTCGTCCATATGATTCCAACGCAACTGATTTCGTCAATTTCTGATATCGTATGACAAAGTTAGGGTATTTCAAACTTTATACAATTTTAAATATAATCAACATTTACAATTTCTTTTTCTTTTTTATTTATTTACCCTCAAACAAAATCTGGCCGTGAATTTCAAGACACCAGATCCTGGCCACACGATTTGTTTCTTCCCTCCCATTCACTCTCGTTCGCTCCAGATAAACGCACGCACTCGAGATACCCATCACTGCCGTGCTATCCAAGAACACGCGCCCCTCCCCGGTCGATTTCAAGTTGATCGAAGACCACCATTCCACTCCCCTACGCAAGCTCCACCTTCGACTACCATAACTCCCAGCTCGGTTGGCCCAGGCACGAGCAAAACGTGCTCGAACGTTCGCTGTTCGAACGAGAATTGCCACCAATCCACCAACTCGATTCCAATCACCACCATTGAGAACGTTGCTCTCGACGAGCTCTCGATCTTTGCAGTTGAAAGTTTCATCCAATTTCGCATGGATTGGGAGGAAATTGAAGGGAAGGCTCGTGAATTCCTGGCCTTCGAATTTGAAGATGGCGGCTCCTGAATAAAACCCTAGCTAGGTTTTAATTTTGTGAGAAGTGAATGTATTATGGTCCTTTTATATAAAATTCTCGAAACACTATTCATCTCTAAATTTCCAAACTCCAAATCTCGCACGGTGACCGGCATTTCTAGGGTTTAACCCGCGTTTAGGACACAATGGAACAGGTTTCGAAAGCTAATTCGATCGTATGTGTGAGATATGGCAATAAACGATAAATTTAAATTAAACCGATTTAAATTGATTTCGAGGCGTTTTGGCTTGCCCCGGACAAATGATAAATCCAAAAATTACAAAATTTGAAATCTTACAATAATATCATATTACGGATCCAATGAAACTAGTTTCGTTCAATTCTGAGACTGTTCGAAAATTGGCTATTTTTTAGTCGATAATTAAATATTAAAATATTCAATTTTCATAGATTAACTCCAAATTCAATTTTAAAAGTTCTATAACCTTTCTATAACTCCAGTATGATTAAATAAAATTTTACAAATCATTTTCAATCATTTTAAACTCGTTTTTCAATTATCTCTGGAATTTCACTATTTAATTTATCGATAAAATTATCAAATTAAATCCAATATTCGAAAAATAAATCATTCGACTTCCAAATTCCATTTATTAATATTTAAAATTAATTAAATATTCAAATTTTAATTATCAAAAATTCTGGGTCGTTACACAGACGGTTGAGAAAGATCGCCAATTTCTGGCCAAACCGTGATTCGATTGCAAAAACTAATTTTAGGTGTAGATTACGCTCATCGAGAGCTTTCCAACGATATATAATTTTCTATGGTTTGAGGAGTTTGAATTTTGAAGATTGGTTTGAAAATGAAACTAGAGTTTTGGAAAGACAGCCATTGAGAAGGATTACAAACAGGTAGATTGAAGTTTGTATGTAGATAAATCAGAAATAAATGTTGCTAGGGTTAGAGGAAAAATCTATTTATATAGATAGGAATGGATATGAACAAATGGACAGATCGAATTCGGTCAAAACGATAACAACGACCTGAAATGCATGTTTCATCCCCGAAACAAAAATAGGTCATCCCATATATCTAAATATAGGTTTTCGATATTTTTAAACTTAATGGAACTAGTTTCAAACCTTAATTCCATTATATGAAGAAGTTAGCTTTTAAAATTAAGTTATATTCATATAAATTCTTTTAATTGATTTCTACGCGTTTCGAGCCCGCACGATCAAACGATAAATCTGATCACTATGAAACTTGAAATCCTACAATAATTCACTGTTATGGATCCGATAAAACTGGTTTCGTCGAAATCCAAGATAGTGGCCAAAATGGCTAATTTTCATGTTCATTAAATAAATTATTATTAAATTGATTTAATCACCATTAAATTCAAATTTAATAGTTAACCATTTTCATCATTCTTGATTAAACAGGAATTGGTAATCTTTTACAATACAGTTTTCCATGTTAAATCCAATATTTAAATATTACATTATTTTCAGCGTTCAATTACAACTGTAATATAATCCCAGTTAATTATATTTTAATTTCAATCAAATTCTTTTATTTCGATTTACATTCTTATTATTGAATCAACCATTACCTTATGAATATAATTAATATTAGTTTATATTTTATTACATTCATATTCTATCGTTATCTTCGTAACTCACATTAACTACAATATTTAATTATATTAAATTCGTATTGATTTCCAAATTATTCAAATGGATTAATTAATGAGATGATAATTAAACAATTATTACTTTTAAGTAATTTAATCACATTTATAAATTGCTTGTTTAAAAACAAAGGTTATAACTACTTACCACATCACTGATTTCATATTCTATATTAACCAATTTCAATTAATTAATACAATCTCACCATTAAATACAACATTTAATTTGTTTCCTTATTTATAATTATAACAAAATTAACTTTACAATTATTTCACTTGATTGAGGTTACATGAAAATAGTTATCAATTACATTAAATCAACATTATTAAATTACATTCTAATAATCTTTTCCATTTATAAATCATAAATTTTAATTTCTCCCAATATTAAATTCTAAAATCTTATTAAATTTAATAGTTTTTAATTATCAAAAATAACCAGTCGTTACAGAGAATCATAGTGAACCCTTTGGATGACTATTGTGGGGAAGGAGAAGAGTGAAGATGGCTTTCTGCAGCGTTTCAACAACCAGTCTAGAAGATCCTCTTTATGTTGCAGATTGAAGAGTATTTATAGAGGTATGAGAGCAATTGGGTAAAGCCCGTTCGTCCAGTGCTTGTACATGGTCACGGGAAGGTTCAGTGGAGGAAACATTGCGACCCGAGCCAATTCAGTGGATCGCTAGTGATCCATAGCTTATGGATCATGGGTGATCCATAAATACCCTAGAAAGCAAGCCAACCCTTAGCATCCTTCTCCCATCATGTTCCATGTAGGTCGCTACAAATCAATGATATGGTATGGATCACTAGCGATCCATAGCATATGTGTCGCTGGCGATCCATATACTTAGAATATTATTGTACTTTGCTTTCTGGATTGTCTTTGTTGTCTTGTACCGACGTTATACTTAGAATAGCATAGTCATGTAGTCTCGTAGCATGTTGCCTTGTCTTGATGATGGTTTGCTTACTAGTCGTGCTCATCTGTGGATTGGACCATACGAATTCTTATCTCTTGATTTGGCTATCTCAAAATCTCCTCAAACTTAGCCATTGTTTCTAGAGTATGTGTTAGAACATGATGCAAGAGAATCAGTGGACCCCTGAGCTAATCCAATGGATCGCTAGCGATCCATAGGCCATGGATCGGTAGCGATATATGTCCTTAGTGCATTTTCCATTCTTTTTTGCTTGACTCCCTTTGGCTTATTATTCTAGTCTTTTGGTTGACTTATGAGTTATTCTTCCTTGACCAAGTTGTTCCGACTTCTTTTGGATTCTGCTGGGTTAAAAACCCCGATAACCTTTGCCCTCTAGAGTACGTCTTTGTTGAAAACAAGGCGTGCTCTGGAAGTAATCGCTTTTCAATTCCTGTTTGTCGAGTTTTGGATATTCGAGTTTGGGCTACACGAATTCGAGCTAGGTTATACTGCCGCTTGCTAAGTTTTAACCTGGACTGCAATCGTTTGTCATAACGGACCAAATTTTTCTCTATAGCTTCTCATCATGACTTGAAGTAGTAGGTAGATGTCGCTAGGCAAATTTGAGGTTAGTGGCATGCAACACTATGGATCGTTAGCGATCCATTAACGATCCGATTACTTAGAGTTTTTTAGGTATCCTTTTCTATTCCTATTTATGCTCCTCGGGCCGACTTCATTCCTTACGACCCGATCCTCCGAACTACCTTTACGATCTGAGCAACCCTTAGCGATCTGATCCATCATCCCCAGTGATTTGATCCATCGTCTCCAGTGATTCGACCCACATTTCCACCGAGATTCCATCGTGATTCCCTCGACGCAACCTACCTTGCTTTACCGCCGACTCCAGAGCTTTTCTGCGGCTTTTCCAAGTCGCCTTTGACCGAACCCTAGTTTGCTTACTGCCTTAGATTGTCGCCGACCCATTATCAGCTCGATGCTTCTAAAGCTTTGACTAACATTGTGTTTAGATCGTTAATCTAAGGTGGGTTTACTGATTACGACGTCGATTTATCGATTTGGCGACGGAGTTGTATTCGTGGTATTAGTCATGAAGAGTCCGAGTCAATTGCGGCTTAATGGAGGAAGATAGTAAATCGAGTCTTGAGTTCTTCATGGAATGACATTCGGGCCTTGCCTCGGTGTTTGACATGTTTTTCTATCTTCATCCATTGAGCCATAATTGATTGTGCTAGGTCCCATTGCCGATACTGCATGACATATCATGAATTGGTTTTGTCCCTCCGGAGGATTCATATTGATTTTGCTTTCTTTTGCATGCACGGTGTACTCGTACTGGAAGGGACTTTCCATGTTGTTTCGGACAATGGATCCGTTATCATCATTTATCGATAATGGGTAAGTGTAGGGGAAGTAATTTCAAAAGGAAAGTGATACAGGAAGTCCTTTGACCTCTTAGTTGTGAGCGTACTATCTGCACGGGATAGAACGTTTGTAGTGTTTTGGACACCGAGCCCACCATCGATAAATAACACACCGCACTTGCCCAGGCACATACTTGAAGTCTGACACATCAATATGAATCGATATTTCTTCGGAATTCAAGTGTAGTACGGGGAATTCTTATTTTGGAGTAGAATTACCCGACCATCTCAGACATAAGTTCTGCTATTTAGACTGAAGTACCCATCTTCTTGCCGCAAGTCTAGCGGAGGAAGTCCTGTGCTTTTGGAGGCCAAGTCATCATTTGTTGCCCCGATTCTTCTACTTTACAGGCTAAATTTGGCCAGCTAGTTCCAGTCAGTCCAGTCTTGGCTCAGACTCCTCCTAATTCCAGAGTTCTTCTAAATCCATCGGAGAGAGCTTCCTCCGTGATTTCTGCTAAAGTCTTGCACAACATCTGCCTGCAGCATGGCATTCAGGAGGAATATGTGCGCTTCCCAGAGAAAGATGAATTTGCTCATATGCCTCCTTCGGGATATACTGCTTGTCATCTGTATATGTGCCTGAACGTAGCAGTGTCCCCCTTCAACAATTTTTGAGAGAAACCCTCTCGAACTTGGGAATCGCTGCATTTTAGATTCATCCTAACGAATATGCTATTCTAACCCACCTACATGTTCTTTTAATGTGGACTGTCAATCATTCACCAAGCTTTGACGAGTTAAGATATTTTCTCTCGTTTAAAAGAGGAGACGAGTGTCCATCCTTAGTTGTGATTGAGGCCTAGAGGAACCGTAAAATTGTGTTGCGACTGCAGAGCAACTTATCTCAATTAAAACCCAATACTTCTTTGTTAGGTGTCCTGAGGGATTCAATCATCTCTGGACAACGGGGGGTAAGTTCTTTTTCCCACTTATAGAGCTCTGATATGTTGCTACGGAATTTCTAACGAGTCAAATAATTTTTACAGTTATTTCGATGTCGAAACAGGACTTATCTCTCGACGAAACTTTTCAAACCCTGGAGGCTATCGATGCTGAGGAGAGATCAGTTAAATTCTTGTTGATGGACGAAAACCTGCTTTGGTACAGGCTATTGCACATAGGAAGTTCTACAGTCCTAGTTGAATTCCTATCCCCTTCTCAATCTAGGATACATACGCGATCCACTTCTTCGTCTCATGGTTCCGAAGAGGATGTTTTTCTAGAGAGGGAAGGCTTGTCCGACGAGTCGGCTATAGAGACTCACGGAAGAAAAGACGCCGCGACCAAAGCCAATTGCCCAGCTAGAATGCCTCCAATTCTGGAAGAAGTGGAAAAGGATTTTAATCAAATAGTAGGCAAAGTCGCGATAGATATAGAAAAGGAGGAGGGTGAGATTGAGAGCGGTAGCGATGAGTCCTCCTCCAGTGACTATGATGATTTCTATGCAGAATCCGATGATGGAGATTCTAACTCATGTGACAAGAATTTGGGGCCGTTGTTTTGAGCTAGCCTCCCTCAAACATGAGTGATAAAGATGATGCTCCAGAAGTCTGATGATGTCAGGATTCTCCGACTAAAGATGGTGACGTAGACTTTGGAGATTTGAGCAATGTTTACATTGATTTTGACACGCTCATGGGGGAAGACTTTAAGTTTGAGGAGGTGTCTCCCCATCTGGGCCATGTTGCACCCAAAGTTAGTCTGGTTCCTTCCGTGATGCCTGCCCAGTCCGGTTTGTGACGTCGTTTTAGGCTCTCCTCCCAAACACATTACATGTTTCACTAGGGTTATACTCACTTATATAGATATTTTTCATGTTTATCTTCCGTTTTAAGGCTCTTTATTTATTCTTCATGTCAGGTACCATGAGAGGATGTGGCCTTTACGATGACCTTGAGGAATTCACCGACTCTCAACACTGGTCGAAACAGTCTTCCAGCCGTCGTCAGCCTTGTGAGATCGGAGGAATATCGAAGAAGAAAATATTTAGAGGCTATAACTCATCGCCGAGATGAGAGGGAACGGGGCCGTGTATACAAAGGCGGGTATGAGAAAAGAAAGACTTTCGATGAGCGAGAGGAGCTGCCTAAAAGTCCAAATTTGATCGCGGTTCTCATTCTACAAAACAACAGGCCTACGCTCCGGCCCCTGCCTCAGTCGATCCTAAAATCACGGTTTCTTATGTCCACATTCCATCTTCAACTCAAGTTATGTCATCTCACGTGGCTCTTGCCCCCCGATTCTTCATGTCCCCACCGGAGATCGGCTATGTTCTTTCATCCGATCCCCCTAGGTTTGAGGCAGCGCTCCTCGGGTGGTTTTTAAGGAGGGGGGAGGGAAATTTAATCATGATCTTCATTCGGTTCGTAGAGATACATACATGCTCCAGTTTAAAGAATCCAGAATGATTTAGAATAAGCCAAAAGGTGGAAAAAATTATGCAAACAGCTGGCAGACACGAACCGCAACAACTATCAAGAAATCCTCTCATTTGAATCGAAGAAGGGTGATTTCAAAAGAGCATTGGTGGAACGCGATGCTAGAATCAAATAGCTGGAAGAAGAAATGGATGCGACACTTCGAGAAAGCAAGAACAACGTCGGCCTGCTGAAAGATCTAAAAGAGGCTCACGAGAGAGTAGAGATCGTCTACAGGGACGAAATTAAGAAGGCTCATGCAGAAGAAGCCAAGTTAAAAGAGGAGGTGGCAGCTTGCAGCGTGATAATTGAGGCCCAAAAGAAGACCATTTGCGACCACGACCTTATTGTGGAGGGGCATAATAAAACGATTGTAGAATATGGAGAAGTCATGAAGTCGGGCGATAAGACCATCTCCGACCAGACTGAGACGATCGCTAGGCTCCAGGATCAAGTTGTGCAGCTTAGCATTGATAAAGCTCGTGTGGTGGATTATTTGGAGCTTCAAAACGCTTTTGAGAGAAAGATATAGAAGATGGATGGGACCATCTTGAACTTTTATGTCGACTCCCCGCTGCAATAGGGGAGTCTCAATTACTTAGGCCTAAATTCCTGCACACTCTCGCTATGGTTTGGGAGGAAATGTTGACCAATTTTCATGATACCAAGGATGTTTATACTGAGCGAGAGCTAGAGAACGCCTATCTCAACGAAGAATCAAAGAAGGCATTACTAGAAGGCCCGGGGATTTTGCAGATTGAAAGAGAGTAGGTGCCGATGCTGCCATGACGGCAATCGCCGAAGCGTTAGCGGAGCCTTTTATTTTCGGTCTCGTCGAATCATCGAGGCAACCTTGCGATCTGTTAACAAGTTCTGGGCTTGTAGCTTTCTATCAGATTGTGGAACCGTGGAAGGAGGGTGAAGGTAGTGAATACGATGACATTCTCGGTCAGTCTTCTGGTTCAGGTAATCAACTTGTTTCTCCCGAGTTTGAGAACTTTCAACTCACGCCGCAAGAGCGGGACGAATTTAATGCTTTCATTTTTGGTCTTATAGATCCGTCTTCCTTTTCTACCGATCTGCCGATTTTCTTAGCGCTTAGGCATGTTGCTATCTCTACCACTTCCATTCTTGTTTCTATATCTGCTCCGGTCACTGTTCCGTATCTTCCTCGCAGTTAGGACCAGAATCTGAGAAGATCGCCGTATTGCACGGTTTGGATGACCCTTCCGTATCTTTGGAGGATGACTTCATTGAGATCGAAGTTCGGGAGCAAAAAATTCAGATTGAACAACCACGTAGATCTTAAGAACAACGGTTTCCATTAAAAAGAGAAGGTTGAAGCGATAAAGACTTCTATGAGCTCTCGCAGATCTTGGAAGCTCAAAACGAAAGGCGAGTTTTCTGAAAAGTTATAGAGTAGGAAGAGGACATCAGCACTGAGGAGATCATTGATGTGCACATAAAAGTGTATATTTTTTTCCATATTTAATCTAATTTAATTAAATAAATGAGCATATAGGGTACTTTAACATGTTTAAAGCATAATTTCCATTGTCATCAAATCACCATTTATCCATCTTCATTTAAGGGCAAAATGGACATTTTTATCTGTGAATTAATTTGTGAATATTTATTTGCATATTTTATTTTTATTTGTAGGAAATTTGGATGGAAAATAGAAGAAGTCTTCATGTATTCATGCATGCACAAGTGAAGGAAGACAAATGGAGATGAAAATAAATCAATTCATGCAACATGGATGACCCCACCTACCCACTTACCACAATCTTCAATTAGAAGTTAATGCACATGTTAGTGGAGATTAAAAGCACATGCACATTTAATGGAAGATTAATTATAAGCTAATGATAACTTGGTGACTACACTTTGTCAAGGGCAATTTAGGTAGTCCCCTAAAATATGATTATAAGTACCCCTTATGTTTCATGTAATGAAGTTCTTATCACCACCTTGTAGTTAGTTTAGTTGTAGCTACAAATTAAATAAGAAATATAATGGCTTCCTAAGCATCTTCTTCTTTTTATAATTTCATTCATTTCATGCTTAATTTTTATTTACATGCTCTCTTTTCTCTTATGTTAGTAGCTTAGATTTAATTTATGCAAGTAGTTTAATTCTCTTTTTAGTTTAATTAGCTTGCACTTTCTTTTGTTTTCCTTCAATGTTGCAATCTACATTTGTTGAAATGATAAAAAATATGAGAAGCTAAATCCTTTCAATTTAGGAGTAATGAAGCTCTCTTAATCATGTAGATTCAACTTAGTGATTTCATTTGATCTCTTTTTGTGCTTAATGGAAATAGTTGATGTGGTTAAATTTTGTTGTTTAACTTTTAATTTGATAGTCTATGTTGTTAACACCTAACAGGCTATGCTTAAACAAATATAAACACAAATTAACTCTTCATCTACATATGATTTTGGTAATGAAGTGGATTTTAGAATCAAAATTTGATGGTATATATTACTAACCAATAGTAAATAGATCATGCTTAGAATAGATTTTATTTTTGATTTTATTATCATTTTCATGAGAATTAACAAGTGGTTTTGGTGGGTGTGTTAAAGTTTGATGGTTTATGTTGGGCTATTAATAGCACAAATAGACCATACTTATGACAAACACATCAACTAAATTCACTAATGACCAAAAAAGAAAGATCATAATTTCGTTATGTCCATTTATGTAATCATGAGAAGGGAATTGCCTCTAAATTGCCTTCTACTCTAATATTTTATTTACTTTCTTTTGATAGTTTTTTTTTACATTTTTTAGTTTAAACAACTTCAAAGTCTTGGTTAATTTGATCGAGTAGAATTTTAAATCACTTCAATTCCCTACGGATCGACCTGTACTCACCACGTACTAAAATTGTACGCCGTGCGTTTGCGGTTATTTTTATTACAATTTTTCGATGATTTTCTAATCTGATAGAAAATTAGTCGATTCAAGAAGTTTTGGCGCCGTTGCTGAGGAATTAATTTGATTTTATTTCTATTATTCGAATTATTTTTTATTTTATTTTATTGTGTGTTCATTTTGTGTGTTAATTTGCATTTAAAAAAAGATATTTTGTGTTGCGTGTTTGTGTGTGATTTTTGTGTTCATTGTGTTTGTTTTCTTATTTTCTAGTTCTATTTGCATTTGCATTTCTATTTAAAAAAACATACACAATTACAAAGAATAAAAATATTTTATTTCATTTTTATTTACAATTCCTGTTTTGATTTTACAATTGCTGTTCATTTTTAGAAGAAACATTCCATTTTATTGTTACATGCTCACTGCACACTGCGCAATACTCCTCTTGACTGTTCCAACAAGACTTATAACACTTTCACACTCATTTACACTATAAAAACTTATTGATAATCCTTCTCTGCTATTCTCCCTATTGTCACTACACTTACCATTCACCCTATCCTATCATACCGAGCAAACTGCTGCATATCACACAGAATCTCACTTTCGTCAACTTCATTGCTTTTGTTCTTTCAACACATATGAACTGCTTCTTCCTTTTATATTCTTCCACCATCATCAATATGGATCATCTCATTTCCAAAAATACGGCCATACCAGTCATCCATCCTCCCTTTCCCCTCTACCATACAAATTCAACAAAACCACCGATCAACATTAAAAAGGGATCCACCGATGGATCTTGCGAAATTCTACTATAAAGCCGAGAGATATCTATGTCAGGAGGACGCTGAAGCCAAGGATGAAGATGTGGATGATGAAATAAATGTCGTTGAGGATATGGGACCTTCCGGAGCTGGAATTGGAAAGGACAAAGGGAAAAGGAAAACCAGTGATGACTTTGGAGAGCCAAAATGACAAAGGAAGGAGCCAAGATTCTCATCATACACCGACCTAACTGAAACCTCGGAGAGGATATACTTGGATACTAGGGGGAAGAACCTCTACCGGAGGCCATTTAGGAGAGAGTCCACTCATCGAGAGAAAAGATCTGGAAAGTTTTTCATCTTCCATGAGCAAAATGGGTATGAAACAAATGAGTGTCGACACCTTCATGATCTGATAGAAGAACTGGTCCGAAACAACCAACTGCTACAGTACGTGAGGAACAGAACTATGGTAGAATTGTTGGAATAACCACCGCCCATAGCAAATGCATCAAGAAATGCCCAGGGATTTAAGCCAAGACAAATTATCTCATGATCGGGGTAGATGTAAGTGGGATCCGCTCCCATGCTTTGTTTTATCGTTTCTTTTTTCGCACTTTTCTTTTGGTATTTAGACAATAATAATCTAAGGTCACTTACACATGTACGGGATCCCGAATGGTCCTAGGCACGCTCTGAGTCGGATGCCTGAGATACTTAGGACAATAATGATCTTATTGGAATTGGCCCAGCCCGCAGCGGAAGTTACAGGTGAATTTCAAATTTTTTTATCCTATTGGATCTTTATTGAGCCTATGAAGTCTAATTCATTTAGAACAATTCTAAATATGTTTTAAATAAAATCATGTATTTTATTTAAATTTAAGTATTTTGTAATGTAAAGTTAATTTGAATGATTTAATTTATATGTATACATGTATCATATACATATACATATGTGTGTGCATGTGTAACATAATAATCCGTGAAGGGTATAACACGCCGTATATAGATGTTGGATTTACATTGCAACGGACACATTAGCTTATTTCGTATGTAATGTATGTTGTCTAAATATGTGCATAAATCTATAATGCAAAGTATATTTATATAAATACGTATATATATATATATATTTAAAATATATTTGATAACTAAAAGTCTCAAAATTAAATATATATCTAATTTAAAACATTTGTATAAATATATATACATAATTCAACATATAAAATTATGCATACATATATATAATAATTAAAATTATATATATATATAAGGTTAAATAAATTATATATATATGAATAATTAATTACATTCAAATACTTAAAATATAAATATATATTTTAAAATTATTTCCAGATCGAAATTAGCATAACAAATATAAAATAATAATTTTATAATTTTATCATTATTATATATATATATAATAAATAGTTTTGATCATAATAATTAAAAATATTAGTAATAAATAATAAAAAATAAAAATTTAAAATTTATAAAAATTTAGGATCATAAAATATAGGTTAAATATTTTTTTCATGATTTTTTGAAATAAAATACTATTTTGGGCTCTACTTGAGAAAGCTCGATGCTTGAAATTGACATAAGGTTTGATTAAGGGATTTTGGGCTGAAGCTTTGTCAACCGCAGTGCATATTATTAATCGAATTCCGTGCTCAGCTATTGGTAACAAAATTCCGGAGGAAGTGTGGAAGGGAAAGAGCATTGACTTGAGTTATCTTCGTGTGTTTGGTAGTCCTGTTTATGTGCATGATCCGGGAAATGATAAGCTTGAACCTAGAGCTTTCAAGGGGATTTTTCTTGGTTATACGGATGGAGTAAAAGGCTATCGGATTTGGAATCCGGAAACAAAGAAGGTAGTAAATTCTCGTCATGTCACTTTTGATGAGTCAGCATTGTTCAAGGAGAATAGAAGCTCATCGGATGTTCCGGATTTTGTTCATGGTGAATCAAAGGAGAAGGAAATTATTTCCACATTTTGCCCAAGGAGTAGAGAGAGTAGAGTGGTTGGAGATGCTTGCGAGGAGGTAGCGGTTGATGTTACATCACATAGTCCACATGGTTCCTCTAGTAGTGTTGGTGATGTGCATGATTCTAGAGAAGCTTTGGTTCAATGTAGAGCTGAAGGGAGTTTAGGTGATTGTATTGCTACTCGGGTTGGTTGTCGTACGATAAGACCACCCGAAAGATATGGTGATTGGAACTATCTTAGCTTTTGTGATAATTTGGACTATGCTCTTCATGTAGTCCAAGATGAACCGATGGACCTTGATGATGTCATGGAGTTGAGTGATAGCTCGAAATGGATTTGTGCCATGGAGGAAGAGATGCAATCATTTTTGAAGAATCAAACTTGGGATTTGGTTCCACTTCCTAAAGAAAACCGTGCTATTGGGTGCAAATGGATATACAAGGTGAAGGACGATGGGAGATACAAAGCTAGGTTAGTGGCTAGGGGGTTTGCACAAAGGAAGGGAAAGGAGTATGATGAGATATTCGCACCGGTTGTGCGCCATACTTCTATCCGGATATTACTTGTTATAGTTGTTATTCATGACTTGGAGTTGGAGAAACTTGATGTGAAAATCGCCTTCTTGCATGGTGACTTGGATGAAGACATCTACATGGAGAAACCAGAAGGTTTTGTTGTGGATGGTAAGTCAAATTTGGTTTGCAAGTTGAAGAAATCACTATATGGATTAAAGCAATCACCTAGACAGTGGTACAAGAGGTTTGATCATTTTATGCTTGAAAATGGTTTTGATAGAAGCATCAAGGATGCTTGTGTTTATTTCAAGAATTTGAGAAATGATTGTTGGGTGTATTTACTCTTGTATGTGGATGACATGCTCATTGCTTCTAAGAATAAGAATGAAATCAACAAGCTAAAACTGAGTTTGAAATCGGAGTTCGAAATGAAGGATCTTGGAGAAGCAAGAAAGATATTGGGCATGGAAATTGTAAGAGATCGAAAGCATTTTGAGTTGAAACTAACTCAAAAGGAGTACATTGAGAAAGTGCTTCGCCGGTTTAGCATGGAGAATGCAAAGGCATCAAATACACCTTTACCTTTGCATATGAAGCTTTCGAGTAAAGGATCACCTATCTTGGAGGAATACAAGGCTTATATGGCAAAGGTGCCATATGCTAGTATGGTTGGAAGTCTTATGTATGCTATGGTGTGTACAATGCCCGATATTGCAAATGCCGTTGGGATGGTTAGTCGATATATGGCTAATCCAGGAAAATCGCATTGGGAAGTTGTGAAGCTTATATTGAGATATCTTATAGGCACATCATCTCATGGTCTTGTTTTTGGCGGTAGTAAGGCGATGCATTGCAAGTTGGTTGGTTATTGTGATTCGGACTACGCCGGTGATAGGGATCGAAAAAAATCAACTTTCGGATATGTCTTCATATTGGGGGTACAGCTATAAGTTAGAGATCTAGATTGCAGACCGTAGTTGCTTTATCCACTACGGAGGCGGAGTTGATAGCCGCGGTGGAGGTGGCAAAGGAGGCACTCTATTTGAAGCGATTGTTGTGTGACTTGGGATCCGGGCATGGTAGTATTGATGTTCGATGTGATAGCTAGAGTGCTATTCATTTGGTAGAGAATTTGGCGTTTAGCTCACGGACTAAGCATATTGAAGTGAGAGAGTCATTTCTAGTAGCCATGGATGAGGATAAGCAAGTATATCTTCAGAAAGTGCACACAAAGGATAACGCGACGGACATGTTCACTAAGGCATTGCCATTTGGGAAGTTCGAGCATTGCTCGAACTTGATTCGTTTGGAGAAGTGCTAGGTGCCACGGGATGGCATGGTTAAGGGAGGAGCTTGGTGGTAGATGAGGAAGAGTATCGGTAAGAGATTGAGGTTCTATCTTCTTGGTAAGTGCTAGTTTTTGGTGAGATAGCTTAGGATTTGGATGTTTTCAACATTTCATTAGTGGGTAGGGGCTTTGCCTGAGCTTGTTGGTGGAATGCAATGGGCGGTGGTTTTGCCGGAGCTCATTGAGAAAGCATTCATGTTTGGTTGAAGGTAGAAGTGATAGTTGGTGCTATCGGTTGTCGTTGATGGTATGGTACCATTGGAGTTGGAGATGGATATAGTGTCGAGGTGGAGTGTTAAATTTTAGCGACACTATATAGGATATTATGCTATTTTCATAGGATACAATCAACCAATTTGCATATCTTGCAAACAATATCCGAATCTTAAGAGAAATTCGGTATACTTTACCGATGATGCCCCTGAAATCATTTATGAACACAAGGAGCGTACAAGAGATATTGGCATTCATTATTTAAAGGATGGAAGCATCGAATGTATTTTTGAACATTCATTATTGAAGTGGCCTCCACCTGTCTGGTTTCAGCCTAGTCTTATTTGATTTATTTTAGTTCAAGTTCCATTAATGTAGTATAATTTATATACTTCAGCATATGATTATTGTCCACTTCTTATGTTATGATTTTAAACCTTTTTTAAGTTGAATAATGGGAACTTGCAGAAATAGTTATGGATGTCCCTGTAGGGATAGTGTTAGGTTTTGGATTGTTGATTCAAATTTTTTTTGGGGATCAAATCATGTTGGTATCAATTAACCAATGTTGGAAAAAAAAGCATCTAGCGCAGGGATTTTGTTTTTTATGTTAAAGGGTCAGAGTTAGTTAAATTTAATTCATTAACTAGTTTTCAGTTTTTGAGTATCATCCTGTGATTCAAGTTGTAATTATACACATTGATTTGATATCCGTATGTGCGGAAATTTGTTTGTATTCATCACTACATTGAAATGATTTGCATACTGGGCAGGTTAAGCTCGGTTGAACTTTGAAGTTCTCATTGTACGATGAACAGAGTCATCATTCTAAAGGATCACGCTTTACCTATTTAGGACATAACTTTGAAGTTCTCTCGGTCTCACATATAAGGTTTACGCACATGTTAGAACTTCTATCACCTGATCAGGTCGTATAAATTGAAGAAATGTAGGAGCTTTGTTTGTATTGAAATGCAAGTCTTATCAAGTTTATCCACGTTTCAGGTTTATCCCTTCTATTAACTTTTTTATTTATTAGTTTTTCTTCTTCTTCTCATTTTAGTATTTGGAATTATTAACGTAGTTTCAAATCAGAGTGCATGTTCACATCATCGGTAAGGTTTATTTTATTTTGAGTCATCTTTCCGTCCTTCAATATAAGTAAATAAATTTCGTAAAAGTGTGTCTATATGTGTGTGTTAAATTATGTTAATGATGGTTTAGAAAATCACTCAAAACCATAAGTTTAGCATAAACTTTAAATAAACACCATCAATCATATCTCTATATCACCAATAAATTATGTTTTCCTTATAAAACGCTCTTTAAATTAAACGGGTCCGACATGATCGTTTAAAAAACATAAAAAATTGTACTAAAAATATAAGTGCTACACCACACCAGGTCGAGTCGATCGGTCGGTGCGTGCTGGCACGTGTGCAGTCATGCATGCGCATCTTTCTCAATACAAAAACAACATTGGATGTCCAAAGGATATAGTATAAGAACTAGGAAACTCATATAGATAAGAGTTTCTTTCCATATTCCCTATGATGTGGAACTCAAACAATAAATGCACTTATTAAAACCATTTTTATTTTTTAACAATTATAAACATTTTCCAACAATCCCACACCTGTATTTAAAAAAATATATTTTTGAGCAATTTCTGTGAAAATAAGATTGTGCATAAACAAATGTGTCTTTCAACTTGAATCTTTACATAGTGAGTAAGATTCAAATCATACTAGAGTGATACGTAGTTTTGAACCATACCTCTTACATAAAGCCCCATACAACTTTTCTAGCCTATAGTTTAATAAGCCATGCATTTATGGCCTTGCACGTCTATTTTAGTTTAGTGAACGTTTTAGAAATTTTGCCCTAAATTTAATAGGAAACAACCACATTTTCACATTCACATAGGTGGGTCTATCAAGAGTACTCTTGTAGGTAGGTACGTTACTCCATAAAGGGCATATATTTATTAAGAGTTTCTATTAACTCATCCTCCAATCACTTCAGAAATGCATGCTTTATTCTATAGCATGTTCTACTCATATCACTTCATAACTTGTTATTACACATTGAATCTAGTTCTTAAGATCTCCAGTCATTAGGTCTGGTTACCGTTGTGTGTGACTCATCAATCTAAGGGTAATAGTCCCATTCTTTTATAAGTTTTAAAGACTTTCTCTCTTGCCAGTTCTTTCGTCAAAATATCTATCAAATTTTCATCAGTGCGAATATGATCCACTCTAACAACACCCGAAGAGAGTAATTCTCCTACAATGTTGTGCTTAAGATGTATCTATCGTCTCTTATAGTTATAACAACGGTTCTGAACTTTTGCAATAGTCGTAGTACTATTGCAATGGATCAACAAAGCTGATATAAATTTTTCCCAAGGAATCCTGGCTAGCCTATTTCTCAAGTAATCTGCTTCGTCACTAGCTATTGCTAGTGTTATCATCTCAAATTCCATACTGGACTGAGCTAAAATAATATGTTTCTTGGATTTCCAAGAAACAACCCCACTATATATGCTAAAAATATAACCATTAGTTGCTTTAGAGTCATCAAATAAAGTTTTCCAGTCTCCATTGTGAAAGTGCACAGGGAGCTCATATAATATGGCTTAGATGTATATTCAAGTGTATATTCAATATTAAGCAATACTAACTAGTAGAGTATAATAAATTAAGGTAAATAAAAGTGACCACATTAGGATTTTCATACCGCTTTGGCTTTCCGTTCTACGTCCAGTCCCGAAACTCCTCTTCGGAATTTCCACTAACCAAATACCCTCACTTTGTCCGGAGGAATAGACAATATAACAGAGTTTTTGACTTGACAACCTTGTGTTCCTCCAACACATATTTTAACCGATGATACAATACTTTCTATAATCCCCTTGATGATTCAAGATGCATGCTCTATGATTATTGGAACTGTAGTGAATGATTCTTGAGTAAAGAATATAGTTTGAATGCAATAGTGTTCAAGAGAGCTCAAGAGAGAATATAGATCAAGAAAGTAAGATCAAAAAGTTGGAATGATTTGTGAAAGTTGATTTCTATTTATAGATACCAAAGAGTTTCATCAAATAGTTATAATCATTCAGAACAGCCATTACCATTCGTAGAGATGATCTTGAACGATTGCAACAATTTGAAGTGACTTTTAAGGAAATAGCCATTGCAGGATAATCAGTTGACCGCGTACAAAAAGTCGATCAACTAAATATAAACAATAATTTACGTGGCAAATTTAAAAATAAGTTTGTAAAACAAAATGTTCATGTTCAGTCGACTAGAAATATTTTCCAGTCAACTAAAAATATTTTAGTCGATTGAACTATATAAAATTATTTTTTATTATGTAGAATTTCTTTAAACTATCAAATTGCATGTAGGTGTGTGTGCATATGGACTATCAAGAAGATTTTACAAGTATATCTAAGACCCAATACATACATTTGATTTGATGATCCGTATTTTATAAACATGTTTCTAACAATCTCCATCTTTTTTGATGATGATAACTATATAAATTAAGATAATTTAACATACACAGATATATATATATATATGTATGTACCTACATACATATATATATATATATGCATGTACGTACATGTGTGTATATATATATGTGTGTGTGTGTATGTGTATGTATGTGTACATGTGTGTGTGTGTATCCCCCTTAGTAAATGCTCCGCCTATCAATATTCTCTTCCTCTTTTAATCATCAACAAAAAGACGACGAAGGTGAGATTATAAATGAACTATATAGGGGATTTGCATGAGATGTACATATAGCAAATGAGAAATAAACATCTTAACACACAAATAAGAATACACATGAATGAGAAAATATAATGCTTAACAAACAAGAACATTAGACATGACAGAAAACAAAACAACCACAACATACGTTCATATACTTTGAAACCAACACAAACAAACTTTAACATATGTCCAAACATCCACGGTCACTACATAAATTCCATCACATAACCCAAAAGGCACTAACAACCAACACATGAGTTCGAGATCGATAAATAGTTTACCACCAAAACACTAACACAAAACAAACAAAAACTTACCAACCCACAAACTTAACAAACCAAGGCAATAAGCAATATCTAGCTTTCCAATTCTAAGTCACTGTGAGAGGATGGATGAAAGCATGAAGATATTTTGTTCCATATCTTTTCCAAAAAGTCAACCGTGGTTTTTTCAAAATTCTTTTGGCGCTTGATTAATTTCCTTTGTTGTTTAAAAAGAATTTTTTGATTCTTAAGAATGGCGGTCTCAACGGAGATAATTTTTGAAGGCTCGACGAGGGCAATCTCCTATCGCTATCAAAACTCCAATCAGCTTCTTCTGCAATTTCTCGTTGAGTAGTTTGATGCACGGTTAGTTGAGCTTGAGATGAAGATTGGGCTACGTTCTTTTGAACCATGTGAGCCATATAAACGTTGTATGGTACAAGATGCTCCATTTTTTAAGGCAATCTCATAAGTGAAATGAATTTTTGGTCCATTGCCTTAGGCAAAGTAAAATCATGCATACTCACAACATCAATTCCAAAGCGAGTGAAAATCTTAGTCAAATAAGATGCAAAGAACATAGTATGTCGGGAGCGAGCATTGAAACTCTTAATCTCGTCGTGAATGATTTGAGCTCAACTCAATTTCTTATTGGAGTAGATTGCATACCAATTCTTGTAATTATTGTCGTACATCTTCTCGTAGCTACCAGTTTGTGGAAAAATAATGTGAGTAATCAATGATTATTAGGGATTCTCGCTTGGGGAAGAAGAATAATGGATGTATTGGCTATTTGTTTCGTATGGAATAAATAGCTAGTAGAGTTATAGGCAAAATCATCGTGGTCAATATCCTCGAATTGACCTCAAATCTTCAACAAACAATTTAATTTCAACTCCTAGAATTTTGCTCCACAGCAATCCCTCATTATTTTCAAGTTTATAATACTTTCCACACAAGTTTGCATAGAACATTCGCACTAAGAAAGAATAAATTTTTACCTTGTTTTAGTTAGCATCGATTAATGAAAGAAACTCATGCTTCCTTGCTATTTCTTCAATTCCAAAGGTTTCAAAGTCCGACATGTTGTAGAAGGTCTCTTGGAATACCCATTTTTCGTTGAGTTCGTTAAAATGTTTGAGGACGATTTTTCTATTATCAAACCAAATTTGAATTTACTCATCGGAAGCAAATTCAAGAGTGAAGGAGTAGATGATGAAGGAGCTTTCCCTCTTTGATATTGAGGCCGCTTCTCAGAAACTGGAAGCTTTTGTGTTGAAGGCATGGATTCGAGTTTAGAAGCTTTTTGAAAACTAGGGTTTTGAATTTTGAAAGAGGAAAGTAGAGTAATGAATGAAAAGTCATGACTTTTCTATTTTTAAAAATAGGAAACCACAAATTCAGTCGACTGGCCTAAATATTCAGTCAACTGAATCCATAGAAAATTTATTACAGTAAGCAATGATCGATTTAGTCGATTGTAAAAATTAATTTAGCCAATTGAAATTCACTAGCTCAATCGACTGGATTTTTTTTTTCAATTGACTGAATTAGTTCAAAATCCAAGACAATAAGCACGGTTGAATGTAGTCGACCGTTTTATTTTATTTAGTCAATCGGTACACTTTTTGGCCTTGGTTTAGTCAACCGGCAAAAATTTCAATCATCTGTTCTAGGCAATTTTTCATTCCAGTGGCCAAAGCTTGGTTTAGTCGTCCGTTTTATAATTTTTTAATTGACTTGTGCATGTTATATGTATTATGTATACAGTTTTAGTCGACTGGGAATTTCATAGTCCACTGAATGACAGAAAAACAAGTGTTTTGTGATTTTGTTGTAATTTTTAATAACTTTGGCTTTTATATTTGCTTATATAATGTAATGCTTATATGATGTTATATATGTAAATTAATTTTTTTTATATAAATAAACATTTTATTTATACATTTTTGAGAAATTAAACTTATATATATATATATATATATATATATTAGAATGCCATTAAAAGCTTGAAACAACTTTAGTTCATCGATGGACTCGATTCCTCCTCGGACGGGTCTTTCTCCTAAGAATTCTCAATATAAGGTTCATATAATTTTATTGGGATGGATGGTTGTTTAGCTGGACCAATCTGCTTTGATGGGCTTTCGGTAGAGCAGATGCATTGCTTTGTTGTTATTTTCCGCAGAAAGCCACAAGCTTTCTTTATATAAAACTCAAGTGCTCGCCTTGTCTTTACTCCCAATAAATCTCCTTTGAAGTCGCATTACTTCACCTTGATAATGTGTTGTTCCATCAACATGGTCATCGTTAGCAGTATGTATTTGTCCTTCAAATTTAATCGATTGCTTACCTTCTTACCTTTTGGAGAATATCCGGATTTTCGAAGGGGGTTGAGGTGATTTTGATATATTATCCAATGTTGACATTGCTAAAACGTTTTTCTTGTATGAAAAACGTAGTTTTATATTGAAGTTGAGAACCTTATTATGGTTTATATATATACACGAGCTTTACTAAAATTAGAAAAATAAGAAATTATTGGCAGGTAAAAACATTGCTACACAAAATTTTCATCAACTTTCTTATAAAAAGTTATATATTTTCCAAAGAATGTTTAGAAAATGAATATGGGACAAACCAAAGTTTTAGATAAGAGTTTCAACTCGAATATTTATAGATAAATTTGCATTATAAAATGATATTTAGAATCACATTAGTGATACTATTACGAAACTAATTCATTTAACGAACATATTTCTAGATCTCTTCATAATTCTAAATAGGTAGATTTACAAAGGGGCATAGTAAATATATCGGCAATTTGGTTTTCGATATTAACAGATTCTAGAGAAATAATGCCTTTTTCTACATTATTGCAAAGAAAATTGTTATCCCGCCTTTTGGCAAGGCCGTGACACCAAGGACTTGACTAGAGACCGGTAACAGATCGTCTCGGAAGTCAGTTAACACACCAGGATCGCTATGGATATCGATGAAATTTGTCCGAGTCCAGATCGGGCTGCATTCGATAAGGCGCGTCAAACAGAGTAGTAGAAACCAACGTTCCAAATTTCGAGGCAACCCGAGTTTGTATGCTCAAGTTATCATCGTTAGAAAATGGAAGGATAGTCCTGGCTCGAATCGATTCTAGGGTCAGATCCATCCCCCTTGCTTCGACTCCATCAGCAAAACCATCCTCGAATCCATTGGCCAGGAACCAGTTCGAATCCATTGAACTTCCCTAGCCTCGACTCCACCATCTTCGAATCCCTTCAACTGAGAGTTCTTCGAATCCATACACATATGCTTCAGGCTCCGAATCCATCAGAACAATCTCCGCCTTCGACTCCCTCAAAGAAAGTTCCCTCGAATCCACACTGTTTGAGTTAGCATCGAATCGATCAACTTTAACACGCCTAAATCGATTCGAACATACCTTCGCCCATTCGATTCGAAGAGGGATGCCTCCGAATCCGCTACCACGAATCCATCCAGTCAATACGAAGTGCAAAGCGGATCGATACGAAGAAGGCGCGCCGCGTCACCATCTTCATTTGCAGAAGGATCGATTCGAACGAATCGATTCGAGCGTATCGATTCGAATGACTCCAGAGTTCGAAAAACACCGACTTGAATCGATCATATCTCGAGTTCTACAAGTCCAAATGCCATGAAATTTTCACAGAAGCTTAAACACATGATGAAGAATGTTCACACCAAATTTCAGCTCGATTGGATGATTTCTTGATCGATTCGAACCAAGGGTCGAATCGATCCCAAAGTGGGCCCGGATCTCCAAATTTCGGCCATGTGGGCCCCCTGACGTACCAGAACTGGTCTTCCCTCACTTTAGGCGAAATATCAGCCTCCTACACCTATAAATAGAGCCCCTGGTCATTCAAAAAAGGGGTCAGAGAATTCTAAGTACTGAAGAGCGCCCAGATTCTGCTAGATCTACTCCAGAACACCGCCGCTGCTTCAGATTGACACTTAGCATTTAAATTCAGTTGTATTACCTTATAAACTACTGTAATCTTCAAGTAATCGAGCAATAAAATCATCAAACTTCATAGTGGACGTAGGCAAAACGCCGAACCACTCTAAATCGCTTGTCTTTGCAATTTACTTTCTGTTATTTGGAGTTTTTGTTAGATAATCCACAGTTTTAATTTTCATTCTTCACTTTTATCTCTTCAAAAACTTCCGAAGAGTGTTGTGCCCATTTTTGGTACAAACACGTTGGTGCTTTCACTGAGAAAAACCAGCTTTTTTCTCCTGCTCCTTGGATCTACCATCGATACCGGATTGCACAAATCCAAGAGGAAGATCCAGATCTTTGATTCACAATCCTTCCATTCTACTCAGATTTGCACAAAATCTAGGAAAAGGATTCATCATTCAAAATGGTTAGCACAAGAACCACTTCTACAGCTGCTGGACAAGAAGGTAGGGATGGACAGAATCCTACTCAACAGCAGCCATCCAACCAAGACAACACTGCCCACTCGGATCCGTCTGGGGCAGTCACTAGACAAGAATTTCAGGTGTTGCTTCAAGAGTTGACTCAGAGTCGGCAGCAGTTAGCCGAACAGTTGCGTGCCAATATTGAATTGACAAACCAACTGAACCGCCAGGACCATAGGAGGTCCAGAAGGGATGATGTTTCCCGCTCATCCACTGAAAGTTCTGCTTCATCTGACTATCATCATAGATCTACCCGTCCCCGATTAGACGGAGATCATGCTCAAACTGCTGGATATCAACCCGCCCTGACTGTCGGGCAATTGAGGGTAGGACCGTCAACCAGCTTCCAGGCTGGGCCATCAGCACGAGGTGGTCGTACTCCACAATATACTACGGACAATCATGTCACAGCTGCCACAGTAGAAACAGTGGTTGATACCCGACATCTTCTAGATTCAAGCAATCAACAGCAGGGACGTACTTCTGAACCATACGACCCGGAAGATGCTGAGCCAAGGAGGCGAAACTTGGACCGTCGACAGCGCCCGGTCCAAACTCGCACTGTGGAACCCGACCACACCTTAGCTCAGCATGCTCAAAATGTAGCAATGCCAGATATCTCGACTATGATACATCAGATGATCCGCGAAAGCCAAGGCCTTACCAATGACGATTGGGGACTTTCCCGTAGTCATACTCCCTTCATAGACGAGATACTGAATGCTGAACCTCCCCGGCGATTCAGAATGCCAACCCTTCCTATGTACGAAGGAAATTCTGATCCCAATCAACACATCTTGAAATATGAATGGTCGATGAGCGCCGCAAGGGCCGATGACGCAGTAAAATGTCGAAGTTTCCCCATCTCACTGGGAGGAATTGCAACAATGTGGTTTACAAGGTTACCTCCAAGATCTATCTCTTCATTTGACCAATTGGCTAAGAAATTTGTTGAACAATTTCGCATGCATGTCGCTAGACCCAAAGATGTTAACACCCTGTCCAGTGTTACCCAAGCTCGTGGGGAAACACTAAGGCGTTACTTGGAGAGATTCCATGCGGCATGTGTGGAAATTAGTAATCCCAACGACAATTCAATTTTAATGGCTTTGACAAAGGGAATTGATCCCGATTCTGAATTTGGAAACTGGTTAGCCGGAAAACCACCCGCATCGTTGGACCGTTTCTACTCCAAAGCCGCACAATTCTTACGACAAGAGGACGCGAAACAGTCTAGGAAGCAGGACGATGCAGGACCCAAGAGCGAAGGAATACAGAGCAATGTAGCAGTTAAACAGTCCGGTGACAATTTTGGAAAAGTTCAGTTGAACATACAGAACAAGCAAACTCAGCCAAGAGGTAACAATGGTCAGAATAAGAAAAGAGATCCAAATCGAGGTCCACGGCGTGAGGCTCCAATGTTCGATAATTACACACCATTGAATACATCGTTGGAAAATGTGTACCTACAGACTTGCAATACTATGCAATACAAGAAGCCGGCTCCGAAGCAATCGTCGGAGAGGCAGATTCAAACAGGGAAGTTCTGTAGATTCCACGAAAGTTATGGCCACAACACCAATGAATGTCGACACTTGCAGGACCTCATTGAGAAGTTGATCAGGGAGAGGAAGTTAGACCAGTTTGTGCGGGCACCGCAGTCTGAAGGGGCGGGCCCCTCAAATCAAAATCATGTACAGAATCCAAAAAGACAGGAAGAACCAGGTCGTGTCGGAGGAAGACTGCTAATTAATGTTGTAAGTGATAGTCCTCGTACAGCGAAGCGAAGCTGGGGAGAAATGAAATCATATAACAACTTGGCTAGACGAACAGACTCTGAGTACGATGATAACTTGGACAATAAACCTTCGACCAAATGAAAGAGAGCGATAATTAATGACATCACTTTCCGAGACAACGATATTGATTATGTCGGAAGCCCGACTACTGACCCACTCGTGATATCGGCACAAGTAGGTCCAGCTTGGATGAAGAGGATACTAATTGACTGCGGGAGCTCTGTGAATATCCTTTTTATACATGCTTATAATCAAATGAGGATGAAAGACAGGGATTTGGAACCTTGCCAAACTCACCTCTATGGATTCAATGGTAGCGCTACCGTACCTATTGGGATGGTGAAGCTACCAGTTAGGTTGGGATCTAAGGAGCATAGGAGAGTTCGGACATTACAGTTCGCTGTGTTGAACATAGTCTCGCCATACAACGCTTTCTTAGGACGACCTTCCCTTACTGAATTCAGAGCCGTAATTGCCCCGTGGTGCTTAACCTTAAAGTTCCCTACCGTCAACGGAGTTGGAGTCGTCCAGGGCGACCAGGTTGACTTGAGAACAGTCATACGCCGAAATCGAGTCGCCCGATTACGCAATGCCGAGGACCGACTTAAAACTTTTGAACGCAATGAGATTGTCATTAAAAAAGAATACCCAGCACTACCACACATGAAACCAACATGGAAGGGGTCACATGAGATTAAGCAGGAGCTCGGGGATGGTGTATATGAGTTAACGACCGCTGATGGTCTAGCTTCACCAAAGGCCTTGGACGGCGAGAGTCTTCGTCGCTATTACACATAACAGGCTATGTTTATCTATTTAGTTTAAATTCTGTCTTAGAATTTGTTTCTGCATTTTGAAATTAGAATTTGTAATAAGGCAACTGACTTTGCCATGTTTTCTTATTTCAGCAATAAAATGCCATCTCTTTGAGCCAGAGCTGTGATTCATTAAATACAATGTACAACATCACGATGCACGAAGAGCTAAATTCCATCACACAATGGGATTTATTCAAGTAGGGAGTGGCTATGAAGTAATCAACCACTAACCAAATGAAACCCGAGCTCGGGGGCAAGCCATCACATCAGGCCAGAAATGGGTTGATACACGACAACTTTTCACCTAACTCCGTACTCCCAGAGTGCGAGGCGGAGTATAAACATTTTCCTAAATCCCAGAGTACTCCGAGAGCGCGAGCTGGGTACAAACTTTTTAACTAACTCCGTACTCCCAAAGTGCGAGGCGGAGTATAAACATCTTCCTAAATCCCAGAGTACTCCGAGAGCGCGAGCTGGGTATAAACTTTTTAACTAACTCCGTACTCCCAGAGTGCGAGGCGGAGTATAAACATTTTCCTAAATCCCAGAGTACCCCGAGAGCGCGAGCTGGGTAAAAACTTTTTAACTAACTCCGTACTCCCAGAGTGCGAGGCGGAGTATAAACATTTTCCTAAAATCCCAGAGTACTCCGAGAGCGCGAGCTGGGTACGAACTTTTTACTTAACTCCATACTCCCAGAGCGCGAGACGGAGAATAAACATTCACAAAACCCCAGAGTACTCCGAGAGCGCGAGCTGGGTATAAATATCAACAAACTCCAGCTTCCGAAAGCGCGAACTGGAGTATAAACATTAACTAACTCCGGATTCCGAGAGCACGAACCGGAGTATAAACATCAACAAACTCCAGCTTCCGAGAGTGCGAACTGGAGTATAAACATTAACTGACTCCGTACTCCCAGTGCGCAAGGCGGAGTATAAACATACATCAACTCCACACTTATCCCCAATACTGGGGGCAGAACCATAACACATAACGAGTTGAAGACAAAAGGGAATATATTCTCATTTCCACTACCAACAAAAAGAATCTGATTACAAAATGGTTCAAAAAAAAAAATCGCTACTAGTGGGAGCCGAATCCACATCTATACACGGCTATAGAGAAATCAACAAAATGCTACCCTACGCAACAGAGATTTAAAGAAAGAATTCAATCTTTCTTCTTCCTTATCTTCTTCTTCGGGGTAGCTCCACCAGATCCGCTGCCTGATTTTTTCCTCGACCGCTTACTCTTTTCAGGCTTGCCCTCCGGCAGCGATATAATGTCAACGTCTTCCTCAGAACTGGAAGCGACGGAAATTCTTCTAGGAGGTCGAGCTGGAGGCATAGGAGTAGTAGCAGGAGGAGGGACAGGAGCAGTTTCAATCACTACGGTACCGTCCGGTGAAATCACCATTAACGGAGCAGGCCCGGGCGGATTCATACCAGCATTCCCTGCTGCCATCTCGGCATCAATCTCAGCCATAACGTCGTCCTCACGGGATACTTGGGCCGCATCGGATGTGCCAATAGCTGGCATGGATGAACTAACGGCCGGAGCAGCCCCACTCACTGCATCGGACGGGTTGACAGAGGGATCAATGGGTTCATTGAGAAGCTCCTCAATCATTTGAGCGCTGAAAGAAAACATATTTGCATCTCCCTCCTCGCCAATCAAAGTAGAAGTCGTGATGGCTTCAGAAAAAACAACCCCTTGTGTTTGATGAGGAACTGATAGAGCAAGGGGCGCAGAAACAATAACTTCAGTCACTGAAATGCGACAAAACAAAGATTGTTAGCTAAGTGTGTTGCTTAAGGTTCTTCACAACTAAACTACGAGAAGCGTTCAAATACCTTCCTTGGTCTGGACCGAAACGTGGGCAGAATCCTCGGCGGAAGATAATAGCGGTTGGTCAGGATTATATGCAGGGACAGACTGGGGATCTACCGCACCAGTGGTTTTGGGCAATGTTGGAATTACAGCTCCAACACTTGTCTCGTGATGCGCGATCCCCGAGCCTTCACCTGTCTCTAGAGATTGAATGCCAAGCTTTTCTTTCGCCATAGAGATCACCGCCTCATGAAGGGTCTTCCTCTCATCCTCGGTGAGCAAACGCATCTCCAGCTCAAAGTCGTCAAGTGTTTCATCTGGATGTGCTGCTTTTTTCTCATTCACCAGCCGGGTCCAGGCATTGTACAAGATCATGGAGTCATCTCCCAGCCACACTAAATTTCTGTGCTCCAGCACATTCGCGTTGTACGTGACCAAGAGATCGTCAAACTCAGCGTCCAGCCTGGACCTCTCCTCCGAAATCTTTTCCTGGATTTCTGATTCCGCAGACTTAGACTTGACCGCCACCGCAGCAAGTTCGGCCCTGAGAGATACTGCTTGATCGCAAGCTTGTTGTGCAGCAGCGTTTGCATCGTCCTTCTCTTTTACCATTTCAGCAAATTTGGCCTTGAGCTCGTTTAGCTCTTTAACGGCTAAGTCCCGCTCAGCTGCAATGGTAGTGTTGCGGTGGCCCATCTCCTCTACCGTGGCGCAATGTTCTTGTTACATCCTAGCCATTTTGGCCATGGCGTCCTCGTGCTTCTGGAGAGCTTGAAGTTCAGAATTCCGGGACGTCTCCATTTCAGATTGAAGAACTTCAATGATGCGTTTCTGTTTAGCAATCTCAGCATCACGTTCAGCGATAATCTTCGCCCGGTCAAAAGCTACTCTAGAAGCCTTCACGGCTGCCTTGTACCACTCCTTATACTGAGCGTAGAAGTCGTGGATATAACTATGAGCAGTGGTCTCAGCGTCCGGAGGGATTCTTTTGAAGTTAGGAGGGAAGACATAGCCATCCATGCAAATCTCAGGGTAGTCATTTTTCATTTGGGCAAGTTTAGCAGCTCCCTCGCTTGTCAACTCAGCCGGAGCTTGTTCAATTATAGCGGCTGCTGTCGGTTCCATTCTTGGCCGCTGAGTATTAGGCCGAGAAGATTGAGAAGGCAGCTGCTGCTGATGAGATGGCCCTGGGAGGTCTACTGGGCCCCTGGGAGGCGGAGGAGAGCGAGATCGGGGTCGGTACTGGTATCCCCGGTCTCTGTCAGAATAGTCATAGCCAGAACGGCCACGCGAGTAATCTCTATCTCTATCATAACATTCTTGACTCGAATAGCCTCGCCCATGATCCCTATCTGTCTCTCTCCTACGGGAATCGTAAAATGGAGAAGATTGGCGCACATTCCGAAGCCTATCCAGAGTAGAGCCACGTCCTGACATCTCACCTGCGATAAGAAAGAATTACGGATTAAAATCCCATAAAGCAATGTTTACTATGCAGAAGTCATGAAGTGCTGTGGATGTGTGTGTAAATGTGCAAACCCCCAAACCGACCGGAAGTGTTGACCGCACTTAAAGGGAAGGGCTCGTTCATGTTTAGGACATCTTGAAATTCCTCCAACCCAGGATTATGAGAAATCGATATATAATCTGGGATTGGAATATCGTCAAGCCCTTCGAAAGAATCTCTCGAATGAGAAGGGGCGGCCTCAGAAATCATGACTCCGGAAGCGGGAAGAAACACATCAACAGATTTTTCCCCCTTGGACTTAAGTTTTTTGGAAATGGCGGCCTTGCCTTTCCGTTTTTCTCCCGATTCCTCCAAGTTTCCCGAGAGGTCAGCCATTGGCTCCGAATCCGTATGGGTTCTTTCTTCATCATTCGCCTCGATTATTCTGATTCCGAGTGACTTCTTCACTTTTTTCTTCTTGATTTTCTTCTTGGTCTTCTTCTTATCGTCCTTCTTGGAGGCGGACTTTGCAAATCCCTCAACGACTATGCTTTGATTGATGTCGATCAAACCAAGAACTCTTAAGTTGTAATCGTTCAGCACCGAGTCAATATGCCTCAACTCGCTTGGGACTTCTTGAAGACTCCGGACGATACCCTTGAAACGCCCTCCGTCGGGCCTAGAGATAATGGCTGTAAAAGGAATGAAATGTCAATTTTAACACCAGAGAGCTATTGGTCAAGAAAACAGGTTAAGGCGCTTACGTCTAGACAACCATCGCCTAGCGAAACCTGGAGGGCACCGAACATAGAACCACTCGTTCTTGAAATAACTCAGTCGGGTCCAAGCTCCAACTACAACTTGGCAATTCCTAACTGCCTCCAGAAATGTAAAAGACGGGCTATCACCCCTACTCTTAAAGTTAAATATGTGTCTGATCTCGGTGGGCCTTGGCGGGCGGAAGAGACAGTCCATAAATATGACAAAGGCACTGTTCAGCAACGCGTGCCCGTTGGGATGAAGTTGTGAAGGAGCGATTCCTAAATATGATAGCATCCCTCTGATATATTGATTGAAAGGAGGAAGAGTTCCGGCCGCACAAGCATGACGGTAGAATGCTGTATATCCTTCAGGCAGATTGTGCGGTCTATCAGTGGCACTGGGCAATAATACATCACCTAGAGATATGTTATGCTTTAAGCATATTCGTCCCAATAAGGATTCGGAGATGTTAGACTGAACCGAATCAACAGGGTCCTCAATAAATATAGCCTCTGGCAATTCATCTGGAGCAGGATCGATTACATCGGCAGGAATATCGGGAATCTCAAGCACCGGAGGAGTCGAGCTCTGTACCTCTTGTTGTTGGGAGCTCGAAGATTCCATAATTAGCTAACTCATCAGAAAGCAACGTTAAGTTCATAACCAGCCCGAGCATGCCCCAGTATAGTGTGTGTGAACGTGTCGTGCAGTGCAAGTGCTGTGCATCACTTAAGCAAATTTAACAGAACAGAGCAAGATGTTCGTACAACATATCTTGGGAATTTGAGAATGAAAATGACCGTCATCGCTGACCGTCACTTCCACCACATCCGAACGCTACGACCCAACTTCGTGTATAAATCAGTTGTATTATTGGTTAAGTCATAGTTCCATCGACGAGCTTCAAAGGAAATTCAAGTTCAAGTTTTATAGTCGTGTTTGACTATGCAAGGCCAAAGCTCGTCAGAGTCAAATGTGCTAAAGCTCGTTAAATTTGTCAAATTTCAACTTGAGATTGGTCATAGTTCGGATGTTGGAGCAAATCGGAAGGATGTAGGTTTCGAAAATCAGAACGTTCAAACCCAGAAGTTCGAATCCATTGGATCGAATCGATACGAATCGATTCGAAGGAAACAAGGTCCAGATGTTCGAATCCATGTGGTTCGAATCGATAGAGCCTAAGGGAGGACAGATACTTCGAATCCATGAATTTAGTGCAGTTTCAAATCGATCGCTTCGATACAATTTTCCTTCATGGTCATCGATTCGAAATCTGACACTTAGAATCGATTCGAACAAATTGCTCCCAGATCGATGCGAAGCTGTGAACAAAAACGATGTCCACCATGACAAGTTTCTTTCCCCGAGTCTATCGATTCGACCCATTCCAGATCTGACGATCCTTCAAAATTTTCAGAAGATAAGATGGACACACTGCCAAGAATTCCAAATTTTTACGTTCTACACTCGAATCGGTTCCATATTTACTTGATTGGATTCGAGTATAAACAAAAGCTTGGGAGGATGTTATCGATTCGAACGAAGGCGTGGAAGTTCCTAGTCTGAAGGATTGATTCGAAGAAACAGCTGAAGCAATGGAGAAAAGTAAAAAGTGAAAAGTAAATAGGAGTAGGACCCCGGTATTTATAACAACTCAGTGGCGATTCGCCTCCCGGTATACCTGACCGGCTTCTACAGGTAAGGAAATCGAATCGAATCGATTCGATGCGGGATGTTCGAATCCATCGAGAGCCATTAGTTCGAATCCATCACGACACAGAGTCGTTCCACCAGTTCGAATCCGGTCCAGGTTCGAATCCATCCGGTCTCGAATCCTTTGTAACGTCGAATCCATTTCAACAACATCGATACGAGGCAACATCTACTCGAAGCACAAACCCCACGAATCATCGTTTCGAAAAGACATCGGTTCGAGCATTCGCGACTTCGACTCCACCAACTCAGAGAACTTCGAATCCGCGCAGTATTGATTCGAAGAACCATCGATTCAAAAAAGTTAACAGAAGATGAACCTAGGTCACTGTGCACCATCGACTCAAAGTACCCACTTCGGAACCATCAACTCGAAGCGGATCAAGAAACATAGCTTCAAATCCATCAAATACCATCGGTCAAATGGACGAATCGTTTCAATATGAAAAATAGCTTGTCCACTCTTGTACCGATTCAGGAGAGGATCAATACAAGAGGATGATCATAGGCAATCATAAAAGCAATATTTTAGCTCGAACCTCAAATCGGTTCAGGAGAGGGTCGATGCAGATTTCGATAGCAAACCGAACTGACAACAACTTGCTGTCATGCAACGTTAACCAAAGTCAAGGTAATACACGTATGCACGTATTTCTGACTAATTTTTTGATCTTTTATCATTCACAGAAATCAAATGTCCATTCCGTCATGAGCTCGACAACAAACAGCCGATCATGATCATACAACGATTGATTACAACAGCAAAGAAGACAACTTTCAACAAAGCATGTCATAACTGTTCAATAAGGGACTGTAGCTTTTCAAAGCACGTCATGTTTACACAAGACGTACTTTGGGGGGCAAATGTTATCCCGCCTTTTGGCAAGGCCGTGACACCAAGGACTTGACTAGAGACCGGTAACAGATCGTCTCGGAAGTCAGTTAACACACCAGGATCGCTATGGATATCGATGAAATTTGTCCGAGTCCAGATCGGGCTGCATTCGATAAGGCGCGTCAAACAGAGTAGTAGAAACCAACGTTCCAAATTTCGAGGCAACCCGAGTTCGTATGCTCAAGTTATCATCGTTAGAAAATGGAAGGATAGTCCTGGCTCGAATCGATTCTAGGGTCGGATCCATCCCCCTTGCTTCGACTCCATCAGCAAAACCATCCTCGAATCCATTGGCTAGGAACCAGTTCGAATTCATCGAACTTCCCTAGCCTTGACTCCACCATCTTCGAATCCCTTCAACTGAGAGTTCTTCGAATCCATACACATATGCTTCAGGCTCCGAATCCATCAGAACAATCTCCGCCTTCGACTCCCTCAAAGAAAGTTCCCTCGAATCCACACTGTTTGAGTTAGCATCGAATCGATCAACTTTAACACGCCTAAATCGATTCGAACATACCTTCGCCCATTCGATTCGAAGAGGGATGCCTCCGAATCCGCTACCACGAATCCATCCAGTCAATACGGAGTGCAAAGCGGATCGATACGAAGAAGGCACGCCACGTCACCATCTTCATTTGTAGAAGGATCGATTCGAACGAATCGATTCGAGCGTATCGATTCGAATGACTCCAGAGTTCGAAAAACACCGACTTGAATCGATCATATCTCAAGTTCTACAAGTCCAAATGCCATGAAATTTTCACAGAAGCTTAAACACATGATGAAGAATGTTCACACCAAATTTCAGCTCGATTGGATGATTTCTTGATCAATTCGAACCAAGGGTCGAATCGATCCCAAAGTGGGCCCGGATCTCCAAATTTCGGCCATGTGGGCCCCCTGACGTACTAGAACTGGTCTTCCCTCACTTTAGGCGAAATATCAGCCTCCTACACCTATAAATAGAGCCCCTGGTCATTCAGAAAAGGGGTCGGAGAATTCTAAGTACTGAAGAGCGCCCTGATTCTGCCAGATCTACTCCAGAACACCGCCGCTGCTTCAGATTGACACTTAGCATTTAAATTCAGTTGTATTACCTTATAAACTACTGTAATCTTCAAGTAATCGAGTAATAAAATCATCAAACTTCATGGTGGACGTAGGCAAAACGCCGAACCACTCTAAATCGCTTGTCTTTGCAATTTACTTTCTGTTATTTGGAGTTTTTGTTAGATAATCCACAGTTTTAATTTTCATTCTTCACTTTTATCTCTTCAAAAACTTCCGAAGAGTGTTGTGCCCATTTTTGGTACAAACAAAAATGATGTCAAATATCAATATGTTTTGTTCGAGAGCGATTAATAGGATTTTTGGATAGATTAATCTCACTCATATTATCACATTACATAGGAGATTTAGTTATTATGTTTCCAAAGTCTTTGAGAGTTTATTGCATGTATATCACTTCTGCACTTGCCAAGGCAGCTAAAATATATTCGGTCTCACATGTCGATAGTGAAACACAACTTTATTTCTTACTAAACCATGAAATCAAGGATTGACCGATAAAGTGATAGGTGCCATCATAATTTTTTGATTCATTATTCAGCCACTGAAATCAACATCACTATGTGAGACTAATTCGAAAGAGCAATCATTTAGATAAAAGAGGCCATAATCTTTGGTGTTGGTCAAGTAACGCAAAATTCGTTTCATGGCTCGATGGTGTGATTCCCTGGGTTGTGCTTGAAATCTAGCACACAAACAAACACTTATCATTATGTCAGGTCTACTAGCAGTAAGGTATAGCAGTGATCCTATCATACTACGATATAATTTTGATCGAAATCTTTTTCGCTCTCAGCTTTATTTAAATGAAGGCTTGTGCTCATGAGAGTTAGTTTACTTGATGTGTTAGCCATTCCAAATCATTTTAACAACTCTCCATAATATATTTATTTGATAGATAAAGATTCCATTTCATAATTTTTGATTTGTAGACCCAAGAAGAAATTTAATTCTTCCATATGTGACATTTCAAATTCATTTCTCAAAGTATTCGCGAAATCATTACATAGATTTTCATTTGTAGATCCAAATATCATGTCATCTAATAAATTTGAACAACCAATATATCATTGTTTTCCTTTTTAATAAATAATGTAGTGTCTATTTTATCAATTTGAAAACCAGAATTTACCAAATGATTTTTAAATCTATCGTATCAAATACGAGGTGCTTGTTTTAGACCATAAAATGCCTTTTTAAGTTTGAAAACATGATTCAGAAATTTTTCATGATATAATAATGGTGGTTGTTCAATTCTTTAATAAAGCTGTTTAAAAATGCGCTTTTGACATCCATTTGATATAATTTGAAATTATGATGGCATACAAAAGTAAAGTTCGTATAGCTTTTATTCGAGTTACAGGAGAAAATATCTCTTCATAGTCAATTACTTCTTCTTGATTATACCCCTGAGCTACTAATCTGGCTTTATTACAAATTAAATCTCCATTATCATCCGCTTTGTTTTTAAATACCCATTTTCTTCCAATAATGGATGGATCGTCTGGTCTTACTACAAGTTCTCAAATTTGATTACGTTCAAATTGGTTTAATTCCTCTTGCATTTCTAATATCAAAAAATCATATTTAGCAGCTTATTTATAATTTTTCGATCCAATACTAGAAATAAATGCTACTGACTCATTTGATTTAATTGACTTCTAGTTGAAACTCTAGTGTTTACATCACCTATTATATTGTCTAGTGCATGGTCTTTTGAAATTCTAGGGTGATCTCAACACATTATTGTCATTATTATTATCATTATTATTGTTATTTGTACTTATATTTTCATTCTGTTATTGTTATTATATATTCCGAGACAAGGGTTTGATTTATTTCCAATATCTCTTCATCTTCATTCTCACTTTTATTTTTAAAATCTTCATCGAAAGAAACGTGTAAGCTCTTTTCAATAGTATTGGTTCGTTTATTAAATATTATATAGGCTTTGCTTCATTCCGAACATCTAATAAAATTTCTTCATCGGCTTTCGGATCGAATTTGCCTAATTGATCTTTAGTGTTCAATATAAAACATTTTGAACCAAAAATTCGAAAGTAGGAGACTTTCAGGGTCTTTTCAAAGAATATTTCATGGGAGGTATGTTTAGTCAATGGTCTTAACGTCACCTAATTAAGTACATAGCAAGCAACAGCTTCGGTCCAAAAATTCTTTGGTAAGTTACTGCTACTAAGCAATATTCGTGCACATTCTCGTAGAGTATGATTTTCCCTTTCAATTATACCTTTTTATTGTGGTGGGCTTGGAAATAAAAAATTGTGACTGATACCATTTTTTGTTACAGAGTTTTTCAAATAATTCAGTTTCAAACTCTTCACCACGATCACTTCTTATATTTATAATTTTCTTAAATTTTGAATTCTTTTTGCAAATATTTTAAACGTTTCAAAAGTAACACTTTTGTGTTTTAAAAATAAAGTCCAAGTAAATCTCGAATAATCATCAGCAATCACAAAAAATTACTTATTATGATTTATTGATCATACTTGAGTAGGACCGAATAAATCTAAATAAAGTAGTTCTAGTGGTTGTTTTGATGATATTCCCTTTTTGGATTTAAAAGAAATTTCTTTAGATTTCCATATTGACAAGCATCACATAAGTTTTTAACTTCAAAATAATTTTTGGCAATTCTCTAACTAGTTCATTCTTAGCTAACTTATCAATATACCTAAAATTAATGTGACAAAACCGTTTGTGCCAGAGCAATGGATCATGTAATTGGCAACTAGATACAAGTCATTGTCATGTTTTTTTGATAACATGAGTGATACTCTATTCAAGTGAGCACTTTTTTTATGTCTCGGGAAATCGAACCCATGATCTTTAGAACCTCGGTCTAAAGCGCCACACCCTAACCACTTGAGATAGAGGTCCTTGACTAGATATTTAAATGATAGATATTTCATTTTTTTCCTTCGAAAATGAAAATTTTATTTTGATCAAAAAATTGCATCTATCTTTTCAAAATCAATTTAAAAACCTTTAACACATAGCTAGCTTTTACTTAACAGATTGTGTTTTAAATTTTCCACTAATAACACGTTAGCGATTATAGGAGAGGTAGATACACCGACATTGATAACGTCTCCAATTCCAACTATGATCCCTTGAGTTGTCTTTGAATTTCATGGTAGCTCCATCGATATATGTTGTATTAGATAACATATTTACATTGCTCATCATGTGTTAGAGCATACACTATCGAGTAGGGCTGTTATGGTAATTATTACCGATATAATAAAACTGTTACCGTACTGATATTGCTGGTAAGTCAAAAATGACTACCGATACTTTACCATTACCGTTAGTAAAATATTCGTTGGTATACCGATAAACAAGTAAACTGTTGACTAGTAATGGTAAATTCACCAATACATAAAGCCATTAAAATTTTATTACATTATAATTTTGATAATGATAAAAAGCAAATATACTATTGCTAATTCTAAACTCTGTTAATGCTTATATAAAATTTTTGACTTATTTTAGTAAAAGAGTAAAATTTCTCTACTCCTCAAAAAATATTTACAACAGTATGAATAACAAAATTAATATGACTGGTAAATTTACCGTTACCACTGGTTTTGACATTTCTTTACCGCTATATTTACCGTTAGTAATGGTAAATTTACCGTTACCATACCGATAATATTGGTATACCGGTGTTGCTCGATATTGGTTACCAGTTGCTTGGTATTTGTATGGTAGTGGTAAATTTACCGTTACCATAATAGCCCTACTATCGAGTATCCATTTCTCCTTATTTTTGTTTTTGGGTACCTGCAATAGAATATGAGGTTCATTGGTACTCACTTCCTACGTTATAGTTCTATGAGTTAGTAAAAGAAGGTAGTCATACCAAAGAGGGTTTGGAACCTTTAGAAATATAATTACCATTATTAACAACATTTACTACATAATCATCTATATACTTTTTCCTATTCAATTTACTATTAGTTTTAGGAATCCAAACTTTTAAGGTTCTTGGACTTGAATTACTTGTTCTAACACTATTTTTGGACTTTTTAAACTTAGGATACAAACTTGAATTACTTGTTCTAACACTATTTTTGGACTTTTTAAACTTAGGATACAAAGTACTATATTTCTTGTGACTTTATTTAGCTTTGAAACCAAGTCCATTTCTATTGCCAAAAGGTTTTCAAATTTTAATTTAGTTATCTAGACTCTCCTTTCCTTTACTAAAATTTGAAACATTGTTAGTAATTTATTATAATTTTTACTTTAGTTCAAAGTTTTCATTTCTAGCTGAATCTAAATTAGATTTTAATTCACAGACCTCATTGCTAAGCTTATCATTCTCAGTTTTGCTAACTTTAGTTTCATCAGTTAGGGCAGCATTTTGAGATGATAAATTTTCACAAGATTTTTGTGAAATTTCTAGTTCTTCCTCAAGAATATTTTTCTCATCCTTTAGTAAGCCAATTACTGGTTCAATTTTATTTAACTTTCCTATATTTTCTTTATATAATTTCTTTAAATCTCTAAGTTTATCATCTAATTCGATACTTATTTTAAAAATCTCACTATAAGAGAGTTTAGGACTTACCTCTGCAGTGGTCACCATGAAGCAAACATTTGCTTGTTCTAAGTCACTTTCATTGTCACTGTATGTAGAAGAATGTTAACCGTGTTTTTAACCCAGCAGAATTCAATAGAAGTTAGAACATCCAGATTATGACAGAATGACTTGAAACTTGACTAAGGCATCCAAAGGAACAAGCCAATAACACTTAAGGAAATTCAATCAAAAATAAGCTGAGAAGATGGATCGCTAGCGATCCATTACCAATGGACTGCTAGCGATCCATAGGGATGCTTCATGAGTCATCATAATCTCTTGCATCTTGATTCATTGTCTCTTCTAAATATGTTTGCCAAGTTTCACAGCGTGCCAAGCAATCTAATTCGAGAAGCGAAGATCCATCTGATTCTAGTCTTAGATCAATCTAAATCATATATGAATTGTCGTCAAAACAAAGCAACTAGCTACGAAATCACATGGAGAGCACCTACATAAGACAAGGAGTGCAATCCAAAGGAAGAAGTCCAAAAATCTCCTAAGTACATGGATCGCTGGCGATCCATGCCCTATGGATCATTAGCGATCCATGCCCTATGGATCATTAGCGATCCATGCCCTATGAATCACTGGTGATCCATAGGATTATGTTGGATTGTTATGGAATTTTCAGGAAGGATGAAGCAAAAATACTCCAAGTAATTGGATCGCTAGCAATCCATCATCTATGAATCGCTAGAGTGGCTCGGGTCGTCGTGAAACTCTTTGAACTCCTTCGTGGCATCATGTGCAAACTTCTGGCAAAGCAGGCCTGGCCCAATAGCTCTCCAACCTCTATAAATACAATCCTACTTGCAACATAAACATGATCTACTGGACTGGCTGCTGAAACTCTGCAGAGATTGTTCTTCACTGTTATTCTTCACTCTTTTTCTCTCACATAATGGTCATCTAGGAGTTCACTGTGATTCTCCAGCAATCTCTTGTACTTGTGACTTGATCATACTTAGGATATTCCATGATATTATAATCCAATTCAACTTGTAACAGTAGTCAGTTAATAAGAAAAATTATAAAGTGGATGTAGGCTTCGTTAACAGCCGAACCACTATAAAATTCTCTTGTCTCTTCACTATTCCCACTCTTTTTATATTTCTTTTCTATTTTATTTGCTCTGATAAACAAGGCCGGTGCTGTAGGATCATTTTCACCCTAGGGGGGGTGGGGTGAATAGGGTGATACTAAAAATAATAAAAATTAATGCAGAAATAAAAACAATCACAGATATTAATGCAGAAGAGATCACACAAAAATTTACCCAGCTTCAGCAAAACCCTGCCTACGTGATGCCCCCAAGGTTTCTACTAGAAATTAAGCAGTCAGACGCTTACACACGTAAACTTGCGACACCCGCTAATGACTAACCTAACTCTATGCTCAAAACCCTGCCACAACCTAGCCACTGAGTTGCGAATTCTCGAACTACACCACCGTAGTTCGTAACCTAGTCACACGACTAGAAAGTTACACAATTTTAAAAAGAAAAAATTACAAATGAAAATTAAAACTAAACAAAACCCTATTTAAATAATTGATGCCCAATACTCAAAATTAAAACCGGCCCACTAAAAAATATAAAGCCGTCTTCTCTTTTCTTTTTCTCTGTGAAATGGCTTCAGTTGATTCTTTTATTTGTTCTTCTTCAACGATTAGGGTTTCTGAAAAATTGAAGTCGCCGCCTTTTTGTTGTGATCGATTGAAGTATGCTTCTGCTTCTGGTTGCTTGGTCAATCGATTTGCTTGAGTTGCTCTAGGTAGCTTCAATTTGATGCGAGTTCGAATGACACGAAAGTGGTATGTGATTTATGCTTTTGTTTTACTTGTTGATTTGCTTGAACTCGAATGCTTCTATTGCCCATGATGATGTGGGAATTTATAGGGATTAAAACCCTATTTTATCGTTCGTATAATTTGGTTTGAATTCTTCAAAAAATTTGTTCGGCCATTCGATTTTCGATTGGATGCTTGTGATAAATTGTTGACCTGTTCGTGTTGAATTTGCTTGAATATTTTTCTAAGTAGGTTACGTTCTTTTCTGGCATTTGAATTTATTTCTCCTTCATGACCTCTGTGACTTCGATGTTTGAATTTTTTAGATAAAATTGACTTCGACTTCATTCTAATTGCTCCCTTAATTTTTTTTGATCAAACTGCACAACTGGATTTTCGAAACATGACTTGTTAAGTTCGAACTTGTTCTGCTACCTTGATTTTTGTTCGAACTATTGCTTCATTGTCATTTTTTGCTGTTTGTTGTACATATATGTGTGTCATTTTCTAGTACCATTGTACATGTCTCATTCCAGTAGCTTTGTACTGCTATTTGCTTCATTTTTGTTTGGTTGCCACTGTTACTTGAATCGTGTTGGAGCATTTTGATATTTGATTGCATTGTGAAGTCTGAACTGGACTGTTCTGGTTATCACTGCATGTATATATGTATACATGTGTGTTCACGCATGTATATATGTATGATAGCTTGTTGTATGTGGTCCATTATGCTTTGCACTCATGTATATATGCACTGAAGTATGGTCTCATGTCTTTGTACATTTGAGCTCCTATCTAGTTCCACTTGAAGTCTGGTCCATTTGCTTCGAGCTTCATCTATTTTCTCCGTTTCATGTTTATATCTCGTTCCTGTGTTGAAGTCTAGTCTGGTTGCCTTTGTTGCTCCTGATCAATTCATTGTGTAGTTTGTATGCATGTTGTTGTGGTCTTGTAGTCTCTGTTATCAATCCTTCATGTTGCATCACTTGTTTTGGTCTCCTTTGTAATGTATGTGTTGAGTTACACTTTAATGTCTGGTGCTAAAAACTTTGTACATGCCTATGATTTGTGATGGTCTGTTGATGTTGTAGTTGTCTGGTTTGGTTTGCATATGAGCTTCATGTGTACTGCTCTGGTGCCATATTGAGGTTGTGCTCAACTGAAGTTTGCACTGGTTGTTGTCTCATTTGCATTCATGTTGCTTTGAGTTGAATTATGGTATGCACTTTTGTACATTTCACTCTTGTGCCCATGTAGTCTGGATTCAAATAAACTTGGTGTTATCCCGCCTTTTGGCAAGGCCGTGACACCAAGGACTTGGCTAGATACCGGTGACAGATCGTCTCGGAAGTCGGTTACACGTAAGGATCGCTACGGATATCGATGAAATTTGTTCAAGTCCGGATCGGGCTACAATTGATAAGGCACGTCGAGCAAAGCCGTGGGAACCAACGATCCAAGTTTCAAGTCAATCCGAGCTCGTATGCTCAAGATATCGTCGACAAAAGATGGAGTAGGCCACCCTTAGTTCGAATCCATAGGCAGAACCTATGTTTGAATCCATTGGCCAGGAACCAGTTCGAATCCATCGAACTTCCATTGCCTCGACTCCATCAGCCCTCCTTTGCTTCGACTCCATCAGCATAGAAGCTCTCGTTCGAATCCAACATGACCAAACATTGGTTCGAAGCCATCGAGATAGCATTGGTTTGAATCGATTGTAGTTAGCCGTGCTTCGAATCGATTCAAAACGATACCTTAAGTTCGAATCCATTGGAGCTTTCTACACCTCGAATCCATAAAGAGAAGGAGCTTCGATCCAGAAGATGTAGCTTCACTTCGAATCCAGGAGATATAGTTCGCCCTCGACTCCACCATCTTCGAATCCACTCAACTGGGAGTCCTCGACTCCACCATCTTCGAATCCAAGCCATGGATTCGACCCAGTCAAACAGGAGTACAAAATGGATCGAGGCGAGATACGCGCGCCACGTCGCAGCAAGCATCGAGTCGACCGAATCGATTCGAACTAAGATCGATTCAAAGCAATCCCTGTTCTCCAGAAATGCAACATTGAATCGATCATATCTCGAGTTCTACAAGTCCAAATGCCATGAAATTTTCACAGAAGCTTAAACACATGATGAAGAATGTTCACACCAAATTTCAGCTCGATTGGATGATTTCTTGATCGATTCGAACCAAGGGTCGAATCGATCCCGAAGTGGGCCCGGATCTCCAGATTTCGGCCATGTGGGCCCCCTGACGTGCCAGAACTGGTCTCCCCTCATTTTGGGCGAAATATCAGCCTCCTACACCTATAAATAGAGCCCCTGGTCATTCAGAAAAGAGGTCGGAAAATTCTAAGTACTGAAGAGCGCCCAGATTCTGCCAGATCTACTCCAGAACACCGCCGCTGCTTTAGATTGACACTTAGCATTCACATTCAGTTGTATTACATTATAAACTACTGTAATCTTCAAGTAATCGAGCAATAAAATCATCAAACTTCATAGTGGACGTAGGCGAAACGCCGAACCACTTTAAATCGCTTGTCTTTGCAATTTACTTTCTGTTATTTGGAGTTTTTGTTAGATAATCCACAGTTTTAATTTTCATTCTGCGCGTTTATCTCTTCAAAGACTTCCGAAGAGTGTTGTGCCCATTTTTGGTACAAACACTTTGGTGCTTTCACTGAGAAAAAACCAGCTTTTTTCTCCTGCTCCTTGGATCTACCATCGATACCGGATTGCACAAATCCAAGAGGAAGATCCAGATCTTTGATTCACAGTCCTTCCATTCTACTCAGATTTGCATAAAATCTAGGAAAAGGATTCATCATTCAAAATGGTTAGCACGAGAACCACTTCTACAACTGCTGGACAAGAAGGTAGGGATGGACAAAACCCTGCTCAACAGCAGCCATCCAACCAAGACAACACTGCCCACTCAGATCCGTCTGGGGCAGTCACTAGACAAGAATTCCAAGTATTGCTACAAGAGCTGACTCAGAGTCGGCAGCAATTAGCCGAACAGTTGCGTGCCAATATCGAATTGACAAACCAACTGAACCGCCAGGGCCGTAGGAGGTCCCGAAGGGATGATGTTTCCCGCTCATCCACTGAAAGTTCTGCTTCATCAGACTACTATCACAGATCTACCCGTCCTCGATTAGACGGGAGTCATGCACAAACGACCGGATATCAACCCGCTTTAACTGTTGGACAGTTGAGGGCAGGACCGTCAACCAGCTTTCAGGCCGGGCCCTCCACACAAGGAGGCCCTACTACACAGCATACCGCGGACAATCATGCCGCAGCTGCCACAATAGAAACAAGGGTTGATACCCGAAATCTTTCAGAGCCAAATAATCGGCAACGTGGGCGTACTCCTGAACCGTACGTCTTAGAGGACGCTGAGCCAAGGAGGCAAAATTTGGACCGTCAACGGCGCCCGGTCCGAACTCGCGCTGTGGAACCCGACCACACCTTAGCTCGGCAAGCTCAAGATGTAGCAATGCCAGACATCTCGACTATGATACGTCAGATGATCCGCGAAAGCCAAGGCCTTACCAACGATGACTGGGGACTTTCCCGTAGTCATACTCCCTTCACAGACGAGATACTGAATGCTGAACCTCCTCGGCGATTCAGAATGCCAACCCTTCCTATGTACGAAGGAAATTCTGATCCCAATCAACACATCTTGAAATACGAATGGTCGATGAGCGCCGCAAGGGCCGATGACGCAGTAAAATGTCGAAGTTTCCCCATCTCTCTAGGTGGAATTGCAACGATGTGGTTCACGAGATTGCCACCTAGGTCTATCTCTTCATTTGATCAACTGGCTAAGAAATTTGTGGAACAATTTCGCATGCATGTCGCTAGACCCAAAGATGTCAACACCTTATCCAGTGTTACCCAAGCTCGAGGGGAAACGCTAAGGCGTTACTTAGAGAGATTCCATGCGGCATGTGTGGAGATTAGTAATCCCAGCGACAACTCAATCTTAATGGCATTGACAAAGGGGATTGACCCTGATTCTGAATTTGGAAACTGGTTAGCCGGAAAACCACCCGCATCGTTGGACCGTTTCTACTCCAAAGCCGCACAATTCTTACGGCAAGAGGACGCGAAACAGTCTAGGAAGCAGGACGATGAGGAACCCAGGAGCGAAAAAATACAGAGCAATGTAGCAGTAAAATAGTCCGGTGAAAATTCCGGAAAAGTTCAGTTGAACATACAGAATAAACAAACGCAGCCAAGAGGTAACAATGGTCAGAATAAGAAAAGAGATCCAAATCGGGGTCCACGACGTGAGGCTCCAATGTTCGATAATTACACACCATTGAATACATCGTTGGAAAATGTGTACCTACAGACTTGCAATACTATGCAATACAAGAAGCCGGCTCCGAAGCAATCGTCGGAGAGGCAGATTCAAACAGGGAAGTTCTGTAGATTCCACGAAAGTTATGGCCACAACACCAATGAATGTCGGCACTTGCAGGACCTCATTGAGAAGTTGATCAGAGAGAGGAAGTTAGATCAGTTTGTGCGGACACCGCAGTCTGAAGGGGCAGGCCCCTCAAATCAAAATCATGCACAGAATCCAGAAAGACAGGAAGAACCAGGTCGTGTCGGAGGAAGACTGGTAATTAATGTTGTAAGTGATAGTCCTCGAACAGCGAAGCGAAGCTGGGGAGAAGTGAAATCATATAACAACTTGGTTAGACGAACAGACTTTGAGTACGATGATAACTTGGACAATAAACCTTCGACCAAACGAAAGAGAGCGACAATTAACGACATCAATTTCCGAGACAACGATACTGATTATGTCGGAAGCCCGACTACTGACCCACTCGTGATATCGGCACAAGTAGGTCCAGCTTGGATGAAGAGGATACTAATTGACTGCGGGAGCTCTGTGAATATCCTTTTTATACACGCTTATAATCAAATGAGGATGAATCCCAGGGATTTGGAACCTTGCCAAACTCACCTCCATGGATTCAACGGTAGCTCTGCCGTACCTATTGGGGTGGTGAAGTTACCAGTTAGGTTGGGATCTAAGGAACATAGGAGAGTTCGAACATTACAGTTCACTGTGTTGAACATAGTTTCGCCGTACAACGCTTTCTTAGGACGACCTGCCCTTACTGAATTCAAAGCCGTAATTGCCCCATGGTGCTTGACCTTAAAGTTTCCCACCGTCAACGGAGTTGGAGTCGTCCAGGGCGATCAGGTTGACTTGAGAACAGTCATACACCGAAAACGAGTCGCCCGATTACGCAATGCCGAGGACCGACTTAAAACTTTTGAACGCAATGAGATTGTCATTAAAAAAGAATACCCAGCACTACTGCACATGAAACCAACATGGAAGGGATCATATGAGATTAAGCAAGAGCTCGGGGATGATGTATATGAGATGACGACCGCTGATGGTCTAGCTTCACCAAAGGCCTTGGATAGCGAAAGACTTCGTCGCTATCACACATAACAGGCTATGTTTATCTATTTAGTTTCAATTCTGTTTTAGAATTTGTTTCCGCATTTCGAAATTAGAATCTGTAATAAGGCAACTGACTTTGCCATGTTTTCTTATTTCAGCAATAAAATGCCATCTCTTTGAGCCAGAGCCGTGATTCATTAAATACAATGTACAACATCACGATGCACGAAGAGCTAAATTCCATCACACAATGGAATTTATTCAAGTAGGGAGTGGCTATGAAGCAATCAACCACTCACCAAATGAAACCCGAGCTCGGGGGCAAGCCATCACATCAGGCCAGAAATGGGTTGATACACGACAACTTTTTCCTTAACTCCGTACTCCCAGAGTGCGAGGCGGAGTATAAACATTCATTTAACTCCGTACTCCCAGAGTGCGAGGCGGAGTATAAACATTTTTCTAAATCCTAGAGAACTCCGAGAGCGCGAGCTGGGTACAAAACTTTTTACTTAACTCCGTACTCCCAGAGTGCGAGGCGGAGTATAAACATTTTTCTAAATCCCAGAGAACTCCGAGAGCGCGAGCTGGGTACAAAACTTTTTACTTAACTCCGTACTCCCAGAGTGCGAGGCGGAGTATAAACATTTTCCTAAATCCCAGAGTACTCCGAGAGCGCGAGCTGGGTATAAATATCAACAGACTCCAGCTTCCGAGAGCGCGAACTGGAGTATAAACATTAACCAACTCCGTACTCCCAGAGTGCGAGGCGGAGTATAAACATTTTCCTAAATCCCAGAGTACTCCGAGAGCGCGAGCTGGGTATAAACTTTTTACTTAACTCCGTACTCCCAGAGTGCGAGGCGGAGTATAAGTATTTTTTCTAAACCCCAGAGTACTCCGAGAGCGCGAGCTGGGCACAAGCTTTTTACTTAACTCCGTACTCCCAGAGTGCGAGGCGGAGTATAAACATTCCCTAACTCCATACTCCCAGAGTGCGAGGCGGAGTATAAACATCCATTCTACTCCGTACTCCGGAGCGCGAGACGGGGTATAAACATACGTCAACTCCACACTTATCCCCAATACAGGGGGCAGAACCATAACACATAACAAGTTGAGGACAGAAAGGGAATAGATTTTCATTTCCACTATCAACAAAAAGAATCTGATTACAAAATGTTTACGAAAAATTCTGCTAGTGGGAGCTGAATCCACATCTATACACGGCTATAGAAAAATCAACAAAATGCTACCCTATGCAACAGAGATTTAGAGAAAGAGTTCAATCTTTCTTCTTCCTTATCTTCTTCTTCGGGGTAGCTCCACCCGACCCGCTGCCCGATTTCTTCCTCAATCGCTTGCTCTTTTCAGGCTTGCCCTCCGGCAGCGATATAATGTCGACGTCTTCCTCAGAGCTGGAGGCGACGGAAGTTCTTCTAGGAGGACGAGCTGGAGGCATAGGAGTAGTAGCAGGAGGAGGGACAGGAGCGGTCTCGATCAATACAGTACCGCCCGGTGAAATCACCATTAACGGGGCAGGCCCGGGCGGACTAGCACCAACATTCCCTGCTGCCATCTCGGCAGCAATCTCAGCAATAACGTCGTCCTCACGAGATACTTGGGCCGCATCGGATGTGCCAATAGCTGGCATAGGTAAACTAACGGCCGGAGCAGCCCCACTCACAGCATCAGACGGGTTGACAGAGGGATCGATGGGTTCATTGAGAAGGTCCTCAATCATTTGAGCGCTGAAAGAAAACATATTTGCATCTCCCTCTTCGCCGATCAAGGTAGAAGTCGTGATGGCTTCAGTAAAGACAACCGCTTGTGTTTGATGTGGAACTGATAGAGCAAGAGGCGCAGAAACAACGACTTCAGTCACTGAAATGCGACAAAACGGAGATTGTTAGCCAAGTGTGTTTCTTAAAGTTCTCCACAACTAAACTACGAGAAGTGTTCAAATACCTTCCTTAGTCTGGACCGAAACGTGGGAGGAATCATCGGCTGAAGATAATAACGGTTGGTCAGGATTATATGCAGGAACAGATTGGGGATCTACCGCACCAGTGGTTTCGGGCAATGTTGGGATTACGGCTCCAACACTTGCCTCGTGATGCGCGGTCCCCGAACCTTCGCCTGTCTCTAAAGATTGAATGCCAAGCTTTTCTTTCGCCATAGAGATCACCACCTCATGAAGGGTCTTCCTCTCATCCTCGGTGAGCAAACGCATCTCCAGCTCAAAGTCGTCAAATGTTTCATCTGGATGCACTGCTTTCTTCTCATTCACCAGCCGGGTCCAGGCATTGTACAAAATCATGGAGTCATCTCCCAGCCACGCTAAATTTCTATGTTCCAGCACATTAGCGTTGTACGTGACAAGGAGATCGTCGAACTCAGCGTCCAGCCTGGACCTCTCCTCCAAAATCTTTTCCTGGATTTCTGCTTCCGCAGACTTGGACTTGACCGCCACCGCAGCAAGTTCGGCCCTGAGAGATACTGCTTGGTTGCAAGCCTCTTGAGCAGTGGCGTTCGCATCATCCTTCTCCTTCACCATTTCAGCGAATTTGGCCTTGAACTCGTTCAGCTCTTTAACGGCTAGGTCTCGCTCAGCTGCAACGGTGGTGTTGCGGTGGCCCATCTCTTCTACCGTGGCGCAATGTTCCTGTTGCATCCTAGCCATTTTGGCCACGGCGTCCTCGTGTTTCTGGAGAGCTTGAAGTTCAGAATTCCGGGACGTCTCCATTTCAGATTGAAGAACTTCAATGATGCGTTTCTGTTTAGAAATTTCAGCATCGCGTTCAGCAATAGTCTTCGCCCTGTCAAAAGCCACTCTAGAAGCCTTCACGGCTGCCTTGTACCACTCCTTGTACTGAGCGTAGAAGTCGTGGATGTAACTATGAGCAGTGGTCTTAGCTTCCGGAGGGATTCTTTTAAAGTTAGGAGGGAAGATATAGCCATCCATGCAAATTTCCGGGTAGTCATTTTTCATTTGGGCGAGTTTAGCAGCTCCCTCGCTTGTCAACTCAGCCGGAGCTTGTTCAATTATAGCGGCTGCTGTAGGTTCCATTCTTGGCCGCTGAATATCAGGCCGAGAAGATTGAGAAGGCAACTGTTGCTGATGAGATGGCCCTGGGAGGTCTACTGGAGCCCTGGGAGGCGGAGGAGAGCGAGATCGGGGTCGGTACTGGTATCCCCGATCTCTGTCAGAGTAATCATAGCCAGAACGGCTACGCGAGTAATCTCTGTCTCTATCATAACGTTCTTGACTCGAATAGCCTCGCCCATGATCCCTATCTGTCTCTCTCCTACGGGAATCGTAAAATGGAGAAGATTGGCGCACATTCCGAAGCCTATCTAGAGTAGAGCCACGTCCTGACATCTCACCTGCGATAAGAAAGAATTACGGATTAGAATTCCATAAAGCAATGTTTACCATGCAGAAGTCATGAAGTGCCGTGGGAGTGTGTGTAAATGTGTAAACCCCCAAAACCGACCGGAAGTGTTGACCGCACTTAAAGGAAAAGGCTCGTTCACGTTTAGAACATCTTGAAATTCCTCCAAACCAGGATCATGAGAAATCGATATATAATCTGGGATAGGAATATCGTCTAGCCCTTTGAAAGAATCTCTCGAATGAGAAGGGGCGGCCTCAGAAATCATGACCCCGGAAGCGGGAAGAAACACATCTGCGGATTTTCCCCCCTTGGACTTAAGTTTTTTGGAAACGGCGGCCTTGCCTTTCCGTTTTTCTCCCGATTCTTCGATGTTTCCCGAGAGATCAGCCATCGGCTCTAAATCTGTGTGGGTTCTTTCTTCATCACCCGCCTCAATTATTCTGATTCCGAGTGACTTCTTCACTTTTTTCTTCTTGGCCTTCTTCTTATCTCCCTTCTTGGAGGCAGACTTTGCAAAGCCCTCGACAACCATGCTTTGATTGATGTCGATCAAACCCAGAACTCTTAAGTTGTAGTCGTTCAGCACCGAGTCAATATGCCTCAGCTCGCTTGGGACTTCATTAAGACTCCGAACGGTACCCTTGAAACGCCCCCCATTGGGCCTAGAGATAATAGCTGTAAAAGGAATGAAATGTCAATTTTAACACCGAAGAGCTATTGGTCAAGGAAACAGGTTAAGGCGCTTACGTCTAGACAACCATCGCCTAGCGAAACCCGGAGGGCACCGAACATAGAACCACTCGTTCTTGAAATAGCTTAGTCGAGTCCAAGCTCCAACTACAACTTGGCAATTCCTGACTGCCTCCAAAAATGTAAAGGACGGGCTATCACCCCTACTCTTGAAGTTAAATATGTGTCTGATCTCGGAAGGCCTCGGCGGGCGAAAGAGACAGTCCATAAAGATTACGAAGGCACTGTTCAGCAACGCGTGCCCGTTGGGATGAAGTTGTGAAGGAGCGATTCCTAAATATGATAGCATCCCTCTGATATATTGATTGAAAGGAGGAAGAGTTCCAGCCGCACAAGCATGACGGTAGAATGCTGTATATCCTTCGGGCGGATTGTGCGGTCTATCAGTGGCACTGGGCAATAATACGTCACCCAGAGATATGTTATGCTTTAAGCATATTCGTCCCAATAAGGATTCAGAGATGTTGGATTGAACCGAATCAACAGGGTCCTCAATAAATATCGCCTCTGGCAATTCGTCTGGAGCCGGATCGATTACATCGGCAGGGATATCGGGAATCTCAAGCACCGGAGGAGTCGAGCTCTGTACCTCTTGTTGTTGGGAGCTCGAAGATTCCATAATTAGCTAGCTCATCAGAAAGCAACGTTAAGTTCATAACTAGCCCGTGCGTGCCCCAGTGTAGTGTGAATGAACGTGTCGTGCAGTGCAAGTGTTGTGCATCACTTAAGCAAATTTAGCAGAATAAAGCAAGATGTTCGTACAACATATCTTGGGAATTTGAGAAGGAAAACGACCGTCATCGTTGACCATCACTTCCACACCATCCAAGTGCTATCAACCAATGCAAGTTTAAGTCTGTTGAAATTTTAGTTAAGTCATAGTTCCATCGACGAGCCTCAAAGGAAATTCAAGTTTAAATCTTTCAGTCAAGGTCGATTATGCAAGGCCGAAGCTCGTCGGAGTCGATTATGCTAAAGATCATTATGTTCGTCAGAGTGCAATCTGAAGTTGGTCGTAGTTCGGATGATGGAGCAAATCATAAGAACAATGGTCTCAGGGGACGAAGGCGTTCGAATCCATCGACACGAATAGATGAGGGTCGAATCGATGGAGTTTGATTCCAGGCGCTTCGAATCCACATGGTTCGACTCGATGTAACCTTATGATGGAGGAGCACTTCGAATCCGTGAGCTCCACGCTACTTCGAATCGATCAATATTCAGTTCCTTGGAATCAATCTGGATAGCATTACTTCGAATCGATCAATTCGATGCCCTTTCCCTCCAAGTCATCGATTCGGAACTTTGCCCTTGAGATCGATTCGAAGATCGTTTGTTCCTGGATCGATGCAAAGCAACGGGAAACGACGCTCTAATCGCTGTAACCCAAAAGACATCACTCCTCGACTCCATCGAGTCGACCCATTTCATTCAGATCTTGTCACTCCTTAGAGTTTTTCTAAGGCGAAAATAGTTTATTTTTCTCATCTCGAATCGATCCATTGAGTACCTGTTTTGATTTCGAGTGGAAGCATGGATGAGTTCGATTGATTCGCGGTAGGCACGTCAGTTTAGCTCTGGAAGACGATTCGAAGAAACAGCTCTCGCAACAGTAAAAAAGTAAAAAATGGAAGTGAAAAAGATCCCGGTATATATAGGGGATTGCGAGACGATTCGCATCCCGGTCAGGTACAACCGGTAAAAACGGCTCCAGCCCATCGATTCGAACGAGTATCTTCGAATCGATCACAAGAAAGCATCCTTCGATTCGAAGCTGACAGGATGGTTTCAACGATTCGAACCCCAGAAGTACGTAGGTTACAAATCATCTTCGAATCCACACCTCCGAATCCATCCATACAATATCAATGAGAAGCTTCATCGATTCGAAGCACAACGTCAGAAGAGTCAAGGGAACGTACGACACCATCGATTCGAACGACCACTTTCGAATCCATCAATTCCGGACCCACCAACTCAGAGAACTTCGAATCCACGCAATATTGATTCGGAGAACCATAGATTCAAAGTACCCACTTCGAAACCCTCAACTCGAAGCGGATCAAGAAACATAGCTTCGAATCCATCAAATACCACCGGTCAAATGGACGAATCGTTTCCATATGAAAAATTGCTTGTCCACTCTTGTACCGATTCAGGAGAGGATCAATACGAGAGGATGATCATAGACAATCATAAAAGCAATGTTTTAACTCAAATCTCAAATCGGTTCAGGAGAGGACCGATGTAGATTTCGATAGCGAACCGAACGGACAACAACTTGCGATCACGCAACGTTAACCAAGGTCAAGATAATACACGTATGCACGTAATTTTTGACTAATGTTTTGGTCTTTATCATCAACAGGAATCAGATGTTCATCTCGTCATGACTCAAAAGCCTAACAGTCAATCATGATCATACAACGATTGATTACGACAGCAAAGAAGACAATTTTCGACAAAGCATGTGATCATTGTTCAATAAGGGACGGTAGCTTTTCAAAGCACGTCATGTTTACACAAGACGTACTTTGGGGGGCAAATGTTATCCCGCCTTTTGGCAAGGCCGTGACACCAAGGACTTGGCTAGATACCGGTGACAGATCGTCTCGGAAGTCGGTTACACGTAAGGATCGCTACGGATATCGATGAAATTTGTTCAAGTCCGGATCGGGCTACAATTGATAAGGCACGTCGAGCAAAGCCGTGGGAACCAACGATCCAAGTTTCAAGTCAATCCGAGCTCGTATGCTCAAGATATCGTCGACAAAAGATGGAGTAGGCCACCCTTAGTTCGAATCCATAGGCAGAACCTATGTTCGAATCCATTGGCCAGGAACCAGTTCGAATCCATCGAACTTCCATTGCCTCGACTCCATCAGCCCTCCTTTGCTTCGACTCCATCAGCATAGAAGCTCTCGTTCGAATCCAACATGACCAAACATTGGTTCGAAGCCATCGAGATAGCATTGGTTTGAATCGATTGTAGTTAGCCGTGCTTCGAATCGATTCAAAACGATACCTTAAGTTCGAATCCATTGGAGCTTTCTACACCTCGAATCCATAAAGAGAAGGAGCTTCGAATCCAGAAGACGTAGCTTCACTTCGAATCCAGGAGATATAGTTCGCCCTCGACTCCACCATCTTCGAATCCACTCAACTGGGAGTCCTCGACTCCACCATCTTCGAATCCAAGCCATGGATTCGACCCAGTCAAACAGGAGTACAAAACGGATCGAGGCGAGATACGCGCGCCACGTCGCAGCAAGCATCGAGTCGACCGAATCGATTCGAACTAAGATCGATTCGAAGCAATCCCTGTTCTCCAGAAATGCAACATTGAATCGATCATATCTCGAGTTCTACAAGTCCAAATGCCATGAAATTTTCACAGAAGCTTAAACACATGATGAAGAATGTTCACACCAAATTTCAGCTCGATTGGATGATTTCTTGATCGATTCGAACCAAGGGTCGAATCGATCCCGAAGTGGGCCCGGATCTCCAGATTTCGGCCATGTGGGTCCCCTGACGTGCCAGAACTGGTCTCCCCTCATTTTGGGCGAAATATCAGCCTCCTACACCTATAAATAGAGCCCCTGGTCATTCAGAAAAGAGGTCGGAAAATTCTAAGTACTGAAGAGCGCCCAGATTCTGCCAGATCTACTCCAGAACACCGCCGCTGCTTTAGATTGACACTTAGCATTCACATTCAGTTGTATTACATTATAAACTACTGTAATCTTCAAGTAATCGAGCAATAAAATCATCAAACTTCATAGTGGACGTAGGCGAAACGCCGAACCACTCTAAATCGCTTGTCTTTGCAATTTACTTTCTGTTATTTGGAGTTTTTGTTAGATAATCCACAGTTTTAATTTTCATTCTACGCGTTTATCTCTTCAAAGACTTCCTAAGAGTGTTGTGCCCATTTTTGGTACAAACACTTGGTGTTTTACTGTTGCATATGTGTAGGTGCGTACTCATGCCTTGATGTCTTTGTATACCATTTCTTTATTCTTTTCTTCAAGTCTGGTTTGTGTGGTTCCTTTGTGTTGAGGCAGTTTCATTGATCTGGTGCACTTGATTGTACAGTCCTTGTGCGTCACTTTGCTACATCCATTCAGTTCACCACTTTGTTTTAACTGCACTGACCTGGTCTTGTTTTCACTTGAACATTTTGTTTTCATTCGAAGTTTTGTTGCCTTGTACATTTTTCAGTCTGGACTTGTGATGCATATTGTTGATTTTGTGTTTGCATTTGAGTCATATGATCACCACTGCTTGTCGGACTTGAAGTTCTGTTCATTTGCTGGTCTTCATGTTGTACTGGCTTGTGAACTGTTCAAGTGTGTTCTGTTTTGTTCTGAAGTCACCACTTTTGATTGTTTTGCCACTATATGTATATACATGTATACATGTGTGAACATGCATTTATATATGTATTCTATGCTGAAGCTTTGCATTCATGTTAGTGTTGACTTTTGATTTGGATTTTCTTCGAGTTTGGTTAAGTTGACTTGGTCGAGACTCATATGCACTTGTGTTGAATCCAGCCTTTGGCTTGGGTTTGACCTTGTGCTCACCTGTCCCTGCAATTGTATCAAGCAAGTGTATATCGGTGTGCACGACCTTATGGCATGTATAGTGATACACTGTGCATGTCACAAGTTGTTCGTGTATGATGAATTAAATAAAAAATGACAACGAACAACCCAAATAACTGAGGCAAATCATATTTTCAAAACACACACTTTATTGTGCACTGTAAAATATTTCTTTTTCAATTTTACCGCGTCAGTGTTTATTTTGCAGATAATTCAGATGCTGGATATAAACTGTAATAGAGTTGAAGATCAAATACGAGTGATGAGTGAATGTAGTGAGGTGAAAATGTATGTAAAAATTGTATAGTGAAATTATGTTGTAATTTGAAATTGTATTGTAATTGAAAATGTATAAATGTAGTGAGAGCTCAAATTTGTACTATTTGAATTTGTAATAAATATTTGTTTGAATAAAATATTTGTTTGAATATGAATTCTGTGTTATTTATTTTATTCAACAAATATTTATTTAATTATGTGAAAAATAAAATAGTATAATAACAAATACATTATATATATATATATATATATTATCATCAAACAAAAATCATATACTAGCATATTCTACAATCTCTCCCTTTTGCTAATAACAAACATATATTAAGATTTTGACTCTAATAAATGTATTTGGTTTTGATGGATTCTATTAGCTCTCCCTATTTGAATGCTCCCCCTACAACAAAGCTCCCCTTACACAGATGCGTGTAGTTAAAACTGAAAAATTAGTTTAAAAAGTTTGAATAAAAACACTCTCGAATATTAGTAAGAATATTGCTCAAAAATCAAAATCTTAACCTCTCTCCCCCTTTTGTTATCATCAAAAATAATAATAGTAATTGAAATAGCTACGATTTTGATTAAAAATATAAATCAAATCAAGAGGGAAATATTAATTTCAATTTCCAAATAATCAAATGAAAATTAGAATATTTTATTAATTAGAAACAAACTCCACTTTAGAGAAATGGTAGGATTATGAAAAATTTTATATAGTGACAAGAGTTTGATATTTTCAATAAAGGAATAATTTGTGCATTTTCTCTTTTCAAATATTATACAAAAAAATGTGAAGCACTTACTAACCATGCATAACCATTAGGACTTTTAAATGAGGTTAGTAGTTACCCTTTTTTAAAAAAAAATATGTCAAGTATTTTCTAACCATGCATAACCGTGAGGACTTTTAAATGAGATTAGAATATACTTGATATTTATCCCTTTCTTATATGCGTCCCATCCATGCATAACCGCGAGGACTTTTAAATGAGAATGGAAGCCCATATATAGAAATTCTAGTAATTCACCCATGCATAACCGCGAAGACTTTTAAATGAAAGTGAATACTTTAGGATATAATTATTTTACAAAAAAAATATTTCCTTATTTTGAAATACCAAATTCTACACACTATATTATGATGTATGGATTGACAGAAAGGTGAAAGTGACAGAAATGATCATGGAATAAGTACTAATCTAAAAATATTATAAAATTTGTTTAATTTTCATGAAATTATAAAATTATACTTCCTCTTGTTATGAAATATAATTTAATCTCTATCCATTAATTTTCAAGCACTATAATAATTTTGATGAGTTTCAAAAGAATCAATTAGTCAATGATTATCTTTTCTAGAGTACATCTCTTACCGAAATAAACTAAACTATTTTTTAACATGATGAAAACCCAAGTTTCAAAAATTAAAATAAGTGAAAATCAATTTTCTGTAAGGGGGTTTTGTGAAAACAACTTCTAGTTGAAAATCAATATAAATAATTAAATAATTGCAAAAATGATTTCAACATGAGATGATATCAGATACCACTTGTATTTGAGGTATTCATGGTGATATATAGTGGTATATAAGAAATAACGTGTACTCCTCAACACTTAAATTGGTTTTTTTTTGAAATTTTTAGCACGTCCATTTATATCAAGCACAAGTAAAGTAATATATATTGAGCAAAAACACACATTCAAATAATTCGTCAAAGCAGTTTTTCATGTCATTTCAAAGTGAATCAATAAAAGAAAAAAAAAACAGAAAGTTGTAGCATTATCAGTTAGCTTTCCAAAACTTCAAGAATTTCAAAAATCATAGTTGAGATGTTCAAGATATGGCAGAAATACTTCAACAATGTCGATGAAAACATAATTAACAATATGTGAACAAAATTGAGTTGAGAGATCATACCTCACTTTTCTTTGATGTCGTGATATCCAAAATGCGATGATCTCCATCTAATCTTTATAGGCTAAGGAACCTTTACATTTTAGTTTATCAATCACCTAGAACAACTCGAAATCTATCTCCATCAAATTTGTTCCTTAGCCCACTTATTTGTCTAAATTTTGGAGAAGGCAAGTGGTCTAACTAAGGTGCAGGACCACAATTATTATCTATTGAAATCTTTGGTACCCAAATTTGTCTATATAACAAACTGTTAGCATCTACAATTGTACCCTTGGGAATCCAAATTTGTTTAAATTTCAAACCATTTATATTCGTACTTTTTGGAATCCATATTTGTTTAATGGTTTTGTGTTGTATATATTTTGACAATTGTTCTTGCCATGTCCAATATTTCCACACTTTACGCATTTGGGTATCATATTTTCCCTTTAATATTGTTATTAGTCGTTTGTTCATATTTTGACACTTTCGCAAATCCAAATCCTTTCCTTTTATTCATGAATAGTTGATTTTCTAAGAGCATTTCAAATGATTTTTCTCTAGTGAAAAATTCCTACTAATCAACTTAAGTTTATTAACTTTGGATTTTAAAAGTTTATTTTCATTTATTAGCTTCCAACAACAACTAATGGTACTATCTCTCTTTTTAAAATTATTCGTTTTCAAGCCCATATTTTCATTTTCAAGCTCTCTAATTTTAGTCTCAATTTCTAGCATCTTAGTTTTAAAGAGTTGGAGTTTTTAAATTCATTTTTTTTCAAAATCCTTGATTTTTTCAATCTCCTTTTCAAACTCGTGATTTAATCGAATAATTTCAGATTTTCTCAAAATCACGTTTTCTTTTTCAAGGGTTTTGAAATTTTCGTTGACCTCATTTAATTTCTTTTCAAAAATCGCACATTTATAACTTTCCGACCTCTTAAAACTCTCCAACTCTTTTTGCAAAATATTATTTTTACAAATCAACTCAGTTTTGTTTTTCTCCCGAATTAAAATTTCATTTTCTAACTTTTGAAAGTTTTCATGAAAACAGCCAAATTCTTTTTCATAGTCCAAACACTTTTTGCCATTAGAATTTTTACTTTTCTTAATATTTTTAAGCTCATTTTCCAAATCGTTATTTTTCTGATGTAGTTTAGATTGTCCCCTTTTCAACTTATTATTTTCCATCTCAAGAGCTTCATTATTTTCAATTAATTTTCGGCACAAGAGAACTAAATCAAATGAAAGATCACTTTTCTCATCCGCTATTGAATCTTCATCACTACTGTCTTTTGCAAATTCTATCAAAAACAGTTCTTTAACCGAGTCGATTGTGGAGGATTTCTCACCGTTGTTGACTTTTGCACCATATATTGCATCAAAAGTATTCCAGATTTCCTGTGCACTTTCACAATGAGAGATAAAGTTAAAATTATCTTGATTAATATGAGAATATAGTATATGCATAGCAAGAGAAATAATCAAAGTATTTTTCTTGTCTACTATATCACACCCATTTTCAATAATATCCCAACATTTAAAATTAACAGATTTTAAATAAAATTCCATTTTTAATTTCCAATTTAAAAAATCCGTTCCATCAAAAGTAGGGGGAATAATACTGGACTGACTCTCGCTAGATTTGCAACTAGGGTTAGACATCCTTGCTATTAACCTTGCTCTGATACCACTTGTAGGATCGTTTTCACCCTAGAGAGGGGGGAGGGTGAATAGAGTGGTACTAAAAATAATAAAAATTAATGCGGAAATAAAAACAATCAAAGATATTAATGCAGAAGAGAACACACAAAAATTTACCCAACTTCGGCAAAACCCTGCCTACGTGATGCCCCCAAGGTTTCTACTAGAAATTAAGCAGTCAGACGCTTACACACGTAAACTTGCGACACCCGCTAATGACTAACCTAACTCTACGCTCAAAACCCTGCCACAACCTAGCCACTGAGTTGTGAATTCTCGAACTACACCACCGTAGTTCGTAACCTAGTCACACGACTAGAAAGTTACACAATTTTAAAAAGAAAAAATTACAAATGAAAATTAAAACTAAACAAAACCCTATTTAAATCATTGATGCCCAATACTCAAAACAAACGGCCCACTAAAAAATATAAAGCCGTGTTCCCTCTTTTCTTTTTCTCTGTGAAATGGCTTCAGCCGATTCTTTTATTTGTTCTTCTTCAACGATTAGGGTTTCTGGAAAATTGAAGTCGCCACCTTTTTGTTGTGATCGATTGAAGTATGCTTCTGCTTCTAGTTGCTTGGTCAATTGATTTGCTTGAGTTGCTCTCGGGTAGCTTCAATTTGATTTGAGTTCGAATGACACGAAAGTGGTATGTGATTTATGCTTTTGTTTTACTTGTTGATTTGCTTGAACTCGAATGCTTCTATTGCCAATGATGATGTGGGAATTTATAGGGATTAAAACCGTATTTTATCGTTCGTATAATTTGGTTTGAATTCTTCAAAAATTTTGTTCGGCCATTCGATTTTCGATTGGATGCTTGTGATAAATTGTTGACTTGTTCGTGTTGAATTTGCTTGAATATTTTTCTAAGTAGGTTACGTTCTTTTCTGGCATTTGAATTTATTTCTCCTTCATGACCTCTGTGACTTCGACGTTTGAATTTTTTAGATAAAATTGACTTCGACTTCATTCAAACTACTACCTTGATTTTTTTGTTCGAATTGCACAACTAGATTTTCGAAACATGACCTGTTAAGTTCGAACTTGTTCTGCTACCTTGATTTTTGTTCGAACTGTTGCTTTGCTGTCATTTTTGCCGTTTGTTGTACATATATGTGTGTCATTTTCTGGTAGCATTGTACATGTCTCGTTCCAGTAGCTTTGTAGTGCTATTTGCTTCATTCTTGTTTGGTTTCCACTGTTACTTGAATCGAGTTGCCGCATTTTGATATTTGATTGCATTGTGAAGTCTGAACTGGACCGTTCTGGTTGTCACTCCATGTATATATGTATACATGTGTGTTCACGCATGTATATATGTATGCTAGCTTGTTGTATGTGGTTCCATTATGCTTTGCACTCATGTATATATGCACTGAAGTATGGTCTCATGACTTTGTACATTTGAGCTACTATCTAGTTCCACTTGAAGTCTTGTCCATTTGCTTCGAGCTTCATCTATTTTCTCCGTTTCATGTTTATCTCTCGTTCCTGAGCTGAGGTCTAGTCTTGTTGCTTTTGTTGCTCCTGATCAATTCATTGTTGAGTCTGTATGCATGTTATTGTGGTCTTGTAGTCTCTGTTATCAATTCTTCATGTTGCATCGCTGGTTTTGGTCTCCTCTGTAATGTCTGTGTTGAGTTACACTTTAATGTCTGGTGCTAAAAACTTTGTACATGCCTATGATTTGTGATGGTCTGTTGATGTTGTAGTTGTCTGGTTTGGTTTGCATATGAGCTTCATGTGTACTGCTCTGGTGCCATATTGAGGTTGTGTTCAAATGAAGTTTGCACTGGTTGTTGTCTCATTTGCATTCATGTTGCTTTGAGTTGAATTGTGGTATGCACTTTTGTACATTTCACTCTTGTACCCATGTAGTCTGGATTCAAATGAACTTGGTGTTTTACTGTTGCATATGTGTGGGTGCGTACTCATGCCTTGATTTCTTCATATACCATTTCTTTATTCTTTTCTTCAAGTCTGGTTTGTGGGGTTCCTTTGTGTTGAGGCAGTTTCATTGATCCGGTACACTTGATTGTACAGTCCTTGTGCTTCACTTTGCTACATCCATTCAGTTCACCACTTTGTTTTAACTGCACTGACCTGGTCTTGTTTTCACTTGAACATTTTGTTTTCATTCGAAGTTTTGTTGCCTTGTACATTTTGCAGTCTGGACTTGTGATGCATATTGTTGATTTTGTGTTTGCATTTGAGTCATATGGTCACCACTGCTTGTCGGACTTGAAGTTCTGTTCATTTGCTAGTCTTCATGTTGTACTGGCTTGTGAACTGTTCAAGTGTGTTCTGTTTTGTTCTGAAGTCACCACTTTAGATTGTTTTGCCACTATATGTATATACATGTATACATGTGTGAACATGCATGTATATATGTATTCTATGCTGAAGCGTTGCATTCATGTTAGTGTTGACTTTTGATCTGGATTTTCTTCGAGTTTGGTTAAGTTGACTTGGTCGAGACTCATATGCACTTGAGTTGAATCCAGTCTTTGGCTTTTGACCTTGTGCTCACCTGTCCCTACAATTGTATCAAGCAAGTGTATATCGGTGTGCATGCCCTTGTGGCATGTACAGTAATACACTGTGCATGTCACAAGTTGTTCGTGTATGATGAATTAAACAAAAAATGACGACAAATAATCCAAATAACTGATTCAAATCATATTTTCAAAACACACACTTTATTGTGCACTGTAAAATATTTCTTTTTCAATTTTACCGTGTCATTGTTTATTTTGCAGATAATTCAGATGTTGGATACAAACTGTAATAGAGTTGAAGATCAAATACGAGTGATGAGTGAATGTAGTGAGGTGAAAATGTATGTAAAAATTGTATAGTGAAAATTGTGTTGTAATTTGAAATTTTATTGTAATTGAAAATGTATAAATGTAGTGAGAGCTCAAATTTGTACAATTTGAATTTGTAATAAATATTTGTTTGAATAAAATATTTGGTTGAATATGAATTCTGTGTTATTTATTTTATTCAACAAATATTTATTTAATTATGTGAAAAATAAAATAGTACAATAACAAATACATTTAAATGAATATATATATATGTTTATTATCATCAAATAAAAATCATATACTAGCATATTCTAAAGGTGCTTTCACACTCAATTCAGGGTGTTGATCCATTTTTTGGGTTATCATTTTGGTGCTTTCACTGAGAACTCAACTCAGGCTTAGATTTAGCTTTCTACTTTAGATGAGATAGGTTCAAAAGTTAGATCCTCAATCTTTGCTTAGAAGATTTGATATTGAAAATCAATGAAACCAAGAAGAAAGAGAACTACCTCTGAAAGATCTATAGGAGCTACTATTGCTGGAGAAGAAACAAGTCCTCCACAAGTTGAAGTAAAAAACCCCAATAATATGCTAATAGGAGCAAATTCTAGAGCTAATGCTGGAGATCGAGTGCCACGATCTTCTACTCAACATGAAGTCCTTACTAAAGGAGAATTGAACAAGATGGTTAATGAAATCAACCAAAAGATGAAGAACATCCAAAAACCTCTTATGGAAAAATTAAGTGCCCTCCTAACCTTGCAATCACTAGCTGCTCTAAGAACCATGCTAGAGCCCGCGGACGCCACGGAGTAGGAAGACTCTTCCTTTTCTGGCCTAAACAGGAGAAACAGAAGGCATAAGCAAAAAAGAGTAATGGGTGGAGTTGTAGGAATCACCATAGAAATAAATGCAAGCACTCCACCAACTTCAAAGCAACCTTCTTCAAACTTGAATCTATGGACGAAAACCCCATGGGAAGATGTAGCAGCAGATCTCTTCGACTCTGAAGATGGTGAGCAACTTGACGATGACAAGTTAGAAGAAAATACTAATGCACTCAATACCGGCAGGGTGGTCTAGACTGCACCTACCCGACCAACCGCAAGCCAACTGAACTCCGAGGGAATGGCTCTCCCGAAGACAGGAGAGCTTAGACTTCAGCCTACTTGCCAAGATCGTTTGCAAAATCAAACACTTGGCATAGTCACTGATAGCCAACCCACAGACTATCAGACCTCAAAGGCATACATCGCGGATATGATTAAGCGATTGACGAACGAAAGTAAAGATAGGAGAGATGACGAATGGAGATCCGTTCCAAGCCGGACTCCCTTCACTGATGACATTACTAATGAATAGTACCCTGTAAAGTTTACTATACCGACTATTCCGTCTTACGATGGAACTAGAGATCCGAAGCCTAACTTGTACAATCACAGTTGGTACATGGACGGAGCGAATGCTTCAAATGTTGTTCGATGTAGATATCTTTCAATCTTCCTAGAGGGAATTACTTCTATGTAGTTCACCAGGCTCCCACCAAAATCCATCTCCACTTTCAATAAATTAGCAACAAAATTTCTTGATCGGTTTAGACTTCACATGGCATAACCAAAAGACGTGATGTCTTTCTCTGGCCTATTCCAGAAACAAATGAAACTTTGAAATCCTTCATTAGTCGGTTCTTTGGCCCCGTTGGAAGACTCCCCCTTGATCTTGCACTTACAGGACTTGCGGGAGCTCCTCGAAGACTTTATCTCATCTACCTTTTCCTTCTTAACTACCACCATCTGCTGCTTAGTCTTACCCGGCTGGCTAACTTGGTCCATCTACTCTCGAGTGTCAACTTCTATTAAATCGCCTTTTAGAGATACAAATGGGTCATCCAGGCCATGCAACACAGCGTTCTTCTCAGATTCCGACTCTAGTTGCGAGCCAGACACGGGCATGATGATCAAAGCAGCTACAGACACAAGTGTTGAAGCAGTCGAAATAGCAGTAGGCCCCGAGACTGGAGAAATTGGCAGTTTGATAGGCAAAGAAGACAAACCTATAAGATCAAAAAGGAAAGCATTCAGTTTATCTTGTTCTTGCGACATGAGCTGGAAGTCCTCAAGCTCGGGAGAAACAAGAAAGTTACCTATATCAGAAGTGTGACCGTGAATCTTAACCTCATAGTTTCCACCAGTTCCTTCTTTAGATGGTTGTACAATCTTGGGCGAAGTTTCAGGACCACCCAAGGCTTCAGAGATAGCTGCTGGAGGGGCGGACAATAAAATAGTACCGGTCGAAGTCGGAATGATTTATGTTTGATCAAGATGCTGCTTGGACGATTCGCTAGGCCCAGAACTGAAAGGCTCTGATAGTGGTTTAGCAGTTGTAGCTGCTGTAGCATTAGCAGCTTCTCTCCCCCTTTCAACCTGAATAATCTCTTGGCCCTCTACCGAAGCCTTCTTTAATTCTTCGTTCAAATAGTCATCGCAAGCTCTTGTTCCGTATACACATCTCCGTCTTCTCAGAAACGAGCCAGGATTTCTTCCTAAACCAGAGTAAGAGTACATGAGAACTTGGGGCCTAGATAAAAAGTCTGTCCTGATGCAATAGTGAGTTGACGTAGAAGTTCAAGATGGTTTCATCCATCTTCGCTATCTTCTTTTTGAAGGTATCTTGCAGCTCCAAGTAGTTCGCCGTCATAATGGCTTTCTCAACTTTGACTTTGGTCCTTTCAATGTCGAGTTGTGCAACTTTTTCTCGAAGCGAAGTAATCATTTGAGCCTGGTTGGAGATGGTCTTATCTCGGGATTCCACCATCCCCGCATAATCAGCAATTTTTTTCTTATGAGCTTCGACAATTTCATCATGACTAGTAATGGTTCTCTTTTGAGCTTCAATGATCTCGTCTTGAGTTTCAAGCTCCTCTTTCAACTTGACTTCATTAGCATGGGCTTTCTTGATTTCATCTCTGAACATGATTTCAATTTTTGTGTGAGCCTCCTTTAACTTTTTGAGTAAATTATTATTGATCGTACTATCTCGAATGGCAGCCTCTCTCACTTTTGTCAGTTGATTAATTCTGGCGTCATGTTCCGTCAGCATCCTTTCATAATCATCTTCTCCAACTCGAAAGAAAGAATCTGTTGATAGTTGTTACGGTTTGTGTCTACCAGCTCCTTACATAATTTCTCCAATCCTTCAGCTTGATCCAAGTCGCTCTGAATCGCCTGGAGATGGGGTGTATGAGAATCCTTACGAGTCGGATGCAGGTCACAGTCGAATTTAACTCTCTTTAGAAACCAACCAGGGAACATGGCTTCAAGTTTAGGTGGACCAGACGGGAGAATATAAGCAGGCCTCCTACGAGGGCATGAAAAACCAGAATCAGGCATGACATGAGTTAACAGAATCCAGGGTGATGGAGTAACCTGAATAGTAGAAGCCAGAACCTCAATTCTGATGGATACTAGAGCCGGGGCAGATGTATGCTGCTCAAAAGGACGAGGATCACGATCCACTTTCAACTTTTTGGATGGCTCTTCCCGATCATTGGGAGTCTTCCTCTTCTCATAGCCACCCCTATGAACTCTGCCTCGGTCCCTGTCATCCCAATAAAGAGCTTTAGCAGCTTCCTAATCTTTTCTCCTCCTCCATTCTTCCTCAGTTTGTCCGTGCTGATAGCGGCTTAAAGTCCATTTCGACCCATGTTGTGCATCCATAAATTGTTCCAGATCTTTATAGATTCCACGACCTCCCATAGTACCTAATAAAAAAAAATAACTTTAGCATCAGAAAGTGAGCTCAAATAATGTATATATGAGCGTACGTGACCTTAGTGAAGTATGCAACGTGTTGTAGGCGCCCTGAAAGGACTTAACAAACTGGGTCGGGAAGCGACTACAATAAGAGTCAGGCTAATTCTGGAAACAACATTGCCAAAGTGAGAAGATAATCCCTCAGACTCAAAATCATCTCTCATGAGTTCTGCAATGTCCACATAAACGTTGCTCTAGTCCCCATAGTTGATTTCGGTTTCTTGAAGCGGAGAACCATGATGTCATTCAGTTACTGGGGAGCATCTCTACTCATAACCCCTTGGGGAGGTAGACCTGGGAGAGAGGGACTCATTCTTGGAGTTTCATCACATGATTTGAGATCTTCTTCATTGGAAAGCGCATCAAGCTCCTCATCGCTAGAGGAAGGGTGCTCTCAATTTCACCTTCCTCTTTTTCTACGAATATCGCACCCTTGCCTTCTCATTATTTGAACTCCTCTTCCCTTTCCTCCGGGGTTGGGGGCATCCTATTCGGACTAATAGCTCCGGTCGTAATGCCCTTTTCTTCACGAATTTCCTCAGTTGATCCACCAAATGAACCTTCTTCTCCTTGTAGACCACTCTCTTCGGAATCATGCGATGAAGAAGTAGAGCGTGTTCTAATCCTGGAACGGGTAGGGGATGGAACCTCAATAGCGACGACAAATCTTCCAGGATGTAACAGTCCGTATCGATGCAAATTCTCGTCCGTTAGTAAAAGTTTGACCGATCTTTCTAGCATCTATGGTCTTCAGAGTATGGAAGATAGGGTCAAGTGCTGGATCTTTATTTAGCCTCAGAATAACTATAAGATGCATTCAGTTTATTAAAACCCCGCACTATCATAATGGATCTCAATGAGAGAAGAGAAAACTTACCCTTATCGTCCAAAGACGATTAAACCCTTCAGGACATCTAACGAAGAAATATTAGGTCTTGAACTGGGATAAGTTGCTTTGGAGTTGTAATACGATTTTGTAATTTCTATGAACCTCAATAATCACAAGAGATGGACATTCCTCTCTCTTCTTGAATGAAAGGAAGTATCTTAATTCGTCGAAGCTTGGGGCATGGTTGAATGTCCGCATAAACAAAACATGAAGACAAGTCAAAATTGCATAACCATTGGGATGAATCTGAAATGGGGTTATTCCCAAATTCAAAAGTGTGTCTTTCAAGAAATGGTTAAATGAGGTCACTGCACCATTCAAGCACATGTACCGATGGCAGGTGGTGTACCCTGGAGGTGGCATGTGTGCAAACTCATTTTTCAGTAGAAGGCGCACATCATCATCTAAAATACCATGCTGTAAATAAATATTGTGCGGAACTTTAGCAAAAATGACAGTAGAAGCTCTCTCTGAAGGGTTAAATAAAACTCTAAAGTTCAAAGGAGTTCAATCGACGACTGGATCAATCAGCACCAATTGACCATATTGAGCCTATGGTACTGAAGAAGTAGGCGCTGGTAGAACCATTTGCGAAGGCATAACCGATGACGATTCTGAAAGTGCTGGGCTTCCTTTACTGGATTCAGATCGAGAGGACGGATGCTTCATTCTATATAACAGAACTTGTATCCAACATGGTCATGTAACCCTATTTTTAACTAGAAATCCCTGTATGTCTAACGCCTGAACTCCGAAAAGACGTTGACTTGTGCCAACTCATCGGATTCCGAGAATTGGCTGGGGAAAGTGAAGTGTGTTATCTATGTGAGATGGGCTTGGTGTCCTGAACACTATGAACGCTCTATCATTTGTAGATAGTTCATTCATAGCAAAAAAAGAAAAAAAGCTTTTCCTATCATTCATTGAAATTATTCCTCCTACACTTACCTGTTATCGGTCGACGATCGATAACGGATCCATTTTTTCCAACGCGACACGGAAAGCTCGTTCTATTCTCAGGTACACCGAGCGTTTATAGTAAAACTAATCTAGGATGATCAAGTCCATAATAAATCGCCTCATTGGAACCATTTGAGGCCATGCGCTAATCGATTTTGGTTTATTAGATGAAGATGGTAAAATGCGTCAAGTGTAAGACACGAATCCACCATCTACCTCCAATAAATCGCAATCAACTGCTTCGTTCACCATTCTCATCGATCACCCTAAATTCACTGGCAACCACCACTACTATGATAATAACGTCATCACCAACCTCAGATCGACGACTAATAGGTTCGATTTCGGGTTCATAGAAATCCAAGCTAGGATTAGCGGTTGTAAGGTAGGCAGCGATCCAAACAAGCGCCAATTATGGTGCTAGGACTTGGCTCGAGGTGATGGCGGAGATAGCTGAGTTCGGCGGCATTACGCTCTGGCGGTGGATCAACTGTGGCGGCGGCAGAAGCTAGTTAGTGTTTTTGTTCGTGGATGTTTTGGGTCGCATGTGAAGAAGGTGAGGAAAAAGCAAGTAAGAAGGGTCAACTTGGAAATAGTATCAAGTAAGAAAGATTTTAGCAAAAAAATACTCCAAGTAATCGGATCACTAGCGATCCATCATTTCAAGTTAATTTTCGCTCAAACCTTTCAAACTCAACCGCCTTATCATTCGTAAACGCTTTGGAAATTACAGAGTCAAAATTGATAAGTTTCGATGAATAATGATGTTTCGCATCCCGAACCCAACGAAAAACTGAAAAGTCAAAAATTACTTCACGGTAAGCCTAACACGATCAACTGGATTTCACAGAATAGGAACTCAAAGATGACCAATTCCAAAGCACGCCATGTTTTCAACAAACGCATATTCTGAGGGGCAAATGTTTACCGGATTTTTAACCCAGCAGAATTCAATAGGAGTTAGAGCATCCAAACTATGCCAGAACTTGAACAAGACATCCAAAGGAACAAACCAATAACACTAAAAGAAATTCAGCCAAGAATAAGCTAAGAGATGGATCGCTAGCTATCCATCACCTATGGATCGCTAGCAAACCATAGGGACGCTTCACGAATCATCGTAACCTCTTACACCTTGATTTGTTGTCTCTTCCAAAGATGTTAGCCAAATTTCATAGCCTTCCAAGCAACCTAGTTCGAGAAGTGAAGGCCCATCTGATTCTAGTCATAGATCAATCTAACTCATGTATGAATCATCATCAAAACAAGGCAATAGCTATGAAATCACATGTAGAGCACCTACATAAGACAAGGAGTTCAATCCAAAAGGAAAAGTCCAAAAATCCCTTTAGTACATGGATATCCGGCGATCCATAGGATTATGTTGGATTGTTATGGAATTTTCAGAAAGGATGAAGTAAAAATACTCCTAGTAATTGGATTACTAGCGATCCCTCACCTATGGATCACTAGCGATTCATCAGAGTGGCTCAGGTCATCGTGAAACTCTCTAAACTCCTTCGTGGCATCATGTGCAGGTTTCTAGCAAAGCAAGCCTAGCCCAATAGCTCTCCAACCCCCATAAATACAATCCTACTTGCAAGATAAACATTATCTTATGGACTGGCTGATGGAACTCTGTAGAGATTGTTCTTCACTATTATTATTCACTCTTCTTCTCTCACACAACAGTCATCTAGGAGTTCGCTGTGATTCTCCACCGATCTCTTGTACTTGTGACTTGATTTAACTTAGGATATTCCATGATATTGTAATCCAATTCAACTTGTAACAGGAGCCAATTAATAAGAATAATTATAAAGTGGATGTAGGCTTCGATAACAGTCGAACCATTATAAAATTCTCTTGTCTATTTACTATTCCCGCTCTTTTTATATTTCTTTTCTATTTTATTTTGCTCTGATAAACAAGGTTGGTGCTTTCACACTCAATCCAGAGTGTTGATCCATTTTTTGGGTTAATAAAGAGGAATCTGAATCATCCTATGTAACTTGGAAAGCTTTTCTCTTCTTCTTGAACTTTCCGAATTTTTCTTCTTCTTCTCATTGTTTAGTTGTAGATGGTTTTTCTTCATATGACCAAATTTGCCAAACCCATAGCACTTGATCGACGTTGGATTAGATGAGTTAGTTGGATCGCCACCATTTAAAGCCTTTGTAAATTTCTTAAATTTCTTGAACTTGTTGTATTTTTGACTATGATTACAATCTCTTCGTCATCCAAATCTGAGTCATCATCATTGGCTTGGGAGGCTATGCTCTTTTTTGCTTAATTTTGCTCTTTCCTTACCTACAAATAAGCTTCGTATGACATATCTATAATTAGGAGAATTTGTAGGTACTTAACACGATCTCATGGCACTAGGTGTTAATTAACACCTAGAACCATGAGATCGTACAAAGTTAATTAAGAACTAGTGCCATGAGATCATGTTAAATTTTTTGAAATCGAGTATACATATCTATAATTGTCTCATTTTCTTTCATCTTGAATGATGAAAAATGATTCTGTAGGGTAGATATTTTAGTTCATTTTACTTTGTTCATGCCTTTATGTGTGACTTTAAGCATACGCCGGATATCATATGCAGTTTTACATAGCATAAGTCTAGAGAACTCATCTTTATCAAGTGAACATAATAATACATTAATGAATTTTGCATTGTTGGTCTCTGCGGTTTAAGCATTTGGCCAAGAATTCATTTCAGTAACAGGTGCTTCATACTCATTTTGAGTAGCTTGCTAAATTTCAAAACCGTTAGCTTCCATAAATATTCTCATACGTGTAGACATATTAGGAAATAAACCAATACTACTTATATGCTTTATTATGTGTTTGTTAATGTGACAGAGTCTATCATGCCAAATATTAAATGTGCACAATATATAGGTAGAAAGAAATATTTTATTACTTCCAACATTCAACTTAAACATTCCATTAGTAACATAACTCCTACCCACAAACATACTATTCATAATGATGGTGTACAAATATGGCCCTTTAGTTTGAGTAAAACTAGACTTATTAAAAAGATAACCTGATACTAAGGTCTTTCTCATCTTCGGAGTGTGCATCATATCCTTTAGTATAACAATTTTTCCAAAGGTAAACTTCAACACTATGCTTCTAATCCTAGCAATAGTAGTGGCGTGTGAGTCTCCCAATAGCACTTTCTTATCCTCAGCATCCGTGTATGTTTTGAACATAGCACGGTCATAGCAAACATGGTGTATAGCACCTATATCTACCCAACATCCTTCTGATCCTCTTGTAAGGTTGATCTCTGTAATCATAGCAGTTAATGGTTGTTATTCAGTCAGGTTCGCCTGAGGAGCGGGATGAGACTCAGTTCGTTGAGGATGAAATTCTTATAGAAATAGTCCTACTCTATCTAGGCTTGGAGTTTGTTGTTGGTCTGTTTAGGTCTACAATTGTTGGGCATCTAATTCGAAGGGCTTCTTTGGAATAGTCGGCTTTTCAGTTTTCAGCAAAGCAACAACCTTCCTCATCGTGAGGAAGAACTCCATCTTCTGCCTCCAGCGCTTAAAACGAAGGCCTTCGAATCGAAATGTTGCCACAGTCATAGGAATAGTTAAGGAAGGAGCCACAATTAGGTCGTTAATCGATACAGCAGAAGCCATTGTAAGGAGACGAAATGTCTTCAAATTGTTGTCAACAATGCCTTCCACTGAGTTGCGTACGTCATTGCTTTCTTGAAGGCATTTCAAAACTCTGCTCTAGGGTGCAAAGCAGATCAGAAGTACCGCCATTAGGATAAAATAGTCTCGTCTAAAAATATTGATCTTCCTTTACACTGAAAGAACCAATTCGTCTGCAAAACGTTTGTGTATTGCTCTTGTTTACAATAAAGGAAAAAAGAGATTGAATGTAGTTCTTTTTTATTTCGTCTATTCATCAGTTAAGTAGACGGAAATTAGACAGAACGTTACTGGTTTAGTGGAGAAATAAAGGAGCACATGATGCCCTAAAAAGGATCTAAGAAGAATGGGTCTCAAATGAATGTTATAAAAGCTCTGTAAATTAAATGGGTCTGATATGACCGTTTAGAAAAACGTTAGAAATTTGTACTAAAAAGATAAGTATCACACTGGTATGGTCCGAGTCAAGTCAGTCAGCACGTACATGTGGTGGTCATGCATGCACTCCCTCCTCAATACAAAAGAAAATCTGATGCCCAAATGGCCCAAAATAAGAGCTAAGAAAGTCATATAAATACGAGTTTCTCTCAATATTCCCTATGATGTGGGACTTAAGTAATAAACACACTTATTCAAATCATTTTCATTTTTTGAACAATTCAAACATTTTCCAACGGTTAGTAACTCACCTTCTTTCTAATTCATTTTAAAAAGAAACTAACTCATTTTAATTTCATCTTCTATGAATATATCTGTGGAAATTTTTTTCACATAAAGTACAACATTTTCTCATCTCACCAATAAGCTTTGTAATATAATTTTCATTTTAATATTTCGCTACGAAACTTACCAGCATACAAAAAGAAGGAGAAAAACTGTCCATTTAATGTGTAGTTATTCCTGTTCATCTTATGAAGGCTTGCTTTGACAATGAGTGTATTGGTTTTATTTTTCAAAGAAGTCCATTAGTTATCATCTATGTAACGACGAAACACTTTAATCTTCATATCTAATCCGTAATTTGATTTTTCTACTTTGGTTTAATAATCAAAATAAGTTATTAGTTCATATACAACATAGTTTTACATCAAATTGTGGTTGTGCATGTTTTATTGTGCATTTAGCCATTTTATTTCTTTTTATCTCCCTTTTGAGATGAGAATGTACGTTTATATTATTTTACTAATTATTATCTCCATTTCGAGATGAGAATGTACGTTTATATTATTTTATTTATTTTTATGTCCATTTTGAGATGAGAATGTACATTAGTCTGAAATTACTAGAGTTGTTTATTACAAACTATGACACATAAATAAAAACCTCAGTTAAAAAACAAAGTATGTGATCATACCACTTCGTCAATTTAACTATATCCCCAATTTTATTTTAAACATATTAGTCAAAAATCAAATAATTTTTCATTTGTTCGTATTATATTATTGAAACTAAATCAAAACTAATATTTCTAGAAATTAAAGGGTTGAAACTTGTAGTACGGGTAAGATTATTTCCATATTTTCCACTGAGACTTTACATTTAGATGTTGTGTTCCTCTAATGAATTTATATCCATATTATGTAGTTAAGTCGAAGTTCCACACTGGAACACGAATTTTGAATAATCATTTTTCCCATCTATGGATGGCTGCAAACAAAAATAACTCACGTTAAAATTAGAATTTTGATGATAAAATGACTTTTATTATTACAGAGGAAAAATGATACAAAAGTCACTTCTTTAATACATATTTTGATCAGTATTTATAAAACAAAGTGATATTGGGATGGGTTGCATTATAGCCCAATAACTTGTAAATGTTAGATGAACATATTTGACTCGTTCAACACTATGACTTGATCTTATATACTTGCAATGCCTTACGAGAGTTTTAATATTTTTTCCCCCTTCAAAACTAATGGAGTTAGGGATTGCAATTTTTCCAATTCTTAGCAATTTTGTCAGTCTTCTGAAATTAGAGCTTCAATCTTGCGAAGTTAGTTTTGTCTTATTTTATAAGATCTGCATGCTCTCTAAGGAAATATTGAGCTTTGATTTGAGATTTGTGGGCTGTCTTGAATAAAATTGAGACGATTGCTTTTCTACAAGATGTGCCTCCATAAAACTCTTGCTTTGCGATTGTTTTGTAGAAGATTTTGCATCTCTAATCGATGTCAAATCTGTAATTTTGCGATCGAGCTTGATATCTTCAACTCGCAGTTCCTTCTTTAACCTGAGGAAACTTTGCTTCGATAATAGATTTGTTAAGACATCTGCCTTCTAGTAAGCTGAAGTTATATGATTTATAGCTAATTTCCGTTTCATAACTTGTTCTCTTACAAAGTATAGATCCAACTCTATGTGTTCGGTTCTCGAGTGTAAAACTGGATTTGCTGCAAGTAATGTTGTACTTAGATTATCGCACCATATTGTAGCTTTACTGTTAGATTCCATTCTTAGTTCACTTAATAGTGACTCAATTCACATTATTTCTGCTGTAGCACTTGCAACACTTCTATACTCTGCTTCAGTACTTGATCTTGACACTATAAGTTATTTTTTGAACACCATGAGATTGGATTTTTACCTAAGAATACACAATATCCAGTAGTTGATCTTCGATCATCATGGTCAGTGGCCCAGTCTACATCATCATAACCATTAATATTTAATGTTTTGGATGACTCTAGAACTAATCCCTGATTTATAGTTCCTTTAAAATATTTGAGAATTCTTTTTACTGCTTTTCGAGGCTCATTAAGTGGCTTATGCATGAACTGACTGACTTTGTTTACACTAAATGTAATCTCTGGTCTGTTAATGTGACATACTGAAGTGCTCCAACTATACTTCTGTATTGCTTGTCATTTGTTGTTGGATCACCTTTGTTTCTTGATAAGTGTAAGTTCCTGGTCATTAGAGTAGATAAAGTGTGTTCATTTTAGCCTTAGCCAGTATTTCAGAGATGTATTTGCTTTGACTTAAATGCATTTCAGTAGATGATACTTTCTTTACTTCAATACCAAGGAAGTAGTGTAGATCCCCCAGATCTTTGACAGAAAATTCTTTATTCAGATGTAGTGTGAGCTTACTTATTTCCGTTGCACTTCTTCCTATAATGATAAAATCATTAACATATATTAGAACATAACTAATAGTATCATTAGTAAACTTGGTAAATAGCGAGTTATCTGATTTTGTTGAACTGTAACCAAGTTTAGCCAAAGTTGACTTTAATTTGTCAAACCACACTCTTGGATGTTGCTTAAGCCCATATATTGCCTTGTTTAATTTACAAACAAGTTTTTTACTTCCTTTTTGTCCGAACCCTTGAGGTTGATCCATGTAAACCTCTTCATGCAATACACCATTCAAGAATGCATTGTTTATATCTAGTTGCTTGATGGTCCAATCTTTTTGCAAGGCAACAGTTAAAATAATTCTTATAGAAGTGGGTTTCACAACTGGTGAGAAGGTTTCATTAAAACCAAAACTATGTTGTTGTGAATACCCCTTAGCTACCAATCTTGCCTTGTGTTTAGAGATTGAACCATCAACATTTTTCTTTAATCTGTATGTTCACTTGCATCCTAGAACAATTTTGTTAGTTAGTAGAGGAACAAGATTCCATGTCTTGTTTCTCATAAGTGCATCATATTCTTCTTTCATAACAGTTATCCATTTTCCATCTTGCATAGCTTGATGTTATGTGCTTGGTTCTTCAGTTTCCAAGTTTGCACTATATATTTTTTTGGCTTGAATATACCACTCTTTTCTTTAGTTATCATACGGTGCGCAGTTCTTGTAGGTTATTGATTTCTATCACTTGCTATAGCTTCTTGTTGAGTATTGGGTGATAATGCATCATCCAATACTTGGTAAGGATCTGATTAAGCATTGTTGTTTTATTGTGAGGCATGATTCGAGCTTTCTGGTAGCCTGTTTGACTCATGACCTAATTTTGAATTAGGCACAGTGAGTTGTGGGTTGAAATCACCTTGAATTGAAATTGGTGAGTATTGACCACCTTGACTTGCATGTCTTGTTTCACTTTGATCTGGTGTAATCTCATCTAGTTGAGCAGGTATTGGTGGTAAGGAATACTTTGGATTATATTGATGTGCACGTAAAAGTGTATATTTTTACTTCCATATTTAATCTACTTTTATTTAAATAAATATCATAATTGAGTATTTTAAATGATTTTACTAAAATCCAAATATCATCAGCTCATCGTTCATTCATCTTCATTTAAGAGCAAAATGGTAATTTGTGTATATATTAATTTTGAGAATATTTATTTGCAAATTTTAGTTTTATTTGTAGGAATGGAAAATGGAAGAAGCCTTCATGAAGATATGCATGCACAAGAGAAGAAGGCAAATGAAGATTGAAATGAATGGATTCATGAAATTATGAAGGACCCCACCTACCCACTTACCATAATATACAATTAGGAGCTAATGCATAAGTTAATGGGGATTAAAGTCACATGCACATTTATTGGAGGATCAAGCTCATGCTAATAATTACTCGGAGGTTACACTTCCTAAGGGGTATTTTGGGTAGTCCCTTAAAATATGGATTATGGTTTTAGGCATGTATAAATAACCCTCTTATGTTCATGTAATGAAGCTTTTATCTACTTATTATAGTATGCAAGTTGTAGCCTCAAATCAAAAGAGAAATAAAATGGCTTCCTAGCCTTTTCTTCTTTACTCTTTCATGCTTTCATGTTATTTTTATGCTTATTTTTATTTACATGCTCTCTTTCCTTTTATGTTAGTAGTTTAGATTTTTGTTAATGCACTTAGTTTAGTTTTATTTTTATGCAATTATTTAGTTCTCTTTTCTTTTAAGTTGCTCTTACTTCTCATGCTTTTTAATGTTGCAATCTACACGTGTTGAAATGATAATAAAAATGAGTAGCTAAATTCCTTTAATTTAGGGATAATGAAGCTCTATGATTCATGTAGATATAACATATTTGCTTATTTATGATATCTTTTTATGCTTCATAAAAAGTTAGATCATGATATAAGTTTATTAGTGAATTTGATAGTCTATGTTGTTTATCACAAATAGACTATTTTTATTCAAACAAAACACAATTTACATCATTAACTAACTAAGTGATTATGATTATGAAACTAAAATAGAAGCAAAATTTGATGATCTATGTTACTAATCAAAAATAGTAAATAGATCATGCTTAAAATAGATTATTTTAGTTTCATATTTATTTTCATGACATTCAATAAGTGGTTTTAGTTGTTGTATTAGAAGTTTGATGGTTTAAGTTATGTTAATCAATAACATAAATAGACCATACTTATGATAAATACATCACTAATTCTGTTTAGATTAAAATGAGAGATCATAGATAAAATTTCGTGTTGATTTATGTGAGAGGATGAGAGTGGATTTTCTGCTAAATTTTCTTTTAATCTCATATTACATTCACTTTGTTTTAACTAGTTTGACATTTTTATTAGCTTAAAACAATCTCAACTTTGGTTTACTTTGATTGAATAGAATTTAAATAAATTCACTTCCTTGTGGATCGACCCATACTCGCCACGTACTAAAATTATATGCCATCCGCTTGCGGTTGTTTTTAACACAATTTTTAACGGCGGTTTTCTAAGCCGATAGGAAATTCTGCCGTTAGTCAACATATATATTTTTTGTGTGGTCTTAATTTCTGATTTATTAAAAGGAAATACTTGCTCATTAAATACCATATATCTTGATATATAAATTCTGCCATTACTGTCTAAGCACTTGTAACCTTTCTGATTTGTTGCATAACCTAGAAAGGTGCATGGTAATGATCTAAAACTCAACTTGTTAGTGTTATAAGATCTTAAATAAGGGAAAAACAGACACCCAAATACCTTTAGACCTTGATAATCAGGCTTAATTTTGTACAATGCTTCTAATGGACTTTTAAACTTGAGCACTTTTGTGGGTAGCCTGTTTATCAAGTACACTGAGGCTGCAAATGCATATGGCCAAAATTTTAGTGGTATTGATGCATGTTCTAATAAAGTGAGACCCGTCTCAACAATGTGTCTATGTTTTCTTTCTACAAGTCTATTTTGATCTGATGTATATGGATATCCCATTCTTTGAATTATTCCTTTCTTTGATAAGTACTCCTTTAGTGGCATAAATTCTGACCCACCATCAATTTGAATATTTAGTTGATAGTCTGTTTGTTTTTCTGCATTGGTTATAAACTGTAAGACTGCATTTTAAGTTTTAGATTTTTTTTAAGAAATATATCCACATATATCTATTATAAGCATCAACAAATGAAATTTAGTACTTATATCCATAATTAAATGTAATTGGGGTGGGTCCTCATAAGTCTACTGCAACTATTTTAAGTGGTTTGCTATACTTGGTGTCAGAATTTGGAAATGTAAGTTTATGACTTTTTCCCATTTGGCAGTAAGTGAAAATAAAAGATATAGGAACATTATCAACAAAATTTTTATTATCATTTAGAACTTGTTTTACAATCTTTACACTTGGATGTCCCAGCTTACAATGCCAAACATCAAATTTCTTACGTTTTCTCTCTGTTTTATTTCAGAAACATTACACTCCTTATTTCCAGAATTTCTTGAATTAACGACATTGAATTTGTAAAGTCCCCTAACGTCTCTACCCTGCAAAGAATTTCTCTAGTTAGAATTTTTCTAACTAAATAATACTTTGGATAAAATTCGAAGTAAACATCATTATCTTTTGCAAATTGTGACACTTATTAAATTTTTTCTAATTAGAAGGACTCTTAATAAATTATTGAGATAGAATTTCCTTTTGCCTTCAATACATGCATATTTAGTATGTGTAATTGTAATAGGCTTACCATTTCCCATATATAAAGAATGTGTACCTTTATACTCCTTGTTGCCAAGATTTAGGTTGCTAAGATTATTAGTCACATGATTGATTGCCCCTGTTAGCAGTTTTCATCTTGAACATCCACCATTTTTGTTGATTCTACATTTAAGCTTTCCGAGTGACTTTTTCCATCTGTTATGTGTTGATTATATTGAAATTTGGAGTGTAATTTCTTGAGTTATTATTGCTTTGCTGTGATGGTATATAACTCGCATCAAATCTGAAATAGCACTTGTTTGCACCATGTCCAACTTATCACAAATTTGACATCTAAGTCTATTGTTGCTGTTATTATTGTTCCACCTTCCTCTTCCTCTGCCTCTGAATTGCATACCTCCTCTTTGATAGTTATTTGTTTGATTTCTTCCATTGATTTTTGTTTTTTGGTCCTTGCTTTTGCTATTGCTAACAAAATTGGTATAGAATTCTGAAATTGCATGTTTCTTTTGTTAAATTCTTCCTCCATGAGCAAGAAGAGTGGAATGAACATATTGGATAGATGGTGTTGTCTCTTTTGAGGATATCACCACCACAAAAGACTCATATTCGTCATCAAGACATCCTAATAAACACATAACTTGCTATGTATTAGTGATCTTGTGGCCAACAGAGGCTAGCGGATCACAAAGTGTTTTGATCTTGGTCAAGTACTCTCTCATAGATAAGTTTTCCTCCGTACAACTCTGTAGTTGTATCATATAGCACATTATTTTAGCTGCAGATTGTGTATTGAATACCTGTTCAATTGTTGACCATATCTCATGAGCACTTTTGCATCCAACCAGTTGTGGCAGCATATTTGCACTAATTGATGATAGTAACCAAGAGCTAATTGAATTGTCTTATCTCTGATGAATTATATGTTCTTGATTGCTCACAAGCCTTCTTTCTTAATTTGTGCTATATTTAGGTGGTGTGGCAAGGGTTCCAAGAACATGGTCTTCAAGTCTATATCCTTTGATTGCAGTTTCGATTTGAAGTTTCCAAAGAAGATAGTTTGAATCATCTAATTGTATGTTGATCAACTGGCTTTGATGTTTGATTATGGACTTGATCAAATCTTGAGTGCTATTTTGGACTGCTGCAAAGTTTCTTGGGGTTGAATTTACTGATGTGTTATTTGAATTATCTTGATTTCCTTCATCCATTATACATAAGTGATGATTCCATGAAGAAAGAATGATTAGTGAGTTTTAGATTGTGGGAGATGATTGCTATGCAGTCAGAAATTCTCTGAATGAGCAAATTCCTTTGACAGAGACTTTCTTGGCAAGGCACAATAAACGTGAGAAGGTAGAATTGATAGAATAGTTGCAGTTCTTGACCTATAATCAGGTAAAAACTGCTTAAAGAAGTGAATGGATGATGAGAATTCTTGAATTCTCAAGTGATTCTAAACAAGCCTAATCTCCAAGTTTGACACTGGATCTGATGGGATTAATGGCATGGCATTTCTTGCTATTCAGCAAAAGTTGCTCTGACACCAAATTATAATTTTGATGATAAAATGATTTTTATTATTGCAGAGGAAAAATGATACAAAATTCACTTCTTCAGTACATATTTTGATCAGTATTTATAATGCAGAGTGATATTGAGATGGGCCGTATTATAGCCCAATAACTTGTAACCGTTAGATGAACATATCTGACTCGTTCAACACTATGACTTGATCTTATGTACTTGTAATGCCTTACGAGACTTATCTCTTATTGTTAAAGCTACTAAGTAGTCAATTATGAGTGTTTATGAACCAGAAGTCAAATTCTTCTTGTTACATGTGTTTATATTATTAAAAGTAAATATTGGGATAGAAACAAATTCTTATTTGTCTCTAAATGCCAGTAATGAAATGAACAAAATGTTATTTAGTTCATTTAATGGCTCAAAACACGCTTATTCTACATCTTTACTCCTCCATGTTTACTGAAATAGTGTTGAAAGATATGTTGCTTTCTTATGGACCATAAAACTAATTCAATCTACAGCTGGACAGGAGAGATTCACGACGTTGACAAGCTCTTACTATAGAGGGGTGCAAGGCATCATTATTGGTATGCAAAGTTAATGTTTGAAGCATATATATTTTATAAATGTTCCTACCATGCATACATACATTTTTTCAATGAAAGAGTGGCCTCATTATGAGGAGAGCACTTATTATTTATTTTAATATATAAAAAGCCATAAACAAACCTTGAGGGTGACTATACATGAGTAGGAGCAATAAGTACAAAATATAAGGTCATCACATAGATGATCACAAAAACATAAAGGATGGAAAAACAAACTAAAATGTGTACATGCTTAAAGTGATACACACATATGTGGATACACACACACATACGTGTGTGTGTGTGTATACACAAATGCTAATCTGATCAAAGTAATGGCTGGATGCAAATGAAATTGAATAGGCTGATCCATATGAACAAGAGGTAGTGTCCTTGTAGTGTATCTTGGAAGTGCTTTAGATGGTGTGGGAAGAATGCATTGGCTGACTGATACTGTGACATGACTTGTTACTACTGAAGCTGGGCTAAAATCCTATGGAGTAGGAGGGTCCAGATAGGCGATGCAAACTGAACTACAGACTAAACTGGTTGACAGGGCCGGTAGCTTGTGTGATGGAGTGAATATGAGGCATATAGACAAACGAGTGCCACCAAAATAGGAACCACCTTGATGGGCATGAGTTGCATCTTGTAGGGCTGGCTTGTTTAGATAGTAGGTAGCCTAACCATGCAATGCATGTATACTCACATTGTTTTTGGTAAACCAAATAATAATATTGTTGATAGTTGGTTTTCTCATATAAGTATAACTACTGTATTTCTTTCACATGGTTCAAGATGACCTTTGCTGGGCTATCAATTGGACCTATATTGTTATGACACGTAGTAGGGTTAATGTAGTTGGTTCTTGTTCATTGGTTTGTAAAGTGTAGCCTTTGAGTTTCTGTTTCTTTTTTAGTTTTGGTTTGACATTAAGAGAGTGCTTTTGTGTTTATAGGGAAAGTAGGCAAGCAAACTTTACCACTATGAGTAATACATAATTCAGATTGAATTTAACAGATTGCTATATTCCAGCTATAGCTAAACTAGTAATATATGCAAGACAGGTGTGGCAGTAGAAGTTTTTCAAATAAAAGATTGACGTTAGTTTGTGAGATATTTGATTAATCAGATTTGTAGTTTAACAAATATTGTTGGCATCAAAGGTTTTTGGCATCTTCTTATGTGTTGTAAGGAAGATATTGTTATGTAAGAGTATGTAACATCCCCTATCTAGAGGCCCAAAACTAAGTGCTACAAATGCTGCAGTCATCCATAGTACCAGCTTCCGGTGACTAAATACGGTTATATTAATGGTATCAATAATATCAGAAGCACTTGAATATGAAACAAACATAGATTTCAAAACCATAAATTAATTCATTACATTTCCAAATCAAATTGTTTCACATTCACGTCACATAACCCAAATCATTTCCCAGGCACTGATTAAATATAATCATTACAAATTAGGCCAAGAGCGGTATATGAAGATACCACCACGGTTGATCAGGGTCACATAGTCATATTAGACCTAATACACAACAACACAACGGAAAATCCATCATAACATAATAAAAGTAGAAAATCCTAAGTAGCTATCTGTTGCCTCCTGCCTGCCTTTGGTAGCTTATTCGATAGTCATTCTAAAACCTGAAAAGATCTTTAACCCCTCAGCCTACTCAAATCAATTTTGAGCACCCGAGAGTTTAAGGGGAAAACATAAACTTCGAGTCAGACATAAAGCCTTGTGTTAATAATACTGTACATCCCGGTTTAATTATGTAAAGCGAGACCACGCCACTTAGCGGAACGGATTTCCTCTCACTAACATCCTTTTAAAACATATCTTTGCAAAACTTTTTATAAAATCTTATACTATGCTCCTGCATCCACAATGGTTAAATACTGTAAAGTAAACACTATGTAAACATACATAAATATTAGGTAATAATGAACTATCTGTTCAAACACACAAGTTTTGTTTGGCTAATTTTTAACCTTTGGCTGACTTGGGCCTACCAGAAAATATAATCAAAATTTACCTAACACCTGTTAGATATTTATCTTCTGGATTTTCTATCCTAAACAATCTGTTAAACATTTCCCATCAGGATGGTCTGTCCTAAACTATGTGTTAAATATCTCACTTCTAAACGGTCTGTCCCTAACTTAATAATCTCCAAGGTCTTCCCAATCCTATGGTTTTTTGGGCTCACCAATATACTATCTGTTTACAAACATATATATTCCTTTCGGTGTGTAATTATAATTCTAGTCTACCTGTGACAAAGCCCTACACACTGGAATTTTGGACAACAGTTAGCTGGAGATATTAGCTAATGTATAGGGCATGACCCCATACTAGTCCCATCTGGTTTTCTAAAATCTGAGTCATTTATACTTAAGGATCCCCCCCAAAATTTTCCTTGAAGACATTTTCAAAATGATTTAAACCTTTAAATCAAACTTAAACAAGAAAGAGTATATAATCTTTATACTTTACTTACAATCATATCTCCATGTCATATATATATTCTTTGCCAAAAATTTAGTTGATGAAAACAATTAACCATTTGAAAGAATCTCTTTCTAAACTCTTGAAACCATCTCTTTCCAAATCATTCCTCAAACCTTTCGAACTCTTTTAAAAGCAAACCTTATGAAAGCCATACCCTTGGAAAAACGTTTGGAAAACCTTCCTTCATAAACCTTTTGAAATAATCTAATAAACCTTTCGGTACTATTCAATAAACAAACCCTTCGAAGGCATAAAACCTTTTAAAACATAAACCTTTCGAAGGCATACTGGGTTCAATTCAAAACAATCTAGAAACCTTCTTTTAAACCTTTCATCTTCCTTGGATACAACTTTTCGAAAGCTTTGGGTTATACTTTACAAAACAAGGGTAAATCAACTAAGTCGAAAGCTTCCTTTCAAAAGCATTGGAGAAATGGCTAGTTTTAAAAACAAGTAAACCTTTCAACCTGGTCGGAAGGTTCAAAACAAAACTTTATATAAAGCGGTAGGAACCCTTCGGCTATGTCGGAAGGTTTCAAAACAAATTAATAGTGGAGGCAGCAATAACCTATCGACTACGTCGGAAGGTTTAAAATCTTTCTTTTAAATAATTTGACCTGGTTGAAAGCAACCAAGTCGAAAGCTCTAATTTGAAAGCAAAGGAGGCGAAATTTGACCTTTGTTTGTCAAATTTTCATTGGTTAATAAATACATTTCAGAAATGTGCTACTGCTATTACTAAAATTAAATAATAATTTTATTTTACAAAATGCCCCTTCTCCTTTATTAAATATATAAAACATATAAGTCCCATACCTTAAACAATTTTATATATTCATCAAATGACTTAGGAAAAATTTGGAAAAATCCCAGAAAATCTATTTTAATATATTGCCTAACATATTAAAATTTCAAATCCATATAATTATTATTTTAGCCGAAAATAATTTATAACCCAATAAACAATTTCCTTCAGTAGAAAATTAATATAAAATCCATAATAAATGGGAAAATTATGAAAATAAAAACCCATCTCTAAAATATCATTTCTGATCTATATTTAAATTTTCAAGGCAGTCAGATGTAATTAAATAGGGTTTTCATGCCAAACATATCATAAAAACAAGTATGAACATGTATAATTTCACCAACAACACACACACACACACACATATATATATATATATATATATATATCTTTAAACATCAAACATGGCATAAATATAGCAAAACCATTTCGGTTCTAGTCAAAAAATCGAAAAATAAAAGAATTAGGATGTAGTAATTATTCACCTTAGCTTTGAGATTATAAATGAGAGATTTGGTTGTTGAATTTTTTGAGTACTTCTCTTCACTTGAATCCTAGATTTAGTTCTTCTCTTGAGAATAGAAAATGGTGGCCGACATTAGTAATTTATTTGAATGCAAATGAGAATGAACGTGAGTTGCCCATCTCCTAAGGATTTAGGGTATAAGGTTTTACTATTTCCCATATTTCCCTTCTCATATCCTAACACATTATCTAGTGTTATTTCATTTTAGTTAACCCACTTAACATGGCATGGCTACCTTAAACTAATCAAATCTCAACCTATCAATCTTCACATTATTTAATTTTTATTTAACTAATATTCTAAATAATGTTATAAAAATATGGGGTGTTAAAGACTCCCCACCTTAAAGAATTTCGTCCTCGAAATTACGATAAGGTACACAACAAAACAATCAACGGTAGAACATACCATCAAATAAATCAGGGTAAGAGCCTCTAATTCTGCTCTCCACTTTCCAAGTACAGTCTCTAGCATCATCACTCCACTGAACCTTTACTAACTTGACTGTCTTATTCCCCAATTTCTTCTCATCTCTAGCCACAATCTGAATTGGCTTTCTAACTATAGTCAAATCCGGTTCTACTACTAAGTCTTCTAACACTGCAGGTGCTATGGTAGTCTTCGGGTCTCTAACACAGTTCCTAAGATGAGAAACATGGAAAACATCATGGGCTCCAGTTAAACTACTCAGCAACTCTACTCTATAAGCGAGTTTCCCGATCCTCTCAACAACACTAAAAGGTCAAATGAATCTAAGTGCTAACTTTCCTGACTTTCCAAATCTAATCACACCCTTCATCGGCGAAATCTTAATGAACACATACTCTTCGATAGAAAATTCCAAATCCTTCCTTCTTCTATCGGCATAACTTTTCTGCCTAGATTGAGCCTCCTTCATCCTAGCTCGAATCAACTCAATCTTCTCCGCAACTTCCTTCAGTAAATTCGGACCAAGAACCAACCTATCCCCAGTCTCCAACCAACATACGGGAGACTTGCAAGGTCTTCCATACAATGCTTCAAACGGTGCCAACTCAATACTGGTCTGATAACTATTATTATATGAGAACTCGACTAGATGAAGATGGTCCTCCCATGATCCCCAGAAATCCAATAAATAAGCTCTTAACAAATCTTCCAAGATTTTGTTAACTCTTTCCGTTTGCCCATCATTTTGTGGATGGTAAGCGGTACTCATGTTGAGTTTGGTTCCTAATGCTTCTTGTAGACTTTTCTAGATCTCACTAGTAAATAAAGAATCTCTATCACTAATAATATTACTAGGAATCTTGTGTAGTCTAACTACATTCTTCATAAACAGATTTGCCAAATTACGTGCCGTCCTAGTTGATTTTACCGGATAAAATGGGCACTCATGGTCAGTCTATCCACTATGATCCATATGCTTTGTTTCCTCTTCTAGACCTTAGCCACCCATCAATAAAATCCATAGAAATTGAATCCAATTTCCATAATGAAACTTCTAACGGTTGAAGCAATCCACTTGGCTTATGGCGTTCAGCCTTTGCTTGTTGGCAATTCAAGCACTTCTTAACACACAATCCAACGTCCCATTTCATACCTTCCCAGAAGAAACTTCTCTTCATATCCTCGTACATCTTCGTTCCTCCTGGATGGATAGTGAACTTCAAATGATGGCACTCATCCAAAACTTCATTCCTCGTATCTCATATATTCGAAACACATAACCTTCCTTTCTTTCTCAACCACCCATTTTGATCAAGATTGACATCCTTTAGGTCATCGCTCTCCGTTCCTTCCCTCAACCTTTTGTTCCGCTCAGCCAATACTAGATCCTCCTCTTGCTTAGAAGCTATCTTCTCAATCATTACTGGTTGGACTTCTAAACAAGACAATACAGCATTTCCTGCACTTGAACCTACCCCGGATCTAAACCACACACTACAAGTTGATAATGCTTCTAATTCTTTCCACTCAATAATCATAGCCAATACTGCATTTTGGTGTTTCTGACTGAGTGCATCCGCTACCTTGTTTCCTTTTCCGGGTGTGTACTCAATTCCAAAATCATAGGCATCTAACTCCAAATTATGCATAGGATACCCAACCTCATGTGGTCTGAGCTATCTAGAAGCATAAGCAATTACTGTACCTCTTTGCATCAACACAACTCCTAACCCAGTTCCACATGCATCTGTACACAAAACTAAATCTTGATTCCCCTTCGGAACCACTGACACCGGTGCCTGGGTCAATAAGTGTTTCAAGCTTTGGAGTGCTTCCTCACACCTATCAGTCCATATGAACTTCATCTCTTTTCGCGTAAGCTTAGTCATCGGTGCAGATATCCATGAAAAATCTTTTATAAATCTCCGGTAATACTCATCCAATCCAAGAAAACTCTTTATCTCTGTCACCGTCTCAGGTCTCTTCCAATTATTCATCGCTTCAATAGTCAGATCTACAGACAACCCATTCTCTGAGATGACATGACCGAGGAACTTCACTTCCTTCTTCCAAAAATGACACTACAAAAACTTAGCCTTCAACTGATGCTCACTCAACGTCTCAAGTACGACTCTAAGATGGACTTCATGCTCCTTCTCATCCTTAGTGTATATCAAAATGTCATCTATGAAAACCAACACAAATCTATCCAAGTTCTCTCGAAAAATTCTATTCATCAGATCCACAAAGAATGCCGGTGCATTAGTTAGTCCGAATAGCATAACTAACCATTCGTACGATCCATATCTCGTCTTAAACGTCGTCAAAGGTATGCTATCCTCTACCACCCTAAGCTGATGAAATCCCATCCAAATCCAACTGAGAAAATACCTTTGCTCAACTTAACTGATCGAAAAAATCGTATATTCTCGGCAATGGATATCGGTTCTTTATCGTCTTCTCAGTAAACTTATGATAATCGATACATAGCCTTAACGATCCGTTCAGCTTCTTAGGAAATATAGCAGTAGCTCCCTATGGTGAACTACTTGGTCTAATAAACTCTTGCCTTCTAAATCCACCAATTGCACCTTCAATTCTTTCATCTCTGTAGGTGTCATCCTGCTTGGCGGTCTACTCGCTAGTTCAGCTCCATGCACCAAATCAATCTGAAACTCAATAGCTCGTTTTGGTGGCAGTCCAACGACTGGATCAAACACATCAGTAAATTTTCTAACTACAAAGACTTGATGCAACTCATCCTTTAACTCCATAACACCCAATACAGCATTCACTTCATAAGTAGGGTTCTCTACGGTATAAACTATCTGATCACTACAATTCGGATGACTAAGTGATATTTTCCTATCTTGGCAAAATATCCTAGCATCATATCTACTCAACCAATCCATCCCAAGGATAATCCAAAATCCCACAAAGTCAAACACATGCAAACAACAATCAAAGGTATGGCCTAGCAAATCAAATTCTAAATAGTCACACCTCATCCCAAGTATTGCATAACCTCCTATCGGATTTGCAACCCTTAAGGAAGTAACTAAGTAACAGGTTCTAGGTTAAGCCTATCTACCAGACATCGAGAAATAAAAGAATGGGATGCCCTGGTATCAAATAGAACGCTAACAGACATACCGTGGATCTGCAGCGAGCCTCCTAAAACAGCCTTCTCCTTTTCTTGCACAACTAGCCTTGCAATTGTGGGATCCAAAGCATAAACTTGCCCCTCTCCTTCCCTTGTAGGCTCTGGCCACTAGTTCTTGTATTGAACTACTTGATCACAATTAAAGCATCTGACATTCTTCTTTCCACCAGCCTCTTTTCCTTTTCCCTTACCAAATCGACACTCATTTGCATAGTGCCCCTTTTTGTCGCACTTGTAGCAAACCACTTCAGCCTTACTTTTCTTTTGTGCTCCTTCTTTCTAAGCAGTCTTTTTCTGGAAAAATTTCCTCTTCACCTGTCCCGCCTGGGCCCTTTTCACCTTCTTCCTCAAGCAAGCCAATGCCTCATCCTGCCTTAATGCCATTTGAACAACTACATCACTAGGGTCTTTCAAGTGTGGCAAAGTAGCACTTATCAATTCTGGCCTCAATCCACTGATATACTTTTCATTCCGACTGATCATAGTGTCTACCAACGCATACCCGTATCGGGCCTATTCCTCAAACTTCCTTGTATACTCCAACACAGACATGTCTCCCTACTCCAATTCTACAAACGTCCTCACCAATGCCGCCTGTGCCATCACGAACATAAATCTCTCCGAAAACCTTCTCATGAATTCCTCCCAAGTTATGGTCACCTCATCAACTCCAGCAGTGACGGTGTTCCACCAAAATAGTGCAGCTCCCTACAGCTGCCTCGAAGCCAACCTTCTCTTCTGCGCATCATTTAATCCAAAATCTGCAAAGATTCTTTCACAATGCAGTAGCCAGTTTTCCACCTCGATTACGTCTTCGATACCAATAAACGGCTTCCCTCCGAGCCTGATGTAATCCCCACTCAAGTTGGCATACTGATTGATCGCATGAACTTCCTAAGCTCCAACTCTAGCAGCGTTACCTTCGACAACCCCAGCTGCTATTCCTGCTTGCATCATGTTCATAAAGAAGTGATACATTGCTCCCATATCTATTTGGGGAACTCCTGCACTAGTAGTTTTAGCTTGTGCCAGACCAGAACCTCTCCTTGTGCTTGGTTGGGCATTTCCATTGGTGGTGCTGCTATCTCCTCCGATATTTACTCTGCTTCTTCTTCCCTCCATATCTGTATTAAGCCTTGTGGGATACAGATGAATAGCCAAAGTAGATAGGAGTCTATAGATATATCGTATACTTATATATATAACAATACAAGTACGTTATTATAGCGTTATCCCATACCCCGATCTTAACTCTAATTCCTAAGGATTATGTTTTCTAAAATCATTTTTAGTTAAAGTATTTCATAAACCATGCTCTGATACCAAGCTGTAACATCTACTATCTGGAGACCCAAAACTAAGCGCTACAGATGCTGTAGTCATCCATATTATTAGCTTTCGACGACTAAATACAGTTATGCTAATGGTATCAATAGTATCAGAAGCACTTGAATATGAAACAAACACAGATTTCAAAACCATAAATTAATTCATTACATTTCCAAATCAAATTATTTGGCATTCATGTCACATAACCTAAATCGTTTCCCAGGCACAGATTAAATATAATCATTACAAATTACGCCGAGAGCGATATATGAAGATACCCCCTCGGTTGATCAGAGTCACATGGTCATATTAGACCTAATACACAACAACACAATAGAAAATCCATCATAACATAATAAAAGCAGCAAATCCTAAGTAGATATCAGTTGCCTCCTACATGCCTCCGGTAGCTTATTCGTCAACCATTCTAAAACCTTAAAAGAACTTAATCCCCCTCATCCAACTCATATCAATTTAGAGCACCCGAGAGTTTAAGGGTAAAACATAAACTTTGAGTCAGACATAAAGCCTGGTGTGAATAATACTGTACATCCTGGTTTAATTATGTTAAGTGAGACCACACCGCTTAGCGGAACGGGTTTCCTCTCACTAACATCCTTTTAAAACATATCTTTGCAAAACCTTTCATAAAACCATATACTACGCTCCTGCATCCACAATGGTTAAATACTGTAAAGCAAACATTATGTAAACATAAATATATATCAGGTAATAATGAACTATCTATTCAAACACACAAGTTTTGTTTGGCTAACTTTTAACCATTGGCTAACTCGGGCCTACCAGACAATATAATCAAAATTTACCTAACACCTGTTAATATTCATCTTATATATTTTCTATCCTTAACTATCTGTTAAACATTTCCCATCAGGATGGTCTGTCCTAAACTATCTGTTAAATATCTCACTTATGGACGGTCTGTCACTAACTTAATCATCTCCTAGGCCTTCCCGATCCTAATGTTCGGGCTCACCAATAACCTATCTGCATACAAACATATATTCCTTTCAGTGTGTAATCATAATTTTAGTCCACCTATGACAAAGCCCTACACATTGGAATTTTGGACAACAATTAGCTGGGGCTATTAGCTAATGTATAGGGCATGACCCTATAATAGACCCATTTGGTTTTCTAAAATCTGAGTCATTTATACTTAAGGACCCCCTCCCAAAATTTTCCTTGAAAACATTTTCAAAATGATTTAAACCTTTAAATCAAACTTAAACAAGGAAAAGTATATAACCTTTATACTTTACTTAAAATCATATCACCATGTCATATATATATTCTTTGCTAAAAATTTAGTTGATGAAAACATTTAACCATTTGAAAGAATCTCTTTCTAAACTCTTGAAACCATCTCTTTCCAAATCAACATTAAACCTTTCGAAATCATTCCTCAAACCTTTCAAACTCGTTTAAAAGCAAACCTTATGAAAGTCATAAACTTTGCACATCCTTCTTTAAAACCACTTTAAAACATTGCCTTGGAAAAACTTTTGGAAAACCTTCTTTCATAAACCATTCGAAATCATCTAATGAACCTTTCGGTACTATTCAATAAATAAACCCTTCGAAGGCATAAAACCTTTTAAAACATAAACCTTTCGAAGGCATACTGGGTTCAATTCAAAACAATCTAGAAACCTTCTTTTAAAACCTTTCGTCTTCCTTGGAAACTATCTTTCGAAAGCTTTGGGTTATACTTTACAAAACAAGGGTAAATCACCTAAGTCGAAAGCTTCCTTTCGAAAGCATTAGAGAAACAGCTAGTTTCAAAAACAAGTAAACCTTTCGATCTGGTCGGAAGGTTCAAAACAAAACATTTATATAAAGTGGTAGAAACCCTTCGACTACGTCGGAAGGTTTCAAAACAAAGTACTAGTGGAAGCAGCAATAACCTATCGACTACGTCGGAAGGTTTAAAATCTTTCTTTTAAATAATTTGACCTGGTCGAAAGCAACCAAGTCGAAAGCTCTAATTTGAAAGAAAAGCAGGTGAAAGGTTTTAATTTATAAAACAAATATATTCTAATCATGTTGGCCATCAACTTTTCGACTTAGAAACTTTCGGCTATATTCAGTTCATTACGTACCAAAATATTTGATACCTTATGCATTGAACTTTGACCTTGTCGAGAGCTAACCTTTCGACTGTGACGAAGGGTCTGGGTTGGAAGGTATATTGCCGTATAGGCTGAAACATGGAAAAAGTGTGATTTTTGTTTTTAACTTAAAAAGAAAACTTTTCAACCAACCTACCTTTTTTTTGTCAAATTTTCATTGGTTAATAAATACATTTCAAAAATGTACTGCTGCTATTACTAAAATTAAATAATAATTTTATTTTACAAAATGCCCCTTCTCCTTTATTAAATATATAAAACATTTAAGTTTCATACCTTAAACAATTTTATATATTCATCAAAGACTTAGGAAAAATTTGAAAAAATCCCAGAAAATCTATTTTAAAATATATTACCTAACATATTAAAATTTTAAATCCAAATAATTATTATTTTATCCAAAAATAATTTATAACCCAACAAACAATTTCCTTCAGTAGAAAATTAATATAAAATCCATAATAAATCAGAAAATTATGAAAATAAAAATCCATCTCTAAAATATCATTTCTGATCTATATTTAAAATTTGAATGCATTCGAATGTCATTAAATAGGGGTTTCATGCCAAATATATCATAAAAACAATTATGAACATGTATAATTTCACCAACTACATACATACATACATACATACATACATACATACATACATACATACATACATATATATATATATATATCTCTTTAAACATCAAACATGGCATAAATGTAGCAAAAACATTTCGGATCTAGTCATAAAACCGAAAACTAAAAGAATTAGGGATGTAGTAATTATTCACCTTAGTCTTGAGATTATAGATGAGAGATTTGGTTGTTGAATTAGTTGATTACTTCTCTTCTCTTGAATCCTAGCTTTAGTTCTTCTCTTGAGAATAGAAAATGGTGGCCGGCCTTAGTAATTTAGTTTGAGTGCAAATGAGAATGAGAATGAACGTGAGTTGCCCATCTCTTAAGGGTTTATGGTACTATTTCCCATATTGCCCTTCTCATATCCTAACACATTATCTAATGTTATTTCATTTTAGTTAACCCACTTAACATGGCACGACTACCTTTAACTAATCAAATCTCAACCTATCAATCTTTACATTATTATTTTTTTATTTAACTAATATTCTAAATAATGTTATAAAAATATGGGGTGTTACAGAGTATCTCAAGAGATGATCGATATTTAATAAAAGAAATAATTAAAATGCACATGGTTTAACAAAGATGGACCTAAGGAAGTAAAAAATCAAATAGCATAGTACTTGCACTAATTTTTTAGCTGATAGCACAATGATATATATATATATATATTTGCTATGTTAGCTAATTTGTTGTAGATTGTGATATGGAATAATAGATCAAATTGCTGGTCTACCCATTCTTGACCTCTTAAGCAAGCTCTAGTGGAAATATCAAGGTGTATTGATCCAAACTAAGAGATGACAGAAGATGAGTCAAGTTTTGTGCAAGCTACAACAAGAGAGAAATGACATCGGGCATGGTATTTTTCTAAATTTCATATCATGCTTGATTTCTTCATTCTTCAATTTGTTTCGATACACTAAACGTGTATGTACCTTTCTTCTGATGTTTATCAGTTGTGATGATGATAATAGTTATTAGCTCTTTGTCTCATTTGCCTACTAAAACATTTGAATTATAACTAAATATTTTTTTTTATTGATAGCAAGATTGGTAAGTCAATTTTATAAGCTTATTTATGTCAAATAGTAGTAACTATACAACAAAAAAGATAAATTTTCACAGTTGCGTAACTGATTTAAAATGTTGAACATGATATGAAAAGGAACTTTTGATCATTTTTATTTGTAACTATTAACTTTTAACTAAAATTTGCACAATCAAAATTGAATAATTAACAAAATCCCTAAGAAGTTCTCTAGCTAATTCTAGCATTAGAGCTTATATGATGAGTAGCGGATTGGCATATTGATAAATTTTTAGTTTTATTTTACAACAAATTATGCATAAGTCATGTTCTGTGGTTTTGCTATGTAGTAAAAAAAGATTCAAGTAAAATATATATGCAAGTTTTGCTAGGTGTTCTGACTATAGAACTAATGTCTATATGTCTATTTGTTTTGAAGAAAACAACCACCATGTATTTGCTTAACACCATGGAAGAAAAATCACTTTGTAGCAATGACCTTATAAGGAAACCGTATCATCAAATAAGGCTAAAAATAAACACGTGATGAAAGGAAACAAATGCATGTAGTTAACAATAATAGAAGAAAGTCAACAAACTTGCGGATGAGATAACATGAAGTAGATAGAGAGAGATGGAATCAGCAACACCTCCATTCAGGGAAAAGATGGCCAATCATTTCATGACTGTCACCTTCACCAGGCTATAGATAAGGACATGCATGGATGTAGGGTTTGTTATCGATGTGATCCATTTTGCATTTCATCAAAATACAGTAATAGCGATTTGACAATAAAAGTGCATCATGAAATTATTTTTTATGAGTTTCAAAGAGATACTTTACTATTGAATTAGGTGCAATAGTGTTTTGCGTAATAATGATTATGCTAAATGCTTTAATATGGGTGGAAATCCTAATTACACAACTTTTTTTATAGGTTTGTGTAACATCCTAATTTTTAATAACATTATTCAGGAGATTTAATTAGATAAATTAAATAGAATAGTGTGAGAATTAGTATGATAAGGAGATTAAGATTGTAATAAATGATAAGAAGGCCGTGCTTAATCAATTAAATGGGCTTATAATGGTTTTACATGTTAATTAATTTACATAAGAGGCTTATTAGGAATAGCCGCCTCTTATAACCCGCGCATCCTTTCATATGCACGTTTATTTTCATTTCTCAAAAAACATAACAAACGTAAATCTAAGCAAGGCCGGCCATTAGAAGGAAGAAAGGAAGAGAAATTCAATCTAAAGCTAAGGATTAAAGCTAGGGGAAATTAATCTACAAAAAAATCTTAATGTCCTTATCATATTCAAGGTGAAAATTAATTTATACCATCTCTATTTTGTTTTATGATCACATGTTTTCGAATTTAAGATTAAATCTATTTTTATGATGTATGGATGATGGTATGCTTGAATTATAATATGTTCGATTTAAATCAAAATATTTAAATAAGGATTTATACGGTTTTAGGGAAAAACCAATTATAAATGATTTTCTAATGCCATTAAAAAATTATATGTTCTCCAAAATATGATTTTGGAGATGGGTCACAATTTTTATAATTTTCCAAGCTATGGAAAATTTAATACGAATTTTAAAAGGAAAATATGATAAAATTGGGTTAAAATATTAATTTCGATTATTTCAGGAAGAATTTAGGTCTTAAATTTTGATATGTTTGATAACATGATGAAAATGAATTTTTGCAATTTTTGGGATTTTTCCTAAGAGATTTACTTTGGAAAATAAATTATTTTAAAAGAAGGATTTAAGTGCAATTTTGGTTTTGCTTAATGGAAGGGTTTAATTGTTAAGATTTCCTTGATTTAGATCTGATAATAAGCGGCAGTTATTTTGTAAAGAATTTGAAAAAGTTTAGGCAACCAATCAATGGATTATAAATAGGTAGGTTAGTTATAAAGTCATTACTAAAAATAGCATTAATTCAGCCTAACCTAGAAAAGTTGGTTCCGTCTCCTTTAGAAGCGTCGTTCGACTTCAATGCCTCTGCTTCGACTCAGTCAAAACCAACCTAGCCGAAACCTACTAAAGCCGAAACCAATACACATGGTATCTATGAGATTGGTACGAAGTGGATTGCTAAAGGGTGGAAGGCCGGGTGTCGAAAGCATTGCTTTCGATAGAGTCGAAACCATCGTTTAATTTTAAAAGATATGTGCCTGCCTTGTTTTTGAAGGGCGCTTTCGACCAAGTCGATACCCTGTGGCTTTCGAACCTGTTGCCGCCTTTCTTTTGTTTAATAATAGGGCTTTCGAATGAGACTCTTTGTTTATGAAAGAATGCTTTTGAAAATGTTGGTTCCGACCTAGTTGAAACCCTACTGCCATTCTTTTACCTTTCGAGTGCATTGAAGCCATCAATGCTTTCAAAGTTCAATCTTTTTTTTGAACTTATACTAAGTCACTCCCTAAAAGTTCTTTCAAAAGGGTTCAAGGGTTTCGAAGGCAATGGCTTCGAAAGGGGGGTTTTGATGTTATCCTTCAAAGTTTTTCTCAAAGGTTTTGAGCTTTCGAATGGATGGTTCCGATGCCATCAAATTTTCCCCAAATAATTTTATTAAAGGTTTCGTAAGAGATACTTTTATATATATATATATATATTCACTTTGACCTAAAAGATGTTTTAAAGGCAAACCCAATGATTTCGAAAGAGTTACTTTCATAGGTTTCGAAGCTATGTTTCTAGGATTATTAAGCAACGTGTTGATACTTTCAAAAGGTATATTTAGGTTTCGAAAGAGATAATTTAAAGAGCATCGAATGGGATACATATTTTGTGTTTTGAAAAGAAGTTTTCAATGCTTTCGGAGGACGTTATCAAGGGGTTTCGAAAGCCTTAGTTTTCAAAACAAATAACCCAGTGTCAATTTAAAAGAAAACCATGGCATAAATAAAGTGGTTTGGAATGGAGTTTTGAAGAAGTTTTCCTTGATTAATGGGTTAAAGGGATTAACCATGTTTTATATAAAATGATTTCAAGGATCCTAAACTACATGGGTTGGTATTATTATATTTGCTTCTTCATATATGGATTTGAATATATTCACATTGTAATGGATACATAACTATAATCTGGAGAAGGGTAGAATAGCCATTTAAGTTGACCCTGTAGTGAATATAAATTAAATTAACTCTGGAATGAGTAGAATTGCATCCAGGAGGCCAAAAAGACCAAAGTATAGGATGTTAAAATATTAAAAGAAGATATTGGTAGGGGTTAATAGGTTCATAATAAGCCCGTGAAAACTATGTATAAACGAATATGTCAGGAAGAGAGGTTCATAGTAAGGCCATGAAAACTACGTATAAACGAAGATGTTAAGAAGACAGGTTCGTAGTAGGCCCATGAAAACTATGATTAGATCTAGATATTAGCAGAGGCCAATAGGTTTGTAGTGAACCCATGAAAACTATATCCAGATTAAGATATCGACAGAAGTCAATAGGTTCCTAGTTAACCCATGAAAACTTGGATAAGTGGGAAGTTATTGGAGTTACCAATAGGTTCAGAGAGAACCTATGAAACAATGAACATATTGGTAGGGGCAATAGGTTCTTAGTGATCCCATGAAAACTATGAAATAGGACAGGGAGTTCATAAACATTTAACAGGTTATTAGTCAGCTCATGAAAACTAATAGGTTAATAGTAACCCTAAAAACTATAATTGAGACAAAGAGTAAAAATGAATGGGGATTGGTAATCCAGAATTGATTTACTTGTTTTGCATATCATCATAATATTTTGGATTGTTATGTTTTAACCGTTGTGGATGAAGGAGCACATTATATGGTTTTATAAAAGTTTTTAGGATACTAGTGAGGGTAAAACCCATTCCGCTAAGCAGCATGGTCTCACTGGATTTCTAAATGGTTTGAGATGGTAGATTATTATTTATATCAAGCTTTATGTTTGACTCGAAGTTTATGTTTTCCCCTTAAACTCTTGGGCACTTAATTGATTTTGAGTATCTTGAGAGTTGAGGTTTTCAGGTACCTCTTTAGACGAACAAGCTTCTTGAGACGTGAAGGAGGCATGATAGCTATCTAGTGTTCTCTTTTATTTTGATTCTGTTGTGTTGTTGTTGTAAAGGCAAAGTTGTTTATTTGCCTATATATATATACTCTAATCATCCAAATGGGCATCTTCATATGTTGCTCGTGGCGTATGTTGTAATAAGTACATTTTCTCTGAACGTGGTTCTCAAATTGAGATTATGTAATGAATATTAAATGCTTTGAAATGGAATGAGAAAGTTGTTTGTTGATTTTTAAATTTTTTCCATATCCATGTGTTTTTGTTATATCAATGTACATAAAATTAGCATATTTGGTCGCCGAGGATTAATAACTATAGATGGCTGCAACATCTGTAGCCTTTAGTTTTGGGCCTCCAAGTAGGGGATGTTACAAGCTAGTACCATAACATAGGTTTATGAAACTTAAAAGAATTTAAACCTAAAAACTTAAAAGGAATTTAAACATAAAAGATTTACAAACATAATCCAATGAATCAGAAAAAATGATCGGGGTTTGGGTTTATGCGATAGTAACATACTTGTATTTGATATATAGATATATGCATAAGTATGTATTCCCCTCTCTCTTAGAACATTCTTCTGTATCTTACTATGGCTTATATGCAGATTTACAAGAAAGAAGATATAGAGGCAGGAACTGGAAGAGGAAATCTCGGTGGAGGAAGCACCACAACCAACGAAAATGTTCTACCTAATACTAGGAGGAACCAAGGTCGACATGCTAATGCTAACCAAAATGCTGATGCCAATGTGGGTGCGAGAAATCCACCAGTGGATATGGAGGCGATGTATCAGTTCTTCGTCAATATGATGCAAGCAGGAGCTGCTGCTTGAGTTGCTGGTAATGTTGGAGGAGCTAATCCTGTGGCTTCAGTTAGGAATAATAATGCTAAGCTGAGCAAAGATTACACCAGTCTTAGTGGGAAGCCATTTATGGGGACTAAGAATGCCTTAGAGGTAGAGAATTGGATGTTGCATTATGAGAGAATATTTGCTGATTTGGGTATAGATGATGAGTAGAAGAAAAGGTTGGACTCTGGGCAGTTTCAAGGGTCAGCACTTCGTTGGTGGAACAGTATTACTATCGGAGTTTCGGAGGAGGAGTTGACTTGGGTTGATTTTCAAAGGAGATTTGAATAGAGGTTTATGTCTGAGGTTGCTAAATCAGCGCTGCTGAGGAAGTTTTCGGATCTGGAGCAGGGAGAGTTGTAGGTTGTAGAGTATGCTGCTAAGTTTGATGAGTTGTCCAGTTATGGATATAATACTATAGACAACGTCATTAGGAGAAATGAGAAGTTCATTAGGGGACTGAGGCCCGAGATTGCTAGTGCGACCCTGCCACATCTACGTAATTCTAGTAATTTAGTTGTGGAGATGGCAATCCACCATGAGGAGATGTTTGCTATTTGTGCTAGAGAGAATCCAATTGAGATTCAGAGTTCTCAAGGAAAGAAAAGAAAATTCTTTAAGAAGAAGGGAGCCCAGAAGGAAGATGCTGCCAAGAAGGCAAATGCTGACTTTGGTTGCTTTAAGTGTGACAAGAAGGGTCATTATGCAAATGAGTGCCGGGCAGGCGGGGGAAAAGGCTGCGGATAAGAAGAGTGTGAAATGCTTCAACTGTGACCAAGTTGGGCATTATAAGAATCAGTGTCCAGAACCGGCTAGGGTGGACAAGGGAAAGGTTTTTGCTGTTGGACCATTATACGCTAAGCTAACTGCAGCTGAAAAAGGGAAGACTGTGATGGAAGGTACTTTTTGATTCAGAGTATACCAGTTAGGATAGTATTTGATACCGGTGCATCACATCCATTTATATCCTTGTGTTTGGTTGATAGGTTATGCTTAGAACCCACATACCATGACACTTCGTTAAGGGTTGTGAATCTAATAAGAGGGTATGCAACTCTGGGGTTGAGGTGTGACCAATTAGAACTTGATTTGTTAGGTTGTAAGTTTGCATGCAGTCTGTATATTTTCAATTTTTTTGATTTCGATATCATTTTGGGTATGGATTGGTTGAGCAAGTATGAGGCTAGAATATTTTGCTAGGATTAGGAGATATCACTAAGACACTCTGCTAGTCATAACCGAATCATACTATCAGTAGAGAATTCTGACCGGAGTAGTTATGCTTTGTTAAGCGCTATGGAAGTGGAAAAGGGTTAAGTCAGGTTCGAGTAGCAAGAGATTTTACAGATGTCTTTGAGTCGGTTACATGACTACCAGCGAAATAAGCTGTTGAGTTTCAGATAGATCTTGTGCCAGGAGCTAAACCTGTAAGTAGACCACTTAGCAGGATGACACTGACCGAGATGAAGGAATTGAAGGTGCAACTAGTGGATCTAAAAGGAAGAAATTTTATTAGACCTAGCAGTTCATCTTGGGGAGCGGCCGCGGTGTTTGTGAAGAAACCAGATGTGTCATTGAGGATGTGCATCGACTATCGTAAGTTGAACGAGAGGACGATTAAGAATAAGTATCCTTTACCGAGAATTGACGATTTGTTTGATCAGTTGAGTGGATCCAGAGTGTTTTCCTAGTTGGATTTAGAGACAGGTTTCCATCAGTTAAGAGTGGCAGAGGACATTATTCCATTGACAGCATTTCGAACTAGGTATGGCTCGTATGAGTGGTTAGTGATGCCATTCAGGTTAACGAATGCACCTGCTTTCTTCGTGGATTTGATGAACCGATTTTTCTCAGAGCACTTAGATAGGCTTGTGCGGGTGTTTATAGATGACATTTTAGTATACTCTAAGGATGAAAGGGAGCATGAGGATCCTCTTAGAGTTGTGCTTGAGACACTAAAGCAGCATCAGCTGAAGGTGAAGTTTCCCAAAGTGTCATTTTTGGAGGAAAGAGGTTAAGTTTCTTGGTCCTGTAGTATTAGAAAATGGCTTGTTAGTCGATCCAAATAAGATCGAAGCTACTAATAATTGGAAGAGACCAGAGAGGGTAACAGAGATTAGAAGCTTTCTTAGACTTACTGGATATTAATGAAGATTCATCGAGGATTTCTCGCAGATAGCAGCGCCTTTGACTAAGCTAACCAGGAAGGAGGTGAAGTTTGTTTGGTCCGAAAAATGTGAGGAAGCATTCCTTAAGTTAAAGAATTTGTTGACTAATGCACCTGTGTTAGTAGTTCCAAACGGAAACCAAGGGTTAATGGTGCATACCGATGCATGTGGGACTGGATTAGGAGCTGTGTTGATGCAAAAGGGTAAAGTGATTGCCTACGGTTCACGACAGCTTAGATAGCATGAAGTGAGACATCCTACTTATGATTTGGAGTTAGCTGCGATGATCTTCTCATTTAAGATTTGGAGGCATTATCTCTTAGGGAGAGATTTGAGCTATACACAGATCATAAGTCTTCAAGATACTTATTCTCTTAGAAAGAATTGAATATGATATAACAGAGGTGGTTGGAGTTTTTAGCTGCTTATGATTTTGGTATAGAGTTTACTCCTGGAAAAGTAAATAAGGTAGCAGATGCTCTTAGCAGAAGACATCAGAATGTGGTGTTAGCTATGTTGGCAGAATGGAAGGATTTAGATGCTTAGACTACTTGTAATGTGTAGTTAAGATTGGCTGCTATTAGAGTACTGCCATGTTGTCTTGTTTGGAAGTTTGACCAGTGTTGATCGAGAGGATTCCTTCTAAGCAGAAAGAGGATCCAGTATTAGTTGAGAAGATTAGAAGGCGTGAGGTTGGAATCGAGATCGATGATCTAAAATATTTTAGTCTTGACCAGAGAGGATGGTTGAGAAGGATGGGACAGTTGTGTGTTCCAAATTTCAAGGACTTAAGGAAAGAAGTTCTTGGAGAATCTCATCGGTCCAAGTTTACAATTCATCCTAGAGGGATCAAGATGTATCAAGACATGAAGAGGAGCTTTTATTGGGAAGGTATGAAGAGGGATGTTGGCTTGTGGGTTAGGCAATGTGCAAACTATCAACAAGTGAAAGCCGAACATCAAAAGCTAAGTGGATTGCTTCAACATCTAGAGATTCCAGTTTGGAAATGAGATTCGATATCCATAGGTCTTATAGACGGTTTGCCAAGGTCAAATAGGGTAAATGAAAGTATATGGGTTATAATGGATAGGTTGACCAAGAGTGCCCATTTCATCCTAGTTAAGTCAACATGGACGACACCTGTTTTAGCTAAGTTGTTCATAAAGAACATAGTTAGACCACATGGTATTCCTAGTAGTATAGTCAGCGACAAAGATGCTTTGTTTACTAGTGAATTTTGGAAGAGTCTACAGGATGTGTTAGGCACTAAACTCAAGATGAGTACTGTATATCACCCTCAGACGAAAGGGCAGACAGAGAGAGTCAATAAGGTACTCGAGGATTTACTAAGAGTTTGTGTATTGGACTTGGGTGGATCTTGGGAGAATCTCCTACATTATGTTGAGTTTTCCTATAATAATAGTTATCAGACTAGCATAGCAATGGTGCCTTTTGAAGCTTTGTATGGAAGGCCATGCAAATCACCAGCATGTTGGTTGGAGACTGGAGATAGATTAATCCTAGGTTCAGACCTAGTTAGAGAAGCGATAGAGAAGATTGAGTTAATCCAGGAACGATTGAAGGAAGCTCAGTCCAGATAGTAAAGTTACGCAGATAAGAGGCGTAAAGACCTAGAATTCATAGTTAGAGATAAGGTTTTTATTAGGGTATCACCGATGAAAGGTGTGGTGCGATTTGTAAAGTCAGGGAAGCTGGCCCCGAGAAATGTTGGTCCATTCCATATTATAGAGAGAATTGGAAAGCTAACATACCGAGTAGAGTTGCCGAGCAGCATGGCAGGTAGCCATAATGTATTTCTTGTGTCTCATCTTTACAAGTATGTGCATGATCTAGAGACTACTATTCCTCCGACAGGGTTGGAAGATTAAGTAGTAGAGCCTAATTTGGCTTTTTTAGACAACTAGCTTGGATTGTAGCGAGAGATGAGAAAATATTGAGGAACAAGATAGTCAAGTTGGTTAAGGTTCAATGGAGCGATAACGAGAAGGACTGTACTTGGGAGACAACGGACATGATTAAAGATCTTATCCTGCTCTTCTTTGAGGGTATGTCTATATTAGATTTATATAGATAATTGCTAGTCACGTAGGCTAGTATGGTTGTTAGGAGTGCTAACATATGATTGCTATGTTTAGTATTTAGTCCTTACTGAATTTCGAGGACGAAATTCTTTAAGGATAGGAGCCTGTAACATCCCTAATTTTTAATAACATTATTCAGGAGATTTAATTAGATAAATTACATAGAATAATGTAAGAATTAGAATGACAAGAAGATTGAGATTTGAATAAATGATAAGAAGGTCGTGCTTAACCAACTAACTGGTCTTATAATGGTTTTACATGTTAATTAATTTACATATGAGGCTCTTAGGAATAGTTGCCTCTTATAACCTACACCTCCTTTCATATGCACGTTCATTTTCATTTCTCAAAAAATATAACAAACGTAAATCTAAGCAAGATCAACCATTACAAGGAAGAAAGGAAGAGAAAATCAATCTAATGTTAAGGATTAAAGCTAGAGGAAATTAATCTACAACAAATCTCAAAGTCTTTATCATATTCAAGGTGAATAATAATTTAATACCATCTCTATTTTGTTTTATGATCATATGTTATCGGATTTAAGATTAAATTCGTTTTTATGATGTTTTGGATGAAGATATGCTCGAATTATAATATGTTTGATTTAAATCAAAATACTTAAATAAGGATTTATACGGTTTTATGGAAAAATTGATTGTAAATGATTTTCTAATGCCATGGAAAATTATATGTTCTGTAAAATATGATTTTGGAAATGGGTCTCAATTTTTGTAATTTTCCAAGCTATGGAAAATTTAATACGAATTTTCAAAGGAAAATATGATAAAATTGGGTTAAAATTAATTTCGATTACTTCAGGAAGAATTTGGGTCTGAAAATTTGATATGTTTGATAACATGGTGAAAGTGAATTTTTGTAATTTTTGGAGATTTTTCCTAAGAGATTTACTTTAGAAAATAAATTATTTTAGTAGAAGGATTTAAGTGCAATTTTGGTTTTGCATAATGGAAGGGTTTAATTGTTAAACTTTCCTTGATTTAGATCTGATAATAAGCGGCAGCTATTTTGTAAAAAATTTGAAAGTTTTAAGGCAACCAATCAAAGGATTACAAATAGGCAGGTTAGTTATAAAGTCATTACTAAAAATAGCATTAATTCCGCCTTACCCAGAAAAGTTGGTTCTGCCTCCTTTAGAAGCACCTTTTGACTCCATTGCCTCCTCTTCGACTTAGTCGAAACCAACCTAGCCAAACCTAGTAAAGCCAAAACCAATACACATGGTATCAATGAGATTGTATGATGTGGATTGGTGAAGGGCGGAAGGCAGGGTGTCGATAGCATTGCTTTCGATACAGTCAAAACCATTGCTTTCCGTATAGTCGAAACCATTGTTTGTTTTTAAAGATACGCGCATGCCTTGTTTTTGAAGGGAGCTTTCAACGAAGTCGATACCCAGTTGCTTTCAAACCTGTTGCCACCTTTCTTTGTTTAAAAACAAATGAGACACTTTGTTTATAAAAAAATGCTTTTGAAATGATGGTTCCGACCTAGTCGAAACCCTGTGGCCATTCTTTTACCTTTCGAGTGTATTGAAGCCATCAATGCTTTCTATAGGTAGTCTTTTGTTTTATAATTATACTAAGTCACTCCCTAAAAATTCTTTGAAAGGGTTCAAGGGTTTCGAAGGCAATGGCTTCGAAATGGGGGTTTCGATGCTATCCTTCAAAAATTTTCTCCAAGGTTTTGAGCTTTTGAATGGATGGTTCCGATGCCACCAAATTTTCCCCAAACAATTTTATTAAAGGTTTTGAAAGAGATACTTTCATATATATATTCACTTTGATTTTAAAGTGTGATAACCCTGATTTTATGAACAAGTTTTATAATTTAATTTAATATACTTGTTTGAAATTTTGGTTGCCTAGGAAAAATATATATGATGAGTTGACCATAAATGCATTGGGTAAGTATTGATATGTATGCAAGATGGTATAATACATATGTACATACTTCTTTGAAAAAAAAAGAAGTAGAAATTTATTTGTAAGCTAGACTAAACTATAAATACATGAACATGACATGATTCTTACAGATATGAATGTGCCATTGAAACAAGTCTAGAATAAGGAAAATAAAGGCTTAGGCAAGGATAGAAATATAGGTGTTATACAGGTATTTTAAACAAATGCTGGCTGAAGAAAAATTATTAGAAATTGCATGGAAATAGTATGAGTTGTTGAATAAATACTTTATCCACTTTTGGCAATTTTCTTAGCTTTTAAAAAAAACAGAGATCATGCAAATAGGGTGACCGAGGTAATAAGGTATAATTTCTGTTAATAGAAACAGGGACCACTTACCCATTTTCTCTTGGAATAGAAAGAGAGGCTGATCACAAGTGGTAGGGTAAAATTGACATTGGGTAAATTTTAAAACCCTAGAGGCAGCCAAGGTCTTGTATAAAAAAAGGTTTAAGGGTGAAAGGATCTGTCACCATTTTCTTAAAAAAAACAGAAATATAGATAGCTACCAAAAGAAAAAAAATGAGAAGCATTGGCCACTAGAGACAAGTAGGAAATAGCAGATCAAAGGAAAAGGATTAAGGTGAGTAACCTCACTGAAAATTGGCATTAAGTCCTGAATATTGAGGCAGCCTAAATGGTTTTATATCTTTATTTAATCTGTGCTTATTTTATGATCTTGGTTTGTTGATGATCTGTTTAAATATTTAACCCTTCTTATGTTAATATACCCAGAAAATATGTTTATGGCTTTCATGTTTAAATGATCATTGTGTCATGAATTATCTTTGAGATGAGATGCTCTCTTTATGTGACTTCTGCATATAGAGTAATTCATGAAAATTCTAGGGATATATGTCATAAATCTATGGTCTAAAAAAAATGGAAAAATGGGGCTATAGCATAAAGTGGTTGCTGCTTATGTCTCAAAATTAAACATAACATAGAAGTGCAATGTTATACTTGTGCTGAACTTCTATGATTACAAATAAATCCAGATAAGAATAAAGGCTTGTGGTTTAGTCAGATCTTATGAATCTGTGAGTATCTGATTAAGCCAGAGGTAAATGGATGCATCAGAGCAAACTATATATGACCATATATTTATAAGCATGATTCCTTAAAACCCATGATTTAAATAATATGTACACTGAGAAATCAGACTAGCTTGTATGAATAAATCTATGATTATGAAAACATGATCTGTTATCCTTTGAACACATGCATGATGGTTGAGTTATTTATTTCTCTGATTAATTTATGAGATGCAGAAGGGATTAGCATAAATGGGGGAAAGAGGGAAAATGAACACTTAGTAATTTAACTAAGGATTTTGGATCTTAGGGCTACAAAGTATGGCTTGGCAAGGGAAATATTGCAAGCTCACACATGGTATGATTATACCCAGGGGCCTGAGTGTGCTGGGTTAACAGTGAATATGCCCCAGACAATGTGTGTTTTAATAGAAGGAAAGTAGCTAAAGTCCATCATAAAATACCTGAGATTGAATTCTGAGAATAAGTTCACAGGTAGGTTTGGGTAAAATCCCTGATAGCCAGAAAGTTAAAGATAAGGAAAATAATTAACTGATGATCATATTGGTTGGTTTAGAGTATTCTATTGGGAAATTATATGTTTGTGCTCCCTGATACAATCCATTGAATTATGAATTATTATGTTATGCATTAATGAACATGCACAGGTGGTAGAGGAAAGTATACAAGAGAAATATTGCTTTACCTTATCTGTTTTAAAAGTTATTTGAGAATGAGAAAAATTATCTAAATTTAGATTTTCAGTGAGATTATTCATACCAGACAATTTAGTCTGACCCTTTGTGTGTTTGTACACCATTGGGTGTCTCATATTTTTATGAGGCAGCTCGTGGTGATTGTGCAGGTAAATAGGCATTTTCTTGATCAAGAATTGGATGAATTAGCTGCTAAGGAATTGGATATGATAGTTACAGACTCAAGGATATTAAAATAGATGTTAAATTGAACTTATGTTATGAAATGTTAGTTAAGTTGTTTGGGAGGAAAACTAATGTAATGCTATTTTCTGTTTGCAAGTATTGAACTAATCATGAGATTTCTGTTGAAAGTTGTGAGTTGCTTTTGAGAATGTCTCATTAAGTAATACAATTTCTAGTATTAACTTCTGGAATGCTTAACAAAAATGTGCAATGCTAAGAAAAATCTGAAATGATTTGTAGATTGGAATTAAAAGATTAACCTGATATCTGTTGTAAGAACTTATGGGAAAAAAAGGTTAATAAAAATAGTAGGATAGAAAGAACTGAGAGACATATAAAAAGAAAAAAAAACCAGATTACTTTGTATGTTACTTGAGTAGGGTAGCAAAAGAATTCAGGTTAACTTGACCAATTTTGCTAAGCCTGGATTCAACCAGTCTAAATAACCTAAGTTATTGGTTAGAAAAGGTAACAAATAAAGAAAACTAGTAAATCAGGATTGCTGTATTGAAAAATTGGTTACCTGAAATCAGCCAGATACACACATGCACACAGAATACATATATACACTTGCACAAGGGATAACTAAGTGTTCAGTAGGCTGAAAGTCATGGAAGTGTAAACAAACTCTTCTACTCTGATTGAAAGAGAAAGAAAAAAAAATTCAAAGTATCATCTATATATGGTTTTGCATATGTGAGTTAGGTGATTTGATTACAACAATATTTTTATATTGGTTGAAAGATCCTGGATAGTAGAGAAATGAGAAAGGATGTTCTCTTGAGTAGATGATCATTGAATAAAACTAGGGGAAAATTTTTTGAAAAAAAATGGGTCATCTCAATTTGGTATCAGAGCTAAGTTGATAAATAACATAGAAAAAAAATCTTGAATGAACTTGGTTGTTTTGAATGTATAAAAGTATTAACTGTTTTGGATGCCTTGTCTTTATATACTTATATTAATAATATCTGTTATAATTGAATGATAATAAGTTAGAATGGGTTAACTTATAAAAGATTAGATATAATGGACTAACTCAAGTATTGTATCCATAGAACCATGGTAAGACCCAGACAACAAGGGGTAGGACCAAGTGAACCACCCATGGTGAATATGCAAGATTTCATGAGAGCTATAAGGGATGGGGTAGGCAGTAGGCATGAAAATCCACATGAGGAGCTTTCTAAACTACTCAAGACTTTTACCAATCTTGGAGGCAGGACTTTTGATGGAACAGAAGGAATAATGGGAGTCCAAAATTGGCTCAGAATTTTGGATAGAATCTTTGCTGATATGCAAGTTGAAGACCAAAAGAAGAGGCTAATAGCATCTAGACAATTGAGAGGAGCAGCTTTGGATTGGTGGGAAGTTATTATAGCTGGAAGACCTGAAGGAGAGGTGACATGGAACCAGTTTAAAGAAATGTTGGAAGGAAGATTTGTACCTGCATCAGCTAAAGAGTCTTTGCTGGAAGAATTCATTAAATTAAGACAGGGAACTATGAGTGTTACTGAGTACACCCAGAAGTTTGAATCACTAGCAAAATATGGTGCAGTGCTAATCACAACTAAGGAAGCTAAAAATGGCAGATACATCCAAGGATTGAATGCCAGTCTCAGTAGATCCATGCTGCCATATAAGGATAGGACATTTGATCAAGTTTTAGATCTGACTTTGAGCCTTGAACAGCATGATAAAGCCAGAGAAAATTTCAGAGCATTTAAAAATAACCAAAACAAGAAAGGAAAGGGTAAGTTTCACCCTTATGATAAATAGAAAACGGATGTAGCTTCCACCAAGCAATCAGAAGAAGCCAAAACTGCTGAGGTTAAAAAGAAGATCACTTGCTATAATTGTGGGCAAGAGGGACACATGAAGAATAGGTGTACAAATCCCAAACCAGCATCTTTCAAGTGTCATCTGTGTGGGAAGGAAGGGCATATAAGAAGGAATTGTCCATATTTGAGGCAAGGAAAGATGGGAATTTTGGAAGGGAAAAGCAAAATAACTGAAAGTCCAAATGTTGAAAATCATGGCCAAGTTGAAGGTACTTTGCTTATTCACTCAATACCTTTTGCAGTAGTGTATGATACTGGGGCTACAAACTCATTAATTTCCCATGACATTGTACAACAGCTAAAATTAAATTGTATGCTTGTAGATAAGCCCTTGCTTATTAAAAGTCCTTTAGGTAGTTCCTGTGTATTGGGTCTAATATGTAAACCATTAGGACTGAATATAGGGGGACATATGTTTGGTGCAGACCTATATGTGTTGCAATATCCAGGCATGGGAGTTATTTTAGGAGTTGATTGGTTAAAAAGATATAAGACAGGTATAAATATGGAAACCTCCACCTTATCATTGAAAACTTCTGATGGAAAAAGGGTAGTTGTTCTTTGTGAAGCAGATAAGAACAGAAGCATAGCCACCCTTGTTAACTTGACTGGTGAGAAGCATATGCCTGCATTAGAAGAAATCCCTATAGTAAATCAGTATGCTGATGTGTTTGGTGAGGTTAAGGGAATTGTTAACCATAGACCAATAGAGTTTTCTATCAAACTAATTCCAGGAGCTAACCCAGTGGTTAAGAGGCCAACTAGAATGGGGCCTAAGGAATTAATAGAACTGAAAAAGCAGTTGGTTGAACTAGAAGAAAAAGGATTCATCAGACCTAGTAGCTCATCATGGGGAGCACCAGTGGTTTTTGTTAAGAAGCAAGATGGATCTCTCAGATTATGTATTGATTATAGAGAGTTAAATAAAATCACAATTAAAAATAAATACCCCTTACCAAGAATTGATGATCTTTTTGATCAATTGAATGGTGCAAAAATATTTTCTAGACTCGACTTAGCTTCAGGATTTCATCAAATGAAAGTAGAAGAGGAAAGCATCAAGTATACTGCTTTTAACACTAGGTATGGACTTTATGAATTTTTAGTGATGCCCTTTGGCTTGACTAATGCCTCCTCTTACTTTGTTGATTTGATGAATAGAATTTTTAGAAAGTATTTAGATAAATTTGTATTGATATTTATTGATGATATACTAATTTATTCTAAAACAATTGAAGAGCATGAGAATCATTTGCATATAGTACTACAGAAATTAAGGCAAGAAAATTTGAAGGCAAAATTTTCAAAGTGTACTTTTTGGCAAAATGAGGTAAAATTTTTAGGTCATGTAGTATCAGAAAAAGGCCTATCTGTAGACCCCAATAAGGTGATGGCAATTCAAACATGGAAAAGGCCTACCAGTGTCACAGAGGTTAGGTCATTTATGGCAATTCATTTATGGCTGGTTATTATAGAAGGTTTATAAAGGATTTTGCAAAAATTTCAATTCCATTAACTAGATTGACTAGAAAGAATCAGGCTTTTGTTTGGACTGAGGAGTGCGAGAAAGCCTTTGAGAGATTAAAAGAAGCATTAATACAAGCTCCAATACTAAAGGTGCCTGAGGGAAATGAGAATTTGGTGATATATACTGATGCAAGTGGACAAGGACTTGGGGCAGTGTTGATGCAACAGCATCAAGTGATAGCTTATGCCTCTAGACAGTTGAAGCCCAGTGAGGTAAAGTATGCTACACATGATCTTGAATTGTCTGCTATAGTGTATGCTCTTAAGTTATGGAGACATTATTTGTTAGGGGCTAAATTTGAAGTTTATACAGATCATAAGTCACTCAAATATTTGTTTTCACAAAAAGAATTGAACATGAGGCAGCAAAGATGGATTGAACTCTTAGCCTCATATGATTTTGAAATACTATATACACCTGGCAAAGCTAATAAAGTGGCAAATGCTCTAAGTAGATAGCGTGCCAATATAGCTAGATTGATGATAGAAGAGTTTAATACTTTATCATTACTGATTGACTCAGAAGTGAAAAGGGACAGTGAGGAAAATATGAGCATATGCAGTGAGAAGGAAGAAATAGGGAAGTTGAGTTTTGTTACTTTGGGATCAGAATTAGAAAATAAAATTGTAAAGCTACAAGACCAAGATCCATTTTTACTTGAGAAGAAAGTTCAGATATTAAATGGTGAGATAGTGGAAGGATTTCAATTAAATAAACAAGGTCATTAGGAGAAGGGAAAAAGAATATGTGTTCCTACCATTGAAGAATTGAAGCAAGAAATTTTGGATGCTTATCACAAAAACAAGTACACCATACACCCAGGAAGCACAAGAATGTATCACAACCTCAAAAGAGATTATTGGTGGAGTGGTATGAAGAGTGATGTGGCATTATATGTGTCTAAGTGCATGGTTTGTCAACAGGTAAAGGCTGAATATCAAAGACCCTCAGGAATGCTTCAACCTTTACAAATACCACAATGGAAATGGGAAGACATATCAATGGACTTCATTGATGGTTTGCCTAAGACTAGGAGGGGAAATGATAGTATTTGGGTTGTAGTTGATAGGTTAACCAAAACAGCTCATTTTATACCTGTAGAATCAGATAGGAATGCATGCACCTTAGCTCAGTTATTTATTAAAGAAATAGTTAGATTGCATGGAATACCAAAGACTATAGTAAGTGATAGAGATACCATCTTCACTTCAAAATTCTGGCAAAGTTTCCACAAGGCAATGGGGACTGATTTATGCTTGAGCACAGCATATCACCCTCAATCTGATGGCCAAACAGAAATTGTGAACAAATTACTTGAAGACATGTTGAGGGCATGTATATTGGATTGGGGAGGAAGTTGGGAAGATCACATATTTCTGGCAGAATTTGCATATAACAACAGCCATCACAGTAGCATAGGCATGGCACCCTTTGAAGCACTCTATGGTAGACCCTGTTTATCACCTTCAAGTTGGATTGAGTCTGGGTAGAAGGTGGTCTTAGGACCAGAAAATGTAAAAGAGACCTCTGAAAAGATAGCCTTGATTAGGAAAAGGATTGCTTCTGCCTAGGACAGGCAAAAGAAATATGCTAATCAAAAGAGGAAAGAAGTGCAGTATGATGTGGGGAATTATGTATTTATTAAGATATCACCCATGAAAAATATTTTGAGATTTGGAAAACAAGGAAAGTTGATTCCAAGATATATAGGACCATATAAAATTCTAGAAAGAATTGGAAATGTAGCCTATAAGTTAGAATTGCCAGAGGAGATGAGAGCAATGCATGATGTTTTTCATGCATCCCAGTTAAGGAGATGGGTTCATGATAAAGGAACAATTTTAAAATCCCCTGAGAAAGTGCAGATTGACCCCAGAATGGTGTATGAGAAGAAGCCTGTAGGCATAGTTGCAAAGGAAATTAAGAAATTGAGAAACAAAGAAATAAAATTAGTAAAAGTGCAATGGAGTCTTGACCCAAATGATTGCACATGGGAGGTGGAAGATAAAATCAGAAGTGATTATCCACAACTAATTGATTGAATCAAAAGGTAAAAAAATATATACATAAGTATACTAATGAATGACTTGATTAAATACTTTGTTATGCATAGGGGTTTAATTAATGATTGGTCTGAGAATGATTGATTGCTGAATTGAAGATGTCTGAATTAAGTATGAAAGAATTGTGGGACACATTCCTAAAAGGAGGGGTATATGTGATAACCCTGATTTTATGAACAAGTTTTATAATTTAATTTAATATACTTGTTTGAAATTTTGGTTGCCTAGGAAAAATATATATGATGAGTTGACCATAAATGCATTGGGTAAGTATTGATATGTATGCAAGATGGTATAATACATATGTACATACTTCTCTGGAAAAAAAAAAAGAAGTAGAAATTTATTTGTAAGCTAGAGTAAACTATAAATACATGAACATGACATGATTCTTACAGATATGAATGTGCCATTGAAACAAGTCTAGAATAAGGAAAATAAAGGCTTAGGCAAGGATAGAAATATAGGTGTTATACAGGTATTTTAAACAAATGCTGGCTGAAGAAAAATTATTAGAAATTGCATGGAAATAGTATGAGTTGTTGAATAAATACTTTATCCACTTTTGGCAATTTTCTTAGCTTTTAAAAAAAACAAAGATCATGCAAATAAGGTGACCGGGGTAATAAGGTATAATTTCTGTTAATAGAAACATGGACCACTTACCCATTTTCTCTTGGAATAGAAAGAGAGGCTGATCACAAGTGGTAGGGTAAAATTGACATTGGGTAAATTTTAAAACCCTAAAGGCAGCCAAGGTCTTGTATAAAAAAAGGTTTAAGGGTGAAAGGATCTGTCACCATTTTCTTAAAAAAAACAGAAATATAGATAGCTAGCAAAAGAAAAAAAATGAGAAGCATTGGCTACTAGAGACAAGTAGGAAATAGCAGATCAAAGGAAAAGGATTAAGGTGAGTAACCTCACTGAAAATTGGCATTAAGTCCTGAATATTGAGGCAGCCTAAATGGTTTTATATCTTTATTTAATCTGTGCTTATTTTATGATCTTGGTGTGTTGATGATCTGTTTAAATATTTAACCCTTCTTATGTTGATATACCCAGAAAATATGTTTATGGCTTTCATGTTTAAATGATCATTGTGTCATGAATTATCTTTGAGATGAGATGCTCTCTTTATGTGACTTCTGCATATAGAGTAATTCATGAAAATTCCAGGGATATATGTCATAAATCTATGGTCTAAAAAAATGGAAAAATGGGGCTGTAGCATAAAGTGGTTGCTGCTTATGTCTCAAAATTAAACATATGGTAACATAGAAGTGCAATGTTATACTTGTGCTGAACTTCTATGATTACAAATAAATCCAGATAAGAATAAAGGCTTGTGGTTTAGTCAGATCTTATGAATCTGTGAGTATCTGATTAAGCCAGAGGTAAATGGATGCATCAGAGCAAACTATATATGACCATATATTTATAAGCATGATTCCTTAAAACCCATGATTTAAATAATATGTACACTGAGAAATCAGACTAGCTTGTATGAATAAATCTATGATTATGAAAACATGATCTGTTATCCTTTGAACACATGCATGATGGTTGAGTTATTTATTTCTCTGATTAATTTATGAGATGCAGAAGGGATTAGCATAAATGGGGGAAAGAGGGAAAATGAACACTTAGTAATTTAACTAAGGATTTTGGATCTTAGGGCTACAAAGTATGGCTTGGCAAGGGAAATATTGCAAGCTCACACATGGTATGATTATACCCAGGGGCCTGAGTGTGCTGGGTTAACAGTGAATATGCCCCAGACAATGTGTGTTTTAATAGAAGGAAAGTAGCTAAAGTCCATCATAAAATACCTGAGATTGAATTCTGAGAATAAGTTCACAGGTAGGTTTGGGTAAAATCCCTGATAGCCAGAAAGTTAAAGATAAGGAAAATAATTAACTGATGATCATATTGGTTGGTTTAGAGTATTCTATTGGGAAATTATATGTTTGTGCTCCCTGATACAATCCATTGAATTATGAATTATTATGTTATGCATTAATGAACATGCACAGGTGGTAGAGGAAAGTATACAAGAGAAATATTGCTTTACCTTATCTGTTTTAAAAGTTATTTGAGAATGAGAAAAATTATCTAAATTTAGATTTTCAGTGAGATTATTCATACCAGACAATTTAGTCTGACCCTTTGTGTGTTTGTACACCATTGGGTGTCTCATATTTTTATGAGGCAGCTCGTGGTGATTGTGCAGGTTAATAGGCATTTTCTTGATCAAGAATTGGATGAATTAGCTGCTAAGGAATTGGATATGATAGTTACAGACTCAAGGATATTAAAATAGATGTTAAATTGAACTTATGTTATGAAATGTTAGTTAAGTTGTTTGGGAGGAAAACTAATGTAATGCTATTTTCTGTTTGCAAGTATTGAACTAATCATGAGATTTCTGTTGAAAGTTGTGAGTTGCTTTTGAGAATGTCTCATTAAGTAATACAATTTCTAGTATTAACTTCTGGAATGCTTAACAAAAATGTGCAATGCTAAGAAAAATCTGAAATGATTTGTAGATTGGAATTAAAAGATTAACCTGATATCTGTTGTAAGAACTTATGGGAAAAAAAGGTTAATAAAAATAGTAGGATAGAAAGAACTGAGAGACATATAAAAAGAAAAAAAAACCAGATTACTTTGTATGTTACTTGAGTAGGGTAGCAAAAGAATTCAGGTTAACTTGACCAATTTTGCTAAGCTTGGATTCAACCGGTCTAAATAACCTAAGCTTATTGGTTAGAAAAGGTAACAAATAAAGAAAACTAGTAAATCAGGATTGCTGTATTGAAAAATTGGTTACCTGAAATCAGCCAGATACACACATGCACACAGAATACATATATACACTTGCACAAGGGATAACTAAGTGTTCAGTAGGCTGAAAGTCATGGAAGTGTAAACAAACTCTTCTACTCTGATTGAAAGAGAAAGAAAAAAAAATTCAAAGTCTCATCTATATATGGTTTCGCATATGTGAGTTAGGTGATTTGATTACAACAATATTTTTATATTGGTTGAAAGATCCTGGATAGTAGAGAAATGAGAAAGGATGTTCTCTTGAGTAGATGATCATTGAATAAAACTAGGGGAAAATTTTTTGAAAAAAAATGGGTCATCTCAATTTGGTATCAGAGCTAAGTTGATAAATAACATAGAAAAAAAATCTTGAATGAACTTGGTTGTTTTGAATGTATAAAAGTATTAACTGTTTTGGATGCCTTGTCTTTATATACTTATATTAATAATATCTGTTATAATTGAATGATAATAAGTTAGAATGGGTTAACTTATAAAAGATTAGATATAATGGACTAACTCAAGTATTGTATCCATAGAACCATGGTAAGACCCAGACAACAAGGGGTAGGACCAAGTGAACCACCCATGGTGAATATGCAAGATTTCATGAGAGCTATAAGGGATGGGGTAGGCAGTAGGCAAGAAAATCCACATGAGGAGCTTTCTAAACTACTCAAGACTTTTACCAATCTTGGAGGCAGGACTTTTGATGGAACAGAAGGAATAATGGGAGTCCAAAATTGGCTCAGAATTTTGGATAGAATCTTTGCTGATATGCAAGTTGAAGACCAAAAGAAGAGGCTAATAGCATCTAGACAATTGAGAGGAGCAGCTTTGGATTGGTGGGAAGTTATTATAGCTGGAAGACCTGAAGGAGAGGTGGCATGGAACCAGTTTAAAGAAATGTTGGAAGGAAGATTTGTACCTGCATCAGCTAAAGAGTCTTTGCTGGAAGAATTCATTAAATTAAGACAGGGAACTATGAGTGTTACTGAGTACACCCAGAAGTTTGAATCACTAGCAAAATATGGTGCAGTGCTAATCACAACTAAGGAAGCTAAAAATGGCAGATACATCCAAGGATTGAATGCCAGTTTCAGTAGAGCCATGCTGCCATATAAGGATAGGACATTTGATCAAGTTTTAGATCTGACTTTGAGCCTTGAACAGCATGATAAAGCCAGAGAAAATTTCAGAGCATTTAAAAATAACCAAAACAAGAAAGGAAAGGGTAAGTTTCACCCTTATGATAAATAGAAAACGGATGTAGCTTCCACCAAGCAATCAGAAGAAGCCAAAACTGCTGAGGTTAAAAAGAAGATCACTTGCTATAATTGTGGGCAAGAGGGACACATGAAGAATAGGTGTACAAATCCCAAACCAGCATCTTTCAAGTGTCATCTGTGTGGGAAGGAAGGGCATATAAGAAGGAATTGTCCAGATTTGAGGCAAGGAAAGATGGGAATTTTGGAAGGGAAAAGCAAAATAACTGAAAGTCCAAATGTTGAAAATCATGGCCAAGTTGAAGGTACTTTGCTTATTCACTCAATACCTTTTGCAGTAGTGTATGATACTGGGGCTACAAACTCATTAATTTCCCATGACATTGTACAACAGCTAAAATTAAATTGTATGCTTGTAGATAAGCCCTTGCTTATTAAAAGTCCTTTAGGTAGTTCCTGTGTATTGGGTCTAATATGTAAACCATTAGGACTGAATATAGGGGGACATATGTTTGGTGCAGACCTATATGTGTTGCAATATCCAGGCATGGGAGTTATTTTAGGAGTTGATTGGTTAAAAAGATATAAGACAGGTATAAATATGGAAACCTCCACCTTATCATTGAAAACTTCTGATGGAAAAAGGGTAGTTGTTCTTTGTGAAGCAGATAAGAACAGAAGCATAGCCACCCTTGCTAACTTGACTGGTGAGAAGCATATGCCTGCATTAGAAGAAATCCCTATAGTAAATCAGTATGCTGATGTGTTTGGTGAGGTTAAGGGAATTGTTAACCATAGACCAATAGAGTTTTCTATCAAACTAATTCCAAGAGCTAACCCAGTGGTTAAGAGGCCAACTAGAATGGGGCCTAAGGAATTAATAGAACTGAAAAAGCAGTTGGTTGAACTAGAAGAAAAAGGATTCATCAGACCTAGTAGCTCATCATGGGGAGCACCAGTGGTTTTTGTTAAGAAGCAAGATGGATCTCTCAGATTATGTATTGATTATAGAGAGTTAAATAAAATCACAATTAAAAATAAATACCCCTTACCAAGAATTGATGATCTTTTTGATCAATTGAATGGTGCAAAAATATTTTCTAGACTCGACTTAGCTTCAGGATTTCATCAAATGAAAGTAGAAGAGGAAAGCATCAAGTATACTGCTTTTAACACTAGGTATGGACTTTATGAATTTTTAGTGATGCCCTTTGGCTTGACTAATGCCCCCTCTTACTTTGTTGATTTGATGAATAGAATTTTTAGAAAGTATTTAGATAAATTTGTATTGATATTTATTGATGATATACTAATTTATTCTAAAACAATTGAAGAGCATGAGAATCATTTGCATATAGTACTACAGAAATTAAGGCAAGAAAATTTGAAGGCAAAATTTTCAAAGTGTACTTTTTGGCAAAATGAGGTAAAATTTTTAGGTCATGTAGTATCAGAAAAAGGCCTATCTGTAGACCCCAATAAGGTGATGGCAATTCAAACATGGAAAAGGCCTACCAGTGTCACAGAGGTTAGGTCATTTATGGCAATTCATTTATGGCTGGTTATTATAGAAGGTTTATAAAGGATTTTGCAAAAATTTCAATTCCATTAACTAGATTGACTAGAAAGAATCAGGCTTTTGTTTGGACTGAGGAGTGCGAGAAAGCCTTTGAGAGATTAAAAGAAGCATTAATACAAGCTCCAATACTAAAGGTGCCTGAGGGAAATGAGAATTTGGTGATATATACTGATGCAAGTGGACAAGGACTTGGGGCAGTGTTGATGCAACAGCATCAAGTGATAGCTTATGCCTCTAGACAGTTGAAGCCCAGTGAGGTAAAGTATGCTACACATGATCTTGAATTGTCTGCTATAGTGTAAGCTCTTAAGTTATGGAGACATTATTTGTTAGGGGCTAAATTTGAAGTTTATACAGATCATAAGTCACTCAAATATTTGTTTTCACAAAAAGAATTGAACATGAGGCAGCAAAGATGGATTGAACTCTTAGCCTCATATGATTTTGAAATACTATATACACCTGGCAAAGCTAATAAAGTGGCAAATGCTCTAAGTAGATAGCGTGCCAATATAGCTAGATTGATGATAGAAGAGTTTAATACTTTATCATTACTGATTGACTCAGAAGTGAAAAGGGACAGTGAGGAAAATATGAGCATATGCAGTGAGAAGGAAGAAATAGGGAAGTTGAGTTTTGTTACTTTGGGATCAGAATTAGAAAATAAAATTGTAAAGCTACAAGACCAAGATCCATTTTTACTTGAGAAGAAAGTTCAGATATTAAATGGTGAGATAGTGGAAGGATTTCAATTAAATAAACAAGGTCATTAGGAGAAGGGAAAAAGAATATGTGTTCCTACCATTGAAGAATTGAAGCAAGAAATTTTGGATGCTTATCACAAAAACAAGTACACCATACACCCAGGAAGCACAAGAATGTATCACAACCTCAAAAGAGATTATTGGTGGAGTGGTATGAAGAGTGCTGTGGCATTATATGTGTCTAAGTGCATGGTTTGTCAACAGGTAAAGGCTGAATATCAAAGACCCTCAGGAATGCTTCAACCTTTACAAATACCACAATGGAAATGGGAAGACATATCAATGGACTTCATTGATGGTTTGCCTAAGACTAGGAGGGGAAATGATAGTATTTGGGTTGTAGTTGATAGGTTAACCAAAACAGCTCATTTTATACCTGTAGAATCAGATAGGAATGCATGCACCTTAGCTCAGTTATTTATTAAAGAAATAGTTAGATTGCATGGAATACCAAAGACTATAGTAAGTGATAGAGATACCATCTTCACTTCAAAATTCTGGCAAAGTTTCCACAAGGCAATGGGGACTGATTTATGCTTGAGCACAGCATATCACCCTCAATCTGATGGCCAAACAGAAATTGTGAACAAATTACTTGAAGACATGTTGAGGGCATGTATATTGGATTGGGGAGGAAGTTGGGAAGATCACATATTTCTGGCAGAATTTGCATATAACAACAGCCATCACAGTAGCATAGGCATGGCACCCTTTGAAGCACTCTATGGTAGACCCTGTTTATCACCTTCAAGTTGGATTGAGTCTGGGTAGAAGGTGGTCTTAGGACCAGAAAATGTAAAAGAGACCTCTGAAAAGATAGCCTTGATTAGGAAAAGGATTGCTTCTGCCTAGGACAGGCAAAAGAAATATGCTAATCAAAAGAGGAAAGAAGTGCAGTATGATGTGGGGAATTATGTATTTATTAAGATATCACCCATGAAAAATATTTTGAGATTTGGAAAACAAGGAAAGTTGATTCCAAGATATATAGGACCATATAAAATTCTAGAAAGAATTGGAAATGTAGCCTATAAGTTAGAATTGCCAGAGGAGATGAGAGCAATGCATGATGTTTTTCATGCATCCCAGTTAAGGAGATGGGTTCATGATAAAGGAACAATTTTAAAATCCCCTGAGAAAGTGCAGATTGACCCCAGAATGGTGTATGAGAAGAAGCCTGTAGGCATAGTTGCAAAGGAAATTAAGAAATTGAGAAACAAAGAAATAAAATTAGTAAAAGTGCAATGGAGTCTTGACCCAAATGATTGCACATGGGAGGTGGAAGATAAAATCAGAAGTGATTATCCACAACTAATTGATTGAATCAAAAGGTAAAAAAAAAATACATAAGTATACTAATGAATGACTTGATTAAATACTTTGTTATGCATAGGGGTTTAATTAATGATTGGTCTGAGAATGATTGATTGCTGAATTGAAGATGTCTGAATTAAGTATGAAAGAATTGTGGGACATAATTCCTAAAAGGAGGGGTATATGTGATAACCCTGATTTTATGAACAAGTTTTATAATTTAATTTAATATACTTGTTTGAAATTTTGGTTGCCTAGGAAAAATATATATGATGAGTTGACCATAAATGCATTGGGTAAGTATTGATATGTATGCAAGATGGTATAATACATATGTACATACTTCTCTGGAAAAAAAAAAGAAGTAGAAATTTATTTGTAAGCTAGAGTAAACTATAAATACATGAACATGACATGATTCTTACAGATATGAATGTGCCATTGAAACAAGTCTAGAATAAGGAAAATAAAGGCTTAGGCAAGGATAGAAATATAGGTGTTATACAGGTATTTTAAACAAATGCTGGCTGAAGAAAAATTATTAGAAATTGCATGGAAATAGTATGAGTTGTTGAATAAATACTTTATCCACTTTTGGCAATTTTCTTAGCTTTTAAAAAAAACAAAGATCATGCAAATAAGGTGACCGGGGTAATAAGGTATAATTTCTGTTAATAGAAACATGGACCACTTACCCATTTTCTCTTGGAATAGAAAGAGAGGCTGATCACAAGTGGTAGGGTAAAATTGACATTGGGTAAATTTTAAAACCCTAAAGGCAGCCAAGGTCTTGTATAAAAAAAGGTTTAAGGGTGAAAGGATCTGTCACCATTTTCTTAAAAAAAACAGAAATATAGATAGCTAGCAAAAGAAAAAAAATGAGAAGCATTGGCTACTAGAGACAAGTAGGAAATAGCAGATCAAAGGAAAAGGATTAAGGTGAGTAACCTCACCGAAAATTGGCATTAAGTCCTGAATATTGAGGCAGCCTAAATGGTTTTATATCTTTATTTAATCTGTGCTTATTTTATGATCTTGGTGTGTTGATGATCTGTTTAAATATTTAACCCTTCTTATGTTGATATACCCAGAAAATATGTTTATGGCTTTCATGTTTAAATGATCATTGTGTCATGAATTATCTTTGAGATGAGATGCTCTCTTTATGTGACTTCTGCATATAGAGTAATTCATGAAAATTCCAGGGATATATGTCATAAATCTATGGTCTAAAAAAATGGAAAAATGGGGCTGTAGCATAAAGTGGTTGCTGCTTATGTCTCAAAATTAAACATATGGTAACATAGAAGTGCAATGTTATACTTGTGCTGAACTTCTATGATTACAAATAAATCCAGATAAGAATAAAGGCTTGTGGTTTAGTCAGATCTTATGAATCTGTGAGTATCTGATTAAGCCAGAGGTAAATGGATGCATCAGAGCAAACTATATATGACCATATATTTATAAGCATGATTCCTCAAAACCCATGATTTAAATAATATGTACACTGAGAAATCAGACTAGCTTGTATGAATAAATCTATGATTATGAAAACATGATCTGTTATCCTTTGAACACATGCATGATGGTTGAGTTATTTATTTCTCTGATTAATTTATGAGATGCAAAAGGGATTAGCATAAATGGGGGAAAGAGGGAAAATGAACACTTAGTAATTTAACTAAGGATTTTGGATCTTAGGGCTACAAAGTATGGCTTGACAAGGGAAATATTGCAAGCTCACACATGGTATGATTATACCCAGGGGCCTGAGTGTGCTGGGTTAACAGTGAATATGCCCCAGACAATGTGTGTTTTAATAGAAGGAAAGTAGCTAAAGTCCATCATAAAATACCTGAGATTGAATTCTGAGAATAAGTTCACAGGTAGGTTTGGGTAAAATCCCTGATAGCCAGAAAGTTAAAGATAAGGAAAATAATTAACTGATGATCATATTGGTTGGTTTAGAGTATTCTATTGGGAAATTATATGTTTATGCTCCCTGATACAATCCATTGAATTATGAATTATTATGTTATGCATTAATGAACATGCACAGGTGGTAGAGGAAAGTATACAAGAGAAATATTGCTTTACCTTATCTATTTTAAAAGTTATTTGAGAATGAGAAAAATTATCTAAATTTAGATTTTCAGTGAGATTATTCATACCAGACAATTTAGTCTAACCCTTTGTGTGTTTGTACACCATTGGGTGTCTCATATTTTTATGAGGCAGCTCGTGGTGATTGTGCAGGTAAATAGGCATTTTCTTGATCAAGAATTGGATGAATTAGCTGCTAAGGAATTGGATATGATAGTTACAGACTCAAGGATATTAAAATAGATGTTAAATTGAACTTATGTTATGAAATGTTAGTTAAGTTGTTTGGGAGGAAAACTAATGTAATGCTATTTTCTGTTTGCAAGTATTGAACTAATCATGAGATTTCTGTTGAAAGTTGTGAGATGCTTTTGAGAATGTCTCATTAAGTAATACAATTTCTAGTATTAACTTCTGGAATGCTTAACAAAAATGTGCAATGCTAAGAAAAATCTGAAATGATTTGTAGATTGGAATTAAAAGATTAACCTGATATCTGTTGTAAGAACTTATGGGAAAAAAAGGTTAATAAAAATAGTAGGATAGAAAGAACTGAGAGACATATAAAAAGAAAAAAAAAACCAGATTACTTTGTATGTTACTTGAGTAGGGTAGCAAAAGAATTCAGGTTAACTTGACCAATTTTGCTAAGCCTGGATTCAACCGGTCTAAATAACCTAAGCTTATTGGTTAGAAAAGGTAACAAATAAAGAAAACTAGTAAATCAGGATTGCTGTATTGAAAAATTGGTTACCTAAAATCAGCCAGATACACACATGCACACAGAATACATATATACACTTGCACAAGGGATAACTAAGTGTTCAGTAGGTTGAAAGTCATGGAAGTGTAAACAAACTCTTCTACTCTGATTGAAAGAGAAAGAAAAAAAAAACTCAAAGTATCATCTATATATGGTTTCGCATATGTGAGTTAGGTGATTTGATTACAACAATATTTTTATATTGGTTGAAAGATCCTGGATAGTAGAGAAATGAGAAAGGATGTTCTCTTCAGTAGATGATCATTGAATAAAACTAGTGGAAATATTTTTGAAAAAAAAATGGGTCATCTCATAAAGGTAAACCAAATGGTTTCGAAAGAGTTACTTTCATAGATTTCGAAGCTATGTTTCTAAGGATTATTAAGTAACGCGATGATACTTTCAAAAGGTATATTTTGGTTTCGAAAGAGATAATTTAAAGTGCTTCGAAAGGGATACATATTTTGTGTTCTGGAAAGAAGTTTTCAATGCTTTCGAATGAGGTTATCCAGGGTTTTCGAAAGTGATGTTTTAAGGTTTCGAATGCCTTAGTTTTCAAAACATATAACCCAATCTCATTTTAAAAGAAAACCATGGCATAAATAAAGTGTTTTGAAATGGAGTTTTGAAGATGTTTTCCTTGATTAATAGGTTAAAAGGATTAACCAAGTTTTATATAAAATGATTTCAAGGATATTAAACCATAGGGCTTGGTATTGTTATGTTTGATTCTTCATATATGTATTTGAATATATTCACATTGTACTGGACCCATAGCTGTAATTTGGGGACGGGCAAAATAACCAGTTAGTTTCATACATTAGTGAACATAAATTAAATTAACTCCTAAATGAGTAGAATTGCATCCAGGAAGTTAGGAAGACCAGAGTATAGGGTGCTAAAATATTAAAGGAAGATATTGGTAGGGGCCAATAGGTTCATAGTTAGCCTATGAAAACTATGTATAAACAAAGATGTCAGGAAGACAGGTTCATAGTAAGCCCATGAAAACTATGTATAAACGAAGATGTCATGAAGACAGGTTCATAGTGGGCCCACGAAAACTATGATTAGATTGAGATATTTGCAGGTGCCAATAGGTTTGTAATGACCCATGAAAACTATATCTGAATTAAGATATTGACAGAAGTCAATAGGTTCCTAGTCAACCCATGAAAACTAGAATAAGAGGGAAGTTATTAGAGTTACCAATAGGTTCAGGGAGAACCAATGAAACAATGATGATATTGGTAGAGGCCAATAGGTTTTAGTGATCCTATGAAAACTATTAAATTAGACAGGGAGTCCATAAACATTTAACAGGTTATTAGTCAGCCCATGAAAACAAATAGGTTAATAGTAACCCTAGAAACTATAATTGAGACAGATAGTCAAAATTAATGGGGAATCCAGAATTGATTTACTTGTTTTGCATACCATCATAATATTTTGAGCTGTTATGTTTTAACCATTGTGGATGCAGGAGCACAGTATATGGTTTTATAAAGGTTTTTAGGATACCAGTGAGGGGAAAACCCAACTTGCTAAGCAGCATGGTCTCACTAGATATCTAAATGGTTTGAGATGCTAGATTATTATTCATACCAGGCTTTATGTCCGACTCAAAGTTTATGTTTTCCCCTTAAACTCTCGGGTACTCAATTGATTTTGAGTAGTTTGAGAGTTGAGGTTTTCAGGTACATCTTTAGAGAAATAAGCTTCCGAAAACATGCAGGAGGCATGATAACTATCTAGAGTTCTCTTTTATTTTGGTTCCACTGTGTTGTTGTTGTAAAGGAAAAGTTGTTTATTTGCCTACATATTGATCATCCAAGGGGGCACCCATATGTCGCTCTTGGCGTATGTTGTAATAATTATATTTTCTCTGAACGTGGTTCTTGTATTGGGATTATGTAATGAATATTAAATGCTTTGAAATGGAATGAGAAAGTTGTTTGTTGATTTTTAAAATTTTCCATATCTATTTGATTATGTTATATCGATGTACATAACATTACCGTATTTGGTCATCGAGGATTAATAACTATGGATGACTGCAACATCCGTAGCCATTAGTTTTGGGTCTCCAAGTGGGGGATGTTACAGTTTGCATCCTAATTATTCCCCTTATTTTGCTATATAGATATATTACTTTGCTATATGGAAGGCTACTAGCTAAAATTGCTGATAAAAGGTATGTTTTTATGGTTTTAAATGTATATGCTATAATGAAGTATATTATGTATATAGGATATGAATCCATTCTTGTTTTGATCAAGTAAATAATATACTTGTTTGGGGCGTGCGGGAAAGCACTAACCACGCAAAGGAAGCTGTCAGAATTTTATGAAATATGATAATTTATAAGAATTATTAAAGTTTACAAAAAACTAATTTTTATGAAAAAATAAATAGTTAAGCAAGATTTATAAAAATCAAACACATTTATAAAAAATTACTAGTTCTACAACATTTTAACTAAGTTTTATAAAGAAATAACAAAGTTATAAAATATAATAATATTATAAAAATTTCACTAAGTTTACTAGAAGTTTATAAAATTTAACTAATTTTTTAAATTTAAAGTAAGCTAACCAAGTTTATAAAAATTAACTATGTTAACCAAGTTTTTAAAAATTAATTTTTTTAAAAAAATTAACTCAGTTTTATAAAACATAAATAAAATTTTGAAAATTTGTTAAAAGTGTAACTAAGTTAACCAGGTTTTATTAAAATTAAATATTTTTCTAAACATTAATAAAATTTTATAAATTTAAAAAATTAACCAAGTCAACTAAGTTTTATAAAAATTAACCAAATTTATAAAAATTTAACTTAATATATGAAAATCATCTAATTCTTATAAAAGTTAATTAGTTTCATAAAAACTAAATAAGTTTACAAAATTAACTAAGTTTATAAAAATTAATAAAGTTTTAAAAAAATTTATCTAAGTTCTTAAAAATAAATAAGTTAATACAAGCTAATTAATTTTTATAAAAGTTAACCAAGTTTTATAATCATTTGACCATATTAATTAAGTTTATAAAATTTACCTATGTATTATAAAAATTAATTGAGTTTTATAACAACTAAATAAATTTATAGAAATTAACTACGTGTTATAAAAATTAACTGTGCAAGGTTACCATCAGCATGTTAGAATAGGTACCTGGTTTCTTTTTAGGATTTGTGAAGTAGAAGCAGTGTTTTTCTCGAATAATCATGTAATATGAATGATAGCGCATCAAATATTATTTTTTAAAAGTTCTATTTTATTTGCACATTTTTCATGAATCATGCCTATTTGACTATTTTTTGAACTTTTCATTTATAGATAACTAGACCTTTGGTGCAAGCAAGTAGCAACAAGGTTATTTGAAGTAATATATGGTGTCGCATGTATATTTGGTTTTGAATACTTCTATGTAATGTTTTGGTTAGAATGATTGTATATATTATTATTGTTGTTTACTTTGTAATCTTCATACTTTGTAATTTTCATTTACTCGAGCTCCGTTTTTGCCGCTTTTGCCTCCACCTTACAGATCTGAGTGCAATTGCAGGAACGGTATTGTGATGCTTATTCCTTAGGATTGTTGGGTGATTTTAACACTGCCTCAGTCTTATATCAACGTGTCTTTCTAGGGTGTGGCGGAGTTGGATCTAGGTTCCTCTTTATCATAATTTTCCTTGTGCCGAGTAACTCCTTTGCGGTTGCTTTTGCAACGAAGGTGTCTTCCTCTGTTAGTGCTTCATATGTTTCAATCAATGGTTGTGGTATTCTATTGTTTCGGTTCCGTTCATCCTTATTTAGCTCCTTGTTTTGCTACTGTGGTGCCTTTTTTGGTAGTCGGCTTCTGGTCATTTGCTGCCTTGTGAGTTGAGTTTTTTATTCATTTAGGTAGGATGTCCATTCTTCTGTGTCTGTTTCTATTTTTGGGCGAGCCCTTTGCTTGGTTCTTGGCCTGTGGATGTGAGGCTTGCTATGGTGCAAGTTGATAATTCAGTTTGAATCTGGTATAGTGCTTTTTGCCATGGTTTTAATTGCGTCATTTCACTTTTTCATTGTCATTAGGGTAGTTGTTTTATTTATGTTTTATAAAATTAAGGCCTGCGATGTTGTGTATGTATTTTTGCTGAGATCATAAAGTTTGTATCATGATCGGGTTTAACAAGAAAGTATATGCCTTGTTTGTGTCAGGGTATTTGCTTTGGGTAATAGGTTGCAGGTTATAGGTCTTGCTTTGTTTCAAGTTGTTCTTCTTATATGGGTGACAATGTTGTTTCTCTACTTTATTTAGCTTCGTATGCTTATTGGCCTTACCTCTTTCCATATGCACCTTTTTCTCCATGGGGATCACCTAGGGCAGCTGGTGTGAGGTTCCTGGTGCATATTGTTGTGCATCATGAGCATCGTTGTAACACCCCACACCCCTTAGTATACCCAAATGGACACACTAAAAGATGTGGTGCGTTGTAGGTATAACTTAAACTAGCAGAGACTAAGATTCACAAGACAAAATAGATAAAGACAGCGGAAACAATTAAAATAATAAGTTGCTAAAAGCAAAACTTCATATTATAGAATTATAAAACAAAATACATCATATGTCTCAAAATACCAATATATGTCTCATGAAATCAAAACCTCGGTCTCATAAATACCAGAGTACAAACTATACCTCACAAAGTGCCAGTACATAGAATAAGCTAAAAACTGAAAATAAAGAAGAGAAATACATAAGAAATCTCTGCCAAAGAAGTGTCCTAGTGTCTGCAATCTATCGTCCTTGCTCTTGCTAGCTTATGGGGGGAAAAGGGGAAAATGGAGGAGTGGGTCAGACTAAAAGTCTGGTGAATGATAGTGATCGCTAGAATCTTTAAGCAAAGTAAAAGTAATAGACTTTACAACAGTTTTAGTATATAAAAGGAAAGAAAGGAAATAGAGAGAAGGAATAAACTGGAAATAAATACGAATTAACTAAATTGACATAATTGATTAACTTTGATTGTTTGCACTTGTCTTTGATAGCTGCTTTGATTAGGCTGAATTACTAATCCTATAATTCGGCTGAAATCCTAATTCTACCCTTTGATCGGCCTGCTACTCCATAGACCTACTGCGGACTAGACACTATATAGCTCCCTACACAGAAGGCAATGGTGTCTACGAATGACACGCAAAGTATCTACTGTGGACTAGACGTTATATAGCTCCCTACATATAAGGCAATGGTATTTACGAAAGACACACATACTAAGCGCTTGGAACTCATAACGATTTATGAGCCATCACTGGAAGTCGCACGCGTGACCACCACTAAGCTCGTGTTACCTGTTGTTCCACCAATTGGGTCTTCTTATTACCTCAAGCTCCAGCATAAGCGTGCCCCTCGTCTCACTCTAGGATTATGTGAAACACCGTGTCCATAGAAATAATAGGGGAAATGTTGTTGGTACCGGCCCATCATCCAAACAATATCTAGTTGCGCCCCTTGCCCAAATCACCATGATTTGGACTTCTACGTATTGACCAATTACTACCATTATTAGAATAAGCGGTGCCCTCGTCTCACTTCAGGTTTATGTGAAACACCGTGTCCATAGAAATAATAGGGGAATGCTATTTGATACAGGTCCTACTTTCATCTTTGCTTTTTAACTTAGATAAATTATTTAAATAAGCTTTTACAATTTATCTCTACTATCTTTGCTTATTAATTTATCCTAAGTCTTAAAATAAGACTCATTCTGTTCTATTTCTTATTATAACCTACGTTATAATCATGCTTATTACTTAACCCAAGGTCTAAGTATAAAAATAAGCTTCTTTCACCTTATACTCTTTTTAGTTATAATTCTAAGTTATAATTAGGCCAATTATCTTTAATTAGTCAAATTCTAACATTAATATCATAATTAGGCTCAATTTCAGTCTTAATTCCATATTTATTACAGTCTTTACAATTTACATTTTATCTTCCGTTATTTCAGTATTCTTATAATTTTAATCCATATTCACGTTTAATCTATTCTAATCCATACGCGAAGAAGAAGGAGAAATAAAAGAAAACTGAAAACAGAAAAAAATCCAAAGCGTAGGAAAAAGATGTAAATAACGCATAAATAATGGTAAATAAATTAAAATACTGTAAATAAACTGTAAATAAATGGAAAAGCTATAATTAACAGAAATAAACTAAAATCAACTGAAAAGAATAGCTAAAAGAAATAGAATGAAAATAATTCTAAAAACTATAAATAAACTACTAAAAAGGTTATTTCAAAAATCGTAGTAAAACTACAACTATTGGAAACCCTAATATTTTAAATTACTTAAAAATCTAAATAATTACAATCACTCATCCGAGACAAAGCTAGAATCCCTTTTTTATAGCAACCAAAATTCTCTAGAAATCTCCTCTAATTTGTACAATCTCCATCTTTTATTTGAATGTATATATATATAATATAATTTTATTTTATAAATGAAAAATGTAGGTAAATATTTGAGAGAGAGAAATGGAGGCTAGGTTTTGATTTAGAGTGAAAAACTATGTTAGTTTAGGTCCTATTTATAGTGTTTTAGGTGTGCTTTCAACCGTAGATTAGAATCTCTAGAAACTTCTGCTAACTCATTGTTGTGTCAAATCTTACAATGCGCCTTGTTAGCGCCTTATCTTATATTTAATTTAATTAATTACACCCTCAATAATATACAAACTATAAATAACGTTTTCTTCTCCTCAATTAATTTCTAATTTGTGACATTTTATTTCATATTAAATTTCCACATGGTTCTCTTTATTCGTATGTTTCATTTCGGTTTTCAACATCCTATTTAATTTACATGTTTACGTCTGAAATAAATAAATAAACAACATATCAATATCTTTCAACATTTACATATGAAATAAGTAAATTAACATGTCAATATTTCTCAATGTTTATGTCTAAAATAAATTAATAAATAACTAGAAATTCTTATACCAGTATTGTACATATTCACGTTTTAATTAATTGGATGAATAACATGTGAATTGTTATGTCAATATTCTATATATTCAAATCTGAATTCGTTAAATAACATGTGAACTGTTATTTCTATAATTTTTTCCCATATTCACATCTGTTGTAATTAGATAAATAACATATGTCCATAAACGTGTATATATGTTGTGTATTATTAGCAAGCTAATTCTTTGCCTTTAAATTGAGCAATCAATTACATTAATTGATTGGTATTAATGTTTTTATGTTTAAAAATTAAAATGACCTTTATTATTTACTAACAAAGAAATAACATACCTTATATTTTCTGTAAGAAATGTAATCCTGCCATGGTACACTCTTGCCTTTTCTTTTCAAAATATAACATTTATTTTGTTAAATACCCGATTTTTATAAATATATGGTTACATTTTCTCTCATTTACAATAACCCATCTCATTTGAACATCGTCATCTAAATTTATAAAAGTGGATGCCTTCTTTTTAAATACACTGTTATACCTTTTTTTTCTCTTTTGTAACAAAACAAACTGCATGTTTATAAAATCATACATATATTCAAAAATGAGTAGTTTATTTTATTTATCTAAAAACATGCATTTATTTTTATTTAAAATGTTCATTCCATTTTGACACAAATGCAAGTTCTTATATTAAACTCAATCATTACAATTTAATTCTTTTTTCCCTTTCTAATTGAAACATTTCAATAAATCTACTGCCAATTAATTTCAATACTAATTTCAAACGAATTCTTATTATAAACACTATTTCTTTTCACTTAAAATTATTTATTAATTCCTCCTTAAATTTTGGGTTGTTACATTCTCCCCTCCTTAAGGGATTTCATCCTCGAAATCTCTAAGCATAGAAGAATGAAATAAAAGTTTTCATCTAAGTTCTACAACCAACTACTCAACCATCACCCATTACATCAATTGTCCTTAAGTTTTTCTAATGCGATTTATGATACTTATGCAATTAGTGTAGTGTCAATGTCCCTAACTAATGCAAAAGATTAGGCGGTCCACTGATTCAGTTGACCTCCTTTTATGCAATCATGTCCGTGCCATGTATCCAAAAGAATGCCAAAATTCCCTAATGATAACTGATAGTTCTATATGCATGCTACAATCATCATCCAAATGCAATAATCATATGATAATCATCCATTTATAGCAACCATGGAATAAAATAAAATGCAAATGCACACACATCCATAAGCATATGCTCTAGTGTCCTTGTTAGGCCGATCCCTAAAAGATAATAATGCCTAGTGTAAGTATATGCATCCATTAGCATCCACTAGCAAACACTTGCAACCACTAGCATCCAACATACATAACATGTTCTAATAACATGTTTACATCAAATCCTATCATCCATAGGTTAAATACAAAGTTCTACCCTCCCAAGGGATGATAAAGGAAAGAACCCTTTCAAAACTAAAGATGGAAATAGGAAATTCAAAATTTACTATCAAAGAGAGATGCAGATAAGAAGTACGCATTTTCTCCTAATCAATTTAATCTTCTCTGAAGCCTTTTTAACCTCTGTAGACTCTATCCAACACGAAAGCGACTTGTGCGGTCTTCTATAAAGAGCTTCGGAAGGTGCCATTCCAATGCTAGCTTGAGAATTACTATCTTATGCGAATTCCACTAAAGAAAGATGCTTTTCCCAAGTTCTTCCAAAATCAGGAATATCCATTCTCAACCATGCATGTCTTACAATATTACTAACTCCATTTTACTATTCTTCTTTAGTCTGCTCACATGAATCAACATTCCTAGGTTCTTACTAGGGTCCTATACACTCTACGGAAACTCTATTATTACTTCCAAAACTAATTACTGCTATCTCCTTTGTAGCCTTACACCTTTTCCGTTACACCTAGGAAATGATTCCTATCTACTTCACATTTAGGAGTTTGGTTCGGTGTTTATAGTTCCATTTTAAAAGTTAAGGTTTCTAAATTTTTAAAACATCAAATCCCAAAACCTTTGCCTTTAAAAGTGTTATCTTTAAGTTTCTATTAAATTCAAAAATACAAGGTTACTTAAATCTTATATTTCTAGACTTGCATCTTCACAGCTTTTTGAATTTACATTATTTCCCAAACCTAGAGGGAAAAACTTTTAAGTTCAAAACTTACTCCTCGTTTTCTTTTAAAGGCCTTTTTAGTTTTCAATAAAAATTTGAATTTTCAAATTTTACTTTTATTAATTTTTCCAAACACTTATTTACTTTTACACTAAACTATTTTCTTTTAGAATATCTTTAAAATATCCTTATGTGTTTTCAAAACATCTTCTCATTATACCTTACAGTCTCATACCTTAATGATTAGAACTACTTTCTCCTATAAGAAATTATCAACGCTAAAATCTTCTATAAACCTTTTTAAAAGAGGACTTCATGTTTAGGTGAAACTACAAGAAACTTATTTTATACTTTTCGAAATAGGCTATACAAAATATGTTACTTCTCATACCTTGTACATCTCTTTCATGTATTCCTTGTAACTTGCACAAAACATTTTTATTAGTTTCATAGAAAATTACACCATTACTTTTTTTTCATTCCAATAGATTAAAGTATGTTTAATTTACATTCTCTTATGATAGACATCTTTTAATATCTAACTTACTCTTTTTTTTTTAGAAAAACCCACCTCCAAAACTGCTTTAATATATCCATAACCAAAAACATTTCCTTATAATAAGTGTATTTTACAAATCAGTTTTATTTTTACTCTTAGAAATTATCTTTTTAAAATTCATTTTTTTTGGGTTTAAAACAGATGTTGTGTAAAACACCATTACTACAACCCAAAAATTCTAGTGTATGAATTTAATTAAAAAATAAATACTAATAAACCTCATATACTATGTAAAAACATTTCCTTTCGGAGTCACCTACTATAACAATAGTGTTATAGCCCATGCTCCCTTTATTTTCCACGGAAGCATCTATTACAACAATAAATGTTGTAACCTATGCTTTTGATATTTAATACACTCTAGGCTTTTATATTTAACATCTTTGTTTACATATAAAGAAACCAGCGAGCTATATATGCTCTATAATTCTTCAAAAAGAATTTCACTTTTAACAAAATTTACATCATATAAAAACCAATTTAAATTTCATACCACTTTTTTTCCAAAAACCCAATATTTACTTCTTCAAAAATATTGACAATTATATTTTTCAATTCTAACTATTTCATTTTATTGGGCAAGGCATAAAGTAGATTTTCTTTTTACTACCCTAGGAGTACCCTTCCTAAATCTTGGAAATCTCATTTTCTTACTGAAGTTTTTTACTCCTATTCCTCTTTTATGGTCATATTTATTCCAATGCACTACCATTAAATCCATTTATCGGAACCTAAATGTACAAAACTGTTTCTCAAATTCTTTCCATGGGTTGACCTTCTCTATGCAAAAAAAAACGCACTTCCTTACTCCAAAAGTGACACTTGAAGAATTTTGCCTTCAACCGATGAATGCGAAGTGTACAAAGAACCTCCTCAAAATGTTTGGGAAATCTTTAACGATTGGAACATAATCTAGCTCTCATAGTGATGAATCTAGGGAATAAAGGAAGCTCAACATAACTGACCCCTATGGGTCGTAAGAAACTTCGAGTGTCCATCTGCTACATGTCCCTAATCTAACGACTCCCCTCTCGCAGTCTAATATCGCACCATAAGTGGATAACCAATCCATCCCCAAAACCATCCCATACCCCGAAAATCCCAGTACATAGGCGTCACAATCAAACTCTACGCCTCGTATAAAAATTTTCAAACCCCTACAAATCATAGACAAGTGTGCCGATCCTTCTATGGGGTTTGAAGTAAAAATGGGGTCTACTACTAAAGAGATGTCTAAGTGCAAACAACCTACCAAAGAACTAGAGATGGAAGAGTGTGATATTCCGAAATCGAAAGGAGTTGAACTAGACTTTGAGGTGATTTTTAAGAAAAACTCTTTATTATTTGAAAACTAATTCTAAATTAAAGAGCTTCTTTTCTGAAAAATACTATTAAAACCAGTTATTTTGAAAAATAATTTACTTTTTTTAAATTTTTTAGGAATCCTGTAACCCTAGGCTCTGATACCAAGTGTAACACCCCACACCCCTTAGTATACCCAAATGGACACACTAAAAGATGTGGTGCGTTGTAGGTATAACTAAAACTAGCAGAGACTAAGATTCACAAGACAAAATAGATAAAAACAGCAGAAACAATTCAAATAATAATGTGCTAAAAGTCAAACTTCATAATATAGAATTATAAAACCAAATACATCATATGTCTCAAAATACCAATATATATCTCATGAAATCAAAACCTCAGTCTCATAAATATCAGAGTACAAACTATCCCTCACAAAGTGCCAGTACATGGAATAAGCAAAAACTGAAAATAAAGAAGAGAAATACATAAGAAATCTCTGCCAAAGAAGTCTCCAAGTGTCTGCAATTTATCGTCCTTGCTCTTGCTAGCCTATGGGGGGAAAAGGGGAAAATGGGGAAGTGGGTCAGAACAAAAGTGTGTTGAATGATAGTAATTACTAGAATCTTTAAGCAAAGTAAAAGTAATAGGCTTTACAACAGTTCTAGTATATAAAAGGAAAGAAAGGAAATAGAGAGAAGGAATAAGATGGAAATAAATACGAATTAACTAAATTGGCATAATTGATTAACTTTGATTGTTTGCACTAGTCTTTGATAGCTGCTTTGATTAGGCTGAATTTCTAATGCTATAATCAGGCTGAAATCCTAATTCTACCCTTTGATCGGCCTACTACTACATAGACCTACTGCGGACTAGACGCTATATAGCTCCCTACACAGAAGGCAATGGTGTCTACGAATGACACTGTAACGACCCGAGAATTTTAATGATTTTTATAACGTAATTAACTGAAAATTTTGCTTGAAATTTAATAATTGAATTTGGGAATAAAAATTTGATATTTGGTATGCGTCTATTTAGACATAGCAAATGATAAATTTTCATTGGAAAATATGAAAGTAAATTCTATTGTGTAATTTTCAATTTCAATTTAAATCAGTTAAAATTGATGGAAATAAAATAGTTTTGAAATTTGAATATTTTTATATAATAAAATTGTAAATCATTTTCTAGGTTAGACGTCATATTCCATTTCGCCAAATTTGGATTTCTCTAGCTCCATTTATCTTATTTTCGATGAATTTGCAGCAGTTTAATAGCGAAATATCGACTTTTGATAGGATGGTCGTATCGCTAATATCTGTGTACCATTCTGATCGTCTCATCGTGCTGATCTCCGCAGTATATTCAATTGTGAGTTTCGGTTTCCGATACGCGGTGAATCACGCAAAACGGTTAACCGTATCTGCATGTCTTTTTGTTTCCTTATGATCGTTCATTATCCACCGTTTAAAAACAATGGTTATTCGCTCTTATTATATACAAAAATCAATGTGACTTTTGCCATTCTCACCGTAACATATTTGGACCGTTGATTTCATTCAGTTTCTTTATTATAAAAATAAAACATAAAATATAAAGTTGTGCCTTCTCCTTCTTTTTGTAACCCACGCCTGCTATTTGACATTCATGCTTCCCTTCTGTAACGACCCAGAATTTTGAACAAATTAAATTAAAAATATTTAATTAATTTTAAATATTTGAACGATGATTTAATTTGAATCCCCAATATTTTTAATTGAAATTGGCGATTAAATTTTAGAATTTGATCTATTGAAAGTTGAAAAAAATTTGAATCTTCAAATTTAGGCCGACTAAAAATATTTCAAAAGCTTGTAAAATTCATATTTATGATACTGAAGATAATTGAAACTTCAGAATCGAATTTGAAATTATTCTGTTCAGTTTTGAATTTTATTGTTCGAATCGAATTTAAAAATAGCCGTCCGAGGCACAGTCTCGGAATTTGACGAAACCAGTTCCAGTGGGTCCGTAATATTGAATTATTGCCGGATTTCAAATTTCGTATTGATCAGAGTTGTTGTGTAAGCGTACGATAAGCAAACGCGCTGATATAATATAACGAGATATTTTTGAATATAAAAATATAAACTTTTAATCAACAGCCACCCTACAACTTTTCAATGCAGACCTATTCTCTGCTTAACCACGTTCTCTTGTCTCCCCATTTCTCTACAAATCTCATATGAGATCAATTCGTTCTCATTTCAAAATTTAAAAGGACAAAGCCTTTTCATTCCTCACGAGAAAAAAAGGATAATGGCCGAACATCTCCAAGCAAATGAAAAAATTCCAGAACAAAATCTCGTTCCCTCCTTTTAGAATCGAGTTGTGAACGTTTTTCCTTCCTCTCTCCATTTCCTTAACCCATTCGAAATCAAAACAGAAATCCCCCTTCACTCTTTTTATCAGATCGAACGAAACCAACCGGGTACTTTTCATTCTCGAATCAGCAAAAGGGGAATTGATCGAATTAAATCGAGAGGAGAGGCAGAAGGCTCACGCAAGCAGGCGATGCCCTAGATTGATCTCGACATGGGAGTCGCGATTTGTTGGGCATAGTGGCGTCGATAGATTAGTTCAAGCAATGGGGGACCTCGCGATGGTGAGCGACATCACGAGATGGGATCTCGAGAAGTCAAGGCGGCGACTTCGACGAAGGGGTCGTTCGATGGCAAACGCGATCGGAGTCGCGATTGAGGGCACGGCGGCATCGAGTCGACAGTCGAAGGGAGGTCACGGCCCGTGCGCGCGCGATGGAGGCGATGCTGCGAGGTCGATCAGTGATGGGGCAACGCGTTTGTCTGGGTAATCAAAACGCGTGGCCGCGTGCTCGTCGTCATATGGAAGTCTGGCGATCTGGTGGAGGCATGTGAAGCTAGGATTTTCGTTCATCCTCTGCTCGGTTGCAGGTGTGTGAATTTATTTAGGTATTTGATTTGAAATTTTATTTTAAATGCTAAGTAGGAATTTTAAATTAAGTTATAGAAAAATAAAAGTTTAAGTTATCAAGAAATTAAACAGTAAAACTGAAAATATATATAGTGGAGATTAGAATATGTATGTGATTCGGAAAATATAAGTATGTATATATATATAGATATATTAAAAAAATAGTTTAAAATAGTAAAGTATAAAAATATTTCTGTTTTAAATATCTACATATATAAGTAAAAAGGGAAATTTAAATTATTCGATTTAATTCGAATATTAATAATTTGTATAAAATTGTTTATACAAGGTTAAGAATGGAAGAAAACAAACTGAGATGGAAATGGATGGCAAATTAAAAAGCAAAGGTGAGATCTTTGTCACTCAAAAAAATTAAATTTGAATTTACAGTTATTGATTGATGATTGCTATTGGATGTGATATTAGATATAGTAGGATATATCTATATATATAGCAATATATACATATTGGCATATGTATATATTGGATTGATTGATTTCCCGCCTCGTATAGCGGATGAGACCCTATTGCGCCGTTAGTAAGAGGATATTTTTATAAAACCCATATACCGCGATATTCCACCTCAAAGTGAAATTGGTATTGTGCTAACGTCTGTGGATGCAGGGAAACAGGTTGGAGGGATCCAACTGGATTCCTCACCAGTATTTATTTATTTACAGATATTGATGTATATTCTGTTATCATATGTTGATATATGATGTTTGATGTTGTGATTGACTAATTGGTGCTGTTGCATCATCGGATTCAAGTTTTGAAGTTTAAAAATAACGACTTTTACTTTAAAAAGATTTTAAAGTGATTTTTGAAAGTAGACGTTTTCTTGAATTTTTGAATTGATTTATTTTAAATAAATAAACGTCTAAAATTTTAAAGTTATAAAAGTTAAGATTTTTGTGAAATAAAAATCAAAGTGTGATTTTTGAAATAAAAGTTAAGAAATTTATGAAATGGTTTAAATTGGGATTTGTAAAGTATTATAAACGGTTTATTTAAAAGATGTACAAAAATGGATATTTATAAATTTGAAATATTGGGATTATAAGACAAGTTTCTATAAGTGTTAAAATGAAGTATAAATGGGATTTCATAAGTTAATGAAATCTGAAAGTTTTAAATTTTGTAAAGTTTAAAAGAACGATTTCTTTTAAAATAAATGAATTATAAGTTATATTAACTTATAAGATGGACCTTTGGTATATACATTGAGTTATGAATTGAATGGGTCATTAAAGAAGATGTATAAATCGAAGTTGTTATAAAATGGAAATGGAATTTATAAACGTTGTTTTATAAATTCGAAAATAAATCAAATTTGATTGATTTTAAATATAGAGATTATTAAGGGAATTTTATCCACGATTTTGGACAGTGGATAATTCTTGAAATAAATGTGTAGAAGAGATTGAAATTTAGTTATTGAAGTATATTCACGATTTTGGACAGTGAATATATTATTGAAAAAAATAGTTATGTTTGGGAAAGCGATATTATAAATGAAGTTAATTGTTTTAAAAGATGTTTTAAAACGTGTGAACTATCGAAATCATAGATTTCAACATTCATTGTTGAAATAGATGTTTTCGAGAAATAAGGAAATGATGGACTATAACACTGTTGTTATAGTAAATGATTTTCGAAAGAAAATGTTTTATGTAGTATTGGGATTTACATATATCTATCTTAAAATCCGAATCCCTATACTAGTGATTTCGAGTCGTCGTAACGATGTTTTACGCAACATTCGTTTTGACTCAAATAGATGTTAAAATTAATGATTTCCTTAAAGAATGAAATGTATACTTAATATTGATTTAAGTATATTGAATATTTTCAAATGTTGAAAATAAATAGATTTGTGAAATACTTATTTTTAAATAAGTATGGAAATGCTTTTCCAATATGAAATGAACTGTTTTGAGATTTTATCTTCAAAGATAAAATGAAATGTGGAAATTGATTTGAAATTGTTTTCAAATGATTAAGTGTGGAAATTTTATATCTAGTAAAAGATATTTTGGAAGATAAAATAATTTGGGAAAATTATTTGGAATCTGATGATGTTGCGCATCTTTATTGATAGTTAAATAACCGACTATCAATAATTACCTTGAATGGTATTTGTTGTGAATTGGATGAATTTGAATGCCACACTTATTTTTGAATAATCGCTCACTATTCGGGTTAGCCGGGAAAGGACCATGGGGTCGTATAACCCATTCCGAATATGTGATACGTCATTATGAATTGCATTCGAAGACCGATGTTGAAGACCGGATATTTTTGAAAACGGAAGGATTACCGTTGAGTTACTCTACATCGGCTGATCTCCGTTTAGAGGTTTTTATCACCCTTAGTGACGTGAAGTCCGGACGTGATTAGAAAATTATCCGGATGTGCAAGGGCTTCGTGAGAAGTGCCTTCGGTTCTGTTCGATCCCGGAACAGACTTGTATGGATTGTGTGTTTGACGTTACAATTTGAGATATAAAGCTGATTTCTTTCAAATACATTTCTATTGGTGGCGGAGAATTTATTCTCTTAGCTTAACACCCTTCTCTAAGACGTACGAGCTCAGAGGTTATGTAGTTGAAATTTATCAGCGATATATTCCCAATTTGGTAACGTGGCATACTGAGTGTTGCTGTGAAATGATCAGTGTTTGATCATTTGCGATATGATCATTTGTTTGATCTTATATCTTTGTGATCATAGGTTGATCATTTGTTTGGCCCGAAGCATGGCTTTGTAGAAAGCGTAGCTTTATGGACGAGACTTCGTCGAGCCTCACACCCCGGAAATGGTCAAAACAGGAAGGATGCAGTAAGGTTCTAGGGAGTAGCGCCCCTTAGTGTATGTTATTCCTTCTGGATAAAGGTGGTATCATGGTATGGAGCCCAGATACTTAACCTCTGTGGTTACTGCATTATTATTATTATGTGGTTTGTTGCGAATCGGGGATCCTCGGGAAGATCAGTGATGACTGGGGGATGGCATACGCGTGTCAGTAGTTACCTATTTTTGCAGAGGTAACCCGGCCTTGTGTTGGCAGAGATCCGGTTAGGTTCTCGGGTCGTCTATTCCAGGGACGTACCCATCGTGGCATAGGAAGTTCCTTAGCCTGACCATTCGTTGGAAATCCAAAGAAACAATACGAGCCTTTACGATTTCAATTGTATAACCTGTCTCCTCAGGAGGCAGCTATAGCAGGCATAATATAATGGTACCTATGCTGGCTAAGATTTATATTCTACTTTCGAAATGATTTTCCACTATGCACTAATAATAATATCCAAAATGATTTGATTTTGCGTAGTAAGCATCTTTGACTAACATAAGAAGAAATCTCCTCCAAGTCTGCGTTTGCATTGTGTGTGTGGTGGGAGGTCTTATGGTAGTTTCATTTTTTTCAAAAGCATTTCGAATTGACTTTAAAATTATCCCGTTTTTGTTTTAAAGAATAAACTGTTTTACGATCTCACACCAGTCACCATGACTGACTCGGAGTTTATTGTTTCCCTTCTAAACTCTGGGTGCCCACCAATTTCCACACGGGCAGTCTAGAGTTAGATTATCAGGATATTCTGGATATTCTGGAGCTTTGGAAGCAAGCTGGATGACGAGACGTAGTATTTGTATCTGATATTATTTATTCCGCTGTGTATTCTGTATGAGGACAAGTTTATATAACTGTCCATTGTTGTATATTGACTCTGATTGATGTATGTATAAACTGATATAGTTCTTTGTTTTAAAAGACTAGTGTTTATCTATTATATATTGTTCCGCTGCGATATGTGAGATTCTGTTATTGTTTTCTGTTCTGTTGTTCTCTTTCTTCTTTTCCTCTATTTTCTTCTTCTTCTACCTTTTTCTTCTTTCTTAAACCATCACTATTCGAGTTTCCGGCACTCGATTGCTCGGTAGTCGATAAAGTGAGTATCGATGTCGAATTTTCGAAAGTCGAAAATTTCGGTATGTGACAGCGTGGTATCAGAGCATATGGTTAAGCGACAACCCTGCTCTGTTGGGTGTTACTCATTAGAGATAGAGTCAGTAGTGCTCTAGAATGAGTTGAGTGTAATAATAGATACGAGTGTGTATTTGTTAGTGAATATGAAATTGTTTTGTATTGTGTTGACTTATCGGTTGATTGTTTATAGATTCTGGTCGGTGCAGTCTAGCTAACTGTGTTGATAGGAATTTCTAAACTCTTAAACAAGATAAACCGACACAGTATTGTTTTAAATAGGGTAAATGAAATAATTTTACCCAAAAACTATTTTTGTATACAAAAGAAATAATTTTCTATTAATTATTACAGTATATGGTTGCATGTTTGTTAGGAAAGTAATAACATTGAAATATTATCATTGTTATATTGAAATTAAATAAGAAAATTGAAATCGTAACTCCAAAGTTAAGAAATAGAATTCATATACAAATGAAATTTGAGAATATAAATTATAAATGTGATTTGTAATTTGAAACAGAATTCCAGAGAAGTATTTGGAAATGTTTTGAAAAGAATTTGAAAATTTTGGAAATTTGGAAAGTTTAATTTCTTTTTGATTTGAAAATGAATTTCAAAGGTTTTGAAAAGTATTCTGAAGGAATGAAAAGCTCTAAACTCTTTTCGGTCGCTGGAAAATAACTTCGGTAATGACTGCAGCATCACCGGTGTTCATTTTCGGGTTTCCGGAAGAGGAATTGCTGCCAAATTGTTTTAAACGGAAGTTGTTTGGAAAATATGGGTTTAGTTTTTGGAATTCAAACGATAATTTAAATTGTTTCAAAATGGCTTTGAAATGATGGTAAGACTCGGGAATACTATATAAAAATACTTATGAAATATTATTAAGTTGATAACCTATACAAATTGAATTTTGATAGAATAAATCTAACTTAAAAGATGGAGTTAAATAAATGTAAGTATAGGTGAATCAATTAAATGAAAGTGAAATTGAAAATTGAGATTCATTTTGAAGTTGTAAGCAATAGAATTGAATTGAATAATTATAAATGTGAATGGAAAGATGAATTAAAATTCATACAAAATTGGAAATCCAGTTTAATATAAGTGGTTATAAACCAAAATTGTGAATTAAATTCAAATGAAGTTTGAAATGTAAAATTGAATGAAAAGAATATATAACTTCAACAGTGAAGTAAAAATGATATAAGTAGTTTATACTGAAAATTTTGTAATAAGATGTGCAAAATAGTTTGAATAATATAACTAGATATTATGGCTAGTAGACATACAGGTGTATAAAGGAATTGGAATTTAATTTCAAAGATGAATTTGAATTGCTCGACAAAAGGTAAGTATTTGAATTTCAAATATGAGATTTGCTGATTTCTTGTCTAGCCGCTTGGCGTTTTCTTTTCTTTTTGAAATCTGAGAGTCCGTAGGGACGTTTTGTAGTCGTACCGTGTTAGCCGCGCAAAGGAGACGCTGGCGAAATTTTTCGGAAATTTCGGGTGTTAGAAAAATTTTTGAGAAAATTTGAATGTTTAAATCTGAATTTAAATTTGAATTTGAATTGAGAAGTAAAACAAGATTGTTTTGAAACTTATAATTAGAGTTGGAAAATTTGTTGAATTAATAGCGAACCTTTAGTAGAAAGATTTGTTTTGAAAATTAGATAAAATTATTGGATTGTGAAAAATAGTAGACGAGTTAAGGACCTTTCTTTCTAACTTGTAATTTCGGGACGAAATTCTTTTAAGGAGGGAAGTTTGTAACGACCCAGAATTTTGAACAAATTAAATTGAAAATATTTAATTAATTTTAAATATTTGAACGATGATTTAATTTGAATCCCCAATATTTTTAATTGAAATTGGCGATTAAATTTTAGAATTTGATCTATTGAAAGTTGAAAAAAATTTGAATCCTCAAATTTAGGCCGATTAAAAATATTTCAAAAGCTTGTAAAATTCATATTTATGATACTGAAGATAATTGAAACTTCAGAATCGAATTTGAAATTATTCTGTTCAGTTTTGAATTTTATTGTTCGAATCGAATTTAAAAATAGCCGTCCGAGGCACAGTCTCGGAATTTGACGAAACCAGTTCCAGTGGGTCCGTAATATTGAATTATTGCCGGATTTCAAATTTCGTATTGATCGGAGTTGTTGTGTAAGTGTACAATAAGCAAACGCGCTGATATAATATAACGAGATATTTTTGAATATAAAAATATAAACTTTTAATCAACAGCCACCCTACAACTTTTCAATGCAGACCTATTCTCTGCTTAACCACGTTCTCTTGTCTCCCCATTTCTCTACAAATCTCATATGAGATCAGTTCGTTCTCATTTCAAAATTTAAAAGGACAAAGCCCTTTCATTCCTCACGAGAAAAAAAGGATAATGGCCGAACATCTCCAGGCAAATGAAAAAATTCCAGAACAAAATCTCGTTCCCTCCTTTTAGAATCGAGATGTGAACGTTTTTCCTTCCTCTCTCCATTTCCTTAACCCATTCGAAATCAAAACAGAAATCCCCCTTCACTCTTTTTATCAGATCGAACGAAACCAACAGGGTACTTTTCATTCTCGAATCAGCAAAAGGGGAATTGATCGAATTAAATCGAGAGGAGAGGCAGAAGGCTCACGCAAGCAGGCGATGCCCTAGATTGATCTCGACATGGGAGTCGCGATTTGTTGGGCATAGTGGCGTCGATAGATTAGTTCAAGCAATGGGGGACCTCGCGATGGTGAGCGGCATCACGAGATGGGATCTCGAGAAGTCAAGGCGACGACTTCGACGAAGGGGTCGTTCGATGGCAAACGCGATCGGAGTCGTGATTGAGGGCACAACGGCATCGAGTCGACAGTCGAAGGGAGGTCGCGGCCCGTGCGCGCGCGATGGAGGCGATGCTGCGAGGTCGATCCGTGATGGGGCAGTGCGTTTGTCTGGGTAATCAAAACGCGTGGCCGCGTGCTCGTCGTCATATGGAAGTCTGGCGATCTGGTGGAGGCATGTGAAGCTAGGATTTTCGTTCATCCTCTGCTCGGTTGCAGGTGTGTGAATTTATTTAGGTATTTGATTTGAAATTTTATTTTAAATGCTAAGTAGGAATTTTAAATTAAGTTATAGAAAAATAAAAGTTTAAGTTATCAAGAAATTAAACAGTAAAACTGAAAATATATATAGTGGAGATTAGAATATGTATGTGATTCGGAAAATATAAGTATGTATATATATAGATATATTAAAAAAAATAGTTTAAAATAGTAAAGTATAAAAATATTTCTGTTTTAAATATCTACATATATAAGTAAAAAGGGAAATTTAAATTATTCGATTTAATTCGAATATTAATAATTTGTATAAAATTGTTTATACAAGGTTAAGAATGGAAGAAAACAAACTGAGATGGAAATGGATGGCAAATTAAAAAGCAAAGGTGGGATCTTTCTCACTCAAAAAAATTAAATTTGAATTTACAGTTATTGATTGATGATTGCTATTGGATGTGATATTAGATATAGTAGGATATATCTATATATATAGCAATATATACATATTGGCATATGTATATATTGGATTGATTGATTTCCCGCCTCGTATAGCGGATGAGACCCTATTGCGCCGTTAGTAAGCGGATATTTTTATAAAACCCATATACCGCGATATTCCACCTCGAAGTGGAATTGGTATTGTGCTAACGTCTGTGGATGCAGGGAAACAGGTTGGAGGGATCCAACTGGATTCCTCACCAGTATTTATTTATTTACAGATATTGATGTATATTCTGTTATCATATGTTGATATATGATGTTTGATGTTGTGATTGACTAATTGGTGCTGTTGCATCATCGGATTCAAGTTTTGAAGTTTAAAAATAACGACTTTTACTTTAAAAAGATTTTAAAGTGATTTTTGAAAGTAGACGTTTTCTTGAATTTTTGAATTGATTTATTTTAAATAAATAAACGTCTAAAATTTTAAAGTTATAAAAGTTAAGATTTTTGTGAAATAAAAATCAAAGTGTGATTTTTGAAATAAAAGTTAAGAAATTTATGAAATGGTTTAAATTGGGATTTCTAAAGTATTATAAACGGTTTATTTAAAAGATGTACAAAAATGGATATTTATAAATTTGAAATATTGGGATTATAAGACAAGTTTCTATAAGTGTTAAAATGAAGTATAAATGGGATTTCATAAGTTAATGAAATCTGAAAGTTTTAAATTTTGTGAAGTTTAAAAGAACGATTTCTTTTAAAATAAATGAATTATAAGTTATATTAACTTATAAGATGGACCTTTGGTATATACATTGAGTTATGAATTGAATGGGTCATTAAAGAAGATGTATAAATCGAAGTTGTTATAAAATGGAAATGGAATTTATAAACGTTGTTTTATAAATTCGAAAATAAATCAAATTTGATTGATTTTAAATATAGAGATTATTAAGGGAATTTTATCCACGATTTTGGACAGTGGATAATTCTTGAAATAAATGTGTAGAAGAGATTGAAATTTAGTTATTGAAGTATATTCACGATTTTGGACAGTGAATATATTATTGAAAAAAATAGTTATGTTTGGGAAAGCGATATTATAAATGAAGTTAATTGTTTTAAAAGATGTTTTAAAACGTGTGAACTATCGAAATCATAGATTTCAACATTCATTGTTGAAATAGACGTTTTCGAGAAATAAGGAAATTATGGACTATAACACTGTTGTTATAGTAAATGATTTTCGAAAGAAAATGTTTTATGTAGTATTGGGATTTACATATATCTATCTTAAAATCCGAATCCCTATACTAGTGATTTCGAGTCGTCGTAACGATGTTTTACGCAACATTCGTTTTGACTCAAATAGATGTTAAAATTAATGATTTCCTTAAAGAATGAAATGTATACTTAATATTGATTTAAGTATATTGAATATTTTCAAATGTTGAAAATAAATAGATTTGTGAAATACTTATTTTTAAATAAGTATGGAAATGCTTTTCCAATATGAAATGAACTGTTTTGAGATTTTATCTTCAAAGATAAAATGAAATGTGGAAATTGATTTGAAATTGTTTTCAAATGATTAAGTGTGGAAATTTTATATCTAGTAAAATATATTTTGGAAGATAAAATAATTTGGGAAAATTATTTGGAATCTGATGATGTTGCGCATCTTTATTGATAGTTAAATAACCGACTATCAATAATTACCTTGAATGGTATTTGTTCTGAATTGGATGAATTTGAATGCCACACTTATTTTTGAATAATCGCTCACTATTCGGGTTAGCCAGGAAAGGACCATGGGGTCGTATAACCCATTCCGAATATGTGATACGTCGTTATGAATTGCATTCGAAGACCGGTGTTGAAGACCGGATATTTTTGAAAACGGAAGGATTACCATCGAGTTACTCTACATCGGCTGATCTCCGATTTAGAGGCTTTTATCACCCTTAGTGATGGGAAGTCCGGACGTGATTAGAAAATTATCCGGCTGTGCAAGGGCTTCGTTAGAAGTGCCTTCGGTTCTGTTCGATCCCGGAACAGACTTGTATGTATTGTGTGTCTGACGTTACAATTTGAGATATAAAGCTGATTTCTTTCAAATACATTTCTGTTGGTGGCGGAGAATTTATTCTCTTAGCTTAACACCCTTCTCTGAGACGTACGAGCTCAGAGGTTATGTAGTTGAAATTTATCAGCGATATATTCCCAATTTGGTAACGTGGCATACTGAGTGTTGCTGTGAAATGATCAGTGTTTGATCATTTGCGATATGATCATTTGTTTGATCTTATATCTTTGTGATCATAGGTTGATCATTTGTTTGACCCGAAGCATGGCTTTGTAGAAAGCGTAGCTTTGTGGACGAGACTTCGTCGAGCCTCACACCCCGGAAATGGTCAAAACAGGAAGGATGCAGCAAGGTTCTAGGGAGTAGCGCCCCTTAGTGTATGTCATTCCTTCTGGATAAAGGTGGTATCATGGTATGGAGCCCAGATACTTAACCTCTGTGGTTACTGCATTATTATTATTATGTGGTTTGTTGCGAATCGGGGATCCTCGGGAAGATCGGTGACGATCGGGGGATGGCATACGCGTGTCAGTAGTTACCTATTTTTGCAGAGGTAACCCGGCCTTGTGTTGGCAGAGATCCGGTTAGGTTCTCGGGTCGTCTATTCCAGGGACGTACCCATCGTGGCATAGAAGTTCCTTAGCCTGACCATTCATTGGAAATCCAAAGAAACAATACGAGCCTTTACGATTTCAATTGTATAACCTGTCTCCTCAGGAGGCAGCTATAGCAGGCATAATATAATGGTACCTATGCTGGCTAAGATTTATATTCTACTTTCGAAATGATTTTCCACTATGCACTAATAATAATATCCAAAATGATTTGATTTTGCGTAGTAAGCATCTTTGACTAACATAAGAAGAAATCTCCTCTTAGTCTGCGTTTGCATTGTGTGTGTGGTGGGAGGTCTTATGGTAGTTTCATTTTTTTCAAAAGCATTTCGAATTGACTTTAAAATTATCCCGTTTTTGTTTTAAAGAATAAACTGTTTTACGATCTCACACCAGTCACCATGACTGACTCGGAGTTTATTGTTTCCCTTCTAAACTCTGGGTGCCCACCAATTTCCACACGGGCAGTCTAGAGTTAGATTATCAGGATATTCTGGAGCTTTGCAAGCAAGCTGGATGACGAGACGTAGTATTTGTATCTGATATTATTTATTCCGCTGTGTATTCTGTATGAGGACAAGTTTATATAACTGTCAATTGTTGTATATTGACTCTGATTGATGTATGTATAAACTGATATAGTTCTTTGTTTTAAAAGACTAGTGTTTATCTATTATATATTGTTCCGCTGCGATATGTGAGATTCTGTTATTGTTTTCTGTTCTGTTGTTCTCTTTCTTCTTCTTCCTCTATTTTCTTCTTCTTCTACCTTTTTCTTCTTTCTTAAACCATCACTATTCGAGTTTCCGGCAGTCGATAAAGTGAGTATCGATGTCGAATTTTTGAAAGTCGAAAATTTCGGTATGTGACACCTTCACTCCACCTTTTGCCGAACATCCCACCACCGGTTGAAACCCCGACAGCCGCCTCCTGAACTCGACCACCCACTTCCGCCCATCTCCCCTCCGACCAAACCCCACAAACTTCCACACGTCCCGACCCAGCCTACCACCACTACCCCACGCTTGATCCTTCCCACCACGTCACCCCTCACCTCCATCCTCCGCATGCATGGCCACCTCCACATTCCTCCACCTTTCCGTAGCACCATGGCCGAGCACACAACTCCACAACCCGCTTCGAACCACTACTTCCTAACACAGCAGCCCCTGACCGAGCTCGATTTCCCACAGCCACGTTTATCCAAGCCGCCCCTTTCGCCTCACTGTCCCTCGCCGAAACCTCCACGCGTAGGTCGAGTCTCCACCCACCACAACTCCGACGACCCGAGCCCAGACCAATCGTACTCCCCTCCACAACAACACGCCCCTCCGTCTCCGCTCAGACCTTCGACCCAAACTCCACCAGACCCACCTCGCAACAGCCTCTCCCCCTTCAAACCCGAGCCTACCCATGTAGACCTCCACGAAGTGACAACCTTCCATCGATCATCTTCCCTCTTGTTATATATATAGGTATATATTAGCTCTGGTAAGTTGTAAATATAATTTTATATATATTATAAATTTATGTGCTGTTGTCACTTGAAATTTCTTCTTTGGGTATAAAAAGAAAGAAATAGAGGATATATATATTAAACTTGTATATATCTTTGATTCCTGGTTTTATATGTATATTAGTATACAGTTAGTTATATATCTATATCTGTATGTATAAGTTTGTATTGGTATTATATATTATCTGTTGTATAAATTATATTAGTATTATATATATATATAATCTGTTTGTATACTAGGTTCTGTTACTTATAATACGTAAGCTGATATATGCCAGTTTTACATATGTTAGTATATATAAATTATATAATATGTTATGTATTTATTAAAATTTATGTTGTTATATATATAGTTTTATAAACTATATTACCTGTGTTATATAAAATTTTTAGAGGAAGGGCAGTTTCATAAAGCTTCAGATTTTATATCGATTCATGTTAATATGTTTATATTGATTTTTTTTATTAGTTTAGAAATATAAAATGTATGTAAGTTTATATATATGTATATATTGGTTTACATGCACAAATATACATGAGATATATAGAGAGGTTTTATTTTATATCTGTTTGTATAAATTATATAATCTGTTAGTTTATATGAGTTTTATAACCGGTCAGTATATATATGATAGTTTATAATATGTTAGTTTATATAAATTTTATAATATGTTAGTTATATAAGTTTTATAATATGTTAGTTTATATAGATATTATATAAGAATACATGGATTTTGACTTTCGAATATAATATAGGGTTTTATCTTTAAATTGTAATATTTGTTAGTAGTGCTTAGTGATTTTATATGTCTGTATATATTGTTTTTGTTTCGAATATAATATGTGTTATAGGTTTTAAAGTATGTGTTTTATTTTATAAGTTTAAAGTAGTGATTTCATTTATTGGTTTTACGAATATAACGTAATATATATTATTATTTTTGATTCTAAAATACATGTGGTTTAGGAGATAATGATTTTGAAATAGATTATACATAAGGATTCTTTATTCTATAAGTGTTTTAAATTAAATATTGATTTTTATATAGAATTTATATAGTTATATATGTATATTTCATACAAATATATATATATATATATATTTTGGTTCGTCAAATTCATGTCCGTCGTGTTCAGCTTCGTTCGTCGATTTCGTGTCCATCGTGCTTTGCTTTGGAATTCGTGCTTGGATTAGTAGCTCATTTCATTGTCAAATTCCTCTAGCCTCGGAAGGTGAGAAATCACTCACGATTAACATTCCTATAGTTAGTAAATTTGATTTCACTTGAAACAACAATTGAAATATGCTGTTAAATTTGAACTGTTAAATATTTGATTGTTATATATGATATGCCATTATCTGTAACTGTTCACCTATGACATATGACACCATAACCTATTATTTATATTATAATTAAATTTTTTATTGTGATATATGCTCTTCATTGTTATGTTATTATTATTCTGTTGTTTTCACTCTACAAGTTCCCTGTTAGTTTAGAAATCCCTATGGGTTGGAATGATACATACCCGAACGATATTGTAGAATAGGGGAAAATCATTATGGGTTGAAATAATAAACCCAAGTGATTTTCATTGATTTTGAAAATTTAAGATTGCGGGTTGAAGTGATATATACCCGTAAATAATTAAATTACGGATTGAAATGATAACTATCCGTATCACTTGATCATAGGATAGAAAATTATATGTGGACACCGTTGGTCTATACTTTGAAAATGATTTCCAAAGTTTGAAAGGAAATATATGGGTTTTTTTATATAATATATAAATGCTAATTTTATGTATGTATAAAATTCTAGATTTTAAAATAATATGTTTTGGAAATTTTAAATTTATAAGTTAATTTTGAAAATATAATTTTAAGATTTTTCTTATAATTTTATTATTTTAAAAATATATAAATAAGATTTAATATAAAAAAAATTTAATAATAAAATTTAATTTAATAAAATTGAATTTAATAGGTTTTATAACATGTTTAAGTATTTTTTTAAATTTATATTAATATTTTAAAAAATAGATTTTTAATAACTTTATTAATAGAGGTTGGGAAGATAAATTAATGTTGACTTGGAATTTAAATTGGCTAAAAATTGAATTTAAATAAGAATGGGTTCTACCATATTGATTTTGAGATTTTGAAAGATATGATTGCTAACTTGATTTGTTAAAAAGTGATTAAATCAATATTCTCAATATTAAATAAGATTGAGACTGAATATATTTATATATTGATTTAAATTCTTAAATTGAAATTTCATTTAATTGTTATTAAAATGATTAAGTGAATATTTTCCAATTTGAATTAAATTAAAGTTAAATGTTGAAATCTAAATGAAACTTATATTGAAACTGTTTGAATATTTAAACCTTGAGTATTATTGGAATTGAAATGATGGTTCAAACCCGAATTTGAAATCGATATAAATTGAAATGGTTTATTAAGAATTTGAATTGAATCTTTAACCTTTTAAAATTGAAAGTGTTGAACAGGGATTGATTTAAATTGAATTTTTGGAATCTGAGATGTTTTGAATCGATTATGAAATTGGGGGAAACTATTTCTATTATATAAAGTATTTTTAATATATAAATTATTTTAATATATATACTATTTTAATTTATAACTATTTTAATATATATATACTATTTGCAATATCTTAACTGTTTAAGTCGAAAGTGTTATGATTTCCAAAGTGTTATGATTTCAAAAGTGTTATGATTTCGAAAGGGTTATAATTTTGAAAGTGTTACGATTATGGTAATGAATATTATTTAAAGTGAATAATGGTATCGAATTGATATGGTTTTGAAATGAATATGATATTTTGATATGAAGTATGAACTATTTGAAATGAAATGACCACGGTGTGAAATAAGCGTTTGGTTGTTAAAGACACCGGGATCAAATATTGTCATACTCTCTGCCAATACCGAAAACCACTTTAACAAATGTGTACGTGGTGGAGATTCCAGAATGAAGTAGGATGGTTTGGTGACGATTTTGTATGAGGTATTAATGCAACCCTGACTCCCGTGAGTCAGCTTGATGTGGCTAAAACAGGAGCCATGCCGGGCCAAGTGAGGTCATTCCTCCTATCAGACACATTTCTTCGATACCATTCTATTAATTTGTGATTTGATTGGGTGCACCTTTGATTTGGGAGTGTGTCATGAGGTGGACGTAGTAGCTGCTATGCGTTACCACTAGTCCGGATCCGCAAACGGTATATCTACCATGGCATTGCCTCGTGTGCCTTGTCACATGCCCTATCGCGCCTTCTACGAGTTTGTTTTGTGTCGTACCCATGGAGCGCTCCCTGATAGCCCACTTGCGGGTGGATTTTACAATATCTGTATAGACTACGGCATTATATAAAATGTGTTAAAGGGGATATTGGTAACGCCTTAACGCTATCTTAATAGTTTACTTTACTATAGACATAGTATAATAGCGTATATTGCTACATAGTAGATAGTTCCACGGATCCTTAGAGGATGGAAATCCCAAACATCCTTTAAGTTACTTGTATTTCAGTTGACATTTCACTTGAGTTAAATTTTCTGATATAAGAATGTTAATCCTGACTCGAGTGTTTTGTGTTTTGCTTTATGCTCGGGTCAGACTGAGTGTCACAGCATTTGAGACTCACTTTTGGAGTTTGGAGCTTCGCTTGGAGATCCATCTATCTATCCAGCTTTCAGTTACTTCAATTTATTCCAGTTGTTTGTTTCAGACTTGTCATTGGCAATTGTATTGGTAACTTCTGTGTATTCAAATATCTGTTGTATTTTACTTTAAACTTTGATGTTTTATATAATAGCTTCATAAACTACTATTTATCTATTCCGCTGCTTATTGATATTACTCTGTGTCTGTGATTGATTTATTTACTATATATGCTGAGTTTTGCCAAAATATAAATTAACAATCTGACGTTTTGAGCAATTCAAGTCCAACATGTGTGGATGCGAATGGTTCAAAATACCAGGTCGTTACAGTTGTGTAACAACCCGTGATTGCGGTTACCAAATAATAAATTAAAATTGGGATTTTAATTTAATTGGAGCTATTAATGATTTTTTTTATGTGACTAATTTTTTCAAAAGTTAGTTATTTTGAATAAATTAATATTTTAGGCCTAAGTGTAAAATGGAGAATTTAATGGAAATTAATTAGGGTAAATGGAAATTTATAATATTGCTAAATTTTATATGTGTAAAATAGTGCAATATTTGAATTAGGATTTAATTTACAATTAAATTGCAAAACGGTGATTTTGGGCAATTTTGACTAAAATGTGTTTTGGAATAAATAGGGGTTAAATTGTAAGTTGGAAAATATTGTGATGTAAAATTTTATAACTATAGCTAAATTATTTTGGTAACATATTTTAAAATTTTATGGGTAAATAATGTGTTGTTTGTACTTAGAGAAATTAGCTAACTTGAGATATGGAACATATTCCAAGTCCTAATGGGTATTAGGCCCACTAACCCACTTCCTTTAGCCTATAAACCATCTTTTACCCATTTATTTCAGCCAACATCTCAAACTCCTAACCCTCATTCATTCCAACCCTAATCAAATTCCTAAAACCCTAAACCTAAAAATGGCCTCCATGCTTAGGAAAGCTCCATCCTCTCTTATATTGGCTTAAGCTAGTTAAAGTAAGGGAAGGTAATGCAAAAACCCTCTTGTAATCCATTTCTAACTCTCTTTAATTTCTGGAAATCATGTTGTAACTCTTGGTTTTATGTGTTTTGGTATTTTTCTAGCTCCTTGATTATCATCTCTTAGCTTTGGTTAGTGCCATATAGGTGTTTGTTCTTTTGCTTGAGAGGAATACTAGGTAAACCCTCTCCTAATCTACGTATAAGCATCTCTTAATTTCTGAAATTATTTTGTAATCCTCTTTTTTTGTGCATTTAGATTGTGAAAATCTTTGATCTTCTTTTCATTGCTTGGGAAAGAGGTAATATATGCTAGCTGAAATTATAATTAGTTTATTGCTGTTAGTAAATTAGGCATATCTCATTCATCTTAGATCGGAATTAAGATTTTCTTGAAGTTCTGGAAAGCCTATTCTGTAGCCTATAAATTTTATGTTTTGAGCTTTGCCTAATTTTGTGGTTTGAATGGTCGAAATCACGTTTGTTTGTCGCTGACCTGACAACAAACTACAGGGTTGATAAAATAAAACCCTGAAATTGATTTGGCCATAAGTTACTCGTTTCTTATCCAAATCTAATAAATTTGGATGTTCTGGAAAGCTTAGATTTAGGGCTAAAACTTTCATGTTTTGAGTTTCATGAAATTTCGAAGTTAATTGGGTCAAAACTGTGCATTCTTACTACTATCCCGAGAGCACATTGACAGTGATATAGAATTTAAATATGAGAATTGTTTTAGTCATAAAATTTTCATCCCCGATCGGAATTTGACGATCTTGGTCATTCCGGAAAGCTTAGAAACTAAGCTACAACTTTTACTTTATTTATTTTGTCAGAATTGGAAGTTTACTATGCCAAAATTGTGGTTTTTCATCTCTGGTCTGTTAGTGCATAACTATAGGCCTTAGTCTCTTTTCTCCCGTTGTTTTCAGTAAAGAACCCCGACTTTGTGACGCCATCCCGGGCTCGTCCTTTGTCGGATTTCATCGATTTCGGTCTCGTTGGAAAGCTGGAGTTCCGAACTCCATCTCTAGATAGTTCTGATTAGTATCCGAGTTCATTTGACTCTTCGAAATTGCTGTCGAAGAGGGACCCGGATCTCAGCCTGAAACAGTGTATTCACTGTTTTCGGGTCCGACTTTGGAGCATCGCTACGACTTCGTTTCAAGTCGGAATCAAGTAATTCTTTTTGCGTTCTGAAGTAGGAATGTCGGACTACATTCCTACCAATTTTCATGCTATTCGGATTCAGTTTGCTGGTCCAAATAATTTTCCGAACTTGGGTTCGCGTCAGTTTTGGACTATTTTCCAACATTTAGAACACTTTCAGTGATTTTCTGGTTTTATCGATTTCTTTGAGATTTGTCTCTAGATTTCGTACACGGGCATTATAAAAAGGTTTTAAAAGGATTTTTCACTCCGAAATGGCTTTTGAAATTATTATATAATATTATTTTAATTATTAAATTAATTACTCCATAATAGGAGAGTTTTCAAAGGTCATTTTAAAGTGATTTCAAACCAATTATAAATCCGTTTCGAACCATTATTTTCTATAATAAAAATCTCACACTCACTTTTTAGCACATCGAGCGAAGTGGAAAGGTGCTTAAACGGTTAGGAAATCTCCAGCCTATGGAACCGTGTGTATTTTCTTTCCGATTAATCCCCGACCTATTCGATTGATCGTTTTGACCTTTGGGTCTAGTTACCGATGATACGAGGTGGACTTTTTATTGTTTGGAGTGTGAGCTTGCTATTGGTTAGTAAACCGTTTAGTGCGAACGTGGGGTATGGGACTCATCGTTAACACTTCACGGGTTCCTCTCCAAGAAGTTTGTGACACATTAGCCTTTGGGCAGCCAGTACTGGACCTCTGGGTCACCACGCCTCTGGGCAACCGTCTCTGGACACCTGTTCTATGGAGCAGTTTTTCAGCATCTGCCTCTGGGCCTTTATCCTTCTGGGAAGGATCTCGCCGTCTTGCGCGTTCCGCATCTGTGCGAGTGATCGATCACAACTCTACAGTACTTGGCAATAACGACTCCGGTCGGTGCATGTGCTATATTTGTATTATCTGATGATTTTTATATCCATTCGAGTACCGCCATTTGGTGTTGGTTCAATGGAACCATACGATGTAAGTGCGATTACCTTGTGGATTCACAGTGTCTCAGGACACTTCTTTTCAGTGTTTGATTTCATTGACTTTTCTATATATCCCCATTGCTCTTTGGAGCATCGATCTTTGCTTGGGCATTGATTACAGACTCTGATCACACATGGGATTATTGCCTATGGGCAACTTTATATAGCTTTGGCTACGCCGATGATATGAGGCGATTTTATTTATTCATCACTTTGGTGCTGATATTCTCTTTGGAGATTTTACTGTTGATTGATGATTAGGGACCGTCATTATATCCATGTGGTCCAAAATACTCTTCTCTTAGGAAAAGTACTGTTTTATTTATGCATCGCATTATTATATATCTCAGTTATTACTGATGGTTTGGCTAGCCTGACCCGAGTGTTTTTCGCTCGGGTCAGACCGAGTTGTTTCAGGTTAGGTCTCTGGACTTAGCTTTCTGTGCTTCCGCTTGGACATTATCTGCTATGCTGATAGATAGCTCTTTATATTTGTCCATTATTTTGATACTCTAATTATTCAGTCTCTTATGTACATATCTTTGACTCACATGTGTGAGCGGTGGCTTTGTACCCACCTTTTTGATATTTGGATCTGTATTGACGATATATTGTACCTATGTTCTGTGACTGTTATGTGACTGTTCTGTGATGATGATGTTATCATTTTATATTATGTTTGTTCTGAACCTATTTTCCTTAGCCATTGTAATTTCGTTATAAATATCTATTGGATATGTCGAACCACTTGAAAAAAAAAGTGATAGCACATTTCGACGTATTCAGTAGATAGTTATAGCTTGATTACATATGGTCGCTTCCATTATACTCTATTCTCCGTTCCAGCAGACGGTATTACTCCGTAATACTCTTTGTTAGAATAGGTCTCGGAGTGGGGCGTTACATCTTGGTATCAGAGCCAAGGTTCAGAATTAAACATAACAAACACAGAACAGACACGTAGTACAATACGTTATAATATGATCCAAATTGAACATATCCACCTTTAGATAAATAAGTTAGGAATATGTGTAGGAATCTATTATATTATGTAATATTCCTTAATGAATTATCTATCTTTGAATCGTGCTTAACTAAATCTACCGATCATATGTTTAAAGAGTGTCCCAACCCTCTTTTCTACCGCTATTGTAAGAAGGAGGGTCATCATTATTCCACTTGTCCTACTGCACCTCCTAGATCTGGCAAGCTTAATGCTGCCAAGGCTCCTAAATCTTCAGCTCAGCCTCGAGGTACGCATCCTTCCGTTCTCGAAGGTTCTATTTTATTTCATGGTAGATCTTGTAGAGTTCTCTTTGATACGGGTGCCTCTCACTCATTCGTATCAAAGGATCTAGTTGATACTTTATCTTTGGATGTTACTTGTTTGGTTTCTTCACTAAGGATTGTGAATCCCATCGGCGGATCCACGACCCTTAGCTTGCTTTGTGAGGATATAGATATTGATCTTTGTGGATTTTCTTTCCATGCGAATCTGCACGTTATGGAGTATTTGGGCTTTGACATGATTCTTGGCATGGATTGGCTCGCTCAGTACGACGCCAAAATCATTTGTTCGGAGCGGATATTATTTCTTCGTCATCCTGACTCGTCCGCTCCGTTAGCTATTGCTCTTCAGGATGTTGGGATTTCTGATATTACTTTATTTGCTCTTGATTCACGAGATGAGGATGTGGACATATCTCGTATTCCTGTTGTTCGGGATTTCCCCGATATATTCGAGCCAGTATCAGGCCTGCTGCCAAAGTGGGCCATTGAGTTCCGCATCGATCTCATTCCAGGCTCCCACCCAGTTGGGCGTCATCCCACGAGGATGTCTACTAAAGAGAATGAGGAACTCAAGAAGCAGTTAGTAGAGCTTGAGGCGAAGCAGTTCATTCGGTTCAGTTCTTCGCCATGGGGTGCTGTTGTGGTCTTCGTTAAGAAGCCCGATGGCTCTCTTAGGCTTTGCATTGACTATCACAAGCTTAATGAGTTGACCATCAGAAATCGTTATCCATTTCCACGGATAGACGATATGTTTGATCAGTTGAGCGGTGCGAAGGTCTTTTCCCAGCTCGACCTTGCCATCGGATTTCATCAGCTCCGAGTTGCGGAAGATAGCATTCCTCTTACCGCTTTCCGCACTCGTTATGGTTCTTTTGAGTGGTTGGTCATGCCATTCGGCTTGACGAACGCACTGGCTTTCTTCATCGATCTTATGAATCGAGTATTCCGGGAATACATCGATAGATTCATTTTGGTTTTCATCGACGATATTCTTATTTATTCTAGATCCGAGGCAGAGCATGCTCATCATTTGCGGATCGTCTTGGATACTCTTCGTGTGACGCCCCACCTCTATACCCACGCTAACCAAGAACACTACGGTGTAGTGCTGTCAATTAGCACGGAGAATAAGGCTGTTGAGGAGCGACCATCCATGTAACTTCTTTGTGCGAGCACCAATATGTCAGATAGAATAGAATGCATATCTTTTAAGGAGGAAATCCGACATACCGATACAAACACAAAGCTATCACACGGTGGCTATATAAAATCTTCGGAAACAAATATAGAAATAAACGTAACATAAATCAGTCACAGACAATTCATATCACAGAGGCGGAAATAGATATGAATAAATATACAACACATGAAAGTGTACATCAGAGTAGTGGTTAGAAAGATCCACGATAATACAAAAGAATAGCATCACGTGCTATACAAAAGAATAAGTACACAACATAGAGTCTATATCTCAAATGTGTGCATCCAAAAACTACAATCTATGTAGTTAGCCAAAAGTCAGAATAGTCCTGAAGAGAAGTCAAGCAGAAGCACCTGTAACATCTCGGTCTGACCCGAGTATTATTTATAAGAAAATAATAAACGGATCAGTCTACCTATAAATATCAGATAAAGTGATATATAATAAGAGATATGACAAAAACGTATCGTAACCATAATAGCGTACTGTGATAAGTACGTAATTGAAAATCAACAAGAGATTAATCAATACCACAAGAATCTTCTCAAAGATTAAAAAAAATGTCATATTCTTTATTTAATTCACCAAGCCACAATAAATGACATACATATTAATGCCAATTGTAAAAGTTGGTGAAACATTAAATTCAGAAATCAACACACGAAATCTAGAAATCACAAAAAAAAGGGGGAAGTTCGAGCACATGGACGAGAAGCTATCTCATGGAAGCTATCCATTTAATTTTCCGAACACACGGATGACCCGAAGGCAAGTCCGAACACACGGACGAGAAAGGCAAGTCCGAACACACGGACGAGAAAGGCAAGTCCGAACACACGGACGAGAAAGGCAAGTCCGAACACACGGACGAGAAAGGCAAGTCCGAACACACGGACGAGAAAGGCAAGTCCGAACACACGGACGAGAAAGGCAAGTCCGAACACACGGACGAGAGAGGCAAGTCCGAACACACGGACGAGAAAGGCAAGTCCGAACACACGGACGAGAAAGGCAAGTCCGAACACACGGACGAGAGAGGCAAGTCCGAACACATGGACGAGAGACATCGCACATTGCTAGTCTAAATCATAAAAATGATCGTCATCGATCATAAAGAAGTGTCGATTACACTAAGCTAGTGAATATAAGAGTTTAGCTTCATGTCCCATAACCACTTGCTTAACTCAAATATTTACGAACAGATTGTAGATCTGCACTAGGAAATTGTCACAAGAGTTTCAATATGTGTGAATCGAAATCACACCAATGAGGTATAGACTAACCTTGAAGATAAAGAGATATGTGTGAATCGAAATCACACAAATGGTGTCTAGTCTAACCTCGCAAATAAAGAGACATCGCTCAATCGCTAGTCTAAATCACAAGAATGATCGTCATGATCATAAGGAAGTGTCAATTACACTAAGCTACTGAATATAAGAGTTTAGCTTCATGTCCCATACCACTTGCTTAACTCAAATATTTACGAACAAACTGTAGATTTCCACTAGAAAATTGTCACAGGAGTTTCAATCGAACAAGTCCAAAAATTAACCGACGAAGTAAACGCAAGCGTTTCATACCACTTGTTTTGCTAAGCCGTTTAATTATATTTTCTCATACGAATGAGGTAAAGGTTTGTATATACTAATAGATTGGAAAACGGTTTTAAGAAACGAGCTTTGATATTGAAAATAGAGTTGAAATCGTTTTAATGAAAGAGTTTTGATATTTAATACTAGTATAGAAAACCTTTATATTTTGAAGTGACAAATCATAGAAGTGATTGTAGAAACAATCAATCATAAAAATTCACGTTCGAAGACGTGAGTAAAATCCAAAGAAATCAATTCCCAAAACCATCAAAGTAAGAAGTTCGGTTAAATGGCTTTCGGATAAGATTGCTTACGCAGAGTTGTACGGGGTTCGACCTGCTCGGTTAAATGGCTTTCGGATAAGTTCGGTTAAATGGCTTTCGGATAAGATTGGAAAACGGTACGACCTAGTGAAGATAAAATGAGGTCTAACGACCTAAGGGAGATAGGGTCGAGCGACCTAACGAGGTACCATCCCGAAAGAGGAGTCATCAAAGTCTTAGAGATGATAACAACAAATAGGAGATCACACGAATCGATTAAAGTTGGAAGTTCAAACAAAAATAGGAAATATAGGCAAAACTGGCAAATAGGAGCAGGTCGGTCAACCGGACTCCCTGAGTCGGCTGACCGGACCAGAGACAGAAGTGCTCGGGTAGCAGGTCGGTCGACCGGACTTTGAGGTCGGTCGGCCGAAGCCTGTAATCTGCACTTCCAAACAGAGGCAGGGAGATGCTAGAGTAGAAGGTCGGTCGACCGGACTCTGAGGTCGGTCGACCGGAGCCTATTTCCAGCACTCCCATGCCAATCAAATGAATGCCAAACACTTCCGAAATGCAATCGGTCGAGCAACGGCGCGGCGCTAAGGGTTTACGCCTATCGACTACCCGGCCTTATAAGCTCTTCAATGCATCACAAAAATCATGATCAAAGATCAAAGTTTGGATTTTTAAAGAATTGAACTCAAAACACTAAAAATTGGAATATCACCAAATCAATCCAAACCAAAAGCAATTGCACAAGAATAAGTGTTAGGAATTCATACCTAACAATCGAAGATAAATATAGATTAAGATGTGAGATAAAAATCTCACCTTTGAACCCAAATCAATGAAGAAGAAGCTTGAAAGCAATGGCAAGGGCGATCACTCTTCAATTCCAACACAACAAGCTTGAATCAAAGCTTTAAAGAAGGACATTCCCAAAGTTAGTGTAACAACCCGACTTTTTCTCCACAGAAAGTCGCATCGTTAATTAAGAAAGAAAGGGATAGAAAAAGAAAAGAAAGAAAAGAAGAAAGAACAACAACATCAGAAACTCACAGCGGAACGAATGAAATATAATATATCATATAAAATATTACATAGTATCATATATATCAGAGTTACACAACTTATACAACACATATTAGACAGTTATAAACATCTGTCTAATTCATACAACTCAAGTATCACAGATACAGACACAACATATACACAGCGGAATCATCATATATCTACACGGTGAAGCCTCCTGCTCCAAATCTCCTCCAGAATTCGTCAAAGCTAACCTGAATCCCTCGACTACTCAATACAATATTGAGTACCCAAGAGTTTAATAAAACAGAAAATAAACACTTGGGTCAGACATGGGTCTGGTGTGAGTAAACGGTTAGATTGCTTAACTTTGAAAACCTTTGAAAACAAAAGTATCACGTAAGACTCCCCACACATAAACATGGGTAAGTTTTTACCTTACGCTAACTAAAACATTTGATAGGAAATCCAGTTATATTATAATAGGGTCTAGGGTTTCCAAGTAAAATACAGAAATAGCTGAAATGCTTGCATCTCACATTTCAACATAGTTGGGCACAACTAATACGTACGGCACTTATTGGATTTTGGATTCCATACAATGGCAGGGCTACCGGGGTACCGCCCGTCACAGTACGTGGCCTAGATCACCGTACCGAGGATCACTCCCAATCCCCTGCAACACAAGGTCGGAACATCCCTTACTGGATAATTCCCGCACAAGATACCTCACGGTTGGGATCAGCAACCGCACCACTAAGCCGAAAATATAAAGGGACATCTAGACAGAGGTAACCTTGTCCTACTTGGGTGCTACCCACTAACCTTGCTGCACCTCCCCTGTTTTAGCCATTCCCGGTTTGTGAGGCTTGAGGTCACGATTACCTTTAAATAGAACACATCTATCTTAGAATGCTCATCGTCCACCTGACGATGTGCTGAAAGCATTCAATCCATATAAGTTCGTTCCGGGTTCGAACGAAACCGAAGGCATTATCTCGTTACACTCGTTTTGGAATCACCCTCAGAGTTAACGACAATAACCCTTGCACTCTGAATCTTCATCTTCACTTGATTCATGACCTATCGTTAATTTGGATCGATGTGGTATTCGGGTCTCCAGACCTGGAAATCCGGTATACGGAAACCCGATCCCGGTCTCATCGAAATCCAAAGCGTATCTTTTAAGGCCAAGTTGTTTTAAAGGTTTAAACAATTTAACTTATCTATATTCATACAGATAGATAATTCACAATTCACAACTGATAATCACATTATCAATTAAACAGATGATTCATAACCAAATAGGTAATCCATATCAATATCACAATAGTTAATCTATATTATCATCATAATGCAACCAAGCATTCATATCACACAACATCTTATCTCATTTCTGAGATTACATCCATTCAAGACAATCAATGTCATCCATTCTTATATAAGCAATGATTTACTTAATCACAACATAATTAATTTAAAATGAATTAAATTAACTATCTCTATCTTTAATTATCCACCTTAATTAATCACCTTGATTAATTATACTTTAATTACATTTAAGTAATTAACCTTAATTAATTTCACAAATTAATTATACTTAACCAAATACAGTAATTAACCTTTAATTACTATCATTAATTACAATAATTAATGAACCTTCATTAATCAATTAACTACAATTAATTATATTAATCCTTAATTAATTACAATTAATTAATCATACTTTAATTAATTACTTTCATTAATCAACCTTGATTTATTTCATTTAATTATTAATTAATAAATCTCTAATTACTTCATAATTAATTAACCTTTAATTAATTAATCTTTAATTAACTACATTCATTAATTAACCTGAATTAATCAATAATAATTAACCATCTTGTAATTACTTACCTTAATTAATTCATTAATTAATTATATTAATTAATTATTCTTTAATCAGTTATTATTTATTAATTAATCTTAATTAATTAATCCTTAATTACATCATTTATTATATTAATGATCTTTAATCACTTCCTTAATTAATTACTCTCTTTTAATTAATTACCTTAACTAGTAATTAATTACATTATTAATTAATTCTTAATCCTTAATTAATTAATTATTCTTTAATTAATTAATTTTAAATCAATTATATAAATTATCCTTTAATTAATAACATCAAGTGATTAACCCTTTTTATCACTTTTATTAAATTACTTCTATAGGTAATTCTTCTTAATTTAATTACATTCAGTAATTACCCATCAATTACTTTACTAAGTAATTACACTTAATTTATCATAAATGATTATCTTAACTAATTAAACTAATTAATTAACCTAAAATTAATTACATTAATTAATTTATCAATAAAACATCCTTAACTTTTAATTAATTCATTTACCATCCACTAATTACTTTATTAAGTAATTATCCTTAATTACAAATAGTAATTAAGCTTTAATTTAGTTATTAATTATCCTTAATTAAACTCAAATTATTTACTTTATTAAAACTCATTTAAAAATCAATCATAAAATTAAAATGTAATTTTACTTTAAAACAATTCAAACCCTTAATTTTTATTATGCTTAAAATCTTTGAAAATGCTTTTCAAACATGTTTAATTAAATTAAACAATTATTTATCTTTGAAATAATTATCATTTTCTTTAAACTTATCCATTTAAAAAAAATAAAACTTGAAATCTATTTTAAAACATTTCTTTATAATTTCTTTTGAATATAGCTTTAACTTAAAAACCTTGTTTTTACTTTGCTTTTAAACTCGAAAACATTTGTAAATCAACTCTCAGATTTAAAAACCCAGAACAACCCGAGTCATACCCTTTGCAAACCCGAGTCAGCTTCGAGTTATTCGCGACTTCATCTGCTTCGTGTCTCCACGCGATAATCACGAGACCTTCCCCGATCCATCTTCATCTTCCCCAAACTCTCGAACCAGTGCACAAACGTGCACGCGTGCACGTACACCACCAACTCCTTCCTCCGGTGATCATCACGGCAACTCACGACAATCACTAATACTTACGCGACTACAACTAGAAACCCAGATCGAAAAATTCTTCATCGAATCGAAATTCGACAATCTCGATCAAAATTGGAACCAGATTCCGATCAGAAACCACCCAATGCCGATGAACTCCGCCTCGAGTAGCCCCTCCGACCACTCCATCGAACCGCCTCGTTCTCCTGAAATGATCCCCTCCAACGCGATCTACTCCGACCTCCCCACGGTGACGAAAACATCTCGAACTCAACTTCGACCAAGATACTCTTCAAAACCCTACTCCATCAATTTCCCACCGCCTCAACCATCAGTAATTTCCCTAGCCATTTTTCCCCTTATCTACGATACACCAGCCACCTCCAGGCCCCTACTCGACAACCATCACCACGCCGTTCGTCGACAATCGAAGAAAACCCAAATTCTGATCATCTCAAAAGTCCTCAGTAATTACAATGTTAAAAATCATGATTCGATTACCTAAATTCATTATTTTCTAATACGCATCAGATCCTATAATCAAAAATCGAAATCATCATGATCGATTTTTAACCCATTTTTGATTTTCACTGTAACTATATATATTTTGAAATAATCTCTTAACAAAGACACTTATATTTATTTTTAAAAATGCAGTTACAATCTTACAATCATTTTTCATTTAAAGATCGAAGCCTAATATCACTTGTATGAAGAGCAATTGAATTTTCCTTTAGAGAAGTTGAGTCTGTAATATAAACAGAGCTTATATATGTACATATTCACAGTCATTCACAGGCATATCAATATATATATACATGCATTCATACCCATACATTCATGCAACATTATCTACCATATTACTACAAGATTTCATCACATTCATCCAATTATAATAACATTTTTAAAACTGTTTTTAAAAATAAGTTTACTCACCTGTTATTTTAAACAGAGAACATATGACAGGTTTTTGTTTCCAGGCTTATTCCAGACTTTTGAATTTGATTTTGAACTTCCTTTTCTTTTGCTTAGTTGAAGATAAACTTGCTGTTGATTTCCTTATTTGATTGCATGTCTTCAAATTGCAATTGAAGATTTGAAACTGCTGTTTTAATTTGCCTTTGATCTTCTTATTTCAGATCTTAGATTCCCAGATTTTCCAGATTTTCATTTCTCTTTGCAATTTGATTTCCAGTCTTTATCTTTTCTTTTGATACGAATTTATTTTTAGTAGAGAATTGATGAAAAGATGAACTTAGACTGAAAAGTGAAAACAGATTTTTTTTCTTCTTTCATATTAATTTTATTTATTACTTTAATTTAAAGAGAAGAATAGCCACTTGTCTTCTTATGTTGTTACTTATATTACACATATGAAATCCAAGCCTCCATATGTTTACAAGTGTAAATCTTGTCTTTTATTAATTTATTTAAGCTATACTTATGTACTTATAAAATATTTACATGTATATAATGTATTTATCTTTTTATAAATAAGCTTTTACATTTCTATATAAATATACAAATATGAATTTATGAAAACAATTATTTATAGTAGCTTATGCTTTGATCAAATATTTATAATATATTTTTATATGCTTGAGAAACTTATTTTAACTTTATATATATTTTTACAAATCAATTTATCTTATGTTTGAATTTTATAACATAACTCCAATCACAATATATATACATATATATTAAAATTTGAAAACATATCCTTTATTAAATTAAAGACTCCCTATTTATAATATATACATCAATATATATACATTATAAATAGAAAACATTATATAAGCTTTGGAAGATAAATCTTACCAATTTTAAATTGTTTAGAAAAGATATTAATAAGTATTGCCAATTTAAAATATTATTAACTTTTAAAAGAATTAAACTTGTCAATTTATAAAATGAAATCAACAAATCAATTTAATTATTAATAAAGATTATTAAATTGATATTGCCAAAATTCCGGGATATCACATTCCTCCCCCCTTAAAATAATTTCGTCCCCGAAATTTAAAAGCAAAGATAATTTAATAACCCAGCAAAATTTTAATTTTAATTTCAAACAGCAACCATACATATCAATCATATTCTAACAATCATAGCAAACAATTTAATCAAACAAATTTAACTATCCAGTCAAAATCTGGATAGAATTTCCTCGAGTTTCCCCAAGTATATATATATATATATACCGGGATACTCGTTCTACAGGATCTTAACTAACTATCTACAATAATCTAGAACTCCTTCCCTTCTAGATCACAATCTGAACAAGATATCAGACTAAACTCAAAACCATCCCAACTACCAAATCCTTCTGAACTGCTGATTTCATCCCTCGATGAATCATACACATATTCCTCAGAGATACGTGAAATACAATGAATTCCAGTTGTCCGAACTGGCAACTCAATCCTATAGATCGAAGATCTATTCCTCACGAGACAGAGAAAAATCTCATAATACTTCCGGAGCTAACTCTTCAGTCTTACTAAATCTTATATCTCCTTTGATCGGAGAAAACTTAAACAATATTCAAATTTCAACTTCAAATTCCAAATTCCATCAATTCTTAATTGCATAACTCTCCTGATAATCCTGAGTCACTACATTCTTCTTGATCAGCTTAACTCTTGCTGATGCCTCTTGAAACAAACCAGACCAATATCAAACAAATTTCTGGATTCTACTCAACAAAATGGTTCTTCCAAAAATACACCGAAATACAGAACATAACTCTACTCCAAGAAAATCACAACTCCCGGTTGTTCCCACCCTAGAATAGCTGCTATCTTGCTTTCGCTACACAACTCTGATCTTGAACAGATGAGAATGCCGTCGGAGAAACTCGAGCACAAACTTGATCATCCACAGTTCACCATACCATAAAATCTTAGTGAACCATTCTACTTGGTCAAAACACCTTAACAGAATCCTCACCAGAAAATTAGGTGTGGTCAATCTCTCTTCAAAGAATCCTGAGCCGCTTCACCAAATTATTCTCTAGGAGACATCCTTCTACTAAGCTGAACTTTTGGTAACTCCACGAATCAAGTCGATACGGAATCTCAATCTCCAATAATCCAAGAGAACACTCAAACAATCGCAAGTCTCTTTTGCGATCAACTCGACCTAACTTCCACAGATACTGTTCTCCCTTCACAAATTAGAACAGCTCATACTTAACTATCCAATTCATCGAAGAAATGGATTCACTCAGCTGCTTCTGGACTCCAACTTCAGAAAAACTACTCAGCCAGAAACTTCCTGCTAACACACAGAACACTCCGAGCCGCACTGCTGCCACAAACCAAAGACTTCTTATCCGAAACTCCTTGAGAAACTCGGACCTCAAAGCAATTAGAAACACCCCACTGGACTCAGCCACAACACCGAAACAGACTCACTTCTTCAAACTTGTTCCAGAAGAAACATCTTCAGAAACGTCCATAGCCACCGTGTCTCATCACACCGCTACTACTTCCTGAGGTTACCAAAATACCATCACTCTCTTCAGCTCATCCAATAGATCTACTCTATTCATCCAACTTCAAAGATAAACTCTAAACCATAACTGGTTTCCTTCAGAGATCGGTGAAATCTTTACACCACAACAAAGTTCACTCGAGACAGTATTAGGTCTACAGTCTCGTCAGATATACTTTCAACCTCAACACTCAAATTCTAACTATTGGTAGTCGTGTTACTCACACTACCACCTTATCTACCTTTATAACTTATATTGGAAAACCCGAACAGGTAACCCAACAAATAGGTAGAAATATATATATATTTAAAATGATACTTTTTATATAGAAATTATTTCTGGGTAAAATTATTTCATTTACCTCTTTAAAACAATATTGTGTCCGTTGGCCTGGTTCAAGTGTTTAGAGATCCCTATCAATAACGTTAGCTACTCGTATTGACCAGAATCCATATACCACTCAACCGATCAATTAACACAATATAAAATCATTTTTATATAACTAACAATTACGCGCTCTCAAGATAGACACCACTTCAGAGCCTAGGTATTCACTCAACCTACTGCTCCGATATTCACTTAACCAAAAGCTTAGGCATTCGCTCAACCTATGCTCTGATACCAACTGTAACAACCCGACTTTTTCTCCACAGAAAGTCGCATCGTTAATTAAGAAAGAAAGGGATAGAAAAAGAAAAGAAAGAAAAGAAGAAAGAACAACAACATCAGAAACTCACAGCGGAACGAATGAAATATAATATATCATATAAAATATTACATAGTATCATATATATCAGAGTTACACAACTTATACAACACATATTAGACAGTTATAAACATCTGTCTAATTCATACAACTCAAGTATCACAGATACAGACACAACATATACACAGCGGAATCATCATATATCTACACGGTGAAGCCTCCTGCTCCAAATCTCCTCCAGAATTCGTCAAAGCTAACCTGAATCCCTCGACTACTCAATACAATATTGAGTACCCAAGAGTTTAATAAAACAGAAAATAAACACTTGGGTCAGACATGGGTCTGGTGTGAGTAAACGGTTAGATTGCTTAACTTTGAAAACCTTTGAAAACAAAAGTATCACGTAAGACTCCCCACACATAAACATGGGTAAGTTTTTACCTTACGCTAACTAAAACATTTGATAGGAAATCCAGTTATATTATAATAGGGTCTAGGGTTTCCAAGTAAAATACAGAAATAGCTGAAATGCTTGCATCTCACATTTCAACATAGTTGGGCACAACTAATACGTACGGCACTTATTGGATTTTGGATTCCATACAATGGCAGGGCTACCGGGGTACCGCCCGTCACAGTACGTGGCCTAGATCACTGTACCGAGGATCACTCCCAATCCCCTGCTACACAAGGTCGGAACATCCCTTACTGGATAATTCCCGCACAAGATACCTCACGGTTGGGATCAGCAACCGCACCACTAAGCCGAAAATATAAAGGGACATCTAGACAGAGGTAACCTTGTCCTACTTGGGTGCTACCCACTAACCTTGCTGCACCTCCCCTGTTTTAGCCATTCCCGGTTTGTGAGGCTTGAGGTCACGATTACCTTTAAATAGAACACATCTATCTTAGAATGCTCATCGTCCACCTGACGATGTGCTGAAAGCATTCAATCCATATAAGTTCGTTCCGGGTTCGAACGAAACCGAAGGCATTATCTCGTTACACTCGTTTTGGAATCACCCTCAGAGTTAACGACAATAACCCTTGCACTCTGAATCTTCATCTTCACTTGATTCACGACCTATCGTTAATTTGGATCGATGTGGTATTCGGGTCTCCAGACCTGGAAATCCGGTATACGGAAACCCGATCCCGGTCTCATCGAAATCCAAAGCGTATCTTTTAAGGCCAAGTTGTTTTAAAGGTTTAAACAATTTAACTTATCTATATTCATACAGATAGATAATTCACAATTCACAACTGATAATCACATTATCAATTAAACAGATGATTCATAACCAAATAGGTAATCCATATCAATATCACAATAGTTAATCTATATTATCATCATAATGCAACCAAGCATTCATATCACACAACATCTTATCTCATTTCTGAGATTACATCCATTCAAGACAATCAATGTCATCCATTCTTATATAAGCAATGATTTACTTAATCACAACATAATTAATTTAAAATGAATTAAATTAACTATCTCTATCTTTAATTATCCACCTTAATTAATCACCTTGATTAATTATACTTTAATTACATTTAAGTAATTAACCTTAATTAATTTCACAAATTAATTATACTTAACCAAATACAGTAATTAACCTTTAATTACTATCATTAATTACAATAATTAATGAACCTTCATTAATCAATTAACTACAATTAATTATATTAATCCTTAATTAATTACAATTAATTAATCATACTTTAATTAATTACTTTCATTAATCAACCTTGATTTATTTCATTTAATTATTAATTAATAAATCTCTAATTACTTCATAATTAATTAACCTTTAATTAATTAATCTTTAATTAACTACATTCATTAATTAACCTGAATTAATCAATAATAATTAACCATCTTGTAATTACTTACCTTAATTAATTCATTAATTAATTATATTAATTAATTATTCTTTAATCAGTTATTATTTATTAATTAATCTTAATTAATTAATCCTTAATTACATCATTTATTATATTAATGATCTTTAATCACTTCCTTAATTAATTACTCTCTTTTAATTAATTACCTTAACTAGTAATTAATTACATTATTAATTAATTCTTAATCCTTAATTAATTAATTATTCTTTAATTAATTAATTTTAAATCAATTATATAAATTATCCTTTAATTAATAACATCAAGTGATTAACCCTTTTTATCACTTTTATTAAATTACTTCTATAGGTAATTCTTCTTAATTTAATTACATTCAGTAATTACCCATCAATTACATTACTAAGTAATTACACTTAATTTATCATAAATGATTATCTTAACTAATTAAACTAATTAATTAACCTAAAATTAATTACATTAATTAATTTATCAATAAAACATCCTTAACCTTTAATTAATTCATTTACCATCCACTAATTACTTTATTAAGTAATTATCCTTAATTACAAATAGTAATTAAGCTTTAATTTAGTTATTAATTATCCTTAATTAAACTCAAATTATTTACTTTATTAAAACTCATTTAAAAATCAATCATAAAATTAAAATGTAATTTTACTTTAAAACAATTCAAACCCTTAATTTTTATTATGCTTAAAATCTTTGAAAATGCTTTTCAAACATGTTTAATTAAATTAAACAATTATTTATCTTTGAAATAATTATCATTTTCTTTAAACTTATCCATTTAAAAAAAATAAAACTTGAAATCTATTTTAAAACATTTCTTTATAATTTCTTTTGAATATAGCTTTAACTTAAAAACCTTGTTTTTACTTTGCTTTTAAACTCGAAAACATTTGTAAATCAACTCTCAGATTTAAAAACCCAGAACAACCCGAGTCATACCCTTTGCAAACCCGAGTCAGCTTCGAGTTATTCGCGACTTCATCTGCTTCGTGTCTCCACGCGATAATCACGAAACCTTCCCCGATCCATCTTCATCTTCCCCAAACTCTCGAACCAGTGCACAAACGTGCACGCGTGCACGTACACCACCAACTCCTTCCTCCGGTGATCATCACGGCAACTCACGACAATCACTAATACTTACGCGACTACAACTAGAAACCCAGATCGAAAAATTCTTCATCGAATCGAAATTCGACAATCTCGATCAAAATTGGAACCAGATTCCGATCAGAAACCACCCAATGCCGATGAACTCTGCCTCGAGTAGCCCCTCCGACCACTCCATCGAACCGCCTCGTTCTCCTGAAATGATCCCCTCCAACGCGATCTACTCCGACCTCCCCACGGTGACGAAAACATCTCGAACTCAACTTCGACCAAGATACTCTTCAAAACCCTACTCCATCAATTTCCCACCGCCTCAACCATCAGTAATTTCCCTAGCCATTTTTCCCCTTATCTACGATACACCAGCCACCTCCAGGCCCCTACTCGACAACCATCACCACGCCGTTCGTCGACAATCGAAGAAAACCCAAATTCTGATCATCTCAAAAGTCCTCAGTAATTACAATGTTAAAAATCATGATTCGATTACCTAAATTCATTATTTTCTAATACGCATCAGATCCTATAATCAAAAATCGAAATCATCATGATCGATTTTTAACCCATTTTTGATTTTCACTGTAACTATATATATTTTGAAATAATCTCTTAACAAAGACACTTATATTTATTTTTAAAAATGCAGTTACAATCTTACAATCATTTTTCATTTAAAGATCGAAGCCTAATATCACTTGTATGAAGAGCAATTGAATTTTCCTTTAGAGAAGTTGAGTCTGTAATATAAACAGAGCTTATATATGTACATATTCACAGTCATTCACAAGCATATCAATATATATATACATGCATTCATACCCATACATTCATGCAACATTATCTACCATATTACTACAAGATTTCATCACATTCATCCAATTATAATAACATTTTTAAAACTGTTTTTAAAAATAAGTTTACTCACCTGTTATTTTAAACAGAGAACATATGACAGGTTTTTGTTTCCAGGCTTATTCCAGACTTTTGAATTTGATTTTGAACTTCCTTTTCTTTTGCTTAGTTGAAGATAAACTTGCTGTTGATTTCCTTATTTGATTGCATGTCTTCAAATTGCAATTGAAGATTTGAAACTGCTGTTTTAATTTGCCTTTGATCTTCTTATTTCAGATCTTAGATTCCCAGATTTTCCAGATTTTCATTTCTCTTTGCAATTTGATTTCCAGTCTTTATCTTTTCTTTTGATACGAATTTATTTTTAGTAGAGAATTGATGAAAAGATGAACTTAGACTGAAAAGTGAAAACAGATTTTTTTTTTCTTTCATATTAATTTTATTTATTACTTTAATTTAAAGAGAAGAATAGCCACTTGTCTTCTTATGTTGTTACTTATATTACACATATGAAATCCAAGCCTCCATATGTTTACAAGTGTAAATCTTGTCTTTTATTAATTTATTTAAGCTATACTTATGTACTTATAAAATATTTACATGTATATAATGTATTTATCTTTTTATAAATAAGCTTTTACATTTCTATATAAATATACAAATATGAATTTATGAAAACAATTATTTATAGTAGCTTATGCTTTGATCAAATATTTATAATATATTTTTATATGCTTGAGAAACTTATTTTAACTTTATATATATTTTTACAAATCAATTTATCTTATGTTTGAATTTTATAACATAACTCCAATCACAATATATATACATATATATTAAAATTTGAAAACATATCCATTATTAAATTAAAGACTCCCTATTTATAATATATACATCAATATATATACATTATAAATAGAAAACATTATATAAGCTTTGGAAGATAAATCTTACCAATTTTAAATTGTTTAGAAAAGATATTAATAAGTATTGCCAATTTAAAATATTATTAACTTTTAAAAGAATTAAACTTGTCAATTTATAAAATGAAATCAACAAATCAATTTAATTATTAATAAAGATTATTAAATTGATATTGCCAAAATTCCGGGATATCACAGTTAGGTTTAGGAATAAACTGAAATTGAAGAGAGAATGTGTTGGAGGAGAAGGAGATGAAGCTTACCAATGGGTTCTCTTTGAATTTGGAGCTAGAACAAGAGTTTGCAAATGGAACTAGGGTTTTGTAATTTCTAATTCCTCTTCCTCTCCACCATTTTCAGTTTGCTTGAGGAAATGAAATGAAATGGGAGTGAATGGATGAAGAGTTAGAGAGGTAGGAGGTTAAGTGGGGTTATTGGGCTGAAACCCAACCCAAAGCCCTAAGTGAAAAGTGGCAAAATTCTCCTAACTCCAAACATATCGAAGCTTACACTCAAAAAGATCGCAAACGACATTTTGAACTCAATGGAGGTGGTCTCGAGTCCCAATTCGACTGTTTGCAAAAAGTAGCTTTTCGGACCAAAATCCGACGAACGACGAAATATTTAAATAAAATATTTAAATATAAAATCGACAAATATGCGGGTTGTTACACTTCGTCAGCATCAGCTTAAGGCCAAGCTCTCCAAGTGCCATTTTTGGGAGAGCAAGGTCAAGTTCTTGGGCCATATTGTATCATCTAAGGGTATTTCTGTCGATCCTTCCAAGATCGAAGCTATTCAGAATTGGAAGCAGCCCGAGAACGTTCATGATATTCGCAGTTTCCTTGGTCTGGCGGGTTATTACCGTCGGTTTATCAAGGATTTATCTCGAGTTGCACTTCCCCTTACGACGTTGACTCGTAAGGGTGTTCGCTTTATTTGGTCTGATAAGTGTGAAGCTTCCTTTCAGTGACTGAAGGAACTTCTCACTCATGCTCCTATTCTAGTGGTTCCGGAGAGTAACCATGATCTTGTTGTTTACACCGATGCTTGTGGTAGCGGGCTCGGTGCTGTGCTTATGCAGAAGGATCGGGTAGTTGCTTATGCTTCTAGGCAGCTACGTCCGAATGAGGTTCGCTATCCGACTCATGAACTTGAGTTGGCAGCTATCGTCTTTACTTTGAAGACGTGGCGTCACTTTCTATTAGGCAAACGCTTCACTCTTTACACCGATCATAAGTCATTGAAATATTTATTCAGTCAGAAGGATCTCAATATGAGGCAGCAGCGATGGCTTGAGTTTCTCGCCTCAAATGACTTAGACATTCAGTATACCCCTAGCAAGGGTAATCGTGTGGCTGATGCACTCAGTCGCAAACACTCGGTAGTAGTTTCTATGATGATAGCCGAGTGGGATATTCTTGAGACTCTTTCTATGTGTGATATTCGAAATCGAGCTCCGTCTTCTGATCCTCAGATCTTGCTATTCAGCTTGGAAGCTCGACCTATTCTATTGGATCGCATTGCCCATGCTCAGCGGTAGGATCCAGACTTGTTGCGATATATTCATCTCCTTGAGTCGGGATCCAGTGATGAGACATTGTCGGATTATTCTATTGATTCTCATCGGTGTCTTCGCAGGAAGAACCGTATTTTGGTACCATCTGATTTATCACTTAGGCATGACATTCTAGACGAGTGTCATCGCACTAAGTACACTATACATCCCGGGTCGAGTAAGATGTATGCCGACATGTGTCGCCTATTTTATTGGGAGGGCATGAAGAGTGATGTTGCAAGTTATGTAAGCCGTTGCATGACTTGTCAACAGATCAAAGCTGAGCATCAGCGTCCATCTGGTCTTCCTCAGCCGCTAGAGATTCCATTGTGGAAATGGGATCGGATATCCATGGATTTTATTGACGGTCTGCCTCGATCGAGGTCAGGCCATACTTCTATTTGGGTCATAGTCGATCGCTTGACCAAATCAGCTCATTTCATTCCTATTAAGTCCACTCGGACTGCTCCTCAGCTTGCCAAGCTATATGTGAAGGAAGTCGTTCGACTTTATGGCATTCCTAGCTCTATCGTCTGTGATCGAGAGACTATCTTTACTAGTGACTTCTGGAAGTGCCTATAGTCAGCTTTGGGCTCAAAGCTGAATCTCTCGACTGCTTATCATCCTCAGACCGACGGTCAGAGGGAGAGGGTGAATCGTGTTTTAGAGGATCTTTTGCACTGTTGTATTCTGGATTTCGGAGGTAGTTGGGAGGATCACTTACCGCTTATAGAGTTCTCCTACAACAACAGCTTTCAGTCTAGTATCGGCATGGCACCTTTCGAGGCTATATACGAAAGGCCATGTCGCTCTCCTGCTTGTTGGTTAGAATCTGGCGAGAAGCTCATTCTTGGTCCAGATTCAGTTCGGGAATCTTCTGAAAAGATTGTTCTTATCCATCAGAGAATGAGAGAGGCACAGGACCGCCAGAAATCCTATGCGGACAACCGTAGGAAGCCTCTTGAGTTCTCCATTGGTGATTTTGTCTTCAGTCGGATTTCTCCCATGAAGGGGGTTGTGCGTTTCAGCTCTACAGGGAAATTGGCTCCTCGCTATGTTGGACCATTTCCTATCACGGAACGCATCGGCCCCGTTGCTTATTGTGTGGCTCTACCTGCTCATTTTTCTGGAATGCATGACGTGTTCCATGTTTCTCAGCTTCGCAAGTGTGTTCGCGATCCTGATTCTGTTATTGATCCACTTATTATACCGAATTTAGAGATTTCTCCTGATTTATCTATTGAGCAGCAACCTCTTCGTGTGCTTGATTCGAAGGTTAGACGCCTTCGAAACAAAGAGGTCCCGCTCGTGAAGATTCAATGGTTGTCTAATCCTAGGGACTGCACTTGGGAGACCAGAGAGTTTATCGAGCGTACTTATCCCGGTTTTCTATCTTCATCTGTTGTTGGTGAGTATTTTTACTTCACCTTCGTTTGATTTATTTTGAGGATTAGATGTTATAGATAACTTCCATGATAGGGAATTGCGGGGACGCAATTTTCTTAAGGGGGGGAGTCTGTAACAACCCGTGATTGCGGTTACCAAATAATAAATTAAAATTGGGATTTTAATTTAATTGGAGTTATTAATGATTTTTTTTTTGAGCGACACGGTTGTGTAGCGTGGCACTACACAGCCGATTAGATATCTTATAAATAAGTAAATATTGCGATCAACAAGCCTGATCACTAGCCAAAAAGTATTGAGAAGCAGAAAGCTAGTCCTTGTGAGACAGAGTTATATATACAAAATACATATAGCGAACAACAGGAATGAAAAGACCAGAGCTAAATTGCGGTTAATGGTGCCCACGATGCCTGTCAGGAGGAACTGCTGATGTGCTGCCCGAGGATTCAGCCTGTGGAGAGCTGGGGTGGGGTAGTCTCAGCCTGAACGGTGCGGAGAAGCTACGACCTGATATAGATGTGAAATGGTGAATAATACGTCTACAAGTTTCTTCAAAGTTGGATATGGGCTTGCGGAATACACGTGCATTGCGCTCGGCCCAGATCCACCAACTGAAAATAGCTACCGTGAGATCTAAGTGATAGTTGGGGGGGTTGTTCTGCCAATGGTCGAAATGTGAGGTGAACGTAGGAATATGTCCGAGAATGTGAGCAGTTGTCGCCGCCCAGACCCTGACAGCAAAATCACACTCGAAGAAGAGATGTTGTAAACTTTCTGTTGAGGAGGAACATAGGACGCAGCTGGGGTCTACTACGATGTTATGGCGGAGGAGTCTGTCTCTTGTGTTAATTCGCCCCTGAATGAGGCACCACTGCAGGAAAGCGAAGCGGGGCTGGATCCTGCACTTCCAAAGTCTAGGGAAGGTGAATAGGCGTCCAGGGTTGTTTAGGTGAGCATAGCAGGAGGCAACGGAGAAGCCGGATGAGGGGTTGGGGGCCCAAGTGAAGGAGTCTGGTCTGGGGTTGAGGTGGGTGTTGCAGAGAATTGAGGAGACAAGATGGATCTCGGTGAGGGTGGAGAGGTCGAAGTAGGAAGCCGGGAGAAGCTGAACTGGGCCCGAAGTGGAAATGTCAAAGATGGAGGTGAAGATATTAGTTGCATGAGCGAAGAGGTTGGGAAGGATGGAGGAGAGGGGAAGCTGATTATGCCATGTGTCCAACCAGAAGAGGCAATTAGCCCCGTTGCCCAAGTTGACATGGAAGAGCCTTTTGACACGTGGTAGGGTTGAAACTACTCCAGACCAGAAGGGGGATGGTTTGATGCCGGTGGGGGCGTGAAGGACTAGGTGAGGGTTAGAGTGATAGTGTAGGGAGGAGATCCAAGATTTCCAAAGGGTGGGGCCAGGGGTTAGGAATCGCCAGAGCCATTTGGCGAGGAGCGCGATGTTGAAGTCAAGTAGATTAATGATTCCAAGGCCGCCGTTTTTCAGGGGTAGGCAGGCAGTCTGCCAGTTTACGAGCCTCTTTATATTACTACCATTCCAAAGAAAGGAGTTTCTGATTGAGTCGATTTTTTTGATTACCCAGGAAGGGAGTTTGTACAGTGACATCCAGTAGGTGGGAATCGATGATAGAACAGATTTAACGAGGACTAGGCGCCCTGCTGAGGACAAGGAATGAGCTTTCCATGAATGAAGTCTTTTTTCGATCTTGGCGATGAGGGGGAACCAATCAGATCTTTGCAATTTGGTTGGACGGATAGGGACTCCAAGATAGGAGATGGGGAAGTGTGCGATCTTACAGTTAAGCAGGCTGGAACAGGTTAGCCCGAGGTGGTCAGCTTTTCCGAGCATGATGATGGAACTTTTGCTAAAGTTTATGGACAAGCCCGATATGAGTTCGAATGAATATAGGGCTACTTTGAGGCAGTGGATGTGGTTGAACGAGGGTGATGCGAATAGAATGGTGTCGTCAGCGAATTGGAGGTTGGATATGACTAGGTTAGAATTGGGGAGGTTGATGCCCTGAAAAATGTTGTTCGAAATTGCTAATTTGATCATGCGATTGAACACATCGGCCACCAGAACGAAAAGCAAGGGTGAAAGTGGGTCACCTTGTCGCAGTCCGCGGGCCGATTTGATTAGACCCCCCGAGGCCCCATTGATGACTATCGAGGACATGCTTGAATTGAGTATAGAGGATATCCAGTTGCACCATTTTGTGGGGAAGCCTCTGTGTTCCATTAGCTCCACAATGAATTGCCAGTCAACTGAGTCAAACGCTTTTGAGTAGTCTAGTTTGAGAAGCATTCCTGGTGTTGAGGTAGAGTGGCAGAAGGAAATGATCTCCTGGGTCATTGCTACACAGTCCATGATGTTACGGCCCGAGATGAATGCAGATTGCTCGATACCAATAAGGGGGGCTATGAAGCCCTGGAGGCGGTTGGCCAGGACCTTGGTTATGATCTTAAAGGTTGTGTTTAGGAGGCTAATGGGGCGAAAGGACGAGAGAGAGGTGGCGCCTGGGGATTTTGGGAGAAGGATGATATTTGCGTAGTTGATGCGGTCCACAGAAGATGGATCGGTATGAAATTCAGAGCACATTTCGATGATGTCAAATTTCATGATTTCCCAGTAGTGCTTGAAGAAAAGGGGCCCGAAACCATCTGGGCCAGGAGCCTTATCATCAGACATACTTTTAAGCGCTGCCCAAATTTCTTCTTCAGTGAAGGGATGGTCAATGGGGATGTGGGGGTTAACCGGGTAGAGCAGTTCCCAATCGATTGGGGGGAGAGGAGGGAGGTGAAAGCCAAGAATGGATCGGTAATAGTCAGTGAAAAGTTTGAGGATGGCTGATTGATCAGAGGTAGTGATGTTGTCATGAGTGATTTCAGGGATGTGATTGGATCTACGTCTGCCATTGGCAAGACGGTGGAAGTAAGCAGTGTTCTTGTCTCCGTCTTTGATCCATTTCGCTTTGGACCGTTGTTTCCAGCCTATTTCTTCTTGCCGTGACAACCTGTCAAGGTCAGCTTCCAGCTCTCTCAGACGAGAACGGTCCAATTCGTATAGCGGGGAGGTTTCTTCCAGGATGTTTAGGTCTAGAATCTCGTCTTGGATGGCTGAGATGCGCAAACGAATGGAGCCCCAAACTGATTTGGCCCAAGGTTTGATGATTTTTCGGAGAGAACGAAGCTTGGAGACTACCCTGGCTGTGGCGGATTGGATGAGGGAAGGCTGAGTCCAGATTTCTCTGATGAAGTTATCGAAAGATGGCTCGAGGAGCCAGAGGCGTTCAAACCTGAAGGGTCTGCTGTGACAAGCGAGGGATCCCGTGTCTAGGAGGAGTGGGCAGTGGTCGAAGATAACAGTGGCTAGGCCCGAGATGATGGAGAGGGGGAGTAAGTCTTTCCAGGCTGGGTTGAATAGGAAGCGGTCTAATTTTGCGAGTGAGGGGTCGGATCTGCGGTTTGACCAAGTGTAAAGGCAGTTACTGATGGGTGGGTCTATTAGGGAGCACAGGTTGATGAACTGATTGAAGGCTTCGGAGTTTTGGGAAAGGTTGCCAGAGTTCCTTTCTGTTGGGGTTTTAGTGGTATTGAAATCTCCTCCAACGACCCAGGGGCCATTGATATGTGAGGAGAAGGAGAGACAGTTCGTCCAGAGATCGTTTCTATCTCGAGGGTTGTGTGGGCCATAGATATATGTGAAGAAGAAGATTGTGCCAGTTTGTAAGTGTCGAAGGGCTACATGTAGGGCAGAAGTGTGGTAGAAAGTTTGGCAGTGGGACCACACGGATTCGTTCCAGGCTGTCATTATACCGCCGCACGAACCAACAGCATTTATGTGGGCCCACCCAGTTAGGAATGGCCCACCGATCTGTCTGAGTATGTTGGGGTTTGGGTCTGATAGTTTGGATTCTTGCAGGAAAAGGATGTCTACTTTATGAGGGGATATGACAAGGCTAACAGCATGTCTTTTGCTGGGGTCCCCCAACCCCCGTGTATTCCAGGATATTAGCTTCATTGGGAGAATGATAAGCGCTCCGATTCTAGTGCCTGCATGGAGGAGTAGTGTTCTCCATGCAAGTTTACTCCCATGCAACGTGCCATTTTTTTATTTAAGCTTTTATTAAGGGACGAAAAGACAACGTGTTTAAAGAAACTACCAGGATGAGATGCTGCTCTATCAAGTCTGGAGCTACGATGCACCGCTGTTGGTGTGATTGGCTGGGACCACTGTGCAACCGCTTGAGTGGCGGGCTGAAGCTCTTGATTAGTCCTAGGAGGGGCCGCTTGACTGAATTCCTCTGGGCTATGGACAGGGAATTGGAGAATGGGAGAGGGGGGGTCAGCTTGGGGGGAGGAATGAAGGATCTGCACCGGGAGAGATTGGGTATCTGTATGGGGGGTAGGGTTAGGGGGAGGATGGGGAGGGACTTTTGAACCCAAAAATGGCCTCCATGCTTAGGAAAGCTTCATCCTCTCTTATATTGGCTTAAGCTAGTTAAAGTAAGGGAAGGTAATGCAAAAACCCTCTTGTAATCCATTTCTAACTCTCTTTAATTTCTGGAAATCATGTTGTAACTCTTGGTTTTATGTGTTTTGGTATTTTTCTAGCTCCTTGATCATCATCTCTTAGCTTTGGTTAGTGCCATATAGGTGTTTGTTCTTTTGCTTGAGAGGAATACTAGGTAAACCCTCTCCTAGTCTACGTATAAGCATCTCTTAATTTCTGAAATTATTTTGTAATCCTCTTTTTTTTGTGCATTTAGATTGTGAAACTCTTTGATCTTCTTTTCATTGCTTGGGAAAGAGGTAATATATGCTAGCTGAAATTATAATTAGTTTATTACTGTTAGTAAATTAGGCATATCTCATTCATCTTAAATCGGAATTAATATTTTCTTGAATTTCTGGAAAGCCTATTCTGTAGCGTATAAATTTTATGTTTTGAGCTTTACCTAATTTTGTGGTTTGAATGGTCGAAATCACGTTTGTTTGTCGCTGACCTGACAACAAACTACAGGGTTGATAAAATAAAACCCTGAAATTGATTTGGCCATAAGTTACTCATTTCTTATCCAAATCTAATAATTTTGGATGTTCTGGAAAGCTTAGATTTAGGGATAAAACTTTTATGTTTTGAGATTCATGAAATTTCGAAGTTAGTTGGGTCAAAACTGTGCATTCTTACTACTATCCCGAGAGCACATTGACAGTGATATAGAATTTAAATCTGAGAATTGTTTTAGTCATAAAATTTTCATCCCCGATCGGAATTTGACGATCTTGGTCATTCCGGAAAGCTTAGAAACTAAGCTACAACTTTTATTTTATTCATTTTGTCAGAATTGGAAGTTTACTATGCCAAAATTGTGGTTTTTCATCTCTGGTCTGTTAGTGCATAACTATAGGCCTTAGTCTCTTTTCTCCCGTTGTTTTCAGTACAGAACCCCGACTTTGCGACGCCATCCCGGGCTCGTCCTTTGTCGGATTTCATCGATTTCGGTCTCGTTGGAAAGCTGGGGTTCCGAACTCCATCTCTAGAAAGTTTGATTAGTATCAGAGTTCATTTGACTCTTCGAAATTGCTATCGAAGAGGGACCCGGATCTCAGCCTGAAACAGTGTATTCACTGTTTCCGAGTCCGACTTTTGAGCGTCGCTGCGACTTCGTTTCAAGTCGGAATCGAGTAATTCTTTTTGCGTTCTGAAGTAGGAATGTCGGACTACGTTCCTACCAATTTTCAGGCCATTCGGATTCAGTTTGCTGGTCCAAATAATTTTTCAAACTTGGGTTCGCGTCAGTTTTGGACTATTTTCCAACACTTCGAATATTTTCAGTGATTTTCTGGTTTTATCGATTTCTTTGAGATTTGTCTCTAGATTTCGTACACGGGCATTATAAAAAGGTTTTAAAAGGATTTTTCACTTCGAAATGGCTTTCGAAATTATTATACAATATTATTTTAATTATTAAATTAATTACTCCATAATAGGAGAGTTTTCAAAGGCCGTTTTAAAGTGATTTCAAACCAATTATAAATCTGTTTCGAACCATTATTTTCTATAATAAAAATCTCACACTCACTTTTTAGCACGTCGAGCAAAGTGGAAAGGTGCTTAAACGGTTAGGAAATCTCCGGCCTATGGAACCGTGTGTATTTTCTTTCCAGTTAATCCCCGACCTATTCGATTGATCGTTTTGACCTTTGGGTCTAGTTACCGATGATACGAGGTGGACTTTTTATTGTTTAGAGTGTGAGCTTGCTATTGGTTAGTAAACCGTTTAGTGCGAACGTGGGGTATGGGACTCATCGTTAACACTTTACGGGTTCCTCTCTAAGAAGTTTGTGACACATTAGCCTCTGGGCAGCCAGTACTGGACCTCTGGGTCACCACACCTCTGGGCAACCGTCTCTGGACACCTGTTCTATGGAGCAGTTTTTCAGCATGTGCCTCTGGGCCTTTATCCTTCTAGGAAGGATCTCGCCGTCTCGCGCGTTTCGCATCTGTGCGAGTGATCGATCACAACTCTACAGTACTTGGCAATAACGACTCCGGTCGGTGCATGTGCTATATTTGTATTATCTGATGATTTTTATATCCATTCGAGTACCGCCATTTGGTGTTGGTTCTGTGGAACCATACGATGTAAGTGCGATTACCTTGTGGATTCACAGTGTCTCAGGCCACTGCTTTTCAGTGTTTGATTTCATTGACTTTTCTGTATATCCCCATTGCTCTTTGGAGCATCGATCTTTGCTTGGGCATTGATTACAGACTCTGGTCACACATGAGATTATTGCCTATGGGCAACTTTATATAGCTTTGGCTGCGCCGATGATATGAGGCGATTTTATTTATTCATCACTTTGGTGCTGATATTCTCGTTGGAGATTTTACTGTTGATTGATGATTAAGGACTGTCATTATATCCATGTGGTCCAAAATACTCTTCTCTTAGGAAAAGTACTGTTTTATTTATGTACCGCATTATTATATATCTCAGTTATTACTGATGGTTTGGCTAGCCTGACCCGAGTGTTTTTCGCTCGGGTCAGACCGAGTTGTTTCAGGTTAGGTCTCTGGACTTAGCTTTCTGTGCTTCCGCTTGGACATTATCTGCTATGCTGATAGATAGCTCTTTATATTTGTCCACTATTTTGATACTCTGATTATTCAGTCTCTTATGTACATATCTTTGACTCACATGTGTGAGCGGTGGCTTTGTACCCACCTTTTTGATATTTGGATCTGTATTGACGATATATTGTACCTATGTTCTGTGACTATTATGTGACTGTTCTGTGATGATGATGTTATCATTTTATATTATGTTTGTTCTGAACCTATTTTCCTTAGCCATTGTAATTTCGTTATAAATATCTATTGGATATGTTGAACCACTTGAAAAAAAAGCGATACCACATTTTGACGTATTCAGTAGATAGTTATAGCTTGATTACATATGGTCGCTTCCATTATACTCTATTCTCCATTCCAGCAGACGGTATTACTCCGTAATACTCTTTGTTAGAATGGGTCTCGGAGTGGGGTGTTACAAGTTGATAGCAGAGCTCTGGTTTAGGCAAAACTTAGCATATGGGGTAAATTTAACTACAGAATGACCTTCGTTCGAGCTTAAATCTCTTCCTCTTTGATTCGGATTTCCTTTGAGTTTTGGAACATTCCTCATTTCTAAAATCCATTCTTGTCTCTTCCTGTTCGTGTTCTTCTTGATACTGGAGCATCTCATAGCTTCATTTTTTGTCCCGCCAACCTTGGTTTGGTTTGGAAAAGGGGTGAAACTCCTTTATAACAAGCGTCGATTCACCGAAGATTTCTTTGTCCTCGGTTTACGATGTTGTTCCATGCAAAGCCCGAACCATCCTCTAGCAGACGGCCAGGGTAATTCTCTCTTATCGAATGTCGATTGCCTCAGGATATGCAGGCAGCTCTATCTTTTCGCTTGATTCCTAGCCTAGTGATATTGATTCCACACTAATAGTCAGGGATTATCCTAATGTTTAGTGAAGTCGCTCCTCCTCCTCAGCGAGAGATTGAATTCCACATCGTTCTTATCCCTGGAGCTTGACGTGTTGTCCTGGTTCTCGTTGATGATATTTTCACCTTCTCTAAGTCTCGATTGACCCGGTTAAGGTCGCCCGCGATTAATTAAGTCTATCAATCCTTTCACTTTTGTGACTTAATTATTTTATCTTCCTTTCAAGTCTATCTTCTTAGTTAGAATTCTCTTTGATTAGGGTTCATCAAAATTTGAATCTCTATCCTTGTTTTGAAATGCATTCTTGAATCATCCTATGAGGGAGTGTATTTGTAATTAATATAAAAATGTTTTATATTGTGTTGTTTGAGTTGTTAAGGCTGATTTGGGGTTTCGATCGATTCATCTGACCAACGCTATCGATAAGAATTCTAAAACACTTGAACATAGCAAACTGACAAAATATTGTTTTCAAAAATGAAATAATTATATATATATTATTATATTATAATATATATGTAAATTTCCTAAAATTTGATAGTTAAATGAATTGTTTGTTAGAATTGATAATACTATATTATCATTTATGGTTTAAAACCTGATTTGAAAATGTAGTGAATTTAAAATTTAAGATTTAAGAATTAAATTTCCGGTGCCTTTCAAAAATTTGGTTTTCAAAGTTTTGGAATATATTATTTGAAAGTATTTTCGAATGGAAATCGTTTCAAAAGAATAATTTTAATGGAATTAAGTCTGTACACTCTTCGTTTGTTGCTGGAAAATAATTTCGGTGATGACTACAGCATCATCGACATTCATTTTCGAGTCTCAAAGTGGAGAGACCACTTAGTAGCTTTGCTACACTTTTGTTTTTGAAAATGGATTTGATTTGAATTTCTTGAATATGATTTGATTTATATAATATATATGTATATATTTACTTCAAAAAAATTGTTTAAAGTGAAACCGGAAATTAATCCTTAAATTCTATGTAAAGTGATGGTTTTCAATTATTAAAATGAAGCAAGATTTCTGAATAATTGGATAGTTTAAAATGAGAAATAGAAACTAAGCAACTTAAAACAGTTGAAATAGGATAAAGTTATTTGTATAATACCCAATTGCAATCCAAAACATTTATATAACTTACCTGATTATTCAAAAGTTAAATGTTTATGAGGATATGTAATTGAAGGTTATACTAGGGAAACTTAAGTAATAAAATGCTCAAAATAAAATTTTCATAATAAAATTGTTCAAACTAAAATCTTGGTTAATAAAAATGTGTAAATAAAAGGTAAATTTGTATAGTATTCAATTATATTCAAAAACCTTAATAAAACTTACCTGGAAGAGTTTTGAATGTAATTGAATAATATACAATAGTAAATAAGATGTCCAAAATGAATTTTGTTAGGAAATTTTTGAATAAAAATGTAGGGGTTTATAATAAATGTTATACACTTAACCTATATTGCAAGGTATGTCAGTGATGTAAATTGAATAATAAAAAGAAAATGCTATCTAGATAAATAATAGGAACTTAAGAATAGTTGAAGTTGAATGTTGAGGTGGAATTAACTATAATTGATCAAATAGATTTAATAAATGAGTTAGATAAAACAAATTTTGTTGTGAAACATTTTTGTAATAAATGTTAATCAATTGAATGAAAATATATGAAATAGAAATCAATCAAATGTGAACACAATAAATTTGATTAAATAAAATGAATTGAAATCAATTAGTTGAATATAAACCAATTTAAAAATAAATGAAACTTATATGGTTTTGGAATTAATTGTGGTATCTGGTATTTTATATGAAACGACCCGAGATTTTCTACCCTAAAAATTCCAGATAGTTAGGAAAAAGAAGAAAAGAGATAGAAGAAGAAACAGAAAACAAGTCATAGAATCTCACATTCGCAGCGGATGAGATATAATATCAAATAATAACAGTTATACAAAAGAATACTATATCTGTCAGTTACATTTTAATACATCAGAGTTACACACATACACAAACATTGGACATATACAATCCACATATCTCAGATAAACAGAAATAATATCACAGCGGAAACACTCCATATGTTCCTACCATCCAGCTCGTCACTTGAGCTCCAGAACGTCCTTACCTGAAAATCTGTAATACTCAGTCTGACCCGAGCATTACATCAAAGTAACACCCGGGTCAGGCTGGAAACCAGCGTGAGTAAATCCATATAATTTGAAATACTAAACTCAAACCATGAAAGAAAACCCAGGTAACTCGTACTTCACTACGAGTTCATTACTTGTTATGCTCAACACTTACTTCCACAATCAATCCCTAAGTACCTTTATTTAGTTTTAAATAGTCCAGTCATTTAAATTATTCCATTTCAGCCTGTTGATTTCACAAGTCAACCCATAAAGAATCATTGTATGTTACCAATCGAAGTGGGTTCGGGTATTACTAATACCCGATCCCGGTTTCTTCGAATACAATATCATCTTAACCCAAGTTATTCAAATGAAATATGATTCAAACTTTAAATACAGGGTGTCACTGTTTTAACCCAACATTATCACATAACATCACACATCACATACTAGAGATATCAATTAATCTAAGGTACACAATACCATTTAATCATTCATAAGCAAGATAAATTAACCATACCATCTCTAATTTATTTAATTAACTACTATCAAATTAAATAAATTACTTTAAATTACTTCTAATCCTGCTTATTAATTGATTACAAACCAATTAATTGATCATCCAATAATCATCCATCTAATTAATCCTCCTTGATTAATCACAATTAGGAATGATAATTACTTTCACTAAGTGATTATCCTTTATATTAACTACACAAAGTAATTAATCCCAAATCGCTTCCATTCTTCAATTAATTATAACCAGTAATTACCCATCTTAATTACTTCACTAAGTAATTATTCTTCATTAACTACATTGAGTAATTTAACCAATCATCCAGTGATTATCTTAAATTAATTAAACTTAATTAATTAACTTAAACTAATCACATTAAACTTAATTAATTACAATAATTAATTGATCCCTTAATTACTTTCATTAAGTAATTATACTTAAACAATTTTCATAATTAATTATCTTTAATTAATTAATATAATTAATTATTAAAATTAATCACATTAATTAATTATTTATAATCTCAAGTTAATGATCTTCATTAACTATTAACAATCCTTTATAAATATACTTTAACATTTCAAAGTTGTTTAAAACATTTAAATCTTGCTTTACATTTTATTCTCAGTTTAAAATTTAAACAGATAGGTTTTAAAAACCTGGCAACAAACAATTGCCCTAAACCCACACTAAAATACTTCGATTTGAACACCCCATCACTCCAAGCAAAAACCCAAACGACTCGAGAAAAACCCCGAGTACCACTTTCCTGCTTCAACCCAACTTCACCAGAAAATCTCAATTGCACCGTGCACATGCACTAGAGATTCCACTACCTCCGACCATCCATGAGGATCCCCACATGTCGACGATCATCTCTACACCAGAATCCGACCACTCGAACATCGAAACCAACTCGAAATCAAAATCGAGCCTTAAAGCCCAAAACTGGAACAACATCAAAACCTGGAACCATCTCGTACTCGAGACTCCGACCACCAGAGAATTCAATTCAATTTAATCATTAAATAATTCAAGCTTATTTAATTATTAAATAATTCAAAACTTATTATTAAATAATTTCGAAGTTTATTAATTTCAACTTAATTAAATTTCAAACTTGATTATTAAATCATTTCAAACTTAATTCAATCATTTCTCAATTAAACAACATTCTTCCATCAATTACATTGTTAATATTTCATTTCAGAATATTAAATATTCACATTTTAATTTCATTAAAATTCAATTTCCAACTTCATTTCAAAATCATATTATTTATTCAAATAAAATCTTCGTTTATTTTTTTTAATCAAATTATTGACCAATCGGGTTTTATTTAATTTTCTATCCTAGGTCAAAGTTCAATTTGGGTATTTATCATTTCAACCCGATTCCAATTCAATTCAAAATCAAAACATAACAAGGGAACTTGCAGTGTGATAACTGGGATGGTGTCAAAGTAAATAAACAAGCAGTAACAACGAACAATAACAATCCAATAATCAATTCAAATAATCCCGAAATAACCGTATTAATTCGCATTGTTATTTGTACGAATTAATATAATTATTCCTAGAATCTACACTATCATTTCATGTAGATTAAAGATTATTACATTACGGTTTTTCACTTGTCATCTATTTATAATTTCATACATCATCAATTTAACAACATACATTCAGTGGTTCAAAATGTAATTAAACAAATCCTACGTGTCAATAAATTCAACAGTTAAAGGGGTCATATTATACAAATGTCAGTTAATCAAATTTAACATTTAATTATCCTATATCAAGTTCAATTTCATACTGTTTATCATTTTAACATTAACAATTTAACGTCCAATATAAACATCAACAATCAATCAATTATCAGCCAAACTGTATTATCATCGCATAAATAATTAACAGATAATGGTATCAGATGTCACAGGTAGACTGATACAGGTAATAACAGTGTAAATATCAAACAGCAGCATATTTCAATTGTCGTTTCAATTGAAATCAAATTTAATAAGTAAAAGAACGTTAATCGTGAGTGAGTGCTCACCTTTCGAGGCTAGAGAAGCAAGAAAATGAAATGAGCTGTGAATCCAAACACGAATTCCAAAGCAAAGTGAGATGGGAACGAATTTGACGAACAAAGCTGACGAATAAGAATCGACAAACAAAGCGAATTAGCTAGATATAGACGGGAAGAAATATATACTATTATTAAAAGTTTAATATATATATGATAAATTCATTCAAATATATATTTCAAAATAAATATTTAAACTCAAACACATAAACAGTCCCAATATAAATATACCCAACGACTTATATAAAAATGATTTACCTAACTTTAAAATCGGTTATAAATAACATATACATACAACCCAGTCTAATGTCACTGTACAACTTATATATATCACCCTTTTTTTCCTTTTCTTTTTTTTTCTTTTTTTTTTCTTTTCCAGTCTGATATAATAGCCGAATATAGACATTTAAAATACACATAGCTACCGCTAATATCAATATGTAAACTCATATATACCATATACTATACGACTTACATATTATATAACATAGAATCGAATTCCCAAAAGACAAAAGACAGTAAAGAAAAGAAAGTAAGCTCTGGTATAAAATCAATGTATATATACTGACATGAGAGTAGCCTTATTTGGACAGGTAAATGTACTGACACATATATATAGAGAGAGACTTACAATACAATTCCCATAAAGCTAAATATATACAATTATATATATATACTTCTATATTTACTTTAAGACCCCTATTCAAATTATGATCTTCCTATATTATACTCTAAAACTCTATACAAATTGTTAAAATCAAGATATCAATACGTCTATAATGTAAACTAAAATCCATCCATATTTATATTTAAAATCACATAAAATATTTTACATATATATATATATATATAATTAGAAATCAACATTACTTGAGACACCTATATGTATCTAGCTGTCAACAACATTCGTATAACCCACCAGATTCATGCTCTAAAAATCAAAACTTATACTTTTATAGCCTACAGGTTGTATTACATATACTGTACATAAATATATAACTAATACTCATTGAAAGGAAAACTTCACGTACATCTATATATATATATATTTATCAATTTATGCCAAAGTGGGAAGAAGGTTGCCTGAGTTGGTGGAAGGAGGACCAGTCGGCGGAGACTCGGCCATCACGTCAAGGGAGAGGCTGGGTTCGGCCTGGGTGGCGGGTCGGTGATGGTGGCTCGGCCTCGGAATTGGATAGAGGGTCGGAAAGTGGTGCTGAAGCTTGGCATGGGGAAGAGAACGGGTCGGTTTCGCCAGGGGAATGAGACGCGGTGGCGATGGGCGGTGACGTGGCATGGATGATGGCAGCGCTCGGGTTGATGGTTTGGTGGTGCTCGGATGGTCAAGGAAGAGGGCTGACGTGGGTGGAGCAGGAGGAGGCGGATCATGGTGATGCCGAGGACGGTTGAAGGCAGTCTCGGTTCGTGGGCGTGTGGCACATTTGTAGAGTGGAGGGGAGACGGGACGAGGTCGAGGAGGATCACTGGGAAGATTTATCTCGCGGGTTTAAGGCATGCGGAGGAAACTTAGGGAAAAAGAAATGGCAGTGAAGATGAAAGGGAAGAGTAGCAGGTTAGAGAAAAATAAAATGGAAAAGATGGTTACAGTAGATGAATGAGCAGGTTATATAAAATTTATATATTCAGTAGACAAAAGAAATGAAGAGGCACCGTATATAAGAAACAAACCAACAAATATCAAACATCGGGAACAGAGAAAGCTACGCACGAGAATTCAGAAATTAATAAAAGCAAACTGCTGTCAGTTTTAAAAATCTGGGTTTTCACAATGTGGGTTAATGAAAGGGTATGGAAAGCCCAAAAGTCAAATTACGGAACCGATACGGAAGTCATTACGCAAAATGCAACGTACACCGGACTCCGCATTTGACAATCGAATATACCGTAGAGATCAGCATGACGAGACAATCAAAACGGCATACAGATATCAGCAGTACGATTGAATTATAAAATTTCGAAATTTCAACCAGCGGAATATCCAAGAAAAACGCAGAAAAATAAGATCGACGGAGCCAAAGATGTCCGAATTTGGAAAAACGACAAACTAACATCTTGCTCAGAAGCTGGTTTAGAATTTTTCTATGTAAAAATATTTAGGTTTCGGAAACATTTTATTTTCAACGCTTTTTAACTGATTAAATTGAAGTAAATTTACGCGCGAAATAAACTTTCATATTTTCGGATGAAAATTTACCAGTTGCAATGTTTAATTAGACGCATTCCAAATATCTAATTTTTATTTCAAAATTTTATCGTTTAAAATTTCACAAAATTTCAACTAATTACGTTATTAAAACAGTTGAAATTTACGGGTCGTTACACTCTCCCCCACTCAAAACTTTTCGTCCCCGAAAAGGAACGAGGTAGGAGAATAGAAACAACCAGAAAGAAAAACAGATTTGAAATACAAACTAACAATTAATTTAAACCATATAAATTCAAATTTAAATTAATTGATATTAAATAGTTGATTTAATCCATTTGATTTCACTAAAATCAATCTCAACTATTTCTAAATTCATTATCTTATTATCCCATTTTTTTTTAAATTTACAATTTCTAAAACCATAAATTTGAATAGTCTTTTATTATAATCATATTTTCTTCAACAATTTTAAATTCTTTTATTCCAAATTATTGTTAAATTTATTCTACTTAATATATCTACTCACATATATTTAACCCATATAAATTAATTTAAACCATAAAAGTTTCGATTTAAATTAATTTACATCTACCAATTGCTTTTAAATTCAAGGTATTTTCATATGTTGATCAAATTTCAATTTATTAATTCTTTCGAAACAAATTTATTAATTCTTTCAAAACAAATTTATTCCATTATTAACTGAGTTTTACTTATTATCCTATCTAATCAAAATTTAGTGTTTAACATTTATTATAAACACTCAAATTTATTTATAAAATCATTTTGTATTGTATATTATCCAATTACATTTTCAACTTCTGAATGAGTTAGGTAAGTTGTATTAGAATGCAGTTGAACAATATACAAATAAAATCTTTCCAATTCAATTATTCAAGTTCAAATATTAATTCCAAATTTTAGTTTATTTATAATTAAAATCATCTTTGAACCAAAATTTAAGAATTAGATTTCCGATTAACTTTAAACAATTTAGAGATATATATAATATATTTATATCAAATCAAATTAATTTTTTAAAATAAGATACCTATATATATGTAAATCAAAATATACTGAAGAAATTTAAATCAAATATTTTTCAAAACAAAATCGTAGCAAAGCTACAGAATAGTATCTCCACTTCGAAACTCGAAAATGAATGTCGATGATGCGGCCGCCATCACCGAAATTATTTTCCAGCGACAAAGAGAAGAGCACTGATTTCAACATTTTAAAAATTCTTTGGAAACGATTTCTATTCGAAAATATTTCCAATAATATACTTTAAAATTTTAAAACCAAAGTTCGAAATCACCGGAAACTAAATTCTCAAATTTCTGAATTAAATTCATTTCAAATTCCAAATCAATTTATAAACCGTATTTATAAATTTATTTAGAACAATAAATGATAATCAAATATTATCATTTCAAACAAACAATTTAATTAACCTATTAAATTCCAGAAAATTTTACTTATATTTTAACAATATATTTTAACAATATAATCAAATAAATTTATTTCATTTTCCAAATTTGAAAATAATATTGTGTCTGTTTGCTTTGTTCAAGTGTTTTGGAAATCCTATCGATTGCGTTGATCAGACGTATCGATCGGAAACCCAAATCAACATCAACAACTCAAACAACACAATATATAAAGCATTTTAATACAAATTTACAAATACACTTCCTTGCTCGATTATACAAGAATGAATTTCAAAGCAAGGATAGAGATTCAAATTTGATGGACTCAAATAAAAGAGAATTTTGATTCGAAAATAAGTTTGAAACAGAAGATAAGATAATTCAATTACCACAATCGGGAGATGATGAGTTTATTTAATTTACGGGCAACCTTAACCGGGTCGTCCGTGATTTCAAGAATAAGATCGATGTAGAATTCCAAGGTAAATCGACATTCGATCACAAGAAATAGAATTCAGGTATAGCAGGTGATAGATAGCATCGTAAACCGAGGATACAGAAATCTCCGGTAAATCGATGCTATTGTGAAGGAGTTTCACTCCTTTTACAAATAATTCGAAGATTGGCGAGACCGCCGATTCATCGTAAAGATCATTCGAAGTGGAGTTATGAGATACTCCGGAATTAAAAGAAGACGAATAGTGAGGGACACGAATGAATTTCGAAACCGAGGAACGTTCCAAAATTCAAAGGAATCGAGTCAAAAGGAAGAGATTGAAACTCGAATGAGAGTGATTCTGTAAATACATTTACCCTATATGCTTAGTTTTGCCTAGAGCTACCAAAGCTCTGATACCAACTGTAACGACCCGGAATTTTGGACCATTCGCGTCCATTATAAGTGTATAGGTAGACACTCATGCCGGAGTTGAATTGCTCAAAATACCGCGTTGTTAATTTAAATTTGGCAAAACTGAACATATACAGTAAATAAATAATCACAGATCACAGACACAGAGTAATAAATGCAGCGGAAATAAAAGAGATAGTAGTTCATGAAGCTACTATATAAATGTATAAGTTACATCAGAGTTAAACCAGATACAACGGAAGTGTAATACTATACATCAGATACAAATCAGAATACATCACTGGAATCATCGAATACTGAAAGCAGAATAGATGGCTGGATCTTCAAGCAAAGCTCCAACTTCAAAGGTGAGTCTCGAATACTGGTACACTCAGTCTGACCCGAGCGTAAAGAAAAAACACAAGACACTCGAGTCAGGATTAACATTCTTATATTAATAAATCCAACTCAAGTGAAATAGCAATTGAAATAAAAGTAACTCAAAGGATGTTTGGAATAACCATCCTTTAAGGATTCGTTAAACTATCTACTAGGTAGTAATGTACGCTAAGTAGATAATGTCTATCAGTAATATAAGAAGTTATCAAAATAGTGTTAAGTCATGGCCCATTCCACTCTTAACACATTTTTATTCCCAAAAGCATATACAAGACCGTAGTTTCCCCAAAACCGGAAGTCACCAGAGGGCAATCCATATACTCAAGGTACAAAACAAATTCGTAGTGGTCGCGAATAGGGAATACAAGTATGACAAGGCACATGAGGCAATACCCAAGGTAGTGACACTACCGTTCGCCTGATCCGGACTGGTGAGAACGCAACGCCGCAGCGCCCGCAACACCGTGAAACAACACTCCCAAAATCAAGGGTGCACCAATCGACAACAAGTAATAAGTAGTTCGAAGAAGTGTGTCCACTTGAGGTAGCTAATCCTCCATTGGCCCGGCACAGCTCCTGTTTTAGTCATTTCCAATTTGACACAAGTGTCAAGGCTATCCATTATCGTTCTCTTTCTTCAGTCATCACGTACATCATTCCAACCACTTCATTTTGGATCATCACTCCGCGCATAGTTATTAAAGTGGTTTCGGTTTAGATAGAGAGTATATCCATTACCGATCCCGGTCTCTTTAATAACTTTCGTAATTATTACACCGATTGGTCGTTTATTTATTTCAAAACCAAATCAATTTCAATTTTAATTTCAATTCGTAAATCAATATTTCATTTGTCTTTCAAACCGTTTCCATAAATTTACGTTTCAAAACTTCCAAATTACCATTTCAAAAGCTTATAATTCAATTTCAATTTCTATTTAAAACAATTCAAATATTGATTCAAATTCGTATATGAATTTCATTCCGAAATCATTTAAATGATTAGATCTACATTCAAATCAATTTAAGTTCATTTAACGATTTCATTCAATATTCGTTAAGTAAATTTTCATTTAAAAACAATTTTTATTTAATGTCCAATTCATTAAAACAATTACTTAAGTTCAATGCCATTATATCAAAACTCACAAATTTTATTAAATTAAATTCGTCAAACCAAATTCTTTAAATTTCAAGTCTTACATTAATTTCAATAAATCACATTTTATTTCTTGTTAAAGAAATCCAATTTCACTTATTTACTTACTTAAATAATTTTCCAAAGAACTTAATTAACAAAGACAACTCAATTTCAATTATTTACGAAGTAAAATTTACTTATTCAAAAGTTCAATTTTACTTATTAAAGAATTCAATTCAATTTAATCATTAAATAATTCAAGCTTATTTAATTATTAAATAATTCAAAACTTATTATTAAATAATTTCGAAGTTTAATAATTTCAACTTAATTAAATTTCAAACTTGATTATTAAATCATTTCAAACTTAATTCAATCATTTCTCCAATTAAACAACATTCTTCCATCAATTACATTGTTAATATTTCATTTCAGAATATTAAATATTCACATTTTAATTTCATTAAAATTCAATTTCCAACTTCATTTCAAAATCATATTATTTATTCAAATAAAATCTTCGTTTATTTTTTTTAATCAAATTATTGACCAATCGGGTTTTATTTAATTTTCTATCCTAGGTCAAAGTTCAATTTGGGTATTTATCATTTCAACCCGATTACAATTCAATTCAAAATCAAAACATAACAAGGGAACTTGCAGTGTGATAACTGGGATGGTGTCAAAGTAAATAAACAAGCAGTAACAACGAACAATAACAATCCAATAATCAATTCAAATAATCCCGAAATAACCGTATTAATTCGCATTGTTATTTGTACGAATTAATATAATTATTCCTAGAATCTACACTATCATTTCATGTAGATTAAAGATTATTACATTACGGTTTTTCACTTGTCATCTATTTACAATTTCATACATCATCAATTTAACAACATACATTCAGTGGTTCAAAATGTAATTAAACAAATCCTACGTGTCAATAAATTCAACAGTTAAAGGGGTCATATTATACAAATTTCAGTTAATCAAATTTAACATTTAATTATCCTATATCAAGTTCAATTTCATACTGTTTATCATTTTAACATTAACAATTTAAAGTCCAATATAAACATCAACAATCAATCAATTATCAGCCAAACTGTATTATCATCGCATAAATAATTAACAGATAATGGTGTCAGATGTCACAGGTAGACTGAAACAGGTAATAACAGTGTAAATATCAAACAGCAGCATATTTCAATTTTCGTTTCAATTGAAATCAAATTTAATAAATAAAAGAACGTTAATCGTGAGTGAGTGCTCACCTTTCGAGGCTAGAGAAGCAAGAAAATGAAATGAGCTGTGAATCTAAACACGAATTCCAAAGCAAAGTGAGATGGGCACGAATTTGACGAACAAAGCTGACGAATAAGAATCGACAAACAAAGCGAATTAGCTAGATATAAACGGGAAGAAATATATACTATTATTAAAAGTTTAATATATATATGATAAATTCATTCAAATATATATTTCAAAATAAATATTTAAACTCAAACACATAAACAGTCCCAATATAAATATACCCAACGACTTATATAAAAATGATTTACCTAACTTTAAAATCTGTTATAAATAACATATACATACAACCCTGTCTAATGTCACTGTACAACTTATATATATCACCCTTTTTTTTCCTTTTCTTTTTTTTTCTTTTTTCTTCTTTTCCGGTCTGATATAATAGCCGAACATAGACATTTAAAATACACATAGCTACCGCTAATATCAATATGTAAACTCATATATACCATATACGACTTACATATTATATAACATAGAATCAAATTCCCAAAAGACAAAAGACAGTAAAGAAAAGAAAGTAAGCTCTGGTATAAAATCAATGTATATATACTGACATGAGAGTAGCCTTATTTGGACAGGTAAATGTACTGACACATATATATAGAGAGAGACTTACAGTACAATTCCCATAAAGCTAAATATATACAATTTTATATATATACTTCTATATTTACTTTAAGACCCCTATTCAAATTATGATCTTCCTATATTATACTCTAAAACTCTATACAAATTGTTAAAATCAAGATATCAATACGTCTATAATGTAAACTAAAATCCATCCATATTTATATTTAAAATCACATAAAATATTTTACATATATATATATATATATAATTAGAAATCAACATTACTTGAGACACCTATATGTATCTAGCTGTCAACAACATTCGTATAACCCACCAGATTCATGCTCTAAAAATCAAAACTTATACTTTTATAGCCTACAGGTTGTATTACATATACTGTACATAAATATATAACTAATACTCATTGAAAGGAAAACTTCACGTACATCTATATATATATTTATCAATTTATGCCAAAGTGGGAAGAAGGTTGCCTGAGTTGGTGGAAGGAGGACCAGTCGGCGGAGACTCGGCCATCACGTCAAGGGAGAGGCTGGGTTCGGCATGGGTGGCGGGTCGGTGATGGAGGCTCAGCCTCGGAATTGGAGAGAGGGTCGGAAAGTGGTGCTGAAGCTTGGCATGGGGAAGAGAACGGGTCGGTTTCGCCAGGGGAATGAGACGCGGTGGCGATGGGCGGTGACGTGGCGTAGATGATGGCAGCGCTCGGGTTGATGGTTTGGTGGTGCTCGGATGGTCAAGGAAGAGGGCTGACGTGGGTGGAGCAGGAGGAGGCGGATCATGGTGATGCCGAGGACGGTTGAAGGCAGTCTCGGTTCGTGGGCGTGTGGCACGTTTGTAGAGTGGAGGGGAGACGGGACGAGGTAGAGGAGGATCACTGGGAAGATTTATCTCGTGGGTTTAAGGCATGCGGAGGAAACTTAGGGAAAAAATGGCAGTGAAGATGAAAGGGAAGAGTAGCGGGTTAGAGAAAAATAAAATGGAAAAGATGGTTACAGTAGATGAATGAGCAGGTTATATAAAATTTATATATTCAGTAGACAAAAGAAATGAAGAGGCACCGAATATAAGAAACAAACCAACAAATATCAAACATCGGGAACAGAGAAAGCTACGCACGAGAATTCAGAAATTAATAAAAGCAAACTGCTGTCAGTTTTAAAAATCTGGGTTTTCACAATGTGGGTTAATGAAAGGTTATGGAAAGCCCAAAAGTCAAATTCCGGAACCGATACGGAAGTCGTTACGCAAAATGCAACGTACACCGAACTTCGCATTTGACAATCGAATATACCGTAGAGATCAGCACGACGAGACAATCAAAACGGCATATAGATATCAGCAGTACGATTGAATTATAAAATTTCGAAATTTCAACCAGCGGAAAATGCAAGAAAAACGCAGAAAAATAAGATCGACGGATCCAAAGATGTTCGAATTTGGAAAAACGACAAACTAACATCTTGCTCAGAAGCTGGTTTAGAATTTTTCTATTTAAAAATATTTAGGTTTCGGAAACATTTTATTTTCAACGCTTTTTAACTGATTAAATTGAAGTAAATTTACGCGCGAAATAAACTTTCATATTTTCGGATGAAAATTTACCAGTTGCTATGTTTAATTAGACGCATTCCAAATATCTAATTTTTATTTCATAATTTTATCGTTTAAAATTTCACAAAATTTCAACTAATTACGTTATTAAAACAGTTGAAATTTACGGGTCATTACAAAATAGATATGTCTTAGAAAAAAACAAACATGCAAACTCATCCATATATTCATATATATATATATATATATATATACAGAAATGGATTTATATTTATACACACAAACATACTTATCAACATGCAATAGATTTATACTTATGTTTTTTTCTTTAAATTAAATGTTACTCACAGGTATAAAAGAAAGAAGAAACTGGGTTGGTTTACTCACCTGTTCAACTTATAAACAGTTGTTATCCCGCCTTTTGGCAAGGCCGTGACACCAAAAAGCTGACTAGAACTCAATGACAGTTCATCCTGTAGGACAGTTACATCACAAGTTCACCATGGATATCGATGAATTTTGTCCGGGTCCGGATCGGGCTACAATTGATAAGACATGTCAAGAAAAGTCATGGGAACCAGAATTCCAAATTTCGAGTCAATCGGGGTTCGTATGAATGAGATATGATCGATGCAAGTTGGGGAAGATGCGATGTTCGAATCCATAGGAGAGCCACTGTTCGAAATCCATGACGTTCGTATCCATCGGCAGAAGGAGTCAGCCTCGTGCTTGCATCGTTCGTATCCATCAGGATAAAGTCCTTCGACTCCAAGCAAATCCTCGCGTACTCTAGTTTGAATCCATCAAGTGTCCTCTCTTCGAAACCCTCAAGGTCAACCCACTTCGAATCCATGATACCACCTCACTTCGCTTCCCTCAGGTTGAAGTCTTTCGGATCCATGTACTTCGAGTCCACACTGTTTGAGGCAACTTCGAATCGATCAACTTTGTACCCAGATCGATTCGAACAGACCTTCGCTCATTCGATTCGAAGAGGGATGTCTTCGAATCCACTACCATGAATCCCCAGTCAAAACGGCAGCTAGAAACATGGAGTCGACCCGGGCAACTCGGAGCACAAGACGAATCGACACGAAGGAGGCGCTCCACGTCGTCACAGAAGCGCGCGCTGGATCGATTCGAACGAATCGATTCGAACTAGATCGATTCGAACCAGTCTAGTCAACCAGAAATGCAACCTTGAATCGATCATAACTTGAGATCTACACATCCAAATGCTATGAAATTTTCACAGAAGCTTAAGCACATGATGAAGAATGTCCACGCCAAATTTCAGCTCGATTGGATGATTTCTTGATCGATTCGAACCAAGGGTCGAATCGATCCCAAAGTGGGCCCGGATCTCCAGATTTCGGCCATGTGGGCCCCCTGACGTACCAGAACTGGTCTCCCCTCATTTTAGGCGAAATATCAGCCTCCTACACCTATAAATAGAGCCCCTGGTCATTCAAAAAAGGGGTCGGATAATTCTAAGTACTGAAGAGCGCCCAGATTCTACCAGATTTACTCCAGAACACCACCGCTACCTTAGATTGAGACTTAGAATATAATTTCAGTTTTACTACATCAGAAGAGATTGTAATCATCGAGTGAACATCAATAAAATCATCAACTTCAGAGTGGACGTAGGCAAGATCGCCGAACCACTATAAATCTCGTGTTTCTGTTCATTATTTCTGAATTGTGATACTCAGTTTGCTTAGATTTGCTTAGATTTGAGATTTGTGTGTGAATATTGTTGATTTATATTCATATACTGGTGCTTTCACAACATTCGGGGTTTGTGACCAATTTTGGCACAAACAACAGTGAACAATATTGATTTGCTCTGGAACTCGATGTTGATCTAGAAACTGGAAGCTTAAAACTTTGAATTGGCTTGAATTTGTTGAGCTGATCTTGCCTAGCTTGCCTCAGGTTTGGAACAATTCAAAAGTATTGATTGTTGTTGAATTTCTTTGATTCTTTTGTTTGAGTTGGATTGTTTATGATTTATTTTCAAGTTATAAAAATGCAGAAGTGTTGACTTTTTTTTTCTTGCTTAGTTTCGAACGAATGAAATAAAGAAGACAAGGTGGAGATAAAATTATCAGACAGTATACTGCTGCCTTCCACAGCAAGCATCTTTTTTTTACTTGATAAACTGATTTGAACAAACGGTGACTAGATATTTTAAAAAGGCTTGATTTTTAAAATAAGATTTCATAGTGATTTGATATAATGTATACTTGAAAGGATAGGCCTTAAATGCTATGTTCCCTAAGATATTTACAAACATTTTACATGAATTGGTATATGTATGTATATATATATATATATACATCCTTACCTTCATACATTCTTCATACATATACTTATGAACATAGTTTTTTTTGCCTTATCTTTATACACACTTATTACTTTACCTATTTACCATCATATACATACATTTATACTTATACATATTTTGATATACATTGCTTAAATATATTTTGTCACTGTATGTATGTACATATATATATATTCTTATTTATACAAACTTCCATATATACTATTTCATATGGCATACATTCAAATACTGGTATACCTATATATTTAAGTATATATCATTAACATCATAAAGTTTCGTATGCATTTATATTTTTATACGAATGTATTCTATCTTCGATTTTTAAATGGAAGCGTTATATATATATATATCATTTATATTTTCTATAAGATTCATTATATTTTCAAAATTCTATAATTTAATATCAAATATGGCCTTTAGATTAACTCATATATTTAGACATTTGATATCGGAAATTATTTGTTTGACTAATCAAAATAACATTTCAATGATTTAATTCAACTAATTACCGATTATCAACCGTTAAAAATCTGGGTCGTTACATTCCTTCCCCCTTTAGAACTTTTCGTCCTCGAAAAGGAATGAAACGAATTTATGAAAATGCTTAAAATCAAATAAATATTCTTTAAACATTTTTACTCTTTTACTCTCTTATTTCAAAATTTCAAAATTTTAAACATTTATAAATAACATAATATAACCAAAATAGCTTTTATACATAAAAATACTTTTTATAACTCGATGTTTCAACAAGTCCATCCTTGTTCTCATAGAAATTCGGTCATACATTGATCAGGCGTAGGATTGAAAATCTATAAATACTTAGTAAACCCGTTTTCAACACCCAGTGAAAATACTTGTAAATTTTTTTTATTGAAAACATAGAAAATAGTTTTTGAAAATAGAGGAAATATCTTTGGTGAGAATGCTCTGGAAATCATCACCCCCATCCATGGTCGCAGTTAACCCGATGGTTACATTGCCGTCCCGGAAAAATCCATAGATAACTGTAGGCCTCCGCGCCCCTCGATTACACCATGGAACCCGCTACAGATCGCAGTTATACCCGGGCTTTACATAGCTATCACAGCAAAAACCCATATAACTGTAGGCATCAGCACCCTCGAATTTCACTGCCAAAAGAATGAAACTCCTCCACTCGACCATTGATCGCAGTCTACCGATGTTACATTGCCGTCCTGGCAAAATAAAGTGTAGACTGTTGGCACTCATCCTCCACATGATTTTCACTATGGTCACACACATTAGATCGCAGCGACATTGAGTTACACTGTCATCACATCATAACCCAAATGCCCCTGTAGGCATCAACGCCCTCGACTTTCGCTACCCAATAATCCTCAGGAACTAGTTTGTCCGGGCTCCTCATAGGATCAACTTTAGAGCCTCCCCCTCTTTGAGGCTCAAGGCAGTACCACTTTGTGGCACTCCTGAGAAGTTCATTCAAGGGAGTGCCTTTTTCCCCATAGCCAATTTCAAAACACTTTATACTATACACATATAGTATTTCCAAATCATACACCTAGTATGAATTCCATATAAATCTCCTTTCCCAAAATCGATTATCCCGAAATCGATAATTCACAAACTGGGCTTTCCAAATTCCAAATTTGATTTTCCTCAAAAAAATCAAAAGCCCTTTTTAGAATCTATAGGTTCCCAAAACCTTTTTTTTCCAAAATCATTTTCACAAGATCCTTTATATATATATATATATAGATATATAACCTTGAAAAATCTTTGGATCATTTCAAACTTGTATAAAACCCCTTTTTATACTTCGAATATTTCCAAAAACCCTTTTCTTCTGGCAAAAGATTCAACAAGGGGAGTTTTATCATATATATAACAAAGATACATAACTTTGTTTATTCCAAATCAAATATTCAAATTTGATTACTCTATAAAGTCACTTACCAAATTACTTACTTCCATAAAGTAATTTTTTACCATAGAAATATCCAATTTCCACTTTACTTCATCATATATTTCACAAAATATACTTTCAATTTCAAAAATCATTTTACAATTCTTATCCATAAATTTTCAATATCAATTTCATTCAAACCCGTACGAGGTACACATATCATCCGTACGCTATATCAATCTGATTGCTCACTCGATCACACAATTTCACTTGCGAACATTATATATTTCACAAAATATACTTTAAATTTAAAAAATAATTTTACAATTCTTATCCATAAATTTTCAATATCAATTTCATTCAAACCCGTACAAGGTACACATATCATCCGTACACTATATCAATCTGATCGCTCACTCGATCACACAATTTCACTTCCGAACTAGTACCGTCCACCCGACTCCCTAGTGCGGACTCAGATTTGGTTTCTTGATCAGAAACCGTCATTCTCCTTGCATAGTCACAACTATGATAGAGAATATCCAGAACCAAATCAAAAATCCATATCCAGGTTCACCATCGAAAATCGAGCGAAAAATCCCAACTCGGATCGATAATACTATCTTGAAATTCTGTGCTCGAATCTGGATCAAACCACTATGTGAATAGAGTAATATACGTACATCCTACGTATTTATCTTCATTGATTATCAGTTAAATCAATTTCCTTTCTATTCATCCTCACTTTGATTTTATTCACTTATTCACATTTGCCTTAATCCCCATTTGGATTATCACTTCAATTCTTATCTCAGTTGGGTATTTAATCAATAACAGTTTGAACTCCGACCAGTTTATATTTAGAAAATAGCTTGAAAAATTTTAAAAATAGATAAGTAGTTGAAAAATAATTATTAGTTTGTAAAATAGCTGTAAAACAGTTAAGTAATTGTAAGATAGTTGAAAAATAGTAAAATAATTACAAATTAGTTGTAAAATGGTAACTAGTTATAAAGTAGCTAGAAAGATAGTAATTAGTTTATAAAATAATTGTAAAATAGTTAATTAATTCCAAAAAAATTGTAAAATAAGTATAAAATAGTTTGGCTTTTAAAAGAAAGATTGTATATAGTAAGTAGATTGGAAAATAGATTTAAAACAGTTTATATTAAAATAATTTGTTTTGAAAATAGTCCAGAGTCAAACTGTTCAATTCTCCATCAATTCAATTTAAATTTCCACTTCCATTTAAATTGACTCACTTCTAATTTTGAATAACTTCAATTTCCCTTGAACTTGATTTATTCCCAATTCAAGTTGAATTAACCTCAATTTCTTTCCAAATTCAAATCAAATTCCATTTGATTTTAAACATATCCACTTTAATTTCAATTCCAAATTATTCAAATTAATTTAGACTAATTTCAAATTGAATCCACTTCAATTTAAAATCATTTCAATTTCTATATGAATTAATCCTAATTCCCATTTGAATTTGAACTCATTCAATCTTCAATTTTATTTTCAATTAATCCAATTCAAATTTTCCATTTGAATTTTATACTTATCCATCTTCAATTCTAGTTAATCCAAACTAAATTCAATTTGAACTAATGAAATCTAAATCTCAACCTTAAACCATCTCGAATTATATAAATTCGAGTTAAATTTTCAAATGTTGATTTAACCCCTTAAATCAAATTAACCTTTATTTTTAAATCAATAATCCAAATTTTTAAATAATTTAATTCTGAGTCCAATTCTCAAAATTCCATTTTAAATTATCTTTACTTAACTTATTTCAAAATTCAAATAAGAGTTCAAAACAATTTTAATTTACAAATTCAATTATTCAAATTTTCTATTCAAAGTAATTCCATATCCTTAATTTCAAATTAAAGTTTAATTTCCCTTTTATCACAATGATGGATATATTACCACACTTCATTCCTTATTCATTTAAACAAATCCAATTCACAATTTAAAGATTATTAATAACAATAGGATGTCATCATCCAGTTTATTCTAAAACATCCATCCATTTCCAATTTCCAGATCTCAAACCCATTTTAAGATCACACAAACTTCCCATTCAAATCAACTATTTAACTTTCCAAGTTAAATCTCAAATTTCATCTTGAAATTTCCAAATCAGGTTGTTCATTCCAAACTATTTAACTTCTTCTAAGTTAAATTCAATTTAATCCTATTAACCTTACTCAATTTGAATTCCCATTTTAAATTTTAAATTTCTATCAATATTCTTTCTTAAAAGTTCTAAACTTATTTAATTTTAAGTTTTTACATCACTCTTCAGGGAAAATTTAAAACTCATCACTCTAGAGTTTATTTCAAATTATCTTTGATACGATGTATATCCCTCATCTATACATTTTATTTCCTTTACACACCAAGTTATCCTTAAATTTTAAACCACCTTGGGTTTTTAATTCAAACAAATTCCTTTAAATTTTCAAACAACTCTTGTTTGAATCAAGCTCTTTCATTCAAATAATAATATTTATTATTCCTTTATCACTTTGAAACAATTTTCAAATTCTAGGCTTAGATTTAAAACTTCACAATTTATATCATCTTCAGTTCCAATTTATAAGTCATACTTGCCTAAATGTTTTACTTCCCTAAAACATTTCATTTTGCTTACTCATTAATACACATTTATTATTAAACACAACAATCATTTATGATAATAACTAAGATTATCATATCTGGAAACCAATTCATTATTATCTTATTCTGAAACTTTTCCCCAAATTCAAGATTTAATTTCAGTTTGAATCCATTTCAAACTTACCTTTACTTAATTTCAATTTGGTTGTATTTCTATTACCTCTTAATTTAATTCTAATAATTTAACAACCAATTACCTTAACATTTATTGGTTAAGGAATATTGCTTTATATATATCAAAATATATTCTTATATAAAATCATTTAAAATCTTTATATATGAAAATAACAAGTACGCTCATATATATATATATATATACACACACACACACACACACACTCAACTCATCCTAGGGTACCGCTGACCCTATCCTTGATGAGTAAACCCACCAGAGCCAAGGTTCTCACTTAACCTTCGCTCTGATACCAAATGAAACGACCCGAGATTTTCTACCCTGAAAATTCCAGATAGTTAGGAAAAAGAAGAAAAGAGATAGAAGAAGAAACAGAAAACAAGTCACAGAATCTCACATTCGCAGCGGATGAAATATAATATCAAATAATAACAGTTATACAAAAGAATACTATATCTGTCAGTTACATTTTAATACATCAGAGTTACACACATACACAAACATTGGACATATACAATCCACATATCTCAGATAAACAGAAATAATATCACAGCGAAAACACTCCATATGTTCCTGCCATCCAGCTCGCCACCTGAGCTCCAGAACGTCCTTACCTGAAAATCTGTAATACTCAGTCTGACCCGAGCATTACATCAAAGTAACACCCGGGTCAGGCTGGAAACCAGCATGAGTAAACCCATATAATTTGAAATACTAAACTCAAACCATGAAAGAAAACCCGGGTAACTCATACTTCACTACGAGTTCATTACTTGTTATGCACAACACTTACTTCCACAATCAATCCCTAAGTACCTTTATTTAGTTTTAAATAGTCCAGTCATTTAAATTATTCCATTTCAGCCTGTTGATTTCACAAGTCAACCCATAAAGAATCATTGTATGTTACCAATCGAAGTGGGTTCGGGTATTACTAATACCCGATCCCGGTTTCATCGAATACAATATCATCTTAACCCAAGTTATTCAAATGAAATATGATTCAAACTTTAAATACAGGGTGTCACTGTTTTAACCCAACATTATCACATAACATCACACACCACATACTAGAGATATCAACTAATCTAAGGCACACAATACCATTTAATCATTCATAAGCAAGATAAATTAACCATACCATCTCTAATTTATTTAATTAACTACTATCGAATTAAATAAATTACTTTAAATTACTTCTAATCCTGCTTATTAATTGATTACAAACCAATTAATTGATCATCCAATAATCATCCATCTAATTAATCCTCCTTGATTAATCACAATTAGGAATGATAATTACTTTCACTAAGTGATTATCCTTTATATTAACTACACAAAGTAATTAATCCCAAATCGCTTCCATTCTTCAATTAATTATAACTAGTAATTACCCATCTTAATTACTTCACTAAGTAATTATTCTTCATTAACTACATTGAGTAATTTAACCAATCATCCAGTGATTATCTTAAATTAATTAAACTTAATTACTTAACTTAAACTAATCACATTAAACTTAATTAATTACAATAAGTAATTGATCCCTTAATTACTTTCATTAAGTAATTATACTTAAACAATTTTCACAATTAATTATCTTTAATTAATTGATATAATTAATTATTAAAATTAATCACATCAATTAATTATTTATAATCTCAAGTTAATGATCTTCATTAACTATTAACAATCCTTTATAAATATACTTTAACATTTCAAATTTGTTTAAAACATTTAAATCTTGCTTTACATTTTATTCTCAATTTAAAATTTAAACAGACAGGTTTTAAAAACCTGGCAACAAACAATTGCCCTCAGCCCATACTAAAATACTTCGAGTCGAACACCCCATCACTCCGAGCAAAAACCCAAACGACTCGAGAAAAACCCCGAGTACCACTTTCCCGCTTCAACCCAACTTCACTATAAAATCTCGATTGCACCGTGCACATGCACCAGAGATTCCACTACCTCCGACCATCCATGAGGATCCCCACATGTCGACGATCATATCTACATCAAAATCTGACAACTCGAACATCGAAACCAACTCAAAATCAAAATCGAGCCTTAAAGCCCAAAACTAGAACAACATCAAAACCTGGAACCATCTCGTACTCGAGACTCCGACCACCAGAGAGGCTAAATTTCCGGCCAAGCCTTCGCCAATACCCTATCTTCCATTCCCAAAAATATGGTAGCACTCGGTCCACCAGAGACATCACCCCGATCATCTATGTCCAACCTATTCAAACTAGGTTTAAAAACAAAATCGACCCCCTGTCGTCGCCACAGTGCTTTGATCATCACCCAGATATTTATCCTAAACCCTCCGACCATCCCTGCATCTCCAGTGAGAATCTCAACCACCTCGATCAACTAGATCGCCAAAGGCAACCCAAATCTCCCAATACTAATCAACTTGAACTGCACATTCAACCTTAATCTAAAAATTATGATTTTAGTTTTAAAAATCATGTTTCTGGATGAAGTTCCAGATTACAAGCCTGAATCAATGAATTTGAATGTTTGAAATTTACTGAAAACCCAAACTTTCCTGTTTATTTTGATTTCCAGAACAATTTCAATTTATTTAAACTTTAATAAATTTTTATACTTTACTTTATCATATAACAAACAGACTTTATTTAAATCCTAAGTCTTAACAGCAATCAGATCAAGAGACAATGAATTTTGATCAAAACTTGAGCTTGAACTGGAAACAGATATGTCTCAGAAAAAAACAAACATGCAAACTCATCCATACGTTCACACACATATATATATATATATATATATATATATATATATATATATATATATATATACACAGAAATGCATTTATATTTATACACACAAACATACTTATCAACATGCAATAGATTTATACTTAAGTTTTTTTTTCTTTAAATTAAATGTTACTCACAGGTATAAAAGAAAGAAGAAACTGGGTTGGTTTACTCACCTATTCAACTTAAAAACAGAGAACAGTATTGATTTGCTCTAGAACTCGATGTTGATCTAGAAACTGGAATCTTAAAATTTTGAATTTGCTTGAATTTGTTGAGCTGATCTTGCCTAGCTTGCCTTAGGTTTGGAACAATTCGAAAGTATTGATTGTTGTTGAATTTCTTTGATTCTTTTGTTTGAGTTGGATTGTTTTTGATTTATTTTCAAGTTATAAAAATGCAGAAGTGTTTACTTCTTTTTTTCTTGCTTAGTTTCGAATGAATGAAATAAAGAAGACAAGGTGGAGATAAAATTATCAGACAGCATGCTGCTGCCTTCCACAGCAAGCATCTTTTTTTTTACTTGATAAACTGATTTGAACAAACGGTGACTAGATATTTTAAAAAGGATTGATTTTTAAAATAAGATTTCATGGTGATTTGATATAATGTATACTTGAAAGGATAGGCCTTAAATGCTATGTTCCATAAGATGTTTACAAACATTTTACATGAATTTGTATATGTGTATATATATATACATCCTTACCTTCATACATTCTTCATACATATACTTATGAACATAGTTTTTTTTGCCTTACCTTTATACACACTTACTACTTTACCTATTTACCATCATATACGTACATTTATACTTATACGTATTTTGATATACATTGCTTAAATATATTTTGTCATTGTATGTATGTACATATATATATTCTTATTTATACAAACTTCCATATATACCATTTCATATGGCATACATTCAAATACTGGTATACCTATATATTTAAGTATATATCATTAACATCATAAAGTTTCGTATGCATTTATAATTTTATACTAATGTATTCTATTTTGGATTTTTAAATGGTAGAGTTATATATATATATATAATTTATATTTTCTATAAGATTCATTATATTTTCGAAATTCTATAATTTAATATCTAATATGGCCTTTGGATTAACTCATATATTCAGACATTTGATATCAGAAATTATTTGTTTGACTAATCAAAATAACATTTCAATGATTTAATTCAACTAATTACCGATTATCAACCGTTAAAAATCTGGGTCGTCACATTATATTTCAAATCTATCTTTTCGTCTTGTTGTTTCTACTCTCCTATCTCGTTCCTTTTTGGGGATGAAAAGTTTTGAGTGGGGGAGTGTAACGACCCGACTTCCTATGCCCAGAAAGACGCATCATTATGAAGAAAGAAAGGGATAGAAGAAGAAAAGAAAAGAAGAAAGAACAACAACACATCAGAAATCTCACAGCGGAACGAGAAATATATTATATCACATAAGACATTACATAGTATCATATACATCAGAGTACACAACTTATACATCACAGAATAGACAGTTATAAACTTCTGTCTATTATACAACACAAGTACATAAATACAATACATCATCACAGTGGAAACTCTATATATCTACACGCTGAAGCCTCCTGCTCCACAGCTCCTCCAGTATTCATCAAGACTAACCTGAATCCCCTTGACTACTCATACAAATTTGAGTACCCAAGAGTTTAATAAAACAGAAAATAAACACTTGGGTCAGACATGGGTCTAGTGTGAGTAAACGGTTAAATTGCTTAACTTTGAAAACCTTTGGAAACAAAAGTGTCACGTAAGACTCCCCACAAATAAACATGGGTAAGTTTTTACCTTACGCTAACTAAAACATTTGATAGGAAATCTGATTGTATTATAATAGGGTCTAGGGTTTTCAAGTAAATATGAAATAGCTGAAATTGTTACATTATTAAATTCCAGCATACTAGCCACAAAGTGGGTTATACAATCAAGTCCGTTGGCACTTATTGGATTTTGGATTCCATACAATGGCAGGGCTACTGGGGTACCGCCCGTCACAGTACGTGGCCTAGATCACCGTACCGAGGAGTACGCCCGCTCCCCTGCAACACAAAGCCGGAACCATCCCTTACTGGATAATCCCGAACAAGACAACCCCGTAGTTGGCTGCAGTTCCAACTACCCACTAAGCCGAAATATAGAAAGGGACCTCTAGACAGGGATCTATCTTGCTCTCAGTGGGCGCTACCCACGAAGCCTTGCTGCACCTCCCCTGTTTTAGCCATTCCCGGTTGATGAGGCTTGAGGTTACGATTACCTTTAATCAGAACATATCACTTAGAATGCTCATCGTCCGCCTGACGATGTGCTGAAAGCATTCAATCCATACAAGTTCGTTCCGGGTTCGAATGAAACCGAAGGCATTATCTCGTTACACTCGTTTTGGAATCACCCTCAGAGTTAACGACAATAACCCTTGCACTCTGAATCTTCATCTTCACTTGAGATTCATGACCTATCGTTAATTTGGATCGATGTGGTATTCGGGTTTCCAGACCTGGAATACCGGTATACGGAAACCCGATCCCGGTCTCATCGAAATCCAAAACGTATCTTTTAAGGCCAAGTTGTTTAAAGGTTTAAACAATTTAACTTATCTATACAGATAGATAATTCACAAGTCACAATTGATAATCACATTATCATTTAAACAGATGATTCATAACCAAATAGGTAATCCATATCAACATCACAATAGTTAATCTATATTACCATCATAATGCAACCAAGCATTCATACCACACAACATTACTTATCTCATTTCTGAGATTACATCCATTCAAGACAAATCAATGTCATCCATTCTTATATAAGCAATGATTTACTTAATCATAACATAATTAATTTAAAATTGATTTAAATTAACTATCTCTATCTTTAATTAATTTAAAGTGAATTAAATTAATCACTTCATCTCTTAATTAATTTAAAATAAATTAAATTAATTACTTCATTATAAATCTTACTTATATAATCATTAATTAATTACAAATAAATTAATTAATCTTTCTCTAATTATCCACTTTAATTAATCACCTTGATTAATCATTCTTTAATTACATTTAAGTAATTATCTTAATTAATTTCACAAATTAATTATCCTTAACCAAATACAGTAATTAACCTTTAATTACTTCATTAATTAATTAATTATAATTAATTACTTTAATTCTTAATTAATTACAATTAATCACTTATCATTTGATTAATTAATCTTAATTAATTAACTCTTAATTACATCATTAATTAATTATAAACTAATGATTCCTAATTACAATCTTTAATTATTTATTTATATTTAAATTAATTAAACAATTAATCTTAATTAAACCATAATTATTAATCATGTTTGATTAATCTAATCTAGTAATTAACTTCCCTTAATTACTTCCCTTAATTAATTACCTTTAATTAATTACCTTAACAAATAATTAATTACCTTATTAATTAATCTTAATCCTTTAATTAACTTAATTAAATAATTTATTTAATTAATAACACTAAGTAATTAACTCTTAATCACTTCTTATTTAATTACTTTCATAAAATAATTATCCTCTAATTACTTTATTAAATATTTTATCTTTACTAAATTACATCCAGTAATTATTTCTTAGTTACTTTTCAAGTAATTATACTAAATTAATTTATAAATGATTATCTCTAATTAATCACAAATTAATTAATTAATTAATTTAACTTAATCATTTAAATTTAATTAAATGATTCTTAACTTACTATATTAAAGGTTCTTAATTAAGAAACTATTATCTTAATTAAATCAATTATTTACCAATACCACTTTATAATTAAAATAATTTAATTATTTAAATTCTCTTTTCAAATTTAATTATCTTTATTTAAATCAACATTCTAAATACTTAAGAAAATTCTTATTTTAATTGATTACTAAATCTTAACCATTAAACCTTACTTAAATTAAAATATAAGATTTAGAAATCAATAAATCATTAAACACATTTTAACTTGAACCTTTAAATCTTTAAAACTTTCCCAAGTTATTAAATATAATTAAGTACAAATTTATTTCAAAATCTACTTATTTTATTTTGAAACTGAATATTATAAAATATATAATCTTGTTTAAACTTTTGTTTTAACTCAGAAAATATTACCAAACAAAATTTCTTTTGTTTAAACTTTAAAAACATTTCCTTGATTAATTTCTTAAATCTGCTCTCATCAAAACCCAAGTAAAACAATCAAAAACTCGAAGCGAACGCGAGACCAACCCACGTAACCCCTTCCCTCGAGTAAAACTCCATTTCTCTCGAATGAAACCCGAGCAGAGCTTTTTCCCCCAAACCCATATCTTCCCTGATACACGCGAACGTGCACGTTAACGTGCACACCACGACTGAACGTCGACGAACTCCGATCAGTCCTCCGGCAAGTCGCTCTCGACCTCGTCATCCCATCGCGCAACCCAGAAACCCAAACACGATCAAAAGTCGATTTCTAACCATCGAACCCAACATTTCGAAACCACCTTCGCCAGGAAATTCGACCACCACGACAACCCCCGACCTCGAGCAAACCCACCATCTTCACCGTAGCTCCATCACGACCCCTGGCACCCACGGCAACCCCTCCAATCGCCTCTGGTAGCCTCTAGTCGACGCGGAAACCTGAAGAACAGGACGTCAAAACTACAGGGAGTTAAACCCTACATTCTCGAATTCCGACCAACCTCCACAACAATAAATTCTCGAATGATTTTTCTGATGAACTTCATCGTCCCCTCATCCTCCATGCTCAACCCCGGCACCCAGATCACCATGGTTCGCCTCAAATTGCCAATTAAACCCAAAACAGAAAATTCGAAAATTTCTTTAATTTCCGATCTAAAAATCATGATACAAGTTTCATAAATCATTGTTTACTATTTGCAATTCAATGATGAAATCAAAATTAAAAATTGAAATCATAAAATTTTGACCCAAATTAGGATTCACTGTAATTTCAAATATTTATATCAAATTATTCAATGTAAAAACCTGAAATCATTTTTAGATAATAGCCTACTTGATTACAGACAACTTCTATTTACAATTCATAAGCTAATTCGAATTAAAAATCAAGTTATTGAATTTATTATAAAATCTGAAACTGTTTTTATAAACACAGTAATCATTTTATTTATATATAGGCATTCAACACTCATATACAACATGCATACAATTTCATTCAACATTTCAGATAATAAAACATCCCATATTAAAAACTTAAATCTGTTTTTAAGATAAAATTTTCTCACCAGAACTTATAAACAGAGAGACAGATTTTGTGTATATACAGACATACATACATTTCAGATATTTAAGCATGCATTCATATCATATACTAAGTAACACAATTTACACAAAACATCCATCACATGCATCCATCATAACAGATTTTTAAAACTGTTTTTAAGTTTAAAGTTTACTCACCAGTTTATGCAGAGAACAGAGACAGAGAACAGTTTTGGTTTCCAGGCTTTTCCCAGATTTTTGAATTTGATTTCTTTTTGCTTTGTTGAATTATAAACTTGCAATTTGATTCTTGTATTTAGTTGTTTGTTGATTTATTTGGAACTGCTACTGAATTTGCCTTTGATCACCTTTTGCTTTGCATTTGAATTTCCAGACTTCTCTTCTTGTTTCATTTGAAATTTCCAGATTTTGCTTTGCTTTGCTTTCAATTTAAATTTCCAGTTCTTCATTTTCTTATCATTTGATTTCCAGACTTTTTACTTTATCTTTAGATTCGAATTGTATTTTAGTGGAGAAAGAAATGAAGATAATCTTAACTGAAAATGAAAACAGATTTTTCTTCTTACATAAATTTTTACAACTTGGAGAAAAGAAAATAAAATAGATAAAGCCACTTGTCCTTTTAATTAGCTTACACATAGGTTTGCAAATTACAAATGTCACTAAACTACTCTAATATGCCAATAAGTGTTATTCTTGTTTTTAATAAATTTATTTAAGACATTTATATGTTTTTATGAAATATTTATAAGTATATAATGTATTTATCTCTTTTTATAATTTAAGCTTTTAGATTTTAATAAATATACAAATGTGAAAAACAATTATTTAAAATAACTTATGCTTATATCAATTAAATATAACATACTTATATATGCTTGAGAAATTGAGTTTAACTCTCTATATATTTTTACAAACCCATTTTGACTTATATTTGAATATTAAAAGAGAAAAGATTATTAAAACAAATAAACTTCTTAATTTAAACCTTATTTAAACTTAAGCTTACATATATATTTTTAAATAAGAAATTATTCTTGTTATTTAAATCTCAAATATCATTTCCAAAAGTATTAAAACAAATTACAAATTTCCAAATTACAAATTATATAAATATTAAAGTTTGAAAATACTTTATTAAATTCAAATCCACTATTCTTTCCATTTCAATATATACAAATATATATATTCTAAATGGAAAATATTTTTACATTAGTTTTGATAATCATCATATTGAATTTTAATACATAACTTCAAATAACAATATATATATACATATATATTATAATTTGAAAACATAGTTTTATTAAATTAAAAGATTCCCTATTCATAATATATATACCAATATATATATATATATATATACATTATAAATATAAACATTTATATAAGTTTTAGAAAGATAAATCTTCCCAATTTAAAATTGTTAGAAAAGATATCCCCAAATTAAAATGTTATTAGTTTTTCAAAAGAAATAAACTTGCCTATTTAAAATATTATTAACCTTTAAAATGAATAAACTTGTCAATTTTATAAAATAAAATCAACAAATCAATTTAATTATTAATAAAGATTATTAAATTGATATTGCCAAAATTCCGGGATATCACAGCGAGAGTGTCACGACCCAGTAATTTTAATGATTTTTATAACGTAATTAACTGAAAATTTTGCTTGAAATTAAATAATTGAATTTGGAAATAAAAATTTGATATTTGGTATGCGTCTGTTTAGACATAGCACATGGTAAATTTTCATTGGAAAATATGAAAGTAAATTCTATTGTGTAATTTTCAATTTTAATTTAAATCAATTAAAATTGATGGAAATAAAATAGTTTTGAAATCAGAATATTTTTATATAACAAAATTGTAAATCATTTTCTGGTTGAGACGTCATATTCCATTTCGCCAAATTTGGATTTCTCTAGCTTAGTTTATCTTATTTTCGATGAATTTGCAGTAGTTTAATAGCAAAATATCAACTTTTGATAGGATGATCGTATCGCTAATATCTGTGTACCATTCTGATCGTCTCATCGTGCTGATCTCCGCAGTATATTCAATTGTGTGTTTCGGTTTCAGATACGTGGTGAAACACGTGAAACGGTAAACCATATCTGTACGTCTTTTTGTTTCTTTATGACCGTTCATTATCCACCGTTTAAAAACAATGGTTATTCCCTCTTATTATATACAAAAATCAAAGTGACTTTTGCCATTCGCACCGTAACATATTTGGACCGTTGATTTCGTTCAGTTTCTTTATTATAAAAATAAAATATAGAATATAAAGTTGTGCCTTCTCCTTCTTTTTGTAACCCACGCCTATTGTTTGACATTCATGCTCCCCTTCACTCCACCTTTTGCCGAACATCCCACCACCGGTTGAAACCCTGATAGCCGCCTCTTGACCTCGACCACCCAATTCCACCCCATGTAACGGCCCGTAATTTTCGATAATTAAAAATAGTTAATTAAATAAGATTTTTTTATTATTTAAAGTTGGGAGAAATTAAAATTTAAGATTTATAATGGGAATAATGATAGAATGAAAGTTAATAATGTTAATTTAAGTTAATTATTAACAATTTGAATGAAATTCCAATCAACGGAAATGACTCAAATGTTATAACTTGGTTACAAAATGATATTGAATTAACCAACGAAATAATATGTAGTTAATGATAATTGAATAAAATCCGTGTTATGTAAGCAGTAATAACATTTGTTTGTAAATAATAAACTTATAATGTGATAAAAAGGTCAATGGTGACAATTATTATATGTTACTTATTTATTTAGTCTATTAAATTAAATTGGAAATCAATTTCAATAAATCTAATTAAAAATTACGTTAATGTGAATTAAGATGATAATTGGAAATAATGTTAATTTCATTCATAATATGACAAATGGGTTGAATAAAAAGGAATGGAAATCAAGATTTATCAATTTATCGGAATTTCAATAATAAGAATTGAATTTATTGAAATTAAATATTGCATCAATGGGAATCAAGATAAAATTGGAGAACATTGGTATACTAAGATATAAACTAATGTTAATTATACCCACAAGATGATAATTAATTTAATAACAGGATTGAAAATCAATGTAACGACCCGTATTTTTCACGGATCGAAAAGTTCGTCAAATCTGGAATTTTTGCATTTTTAAGTCATTTCAGATTTTTGGGGAAATTTGTCTAAGTCCTAGGTCGTACGCGACCTAAGGGTTGTTGGCAACTTAGAGAAGGTCTGCGACTTAAGAGTTTCGGTGAGCTAAGTGCTAGGTCGGCAGGGCAAGTTAGCGACCTAGTATATTAGCTTGTTAGCGACCTAGTAGTTGCCGAGTTAGCGACCTAGTGGTTGCCGAGTTAGCGACCTAGTAGTTGCTGAGTTAGCGACCTAGTGGTTCCGTGTTAGCGACCTAGTGGTTCTGGGTTAGCGACCTAAGGAGTTAGCTTGTTAGCGACCTAAGGAGTTAGCTTGTTAGCGACCTAAGGAGTTAGCTTGTTAGCGACCTAAGGAGTTAGCTTGTTAGCGACCTTAGGAGTTAGGCTATGTGTTAGGTCGTAACACTGTTAGGTCGTATGTTGTGTTAGGTCGCGTAGGTTGCTAAGTTGTTAGGTCGCTAGGATGGTTCAAGTGTTAGGTCGCGTGTTGTTTTAGGTCGACTTGTGTTAGGTCGCAACCCAACTGAGTCTTAGGTAGTTAGGTCGTTAGGTTGTTAGGTCGCTGGGTTTCCTAAGTGTTAGGTCGCAAAGGAGTTAAGTCGTACATCTGTTAGGTCGCGTAGATTGCTAAGTTGTTAGGTCGCTAGAATAGTTTGTGTTAGGTCGCGTAGATCTATCTGTTAGGTCGGAGAAGCTTAGGTCGGAGAGTCTTAGGTCGGAAACGACCTAGGGAGATAGCCAGATTTCGACTTAAGGACAGATTTCAGCTATAAATAGGAGGGGTTGTTCTCACTTTTTGGGATCCGGATTTTTGAAGCGACGAAGTGCTGCCATTTTGAGAGCTCGACTTCTACACTTCTTCACTTCTTTTCTCCACTTTAATCTAGTGCTTCCATCCATCCAAATCGAAGATCGAGATTGAAGATTCAAAAGCTTGGATTGAAGATCTTCATCTTTTCAAGAGAGATTTCTTCATTTGAAGCGGATTTGTGATAGATCTAGCTTCATCCTTCGCTGTCCAGATCTGAAGTGTGTTGATTTGAGGTTGTTTAGGTGATTTGGTGAGTGGTGACTATCTCTCACACGGATCCAAAGGAGTATATCGGATTGTTGGCCCGATTTGGTGTTAAAATAGTGATTTCCATGCATTTTCTTCATCCTATGTGTAGATCCATATAGATCCATTGTTCATGATGATGTTGCATCCATTTTATCATATGTTAACCTATGCAAGTTCATTCATCAAGTTTGTAGAGATATAATCCATGTTTTCATGCTTATTGGACTTTCAACTCTTTAATTACGAAAATGCCATTATTGCTATAATTGTCTACTTAGATCATATTTGAATGCTTGATTGCTTGGATTGATGTTTGATTTGATTGATTGTTATGAACTAGATGATTGATGATTAGATTAGATCGAAGATGATTCAAAAGCTAAGGGAAAGGCTCTTGAATTGGAAAAGCTGCTCGTGGCATATGTAGCGGGATGATGAAGCTCTTATGCATAGATCTGATGATGTGATGATGAGATGAGGCTTTGCGAGGATGTAATGAAGCGAGGCAAATCATGTGATGAAGACTTGGTCTAATCCAGACGGGATCATTCCAAGCATGTTGATAACTCGGTGATATGATTCGAGTTGAGGATAATGAATGGATATGAGAATAGTCGTCGGGGAGGATGACTAGGAGGCTTGGATAGCATCGTTGTTGAAGGTTCTAGCATGCTCTAAGCAAGAGTACGTTTGGGCAGATTCGATAGTCCCAACGGCCAACTGTTGATGGTCGAGTACTCTGGGCAGATTCGATAGTCCTAGGCACGGGCTGCGACGACGTGCGGGAGTTATGTCTAGAACCGGGGTTTCCATTAGCCCTTGACGGACGGCTGAAAGAATGTGCCGGTCATTCAATTAACGGTGATATCGAGGCAATGATAACAGTGATAGCCAGAGTCATGGATGTTTGGTTGTATCGTCATTCGGACTCAAGAGCGGTATCTTCTGGGTGCTTATCTGATTTAGGCCTTGGTACTTGGAAAACATCGCCCTTGACTCGAGTGATAGTAGTTTTACTTTAAATTGTATGCTCTGCCATGTTTGCTTCTGCTTAGTGTGTGTCTGGGGGCTATCACTGTAGAATGAGGTTGGAGTGGGAGGGTTGTATTCCTATTCCTTTTCCTTTATGCTCTTTTGGTATGTTGTTAGTTAATTTACTGCTCACTAAGACTGTTGTCTGACTCAAGGCTTTATGTTTTAATTCTTATTGCCTTGGGCTGTTCGTCCATTTTGGGACGGGCAGACTAGGTAGCAGGTGACAGGTGCTGTTCTCTTCTCACGATGCTGATACCGAAGACGAGCTAGAGGGTTGCATATTATCTTCTTATATGTACTGGATATTCCGCTGTTTTGTATTCTCTGAGAGATTTGTAGTGAGGCTTGATGTATTGACTATGTGGATGCTTGTATTCAACTATTATGGAGTTTTATATGATGTCACCTTGTTCTGTAAAGCTTCACTATACTTATATTCTATTGTATTTTGTCCACGCGCTGTGAGTAATACGATAGATTCTGTTGTTTTAAATCTTACCTTGACAATCGTCCATGGTCGCCTGGCACACTTTACAGCGCTTTATCTCTAGATTTGGTGCAGGGGTCATGGGCGGTCGTCACATTTGGTATCAGAGCATTGGTTAATCGATTTTACCCAACGCTCGCTGAAGTAACTACGTATGAGAGACGTAATTGTATTTTGATGGATGGATACTATATATAATATAGTAGCTTAGTAGAGTTGAGTCCTTTATGCAGTCGTTTCTCTAGATGTTCTAATCATTCCTTTTTATAGATATTGAGAATGAGTCAAAGAGGGAGACCAGCTGCTAGGGGAGGCCGTGCTACTGAAGAGACTGCTGATTATGCAGCCATGTTCGAAGCTATGATGACTTCGATCATGAGGAGGATACCAGTTCCGGGGGCAGCAGTTGATGTTGGAGTTCAAGTCCAAACTCCGAAACCAGTGGATTTTGCTAAGCTGTGCAAGGATTATACTGCTCTTGGAGGGAAGGTTTTCTTGGGAACAGAATCTACCATTGAGGTCCAGAGGTGGATAGATGCTTGTAGAAGGATCTTTGGTGATTTGGGAATTGATGATGCAACTAAGAGGAAGTTGGCATCGAGGCAGCTTCAAGGGAGAGCTTCTGATTGGTGGAACTCTATTACCATCACTACTCCGGAAGAAGAGATTACTTGGGAGCAATTCCAAGTCAGATTTGAAGCTAAGTTCATTTCTACAGCTCAGAAGTCTGTTCTGTTCAAGAAGTTTGTAGAGCTCAAGCAGGGTGGAAGATCTGTTCTTGAGTATGTTTCTGAGTTCGAAGCTTTGTCCAAGTATGCCCGGTCATATATTGAATCTGCTTATCAGAAGAATGAGAAGTTTGTGACCGGCTTGGATAGTTATCTTGGGAGACAGTTGGTGGATCATTTGGACGATTCATTTGAGAAGCTTGTGGAGAAAGCTCTTAGGCATGAGAGTCTGTTTCCTAAGGAAGGACCTGTTGTTGCTGTTACCAAGGGAGAATCTAAACCACAGCAGGGTGGAAACCAGAAGAGGAAGCAGCAGCAGCAGAAGGGTAAGGATGGCCAGAAGAAGCCGAAAGGCGAGGTGACTTGCTACAATTGTCAGCAGAAGGGCCATTTCTCTAAGGATTGTAAGAATCCTAAGGTGCCGATGAAGTGTCACAACTGTGACAAGCCGGGGCATTTCAGGAAGAATTGTCCAGAACCAAGGAAGGACAGGCAGATTGTGCAAGCCTATGCTTTGGGGGCTGTTCCGTCGTCTTCGAAAGCTCCTACTGCTGAAGAGAAGGGAAAGAGTGTGGTTGTTCAAGGTACTCTTTTCCTATGTGGTGTTCCAGTTAGAGTTCTGTTTGATACTGGAGCGTCGCATTCATTTGTTTGTAATGAACTAGTAGGCCGGTTAGGTTTGAAGCCGGATATTGTTGATAGGCCATTGGTTGTGACTAATCCAGTTGGGGGTTCGTCTTGTTTGTGTATGTTATGCCGTGGTCTAGTTGTGTCGAGTCATGGTTGCTCTTTTGTTTGTGATTGCTTTGTTCTGAACTTTGCGGGGTTCGGAATTATTTTGGGTATGGACTGGCTTAGGAAGTATGCGGCTAAGGTTGATTGTGAGAGGCTAGAGGTGACAGTCGAGAATGTGGAAGGGCGAAAGATTGTGATACGATGTAAGCATGAGGAAGGCGTCTTCATGAGCTTCATGTATTCGCTAGTTGTTCCACGGGATGGACTGTCTTTAGTGCCAATCGCAAATGGATTCGAGGATGTCTTTGACGAAGTCAAAGGGTTGCCGCCGCATAGAGAGATCGAGTTTCGTATAGATCTAGTTGAAGGAGCCAGACCTGTTGTGATGCCTCTTAGGCGGATGGCGCCTAGGGAACAGCAAGAGTTGAGGGTGCAAGTTGATGACCTTTTACAGAAAGGATTCATTCGGCGTAGTGTGTCCGAGTGGGGTGCACCAGTTGTGTTTGCAACCAAGGCAGATGGGTCATTGAGACTGTGCGTCGATTATCGTGAGCTGAATAAGGTGACTAAGAAGAACAAGTATCCATTGCCGAGAATAGATGACTTGTTTGATCAGCTTCACGAAGCTAAGGTGTTTTCTCAGATGGATTTGGCAACGGGATTTCACCAGTTGGGAGTGGCTAAGGATAGTGTGCCGAAGACTGCTTTTAGGACACCATCCGGTTTCTTTGAGTGGCTGGTAATGCCGTTTGGATTGACTAACGCGCCAGCATATTTTGTGGATCTTATGAATAGAGTGTTCAGAGATCAGTTGAACAAGTTTGTACTTGTGTTCGTGGATGATATTCTGATTTATTCCAGAACGGAAGAGGAGCACAAGACGCACTTGCGTATTGTTTTGGAAATCTTGCGGAGGCATCAGCTGAAGGCTAAGTTTTCGAAGTGTCACTTCTGGAAGAGGGAAGTGAGGTTCTTAGGCCATGTGATTTCTGGAAATGGAATAGCGGTTGATCCCGCTAAGGTGGCAGCAATCCAGGATTGGGTTAAACCTAAGAATGCATCTGATGTGAGAAGTTTTCTTGGATTAGCAGGATATTATCGACGGTTTATCAAAGACTTCTCCAAGATAGCTGCACCGTTAACAGGATTGACGAAGAAGAACCAAGTGTTCTGTTGGAATGCTAAGTGTGATCAAGCTTTCGGAATCCTGAAAGAGAGATTGACGAGTGCTCCTGTTTTGACTATTCCTAGTGGGAATGATGAGATGGTGGTTTACACCGACGCATGTGGTACTGGACTTGGAGCAGTGCTGATGCAGAGGGATAAGGTTGTTGCGTATGCCAGTCGACAACTGAAGCCGCATGAAAGGAATTACCCAACTCATGATTTGGAGTTAGCAGCGATTGTATTTGCTCTGAAGATGTGGAGGCATTATCTGTTGGGAGTTCGATTCGAGTTGTTTACGGATCATAAGTCGTTGAAGTATCTTTTCTCCCAAAAGGATTTGAATCTTCGGCAGCAACGTTGGCTAGAATTTTTGGCATCATATGACTTTGGTATAGCTTATACTCCGGGAAAAGGTAACGCAGTGGCTGATGCGTTAAGTCGAAGACATGCAGGATTGGGAGCCATGTTTTCTGAATGGAAGAGTCTCGAGTATTTAGCTGGATTTGACTTCAGGCCTAGATGCGAATTGGAACCTGAGATGTTGGCAAACTTATCAATAAGGCCCACTCTTGTGGAAAGGATTGGTGAGAGCCAAAAGCGAGATGGTAAGCTTGTCAAGATTATCCGTGAATTGGAATCTGGGTTGGATCCAGAAAAGGATAAAGGATTCGAGGTCGATCGAGAGGGTTGGCTTCGGAAGCAAGGACGACTAGTTGTTCCCAATATAGATGAATTGAGGAGTGAAGTTCTGAAGGAAAGTCATCACTCGAAGTTGACAATTCATCCAGGTGGAAACAAGATGTATCGGGATATGAAGAGAACCTACTACTGGGAAGGCATGAAGAAGGATGTTGGAAATTTTATTTCCAAATGTATGAATTGCCAGTTGGTAAAAGCCGAACAGAAGAAGCCAAGTGGATTGCTTCAGCCATTAGAAGTTCCTACATGGAAGTGGGAACAAGTGTCGATGGATTTTATCGATGGATTGCCTAGAACCAGAACGGGAAATGAAGGGATTTGGGTCATTGTGGATCGTTTGACCAAGAGTGCAAGATTCATTCCAGTTCGATTGACAAGGACTGCATCAAAGTTGGCTGAGTTGTATGTTAAGTGGATAGTTCGATTCCATGGTATTCCGAAGAGTATAGTGAGCGATCGAGACCCATTGTTCACTAGTGGATTTTGGAAGAGCTTCCAGGAAGTTTTGGGAACCGAGTTGTGTTTGAGTACAGCTTATCATCCCCAAACAGATGGTCAGACCGAGAGAGTCAACCGAGTTTTGGAAGATCTTCTCAGAGCATGTGTTTTGGACTTCGGAGGATCATGGGAAGATCACCTTCATTTGGTGGAGTTTGCGTACAACAACAGTTACCAGTCAAGCATTGGTATGGCACCGTATGAGGCGTTGTATGGAAGACCGTGTAACTCTCCGACATGTTGGTTGGAAACTGGAGAAAAGCTGATACTTGGGCCAGAGATGATTCGTCAGACCTCAGATTGCATAGAGATCATTCAGCAACGAATGAAGGCAGCCCAAGACCGTCAGAAGAGTTATGCCGATAAGCGTCGAAAGGATTTGGAATTCGACGTAGGGGATATGGTTTTTGTGAAGATTTCTCCACTGAAGAATGTTATTAGATTCGGGAAGAAAGGAAAATTGACTCCGAGATTTGTTGGACCATTCCCGATCATCGAGCGAATTGGAAAGCTCGCTTATAGATTGGAGTTACCGGAGAAGATGTCGAGTGTGCACAATGTTTTTCACGTATCGTATCTACGGAAGTATGTGCATGACTCGAATGCAGTGGTTTCTGCTGATAGCTATGAAGATTTTGAAGTTGACCCAGTTGATAGAAGACCTCGTAAGCCACTTCGTGTTGTGGAAACCGACACGAAACAACTTAGGAGGAAGGTAGTTAAGTTGCTCAAGATACAATGGAGTGATGATGATAACGACTGTACGTGGGAGGTGGAAGAGAGGATGAAAGCAGCTCATCCTGAACTCTTCAAGGTATGGCCCTAAGGTGTCGTGTCATCTCACGATATTGTAACTTGTTCTAATTTTAGAATTCTGTACGCTAAGTTAGAATTGGATGCATGGTTTGTTGATTGCTATGGATGGTAGGCGTACAGAATAGTCTTTGATTGCTTTGTTTGCTTGGAATTTCGGGGGCGAAATTCCTAAGGGGGAGAGAATGTAACGACCCGTATTTTTCACGGATCGAAAAGTTCGTCAAATCTGGAATTTTTGCATTTTTAAGTCATTTCAGATTTTTGGGGAAATTTGTCTAAGTCCTAGGTCGTACGCGACCTAAGGGTTGTTGGCAACTTAGAGAAGGTCTGCGACTTAAGAGTTTCGGTGAGCTAAGTGCTAGGTCGGCAGGGCAAGTTAGCGACCTAGTATATTAGCTTGTTAGCGACCTAGTAGTTGCCGAGTTAGCGACCTAGTGGTTGCCGAGTTAGCGACCTAGTAGTTGCTGAGTTAGCGACCTAGTGGTTCCGTGTTAGCGACCTAGTGGTTCTGGGTTAGCGACCTAAGGAGTTAGCTTGTTAGCGACCTAAGGAGTTAGCTTGTTAGCGACCTAAGGAGTTAGCTTGTTAGCGACCTAAGGAGTTAGCTTGTTAGCGACCTTAGGAGTTAGGCTATGTGTTAGGTCGTAACACTGTTAGGTCGTATGTTGTGTTAGGTCGCGTAGGTTGCTAAGTTGTTAGGTCGCTAGGATGGTTCAAGTGTTAGGTCGCGTGTTGTTTTAGGTCGACTTGTGTTAGGTCGCAACCCAACTGAGTCTTAGGTAGTTAGGTCGTTAGGTTGTTAGGTCGCTGGGTTTCCTAAGTGTTAGGTCGCAAAGGAGTTAAGTCGTACATCTGTTAGGTCGCGTAGATTGCTAAGTTGTTAGGTCGCTAGAATAGTTTGTGTTAGGTCGCGTAGATCTATCTGTTAGGTCGGAGAAGCTTAGGTCGGAGAGTCTTAGGTCGGAAACGACCTAGGGAGATAGCCAGATTTCGACTTAAGGACAGATTTCAGCTATAAATAGGAGGGGTTGTTCTCACTTTTTGGGATCCGGATTTTTGAAGCGACGAAGTGCTGCCATTTTGAGAGCTCGACTTCTACACTTCTTCACTTCTTTTCTCCACTTTAATCTAGTGCTTCCATCCATCCAAATCGAAGATCGAGATTGAAGATTCAAAAGCTTGGATTGAAGATCTTCATCTTTTCAAGAGAGATTTCTTCATTTGAAGCGGATTTGTGATAGATCTAGCTTCATCCTTCGCTGTCCAGATCTGAAGTGTGTTGATTTGAGGTTGTTTAGGTGATTTGGTGAGTGGTGACTATCTCTCACACGGATCCAAAGGAGTATATCGGATTGTTGGCCCGATTTGGTGTTAAAATAGTGATTTCCATGCATTTTCTTCATCCTATGTGTAGATCCATATAGATCCATTGTTCATGATGATGTTGCATCCATTTTATCATATGTTAACCTATGCAAGTTCATTCATCAAGTTTGTAGAGATATAATCCATGTTTTCATGCTTATTGGACTTTCAACTCTTTAATTACGAAAATGCCATTATTGCTATAATTGTCTACTTAGATCATATTTGAATGCTTGATTGCTTGGATTGATGTTTGATTTGATTGATTGTTATGAACTAGATGATTGATGATTAGATTAGATCGAAGATGATTCAAAAGCTAAGGGAAAGGCTCTTGAATTGGAAAAGCTGCTCGTGGCATATGTAGCGGGATGATGAAGCTCTTATGCATAGATCTGATGATGTGATGATGAGATGAGGCTTTGCGAGGATGTAATGAAGCGAGGCAAATCATGTGATGAAGACTTGGTCTAATCCAGACGGGATCATTCCAAGCATGTTGATAACTCGGTGATATGATTCGAGTTGAGGATAATGAATGGATATGAGAATAGTCGTCGGGGAGGATGACTAGGAGGCTTGGATAGCATCGTTGTTGAAGGTTCTAGCATGCTCTAAGCAAGAGTACGTTTGGGCAGATTCGATAGTCCCAACGGCCAACTGTTGATGGTCGAGTACTCTGGGCAGATTCGATAGTCCTAGGCACGGGCTGCGACGACGTGCGGGAGTTATGTCTAGAACCGGGGTTTCCATTAGCCCTTGACGGACGGCTGAAAGAATGTGCCGGTCATTCAATTAACGGTGATATCGAGGCAATGATAACAGTGATAGCCAGAGTCATGGATGTTTGGTTGTATCGTCATTCGGACTCAAGAGCGGTATCTTCTGGGTGCTTATCTGATTTAGGCCTTGGTACTTGGAAAACATCGCCCTTGACTCGAGTGATAGTAGTTTTACTTTAAATTGTATGCTCTGCCATGTTTGCTTCTGCTTAGTGTGTGTCTGGGGGCTATCACTGTAGAATGAGGTTGGAGTGGGAGGGTTGTATTCCTATTCCTTTTCCTTTATGCTCTTTTGGTATGTTGTTAGTTAATTTACTGCTCACTAAGACTGTTGTCTGACTCAAGGCTTTATGTTTTAATTCTTATTGCCTTGGGCTGTTCGTCCATTTTGGGACGGGCAGACTAGGTAGCAGGTGACAGGTGCTGTTCTCTTCTCACGATGCTGATACCGAAGACGAGCTAGAGGGTTGCATATTATCTTCTTATATGTACTGGATATTCCGCTGTTTTGTATTCTCTGAGAGATTTGTAGTGAGGCTTGATGTATTGACTATGTGGATGCTTGTATTCAACTATTATGGAGTTTTATATGATGTCACCTTGTTCTGTAAAGCTTCACTATACTTATATTCTATTGTATTTTGTCCACGCGCTGTGAGTAATACGATAGATTCTGTTGTTTTAAATCTTACCTTGACAATCGTCCATGGTCGCCTGGCACACTTTACAGCGCTTTATCTCTAGATTTGGTGCAGGGGTCATGGGCGGTCGTCACAATCAAATAAATGAATTATGGGAAATGTAATTTATAATTAAATGAATTTATTGAAATTGAAATTAAACACTATAAATTGTGAAATATTCAATATTGAATTGATATAGAAATTTGTTTTAAAAGATTTTAAAGTACTAAGTAATCTAAAATGATAGAAATTGTAATTTATTAAATTTGAATTGGAAAAGTGATTTAATTAGTTTAATATTAATTTATTTAAATATTGGTAAAATAGCCATTTTGGTCACTAAGTCGGATTTCGACGAAACTAGTTTCATTAGATCCGTAACGGTGAATTATTGTGGGATTTCAAGTTTCATAGCGATCAGACTTGTCGTTTGATCGTACGAACTCAAAACGCCTAGAAAATTTATTCAATTGAAGTCAATTTGAAATAAGCTGATTTTAAGCTAACTTCTTCATACAGTGGAATTTGGACTTGAAACCTGTTCCATTGAGTTTAAAATATCGAAAACATCTGTTTTGATATATGGGATGACCTGTTTTCGTTCCGAAAACAGAACGGGCTTTTCGGGTTATTTATCGTTCAAAAATCAAAAACCAATCTTGTCCATTCAGCTCTATTTCTGATTTGACTATATATAACCCACTATAAACCCTAATTGTTTCTTATTTCTCATCACTGTACATACAAATAACCTCAGCTATCTCTTTTTCCATGTCAGAAACCGTAAATTCCCAAAGTTCAATTTCAAATCGAATTCCAAAATTTAACCTCGTTCATACGATGAACCACGTTGATCGAAGCCACTCGAGGTACTTTCAGGCTTCGTCTCTAACTGGGAACTTGTTAAGGTCGACAAGATGAAGAAGTTGAATGGTGGAGATCGCCAACGGTGAATAGGCATGGCCGATAATCGCCGAAAACCTCCAGATCTTGGTTGGCCGATTTTGGTGTCTTCGTTGATCGATTGTCGTCGGGGTATAAATAAAAATTGGAGAGCTCGAGAAGGGCAAGGCTCAACCGAAGTTTGGTGGTCGTTGGCTATGTGTCGTGGCCAGAAACTGGAGTTGGAAGGGGGCTTTTGGGATCGCTTTCTGGTAGCTTCGGGCGTTGCTATGGGGCGGATCGCCAGCGTGGGCTCGGCGTAGTTCGAGGCCGCGTCTGGTCAAGGTGCGGCAGGGGTCAGGCAGCACGTGGTGGCAGTGAGGTGAGGTTATGCAGGAGGAAGTCGAGTGTGTTTAGGTTGTGAACGAATGGGATGAATGAGAGGTTTAAACGGTGATGACGTGTATAGGATAGGGCATGTGTACCAATTTTTTTTCTCTCTCTATTTTATTTAACTTAAATTTAAATCGTATATCTCTAATCGTGATATCTTTTACATACGAGGTCCGTTTCTTACGCGGTTTGTTCCGTTGGGACCGTATTGAAATTTCAAACAACATGGAACTAGTTTGGTCGATTTCTGAGACCGTTTGAATTTGGGCCCTAAATTGGATTTTTTTATTCGATTTTAAGTCGAAGGTGAGTGATTTGAACCACTCACAACTTCTAAAATTTCTTATGTTAGTTAAATTAAATTTATGATGTGATTAGAAATTTATTTATGGCTATTTGGTATATTTAAATTTCTATTCCTGTTAGTTGAATTTATTTTGAATTAAATTGTCATTTAATTTATTATTGAATTTAAATTGCCAGTTAATTAACTATATATAATAATATGTTAATTATTGATATTTATTGGTAGAATTGGATGATGATTGTGATGGATGTTTGAATTTATTATTAGATGATTGGATGCTATATTTGATTTATGAAATGCTATCACTCTGCAAGTTCCCTTAGTTATTGTTTAGGAAAATCACTATGGGTTGAAATGATACATAGCCGAACGATCTATATATTAGGGAAAAATCATTATGGGTTGAAATGATAGACTCGAGCGATTTTATGGATTTTATTTAATTCGGGACTGCGGTTTGAAATGATATATAACCGTAAAATTTTAAATTGCGGGTTGAAATGATAAATATCTGTATCACTTGACCCTAGGATAGAGAATTATATACGGACAACGGATTGGTTAAATTAATGGTTTTAAAATCCTAAGTTTTGAATTCAGTTAATGATATTTTGAAATAAAAGTTAATTTATATGAATCGAATTATTATCGAAATTTAAGTTTTAATGTTGAGATTTGGATTTGGTTTAAAGGAACTGTTTAAAGAAATTAAAGTGAGATTTTAAAGTTAAATTTGAAGTATAAGTGAAGTTTATCGGAATTTGAGTTAGTGGAATTTGTTTGAAATATAACTTTGAAATATTTTGAAATTGGAGTAATTCGAATTGACAATCTGAACACGGATTGTAATCAAAATAAAATTTAAATTTTTATTGAGAGTTTGAATTGAAAGATTGAAATTGGGTTTGTGATTTGGAAATGTGAAATGGTCCAGATATGTTAAAATAAAATAAATAGTTAAATTTATATAAATTCCAAATTCATATTTAATATAAACTGTTTAAAAAATATATTATTTTAAAATTTCTAGTTATTAAACTATTTTAACTATATAAATTACTTCAACCTATTTGAAACCAATTTAATTAATTTTAAACTAATTTAACCATTTAATTTAATTTAAATCTAATTAATCTAATTAATCTATTTTAAAGCTATTTAATCTATTTTAATTGTACATAAACTATTTTAAATCTGTTCAACTATCTTAAATCAAGTTAAAACTATTTTAATCTAATTTTAAATTATTTTAGAGTATTTTAACTATCTATAACTATTTAAACTATTTATAACTATCTAAACTATCTTTCTAAATTTCAAACTAAATACAATAGGTTTGTTTATATTTTAAATCCTCGATTTTAAAGTGAATATGGTTACATGATACTATAACCTAGGTTGGTATTTAAATTACACATTTGATTTGAATATGAAGTTTTGAAATGAGGGTTTAAACTATTTTGAAATATGATTTTTGAAAGTGAATATGATTTTGAAAGCGATATGGTTTGAATGGAATATGTTATTTTGATATCCATAGGAAGTGGTTTTGAAATTATAAAAGAACCTTCCGGTGTGTAATAAGCGGTTGGTTGTTAAAGAGATCAGGATCAGATATTGTCATACTCTCTGCCAATACCGAACACCACTTTAACAACTGTGTACGTGGTGGATATTCCAGAAATGAAGTAGGATGGTTTGGTGAATGATTTCTGTATGAGGTATGACGTGACCCTGACTCCTGTGAGTCAGCATAGATGTGACTAAAACAGGAGCCATGCCGTGCCAAGTGAGGTCGCACCTCCGATCGGGCACATTTCTTCGCTACCATTCTATTACTTTGTGATTGAAATGGTGGCCACCCTTGATTTTGATTATGGGAGTGTGTCCGAGGTGGGCGGTAGTAGCTGCTATGCGTTACCACCATTCCGGATCCGTAATTGGTATATCTACCCTGGCATTGCCTCGAGTGTCGTGTTTACATGCCCTAGAGCGTCTTCAACGAGTTTGTTTTGTACCATACCTATAGGGTGCCCTCTGGGTAAACCTCCAGTTTACGGAGGAGCTTACGGTATTGTATAGACTATGGGAATATATAAAATGTGTTAAGGGGGATATGGGTAATGCCTTAACGCTATTTTAATACTTTTACTTTACTGTAGACATATTATAATAGCATATTGTACTACATAGTAGATAGTTTAACGGATCCTTAGGAGATGGTAATCTCGAACATCTCTTAAGTTACTGCACATACGTTAGACACTGGATAGGAGATGTCAAACCCCGTAAATATCTCCGACGCCGTCACACTCATATTTACCGTTGATTTAACTTACATAAGATCTTTTAGTTCTGACTCGAGTGTTCTGTCTTTTCAATTCGCTTGGGTCAGCCTGAGCATTTCAGGGTTGAAGACTTTATTTTTGGAGGACGAAGACGAAGATGTGTACTATTATTACCTATTATATTTATTCTGCTGCATCATATGGTTCCACTACATCTTTTTTATTTATTTATTCATGTTTATGTAACTTTGATGTTCGTTTTGTATAGAATAATCAAATGTATTTATAGAATAGCTTCATGAACTATTATATGATTATTATATTTTTTCATTCCGCTGCGAGATTCTGTATTTGTTTTATTTCTTTCTCTTTTTCTTATTTACCCCATAACAATCTGCCCTTTTGAATGGTTTGAGTCTGGCATGTGTGTCTGCTTAAAACGTCCAAAAAGGAAAGTCGTTACAGTTGGTACCAGAGCTTTGGTTTAGTGATAACCTTAGCTTTGTGGGGTCTAACTCATATTAAATAGGGTAGTAATACCCTAGAATGAGTCACTGAGTGCATATTTATATAAGAGAGTGTATTTGCTAGTGTTATAAAAGGTTTTTATATTGTGCCAGTTTGTTCCGTTTTAAATTTATAAATTCTGGTTGGTGCATAGGACGCTATGACATCGATAGAGATTTCTACACACTTAATAAGGCAGACCAACACAATATTTTTTGAAATATAGGTAAATGAAATAATTTTTCCTATTATATATTTTGTATATATAAAATAATAACTTTATAATGATATATTTGGTTGTAATATATTTGTTTGTTAGGTAGTGAAATTTATAAATATTGGTTGAAAATAAGATTTGTAAATAAAATAAATATAAATTGGAAAATTGGGAACTTAAGTTCCGGGATTTTGGAATTTTTTTTCAAAGGATTTTTGGAATATAATATTAGTATTATTTGGAATTATTTTCAAATATAAATATTACAAAATGATTTGAAATAAATGTTTAAAAGAATTTTAGAAGGAAATAAGTTCTGTACTCCCCTCTCTATCGTTGGAAAATAATTTCGATGAAGAGTGCATGCATCATCGACGTTCATTTTCGAGATTCAAAGTGGGAAGACCGTTGTAGTAATTTTACTACACAAATTGTTTTGATAAATTAATCTTGATTTTCAATTCCAAAAATGATTTGATATATATAAAAGATATGATTATATAAATTATCTTTGAATAATTGAAATGAAACCCGGTTGTTTAGTTCTAAAGTTTCCACAAATTAGAAATTGAAATTAGTGTAATGAATGAATCTTGACTATATTAATAATTGGAAACTTCTAAAATGAAATTAAGAAATTTGATGTTAAAATGGTTAATGAAAATATAAGAAACTAAAATTTGGTAAACTATAAATAAAGTGGAAAATGAGATTAAGTAATGGTAACTATTGAACATTTTCTTAACTAAATAAATAAGAGAAACTTGTGTAACTTTCTATTGCACTCTAAAAGACATTTATATACATAACTTACCAAGTTATTAAAAGTTGAAATGTTAATTAGAATATGTAATGGAATATTATGCAAGTAAACTTGAAAAAATGAAAGTGCTAAAAGGGAATTACTTTTATAAATAAGAACTTTGATATCATAGTACTTATAAACTTAAGTTATAATTGAAATGCTACTAATTAAATGTAATAGAAAATGAGTACTATAAGTAAAGGAGTATGAACTTAAGTTAATGTTTGAAGCTATTTATAATTAAAGTAAATAATAAAATGAATACTATACTGAATTAAATGGTTATAACTTTAGAAAAGTGGAAATGATTCAGAAGATAGATTTAATATTCAATGACATTATGTAAAGAAGTGAATGCAAATTAAAAGTAAGAAAGTTAAGTATGAACTTATGCACTAATGAATATTAATATCTAATTGAAATCAAGTATATAAATTAATGTGAACTAAACTGTAATAAAAATGTATGAAATACTTGAATAATGAATTCAGTGATTATTATAAACAATTGAATGGAAATAACTTATGTAAGAAATGAATATAAAGTAATGGAAAGAAATTGACATTATTTGAACAAATGAAAATGAACTTTGTAAGCAATAAATGTAAATAAGCACTGAATGAATGAATGGGAATTTCTTTACAAAGAAACCTACATAGTGCCTTAAGAATTGATTTACATATGTTTTAAATAATTGTACATGAGTAACGTATGTAAGAAAATGTAAATAACATATGTAAATAAATGAATGTGAATGAATAAAATAATCATTGCACGAATGAAACTGAAGAAAGGTAAATAATATGAAATGAAATTAATAAGAATGAATTTGATTAATGCTTGGAGTCATTGTTTGTCTTGGTTTATGGGTTGGTTGGGATAGGATACTTCTAATTGTTTGGATGTATGAATAATCTGTTGAGTTTTATCTAAGACTGTGGAGTGTATGGTATACTTAATAGTTTATTTGCCATTCTATACGATTTAAAGGTGTGTAAACCCGAACAAACCTATTGATGGTTGCTATGGATGTAAAATTGGTATTTTGACTGTATATGATGGTTGTATGATTTATCACAAAAAATTGTTGTTATGTTGTATTGATTTGTTTTGTTATTGGTTGAAAAACCTTAAAATATTTTTCTTTTATATAATTATTAACATCTTTGGATTATATAAGTGAAATACAGGTTATGGAAGCAATTGCTACTGCTTTTGGTTTCATAAATAAGAGTTATTTGTCAGACAATAGGTACGTTCTCGGATTATGGTTTTCAAGCGATATTATATTGTTTTCCCATGGTTTGGGATATATTATTTTGAAATATGTGATATATTTTGTTATTTTTGATATTATTATTTCTTCCAGACCTCTCCATACAAAGGAGACTCTGCCAAAATTTTCCGTGAATTTTGGACTTAGAAAATTTTATGAAATGTTTTCCAAAACTTTATTGACTTGAATATAAAGGATTTAAGTGTTATAAATTGATATATTTTATTTAAATTATTTAATTATGTAAATTAATTGTTTATAAATTTAATATTTTAAATAAGATATTGATTTCTTAATTTTTTCGTTTCCCATCTTTTTCCTTTTCGAGGACGAAAATTCTAAGTGGGGGAGAGTGTAACGACCCGTAATTTTCGATAATTAAAAATAGTTCATTTAATAAGATTTTATTATTATTTAAAGTTGGGAGAAATTAAAATTTAAGATTTATAATGGGAATAATGATAAAATGAAAGTTAATAATGTTAATTCAAGTTAATTATTAACAATTTGAATGAAATTCCAATCAACTAAAATGACTCAAATGTTATAACTTGATTACAAAGTGAACATAAGAAATCAAATGTAAATATTGAATTAACCAACAAAATAATATGTAGTTAATGATAATTAAATAAAATCCGTGTTATGTAAGCAATGGTAACATTTATTTGTAAATAATAAACTTATAACGTGATAAAAAGGTCAATGGTGACAATCATTATATGTTACCTATTTATTTAGTCTATTAAATTAAACTGGAAATCAATTTCTATAAATCTAATTAAAAATTATGTTAATGTAAATTAAGATGATAATTGGAAATAATTTTAATTTCATTCATAATATGACAAATGGGTTGAATAAAAAGTAATGGAAATCAAGATTTATCAATTTATCGGAATTTCAATTATAAGAATTTGATTTATTAAAATTAAATGAAATTAAATATTGCGTTAATGGGAATCAAGATAAAATTGGAGAACATTGGTGTACTAAGATATAAACCAATGTTAATTATACCCATAAGATGATAATTAATTTAATAACAGGATTGAAAAATAAATGAATTATGGGAAATTTAATTTATAATTAAATGAATTTATTGAAATTGAAAAGAAACACTATAAATTGTGAAATATTAAATATTGAATTGATATAGAAATTTGTTTTAAAAGATTTAAAGTACTAAGTAATCTAAAATGATAGAAATTGTAATTTATTAAATTTGAATTGGAAAGGTTATTTAATTAATTTAATATTAATTTATTTAAATATTGTGAAAATAGCCATTTTGGCCACTAAGTCGGATTTCGATTCGTCGTATCCATAACGGTGAATTATTGTGGGATTTCAAGTTTCATTGCGATCAGACTTATCGTTTGATCGTATGAACTCCAAACGCCTAGAAAATTTATTCAATTGAAGTCAATTTGAAATAAGCTGCTTTTAAGCTAACTTCTACATACGGTGGAATTTGGACTTGAAACCTATTCCATTGAGTTTAAAAATATCGAAAACATATATTTTGGTATATGGGATGACCTATTTTCGTTCCGAAAACAGAACAGGCTTTTCGGGTTATTTATCGTTCAAAAATCCAAACCAATCTTGTCCATTCGGTTCTATTTCTGATTTAACTATATATAACCCACTATAAACCCTAATTGTTTCTTATTTCTCATCACTGTACATACAAATCACCTCAGCTATCTCTTTTTCCATGTCAGAAACCGTAAATTCCCAAAGTTCAATTTCAAATCGAATTCCAAAATTTAACCTCGTTCAAACGACGAACCACGTTGATCGAAGCCACTCGAGGTACTTTCAGGATTCATCTCTAACTAGGAACTTGATAAGGTCGGCAAAATGAAGAAGTTGAATGGTGGAGATTGCCAACAGTGAATAGGCGTGGCCGATAATCGCCGAAAACCTCCAGATCTTGGTTGGCCGATTCCGGTGTCTTCGTTGATCGATTGTCGTCGGGGTCTAAATAAAAATTGGAGATGTTAACGGTAAAAAGTGAACGCTAACACCCGGTATGTGTAATAAACTTGTGAAAGCACCACCCGTTGGTACGGGAACAAAATATGAGCTGAGAATAACAGAAAAGCAGTAAATGAACAACAGATTTATAGTGGTTCGGCCCATAATTGAGCTTACATCCACTTTATAGTCTTTTATTGCTGATTTGATTACAATTCGATATAATATCTCTCCAAATACAATACAATTTGATCATGAAATCATTCTTGACTACTAGCTCGATCTTTAATGATGAAACTCGACGAATCCGCGTTGGATGTTATGAGCTCTTCTCGAAGATCGTTGTAGTGTCTTGAATGCTTGAAGATCTTTGATTGCTGAATGAGAGGAGGCTTTGACAGCGTAACGGCGCTTGGAGAAAATGAATGGCCAAAAAAGTCCCCCCCATGTTGGAAGTAATGGGGTATTTATAGGAGCTGATCTGGACTCAGGAAATTTCTCTAAGTCTTTAGGTCGTAGCCGACTTAAGGTAGGTCGGTGACGAGTTAAGGTTTAGGGTTAGGGCGTAGCAGAGTTAACTCGCAGTCTTAAGTCGACCCTTTATCTTATAGATCCTTAACTCGCGGCACTACATAACTCGGAGAGCTTTTAGGTCGCAACACTGTTAGATCGCAATGTTCCTTAGGTCGCAGAGCCTCTTAGGTCGCGGACTTCTTTAGGTCGCAACATCCTTAGGTCGCAGAGCCTCTTAGGTCGCGGACTTCTTTAGGTCGCAACATCCTTAGGTCGCAGAGCCTCTTAGGTCGCGGACTTCTTTAGGTCGCAACATCCTTAGGTCGCAGAGCCTCTTAGGTCGCGGACTTCTTTAGGTCGCAACATCCTTAGGTCGTAGGTTGCTGGATCACTTCAACGAGTTAGGTTGGCAGGCTTCTTTTAAGTCGGCAAGCACCTTAAGTCAGCAGGCCTCCTAACTCGGCATCTTTCTTAAATCGGTCTTAACTCCTGAGTCACAGATCTTCTTAAGTCAGCAGGCTCCTAAGTCGGCACAACTCTTAAGTCGGCAGCTCTTCTCAGTAGTTAGATCGGCAACTGTTGGATCAGAGCTCTCCTTAGGTCGGAGCCTGTTGAGTTGTTAGGTCGTCTTCCTTCTTAGGTCGGCAAGCACCTTAACTCGGCATACTTTCTTAAGTCGTCAAACACCTTAACTCGGCAAACTTCTAGGTCGTCAGTCGAAATGGGGGTTAACATTTGCCCCTCGAAGTATATGCCTAAACCATAGGTCGTATGCTTCGATTCTCTTAACTCTTCGGTTAGGTCGGTGCCGACTTAGCGTAAATCTTAAGTCGTACATCATGTGTCGATTCGTCTTTCACTGCCCCAGTAAGTAAATAGCTTAAGCCACCTCTTCTCTTCCTTCACCTGTTCCAACTTCTTGTGCCGCCATTAACAAAGTTCTTCAATTTCGAATACAAATTCAAGTCCACCACCCAGCGATTCACTTTTGCTGTCCAATTGCGTAAGCGTTTTCGATCCTTTTTCACTTCACGTTCGCCACTGAACTATGAATCCTAACCTCCGAGCCCCGAATCGGAATCATACGTCGCGCTTCACTTTGAATCGTGCTGTGATCAATTTTTAATCGTCACTAGTTGTCGGTGTGATTTACGAACGCATGACAGTAGGTCAGGTTTATGACAGATCGGAGATGTGTTGAATTGTTGTTCCAGCGACTTGGTGATATGAAGGGAACGGTGAATTTCGAGTTGATTGGTGGAAGGAGGTGAAATTTATGGTGGAGGAGAAGTAGCTTGAGACGACTCAAAACATTCGTGCGACCTAACTATCTCAGCAGCCCAGTTTTTCTTGCGACTTAACTATTTGCCGACATAAGCCTTAGGTCGTGGCCGAGCTAGGACTTAGACATTCATGCCGTTCTGACTTGAGACCTTTTGCACGCAGCCCGACTTAACTTATCACACAGCTTCTTGTATTAGGTCGTGACCGACCTAGAACTTGGAATAATTTCAACGACTTATTTTTCACAACAAGGCTATAGGTCGCAGCCGAGTTATGACTTAGAGAATTTCTGGTTGCCTCGAACTATTTTTGTTTCTTTATTCGACCTAAGACTCAGGGACTGCCGACCTAGACCCATAGAGAACCTCTTAAGTCGTCACCGAGTTAATACTTGGGTTTCCAGCAAACTAAGCAGATGACTTTTAAACTTTGCCTGGACTTTGAACTGTTGAACTATAAACCATGTTGCATGTATTTCTTTTTACGGATTGCTTCAATTTTGCAAACTAACAACCCTGCTTAAAACAACATTCACAGAATACTGGGACGAATATACTGTCACTGACTGCCCATATCAAATGACAGATTAGTTGGTAAAGAGAAAGTTAAATTAAATGAATATGAATGAGATGCTGTACAATAACCAATTCAAGTGAAGTATTAAAACAAAATCATAATAGTCAAATGGAACTGACTTGTCTGTATTAACACTGCACTTGATCATTGACAAGTTCTGAAATTCTGTAATCGATAATTTAATTCCAGTTATGCTTGTCTTTTATTTTCATTAGTTTCTGCACAACACTTCACACTTTTAGGGAACGTGCACCTTCACATTTGAACATTCAGCTGATTGTGTAGAATGTCTTCTCCACAAGAAGGAACAGAACAAGCTGAAGATGTATTTCCAGTTGCTATTCCGCTGAACGATCCTCCAGAGAGGACTCCTACTACCTTGAGCCATAAAGCCTTTCGTCAACTATGCACCCAGTTTGGCATTGCTGAAGCTGACGCTTTGCTTCCTGAAACAAATGATACTGCTGACAGGCCGCCCCATGGCTTCGTTGCAGTTAACCGCCAAATGTGCTTGAGCGGAGCTATCCCCCCATTCAATGACTGCATTCGAGAACTTCTTCTCCAACTATCTATCTCCCCTTTTCAGTTACATCCTAATGGCTACGCCATCTTGTTGGGACTATGCGTGCTTTTTAGGAGAACGCTGGGCCGCTTTCCTACCTTCGGAGAAATTCGCTATCTTTGTACGTTTGCCAAGAATAAAGATCATCCCTCCATTATAGTTGTAAGGAGTGCGAGGAATCGTAAGTTGATCACCGGTCTCCCTGAAAGTGTTCACAGTTTCCTGAGCCCGTTCTTTTATGTCCGCTGTCCTCCTGGGTTTTATGCTATTTGGAGAATAGGGAGTAAGATCACTTGCACTTGTCTCTTATGTTCCTTCAAACTTACCGAAGTTCGGATTATCAAGTGCTAACTTCGATCTTTTCTTTTTCTTTTCAGCACTTCCTTCTCCTTCTAAAAATCTTAGTCACAAAGTGACTTTCGAGAGGCTTATGGCGGTGCCTGTGGAGGAGAGGAGTATCCAGTTTCTATTAGATGATGAACTTTTGCACCAATTTGGGCTTCTACACCCTTCCAGGTCGACTCGAATTCATGAAACTCCTAGCTCTGATGCAGAAACGTCGGCTGCTTCGGGTTCTCAAACAGAGGCGTCAAATGCCCCAGTTTCTGCGGAAGAAGCTGCATCAAAAACACTCGTCATGGATGCTGCTTTGATAAAGTGTTCTGGATCCACTGATGCTGTAGGGTTAGCTGGCAAGTCAGCACTTCCCCCAATTATTGAGGAAGAAGAGAATCTTCGAGCTTCTGAAAAATCAACTGATGTGGAAGTTGAGAAGGAGAAATCTGCCGAACACTTGGGCGATGACACCTTCGATGGCTTGAGTGACATTATGATTACTTCTCAAGAGCTTTTCAAGGATAATATTCCAAAGGCAAACTCTCCTGTCATTGAAGCGACTTCCTCTTTGAAACAGATCTCGACGCCTTCGACACCTGTCGTCTCCGTTCCTGCACTGAAGCGTGGTTTGTAGTTTGACGCGCGTAGTTCGCACGCCGCACACACTTAGGATTTTTCTGCACTTATAAGCATTTACTTTTTCCTTCTGGAAATTTCTAAACTTTACTTCTTTCCTGTTTTCAGATTCTCCGATGGGACGCTCCGGCTCATATTATGACTCATTTCAGCGCCATGGAGGCCGTGGATCCTATGACTTCAGGAAATATCTTGGTGACCAGAGAGAGACAGATGAGGAACGGGCCCAAAGGAAGGCTCAAGAAAAATGGGACTATGAGCAGCGGCAGAGAAGAAGGGATGCTGATCGATACGATTCTTCCTACAAAACTTACGATTCTCATAAGCGAAAAACTTATGATGACAAAGGGAAGACTCAAATTACTGATGAATCGAGCAAACGGTCTAAGCCAAGTGACGCGTCTGCTATTTCTGAAAAGACCAATGCTCCCATTTCTTCTGACATTCCGACCGGTTCTCCTCCTCTAAAGGAAACTGACATTCAAACCATTATTAACAGGCCACAATATCAAGCTAAAGACGGCCCTCCAACGCTTCAGAGCCGATTTCCGAATTGGTTTCTAAGAGGAGTCCGCTTTGACTTAGATTTGGTTCCCATTGATAAGCAGGCAATGCTGAGAAATGTCGACGCCGTCAAGCTTGATATTGAAAGAATGTCTGGATGGCAGAAGTTGGTTGATGAACTTCAAAGGGTCAACCACCTTAACCTTGAGGCAATGATGACGATGGAGAATGATAAAGCAGAATGGGACAAATGGCGTAAGCAGCATGACGCGGAAATGACGAGTATTGCAGACGACAATGCAAAGCTTGCGTCTGAAGTTAAGCAGCTTAAGGAAAATCTCGCTTCTTCTTCTGCATCATATACTCAAAAAGAAGAAGTCTTTCAGAAGCAGGTGCGGGACGCACACGCTGCACAAAGAGATGTAGAAATGAAGCTTGCCGCCGAACAGCACGTTAAAGAGAAGTACCGCGCAGAAAACGCCGAACTGCGGGAAAAGGTCACCTCCCAGAACATGGAGGTTGAGTTACTAAAGTCTCGACTTGCAAAAGCTGAGGCAGCTCGTGATGAGGCTATTACTGGTAGGGTTGCTGCTATTGCCGAAAAAGAAGCGATTGAACAATCACATGAGGCAACGAAAGCAAGCATCAGTTCTACCTTATTCGACTTTTATTTACACTGCGTTCTGGGTCGTGGGAGCCTTGCTTTTCTGGGTCCAGATTATGAAATCACTCTGGCTGAAGTGTGGGAAGCCGCGCTTGATATGTTTAAAGGTGCCGGCTATGATGAAGCAAAATTTGAGGAAGCAAAATTTGAGGCTCGCTATCTTGATGATGAGGCTCGCGCCGCTCTGGTTAGAGGGAAGGAGCAGCTTGCCAGGGCACGGGCTGAATCATTGAGAGAAGAACTCTCGAAAGAGGAAGCTCTTTTAACTGCCCCTGTTCATGCTTCCACTTCGGCTGATGCAAACATTATGGATTCCAGCTCTCATCCTTCACCTCCAGTTGTGACCACTCCTACAGAAGAGGAGGCAATGAAGGACTTTCAGGCTCGGGAATTTGAGATTGATCTTGCCAAACCGGCTTCTCCAGGTAACTTTGACGATTCACGGTCTTCTTTTTTCTCGAGGAATACTAATTTTGATTTCTTTTATTATGCAGTAGTCGCGCCGGAAACTGCACCAATTCTTCCTTCTTCAGCTGCCATTCCTTCTTCTCAAGTTACTCCTCTTCCAGCTTCTCAACCAGGTTCACAGGAAGAACCGATAGCAGCCCTTCAAGGTTTAGACGAACCATCTGCTTCCGAGGAACAGAAAGCAGAAGATCTGGAAGATAGCGAGAAGACCCCGGAGCGGTCTTTTGACTACGACACAAAACTTTCTACATTTCTTACTCCGGGGAGTGAATCTTCTTCCAAGAAGAAGGGGAAGCGTGTGGTTTCAAAGAAAGGAAAGAGGAGTTCTTCTGCTGCTGGAGATGAGGCAGAGATTGATCCGGCTGAGTCTCTTTCTCCTTCTTCTCCGACGCGGCCTACGAAGCTAATTACCAGGCCGGGTAAAAGTTCCAAGGGTGGGAAGAAGGGGAAATGAGTTTGATTTTGCATTTTCTGCTTTTTGTATTGACCGGGGATTGTGCGGATTCCGGTCTCCGCTTCTTTTTGTAACCTGTACAATGTAAAAATTTCTCATAGTGTTGAAATAAATAGATATTTTTCTTGTACAAATCCTTGTGTATGTAGGAATACATCTGTTTTTCATTTGAAGTGTAGAGTAAATGATTCTTTTCGCTTGTACAAATTTTTTGTCTGTGTTTCAAGAACGCACTTACTCCACATCTTTATTACGTGATATTGCAATGAACTTGTGGTATGTTGCTTGTATATTACTTTTATTAATGTAACTGAATTGTATAATGTTGCCCCCATACCACAAGTTTATTGTAATATTTCTTGATTTCACAAGACCGATACTCTTATTTTAGAGAATAACTTTCCACTTTTTCAGGGAAGAATTATTCTCTTTTTTAATAGAGCATATCTTGTCTTTGGAGAGATCTTTATTTTCCTTTTCCTTCCTGAAGAACACTTCGACTTCTGGGAATGATCACTTTTATTTGTTTGAAAGTGAATTTTCCTGTACAGTGAAATGAGCTTCTGAAGAAGGTTTTGATTTTCGTGCCCCGGTAAAGGGTTTATTTTGGTACTTCAAGCAAGGTGAAGTACGCCTCTGAAGAGGTCTTTTGGTCTCCGAAGAGAAGCGATTTTGGTCTCCGAAGAGAAGCAGTTTTGGTCTCCGAAGAGAAGCAGTTTTGGTCTCCGAAGAGAAGCAGTTTTGGCATTTCATCTCTGGTGAAGTGGGTCTCTGAAGAGAAGCATTTTGCACTTCTACACGGGTGAAATGTGCCTCCGAAAAGGGCTTTTGCCTCCGAAGATGGCTTGTGCCTCCGAAGAGGGCTTGTGCCTCCGAAAAGGGCTTGTGCCTCCGAAGAGGGCTTGTGATTGCCTGGAAGTTACTTTCTCATGGTCGGAGGGGTCCACGGGACAAGCGTAAGTCGTTCGATTGGATGTTTGTTTGTACAAACGATCACAATCGATTAACAAGGTGCCCCTTTTTGGTAGTCCCACCGATCTTTTTGATTGAGGAAAGCTCTCCATTTATTGGCGTGCCTCGTTAGAGGGCTTTGTTGATCCTTGGGAAGGGGCATCAGTTGGTTGGCGTGCCAGGAGGGTTGCGTCTTAGGTGCAAGTAGATCCATGGGATGGACACAAGCTGCCTGATTGGATGCATCACAATCAGCCAGCGAGGGTCTTATTTCTTCTACTTGGGAAGTTATCCCTTTAGTGGATCTACCTGCTTTCCTGTTGAGAGGCACACCTTCCTTTGGCTGCTTCCATGTCTGCCTGCTCATGTTGTACCATCATCCGCTGATCTGCGATCCTTTATCATCATTTCCAAACGCGTGCTTCTTTCTTTTGCAAGTAAATTTCTTTATCCGAAGAAGTAGACTTCACTGTTGAATGACTCCACAGAGTAAACGCAAGTTATTTGGTTGGATGCCTTTTTATATCAACGATCGCAACCAGTTAACGAGGGCTTGACACAGTGGAGCCGTCAACTTTTTATGTGAAGTTCCTCTTGTATGGGATTTGAGTTTGAAATTTTTGTTGCTTGAAATTTGCTAAATGATTTGTAAGGCTCGCTTAGCTTTGCGATGGGTGAGCTTTGCTTTAATGACCTGCAGTATTAGATCGATATTTTAGCAATACATTTAGAGTATTTACACATCGAAATATAACAGGCATTTTATAACAGAAAACACAATGCATAGTTTTTTCATTATTGATTTACGCCGATTTCTCATCGGTTTACAATGCAGAAGTTACACATCTATCATTATCTTTACAAATTCAAGCAATGCTGTTAAGCAAGAATGAATGCTAGTTTTTGTTGTTTCAGAATCTCCAAGCTGGATTTCCATTTGTGCTTGATTCATAGCTTTTGGGTTTTTCATGTCAGAGAAAGCGAGAGATGCCCCAGTCGCAGGTTTGTGAGTGATTAGTAGTCATCCCAACTTTTGCTTGCTGGGTATGGTCCCCCTGTGATAGCATTAATGACAAGCTTTTCTGAATCTTGCACTGCAGTGTTGTTGAGAGAATCGGATTGATGGGTAGGACGTTGTTGATCCCGAGTGGATGGGGTTGGATCGACTCCGCTTCTTTTAACGTATTGTTGGAGTTTACCCTGCTCTAGCAATTCTTCAATCACCTTCTTTAATTCGCGACACTGGTCAGTGTCATGGCCAGGTTGATTGTGAAATTGGCAGAACTTCCCATTACGCTTTGCCCCTCTCGTCATCTCAGGCGGCTTAGGATACCTGACAACGTCCTTTGTTGCAAAAAAGATATTTCTTGGTGTATCAGTTAAAGGAGTAAAGTCCGAAGGATTAAAGCGGCGAGGTTTCTTTTCGCTTCCCTGGCTTTTTCCTCCTTCATTCTCCCTTTTTCGACTTTCAGATTCTCTTTTCTTAGGTGGGACATTGTCATTATCAGTCTGGGCAATAACCACTTTCGATGTTGCAGAAAGGCTCTCAAGGCGAATGAACTCATCGGCCTTTTTATAAAATTTGTCAAGTGAGTTTGGTTCTTTCATCTTTAACCATATCCCAAATTCACTCGATTTATCAATGGCTCTCATCAAATAAGTCAGGATCATGCGTGGCTCTGCATTTTCTACTTCGGCTAAAGCTATATTGAAACGGCTCAGGAAAGATTTGATTGATTCTCCGGGCGCTTGTTCAAGGTTAGACAGTGACATTATATCCTTAGCTTTTGAAGCATACAATCTGAACTGTTCTTTAAACTTTTGCGTTAAGTCGGAGAATTTATCTACAGACCGAACTGGAAGCTTTGTGAACCAAAGTAAAGCCACACCTTCTAGGTATACCGGAAAGTATCGACACTTGATCTCGTCTGATGCCCTTGCACCAGTCATATGCCAATCGTACTTGTAGAGGAAATGATTAGGGTCACTGGTTCCCCTATAGGCTTGGATAGTAGGAGGTGCAAATTTCCTTGGAAACTCTGCTCTTAGGATCCTTTCAGTAAACGGAGTTCTGCTTGGTGCAAATCCCCAGTCAGCCTCATCTTCTTCCCTTTGCATGCTCTCTTTCATGATGCGGCCAACCATTTCAGACAGGTACTCTTTATTGTTCAAAGACACCTCCGGGCAAGTATTAGTTCTTCCCTCGGAATTTTGCCCGGGCATATGCTCATGACAAGTTGGTTGCGGCATAGAACCATCAGCTTGGAAAGGTGGCGTTTCAGGAAGAGTAGTTTGACGGTTTCCTGGTTGACGATTTGCCCCGAGCAGAGCAGTTAATCTATCCATCATCAAAGCGTTTTGAGTTTCAATTTGTTGGTATAATCCAGAAACTGCGTCATCCAATTCAGCCCTGGTGACCCCAACGGTTGGAGTTGCTTGGTCTGTTATTGGGGAAGCGGAAGTTCCTTCGTGAGCGTTTCCGGATCTGATAGGTCTACCTCTTCTTCCAGGAGCCATTATCTCGGATCTGGTTTTTTAAGAGAGGTTCTTTTTATGAATCTTCGCGAAGCAACGGTGGATGATCGCCTGAGTTGGGTTCTCAGTGAAAGCACCAAAATGTTAACGGTAAAAAGTGAACGCTAACACCCGGTATGTGTAATAAACTTGTGAAAGCACCACCCGTTGGTACGGGAACAAAATATGAGCTGAGAATAACAGAAAAGCAGTAAATGAACAACAGATTTATAGTGGTTCGGCCCGTAATTGAGCTTACATCAACTTTATAGTCTTTTATTGCTGATTTGATTACAATTCGATATAATATCTCTCCAAATACAATAAAATTTGATCATGAAATCATTCTTGACTACTAGCTCGATCTTTAATGATGAAACTCGACGAATCCGCGTTGGATGTTATGAGCTCTTCTCGAAGATCGTTGTAGTGTCTTGAATGCTTGAAGATCTTTGATTGCTGAATGAGAGGAGGCTTCGACAGCGTAACGGCGCTTGGAGAAAATGAATGGCCAAAAAAGTCCCCCCCATGTTGGAAGTAATGGGGTATTTATAGGAGCTGATCTGGACTCAGGAAATTTCTCTAAGTCTTTAGGTCGTAGCCGACTTAAGGTAGGTCGGTGACGAGTTAAGGTTTAGGGTTAGGGCGTAGCAGAGTTAACTCGCAGTCTTAAGTCGACCCTTTATCTTATAGATCCTTAACTCGCGGCACTACATAACTCGGAGAGCTTTTAGGTCGCAACACTGTTAGATCGCAATGTTCCTTAGGTCGCAGAGCCTCTTAGGTCGCGGACTTCTTTAGGTCGCAACATCCTTAGGTCGCAGAGCCTCTTAGGTCGCGGACTTCTTTAGGTCGCAACATCCTTAGGTCGCAGAGCCTCTTAGGTCGCGGACTTCTTTAGGTCGCAACATCCTTAGGTCGCAGAGCCTCTTAGGTCGCGGACTTCTTTAGGTCGCAACATCCTTAGGTCGCAGAGCCTCTTAGGTCGCGGACTTCTTTAGGTCGCAACATCCTTAGGTCGTAGGTTGCTGGATCACTTCAACGAGTTAGGTTGGCAGGCTTCTTTTAAGTCGGCAAGCACCTTAAGTCAGCAGGCCTCCTAACTCGGCATCTTTCTTAAATCGGTCTTAACTCCTGAGTCACAGATCTTCTTAAGTCAGCAGGCTCCTAAGTCGGCACAACTCTTAAGTCGGCAGCTCTTCTCAGTAGTTAGATCGGCAAATGTTGGATCAGAGCTCTCCTTAGGTCGGAGCCTGTTGAGTTGTTAGGTCGTCTTCCTTCTTAGGTCGGCAAGCACCTTAACTCGGCATACTTTCTTAAGTCGTCAAACACCTTAACTCGGCAAACTTCTAGGTCGTCAGTCGAAATGGGGGTTAACAGGAGAGCTTAGGAAGGGCAAGGCTCAACCGAAGTTTGGTGGTCGTTGGCTATGTGTCGTGGTCAAAAACTGGAGTTGGAAAGGGGGCTTTTGGATTTGCTTTCTGGTAGCTTCGGGCGTTGCACTGGAGCCGGATCGCCAGCGTGGGCTCGGCGTAGTTCGAGGCCGCGTCTGGTCAATGTGACGCCCCACCTCTATACCCACGCTAGCCAAGAACACTACGGTGTAGTGTTGTCAACTAGCGCGGAGAATAAGGCTGTTGAGGAGCGACCATCTATGTAATTGCTTTGTGCGAGCACCGATATGTCAGATAATAAAACATTGCATTTCATTTTTAAAGGAAACCCGACATACCGATACAAACTCAAAGCTACTACACAGTGGCTATAATAGTTTAGGACAATAGATATAAAAATAACACAGAAAACATAAATGCGGAATACAGATGGGACGAAAAGTCTCATATATACAATAACTGATATCAGTTACAATACATTTGACACAATACCAATGATACAACTACAATTGTCGACTCAAGAAATTATATATACAAGTACATTATCGACTAATATACATGAATACATTATCATCTTAAAACAGACACACTGACTACTACAACAAGACGAAGACCACTTCAAATGATATAAAAAGTCTTCATAGCTCTAGCAGCAACCCAAAGCTAAAAATCTACAACCTGTAAATACTCGGTCTGACCCGAGTATTACATTCAAAAGAAAATAATACCCGGATCAGTCTAATTCAAACCAGTTTATTAGTGCATATAGGCAGTAATAATTTAAATAGACGACAGTCACAATAATTCCCATCTATCCGATTCTTTAAACAAAGAAACCGGATAACGGTCAATATAACACTTAACAGTGTTTAACAAAAATCAGCAGATTTAAATCATCAACAGAGATAAATAAACAATTTATCAAATCGACTAAATCAATGTAAAGCAATCGATTCTGGGTGGCTGCAGTGCACGCACGCGTGCACTGCCTCGCCACTATCGCAAGAGATACGCAAAGGCTTAGTGAAAGTCACAAATGATCACCAGGTCAAACCCCGAAATCGGGTTCAACACAAGTGATTCAAAAAGCAAATCCCAACAGGGGGAAAAACTGCAAAACACGAGCAACTGCAGACGTAAGCGAATACGAAGCAACCACCACGATGAAGCTACAGTAGCAAACAGTTGCAAAGACAAGGGCAGAATGCAACTACAAAGAAGACAGTGGCAACAGGTAGAAGATGATGCAGTGAAGCATGTACAAGGGCAGTACATATGAACATCATAGCAAGTGCAACAGGTAGAAGATGATGCAGTGAAGCATGTACAAGGGCAGTACATATGAACATCATAGCAAGTGCAACAGGTAGCAGATGATGCAGTGAAGCCAATAGGGCAAATAATGAAGAAGTATATAAGTGCAGACACAACTATATGAACAGAGTAGTATGAAGGTGAGGGCACCATAGATATGGCACCACAGCACACACTATTTACAATAGAAAATGTTCAAATGTCTGTAAAATAAAATGCGAACCAAAGTTGCATTGAACAACATAAATGCCCAAGTGGCTGTGTGATAAAAATGCGAACAAAAGTGGCAGTAAACAACAAAATGAAACTAGATAGGCTATAAGTCAAGTGCCATCATATAAGATAGCAAACACATGAATGTGCAAAAGTGAACATACATCTGTATACATACATGAATGTATGTATACAAATGGTCAAAAGTATCAGAAGGCAATTGGACAACTACAAATTCAAGTAGTAGCAATAATGCAATCTAGAATGTCACAGCAACAAGGCAAATGCATGTACAAATTCAACAAGGCAAGTACAAACTGGACAACAACAAAAGCTACCAAGCAGGCATCTCAAGTGATCAAGTCTGTCACCATGATACTGCTATGGACAGTGCAATCAAAAAGCACATATATGCAGCAGCTAACTGGCATATGAACAAGTGAAACAATGACAGTTCAAGTATGCAGAGAACAAGATGAAGCACTGCAATACAAGTATACGCAGGCAAACAGAGACATAAACTACAGGAAATGAGTGTACAGGGTAATGCAAAGACTAGTGATGAACAAATCAGTGCATATGCATACAACTAAACAACCAAGACCAAAGAGGGGATCGTATACAATGATGCATCTACAACTCAATGCACATGACAGTGCACACTCGAGCTTGAGACAGTACACTAATGGTACAAATGGAACTGACATTTAAGTGCAAGTCTCGGGTAGTGTATGATACTTAGTTAGCTATGCTACAGGTGGATAGTGCATACATATGAAGTCAAAGATCGAGACAAGCACACTCGACTGATGAGTGACACAAGTGACTTCAGGAAGAATGAAGCTCAATTTTCACTATAGCCTGAAATTACAACTTGCAGTGGGTACAGGTAAAAAGTCACAACACTACTCCGTAAGGAGATGGATACCGATGATACTCAAATGTATATCTAATTGCTCGAATGACAAAAGTCGCAAAGGAAATAAATCAGTTGCAAGTTCAACCACGAAGGTCAAAACCATCCCATAACAACATCACAACACGAAGCCAAAAAGATCGGAATCGAACAATTCACATTCGAAACCGAGGTGACAAAGAGTTAATAGATCGAACCAAATCACAGTTCAAACCCGTTATGAAATGAAAATCAGTGAAAAATCTCAAATATCACTACAAAATCGATGGCCAACACAAATCGAATGACAACTTCAAACAATTATAAACGAACGAAGATCAAAGAATTCGAGTGAATTAGATGTGAGTGAGATCGATTCACTCACCTTTGTCACCGAAGAACCCAACATCTTATCGCGGCCGAAATCATCTCGAGAGACACTGGTCGATTGAAAGTCGGCACCCATAAATTTCTCGAAAACCCTAATTGATCGAACGAGCACAGCCACCATTTTTCTTTTGTTTTGAATTAGGGCATGCGAACGAATGAATAAAAAGGGAATGGGCATCGGCCTATGATGAATATCACACCCCCAAAGGGAACGTGGGCCAATTATTTGCATTTTAAAGCCCGCTTACTTCCTTAATCAAATTATAGAAAAGAATGCCAACCAATTAAAACTTCCAAAAACAATTAGCTATCGACACTAATCGTTTAAATGTCGATTATTAATTGATGCGAAATACCGGGTTGTTACAGACTCCCCTCCTTAAAAAAATTGCGTCCTCGCAATCATAAGGAATAAATGGACAAATGGTAACAACCAAAAGAGCATGGCAATGTTGAATGCATAAGCAAAGCAAAGGTCAACAGGGAAGCATTAGAATTATGGAAGTATCAGATATAGAATCAAAAGGTTCGACTGATTCAAATCAAAAGAATCAACATCGTGGGGATCTAGGAATCAAAATCAGACGACTATCAAAAGCAAGAATCAATCGAGTTCTAGCAATTGAAAGAAAAGGAATCAGAGCAGATATCACGTACTGCACGAATTGAATGTGAGTAAATCAAATTACTCACCTGAATCGTCAGAGAAAAAGACGAAGCTCGAATCTCAAAATCGCAAATATTCAATCATCTAAAACGATAATCGAATTTTCACAAATATCTGATTATCAAAAACGATAATCAGAAATCACAAAGATTCGATTATCAAATCGAAAAATATTTAATTATCTCAAACGATAATCAAATTTCACAAATATCTGGTTATCAAAAACGATAATCAGAAATCACAAAGATTCGATTATCAAATCGAAAAATATTTAATTATCTCAAACGATAATCAAATTTCACAAATATCTGATTATCAAAAACGATAATCAGACGTCTTAAATATTCAATTAACGAGTCTGGAATTAACCGAAGTAGTAAAAGTATGGTTTCATACTCCGTACTTTTGCTAAATCGTTTAAATCTCTTTATCGTTTCCTTGAAAGTGCAGAATTGTGTGTTTTAAAAATAACATTTCACATTCTCAAACGGACAAGTCCGGAATTAAGCGAATCAGTAAAAGAAAGGGGTCATAGTCCTCGATTTTTCTGAAACGTTTAAATCGCTTCCTCGTTCTTTTGAAAATGTAAACTGTAAAAAATTTTGAAAACAATTTTAATTTATATTTTTGAAACAACTTTTTTTTTTAAATAACGAATTTTGAAAATACGTGATTAAATTAGCAATATTAATGTTGCGGGAGAACCGCTTGTAAATCCATTTCAAAATTGACGGTTACTGAAGTTAACACGTCAAAATTTCATCAAAATAACTAGCATCAAAGTATAATACCAATGAATTTTCATTCATAAGAAAATGTCACAAGAATCTTCTCAAAGATAGAAAGGGATATCATACCCTAAACTTGTATTCATAACAAGTCAATAACACATGAATTCACCAATACACAAAAATTGACAAAACTTGTCAATAGAAATCACGAAAATTGGTGAAGCACAAATTCTAGAAATCATCACAAGAAATCCAGAAATCATAAAAAGAGGGGGAAAAGAGCCTATCAGAAAACGGGAGTATGAAAACTCCAAAACACCGGTATCACAAGATGAGACGCTATCTCATGGTGGCTAACCATTAAAGTTTTACACAGGAATGGTCCGAAGACCGTGGGTCGCTATCCCACGCGTGTGAGTCGGAATCACACAGATTGAGGTCTAGGCTAACCTCGCAGAGAAAGAGACATCGCACATTTGCTAGTCTAAACCATAAAAAGGAAAAGGGGAATGCCTATCACAAAATGGGAGCATGAAAACTCCAAAACACCGGTATCACAAGATGAGACGCTATCTCATGGTGGCTAACCATTAAAGTTTTACACAGGAATGGTCCGAAGACCGTGGGTCGCTATCCCACGCGTGTGAGTCGGAATCACACAGATTGAGGTCTAGGCTAACCTCGCAGAGAAAAAGATATGTGTGAGTGGAATCACACAATTAAGGTCCAGACTAACCAAAAAGCAAAAAGGTATGTGTGAATGGAATCACACAAGTGGTGTCTAGTCTAACCTCGCAAACAAAAAGATATGTGTGAGTGGAATCACACAAATTAAGGTCTAGACTAACCAAAAAGCAAAAAGGTATGTGTGAATGGAATCACACAAGTGGTGTCTAGTCTAGCCTTGCAAACAAAAAGATATGTGTGAGTCGGAATCACACTACTGCGGTCTAGTCTAACCTTGCAAACAAAGAGATATGTGTGAGTCGGAATCACACTACTGCAGTGTAGACTAACCTTGCGAACAAAGAGATATGTGTGAGTCGGAATCACACTACTGCGGTCTAGTCTAACCTTGCAAACAAAGAGATATGTGTGAGTCGGAATCACACTACTGCGGTCCAGACTAACCTTGCGAACAAAGAGATATGTGTGAGTCGGAATCACACTACTGCGGTCTAGTCTAACCTTGCAAACAAAGAGATATGTGTGAGTCGGAATCACACTACTGCGGTCTAGACTAACCTTGCGAACAAAGAGATATGTGTGAGTCGGAATCACACTACTGCGGTCTAGTCTAACCTTGCAAACAAAGAGACATCGCACAATTGCTAGTCTAAATCATAAAATGATCGTCATGATCAACGAGAAGTGTCAATTACACTAAGCTAGTAAATATAAAAGTTTAGCTTCATGTCCCATAACCACTTGCTTAACTTAAATATTTACGAACAAACTGTAAATCTACACTAGAAAATTGTCACAAAAGGTTCAATCGAACAAGTCCAGGAGTTAACCGACGAAGTAAACGCAAGCGTTTCATACCACTTGTTTTACTAGGCCGTTTAATTCAATTTCTCATACGAGTGAAATAAAGGCTTGTATATACTAATAGATTGGAAAACGGTTTAAGAAAAAGAGCTTTGTAGTAAAATAGTTTTGAAATCGTTTGGAAAAAAGGATTTTAATATTTACTACTAGTATAGAAAACCTTTATATTTTTAAAGTGACAAATCACAAAAATGATTGTAGAAACAATCAATCACAAGAATTCACATACGAAGATGTGAATGGAATCCAAAGAAATCGATACTGAATCCATCAGAAAGTATGTTCACAAAAATCCCGAAGAAAATGTCATCAAAGTTGCTAATAAATGATAGCAACAAATCGGGGAAATGATCAAGAATCGATTAAATTAGGAAACCAAGTCAGTTCACTAAAATTTCACATTCGAAGACGTGAATAAAATCCAAAGAATTCGATTCCAAATTCATCAAAGTAGGGATACCCAAAAATTCCAGAAATAGAAGTTATCAAAATCGACAAAGGTGATAACAACTAATTAGAAATGAAGAATCGATTATCAACTGGAAAAACAAAGCAAAACGAGCAGAAATGCATAAATGACTTCAACAAAAGTAAGAATCAAGTCAATGTCGAAGTCAACAATTAATAGCCGTAGTCGAGTACAAAATGATTCAATCATCATTATCAAAGAAACCAACGGCAAACAAAATCAGAGTCTTAAAAATCAAGAAATTAGCAATTTCTCAAAAACAAAGTGACCGAAGTCGAATGGAATTCAAGATGAGGAAAACACAAAATATCAAGTTTAAAATTGCTGAGATTCAAACTAGATGTGAATGAGAAATCAAAATCACTCAATTTGCAACTAGTTCAGCTATTTTTCATCACAGTGTAACAGGTACACAATGACACTCATAGCATAGAACAAAAGTGGAACAAAGTCCAAAAGTCAAAATGGCTTTAATTTGCCAAATTAAAACAAAATCAACATCGGCTAAATCAATTCAAAGCCGAAAACACAAGAATAAGCGTTAGGAATTCATACCTAACTATCAAAAATAATCATATGTAAAGATGAGAGATAAATATCGACAAATAGTTGTAACACATGCTCCATCTAAGTTATGTTTTATAATTGTCCTAAACCCCAGGCTCTGATACCAAGCTGTGACGCCCCACCTCTATACCCACGCTAGCCAAGAACACTACGGTGTAGTGTTGTCAACTAGCGCGGAGAATAAGGCTGTTGAGGAGCGACCATCTATGTAATTGCTTTGTGCGAGCACCGATATGTCAGATAATAAAACATTGCATTTCATTTTTAAAGGAAACCCGACATACCGATACAAACTCAAAGCTACTACACAGTGGCTATAATAGTTTAGGACAATAGATATAAAAATAACACAGAAAACATAAATGCGGAATACAGATGGGACGAAAAGTCTCATATATACAATAACTGATATCAGTTACAATACATTTGACACAATACCAATGATACAACTACAATTGTCGACTCAAGAAGTTATATATACAAGTACATTATCGACTAATATACATGAATACATTATCATCTTAAAACAGACACACTGACTACTACAACAAGACGAAGACCACTTCAAATAATATAAAAAGTCTTCATAGCTCTAGCAGCAACCCAAAGCTAAAAATCTACAACCTGTAAATACTCGGTCTGACCCGAGTATTACATTCAAAAGAAAATAATACCCGGATCAGTCTAATTCAAACCAGTTTATTAGTGCATATAGGCAGTAATAATTTAAATAGACGACAGTCACAATAATTCCCGTCTATCCGATTCTTTAAACAAAGAAACCGGATAACGGTCAATATAACACTTAACAGTGTTTAACAAAAATCAGCAGATTTAAATCATCAACAGAGATAAATAAACAATTTATCAAATCGACTAAATCAATGTAAAGCAATCGATTCTGGGTGGCTGCAGTGCACGCACGCGTGCACTGCCTCGCCACTATCGCAAGAGATACGCAAAGGCTCAGTGAAAGTCACAAATGATCACCAGGTCAAACCCCGAAATCGGGTTCAACACAAGTGATTCAAAAAGAAAATCCCAACAGGGGGAAAAACTGCAAAACACGAGCAACTGCAGACGTAAGCGAATACGAAGCAACCACCACGATGAAGCTACAGTAGCAAACAGTTGCAAAGACAAGGGCAGAATGCAACTACAAAGAAGACAGTGGCAATAGGTAGAAGATGATGCAGTGAAGCATGTACAAGGGCAGTACATATGAACATCATAGCAAGTGCAACAGGTAGAAGATGATGCAGTGAAGCATGTACAAGGGCAGTACATATGAACATCATAGCAAGTGCAACAGGTAGCAGATGATGCAGTGAAGCCAATAGGGCAAATAATGAAGAAGTATATAAGTGCAGACACAACTATATGAACAGAGTAGTATGAAGGTGAGGGCACCATAGATATGGCACCACAGCACACACTATTTACAATAGAAAATGTTCAAATGTCTGTAAAATAAAATGCGAACCAAAGTTGCATTGAACAACATAAATGCCCAAGTGGCTGTGTGATAAAAATGCGAACAAAAGTGGCAGTAAACAACAAAATGAAACTAGATCGGCTATAAGTCAAGTGCCATCATATAAGACAGCAAACACATGAATGTGCAAAAGTGAACATACATCTGTATACATACATGAATGCATGTATACAAATGGTCAAAAGTATCAGAAAGCAATTGGACAACTACAAATTCAAGTAGTAGCAATAATGCAATCTAGAATGTCACAACAACAAGGCAAATGCATGTACAAATTCAACAACGCAAGTACAAACTGGACAACAACAAAAGCTACCAAGCAGGCATCTCAAGTGATCAAGTCTGTCACCATGATACTGCTATGGACAGTGCAATCAAAAACCACATATATGCAGCAGCTAACTGGCATATGAACAAGTGAAACAATGACAGTTCAAGTATGCAGAGAACAAGATGAAGCACTGCAATACAAGTATACGCAGGCAAACAGAGACATAAACTACAGGAAATGAGTGTATAGGGTAATGCAAAGACTAGTGATGAACAAATCAGTGCATATGCATACAACTAAACAACCAAGACCAAAGAGGGGATCGTATACAATGATGCATCTACAACTCAATGCACATGACAGTGCACACTCGAGCTTGAGACAGTACACTAATGGTACAAATGGAACTGACATTTAAGTGCAAGTCTCGGGTAGTGTATGATACTTAGTTAGCTATGCTACAGGTGGATAGTGCATACATATGAAGTCAAAGATCGAGACAAGCACACTCGACTGATGAGTGACACAAGTGACTTCAGGAAGAATGAAGCTCAATTTTCACTATAGCCTGAAATTACAACTTGCAGTGGGTACAGGTAAAAAGTCACAACACTACTCCGTAAGGAGATGGATACCGATGATACTCAAATGTATATCTAATTGCTCGAATGACAAAAGTCGCAAAGGAAATAAATCAGTTGCAAGTTCAACCACGAAGGTCAAAACCATCCCATAACAACATCACAACACGAAGCCAAAAAGATCGGAATCGAACAATTCACATTCGAAACCGAGGTGACAAAGAGTTAACAGATCGAACCAAATCACAGTTCAAAACCGTTATGAAATGAAAATCAGTGAAAAATCTCAAATATCACTACAAAATCGATGGCCAACACAAATCGAATGACAACTTCAAACAATTATAAACGAACGAAGATCAAAGAATTCGAGTGAATTAGATGTGAGTGAGATCGATTCACTCACCTTTGTCACCGAAGAACCCAACATCTTATCGCGGCCGAAATCATCTCGAGAGACACTGGTCGATTGAAAGTCGGCACCCATAAATTTCTCGAAAACCCTAATTGATCGAACGAGCACAGCCACCATTTTTCTTTTGTTTTGAATTAGGGCATGCGAACGAATGAATAAAAAGGGAATGGGCATCGGCCTATGATGAATATCACACCCCCAAAGGGAACGTGGGCCAATTATTTGCATTTTAAAGCCCGCTTACTTCCTTAATCAAATTATAGAAAAGAATGCCAACCAATTAAAACTTCCAAAAACAATTAGCTATCGACACTAATCGTTTAAATGTCGATTATTAATTGATGCGAAATACCGGGTTGTTACAGACTCCCCTCCTTAAAAAAATTGCGTCCTCGCAATCATAAGGAATAAATGGACAAATGGTAACAACCAAAAGAGCATGGCAATGTTGAATGCATAAGCAAAGCAAAGGTCAACAGGGAAGCATTAGAATTATGAAAGTATCAGATATAGGATCAAAAGGTTCGACTGATTCAAATCAAAAGAATCAACATCGTGGGGATCAAGGAATCAAAATCAGACGACTATCAAAAGCAAGAATCAATCGAGTTCTAGCAATTGAAAGAAAAGGAATCAGAGCAGAAATCACGTACTGCACGAATTGAATGTGAGTAAATCAAATTACTCACCTGAATCTTCAAAGAAAAAGACGAAGCTCGAATCTCAAAATCGCAAATATTCAATCATCTAAAACGATAATCGAATTTTCACAAATATCTGATTATCAAAAACGATAATCAGAAATCATAAAGATTCGATTATCAAATCGAAAAATATTTAATTATCTCAAACGATAATCAAATTTCACAAATATCTGGTTATCAAAAACGATAATCAGAAATCACAAAGATTCGATTATCAAATCGAAAAATATTTAATTATCTCAAACGATAATCAAATTTCACAAATATCTGATTATCAAAAACGATAATCAGAAATCACAAAGATTCGATTATCAAATCGAAAAATATTTAATTATCTCAAACGATAATCAAATTTCACAAATATCTGATTATCAAAAACGATAATCAGAAGTCATAAATATTCAATTAACGAGTCTGGAATTAACCGAAGTAGTAAAAGTATGGTTTCATACTCCGTACTTTTGCTAAATCGTTTAAATCTCTTTATCGTTTCCTTGAAAGTGCAGAATTGTGTGTTTTAAAAATAACATTTCACATTCTCAAACGGACAAGTCCAGAATTAAGCGAATCAGTAAAAGAAAGGGGTCATAGTCCTCGATTTTTCTGAAACGTTTAAATTGCTTCCTCGTTCTTTTGAAAATGTAAACTGTAAAATTTTTTGAAAACAATTTTAATTTATATTTTTGAAACTACTTTTTTTTTAAATAACGAATTTTGAAAATACGTGATTAAATTAGCAATATTAATGTTGCGGGAGAACCGCTTGTAAATCCATTTCAAAATTGACGGTTACTGAAGTTAACACGTCAAAATTTCATCAAAATAACTGGCATCAAAGTATAATACCAATGAATTTTCATTCATAAGAAAATGTCACAAGAATCTTCTCAAAGATAGAAAGGGATATCATACCCTAAACTTGTATTCATAACAAGTCAATAACACATGAATTCACCAATACACAAAAATTGACAAAACTTGTCAATAGAAATCACGAAAATTGGTGAAGCACAAATTCTAGAAATCATCACAAGAAATCCAGAAATCACAAAAAGAGGGGGAAAAGAGCCTATCAGAAAACGGGAGTATGAAAACTCCAAAACACCGGTATCACAAGATGAGACGCTATCTCATGGTGGCTAACCATTAAAGTTTTACACAGGAATGGTCCGAAGACCGTGGGTCGCTATCCCACGCGTGTGAGTCGGAATCACACAGATTGAGGTCTAGGATAACCTCGCAGAGAAAGAGACATCGCACATTTGCTAGTCTAAACCATAAAAAGGAAAAGGGGAATGCCTATCACAAAATGGGAGCATGAAAACTCCAAAACACCGGTATCACAAGATGAGACGCTATCTCATGGTGGCTAACCATTAAAGTTTTACACAGGAATGGTCCGAAGACCGTGGGTCGCTATCCCACGCGTGTGAGTCGGAATCACACAGATTGAGGTCTAGGCTAACCTCGCAGAGAAAAAGATATGTGTGAGTGGAATCACACAATTAAGGTCCAGACTAACCAAAAAGCAAAAAGGTATGTGTGAATGGAATCACACAAGTGGTGTCTAGTCTAACCTCGCAAACAAAAAGATATGTGTGAGTGGAATAACACAAATTAAGGTCTAGACTAACCAAAAAGCAAAAAGGTATGTGTGAATGGAATCACACAAGTGGTGTCTAGTCTAGCCTTGCAAACAAAAAGATATGTGTGAGTCGGAATCACACTACTGCGGTCTAGTCTAACCTTGCAAACAAAGAGATATGTGTGAGTCGGAATCACACTACTGCGGTCTAGACTAACCTTGCGAACAAAGAGATATGTGTGAGTCGGAATCACACTACTGCGGTCTAGTCTAACCTTGCAAACAAAGAGATATGTGTGAGTCGGAATCACACTACTGCGGTCCAGACTAACCTTGCGAACAAAGAGATATGTGTGAGTCGGAATCACACTACTGCGGTCTAGTCTAACCTTGCAAACAAAGAGATATGTGTGAGTCGGAATCACACTACTGCGGTCTAGACTAACCTTGCGAACAAAGAGATATGTGTGAGTCGGAATCACACTACTGCGGTCTAGTCTAACCTTGCAAACAAAGAGACATCGCACAATTGCTAGTCTAAATCATAAAATGATCGTCATGATCAACGAGAAGTGTCAATTACACTAAGCTAGTAAATATAAAAGTTTAGCTTCATGTCCCATAACCACTTGCTTAACTTAAATATTTACGAACAAACTGTAAATCTACACTAGAAAATTGTCACAAAAGGTTCAATCGAACAAGTCCAGGAGTTAACCGACGAAGTAAACGCAAGCGTTTCATACCACTTGTTTTACTAGGTCGTTTAATTCAATTTCTCATACGAGTGAAATAAAGGCTTGTATATACTAATAGATTGGAAAACGGTTTAAGAAAAAGAGCTTTTTAGTAAAATAGTTTTGAAATCGTTTGGAAAAAAGGATTTTAATATTTACTACTAGTATAGAAAACCTTTATATTTTTAAAGTGACAAATCACAAAAATGATTGTAGAAACAATCAATCACAAGAATTCACATACGAAGATGTGAATGGAATCCAAAGAAATCGATACTGAATCCATCAGAAAGTATGTTCACAAAAATCCCGAAGAAAATGTCATCAAAGTTGCTAATAAATGATAGCAACAAATCGGGGAAATGATCAAGAATCGATTAAATTAGGAAACCAAGTCAGTTCACTAAAATTTCACATTCGAAGACGTGAATAAAATCCAAAGAATTCGATTCCAAATTCATCAAAGTAGGAATACCCAAAAATTCTAGAAATAGAAGTTATCAAAATCGACAAAGGTGATAACAACTAATTAGAAATGAAGAATCGATTATCAACTGGAAAAACAAAGCAAAACGAGCAGAAATGCATAAATGACTTCAACAAAAGTAAGAATCAAGTCAATGTCGAAGTCAACAATTAATAGCCGTAGTCGAGTACAAAATGATTCAATCATCATTATCAAAGAAACCAACGGCAAACAAAATCAGAGTCTTAAAAATCAAGAAATTAGCAATTTCTCAAAAACAAAGTGACCGAAGTCGAATGGAATTCAAGATGAGGAAAACACAAAATATCAAGTTTAAAATTGCTGAGATTCAAACTAGATGTGAATGAGAAATCAAAATCACTCAATTTGCAACTAGTTCAGCTATTTTTCATCACAGTGTAACAGGTACACAATGACACTCATAGCATAGAACAAAAGTGGAACAAAGTCCAAAAGTCAAAATGGCTTTAATTTGCCAAATTAAAACAAAATCAACATCGGCTAAATCAATTCAAAGCCGAAAACACAAGAATAAGCGTTAGGAATTCATACCTAACTATCAAAAATAATCATATGTAAAGATGAGAGATAAACATCGACAAATAGTTGTAACACATGCTCCATCTAAGTTATGTTTTATAATTGTCCTAAACCCAGGCTCTGATACCAAGCTGTGACGCCCCACCTCTATACCCACGCTAGCTAAGAACACTACGGTGTAGTGTTGTCAACTAGCGCGGAGAATAAGGCTGTTGAGGAGCGACCATCTATGTAATTGCTTTGTGCGAGCACCGATATGTCAGATAATAAAACATTGCATTTCATTTTTAAAGGAAACCCGACATACCGATACAAACTCAAAGCTACTACACAGTGGCTATAATAGTTTAGGACAATAGATATAAAAATAACACAGAAAACATAAATGCGGAATACAGATGGGACGAAAAGTCTCATATATACAATAACTGATATCAGTTACAATACATTTGACACAATACCAATGATACAACTACAATTGTCGACTCAAGAAGTTATATATACAAGTACATTATCGACTAATATACATGAATACATTATCATCTTAAAACAGACACACTGACTACTACAACAAGACGAAGACCACTTCAAATAATATAAAAAGTCTTCATAGCTCTAGCAGCAACCCAAAGCTAAAAATCTACAACCTGTAAATACTCGGTCTGACCCGAGTATTACATTCAAAAGAAAATAATACCCGGATCAGTCTAATTCAAACCAGTTTATTAGTGCATATAGGCAGTAATAATTTAAATAGACGACAGTCACAATAATTCCCGTCTATCCGATTCTTTAAACAAAGAAACCGGATAACGGTCAATATAACACTTAACAGTGTTTAACAAAAATCAGCAGATTTAAATCATCAACAGAGATAAATAAACAATTTATCAAATCGACTAAATCAATGTAAAGCAATCGATTCTGGGTGGCTGCAGTGCACGCACGCGTGCACTGCCTCGCCACTATCGCAAGAGATACGCAAAGGCTCAGTGAAAGTCACAAATGATCACCAGGTCAAACCCCGAAATCGGGTTCAACACAAGTGATTCAAAAAGCAAATCCCAACAGGGGGAAAAACTGCAAAACACGAGCAACTACAGACGTAAGCGAATACGAAGCAACCACCACGATGAAGCTACAGTAGCAAACAGTTGCAAAGACAAGGGCAGAATGCAACTACAAAGAAGACAGTGGCAATAGGTAGAAGATGATGCAGTGAAGCATGTACAAGGGCAGTACATATGAACATCATAGCAAGTGCAACAGGTAGAAGATGATGCAGTGAAGCATGTACAAGGGCAGTACATATGAACATCATAGCAAGTGCAACAGGTAGCAGATGATGCAGTGAAGCCAATAGGGCAAATAATGAAGAAGTATATAAGTGCAGACACAACTATATGAACAGAGTAGTATGAAGGTGAGGGCACCATAGATATGGCACCACAGCACACACTATTTACAATAGAAAATGTTCAAATGTCTGTAAAATAAAATGCGAACCAAAGTTGCATTGAACAACATAAATGCCCAAGTGGCTGTGTGATAAAAATGCGAACAAAAGTGGCAGTAAACAACAAAATGAAACTAGATCGGCTATAAGTCAAGTGCCATCATATAAGACAGCAAACACATGAATGTGCAAAAGTGAACATACATCTGTATACATACATGAATGCATGTATACAAATGGTCAAAAGTATCAGAAGGCAATTGGACAACTACAAATTCAAGTAGTAGCAATAATGCAATCTAGAATGTCACAACAACAAGGCAAATGCATGTACAAATTCAACAAGGCAAGTACAAACTGGACAACAACAAAAGCTACCAAGCAGGCATCTCAAGTGATCAAGTCTGTCACCATGATACTGCTATGGACAGTGCAATCAAAAAGCACATATATGCAGCAGCTAACTAGCATATGAACAAGTGAAACAATGACAGTTCAAGTATGCAGAGAACAAGATGAAGCACTGCAATACAAGTATACGCAGGCAAACAGAGACATAAACTACAGGAAATGAGTGTACAGGGTAATGCAAAGACTAGTGATGAACAAATCAGTGCATATGCATACAACTAAACAACCAAGACCAAAGAGGGGATCGTATACAATGATGCATCTACAACTCAATGCACATGACAGTGCACACTCGAGCTTGAGACAGTACACTAATGGTACAAATGGAACTGACATTTAAGTGCAAGTCTCGGGTAGTGTATGATACTTAGTTAGCTATGCTACAGGTGGATAGTGCATACATATGAAGTCAAAGATCGAGACAAGCACACTCGACTGATGAGTGACACAAGTGACTTCAGGAAGAATGAAGCTCAATTTTCACTATAGCCTGAAATTACAACTTGCAGTGGGTACAGGTAAAAAGTCACAACACTACTCCGTAAGGAGATGGATACCGATGATACTCAAATGTATATCTAATTGCTCGAATGACAAAAGTCGCAAAGGAAATAAATCAGTTGCAAGTTCAACCACGAAGGTCAAAACCATCCCATAACAACATCACAACACGAAGCCAAAAAGATCGGAATCGAACAATTCACATTCGAAACCGAGGTGACAAAGAGTTAACAGATCGAACCAAATCACAGTTCAAAACCGTTATGAAATGAAAATCAGTGAAAAATCTCAAATATCACTACAAAATCGATGGCCAACACAAATCGAATGACAACATCAAACAATTATAAACGAACGAAGATCAAAGAATTCGAGTGAATTAGATGTGAGTGAGATCGATTCACTCACCTTTGTCACCGAAGAACCCAACATCTTATCGCGGCTGAAATCATCTCGAGAGACACTGGTCGATTGAAAGTCGGCACCCATAAATTTCTCGAAAACCCTAATTGATCGAACGAGCACAGCCACCATTTTTCTTTTGTTTTGAATTAGGGCATGCGAACGAATGAATAAAAAGGGAATGGGCATCGGCCTATGATGAATATCACACCCCCAAAGGGAACGTGGGCCAATTATTTGCATTTTAAAGCCCGCTTACTTCCTTAATCAAATTATAGAAAAGAATGCCAACCAATTAAAACTTCCAAAAACAATTAGCTATCGACACTAATCGTTTAAATGTCGATTATTAATTGATGCGAAATACCGGGTTGTTACAGACTCCCCTCCTTAAAAAAATTGCGTCCTCGCAATCATAAGGAATAAATGGACAAATGGTAACAACCAAAAGAGCATGGCAATGTTGAATGCATAAGCAAAGCAAAGGTCAACAGGGAAGCATTAGAATTATGAAAGTATCAGATATAGGATCAAAAGGTTCGACTGATTCAAATCAAAAGAATTAACATCGTGGGGATCAAGGAATCAAAATCAGACGACTATCAAAAGCAAGAATCAATCGAGTTCTAGCAATTGAAAGAAAAGGAATCAGAGCAGAAATCACGTACTGCACGAATTGAATGTGAGTAAATCAAATTACTCACCTGAATCTTCAAAGAAAAAGACGAAGCTCGAATCTCAAAATCGCAAATATTCAATCATCTAAAACGATAATCGAATTTTCACAAATATCTGATTATCAAAAACGATAATCAGAAATCATAAAGATTCGATTATCAAATCGAAAAATATTTAATTATCTCAAACGATAATCAAATTTCACAAATATCTGGTTATCAAAAACGATAATCAGAAATCACAAAGATTCGATTATCAAATCGAAAAATATTTAATTATCTCAAACGATAATCAAATTTCACAAATATCTGATTATCAAAAACGATAATCAGAAATCACAAAGATTCGATTATCAAATTGAAAAATATTTAATTATCTCAAACGATAATCAAATTTCACAAATATCTGATTATCAAAAACGATAATCAGAAGTCATAAATATTCAATTAACGAGTCTGGAATTAACCGAAGTAGTAAAAGTATGGTTTCATACTCCGTACTTTTGCTAAATCGTTTAAATCTCTTTATCGTTTCCTTGAAAGTGCAGAATTGTGTGTTTTAAAAATAACATTTCACATTCTCAAACGGACAAGTCCAGAATTAAGTGAATCAGTAAAAGAAAGGGGTCATAGTCCTCGATTTTTCTGAAACGTTTAAATCGCTTCCTCGTTCTTTTGAAAATGTAAACTGTAAAAATTTTTGAAATCAATTTTAATTTATATTTTTGAAACAACTTTTTTTTTTAAATAACGAATTTTGAAAATACGTGATTAAATTAGCAATATTAATGTTGCGGGAGAACCGCTTGTAAATCCATTTCAAAATTGACGGTTACTGAAGTTAACACGTCAAAATTTCATCAAAATAACTGGCATCAAAGTATAATACCAATGAATTTTCATTCATAAGAAAATGTCACAAGAATCTTCTCAAAGATAGAAAGGGATATCATACCCTAAACTTGTATTCATAACAAGTCAATAACACATGAATTCACCAATACACAAAAATTGACAAAACTTGTCAATAGAAATCACGAAAATTGGTGAAGCACAAATTCTAGAAATCATCACAAGAAATCCAGAAATCACAAAAAGAGGGGGAAAAGAGCCTATCAGAAAACGGGAGTATGAAAACTCCAAAACACCGGTATCACAAGATAAGACGCTATCTCATGGTGGCTAACCATTAAAGTTTTACACAGGAATGGTCCGAAGACCGTGGGTCGCTATCCCACGCGTGTTAGTCGGAATCACACAGATTGAGGTCTAGGCTAACCTCGCAGAGAAAGAGACATCGCACATTTGCTAGTCTAAACCATAAAAAGGAAAAGGGGAATGCCTATCACAAAATGGGAGCATGAAAACTCCAAAACACCGGTATCACAAGATGAGACGCTATCTCATGGTGGCTAACCATTAAAGTTTTACACAGGAATGGTCCGAAGACCGTGGGTCGCTATCCCACGCATGTGAGTCGGAATCACACAGATTGAGGTCTAGGCTAACCTCGCAGAGAAAAAGATATGTGTGAGTGGAATCACACAATTAAGGTCCAGACTAACCAAAAAGCAAAAAGGTATGTGTGAATGGAATCACACAAGTGGTGTCTAGTCTAACCTCGCAAACAAAAAGATATGTGTGAGTGGAATAACACAAATTAAGGTCTAGACTAACCAAAAAGCAAAAAGGTATGTGTGAATGGAATCACACAAGTGGTGTCTAGTCTAGCCTTGCAAACAAAAAGATATGTGTGAGTCGGAATCACACTACTGCGGTCTAGTCTAACCTTGCAAACAAAGAGATATGTGTGAGTCGGAATCACACTACTGCGGTCTAGACTAACCTTGCGAACAAAGAGATATGTGTGAGTCGGAATCACACTACTGCGGTCTAGTCTAACCTTGCAAACAAAGAGATATGTGTGAGTCGGAATCACACTACTGCGGTCCAGACTAACCTTGCGAACAAAGAGATATGTGTGAGTCGGAATCACACTACTGCGGTCTAGTCTAACCTTGCAAACAAAGAGATATGTGTGAGTCGGAATCACACTACTGCGGTCTAGACTAACCTTGCGAACAAAGAGATATGTGTGAGTCGGAATCACACTACTGCGGTCTAGTCTAACCTTGCAAACAAAGAGACATCGCACAATTGCTAGTCTAAATCATAAAATGATCGTCATTATCAACGAGAAGTGTCAATTACACTAAGCTAGTAAATATAAAAGTTTAGCTTCATGTCCCATAACCACTTGCTTAACTTAAATATTTACGAACAAACTGTAAATCTACACTAGAAAATTGTCACAAAAGGTTCAATCGAACAAGTCCAGGAGTTAACCGACGAAGTAAACACAAGCGTTTCATACCACTTGTTTTACTAGGTCGTTTAATTCAATATCTCATACGAGTGAAATAAAGGCTTGTATATACTAATAGATTGGAAAACGGTTTAAGAAAAAGAGCTTTGTAGTAAAATTGTTTTGAAATCGTTTGGAAAAAAGGATTTTAATATTTACTACTAGTATAGAAAACCTTTATATTTTTAAAGTGACAAATCACAAAAATGATTGTAGAAACAATCAATCACAAGAATTCACATACGAAGATGTGAATGGAATCCAAAGAAATCGATACTGAATCCATCAGAAAGTATGTTCACAAAAATCCCGAAGAAAATGTCATCAAAGTTGCTAATAAATGATAGCAACAAATCGGGGAAATGATCAAGAATCGATTAAATTAGGAAACCAAGTCAGTTCACTAAAATTTCACATTCGAAGACGTGAATAAAATCCAAAGAATTCGATTCCAAATTCATCAAAGTAGGAATACCCAAAAATTCCAGAAATAGAAGTTATCAAAATCGACAAAGGTGATAACAACTAATTAGAAATGAAGAATCGATTATCAACTGGAAAAACAAAGCAAAACGAGCAGAAATGCATAAATGACTTCAACAAAAGTAAGAATCAAGTCAATGTCGAAGTCAACAATTAATAGCCGTAGTCGAGTACAAAATGATTCAATCATCATTATCAAAGAAACCAACGGCAAACAAAATATGAGTCTTAAAAATCAAGAAATTAGCAATTTCTCAAAAACAAAGTGACCGAAGTCGAATGGAATTCAAGATGAGGAAAACACAAAATATCAAGTTTAAAATTGCTGAGATTCAAACTAGATGTGAATGAGAAATCAAAATCACTCAATTTGCAACTAGTTCAGCTATTTTTCATCACAGTGTAACAGGTACACAATGACACTCATAGCATAGAACAAAAGTGGAACAAAGTCCAAAAGTCAAAATGGCTTTAATTTGCCAAATTAAAACAAAATCAACATCGGCTAAATCAATTCAAAGCCGAAAACACAAGAATAAGCGTTAGGAATTCATACCTAACTATCAAAAATAATCATATGTAAAGATGAGAGATAAACATCGACAAATAGTTGTAACACATGCTCCATCTAAGTTATGTTTTATAATTGTCCTAAACCCCAGGCTCTGATACCAAGCTGTGACGCCCCACCTCTATACCCACGCTAGCCAAGAACACTACGGTGTAGTGTTGTCAACTAGCGCGGAGAATAAGGCTGTTGAGGAGCGACCATCTATGTAATTGCTTTGTGCGAGCACCGATATGTCAGATAATAAAACATTGCATTTCATTTTTAAAGGAAACCCGACATACCGATACAAACTCAAAGCTACTACACAGTGGCTATAATAGTTTAGGACAATAGATATAAAAATAACACAGAAAACATAAATGCGGAATACAGATGGGACGAAAAGTCTCATATATACAATAACTGATATCAGTTACAATACATTTGACACAATACCAATGATACAACTACAATTGTCGACTCAAGAAGTTATATATACAAGTACATTATCGACTAATATACATGAATACATTATCATCTTAAAACAGACACACTGACTACTACAACAAGACGAAGACCACTTCAAATGATATAAAAAGTCTTCATAGCTCTAGCAGCAACCCAAAGCTAAAAATCTACAACCTGTAAATACTCGGTCTGACCCGAGTATTACATTCAAAAGAAAATAATACCCGGATCAGTCTAATTCAAACCAGTTTATTAGTGCATATAGGCAGTAATAATTTAAATAGACGACAGTCACAATAATTCCCGTCTATCTGATTCTTTAAACAAAGAAACCGGATAACGGTCAATATAACACTTAACAGTGTTTAACAAAAATCAGCAGATTTAAATCATCAACAGAGATAAATAAACAATTTATCAAATCGACTAAATCAATGTAAAGCAATCGATTCTGGGTGGCTGCAGTGCATGCACGCGTGCACTGCCTCGCCACTATCGCAAGAGATACGCAAAGGCTCAGTGAAAGTCACAAATGATCACCAGGTCAAACCCCGAAATCGGGTTCAACACAAGTGATTCAAAAAGCAAATCCCAACAGGGGGAAAAACTGCAAAACACGAGCAACTACAGACGTAAGCGAATACGAAGCAACCACCACGATGAAGCTACAGTAGCAAACAGTTGCAAAGACAAGGGCAGAATGCAACTACAAAGAAGACAGTGGCAATAGGTAGAAGATGATGCAGTGAAGCATGTACAAGGGCAGTACATATGAACATCATAGCAAGTGCAACAGGTAGAAGATGATGCAGTGAAGCATGTACAAGGGCAGTACATATGAACATCATAGCAAGTGCAACAGGTAGCAGATGATGCAGTGAAGCCAATAGGGCAAATAATGAAGAAGTATATAAGTGCAGACACAACTATATGAACAGAGTAGTATGAAGGTGAGGGCACCATAGATATGGCACCACAGCACACACTATTTACAATAGAAAATGTTCAAATGTCTGTAAAATAAAATGCGAACCAAAGTTGCATTGAACAACATAAATGCCCAAGTGGCTGTGTGATAAAAATGCGAACAAAAGTGGCAGTAAACAACAAAATGAAACTAGATCGGCTATAAGTCAAGTGCCATCATATAAGACAGCAAACACATGAATGTGCAAAAGTGAACATACATCTGTATACATACATGAATGCATGTATACAAATGGTCAAAAGTATCAGAAGGCAATTGGACAACTACAAATTCAAGTAGTAGCAATAATGCAATCTAGAATGTCACAACAACAAGGCAAATGCATGTACAAATTCAACAAGGCAAGTACAAACTGGACAACAACAAAAGCTACCAAGCAGGCATCTCAAGTGATCAAGTCTGTCACCATGATACTGCTATGGACAGTGCAATCAAAAAGCACATATATGCAGCAGCTAACTGGCATATGAACAAGTGAAACAATGACAGTTCAAGTATGCAGAGAACAAGATGAAGCACTGCAATACAAGTATACGCAGGCAAAAAGAGACATAAACTACAGGAAATGAGTGTACAGGGTAATGCAAAGACTAGTGATGAACAAATCAGTGCATATGCATACAACTAAACAACCAAGACCAAAGAGGGGATCGTATACAATGATGCATCTACAACTCAATGCACATGACAGTGCACACTCGAGCTTGAGACAGTACACTAATGGTACAAATGGAACTGACATTTAAGTGCAAGTCTCGGGTAGTGTATGATACTTAGTTAGCTATGCTACAGGTGGATAGTGCATACATATGAAGTCAAAGATCGAGACAAGCACACTCGACTGATGAGTGACACAAGTGACTTCAGGAAGAATGAAGCTCAATTTTCACTATAGCCTGAAATTACAACTTGCAGTGGGTACAGGTAAAAAGTCACAACACTACTCCGTAAGGAGATGGATACCGATGATACTCAAATGTATATCTAATTGCTCGAATGACAAAAGTCGCAAAGGAAATAAATCAGTTGCAAGTTCAACCACGAAGGTCAAAACCATCCCATAACAACATCACAACACGAAGCCAAAAATATCGGAATCGAACAATTCACATTCGAAACCGAGGTGACAAAGAGTTAACAGATCGAACCAAATCACAGTTCAAAACCATTATGAAATGAAAATCAGTGAAAAATCTCAAATATCACTACAAAATCGATGGCCAACACAAATCGAATGACAACTTCAAACAATTATAAACGAACGAAGATCAAAGAATTCGAGTGAATTAGATGTGAGTGAGATCGATTCACTCACCTTTGTCACCGAAGAACCCAACATCTTATCGCGGCCGAAATCATCTTGAGAGACACTGGTCGATTGAAAGTCGGCACCCATAAATTTCTCGAAAACCCTAATTGATCGAACGAGCACAACCACCATTTTTCTTTTGTTTTGAATTAGGGCATGCGAACGAATGAATAAAAAGGGAATGGGCATCGGCCTATGATGAATATCACACCCCCAAAGGGAACGTGGGCCAATTATTTGCATTTTAAAGCCCGCTTACTTCCTTAATCAAATTATAGAAAAGAATGCCAACCAATTAAAACTTCCAAAAACAATTAGCTATCGACACTAATCGTTTAAATGTCGATTATTAATTGATGCGAAATACCGGGTTGTTACAGTCAAGGTGCGGCAGGGGTCAGGCAGCACTTGGCGGCGGTGAGGTTATGCAGGAGGAAGTCGAGCATGTTTGGGTTGTGAACGAATGGGATGAAGGAGAGGTTTAAACGGCGATGACGTGTATAGGATAGGGCACGTGTACCATTTTTTTTCTCTCTCTATTTTATTTAATTTAAATTTAAATCGTATATCTCTAATCGTTATATCTTTTACATACGAGGTCTGTTTCTTGCACGGTTTGTTCCGCGGGGACCGTATCAAAATTTCGGACAACATGGAACTAGTTTGGTCGAATTCTAAGACCATTTGAATTTGGGCCCTAAATTTGATTTTTTTATTCGATTTTAAATCGAAGGTGAGTGATTTGACCTACTCACAACTTCTAAAATTTATTATGTTAGTTAAATTAAATTTATGATGTGATTAGAAATTTATTTATGGTTGTTTGGTATATTTAAATCGCTATTCCTGCTCGTTGAATTTATTTTGAATTAAATTATCATTTAATTTATTATTGAATTTAAATTGCTAGTTAATTAACTGTATATAATAATCTGTTAATTGTTGATATTTATTGGTAGAATTGGATGATGATTGTAATGGATGTTTTAATTTATTATTAGATGATTGGATGCTATATTTGATTAATGAAATGCTATCACTCTACAAGTTCCCTAAGTTATTGTTTAGGAAAATCACTATGGGTTGAAATGATACATACCTGAACGATCTATAGATTAGGGAAAAATCGTTATGGGTTGAAATGATAGAATCGAGCGGTTTTATGGATTTTATTTAATTCGGGATTGCGGTTTGAAATGATATATAACTGTAAAAATTTAAATTGCGGGTTGAAATGATAAATATCCGTATCAGTTGACCCTAGGATAGAGAATTATATACGGACACCGGATTAGTTAAATTAATGGTTTTAAAATCCTATGTTTTGAATTCAGTTAATGATATTTTGAAATAAAAGTTGATTTATATGAATTGAATTATTATCGAAATTTAAGTTTTAATGTTGAGATTTGGATTTGGTTTAAAGGAACTTTTTAAAGAAATTAAAGTGAGATTTTAAAGTTAAATTTGAAGTATAAGTGAAGTTTATCGGAATTTGAGTTAGTCGAATTTGTTTGAAATATAACTTTGAAATATTTTGAAATTGGAGTAATTCGAATTGACAATCTGAACATGGATTGAAATCAAAATAAAATTTAAATTTTTTATTGAGAGTTTGAATTGAAAGATTGAAATTGGGATTTGTGATTTGGAAATGTGAAATGGTCTAGATATGTTGAAATAAAATAAATAGTTAAATTTATATAAATTCCAAATTCATATTTAATATAAACTGTTTTAAAAATATATTATTTTATAATTTCTAGTTATTAAGATTTCAAAATTATTAAACTATTTTAACCTATATTAACTATATAAATTATTTTAACCTATTTTAAACCAATTTAATTTATTTTAAACTAATTTAACCATTTAATTTAATTTAAATCTAATTAGTCTATTTTAAAGCTATTTAATCTATTTTAATTGTATTTAAACTATTTTAAATCTATTCAACTATCTTAAATCAAGTTAAAACTATTTTAATCTAATTTTAAATTATTTTAGAGTATTTTAACTATTTATAACTATTTAAACTATTTATAACTATTTAAACTATCTTTCTAAATTTCAAACTAAATATAGTAGGTTTGTTTATATTTTAAATCCTCGATTTTAAAGTGAATATGGTTACATGATATTATAACCTAGGTTGGGATTTAAATTACAAATTTGATTTGAATATGAAGTTTTGAAATGAAGGTTTAAACTATTTTGAAATATGATTTTTGAAAGTGAATATGATTTCGAAAGCGATATGGTTTGAATTGAATATGTTATTTTGATATCCATAGGAAATGGTTTTGAAATTATCAAAGAACCATCCGGTGTGTAATAAGCAGTTGGTTGTTAAAGAGACCAGGATCAGATATTGTCATACTCTCTGCCAATACCGAAAACCACTTTAACAACTATGTACGTGGTGGAGATTCCAGAAATGAAGTAGGATGGTTTGGTGAACGATTTCTGTATGAGGTATAACGTGACCCTGACTCCCATGAGTCTGCATAGATGTGACTAAAACAGGAGCCATGCCGGGCCAAGTGAGTTCGCACCTCCGATCGGGCACATTTCTTCGATACCATTCTATACTTTGTGATTGATTTGGTGGCCACCCTTGATTTTGATTATGGGAGTGTGTCCGAGGTGGGCTGTAGTAGCTGCTATGCGTTACCACCAGTCCGGATCCGCAATTGGTATATCTACCTTGTCATTTCCTCGAGTGTCGTGTTCACATGCCCTAGAGCGCCTTCTACGAGTTTGTTTTGTACCATACCTATGGGGTGCCCTCTGGGTAAACCTCCAGTTTACGGAGGAGCTTACGGTACTGTATAGACTATGGGAATATATAAAATGTGTTAAGGGGGATATGGGTAACACCTTAACACTATTTTAATACTTTTACTTTACTGTAGAAATATTATAATAGCGTATTGTACTACATAGTAGATAGTTTAACGGATCCTTAGGAGATGGTAATACCGAACATCTCTTAAGTTACTACACCAATGTTAGACACTGGATAGGAGATGTCAAACCCCGTAAACATCTCTGACGCCGTCACACTCATATTTACCGCTGATTTGACTTACATATGAACTTTTAGTTCTGACTCGAGTGTTCTGCCTTTTCAATTCGCTCGGGTCAACCCGAGCAATTCAAGGTTGAAGACTTTATTTCTAGAGGATGAAGATGAAGATGTGTACTATTATTACCTATTATATTTATTCCACTGCATCATATGGTTCCGCTGCATCTTTTTTATTTATTTATTCCTGTTTATGTAACTTTGATGTTCGTGTTGTATTGAATAATCAAATGTATTAATAGAACAGCTTCATGAACTATTATTTGATTATTATATTTTGTCATTCCGCTGCGAGATTCTGTATTTGTTTTATTTCTTTCTCTTTTTCTTATTTACCCCATAACAATTTGCCCTTTTGAATGGTTTGAGTCTGGCATGTGTGTCTGCTTAAAACGTCCAAAGGCAGGTCGTTACACCCCAACTCCCTTCCGTCCAAACCCCACAAACTTCCACACGTCCCGACCCAGCCTACCACCACTTCCCCACGCTTGATCCTTCCCACCGCGTCACCCCTCACCTCCATCCTCCGCATGCATGGCCACCTCCACATTCCTCCACCTTTCCGCAACAACATGGCCGAGCACACAACTCCACAATGTAACGACCCGCTATTTTGGACCATTCACATCCGCACATGTCGAACTTGAATGATTTAAAATACCGAATTGTTAATTTAAATTGGCAAAACTGAGCATATATAGTAAATAAATAGAGCACAGATCACGGACACAGAGTAATAAATGCAGCGGAAATAAAAGATAGTAGTTCATGAAGCTACTATATACATATCAGAGTTAAATAGAGTACAACAGATGTCTCGAATACAATAATCAAATACAATATCAGAATACAATCACTGGAATCAACAGGATATCTGAAAGCTGGATAGATAGCTGGATCTCCAAGCGAAGCTCCAACTCCAAAGGTGAGTCTCGAATACTGGTACACTCAGTCTGACCCGAGCGTAAAGCAAAACACAAAACACTCGAGTCAGGATTAACATTCTTATATCAATAAATCCAACTCAAGTGAAATAACAACTGAAATACAAGTAACTCAAAGGATGTTTGGAATAACCATCCTTTAAGGATCCGTTAAACTATCTACTATGTAGTAGTGTACGATAAGTAGATAATGTCTATTAGTAATATAAAATATCAAAATAGTGTTAAGGCGCTACCATTATCCCCCTTAACACATTTTATATAAGCGTTATAGTCTATACAGCACTGTAACTCCACCGTAAACTAGTGGGATATTAGGGAGTACTCCATAAGTATAACACAAAACAAATCGTAGTGGTCGCGTATAAAGGGATACAAGTATGACAAGGCACATGAGGCAATACCCAAGGTAGTGAAACTACCGTTTGCCTGATCCGGACTGGTGAGAATGCATCGCCGCAGCGATCGCAACACCGTGAAACAACACTCCCAAAATTTGGAGGGTGCACCAATCGATAACAAGTAATGAGTGGTTTACGAAGAAGTGTGTTCGCTCGAGGCAGCTAACCCCATTTGGCCCGGCACGGCTCCTGTTTTAGTCATTTCCAATTTGACACAAGTGTCAAGGCTATCCATTATCGTTCTCTTTCTTCAGTCATCACGTACATCATTCCAACCACTTCATTCTGGATCATACTCCGCGCATAGTTATTAAAGTGGTTTTCGGTTTAGACAGTGAGTATGTCCCTAATCGATTCCGGTCTCTTTAATAACTTTCGTAATTATTACACCGATTGGTCGTTTATTTATTTCAAAACCAAATCAATTTCAATCTCAATTAGAATTTGTAAACCAGCATTTTATTTGTCTTTCAAAACTAATTTCCAAAAATTTACGTTTCAAAACATCCAAATTACCATTTCAAAATCTTATAATACAATTTCAATTTTTATTTTAAACAATTCAAATATTGATTCAAGTTCGTATATAAGTTTCATTCCGTAATCATTTAAAATGATTTAATCTATATTCAAATCAATTTAAGTTCATTTATCGATTTCATTTAATATTTGTTGAGTAAATTTATCCTTCAAAACAATTTCTATTTAACTTCCAATTTATTAAATCAATTATTTAAGTTCAACTCCATTATATCAAAACTTACAAATTGCATTAAATTAAATTCCTTAAATCAAATTCTTTACATTTCAAGTCTTACATTTATTTCAATAAAACGCATTTTATTTCTTATTAGAGAAATTCAATTTCACTTATTAATTTACTTAGTTACAATTTCAAAACTCAATTAATAAAGAAACTTAATTTCACTTATTAAAAAGTTCAATTTCAATTATCAAAGAATTCAATTTTATTTAATTGTTAAACAATTCAATCTCATTAAATTATTAAATAATTTCAAAACTTAATTTTTAACTAATTTCAAAAGTTAATTATTAATAATTCCAAATTTAATTATTAAATAATTAATTTTAAAACAATGTTCTTTCATCATCTACTATGTTAATATTTTGATTCGGATTATTAAATATTAACATTTTCCTTTCATAAAATTCTAATTCTAACTTCATTTCAAAACCTTATCATTTACCCAAATAAAATCTTTATTTTATTTTTAAATCCAATTATTGACCAATCGGGTTTTATTTAATTCTCTATCCTAAGTCAAAGTTTTATTTGGGTATATATCATTTCAACTCGATTCCATTTCATTTCAAAAAACCAAAGCATAGCAAAGGGAACTTGCAGTGTGATAACTGGGATGGTGTCAAAGTAAATAAACAAGCAATAACAACAATCAATATCAATCCAATAATCAATTCAAATAATCCCGAAATAATCGTATTAACTCACATTGTTGTTTGTGCGAATTAATATAATTATTTCTAGAATCTACACTATCATTTTATGTAGATTAAAGATTATTACACTAATATTTATACGGTTCTTCACTTGATATCTATTGTTCAATTTCAAACTACATCAATTTATACATATACATTTAAATGGTTCAAGGTGTGGTTAACACTATTTCTACATGTCAATTTATTTAACATTTAAAGGGGTCATATTATGCAAATGTCATCAATCAAATTAACACATATAACAAATCTAACTATCCTACGTCAATTTCAATTTCAAATTATTTATCACTTACAATATTAACAATTTAACCTCCAATGCAAACATCAAACAATCAATCATTTAACAACCAAACTGGATTATCATTGTATATATAACAGATAATGGTGTCAGATGTCACAGTGAACTGATACAGGTAATAGCATATATAACAGTGTAATTAACTAACAACAGCATATTTCAATTGTCGTTTCAATTGAAATCAAATTTAATAAATAAAAGAACATTAATCGTGAGTGATTGCTCACCTTTCGAGGCTAGAGAAGTTTGAAACACAACCAGCTACGAATTGGATCACGATCTAGAAAATCGAACAATCCAACCAACGGACTCAAAGTGAAGTAAACTAAAGTGGATTTTGATGGACAAAGCTGATAGATAGGAAATTGATGAGAACAATTTAGAATCAGTTTGATAGGAACAGCATTTATATATATATATATTATTATAATCTTTGAAATCAATATTAATTTAAGACAAATACTAAAATAACATATATATATATATATATATATATATATATATAATTAAAAATCATCATTTTAAATTAGAACACCTATACAAAATCAAATTTATATTTATACATAATATATACACATGTACTTATCATATTTCAAAAATCAATTTTAAACATATATATATATATATATATGAAATTCGAACTTATATCCACTTACCTACCTAACTCAATATATAATATATATATATATACACGACCATTCCTATCTTTGAAACAAGATAACTCACTTCATTACTATATATATAAATGAATAGCAGATCTATATACTTACTAGTATAGACCTGTACAACCTAAACACTATATATATAGATAACATCAAAACAGGCTTCAGCCAAAGTATATTTCTTTAATAATAAAACAGGATTCAGGCTAAAATATACACATATTTTTATAATAATAAAAAAAATCCGTACTATAGACTAATACAATCTTACACATAAATTATATAACATAAACATACATACATAATATCATATACCCAAACAAAACCTATAACTAATACATAGTTAACAGATTATATAATTTGTAAACTAATATACATCAACTAATAGATATATAAAGCCGACCACATAAACATATTATCTATATGCGATATTACTCAGGCTTCATCCTACTGTACTAGCAAACAAAAGAAAATATTAATTAATATATATAATAACTAGTACAATATAATGTTTAAAACAAACAAACTGGTATATAAACAGCTTTATAATTATATAAACTGTACAAACTGTATAACGGGACATACATACACTGTATACTTATTATATAAAATATCAAGTAAACTTAGATATATTATGTACATACTTTAAAACAAACATATAGTACAACATACAGGTTTAGATGGAATAAAATATATTGTTAACAGATTATATTTACATACATAAATACATTGCCGAACGTATATACTTAAATTATATAAATAAAACAGCTATATACATATACTTACACGACTGGAAGGGATTTGCATGGGACGAGGGTGGAAGGGAAGAGGCTTGGCGAATTGGGTGCAGGTCGAGGGGAGCAAGGCTGCCATGCTGCAAGGTGGAGGGATGTGAGGAAGTGGGGTTCGGTGAAAGAGGAGGGACGCGGAGGAGGGGAGGAGAAAGGTGCGGTGGGGTCGGCCTTCGGCAACATGGTGGGCTTGCTCTCGGTTGATGGCGCTGGACGGAGGAAGGAGGGGGTGGGGAAAGGAACTCGAGTGGGAGGGAGAGGCTAAGATTGGTGGAAGGCCGCGTGGGTAGTGGGTTTGGAGTTCGAGCTGAGGTGTTCGGCCGGTTGCGGAGTGCTATGTCGCGAAGGAGGAAAGGGGAGGAGGAGCATCGGCTAGCTGTGCTCAGTCCGGTGGTGGAGAGGGGATGCTGACGTGTTGCACAGTGAGGCCGAGGTAGGCTTGGGATCTTGAGAAGGTGTGCTGTGGGTGTGGGGAGGATGCGGTGATGAGCTCTTGTATATAAGAGGAGCAAGATTATATATGAAGCTTAAATTCAAAAGCTTGAGAAGAAGAAGGACATACGTTTCAAGAAGGAGAACAAAATTTAAATGTGAGCAGCTTTCACAGAAACCAAATAATAAGCTTTCATTATAATACATAAATGCTCTAGTGAATGGGCACGTTCAAGCTTTCAAGGAAAATTAAATGGACACGTTCAAGGGAAAATAAATGGGCGGTAGCTATAGGCTCAATGAAATGAATGGGCACGTGAACAATCAAATGCAACGTTATATTACCAACGTTGGACCCATAGAAGCAAACGAACAATTATAACGAAATATAGGGAATAGCAAAAGTTAGATATTGAATTTTTTTTTAAAAATATAAAAAGATCAGTGGCTATTTGGTTTCACACAGTGTGGATAGATGAATGGTCGCAAGGAAACAAATAAATTCAAACGGATACCAATACGGCTAGCCGTTCCGTGGGTTTCACCGTCAACTGGACTCCGAAACTTACAAACGAATATACCGTAGAGATCAGCACGACGAGACGATCAAAATGGTATAAAAATATCAGTGGTATGATTGAATTATAAAAATTTGAATTTTCTACTAGTGGAAAATGCAGCAAAAACGCCGAAAAATAAGATCGACGGAGCTAAAGAAGTCTGAATTCCAAAAAACGAAAAATGACGTCTTGCTCAAAAGATGATTTACAATTTTTCTTTGTAAAAATATTTAGGTTCCGAAAACATTTTATTTTCATCAATTTTTAACTGATTAAATTGAAACAAAATTACACACGAAAATAAACTTTCATATTTTCGGATGAAAATTTACGAGTTGCTATGTTTAAGAAGACGTATTCCAAATATTAAATTTTTATTTCAAAATTTTATCGTTTAAAATTTCACGAAATTTCAACTGATTACGTTATTAAAACAGTTAAAATTTACGGGTCGTTACACTCTCCCCCACTCAAAACTTTTCGGCCCCGAAAAGGAAGGAGGTAGAAGAATAGAAACAACCAGAAAGAAAATAGATTGGAATACCAGTAAAACAATTAATTTAAACCATATAAATTTCAATTTAAATTAATTAATATTTAACAATTTGGTTTAATCCATTTGATTTCACTCAAGTGAAATCAATCTTAATTATTTCTAAATTTATTATCTTATTATCCAATTATGTTTAATTAACAAATTTCTAAAATCATAAATTAGAATAGTCATTTAATAAAATCATATTTATTCAACAAATTTAATTCTTCTTTATTCCAAATTATTATTAAATTTATTTCACTTAATATATCTTATTACATATATTTAAACCATATAAATTTCAATTTAAATTAATTTATATTTTCCAATTTGGTTAAATCCATTTATATTAAATCAATAAATAGTCATTCGATTTTGTTAGTTCAACTGTTAATTCTAATTATATGAATTTCATTTTAAATCAATTAATATTCAATAATTGATCTTAATTCAAGGTATTTCATTAAGCTGATTCAATTCAATTTGTTAGTTCTTTCAGAACAAAATTTACTTTATTTATCTCATTCAATTAACTTATTATTCTATCATCTTTATTAGCATTTTTTTATAATTAAAAACTAAGTGCATAACATTTATTATAAACACTCAAATTTTATTTATAAATTTATTTTATATTGTATATTATCCAATTACATTTTAACTTATGAATAATTTAGGTAAGTTATATTGAAATGCAATTTAGTACTATACAAATAAAATTTTCCATTTCAATTATTTCAAGTTTAAATACTTATTCAAAATTTAGCTTTATTTATAATTGAAAACATCTTTTAACATGATTTTTAAGAATTAAATTTCCATTTAATTTCAAACCCTTTAGAGATAATTATGTATATACTATATATATTAAATCAAATTAAATTTAAAATAATATACCCATATATATATATATATATATATATAAATCAAGTCATACTTAAGAAATTCAAATTAAGATATTTTTCCAACAAAACCATAGCAAAGCTACAGAATGGTTTCTCTACTTCGAAACTCGAAAATGAATGTCAATGATGCGGCCGCCATCATCGAAATTATTTTCCAACGACAAAGAGAAGAGCACTGATTTCAACATTTTAAAATTCTTTGAAAACGGTTCCTATTTGAAAATACTTTAAATAATATACATTAAAATTCTTTGGAAACAAATTATAGTCAAAGTACCTTTAAATAATGTGCATTTTAAACCTTTAAAACCATAGTTCGAAATCGTTGGAAATTAAATTCTCAAATTCTTAATTTCATTTCATTTCAAATTCTAAATCAGTTTATAAACCAAGTTTATAAATTCATTTATCGAACAATAGATGATAATCAAATATTTTATAATATAATCATACAAACTTATTTCATTACCAAATTTGAAAACAATATTGTGTCAATTTGCTCTGCTCAAGTGTTTTGGAGATCCTATCGATAGCGTTGATCAGACGAATCGATCAGAAACCCAAACCAACATCAATAACTCAAACAACACAGCATATATTAAAACATTTATATATATTAGTTTACAAATACATTTCTTTGCTCGACGATACAGGAATGAATTTTCAAAATAAGGATAGGGTTTCAAATTTGATGGACTCAAATCAAAGAGAAATTTGATTCGAAGATAAGTTCGAAAAAAAGATATGATGATTAATAACAAAGTAGGAAGATTGACAAATTTATATAAATCACGGGCAACCTTAACCGGGTCAACCGTGACTTCAAGAATAAGATCAATGCAAAATTCCGACGTAAATCTACATTTGATCTCAAGAAATAGAATTCGGGATAACAAGAGATATTAGCATCTAAACCGAGGATATGTATAAATCTCCGGTGACTCGATGCCATTTGTAAAGGAATTTCACCCCTCTATAAATCAATTTGAGATTTGCGGGACCGCCAACTCATTATAAAGATCATTCAAGGTGGAGTTATGGGATACTCCGGAATTAGAAGACGAATAGTGAGGGACACGAATGGATTTTGGAACCACAGGGAACGTTCCAAAATTCAAAGAAATCGAGTCAAAAGGAAGAGATTGAAACTCGAATGAGAGTGATTCTGTAAATACATTTACCCTATATGCTAAGGTTTGCCTAGAGCTACCAAAGCTCTGATACCAACTGTAATGACCCGCTATTTTGGACCATTCACATCCGCACATGTCGAACTTGAATGATTTAAAATACCGAATTGTTAATTTAAATTGGAAAAACTGAGCATATACAGTAAATAAATAGAGCACAGATCACAGACATAGAGTAATAAATGCAGTGGAAATAAAAGATAGTAGTTCATGAAGCTACTATATACATATCAGAGTTAAATAGAGTACAACAGATGTCTCGAATACAATAATCTAATATAATATCAGAATACAATCACTGGAATCAACAGGATATCTGAAAGCTGGATAGATAGCTGGATCTCCAAGCGAAGCTCCAACTCCAAAGGTGAGTCTCGAATACTGGTACACTCAGTCTGACCCAAGCGTAAAGCAAAACACAAAACACTCGAGTCAGGATTAACATTCTTATATCAATAAATCCAACTCAAGTGAAATAGCAACTGAAATACAAGTAACTCAAAGGATGTTTGGAATAACCATCCTTTTAAGGATCCGTTAAACTATCTACTATGTAGTAGTGTACGATAAGTAGATAATGTATATCAGTAATATAATATCAAAATAGTGTTAAGGCGTTACCATTATCCCCCTTAACACATTTTATATAAGCGTTATAGTCTATACAGCACTGTAAACTCCACCGTAAACTAGTGGGATATCAGGGAGTACTCCATAGGTATAACACAAAACAAATCGTAGTGGTCGCGTATAAAGGGATACAAGTATGACAAGGCACATGAGGCAATACCGAAGGTAGTGAAACTACCGTTTCCCTGATCCAGACTGGTGAGAACGCATCGCCGCAACGATCGCAACACCGCGAAACAACACTCCCAAAATTTCGAGGGTGCACCAATCGATAACAAGTAATGAGTAGTTTACGAAGAAATGTGTTCGCTCGAGGCAGCTAACCCCATTTGGCCCGACACGGCTCCTGTTTTAGTCATTTCCAATTTGACACAAGTGTCAAGGCTATCCATTATCGTTCTCTTTCTTCAGTCATCATGTACTACATTCCAACCACTTCATTCTAGATCATACTCCGCGCATAGTTATTAAAGTGGTTTTCGGTTTAGACAGTGAGTATGTCCCCAACCGATTCCGGTCTCTTTAATAACTTTTGTAATTATTACACCGATTGGTCGTTTATTTATTTCAAAACCAAATCAATTTCAATCTCAATTAGAATTTGTAAACCAACATTTAATTTGTCTTTCAAAACCAATTTCCAAAAATTTACGTTTCAAAACATCCAAATTACCATTTCAAAATCTTATAATACAATTTCAATTTTTATTTTAAACAATTCAAATATTGATTCAAGTTCGTATATAAGTTTCATTCCAAAATCATTTAAAATTATTTAATCTATATTCAAATCAATTTAAGTTCATTTATCGATTTCATTTAATATTTGTTGAGTAAATTTAACCTTCAAAACAGTTTCTATTTAACTTCCAATTTATTAAATCAATTATTTAAGTTCAACTCCATTATATCAAAACATACAAATTGCATTAAATTAAATTCCTCAAATCAAATTCTTTACATTTCAAGTCTTACATTTATTTCAATAAAACGCATTTTATTTCTTATTAGAGAAATTCAATTTCACTTATTAATTTACTTAGTTACAATTTCAAAACTCAATTAATAAAGAAACTTAATTTCACTTATTAAAAAGTTCAATTTCAATTATCAAAGAATTCAATTTTATTTAATTGTTAAACAATTCAATCTCATTAAATTATTAAATAATTTCAAAACTTAATTTTTAACTAATTTCAAAACTTAATTATTAATAATTACAAATTTAATTATTAAATAATTAATTTTAAAACAACGTTCTTTCATCATCTATTATGTTAATATTTTGATTCTGATTATTAAATATTAACATTTTCCTTTCATAAAATTCTAATTCTAACTTCATTTCAAAACCTTATCATTTATCCAAATAAAATCTTTATTTTATTTTTAAATCCAATTATTGACCAATCGGGTTTTATTTAATTCTCTATCCTAAGTCAAAGTTTTATTTGGGTATATATCATTTCAACCCGATTCCATTTCATTTCAAAAAACCAAAGCATAGCAAAGGGAATTTGCAGTGTGATAACTGGGATGGTGTCAAAGTAAATAAACAAGCAATAACAACAATCAATATCAATCCAATAATCAATTCAAATAATCCCGAAATAATCCTATTAATTCATATTGTTGTTTGTGCGAATTAATATAATTATTTCTAGAATCTACACTATCATTTCATGTAGATTAAAGATTACTACACTAATATTTATACGGTTCTTCACTTGATATCTATTGTTCAATTTCAAACTACATCAATTTATACATATACATTTAAATGGTTCAAGGTGTGGTTAACACTATTTCTACATGTCAATTTATTTAACATTTAAAGGGATCATATTATGCAAATGTCATCAATCAAATTAACACATATATCAAATCTAACTATCCTACGTCAATTTCAATTTCAAATTATTTATCACTTACAACATTAACAATTTAACGTCCAATGCAAACATCAAGCAATCAATCATTTAACAACCAAACTGGATTATCATTGTATATATAACAGATAATGGTGTCAGATGTCATAGTGAACTGATACAGGTAATAGCATATATAACAGTGTAATTAACTAACAGCAGCATATTTCAATTGTCGTTTCAATTGAAACCAAAATTAATAAATAAAAGAACATTAATCGTGAGTGATTGCTCACCTTTCGAGGCTAGAGAAGTTTGAAACACAACCAGCTACGAATTGGATCACGATCTAGAAAATCGAATAATCCAACCAACGGACTCAAAGTGAAGTAAGCTGAAAGCGGATTTTGACGCACAAAGCTGATAGATAGGAAATTGATGAGAACAATTTAGAATCAGTTTGATAGGAACAACAATTATATATATATATATATATTATTATAATCTTTGAAATCAATATTAATTTAAGACAAATACTAAAATAACATATATATATATATAATTAAAAATCATCATTTTAAATTAGAACACCTATACAAAATCAAATTTTTATATATACATAATATATACACATGTACTTATCAAATTTCAAAAATCAATTTTAAACATATATATATATATATATATATATATGAAATTCGAACTTATATCCACTTACCTACCTAACTCAATATATAATATATATATACACGACCATTCCTATCTTTGAAACAAGATAACTCACTTCATTACTATATATATATATGAACAGCAGATCTATATACTTACTAGTATAGATCTGTACAACCTAAACACTATATATATAGATAACATCAAAATAGGCTTCAGCCAAAGTATATTTCTTTAATAATAAAACAGGCTTCAGGCTAAAATATACATATATTTTTATAAAAAAAATCAATACTATAGACTAATACGATCTTACACATAAATTATATAGCATAAACATACATACATAATATCGTATACCCAAACAAAACCTATAACTAATACATAGTTAACGGATTATATAATTTGTAAACTAATATACATCAACTAATAGATATATAAAGCCGACTACACAAACATATTATCTATATGCGATATTACTCAGGCTTCAACCTATTGTACTAGCAAACAAAAGCAAATATTAATTAATATATATAATAACCAGTACAATATAATGTTTAAAACAAACAAACTGGTATATAAACAGCTTTATAATTTTATAAACTTTAAAAACTGTATAACGGGACATACATACACTGTATACTTATTATATAAAATATCAAGTAAACTTAGATATATTATGTACATACTTTAAAAAAACATATAGTACAACATACAGGTTTAGATGGAATAAAATATATTGTTAACAGATTATATTTACATACATAAATACATTGCCGAACGTATATACTTAAATTATATAAATAAAACAGCTATATACATATACTTACACGACTGGAAGGGATTTGCATGGGACGAGGGTGGAAGGGAAGAGGCTTGGCGAATTGGGTGCAGGTCGAGGGGAGCAAGGCTGCCATGCTGCAAGGTGGAGGGATGTGAGGAAGTGGGTTTCGGTGAAAGAGGAGGGACGCAGAGGAGGGGAGGAGAAAGGTGTGGTGGGGTCGGCCTTCGGCAACATGGTGGGCTTGCTCTCGGTTGATGGCGCTGGACGGAGGAAGGAGGGGGTCGGGAAAGGAACTCGAGTGGGAGGAAGAGGCTGAGATTGGTGGAAGGCCGCGTGGGTAGTGGGTTTAGAGATCGAGCTGAGGTGTTCGACCGGTTGTGGAGTGCTATGTCGTGGAGGAGGAAAGGGGAGGAGGAGCATCGGCTAGCTGTGCTCAGTCCGGTGGCGGAGAGGGGATGCCGACGTGTTGCACAATGAGGCCGAGGTAGGCTTGAGATCTTGAGAAGGTGTGCTGTGGGTGTGGGGAGGATGCGGTGATGAGCTCTTGTATATAAGAGGAGCAAGATTATATATGAAGCTTAAATTCTAAAGCTTGAGAAGAAGAAGGACATACGTTTCAAGAAGGAGAACAAAATTTAAATGTGAGCAGCTTTCACAGAAACCAAATAATAAGCTTTCATTATAATACATAAATGCTCTAGTGAATGAGCACGTTCAAGCTTTCAAGGAAAATTAAATGGACACGTTCAAGGGAAAATAAATGGGCGGTAGCTATAGGCTCAACGAAATGAATGGGCACGTGAACAATCAAATGCAACGTTATATTACCAATGCTGGACCCATAGAAGCAAACGAACAATTATAACGAAATATAGGGAATAGCAAAAGTTAGATATTGAAATTTTTTTTTTAAATATAAAAAGATCAGTGGCTATTTGGTTTCACACAGTGTGGATAGATGAATGGTCACAAGGAAACAAATAAATTCAAACGGATATCGATACCGCTAGCCGTTCCGTGGGTTTCACCGTCAACTGGACTCCGAAACTTACAAACGAATATACCATGGAGATCAGCATGACGAGACGATCAAAACGGTATAAAAATATCAGTGGTATGATTGAATTATAAATATTTGAATTTTCTACTAGCGGAAAATGCAGCAAAAACGCAGAAAAATAAGATCGACAGAGCTAAAGAAGTCTGAATTCGGAAAAACAAAAAATGACGACTTGCTCAAAAGATGACTTACAATTTTTCTATGTAAAAATATTTAGGTTCCGAAAACATTTTATTTTCATCAATTTTTAACTGATTAAATTGAAACAAAATTACACGCGAAAATAAACTTTCATATTTTCGGATGAAAATTTACCAGTTGCTATGTTTAAGAAGACGTATTCCAAATATTAAATTTTTATTTCAAAATTTTATCGTTTAAAATTTCATGAAATTTCAACTGATTACGTTATTAAAACAGTTAAAATTTACGGGTCGTTACACACAACCTGCTTTGAACCACCACTTCCTAACACAGCAGCCCCTGACCGAGCTTGATTTCCCACAACCACATTCATCCAAGCCTGCCCCTTCCGCCTCACTGTCCCTCGCCGAAACCTCCACGCGCATGTGAGTCTGCACCCACCACAACTCCGGCGACCCGAGCCCAGACAAACCATACTCCCCTCCACAACAGCACGCCCCTCTATCTCCGCTCAGACCTTCGACCCAAACTCCACCAGACCCACCTCGCAACAGCCTCTCCCCTCTCAAACCCGAGCCTACCCACGTAGACCTCCACGAAGTGACAACCTTCCGCCGATCATCTTCCCTCTTGTTATATATATAGGTATATATTAGCTCTGGTAAGTTGTAAATATAATTTTATATATATTATAAATTTATGTGTTGTTGTCACTTGAAATTTCTTCTTTGGGTATAAAAAGAAAGAAATAGAGGATATATATATATATATTAAACTTGTATATATCTTTGATTCCTAGTTTTATATGTATATTAGTATACAGTTAGCTCTATATCTATATTTGTATGTATAAGTTTGTATTAGTATTATATATTATATGTTGTATAAATTATATTAGTATTATATATATAATTTGTTTGTATACTAGGTTCTGTTACTTATAATACATAAGTTGATATATGCCAGTTTTACATATGTTAGTCTATATAAGTTATATAATATGTTATGTATTTATTAAAATTTATGTTGTTATATATATAGTTTTATAAACTATATTACCTGTGTTATATAAAAGTTTTAGAGGAAGGGCAGTTTCATAAAGCTTCAGATTTTATACCGATTCATGTTAATATGTTTATATTGATTTTTTTATTAATTTAGATATATAAAATGTATGTAAGTTTATATATATTTATATATTGGTTTACATGTACAAATATACATGAGATATATAGAGAGGTTTTATTTTATATGTGTTTGTGTAAATTATATAATCCGTTAGTTTATATGAGTTTTATAACCAGTCAATATATATATATGATAGTTTATAATATGTTAGTTTATATAAATTTTATAATATTTTAGTTATATAAGTTTTATAATATGTTAGTTTATATAGATATTATATAATAATACATGGATTTTGACTTTCGAATAGAATATAGGGTTTTATCTTTAAATGGTAATATTTGTCAGTAGTGCTTAGTGATTTTATATGTCTGTATATATTGTTTTTGTTTCGAATATAATATGTGTTATAGGTTTTAAAGTATGTGTTTTATTTATAAGTTTAAAGGAGTGATTTCATGTATTAGTTTTAAGAATATAACGTAATATATATTATTATTTTTGATTCTAAAATACATATGGTTTAGGAGATAATGATTTTGAAATAGATTATACATAAGGATTCTTTATTTTATAAGTGTTTTAAATTAAATATTGATTCTTATATAGAATTTATATAGTTATATATGTATATTTCATACAAATGTATATATATATATTTTTTGGTTCGTCAAATTCATGTCCGTCGTGTTCAGCTTTGTTCGTCGATTTCGTGTCCATCGTGCTTTGCTTTGGAATTCATGCTTGGATTGGTAGCTCATTTCATAGTCAAATTCCTCCAGCCTCGAAAGGTGAGAAATCACTCACGATTAACATTCTTATTGTAACGACCCAGAATTTCTGTCATTTGAAATTCGTATATTTAATTGATTTTTAAATATTAACAAGTGAAACTTGTAAGTTGAATAACTTAAATTTTGAATATAAGAATTTAATTGGATAATTAAATCGATAATTTAATATTTGAAATTCCAGAAATAATTGATAATTCGATCAAATGTGATTTAAAATGATTTATAAAGTTATATTAAATCATATTGGAGTTATGGTGATGTGATAAAACTTTTAAAATTGAATTTAAAGTTAAATTGTGAAAATTGAATATTTTAATAATTAATTGACGACTAAAAATAGTCATTTTTCAAACAGTCTCTGATTTCGACGAAACTAGTTTCATCATATCTGTAATGTTAAATTATTGTAAGATTTCAGATTTCGTGTCAATCGGATTTACGGTTTGTCCGGGGCAAGCCAAAACGCATCAAAATCGTTTTAATCGATTTAATTTAAATTTGATCGTTTAATTCCGTAACTCTCACATACGATCGAATTAGCTCCCGAAACACATTCCATTGTGTACAGAATGCGGGTAAAACCTTAGAAACGCCAATTGGCACGTTTGATTTCGAGTTTGAAATTTTTCAAGATGAATAGTGTTTTGCCATTTTCTATAAAAGGACCCCATTGTCTTCATTTGCATTTAAACCCTAAGCAACTAGAGTTAGCCGCCGTTCTTTATCACCAATGGCTAGAATTTCTCCTTCTTTCCCCTTCGATCTCTCTAAATCTATCAATCGATTCGAGAAATCTCCAACTGCAAAGTTGTGGAGAGCAACGAGTTCTACAAGATCAACGGTAATGATTGAAAATAACATGCTGGATCATTGGCAATCGAGCTGGAACGTCCGGCATACATTTACGTTTTTCGAGGCATCAGGGAGGCCGAGCTTCGCCTCGTCGCAGCCGTGGGTGAAGTTCGTGATGGCGCACGAAATGGTGGAGCTCGATCAACGTTCAGGTCGTCGATGTGCCACGATAATTAGGGTTAAGTGGCGGCTTGTTGGGTTTTCCTTCACGCAACTTTGACCTGGAGGAAGAAACGGAACAACGGCCACGATCTTCTCTTTTGAATTATACAGCCTTGATTCATTTAGAGGTTAAAAATAAAAAGAAATTGTAAATTATATATTATGGATTTGTATAAACTTCTAAATGTCATAACTTTTGTATACGTTGTCGAAATTCGACGAAACATGAAGTGTTGGAATCGCAGCGACAAGATATACGCCGCAGCGCAGATCTGGGCGTGTTTGGGGCAAGCGAGAATTTTTGATTAAATCAAACGGTTCGATTTAATTTAAAATTTAGTCATTTGACAACTCAAGGTGAGAACTCCTCACTCAATCGAAATTGTTTCGATTTAAATTTTAAATAGTTAAATTTAAAATTGCTTGATTGTGCGAATTGGATGATAAATTATTATCTATTGTGCTGAAATAGACCCTATACGCCGTATATTAAGCGGAGGTTGTTTATTAAAAACATATACCACGATAATTTCACTGTGAAGTGGAATTGGTATTATATATGTATTTGGAGTTGATTTCCCGCATTATATAGCGGATGAGATCCTATTGCGCCGCATAATAGCGGATAGTATTTTATAAATCCTATATACCACGATATTCCACCTCGAAGTGCAATTGGTATTGTGCTAACATCTGTGGATGCAGGGAAACAGGTTGGAGGGATCCAACTGAATTCTTCAAACATTTGAATTTGTTTCATATGTTGTGTGTTGATTATTTATAATCTCTGTGCGATTATATTTGTGAATTGAAATTGTTGAAGGCTACGGTTTAGCTGAATATATTTTTGGTATCGTTGGATACAAGAAATAAATAAAATTGGATTTCGAAATTCAAGTTGAAAGTTTATTTTAAAAATTTATTTTTGAGAATTGGATAAATTTAAAAGTAGTTTTAAAAAGATAAAAGTCTTATTTTTGAACCGTATTGGATTAAATTTCGAATTTTGGGAAAAAGGCTTAATAAATGGATTTTCGAAAATATTATTTATTAGTTGAAGAATTTATTTAAATTTGGATTTTTAAATAGATTTGAAGAGATAAAGAAATTTATTTTAAAAGGGAAATAATATGGAAATTCGTTGGAAATTTGATTTGGTGTTTTGAAATAAATTTGAAAATCAATTTGAAATTAATTGATTATTAATTTACTATAACTAGTAAAATTTATTTATAGAAATTTATCTGATTTAAATTAATCAGATGATTTGATTGATCCTATTTTTGGATGTTGGATCATATTGGATGTGAATTGTTTGATAACCCAAATATGTGATGCTTTGTGATATATCCTGATTTGTGTTGTGATCTGTAATTTGTTTATTTGTGATAGATATATCTGTGATCTGTGAAATGAATAGATAAGCGTTATAGTTTATACCGCTTATCAATTATATTGTTATATTTGATCTGTGATGGTTAAATGTGTTGCACTATTGTGTTAAACCCGTGGACTACACAATACACACACAAATGTGGATTTCACGTGGAAATCGGTTAAGTCACAGATTTTATAATTTTTTGAAAATTGAATTTTTGAATCCAAAATAGTTTTGGAATTGAAATTGAAATTTTTTGAAAATGAGTTTCAAAAATAAGAGTTATTTTAAATAACTTAATAAAAATTGGAATTTGAATCATTTGATTTAAATTTTGAATTCAATGTTTTGAAATTGAATTCAATGAATTGGGAATTTTGGTTTAAAGGATTTTACAAGTTATAAAAGGTGTTTGTATGGCTTTTTAACCATTTAAAATATGGTTTTGGAAATTTAAGTTTAAATCCAAGTTTTGTACTTGAATGGCTTTAACTTGTGTAAAAATTGTAATCAGTTTTTCCCGAAACGAAAACTATCTGTTTTCGAATAATAATAGCTTTCATATGAGGAAAGAAATATCCATTTGTGTTAAAGGAATTTTAATTTGAAGTTGAACTGTTTTGAAGACTATGAATTAACCTTTGTGAAGATGATTAAGCTTATTTTGAAATCAAAGAAGATTTTAAAAGGTGTATCTTTTATATTATAAAAGACTTGAATTGTGAATAGTTTTGAAAGCTATAAGTTAAATCTTGATTTAAAGATTTAATGGGTTAATCCAATTGAAATGGAAATTGATTTGGAAATCTGTGAATGAATCTTTGTGAAACTGGGTGAACTTTGTGAAGTAAATCTTTTTGTTTAAAGATTTAAAATGGTAATTTGTTTAAACCATTTAAAGGAAAGGATTTGGGTAATAAGTTGTGACTTAATTGAAATCCCAATATTCATATGTTTTGAAATATTGTGCTCACTATTCGGGTTAGCCGGGAAAAGACCTTTGTGTCATATAACCCATTCCGAATAAGTGATATGACGATATGGATCATATTGAAGACCGGTGGTGAAGACCGGGTATTTGTGAAAACGATAGGATGACCTATCGATTGTCTCTGCACCGTTAGCTACGGTATAGAGGTTTCCTTTATGATGGGAAGTTCGATCGGGATTGTGAATACCCGGATTGCAAGGGCTTCTTCGGAAGTGCCTATTCGAACCCGGAACAGACTTGTATGGTTACATGTCTGACATTATATTTTGAGATATAAAGCTGATTTCTTTCAAATACATTTCTGTTGGTGGCGGAGAATTTATTCTCTTAGCTTAACAGCCTTCTCTAAGACGTACGAGCTCAGAGGTTATGTAGTTGAAGGTTATCAGTGATATACTCCCAATTTAGTAATGTGACATGCTGAGTGTTGCTGTGTGATGATTATTTATTGATCATTTGTTGATCAAAGCGTGGCTTTGTGAAAAAGCGTAGCTTTGTGGACGAGACTTCGTCAGACCTCACAACCCGAAAATGGTCAAAACAGGAATATGCGGCAAGGTTATGAGGGTCGCTCCCATTAGGGTATGTCATTTCCTTCTGGAAAAGGGTGGTATCAGGTATGGAGCCCTGGTATTTAACCTATGTGGTTACTCCAATCTCATTTACTGTGTGATTGTGTGTTTGATCGAGGCGCCTCGGATAAAGGTCCCAAAGGACCGGGGGTTGGCATATTCGTGTAGTAGTTACCTAGTGTCAGAGGTAACCCGGCCTTGTGTTGGCAGAGATCCAGTTAGGTTCTCGGGACGTCCATCCAGAGGCGATCCCATTGGCAGTAGGAAGTTCCTTAGCCTGACCATTTGTTGGCAATCCATCTTCCAATACGAACCTTGTACGGTTTTAGTTGTAGAACCTGCCATTTACTTATGGTGGTCACCACTGTTTAGATGGTAGCTATAGTAGGCATACAATAATGGTTGTATGTTGGCTAAGATTAATATTATACTTTCGAAATGTTTTCCACTATGCACTAATAGTAATAATATCCAATGATTTTGCGTAGTAAGCATGTTTGACTATCATAAGAAGAAATCTCCTCCAATTCTACGTTTGCATTGTGTGTGTGGCGGGAGGTCTTATGGTAGTTTCATTTTCCAAAAGCATTGCGGATGTCTTTTACTTCTTTTGTTGTTTTTTTAAAGATAATAACTGTTTTAAGTTCTCACACCAGTCACCATGACTGACCTGGAGTTTATTGTTCCTTTCCTAAACTCTGGGTGCCCATCATTTTCCACACCGGCAGTCTGGAGTCAGGTTATCAGGTCATTCTGGATTCAGGAGATGTTGTGGAGCTCAGTGGCGAGCTGGATGCCAAGACGTATCACTTGTATATGATATTATTTATTCCGCTGTGTATTCTGTATGAGGACAAGTTGTATAACTGTCCATTGATGTATATTGTTGTTGTAAACTCTGATGATGTAATGTATAAAACGATATAGTTCTTGATTTGAAGATTATTCATCTATCTATTATATGTTGTTCCGCTGCGATATGTGAGATTCTGGTATTGTTTCTGTTGTTTCTTCTTTCTTTCTTTCTGTCTTCTTCTACCTCTTCTTTTTAACCATAACAATTCGGTTTTCCGGCATTCGATTGCTCGGTTGTTGATACAGTGGACGTATTAATGTCGATTTTCGAGCGTCGAAAATCCAGAAATGTTACACTTATAGTTAGTAAATTTGACTTCACTTGAAACGATAATTGAAATATGCTGTTAAATTTGAATTGTTAAATATTTGATTGTTATATATGATATGCCATTATCTGTAATTGTTCACCTATGACATCTGACACCATAACCTGTTATTTATATTATAATTAAATTTGTTATTGTGATATATGCTCTTCATTGTTATGTTATTATTATTCTGTTGTTTTCACTCTGCAAGTTCCCTGTTAGTTTAGAAATCCCTATGGGTTTAAATGATACATACCCGAACGATATTGTAGAATAGGGGAAAATCATTATGGGTTGAAATGATAAACCCAAGTGATTTTCATTGATTTTGAAATTTTGGGATTGCGGGTTGAAATGATATATACCCGTAAATAATTAAATTGCGGATTGAAATGATAAATATCCGTATCACTTGACCACAGGATAGAAAATTATATACGGACATCGTTGGTCTATACTTTGAAAATGATTTTCGAAGTTTGAAAGGAAATATATGGGTTTTAATAAATATTGTTTTATATAACATATAAATGCTATTTTTATGTATGTATAAAATTTTAGATTTTAAAATAATATGTTTTGGAAATTTTAAATTTATAAGTTAATTTTGGAAATATAATTTTAAGATTTTTCTTATAATTTTATTATTTTAAAAATATATAAGTAAGATTTAATATAAAACAAATTTAATAATAAGATTTAATTTAATAAAATTGAATTTAATTGGTTTTATAACATGTTTAAGTATTTATTTAAATTTATATCAATATTTTAAAAAATAGATTTGTAATAACTTTATTAATAGAGGTTGGGAAGATAAATTAATGTCGACTTGGAATTTAAATTGGTTAAAAATTGAATTTAATTAAGAATGGATTCGAACTTATTGATTTTGAGATTTTGAAAGATATGGTTGATAACTTGATTTGATAAAAAGTGATTAAATGAATATTCTCAATATTAAATAAGATTGAGATTGAATATATTTATATATTGATTTAAATTCTTGAATTGAGATTTTATTTAATTGTTATTAAAATGATTAAGTGAATATTTTCCAATTTGAATAAAATTAAAGTTAAATGTTGAAATCTAAATGAAACTTATAATGAAAATGTTTGAATATTTAAACCTTGAATCTTATTGGAATTGAAATAATGGTTCAAACGTGGATTTGAAATCGATATAAATTGAAATGGTTTATTAAGAATTTGAAATGAATCTTTAACCTTTTAAAATTGAAAGTGTTGAACAGGGATTGATTTAAATTGAATTTTGGGAATCTAAGTTGTTTTGAATCGATTGTGAAATTGGAGGAAACTATTTCAATTATATAAAGTATTTTTAATATATATGAACTATTTTAATATATAAATTATTTTAATATATATACTATTTTAATTTATAACTATTTTAATATATATACTATTTGCAATATCTTAACTGTTTAAGTTGAAAGTGTTATGATTTCCAAAGTGTTATGATTTCAAAAGTGTTATGATTTCCAAAGTGATGATTTCCAAAGTGTTATGATTTCAAAAGTGTTATATTTCGAAAGGGTTATAATTTTGAAAGTGTTACAATTCTAGAAATGAATATTATTTAAAGTGAATAATGATATCGAATTGATATGGTTTTGAAATTAATATGATATTTTGATATGAAGTATGAACTATTTGAAATGAATGACCACGGTGTGAAATAAGCGTTTGGTTGTTAAAGAGACCGGGATTGGATATTGTCATACTCTCTGCCAATACCGAAAACCACTTTAACAACTATGTACGTGGTGGAGATTCCAGAACGAAGTAGGATGGTTTGGCGACGATTCTGTATGAGGTATTAATGCAACCCTGACTCCCTTGAGTTAGCTTGATGTGGCTAAAACAGGAGCCATGTCGGGCCAAGTGAGGTCATTCCTCCTATTGGATACATTTCTTCGATACCATTCTATTACTTTGTGATTTGATTGGGTGCACCTTTGATTTGGGAGTGTGTCACGAGGTGGGCGGTAGTAGCTGCTACGCGTTACCACCAGTCCGGATTCGCAAACGGTATATCTACCCTGACATTGCCTCGCGTGCCTTGTCACATGCCCTATCGCGCCTTCTACGAGTTTGTTTTGTGTCGTACATATGGAGTGCTCTCTGATAGCCCACCTACGGGTGGAGTTTACAGTATCTGTATAGACTACGACATTATATAAAATGTGTTAAGGGGGATATGGGTAATGCCTTAACGCTATCTTAATAGTTTACTTTACTATAGACATAGTATAACAACATATATTACTATATAGTAGATAGTTCCATGGATCCTTAGAGGATGGAAATCCCAAACATCCTTTAAGTTACTTGTATTTCAGTTGACATTTCACTTGAGTTAAATTTTCTGATGTAAGAATGTTAATCCTGACTCGAGTGTTTTGTGTTTTGCTTTATGCTCGGAGTGTCACAGCATTTGAGACTCACCTTTGGAGTTTGGAGCTTCGCTTAGAGATCCATCTATCTATCCAGCTTTCAGTTACTTCAGTTTATTCCAGTTGTTTGTTTCAGACTTGTCATTGGCATTTGTATTAGTAACTTCTGTGTATTCAAATATCTATTGTATTTTACTTTAAACTTTGATGTTTTATATAGTAGCTTCATGAACTACTATTTATCTATTATATTACTCTGTGTCTGTGATTGATTTATTTACTGTATATTCTGAGTTTTGCCAAAATATAAATTAACAATCTGACGTTTTGAGCATTTCAAGTCCGACATGTGTGGATGCGAATGGTTCAAAATACCAGGTCGTTACAGACACGCAAAGTATCTACCCTGGACTGGACGTTATATAGCTCCCTACATAGAAGGTAATGGTGTTTACGAAAGACACACATACTAAGCGCTTGGAACTCATAACGATTTATGAGCCATCATTGGAAGTCGCACGCGTGACCACCACTAAGCTCGTGTTACCTGTTGTTCCACCAATTGGGTCTTCTTATTACCTCAAGCTCCAGCATAAGCGTGCCCCTCGTCTCACTTTAGGATTATGTGAAACACCGTGTCCATAGAAATAATAGGGGAAATGTTGTTGGTACCGGCCCATCATCCAAACAATATCTAGTTGCGCCCCTTGCCCAAATCCCCATGATTTGGACTTCTACGTATTGACCAATTACTACCATTATTATCATAAGCGTGCCCTTCGTCTCACTTCAGGTTTATGTGAAACACCGTGTCCATAGAAATAATAGGGGAATGCTATTTGGTACAAGTCCTACTTCATCTTTGCTTATTAACTTAGATAAGTTATTTAAATAAGCCTTTACAGTTTATCTCTACTATCTTTGCTTATTAATTTATCCTAAGTCTTGAAATAAGCCTCATTCTGTTCTATTTCTTATTATAACCTATGTTATAATCATGTTTATTACTTAACCCAAGGTCTAAGTGTAAAAATAAGCTTCTTTCATCTTATACTCTTTTTAGTTATAATTCTAAGTTATAACTAGGCCAATTATCTTTAATTAGTCAAATTCTAACATTAATATCATAATTAGGCTCAATTTTAGTCTTAAATCCATATTTATTACAGTCTTTACAATTTACATCTTATCTTTCGTTATTTCAGTATTCTTATAATTTTAATCCATATTTTTAATCTATTCTAATCCATACGCGAAGAAGAAGGAGAAATAAAGAAAACTGAAAATAGAAGAAAATCCAAAGCGTAGGAAAAAGATGTAAATAACACATAAATAACAGTAAATAAATTAAAATACTGTAAATAAACTGTAAATAAATGGAAAAACTATAATTAATAGAAATAAACTAAAATCAACTGAAAAGAATAGCTAAAAGAAATAGGCTGAAAATAATTCTAAAAACTGTAAATAAACTACTAAAAAGGTTATTCCAAAAATCGTAGTAAAACTACAACTATTGGAAACCCTATTATTTTAAATTACTTAAAAATCTAAATAATTACAATCACTCACTCGAGACAAAGCTAGAATCCCTTTTTCTATAGCAACAAAAATTTTCTAGAAATCTCCTCCAATTTGTACAATCTCCATCTTTTATTTGAATGTATATATATATAATGAATATATATATATATAATATAATTTTATTTTATAAATGAAGAATGTAGGTAAATATTTGAGAGAGAGAAATGGAGGCTAGGTTATGATTTTAGAGTGAAAACCTAGGTTAGTTTAGGTCCTATTTATAGTGTTTTAGGTGTGCTTTCAACCGTAGATTAGAATCTCTAGAAACTTCTGCTAACTCATTGCTGTGTCAAATCTTAAAATGCGCCTTGTTAGCGCCTTATCTTATATTTAATTTAATTAATTACACCCTTAATGATATACAAACTATAAATAACGTTTTCTTCTCCTCAATTAATTTCTAATTTGTGACATTTTATTTCATATTAAATTTCCATGCGTCTCTCTTTATTCGCATGTTTCATTTCAGTTTTCAACATCCCATTTAATCTACATGTTTACGTCTGAAATAAATAAATAAACAACATATCAATATCTTTCCATATTTACATATGAAATATGTAAATTAACATGTCAATATTTCTCTATGTTTATGTCTAAAATAAATTAATAAATAACTAGAAATTCTTATGCCAGTATTGTACATATTCACGTTTGAATTAATTGGATGAATAACATGTGAATTGTTATGTCAATATTCTATATATTCAAATTTGAATTCATTAAATAACATGTGAATTGTTATTTCTACATATTTTTTCCATACTCACATTTGTTGTAATTAGATAAATAACATATGTCCACAAACGTGTATATATGTTGTGCATTAATTAGCAACCTAATTCTTTAACTTTAAATTGAGCAATCAATTACATTAATTGATTGGTATTAATGTTTTTATGTTTAAAAATCAATCCAACCCTTATCCTTTACTAACAAAGAAATAACATACCTTATATTTTCTGTAAGAAATGTAATCCTTCAATAATACACTCTTGCCTTTTCTTTTCAAAATATAACGTTTATTTTATTAAATGCCTTCTTTTTATAAATATATGGTTACATTTTCTCTCATTTACAATAGCCCATCTCATTTAAACATCGTCATCTAAATTTATAAAAGTGGATGCCTTCTTTTTAAATACACTGTCATACCTTTTTTTTTCTCTTTTGTAACAAAACAAACCCCCTGTTTATAAAATCATACATATATTCAAAAATGAGAAGTTTATTTTATTTATCTCAAAACATGCATTTATTTTTATTTAAAATGTTCATTCCATTTTGACACAAATGCAAGTTCTTATATTAAACTCAATCATTACAATTTAATTCATTTTTCCCTTTCTAATTGAAACATTTCAATAAATCTACTACCAATTAATTTCAATACTAATTTCAAACGAATTCTAATTATAAACACTATTTCTTTTCACTTATAATTATTTATTAATTTCTCCTTAAATTTTGGGTTGTTACAATCGTGGCTGATGTTTTGGTGTTCAGGTTGAGGCTTGGTTTCCTTTGCTGTTCTCTTTGGTATTTTGGGTCCGAACATGCAGCGAGTTTTGGCATTTGCATATTTCCAATATGGCAGCGAAAATTTAGGTTCAGGAATCTGTCGGTCTTCCTTGGAAATGTTAGTTTATTTGAAATTTGGGATAAAACTCTTCTTCCCATTGGAATTGTAGGCTATGGGCATGTCTGTTTGTTTCATTAAGTATATTGTGTTATTGTGCTTATAGTTTGGGACTTGTAGCTATTGAGGTGCTTTTGGCTACACCCGTGCTTTTCTATTTTAATGAGTGGTCGGTTCACCTTAAAAACCGGTGGGCTATAGGTTAAACTTTGTTAGTCGCTATCTATTATATATATATATATAGTTGCATGACCTTTAGGTCATACATAATTCCTATCAAAAAATCTTCATGCTTTGCCATGAAATACCATGAACATTGATGGGCTACTGGTCAAGTCTTGTTGGTCGCTATCTATTGTGCATATATATACGTGCGTGTGTCTGTGTATATAGCTGTATGACCCTTGGGTCATATATCCTTCCTATCAAAAAAAATCTTCATGCTCTGCTATGAAATATCATGAATGTTGTTTACGATATTTTTTGTCAACCTCAGAGTTATGATAATGTGTTATGAAGAATAAGTGTTACTTGATCATAACTAAGCATAATGATGAAAAATTCAAGAAAAAAAAGCATTCAAAGGAAAATTACTAGATGTGAAGTGGTTTGACCAAGCTACCTATGTCCACTTTGAAGTTCTTTTACTATATGGCTCTTTTATAGTTACAAGAAATTACAAGATAGCAATAAGAAAAGATGATACATGTATGACTAATGAATCTGCCGAGCTTGGGGAACTTGGGGTTCCAACCTCCAAGAGTCCAATCCATTTGGGGTCCCGTCCACCGATGCCTAGCCTACTTGGGGTCCCTCCATCGGGCATCTAACCTACCTCTTGGAAGTGGTTATGCATGGGGTTCTTATAGTAGTTGAACTAATACTTAGATGGCTAAGATCATGCTGCAAAATAGACGTGAAGCACATTTGGCCATTGATTTGGTTGAATGGATTTCATTGGAGGCAGCAATCGAAAGAAATGAATGTGTGGTTGAGATGAAACCCAACATAACTATACCAAGAGCATGCTTTACCATGCTTTGCATTAAATATGCTTGTAGTTGCAGTATACTTATAGGAAATGGGACATGCTTCTTGTTAGAAGCAGGTATTCCTAGTTGTGCCTCTTGTCGCTTTGTTCCTGCATGCCTATGAGGCAGGATAGGTCGACCTGGTCTACTTTGACCATAAGGGAAATGAGGATCTAGTGAAAGCCAAGGGTCCGAGCCAGTTGAGACAAGACAGAGTATGGGTCGTAGGTGGGGGTTTTGAAGCTGGATCAATGATGAGCCACCCTCAAGACAGCCTCACACTATGTTGATTGGGAGATAGCTAGGGGAGAGATGCTTGAACAAGCGGACTGACCTGTTGCCAGGTTGCAAGCATGCTGGAGAGAGGGAGTCAGTCGGCCAATGAGACTTCATTAGCAAACGGTTGATGTGCAAGGGCAGAGGAGCCCATTGGGCCTAGGGTGGATTTGGTCTATCATCACACATAGGAAAACCTAGTCGATCTACCACCGTTATGGCTAGCCTATAGCTGATTTAGACCCAATCGGTCAGGAGTAAACAGAGCCAGGCTGAGATACCATGATTAGTTTGCCTTCTTATGAAAAAATTGAGTAATATTTTCACCCTCAAGTGCCCATGAACGGGCATAGGCCTATAAAATCATGAAGATTGAACCAATCGATGATTTTTCTATGCAATTAATGCACTGCCCACATGGCATTGCACTATTGGCTGCATCGATTGCACTTATTGAGGTGTGGCAAGGCTGTGTTATTTCGACCATGCATGTGGTGTGACATAATAATTATCATTCTTGAACGGTTAAGATCCTTTTTTCCCTTTTGATCACAATGGTTGTGATTGAAAGAAGAGGCGTATAAATACCCCCTTTTCTTTCCCTTTGAATCCATAGATTATTGGCATGCAATTTCTTTAGTGAACTCGAACTTTGCATGGTTTTCTCTTGATAAAAAGATTACTTTGTCTTCCTCTTACTCTCCCATTGCTCTTGGGAGCTTTAGTTTTATCAAATTAGGTTAAGATTAAAAGGAATGGGATAGCCCTTTAGGGGGTGAACCATGTTTGTTGATGGTAGTTCCGACCGCTTGCTTGGATTTCTGCTTCTTTAGGTGGATCTTGCCTTTGTCTTGGATTACTGCTTCTTTAGGTGGATCTTGCCTTTGTCTTGGATCTATGCTTGCGCTTTTTGGCCATCTCTCCGTTGGTGATTACTCATCGGTCTTGGACTAATGATCTAGGTAAAGCTAAGGGCTTCCTTTCATTGATGCTTTGATAATACCGATCTCAGGTCAGTTTGGATGCTTCAACACCTTATTAGAAGGTGTAGTAGCTATCGCCTCTATTGCTTTTGCTCTAATGTCTTGGTTTACTTCTTGGCGAGGTTGTCTAGAAGCTTTAGGGGTTTCTCACAAGATTTGATGCAGAAGGCTTTGAAGGTGGCACCCTATCAATAAGTTCTTAATTGCTTGAATGCTAGAGGAGTGCCATCAGTGCAGCCGAGCACAGTCTGGGCGGTGATGAGAGCATAGGCCAACTGACATCTGAAGGGCACAATTGACGTATTTCTTCTTCCCTTTTTCTTTTTCCTCCTTTCAATTAGTTAGAGACTAGATATTTTTGTAAGCTTAGCAGTGCGGGCATTGTTCCACCACATTCTTTTGAATTGAATAAGAACAAGTCTTTTTTGAAAACTGGTTGTATATGAAACTAGTTGTCTTTGATTGTTTGCCTAGGACCATTAAGGTAATGTATATTGGATAGCTAGCAAAATCCCTTGCACTAGGTCAACCAATCTATTTTGATTGGTAGGCCGGGTCGATTAATGGGCTCAGAAGAGAGCATTAATCGAGCAACCCATTCATTCATCAAGTGTCGAGGCTGACAAATGACAACTGGGCTTCACTGTGCTACATTGTTGATGGGCAGTCTCGACATGGATTCAAGTGTTGGGTAGCTCGAGGTCCTCTTAGGCGACAGACAGTCAAGAAGAGTTCCTGCATTATTTTTAGAAAAAGTTTCATGTTTAAGACATGCTAAATAGTAATGCTATCATGCGACGAGCCAATCCCATGCATTGATAATAGTCAAGTGCTGGCCAGGTACCAAGTGGCAGGTGGCATTGGCATGGATGAGAGCACATGTTGTCCTAATGGTTCTTCTGGGTGACAAGCAGTCACGAATAGAGTGGCACGTCGCCCGTCGTTAACTGACGTATGTTCTGGCTCGAACACTCATGCATAAATGTGTGGCATAATAGTGAGACGAGCGATAGGCGCTGCTGCTCACAAGAATTTAGCAGATAGAAATGGTAAAGAGTGAACTTATTTGTGCATCTGTCTACCGTTGGACGGTCCCGCCACTTACTTAAGTATTGAAGGGCTTGAAGGTCGTGCATGGTTACATGCTACAATAAGAAGCTACAGGCAGGCCAGACTCAAACCTAAGCGCTAAGGGATTCGAAGGTTCTCCACAGTGACGCAGTGCAATAAGGAGCTAAAGGTAAGCCCGAATCTAAATACCAAAGGTAACAACCTATCATCTATGATGCCTCAGTTCATGCATAAATAACGCGAACATCACAGACTCGTAGAAGGCAGTTTGTTTTGAGGTACATTTATTAATCTTATAGCGGAAATAATAAAATATAATAATCAATAATACAGTCCAAGGAAAATAAAGAAATGTAATATCGAATAAATTTTGACTACAACATCTCTCTATACTGGTAACAAATACATTACAATGTGCGGGTCACCGTCATACCACCATGCCTTCAGGTCACCGCTAGTCTTCTCTATCTATCTATCTATCTATCTATCAGAGTGTAACTAAAAAGAGGAAAATGATAAAGGGAGTCAAACATACATTTGGTGAGTGAAATACACCATATAAGTGTATAATACCGATAAGTTAGTAAAACAACACTTACGCTCGAAAACCATACTTTAATATGTGTCACCTGCACCAAACAAGTCAACAAAACATAATATAATACTTTAGTTACAACATAGGATAAGGTCTCACTAAAATCTAACCTATATCTAATCATATATGCACTTGATCAAACCCAAAGTCCCAACTCGTTATCGCTAAAAACTTTTGTGTCGCTACTAAGGAACTATATGTGTCAACCTACTCTGGCCAAATTATAAGCAACTCGCTACTAGGGAACTATGTGTCCCAGCTAATTATTTCCATATAATGAATGACTCGTTATTGAAGGGTTATATATATTAGCCTGCATTATCAAATCGTAAGTGACTCTTACTAAAGAACACGATGTTTTCTCACTACGAGGGAACTACATGTCCCAGCCCACTTTCGTCAAATCATAAGCGAATTGCTACTAAGGAACAAGATGTCTTAGCCCATTATCGTCCAATTGTGAGTGATAGAATAAAATGTCTCATCCCACCGTCATCGCACTAAATAACGTAAAACAAATCTACTAAAACATGGCACTTTTTAGAAGTATCTCAAAATTTAGTAAATAATATACCAAAATGTTCCTCGTCCCACCATGATTCCGATGGCACGACCCATATATGAAATGGGGGTCATATGTGAGAATTATAAGCGTTTGAAATTAAGGGACATTTTCGTAATTATTTAAATTATAATTTGATTCAATATAATATGTATTTATCTTTCCGCCTTGTCCAGTATGGTTCGATCTTGATCCCCAACCTTTCACGAACTTCAACTCACCGTCATCGTAAAACAGTTGACATTTGGTCGCATTGTTGATAAGTCGTCCAGAGTCTAAGTCCTAGGTCGTATGAAGGTTTGGAGCGACCTAAGGAAGTTGGCGAGTTAAGAGGTAGGCGGCTTAGTGAATTGGAGCGACCTAAGTATTGGAACGACCTAAGAAGTTAGGTCATGTGAGAGTTAGGTCGTGTGAGAGTTAGGTCGTATAGGAGATAGGTCGTGTGGTGGCTTAGGTCGTGGGGTAGGTTAGGTCGGTTGGAGCGACCTATAAGATGTTGGCGACCTAAGGGTTTGTAGCAACCTATAGGATTAGGCTACCTAAGGAAAGTTAGCGACCTATAGAAGTTAGCGACCTATAGGAGTTAGCGACCTATAGGGTTGAGCGACTTAAGGATAGGCAGCGACCTAAGAGGGTTAGCGAGTTAGTGTAGTTAGGTCCTTAGACGACCTAAGGAGTTAGGTCGTAACCTGGCTAAGTGTTAGGTCGCGTGTGTGTGATAAGTCGTAGGGTTGTTAGGTCGTTAGGTCGTGGCATTGTTAGGTCGCGAGGATGCGGTCTGTGTTAGGTCGCTAGGCTGCATCATTCGTTAGGTCGTAGGTCGCTTGGGTGCGCTGATGCGCTAAGTCGTTAGGTCGTAGATGCGCATCTGGTTAGGTCGTAGAGGGTTGGGGCTGTTAGGTCGAAGGTTTTAGGTCGAAGGGTTTTAGGTCGTAAGTCATGGACGACCTAACTCCGAGTGAGCGACCTAAGGTAGATTTCAGCCTATAAATAGGAGGGTTCTTCTTCATTTTTGGGATCCGGATTTCGAAGCGACGAAGTGCTGCCATTTTGAGAGCTCGACTTCTACACTTCTTCACTTCTTTTCTTCACTCTAATCTAGTGATTCCATTCCATCCATATTAAAGATCAAATCGAAGATCGAAGAGCTTAGATTGAAGATCTACATTCTTCGAAGAGAGATTTCTTCGTTTGAAGCGGATTGGTGATAGATCAAGTTAGATCCTTCGCTGTCCAGATCTGAAGCGTGTTGATTTTGAGTTGTTTTGGTGATTTGGTGAGTGGTGATTATCTCTCACACGGATCCAAAGGAGTATATCGGATCGTTGGCTTGATTTGGTGTTAAAATAGTGATTTCCATGCATTTTTGTAAACCTAAGTGTAGATCCATGTAGATCCATTGTTCATGATAATTTGACAACCATTTTTCTACATGTTAACCTATGCAAGTTCATTCATCAAGATTGTAGAGATATTTCTCATGATTTCATGCTTGTTAGACTTTCAACACTTTAATTACGAAATTGCCATTATTGTTAATATTGTTCATTAGATCATATTTGAATGCTTATTTTACTTGGATTAATGTTTGATTTGATTGATTGCTATGAATTAGATGATTGATGATTTGATTTAGACAAGATGGTCGAAGATGATTCAAAAGCTAAGGGAAAGGATCTTGAATTGGAAAAGCTGCACGTGGCATATGTAGCGGATGATGAAACTCATATGGAGAGATTCGATGATGATGTTGAGATGTGACTTTGCTATGATGATGATGATGAGGCAAAGTATGGTATGAGATAGCCTTGGTCTAATCCAGACGGGATCATTCCAAGCATGTTGATAACTCGGTGAAATGGTTCGAGTTGAGGATAATGGTTTGCTCGATAGGCGCTTGAGCTAGTATGGAAATAGTCGTCGAGGAGGATGACTAGGAGGCAGAGATCTCATCGTTGTTGAAGGTTCTAGCATGCTCAAAGCAGGAGTACGTTGGGCAGATTCGATAGTCCCTGAAGGCTAATGATTGATAGTCAAGTACTCTGGGCAGATTCGATAGTCCCTGAAGGCTAATGATTGATAGTCAAGTACTCTGGGCAGATTCGATAGTCCTAGGGACGGGTCACGATGACGTGCGGAGTTATGTCTAGAACCAGGGTTTTCCATTAGCCCTTGACGGACGGGTGAAAGAATGTGCCGGTCATTCAATCAACGGTGATATTGAGGCAATGATAACAGTGATAGCCAGAGTCATGGATGTTTGGTTGTATCGTCATTCGGTCTCAAGAGCGGTATTTTCTGGGTGCTTATTTGATCTTGGTTTAGGCCTTGGGGTTTGTATTTGGAAAACATCGTCCTTGACTCGAGTGATTATTGCTTTACTTTAAATTGTATGCTTTGCTATGCTTGCTTCTGCTTAGTGTGTGTCTGGGGGCTATCACTGTAGAAAGAGGTGGAGTGGGAGGGTTGTATTCCTATTCCTTTTCCTTTATGCTCTTTTGGTATGTTGTTAGTTAATTTACTGCTCACTAAGACTATTGTCTGACTCAAGGCTTTATGTTTTAACTCTTATCGCCTTGGGCTGTTCGTCCATTTTTGGACGGGCAGACTAGGTAGCAGGTGATAGGTGCTGTTCTTGCTTTCCACGTTGCTGATGACGAAGACGAGCTGGAGTATTGCATGTTATCTTCTTACTATATGTACTGGATGTTCCACTGCTTTGTATTCTCTGAGTGATATGTAGTGAGGCTTGATGTATTGACTATTCAGATGTTTGTATCCAACTATTATGAAGTTTTATTGATGAGATTCCATTCTGTGAAGCTTCACTGTATATATCCTATTGTATTTTGTCCATGCGCTGTGAGTAATACGATAGATTCTATGTTTTTAGTTTACCTTGACAATCGTCCATGGTCGCCTGGCACACTTTACAGCGCACTTTCTCTAGGTTCAGTGTAGGGGTCATGGGCGGTCGTCACATTAGGTATCAGAGCTTTGGTTAATCGATTTTACCCAACGCTCGCTGACGAAACTACGTATGAGAGACGTAATTGTATTTTGATGGATGATTACTATATATAATATAGTAGCTTAGTAGAGTTTGAGTCCTTTATGCAGTTGTTTCTCTAGATGTGCTAATCATTTCTTTTTATAGATATTGAGAATGAGTCGAAGAGGGAGACCAGCTGCTAGGGAAGGCCGTGCTACTGAAGGGGCTGCTGATTATGCTGCTATGTTCGAAGCTATGATGACTTCGATCATGAGAAGGATGCCAGCTCCGGGGCCATCGGTGGATGTTGGAGTTCAAGTTCAAAGTCCAAAACCGGTGGACTTTGCTAAGCTGTGTAAGGATTATACTGCTCTTGGAGGAAAGGTTTTCTTTGGAACAGAATCAACCATTGAAGTCCAGAGGTGGATAGATGCTTGTAGAAGGATCTTTGGTGATTTGGGAATTGAGGATGCAACTAAGAGGAAGTTAGCATCAAGGCAGCTTCAGGGAAGAGCTTTTGATTGGTGGAACTCTATCACCATTGATACTCCGGAAGAAGAGATTACTTGGGAGCAATTCCAAGTTAGATTTGAAGCTAAGTTCATTTCTACAGCTCAGAAGTCTGTTCTGTTCAAGAAGTTTGTGGAGCTTAAGCAAGGTGGAAGACCAGTTCTTAAGTATGTTTCGGAGTTTGAAGCTTTGTCCAAGTATGCCCGGTCGTATATTGAATCTGCTTATCAGAAGAATGAGAAGTTTGTAACAGGCTTGGACAGTTATCTTGGGAGACAGTTGGTGGATCATTTGGATGATTCATTTGAGAAGCTTGTGGAGAAAGCTCTCAGGCATGAGAGTCTGTTTCCTAAGGAAGGAACTGTTGTTGCTGTGACTAGGGGAGAGTCTAAACCACAGCAGGGTGGAAACCAGAAGAGGAAGCAGCAGCAGCAGAAGGGTAAGGATGGCCAGAAGAAGCCGAAGGGCGAGGTAACTTGCTACAATTGTCAGCAGAAGGGCCATTTCTCTAAGGATTGTAAGAATCCGAAGGTACCGATGAAGTGTCACAACTGTGACAAGCCGGCGCATATTAGGAAGGATTGTCCAGAACCACGGAAGGACAGGCAGATTGTGCAAGCTTATGCTTTGGGAGCTGTTCCGTCGTCTTCGAAAGCTCCTACCGCTGAAGAGAAGGGAAAGAGTGTGGTGGTTCAAGGTACTCTCTCCATTTGTGGTGTTCCAGTTAGAGTTTTGTTTGATACTGGGGCGTCGCATTCATTTGTTTGTAGTGAACTTGTAGGCCGGTTGGGTTTAGAACCGAATATTGTTGATAGGCCATTGGTAGTGACTAATCCAGTTTGGGGTTCGTCTTGTTTGTGTATGTTATGTCGTGGTCTGATTGTATCGAGTCATGATTGCTCTTTTGTTTGTGATTGCTTTGTTCTGAACTTTGCGGGGTCCGGAATTATTTTGGGTATGGACTGGCTTAGGAAGTTTGCGGAAAAGGTTGATTGTGAGAGGTTGGAGGTGACAGTCGGGAATGTGGAGGGGCGAAGGATTGTGATACGATGTAAGCATGAAGAAGGCGTCTTGATGAGCTTCAAGTATTCGCTAGTTGTTCCACGGGATGGACTATCATCGTTGCCAATCGTTAATGGATTTGAGGACGTCTTTGACGAAGTCAAAGGGTTACCGCCACATAGAGAGATCGAGTTTCGTATAGATCTAGTTGAAGGAGCCAGACCTGTGGTGATGCCTCTTAGGCGGATGGCGCCTAGGGAACAGCAGGAGTTAAGGGTGCAGGTTGATGATCTTTTGCAGAAAGGATTCATTCGGCGTAGTGTGTCCGAATGGGGTGCACCAGTTGTGTTTGTAACCAAAGCAGATGGATCGCTGAGGTTGTGTGTGGATTATCGTGAGCTGAATAAGGTGACTAAGAAGAACAAGTATCCATTGCCGATAATAGATGACTTGTTTGATCAGCTTCACGAAGCGAAGGTGTTTTCTCAGATGGATTTGGCAACGGGATTTCACCAGTTAAGAGTGGCTAAGGATAGTGTACCGAAGACTGCTTTTCGAACACCATCTGGTTTCTTTGAGTGGCTGGTAATGCCGTTTGGATTGACTAACGCGCCAGCATATTTTGTGGATCTTATGAATAGAGTGTTCAGAGATCAGCTGAACAAGTTCGTACTTGTGTTCATGGATGATATTCTGATTTATTCCAGAACTGAAGAAGAGCACAAGACGCACTTGCGTATTGTTTTGGAAATCTTGCGGAAACATCAGCTGAAAGCTAAGTTTTCGAAGTGTCACTTCTGGAAGAGTGAAGTGAGGTTCTTAGGCCATGTTATTTCTGGAAATGGAATAGCGGTTGATCCCGCTAAGGTGGCAGCAATCCAGGATTGGGTTAGACCTAAGAATGCATCTGATGTGAGAAGTTTTCTTGGACTAGCAGGATATTATCGACGGTTTATCAAAGACTTCTCCAAGGTGGCTGCACCGTTAACAGGATTGACGAAAAAGAACCAAGTGTTCAGATGGGAAGATAAGTGTGAGCAAGCTTTCAGAATCCTGAAAGAGCGATTGACAAGTGCTCCTGTTTTGACTATTCAAAGTGGGAATGATGAGATGGTGGTTTACACCGACGCATGTGGTACTGGACTTGGAGCAGTGCTAATGCAGAGGGATAAAGTTGTTGCATATGCAAGTCGACAACTGAAGCCGCATGAAAGGAATTACCCGACTCATGATTTGGAGTTAGCGGCGATTGTTTTTGCTCTGAAGATGTGGAGACATTATCTATTGGGAGTTCGGTTCGAGTTGTTTACAGATCATAAGTCGTTGAAGTATCTTTTCTCCCAAAAGGATTTGAATCTTCGGCAGCAACGTTGGCTAGAGTTTTTGGCATCATATGATTTTGGTATAGCTTATACTCCGGGAAAAGGTAACGCGGTGGCAGATGCGTTAAGTCGAAGACATGCAGGATTGGGAGCCATGTTTTCAGAATGGAAGAATCTCGAGTATTTAGCTGGATTTGACTTCAGGCCCAGATGCGAATTGGAACCTGAGATGTTGGCGAACTTATCGATAAGACCGACTCTTGTGGAAAGGATTGGCGAGAGTCAAAGGCGAGATGATAAGCTTGTCAAGATTATTCGTGATTTGGAATCTGGACTGGAACCAGGAAAGGATAAAGGATTCGAGGTCGATCGAGATGGTTGGCTTCGGAAGCAAGGACGATTAGTTGTTCCCGACATGGATGAATTGAGAGATGAAGTTTTGAAGAAAAGTCATCACTCGAAGTTGACGATTCATCCAGGTGGAAACAAGATGTATCAGGATATGAAGAGAACCTACTACTAGGAAGGTATGAAGAAGGATGTTGGAAATTTTATTTCCAAGTGCATGAACTGCCAGTTGGTAAAAGCCGAACAGAAGAAGCCAAGTGGATTGCTTCAACCATTAGAAGTTCCTACATGGAAGTGGGAGCAAGTGTCGATGGATTTTATTGATGGATTGCCTAGAACAAGAATGGGAAATGAGGGAATTTGGGTCATCGTAGATCGTCTGACTAAGAGTGCAAGATTTATTCTTGTTCGATCGACTAGGACTACATCGAAGTTGGCTGAGTTGTATGTTAAGTGGATAGTTCGATTCCATGGTATTCCGAAGAGTATAGTGAGCGATCGAGACCCATTGTTCACTAGTGGATTTTGGAAGAGCTTTCAGGAAGTTTTGGGAACCGAGTTGTGTTTGAGTACAGCTTATCATCCTCAAACAGATGGTCAGACCGAGAGAGTCAACCGAGTTTTGGAAGATCTTCTTAGAGCCTGTGTTTTGGATTTCGGAGGATCATGGGAAGATCATCTTCATTTGGTGGAATTTTCATATAACAACAGTTACCAGTCAAGCATTGGTATGGCACTCTATGAGGCATTGTATGGAAGACCGTGTAACTCTCCGACATGTTGGTTAGAGACCGGAGAAAAGTTGATACGTGGGCCAGAGATGATTCGTCAGACTTCAGATTGTATAGAGATCATTCAGCAACGAATGAAGGCAGCCCAAGACCGTCAGAAAAGTTATGCCGATAAGCGTCGAAAGGATTTGGAATTCAACGTAGGTGATATGGTTTTTGTGAAGATTTCTCCATTGAAGAATGTTATTCGATTCGGGAAGAAAGGAAAATTGACTCCGAGATTTGTTGGACCATTCCCAATCATCGAGCGAATTGGAAAGCTCGCCTACAGATTGGAGTTACCGGAGAAGATGTCGAGTGTGCACAATGTTTTTCATGTCTCGTATCTACGGAAGTATGTGCACGACTCGAATACAGTGGTTTCTACTGATAGCTATGAAGACTTCGAAGTTGATCCAGTCGATAAGAGACCTCGTAAGCCGCTTCGTGTTGTGGAAACCGACATGAAACAGCTTAGGAGGAAGATAGTTAAGTTGCTCAAGATACAATGGAGTGATGATGATAACGACTATACGTGGGAGGTGGAAGAGAGGATGAAAGCAGCTCATCCTGAACTCTTCAAGGTATGGCCCTAAGGTGTCGTGTCATCTAACGACATTGTAACTTGTTCTAGTTTTAGAATTCTGCATGCTAAGCTAGAATTGGATGCATGGTTTGTTGACTGCTATGGATGGTAGGCATGCAGAATAGTCTTTGATTGCTCTGTTTGTTTGGAATTTCGGGGGCGAAATTCCTAAGGGGGGAAGAATGTAACGACCCGTATTTTTACGGATCGAAACATCGTAAAACAGTTGACATTTGGTCGCATTGTTGATAAGTCGTCCAGAGTCTAAGTCCTAGGTCGTATGAAGGTTTGGAGCGACCTAAGGTAGTTGGCGAGTTAAGAGGTAGGCGGCTTAGTGAATTGGAGCGACCTAAGTATTGGAACGACCTAAGAACTTAGGTCGTGTGAGAGTTAGGTCGTATGAGAGTTAGGTCGTATAGGAGATAGGTTGTGTGGTGGCTTAGGTCGTGGGGTAGGTTAGGTCGGTTGGAGCGACCTATAAGATGTTGGCGACCTAAGGGTTTGTAGCAACCTATAGGATTAGGCGACCTAAGGAAAGTTAGCGACCTATAGAAGTTAGCGACCTATAGGAGTTAGCAACCTATAGGGTTGAGCGACTTAAGAATAGGCAGCGACCTAAGAGGGTTAGCGAGTTAGTGTAGTTAGGTCCTTAGACGACCTAAGGAGTTAGGTCGTAACCTGGCTAAGTGTTAGGTCGCGTGTGTGTGATATGTCGTAGGGTTGTTAGGTCGTGGCATTGTTAGGTCGCGAGGATGCGGTCTATGTTAGGTCGCTAGGCTGCATCATTCGTTAGGTCGTAGGTCGCTTGGGTGCGCTGATGCGCTAAGTCGTTAGGTCGTAGATGCGCATCTGGTTAGGTCATAGAGGGTTGGGGCTGTTAGGTTGAAGGTTTTAGGTCGAAGGGTTTTAGGTCGTAAGTCGTGGACGACCTAACTCCGAGTGAGCGACCTAAGGTAGATTTCAGCCTATAAATAGGAGGGTTCTTCTTCATTTTTGGGATCCGGATTTCGAAGCGACGAAGTGCTGCCATTTTGAGAGCTCGACTTCTACACTTCTTCACTTCTTTTCTTCACTCTAATCTAGTGATTCCATTCCATCCATATTGAAGATCAAATCGAAGATCGAAGAGCTTAGATTGAAGATCTACATTCTTCGAAGAGAGATTTCATCGTTTGAAGCGGATTGGTGATAGATCAAGTTAGATCCTTCGCTGTCCAGATCTGAAGCGTGTTGATTTTGAGTTGTTTTGGTGATTTGGTGAGTGGTGATTATCTCTCACACGGATCCAAAGGAGTATATCGGATCGTTGGCTTGATTTGGTGTTAAAATAGTGATTTCCATGCATTTTTGTAAACCTAAGTGTAGATCCATTGTTCATGATGATTTGACAACCATTTTTCTACATGTTAACCTATGCAAGTTCATTCATCAAGATTGTAGAGATATTTCTCATGATTTCATGCTTGTTAGACTTTCAACACTTTAATTACAAAATTGCCATTATTGTTAATATTGTTCATTAGATCATATTTGAATGCTTATTTTACTTGGATTAATGTTTGATTTGATTGATTGCTATGAATTAGATGATTGATGATTTGATTTAGACAAGATGGTCGAAGATGATTCAAAAGCTAAGGGAAAGGCTCTTGAATTGGAAAAGCTGCACGTGGCATATGTAGCGGATGATGAAGCTCATATGGAGAGATTCGATGATGATGTTGAGATGTGACTTTGCTATGATGATGATGATGAGGCGAAGTATGATATGAGATAGCCTTGGTCTAATCCAGACGGGATCATTCCAAGCATGTTGATAACTCGGTGAAATGGTTCGAGTTGAGGATAATGGTTTGCTCGAGAGGCGCTTGAGCTAGTATGGAAATAGTCGTCGAGGAGGATGACTAGGAGGCTGAGATCTCATCGTTGTTGAAGGTTCTAGCATGCTCAAAGCAAGAGTACGTTGGGCAGATTCGATAGTCCCTGAAGGCTAATGATTGATAGTCAAGTACTCTGGGCAGATTCGATAGTCCTAGGCACGGGTCACGATGACGTGCGGAGTTATGTCTAGAACCGGGGTTTTCCATTAGCCCTTGACGGACGGCTGAAAGAATGTGCCGGTCATTCAATTAACGGTGATATTGAGGCAATGATAACAGTGATAGCCAGAGTCATGGATGTTTGGTTGTATCGTCATTCGGTCTCAAGAGCGGTATTTTCTGGGTGCTTATCTGATCTTGGTTTAGGCCTTTGGGGTTTGTATTTGGAAAACATCGTCCTTGACTCGAGTGATTATTGCTTTACTTTAAATTGTATGCTTTGCTATGCTTGCTTCTGCTTAGTGTGTGTCTGGGGGCTATCACTGTAGAAAGAGGTTGAGTGGGAGGGTTGTATTCCTATTCCTTTTCCTTTATGCTCTTTTGGTATGTTGTTAGTTAATTTACTGCTCACTAAGACTGTTGTCTGACTCAAGGCTTTATGTTTTAACTCTTATCGCCTTGGGCTGTTCGTCCATTTTGGGATGGGCAGACTAGGTAGCAGGTGACAGGTGTTGTTCTTGCTTTCCACGTTGCTGATGACGAAGACGAGCTAGAGTATTGCATGTTATCTTCTTACTATATGTACTGGATGTTCCGCTGCTTTGTATTCTCTGAGTGATATGTAGTGAGGCTTGATGTATTGACTATTCAGATGTTTGTATCCAACTATTATGAAGTTTTATTGATGAGATTCCATTCTATGAAGCTTCACTATATATATCCTATTGTATTTTGTCCATGCGCTGTGAGTAATACGATAGATTCTGTGTTTTTAGTTTACCTTGACAATCGTCCATGGTCGCCTGGCACACTTTACAGCGCACTTTCTCTAGGTTCAGTGCAGGGGTCATGGGCGGTCGTCACAGTCCAATTGCGAGTGATAGAATAAAATGTCTCATCCCACCGTCGTCGCAATAAATAACGTAAAAAAAATCTACTAAAACATGGCACTTTTTAGAAGTATCTCAAAATGTAGTAAACAATATACCAAAATGTTCCTCGTCCCACCATGATTCTGATGGCACGACCCATATATGAAATGGGGGTCATATGTGAGAATTATAAGCGTTTGAAATTAAGGGACATTTTCGTAATTATTTAAATTATAATTTGATTCAATATAATATGTATTTATCTTTCCGCCTTGTCCAGTATGGTTCGATCTTGATCCCCAACCTTTCACGAACTTCAACTCACCGTCATGGCCACTAGCCTTCACCAATATGCAATCCGAGAGCTGCTACATACTTCCTAAGGATGTTGGTCCATTATCGACCCTCTGACTTCGCCTCGATCACCAGCACCATCGTGAGAACCCGTTTGCCAACATTCATTCCTTAGTCGATTTTGGCGAATCCACGAAGTATTTTGTTGAGTCGACCATATAGATTGACTTCTCTCATCATCCTTTACTCAATCACACTCTTTGACCGCCCAATGGTTGCCATTTCACTGTCGATCCAGAAAACCTAGAATGGACAATCCTTGTTTAATGAACTTCCAACTCGATTTTCGATCAATCCGCAAACCCAATCAACAAATAAACTCCTCCAATAGATTCATATTATCGAGAAATATAATTTAGATATATAATATGTCTAATTCGGAACATTTTTGTATTTAACACTTTTTTTTGCAAGGCTAGCCTGTTTTTATAGTAGACCGTCCACTTTTATTGTGAAAATTCAGGGACAGGTGAGGTGCCAAGGTGCCTCTTTAGCTACAACATCACAAGCCAACCTACAACCCACATACGGGTTAGGTAGCAAAATAACCATATAGATCAACTTAAATCACAAAAAAAATAACTGAAAAGACAGAAAAGTAATATAACCACCCTAAAGGTTAAGTAGGAAAAAGATCCGCTAACCCAAAATCCATGCCGTTATCCAAGTCATCAGGAACCAAAAGAATGGATGAAGAATCTGCCAGATATGGCGAGGCAACAACAGCAGACTGAGAAGGAGCAGACTGTGCAGGAGAAGAGGCAAGAAAAGTGTCAATAGGAAGAGGATTAGTTGATTAAGCAGGAGCATAGAAAAGAAAAGATTTCAGCCTAGAAAGAGCTAAGGGATCAGGGGGAGTAGCTACAGGATTAGGAGGCGGGACAGCAGCAGGGTCAATAGTCTTAGCTTTCCATATGCGAGGAGTAAGTTTCTGAATGGGGGCCTTGGGAGGTAAGGAGGAGGACACACCTTCAATAGGCCGGTGTCTACAATCAGGAGAGATACGACCAAAAGAGTGGCAAAATGTACAGATCGGAGGAGACCACTGGTAATCAATATCGACACAACCCACCCTATTCCTAGAAAGGGCAATTGATAGGTGAGTAAGAAGAAGCCGCACAGGGGTAATCTCAATCATAGCCCTAGCAAAACCAAGTCTTTCACGACCCTCTGTATTCTCATCAAAACAAATTAACTCACCAATATGACAAGCCAACCAGTCGAGACCCTCCAATGATTGAAGAGAAGAAGGTACGTTCGAGAACTTTGCCCATATAGGAATAGACAAAACATGCTCTCTAGCAGAGTCAACCGAAGGACTCCACTTGGTTAATACGAACACTTTACCATCAATAACACATGGATCAGACTCAAGAACCATACGCCTCTCTTTCAGGCATGAGAAATCAAAGAAAAACATGTCATTGTCAAATCTAACCTTGAGAGAACCTTTTAATTTCCATTTATTCTTGAGATAATTCTTAACAACAGAGTAATTAAGACCCTTATCAAGGAAAAACCCAACAATCGTATCCTTCCAAAAAGTCTTTCCCACCTCTACAACCTTACTAGGAGGCACAAGAAGTTCATCACAATTACCAACAATATCGAAACGCTTAGAGATGTACCTGCCGGCATTTCGTGGTTTTGATGAAAACAGAGGTTTCCAAGACTTGTCATTAGGAACAGATTTTGCCTGGCCTGGTAGACACACAACAGCAGTAAGCAGCATGGGACAATTACCAGCTCGAGCCAAAGCAAGGAACTCATCGACATTATTTAGAATGGCCGGGCTACAACAGAAGGAGCAGCAAGTGAAGACTGGTCAGCAGAAAGAGCAGGATCTGGTAATGGCACATCAACCTGAACGTGTACATCGGTAGTAGCAATAGGAGGATAATCGTGTTCTCCAGATACAAAGGGACCAGTGCATTCACTAGCACGAGACACGCATGGCTCATAGGCATCAAAAATCGCTTGAAGGGTTCCAGGGATAGGGAAATTGTACGGAGACCCAGAAGCAGCTTGTAACGACGGCTGGAGCTTTATCTTATCAGAGGAGGAAGGAGGCGGTTTTCGAATCTTGCCTGAGCACGTAGTGGAAGCGGTCTCCATAGGGTTGAAAAATCCAGGCTTCATAAAATGACAACGCACACACACGAGGGCAGGAGAAGCAAAAACGGGTGACTTGAGGGGGGTGAGGTGAAAGAAGTGGTGAAAGAGAATAACGAAAACGAAGGCGAAATGAAAATTAGGGATTTGGGAAGGACCAGTCGCTATTATTTTTTGATTAAGAGAATAATTTTTGCTAATTATGATCGATTAAAAATTATATATTAACCATCTAGCCATGATGTACTACATCCTAATTAGGTGTATGTAAAAAGCCAATTATTAGTTATTAATTACATCATTTATAAATTTGGTTTAAGATCATATCGGTTGAGTTACTATGTCTTGTCAATATATACACAAATAGTATGAATCTCACTCATCGACTAGACATGAGTCTTCTCCGATCTCAAGTGAATCCTCCTTCTTTTTGTCAAGAAATCTCCTGCCTTGAAAATATCAAATTTCTTAATAGCTTCAATTTATTTGTGTAGCTCTCTTCGCAGTAATATGTTTCATGTATAAGCTTTGTTTAGTTTGGCTTTGATTTGGTGGATTTTGAATTGGTTTAAGGATTAGGGTTTTATAAGTGGAGGCAAGATTTATCAAGCAAAAGTAATGGGGTTAAGGATCTACTTATAGGCTAAAAAATATAATATCTAGGCTATATATAATTGAAATTAATATATTATGAAAATATCATTAGGTTTGACTTCTTCTAATTTCTAGTCCATTTAACAAAATTCAACAAATAATATATGTTTTGTGTGACTGTAAACGTCTTTCCAGATGAAACAGAATAGGCCATGAAGCCTAATTCCAACTCCAGTAAAAAAATATTTGCCCTTTATATAAAATTATGATTTGGCCCTTTAATTTAATTATTTAATTTCATAAAATTTTAAGGTGTTACGGTTCTCCAAGGTGACACATTGTAATAAGGAGTTACAGGCAAGCTCGACCTGAACCTAAGTTCTAAGAGCATTGAAGGATCTCCAAGGTGACACGCTGCCATGGATGGTTTGATGATAGGTGTGATAAAATAATCTATACTACAACGGAATGGATATTAAGGTTATTTCACACCAAAGGGGGTTGTATAATGTATTTAAATGTTTTACCAATATAGTGCAAATTTTGAACTTTATCACAAAAAATTCAAACGTATGAAATAATATAATCATAGAACAATCAGATAATAGTAAGTAAATATAGTAAAGGTAAAGAAGACAACAAGAATTTTATAGTGGTTTGGATTCCATATCCTACATCTAGTTTATAGCTCGTACAAAATTTCGCTAATCACGTCTTGAACACGCTTTACACCTCTAGACTTTGACTTAGGTGATAAGGACACCTACTAGAATTTGACTCGGGTAGCCAGCACACACTTTGGAATCTGGCTTAGGTAGCCAGAATACCTATCTTATCTTTGACTGAAGAGGCAGGACAACTTCCTTTACAATTTCATTTAAACTTTCACTCGAACGGTTAAAATCGCCCTTTTACAAGTAATAGTAGTGAAGTACAAGAAATCGAATCTTTCAATCATAGTTCCAACTAGTTTGTTGATACAATTTCCTATAGACAATACGTAGTGGAATATTTTTATTTTGAGATAGAGCGAAGATCAGAGAGTTAATGATATTGACCTCTAATATTCTGTTTGAATGTGGAGAAAGAGAACTAATGTAGAAATCGGCAGCACTACTTTAAAATCTAAAAGAGAATGAGAGGGAAAAGAGAGAATAAGAAAGTAGTTAGAATTGTTGTTAAAATTCAAAATCATGGGCCTTTAAATAGAGTTTGAAAAGTTGCGTCTATACGCGAAAGGATGGTGCCGAAAGTTGCTTCTTTTGAAAAATTAAAAAACATCTCAATGTTTTATATGTCGACATACATAAACCTTATATGTTGACATATACTAATTTATTTGTTTATGTTTAGAACCATTTTAAAAATACTTTAAACTATAATTCTATATAAAAACTCTATTAAAATTGATTTTCTAAATAAATTAAATATTGTTAAAAGGATTGTGAGTTGAAAATAATTTTTGAAGTAAAGAAAATCAAAGAAATGATAATGCTTAGGCCTTTAATATTTGGTCTAAGACTTAACATTATATTGAAATAAGTACCTTGATCTCTTCGTTCTTTTCTTCTTGAGTTCTTCAAAACTCATGAGTTTTTAAATATGTCTCGATCAATTCAGTCTATCTTGATTAGCTCTTTATTTATACCGGTCAGTTCTTCAAGCTTTTATCCAATCACCACTTGTATAAACCTGTTAATTATTTATGACATCCTACACAATATACCATATAAATTGAGAAAACACTATTGGCAAATTTATATGGTTTTTTGTCATCATAATCAATACCTTGGCTATTAACAATCTCCTCCTTTTTTATAAAGACAATCATTAAATATTTTGTTATAAAACATAATAATATTTAAGTAGAAACTTCCCCTAACTCCCTTGAATATACGCTATACTACTCCCTCTATCTTTTTACCTATTATATTTTATACAACTTCTCCTCTTTTGTCATCAACAAAAATGTGTGAATAAGTTGTGTTAATGAATTATATAAGGAGTTATTGGTACAGTTAGGGGTATGCTCTAAGGAAATTATGTAGTTGAAAATACTTTAAACTATAATTCTATATAAAAACTCTATTAAAATTGATTTTCTAAATAAATTAAATATTGTTAAAAGGATTGTGAGTTGAAAATAATTTTTGAAGTAAAGAAAATCAAAGAAATGATAATGCTTAGGCCTTTAATATTTGGTCTAAGACTTAACATTATATTGAAATAAGTACCTTGATCTCTTCGTTCTTTTCTTCTTGAGTTCTTCAAAACTCATGAGTTTTTTTATATGTCTCGATCAATTCAGTCTATCTTGATTAGCTCTTTATTTATACCGGTCAGTTCTTCAAGCTTTTATCCAATCACCACTTGTATAAACCTGTTAATTATTTATGACATCCTACACAATATACCATATAAATTGAGAAAACACTATTGGCAAATTTATATGGTTTTTTGTCATCATAATCAATACCTTGGCTATTAACAATCTCCTCCTTTTTTATAAAGACAATCATTAAATATTTTGTTATAAAACATAATAATATTTAAGTAGAAACTTCCCCTAACTCCCTTGAATATACGCTATACTACTCCCTCTATCTTTTTACCTATTATATTTTATACAACTTCTCCTCTTTTGTCATCAACAAAAATGTGTGAATAAGTTGTGTTAATGAATTATATAAGGAGTTATTGGTACAGTTAGGGGTATGCTCTAAGGAAATTATGTAGTTGTTACATATACGTGACTTGGTAACCAATTTTATTTGAAAAAGGTGGTTTCTTTCTATTATATACTTGATGTAATATGTCATATTAATTGATTAATTTAACTAGAATCATTTTTAGTAAAAGAATCCATAAATAGTATGTTCTATGATAATAATTACAATATGATGCAATCCTGAGTGATTTACATTAATAAAATAAACATACCATTTTTAAATATTTCTAGTCAAGATATATCAAGAGTGGAAATCAATACATCTTTTAGGACTAGAGTACGTGACGCCCTTAAAATGTTGGACAGTGTATTACTCATGGCTGTTGGAGGCACCAAGGCGTTACATACCGATAGTTATTTGATAAATATGAGATGATTGACTTGATAGTTTTATGTTGATTAATTTAATTAAGGTTAAACGGAAAATATTGATGCTAAAATACTATATTATTCCATTGACTTGAGAATATCATCGAGCTTTAATGTGAAACCTTCACTATGATTATAGTTAAATCGTAGCATGATGTCCCTGGGAAGATAATGGTTGGGTCGAGTGGAAGCATTGGAAGTAAGACAATATTCAAGAGAAAATCCGTCTCCTAAGTTATGTGAGTTTAATAACACGGTTAACTGATGTCAACTCAAAGTCAAAGTCTCTAGCAGAGAAGTTTGGTTAAAAATAATTTTTATTATTAAACCTGGGACATTGTATTTGGACTATAGAGTGGAATATGGATGATATCTGAATTTTGATTATTACAAAATTCTGTAAGTCCAAAGTGGTACAGTTTTGATGAAGAGCAATTATCACTATCGGATAATGCTTAATATTGTAAGATTTGATTTTTATCGATGCCGAGTAAGTGATAAATCTAGCTAGAATCTCACATCACATGCTAAGTGACGTGCGAACATTAACATTCAAACTGTTCGATATTAATTACTGACCAAATTTGTGCATACAATCGAAACATTAAATATTCCTATTACCACCCGAGTTAATTAGATTATAATCATTATAAATCAATTAAATTAATTAATATTTATGTAGTATTAATTGTAAAAATTTTATTTGATGTTTATGGATTAATATGAAATGTATGTATATATAATATTTATAAATACGCTAATTGATATACGATATCGATACATGTTTAAATTGGATTTAAATGTGTCAAATATTGTTCGGGCTTGAAACGGTTTTGAGGCCATATGGAAGCTTGTTATTTTCTACAATTGATGGAGCATGATCAGGCCGACTATGTATTACATGGTGAAGGTAAGTCTGATTCGAAAGAAAGGGAGAAATAGAAAGAGAAAGAAAGGGATTTGGATCCACTTTTTACTCTCTTGGATCTCCTTTATTTAATTTCCTTAACCCTCACTTTTGACTTGATCTTTTTAGCCCCCTCCTCCATCATATTTCTGACCAAAAATCTCCACCCCCTTTTTCTCATCATTCAAGTATTCTAAAAATCAAACTAGATTTGATTTGATCTTTGGTGGTAGTTGTATTCGGGAGCTTACAACTTCTAGATACAAAATTAAGTTCAAGGAGTTCAGATTCTTCATTTCAACTTGTATCTTCTAGGTAATAGGCAGAGGAATGTTCTCTTATACAAACATATATGTGTATATATTGACTATATTAATTATAATGTCATATATACTTTATTTATGAATCTAATATCATGATTCTGTATTTGTTAATGTAAAAACTATATGATATATACATATACATATACATACATACATACATATATATATGTTTGTAAAAAAAATTATCCTGTGGCTCACGACCAGATTTATTAATAAATATATTTTAATTTCGCATTTTTGTATATATATAATTAATTAATTAATTAAACTATTTAGTAAATGCATAATGCATACAATATAAATAAAATATAAAGTATTTTTTTCCATAAATATTTACGTATAAATGTTTGTAGTGTTCTAATGTAATAAAGAATAAAAAAATTATATATATAATACTAAATTATAATATTTAAATATATAAATACATTACTTAATTAAATTAAATTTATATATACAAATATGCATTTAAAGTTTTACAACATATAATTTAATTATTTAAATATAAAGTGTAAAATTTTAAAAGTCATTTTTGGTTTTAAAATTAATTTTTAATTTTGTTTATAATTATTCATATGGAAAATTACTTAAACATTTTACACAACTGTGTATTGCATGAGAAATTAATTTTTTTATTGAATATAATTATTTATGGATTTATTTATGTTATATATGTAACATTTAAACATTATTTATTAAATATATACATATAAAAAACTTATATTTATATTATTATATAAATTTTGAATAAGTATATATATATTAAAATTAATTTATTATAGTAAATTAAAGTTGTTTTAAAATATATGTAAATATTTACAATTAATTTAATTAGGTTAAATAATCTTTATTTAATGCGTGTGTGTATATATGTGATATTTAATAATATTTTACACTTTGCAACTAATATTTATAACATATATACAATATATATACATACATACTTTATATATATATATATATAAATTAACAACACTTATGTAACGACCCACTATGTAACGATTTGCGGTTTTCGCGTTCGAAAATCGACATCCATACTTTACATCGTACTCGAATGCCGTAGATTCGACCATTCAAATCCGAGTCGTTGGAACTTATAACAACATTAAGTAAACAACACAGCGGAAAAGAAAAAGAATATAGATATACAACATCTGATACAACAGAGTGATACAATGAATATCAATATACATTAGAGATAAGATACAACAAATAGAAGCGGAAAAGAAAACGATAACATCAGCAGCGGATAATCTCCATCTTCAAAACGCCAATCCAGATATAGCTCGAACTCCCAATAACGATGCACAAAGATAAGCAAGTGCAGTCCGATCCAAAGACTGAACTAGCTCCAGAAATCTACTAAATCTGAATATCTGAAAAACCCAACTCTAGACTGCTCGTGTAGAAAATTTTGAGCATCCAGAGTTTAGGAAAGAAACAATAAACTCCGGATCAGTCATGGGACTGGTGTGAGCAACAAAAACAGTTTATCTTTAAAAATGAATAGCAAAGAATTTTAAAGTCAATTCGCAATGCTTTTAGAAAATGAAACTACCATAAGGCCTCCCGCCACACACACAATGCAAACGCAGAATTGGAGGAGATTTCTCCTTATGATAGTCAAAGATGCTTACTACGCAAAATCAAATCATTTTTGATATTATTTTTAGTGCATAGTGTAGAAAACATTTTCGAAAGTAGAATATAAATCTTAGCCAGCATAGGTACTATTATATTATGCCTACTATAGCTACCATATTAAATGGCAGGTTCTACAACTAAAACCGTACATGGCTCATAATTGGGAATTGGATTTCCAACAAATGGTCAGGCTAAGCAACTTCCTATTCCACGAAAGAAACGCCTCTGGCGGGACGCTCCGAGAACCAAACCGTTCTCTGCCAAACAAGGCCGGCTACCCCCCTTCTCGGGGAATATACAAAACCTGAGATATGCCACCCCCGGTCCTTTGGGACCTTTATCCGAGCGCTCAGTATCCAACATCACACATAATAAATAAGTGTATCCACATGAGTAAGTATCTGGGCTCCATACCATGATACTACCCTTTTCCAGAAGGAATGGTCATACCCTAGGGGAGCTACCCCTGAAACCTTGCCGCAACATTCCTGTTTCGACCATTACCGGGTTGTGAGGCTCGACGAAGTCTCGTCCACAAAGCTATGCTTTTTCAAAAATCTACGCTTTGGGTCAACAGATGATCAACCTATGATCACAAAGATAAATGATCAAACAAATGATCATATCACAAATGATCAAACACTGATCATCACACAGCAACACTCAGCATGTCACATTACCAAATTGGGATATATCGCTGATAAATTTCAACTACATAACCTCTGAGCTCGTACGTCTAAGAGAAGGGTGTTAAGCTAAGAGAATAAATTCTCCGCCACCAACAAAAATGTATTTGAAAGAAATCGGCTTTATATCTCAAAGTGTAATGTCAGACATGTAATCCATACAAGTCTGTTCTGGGTTCGAACAGAACCGAAGGCACTTCTTACGAAGCCCTTGCAAATCCGGGTATTCACAATTCCGATCGGATTTCCCATCACAAATGGAGATCTCTATACCAGGAGCTACCCAGTGCAGAGACAATCGACGAGTTATCCTCTCGTTCTCGTGAATATTCGGTCTTCACCACCGGTCTTCAAATGCTATCCATATACGACGTATCACTATTCGGAATGGGTTATACGATCCAAAGGTCCTTTCCCGGCTAACCCGAATAGTGAGCGAAATATTTAAAAACAAATGGATAATGGGATTTCAATTAAGTCACAACTTAAACCCAACTTTCTTTTCAAATGGTTTAACAAATACCATTTTCAAATCTTTAAACAAAAAGATACATTTTAATAACCTTTAACGGTTTAAACAATTTCCACATTTTCATCTTTTAAACAAAAGATTCATTCACAGATTTTCCAAATCAATTTCCATTTCAATTTAACTCGTTAAATCTTTAAATCAAAGATTTAACTTATAGCTTTCAAAACAATTTCGTTTCGAATGGTTTAAATAAATCACCATTTTAAATCTGTTAAAAATAAACAGATTTAATTCATAGCTTTCAAAAAGAATTCATTCATAACTTGGAAAAACATTTTTTTTCAATTCAAACTTGAAATTCTTTTAATTAAACTGGAATTTCATTTCTTATCTGAAAGCTTTTATTCTTATCAAACAAACAGTTTTCATTTTGGAAATCTGATTCATTCATACGAGTTGAAATCCTTGGGTTAATTTCAAATTCTCAAAATTATACTTATAAAATGGTTTAACTTCATATACATACATTTATATCATCTTTAATCCCTAGTTTCAAATCATAGGATTCAATTTCAAACTTGAATTCAAATTTAAATCAAATTATTTAAATTTTCAAAACTTGATTAAGTTATTCAAAATAACTTTTATCTTTGAAATTCCATTTCAAAAGATTTTTACTTTAAATCGAAATTTCCAATTTCAAAAACATCAAATTTACATTATCTGTGACTTAACCGATTTCCACGTGAAATCCATATTTGTGTGTGTATGGTGTAGTCTAGGGGTTTCACACACGATAGTGCAGCAACATTCAATCATCATAGATCAAATACAGAAATATAATTGATAAGCGATATGAACTATAACGCTTATCGTTCATTCACAGATCACAGATATATATCACAGATAAGTAAATTACAGATCACAACATAAATCAGGATGTATCACAAAGCATCATATATCAGGGATATCAAACAATCAAGTCATCCAATAAAATCCAAATATTCATAAGCAAGATCAGTTAATTATCTGATTTATTCAGATTAGATTAATTACTTATGAATTTCTAATCCTGGTTAATCAACTTTAACTAATTACAAATTATTTTGATTAATTATTCTTTAATCATTTATTAATTAACCATTTATAAATAAATTAATTAACCTTTAATTTTAATTCATCAACCTTTAATTATTAAATAATTATCATTATTTAATAAATTATCTTTAATTAATTATTTCAATTAATTATTCCTCAATTAATTATCATTCCTCAATCACCTTCATTTATTAATAAATTACTCTTAATCATCAATTAAGAAATTGATTTAATTATTCTTTAATCATTTATTAATTAACCATTTATAAATAAATAAATTAACCTTAATTATTAATTAAATTAATCTTTAATCATTTATTAATTAATTAAGTCATTACTTTTTAAATAATTATATTAACAAATCATAAATTACTTAATAAATTAAAAGTTAAATCTTTTTATCTTTATTTATCACTTTGGTTATCTTTTTAGAACTTGTTTAATAAATCATCTTTATCACGTTAGTTACTTTGAAAGGTTAAGATTAGTTTAAACAACATTCTGTCTTAATTATCCTTTTAAATTACATTATTATTATTATTATTAATGTAAATAACTTAATAAAATAATGTATCAAAATCAAATAAATTAAATTAATTCCTTTTAAAAACATCTTACTTAATTAATTCAAACTTAAATCAAAATCATCATTTTGAAATCATGGTTTAAAAATGTCAAAAAGTTTGAAAATCATAAAGTAAAAACGGTTGTACAGGGCAGACCCGAGACTGCTTCGAGTCACCCTCGAGACCATCTTCCATTTGCTTCGAGTTAAGTCAGAAATCTACCCGTGTGCCTAAAAAAATTTCAAACCAGAATTTTTCTTAAGTATTAACCCGGCGTATCCAAAATTTCTACTCGAGTTCGACTTCGAGCTTTCCTCCCATTTCCCCGCGTAACACTTCGAGTCGCCTGCCTTCCTTCCCAAACCATTACAACTGACACCACACCTTCCTCGTGCACATGCACAGCTGAAACCACCGGTGATGGTCGGAGCCAAGACCACCAGCAAGTCGCGAAACATCACTTCACTCGAAAGCATAGCTCAATTCGTCGCGAAAATCTCCAAAACTAAAACGAGCTTCCAGTTCGAAAACTCGAACTTCACCATTCAACCAATTTGCTTTGCCTCGCCAACGCCGTCCATTAGAGGCGACACAATTCCGGCCTCACCTCGCCGATGCCCCCCTCTTTCATTTCCCAAAGTTTCGAGATGCTCGATCAAGCGTAGGAGACGAACTCGTCTCGTTTCAGACATGCCCAAAAAACTCGAATAAAACCCTAATCCGGCCCCGTTCTTTTAATTCATGCAATAGATAAATCTTTGAACATTTTTCCTGGGTTCTAAAATCGTTAAGCTAGCTTTACCAAATAAATCCACATTTATCAATGAGTCGATCATCAGCAATTCGTAAAAATGAAATTTTTATCCAAACACGAACTGCTCTTGAAATACTAACCTAAAAATCGTCATTTTTGTTTTAAAAACCGTGACTGGCAGTAAGAATTTAAGCTATTAACTTGGATTAGCTTTTTATAATAATTGAGTTCATCACATCTTTTCCTTGATTCGCCTGTAACCAAAGTTACAGTGATGATACCTTACAACCTGGTTTTAAATCATCTTTTAAAATCTAAAGTTAAATGTCATCATCTTATTTGATTTAAAACTGAAAACTCTACTACGATTCAGTTTAAAACTTCTTGAGTTTGAATGTTAATCAACTCTGTAATTTATACAGAGAAAAATAATATATAGAGTATATTGTATATCTATATATATATTTACCAACTATACTCAAAGATAAACACATACAATGTCATGAACCAAAGAATCATCTTTACAGTTAACTTAAAGATTTTAAGTTGATGTTTACTCACCTTCAGTTTGAAGAACAGAGAAAGAACAGAGGACATTTGTTGTCTGGAAACTGCAGTTGAGTCCTGTTTTAAACTTTCTTGGTTTTCTTTGGAAAAAAATGTTTTTAAGTTGCCTTTGCTTTTTGATCTTCCTGCTTCCAGGTTAAAGCTTTAATCTCCAAACTGAAAATGTTTCTTGTTTATAGTTCTTTGATTTGTTTTGATGTTGTTTTTGGTTTGAAGTTTGTTTCAGCTTCTTTTTTTTTTCTTAGTAAACGAATTTAAAATGAGGAAGGTGATGTATATAAGAAAAAATGTACAGGGTATACAATATTTCTTGTACACTTGAGAGCAGAGACTTTGGAGGCAAACAAAATCTTATATTTTTGTGCTGCCAAAGATGTAAGCATTTAATGCTTGAGTACTTGTTCCCATGCTTGCCTACATCTTTTTAACTCGGCTGAAGTGATACAAAATGTGTGCTAAAGATATCTTGCATTGATTGCTTTGTACAAACCTGTTTATATTTTTGTTTTCAAGATCTCGGCTGATAGATAATAGGGTTGTGGTGTTATATATTTGTACTAAGAATTGTTTATAAATCTTTGATCAGAGATTTTCTAAGTTTTGTAGACTATGGTACTCTTACTTTTGTATGCTAGAGGTAAAAACATTTATTACCTTGTACCATTTTTTTTATTTTATAAAAATTCTTCTCCCGGCTGTACAAGTTGAAGATAATTTGAGGTGGCCTCTTTGGTAAGCCTTTTCTTGTTTTATACTTTGTTCTTGTTTTATTTTACTCGGCTGGGAATATATATTTTGTACTTGGGAAGATGTGGTATTAAAAGAAAGAGTCCTTTCTTGTTTACAACTATGATTTGTTGCTTGTTGACTATGCATATTTATTTTTCTTTGTTTATATTATTTTGTCTTGTTTTATTTGTTTATTCTTGCCATTCCACTCACAGGCTACATTCTTATCATTTGGTCTTGTTTGCTTTTCCAGGTTGATGAATTCTTCCTGTATACATTTGCTTCTTCTCTTGCAAGCTTCACTCATATGTATATATTTTTGCTTTACTTTGTTTTGTAATATAATTGAAATTTTGTAGTTGTTATGTTGTTTGAATTTAGCTATATGTTACTTTGATTATTTTGTTTGTTTATATTTGTTCTATGATGTTAAAGTTTATTTACTTACTTTATTTTTTTATTTTTTTATTTGTAGATATTTTATTTTAAATTCACAAACCATATCTTTCTTTTAAAAATATACATATATATATATAATCTGAAATAACCATTTTATTTATAAAAATCCATTTTGTAAAGATATTGTACTATTAATATTGTTTAAATACAACTCATTATTAAATTAAAACAAATTATAAAAGAAACCATCTTTATATTAATAAATAACATATTTTATTTGAATTTGAAAAATTCCAAATCAGTTTATCATTTAATTTCACAATTTTAAATGATTTATACAGAATATATTTGATGGCGGGGAAACTCGCTTAAATTAACAATTAATTTTACAAATTTAATCCAAAAATTCATTTAATTATAAATTTAAATTAAATTAAAATCTAGGGTCGTTACACACTATTTTGGACCATTCAAATCGACAATAATCCACACATGTCTGGCTTGAATAATTCAAAATAACAGATTGTAAATAAATTTGGAGCAAATGAAATCAAATACACAGAATCACAGACACAGAACATATCAGAATAACTCGCAGTGGAATATAAAAACCATAGTATTTCATGAAGCTACTATAACAAACTCTCAAAACATAATACATAATATCTGCTTGAAAACATATACAATAGAAATCTCAAATAAATAGAAGTTTATGAATACCAGAACTGAAATAGAACAACTGAACTGAAAGGAACATATAATTAGACAAGTAGAATCTCCAGCGATTCCTAGCTCCAGAAAGAAATCCAAAGCTAAGCTGTAAATACTCAGGCTGACCCGAGCGTAAAGTAAAACACAAACACTCGAGTCAGGACAATATATACTTATATAATGTAAACCAACTCAAGTGAACTGTAGTAGAAATGCACAATAACTCAAAGGATGCTTGGGATCGCCCATCCTTTAAGGATCAGTTAAACTATAAATTAAATACATCCCGTGGTTAAAATTTCAAAATGGTATTTTATACTTCGAAATCAAATATCATTTCAAAATTCAATATCCTTCAAAAATCCATTTCAAAATATCAAAATATCATATTTCAAAATAGTTTATATTTCGAAACAAATTACTTTATTTTAAATCATAAAAATGAAGTTAGTATATTTAATAATTAAATTATTAAATTTCCAAAATTTTAATCTTTCAAAGTTCATTCGTTCACTTAAATTAATTAAAACAATGAAAATTCAACTTTCGCAGCATTTAGAAAATGCTGCGGAAAGTCACAGTTAAAACAGTTCAATTTAACAAAAGACAGCATTTAAAATGCTGTAATAGGGTTACATTAGTTTCAAATAAACAGTTAAATTCAACCATTATAACATTTACAAAAATGCTATAATAGCCTTTAATTAAATTTAGCCATTTGGTTCATTATTATCAACTACAGCATTTACAAATGTTGTATTATCATTTACATTAGAATTAATAGCATTTTAGAAATGCAGTTAATTAACTTCAAATATTCAGTATAATTTCACAAACAATTATATTTTTATATAAATCATTTTTAACTTATAAAATCATATAATTTCACTTTTAAAACAATCATTTAAATACCCTTATATTCATGATTTATAAAGTTAAACCTCCATTCAAAAATCAAAATTTAATAATAATTCACTTATTAAATTATAAATTCATTAAATTATATTAACTTAACACTTAAGTTTAAGTTTTCAAATATAACTTAATTCCATTTTTATTTACTTAACTTAAAATTCACTTTTAAGCCAAATTCACAAATTTCCAATTTTAGTTATATTTCAAAAATTCAACTTAAATATTCATTCATTTCACATTTTAACTTTATTCAAAATCATTAATATAATATAAAAATCATTTAAATTCACTTTAATCCAAATTATCATGAATTTATCACATTTCATATTTAATTTAAATTCCAATTATCACCAAATTAAAATTTCCCAAAATAACTTACATTTCAAATTTTCTAATTTTACCATTAATTTATTTCACTTATAAATTTTCAGAAAATCAATAATGCTTTACAAAAATCATTGTTATTTAGTTTAAATCAAAATATTATAATATTTACATTTCTAAAATATTTTAAAAAAAATTTATAAAACATATTTTAACAACGGGTCTGTATTTCATTTTCTAGCCTAGTTAAAGTGATACGGGTAATTTATCATTTCAACCCGTAATTTACAAAGATACCCGGGTTTGATCATTTCAAACCCGCAATCCCAAGTAAATGAAAATAATTGAAAATCATTCAAGTATATCATTTCAGCCCATAACAATTTTCTCCTATTCTAAAGTCCGTTCGGGTATGTATCATTTCAACCCATAGTGATTCTAATCTAAAGGGAACTTGCAGTGTGATAAACTGATAAAAATAATAAAACAGCATAATATAACAGTAACATATAATATAATAGGTGTTTAAGCATGGGTGAACATCATAAAATCATAACATAGCAGGTGTAACATGATAATGCATTTTACAGATTCAAAAGGGGTCAATTCACTAGTTATATATGTACATATTGTCTAGTGAGAATAACTCACCTCTAATTGCTGGAGATAACAAAACCAATGACCCAATGGAAACAAAAGCACGATGACAAGGCTACGGACTTGAGTGGCAAGCAAGATCCAATGCTACAAGTCTTGTGTTTACAACTCAAAACAAACATCAAAACAAACACAATTTCAATACACTTGAAGTGGAATAACTTTTAAATGAAAAGAGATATGAATGCCAAATCTTTTGCCTTGCTTTCTCATAGGCTATGCACGGCCTAGGGGTATATTTGGCTCAGGTTTGGACAGTACATGGCTTGGGTTTGGTCATGCAAACGCACGGCATAAAGGCTAGAATGATGGAGAGGAGTTACAACATGGAATATGAAGAGTTTTAGGCAATAAAGTGGTTTTTGATCATCAAAGTGGTTCGGCCATGGGGAGTGGGCTCGGCCTGTGGGTGCACTGTAACAACCCGGGGTTTTATAACAAATTTATAATCGTCATTAGACGACTAATTTTGGTTGCTAAATTATTTTCGTCATCAGACGATTTATTTCTGCTGGCATAGCTGGTTGTTGATGGAGTTTTAAATCTATGAAATTCCTTTCATCAATTTTGTTGAAATGTTTTGCGGGCTTTAATTGGACCTTGGTCCACGTTCGTTAGCTTTGAGTCGTGGTAATTATCTAGGGTCGAAAACCGTTCCTCCTTTATCACTTTTTCCCATTTGTAAAAACCTAAGCAAACAGTCGAAAGAAAAGAGAATGGCGGCCTCGTTCAAAATTAGGGCAGACTAGTCTCGTTATTCTTCGGCGTCCCCAAAATTCAAATTAGGGCTCCGATCGATTCGTGGCGTCGCGACTTCGAGTTGCTCGAGCGAACGGTGATTCCTTGTCGATCATTCGTCGCGAAGAGCTCCGCCAGGCTTCAAATCTTCTTCGTTCGTTCGTACGAAGTTAGAGCTTCGAGAAAAAAAAGAGAGGTGAGTAATCCTATTTACTCACATCTAGTTCTTCTTAGTACTGAGTTTATGCCATTCGATTTTGTTTGATATTGATGATTTCTCTGGCTTTGTAAATTTCATATGGTTTGATGATGGTTTGTTCATCATAGTTTCAAATTGTTTTCGTGACCGCCCTGCCTTGTTTGATTTTATTGATATTGATTTTGTTCTTCGTTCCCTTTGATTCCAGTCTGTTATTCACGGCTTTGGATCGAAATTTGATATTACCTAACTTTGCGTTGACCTTGATTGCATAGCTATGTTTTGAACTGTAGTTTGACTTCGTCATATTTCTTTTGACATCGGCATTGCTTTGAATTCTTGACAACTACGGGCTTGAACCTTGTTTTGAAACCTGTAAAATCTTGCTTAGTGCCGTGAATTTGTGAAGGCTTAGGCCACTTAATCTTGTTGGTGAATTTAGTTATTTATATCTGAGTTTTCTTGTGGTCTCCAGTTCGAGTGTGACTTGGTTACACTCGTGATCAATTGCTGTGTTGTACCTCTGACAGAATTCGTATATACTTCCTTTAGTTTGTTGCATTTACGTTGAACTCAGTTCGGATGTTGCCAGTGCCTTTGTTGTTTGCCGTGTATCACAGCAAACTACATGTAGTATTTTTTTGAATTAACCTGAACTTAGCTTTGCTTCATGAGATAAGTAAAACTTTCGTCTGATGCTTGCGTCACTTGTGTCTGCACCTGATTTACCCAAATTCACAGTTGCATACTTGATCGGCATTGTTTTGTCACTTCTTTGGTGGGGTTGCAGAGCACTTGATCACTGCATATCACTGCATATCATTACATTGTCACATATAATGTTCAGTAGTCAACCCTTTCACTTTACTGGTCTTGCAACATTTATATGAACACTGTTGCTTTATGTTGCATTCGTAGTTTGAACTGGATTCTGGTTCTCTTGACACTCCGGTTAGTCGAAGCTATAGTGTCTTTGTTGTTTGTATTAGCTCGTGTGCTTCACTGCTATATGTGCACGGTGCTTAGAGTCTAGTACCTAGATTCACAGTGGTCTGCATCTGCTTGAATACTTATCTTCATATATTTAAACTGCAGCCTCATTTACTTGTGTTCACTATAGACTTAGTTTGGTGCAGTTTCACAAGGCCATCTCTGTTGCTTTGGTTAACTGTGCATATGTATTAAGGGTGTAAATGATGAGGCTTTGATTCGATTAGTTCTTTATTGACCTGTAGTGTTCATGAGTTCATTTAATATGCTGTTAATTCACGTAGCTGTGGGTCAACTATCTCCTAGAGTTGAACTTTGATGGTATTTGAGTTTTGTTCCTGGTTAAGTTCATTACTAAGTTGTTTCACTGGAGCATTGCCTTTGTGAACTTCATTGGCTTTACTGGTTATATGTTTTGATAGTTGTGTCCTGACTTGTTCATGTCTTACACAATTGAATTCTTAGAGTCTCTGTTCGACCATATTAATGGCATTTGGATTGAACATTGTCGTGTTGTGAACTTTCATTGATTCAGTGAGCTTCTGTATACTTCATCACTATAGTGGCGAGGCAGTACACGCGTGCGTGTACTGCAGCCCTACCAGAAGTGATGTTTTAAATTGATGATTTCAATTATTGGAATTGTTTCGTGTTGCCAACTCAAAATAATTGGTGTCGTATTCTGATTTGGTTTAGGTTGATGATTTAGCTGATATCTAATTATCTTTTAGATAATTAGATTATATGCCTCCTAATTATCGTATCGATAATTAGACTTTTGTTGCTTACGTTGTTTGGTTGGCTTGGGTTTCACTTTGACTCTACAATTTTGATTCTATTAGTACTCACTGTCATGATGATTTCGCGTACTGTGTGGCGAGGCAGTGCACGCGTGCGTGTACTGCAGCCACACAGAAATTTGATGTGTTTGATCATTTTAAGATTTCTGATTTGTTGATTTACACTGTTTAGTGTTATATCTGCCGTTATCCGATTCCTTTATCGAGGAGTCGGATATACGAGATTTCTGTGATTGTCGTCTATTTAAATTATTACTGCCTATATGCACTAATAAACTGGTTTGAATTAGACTGACCTGGGTATTATTTTCTTTTGAATGTAATACTCGGGTCAGACCCGAGTTATTTCAGGTTGTAGATTTTCTTCTTTGAGTTGCTGTTCAGGATTTGAAGACTTTTCACACCTTCTGAAGTTGTCAGTGTCATTTTGTAGTAGTCGTGTCATTGTATAGAACGATATGTATTCATGTATATTAGTCGATAATGTACTTGTATATATAACTTCTAGAGTCGACAGTTGTAGTTGTATCATATGTATCGTGTCAACTATGTATTAACTGACATCAGTTATATATATATGAGACTTTTGTTTTTATCTGTGTTCCGCATTTATATTATCTGTGTTATTGTTATATCTAATGTCCTAAACTATTATGAACCGTCGTAGATCGTTTTATACTAGTATTGGGTGTGTCGATGGGAGTAAACAAATCATAGAAGAAAAAATAAAAAGTATATACCACTCCTATCGAGATAACTAATATTAGTGTAAGGCCAATTACGGATGGTCGCTCCTATCCAGCCTTATTCTTCGTAATAATAGACAGTATTTCTTTTAATACTCTTTGTTATTATGAGCATAGAGGTGGGGCGTCACAGTTGGTATCAGAGCTTGGGGTTTATGGACATAATATAAAACATAACTTGGATGGAACATATGTTACAATTATTGGTCGATGTTTTATCTGTGATTTGAGTCAAAACTAAAGTTTTGAAATTTTGATGAGATTTTTAAATATCTTTATTTAAAAATAAAAGTGGAATTGTGTTTTGTCGTTTTGATGATTTGATTGATTGTGTTCTATTTATCAGAGTGCGCAGCGGAAACAGTGAAACTGTCTTCGCTGAGTACAACTGATAATCTTTTTGATTTAAAAATCAAAATACGAAATTGATATGAATTTAATTTGTTGTTTACATATCTGTAATTATTTTGTTTCTTTGCGAATTTCGAATCCAAATTGAGGATTCGAAGAAATTGCAGATATGTGATTTTTGTTGAAATTTCCGCTGGCTTTCTTTTGTACTAATCATCTATTGATTAGATTTTTACCGTTTTAAATTATCTTCATTGAAGATACATTTGAATGATTCTTTGTCCATTTTGTAGTACGTGCAAACATTTAAATTGCACGTTATTGCCTTTATTTTACGTTGAACCGATGCTTAGTTATGAAACGTATTTTGTTGCCGTTATTGTTATAACGGGATTTTACACCAATGCTATATTTTGAAGCACGGTGTTTTGTGGCATTTTGATGAATGAAAATTCTCTGATATTACATTTAAATGTAAATTGTTTTGATGTGATTTTGACGTTTTAAAATTACTGACGCTTTGGCTTCAGTAACCGTCAAATTTTAAAAGTGGATTTTCAAGCCGTTATTCCGCAATATTGATTTGTGACCGTTTTTACGGTATTTTGAGAAGTACAATTTCCTTATCGAAATTGTTACTAATATTGCTGCTTTAATCACGTGATTGGAAAATCGTTTTAAAATGAAAATTGTTTTATAAATTTTTAACAGTTTGCGCTTTCAAAAGAATGAGGAAGCGATTTAAACGTTTCAGCAAAATCGAGGACTATGACCCCTTTCTTTTACTGATTCGCTTAATTCCGGACTTGTCCGTTTGAGAATGTAAAGTGTATTTTTACAAAATACACAATTTTGCACTTTCAAGGAAACGATGAAGTGATTTAAACGATTTAGCAAAAGTGCGGAGTATGGAACCACACTTTTACTATTTCGGTTAATTCCGGACTCGTTAATTGAATATCTGTTGTTTTGATGATTCTACACTTTCAAGGAAACGATGAAGAGAATTAAACAATTTAGTAAAACTCGTGGTTATGGGACATGAGCGTTTGCTATTTTGGTTAATTCCGGACTCGTTAATTGAAACATTTTGATGCTTTCGTGTGCTTTCGAGCCACTATGAGGACCTTCGGGTGATTTGTTGGACCTTCGGGTCATTTGTTGGGCTTTCGGGCCACTCTACGGACCTTCGGGTCAAATACCAGTACTAGACCTTCGAGTCACTCTGCGGACCTTCGGGTCAATCTGATGGGCGCCAAAATTATGTTGAGTACTTGGTAGGCTTCGGCCATATGTTGTTGCACGTGCGGCGAATTAAAAACTCGCCATCTGATGGGATCGATCCAAGCTTTTATGTTGATTTTCTAGTCTTCTTAATTGATTTCTAGATATTTGTTGCATCCAATTATCTGCAGGTAATTGGATATTTGTTGATATGAGTTCTGATTATCGTTTTTGATAATAAGATATTTGCTGTTTCTAATTATCGCTTGTGATAATTAGATATTTGTTGATATGAGTTATGATTATCGTTTTTGATAATCAGATATTTGCTGTTTCTAATTATCGCTTGTGATAATTAGATATTTGTTGATATGAGTTCTGATTATCGTTTTTGATAATCAGATATTTGCTGTTTCTAATTATCGCTTGTGATAATTAGATATTTGTTGATATGAGTTCTGATTATCGTTTTTGATAATCAGATATTTGCTGTTTCTAATTATCGCTTGTGATAATTAGATATTTGTTGATATGAGTTATGATTATCGTTTTTGATAATCAGATATTTGCTGTTTCTAATTATCGCTTGTGATAATTAGATATTTGTTGATATGAGTTCTGATTATCTTTTTTGATAATCAGATATTTGCTGTTTCTAATTATCGCTTGTGATAATTAGATATTTGTTGATATGAGTTCTGATTATCGTTTTTGATAATCAGATATTTGCTGTTTCTAATTATCGCTTGTGATAATTAGATATTTGTTGATATGAGTTCTGATTATCGTTTTTGATAATCAGATATTTGCTGTTTCTAATTATCGCTTGTGATAATTAGATATTTGTTGATATGAGTTCTGATTATCGTTTTTGATAATCAGATATTTGCTGTTTCTAATTATCGCTTGTGATAATTAGATATTTGTTGATATGAGTTATGATTATCGTTTTTGATAATCAGATATTTGCTGTTTCTAATTATCGCTTGTGATAATTAGATATTTGTTGATATGAGTTATGATTATCGTTTTTGATAATCAGATATTTGTTGTTTTTAATTATCGTTTTTGATAACTAAATATTTGTGGATATGAGATTTAATTATCGCTTTTGATAATTAAATATTTGCTGATTTGAGATTTAATTATCGCTTTAGATAATTAAATATTTGTTGATATGAAATATAATTATCGCTTCAGATAATTAAATATTTGTTGATTTTAGATTTAATTATCGCTTGAGATAATTAAATAATTGTTGATTTGAGATTTAATTATCGCTTCAGATAATTAAATATTTGTTGATTTTAGATTTAATTATCGCTTGAGATAATTAAATAATTGTTGATTTGAGATTTAATTATCGCTTCAGATAATTAAATATTTGTTGATTTTAGAATTAATTATCGCTTGAGATAATTAAATAATTGTTGATTTGAGATTTAATTATCGCTTCAGATAATTAAATATTTGTTGATTTTAGATTTAATTATCGCTTGAGATAATTAAATAATTGTTGATTTGAGATTTAATTATCGCTTCAGATAATTAAATATTTGTTGATTTTAGATTTAATTATCGCTTGAGATAATTAAATAATTGTTGATTTGAGATTTAATTATCGCTTCAGATAATTAAATATTTGTTGATTTTAGTTTTAATTATCGCTTTTGATAATCAAATATTTATTGAATTTGGAATTTGATTATCGCTTGAGATAACCAAATATTTGTTGAATTTAAAATTTGATTATCGTTTTTGATAATCGAATATTTGTTGATTTGAAATTTTAAATTACCGGTTGTGGTAATAAGATATGTGTCGATTTGTTTTCTGATTATCGTTTGAGATAATTAGATAATTGATGTTTGCTGATTTTATTGATATGAGATTTTCTAGTCTCCAATTGATTCTAGAATATATTGATTTTATTGAATCGCCGTTTTCTATCTATTTCTGTTAATAGTCAGAGTTTACTAATTTTGAAATTTGTGTTTCCTAGTTAATTATTGAATAACTAGATATTTGCAGTTGCGATTTGTGATTGGTGTTTCATAATTATCCTTGTTGATAATTATGTTTTGTTGTTCTCTAATTATCGTATCGGTAATTAGATATTGCTGTTTTGAGATTTTCTGTATTTTAATTATCTAGTTGATAATTGAAGATTGCTGATAATTGTATTTATCCAATTTTGCTGTTTTCTGAGTATCTAGTGATGGTTAGGCTTTGTTGAGAACTTGTAAAACTCTTTTATGCAGTTAAAAGATTTCGTGGCATTTGAATTCCCGTCTGTATTTTTCTAGCTTAACCAGTTTATGTTAGAAGAATAATTGTTATAGACAACTTTAAGTATGAAAATTGCGGGGACGCAATTTTTATAAGGAGGGGAGTCTGTAACAACCCGGGGTTTTATAACAAATTTATAATCGTCATTAGACGACTAATTTTGGTTGCTAAATTATTTTCGTCATCAGACGATTTATTTCTGCTGGCATAGCTGGTTGTTGATGGAGTTTTAAATCTATGAAATTCCTTTCATCAATTTTGTTGAAATGTTTTGCGGGCTTTAATTGGACCTTGGTCCACGTTCGTTAGCTTTGAGTCGTGGTAATTATCTAGGATCGAAAACCGTTCCTCCTTTATCACTTTTTCCCATTTGTAAAAACCTAAGCAAACAGTCGAAAGAAAAGAGAATGGCGGCCTCGTTCAAAATTAGGGCAGACTAGTCTCGTTATTCTTCGGCGTCCCCAAAATTCAAATTAGGGCTCCGATCGATTCGTGGCGTCGCGACTTCGAGTTGCTCGAGCGAACGGTGATTCCTTGTCGATCATTCGTCGCGAAGAGCTCCGCCAGGCTTCAAATCTTCTTCGTTCGTTCGTACAAAGTTAAAGCTTCGAGAAAAAAAAGAGAGGTGAGTAATCCTATTTACTCACATCTAGTTCTTCTTAGTACTGAGTTTATGCCATTCGATTTTGTTTGATATTGATGATTTCTCTGGCTTTGTAAATTTCATATGGTTTGATGATGGTTTGTTCATCATAGTTTCAAATTGTTTTCGTGACCGCCCTGCCTTGTTTGATTTTATTGATATTGATTTTGTTCTTCGTTCCCTTTGATTCCAGTCTGTTATTCACGGCTTTGGATCGAAATTTGATATTACCTAACTTTGCGTTGACCTTGATTGCATAGCTATGTTTTGAACTGTAGTTTGACTTCGTCATATTTCTTTTGACATCGGCATTGCTTTGAATTCTTGACAACTACGGGCTTGAACCTTGTTTTGAAACCTGTAAAATCTTGCTTAGTGCCGTGAATTTGTGAAGGCTTAGGCCACTTAATCTTGTTGGTGAATTTAGTTATTTATATCTGAGTTTTCTTGTGGTCTCCAGTTCGAGTGTGACTTGGTTACACTCGTGATCAATTGCTGTGTTGTACCTCTGACAGAATTCGTATATACTTCCTTTAGTTTGTTGCATTTACGTTGAACTCAGTTCGGATGTTGCCAGTGCCTTTGTTGTTTGCCGTGTATCACAGCAAACTACATGTAGTATTTTTTTGAATTAACCTGAACTTAGCTTTGCTTCATGAGATAAGTAAAACTTTCGTCTGATGCTTGCGTCACTTGTGTCTGCACCTGATTTACCCAAATTCACAGTTGCATACTTGATCGGCATTGTTTTGTCACTTCTTTGGTGGGGTTGCAGAGCACTTGATCACTGCATATCACTGCATATCATTACATTGTCACCTATAATGTTCAGTAGTCAACCCTTTCACTTTACTGGTCTTGCAACATTTATATGAACACTGTTGCTTTATGTTGCATTCGTAGTTTGAACTGGATTCTGGTTCTCTTGACACTCCGGTTAGTCGAAGCTATAGTGTCTTTGTTGTTTGTATTAGCTCGTGTGCTTCACTGCTATATGTGCACGGTGCTTAGAGTCTAGTACCTAGATTCACAGTGGTCTGCATCTGCTTGAATACTTATCTTCATATATTTAAACTGCAGCCTCATTTACTTGTGTTCACTGTAGACTTAGTTTGGTGCAGTTTCACAAGGCCATCTCTGTTGCTTTGGTTAACTGTGCATATGTATTAAGGGTGTAAATGATGAGGCTTTGATTCGATTAGTTCTTTATTGACCTGTAGTGTTCATGAGTTCATTTAATATGCTGTTAATTCACGTAGCTGTGGGTCAACTATCTCCTAGAGTTGAACTTTGATGGTATTTGAGTTTTGTTCCTGGTTAAGTTCATTACTAAGTTGTTTCACTGGAGCATTGCCTTTGTGAACTTCATTGGCTTTACTGGTTATATGTTTTGATAGTTGTGTCCTGACTTGTTCATGTCTTACACAATTGAATTCTTAGAGTCTCTGTTCGACCATATTAATGGCATTTGGATTGAACATTGTCGTGTTGTGAACTTTCATTGATTCAGTGAGCTTCTGTATACTTCATCACTATAGTGGCGAGGCAGTACACGCGTGCGTGTACTGCAGCCCTACCAGAAGTGATGTTTTAAATTGATGATTTCAATTATTGGAATTGTTTCGTGTTGCCAACTCAAAATAATTGGTGTCGTATTCTGATTTGGTTTAGGTTGATGATTTAGTTGATATCTAATTATCTTTTAGATAATTAGATTATATGCCTCCTAATTATCGTATCGATAATTAGACTTTTGTTGCTTACGTTGTTTGGTTGGCTTGGGTTTCACTTTGACTCTACAATTTTGATTCTATTAGTACTCACTGTCGTGATGATTTCGCGTACTGTGTGGCGAGGCAGTGCACGCGTGCGTGTACTGCAGCCACACAGAAATTTGATGTGTTTGATCATTTTAAGATTTCTGATTTGTTGATTTACACTGTTTAGTGTTATATCTGCCGTTATCCGATTCTTTTATCGAGGAGTCGGATATACGAGATTTCTGTGATTGTCGTCTATTTAAATTATTACTGCCTATATGCACTAATAAACTGGTTTGAATTAGACTGACCTGGGTATTATTTTCTTTTGAATGTAATACTCGGGTCAGACCCGAGTTATTTCAGGTTGTAGATTTTCTTCTTTGAGTTGCTGTTCAGGATTTGAAGACTTTTCACACCTTCTGAAGTTGTCAGTGTCATTTTGTAGTAGTCGTGTCATTGTATAGAACGATATGTATTCATGTATATTAGTCGATAATGTACTTGTATATATAACTTCTAGAGTCGACAGTTGTAGTTGTATCATATGTATCGTGTCAACTATGTATTAATTGACATCAGTTATATATATATGAGACTTTTGTTTTTATCTGTGTTCCGCATGTATATTATCTGTGTTATTGTTATATCTAATGTCCTAAACTATTATGAACTGTCGTAGATCGTTTTATACTAGTATTGGGTGTGTCGATGGGAGTAAACAAATCATAGAAGAAAAAATAAAAAGTATATACCACTCCTATCGAGATAACTAATATTAGTGTAAGGCCAATTACGGATGGTCGCTCCTATCCAGCCTTATTCTTCGTAATAATAGACAGTATTTCTTTTAATACTCTTTGTTATTATGAGCATAGAGGTGGGGCGTCACATGCACCATGACTGGACAGTGGCTGGAGGGGTGTGTGGTGGTCAGGTCAGAGGAGTGGTGGCGGCCTATGGTGGTGGTTAGGGTGGTGGTTGAAGTGAATGAGCAAGTAGTGGTCAATTTTGCATAGTTTTAGGGTATTAGTCATTGTTTTTGAGGGGTTGTTCATCATGGGGGGTTCGCCCTTGGTCAAGATCAGAGGAGTAGCTAGTGATGATGGTAGGGAAGAGGTATAGAGAGTGGTGGCTGTGCCTATGGAGAGGAGGCCATGCAAATAGAAGAGGAGACAAGGCAAAATTTGCATAGAAATAGGAAGAAAAGTAGAAAACATGGTGGAGGCCATTACCAATCCTTAGATGAAGCCATGAGAAATGAAGAACTGAAGTAGTTTTCACGTGAAAAGTAAAGGAATACACGGCTAAGAAAAAGTAATGTATAGCCAAAATGCAAATAAATGAGGAGTTGTGAAGATGAAGAGTTTTGAAGGTGAAAAGGCTTCGGTTTCAAAAGCAATTCTAAACTCTTCATATTTCTTTTTCTTTTCAATTATATATAAACAAAATAACTTCAGCAAATACTTTTAAAAACAGAAACCAAGTGAAATAATATGAAAATAAATAATAAAATTTAAAGAAATTAGAAAAAAATAAAAGAAATTGCTTCAAAAATACAAAACGGTGTCCAAAAATTACAAATAAATCACTACTAGTCTTGGAAAATTATTAACTTCATTTTAAAAATATTCTAAAACAAAATTTGAAATAAAAATGACTTTTAAAACATTTTCAAAGTGAATAAATAATTAAATTTTAATTAAATAGAATTTAAAATAAGAAAATAGCTTTAAAATGCAAACTGGGCTTTAAAAATTGGAAATAAATTCAAATGAACTTTAGAAAAATTATATTATCACTTTAAAAATATTAAAAGACAAAAATATACATAAATAACATATTAATACATATTAAAATAAAATATGACAAAGAAAATATAATTTATACAATTTAAAATAACAAAATTGCAGAATGTAACAAATTGCACTCAATATTGAAATATACATAATTTTTACAGTTTAACTCCGTTTTCAACGAAACAAAAAGCAGTGTTCAAGTTATTACATCTATTTTCATAATAAAAGATAAAATTTAAGAATTTATATATTTAAATTTAAGGTTTAAAAATCAAATTTTGACCAGTTTGACCAAAAATTCCTTTTTACAGGAACATAAACAATTTATACCAGTTTGAAACTAAAATTCACATAATCATCAACATTTATTTTTAAAAATGAAATGTTTGAAATAAAACAAGTTTAAAATAGTTTTCAAAATATAATAAAGTCAAATAAAATATATACAAAAATCTAGGGCTGTTACTGTAACGCCCCACCTCTATACCCACGCTAACCAAGAACACTACGATGTAGTGCTGTTAATTAGTGCGGAGAATAAGGCTGTGGAGGAGCGACCATCCATGTAACTTCTTTGTGCGAGCATCGATACGTCAGATAGAATAGAATGCATATCTTTTAAGGAGGAAATCCGACATACCGATACAAACACAAAGCTATCACACGGTGGCTATATATAATCTTCGGAAACAAACATAGAAATAATCATAACATAAATCAGTCACAGACATCCATATCACAAAGGCGGAAGAAGATATGAATAAATATATATATCACATGAAAGTGTACATCAGAGTAGTGGTCGGAAAGATCCACGATAATACAAAAGAATAGCATCACGTGCTATACAAAAGAATAAGTACACAACATAGAGTCTATATCTCAAAGGTGTACATCCAAAAACTACTAATCTAGGTAGTTAGCCAAAAGTCAGAATAATCCTGAAGAGAAGTCAAGCAGAAGCACCTGTAACATCTCGGTCTAACCCGAGTATTATTTATAAGAAAATAATAAACGGATCAGTCTAACTATAAATATCAGATGATATGGTATACAGTAAAAGGCATGACATGAACATGTAATAACCATAGCGACATACTACTATAAGTATGTAAATGATAATCAACAAAAGATTAATCAATATCACAAGAATCTTCTCAAAGATAAAATAGGGTATCATACCCTAAACTTGTATTCATAACAAGTCAATAACACATGAATTCACCAATGCACAAAAACTGATATCATATCAATGAAAATCATGAAAATTGGTGAAGCACAAAATTCCAGAAATCATCATCAGAAATCCAGAAAACACATAAAGGGGGGGAGGCCTAACACATGAATGGGAGCATGAAAACTCACCTACGCGTAAACACATGACGAGATGATATCTCATGGAAGCTATCCATTAAATTTTCACACAGGAATGGCCCGAAGACCGTAGGAAATGTGATGGCGAAACATCACATAATCGGGGTATAGTCTCCCACGTAGACAAAGAGACATCGCTCAATCGCTAGTCTAAATCACAAAAATGATCGTCATGATCATAAGGAAGTGTCAATCACACCAAGCTAGTAAATATATGAGCTTAGCTTCATGTCCCATAACCACTTGCTTAACTTAAATATTTACGAACAAGCTGTAAATCTTCACTAGGAAATTGTCACAAAAAGGGTTCAATCGAACAAGTCCAAGAGCTAACCGACGAAGTGAACGCAAGCGTTTCATACCACTCGTTTTACTAAGTCGTTTAAGTCGATTTCTCATTCGAGTGAAGTAAAGGCTTGTATATACTAGTAGATTGAAAATCGGTTTGAGAAAATGAACTTTTGATATTTAAAATAGTGTTGAAATCGCTTTGATGAAAGAGTTTTGATATTTACTATTAGTATTGAAACCTTCATATATCTTTAAAGTGACAAGTCATAAAACGATTGTAGAAACAAATCAATTCACGTTCGAAGACGTGAGTAAAGTCCAAAGAAGTCAATCCCAAAACCATCAAAGTAGAAATTCTGATAAATGCTTTGTCAGATAAGATTGCCTACGCAGAGTAATTCGGGGTTCGACCTGCCCGGTCAGGTCGTGGGGGTCCAGGGGGCAGCGCCCACGGCGGGGTGCAGGGCAGCGCCCACGGCGGGGTGCGGGGCAGCGCCCCGTCACGGTACGACCTAGTGAAGGCAAGCGGTCCAGCGACCTAAGGAAAACTAGGTCATACGACCTAAGGAAATCGCGAACTCAAAAGACCAAGTGTAAGGTCGGCGACGACCTACGACTTACAAAGTCCTGCGACCTAAGTGGGATGTGACTTAGTGGGGCATAGGTCGGAGACGACCTACGAGGTAAACTAGGCCGACTTAGTAGACGAGCGACCTAAGATAAATGGTCCAACGACCTAACTCGAACGACCCAGAGGGTCGAACGACTTAACTGGAAGGTAAGTCGGAGACGACTTACGAGATATACTGGCCGACCTAACTCGACCGACTTAAAGACTTAGCAGGGTCGAGCGACTTACAAGCTACGACCTAAGGTGACGAGGGCGTTAGGTCGGAGACGACCTAACACTTGACTCGCGAACGACTTATGGAAAAGAAGCTTAGGTCGGAGACGACCTACGAGATAAGCCAGTGCGAGCGACCTAAAGTTTGCCTGGGGGTTTTTATAGGTCGGCAACGACCTAACTTTTTGCCTGGAAATTATAGGTCGGCAACGACCTAACGTTTTGCCTGGTGATTTTAGGTCGGCAACGACCTAAGACTTAACAAAATTCGAGCGACTTAGTGGTTTGCCTTGGAATTTTAGGTCGGCAACGACCTAACGTTTTGCCTGGAAATTATAGGTCGGCAACGACCTAACGTTTTGCCTGGGGATTTTAGGTCGGCAACGACCTATGACTTAAGAGCGAAGACCTTACATTTCGCCTGGGGGTTATAGGTCGGCAACGACCTAGGACTTAAGACAGTGGTGACTTTTCAACGCGCGAGCTAGCAGCCTGGACGACCTAACCTAGGCAGAACGACTTAAGGCTGGAAATTCACCAAAAACGCTAAAAAGTGGAGCTTTTTGCCAATCCAATCCAAACCAAATGCCAATGTGCATGTAAAAGTGATAGGGAATCATTCCCAACAGTCCAATGACAATCATAGGCAAGATGTGAGATCAAAAATCTCACCTTTTCCACGAAATTGATGTTGGAGAGCTTTAGAACGAAGCAAGAATCAGCCCCTAGCTTGAATCTATGTTCTTCACCTTGAATTCGGAGTTTGATGTTGAATTTACTGAAGATCTCGAGCTTGGAATTTTAATTTCTCTTTCCCCCCACCATTTTTGAAGAAGCTTGAAGTGTTTGATGAAGTGATGAAGAGAAGAGGGGGTTGGGCTGAGTTAAGAAGGTGCAGTCCCAACCAAAGTCACAAGTGGGAAAAGTGACGAAAATTTCACTATCTCCAAACATATCGAAGTTTACACTCAAAAAGATCGCAAACGTCATTTTGAACTCAATGGGGGTGGTCTCGAGTCCTAATTTGACCGTATGCAAAAAGTAGCTTTTCGGACTAACATCCGACTAACGATAAAATATTTAAATATAAAATCGATAGATATGCGGGTTGTTACAGTTACACTCTCCCCCACTCAAATCTTTTCATCCTCGAAAAGGAAGGGAGTGGAGAAACAACTAGAAAGAACAATAGGTTGGAAGACATCCTGAAAGAAGGTAGGGAAGAAAAGTAGCTAGGAGGGAAAGCAGGTTGAAAGAGAAGGATGAACCATTATTTAAAATTGTTGGTTAAAGAGGTAAAATATTTAAAACACTTTAAAATCCTTTAAAAAGGAAATAACTGATCAAAGTATCATTTATATAATATTTTATCAAAATACTTTTATAACTCGATGTCTTAACAAGTTTATCCTCGTTCCTGCAGACTCTGGCAGTGCGTTGATCAGGCGCATGGCTAGAATTCTCCAGGTACTTAGTAGACTTGTTTCAACACCCAGTGAAAATACTGGAAAACTTTTAAAAACAGATATGGAAAGTACAATCCAAAAAAAAAAATATGTCGATCATGGATCGCGGATACACAATGGTTTCGCCTGGATCCCCCAGGAAACATCCGTACCCTTAGGCCGCCCCCCAACCTTGCGATTACGCCATGAAGACTGGTAGTACTACAGATATACAATGGTTACGCCTGGATCTCCCAGGAAACATCCATACCCTAGGCTCTCGCAGCCCCTGCTGATTACGCTACCAAGTGACTCAATAGATCGCAGATACACAATGGTTACGCCTGGATCTCCCAGGAAACATCCATACCCGTAGGCCGCCCCCAACCTTGCGATTACGCTATGAAGTCGCGCTTGTAAGACCATGGAGATTGCCATGGAATTCGATGGAAACTCGAGTATCATATCCGGAAAACCAAAAATCAGAGAAATATCGATAGAATGAATCCACAATGTGGCCACAAAGCGGATATCAAGCAGAAGGCACTTTCCATATCTTTACTTCGAAAATATGTATCATATAGTACCTTTTCAAATCACTTTCAAATATCATACTTATGTAAAGTCCATTATATATAAGATTTCATTTTCAAATCAAATACTTTCCAAATCAATAGTATATCAAATCACACTTATATAGACTTCAATTATATAAGATTTCACTTTTCAAATTGAGTACCTTTTCAAATCCATAGTTTTCGAATCAACATCATACTTATACAAACCAAATTTTATATAAGTTCGATAACTCCCAAATCAAGTATTTAGTAACATAAGGTTCTCAAATTTCAATTTTGTTTCAATATCAATATAATTTTCAAAATCATATACGCTTTCACCAAATTATCCTCCCAAATCAAATATCTTCAGTTCCAAAGTTTCCAAAATAATAAATTAAGAAAATAAATCCAAATTTCCAAATTAATATAGTTTAAGTCAAACAATTCATTTCCAAAATCATCTTATATTTACATGAAGTCCATCTTATATAAGGATCAAAATTTTCAAAAATAAATTTCGTTGTACGAAGAGCTATATGGGATTGAACATCTTTGCTTACTAAAAGGTTTTGAGTTTAGAATAGTTTTGTATACAAATTAGTTTATGAAATAGTTTTGTACATAAAATAGTTTTGTAAAATAGTTTGTATATAAAATAGAATAAAATAGTTTGTTTAAGAAAATAAAAGAAAAATAGAAAAGAAAAAAAATTGGTTTTAAATTGATAGTAGTTTTTCATAAAGGAAAAATTCCAATTAAATTACAAATATATCCAACCCAACAACTTCCAATTTCAGCGGCAAGTATATCAATGATATTAGAATATAAGATGTACATATGTCATCATTTCGAAAAATCACATTCGATCACTCGCTCGACCACACAAGTTCGCTTTCGAACTAGTATTGTCCATTCGACTTCTCTAATGCGGACTTCGATATGGTTTCTCGACCAGAAACCATCAATCTCCTTGCATAGCCATAAACTATGATAGAGAATTCTAGAATCAAGTCCAAAATCCATATCAAATATTCACCATCAAGAATCAAATGAAAAATCCTAACACGAATTGGTGTAATTCACCTCGAACTTGTGTACTCAAACTTGGATCAATTTAATTATGTGAATAAAACAGCATACGTACAACTTATGTATCTATTCCAAATTGTTAAATATATAGTTTCATAAAGATGTTACTAAGTTAAACATTTAAACTAAATTTTATTCAAAATATTTTGAAGACTAAATTCTTCTCAAAACATTTCAAATCTAAATTTCATATTAGAAAAAATTCAAAATAGCCTTATTCATTTACTTAACAAAACAGTTTCAACCTATTTAAATCATATTACTACATACTTTAAACATACATACCAAACTTATATACTTTATACTTTTCAAAATTACTTAGTTTTGAAAAGTTACCCTTGATTTGGAAGTGCACGAACCTTCAAAATAGTCGAAGAAATCATATTTCAATCCAAGAGTTGGAAATCACCATTAAATCAGTAAATCAATTCCAAAAATAGGGTTATATCAAATCAAATCCAAAACTCAAGGACTGAACACCGGCTCATTTCAAATTTTACAAATATATATACATATATCTTTCGAATATCACATGACACGTCGGAATTTGAAACCAAAATTGGTTTCAAAAATCAATCGCATAACAAAGCTACCGAAGTGGCCTCTCCCTCACTCAAAAACTCGAAAATCAATATCGATGATGCGTGCACTCATCACCGAAATTATTTTCCAGCGACACAAGTGAGTTCTGGACTTCCATTTACTTTGAAAACTTCTTTGAAATTCCTTCGAAATCATTAAAACCCATTAAAATCATTGAAACATTACTTATTCGGAAAAATAATTTCAAATCATATTATTTATTATTTCAAAATTTTAAAACCAGTTCCAAAATTCCGGAGTTCAATCACTTAAATTCAGATTCAAAACCTTCAGTTATAAATCATTTTATATGAAACCATTTCTTATAAAATTTTCACAATTTCAAATCCTTTCAAAACTTCAAATTCTCATTTTTTTTAAAAAGGTATATAATCCTTATCAAAAACATTTCATCTTTATATAAAAATATGGTCATCCTTATCAAAATAAAAACTACGATGAATACACAATTTTCAAAAGACAATCAACCACAAACTTTCCAAGGGACGATTCAAGGATGGATTTCAAAGCAAAACAGAGATTCAAATTTAGAAGGACTCTAATCAAATAGAATTCTAATTCAAAGATAGGCTCAAACAAAGATAAGATAATTAAATTACCAAATAGAAGATGGATAAGCCTATATGAATCGCGGGCGACCTTAACCTGTCAACCGTGACTTCAGGAATATAATTGATGTGAAAATCTAAGGCAAATCGACCTTCGATTGCCAGAGATAGAATCTAAATATAGCAGAAGATAGAAAACATCGTAAACCGAGGATACAGAAATCTCCGGTCAATCAATGCCAATTATAATCATTCAAAGATTGGCGGAATCGCCACCCTATAAAGGTCATACAAACTGGAGTGATGCAATGCTCCAAAATCAAAAGAATACAATTAGGGGAGACAGGAATGGATTTCAGAACAAGTGGGAGCGTTCCAAAATTCAAAGGAATCTTATTCGATAAGAATCCAAACGAAGATTAGAGATATATAACCTATATCGATATAGAAAAATTCCCATTCAAAATTTGGAAAGACTCGAATTCATAACATACGAAAACAGAAGCATAAATATCTTTAGTTGGACAACTTTAGCTAAGCAAAAGATACAACAGAGTTTACTCAAGGCAACCTAACAAACTACTGATTTTGCCATACCCAAAATAGATTCCTATCAACAATGGATCTAGATCAATCAAGAGAGAAGTTCAAAATTTTAGAGGATCCTAATCAAATAAATTACTAACAAGGTGGATACGAAAGGAATGGAGCTTAAGAAATATTTTACTTTCAAAGCAAGAAAATTTATATCAAATAATCTTTGAAAATTCTTTAAAAAATCATTTAGAAATCATTTTATACTTCGAAAATACGTTCTCTCTCAAAGAAAGGATTCTGAGATTGATTTCACTCATTCTAGGGTTTTTAAACCCTATCTCTAATGAGTTTTTGCTCCGCAGGCTATGGTTTGCCTAAAAACCAAAGCTCTTATACCAACTGTAATGACCCACTATTTTGGACCATTCAAATCGACAATAATCCATACAAGTCTGGCTTGAATAATTCAAAATAACAGATTGTAAATAAATTTGGAGCAAATGAAATCAAATACACAGAATCACAGACACAGAACATATCAGAATAACTCGCAGTGGAATATAAAAACCATAGTAGTTCATGAAGCTACTATAACAAACTATCAAAACATATACAATAGAAATCTCAAATAAATAGAAGTTTATGAATACCAGAACTGAAATAGAACAACTGAACTGAAAGGAACATATAACTAGACAAGCAGAATCTCCAGCGATTCCTAGCTCTAGAAAGAAATCCAAAGCTAAGCTGTAAATACTCAAGCTGACCCGAGCATAAAGTAAAACACAAACACTCGAGTCAGGACAATATATACTTATATAATGTAAACCAACTCAAGTGAACTGTAGTAGAAATGCACAATAACTCAAAGGATGCTTGGGATCGCCCATCCTTTAAGGATCAGTTAAACTATAAATTAAATACATCCCGTGGTTAAAATGTCAAAATGGTATTTTATACTTCGAAATCAAATATCATTTCAAAATTCAATATCCTTCAAAAATCCATTTCAAAATATCAAAATATCATATTTCAAAATAGTTTATATTTCGAAACAAATTACTTTATTTTAAATCATAAAAATGAAGTTATTATATTTAATAATTAAATTATTAAATTTCCAAAATTTTAATCTTTCAAAGTTCATTCGTTCACTTAAATTAATTAAAACAATGAAAATTCAACTTTCGCAGCATTTAGAAAATGCTGCGGAAAGTCACAGTTAAAACAGTTCAATTTAACAAAAGACAGCATTTAAAATGCTGTAATAGGGTTACATTAGTTTCAAATAAACTTAGTTAAATTCAACCATTATAACATTTACAAAAATGCTATAATAGCCTTTAATTAAATTTAGCCATTTGGTTCATTATTATCAACTACAACATTTACAAATGTTGTATTATCATTTACATTAGAATTAATAGCATTTTAGAAATGCAGTTAATTAACTTCAAATATTCAGTATAATTTCACAAACAATTATATTTTTATATATATCATTTTTAACTTATAAAATCATATAATTTCACTTTTAAAACAATCATTCAAATACCCTTATATTCATGATTTATAAAGTTAAACCTCCATTCAAAAATCAAAATTTAATAATAATTCACTTATTAAATTCCAATATTAAATTATAAATTCATTAAATTAAATTAACTTAACACTTAAGTTTAAGTTTTCAAATATAACTTAATTCCATTTTTATTTACTTAACTTAAAATTCACTTTTAAGCCAAATTCACAAATTTCCAATTTTAGTTATATTTCAAAATTTCAACTTAAATATTCATTCATATCACATTTTAACTTTATTCAAAATCATTAATATAATATAAAAATCATTTAAATTCACTTTAATCCAAATTATCATGAATTTATCACATTTCATATTTAATTTAAATTCCAATTATCACCAAATTAAAATTTCCTAAAATAACTTACATTTTAAATTTTCTAATTTTACCATTAATTTATTTCACTTATAAATTTTCAGAAAATCAATAATGCTTTAAAAAAATCATTTTTATTTAGTTTAAATCAAAATATTATAATATTTACATTTCTAAAATATTTTAAAAAATATTTATAAAACATATTTTAACACGGGTCTGTATTTCATTTTCTAGCCTAGGTAAAGTGATACGGGTAATTTATCATTTCAACCCGTAATTTACAAAGATACTCGGGTTTGATCATTTCAAACCCGCAATCCCAAGTAAATGAAAATAATTGAAAATCATTCAGGCATATCATTTCAGCCCATAACGATTTTCTCCTATTCTAAAATCCGTTCAGGTATGTATCATTTCAACCCATAGTGATTCTAATCTAAAGAGAACTTGCAGTGTGATAAACTGATAAAAATAATAAAACAACATAATATAACAGTAACATATAATATAATAGGTGTTTAAGCATGGGTGGACATCATAAAATCATAACATAGCTGTAACATCCCGGAAATTTTCGACTTTCGAAAATTCAACATCGATACTCACTTTATCGACTGCTGAGCCATCGAATGCCGGAAACCCGAAAAGTTATGGTTTTTAAGAAAGAAGAAAAAGGTAGAAGAAGAAGATAGAAGAAAAAGAAAGAAGAACAACAACCGAACAAGAGCAGAAACAGAAAACAATATCAGAATCTCACATATCGCAGCGGAACAATATATAATAGATAAATGAATAATCTCTAACACAAAGAACTATATCATTTTATACATACATCAATCATCAGAGTCAATATACAACAATGGACAGTTATATAAACTTGTTCTCATACAGAATACACAGCGGAATAAATACTATCAGATACAAATACTACGTCTCGCCATCCAGCTTGCTTCCAAAGCTCCAGAATATCCAGAATATCCTGATAATATAACTCTAGGCTGCCCGTGTGGAAATTTGTGGGCACCCAGAGTTTAGAAGGGAAACAATAAACTCCGAGTCAGTCATGGTGACTGGTGTGAGATCGTAAAACAGTTATTCTTTAAAATAAACAACAGAAAGATTTAAAGTCAATTCGCAATGCTTTTGGAAAATGAAACTACCATAAGTGTAACGACCCGTATTTTCACGGATCGAAAAGTTCGTCAAATCTGGAGTTTTAGCATTTTTTTTTTAGTCATTTCAGATTTTAGGCAAATTTTGCCTAAGTCCTAAGTCGTTCACGACTTAGCATGAGTCGTGAGTCGTATACGACTTAGGAGAGGAGTTCTGGGCGAGTTAAGGACTCAAGGAGATAAGTCGTAGCTGGGCTAGGTTAGTAGGTTGAAGTTTACTCGGCAAGTGTTAAGTCGTAGGTTGTAAGTCGTTGCCGAGTTAAGGGATAACAACCTAAGGAAGTGACCGACTTATAGTTTTAACCGACTTAAGGCTAGTGGTGAGTTAAGTGTTAAGTCGGCTGACGAGTCAAGATAGTGGTCGACTTAAGACCTGGACGACTTAGTAGTTAGTATGTCTGACCAGTTATTTGTTAAGTCGTTGCCGAGTTAAGGAAGTGGGGTTGACCGACTTAAGAGTTAGGTCGGCAACGACCTAAGGACATGTTGTGAGCGACCTAAGTGTTTGGGTGTTAAGTGTTAGGTCGGCAGGGTAATTGAGTCGGTAGGTAGTTGAGTCGGCAACGTGTGTTGAGTTGTGAGTCGGCAGTACGTCTCTTGTGTTAAGTCGTAACCCAGTTACGAGTTAAGTTGTAGTTGTATTCCTTCGTATGTCTTATGTCGGCAACGACCTAAGTTAAGTCGCGCCTATGTGTTAAGTCGCAGTTGCGCTTTGTTGTTGAGTCGTCAACCGACTTAGGACTTGGGTTTTGCGGCAGTATGATAAGTCTGCTTCGTTGAGTCGGTCATTTGGTTAAGTCGTAGGTCGGCGAGGCAGTTAAGTCGTTAGGTCGTATAGGCTGGTTAACTCGGCAGGCAGATGAGTTTTTAGGTCGGCAAGGCACTAGGTCGGCAAGGCATTAGGTCGGCATGGTGTTAAGTCGGCACCGACTTAAGAAGATAGCCGAGTTACGACTTAAGGCCAGTTTTCAGCTATAAATAGGAGGGGTTGTTCTCACTTTTTGGGATCCGGATTTTGAAGCGACGAAGTGCTGCCATTTTGAGAGCTCGACTTCTACACTTCTTCACTTCTTTTCTCCACTCTAATCTAGTGCTTCCATCCATCCAAATCGAAGATCGAGATTGAAGATTCAAAAGCTTGGATTGAAGATCTTCATCTTTTCAAGAGAGATTTCTTCATTTGAAGCGGATTTGTGATAGATCTAGCTTCATCCTTCGCTGTCCAGATCTGAAGTGTGTTGATTTGAGGTTGTTTAGGTGATTTGGTGAGTGGTGATTATCTCTCACACGGATCCAAAGGAGTATATCGGATTGTTGGCCCGATTTGGTGTTAAAATAGTGATTTCCATGCATTTTCTTCATCCTATGTGTAGATCCATATAGATCCATTGTTCATGATGATGTTACATCCATTTTATCATATGTTAACCTATGCAAGTTCATTCATCAAGTTTGTAGAGATATAATCCATGTTTTCATGCTCATTGGACTTTCAACTCTTTAATTACGAAAATGCCATTATTGTTATAATTGTCTACTTAGATCATTTTTGAATGCTTGATTGCTTGGATTGATGTTTGATTTGATTGATTGTTATGAACTAGATGATTGATGATTAGATTAGATCGAGGATGATTCAAAAGCTAAGGGAAAGGCTCTTGAATTGGAAAAGCTGCTCGTGGCATATGTAGCGGGATGATGAAGCTCTTATGCATAGATCCGATGATGTGATGTAGAGATGGGGCTTTGCAAGGATGTAATGAAGCGAGGCAATCATATGATGAAGACTTGGTCTAATCCAGGCGGGATCATTCCAAGCATGTTGATAACTCGGTGATATGATTCGAGTTGAGGATAATGGATGCTCGAGAGGCGCTTGAGCTAGTATGGCAATAGTCGTCGAGGAGGATGACTAGGAGGTTGAGATCTCATCGTTGTTGAAGGTTCTAGCATGCTCTAAGCAAGAGTACATGGGGACGCCCAAAAGACTAAGTTGATGGTCGAGTACTCTGGGTAGATTCGATAATCCTAGGCACGGGTCACGATGACGTGCGGGAGTTATGTCTAGAACCGGGGTTACCATTAGCCCTTGACGGACGGCTGAAAGAATGTGCCGGTCATTCAATTAACGGTGATATCGCAACAATGATAACAGTGATAGCCGAGTCATGGATGTTTGGTTGTATCATCATTCGGTCTCAAGAGCGGTATTTCCTGGGTGCTTATCTGACCTTGGTTTTAGACCTTGGGATTTGTACTTGGAAAACATCGCTCTTGACTCGAGTGACAATTGCTTTACTTTAAATTGTATGCTCTGCTATGTTTGCTTCTGCTTAGTGTGTGTCTGGGGGCTATCACTGTAGAATGAGGTTGGAGTGGGAGGGTTGTATTCCTATTCCTTTTCCTTTATGCTCTTTTGGTATGTTGTTAGTTAATTTACTGCTCACTAAGACTGTTGTCTGACTCAAGGCTTTATGTTTTAATTCTTATTGCCTTGGGCTGTTCGTCCATTTTGGGACGGGCAGACTAGGTAGCAGGTGACAGGTGCTGTTCTCTTCTCACGATGCTGATATCGAAGACGAGCTAGAGGGTTGCATATTATCTTCTTATATGTACTGGATTTTTCCGCTGTTTTGTATTCTCTGAGAGTTATGTAGTGAGGCTGGATGTATTGACTATGTGGATGCTTGTATTCAACTATTATGGAGTTTTATACGATGTCATTTTATTCTGTAAAGCTTCACTATACATATGTTCTATTGTATTTTGTCCATGCGCTGTGAGTAATACGATAGATCCTGTTGTTTTAATCTTACCTTGACAATCGTCCATGGTCGCCTGGCACACTTTACAGCGCTCTATCTCTAGATTCGGTGCAGGGGTCATGGGCGGTCGTCACATTTGGTATCAGAGCATTGGTTAATCGATTTTACCCAACGCTCGCTGTCGTAACTACGTATGAGAGACGTAATTGTATTTTGATGGATGATTACTATATATAATATAGTAGCTTAGTAGAGTTTGAGTCCTTTATGCAGTTGATTCTCTAGATGTTCTAATCATTCCTTTTTATAGATATTGAGAATGAGTCGAAGAGGGAGACCAGCTGCTAGGGGAGGTCGTGCTACTGAAGAGACTGCTGATTATGCAGCCATGTTCGAAGCTATGATGACTTCGATCATGAGAAGGATACCAGTTCCGGGGGCGGCAGTTGATGTTGGAGTTCAAGTCCAAACTCCGAAACCAGTGGATTTTGCTAAGTTGTGCAAGGATTATACTGCTCTTGGAGGGAAGGTTTTCTTGGGAACAGAATCTACTATTGAGGTCCAGAGGTGGATAGATGCTTGTAGAAGGATCTTTGGTGATTTGGGAATTGATGATGCAACTAAAAGGAAGTTGGCATCGAGGCAGCTTCAAGGGAGAGCCTCTGATTGGTGGAACTCTATTACCATCGATACTGCGGAGGAAGAGATTACTTGGGAGCAATTCCAAGCTAGATTTGAAGCTAAGTTCATTTCTACAGCTCAGAAGTCTGTTCTGTTCAAGAAGTTTGTGGAGCTTAAGCAAGGTGGAAGATCAGTTCTTGAGTATGTTTCTGAGTTCGAAGCTTTGTCCAAGTATGCCCGGTCATATATTGAATCTGCTTATCAGAAGAATGAGAAGTTTGTGACCGGCTTGGATAGTTATCTTGGGAGACAATTGGTGGATCATTTGGACGATTCATTTGAGAAGCTTGTAGAGAAAGCTCTTAGGCATGAGAGTCTGTTTCCTAAGGAAGGATCTGTTGTTGCTGTGACCAAGGGAGAATCTAAACCACAGCAGGGTGGAAACCAGAAGAGGAAGCAGCAGCAGCAGAAAGGTAAGGATGGCCAGAAGAAGCCGAAAGGCGAGGTGACTTGCTACAATTGTCAACAGAAGGGCCATTTCTCTAAGGATTGTAAGAATCCGAAGGCGCCGATGAAGTGTCACAACTGTGACAAGCCGGGGCATTTCAGGAAGAATTGTCCAGAACCGAGAAAGGACAGGCAGATTGTGCAAGCCTATGCTTTAGGAGCTGTTCCGTCGTCTTCAAAAGCTCCTACTGCTGAAGAGAAGGGAAAGAGTGTGGTTGTTCAAGGTACTCTTTTCCTATGTGGTGTTCCAGTTAGAGTTCTGTTTGATACTGGAGCGTCGCATTCATTTGTTTGTAATGAACTAGTAGGCCGGTTAGGTTTGAAGCCGGATATTGTTGATAGGCCATTTGTAGTGACTAATCCAGTTGGGGGTTCGTCTTGTTTGTGTATGTTATGCCGTGGTCTAGTTGTATCGAGTCATGGTTGCTCCTTTGTTTGTGATTGTTTTGTTCTGAACTTTGCGGGGTTCGGAATTATCTTGGGTATGGCTGGCTTAGGAAGTATGCGGCTAAGGTTGATTGTGAGAGGCTAGAGGTGGCAGTCGAGAATGTGGAAGGGCGAAAGATTGTGATACGATGTAAGCATGAGGAAGGCGTCTTCATGAGCTTCATGTATTCGCTAGTTGTTCCACGGGATGGACTGTCTTTAGTGCCAATCGCAAATGGATTCGAGGATGTCTTTGACGAAGTCAAAGGGTTGCCGCCGCATAGAGAGATCGAGTTTCGTATAGATCTAGTTGAAGGAGCCAGACCTGTTGTGATGCCTCTTAGGCGGATGGCGCCTAGGGAACAGCAGGAGTTGAGGGTGCAAGTTGATGACCTTTTGCAGAAAGGATTCATTCGGCGTAGTGTGTCCGAGTGGGGTGCACCAGTTGTGTTTGCAACCAAGGCAGATGGATCGTTGAGATTGTGTGTGGATTATCGTGAGCTGAATAAGGTGACTAAGAAGAACAAGTATCCATTGCCGAGAATAGATGACTTGTTTGATCAGCTTCACGAGGCTAAGGTGTTTTCTCAAATGGATTTGGCAACGGGATTTCACCAGTTGAGAGTGGCTAAGGATAGTGTGCCGAAGACTGCTTTTAGGACACCATCCGGTTTCTTTGAGTGGCTGGTAATGCCGTTTGGATTGACTAACGCGCCAGCATATTTTGTGGATCTTATGAATAGAGTGTTCAGAGATCAGTTGAACAAGTTCGTACTTGTGTTCGTGGATGATATTCTGATTTATTCCAGAACGGAGGAAGAGCACAAGACGCACTTGCATATTGTTTTGGAGATCTTACGGAAACATCAGCTGAAGGCTAAGTTTTCGAAGTGTCACTTCTGGAAGAGTGAAGTGAGGTTCTTAGGCCATGTGATTTCTGGAAGTGGAATAGCGGTTGATCCCGCTAAGGTGGCAGCAATCCAGGATTGGGTTAGACCTAAGAATGCATCTGATGTGAGAAGTTTTCTTGGATTAGCAGGATATTATCGACGGTTTATCAAAGACTTCTCCAAGATAGCTGCACCGTTAACAGGATTGACGAAAAAGAACCAAGTGTTCAGTTGGGATGCTAAGTGTGAGCAAGCTTTCGGAATCCTGAAAGAGCGATTGACTAGTGCTCCTGTTTTGACTATTCCAAGTGGGAATGATGAGATGGTGGTTTACACCGACGCATGTGGTACTGGACTTGGAGCAGTGCTGATGCAGAGAGATAAAGTGGTTGCGTATGCCAGTCGACAACTGAAGCCGCATGAAAGGAATTACCCAACTCATGATTTGGAGTTAGCGGCGATTGTATTTGCTCTGAAGATGTGGAGGCATTATCTGTTGGGAGTTCGATTCGAGTTGTTTACAGATCATAAGTCGTTGAAGTATCTTTTCTCCCAGAAGGATTTGAATCTTCGGCAGCAACGTTGGCTAGAGTTTTTGGCATCATATGATTTTAGTATAGCTTATACTCCGGGAAAAGGTAACGCAGTGGCAGATGCGTTAAGTCGAAGACATGCAGGATTGGGAGCCATGTTTTCAGAATGGAAGAGTCTCGAGTATTTAGCTGGATTCGACTTCAGGCCCAAATGCGAATTGGAATCCGAGATGCTGGCAAACTTATCAATAAGACCGACTCTTGTGGAAAGGATTGGCGAGAGTCAAAAGCGAGATGATAAGATTGTCAAGATTATCCGTGATTTGGAATCTGGCTTGGATCCAGTAAAGGATAAAGGATTCGAGGTCGATCGAGAGGGTTGGCTTCGGAAGCAAGGACGACTAGTTGTTCCCGATATAGATGAATTGAGGAGTGAAGTTTTGAGGGATAGTCATCACTCGAAGTTGACAATTCATCCAGGTGGAAATAAGATGTATCGGGATATGAAGAGAACCTACTACTGGGAAGGTATGAAGAAAGATGTTGGAAATTTTATTTCCAAATGCATGAACTGCCAGTTGGTAAAAGCCGAACAGAAGAAGCCAAGTGGATTGCTTCAGCCATTAAAAGTTCCTACATGGAAGTGGGAGCAGATATCGATGGATTTTATCGATGGATTGCCTAGAACCAGAACAGGGAATGAAGGGATTTGGGTCATTGTAGATCGTTTGACCAAGAGTGCACGATTTATTCCTGTTCGATCGACTAGGACTGCATCAAAGTTAGCTGAGTTGTATGTTAAGTGGATAGTTCGATTCCATGGTATTCCGAAGAGTATAGTGAGCGATCGAGACCCATTGTTCACTAGTGGATTTTGGAAGAGCTTCCAGGAAGTTTTGGGAACCGAGTTGTGTTTGAGTACAGCTTATCACCCTCAAACAGATGGTCAGACTGAGAGAGTCAACCGAGTTTTGGAAGATCTCCTCAGAGCTTGTGTTTTGGATTTCGGAGGATCGTGGGAAGATCACCTTCATTTGGTGGAGTTTGCGTACAACAACAGTTACCAGTCAAGCATTGGTATGGCACCGTATGAGGCATTGTATGGAAGACCGTGTAACTCTCCGACATGTTGGTTGGAAACTGGAGAAAAGCTGATGCTTGGGCCAGAGATGATTCGACAGACTTCGGATTGCATAGAGATCATTCGGCAACGAATGAAGGCAGCCCAAGACCGTCAGAAGAGTTATGCGGATAAGCGTCGGAAGGATTTGGAATTCGACGTTGGAGATATGGTTTTTGTGAAGATTTCTCCACTGAAGAATGTTATTCGATTCGGGAAGAAAGGAAAATTGACTCCGAGATTTGTTGGACCATTCCCGATTATCGAGCGAATTGGAAAGCTCGCTTACAGATTGGAGTTACCAGAGAAAATGTCGAGTGTACACAATGTTTTTCACGTATCGTATCTACGGAAGTATGTGCACGACTCGAGTACGGTGGTTTCTGCTGATAGCTATGAAGACTTTGAAGTTGATCCAGTTGATAGAAGACCTCGTAAGCCGCTTCGTGTTGTTGAAACCGACACGAAACAGCTTAGGAGGAAGGTAGTTAAGTTGCTCAAGATACAATGGAGTGATGATGATAACGACTGTACGTGGGAAGTGGAAGAGAGGATGAAAGCAGCTCATCCTGAACTCTTCGAGGTATGGCCCTAAGGTGTCGTGTCATCTCGCGATATTGTAACTTGTTCTAATTCTAGAATTCTGTACGCTAAGTTAGAATTGGATGCATGGTTTGTTGATTGCTATGGATGGTAGGCGTACAGAATAGTTTTTGATTGCTTGGAATTTCGGGGGCGAAATTCCTAAGGGGGAGAGAATGTAACGACCCGTATTTTCACGGATCGAAAAGTTCGTCAAATCTGGAGTTTTAGCATTTTTTTTTTAGTCATTTCAGATTTTAGGCAAATTTTGCCTAAGTCCTAAGTCGTTCACGACTTAGCATGAGTCGTGAGTCGTATACGACTTAGGAGAGGAGTTCTGGGCGAGTTAAGGACTCAAGGAGATAAGTCGTAGCTGGGCTAGGTTAGTAGGTTGAAGTTTACTCGGCAAGTGTTAAGTCGTAGGTTGTAAGTCGTTGCCGAGTTAAGGGATAACAACCTAAGGAAGTGACCGACTTATAGTTTTAACCGACTTAAGGCTAGTGGTGAGTTAAGTGTTAAGTCGGCTGACGAGTCAAGATAGTGGTCGACTTAAGACCTGGACGACTTAGTAGTTAGTATGTCTGACCAGTTATTTGTTAAGTCGTTGCCGAGTTAAGGAAGTGGGGTTGACCGACTTAAGAGTTAGGTCGGCAACGACCTAAGGACATGTTGTGAGCGACCTAAGTGTTTGGGTGTTAAGTGTTAGGTCGGCAGGGTAATTGAGTCGGTAGGTAGTTGAGTCGGCAACGTGTGTTGAGTTGTGAGTCGGCAGTACGTCTCTTGTGTTAAGTCGTAACCCAGTTACGAGTTAAGTTGTAGTTGTATTCCTTCGTATGTCTTATGTCGGCAACGACCTAAGTTAAGTCGCGCCTATGTGTTAAGTCGCAGTTGCGCTTTGTTGTTGAGTCGTCAACCGACTTAGGACTTGGGTTTTGCGGCAGTATGATAAGTCTGCTTCGTTGAGTCGGTCATTTGGTTAAGTCGTAGGTCGGCGAGGCAGTTAAGTCGTTAGGTCGTATAGGCTGGTTAACTCGGCAGGCAGATGAGTTTTTAGGTCGGCAAGGCACTAGGTCGGCAAGGCATTAGGTCGGCATGGTGTTAAGTCGGCACCGACTTAAGAAGATAGCCGAGTTACGACTTAAGGCCAGTTTTCAGCTATAAATAGGAGGGGTTGTTCTCACTTTTTGGGATCCGGATTTTGAAGCGACGAAGTGCTGCCATTTTGAGAGCTCGACTTCTACACTTCTTCACTTCTTTTCTCCACTCTAATCTAGTGCTTCCATCCATCCAAATCGAAGATCGAGATTGAAGATTCAAAAGCTTGGATTGAAGATCTTCATCTTTTCAAGAGAGATTTCTTCATTTGAAGCGGATTTGTGATAGATCTAGCTTCATCCTTCGCTGTCCAGATCTGAAGTGTGTTGATTTGAGGTTGTTTAGGTGATTTGGTGAGTGGTGATTATCTCTCACACGGATCCAAAGGAGTATATCGGATTGTTGGCCCGATTTGGTGTTAAAATAGTGATTTCCATGCATTTTCTTCATCCTATGTGTAGATCCATATAGATCCATTGTTCATGATGATGTTACATCCATTTTATCATATGTTAACCTATGCAAGTTCATTCATCAAGTTTGTAGAGATATAATCCATGTTTTCATGCTCATTGGACTTTCAACTCTTTAATTACGAAAATGCCATTATTGTTATAATTGTCTACTTAGATCATTTTTGAATGCTTGATTGCTTGGATTGATGTTTGATTTGATTGATTGTTATGAACTAGATGATTGATGATTAGATTAGATCGAGGATGATTCAAAAGCTAAGGGAAAGGCTCTTGAATTGGAAAAGCTGCTCGTGGCATATGTAGCGGGATGATGAAGCTCTTATGCATAGATCCGATGATGTGATGTAGAGATGGGGCTTTGCAAGGATGTAATGAAGCGAGGCAATCATATGATGAAGACTTGGTCTAATCCAGGCGGGATCATTCCAAGCATGTTGATAACTCGGTGATATGATTCGAGTTGAGGATAATGGATGCTCGAGAGGCGCTTGAGCTAGTATGGCAATAGTCGTCGAGGAGGATGACTAGGAGGTTGAGATCTCATCGTTGTTGAAGGTTCTAGCATGCTCTAAGCAAGAGTACATGGGGACGCCCAAAAGACTAAGTTGATGGTCGAGTACTCTGGGTAGATTCGATAATCCTAGGCACGGGTCACGATGACGTGCGGGAGTTATGTCTAGAACCGGGGTTACCATTAGCCCTTGACGGACGGCTGAAAGAATGTGCCGGTCATTCAATTAACGGTGATATCGCAACAATGATAACAGTGATAGCCGAGTCATGGATGTTTGGTTGTATCATCATTCGGTCTCAAGAGCGGTATTTCCTGGGTGCTTATCTGACCTTGGTTTTAGACCTTGGGATTTGTACTTGGAAAACATCGCTCTTGACTCGAGTGACAATTGCTTTACTTTAAATTGTATGCTCTGCTATGTTTGCTTCTGCTTAGTGTGTGTCTGGGGGCTATCACTGTAGAATGAGGTTGGAGTGGGAGGGTTGTATTCCTATTCCTTTTCCTTTATGCTCTTTTGGTATGTTGTTAGTTAATTTACTGCTCACTAAGACTGTTGTCTGACTCAAGGCTTTATGTTTTAATTCTTATTGCCTTGGGCTGTTCGTCCATTTTGGGACGGGCAGACTAGGTAGCAGGTGACAGGTGCTGTTCTCTTCTCACGATGCTGATATCGAAGACGAGCTAGAGGGTTGCATATTATCTTCTTATATGTACTGGATTTTTCCGCTGTTTTGTATTCTCTGAGAGTTATGTAGTGAGGCTGGATGTATTGACTATGTGGATGCTTGTATTCAACTATTATGGAGTTTTATACGATGTCATTTTATTCTGTAAAGCTTCACTATACATATGTTCTATTGTATTTTGTCCATGCGCTGTGAGTAATACGATAGATCCTGTTGTTTTAATCTTACCTTGACAATCGTCCATGGTCGCCTGGCACACTTTACAGCGCTCTATCTCTAGATTCGGTGCAGGGGTCATGGGCGGTCGTCACAATAAGACCTCCCGCCACACACACAATGCAAACGCAGACTTGGAGGAGATTTCTTCTTATGATAGTCAAAGATGCTTACTACGCGAAAATCAAATTCTTTTTGATATTATTATTAGTGCATAGTGTAGAAAACATTTCGAAAGTAGAATATAAATCTTAGCCAGCATAGGTACCATTATAGTATGCTTGCTATAGCTGCCATATTAGATGGCAGGTTCTACAACTAAAACCGTACAAGGCTCGTATTGTTTCTTTGGATTTCCAACAAATGGTCAGGCTAAGGAACTTCCTATCCACAATGGGTACGTCCCTGGAATAGACGACCCGAGAACCTAACCGGATCTCTGCCAACACAAGGCCGGGTTACCTCTGCAAAAATAGGTAACTACTGACACGCGTATGCCATCCCCCGATCGTCACCGATCTTCCCGAGGATCCCCGATTCGCAACAAACCACATAGATAATAATAATGCAGTAACCACAGAGGTTAAGTATCTGGGCTCCATACCATGATACCACCTTTATCCAGAAGGAATGACATACACTAAGGGGCGCTACTCCCTAGAACCTTGCTGCATCCTTCCTGTTTCGACCATTTCCGGGGTGTGAGGCTCGACGAAGTCTCGTCCACAAAGCTACGCTTTCTCAAAAAGCCCTGCTTCGGGTCAAACAAAATGATCAACCTATGATCACAAAGATATAAGATCAAACAAATGATCATATCACAAATGATCAAACACTGATCATTTCACAGCAACACTCAGTATGCCACGTTACCAAATTTGGATATATCGCTGATAAATTTCAACTACATAACCTCTGAGCTCGTACGTCTCAGAGAAGGGTGTTAAGCTAAGAGAATAAATTCTCCGCCACCAACAGAAATGTATTTGAAAGAAATCAGCTTTATATCTCAAATTGTAACGTCAGACACACAATCCATACAAGTCTGTTCCGGGATCGAACAGAACCGAAGGCACTTCTCACGAAGCCCTTGCATTTCCGGATAAATTTCTAATCACGTCCGGACTTCCCGTCACTAAGGGTGATAAAACCTCTAAATCGGAGATCAGCCGATGTAGAGTAACTCGACGGTAATCCTTCCGTTTTCAAAAATATCCGGTCTTCAACACCGGTCTTCAAATGAAATTCATAACGACGTATCACATATTCGGAATGGGTTATACGACCCCATGGTCCTTTCCCGGCTAACCCGAATAGTGAGCGATTATTCAAAAATAAGTGTGGCATTCAAATTCATCCAATTCACAACAAATACCCATCTAAAGGTAATTATTAATAGTCGGTTATTTAACTATCAATAAAGATGCGCAACATCATCAGATTCCAAATAATTTTGCAAATTATTTAATCTCCAAAATATCTTTACTAGATATAAAATTTCCACACTTAAAAATAAATCAATGTTTATTTTTAAACAACTTCCCTTTTATAAATTCCATAGTGAATTTATATTCTCAAATATCTACAGATATACGATTCTCAAATCGATTTCAAATATTCAATTTCATTTTATCTTTAAGAAGATAAAATCTCAAAAATGTTTCATTTCATTTTGGAAAAGTATTTCCATACTTATTCAAAAATAAGTATTTCGCAAATCTATTTATTTTCAACATTTGAAAATATTCAATATACTTAAATCAATATTAAGTATATATTCATTCATTAAGGAAATCATTCTCTTTAAACACATTTATTCGAGTCAAAACGAATGTTACGTAAAACATCGTTACGACGACTCAAAATCACTAGTATAGGGATTCGAAAATTAAGATAGATATATAAATCCCAATACTACATAAAAACATTTCCTTTCGGAAATCATTTACTATAACAACAGTGTTATAGTCCATCATTTCCTTATTTTTCGAAAACGTCTATTTCAACAATAAATGTTGAAATCTATGATTTCGATAATTCACACGTTTTAAAACATCTTTTTAAACCATCACTTCATTTCAAATATCGCTTTCCCGAAACATATCCATTTTATTTAATAATATATTCACTGTCCAAAATTGTGAATATACTTCAATAATTACATTTCAATCTTTTCTACACGTTTTATTCCAAGAATTTATCCACTATCCAAAATCGTGGATAAAATTCCCTTAATAACCTTCTATATTCAATTCATCAAATTTGATTGATTTCAAATTCATAAAACAACGTTTATAAATTCACCTTTATATTTTCTAACAACTTCGATTTATAAAATTCTCCTTTTATTAACTTCTAAAATTACTTATCAAAATAAGTGATTTCAGATTTATAAACAACGTTTATAAATCACATTTATACTTCATAACAATTTCAACTTATGAAATCATTTCATTTAGCAATTTCTATTTATATCCCAACTAAGTGCAAAAATCTAGTTTATAAGTAAATTACTTATAAATCGTTTATTCTACAACATCTATTCACTTTATAACTTCACGTTATAAATCTATTAATTTCATTCACTTATGAAATCCTTTTATACTTCTTTTTAACACTTATAAAAATTCGTTTTATAAGTCCAATATTTTGATTTACAACATATCAATTTTATAAATCTTTCTATACAAATCGTTTATAGTTATTCAAAATCCCAACTTAAACCATTTTATAAATAAATCGACTTTTATTTCAAAAACGACACTTCGGTTATATTTCACTAAAAATTATAACTTTTATAACTTTAAAATTTTACGTTTATAAATCGATTCAAAAATTCCATAAAACGTATATTTTCAAAAATCACTTTAAAAACCCTTTTAAAATAAAAGTCGTTATTTTTACATTTCAAAACTGAATCCGATGATGCAACAGCACCAATTAGTCAATCACAACAGCAAACATCATATATCGATATATGATAACAGAATATACATCAATATCTGTAAATAAATAAATACTGTTGAGGAATCCAGTTGGATCCCTCCAACCTGTTTCCCTGCATCCAAAGATGTTAGCACAATACCAATTCCGCTCCAGTACGGAATTATCGCGGTATATGGGTTTTATAAAAATCCGCTTACTAACAGCGCAATAGGGTCTCATCCGCTATACGAGGCGGGAAATCATCAATCCAATATATACATATGCCAATATGTATATATTGCTATATATAGATATATATCCTACTATATCTAATATCACATCCAAACAGTCAATCAAATAATTAACTGAAAATTCCACTTTCATTTGAGTGAGAAGATCTCACCGTGATTTTAAATTCTGATTCCAGCGTTTATTTTCGAATAAAATTAAACGGCGTTTAATTTTACCCGAAATTCAAACTAGCTCCTAACGACTCCAATTCAGTTCCATAGCGAAGAGCTCGTCAAAACGAAGCCAACGCCGCTTGTTTCGTCAATTTCTGATCACGTATGAACAAGTTATCGCAGTTTAAACATCTTACAATTTTTATAATATAAAACAATTTACTTTTTCTTTAAATTTTAACCTATAAACGATTCTGGCCATTAGATTTCAAGCCCAAGATCTGAGCCTTTGCACGCATCTTCTTCCTCCCAGACATTTCACGCGACCGAGAACCCAACGTGCCGCCTATATGCCCTAATTTACGCGACCACTACGTTGATCGAAACGGCGATCGAATGCTTCCAAATCGAAGCCCAACTCGAGAGCCTCCTTCAGCCTCCACCACGTCACACTCGGTTGACACATTTCCTCGAAAAATGCGCGCGACACGGCTATGAACGCGAGCACGCAGCTCCACTTATGGTTGACGAGAACCAACTTCACCGTACGGATCTATCGAGCTCGAGACGCTCTACCACTTTGCAGTTGAAAGTTTGTGAAATTATTGAGTGGATTGGAAGAATTTTAGGGGAGAAGACGAGTGATTTCTGGCCTTCGAATTTGAAAGTGGCGGCCGGCATTTTTAGGGTTAGGGTTAATAATTTTTTTCTTTTTATTTGTTGAGAAAATGTGCTATTTATAGAGAATTTCCGAACACTATTCATCCGGGTTTTCCGGAATCCGATTTACGCGCGGTGACTAGCGTTTCTAGGGTTTATCCCGCGTTCCGAACGCAATGGAACGGGTTTCGGAAGCTAATTCGATCGTATGTGTGAGATATGACAATAAACGATCAATTTAAATTAAACCGATTTAAATTGATTTCGAGGCGTTTTAATTTGTACCGGACAAATGGTAAATCCAAAAATTACGAAATTTGAAATCTTATAATAATATCACATTACGGATCCGATGAAACTGGTTTCGTCGAAATCCGAGACCTTTTGAAAAATGACTATTTTAACTCGACGATTTAAAATTAAAACGATATCGATGCGTTTCGAGCTGCCACGGTCAAACGATAACTTCGATTGCTACGAAAATTGAAATCCGATAATAACTAACTATTACGGATCCAATGGAACTGGTTTCGTTCAATTCTGAGACTGTTCGAAAATTGGCTATTTTTACAGTCGATAATTAAATATTAAAATATTCAATTTTCATAGATTAACTCCAAGTTCGATTCTGAAAGTTCTATAACCTTTCTATAACTCCAGTATGATTAAATAAAAATTTACAAATCAATTTCAATCATATTAAACTCGATTTTCAATTATCTCTGGAATTTCACTATTTAATTTATCGATTAAATTATCAAATTAAATCCAATATTCGAAAAATAAATCATTCGACTTCTAAATTCCATTTATTAATATTTAAAATCAATTAAATATTCGAATTTTAATTATCAAAAATTCTGGGTCGTTACAAACTTCCCCCCTTAAAAGAATTTCGTCCTCGAAATTACAAGTCAGGAAGAAAGGTCCTTAGCTCGTCTACTATTTTCTCAAATTCAAATAGTTTTATCAAAATTTTCAAATCAAATCTTTCTATTAAAGATTCGTTATCATTCAACTCGTTTTCCAACTTCAATTATAAGTTTCAAACAACATTGTTTACTTCCAAATTCAAATTCGAGTTTAAATTCAAATTTTAAACTTTCAAAATTTCCTCAAAAATTTTCTAACATTCGAAATTTTCGAAAAATTTCGCCAGCGTCTCCTTTGCGCGGCTAATACGGCACGACTACAAAACGTCCCTACGGACTCTCAGATTTCAAAAAGAAAAAGAAAGAGCCAAGCGGCTAGAGAAATAAGTCATCAAATCTCATATTCGAATTCAAATACTTACCTTTTGTCGAGCCATTCAAATTTATCTTCGAAATTAAATTCCAATTCCTTTATACCTGTATATCCTACTAGCCATAATATCTAGTTGCATATATTCAAACCATTTCGTACATTCAATTACAAAATTTTCAATATAACTGCTTATATCATCTCTAATTCACTATTGAAGTTATATATTCAATTTCGTTCAATTTTGCATTTTCAAATTCATTTGAATTCAATTCACAATTTCAATTCAATTTAACTTCTGAATATTGAATTTTTATCAATTATCTTTCATTCACAACTGCATCATTTTAAATTAGTTTCATTTACTAATTCATTACAAATTCTAATTCACTTGCATTTTAAACTGGATTTCAATTCATTTTAAATTTAATTCGTTCAACCTTATTCATTTGATCCATATTTAATTAGCTTCACTTACTAATTTTCTTTTTAATACTTCACTTTATTTTTCCCAAATCTAAATTCAATTCAGTCTTACTTACTTACAAATTCGAAATGAATTTCAACTTTCAATTTCATTTTCATTTAACTGATTCACTTATACTTGCTTTGATTTAACTTCATTCTTTTAAGTTAAATTTATTCTACCAAAATTCAATTGATATAAGTTATCAATTTAGTAATATTTCATAAATATCTTTATATAGCATTCCAGAGTCTTTTAAATCTTTTCAAAACCATTTTTGAAAACAATTTAAATTTACCTTTTGAATTTTCTAAAACAAAATCCAAATTTTCCAAAACAACTTCCATTTAAACAATTTGGCAGCAATTCCTCTTTTGGAAACCCGAAAATGAACACCGGTGATGTCGCGATCATCATCGGAATTATTTTCCAGCGACCGAAAAGAGTTTAGAGCTTTCAACTCTCCAAAATACTTTTCAAAACCTTCGAAATTCATTTTCAAATCAAAAAGGAATTAAACTTTTCAAATCTCCAAAATTTTCAAATCATTTTCAAAACATTTCCAAATACTTCTCTGGAATCTCGTTTTAAATTACAATTCACATTTATAATTTACATTCTCAAATTTCATTTGCATGTGAATTTATTTCTTAACTTTGGAGTTATAATTCCAATTTCTTATTCAATTTCATATAAAAATGATAACTTTCAATATTATCACTTTCCTAACATCCATGCAACCATATACTGTAATAATTTACAGAAAAATCATTTCTTTTATATACAAAAATAGTTTTGGGCAAAATTATTTCATTTACCCTATTTAAAACAATACTGTGCCGAATTGCTCTATACAAGTGTTTAGAGATCCCTATCGATAGAGTTGTACGGACAATACCGACCAGAATCCATATACCACTCAACAAACCAATCATCACAATATAAAACAATTTTATATTCACTAACAAATACGCACTCGTATCTATTATTACACTCAAACTCATTCTAGAGTACTACTGACTCTATCTCTAATGAGTAACTCCCAACAGAGCAGGGTTGTCGCTTAACCATATGCTCTGATACCAAATGTAACATCCCGGAAATTTTCGACTTTCGAAAATTCAACATCGATACTCACTTTATCGACTGCTGAGCCATCAAATGCCGGAAACCCGAAAAGTTATGGTTTTTAAGAAAGAAGAAAAAGGTAGAAGAAGAAGATAGAAGAAAAAGAAAGAAGAACAACAACCGAACAAGAGCAGAAACAGAAAACAATATCAGAATCTCACATATCGCAGCGGAACAATATATAATAGATAAATGAATAATCTCTAACACAAAGAACTATATCATTTTATACATACATCAATCATCAGAGTCAATATACAACAATGGACAGTTATATAAACTTGTTCTCATACAGAATACACAGCGGAATAAATACTATCAGATACAAATACTACGTCTCGCCATCCAGCTTGCTTCCAAAGCTCCAGAATATCCAGAATATCCTGATAATATAACTCTAGGCTGCCCGTGTGGAAATTTGTGGGCACCCAGAGTTTAGAAGGGAAACAATAAACTCCGAGTCAGTCATGGTGACTGGTGTGAGATCGTAAAACAGTTATTCTTTAAAATAAACAACAGAAAGATTTAAAGTCAATTCGCAATGCTTTTGGAAAATGAAACTACCATAAGACCTCCCGCCACACACACAATGCAAACGCAGACTTGGAGGAGATTTCTTCTTATGATAGTCAAAGATGCTTACTACGCGAAAATCAAATTCTTTTTGATATTATTATTAGTGCATAGTGTAGAAAACATTTCGAAAGTAGAATATAAATCTTAGCCAGCATAGGTACCATTATAGTATGCTTGCTATAGCTGCCATATTAGATGGCAGGTTCTACAACTAAAACCGTACAAGGCTCGTATTGTTTCTTTGGATTTCCAACAAATGGTCAGGCTAAGGAACTTCCTATCCACGATGGGTACGTCCCTGGAATAGACGACCCGAGAACCTAACCGGATCTCTGCCAACACAAGGCCGGGTTACCTCTGCAAAAATAGGTAACTACTGACACGCGTATGCCATCCCCCGATCGTCACCGATCTTCCCGAGGATCCCCGATTCGCAACAAACCACATAGATAATAATAATGCAGTAACCACAGAGGTTAAGTATCTGGGCTCCATACCATGATACCACCTTTATCCAGAAGGAATGACATACACTAAGGGGCGCTACTCCCTAGAACCTTGCTGCATCCTTCCTGTTTCGACCATTTCCGGGGTGTGAGGCTCGACGAAGTCTCGTCCACAAAGCTACGCTTTCTCAAAAAGCCCTGCTTCGGGTCAAACAAAATGATCAACCTATGATCACAAAGATATAAGATCAAACAAATGATCATATCACAAATGATCAAACACTGATCATTTCACAGCAACACTCAGTATGCCACGTTACCAAATTGGGATATATCGCTGATAAATTTCAACTACATAACCTCTGAGCTCGTACGTCTCAGAGAAGGGTGTTAAGCTAAGAGAATAAATTCTCCGCCACCAACAGAAATGTATTTGAAAGAAATCAGCTTTATATCCCAAATTGTAACGTCAGACACACAATCCATACAAGTCTGTTCCGGGATCGAACAGAACCGAAGGCACTTCTCACGAAGCCCTTGCATTTTCGGATAAATTTCTAATCACGTCCGGACTTCCCGTCACTAAGGGTGATAAAACCTCTAAATCGGAGATCAGCCGATGTAGAGTAACTCGACGGTAATCCTTCCGTTTTCAAAAATATCCGGTCTTCAACACCGGTCTTCAAATGCAATTCATAACGACGTATCACATATTCGGAATGGGTTATACGACCCCATGGTCCTTTCCCGGCTAACCCGAATAGTGAGCGATTATTCAAAAATAAGTGTGGCATTCAAATTCATCCAATTCACAACAAATACCCATCTAAAGGTAATTATTGATAGTCGGTTACTTAACTATCAATAAAGATGCGCAACATCATCAGATTCCAAATAATTTTGCAAATTATTTAATCTCCAAAATATCTTTACTAGATATAAAATTTCCACACTTAAAAATAAATCAATGTTTATTTTTAAACAACTTCCCTTTTATAAATTCCATAGTGAATTTATATTCTCAAATATCTACAGATATACGATTCTCAAATCGATTTCAAATATTCAATTTCATTTTATCTTTAAGAAGATAAAATCTCAAAAATGTTTCATTTCATTTTGGAAAAGTATTTCCATACTTATTCAAAAATAAGTATTTCGCAAATCTATTTATTTTCAACATTTGAAAATATTCAATATACTTAAATCAATATTAAGTATATATTCATTCATTAAGGAAATCATTCTCTTTAAACACATTTATTCGAGTCAAAACGAATGTTACGTAAAACATCGTTACGACGACTCAAAATCACTAGTATAGGGATTCGAAAATTAAGATAGATATATAAATCCCAATACTACATAAAAACATTTCCTTTCGGAAATCATTTACTATAACAACAGTGTTATAGTCCATCATTTCCTTATTTTTCGAAAACGTCTATTTCAACAATAAATGTTGAAATCTATGATTTCGATAATTCACACGTTTTAAAACATCTTTTTAAACCATCACTTCATTTCAAATATCGCTTTCCCGAAACATATCCATTTTATTTAATAATATATTCACTGTCCAAAATTGTGAATATACTTCAATAATTACATTTCAATCTTTTCTACACGTTTTATTCCAAGAATTTATCCACTATCCAAAATCGTGGATAAAATTCCCTTAATAACCTTCTATATTCAATTCATCAAATTTGATTGATTTCAAATTCATAAAACAACGTTTATAAATTCACCTTTATATTTTCTAACAACTTCGATTTATAAAATTCTCCTTTTATTAACTTCTAAAATTACTTATCAAAATAAGTGATTTCAGATTTATAAACAACGTTTATAAATCACATTTATACTTCATAACAATTTCAACTTATGAAATCATTTCATTTAGCAATTTCTATTTATATCCCAACTAAGTGCAAAAATCTAGTTTATAAGTAAATTACTTATAAATCGTTTATTCTACAACATCTATTCACTTTATAACTTCACGTTATAAATCTATTAATTTCATTCACTTATGAAATCCTTTTATACTTCTTTTTAACACTTATAAAAATTCGTTTTATAAGTCCAATATTTTGATTTACAACATATCAATTTTATAAATCTTTCTATACAAATCGTTTATAGTTATTCAAAATCCTAACTTAAACCATTTTATAAATAAATCGACTTTTATTTCAAAAACGACACTTCGGTTATATTTCACTAAAAATTATAACTTTTATAACTTTAAAATTTTACGTTTATAAATCGATTCAAAAATTCCATAAAACGTATATTTTCAAAAATCACTTTAAAAACCCTTTTAAAATAAAAGTCGTTATTTTTACATTTCAAAACTGAATCCGATGATGCAACAACACCAATTAGTCAATCACAACAGCAAACATCATATATCGATATATGATAACAGAATATACATCAATATCTGTAAATAAATAAATACTGTTGAGGAATCCAGTTGGATCCCTCCAACATGTTTCCCTGCATCCAAAGATGTTAGCACAATACCAATTCCGCTCCAGTACGGAATTATCGCAGTATATGGGTTTTATAAAAATCCGCTTACTAACGGCGCAATAGGGTCTCATCCGCTATACGAGGCGGGAAATCATCAATCCAATATATACATATGCCAATATGTATATATTGCTATATATAGATATATATCCTACTATATCTAATATCACATCCAAACAGTCAATCAAATAATTAACTGAAAATTCCACTTTCATTTGAGTGAGAAGATCTCACCGTGATTTTAAATTCTGATTCCAGCGTTTATTTTCGAATAAAATTAAACGGCGTTTAATTTTACCCGAAATTCAAACTAGCTCCTAACGACTCCAATTCAGTTCCATAGCGAAGAGCTCGTCAAAACGAAGCCAACGCCGCTTGTTTCGTCAATTTCTGATCACGTATGAACAAGTTATCGCAGTTTAAACATCTTACAATATTTATAATATAAAACAATTTACTTTTTCTTTAAATTTTAACCTATAAACGATTCTGGCCATTAGATTTCAAGCCCAAGATCTGAGCCTTTGCACGCATCTTCTTCCTCCCAGACATTTCACGCGACCGAGAACCCAACGTGCCGCCTATATGCCCTAATTTACGCGACCACTACGTTGATCGAAACGGCGATCGAATGCTTCCAAATCGAAGCCCAACTCGAGAGCCTCCTTCAGCCTCCACCACGTCACACTCGGTTGACACCTTTCCTCGAAAAATGCGTGCGACACGGCTATGAACGCGAGCACGCAGCTCCACTTATGGTTGACGAGAACCAACTTCATCGTACGGATCTATCGAGCTCGAGACGCTCTACCACTTTGCAGTTGAAAGTTTGTGAAATTATTGAGTGGATTGGAAGAATTTTAGGGGAGAAGACGAGTGATTTCTGGCCTTCGAATTTGAAAGTGGCGGCCGGCATTTTTAGGGTTAGGGTTAATAATTTTTTTCTTTTTATTTGTTGAGAAAATGTGCTATTTATAGAGAATTTCCGAACACTATTCATCCGGGTTTTCCGGAATCCGATTTACGCGCGGTGACTAGCGTTTCTAGGGTTTATCCCGCGTTCCGAACGCAATGGAACAGGTTTCGGAAGCTAATTCGATCGTATGTGTGAGATATGACAATAAACGATCAATTTAAATTAAACCGATTTAAATTGATTTCGAGGCGTTTTAATTTGTACCGGACAAATGGTAAATCCAAAAATTACGAAATTTGAAATCTTATAATAATATCACATTACGGATCCGATGAAACTGGTTTCGTCGAAATCCGAGACCTTTTGAAAAATGACTATTTTAACTCGACGATTTAAAATTAAAACGATATCGATGCGTTTCGAGCTGCCACGGTCAAACGATAACTTCGATTGCTACGAAAATTGAAATCCGATAATAACTAACTATTACGGATCCAATGGAACTGGTTTCGTTTAATTCTGAGACTGTTCGAAAATTGGCTATTTTTACAGTCGATAATTAAATATTAAAATATTCAATTTTCATAGATTAACTCCAAATTCGATTCTGAAAGTTCTATAACCTTTCTATAACTCCAGTATGATTAAATAAAAATTTACAAATCAATTTCAATCATATTAAACTCGATTTTCAATTATCTCTGGAATTTCACTATTTAATTTATCGATTAAATTATCAAATTAAATCCAATATTCGAAAAATAAATCATTCGACTTCTAAATTCCATTTATTAATATTTAAAATCAATTAAATATTCGAATTTTAATTATCAAAAATTCTGGGTCGTTACAATAGCAGGTGTAACATGATAATGCATTTTACAGATTCAAAAGGGGTCAATTCACTAGTTATATATGTACATATTGTCTGGTGAGAATAACTCACCTCTAATTGCTGGAGATAACAAAACCAATGACCCAATGGAAACAAAAGCACGATGACAAGGCTACAGACTTGAGTGGCAAGCAAGATCCAATGCTACAAGTCTCGTGTTTACAACTCAAAACAAACATCAAAACAAACACAATTTCAGTACACTTGAAGTGGAATAACTTTTAAATGAAAAGAGATATGAATGCCAAATCTTTTGCCTTGCTTTCTCATAGGCTATGCACGACCTAGGGGTACATTTGGCTCAGGTTTGGACAGTACATGGCTTGGGTTTGGTCATGCAAATTGTAACGACCCAGAGTTTTGAACAAATTAAATTGAGAATATTTAATTAATTTTAAATATTTGAACGATGATTTAATTTGAATCCCCGATATAATTTTGAGATTTGCGATTAAACTTTAAAATTTAATCTATTGAATTGAATAAAAATTTAAATCTTCAATTTTTAGCTGAAGAAAAATATTTCGAAAGCTTTTAAAATTCATATTGATAATACCGAAGATAATCGAACTTTCAGAACTGAATTTTAAACTGTTTTGCTCAGTTTTGAATTTAATTGTTTGAACCGATATTTAAAAAATAGCCGTCCGAGGCACAGTCTCGGAATCCGACGAAACCAGTTCCATTGGGTCCGCAACGTTGAATTATTGTCGGATTTCAATTTTCGTATTTTTCGGAGCTAATACGTAACTGTACGGAGAGTAAACGCGTTAAGCTTAAATCGAATTCAAATTAAAATTTTAATTTTAAATTAAAATTGGTCAATATCAGCAACACGTTATCTCCCTTAACCCACGCCTTAGATCACGCTGAAGACCACAAAAAAAATCGTGCAGGCCATGTTCGTTCAATTTTAAATATCTCCTCTCCCTCTTCCCTTATCTGTTCAAAAACAATTCAATCGAAAGTAAAATAAAACGAAATCACAAATGGCCGACACTTCGAAATGAAATCCCTCTCCAGTTTTTTTCAAATCAAAAGAAAAAAAAATCGAAGAAAACAAAATGGCCTAAGCCGTTCTCCCCATTTCAACCCCTCTTATCAAAATTCAAATCGAAACCTTCGTTCGTTCGTTCGAAAATTCGAAGTCATGGCCAAGCATCTTCAATTAACTCGCGATCGAAGATTAGGGTTCACAAAGGAGGAGGCTCGCGTGGATCAGGGGAGGGTGCTGCGACGTTTTCGCGATTCTAGGATTTGGGTTTGCTCGGCAGTTCGTACGAGGCAAAGTCGCGATACCGGGATGGATTTCGAAGCAGCGAAGGTGCCAGCGACGGCGTGGTGGAAATCGCAATTTGTGGCAATGATGGCTCGTGCGTGCGAGCACGTGATGGCGAAGAGAGGCGACGCGAAGCTCGAATTTGAGCTGAGATGGGATCAGGCGATAAGCTCGTTCGTGTGGGCGAAAGTCTGATTGTTGTTGGGAGGCTCGAGTTCGGAAAATTTCATCAGTAAGGTATAATTAGTTTTATTCAATCCTTAAGCATTTTTGTTTTAAAATTTACAGTAAAATAAATTATTAGTTGGGTTGTTTTCTGAAAGAAAATAAATAAATAAAATATAAGTGTACAAATAAATTGTAATCTACTAAATGTTGTTTTAAATAATAAATTATGATGGATAATTAATTTAATTTATTCATTTAATTTTAATTACCCAAGGGATTTAGTTTTGAAATTTATTTAAAAGGGATTTTTTAAATATTAGAGGAATTTATATAAGTAAAATAATTGAAATATTTATGTAAAGGAGATTTTAGTTTAGATTTAAAAGGAAAGTTAGTTTGAAATTAAAATGTTTAGTTAAATAAATTTATCTAACAGAAACTTGTTTAAAAAGGAAAATAATGATGAAGAAGAAAATTTGTTTAATTTAAAAGTGATAACTTTTAGAAATCAAAGTTGTAATTAATTTGTTAAGAGAAATTGGTTAATTGAAATAATGGAACTGGTAAATAAAATTATTAAGTTGACCTGTTTAATTTTTCTAAGTACCCAAAAGATTTTCAGAGGAAAGATAAATATGCAAGTATACACTTTTAATTTATTAGCTTGGTTTAAGTAAAACTATCAGTTAATTTAACTATTAAAAATGAAATCACCGATGAATCAAAATTTTCAAATGAAAATTTATTATTCGATCTGTTCGAATATTAATAAATTGTATAATTGCTTATACAAGGTCAAAACTATGAAATCAAGTCGGAAATGGAAAATGGATCGCAAATAAAAAGCTAAGGTGAGATTTTTCTCACTCGATCGAAAAGTGGATTTTACAGTTATTAATTTGATTTGATTGACTGTTTGGATTTGATATTAGATATAGTAGGATATATATATATAGCAATATATACATATTGGAATATGTATATATTGGATTGATTGATTTCCCGCCTCGTATAGCGGATGAGACCCTATTGCGCCGTTAGTAAGCGGATATTTTTATAAAACCCATATACCGCGATATTCCACCTCGAAGTGGAATTGGTATTGTGCTAACGTCTGTGGATGCAGGGAAACAGGTTGGAGGGATCCAACTGGATTCCTCACCAGTATTTATTTATTTACAGATATTGATGTATATTCTGTTATCATATTGATATATGATGTTTGTTGTGATTGACTAATTGGTGCTATTGCATCATCGGATTCAGTTTTGAAGTTTAAAAATAACGACTTTTACTTTAAAAGGATTTTAAAGTGATTTTTGGAAGTAGACGTTTTATTTAATTTTTGAATTAATAAATAAACGTTCAAATTTTAAAGTTATAAAAGTTAAGATCTTTGTGAAATATAACCGAAAAGTGATTTTTGGAATAAATAGTTGATTGATTTATAAAATGGTTTAAATTGAGATTTTTAAAGTATTATAAACGGTTTACTTAAAAGGTTTATAAAGTTGACATTTTATAAATTAAAATGTTGGTATTATAAAACGAGCTTTTATAAGCGTTAAAATGAATTTTTAAGAATTTATAAATAAATGAAATTTATAAATTGTGAACTTATAAATGGAAATGATTTTGTAAAATAAAGGAATTATAAGTATTTAAGTTATAATTATGGATTGTTGGTATAAGATTTGAGTTATGAATTGAATTGTTAATAAAGGAGATTTATTAAATTGAAGTTGTTAGAAAATAGAAATAGAATTTATAAACGTTGTTTTATAAATTCGAGATCAATTGAATTTGATAAATTATATATAGAAGGTTATTAAAGAAGATATATTCGCGATTTTGGATAGCGAATTATTCTTGAAATAAATGTGTAGAAAAGATTGAAATGTGGTTAGTGAAGTATATTCACGATTTTGGACAGTGAACATATTTTTAAGTAAAATGGATATGGTTTTGGGAAAGCGATATTATAAAATGAAGTTAATTGTTTTAAAAGATGTTTTAAAATGTGTTAAATATCGAAACCATAGATTTCAACATTCATTGTTGAAATAGACGTTTTCGAGGAAAATAAGGAAATGGTGGACTATAACACTGTTGTTATAGTAAATGATTTCCGAAAGGAAATGTTTTTGTTTTATATAGTATTGGGATTTATATATCTATCTAAATTTCAAATCCCTATACTAGTGATTTTGGGTCGTCGTAACGATGATTTACGCAACATTCGTTTTGACCCAAATAAATGTGTTAAAAGAATATTTTCCTTAAAGAATGAAAATATACTTAATTTTTGATTTAAGTATATCGAGTATTTTCAAACGTTGAAAATAAATAGATTTGTGAAATACTTATTATTAAGTATGGAAATGTTTTCCAAAATGAAATGAAATGTCTTTGAGAATTTATCTCCTTAAAGATAAATTGAAATTGAATATTTGAAATCGATTTGAGAATCGTATATCAGTAGATATTTTGAAAATATAAATTCACTATGGAATTTATAAAGGAAAGGGAAACTGTTTAGAAAAATAAACGTTGATTTATTTTTGAAGTGTGGAAATTATATATCTAGTAAAGATATTTTGGGAAATAAATAATTTGAAAAATTATTTGGAATCTGATGATGTTGCGCATCTTTATTGATAGTTAAATAACCGACTATCAATAATTACCTTGAATAGGTATTTGTTGTGAATTGGATGAATTTGAATGCCACACTTATTTTTGAATAATCGCTCACTATTCGGGTTAGCCGGGAAAGGACCATGGGGTCGTATAACCCATTCCGAATATGTGATATGTCATTATGAATTGCATTTGAAGACCGGTGTTGAAGACCGGATATTTTTGAAAACGGAAGGATTACCGTCGAGTTACTCTACATCGACTGATCTTCGATTTAGAGGTTTTATCACCCTTAGTGACGGGAAGTCCGAACGTGATTGAAAATTATCCGGAAATTGCAAGGGCTTCGTGAGAAGTGCCTTCGGTTCTGTTCGATCCCGGAACAGACTTGTATGGATTGTGTGTCTGACGTTACAGATTGAGATATAAAGTTAATTTCTTTCAAATACATTTCTGTTGGTGGAGGAGAATTTATTCTCTTAGCTTAACACCCTTCTCTGAGACGTACGAGCTCAGAGGTTATGTAGTTGAAATTTATCAGCGATATACTCCCAATTTGGTAACGTGGCATGCTGAGTGTTGCTGTGAAATGATCAGTGTTTGATCATTTGCGATATGATCATTTGTTTGATCTTATATCTTGGTGATCATAGGTTGATCATTTGTTTGACCCGAAGCATGGCTTTGTAGAAAGCGTAGCTTTGTGGACGAGACTTCGTCGAGCCTCACACCCCGGAAATGGTCAAAACAGGAAGGATGCGGCAAGGTTCTAGGGAGTAGCGCCCCTTAGTGTATGTCATTCCTTCTGGATAAAGGTGGTATCATGGTATGGAGCCCAGATACTTAACCTCTGTAGATGCTGCGAGTTTATTACTTTGTGGTAGTTGGAAATCGAGGATCCTCGGGAAGATCGGTGACGATCGGGGGATGGCATACGCGTGTCAGTAGTTACCTATTTTTGCAGAGGTAACCCGACCTTGTGTTGGCAGAGATCCGGTTAGGTTCTCGGGTCGTCTATTCCAGGGACGTACCCATCGTGGCATAGGAAGTTCCTTAGCCTGACCATTTGTTGGAAATCCAAAGAAACAATACGAGCCTTTACGATTTCAATTGTATAACCTGTCTCCTTAGGAGGCAGCTATAGCAGGCATAATATAATGGTACCTATGCTGGCTAAGATTTATATTCTACTTTCGAAATGTTTTCTACACTATGCACTAATAATAATATCAAAAATGATTTGATTTTGCGTAGTAAGCATCTTTGACTAACATAAGAAGAAATCTCCTCCAAGTCTGCGTTTGCATTGTGTGTGTGGTGGGAGGTCTTATGGTAGTTTCATTTTCCAAAAGCATTGCGAATTGACTTTAAATCTTCTTGTTGTTTTAAAGATATAACTGTTTTACAATCTCACACCAGTCACCATGACTGACTCAGAGTTTATTGTTTCCCTTCTAAACTCTGGGTGCCCACCAATTTCCACACGGGCAGTCTAGAGTTAGATTATCAGGATATTCTGGATATTTTGGAGCTTTGGAAGCAAGCTGGATGGCGAGACGTAGTATTTGTATCTGATATTATTTATTCCGCTGTGTATTCTGTATGAGGATAAGTTATATAACTGTCCATTGTTGTATTGATTTGTATATTGACTCTGTTGATGTATGTATAAAACTGATATAGTTCTTTGTTTAAAAGACTAGTGATTATCTATTATATTTTTGTTCCGCTGCGAATGTGAGATTCTGATATTGTTCTGTTGTGTTGTTCTTCTTCTTTCTTCTCTTTATTTTCTCTTCTTCTATCTTTTTCCTCTTTTCTTCTTCTTCTACCTTTTTCTTCTTTCTTAAACCATCATGGTTCGTATTTCCATTCATTTTGAGTTAATCAATGGAGATTAGTGGTTAATCAAGAGGTACGGATTTGCGGGTCTTGACAGCGTGGTATCAGAGCATATGGTTAAGCGACAACCCTGCTCTGTTGGGTGTTACTCATTAGAGATAGAGTCAGCAGTACTCTAGAATGAGTTGAGTGTAATATTAGATACGAGTGCGTATTTGTTAATATGAAATTGTTTTGTATTGTGTTGACTTATCGGTTGATTGTTTATAGATTCTGGTCGGTGCAGTCTAGCTAACTGTGTTGATAGGAATTTCTAAACTCTTAAACAAGATAAACTGACACAGTATTGTTTTAAATAGGGTAAATGAAATAATTTTACCCAAACCTATTTTTGTATATAAAGAAATGCTTTTCTGTAAATTATTACAGTATATGGATGCATGTTTGTTGTTAGAAAGTGATGATATTGAATGTTATCATTATTATATGAATTTAAATAAGAAATTGAAATCATAACTCCAAAGTTAAGAAATAAATTCACATACAAATGAAATTTAAGAATGTAAATTATAAATGTGATTTGTAATTTGAAACGGAATTCCAGAGAAGTTTTTGGAAATGTTTTGAAAAGAATTTGTAAATTTTGGAGATTTGGAAAGTTTAAATCATTTTTGATTTGAAAATGGATTTCGAAGGTTTGAAAAGTATTTTGGAGAGATGAAAGCTCTAAACTCTTTTCGGTCGCTGGAAAATAATCCTGATGATGATGGCCACATCATTAGAATTCATTTTCGGGTTTCCAAAAGAGGAATTGCTGCCAAATTGTTTTAAATGGAAGTTGTTTGAAAAATTTGGGTTTTGTTTTGGAAATTCAAAGGATAATTTGAATTGTTTTCAAAAATGATTTTTGAAATGTTGGTAAGACTCTGGAATATTATATATAAAAATATTTATGGAATAATATTGAATTGATAACTTATACAAATTGAAATGATAGAATAAATTTAACTTAAAAGATGGAGTTAAATTAAAGTAAAGTACTAAAATAAAATTAGTGAGCAAAACTAATTAAAATGAATTGAATTGTGAACAAAATAAAAGAATGGTTCGAATTTGCAGATAAATTCAAGGAAGTAGAAATAAATTCCGAATGAATGAAATTTACAATTGCAAGTAAATGAAATTGAAACTGAATGTTGAAAACAGATTTGAATTTGTAAGTGGATTAGAATTAGAAATGAATTAGTAATTGAAACTAATCTAAAATAATCAGTGGTGAATGAAGCTAATCGATAAAATTCAATATTTAGGAGATAAATAGAATCCAAATTGAATTAAAATGGTAAATTGAATTCAAATGAAATTTGAAATGCAAAATTGAATGAAAATAGATATATAACTTCAACAGTGAAGTAAAAATGTATAAGCAGTTTATATTGAAAATGTTGTAAATGAATTTGCAAAATGGTTTGAATATTGTGACTAGATATTATGGCTAGTAGGACATACAGGTGTATAAAGGAATTGAATTTTGATTTCAAAGATAATTGGAATTTCTCGACAAAAGGTAAGTATTTGAATTTCAAATATGAGATTTGCTGATTTTCTTGTCTAGCCGCTTGGCTTTTTCTTTTCTTTTTGAAATCTGAGAGTCCGTAGGGACGTTTTGTAGTCGTACCATATTAGCCGCGCAAAGGAGACGCTGGCGAAATTTTTTTGAAAATTTCGAGTGTTAGAAAATTTTTGAGAAAATTTTGAAAGTTTAAATTTGAATTTGAATTTAAATTTGAATTGTTAAGAGAACAATGATGTTTGAAAACTATGAAGGGTTTAGAAATTTAGTTGAATGATAACGAATCTTTAGTAGAAAGATTTGTTTTGAAAATTTGATAAAACTATTGGATGTTGAGAAATAGTAGACGAGCTAAAGACTTTTTCTTCCTGACTTGTAATTTCGGGGCGAAATTCTTTTAAGGAGGGAAGTTTGTAACGACCCAGAGTTTTGAACAAATTAAATTGAGAATATTTAATTAATTTTAAATATTTCAACGATGATTTAATTTGAATCCCCGATATAATTTTGAGATTTGCGATTAAACTTTAAAATTTAATCTATTGAATTGAATAAAAATTTAAATCTTCAATTTTTAGCTTAAGAAAAATATTTCAAAAGCTTTTAAAATTCATATTGATAATACCGAAGATAATCGAACTTTCAGAACTGAATTTTAAACTGTTTTGCTCAGTTTTGAATTTAATTGTTTGAACCGATATTTAAAAAATAGCCGTCCGAGGCACAGTCTCAGAATCCGATGAAACCAGTTCCATTGGGTCTGGAATGTTGAATTATTGTCGGATTTCAATTTTCGTATTTTTCGGAGCTAATACGTAACTGTACGGAGAGTAAACGCGTTAAGCTTAAATCGAATTCAAATTAAAATTTTAATTTTAAATTAAAATTGGTCAATATCAACAACATGTTATCTCCCTTAACCCACGCCTTAGATCACGCTGAAGACCACAAAAAAAATCATGCAGGCCATGTTCGTTCAATTTTAAATATCTCCTCTCCCTCTTCCCTTATCTGTTCAAAAACAATTCAATCGAAAGTAAAATAAAACGAAATCACAAATGGCCGACACTTCGAAATGAAATCCCTCTCCAGTTTTTTTCAAATCAAAAGAAATAAAATCGAAGAAAACAAAATGGCCTAAGCCGTTCTCCCCATTTCAACCCCTCTTATCAAAATTCAAATCGAAACCTTCGTTCGTTCGTTCGAAAATTCGAAGTCATGGCCAAGCATCTTCAGTTAACTCGCGATCGAAGATTAGGGTTCACAAAGGAGGAGGCTCGCGTGGATCAGGGGAGGGTGCTGCGACGTTTTCGCGATTCTAGGATTTGGGTTTGCTCGGCAGTTCGTACGAGGCAAAGTCGCGATACCGGGATGGATTTCGAAGCAGCGAAGGTGCCAGCGACGGCGTGGTGGAAATCGCAATTTGTGGCAATGATGGCTCGTGCGTGCGAGCACGTGATGGCGAAGAGAGGCGACGCGAAGCTCGAATTTGAGCTGAGATGGGATCAGGCGATAAGCTCGTTCGTGTGGGCGAAAGTCTGATTGTTGTTGGGAGGCTCGAGTTCGGAAAATTTCATCAGTAAGGTATAATTAGTTTTATTCAATCCTTAAGCATTTTTGTTTTAAAATTTACAGTAAAATAAATTATTAGTTGGGTTGTTTTCTGAAAGAAAATAAATAAATAAAATATAAGTGTACAAATAAATTGTAATCTACTAAATGTTGTTTTAAATAATAAATTATGATGGATAATTAATTTAATTTATTCATTTAATTTTAATTACCCAAGGGATTTAGTTTTGAAATTTATTTTAAAAGGGATTTTTTAAATATTAGAGGAATTTATATAAGTAAAATAATTGAAATATTTATGTAAAGGAGATTTTAGTTTAGATTTAAAAGGAAAGTTAGTTTGAAATTAAAATGTTTAGTTAAATAAATTTGTCTAACAGAAACTTGTTTAAAAAGGAAAATAATGATGAAGAAGAAAATTTGTTTAATTTAAAAGTGATAACTTTTAGAAATCAAAGTTGTAATTAATTTGTTAAGAGAAATTGGTTAATTGAAATAATGGAACTGGTAAATAAAATTATTAAGTTGACCTGTTTAATTTTTCTAAGTACCCAAAAGATTTTCAGAGGAAAGATAAATATGCAAGTATACACTTTTAATTTATTAGCTTGGTTTAAGTAAAACTATCAGTTAATTTAACTATTAAAAATGAAATCACCGATGAATCAAAATTTTCAAATGAAAATTTATTATTCGATCTGTTCGAATATTAATAAATTGTATAATTGCTTATACAAGGTCAAAACTGTGAAATCAAGTCGGAAATGGAAAATGGATCGCAAATAAAAAGCTAAGGTGAGATTTTTCTCACTCGATCGAAAAGTGGATTTTACAGTTATTAATTTGATTTGATTGACTGTTTGGATTTGATATTAGATATAGTAGGATATATATATATATATATAGCAATATATACATATTGGAATATGTATATATTGGATTGATTGATTTCCCGCCTCGTATAGCAGATGAGACCCTATTGCGCCGTTAGTAAGCGGATATTTTTATAAAACCCATATACCGCGATATTCCACCTCGAAGTGGAATTGGTATTGTGCTAACGTCAGTGGATGCAGGGAAACAGGTTGGAGGGATCCATCTGGATTCCTCACCAGTATTTATTTATTTACAGATATTGATGTATATTCTGTTATCATATTGATATATGATGTTTGTTGTGATTGACTAATTGGTGCTGTTGCATCATCGGATTCAGTTTTGAAGTTTAAAAATAACGACTTTTACTTCAAAAGGATTTTAAATTGATTTTTGGAAGTAGACGTTTTATTTAATTTTTGAATTAATAAATAAACGTTCAAATTTTAAAGTTATAAAAGTTAAGATCTTTGTGAAATATAACCGAAAAGTGATTTTTGGAATAAATAGTTGATTGATTTATAAAATGGTTTAAATTGAGATTTTTAAAGTATTATAAACGATTTACTTAAAAGGTTTATAAAGTTGACATTTTATAAATTAAAATGTTGGTATTATAAAACGAGCTTTTATAAGCGTTAAAATGAATTTTTAAGAATTTATAAATAAATGAAATTTATAAATTGTGAACTTATAAATGGAAATGATTTTGTAAAATAAAGGAATTATAAGTATTTAACTTATAATTATGGATTGTTGGTATAAGATTTGAGTTATGAATTGAATTGTTAATAAAGGAGATTTATTAAATTGAAGTTGTTAGAAAATAGAAATAGAATTTATAAACGTTGTTTTATAAATTCGAGATCAATTGAATTTGATAAATTATATATAGAAGGTTATTAAAGAAGATATATTCGCGATTTTGGATAGCGAATTATTCTTGAAATAAATGTGTAGAAAAGATTGAAATGTGGTTAGTGAAGTATATTCCCGATTTTGGACAGTGAACATATTTTTAAGTAAAATGGATATGGTTTTGGGAAAGCGATATTATAAAATGAAGTTAATTGTTTTAAAAGATGTTTTAAAATGTGTTAAATATCGAAACCATAGATTTCAACATTCATTGTTGAAATAGACGTTTTCGAGGAAAATAAGGAAATGGTGGACTATAACACTGTTGTTATAGTAAATGATTTCCGAAAGGAAATGTTTTTGTTTTATATAGTATTGGGATTTATATATCTATCTAAATTTCAAATCCCTATACTAGTGATTTTGGGTCGTCGTAACGATGTTTTACGCAACATTCGTTTTGACCCAAATAAATGTGTTAAAAGAATATTTTCCTTAAAGAATGAAAATATACTTAATTTTTGATTTAAGTATATCGAGTATTTTCAAACGTTGAAAATAAATAGATTTGTGAAATACTTATTATTAAGTATGGAAATGTTTTCCAAAATGAAATGAAATGTCTTTGAGAATTTATCTCCTTAAAGATAAATTGAAATTGAATATTTGAAATCGATTTGAGAATCGTATATCAGTAGATATTTTGAAAATATAAATTCACTATGGAATTTATAAAGGAAAGGGAAACTGTTTAGAAAAATAAACGTTGATTTATTTTTGAAGTGTGGAAATTATATATCTAGTAAAGATATTTTGGGAAATAAATAATTTGAAAAATTATTTGGAATCGGATGATGTTGCGCATCTTTATTGATAGTTAAATAACCGACTATCAATAATTACCTTGAATAGGTATTTGTTGTGAATTGGATGAATTTGAATGCCACACTTATTTTTGAATAATCGCTCACTATTCGGGTTAGCCGGGAAAGGACCATGGGGTCGTATAACCCATTCCGAATATGTGATACGTCGTTATGAATTGCATTTGAAGACCGGTGTTGAAGACCGGATATTTTTGAAAACGGAAGGATTACCGTCGAGTTACTCTACATCGACTGATCTTCGATTTAGAGGTTTTATCACCCTTAGTGACGGGAAGTCCGGACGTGATTGAAAATTATCCGGAAATTGCAAGGGCTTCGTGAGAAGTGCCTTCGGTTCTGTTCGATCCCGGAACAGACTTTTATGGATTGTGTGTCTGACGTTACAGATTGAGATATAAAGTTGATTTCTTTCAAATACATTTCTGTTGGTGGCGGAGAATTTATTCTCTTAGCTTAACACCCTTCTCTAAGACGTACGAGCTCAGAGGTTATGTAGTTGAAATTTATCAGCGATATACTCCCAATTTGGTAACATGGCATGCTGAGTGTTGCTGTGAAATGATCAGTGTTTGATCATTTGCGATATGATCATTTGTTTGATCTTATATCTTGGTGATCATAGGTTGATCATTTGTTTGACCCGAAGCATGGCTTTGTAGAAAGCGTAGCTTTGTGGACGAGACTTCGTCGAGCCTCACACCCCGGAAATGGTCAAAACAGGAAGGATGCGGCAAGATTCTAGGGAGTAGCGCCCCTTAGTGTATGTCATTCCTTCTGGATAAAGGTGGTATCATGGTATGGAGCCCAGATACTTAACCTCTGTAGATGCTGCGAGTTTATTACTTTGTGGTAGTTGGAAATCGAGGATCCTCGGGAAGATCGGTGACGATCGGGGGATGGCATACGCGTGTCAGTAGTTACCTATTTTTGCAGAGGTAACCCGGCCTTGTGTTGGCAGAGATCCGGTTAGGTTCTCGGGTCGTCTATTCCAGGGACGTACCCATCGTGGCATAGGAAGTTCCTTATCCTGACCATTTGTTGGAAATCCAAAGAAACAATACGAGCCTTTACGATTTCAATTGTATAACCTGTCTCCTCAGGAGGCAGCTATAGCAGGCATAATATAATGGTACCTATGCTGGCTAAGATTTATATTCTACTTTCGAAATGTTTTCTACACTATGTGTAACATCCCAAAATTTTTTCGACTTTCGAAAATTCAACATCGATACTCACTTTATCGACTGTCGAGCCATCGAATGCCGGAAACCCGGAAAGTTATGGTTTTAAGAAAAAGAAAACGTAGAAGAAGAAGAAGATAGAAGAAAAAGAGAAGAAGAACAACAAAACAACAACAGATACAGAGCAGAGACAATATCAGAATCTCACATATCGCAGCGGAACAATATATAATAGATAAATGAATAATCTTTAAAACAAAGAATTTTATCAGTTTATACATACATCAGTCATCAGAGTCAATATACAACAATGGACAGTCATATAACTTGTCCTCATACAGAATACACAGCGGAATAAATACTATCAGATACAAATACTACGTCTCGTCATCCATCTTATCTCCAAAGCTCCAGAATATCCAGAATATCCTGATAACCTAACTCTAGGCTGCCCGTGTGGAAATTGGTGGGCACCCAGAGTTTAGAAGGGAAACAATAAACTCCGAGTCAGTCATGGTGACTGGTGTGAGATCGTAAAACAGTTATTTTTTTAAAATAAACAACAGGATAATTTTAAAGTAAATTCGAAATGCTTTTGGAAATTGAAACTACCATAAGACCTCCCACCACACACACAATGCAAACGCAGAATTGGAGGAGATTTCTTCTTATGATAGTCAAAGATGCTTACTACGCAAAATCAAATCATTTTGATATTATTATTAGTGCATAGTGTAGAAAACATTTCGAAAGTATAATATTAATCTTAGCCAGCATAGGCATTCCGCACTTATGCCTACTATAGCTACTATGTTCAATAGCAGGTTACCGCCACATTCCATAGCAGGTAATACAACTAAAACCGTACACGTCACGTATTGTTTCTTTGGATTTCCAACAAATGGTCAGGCTAAGGAACTTCCTTTCCACGATGGGTACGTCCCTGGAATAGACGACCCGAGAACCTAACCGGATCTCTGCCAACACAAGGCCGGGTTACCTCTGCAAAAATAGGTAACTACTGACACGCGTATGCCATCCCCCGATCGTCACCGATCTTCCCGAGGATCCCCGATTTCCAACAAACCACATAGATAAAATAATGCAGTAACTACAGAGGTTAAGTATCTGGGCTCCATACCATGATACCACCTTTATCCAGAAGGAATGACATACACTAAGGGGCGCTACTCCCTAGAACCTTGCTGCATCCTTCCTGTTTCGACCATTTCCGGGGTGTGAGGCTCGACGAAGTCTCGTCCACAAAGCTACGCTTTCTACAAAAAGCCCTGCTTCGGGTCAAACAAAAATGATCAACCTATGATCACAAAGATATAAGATCAAACAAATGATCATATCACAAATGATCAAACACTGATCATTTCACAGCAACACTCAGTATGCCACGTTACCAAATTGGGATATATCGCTGATAAATTTCAACTACATAACCTCTGAGCTCGTACGTCTCAGAGAAGGGTGTTAAGCTAAGAGAATAAATTCTCCGCCACCAACAGAAATGTATTTGAAAGAAATCAGCTTTATATCTCAAATTGTAACGTCAGACACACAATCCATACAAGTCTGTTCCGGGATCGAACAGAACCGAAGGCACTTCTCACGAAGCCCTTGCATTTCCGGATAGTTTTCAATCACGTCAGGACTTCCCGTCACTAAGGGTGATAAAACCTCTAAATCGGAGATCAGCCGATGTAGAGTAACTCGACGGTAATCCTTCCGTTTTCAAAAATATCCGGTCTTCAACACCGGTCTTCAAATGCAATTCATAACGACGTATCACATATTCGGAATGGGTTATACGACCCCATGGTCCTTTCCCGGTTAACCCGAATAGTGAGCGTTTATTTAAAAATAAGTGTGGCATTCAAATTCATCCAATTCACAACAAATACCTATCTAAAGGTAATTATCGATAGTCGGTTATTTAACTATCAATAAAGATGCGCAACATCATCAGATTCCAAATAATTTTCCCAAATTATTTTATCTTCCAAAATATCTTTACTAGATATATTATTTTCCACACTTAATCATTTGAAAACAATTTCAAATCAATTTCCACATTTCATTTTATCTTTGAAGATAAAATCTCAAAACAGTTCATTTCATATTGGAAAAGCATTTCCATACTTATTTAAAAATAAGTATTTCACAAATCTATTCATTTTCAACACTTGAAAATATTCGATATACTTAAATCAAATTAAGTATATATTCATTCTTTAAGGAAATCATACATTTTAACATTTATTTGAGTCAAAACGGATGTTGCGTAAAACATCGTTACGACGACTCAAAATCACTAGTATAAGGATTCGAAATTTAGATAGATATATGAATCCCAATACCATACAAAAATATTTCCTTTCGAAAACCATTTACTATAACAACAGTGTTATAGTCCATCATTTCCTTATTCCTCGAAAACGTCTATTTCAACAATAAATGTTGAAATCTATGTATTCGATACTTATCACGTTTTAAAACATCTTTTAAAACAATTACTTCATTTCTGTAATATCGCTTTCCCAAAACAAGTTCATTTTACTTAACAATATATTCACTATCCAAAATCGTGAATATACTTTACTATTTACATTTCACTATTTTCTACACGTTTTATTTTGATAATAATTCGCTATCCAAAATCGCGAATATATCTCCTTTGATAATCTTCTATATTTAATTTATCAAATTCAATTGATTTGTTTCCGAATTTATAAAACAATGTTTATAAATTCCATTTTCTATTTTCTATAACAACTCCGGTTTATAATCTCATTTTATTAATCTTCAAAAATTCACTTATAAGAATAAGTGATTTCGGATTTATAAAACAACGTTTATAAATCACATTTGTACTTTATAACGATTTCAACTTACAAAATCATTTCATTTTGCAATTTCTATTTATATCCCATCTAAGTGCAAAAGTCAAATTTATAAGTAAATTACTTATAAATCGTTTATTCTACAACATCTATTCACTTTATACTTCACGTTATAAATCTATTTATTTCATTCACTTATGAAATCCCTTTTTATACTTCTTTTTAACACTTATAAAGATTCGTTTTATAAGTCCAATATTTTTATTAATAAAATATCCATTTTATAAATCTTCTTATACAAATCGTTTATAGTTATTCAAAAATCCCAGCTTAAACCATTTTATAAATAAATCGACTTTTATTTCAAAAATCACCTTACGGTCATAATTCACAAAAATCTTAACTTTTATAACTTCAAAATTCTAGACGTTTATTTTTCTGAAATAACTCAATTCAAAAATTCGATAAACGTCTACTTTTCAAAAATCACTTAAAAATCCTTTTTAAAATAAAAGTCGTTATTTTTATATTTCAAAACTGAATCCGATGATGCAACAGCATCAATCAGTCCATCACAACAGTCAAATATCATACATCATCATATGATAACAGAATATATCAAAATATCTGTAAATAATCAATACGGTGAGGAATCCAGTCGGATCCCTCCAACCTGTTTCCCTGCATCCACAGATGTTAGCACAATACCAATTCCGCTCCAGTACGGAATTATCGCGGTATATGGGTTTTTTATAAATCCGCTTACTAACGGCGCAATAGGGTCTCATCCGCTATACGAGGCGGGAAATCAATCAATCCAATATATACATATGCCAATATGTATATATTGCTATATATAGATATATCCTATTATCTCTAATAGCACATTCAAACAGTCAATCATCAATCAATAACTGTAAATAATTCCACATTCAAATTTGAGTGAGAAGATCTCACCGTGATTTCAATAACAGTCGTAGCGGTTTATTTCGGATAAAACTAAACAGACGTTTTATTTTACCCAAAATTTTCATTGACTCCAATCGCTTCCAAATCAGTTGCATCGCGAAGAGCTCGACAAAACGAAGCCAACGCTTTTCGTTTCATAATTTTCTGTTAATGTATGAAAGAGATATCATATTTTAAACTTTACACGTTTCAAATATAAATAAATATACAATTTCTTTTTATTTTTAAACCTAATCAATCTCGGCCCTTGATTTTTCAATTGCAGATCTGGCCGTAGCACGTTCTCCTCCCTCCCAGGCTTTTCACGCAACCGAGAACCCAAAGCCGCCTCTCCCCACGCAATTTCGCACCCCACCTCGAGCAAGCTTCACATGATCAGCGAGTGGCGTTTCGAAGCCCATCACCACCTCCCTCTTCGGCATGAATATCAATGAGCTCGGTCGAGCTATTGCCATGAAAAACGATGATGAACGGCGTGCCTTTAACCAAGCTTTGCCGTCAATCTATAGCTCAGAAAACGATCACAACCGTTGGTCGTGGAGATCTCGCATCGCTCTTCGATGTTGTAGTTGGGAGTTTTTGAAATTAGTGTGTAGATTTGAAGAAAAAGTGAGGAGAAGCTTGCGATTTCCTGACCGTTCATGGAGATAGTGGCGGCTGGCTCCTTCAAAACCTAGGGTTTCTTTTACTTTGCAAAAATGAAAGATGGGGTGCTTTTATAGAAAAAACGACGAACACTATTCATCCCGAAATTTCCGAACTCCGATTCGAGCGTGCCGGCTGACGTTCGTAAGGTTTACCCCGCGTTCCGAACGCAATGGAACGTGTTTCGGAAGCTAATTCGATCGTCTGTGTGAGATATGACAAAAAACGATCAATTTAAATTAAACCGATTTAAATCGATTTCGAGGCGTTTTAATTTGTACCGGACAAACGGTAAATCCAAAAATTACGAAATTTGAAATCTTACAATAATTTCACATTACGGATCCGATGAAACTGGTTTCGTCGAAATCCGACACTGTTTGAAAAATGACTATTTTTAACTCGACGATTTAAAATTAAAACGATATCGATGCGTTTCGAGTTGCCACGGTCAAACGATAACTCTGATTGCTACGAAAATTGAAATCCGATAATAACTAACTATTACGGATCCAATGGAACTGGTCTCGTTCAATTCTGAGACTGTTCGAAAATTGGCTATTTTTACAGTCGATAATTAAATATTAAAATATTCAATTTTCACAATTAACTCCAAATTCGATTCTGAAAGTTCTATAACCTTTCTATAACTCCAGTATGATTAAATAAAATTTTACAAATCATTTTCAATCATTTTAAACTCGATTTTCAATTACCTCTGGAATTTCACTATTAAATTATTGATTTAACTATCCAATTAAATCCAATATTCGAGAAATAAATCATTCGACTTCTAAATTCCATTTATTAATATTTAAAATCAATTAAATATTCGAATTTTAATTATCAAAAATTCTGGGTCGTTACAAACTTCCCCCCTTAAAAGAATTTCGTCCTCGAAATTACAAGTCAGGAAGAAAGGTCCTTAACTCGTCTACTATTTTCCACAATCTAATAGTTTTATCAATCTATCAAAACAAATCTTTCTACTAAAGATTCGTTATCATTTCAACTAACTTTCCAACTTCAATTAAAGTTTCAAACAATATTGTTTTTCTTCAAAATTCAAATTCAAATTCAAACTTTCAAAAATTTCTCAAAAATTTTCTAACACTCGGAATTTTCGAAAAATTTCGCCAGCGTCTCCTTTGCGCGGCTAATACGGTACGACTACAAAACGTCCCTACGGACTCTCAGATTTCAAAAAGAAAAAGAAAAAGCCAAGCGGCTAGAGAGAAATCATCAAAAACTCATATTCGAATTCAAATACTTACCTTTTGTCGAGCAATTCAAATTATCTGTGAAATCAAAATTCCAATTCCTTTATACCTGTATATCCTACTAGCCATAATATCTAGTTGCATATATTCAAACCATTTCGTACATTCAATTACAAAATTTCAATATAACTGCTTATATCATCTCTAAGTTCGCTATTGCAGTTTCATATTCATTCAATTTCACATTTCAAATTTATTTGAATTCAATTCACCATTTTAATTCAATTTGAATTCTATTCATCTTCAATTCTGAAATATTGAATTTATCAATTATCTTTCATTCATAACTGCACTATTTTAAATTAGTTCCAATTACTAATTCATTCGTCTTCAATTTGAATTTCATTCCAATCATATTTCAAATATTCTATAAGTCTTTGACTTATTTACATCTTGATTTATAAAATCATCTATACATTCATATTGCTAATTCTATTCCTTTATGAATTTTATCTTCAAATATTTTTCTGGAACTTTATTTCAAATTATATCTCACATTAATATTTCATAAATATTCCTACATAGTATTCCAGAGTCTTTTCACATTTCAAAGCCATTTTGAAAACAATTCAAATTATCCTTTGAATTTCAAGAACAAAACCCTTGAAATCCATTTTCAAATCAAAAAGAATTTAAACTTCCAAATCTCCAAAATTTTCAAATTCTTTCAAACATTTCCAAAAACTTCTCTGGAGTTCCGTTTTAAATTACAATTCACATCTAAAATTTACATTCTTCAATTTCATTTGTATGTGAATTTTATTTCTTAACTTTGGAGTTGTAATTTCAATTTCTTATCTAATTTCAGTGATGATAATTCACTATTATTACTTCCTATCATCCATGCAACCATATACTATAGTACTTTATAGAAAAACATTTCTTTTCTATACCAAAAATAGTTTTGGGCAAAATTATCTCATTTACCCTATTCAAAACAATATTGTGCCGAATTGTTCTATACAAGTGTTTAGAGATCCCTATCGATAGAGTTGTACGGACAATACCGACCAGAATCCATATACCACTCAACAAACCAATCATCACAATATAAAACAATTTTATATTCACTAACAAATACGCACTCGTATCTATTATTACACTCAAACTCATTCTAGAGTACTACTGACTCTATCTCTAATGAGTAACACCCAACAGAGCAGGGTTGTCGCTTAACCATATGCTCTGATACCACTTGTAACATCCCAAAATTTTTTCGACTTTCGAAAATTCAACATCGATACTCACTTTATCGACTGTCGAGCCATCGAATGCCGGAAACCCGGAAAGTTATGGTTTTAAGAAAAAGAAAAAGTAGAAGAAGAAGAAGATAGAAGAAAAAGAGAAGAAGAACAACAAAACAACAACAGATACAGAGCAGAGACAATATCAGAATCTCACATATCGCAGCGGAACAATATATAATAGATAAATGAATAATCTTTAAAACAAAGAATTTTATCAGTTTATACATACATCAGTCATCAGAGTCAATATACAACAATGGACAGTCATATAACTTGTCCTCATACAGAATACACAGCGGAATAAATACTATCAGATACAAATACTACGTCTCGTCATCCAGCTTATCTCCAAAGCTCCAGAATATCCAGAATATCCTGATAACCTAACTCTAGGCTGCCCGTGTGGAAATTGGTGGGCACCCAGAGTTTAGAAGGGAAACAATAAACTCCGAGTCAGTCATGGTGACTGGTGTGAGATCGTAAAACAGTTATTTTTTTAAAATAAACAACAGGATAATTTTAAAGTAAATTCGAAATGCTTTTGGAAAATGAAACTACCATAAGACCTCCCACCACACACACAATGCAAACGCAGAATTGGAGGAGATTTCTTCTTATGATAGTCAAAGATGCTTACTACGCAAAATCAAATCATTTTGATATTATTATTAGTGCATAGTGTAGAAAACATTTCGAAAGTATAATATTAATCTTAGCCAGCATAGGCATTCCGCACTTATGCCTACTATAGCTACTATGTTCAATAGCAGGTTACCGCCACATTCCATAGCAGGTAATACAACTAAAACCGTACACGTCACGTATTGTTTCTTTGGATTTCCAACAAATGGTCAGGCTAAGGAACTTCCTTTCCACGATGGGTACGTCCCTGGAATAGACGACCCGAGAACCTAACCGGATCTCTGCCAACACAAGGCCGGGTTACCTCTGCAAAAATAGGTAACTACTGACACGCGTATGCCATCCCCCGATCGTCACCGATCTTCCCGAGGATCCCCGATTTCCAACAAACCACATAGATAAAATAATGCAGTAACCACAGAGGTTAAGTATCTGGGCTCCATACCATGATACCACCTTTATCCAGAAGGAATGACATACACTAAGGGGCGCTACTCCCTAGAACCTTGCTGCATCCTTCCTGTTTCGACCATTTCCGGGGTGTGAGGCTCGACGAAGTCTCGTCCACAAAGCTACGCTTTCTACAAAAAGCCCTGCTTCGGGTCAAACAAAAATGATCAACCTATGATCACAAAGATATAAGATCAAACAAATGATCATATCACAAATGATCAAACACTGATCATTTCACAGCAACACTCAGTATGCCACGTTACCAAATTGGGATATATCGCTGATAAATTTCAACTACATAACCTCTGAGCTCGTACGTCTCAGAGAAGGGTGTTAAGCTAAGAGAATAAATTCTCCGCCACCAACAGAAATGTATTTGAAAGAAATCAGCTTTATATCTCAAATTGTAACGTCAGACACACAATCCATACAAGTCTGTTCCGGGATCGAACAGAACCGAAGGCACTTCTCACGAAGCCCTTGCATTTCCGGATAGTTTTCAATCACGTCAGGACTTCCCGTCACTAAGGGTGATAAAACCTCTAAATCGGAGATCAGCCGATGTAGAGTAACTCGACGGTAATCCTTCCGTTTTCAAAAATATCCGGTCTTCAACACCGGTCTTCAAATGCAATTCATAACGACGTATCACATATTCGGAATGGGTTATACGACCCCATGGTCCTTTCCCGGTTAACCCGAATAGTGAGCGTTTATTTAAAAATAAGTGTGGCATTCAAATTCATCCAATTCACAACAAATACCTATCTAAAGGTAATTATCGATAGTCGGTTATTTAACTATCAATAAAGATGCGCAACATCATCAGATTCCAAATAATTTTCCCAAATTATTTTATCTTCCAAAATATCTTTACTAGATATATTATTTTCCACACTTAATCATTTGAAAACAATTTCAAATCAATTTCCACATTTCATTTTATCTTTGAAGATAAAATCTCAAAACAGTTCATTTCATATTGGAAAAGCATTTCCATACTTATTTAAAAATAAGTATTTCACAAATCTATTCATTTTCAACACTTGAAAATATTCGATATACTTAAATCAAATTAAGTATATATTCATTCTTTAAGGAAATCATACATTTTAACATTTATTTGAGTCAAAACGGATGTTGCGTAAAACATCGTTACGACGACTCAAAATCACTAGTATAAGGATTCGAAATTTAGATAGATATATGAATCCCAATACCATACAAAAATATTTCCTTTCGAAAACCATTTACTATAACAACAGTGTTATAGTCCATCATTTCCTTATTCCTCGAAAACGTCTATTTCAACAATAAATGTTGAAATCTATGTATTCGATACTTATCACGTTTTAAAACATCTTTTAAAACAATTACTTCATTTCTGTAATATCGCTTTCCCAAAACAAGTTCATTTTACTTAACAATATATTCACTATCCAAAATCGTGAATATACTTTACTATTTACATTTCACTATTTTCTACACATTTTATTTTGATAATAATTCGCTATCCAAAATCGCGAATATATCTCCTTTGATAATCTTCTATATTTAATTTATCAAATTCAATTGATTTGTTTCCGAATTTATAAAACAACGTTTATAAATTCCATTTTCTATTTTCTATAACAACTCCGGTTTATAATCTCATTTTATTAATCTTCAAAAATTCACTTATAAGAATAAGTGATTTCGGATTTATAAAACAACGTTTATAAATCACATTTGTACTTTATAACGATTTCAACTTACAAAATCATTTCATTTTGCAATTTCTATTTATATCCCATCTAAGTGCAAAAGTCAAATTTATAAGTAAATTACTTATAAATCGTTTATTCTACAACATCTATTCACTTTATACTTCACGTTATAAATCTATTTATTTCATTCACTTATGAAATCCCTTTTTATACTTCTTTTTAACACTTATAAAGATTCGTTTTATAAGTCCAATATTTTTATTAATAAAATATCCATTTTATAAATCTTCTTATACAAATCGTTTATAGTTATTCAAAAATCCCAGCTTAAACCATTTTATAAATAAATCGACTTTTATTTCAAAAATCACCTTACGGTCATAATTCACAAAAATCTTAACTTTTATAACTTCAAAATTCTAGACGTTTATTTTTCTGAAATAACTCAATTCAAAAATTCGATAAACGTCTACTTTTCAAAAATCACTTAAAAATCCTTTTTAAAATAAAAGTCGTTATTTTTATATTTCAAAACTGAATCCGATGATGCAACAGCATCAATCAGTCCATCACAACAGTCAAATATCATACATCATCATATGATAACAGAATATATCAAAATATCTGTAAATAATCAATACGGTGAGGAATCCAGTCGGATCCCTCCAACCTGTTTCCCTGCATCCACAGATGTTAGCACAATACCAATTCCGCTCCAGTACGGAATTATCGCGGTATATGGGTTTTTTATAAATCCGCTTACTAACGGCGCAATAGGGTCTCATCCGCTATACGAGGCGGGAAATCAATCAATCCAATATATACATATGCCAATATGTATATATTGCTATATATAGATATATCCTATTATCTCTAATAGCACATTCAAACAGTCAATCATCAATCAATAACTGTAAATAATTCCACATTCAAATTTGAGTGAGAAGATCTCACCGTGATTTCAATAACAGTCGTAGCGGTTTATTTCGGATAAAACTAAACAGACGTTTTATTTTACCCAAAATTTTCATTGACTCCAATCGCTTCCAAATCAGTTGCATCGCGAAGAGCTCGACAAAACGAAGCCAACGCTTTTCGTTTCGTAATTTTCTGTTAATGTATGAAAGAGATATCATATTTTAAACTTTACACGTTTCAAATATAAATAAATATACAATTTCTTTTTATTTTTAAACCTAATCAATCTCGGCCCTTGATTTTTCAATTGCAGATCTGGCCGTAGCACGTTCTCCTCCCTCCCAGGCTTTTCACGCAACCGAGAACCCAAAGCCGCCTCTCCCCACGCAATTTCGCACCCCACCTCGAGCAAGCTTCACATGATCAGCGAGTGGCGTTTCGAAGCCCATCACCACCTCCCTCTTCGGCATGAATATCAATGAGCTCGGTCGAGCTATTGCCATGAAAAACGATGATGAACGGCGTGCCTTTAACCAAGCTTTGCCGTCAATCTATAGCTCAGAAAACGATCACAACCGTTGGTCGTGGAGATCTCGCATCGCTCTTCGATGTTGTAGTTGGGAGTTTTTGAAATTAGTGTGTAGATTTGAAGAAAAAGTGAGGAGAAGCTTGCGATTTCCTGACCGTTCATGGAGATAGTGGCGGCTGGCTCCTTCAAAACCTAGGGTTTCTTTTACTTTGCAAAAATGAAAGATGGGGTGCTTTTATAGAAAAAACGACGAACACTATTCATCCCGAAATTTCCGAACTCCGATTCGAGCGTGCCGGCTGACGTTCGTAAGGTTTACCCCGCGTTCCGAACGCAATGGAACGTGTTTCGGAAGCTAATTCGATCGTCTGTGTGAGATATGACAAAAAACGATCAATTTAAATTAAACCGATTTAAATCGATTTCGAGGCGTTTTAATTTGTACCGGACAAACGGTAAATCCAAAAATTACGAAATTTGAAATCTTACAATAATTTCACATTACGGATCCGATGAAACTGGTTTCGTCGAAATCCGACACTGTTTGAAAAATGACTATTTTTAACTCGACGATTTAAAATTAAAACGATATCGATGCGTTTCGAGTTGCCACGGTCAAACGATAACTCCGATTGCTACGAAAATTGAAATCCGATAATAACTAACTATTACGGATCCAATGGAACTGGTCTCGTTCAATTCTGAGACTGTTCGAAAATTGGCTATTTTTACAGTCGATAATTAAATATTAAAATATTCAATTTTCACAATTAACTCCAAATTCGATTCTGAAAGTTCTATAACCTTTCTATAACTCCAGTATGATTAAATAAAATTTTACAAATCATTTTCAATCATTTTAAACTCGATTTTCAATTACCTCTGGAATTTCACTATTAAATTATTGATTTAACTATCCAATTAAATCCAATATTCGAGAAATAAATCATTCGACTTCTAAATTCCATTTATTAATATTTAAAATCAATTAAATATTCGAATTTTAATTATCAAAAATTCTGGGTCGTTACACTATGCACTAATAATAATATCAAAAATGATTTGATTTTGCGTAGTAAGCATCTTTGACTAACATAAGAAGAAATCTCCTCCAAGTCTGCGTTTGCATTGTGTGTGTGTGGTGGGAGGTCTTATGGTAGTTTCATTTTCCAAAAGCATTGCGAATTGACTTTAAATCTTCTTGTTGTTTTAAAGATATAACTGTTTTACGATCTCACACCAGTCACCATGACTGACTCGGAGTTTATTATTTCCCTTCTAAACTCTGGGTGCCCACCAATTTCCACACGGGCAGTCTAGAGTTAGATTATCAGGATATTCTGGATATTCTGGAGCTTTGGAAGCAAGCTGGATGGCGAGACGTAGTATATGTATCTGATATTATTTATTCCGCTGTGTATTCTGTATGAGGATAAGTTATATAACTGTCCATTGTTGTATTGAGTTGTATATTGACTCTGTTGATGTATGTATAAAACTGATATAGTTCTTTGTTTAAAAGACTAGTGATTATCTATTATATTTTTGTTCCGCTGCGAATGTGAGATTCTGATATTGTTCTGTTGTGTTGTTCTTCTTCTTTCTTCTCTTTATTTTCTCTTCTTCTATCTTTTTCCTCTTTTCTTCTTCTTCTACCTTTTTCTTCTTTCTTAAACCATCATGGTTCGTATTTCCGTTCATTTTGAGTTAATCAATGGAGATTACTGGTTAATCAAGAGGTACGGATTTGCGGGTCTTGACAGCAAATGCACGGCATAAAGGCTAGAATGATGGAGAGGAGTTACAACATGGAATATGAAGAGTTTTAGGCAATATAGTGGTTTTTGATCATCAAAGTGGTTCGGCCTTGGGGAGTGGGCTCGGCCTGTGGGTGCACCATGACTGGACAGTGGCTGGAGGGGTGTGTGGTGGTCAGGTCAGAGGAGTGGTGGCGGCCTATGGTGGTGGTTGAAGTGAATGAGTAAGTAGTGGTCAATTTTGCATAGTTTTAGGGTATTAGTCATTGTTTTTGAGGGGTTGTTCATCATGGGGGGTTTGGCCTTGGTCAAGACCAGAGGAGTAGCTGGTGATGATGGTAGGGAAGAGGTATAGAGAGTGGTGGCTGTGCCTATGGAGAGGAGGCCATGCAAATAGAAGAGGATACAAGGCAAAATTTGCATAGAAATAGGAAGAAAAGTAGAAAAAATGGTGGAGGCCATTACCAATCCTTAGATGAAGCCATGAGAAATGAAGAGCTGAAGTAGTTTTCATGTGAAAAGTAAAGGAATACACGGCTAAGAAAAAGTAATGTACAGCCAAAATGCAAATAAATGAGGAGTTGTGAAGATGAAGTGTTTTGAAGGTGAAAAGGCTTCGATTTCAAAAGCAATTCTAAACTCTTCATATTTCCTTTTCTTTTCAATTATATATAAACAAAATAACTTCAGCAAATACATTTAAAAACCGAAACCAAGTGAAATAATATGAAAATAAATAATAAAATTTAAAGAAATTAGAAAAAAAATAAAAGAAATTGCCTCAAAAAATACAAAACGGTGTCCAAAAATTTCAAATAAATCACTACTAGTCTTGGAAAATTATTAACTTCATTTTAAAAATATTCTAAAACAAAATTTGAAATAAAAATGACTTTTAAAACATTTTCAAAGTGAATAAATAATTAAATTTTAATTAAATAGAATTTAAAATAAGAAAATAGCTTTAAAATGCAAACTGGGCTTTAAAAATTGGAAATAAATTCAAATGAACTTTAGAAAAATTATATTATCACTTTAAAAATATTAAAAGACAAAAATATACATAAAATAACATATTAATACATATTAAAATAAAATATGACAAAGAAAATATAATTTATACAATTTAAAATAACAAAATTGCAGAATGAAACAAATTGCACTCAATATTGAAATATACATAACTTTTACAGTTTAACTCCATTTTCAACGAAACAAAAAGTAGTGTTCAAGTTATTACATCTATTTTCATAATAAAATATAAAATTTAAGAATTTAAATATTTAAATTTAAGGTTTAAAAACAAAGTTTGACCAGTTTGACCAAAAATCCCTTTTTACAGGAACATAAAAAATTTATACCAGTCTGAAACTAAAATTCACATAATCATCAACATTTATTTTTAAAAATGAAATGTTTTAAATAAAACAAGTTTAAAATAGTTTTCAAAATATAATAAAGTCAAATAAAATATATACAAAAATCTAGGGCTGTTACAACTTATGTATACAGAGGAGTTAGCAAATCTGTTGTAGTGTAAATCTCAATATCTATATACAGGCACGTTAAACATGTATACCATATTATGGTTCACATGCATGTACACACATATGCGTATATGATACACATATTGTATAAAATAACAATAAATAAAACATTGTTATAAACAAAATAAAATATTGATTTTATTTAGAACAAAATTGGATAAGATCAAAATTAACTTAGACTTTCTAAGCCCAATAAAGATTCAAAAAGGTAAAAAAATAGAAATTTACCCATTTACGCCACTACTTGCTTACGTAGTTCCATAAATGATATCTTAGCCAAATATCATATGGAGCCTAAATTAGTAGTACTAAGGTTAAATTACTAAGCCTATATATATATATAGTATGGTATCTAGAAAAGTAGTGTCTAATGTTGAGTTTGAGAATCAAGTACTCATAAGGATGAGGTAAGCTCGAAGGTTATCCCTAATAGAAAAGACCCAATTTGAATTGGGTCTTGGGTTAATTTCAAAATCATTTTAAAATTAAAATAAAAGTTTTAAATTTAAAATAATAAAAATATTAAATGCTACAGTATAGATTTTCAAAGTGCTTCAAAAATTTGATAGTAAGAGTGATAATATATTTAAGCAGAGCACACACTATGATAACTTGGAAGCTTGGACTCATGACCTCTAAAACCTCTATCTAAAGTGTCATTACTCTAACAACTTGAGTTAGAGGTCCTTGATCAAATTGCTTAAAAATATAAATAAAAGTTTTAAATTTAAAAGTAAATTTAAAATAAAATACATATTATAAAAGTTGTAATATAATTTTTCAAAATGTTTGAAAATGTATAAATTTAATTTCAAAAATATTATCCATCAATAAGATAAATAAAATTAATGAATTAATTAAATATATACATGTGTATATTAGATACAATGATATATATTATGTTGCCTTGAATTGTTTAAGATAATATGAGTATACATGTGCCCATATAAGAATTTGTAAAATTAATAAAATTTAATTAAATAAATTTATTAAAAGTTAATTAAACTTTTATATATATATAAGATAAGATATATACATGTATGTATTACTATAAATGTTATTGTATATATACTCAATGTAATATGTTATAATTGAATAATATAATAATTAATTAAAGTGTTAATTAATTAAATAATATTTAATAAATAGAATGTTATACATAAAATATTGTACAAGTTAAATAAAGTATTAAAGTAATATAATAGTAAAACTTATACAATATAAATGTATGAACTAAAGGTGGAACATTAAAAAAACCAATATTGACTAAGGAATAAATACATACATAAATTTATATATACCACAATTTTTGATGTATCTGACACTTGAATCATGAGAGTATATCATAAGAAATATATTATTCCATAAGGCGATATACTTTATATAATATATTAAAGATTATGAATCTTTAATACAAAGTTGTCATCTAACATTTATATATTAATAAATTACTTGAATACTCTTTAGTTGTTGAGAAAAATCAAGCTAAAGATGTTATCTATAGTATTATTAATATATCGAATAAATGAGGTAAGATAACTAAATGAATTTGTTGAGCAAAGTCAGGGTACATATACTATTCTTAGGCTATCGCAAAATGGTAGGTATGAGTGAATAATCTCTTTCAATTTATTAAGAAAACTCAAGATAGAAATGAGATTAGGACAAAGAAACATAGGTAAGGAGTTGTACATGATACAACCAATAAGGAGTTATCCATCATTTGCGGGACTATAACTTGTTAAAAAGCTCAAGGTTAGAATCTCAGGATGGACGAGTCCCAACACCCACTAGTGAAGTAGAAAGGCTTCTAATGTTTCATCTTAGGATTTGGAGAAACATAAAAGATTAGTGGGAGCCTTATCAGAAAAAAGAAATTGTTACGTCAACTTTTCAAATACCGTAAGAACATATATTACATAAAGTTATAACAATCAACATTGATAAATTTGTGCAATTATTTGATTAAATGTTTCTCTGTGAAAATATACAAATGAACCGAAATCAAATTGACAAATATAAATATAAAAAAATACTTACAATAAATTTTTGCATGTTGACCCATGAAAATGCCTAATTATACTACTGCTAAATACATTCATAACTTGGTAATTTACATTTTTACTTGCCTAAGACAGTGTATTGTCTTCAATGAGTTTCAAACTCTATAAACAATATAAGGATATGAAAATTTAATCCATTTCCAATCACATATAAATGTTATATGATGAATGGTTGGAACTCATAGTGCACTAAACCTTGATGAAATTAGTTCATTCGAGATAAATGAGTAAACAAAGTGTGAGATCGTGTATTCAATATGATTGATAATAATCATGATCTTGTCATGTTAGAAATTAGTTTGATCAATCTATGTAAAATGCAATTATTTGATATTCACAAATGTTAGGGATGACCAAAGTTGTAAAGAGTTCGTTATGATTGTGCAGTAAGGGTTTCTTTTGAATGGTTCAATCATTTAGAAAGGAATTGAATGTATAAGAGTGGATGTAACCTAAAGCATAGTTGAGGCGAAGAGAGTGAATGATAACTTTTGCTTCATGAAGAAACATTGGAAACAAGAATTGTCAAATAATAATAGATACTTAATATTGGAATGAAATTATGACTTCTATTCTATTTTCATATAGAAAATTTTTTGTGATATTTATTCCGTTGAGTTCAAGATATTTGATTTGAAAACCCTCGAATACAAACAATTACTGTAGATGGAATAAATTGCCTATATTAAGTGGTTGAATGGACCTTCGTATTTTATACGCTATTATAATAATGGGAAAAATTATGGGAGCTTGCCATATAGCGCTTGTTAGTAGCATCAGGTTACAATTTTTTTGTAAAACATTCCAAAAGTTATTTATGAAATAATAACTATTTTTCAATACAGGTTGAAAAATAGATATATAATTATTTCAATATGATTACTCGTTATGAAATAAATCTTTGATAGTGGTATTTGTTTTGATAACAAAATGATGCATTAGAAAATACAGAAGTATCTAATGTTTTTTGCAATTATTTTAGCATTACAGGCTAAGCTATAGCTCCGAGAAATAATTGTTTGATTATATGATTATGAACCATATGGTACAATAGTTTTGTGTCTCAAAAGTTGTAACAACCCATAATTTTGTAAATATTTTTAATTTAAAAACTTTGATTTTTTTTTATCATTAAAAATGAATACTTAGAATTTTCCCATGTAAGTTTGGAATTTGTTTGTAATTTATTTTCCAAATACAATGAAACGAACATTTTCTAAAAAAATTTATATGTTGGTCAGCTTTGGTCAAATTTTGAATTTTAGTTTAAAATTTTAAATTTGAATTTTTAATCTTTTTCTTTGGAGCAGAATATAATGTTGATATCCGTTCAGCTTTTTGTTTCGTTAAATTCTGATTTATGCCTTTAAAATTGGATAAATTACAGCATTTTACACAGAATAAATTTCTGTATTCTTATTTTATATATTTTCCTATATCCATCTCTTTGTTTATTTCTCTATTTATTTGTCTAGACTTTTATTGTATTTATTGGGATTTATTTGTTTATATCTTTTTATAAATGGCTGGAGAAAATCAAGAAAACATGCGTTACATTGTTTTAATTCTTGCCTTTTTATTTACCTACCCTCTTTATTACTTACCTTAGCCTTTCATTACCTATACCCTAGCCGCCACTTCTATTTGCAAATCACGTACAAAATGTTTCTCATCCCTTCTCATCTCTCATTTGCTTCCTAAGAAAAATATATTCAAGTTTCAATGGCTTCCTCCTTCTCTTTTCTATTTTTCTTTGTTCTCCTTCTACCTAGGCTCGACCTCCACCTCTAGCCGACCTCATCACCTCCACCACCACCACCATGGCCGACCACAACCCCTCTCCATCACCACTTGAAGCCATGGCCGAACCTATGTGAACCCAAAACCCTCCCATGCTTAACCTTTTTCCTTCCATACTTTATAACTTGCCACTTTTCACCTTCTATTGCCCATAGCCGTGCATATGCTTGCAACAACCAATCATAGCCGAGCCTAGGTTGCCTTTAAACCACTTTAGCCGAGCACAACATGATGTGGCCAAGCTTATCTACAAAGTGGCCGAGCCCACTTGAGGTTTAAAGCAGAGGTTGTGTCACTTTCTTTCATATCTTTACATTGTTTTAATTTCTATTCTTTTATATTGAATCGTACACTTATAATTGTTGTAATTGTTTATGTACAAGATTTGGATCTTGACTCTTTATCCATTCAAATCTATTCGTGCTTTGTCGTGCTTTTCGGAGTTTGTTGTGTATCTCTAGTTTGTCAATTCTAGCTTTAAAAGGTGAGTTTATCACTCTCAACATACGTACTTTTATAATTGTGAAACAATGGCATGTGAATTGTAGAAAATTTATATGTTATGCTAATATGTTCATATATGCCTGTGATATGACTATATGATGTTAATTCTTTTTGTATATTTGTTACATCATCTGGTATGATTATATGTTCTACTGTTTATTTATTTACTGATTCTCACACTACAAGTTCCCTTTTCAGTATGGGTTGAAATGATACATACCCGAACGGACTTTAGAATAAGGAAAAATCATTATGAGCTGAAATGATAGGCTCGAGTGATTTTTATTGTATTTTATTTGACTTGGGATTGCGGGTTTGAAATGATAGAACCCGAATTTTTCTTTTAAATTACGGATTGAAATGATACATATCTGTATCACTTGACCTAGGTTAGAAAATATTATACAGACCCATGGATAATTTTAAATAATATTTTCCTAAAGATTATTAAGTATTTTGAATTTTATTTTATGAAATTTTAACTTAAATTGTGGTTCAATGATTTACAATATAAAGATACATTGGTTTTCTATAAGTTAAGATTTTATAAGTCTATAAATGGCTTTAATTGAAATTATAAAGATGTGTTGGTTTTAAATAGAATTTAAAGACATTTATTGATGATAAATAACTTAATAATATAATTGGACTTAATATGGAATTTTAAATCTAACCTAGTGATTTTAATGATTTTGTTTTATGAAATGGATTTGTTTTGAAAAATAAATAATTTTGAATCAAATGGTAAAATGTATCTTAAATTATGACTTAACTTTATGATGGGAATTTTGTTCAATTGGAAATGTGAAGTTTGACTTATTAAAAGAATATTTTGTTTATGAAATGGGTATGTTTTATATAATAAATTTTTATAGTGATTTTCTTTAAGTCAAAATCGTATAAGTAAAAAATGTATAAAATGTGACTTAAATATGACTTAACTTGATAATTGAAAATTTGATAAAAAATGGAATTTTAGAGTAACTTAGTAAATAAAGTGTTTTAGTTATGAAATGGATGTTTAAAAAAAAGGAATATTAAGGTCTATTGTTGTTAACATGAAAGTTAAACAAATCATAATGTAAATTTGACTTAATAAATGAATTATAATTTAATTAGATATTTAATTATTAAAAGTTATTTTATTTAAATCATAAGTTAAATGATATCCAAATGAATATTTTGAAATGTAAGATATGGTTTTATAAGTTAAAATGGCCAAATATTGAAGTCTTAATGTTTCTGAAATGTTATAATAAAATCTGAAATTTTATTGGTAGCATTTACTAAATGTTGTGGTTAAAGATAGTATTTGCTAAATGCTATCAATTCTGAAATATAACTAAGTTCTGAAATAAGTAAACTCCTATTACAGCAGTTTATAAGTGCTGCTGTTTCTGAAATTAAACTAGGATTTGAAATACTAAAATACCTACTACAGTAGTTTATAAGTGCTGCTGTTTCTGAAACTAAACTGTTTTGAAATATTAATACCTATTGCAGCAGATTATAAGTGCTGCTATTTTGAATTTGACAATGTTTTTGAAATGTTAATATATTTACCGTAACACTTTATAAGTGCTGTTGTGGCTAAAATTTTAATGAACTTTGGAAATGAATATTATTTTGGAAGATTTTGACATTGAATTTAAATGGTTTAAATGAATATGTTTTGAGGTGAAATATAAACCATTTTTGAAATTTATAAGTTAATACAATGTTTTCGAAATTGGTATAATTGAACGAATGAACTTAATAATGCTATAACTTTGGTAATGAATATTATTTTTAAAGGTGTTATGATTTTTCTAAATATTATGATTTCCTAATGATAACATTTTTAAATTGATATGGTTTCAAAGTATTATGGTTTCAAAGTGTTGGGTTTCAAAGGTGTTATAACTTTGAAAGTACTATGATTTTGGAAATGAATTTATTTGAAATAATATTTAATTAAGAATTTTCTTTGAATATATTGATTTGCAATTGAAGATTTAAGAATATGTCATTTTAAAGTGGTTTTGGTTTAAGATGATTTAAAAAGGAATATTTCAAGTTTAAATAAATTGAAAGAAATATTCAGTGATTGAAAATTTGGGTTTGTTCAAATGATATTTTGGGTTTTAAAGTATAAACTAGTTTTGAAATGAATATAATATTTTGGTTTTGAAGTATAAACTAGTTTTGAAATGGATAATGATATTTTTGGCTTTGAAGTATAAATTATTTGAAATAAATATCCCTAGGTTATAATAACGGTTGGGTGTTAAAGAGACCGGGATCGGATATGGGAATACTCTCTATCGATATCGAAAACCACTTTGACAACCGTGTACACAGTGGAGATTCCAAAATGAAGTAGGATGGTGGAGACGATCCTATTGAGGTATATACGTGGACCCGACTCCGTGAGTTGGCATAAGGTTGCTAAAACAGGAGCGATTCTCGGGCCAATGAGGTAGCCCTTCTGATCGGACACACTTCTTTGTATGCCATTTTATTACCTTGTGATTGATATGGTGCGCACCTTTGATTTTGGGAGTGTGGCTCGAGGTGGGCAGTAGCTGTGGCTATGCGTTACCACTAGTCCGGATAGCGATTGGTATATCTACCATGGCATTGCCTAGTTGTGCCATGTCACCTACCCTAGCGAGCCTTGTACGATTTTGGTTTTGTGTCGTAGCCTGTGGAGTATCCTCTGGTGGCTTCCCGATCAGGAGGGACCATGATAATGGATGGACTACTGGGACTATTATGTGTTAAGGTGGAAAATGTAAAGCCTTAATGCTATTTAAAAGTAAGTTTATTTTACTATTAGACATTATTATAATAGCGAATATTACTACATTGTAGATAGTTTAACGGATCCTTAAAGGATGGGCGATCCCAAGCATCCTATAAGTTACTTGTGCATTCTATTACAGTTCACTTGAGTTGGTTTACATTGTATAAGTATGTATGTCCTGACTCGAGTGTTTTGTGTTTTTCTTTACGCTCGGGTCAGACTGAGTGATACAGCATTCGAGACTCACTTTTGGAGCTGGAGTTCCACTTGGATCCATCTATTGATTCTGCTTTCAGTTATCCAGTTGATTCCAGTGATGTATTCAGATCTTGCATTTGACTATCGTATTGAGACATCTTTGTATTCGTGATTTATGTTGTATCTTATTAACTATGATATATACATATATAGTAGCTTCATGAACTACTATTTTCTTTGCTTCTGCTGCATTGTTATATTACTCTGTGTCTGTGATCTATGATTTATTTACTGTATATTCTGAGTTTTGCCAAATTTATATTTACAATTCGGTATTTTGAGCAATTCTAGTCCGACATGTGCGGATGCGAATGGTTGGAAATATCGGGTCATTACAAAAGTGCAACACACCCATTTAGTGGGAGTATCATAAGAGTTAATGAGCTCTTTGGATTGATACATATAGATGTACGCAATCGCAAGTCTATTAAAACCAAAATGGTTCCCCATACTTCGTTATACTCATAAATGAGTTATCACTGGTGTGACCATGTGTATTTGATACACATCCACTATGCCTATGATAAGCTCATAGAGTATAAAATAGAAGTATAAAATAATGTGCAATAGAAAATAAAACTGACTCGATTTGATCGAATAAGTGAGTACATTTGATAGAGTTTCGAACATATCTAAAAATGAATAAAGATTCAATCTCAGAAGTCACTCCTTCCTATAATACATAATGAGGTATCGATAAAAACTAATCGAAATTTGTGTAAGAAGTACGATTAATTAAGAGTGAAGTTGACTTAATTTCTTTCTGAAAGGTCGTACTAAAGAGTAGTAAACAAGGTTAAGATAAATTTCATCTAAAGAATGGTTTACAAAATCATACAAGATAACCGTTTATAAGAAACCCCCAACATAACATAGGCCAAGGAGTTGGCAAGCTATGCAAGTTTAAAGGCTACACGTAATTATTGTATGCAATGGATCTTGTATGAATTAGCCCAAAATGAGTTTGGGAACGATTGTCATTGGATGACCAATTTATGATTTGAACATAAGTTTTGTAAACTAAAATTAAATCTGTTTTATGTAAGGCAATTCACTAAATGTTTAAGAATACCTATTACGTTAGACTAAGAAATAATTGTTGTTTCAAGAAATACCAATTTCATGGTGAAGAAATTTCTCTTAGAAATTATTGATAGTAAAATGGATTTGGATATTATCCAAAGGTGAAATTCATTACATAGGATGAAATGAAACTAACCTAATCTAAATGAACACAACACACATTGAAGATAAACTATGAGTTTCTTATCACTAAGGAGAATAAATAGTCCTTAGTTGTCGATTAACCATTGAGAGCATTGAATTTATGATATGGTATGATATGAAAATCCAAAATGGATTTCAAGTACATTATCAAAATATGGTTTTGATAGATGTACCTAAAGGGATATGATCTATCGACCACAAATGTGTCTTCAAAAGAAAGACTAATGTAGTTGGAATATAGTGAGCAATATTAGTATGGATAACACCGAAAATTTCAAATGTCGAAATTAACATAACAGGGTTGCCATTTGATATCTCAAGTTAATTCGGATTTTACTCACAAAATCATCGCTTGATATGTCTTTGTGTTTTGGTACATATGTGTTCAAATAGAAATTTTAAAATAATGATTTATAATGGACTTCTTGCACATAACAACCAAAGTATCTCAAAGTCAGCAGAAGCGATATTGTGTTTATTGGTTTTCGAATATGATCGAAGAATGAATATGAAGATATCAGTCGACAAGCATCAAAGTTGAACAGATGTTTAGGTAGAAATATTAAATAGTTTGATTTTCAATCATAATATAGAGAAAGCTTCATCCATAAGAAAAGCATTAAAGGTACATTAATATTTCTGTATTATAAGTAAACAACTTACCGCTGATTGTTAATAAAGTGCTTATGTCCAAATCGGTTCTTATTTAGTTGTTTAGTACTCCATATTGGATTTGTAATAATATCTTTTATAATAAGTATAAATGATGGGAATATCCTAAACGATCTTTAAAGACATCTTATTAAAATGTTTAATATGGAACATGTAAGATGGATTATTAATAAATTGGTAATAAGAATTATCATACATGTTGTACTATATACAATATCGTAATTTAATTATATATTTGATGCATCAAGTGAATATAAAATCAAAATCAAGATCATTAAATGGTAGTTTAAAGTGTTCTCGAGTATTTACGAAATACTAGAGAATTGTTTGCATAAACAATGAACTCCTTATAAAGAAGTATTTAGACTTAGACTTCATAAGCGATATAGAGTATAATACATCAACATTGAATTCAAGTTTAGACCTTAACTAAGAAGCTTTAAATGGAAATGTTCCAAATGACATACTATGGCTGATTTAGTGAAAATGCAAAGTAAACAGCCTTCAATAGCACAACAATAAAAGCATGTACAAATATAAATAAACAAATTTATAATTGAGCTAGGCATGATTTTGAGTATTGAGAATGATAGTTAGTGGTATACCCTATGGGAAATTATGTAATTTGTTATATAAATCTAACATGATAACCAACCTTGTTCAAAATAAAAGGTGGTTTCTTTATATTATATACTTGATATAATGTGTTACATTAATTAATTACTTTAATTAGAAACATATCTAATAAAAAGTCCATGAATGGTATGTTGTGTGGTAGCAGTTACAAAGTGTTGTAACCGTGAGTAATTTATCATAATAAAGATAAATATACCATTTTAAATGTTCCTAGTCAAGATGTGTCGAGACTGGATATGGATATCCATTGAGACTAGAGTATGTAATGCTCTCTGTATGTTGGGTGGTGTATTACTCATGACTGCTAGGGGCATCAAGAGATTACGTATTGATAGTTACTTTCAAAAGTGGCGTGCCAATTCATGTCATGTTTATTACACATACAACAAAAACATTTTTCAAAAAGTATATTTCTATGCACAAGCACGAGCATACGATGTTAACCACAAAAATGGATCAACACCCTAGATTGAGTGTGAAAGCACCAGCCCTGTTCTTATGGAGCAATAATATAGAGAATAAATGTAAAAGAACAGAAATAGAAAGGAGACAAGAAGAATTTTATAGCGGTTCGACTGTTAATGAAGCCTGCGTCCACCTTATTGTTTTTATTATTGACTGATTGTTGTTACAAAGTTAATTAGATTACAAAGTTCTTGAATGTCCTTAGTTAGATTGAGTCCCTAATGTTAGAGTTCACTGGAGAATGTAACGACCAACCATTTTGGATGGTTTAAATCGACAAGAAACCACACATGTCAACTCAAACCATTCAAAAGGGAGGATTGTTAATGGGGTAAATAAGAAATCAAGAGAATAGAAGGAAAAACAAAACACAGAATCTCACAGCGGAATGATAAAATATAATAATCAAATAAACAGTTTATGAAGCTGTTTTATAATATACATTTGATCACGTAATTTTTACAACAATTAGAGTACAAACAACGACATTCCAATAATGATGCAATGGAAAATTACTAATAATATAATATATCAAACTCCGTCTTCATCGTCTAGAAATAAAGTCTTCAACACTGAAATGCTCAGGCTGACCCGAGCATAATTAAAAGACAAAACACTCGAGTCAGAACTAAAAGATCTTAAGTAAGTTAAATCAACAATAAGTAAATATGAGTGTAATGGCTTTAGAGATGTTTATGGGATTTTACATCTCCTATCCAGTGTATAATGTGCGTCCAATAACTTAAGAGATGTTCCGGATTTCCATCTCCTAAGGATCCGTTAAACTATTTATATGTAGTAATATACGCTATATATGTAATGTCTATCAGTAAAGTAAAGTATTAAAATAGCATTAAGGCGTTTCCCATATCCCCTTTAACACATTTTTATAAATTCCATAGTTTATACAATAGTGTAAACTCCACCAAACCGGCGAGCTATCAGGGAACACTCCATAGGTACGACACAAACCAAAATCGTAGTGGACTTGATAAGGCATATGACAAGGCACGCGAGGTAATACCTAAGGTAGGATTCTACCATTTTGCACGCCCAGGTTGGTGGTAACGCATAGCAGCTATTTCCGCCCACCTCGGAACACACTCCCATAATCAAATCGAAAGCGACCACCAATCAATCACTAAGTAACAGATATGGTATCGAAGAAGCATGTCCGATAGGAGGAGCGACCTCACTTAGCCCAAGATAGCTCCTGTTTTAGTCATATCAAGCAGACTCGAAGGTCAGGGCTGCGTTCTTACCTCATACAGTAGAGTTCGCCAAACTATCCTACTTTGTTTTGGATTCTCCACATGTGCACGGTTGTTAAAGTGGTTTCGGAATTGGCAGAGAGTATGGCAATATCCGACCCCAGTCTCTTTAACAACCAATCGTTATATTTTTCACACTGTGGTTATTTTATAAAAATTTATAATAATAAACCTAGAAAACAGTTTATACCTTCATATCAAGATATTCACATACTTATTCCAAAAGTATTAATATATTCATAAATACCGAGGAAGATTTTCTTTCAATCAATTTCGAAAATAATTAAAAAATCTCTCTTAAACCGTTTATAAACTATTTATATGCTTTAAAACCATTTATAAGGCTATTTATAAATTCCAAAATAGTTTACAATTCTTCCCCTTTTCATAAACTTCTACGGAAATTCCTTTAAACGCTTCCAAATCCCTTTTTACAAGTTCTTTTATAATACCCTTTATAAAATCCTTTAAAACCTTTTATAACTCCTTTATAAAACCATTATAAAATCCTTTATAAAAAATATTTTATAAATTCCATTATAAAATCCTTTATAAAATTCTTTTATAAAAATCCTTTTAAAATCCATTATAAAATCCTTTATAAAAATATTTATAAAAATCCTTTATAAAAATCTTTTATAAAATCCTTACAAAACCTTTACAAAATTCTAAAATCGTTTACAAAAATCTTTTATCAATTAAAGTTATTATAATAGTCTATATTTATTATCTTAAATCAAAACTGTATTTATTATTTAAATTAAATTTAAAATATATATATTAGAAATTATATTAAATATTTTATTAAATTAAAATTTTAACCTATTTAAATTATATATTTAAAACCAAATAAAATTATAAGTTAAAACTTAAAGTTACATTTAAAAATTAAAACCATTATAACGAACCGGTATTTCGTGCCATTCGCATCCGCACATGTCGGACTTGAATTGCTCAAAATATCAGATTGTTATTTTATATTTGGAAAAACTTAGCATATACAGTAAATAAATCAATCACAGAATCACAGACACATAGTGTTATAAAAATAAGCAGCGGAATAGATAAATAGTAGTTCATGAAGCTACTATATAAACATCAGAGTTTAAAATAAAATACAACAGAATATCTCAAATACAATGTAGTCTCGAATACAAGAGATGACAAGTCTGAACAAAACAACTGGATAGCTGAATAGATACAGATGGAGCTTTAAGAAAAGCTCCAATCTCCAAAGGTGAGTCTCAAATGGTGTGGCGCTCAGTCTGACTCGAGCATAAAGCAAAACACAAAACACTCGAGTAAGGATTAACATTCTTATATCAATAAATCCAACTCAAGTGAAATATCAACCGAAATACAACTAACTTAAAGGATGTTTGGGATTTCCATCCTCTAAGGATCCATGGAACTATCTACTATGTAGTAATATAAGCTATTATAATATGTCTAAAGTAAAGTAAACTATTAAAATAACATTAAGGCGTTACCCATATCTCCCTTAACACATTTTTATAATGACGTAGGCTATACAGATACTGTAAACTCCACCCACAGGTGGGCTATTAGGGAGCACTCCATAGGTACGACACAAAACAAACTCGTAGAAGGCACGATAGGGCATGTGAAACGACACTCGAGACAATGCCAGGGTAGATATACCATTTGCACTCCCGGACTGGAGGTAATGCATAGTAGCTACTACCGCCTACCTCGTGACACTCTCCCAAATCAAAGGGTGCACCCAATCACATCACAAAACAATAGAATGGTATCAAAGAAATGCGTCCAATAGGGGGAATGACCCCACTTGGCCCGGTATAGCTCCTGTTTTAGCCACATCAAGCTGACTCACGGGAGTTTGGGCTACGTAAATACCATATAGAATCGCCACCAAACCATCCTACTTCATTCTGGAATCTCCACACGTACACGGTTGTTAAAGTGGTTTTCGATATTGGCAGAGAGTATGACAATATCCGATCCCGGTCTCTTTAACAACCAACCGTTATTATAGCACCGCGGTCATTTCATTTCAAATCATATTTCAAAACCAAAATATCATATCTATTTCAAAACCATATCAGTACGATATCATTGTTCACTTTAAAATGATATTCATTTCCAAAATCATAACACTTCCAAATTTATAACACTTCTTAAATTTTAACAATTTTGAAACCATAACACTTAGGAAATCATTACACTTTGAAATCATATGACTTTGAAATCATAATACTTTCCACTCAAACAGTTTAGATATAGAAAATAGTATATGTAATAAAATAGATTATAAAATGAAATTAGTTTATATAATAAAATAGTTTATAAAATAAAATAGTTGTATATTAAAATTGTTATAAATTAAAAATAGTTTATATTAAAATAATTAGTATATTAAAATAGTTTTATATTAAAAATAGTTTATATTAAAAATAATTCATAAAGTAAAATATTTTAATATATTAAAATACATTATGTAAAATCAAAATATTTTTCTCAAATTTCACAAATCGATTCAGATCAACTCGAATTCAAAAATTCAATTTGATTTAATCTCAATTCATCAATTTCAATTTAGTTCAAAACCATTTAAAATTTATATCGATTTCAAATACATAAATAAACTACAATTTAAACCATTTCAATTTCAATAGATTTCAAAGCTTAAATTCACTTATATTTCAAATTCAACTTCACCATTATTTAATATTGAAAAATTCACTTAGTCAATCCAATATCATTTAAATAAAACCTTAAATTACAATTTATATAAACTAAATATTCCCTTCAATTTATTTACTTGAAATATTCATTTAATCACTTTAAATCAAAATCAAGTTATAAATCATATCTTTAAAATCTCAATTTAATAAGTTTCAAATCGGTTTTATTTAAGTAAAATTCTTAAACAAATAAATTTCAAATTAATTTTCTATTTCTCTTTCCAACTTAATTTATTAAAATTATTATAAGATCTATATTAAAAATATAATATCTTAAAATCAATATTTATTAAAACCACATTTATTTCTTTTCAAAACCTTGGAAATCATTTTCAAAATATATATATATAGACCAACGGTGTCTGTATATAATTTTCTATCCTATGGTCAAGTGATACAGATATTTATCATTTCAATCCGCAATTTAAATATTTACGGGTATATATCTTTTCAACCCGCAATCCCAAATTCAATTAAAATGAAAATTGGTTGGGTTTATCATTTCAACCCATAACGATTTTCTCCTATTCTACAATATCGTTCGGATTTGTATCATTTCAACCCATAGGAATTCTATATTACCAGGGAACTTGCAGAGTGAGAACAGTGATGATAATCATATAACATATCAATAACAGGCATATATCATCAATAACAGATAAAATATAAATAACAGATCATGGTGTCAGATGTCACAGGTGAACAGTTACAGATAATGGCATATCATATATAACAATTAACTAATTAACAATTCAATTTAGCAGCATATTTCAATTGCCGTTTCAAATGAAATCAAATCTAATAAATATAAGAATGTTAATCGTGAGTGATTGCTCACCTTTCGAGGCTAGCAGAATTTGATACACAACAAGGTGCGAATTGGATCACGATCTAGACAATCGGAAAATCCAACAACAATTTCAAAGTGAAGTAAGCTGGAAGCGGATTTGATGGACAAAGCTGATAGATGGGAAATCAAGAACCAAAAAATCAGTTTGATATCAAAGAAACGAAATGTACATTATATTATTATTTTAATAAAATCAACATTTTGATTTAAGACAAATATTAAATAAATATAATTCAAAATCATTATACTTAAAACTCAAATATTAAAATCAAAGTATATATAAATTGTATCTTAAACCAATACCTGAAATCAATATTTTAAACTTATAAAGTAAAACCCATATTTAAAACCTATAACACGTATTATATAGACATATAACTATCATAACTGCACAGTATAAACAACCTTTATATATATAAACTAATATCTTGTACACATCTATTTTAAACAAGACTCGAACATCTACTATATAATATAATATATAATACTTAAAATTTCTTTCGGCGGAAGGTAGACATCAAAGTTATTATACAATTTTAATACTTTTAGATATTCCAAATCCAACAAAATTTAATATACGCACCTTTATATATGAATCTCCTATAAAATACACTTATGTAAAACAAAATCTTTAATATATATATAATTTTTGAAAGTCACTATTGAATTTAAAACACACACACACAGATATATATATATATAATCAAAATCTTTATATATATAATCTAGATTTGAACACGTTTAGTATATATAATACGGCAATTATTATATGTATACAAATACCTACATATATCTATACATACAGTGATACGTATAAGATTTTAGGACATTTATATATACTGACCAAACTGTTATATATATATACATAAAATGTGGACAAACTGTTATCGATATATATAATTAAAATATTAACAAAACTTGCATAAAAAAATATATATAGTGACATAGTAATATATAACCGATAACATCATATACTTAATAATATAAGCAAACCATAGTTTATAAGTAATATAGCTTTGTAATACATTTATATATATAACAACAAATGGATATATACAAAACAAAAACATACACAACAACAACAAAATATAGAAATACTAACCTAATATATAATATATTATTATACCAGTGAAGAAAGAAAGGTGGATGGATGGTTCAATTGCAGAGGTATGGGCGAGCAAGGCCTCGGTGGATGGGAGAGGTGATGGTGTATTCGACACACGGAGGCCGGAGCACGGGCTGGCCGAGATGTGAGGGCTGGCGAACTGAGGGGTGGCCAGGGGATGAGGCGAATGGGAAGGAGGAGGAGCTCGGTGTGGTGAGAGGCTTCGGCCATGGGTTCGCGCAGGCAAGGGGAAAGGCTGTTCGGCATTGGAAGAGAAGGGGATGGGGTGGTACACGGCTGGAAGTGTGGGTAGTGGTCTGGTCTGAGAGGCTTGCGGAGGCCGGAGGGGAAGAGATGGCAGTGGGTGGTGGCGGTGAGAGGGAGGATTGGCTGCATGGTGCGGAGGGTAGGCCGAGACAGGTTATGGTGGTGGAAGCTTCACGTGGATCGAGAGAGTGGGGAGGTTGAGGCCATGTTGGTTGAGGTTGCCGAGTGAAAAGAAGAAAGCTTCAGATCGTATAAGGCTTTGAACATAAAATATATAATAATTGGCTGAAGATGAGCAGGTTATAGATTCAGAGAATATGCATAAGTTTCAATTTCTAAATGTATATATATATTTTTCAACTGAACAAGGAAAGGAAGAGGCAGAGAGTATAAAACGGTAAATGAATAATTTGAATAAAAATATTAATAAAAGTAATTATAACTGTCAAGTACCTTGATTTCAGCCGAGAGTTTAAAGCAATAAATTATTGTTTGGGCTGCACGTCACAAGTTTGAAAAGGCAAAGGAAACAAAAGGTCACAAATTTCGGTACCGATACGACACTGTTTTTTCCCGTTTCCGTCGCCTACCGAACCTCAAAATACTGAAATAAATATACCACGGAGATCAGCGCGACGAGGCAAATAGAATGGTACACAGATCCCAGTGATATGATCAAATTTTAAAAACTTGAATTTCCGCTACCGAAAATGCTGCTAAAATGCAGAAAATAAGACAAACGGAGCTATAGAAATCCAAATTTTACGAAATGAAATATGACGTCTCACTCAGAAGATGATTTACAAATTTATTATATAAAAATATCCAGGTTTGGAAAAACATTTAATTATCATCTATTATTAACTGATTTAAATTTAAATAAAATTACACAAAAAAATAAACTTCCATATTATCAGATGAAAAAATTATTATTTGCTATGTTTAAATAGACATATTCCAAATATTAAATTTTTTATTTCCAAATTCAATTATTTAAAATTTCACAAAAATTCAGTTAATTACGTTATTAAAACCGTTGAAATTTTCGGGTCGTTACGCTCTCCCTCACTCAAAACTTTTCTTCCTCAAAAAGGAAGGAGGTAGGAGAATAGAAACAACCAGAAAGAAAAATATATTGAAAGACAAGATAAAACAATTAATTTGAAACCATATATACTACATTTAATTTAAGATTGGTTTACATTCAATTGGTTGATTCCAATTCATTTTATTTAATCAATCAAATTTATGGTGTTCACCTTTGATTGATTTCATTTTCATATATTTTCATTCAATTGATTTGTTCCAAATTTATTAACATTTATTACAAAATTTTCACAACAGAAATTGTTTTATTTTACTCATCTATTAAATCTATTTGATCCACCATAGTTAATTCCACCTCAACATTCAATTTCAACTATTCAAAACCATAGAGATTTCAATTTTAGATAAATTAATATTCAACAATTTGGTTTAATCCATTTTATTCAACTAATAAATAGTCATTCAATTTGAAATTGATTTTCTTCCATTTTATCAACATTTCTTTCAAACAAATTTATTTTTAAATCAAATTATTTATTTAACCATTTATCTTCAGCTAAGTTGATTCCACAAAAATTCAATTTCACTATTCTTAAGTTCATATTTTGCAATATATATTAGGTGTATACATTTTTATAACCATATATTATTCAACAAATGAAATTTCCTTTTTATTATCCCATTTATTATCTAATTACATTCTAATTACATTTAAACTTTCTAGGCAAGTTATATAAATGTTTATGAGTGCAATTAAATACTATACAAATTTTCCTTCTATCTATAACATTTATATTAAGCCAGAGTTTAGTTTGAACAATTTATTACTTAAGTTTTCTTCTTGTACAACCCCTTTATTATACCTTAACATTTTAACTTTATGAATATGTAGGCAAGTTATATATTAGAATGAAATTTTGTGTTATACAAATAAGTTTTATTCAAATTCAACTATTTCAAGTTGGTTTGATTCCATTATCATTTTAGATATTCCAATTATTCAAAAATTTCACTTTATTTCAATAATTGAAACCATTACCCAAAACTTAATATTCAAAATTCCGGTTTCACTTCAAACTACTTTGAAATAATTATATACATATGTAATTTTATAAATCTACTCATATTCAAGAAATTCAAATCAAATTCTTTTTTTTCAAAACAAAAGTGTAGCAAAGCTACTAAGGGGCCCCTCCACTTCGAGGCTCGAAAATGAATATCGATGATGCTGCAGTCATCACCGAAATTATTTTCCAGCGACAATAAGGAGAGTACTGACATATTTCATCTTAAAATTCTTTGAAAACAATTTATATTCAAAAAATACTTTCAAATAATACATTCTTTCAAATCATGAAAACCAAATTTTGTAAAGCACCAGAAATTAAATTCTTAAATCCTTAATTTAAATTCATTTTCAAATTCCAAATCAATTTATAAACCATGTTTTATAAATTCAATTATTTATACCATGCTGCAATAGTCAATGGTTTACAAATAATAAATGAAAATAAAATATTATCATTTCTTACAACCAATTCATTTAACTATTTAATTTCAGAAAATTTATACTTACATGTATAATAATCATACAAAATTTATTTCATGTACCAAATTTGAAAATAATATTATGCCAGTTTGCTCTGTTCAAGTGTTTTGGAATTTCTATCGATAGCGTTAGCTAGACGAATCGATCGAAACCCAAAATTCAAACTTAACAACTCAAACAACACAATATAAAACTTTTTTATTTTAATTACAAATACACTTCCTTACTCGATGGTACAAAAATGGATTTCGAAACAAGGATAGAAATTCAAATTCAGAAGGACCTGATCAAAAAGGATTCTAACTAAGATAGGTAAGCCCGAGAGTGAGATAAGATAGATAGATTACAAAAGAGAAAAGGTGGATAGACTTATATTGATCGCGGGCGACCATAACCGGGTCAACCGAGATTCTGCGAATAAAATCGATGTGGAAATTCAGTTTCCCGCTCGAAGGGAAGCAAAATGACTTCACTCAATACCAGGACAATCTCTGATTATCGTAGTGGTGTCCAAATTACAAGGGAATTTCCCTGATCGTCTACTAGAGAAACGATTCGGGTTTTTCAAAGAATAACAGCATCGTAAACTGAGGAAATAGAAATCTCCGGTGAACCAATGCTCGTTGTAAAGGAGTTTCACCCCTTTACAGATCATACAGTGGAGCTATGGGATACTCCAGAATCAAGAAGAATACGAATAGGGAGAGACTAGAATGAATTTCAGAACGAGTTAGGGTTCCAAAGTTCGAAAGAAATCTGAATCAAAGGGGAAGGAATTCAAGCTCGAACGAAGGTGATTCTGTAATTAAATTTACTCTATATGCTATGTTTTTCCTAAAACAAGAGCTCTGATACCAACTGTAACGACCCGGTATTTCGTGCCATTCGCATCCGCACATATCAGACTTGAATTGCTCAAAATATCAGATTGTTATTTTATATTTGGCAAAACTCAACATATACTGGAAATAAATTAATCACGGAATAACAGACACAGAGTATTATAAAAATAAGCAGCGGAATAGATAAATAGTAGTTCATGAAGCTACTATATAAACATCAGAGTTTGAAATAAAATACAACAGAATATCTCAAATACAATGTAGTCTCGAATACAACAGATGACAAGTCTGAACAAAACAACTAGATAGCTGAAAGCTGAATAGATACAGATGGAACTTCAAGCAAAGCTCCAATCTCCAAAGGTGAGTCTCAAATGTTGTGACACTCGGTCTGACCCGAGCGTAAAGCAAAACACAAAACACTAGAGTCAGGATTAACATTCTTATATCAATAAATCCAACTCAAGTGAAATATCAACTGAAATACAAGTAACTTAAAGGATGTTTGGGATTTCCATCCTCTAAGGATCCGTGGAACTATCTACTATGTAGTAATATATGCTATTATAATATGTCTAAAGTAAAGTAAACTAGTAAAATAGCATTAAGGCGTTACCCATATCCCCCTTAACACATTTTTATAATACCGTAGGCTATATAGATATTGTAAACTCCACCCGCAGGTGGGCTATCAGGGAGCACTCCATAGGTACGACACAAAACAAACTCGTAGAAGGCGCGATAGGTCATGTGACACGACACTCGAGGCAATGCCAAGGTAGATATACCATTTGCACTCCCGGACTGGTTGTAACGCATGGCAGCTACTACCGTCCACCTCGTGACACACTCCCAAATCAAAGGGTGCACCCAATCACATCACAAAAGCAATAGAATGGTATCGAAGAAATGCATCCGATAGGGGGAATGACCCCACTTGGCACGGTATTGCTCCTGTTTTAGCCACATCTAGTTGACTCACGAGAGTCAGGGCTACGTAAATACCATATAGAATCGCCACCAAACCATCCTACTTCATTCTGGAATCTCCACCACGTAAATAGTTTTTAAAGTGGTTTTCGGTATTGGCAGAGAGTATGACAATATCCGATCCCGGTCTCTTTAACAACCAACCGTTATTATAACACCGCGGTCATTTCATTTCAAATCATATTTCAAAACCAAAATATCATATCTATTTCAAAACCATATCAATACGATATCATTGTTCACTTTAAAATGATATTCATTTCCAAAATCATAACACTTTCCAAAATTATAACACTACTGAAATTTTAACATTTTTGAAACCATAACACTTAGGAAATCATAACACTTTGAAATCATAATACTTTCCACTCAAACAGTTTAGATATAGAAAATAGTATATGTAATAAAATAGATTAAAAAATAAAATTAGTTTATATAATAAAATAGTTTATAAAATAAAATAGTTGTATATTAATAGTTATAAATTAAAAATAGTTTATATTAAAATAATTAGTATATTAAAATAGTTTTATATTAAAAATAGTTTATATTAAAAATAATTCATAAAGTAAAATATTTTTATATATTAAAATACTTTATATAAAATCAAAATAGTTTTCTCAAATTTCACAAATCGATTCAGATCAACTCGAATTCAAAAATTCAATTTGATTCAATCTCAATTCACCAATTTCAATTTAGTTCAAAACCATTTAAAATTTATATCGATTTCAAATACATATATAAACTACAATTTAAACCATTTCAATTTCAATAGATTTCAAAGCTTAAATTCATTTATTTTTCAAATTCAACTTTACCATTATTTAATATTGAAAAATTCACTTAGTCAATCCAGTATCATTTAAATAAAACCTTAAATTACAATTTATATAAACTAAATATTCCCTTCAATTTATTTACTTGAAATATTCATTTAATCACTTTAAATCAAAATCAAGTTATAAATCATATCTTTAAAATCTCAAATTTAATAAGTTTCAAATCGGTTTTATTTAAGTAAAATTCTTATACAAATAAATTTCAAATTAATTTTCTATTTCCCTTTCCAACTTAATTTATTAAAATTATTATAAGATCTATATTAAAAATATAATATCTTAAAATCAATATTTATTAAAACCACATATATTTCTTTTTCAAACCTTGGAAATCATTTTCAATATATATATATATATATAAATATATATATATAGACCAACGGTGTCTGTATATAATTTCCTATCCTATGGTCAAGTGATATGGATATTTATCATTTCAATCCGCAATTTAAATATTTACAGGTATATATCTTTTTAACCCGCAATCCCAAATTCAATTAAATGAAAATCGCTTGGGTTTATCATCTCAACCCATAACGATTTTCTCCTATTCTACAATATCGTTCGGGTATGTATCATTTCAACCCATAGGAAAATCTAAACTACCAGGGAACTTAAAGAGTGAGAACAGTGATAATAATAATATAACATATCAATAATAGGCATATATCATCAATAACAAATAAATTATAAATAACGGATTATGGTGTCAGATGTCACATGTGAACGGTTACAGATAATGGCATATCATATATAACAATTACCTAATTAACAGTTCAATTTAGCAGCATATTTCAATTATCGTTTCAAATGAAATCAAATCTAATAAATATAAGAATGTTAATCGTGATTGATTGCTCACCTTCTGAGGCTAGAGGAATTTGATACACAACAAGGTACGAATTGGATCACGATCTAGACAATCGACAAATCCAACAACAATTTCAAAGTGAACTAAGGTGGAAGCGGATTTGACGGACAAAGCTGATAGATGGGAAATCAAGAACCAAAAAATCAGTTTGATATCACAGAAACGAAATGTACATTATATTATTATTTTAATAAAATCAACATTTTGATTTAAGACAAATATTAAATAAATATAATTCAAAATCATTATACTTAAAACTCAAATATTAAAATCAAAGTATCTATAAATTATATCTTAAACCAATACCTGAAATCAATATTTTAAACTTATAAAATAAAAACCATACTTAAAACCTATAACACGTATTATATAGACATATAACTATCATAACTGCACAGTATAAACAGCCTTTTTATATATAAACTAATATCTTGTACACATCTATTTTAAACAAGACTCGAACATCTACTATATAATATAATAAATATAATACTTAAATTTTCTTTCGGCTGAAGGTAGACAGCAAAGTTATTATACAATTTTAATACTTTTAGATATTCCAAATCCAACAAAATGTAATATACGCACCTTTATATATCAATCTCCTATAAAATACACTTATGTAAAACAAAATCTTTAATATATATTTAATTTTTGAAAGTCACTATTGAATTTAAAACACACACACATATATATATAAAATCAAAATCTTTATATATATAATCTAGATTTAAACACGTTTAGTATATATACTACGACAATTATTATACGTATACAAATACCTACATATATCTATACATACACTGATACGTGTAAGATTCTAGGACATTTATATATACGGACCAAACTTTATATATATATATATACATAAAATGTGGACAAACTATTATCGATATATATAATTAAAATATTAACAAAACTTGCATAACAAAATATATATACTGACATAGTAATATATATCTGATAACATCATACACATAATAATATAAGCAAACCATAGTTTATAAGTAATATAGCTTTGTAATACTTTTATATATATAACAATAGATGGATATATACAAAACAAACACATACACAACAATAACAAAATATATAAATACTAACCTAATATATAATATATTATTATACCAGTTAAGAAAGAAAGGTGGATGGAGGACTCGGTTGCAGAGGTATGGGCAAGCAAGGCCTCGGTGGAGGGGAGAGGTGATGGTGTATTCGGCATAGGGAGGCGAGAGCATGGGCTGGCTGAGATGTGAGGGCTAGCAAACTGAGGGGTGGCCAGGCAATGAGGCGAATGGGAAGGAGGAGGAGCTCGGTGTGGTGAGAGGCTTTGGCCATGGGTTCTCGCAGGCAAGGGGAAAGGCTGTTCGACGTTGGAAGAGAAGGGGATGGAGTGGCACACGGTTGGAAGTGTGTGTAGTGGTCGGGTTTGAGAGGCTTGCGGAGGCCGGAGGGAAAGAGATGGCAGTGGGTGGTGGCGGTGAGAGGGAGGATTGACTGCACGGTGAGGAGGGTAGGCCGAGACAGGTTATGGTGGTGGAAGCTTCACGTGGATCGAGAGAGTGGGGAGGTTGAGGCCATGTTGGTTGAGGTTGCCGAGTGAAAAAAAGAAAGCTTCAGATCGTATAAGGCTTTGAACATAAAATATATAATAATTGGCTGAAGATGAGCAGGTTATAGATTCAGAGAATATGCATAAGTTTTGATTTCTAAATGTATATATATATTTTTCAACTGAACAAGGAAAGGAAGAGGCAGAGAGTATAAAACGGTAAATGAAAATTGTAACGTCCCAGATTTTCGCGTTCGAAAATCGACATCCATACTTTACATCGTACTCGAATGTCGTAGATTCGAGCGTTCAAATCCGAGTCGCCGGAGCTTATAACACAGTTAAGTAAATATCACAGCGGAATAAAAAGAATATAGATATACAACATCTGATACAATATCCAGATACAATGATGATACAATGAATATCTATATACATCAGAGATATGATACAATAAATTGCAGCGGAAAGAAAAATAGATAACATCAGCAGCGGATAATCTTCATCTCCAAAGCACGATCCAGAAATAGCTCGAACTCCCAATAACGAGGCACAAAGATAAGCAAGTGCAGTCTGATCCAAAGACTGAACCAACTCCAGAAAATCTACTAAACCTGAATATCTGAAAACCCCAACTCTAGACTGCTCGTGTAGGAAATTATGAGCACCCAGAGTTTAGGAAAGGAACAATAAACTCCGGATCAGTCATGGGACTGGTGTGAGCAACAAAACAGTTTATCTTTAAAACAAATAGCAAGAGAATTTAAAGTCAATTCGAAATGCTTTTGGAAAATGAAACTACCATAAGACCTCCCGCCACACACACAATGCAAACGCAGAATTGGAGGAGATTTCTTCTAATGATAGTCAAAGATGTTTACTACGCAAAAATCAAATCATTTGATATTATTACTAGTGCATAGTGCAGAAAACAATTTCGAAAGTAGAATATAAATCTTAGCCAGCATAGACATTTCGCACTTATGCCTACTATAGCTACCATGTTCAATAGCAGGTTACCACCACATTCCATGGCAGGTAATACAACTAAAACCGTACAAAGTTCGTATTTGGAAGATGGATTTCCAACAAATGGTCAGGCTAAGGAACTTCCTATTCCATGAAAGAAACGCCTCTGGCGGGACGCTCCGAGAACCACACCGTTCTCTGCCAAACAAGGCCGGCAACCCCTTTTCCCAAGGGATAAAAGAAACCTCAGATATGCCACCCCCGGTCCTTTGGGACCTTTAACCGAGGTACCTCTAATCCAACATCACACGTCATAAATAAAGTGTGTCCACATGAGTAAGTATCTAGGCTCCATACCATGATACTACCCTTTTCCAGAAGGAATGGTCATACCCTAGGGGAGCCACCCCTGAAAACCTTGCCGCACAATTCCTGTTTTGACCATTACCGGGTTGTGAGGCTCGACGAAGTCTCGTCCACAAAGCTACGCTTTTTCAAAAAGCCACGCTTTGGGTCAACAGATGATCAACCTATGATCACAAAGATAAATGATCAAACAAATGATCATATCACAAATGATCAAACACTGATCATCACACAACAACACTCAGCATGACACATTACCAAATTGGGATATATCGCTGATAAATTTCAACTACATAACCTCTGAGCTCGTACGTCTCAGAGAAGGGTGTTAAGCTAAGAGAATAAATTCTCCGCCACCAACAGAAATGTATTTGAAAGAAATCAGCTTTCTATCTCAAAGTGTAATGTCAGACATGTAACCATACAAGTCTGTTCCGGGTTCGAACAGAACCGAAGGCACTTGTCACGAAGCCCTTGCAAATCCGGATAATTTCCAATCACGTCCGGACTTCCTGTCACAAAAAGAGTGATATAAATCTCTATACCGGAGCAACTCAGTGCAGAGACATTCGACAGGTTGTCCTTTCATTTTCGAAAATATCCGGTCTTCATCACCGATCTTCAAATGCCATCCATATACGACGTATCACTATTCGGAATGGGTTATACGACCCAAAGGTCCTTTCCCGGCTAACCCGAATAGTGAGCGCAATTAAAAATACATATGGATATGGGATTTCAATTAAGTCACAACTTAACAATTCCAAACATTCTTTCAAATGGTTTAAACCAATTACCATTTCAAATCTTTCAAACAAAAAGATTCATTTACAGATTTTTCCAAATCAATTCTCATTTCAATTTGATTAACTCGTTAAATCTTTAAATCAAAGATTTAACTTATAGCTTTCAAAACAATTTCATTTCTAATGGGTTAAACAAAACATCATTTTAAATCTGTTAAAAATAAACAGATTTAATTCATAGCTTTCAAAAAAAGAATTCATTCATAGCCTTTTAAAACATTTCAATTTCATTTTGAATTTGAAACCTTTCAACACAAATTGGAAGTTCACTTCTTATATGAAAGCTGTTATTATTTGAAAACAAATAGTTTTCGTTTAAGAAAAATCCAATTATATTTACACGAGTTAAAACCCTTTTATTTTATTCACATTCCAAAGTCAATACTTTTTAAAATGGTTTAACTCATATATAACAGGTATAAAATCTCTAATCCCTATTTTCAAATCATAGAGTTCAATTTCAAATCTTGAATTTAAGTTTAAATCAAATTATTTAAACTTCAAAACTTAATCAGGTTATTCGAAAATAAGTTTCATCTTTGAAATTCCATTTCAAAAGCTTTTCACATTTAAACCGAAATTTCTAATTTCAATTTCAAAACATCAAATTTAAATTATCTGTGACTTAACCGATTTCCACGTGAAATCCATATTTGTGTGTGTATGGTGTAGTCCAGGGGTTTAACACAATAGTGCAACACGATGAATCATCACAGATCAAAATACAGGATATAGTTGATAAGCGATATAAACTATAACGCTTATCGTTCATGCACAGATCACAGATATATAAAAATCACAGATAATAAATTACATCACAGATAATTTATCACAGATCAAAACATAAATCAGGGTGTATCACAAAACATCGTACATCAGGGATATCAAACAATTTGACATTCAATAGAATTCAAACATTCATAAGTAAGGTCAAATTTATTATCTGATAAATTTAAATCAGATAAATTTCTTATGAATAAATTACTAATCCTGGTTAAATTTATTTTAATAATTTACAAATTATTTTGATTAATTATTCTTTATCATTTATAAATTTACCATTCATAATAAATTAATTAACCTTTAAGTAAAATTCATTAATTTAATTAACTATTTTTAATTAATAATTTAACCCTTAATTTATTTAATTAATTACCACTTAATTAATAAAATTTTAGTAAGTGATCATTCCTAACCATTTTTACTAATTAATTATGTTTGATTAATTATCTTCAAATTTATTGCTTTAATTAATTATTCCTCAATTAATCAACACAAGGTAATTAGCTTTCAAATCATTTATACAAAGTAATTAGCTTTAATTTAATTACACAAAGTAGTTATTTATCAATTATCATTTAAAACTTGACTTGTATAAAATTTTAAAAACTGTTTCATTCTGAACCCAGAAAATCTCGAGTCAAACCCGAGTAAAACCATCAAATACCCCGAGTTATTCCCCGAGTCAACCAATTTCCCATCTGCTTCGAGTTTTTCGTGAATTCCCTCGAGTTCTCCCCGATGCCAACTCTTCTTCCCCAAAGCCTCAAATCCCACTGACATTAACGTGCACGCATGCACTTGCATGAGGCGCCGGAGCCTCGGCGATCGATGCCGCCTTCCTCCCCATGTCGACGATGATCGACTCATCCCCATCCACCACCCAGTTCGACGAATTCGAACAAAACTCGAGATCGAGCATTTCACCTAGAACTGGAACACAACTGAGCCACTAGAAAACCCCTCGTCTCGCCATCTCAGGCCACCAGGAGGTCTGAAATTTTGACCATAGCCTCGCCGTTACACTACGCCTCGAACTCCCCTGGTCCGATTACTTCCGGTGCTTCCACGACCACGCAATCGCCTCAAGAACAACTGCTACCCAAACTGACAGTTAAACCCTAGATCACCTTCGACTAGCTGCTCTGATGAGCTAAAAAATCCCTGACCATTTTTCCACGAATCCCCATCACTCAGGCTTCCTCCAGCCCTGACCACGTCGACCATCACTTCGCCGTTCATCAATGATTGATGAAAACCCAAATTTCGTTCAATTCACAATTTCTCGGTGGATATATGCTTAAAAATTCTGACCTTACCTTTAAAAATCACTATTCCCAAAAACGTTTTCAATAATACAATTTAAATCAGAAAACAAAATGGTTGAACTTTTACATTATTTTGGGTTTTCCTGTATTCTTTAAATTCCCAGAGAAAACTTAAGTTAAATATACTTAAATTTAGTTTTTAAATATTAAAACATAGCTAAACAAACAAAGTTTGTTTAGATCCTAAAGCCAAATAAGGATCATAGGAAGAGAAGTTGGAATATGTACAGGTTTTAGAAACCTGGGAACAAATAAAAGTAAATGTGCCTGTAGTTCAAACATGCACATTCTTCTCTGCATATAAATATCTACACATTTGCATGCATGTTAATTCTTCACCATTATTTTCAAACATCATCTCAAACAACTTATAATGGGTTTAAAAATGAAGTTTGCTCACCTTGAAAAGAAAGAACAGAGGAGAAGAGCAGAGAGGAACTTGGTTTCTGTTGAACAGAGACATGCATTTTTATTTTCTTTGATAGTTTTGAATTTGTTTAAAACTTCAAACAGGCTGCAGCCTTCAAATCTACATCTTCTTTGAACTGCTGCTGCTCCTCTTCTTTGCTTTTAATCTGTTGAAGCTTTGGTTTTGCTTTGATGATTATTTTATTTTTCTTCGCTCGGTTTGAAAACAAACGAATGGAATGAAGTGGTGATGTTGTTTTTCTTTATACAAGGTGATATTATCTTGTACAACAGGTAAGGCTGAAGTGATATGTTATTATTTTGTACAATTATAGTGATATATTTTTTTTTCTTTGTTCGGCCATGCTAGAGGTGCTGGCTTGTACTTGTTTTATTGTTGAGCATGTATTTCTTCCTTTACTTTCGGCTGAGAGGATTTTTGTTATGGTGAACAAAGATATTGACATTAAATGCTCTTGGTACTTTATGTTTCTACTTATCCTATTTTATACATTTCGTATGTACTGATATGGTTATATACATATCTTCTTTTGCTTTGTGTTTACATACTTGCCTTTTTTTTTGTTTTGTACATATATATTTTTGTTTTCATTTTAATCCCAACCCATTTCCAAATTATTTGGATTCAAAGTGTCTATTAAAAATCATTTCAAAAATCTTTTTGCTTTGCATATTACTTTGCATTCCAATTCAATATGTTGTTTACTTTATAGTACGAAGTTCCATTTTTAATAAGTTGTTAAAATTTTATTAAATGAATTACTTTATATTTTTATAACTTATCTTTTACTTTATGTATTTCTCATTATTTTGAATTATAGATAAATTTCTAGATTTAATTTGTTATTGGATTTTATCCAATGTATTTACTTTATCTATCTATCTTATATATCTTCATTTCTAAACCATTTATATGAAGATTTAAATTCAACTCAAATATACAAATATATATTAACTTCAAATTTTCTCATATATCCCGTATACATATATATTCACATATATGTACCATATTTACAATATTATTAAATTTTAAAGGATTTATACAGAATTTAATTGATCCGGGGAAACTCGATTAAATTTATCCATATATTAAACAATTTTAAATCAAAAATTCATTTAATTATTAATTTAAATAAATTTAAATTTCAGGGTCGTTACAAAAATTTTGAGTAAAAATATAAATAAAAGTAATTATAACGGTCAAGTCCCTTGATTTCAGCCGAGAGTTTAAAGCAATAAATTATTGTTTGGGCAACACGTCACAAGTTTGAAAAGGCAAAGGAAACAAAAGGTCACAAATTTCGGTACCGATACGACACTGTTTTTTCCCGTTTCCATCGCGTATCGAACCTAAAAATACTGAAATAAATATACCGTGGAGATCAGTGTGACGAGACGAATAGAATGGTACACAGATCCCAATGATACGATCAAATTTTAAAATTCCGCTACCGAAAATGCTGCTAAAATGCAGAAAATAAGACAAACGGAGCTATAGAAATCCAAATTTGATGAAACGAAATATGACGTCTCACTCAGAAGATGATTTACAAATTTATTATATAAAAATATCCAGGTTTGGAAAAACATTTAATTATCATATATTATTAACTGATTTAAATTTAAATAAAATTACACAACAAAATAAACTTCCATATTATCAGATGAAAAAATTATTATTTGCTATGTTTAAATAGACGTATTCCAAATATTAAATTTTTTATTTCCAAATTCAATTATTTAAAATTTCACAAAAATTCAGTTAATTACGTTATTAAAACCGTTGAAATTTACGGGTCGTTACAAACATATATTAACTTATAAATTTGAAGCTTTAAGACATATAAAATAAATTATTTTCCAAATATAAATTTTTAAATAAAATCATTAAATTAAATTTAAAAATCAAATTTATAAATCAAACATACTTTACCATTCTTGAAAATAATTTAAAACTGTGATGACCCAAAAACTCGGCCTTCGAAAATTGGCACCCGTACCTCACTTGTACTCAAAATGCCGTAGATTCAAACGCCGAATCTGGTTCACCGGAGCTTATAACAACAGTCAAGTAAATAACACAGCGGAATAAAAGAATAATCCATTGATATACAATATCTGATACAACAGAGTAATACAATGAATATCAATATACATCAGAGATATGATACAACAAATAGCAGCGGAAAAGAAATCGATAACATCAGCAGCGGATAATCTCCATCTCCAAAGCATCGATCCAGAAATAGCTCGAACTCCCAATGACGAGGCACAAAGATAAGCAAGTGCAGTCCGATCCAAAGACTGAACTAGCTCTAGAAAATCTACTAATCCGACTATCTGAAAAACCCAACCCTAGACTGCTTGTGTAGAAAATTATGAGTACCCAGAGTTTAGGAAATGAACAATAAACTCCGAGTCAGTCGTGGTACTGGTGTGAGCAACAAAAACAGTTTATCTTTAAAACGAACAAAGTAAGATTGAATTTCGCAATGCTTTTGGAAAATGAAACTACCATAAGGCCTTCCGCCACACACACAATGCAAACACAGAATTGGAGGAGATTTCTCCTTATGATAGTCAAAGATGCTTACTACGCAAAACAATCATTGGATATTATTACTAGTGCATAGTGCAGAAAAACATTTCGAAAGTACAATATAAATCTTAGCCAGCATACGTACCATTATAGTATGCCTACTATAGCTACCATATTAGATGGCAGGTTCTACAACTAAAACCGTACAAGGCTCGTATTTGGAAGATGGATTTCCAACAAATGGTCAGGCTAAGGAACTTCCTATTCCACGAAGGAAACGCCTCTGGTGGGACGCTCCGAGAACCAAACCGTTCTCTGCCAAACAAGGCCGGCTACCCCCCTTCCCGGGGAATATACAAAACCTGAGATATGCCACCCCCGGTCCTTTGGGACCTTTATCCGAGCTCGGTATCCAACATCACACATAATAAATAAGGTGTATCCACATGAGTAAGTATCTGGGCTCCATACCATGATACTACCCTTTTCCAGAAGGAATGGTCATACCCTAGGGGAGCTACCCCTGAAACCTTGCCGCAACATTCCTGTTTCGACCATTTCCGGTTTGTGAGGCTCGACGAAGTCTCGTCCACAAAGCTACGCTTTTTCAAAAAGCCACGCTTTGGGTCAACAGATGATCAACCTATGATCACAAAGATAAATGATCAAACAAATGATCATATCACAAATGATCAAACACTGATCATCACACAGCAACACTCAGCATGTCACATTACCAAATTGGGATATATCGCTGATAAATTTCAACTACATAACCTCTGAGCTCGTACGTCTCAGAGAAGGGTGTTAAGCTAAGAGAATAAATTCTCCGCCACCAAATAGAAATGTATTTGAAAGAAATCGGCTTTATATCTCAAAGTGTAATGTCAGACATGTAACCATACAAGTCTGTTCCGGGTTCGAACAGAACCGAAGGCACTTCTCACGAAGCCCTTGCAAATCCGGATAATTTCCAATCACGTCCGGACTTCCCATCACAAAGGGTGAAAAAATCTCTATACCGAGGACCAGTCGGTGCAGAGAAATTCGATGAGTTGTCCTTTCGTTTTTGAAAATATCCGGTCTTCACCACCGGTCTTCAAATGCGATCCATATCGACGTATCACATATTCGGAATGGGTTATATGACACAAATGTCTTTTCCCGGCTAACCCGAATAGTGAGCGTAATATTTAAAAACATATGGATATGGGATTTCAATTAAGTCACAACTTAATAATTCAACTTCTTTTTTAAATGGTTTCAATCGATTACCATTTCAAATCTTTTGAACAAAAAGATTTATTTCACAAAGTTCACCCAGTTTCAAAAAATCCATTTACAGATTTCAAAACAATTTCCGTTTCATTTTGATTAATCTCGTTAAATCTTTAAAACAAAGAATCAACTTATAGCTTTCAAAACAATTCCATTTCGAAGGGTTTAAACAAATTATCATTTTCAAATCTGTTAAAAATTAACAGATTCAATTCATAGCTTTCAAAAAGAATTCATTCATAGCCTTTCAAAAACAATTTCATTCATAGCCTTTCAAAAACATTTCAATTTCATTTTAAATTTGAAACCTTTCAACACAAATTGGAAGTTCACCTCTTATATGAAAGCTTTAATTATTTGAAAACAAATAGTTTTCGTTTCAGAAAAATCCAATTTTATTTACACGAGTTAAAACCTTTTAATTTCATTCACATTCCAAAATCAATACTTTTTAAAATAGTTTAACCCTTATATAACGGGTATAACATCTTTAATTCCTAGTTTCAAATCATAGAATTCAATTTCAAATCTTGAATTTAAGTTTAAATCAAATTATTTAAACTTCAAAACTTTATCAAGTTATTCAAAAATAAATTTCATCTTTGAAATTCCATTTCAAAAGCTTTTCACTTTAAACCCAAATTCCTAATTTCAAAATCAATTGAAATTAAAATTTCAATTTCAAAAAACATCAAATTTAAATTATCTGTGACTTAACCGATTTCCACGTGAAATCCATATTTGTGTGTGTATGTGTAGTCCAGGGATTTAACACAATAGTGCAACACAATGAATCATCACAGATCAAAATACAGGATATAGTTGATAAGCGATATAACTATAACGCTCATCTTTATTCACAGATCACAGATATATATCACAGGTAAGTAAACTACAGATCACAACATAAATCAAGGTGTATCACAAAGCATCATATATCAAGGATATGAAACAATCAAATCATCCAATAGAATCCAAATATTCATAAGTAAGATCAGTTAATTGTCTGATTAATTCAAATCAGATTAATTTATTATAAATAAACTACAAATCTTGGTTAATTAATCATTAATCAATTATAAACCATTTCAACTAATTAATCTTTAATCATTTATAAATTAACTTTTAAAAATAAATTAATTAACCTTTAATTATTAAATAATTAACTTTTAATTATTTAATTCTCCATTTAATTAATTATCATTCCTCAATCACCTTCATTAATTAATTAACATTTAATTAATTATTCTCAGATTTATTACCATAATTAATAAATCATATTAATTATTAAATCTTTAAACCAATTACATAATTAATCAACCCTTAATCATTCAATTATTCTTAAATTAATCATTTCTGTAATTAATTTTCATTAACAATCTTTAATTCTTAATAAATTAAATTGCTTAATTATTAGTTTACCAATTTATTAATTACTCTTAATCAATTACAAATGTTTATTATTAAATAAATTAATCTAATCAATTATTAAAAATCAATTACATTAATTAATTATAAGATAATCTATGATCTTTAATTATATGATAATTACTTAATTCATTATTTAAACTTAATTGATTACATTTACTTACATTTAATCAATACCAATTTACCAAATATCATTCTAATTATTTCTATAGTAAATGAAGGTAATCCTTAATCTTAATTACTTAAAGAAACTCATTTTCATTCTTTATTCAATTTTCACTCTCAATATGTTTGAAAAACATATATTTTACTTTTCCTTTAAAATCCATTTAAATTATAAATTAAAAACAATTCTTTGTTATGAAAGGAATTTTTTAAACCAAATTTTCCTTAAATTCTAAATATTTAAACTTATTTAAAAGTATTTAAATTTTAATCTTCCTTCATTTCAAAACTGGATTTAAACACTTAAATTTAAGCTCAGTTAACATTGATTACATTTTAAAAGCTTAACAATTTAAACATTGTTTAAAACCAGTATTGTTTCAACCTGGAAACTAGATAACACGAGACCACTTCGATTTGCTTCGAGAAAGACGTAGATTTACCCGAGCCAAAACTAAATTTACCCGAGTACGTGCTCGGGTTAAACTGGGCGCTGTCAAAACTTGAGGAAAACAGACCTACCCGAGACCTCCCCTATTCTACTTCGAGTAAGATACGAAACTACCCGAGCAAAACATGAACTTCCTCGAGTGAATCCCCGAGTGTTCCCAGACCCAAATTCAACAGCCTGACACAAAACATAGTGCACGTGTACACCCCACAACGACGTCTCCGACCATCACCTACGATTCCCACACCTCCACGATCATCCTCGAACTTGAATCCGACACCCAGAATTTCAACACTCACTCCAATTCAAAATCGAGATGCAAATTCCAAAACCTGGAAATACAGAACCTCACCTAAACCCAAACCTGTCAACGCCCCAACCACCGTCCTCCGACCACCGTAAACGCTATAGTTCCTACCATACCCTCGTTATCGACCTCGCTACCATCCCTCAAAGCCCCTTCGCACTCGATCAAACATAGAGACAGAGACGATCCAATTTCCTAACTTGTTTAAAACTAGGGTTAAAATCAAAAATTTGCCGCCGCAGCCACCACAATGAATTAAAAATTCGTTTCATATTTTTCTTATGATCAGTAAACCTCAAACAACTTTCGACATTGACCCCGAGCTCCCATTCATTGACGTTTACCAGCAATTGACGAAAATACCTAATTTGATCGACTTGCAATTTCTCTTGAACTAAAAGCTTAAAAATCAGGATTTTGTTTTTAAAAATCATAGTTTTTAAAGAGAGATCAGATTATGATCCTGAAGCGACTATTTATTCAAATCAAGATTTTTGATGTGTTTTAAAATTTACTGTAATTTTTCCCTTCCAGTGAAAACTGCTATAAAATCTTACTTGAAACAATTTTTAGATAAAAAGTCTTGTTATTTCAAACACTTATTGTTTATATATCATAACTTAAAACAGATCAGGGAAGAAGAAATTGGATTCCTAAGTGATTCTTATCCTGTGAAGATATTTAGCTTTAACAGAGAAATACATCTCTGTAAACAGACATAGATGTATATACAGTCATAGATATACACAGAGACAAGCAACATATTCACACAATCATTCGAGCATAATTCAAATCATACATCCAAGACAAATCTAAACACTAAGAAATAAACCAAGGGTTAGGAGTTTGCTCACCTTGTATTTTGAAAGAACAGAGCACATTATTGTTTTGGGAAAAGCTTTTTAAAACTGGAAATCTGCTAACAAAAATCACTCTTTAATCTGATCTTCATTTTGGCTTTGAGTTACAGGGTTTTGAAAATATTTTGAGGAGATTGTTTAAGTTTGTAAAATGATGATATATTTTCTTCTGGTTTGATAACATTTGTGAACGAACTGAAATGAAGATTAATATGTGAAAAGGAAGTTTACAGGATGTATATATTTTGTATAAGTAATATATTTTATTTTGCTTGTTTGTACAATGCACACATCAGAGATTTTTTTTCTTCAATTGGAGGCTGAAGTGATCTCTTTGCTTGTACTAGAGATGATAACATTAAATTGCCATGTACCACATTACCTTATTTTATTTGCCTTTTTCTTGCTTATCTCGGCTGAGTTTGAAAGCATTAAATGCAATGTCCTATATGTTTCCCTGCATATCTTATTTTGTACATAGATGTATTATACTTTGCTTTGTTTATGATTTTCTAGCCTGCATTCTTATTTTACAACTACAAATTTGATTGCCTTTGAACTACTTACAGGCTCTTGTATTTTGTTATTTTGTATTTTTTTTGCAAGATAGAAGAAATTGTTTAGTCATTTGTATATAGATATTATTTCGGTGCTGATAGTATTTATCTTATGTACTAAAGGTATTTGCATTTGGTTTTGGTTTCATACTTATATTTAGTTATGTTTCTATATATATATATTTTTCTCATTTATTTTATAAGTGCATTTGTTTATATCATTTTATAAACTCGAATCATTATTAACCATTTACTTGAATTTTAAATCCAAATCACATTTATACAAATCGTTTAAATTCATATGACTTAATATAGATTCTAAGACAGTGGGGGAAACTCGCTTCCATTTAAAATAAATTTTACAAATTTTTATTCAAAATTTCATTTAATTGTCAATTTAAATAAATTAAAATCTAGGGTCGTTACAAACTTCCCCCCTTAAAAGAATTTCGTCCTCGAAATTCGCAGGCACGAAAACAACACAGAGATAGACAGATTCGATCTCCTATAACTCCTCAAACTTACGATATGAATTCCAAACTCAAGTCGGAATATCTCAGAATACATACCAATTTGTCCCTCTTCGGACTTCGGTATTCAAAAGAAATTGTAATAGAATTTCAAAATTGGGTTTCAAACGAAATCGTTTTATTGATTCAATTCAAATTTATCCTCATATTCTATTAATCAATTTAACTCAAATTAATATTTTCAATTTTATTTCAAATTTCCAACTTCAAATTTCAAATTTCAAATTCATTAAAGTTTAAATCAAAAACTGATAAGAAACCGATAAAGATACGAAGTAAAGACTTTCTACAACGATACGTAGAGCCATCATCACACCGAAACTTCTTCTTGTAGCTGGTACGAAGAAATCAAAAGATTTTGGAACCGAATCAAAGAAAATTGATAAGAAAGTTGTTTCCACTGTTGCAGGGTATTGACCATTTATAGTCGTATTCCCTTGTCCCCTATCTCGTCCTCTTCTTGCACTCATACTCACTATCAGTGGATAGTAAAAGAATTTACTGAGACGTTCAGACGGATATCTGAGAATTACTCATTCTAGAGTTTACTTCACTCTATCTCTAATGAGCTACTTAACGTGTTATACTCCTGAGCTAAAGTTCAACCTTAGCTCTGATACCACGTTGTGATGACCCAAAAACTCGGCCTTCGAAAATCGGCACCCGTACCTCACTTGTACTCAAAATGCCGTAGATTCAAACGCCGAATCTGGTTCACCGGAGCTTATAACAACAGTCAAGTAAATAACACTGCGGAATAAAAGAATAATCCATTGATATACAATATCTGATACAACAGATTAATACAATGAATATCAATATACATCAGAGATATGATACAACAAATAGCAGCAGAAAAGAAATCGATAACATCAACAGCGGATAATCTCCATCTCCAAAGCATCGATCCAGAAATAGCTCGAACTCCCAATGACGAGGCACAAAGATAAGCAAGTGCAGTCCGATCCAAAGACTGAACTAGCTCCAGAAAATCTACTAATCCGACTATCTGAAAAACCCAACTCTAGACTGCTCGTGTAGAAAATTATGAGCACCCAGAGTTTAGGAAATGAACAATAAACTCCGAGTCAGTCGTGGGACTGGTGTGAGCAACAAAAACAGTTTATCTTTAAACGAACAAAGTAAGATTGAATTTCGCAATGCTTTTGGAAAATGAAACTACCATAAGGCCTCCCGCCACACACACAATGCAAACACAGAATTGGAGGAGATTTCTCCTTATGATAGTCAAAGATGCTTACTACGCAAAACAATCATTGGATATTATTACTAGTGCATAGTGCAGAAAAACATTTCGAAAGTACAATATAAATCTTAGCCAGCATACATACCATTATAGTATGCCTACTATAGCTACCATATTAGATGGCAGGTTCTACAACTAAAACCGTACAAGGCTCGTATTTGGAAGATGGATTTCCAACAAATGTTCAGGCTAAGGAACTTCCTATTCCACGAAGGAAACGCCTCTGGCGGGACGCTCCGAGAACCAAACCGTTCTCTGCCAAACAAGGCCGGCTACCCCCCTTCCCAGGGAATATACAAAACCTGAGATATGCCACCCCCGGTCCTTTGGGACCTTTATCCAAGCTCGGTATCCAACATCACACATAATAAATAAGGTGTATCCACATGAGTAAGTATCTGGGCTCTATACCATGATACTACCCTTTTCCAGAAGGAATGGTCATACCCTAGGGGAGCTACCCCTGAAACCTTGCCGCAACATTCCTGTTTCGACCATTTCCAGTTTGTGAGGCTCGACGAAGTCTCGTCCACAAAGCTACGCTTTTTCAAAAAGCCACGCTTTGGGTCAACAAATGATCAATGTAACGATAACGAATTTTGCCCGCTCGAAAATCAACATCCATACTTTACATCGTACTCGAATGTCGTAGATTCGAGCGTTCAAATCCGAGTCGCCGGAGCTTATAACAAAGTTAAGTAAATATCACAGCGGAATAAAAAGAATATTGATATACAACATCTGATACAATATCCAGATACAATGATGATACAATGAATATCTATATACATCAGAGATATGATACAATAAATTACAGCGGAAAGAAAAATAGATAACATCAGCAGCGGATAATCTTCATGTCCAAAGCACGATCCAAAAATAGCTCGAACTCCCAATAACGAGGCACAAAGATAAGCAAGTGCAGTCTGATCCAAAGACTGAACTTGCTCCAGATAATCTACTAAATCTGAATATCTGAAAAACCAAACTCTAGACTGCTCGTGTAGAAAATTTTGAGCATCCAGAGTTTAGGAAAGAAACAATAAACTCCGGATCAGTCATGGGACTGGTGTGAGCAACAAAAACAGTTTATCTTTAAAAACAAATAGCAGAGAATTTTAAAGTCAATTCGCAATGCTTTTGGAAAATGAAACTACCATAAGACCTCCCACCACACACACAATGCAAACGCAGAATTGGAGGAGATTTCTTCTTATGATAGTCAAAGATGCTTACTACGCAAAATCAAATCATTTTTTATATTATTATTAGTGCATAGTGTAGAAAAAATTTCGAAAGTAGAATATAAATCTTAGCCAGCATAGACATTTCGCACTTATGCCTACTATAGCTACCATGTTCAATAGCAGGTTACCACCACATTCCATGGCAGGTAATACAACTAAAACCGTATAGGGCTCGTATTGTTTTGTTTGGATTTCCAACAAATGGTCAGGCTAAGGAACTTCCTATTCCACGAAAGAAACGCCTCTAGCGGGACGTTCCGAGAACCAACTGTTCTCTGCCAAACAAGGCCGGCAACCCCTTTTCCCAAGGGATAAAAGAAACCTCAGATATGCCACCCCCGGTCCTTTGGGACCTTTAACCGAGGTACCTCGAAACCAACATCACACGTCATAAATAAAGTGTGTCCACATGAGTAAGTATCTGGGCTCCATACCATGATACTACCCTTTTCCAGAAGGAATGGTCATACCCTAGGGGAGCTACCCCTGAAACCTTGCCGCAACATTCCTGTTTCGACCATTACCGGGTTGTGAGGCTCGACGAAGTCTCGTCCACAAAGCTACGCTTTTTCAAAAAGCCACGCTTTGGGTCAACAGATGATCAACCTATGATCACAAAGATAAATGATCAAACAAAAGATCATATCACAAATGATCAAACACTGATCATCACACAGCAACACTCAGCATGCCACATTACCAAATGGGGATATATCACTGATAAATTTCAACTACATAACCTCTGAGCTCGTACGTCTCAGAGAAGGGTGTTAAGCTAAGAGAATAAATTCTCCGCCACCAAACAGATATGTATTTGAAAGAAATCGGCTTTATATCTCAAAGTGTAATGTCAGACATGTATCCATACAAGTCTGTTCCGGGTTCGAACAGAACCGAAGGCACTTCTTACGAAGCCCTTGCATTTCCGGGTATTCACGATCCCGTCCGGACTTCCCATCACAAAGGGTGATAAAATCTCTATATCGGGGCCATTCGATGCAGAGACATTCGACGAGTTGTCCTTTCGTTTTCGCAAATATCCGGTCTTCACCACCGGTCTTCAAATGCGATCCATATACGACGTATCATTATTCGGAATGGGTTATATGACACAAATGTCTTTTCCCGGCTAACCCGAATAGTGAGCGCAATTATTAGAAATCATATGGATATTGGGGTCTCAGTTAAATCACAGCTTAAAGTCCAAAACGTTTCATTCGAATGGTTAAAACAAATTACCGTTTTCAAATCTTTAAACAAAAAGATTTATTTCACAAAGTTAACCCCATTCACAAAGATACATTCATGGATTTCAAAACAATTTCCAATTTAATTGGATTAACTCGTTAAATCTTTAAAACAAAGATTCAACTTATAGTTTTCAAAACAATTTCATTTCGAAGGGTTTAAAAAAATCACCATTTTTAAATCTGTTAAAAATAAACAGATTCAATTCATAGCTTTCAAAACATTTCGGTTTCATTTTAAATTGGAAACCTTCCAACACAAATTGGGAGTTCACTTCTCATATGAAAGCTGTTATTATTTGAAAACAAATAGTTTTCGTTTTAGAAAAATCCAATTATATTTGCTCAAGTTAAAGCCTTTGAATTTAAATTCACATTTCCAAATCAATATTTTTAAAATAGTTTACCCTTATATAACGGGTATAACATCTTTAGTCCCTAGTTTCAAATCATAGAATTCAATTTCAAATCTTGAATTTAAGTTTAAATCAAATTGTTTAAACTTCAAGATATCCAAAATATCTTTAAAACTCCTTTCAAAAGCTTTTCATATTTAAACCCAAACTTTTAATTTCAAAATCAATTGAAATTAAAATTTCAATTTCAAAAACATCAAATTAAAATTATCTGTGACTTAACTGATTTCCACGTGAAATCCATACTTGTGTGTGTAAAGGTGTAGTCCAGGGGTTTTACACACAATAGTGCAACATCAATCATCACAGATATATCGATAAGCGGCATAATCGATAACGCTTATCTTCATTCACAGATTCATAGATAAAATAAATTTATCAGTCACAAAGATTCACTATTATAATTCGATGTGGGTTTCGGATAACCAACTGAAATCCGACTCCCTGTCGCATCGAAATCCAAATGCCGTTTTACGGACCAAGGGTTTCATATTCACATAGTAATATATCACAGAAATAGAAATTACAGTTCAGTACAACATAAATCAGGATGTATCACAAAGCATCATATATCAGGGATATCAAACAATCAAATCAATAGAATCCAAATATTCATAAGTAGGAATCAATTTAATTATCTGATTTATTTAAATCAGATTAATTACTTATGAGTTCAATTATAATTATTAATTAGTTACCAATCAATTTAATCAATTACTCTTTAAATCACTGATTTACCTTTAATTAATTTATCCTAATTATTTCATTATCACTTATAGATATATCGAAAACATTTATATTCAATCCATTTTTTTTCAAGGTTTAAAATAAATACCAATTTATTTTTATAAGTTTAAATCAAATTTGTGAACCTTATAATTACTTGTCAAAGTAATACACACCTTATAAAAGAAATTTAAAGGAGTTTTAAAGCCAAATTCATTTTAGTTTAAATCTGGGTAAGTTTAAAACAGGAAACAAAATGTTTCTGAGTCCTTATTCATAAACACTAAATTTTACTTAACAGTACAACTCGAATTTTAATTTGGGCTAAACCCATTTTTAAAGTAACCCGAGCGAACCCTATTTTTCACTCGAGTAATACTCGGGTCCTTCTCGTCTCTTCCCCGAGTCTCTCTCTTCTCCTCTCGTATACTTCTTCTCTGTTTCTTCTTCTCTTCCCTTTCAAATCTCTGTTGGTTTTTTTTTCTTTTTAACTTTCAAGTCTTAAAACCTCTTCGTCACCTCCCCGATGGTTTCACTCGAATGCTTCGAGTTTTCTCTCCAGAAACCACGTCCTCCCCATTTTCTTTCCACTGACACATCATCACCACCGTGCACGTGCACGGTGGTTCGGCGCGATTCTGGTGATCGCCTTGATCACCAGCAAGTCGAAAAACCTTTGCCAATTCCAAATCGAACCTCAGTTCGATCGAAGACACTCGAAATAAAAAAACTCACCTCTTCATCGAACTGCAACTCGAAACCCATCAGCCTAAACGCCTCGCCCCACCAACGACGACCACCTGACGCCCTGAAACTCCGGCCCTAGCACGACAACACCCCACGCCATCATCCCCCAAGTTCTCGTGAAGCTCGGTCAATTCGTGACGATGAAACTACCACGTTTTCCAGACCGTATACCTTTCGAGTTTAAACCCTACTTCGATCTCGAACCCAAAATCTAAGCATTTGAAAATTGTTTTAGCATTTTTCCTGTTATAAATCATCTTCAATCTTGCTTTATACGAAATTTCAAAAATCAAAATTTATCGTATCAACTGAATTTGGCAAAAATGCAATTCTTATTCATATTCAAACTGCTCTTCAACCATGATATTAAAAATTACCAAACTTGCATTAAAAATCCTAATTTTTATTAAGGATTCAAATTATATACATGATTCAATAATTTGTTAAATCCAAAATTTCCCATTTTTTAAGTATTCTCTGGAAAAATATAAATCTTTCCTCTGGTATACGTTTGTACTTCATGAAATTATTCTTAGATCACAGTTCTTACTTTAATCCACAACTCTGCTTTTGACATCACATCATAACTCTAAGTAGATTGTGAGATATTGAATTTTTTAGTGGTCATATACTCTGCGAAATAAACAGAGAATTCTTGAATACTTGATACTTTAAGAAAAAATGCATATACATCTGTATACCCCCAGAGTTTAAGCAAAGAAGAAAAATATTTATATAAAGACATATATTATTCACTAATTAGCTGACTAAACTTTCATATGATGTTTACTCAGAGGTAAATAAGAAGAGTTGCTCACCTGGGTTTTTTAAATGGACAGAGCACCATTGAAAATGAAAAAGCTTTTAAACTTTAAAACTTGGAATTGCCTTCATTTGTCTTTGATTTTAAAACTTGAATTTTTTTATCAAACTGGAATGCTTGAAATACTTGAACTTGCTAAGAATGCATGCAAGATGATGAAGCTTGCTACATATCTCTGGTTTTCCATTGATTTGTTTTGATGTTTAAATTTGAGATGCTTGTTTTGTTTACAAATGACATTCACTTCTTTTTTTTTCTCTCAGGCCTTAGTTGTTTTGAACGAACTGATGTTGAGGAGTTGGTATATAGGAGAGAAGTTGACAGGGTATGGCTGAGGTGATTTTGCTTGTACAAAAGATATGGTGGCATATACTTGCTTTTGCTTTCGGCTGATAGATGAAACTAGGGATGGTTTACATACTTGTTTATTATTATTTTTTTATCTTTTGTTTGTTTTTGTATTTTATTTTACTTCTTTTGCAGCTACTTTGCTGTTTGATCTATATATGCATATATAAATTTGTTTACAACAAATCCTTTTTTATACTTTGTTTTGTTTACTATTTTATTTTAATCCACATACTTTATTTCTTTTGTTCCATACTTGTTGTTTATGTACATTGCTTAATTACTTTGTTTTTATTTGTTATCTCTTCTTTGCAATATAAATGAATTAAATGTTGTTGTTGTCTTGTATTATAAGCTAATGCTTATTATTATTATCATTATCTATGTTTACACTTGCTTTAATTGTTTTCACTTTAAAATGTAAATAAGTTTCTATTTTATTCTATATGTTGTTTGTTTTTATTTGTTAATGTATGTTGTATTTTTAGCTAATGTATTCACTTATATTTGAGTCGGGAAAACCCGCTCCAATTTCCTAATTAAATTTACAAATTTTTATCCTAAAATTTATTTAATTACTCAATTTAATTCAAAAATCCATTTAATTATTAATTTAAATAAAATTTAAATTTCGGGGTCGTTACAAACTTCCCCCCTTAAAAGAATTTCGTCCTCGAAATTCGCAGACACGAAAACAACGCAGAGATAGATAGATTCGATCTCCTATAATCCCTCAAACTTAATATATGAATTCCAAATTCAAGTCGGAATATCTAAAATATAAACCAATTTGTCCCTCTACGGACTTTGGTATTCAAAAGAAATTACTATAGAATTTCAAATTTGGTTTTAAACAAAATCGTTTTATCGATTTAATTCAATTTTAGCTTCATATTCTATTAATCAATTTAACTCAATTCAAAATTTCCAATTTCAAATTCATTAAGGTTTAAATCAACGAAAAGCTGATAAGAAACCGATGAAATACGAGGTAAGGATTTTCTACAACGATTCATAGAGCCATCATCACACCGAAACTTCTTCTCTGGAGCTGGTACGAAGCAATCAAAAGAATTTGGAAACGAATCAAAGAATATTGATAAGAAAGTTGTTTCCACTGTTGCAGGGTATTGACCATTTATAGTCGTATTCCCTTGTCCCCTATCTCGTCTTCTTCTTGTACTCATACTCACTATCAGTGGATAGTAAGAGAATTTACTGAGACGTTCAAACGGATATCTTAGGGATATACTCATTCTAGAGTTTACTTCACACTATCTCTAATGAGCTACTTAACGTGTTATACTCCTGAGCTAAAGTTCAACCCTAGCTCTGATACCAAATGTAACAATAACGAATTTTGCCCGCTCGAAAATCAACATCCATACTTTACATCGTACTCGAATGTCGTAGATTCGAGCGTTCAAATCCGAGTCGCCGGAGCTTATAACACAGTTAAGTAAATATCACAGCGGAATAAAAAGAATATAGATATACAACATCTGATACAATATCCAGATACAATGATGATACAATGAATATCTATATACATCAGAGATATGATACAATAAATTACAGCGGAAAGAAAAATAGATAACAGCAGCAGCGGATAATCTTCATCTCCAAAGCACGATCCAGAAATAGCTCGAACTCCCAATAACGAGGCACAAAGATAAGCAAGTGCAGTCTGATCCAAAGACTGAACTAGCTCCAGATAATCTACTAAATCTGAATATCTGAAAAACCAAACTCTAGACTGCTCGTGTAGAAAATTTTGAGCATCCAGAGTTTAGGAAAGAAACAATAAACTCCGGATCAGTCATGGGACTGGTGTGAGCAACAAAAACAGTTTATCTTTAAAAACAAATAGCAGAGAATTTTAAAGTCAATTCGCAATGCTTTTGGAAAATGAAACTACCATAAGACCTCCCACCACACACACAATGCAAACGCAGAATTGGAGGAGATTTCTTCTTATGATAGTCAAAGATGCTTACTATGCAAAATCAAATCATTTTTGATATTATTATTAGTGCATAGTGTAGAAAAAATTTCGAAAGTAGAATATAAATCTTAGCCAGCATAGACATTTCGCACTTATGCCTACTATAGCTACCATGTTCAATAGCAGGTTACCACCACATTCCATGGCAGGTAATACAACTAAAACCGTACAAGGCTCGTATTGTTTTGTTTGGATTTCCAACAAATGGTCAGGCTAAGGAACTTCCTATTCCACGAAAGAAACGCCTCTGGCGGGACGTTCCGAGAACCAACTGTTCTCTGCCAAACAAGGCCGGCAACCCCTTTTCCCAAGGGATAAAAGAAACCTCAGATATGCCACCCCCGGTCCTTTGGGACCTTTAACCGAGGTACCTCGAAACCAACATCACACGTCATAAATAAAGTGTGTCCACATGAGTAAGTATCTGGGCTCCATACCATGATACTACCCTTTTCCAGAAGGAATGGTCATACCCTAGGGGAGCTACCCCTGAAACCTTGCCGCAACATTCCTGTTTCGACCATTACCGGGTTGTGAGGCTCGACGAAGTCTCGTCCACAAAGCTACGCTTTTTCAAAAAGCCACGCTTTGGGTCAACAGATGATCAACCTATGATCACAAAGATAAATGATCAAACAAAAGATCATATCACAAATGATCAAACACTGATCATCACACAGCAACACTCAGCATGCCACATTACCAAATGGGGATATATCGCTGATAAATTTCAACTACATAACCTCTGAGCTCGTACGTCTCAGAGAAGGGTGTTAAGCTAAGAGAATAAATTCTCCGCCACCAAACAGATATGTATTTGAAAGAAATCGGCTTTATATCTCAAAGTGTAATGTCAGACATGTATCCATACAAGTCTGTTCCGGGTTCGAACAGAACCGAAGGCACTTCTTACGAAGCCCTTGCATTTCCGGGTATTCACGATCCCGTCCGGACTTCCCATCACAAAGGGTGATAAAATCTCTATATCGGGGCCATTCGATGCAGAGACATTCGACGAGTTGTCCTTTCGTTTTCGCAATATCCGGTCTTCACCACCGGTCTTCAAATGCGATCCATATACGACGTATCATTATTCGGAATGGGTTATATGACACAAATGTCTTTTCCCGGCTAACCCGAATAGTGAGCGCAATTATTAGAAATCATATGGATATTGGGGTCTCAGTTAAATCACAGCTTAAAGTCCAAAACGTTTCATTCGAATGGTTAAAACAAATTACCATTTTCAAATCTTTAAACAAAAAGATTTATTTCACAAAGTTAACCCCATTCACAAAGATACATTCATGGATTTCAAAACAATTTCCAATTTAATTGGATTAACTCGTTAAATCTTTAAAACAAAGATTCAACTTATAGTTTTCAAAACAATTTCATTTCTAAGGGTTTAAACAAATCACCATTTTTAAATCTGTTAAAAATAAACAGATTCAATTCATAGCTTTCAAAACATTTCGGTTTCATTTTAAATTGGAAACCTTCCAACACAAATTGGGAGTTCACTTCTCATATGAAAGCTGTTATTATTTGAAAACAAATAGTTTTTGTTTCAGAAAAATCCAATTATATTTGCTCAAGTTAAAGCCTTTGAATTTAAATTCACATTTCCAAATCAATATTTTTAAAATAGTTTACCCTTATATAACGGGTATAACATCTTTAGTCCCTAGTTTCAAATCATAGAATTCAATTTCAAATCTTGAATTTAAGTTTAAATCAAATTGTTTAAACTTCAAGATATCCAAAATATCTTTAAAACTCCTTTCAAAAGCTTTTCATATTTAAACCCAAACTTTTAATTTCAAAATCAATTGAAATTAAAATTTCAATTTCAAAAACATCAAATTAAAATTATCTATGACTTAATTGATTTCCACGTGAAATCCATACTTGTGTGTGTAAAGGTGTAGTCCAGGGGTTTTACACACAATAGTGCAACATCAATCATCACAGATATATCGATAAGCGGTATAATCGATAACGCTTATCTTCATTCACAGATTCATAGATAAAATAAATTTATCAGTCACAAAGATTCACTATTATAATTCGATGTGGGTTTCGGATAACCAACTGAAATCCGACTCCCTGTCGCATCGAAATCCAAATGCCGTTTTACGGACCAAGGGTTTCATATTCACATAGTAATATATCACAGAAATAGAAATTACAATTCAGTACAACATAAATCAGGATGTATCACAAAGCATCATATATCAGGGATATCAAACAATCAAATCAATAGAATCCAAATATTCATAAGTAGGAATCAATTTAATTATCTGATTTATTTAAATCAGATTAATTACTTATGAGTTCAATTATAATTATTAATTAGTTACCAATCAATTTAATCAATTACTCTTTAAATCATTGATTTACCTTTAATTAATTTATCCTAATTATTTCATTATCACTTATAGATATATCGAAAACATTTATATTCAATCCATTTTTTTTCAAGGTTTAAAATAAATACCAATTTATTTTTATAAGTTTAAATCAAATTTGTGAACCTTATAATTACTTGTCAAAGTAATACATACCTTATAAAAGAAATTTAAAGGAGTTTTAAAGCCAAATTCATTTTAGTTTAATTCTGGGTAAGTTTAAAACAGGAAACAAAATGTTTCCGAGTCCTTATTCATAAACACTAAATTTTACTTAACAGTACAACTCGAATTTTAATTTGGGCTAAACCCATTTTTAAAGTAACCCGAGCGAACCCTATTTTTCACTCAAGTAATACTCGGGTCCTTCTCGTCTCTTCCCCGAGTCTCTCTCTTCTCCTCTCGTATACTTCTTCTCTGTTTCTTCTTCTCTTCCCTTTCAAATCTCTGTTGGTTTTTTTTTTCTTTTTAACTTTCAAGTCTTAAAACCTCTTCGTCACCTCCCCGATGGTTTCACTCGAATGCTTCGAGTTTTCTCTCCAGAAACCACGTCCTCCCCATTTTCTTTCCACTGACACATCATCACCACCGTGCACGTGCACGGTGGTTCGGCGCGATTCTGGTGATCGCCTTGATCACCAGCAAGTCGAAAAACCTTTGCCAATTCCAAATCGAACCTCAGTTCGATCGAAGACACTCGAAATAAAAAACTCACCTATTCATCGAACTGCAACTCGAAACCCATCAGCCTAAACGCCTCGCCCCACCAACGACGACCACCTGACGCCCTGAAACTCCGGCCCTAGCACGACAACACCCCACGCCATCATCCCCCAAGTTCTCGTGAAGCTCGGTCAATTCGTGACGATGAAACTACCACGTTTTCCAGACCGTATACCTTTCGAGTTTAAACCCTACTTCGATCTCGAACCCAAAATCTATGCATTTGAAAATTATTTTAGCATTTTTCCTGTTATAAATCATCTTCAATCTTGCTTTATACGAAATTTCAAAAATCAAAATTTATCGTATCAACTGAATTTGGCAAAAATGCACTTCTTATTCATATTCAAACTGCTCTTCAACCATGATATTAAAAATTACCAAACTTGCATTAAAAATCCTAATTTTTATTAAGGATTCAAATTATATACATGATTCAATAATTTGTTAAATCCAAAATTTCCCATTTTTTAAGTATTCTCTGGAAAAATATAAATCTTTCCTCTGGTATACGTTTGTACTTCATGAAATTATTCTTAGATCACAGTTCTTACTTTAATCCACAACTCTGCTTTTGACATCACATCATAACTCTAAGTAGATTGTGAGATATTGAATTTTTTAGTGGTCATATACTCTGCGAAATAAACAGAGAATTCTTGAATACTTGATACTTTAAGAAAAAATGCATATACATCTGTATACCCCCAGAGTTTAAGCAAAGAAGAAAAATATTTATATAAAGACATATATTATTCACTAATTAGCTGACTAAACTTTCATATGATGTTTACTCAGAGGTAAATAAGAAGAGTTGCTCACCTTGGTTTTTTAAATGGACAGAGCACCATTGAAAATGAAAAAGCTTTTAAACTTTAAAACTTGGAATTGCCTTCATTTGTCTTTGATTTTAAAACTTGAATTTTTTTATCAAACTGGAATGCTTGAAATACTTGAACTTGCTAAGAATGCATGCAAGATGATGAAGCTTGCTACATATCTCTGGTTTTCCATTGATTTGTTTTGATGTTTAAATTTGAGATGCTTGTTTTGTTTACAAATGACATTCAATTCATTTTTTTTTCTCTCAGGCCTTAGTTGTTTTGAACGAACTGATGTTGAGGAGTTGGTATATAGGAGAGAAGTTGACAGGGTATGGCTGAGGTGATTTTGCTTGTACAAAAGATATGGTGGCATATACTTGCTTTTGCTTTCGGCTGATAGATGAAACTAGGGATGGTTTACATACTTGTTTATTATTATTTTTTTATCTTTTGTTTGTTTTTGTATTTTATTTTACTTCTTTTGCAGCTACTTTGCTGTTTGATCTATATATGCATATATAAATTTGTTTACAACAAATCCTTTTTTATACTTTGTTTTGTTTACTATTTTATTTTAATCCACATACTTTATTTCTTTTGTTCCATACTTGTTGTTTATGTACATTGCTTAATTACTTTGTTTTTATTTGTTATCTCTTCTTTGCAATATAAATGAATTAAATGTTGTTGTTGTCTTGTATTATAAGCTAATGCTTATTATTATTATCATTATCTATGTTTACACTTGCTTTAATTGTTTTCACTTTAAAATGTAAATAAGTTTCTATTTTATTCTATATGTTGTTTATTTTTATTTGTTAATGTATGTTGTATTTTTAGCTAATGTATTCACTTATATTTGAGTCGGGAAAACCCGCTCCAATTTCCTAATTAAATTTACAAATTTTTATCCAAAAATTTATTTAATTACTCAATTTAATTCAAAAATACATTTAATTATTAATTTAAATAAAATTTAAATTTCGGGGTCGTTACAATCAACCTATGATCACAAAGATAAATGATCAAACAAATGATCATATCACAAATGATCAAACACTGATCATCACACAACAACACTCAGCATGTCACATTACCAAATTGGGATATATCGCTGATAAATTTCAACTACATAACCTCTGAGCTCGTACGTCTCATAGAAGGGTGTTAAGCTAAGAGAATAAATTCTCCGCCACCAAACAGAAATGTATTTGAAAGAAATCAGCTTTATATCTCAAAGTGTAATGTCAGACATGTAACCATACAAGTCTGTTCCAGGTTCGAACAGAACCGAAGGCACTTCTCACGAAGCCCTTGCAAATCCGGATAATTTCCAATCACGTCCGGACTTCCCATCACAAAGGGTGATAAAATCTCTATACCGGGGACCAGTCGGTGCAGAGACATTCGATGAGTTGTCCTTTCGTTTTTGAAAATATCCGGTCTTCACCATCGGTCTTCAAATGCGATCCATATCGACGTATCACATATTCAGAATGGGTTATATGACACAAATGTCTTTTCCCGGCTAACCCGAATAGTGAGCGTAATATTTAAAAACATATGGATATGGGATTTCAATTAAGTCACAACTTAATAATTCAACTTCTTTTTTAAATGGTTTCAATCGATTACCATTTCAAATCTTTTGAACAAAAAGATTTATTTCACAAAGTTCACCCAGTTTCAAAAAATCCATTGACAGATTTCAAAACAATTTCCGTTTCATTTTGATTAATCTCGTTAAATCTTTAAAACAAAGATTCAACTTATAGCTTTCAAAACAATTCCATTTCGAAGGGTTTAAACAAATTATCATTTTCAAATCTGTTAAAAATTAACAGATTCAATTCATAGCTTTCAAAAAGAATTCATTCATAGCCTTTCAAAAACAATTTCATTCATAGCCTTTCAAAAACATTTCAATTTCATTTTAAATTTGAAACCTTTCAACACAAATTGGAAGTTCACCTCTTATATGAAAGCTTTAATTATTTGAAAACAAATAGTTTTCGTTTCAGAAAAATCCAATTTTATTTACACGAGTTAAAACCTTTTAATTTCATTCACATTCCAAAATCAATACTTTTTAAAATAGTTTAACCCTTATATAACGGGTATAACATCTTTAATTCCTAGTTTCAAATCATAGAATTCAATTTCAAATCTTGAATTTAAGTTTAAATCAAATTATTTAAACTTCAAAACTTTATCAAGTTATTCAAAAATAAATTTCATCTTTGAAATTCCATTTCAAAAGCTTTTCACTTTAAACCCAAATTTCTAATTTCAAAATCAATTGAAATTAAAATTTCAATTTCAAAAAACATCAAATTTAAATTATCTGTGACTTAACCGATTTCCACGTGAAATCCATATTTGTGTGTGTATGTGTAGTCCAGGGATTTAACACAATAGTGCAACACAATGAATCATCACAGATCAAAATACAGGATATAGTTGATAAGCGATATAACTATAACGCTCATCTTTATTCACAGATCACAGATATATATCACAGGTAAGTAAACTACAGATCACAACATAAATCAAGGTGTATCACAAAGCATCATATATCAAGGATATGAAACAATCAAATCATCCAATAGAATCCAAATATTCATAAGTAAGATCAGTTAATTGTCTGATTAATTCAAATCAGATTAATTTATTATAAATAAACTACAAATCTTGGTTAATTAATCATTAATCAATTATAAACCATTTCAACTAATTAATCTTTAATCATTTATAAATTAACTTTTAAAAATAAATTAATTAACCTTTAATTATTAAATAATTAACTTTTAATTATTTAATTCTCCATTTAATTAATTATCATTCCTTAATCACCTTCATTAATTAATTAACATTTAATTAATTATTCTCAGATTTATTACCATAATTAATAAATCATATTAATTATTAAATCTTTAAACCAATTACATAATTAATCAACCCTTAATCATTCAATTATTCTTAAATTAATCATTTCTGTAATTAATTTTCATTAACAATCTTTAATTCTTAATAAATTAAATTGCTTAATTATTAGTTTACCAATTTATTAATTACTCTTAATCAATTACAAATGTTTATTATTAAATAAATTAATCTAATCAATTATTAAAAATCAATTACATTAATTAATTATAAGATAATCTATGATCTTTAATTATATGATAATTACTTAATTCATTATTTAAACTTAATTGATTACATTTACTTACATTTAATCAATACCAATTTACCAAATATCATTCTAATTATTTCTATAGTAAATGAAGGTAATCCTTAATCTTAATTACTTAAAGAAACTCATTTTCATTCTTTATTCAATTTTCACTCTCAATATGTTTGAAAAACATATATTTTACTTTTCCTTTAAAATCCATTTAAATTATAAATTAAAAACAATTCTTTGTTATGAAAGGAATTTTTTAAACCAAATTTTCCTTAAATTCTAAATATTTAAACTTATTTAAAAGTATTTAAATTTTAATCTTCCTTAATTTCAAAACTGGATTTAAACACTTAAATTTAAGCTCAGTTAACATTGATTACATTTTAAAAGCTTAACAATTTAAACATTGTTTAAAACCAGTACTGTTTCAACCTGGAAACTAGATAACCCGAGACCACTTCGATTTGCTTCGAGAAAGACGTAGATTTACCCGAGCCAAAACTAAATTTACCCGAGTACGTGCTCGGGTTAAACTGGGCGCTGTCAAAACTTGAGGAAAACAGACCTACCCGAGACCTCCCCTATTCTACTTCGAGTAAGATACGAAACTACCCGAGCAAAACATGAACTTCCTCGAGTGAATCCCCGAGTGTTCCCAGACCCAAATTCAACAGCCTGACACAAAACATAGTGCACGTGTACACCCCACAACGACGTCTCCGACCATCACCTACGATTCCCACACCTCCACGATCATCCTCGAACTTGAATCCGACACCCAGAATTTCAACACTCACTCCAATTCAAAATCGAGATGCAAATTCCAAAACCTAGAAATACAGAACCTCATCTAAACCCAAACCTGTCAACGCCCCAACCACCGTCCTCCGACCACCGTAAACGCTATAGTTCCTACCATACCCTCGTCATCGACCTCGCTACCATCCCTCAAAGCCCCTTCGCACTCGATCAAACATAGAGACAGAGACGATCCAATTTCCTAACTTGTTTAAAACTAGGGTTAAAATCAAAAATTTGCCGCCACAGCCACCACAATGAATTAAAAATTCGTTTCATATTTTTCTTATGATCAGTAAACCTCAAACAACTTTCGACATTGACCCCGAGCTCCCATTCATTGACGTTTACCAGCAATTGACGAAAATACCTAATTTGATCGACTTGCAATTTCTCTTGAACTAAAAGCTTAAAAATCAGGATTTTGTTTTTAAAAATCATAGTTTTTAAAGAGAGATCAGATTATGATCCTGAAGCGACTATTTATTCAAATCAAGATTTTTGATGTGTTTTAAAATTTACTGTAATTTTCCCTTCCAGTGAAAACTGCTATAAAATCTTACTTGAAACTATTTTTAGATAAAAAGTCTTGTTATTTCAAACACTTATTTTTTATATATCAAAACTTAAAACAGATCAAGGAAGAAGAAATTGGATTCCTAAGTGATTCTTATCCTGTGAAGATATTTAGCTTTAATAGCGAAATACATCTCTGTAAACAGACATAGATGTATATACAGTCATAGATATACACAGAGACAAGCAACATATTCACACAATCATTCGAGCATAATTCAAATCATACATCCAAGACAAATCTAAACACTAAGAAATAAACCAAGGGTTAGGAGTTTGCTCACCTTGTATTTTGAAAGAACAGAGCACATTATTGTTTTCGGAAAAGCTTTTTAAAACTGGAAATCTGCTAACAAAAATCACTCTTTAATCTGATCTTCATTTTGGCTTTGAGTTACAGGGTTTTGAAAATATTTTGAGGAGATTGTTTAAGTTTGTAAAATGATGATATATTTTCTTCTGGTTTGATAACATTTGTGAACGAACTGAAATGAAGATTAATATGTGAAAAGGAAGTTTACAGGATGTATATATTTTGTATAAGTAATATATTTTATTTTGCTTGTTTGTACAATGCACACATCAGAGATTTTTTTTCTTCAATTGGAGGCTGAAGTGATCTCTTTGCTTGTACTAGAGATGATAACATTAAATTGCCATGTACCACATTACCTTATTTTATTTGCCTTTTTCTTGCTTGTCTCGGCTGAGTTTGAAAGCATTAAATGCAATGTCCTAAATGTTTCCCTGCATATCTTATTTTGTACATAGATGTATTATACTTTGCTTTGTTTATGATTTTCTAGCCTGCATACTTATTTTACAACTACAAATTTGCTTGCCTTTGAACTACTTACAGGCTCTTGTATTTTGTTATTTTGTATTTGTTTTGCAAGATAGAAGAAATTGTTTAGTCATTTGTATATAGATATTATTTCGGTGCTGATAGTATTTATCTTATGTACTAAAGGTATTTGCATTTGGTTTTGGTTTCATACTTATATTTAGTTATGTTTCTATATATATATATATATATATATATTTCTCATTTATTTTATAAGTGCATTTGTTTATATCATTTTATAAACTCGAACCATTATTAACCATTTACTTGAATTTTAAATCCAAATCACATTTATACAAATCGTTTAAATTCATATGACTTAATATAGATTCTAAGACAGTCGGGGAAACTCGCTTCCATTTAAAATAAATTTTACAAATTTTTATTCAAAAATTCATTTAATTGTCAATTTAAATAAATTAAAATCTAGGGTCGTTACAAAAACCGACCAACGGTGTCCGTATATAATTTTCTAACCTATGGTCAAGTGATAGGGTATGTATCATTTCAACCCCAAATAGTTAAATTTCCCAGGTATATATTATTTCAACCCGTATCCGAAATCAATAATTTTCAAATCAATAAAATCGCTCGGGTTTATCATTTCAACCCATAACAATTTTCCCTAATCTAGAAGATCATTCGGGTATGTATCATTTCAACCCATAGTGATAACAGAGATATAAACATCCAATCATCCAAAAATGTCAACAAATAAACATCCATCATAATCATCATCCAAATCGGCCAATAAATCACAACAATTAACTTGGTTATCAATATTAGGTATTTGATTAACAATTTAAATTCAATATTAATTTAAATGGCAATTAAATTCAATATAAATTCAAATTAAATTAAAATGTCAAATTAAACTACCAAACAACAACCAATAATATACTTATCACATCATAAATTTAATTCAACTAACATAAGAAGGTTTAGTATTTGTGAGTGGGTTAAATCACTCACCTTTGATTTATCTCAATTTAAATCCAAATAAAGCCCAAAATTTGAACAGTCTCCAAATTTGACCAAACCAATTTCATGATGTTTGGAATTTCGATACGATCCCAATGGAAGAAACTGCGTCCAAATCCGAGTTTGTATGTAAAAGTTATGGATGTTAGAATACTGGAAATTTAAAATTTAATAAAAAATTTACAAAGGGCAAAAACGTAATTACCTTACTCTCTCCAAACACTCGTTCACTTACGCGATCGAACCAGCGTACTCGAGACCATGAGCCCCCACTTCGTCAACCACGAATGCACACCCCAATAGCCAACGAGCTCTCGATCAGACATCGCCAATGCCATCACCAGGCCGAGGCACCCCCTCCAACCCCACCACGTCAACTCCGGCTTAGCCATGTGAGCCTACCGCGGCATACATAGATCGCCAAAATCTGGCAAATTTGAGCACCTCAATCACAAACAAACCACATGGACGAGCGCTGCTCGTCATCCTCTTCCAGACGCCACTACCCGATCGTCGAATGGTCGACGATCCACCGTCGATCGCGAAACCCTAGAAATGGACGGCTGAGAAAGGTTGCCAATTTCTGGCCAAACCATGATTCGATTGAAAAAATGAATTTCAGGTGTAGATTACGCTCGTCGAGAGCTTTCCAATGATATATAATTTTCTATGGTTTTAGGAGTTTGAATTTTGAAGATTGATTTGAAATTGAAACTAAGGTTTTGGAAAGACAACCATTGAGAAGGATTACGAACAGGTAGATTGAAGTTTGTACATAGATAAATCAGAAATAAAAGTTTTTACATGGATATGAACGAATGGACAGATCGAATTGGGTCAAAACGATAACAACGACCTGAAAAGCCCGTTTCGTCCCCGAAACAAAAGTAGGTCATCCCATATATCTAAATATAGGTTTTTGATATTTTTAAACTCAATAGAACTAGTTTCAAACCCTAATTCCATTGTATGAAGAATTTAGCTTTTAAAATCAAATTATGTTTACATAAATTCTTTTAATTGATTTCTACGCGTTTCGAGCCCGCACGATCAAACGATAAATCTGATTGCTACGAAACTTGAAATATTACAATAATTCATTGTTATGGATCCGATGAAACTAGTTTCGTCGAAACCCAAGATAGTGGCCAAAATGGCTAAATTTCATGTTAATTTAATAAATTATTATTAAATTGATTTAATCACCTTTAAATTCAAATTTAAAGGTTAACCATTTTTACCATTCTTGATTAAACATGAATTGGTAATCTTTTACAATACAGTTTTCCATGTTAAATTCAATATTTAAATATTACATTAATTTCAGTGTTCAATTAAAACTATAATATAATCCCAGTTAATTATATTTTAATTTCAATCAAATTCTTTTATTTCGATTTACATTCTTATTATTGAATCAACTATTACCTTATGAATATAATTAACATTAGTTTACATTTTATTACATTCTTGTTCTATAGTAATCTTCTTAACTCACATTAACTACAATATTTAATTATGTTAAATTCACATTTATTTCCAAATTATTCAAATGGATTAATTAATGAGATGATAATTAAACAATTGTTACTTTTAAGTAATTAAATCACATTTATAAATTGATTGTTTACAAACAAAGATTATAACTACTTACCATATCACTGATTTCATATTCTATATTAACCAATTTCAATTAATTACATACAATCTCACCATTAAATACAACATTTAATTTGTTTCCTTATTTACAATTATAACCAAATTAACTTTACAATTATTTCAATTGATTGAGGTTACATGAAAATAGTTATCAATTACATTAAATCAACATTATTAAATTACATTCTAATAATCTTTTCCATTTATAAATCATAAATTTTAATTTCTCCCAATATTAAATTCTAAAATCTTATTAAATTTAATAGTTTTTAATTATCAAAAATTACCGGCCGTTGTAGAGAACCACAGTAAACCCTTTGGATGACCGTTGTGAGGAAGGAGAAGAGTGAAGATGGCTTTCTGCAGCGTTTCAGCAACCAGGCTAGAAGATCCTCTTTATGTTGCAGATTAGAGAGTATTTATAGAGGTATGAGAGCTATTGGGCCAAGCCCGTTCGTCCAGTGCTTGCAGATTGTCACAGGAAGGTTCAGTGGAGGAAACATTGCGACTCGAGCCAATTCAATGGATTGCTAGTGATCCATAGCTTATAGATCATGGGTGATCCATAAATACCTTAGAAAGCGAACCAACCCCTTAGCATCCTTCTCCCATCCTGTTCCATGTTGGTCGCTGCAAATCAATGATATGGTATGGATCGCTAGCGATCCATAGCATATGTGTCGCTGGCGATCCATATACTTAGAATATTATTGTACTTTTCTTTTTGGATTGTCTTTGTTGTCTTGTATCGACGTTATACTTAGGATAGCATAGTCATGTAGTCTCGTAGCACATTGCCTTGTCTTGATGATGGTTTGCTTACCAATCGTGCTCATATGTGGATTGGACCATACAAATTCTTATCTCTTGATTTGGCTATCTCAAAATCTCCTCAAACTTAGCCATTGTGTCACGACCCAAAATTCATCGTTCGAAAATAGACATCAAATACTTCACTTGTATTTGACTGCCAAATTTCAAACGTCAAATTTTAGTTCGGATGGAGCTTATAACAACAATTAGATGAATATAAAACAGCGGAACAGAATCAATATCATAAATATCATCACAGATACAACATCGACATAATCCATACTTCATCAGAGTATTTAATACATATACTACAACTCCAAATACAACATCATGATAATACAACAGTAATCATATATCAAAAAGTCTCCAGATGAAAGAAGTGATAACGGACTCCCAAAAGCTAAACACCTGATATCTCCAAAAAGCTCCTAAGAATATCTCCAAGATAAGAGCTCCAAAATACAGCTAACTCCAGAATACGGAAAACCTGCTACTAGGCTGCCCGTGTGGAAATAATGGGCACCCAGAGTTTAGAAAAGAAAACAATAAACTCCGGATCAGTCATGGGACTGGTATGAGTAAACAAAACAGTTTATCTTTTAAAAACGGACAATGAAAGAATTTAAAGTAAATTCGCAATGCTTTTGGAAAATGAAACTACCATAAGACCTCCCGCCACACACACAATGCAAACGCAGACTTGGAGGAGATTTCTTCTTATGATAGTCAAAGATGCTTACTACGCAAAATCAAATCCTTTTTGATATTATTGTTAGTGCATAGTGTGGAAAAACATTTTGAAAGTAGAATATTAATCTTAGCCAACATACGACCAGTATCGTATGCCTACTATAGCTACCATCTAAACAGTGGTGACCACCGTACGTAAATGGCAGGTTCTACAACTAAAACCGTACAGAGTTTCGTATTGAGAATTGGATTTCCAACAAATGGTCAGGCCAAGGAACTTCCCATTGCCACATGGAAACGCCTCTGGAAGGACGTCCCGAGAACCTAACCGGATCTCTGCCAACACAAGGCCGGGTTACCTCTGCAAAAATAGGTAACTACTGACACGAGTATGCCATCTCCCGGTTGTAACCAACCTTTAACCGGGGCCCCGAGCAACAAATCACAAAGATAATAAATGTATATCTGCGATATCCACATAAGTAAAGTATCTGGGCTCCATACCATGATACCACTTCTATCCAGAAGGAAATGAACATACACTAAGGGGCGCTACTCCCTATAACCTTGCCGCATCTTTCCTGTTTTGACCATTCCGGGGTGTGAGGCTCGACGAAGTCTCGTCCACAAAGCTACGCTTTGTCACAAAGCCATGCTTTGGGTCAACAGATGATCAACCTATGATCACAAAGATAAATGATCAAACAAATGATCATATCACAAATGATCAAACACTGATCATCACACAGCAACACTCAGCATGTCACATTACCAAATTGGGATATATCGCTGATAAATTTCAACTACATAACCTCTGAGCTCGTACGTCTCAGAGAAGGGTGTTAAGCTAAGAGAATAAATTCTCCGCCACCAACAGAAATGTATTTGAAAGAAATCGGCTTTATATCTCAAAGTGTAATGTCGGACATGTATCCATACAAGTCTGTTCCGGGTTCGAACAGAACCGAAGGCACTTCCAAAGAAGTCCTTGCAATCCGGATAATTTTCTAATCACGTCCGGACTTCCCGTCACAAAAGAGTGATATAAATCTCTATACCGGAGCAACTCGGTGCAGAGACATTCGACAGGTTGTCCTTTCATTTTTGAAAATATCCGGTCTTCAACACCGGTCTTCAAATGCCATCCATATACGACGTATCACTATATCGGAACGGGTAACCCGAATAGTGAGCGTTAATTTCAAAAACATGTGGATATGTTATTCACAACAATTCATAGATTCGATGTGGGCTTCGGATAACAAACTGAAATCCGATCCCCTGTCGCATCGAGGTTTAAATGCCGTTTTACGGCAAACAGGGTTTTTCACATCAATACAGAACAAATCACAATCACAGTGCAGTACTTGACAATTTACATCACATAGTATCATAAACAGAACAGACATCAAGGTAGTGCATAACAATAGTTAGTTATTTAACAAATCAGAGTGAATGTGATTTAATAAATTACCCATGTAATTATTCTTATTAACTATTTCAAGATCAATGATAAACTTGGATAAAATAAATTAAATCTTAATTAACTCGATTTATTAAATTAGTTATTTTAATTAACTTCCAACTTAAATTTATTAACTTAATTGTTCATTAATCAATCTTAATTACAAAATTGTACGTTATTCTTACTTTCTTTTCAAATAATTAATTAATAAAAATTCTTCACCTTAATTATTATTTGAAAATCTTCTTTATACTTTGGAAAACAATTTATTATAGTTATAAATTGTTTTAATATTAATTCCCCTTTAATACTCGTCTTTAAGTTAACTGCTAAATTAAGGTATTAATTTTGATTTAAACTTTCTTAAGTGCTAACTTGAATCATTGAAACTTATGATGAATTTGTAACTTAAATTTGTCTAATACTAACCAAATCATTAACGCATAAAATTTGTTAAGATAGTTAACTTCAAGTTTAAATTATGCTAAGCACTGTAATGTCAACCCGAGTAAAATTCCAGTTTACTCGAGTTAAACTCGCGTTCTCCCAGCATTTTCGCGAGTCTCCCTGTACCCCTTTCTTCTTCGTGCCTGCTATTCCTCCTTTCTTTTTCTTTTTCCAGTTTTGATTTTTAAACTAAAAAAAATCTCTGAAACACACTACTCGAGCACAGGAGAGCCCGAGTACTCCCATCATCTACTCGAACGTTTCTTCGAGTTCTTCACCCAACCCAAATTTACTGATACGCGAATCCACATCGTGCACGTGCACGTGCACGTCCTCGCGCCTCCCCTCCGATGATCATCACTACCATCGGCATGTCAGACATTCCACAGAAACACGAAATCGACCATCAATTTAAAATTATTTGCTCGAAATCAAAATACGTTCGTTCGAATGAACAGCAACTCGAACGCGTCAATAGGAAATCGCCTCGACCACTCACCCTCGACCACCAACGATGCCGAGACTCCGGCCATACCACGTCAACCCACCCAGAAATCTTCCACCTGAGACCCGTGACACTCGATCACTCCTAGGTGATGAAATCACCTTGTTTCCAACCTACTGCAAAACTCAGGGTTAAACCCTAAGTTGAATTCGTCTCCAAAATTTACGCAATGAAATTCTTTTTCGAAATTTTTCCCATTACTAGTAACTGTCAAGCTTGCTTTATACCAAATCTTAGCATTTAAGGTTGATTTGATTATCAGAAAACGATCGAAATACATATTTTGTTCAAACCTGAATTGCATTTGAATTACTTAACTAAAAATCATCACTGTTGTTTCAAAAATCATGTTTTTAAGTGAGTATTCAAGTTATAAAATCAAATCAATGGTTTGAAATACTTGAATAAATCATAAAATCTTGTTTCTACTGTAAAAACTTGGTTTCAGAGACAACCCTTTATGTTCAAGCTCACAACAAAAGTTAATCCATAGATGATGTTTTAAACTAACGTATTTATGGAAAAACTGAAAGCTATCAGAGATTTTGGGTAATGAAGTTAGGATTTTTCTTTTCTTGATTGAACTCTGGACTGGTAAAACAGAGATGACATACAACAGACATAAGTATATTCATCTATATATGATCATATAATACAATATCATTTAGTATTCACAGATTTCAGCATTCACCACTTTGAACTCTAAGGATAAGTGTTTACTCACTTAGATAACTTGATGAACAGAGATGCTTCAAAATTAACAGACAAGCCCTCAGAACTCACACCTAACATTTATGCAGATCAAACATCATCACAGTAATTCCTAAGCAACACATAATAGTTCTAGATTTTAGTTTAAAGGTTTACTTACTTTTGAAATTTATTAGGAGACAGAGAATACTTTCACTTGTTTTGGAAATCTGCAGTTTCTATTCCTCTACTCTTTTATTTCTCTCTTCAGCAATTTGTTTTGGACTTGTATATATTTTTCTAAGTTTATTTTCTTTCTTCAGTAAAAAGTTTTGAACGAACTGATGCATGGGTTGATACATATAGAAATGTACAGAGCAATGGAGGTACAGTTTTCTTTTTTTTTTTTTATTTGTACCTTTGCAACCAGAGATTTTTTTATAAATATGGTGGCTAATACTCTTTCTTTTGCGTGCTAGAACTGATGGCATTAAATGCCCATGTTTCAATTCTTGTTTACATGCAGTCCTATTCTCTTATGCAAGTACAAATCTTGTTTTATCAAAAGATATCTTCTTACATGCTTCTATCTTCCTACTACCTTTCTTATCCTCATATACTCACGGCAAGCATATGGTTTGAATTTGTAATGGTTTCTATCTTATATATGTACTTACTTTTTTTTATTTGGTTACTTCATTCCCTTAGCTTATTTTGTTTACAGCAATTTCCTTTTAGTTATCAACATTTTATACTATGTAAATTTATTACAAAATTTGTTTTAGTTCTATTTAAAAGTTTTAACTAAAGAGATTAAATTTATTCATATTTTATTTTATAACTCATATAATTTTTTATAATATAAATCTTAACAATATCTTCATTTCTTTCGGAATCCTCAAATTTAAATCCAAAAATTCAAACAATTTAACGAATTAAATTATTTCAAAATTCCGGGATGTTACAATATCCCCTCCTTAAGAAAATTTCGTCCTCGAAATTGAAAGAGAGAGAATGCAACAAAGAATATATGAATTCAGAAACAAGGAAATGACTTACAGTTTAAGCCGAGATGTCAATTCTGCAGTTGGAATATGATTTCTTCATATTATCTTCGGTCTCCCAAGTACAGTCCTTTGGATTGCCACTCCATTGAACTTTGACTAGATTCACAACTTTGTTTCTTAATCGCTTCTCCTCACGATCAACAATTTTTATCGGTTCCCTCTTTACTGTCAAGTTAGGAGTGATTTCTAGATCCTGCTGAGCAGCTTCTTCAATAATATCATCTGGGTCGTGCACATACTTTCGAAGATTAGAAATGTGAAACACATTATGGACGCCAGACAACCAGTCGGGTAGCTGTACTCGATATGCTAGAGGACCAATCCTTTCCAGAATAGGAAAAGGACCAATATAACGCGGTGCTAGCTTTCCAGTTTTCCCGAATCTCAATACACCCCTCATCGGAGATACTTTCAGAAATACAGAATCTCCAACTTGAAATTCCAAAAATCTTCTTCGGCGGTCATAATAGCTCTTCTGACGGCTTTGGGCAGTTAATAACTTCTTTCGGATAAAGTCTACCTTCTCAGTGGCTTCTTTGATCATATCCGGTCCTAAGACAAGTCTGTCACCTGATTCTATCCAGCATATAGGTGATCGACACGGACGACCATATAAAACTTCGAAAGGAGCCATTTCCAGACTGGCCTGATAGCTGTTATTATATGAGAATTCAACCAGATGCAAATGGTCCTCCCATGAACCACCAAAATCATGAACACAAGAACGTAATAAGTCTTCTAGAATTTGGTTGACCCTTTCAGTCTGTCCATCTGTTTGCGGGTGATAAGCAGTACTGAAATTTAATTTTGTTCCCAAAGCATCCTGAAATGCCTCCCAAAATCTGCTAGTGAAGATCGGGTCACGATCACTCACTATACTGCTGGGAATACCATGGAGACGAACGATTTCTTTTACGTATATACCTGCTAAGCTTTCTGCAGTTCGAGTGGATTTTACTGGAATAAAGTGAGCAGTTTTGGTTAAATGGTCCACTATAACCCAAATCGCTTCATTTCCCTTCTTGGTTCGTGGCAATCCGTCGATGAAATCCATCGATACCTGATCCCACTTCCATTTCGGTACTTCCAAAGGTTGAAGTAAACCGGCCACTTTCCTTTGATCGCTTTTGATTTGCTGACAAGTAGCACAGCGACTTACATATATCGATACGTCTCTCTTCATCGTCTTCCACCAGAATGTTCTTTTAATGTCTCGATACATTTTGTTGATTCCTGGATGGATACTGAATTTGGACTTGTGGCATTCGTCCAATACTTCACGCTTTAATTCTGGGATATCTGGCACACAAAGCCTGCCTTTCAGCCTTATATCCCCTTTATCATCAATTTCAAAACTGGAATCTTCACTACCTTCTATCCTTCTTCGAATTTCACGAAGAAACTTGTCTTCTGTCTGCCGTCTTGCAATTCTTTTGAGAAGAGTAGGGGTAATAACAAGATGAGCAAGAAGAGCGTGCTTTCTACTTAAAGCATCGGCAACTACATTGGCTTTTCCCGGAGTGTAAAGAATATCCAAGTCATAGGATGCCAGAAATTCCAACCAACGTTGTTGTCGCAGATTCAGATCCTTCTGGGTAAAGAGATATTTCAAAGATTTATGGTCGGTGAATAATTCGAATTTTTCACCTAAAACAAAGAGAGTTTATTAAGTATATTTATTTAGTTAATTTCGTAAATTGTTAAGAAGCTGAAAAGATTCTTACCCAGAAGATAGTGTCGCCAGATTTTTAAAGCGAAAACAATAGCCAAAAGCTCCAAATCATGTGTCGGGTAATTCTTCTCATGCGGACGTAATTGTCTACTCGCGTAGGCAACTACCTTTCCATTTTGCATTAATACTGCACCTACCCCGTCACCACATGCATCGGTATAGACAGATAAGCCTTGGTTCCCATTAATAATAATGAGAACAGGAGCAGTAGTCAATCTCTTTTTCAATTCCTGGAAAACTTCATCACATCTTGAAGTCCAATCAAATTTAGCATTCTTCATTGTCAGCTTAGTCAATGGGCTAGCCAACTTAGAAAAATCTTGTACAAACTTTCTATAATATCCCGCTAAACCGAGAAAACTTCGAACTTCTCTAGGAGTAGTGGGTTGCTTCCAGTCCATAATTGCAGAAATCTTGCTTGGATCAACAGAAATCCCTTCTTCATTAATAATATGACCGAGAAATTTGACCTCTTTGACCCAAAAGTGACACTTAGAAAATTTAGCGAATAAGACATTCGTCCTCAATATTTCCAAAACAATTCTGAGATGTTCAGAATGCTCCTCTTCAGTTTTGGAGAAAATTAAGATATCATCAATAAATACAAGGACAAATTTGTTCAATACTTCTCGAAATACTCGGGTCATTAAATCCACGAAGTACGCAGGAGCGTTGGTCAGTCCGAAAGGCATAACTAACCACTCGTAGAACATGTCTGGACCCCTAAAAGCAGTAAAATGAACACAATCCTCAGCTATTCGCAGTTGATGGAATCCCTAAGCTAGATCCATCTTAGAAAAGAATCGAGCGCCATGAAGTTGATCAAATAGATCGTCAATTCTAGGTAAAGGGAATTTGTTCTTGAGAGTTTGTTTATTGAGATCACGGTAATCTACACACAATCTCAAAGATCCGTCTGATTTAGCTACAAATACGACGGCTGAACCCCATTCGGAAACACTAGGGCGAATCAATCCTTTCTTCAGCAAATCTCGAGTTTGATTGACTAATTCAATTTTCTCCTTAGGTGCCATCCTGCGACTTGCGTGAACAACAGGACGAGCATTGGGTATTAAGTCAATTCGGAATGCTATTTCTCTGTGCGGAGGTAAGGAATTTACTTCTTCAAATACGTCGGAAAATTCCCGAACAACAGGTATAGACAGCAAAGTGGGTTCAGGATATCCCAAAGTATACATCAATCCATCTCTTCTTGGACTCGGATTCTCACAAGAGATTTCAATAAAATTTCCAAAGTCCGTTTTGACAAAAGCGGTCCGATCATTACACTCCAATATAGCTTCGTATTTCGATAACCAATTCATTCCGAGTATGATTTCAAATTCATTAAATTCGAGGATATAAAGGTTGATAGGAAATCGATAACTATCATATGAAATAGGAACTTTCTTGCAATATAAACAAAGATTTGCGGGACCTCCAATCGGATTTTTCACGCAAATAGGATCGGCAGAAAATCTAGCTTTAAGTCCTAATTCTTTTACGGTTTGTTGGGAGATAAAACTATGTGAAGCTCCCGAGTCAAATAAAACTCTAACAGTTCTACCATTAATAGTAAGGTTACCTTCCAGAACACCTTTTCCTTTATCAGCTTTCGAAGTGGAAGGATCTTTCTTTATCGCGTAAACATTTGCCACCTGTGCTTGCTTCATCATTGGGCAGTTTTTGATAACATGTCCCTCTCCCTGACAGGCGTAACATTTCCTGGGCTTATATTGCTCATTCTTCACCGGTTGTTCCTTGTTAACTTGCTTCTTTGGTTTTGTGCAGCTGTTTGAATAATGGCCCTTCTCATTGCAATTGTAACAAGTTATGTTGCTAGCCGAATTTCCTTGATTGCTCTTTTTATCATTGCCTTGCTGTGGCTTCTTGCCCCCAAACTTTCTTTTCTTCCAGTTCTGATTATTTGAATTTCCTCCTTCCTTTGGAATCTCCTGCATATCCAATGTGGCATACCTGTATCCCATATCAATAAGATCCGAAAAAGATTCCTTGACGTGAGCTGTCATCCTTTCGTGATACTTCTGGTTCATTCCCCGGATAAACCTTTCATTTTTCTTAAGAGGCGTGTTTAACAACTCTGGACCAAAACGGGATAGTTCGTTGAACTTGTTTAAGTACTCTTCAAATGTCAGGCTTCCTTGCTTTAAATCCAAAAATTCTTGATACATTCTGGAAATTCCCGCCGACGGCATATAACGCTTCTCGAACACCTCCTTAAAACAATCCCAAGAAAACTCCTCCTCGGATTCATCAACAATGATGGTTTCCCACCAGGCTGAAGCTTCTTCTTGGAGTTGCCAAGAAGCTATAAGTCTCTTCTGCTCGTCTTGCAGCTTAAGCCCTTTAAAAATTTTCTCACATGATCTGACCTAAGCTTGAGCCCCAATAATTGACTCCTTGCCGGTGAATGGTTTGCCACCAAGCCTTTCGAATTTCTTATTCAAATCAGCCAGATCCGGCTGCTGCTGGATATCCATTGCTGCGACTACTGCTGGAGGACCTTGGTTTTGTGCAGGGGCATTTACTTGACCCCTTGGTCTTCCTCTGCGTCCGCTCATTCTTACTTATCTGAAATTAGTAAGAAAATTGATTTAGATATACGGACGAATATCTTAAGGAATATCAACAGTAAACGAAATAGACTAACAAATTTTTAAGTTACAGTCTTGGTTATACTCATTCTAGGGTATACTTCACCCTATCTCTAATGAGCCATCTAATGTGTTATACTCCGTAGCTTAAGTTCTTACTCAACCAAAAGCTCTGATACCAATTTGTCACGACCCAAAATTCATCGTTCGAAAATAGACATCAAATACTTCACTTGTATTTGACTGCCAAATTTCAAACGTCAAATTTTAGTTCGGATGGAGCTTATAACAACAATTAGATGAATATAAAACAGCGGAACAGAATCAATATCATAAATATCATCACAGATACAACATCGACATAATCCATACTTCATCAGAGTATTTAATACATATACTACAACTCCAAATACAACATCATGATAATACAACAGTAATCATATATCAAAAAGTCTCCAGATGAAAGAAGTGATAACGGACTCCCAAAAGCTAAACACCTGATATCTCCAAAAAGCTCCTAAGAATATCTCCAAGATAAGAGCTCCAAAATACAGCTAACTCCAGAATACGGAAAACCTGCTACTAGGCTGCCCGTGTGGAAATAATGGGCACCCAGAGTTTAGAAAAGAAAACAATAAACTCCGGATCAGTCATGGGACTGGTATGAGTAAACAAAACAGTTTATCTTTTAAAAACGGACAATGAAAGAATTTAAAGTAAATTCGCAATGCTTTTGGAAAATGAAACTACCATAAGACCTCCCGCCACACACACAATGCAAACGCAGACTTGGAGGAGATTTCTTCTTATGATAGTCAAAGATGCTTACTACGCAAAATCAAATCCTTTTTGATATTATTGTTAGTGCATAGTGTGGAAAAACATTTTGAAAGTAGAATATTAATCTTAGCCAACATACGACCAGTATCGTATGCCTACTATAGCTACCATCTAAACAGTGGTGACCACCGTACGTAAATGGCAGGTTCTACAACTAAAACCGTACAGAGTTTCGTATTGAGAATTGGATTTCCAACAAATGGTCAGGCCAAGGAACTTCCCATTGCCACATGGAAACGCCTCTGGAAGGACGTCCCGAGAACCTAACCGGATCTCTGCCAACACAAGGCCGGGTTACCTCTGCAAAAATAGGTAACTACTGACACGAGTATGCCATCTCCCGGTTGTAACCAACCTTTAACCGGGGCCCCGAGCAACAAATCACAAAGATAATAAATGTATATCTGCGATATCCACATAAGTAAAGTATCTGGGCTCCATACCATGATACCACTTCTATCCAGAAGGAAATGAACATACACTAAGGGGCGCTACTCCCTATAACCTTGCCGCATCTTTCCTGTTTTGACCATTCCGGGGTGTGAGGCTCGACGAAGTCTCGTCCACAAAGCTACGCTTTGTCACAAAGCCATGCTTTGGGTCAACAGATGATCAACCTATGATCACAAAGATAAATGATCAAACAAATGATCATATCACAAATGATCAAACACTGATCATCACACAGCAACACTCAGCATGTCACATTACCTAATTGGGATATATCGCTGATAAATTTCAACTACATAACCTCTGAGCTCGTACGTCTCAGAGAAGGGTGTTAAGCTAAGAGAATAAATTCTCCGCCACCAACAGAAATGTATTTGAAAGAAATCGGCTTTATATCTCAAAGTGTAATGTCGGACATGTATCCATACAAGTCTGTTCCGGGTTCGAACAGAACCGAAGGCACTTCCAAAGAATTCCTTGCAATCCGGATAATTTTCTAATCACGTCCGGACTTCCCGTCACAAAAGAGTGATATAAATCTCTATACCGGAGCAACTCGGTGCAGAGACATTCGACAGGTTGTCCTTTCATTTTTGAAAATATCCGGTCTTCAACACCGGTCTTCAAATGCCATCCATATACGACGTATCACTATATCGGAACGGGTAACCCGAATAGTGAGCGTTAATTTCAAAAACATGTGGATATGTTATTCACAACAATTCATAGATTCGATGTGGGCTTCGGATAACAAACTGAAATCCGATCCCCTGTCGCATCGAGGTTTAAATGCCGTTTTACGGCAAACAGGGTTTTTCACATCAATACAGAACAAATCACAATCACAGTGCAGTACTTGACAATTTACATCACATAGTATCATAAACAGAACAAACATCAAGGTAGTGCATAACAATAGTTAGTTATTTAACAAATCAGAGTGAATGTGATTTAATAAATTACCCATGTAATTATTCTTATTAACTATTTCAAGATCAATGATAAACTTGGATAAAATAAATTAAATCTTAATTAACTCGATTTATTAAATTAGTTATTTTAATTAACTTCCAACTTAAATTTATTAACTTAATTGTTCATTAATCAATCTTAATTACAAAATTGTACGTTATTCTTACTTTCTTTTCAAATAATTAATTAATAAAAATTATTCACCTTAATTATTATTTGAAAATCTTCTTTATACTTTGGAAAACAATTTATTATAGTTATAAATTGTTTTAATATTAATTCCCCTTTAATACTCGTCTTTAAGTTAACTGCTAAATTAAGGTATTAATTTTGATTTAAACTTTCTTAAGTGCTAACTTGAATCATTGAAACTTATGATGAATTTGTAACTTAAATTTGTCTAATACTAACCAAATCATTAACGCATAAAATTTGTTAAGATAGTTAACTTCAAGTTTAAATTATGCTAAGCACTGTAATGTCAACCCAAGTAAAATTCCAGTTTACTCGAGTTAAACTCGCGTTCTCCCAGCATTTTCGCGAGTCTCCCTGTACCCCTTTCTTCTTCGTGCCTGCTATTCCTCCTTTCTTTTTCTTTTTCCAGTTTTGATTTTTAAACTAAAAAAAAATCTCTGAAACACACTACTCGAGCACAGGAGAGCCCGAGTACTCCCATCATCTACTCGAACGTTTCTTCGAGTTCTTCACCCAACCCAAATTTACTGATACGTGAATCCACATCGTGCACGTGCACGTGCACGTCCTCGCGCCTCCCCTCCGATGATCATCACTACCATCGGCATGTCAGACATTCCACAGAAACACGAAATCGACCATCAATTTAAAATTATTTGCTCGAAATCAAAATACGTTCGTTCGAATGAACAGCAACTCGAACGCGTCAATAGGAAATCGCCTCGACTACTCACCCTCGACCACCAACGATGCCGAGACTCCGGCCATACCACGTCAACCCACCCAGAAATCTTCCACCTGAGACCCGTGACACTCGATCACTCCTAGGTGATGAAATCACCTTGTTTCCAACCTACTGCAAAACTCAGGGTTAAACCCTAAGTTGAATTCGTCTCCAAAATTTACGCAATGAAATTCTTTTTCGAAATTTTTCCCATTACTAGTAACTGTCAAGCTTGCTTTATACCAAATCTTAGCATTTAAGGTTGATTTGATTATCAGAAAACGATCGAAATACATATTTTGTTCAAACCTGAATTGCATTTGAATTACTTAACTAAAAATCATCACTGTTGTTTCAAAAATCATGTTTTTAAGTGAGTATTCAAGTTATAAAATCAAATCAATGGTTTGAAATACTTGAATAAATCATAAAATCTTGTTTCTACTGTAAAAACTTGGTTTCAGAGACAACCCTTTATGTTCAAGCTCACAACAAAAGTTAATCCATAGATGATGTTTTAAACTAACGTATTTATGGAAAAACTGAAAGCTATCAGAGATTTTGGGTAATGAAGTTAGGATTTTTCTTTTCTTGATTGAACTCTGGACTGGTAAAACAGAGATGACATACAACAGACATAAGTATATTCATCTATATATGATCATATAATACAATATCATTTAGTATTCACAGATTTCAGCATTCACCACTTTGAACTCTAAGGATAAGTGTTTACTCACTTGGATAACTTGATGAACAGAGATGCTTCAAAATTAACAGACAAGCCCTCAGAACTCACACCTAACATTTATGCAGATCAAACATCATCACAGTAATTCCTAAGCAACACATAATAGTTCTAGATTTTAGTTTAAAGGTTTACTTACTTTTGAAATTTATTAGGAGACAGAGAATACTTTCACTTGTTTTGGAAATCTGCAGTTTCTATTCCTCTACTCTTTTATTTCTCTCTTCAGCAATTTGTTTTGGAATTGTATATATTTTTCTAAGTTTATTTTCTTTCTTCAGTAAAAAGTTTTGAACGAACTGATGCATGGGTTGATACATATAGAAATGTACAGAGCAATGGAGGTACAGTTTTCTTTTTTTTTTATTTATTTGTACCTTTGCAACCAGAGATTTTTTTATAAATATGGTGGCTAATACTCTTTCTTTTGCGTGCTAGAACTGATGGCATTAAATGCCCATGTTTCAATTCTTGTTTACATGCAGTCCTATTCTCTTATGCAAGTACAAATCTTGTTTTATCAAAAGATATCTTCTTACATGCTTCTATCTTCCTACTACCTTTCTTATCCTCATATACTCACGGCAAGCATATGGTTTGAATTTGTAATGGTTTCTATCTTATATATGTACTTACTTTTTTTTATTTGGTTACTTCATTCCCTTAGCTTATTTTGTTTACAGCAATTTCCTTTTAGTTATCAACATTTTATACTATGTAAATTTATTACAAAATTTGTTTTAGTTCTATTTAAAAGTTTTAACTAAAGAGATTAAATTTATTCATATTTTATTTTATAACTCATATAATTTTTTATAATATAAATCTTAACAATATCTTCATTTCTTTCGGAATCCTCAAATTTAAATCCAAAAATTCAAACAATTTAACGAATTAAATTATTTCAAAATTCCGGGATGTTACACATTGTTTCCAGAATATTTGTTGGCACATGATGCAAGAGAATCAGTTGACCCCTGAGCTAATCCAACGGATCGCTAGCGATCCATAGGCCATGGATCGCTAGTGATATATGTCCTTAGTGCATTTTCCATTCTTTTTGCTTGACTCCCTTTGGCTTGTTTTTCTAGTCCTTTTGGTTGACTTCTGAGTTATTCTTCCTTGACCAAGTTGTTCCGACTTCTTTTGGATTCTGCTGGGTTAAAAATCCTGATAACATTTGCCCTCCAGAGTACGTCTTCGTTGAAAACAAGGCGTGCTCTAGAAGTAATCACTTTTCAATTCCTGTTTGTCGAGTTTTGGATAGTCGAGTTTGGGCTACATGAATTCAAGCTAGGTTATACTGTCGCTTGCTAAGTTTCGACCTGGACAATAATCATTTGCCATAACGGACCAAAATTTTCTCTATAGCTTCTCATCATGTCTTGAAGTAGTAGGTAGATATCGCTAGGCAAATTTGAGGTTGGAGGCATGCAACACTATGGATCGCTAGCGATCAATTGATGAACAATCGCTAGTGATCCGATTACTTAGAGTATTTTTGGGATCTTTTTTGTTCCTATTTATGCTCCTCGGGCCGACTTCATTCCTTGCGACCCGATCCTCTGAACTACCTCTACGATCCGAGCTACACTTAGCGATTTGATGCATCATCCCCAGAGATTTGATCCATCATCCCCAGTGATTCGACCCACATTTCCATTGAGATTCCATCTTGATTCCCTCAACGCCACCTGCCTTTCTTTACCATAGACTCCAGAGCTTTTCCGCTTCTTTTCTAAGTCGCCTTCAACCGAACCCTAGTTTGCTTGCTGCCCTAGATCGCCACCGACCCGTTATGAGCTTGCTGCTTCTAAAGCTTTGACCAACTTTGTGTTTAGATCGTTAATATAAGGTGGGTTTACTGATTATGACGTCGATTTAACGATTTGGTGACAGAGTTGTATTCGTGGTATTAGTCGTGAAGAGTCCGAGTCAATTGCGGCTTAATGGAGGAAGAAGTAAATCGAGTCTTGAGTTCTTCATGGAATGACATTCGAGCCTTGCCTTGGTGCTTGACATGTTTTGCTGTCTTCATCCATTGAGCTAGAATTGACTTGTGCCAGGTCCCATTGCCGATACTGCACGACATATCGTGAATTGGTTTCGTACCTCCAGAGGATTCATATTGATTTTGCTTTTTTTGCACACATGGTGTACTGGTACTAGAAGGGACTTTCCACGTCGTTTCGGACAATGGTTTATCGATAATGGGTAAGTGTAGGGGAAGTAATTTCAAAAGGAAAGTGATATGGGAAGTCCTTTTACCTCTTAGTTGCGAGTGTACCATCTACACGGGATAGAACGTTTGTAGTGTTCAGGACACCGAGCCCACCACCGATAAATAACACACTGCACTTGCCCAGGCACATACTTGAAGTCCGACACATCAGTATGAATCAATATTTCTTAGGAATTCAAATGTAGTACGGGGAATTCTTATTTTGGAGTAGAATTACCTGACCATTTCATACATAAGTTCTGCTATTTAGATTGAAGTACCCATCTTCTCGCCGCAAGTCTAGCGGAGGAAGTCCTGTGCTTTCGGAGGCCGAGTCATCCTTTGTCGCCCCACTTCTTATACTTTATAGGCTAAATATGGCTAGCTCGTTCTAGTCGGTCCAGCCTTGGATCGGACTCCTCCTAATTTTAGAGTTCTTCTAAATCCGTCGGAGAGAGCTTTCTCCGTGATTTCTGCTAAAGTCTTGCACAACATCTGCCTGCAGCATGGCATTCCGGAGGAATATGTGCGCTTCCCAGAGAAAGATGAATTTGCTCATATGCCTCCTTGGGATATACTACTTGTCATCTGTATATGTGCCTGAACGTAGCAGTGTCCCTTTTTAACAATTTTTGAGAGAAACCCTCTCGAACTTGGGAATCACTCCGTTTTAGATTCATCCCAATAAATATGCTATTCTAACCTACCTGCACGTTCTTTTAATGTGGACTGTCAATCACGTATCGAGCTTCGATGAGTTAAGATATTTTCTCTCGTTCAAAAGAAGAGACGAGTGTCCATCCTTAGTGGTGATTGAGGCCTAGAGGAACCGTAAAATTGTGTTGCGATTACAGAGCAACCTATCTCAATTCAAGACCCAATACTTCTTTGTTAGGTGTCCTGACGGATTCAATCGTCTCAGGACAATGGGAGGTAAGTTCTTTTTCCCACTCATAGAGCTCTGATATCTTGCTATGGAATTTCTAACGAGTCAAATAGTTTTTACAGTTATTCCGAGGTCGAAACAGGACTTATCTCTCGACGAAACTTTTCGAACCCCGAAGGCTATCGATGCTGAGGAGAGATCAGTTAAATTCTTGTTGATGAACGAAAACCTGCTTCGGTACAGGCTGTTGCACACAGGAAGTTCTATAGTCCTAGTTGAAGTCCTATCCCCTTCTCGATCTAGGATACATACGTGATCCACTTCTTCGTCTCATGGTTTCGAAGAGGGTGTTTTTCTAGAGAGGGAAGGCTTGTACGGTGAGTCGGTTGAAGAGACTCACGGAAGAAAAGATGCCACGACCAAAGCCAGTTGCCTAGCTAGAATGCCTCTGATTCCGAAAGAAGTGGAAGAGGAGTTTAATCAAAGAGAAGGCAAAGTCGCGATAGATATAGAAAAGGAGGAGGGTGAGATTGAGAGTAGTAGCGATGAGTCCTCCTCCAATGACTACGATGATTTCTATGTAGAATCAGATAATGGAGATTCTAACTCATGCGACAAGACTTCGGGGACCCGTTGTTTAGAGCTAGGCTCCCCCAAACTTGAGTGATAAATATGATACTCCAGAAGTCAGATGATGTCGGGATCTCCGACGAAAGACGTTGGCGTAGACTTTGGAGATTTTAGCAATGTTTACGTCTATTTTGACACACTCATGGGGGGGACTTCAAGTTTGAGGAGGTGTCACCCTATCTAGGCCATTTTACACCCAAAGTTAGTCCAATTCCTTCCACAACGCCTGCCCAGTCCGATTTGTGACATCGTTTTAGGCTCTCCTCCCAAACACATTACACATTTCACTAGGGTTACACTCACTTATATAGATATTTTTCATGTTTATCTTCCGTTTTAAGGCTCTTTATTTATTCTTCATGTCGGGTACCATGAGAGAATGTAGCCTTTAGGACGACCTTGAGGAATTCACCGACTCTTAACACTGGTTGAAATGGTGTTCCAGCTGTCGTTAGCCTTGCGAGATAGAGGAGGAATATCGAAGAAGAAAATATTTAGAGGCTGAAACTCATCGCCGAGATGAGAGGGAACAGGGCCGAGTATACAAAGGCGGGTATGAGAAAAGAAAGACTTTAGATTAGTGAGAGGAGCCGCCTAAAAGTCCAAATTTGATCGCGGTTCTCATTCTACAGAACAACAGGCCTTCGCTCCTACCCCTACCTCAATTGATCCTAAAATCCCGGTTTCTTATGTCAACATTCCATCTTCAACTCAAGTTTTGTCATCTCATGTGGCTCTTGCCCCCGGTTCTTCATGACCCCACGGGAGATTGGCCTATGTTCTTCCATCCGATCCCCCTAGGTTTGAGGCAGTGCTCCTCGGGTGGTTTTTAAGGGGGGTAAAATTTGATCACGATCTTCATTCAGTTCGTAGAGATACATACATGCTCCAACTTCAAAGAATCCAGAATGATTTAGAACAAGCCAAAGGGTGGAAAAAATTATGCAAACAGATGGTGGACACAAACCACAACAACTATCAAGAAATCCTCTCCTTTGAATCGGAGAAGGATGATTTCAAAAGAGCATTGGAGGAACGCGACGCCAGAATCAAATAGTTGGAAGAAGAAAAGGATGCGGCACTTCGAGAAAGCAAGAACAATGCCAGCCTATTGAAAGATCTAAAAGAGGCTCACGAGAGAGTAGAGATCGTCTACAGAGACAAAATTAAGAGGGCTCATACAGAAGAAGCCAAGTTAAAAGAGGAGGTGGCAGCTTACAGCGCGACAATTGAGGCCCAAAAGAGGACCATTTCCGACCACAACCTTATTGTGGAGGGGCATAATAAAACGATTGCAGAATATGGAGAAGTCATGAAGTTGCGCGATAAGACCATCTCCGACCAGGCTGAGATGATCGCTAGGCTCCAGAATCAAGTTGTGCAACTTAGCGTTGATAAAGCTCGGGTGGTGGATTATTTGGAGCTTCAGAACGCTTTCGAGAGAAAGATATAGAAGATGGATGGGACCATCTTGAACTTTTATGTCAACTCCCTGCTACACCAGGGGAGTCTCAGTTACTTAGGCCTAAATTTCTGCGCACTCTCGCTATGGTTTGGGAGGAAATGTTGACCCGTTTTCGTGATACCAGGGATGCTTATACCGAGTGAGAGCTAGAGAACGTCTATCTCAATGAAGAATCAAAGAAGGTGTTGCTAGAAGGCCGGGAGATATTATGGATTGAAAGAGAGAAGGAATGGGTCGATGCTGCCATGGAGGCAATCGCCGACGCATTAGCGGAGCCTTTTATTTCTGGTCCTGATGAATCATCGAGGCAGCCTTGCGATCCATTAACAAGTTCCGAGCTTGTAGCTTCCTATCATATTGTGGAACCGTGGAAGGAGGGTGAAGTCAGTGAATACGATGTCATTCTCGGTTACTCTTCTGGTTCAGGTAATCAACTTGTTTCTCCCGAGTTTGAGAACTTTCAACTCACGCCACAAGAGCAGGATGAATTTAATGTTTTCATTTTTGGTCTTATAGGTCAGTCTTCCTTTTCTACCGATCTACCGATTTTCTCAGCGCTTAGGCCTGTTGCTATCTCTACCGCTTCCATGATTGTTTCTATATCTTCTTTGGTCACTGTTCCGTGTCTGCCTCGTAGCTGGGATCGGAATTTGAGAAGATCGTCGCATTGCACGGTTTAGATGACCCTTCCGTATCTTTGGAGGGTGACTTCACGGCGACCAAAGTTCGAGAGCAAAAAATTCAGATTGAAAAACCACGCAGATCTTAAGAAAAAACAGTTTCCATTAAAAAGAGAAGGTTGAAGCGAAAAAGGCTTCTATGAGCTCTCGCAGATCTTGGAAGCTCAAAACGAAAGGCGAGTCTTCTGAAAAGTTACAGAGCAGGAAGAGGACATCAGCACCGAGGAGATCATTGATGTGCACATAAAAGTGCATATTTTTATTTCCATATTTAATCTAATTTAATTAAATAAATGAGCATATATGGTACTTTAACATGTTTAAACCAAAATTTCCGTTGTCATCTAATCACCATCTATTCATCTTCATTTAGGGGGAAATGGACATTTTTATGTGTGAATTAATTTGTGAATATTTATTTGCACATTTTATTTTATTTTATAGGAAATCTGGATGGAAAATAGAAGAAGTCTTCATGTATTCATGCATGGACAAGTGAAGGAAGACAAATGGAGATGAAAATAAATCAATTCATGCAACATGGAGGAACCCAACTACCCACTTACCATGATCTTCAATTAGGAGCTAATGCACATGTTAGTGGAGATTAAAAGCACGTGCACATTTAATGGAAGATTAATTAGAAGCTAATGATAACTTGGTGACCACACTTTCTCAAGGGAAATTTAGGTAGTCTCCTAAAATATGATTATAAGTACCCCTTATGTTTCATGTAATGAAGTTCTTAGCACCACCTTGTAGTTAGTTTAGTTGTAGCTACAAATTAAATAAGAAATAAAATGGCTTCCTAAGCCTCTTCTTCTTTTTATAATTGCTTTTATTTCATGCTTAATTTTTATTTACATGCTTTCTTTTCTCTTATGTTAGTAGCTTAGATTTAATTTATGCAATTAGTTTAATTCACTTTTTAGTTTAATTAGCTTGAACTTTCTTTTGTTTTCGTTCAATGTTGCAATCTACATTTGTTGAAATGATAAAAAATATGAGAAGCTAAACCCCTTCAATTTAGGAGTAATGAAGCTCTCTTAATCATGTTGATTGAACTTAATGATTTCATTTCATCTCTTTTTGTGCTTAATGGAAATAGTTGATGTGGTTAAATTTTGCTGTTCAACTTTTAATTTGATAGTCTATATTGTTAACACCAAATAGGCTATATGCTTAAACAAACATAAACACAAATTAGTTCTTCGTCTATATATGATGTTGGTAATGAAGTGGATTTTAGAATCAAAATTTTATGGTATATATTACCAATCAACAGTAAATAGATCATGCTTAGAATAGATTTTATTTTTGATTTCATTATCATTTTCATGAGATTTAACAAGTGGTTTGGTGGGTGTGTTAAAGTTTGATGGTTTATGTTGGGCTAATTAACAGCAACAAATAGACCATACTTATGATAAACACATCAACTAAATTCACTAATGACAAAAAAAAGATCATAATTTCATTATGTCGATTATGTAATCATGAGAAGGGAATTGCCTTCAATTCTCATATTTTTATTCACTTTCTTTTGATAGATTTTTTACATTTTTTAGTTTAAACAACTTCAAACTCTTAGTTAATTTGATCGAGTAGAATATTAAATCACTTCAATTCCCTGCGGATTGACCTGTACTCACCATGTACTAAAATTGTACGTCGTGCACTTGCGGTTATTTTTATTAAAAAATTTCAGCGATTTTCTAATCTGATAGAAAATTAGTCGATTCAACAAGTTTTTGGCGTCGTTGCCAAGGAATTAATTTGATTTTATTTATATTCTTTGAATTATTTGTTATTTTATTTTATTGTGTGTTCATTTTGTGTGTTCATTTGCATTTTAAAAAGGATATTTTGTGTTGTGTGTTTGTGTGTGATTTTTGTGTTTATTATGTTTGTTTGCTTGTTTTCTAGTTCTATTTGAATTTGCATTTCTATTTAAAAAAACATACCCATTACAAAGAATGAAAATATTTTATTTCATTTTCATTTGCAATTTCTGTTTTGATTTTACAATTGCTGTTCATTTTTAAAAGAAACATTCCATTTTATTGTTACATGCTCACTACACACTACGCATCACTCCTCTTGACTATTCCAATAAGACTTATAACACTTCAACACTCATCTACACTACAAAAACTTATTAATAATCCTTCTCCGATATTCACCCTGCTGTTACTACACTACACTGTACCATTCACCCTATCCTCCCCTACCGAGCAAACTGGTGCATATCACACAAAATCTCACTTCCATCAACTTCATTGCTTCAGTTCTTTCAACACATATAAACTGCCTCTTCCTTTCATATTCTTCCACCATCATCAATATGGATCATCTCATTTCCAAAAATACGGTCATACCAGTCATCCATCCTCCCTTTCCCCTCTTCCATAACAAATTCAACAAAACCATACAAGCATATCATCCCACTGTCTTCCCATTGACATTTGCACATCTGACATCTTCCCATAAACTCATCATCTGTCAGCAAACCATCATAAAAAATCCACCACTTACCTCTACTGGCCTTCATCACCCAGTTGCATTACTCTACACAACAAACCTCTCTGCTTTGCCATCAAGCCACTATGACATCTACTCACTTGCCATCTACTCACTGTGCATATTCATATCACACTGTGCACATCAAAATATCAAACTTTCTCCACCATTTCATACAACTTCATCACCATTCAACATCACAACTGCATATAACTCACCTTTTACTACCAAATGTGTCAACAAACTTTATCCCCCCACTGCTAACACCACTATCCTCTATCCCACATCAACCACTGCTGTAATAGCTTGCCACTGTAACCCAGCATTTCACATAAATATACAAACATACTGCTATCATTGCCACTGTAATCCACCATATCGCATAACTGTGTGCATCCCTATCTCCACATAACAACAATCCAAACATCTTCACACTTCTGCTACATCACTATCAACCATCTCCATCCAACTGCACCACCTTCAGTACCATCTACTTCCATCTAAACTACTATGCATACTCTCCACATTCTGACATTCTGCCACTTTCTTCCATCCCCATAAACTTACTGCTTATACAATATCCACCAACCACATCAAGAAACTTTCTCTTTCATTTCAACATCACAGTTCTACATTCACTCTGTCACATTTCTACCTCTACAACATACCATATCCTATTCAAACTTCCCCACTGCACATACATACTACAACATACATACTCAATCATCTTTGATCATTAGTGCTATACTGCTAAATATACATTTCCAGCATACATACTATACTACTAAACATTTCACCTGCAAATTGTCATCTGAAATTTCATCACCCATTGTTGTTTGCTTCCAACCTGTCCATAGTTCAACCATCTTCCTTGATCATCCCTTCACAGCAACACTTCATTTTGCTTCAACAAACCTTCTACATACTTCATTACTCCAAACAGTCAAAATACCAACTGTTTCTCACATCTGCAAACATGCCTGCAATTCCTCTTTCATCTGGACTACCACAACCCGAACAAGCTTCACCAACATCATCACAATATCACCACTGACCAACTTTGCTTTTCCCCACTGCACCTTCTTGTGCACTGCTACACTCCCATACTTATCATTAACTACACATTACCATTACTACTTTACTTCTCCTACCATTACGTCAATAAATATACACTCTGACCTGTGCACTTCCCTGTCAACACCCAATAGTGCAACCTTCACACCACCCAGCCTCTTCGTACATAACCATCTCTATCTATAACTGCCTCACCATCCTTCAATCACCCCGCCTATAACACATCAAATACCCCCACACTTCACCATCCATAATAGCAACACTCGCTGCTGCCATTCATTGCCTGCTACAACACTCTACTCTACCATCCTCATTCAAATTGCCTTAGACCACCTTGAACAAAATCCCCAAACCCAAATCTTGATTGCATATCAAACTCTTATGGATATTTTAATGACAATTATTGTACAAGCAATTTTAATTTTGCACCATAAAGTTTTCAAAATGATGACCAACCCTCAAATCCTGAAAAGAGCATTGAAACGATTTGGTCTTTACTTGAACAACAAAATCAAATGATAAATAATTTGAGTAATCTGTGCAATAACTCAAGTCAAGGATTTTAAAATAATCAAGATTTGAATTCTCTTAAAACTTCAAATGATTTCGAATATAACTTATGTCAATATAATTTCGAACTCCAAAATGAATTTCAAAATGAAAATGAAAATGGAAACAATTATTTAAATGATTTTGGCAATGGGAGTTGTTTCATTAATGGCCAAATTTTTTCTCTCAACAATTTCAAATTGGAAATTCTCAAATTAATAATTATAAGTTGGATTTTGTTCATAAAATGGAAGAAATTCACAAAAATCACATGTATTTGTTGTTTGAAACATATATGAAACAACGTGAAAATCAAAATCAAATCCCAACGTGTGACGAGTCAAGTGATAATCCATTTATTACCAAAATTGATGAATTTCAAATAACAACTTTTGAAATTGAAAATGACAATCTTAATGAAGTTATTAAAAATGCGGTAATTGAGTTGGATTTCAATTCTTTTTGAGAGTGTGGAACCAAATTTAAAATTCGATCTTTTTTCTTCCGATTTTGAAAAATTGAATGCAACAACTTTAGATTTTGAAATTAATACATGCAATGAAGTTGTTGATAATCCAACAAAGGAAGACAAATATTGAGAACACAAATTTTGTGGACTTTTCGAAGATGAGTTGTTGAATTCTAAAGGGATAGACTTAAATCACCATTTTGATTTTAAAATCAATAATTTTGAAGAATTTAACAATGATGAGCATGAATTTTAATTTGGTGAAAATAAACTTGAACTTCAACCAATTGTTCTATCTACCCTAAAAATCATCGAAAATAATACAGCTCATACGATTTTCAATAAAACAACATTCGTTTTTCCAAATCAACATTCAACTTTGAAATCTTTTATGGTTTGGTTTTCTGTGCGTAATCTATGTCTCTCATACTTGACGAGACAAATGAATTGGTCTTTGGAAGACTGTTTCATTTACTCTTTAAAAGTATATTATCTAATGTCTTGTTAATAATAATCATTTTATTTTCATGTAAATATAGGTCAGAATTTTATTTTTATTTTATTTTTCTCCTTTCACTTGGGTTGACTACTGGGACATAGTCAAAATCAAGTGTGAGGAGAGTCTTATATTTATTTTTTAATTTTTCATGGTTTATTTTTTTGCATTTTTTATCCAAAATTTAAAAAAATTTAAAATAAACAAAAAATCTAAAAACAAATTTTCTTTTGAACATTTTGATTTATTTTTGAAGAAACACCATATGATAAGTATATGTTTTTGGTTACTAAATTGAAATTTTCAAAAATTTATTTGTCTCAACAAAAATAAAACTAAAGTTTGATTACAAGTAACAATGGTTTAGCTAGTATATAGGAAGGTTCATGGGTGATAATTTCAAAGTATATCCTAATTGAAATCTTTGTTTAATAAGTGGTTGATTTAACGTAAAGACGATAACATTTTTGATCTTCTAAGTTCAGTGGTGCCAAGATGATATTGTAAAACTCTCTCTTCAGAAAAAAAGCAAAAATAAAAACAAAAAACAACAAAAAAAGCAGAAAAAAATAATATATTATATATATATATATATGTATATTTTATTAACACCTAGAGTCATGTGTTTACATGCAAGTGTGTACACTCGCCATGCTCTGTTCCCTTCTCACATAAGCACGAAAGGTAGTGCATTATCGGTATACCTGGCCTCAGTTTACCTGAGTTAGGTGTATGTATATAAAAATTCTTTCATTAATAACGCCTTCGGTCGATAGGTGTACATACTTGTACACTCGCCATGCTCTGTATTCCCCTCACGTAAGCCTGTAAGGCAGTGCATAGGCGACATATCTAGCCTTGGTTTTTTGAGTTAGGCATATGTAAATACTGTTAATATCAACAAAATTTTCAAATAAAGAGAGAGTAAGTAATTGAAATCCAGGCACTATTTTTACCTATTTGATTTGACTTGTTATTCAAAAGAAATGAAAATACCACTTTGAAAAACTTTGATAATCAACTAAGGATCCATTTCATAGTTGCATTATGTTATCAACCGAAACAACTAGCCAAACTAGAGTCTAATTGTGATAAGAAAATAATTTTTGTTGGAAATTTTGACAAGTAAAAGGACTTAAATTACTTGATAATGACTAGAACTTATATTTAAATTATTCGTGTAAATTTAAAAGTAAATTCTTCATTTGTAAATATTTTCAAAAACTTGCATTCATCTCTTTGTAAATAAATCTAGCATTTAGGAATTTTACACTTCGCATTTGGATTTTGTGAGTAGTATCCGTTGAAAACCCTCACGAGAAACCACTCCTCTACTAAGGACACCTAGAGCTTTAACGACTTGTTGCATATGCTCAATGCAATCATGTTTCCTACGAAAATGGGTTTATCTTAGTTTTAGTTTATTCAAGGACGAATAAAAAGATGTGTGGGGGTATTTGATGTGTACGTAAAAGTGCATATTTTTACTTCCATGTTCTTCGAATTATTTGTTGTTTGATTTTATTATGTGTTCATTTTGTGTGTCAATTTGCATTTCAAAAAAAATTGTTCTATCTACCCCAAAAATCATCGAAAATAAAACAACTCATACGATTTTTAATAAAATGACATTCGTTGTTCCAAATCAACATTCAACTTTGAAGCCTTTTTTGGTTTGGATTTCTATGCTTGAGCTATGTCTCTCATACTTGACGAGACAATGAATTGGTCTTTGGAAGACCGTTTCATTTACTCTTTAACGGTATATTTTCTGATATCGTGTAAATAATAATCTTTTCATTTCATGTAAATATAGATCATATTTTTATTTTTATTGTATTTTTCTCCTTTCACTTGGGTTGATTGTGGGACATAGTCAAAATCAAGTGTGGGGGTAGTCCCGTCTTCATTTTTTGATTTTTCATGGTTTATTTTTTGCATTTTCTTTCCAAAATTAAAAATAAATTAAAAAAAACAAAAAAATCTCAAAACAAATTTTATTTTTAACATTTTGATTTATTTTTGAAAAAACACTATAGGATAAGTATATGTTTCTGGTTATTAAATTGAAATTTTTGAAAATTTATTTGTCTCAAAAAAAGTAAAAATGAAGTTTGATTACAAGTAACAATGGTTTAACTAGTATATACGAAGGTTCGTGGGTGATAATTATGAAGTATATCCTAATTGAAATCTTTGTTTAATAAGTGCTTGATTTAAAGTAAAGACGATAACATTTTTGATCTTTTAAGTTAAGTGGTGCCAAGATGATATTGTAAAACTCACTCTTCATAAAAAACAAAAAGCAGAAAAATAATATTATATATATATATATATTATTAATGTTAGTCCTTGAGAAGGATGGTTTTGATGACAACAACCTTAGGACTTGTTATAAAATATAAATACTAACATTATAGTTGAGATATATATAAATATGTATATGTAGAATATATATACAGATACCAAACGATGAAGACTGTACAGTATAGAGATTCAAGAACTGATGAACTCAAGATCGAAGATATCAAGATTCAAGACTCATGAGCATCAAGATTATCAAGAGTTCAAGATTTCAAGATAAGTAATTTAGTTAGGAATTTTGTTAAAACTCCTAGAAAAGCACTGATATCTTAAAATCCATTTTATCCGTGGAATGGAATCCACTTCGAGCCCATTAAAGGGATGGAACCCTAAGTAGGATGGAACCTACGAAAAATCTACTGGAACATTGTTTTGTATCCACTAACTTTTATTCAAATATTTTACAAAATTATATCTTGTTTTCAAAATGATTTCAAAATCTTCCTTTTTAAATCAAAAACATCTATCCTGGTTTTAAAATACTTTTAGCCTCAAAATAATCTTTATTTTCAATATCAAATTATCCTTGGTTTTAAACTATCTTTTAATTATAATATATTTAACTTTTAATATTTATACTTAGATTTAAATATAAAATTTTATATATACCAAAAAATTATTCTCTATACTTATTTATGTATTTTAACTATAGTTAAGTATATTTATAAAGTTTAAAATAGTTTTAATACAAGAAAGAAGTTATTTTCAAAGAAAAACAAATTACCAAAAATAACTTAGGCTTGTCGACAACCCCAAGGACCCCTTGTCGACAAGGTGACAGTTTATTTCAAAAGTTTGAATTTCAAAGGAAGTGTCTATTCATCATATCCTTTCACGAATGGACATGGCTGTTGTTCTACTATAAATAGGGGCTGTTTTAAACGAATTTACAATTATATTTTCTCTGATTTCACTCCTCTTCTTCTTCCACATTTCTTTATATACATTTTTACCATTACTCTACCGAAATCACCATTGAATCTAACTAGATCATCTCTGGTTTGATTCTCTATTACTATCTCAACAAGATCCCAGTGCTATTTAGAGTTATAGACTTCTTTGTATTCAATCGAGCGAGAAAAGGTATGATTGTAGCCTGGAAAATCAATCGGGTGAACTTGTTGCCCGTAAAATCAAGTATCTCTACCCAGAGGATTGTGAATCTAGAGCGATGTACCTCGTGGTCTTGAAATCGAGGGTGTAATTGTAAGAATTGATTTTGAAAGGAAATCCGTACTTGTGTTGTGGGACTGGATGTAGGGTAACTCCGAACCAGTATAAAATCCGGTGTGTTCTTTCCTTTATTGCTTTTATTTTATATCTGCATCTTTGTTTGATTCTGTGATCATATCTGTGTCTGAATATTGCATACATTTGTGTTCAAATTAATATAAACTCAAAAAGAATTAGTAATTCCTTAAAACACTACTCACCCCCCCCCCCTCTAGTGTTAATTCTAGCCTTAAGATCCGTAATTCACATTTCTCACATTTGGTATCAAAGCATTGGTTTTCAAAGTTTTCATAATCTGAATTTTGAAAAGTTTTAAAATGGCAAATTTTTTTGATAAAATTATTAACACTATTTTCATATGAATATGTCACAGAATCATCATGATATTGTTAAAACTATATTTAGTTATTTTAAAAAGTCATTTGATTCTTTAAAAGGTTATGTTATTTTGCAGAAGAAGAGTTATGTCTAATGACTGTTGGTTAAAAGATACCACATAATCATTCATCGATCAAGAAGAACAAATGGATATATAATGGCAATCGACAATGAAATGGGTACAAAATCAATACAAAACTTTTGATTCTCATCTACAACTTGATTTGATATCATACATCTCTTCATCTGCTTCACAATGTCACTGGTTTCGTGCGAATCCGTCAAGAAATGACCAAGTTATGGTCAAATGAAGTTTTGGTGAACAAAGAGAAAAAGAAAGCAAAACTGTCAATGGTATTCTTCAAATTGCATCCAGAGTTTTGAGTATTTTGTCCGAACCCCTTTACTAGATTGTAGTTCTTGTTCTCACGGTCATTTTGATGGGTGGATCATCAAATTCCGATCAAAATTGAGTGAGATATGACAGTTTGAAGTTGGCTATCCAAAACTGAAAACTGTGTACGGGATTTCCTACATTTCTCTTACTGTTCGGCTTGGTGCACCAAAATACCATCCAAATTCATCGCCAAACTATTACTATATCATCGCTCTTGCCTTCCTCTTCGATTTGCCGCTGGTTTCATCCAATTCCATTAAGAAACGAAGGAGATATGCCTTCTAGAAGTTTGATAGTAAATAGAAAAACGGGAAGAAGAAGAAGAGGAAGTTTTATGAAAAGTGTTGACTATTGGGCTTATTTATAGTGGTTGAAGTGTCCATTCATTCGAAATTCAAATTCAAAGTTTTTGTGCCAAGTTGGTCAATCTACTAAATCATCTGTATCTTTCTCATACGATCTTCAAATTCAGCAAATGAATATACTACGATGATCAGAAAAACAAGCCCGTCGCAATAGAATAGATCTCGTCGTCAAATTCTGAAAGATATAAATGTGTGGTCCACGACAATGGAAGAACAACAAAGTTAGAAAGATAGAGGAGTGAAAAAAGTGGTATGCTTTACTATTATTTCATCTTTATTGTTGCATTTAGGAATATATATTTATGCATTTAGTTAGGTATAGAAATTTATCTCTTTTATAAGTTTTGATATTTTGGTCCATATGTCGACACACCATGGTATACATATCGATATACCAATCTAAATTTTTCTAAAGTCTTTTAAAATGTGTTTCCTTTCAAATAAAATCTTACTACTAATTTATTACAACTATACTAAGTAGAAAAGCATATCTTCATTCGTGATTTTAACTTTTCTAATATTGTTTTTACTTCTCGTACTCTATTTCTTTTAAGATACTAATTTTATATCTTTAAGAAATTAATAGAATGAATTTAGAATGTTAGAATAAGGCTCAATTCATAGACTTCTTCATTTAATATGATTGTGCCACATCACATGACACTTGTCATATAAATAGATAGTGACATACATGCAAAATGACACGTGTCATTACACTTGTTCTTTAATAAAAGCATTTTTACATGCATAATGCCAAGTGTCTTTACACATGTTTTTTCATTATTTTTCTTTATGTTTTTTATTTACTTTAATTATATTAACTACTATAAAAAATTGGGTCAAAAATCAATTATTTACATGTCAAAATCTAGTCATAAAATTAGTGCAAAATCATGTTAAAAACAGGTCCAGAACTTTAGATTTCTGAAATGTTGTCTTTGCTTCTGTTAACGTTTTTTAAGCACTGCAAATTCGTTTTTATAGAATTACTGTGCTATGAAACGTTGTAGTGTTTCAGAAACTTTTCGCAGCATCTGTTAAATGATGCAGTTTCTGTTTTATAATGTTTTGAATATATTTTATTGCAAAATTTTTTTATAGCATTCTGTAAATGTTGTCTTTTCTATTTGAAACTTTAAACTATGTAAAAATTATATTTAAATTAAGTATTTTTCTCTATTTTTTAGAGTTATTTTCTAACTTATATTAGAATATTTTAAAATTAATTTCATGTTTAAATATTTTTTAATAATTGACTAAATTTTTTAATGTAAAAGTCCTTAATATAACACATGTTTATTTTAGTTTTTCAATATTTGTTATTTTATTTAATATTTAATTATGATTTTTTTTAAAAGGTGTTTAAACATGTTTTTAAATATTTTAATCAATAATAATTTAATATATAGGTTTTAATTAGTAAGTTAAGTATTTTATAAACATGGAAGTTTGGATTCTTAAAAAAACAATTAAGTTAAAAAAAATTATTTTAAAGAAATTAAATAAGGAGGGTATTAATTTTTAAAAAACCATATTGATCATATATATAGTTTAAATCCATATTTCTTAGCAATTTGATTTTGATATTGAGTTTGATTACTACCTTTCGTGAATATGTTATAGTTTTAATATTATTTATTACCTTTAAACTCTTGTCTTTACTACTCTTTCAGTCCCATTCATTAGTTTCCTTAACTTAAGTCTAGTAATTGGTGTGTATTACCTTTGTTTGGTTGAAGTGATTTATAATAAATAGTTTGATATATGTATACATACATACATACATACATACATATATATGATTGTCAATTAGATATTACATATCACTCATGTTTATCTTATAATCTGAATATCTCTTACCATAGTATATATATATATATATCATCATATCATTCTGCATATTATTATTTTTACTTCGTTATCATTTTATTTCATATTACATATCATTATGCATCCTATTTCATATCACATTTCATTGCATATTACATCATAAATTACAATGCATGAAATATCATAATCATTTGCATCATAAGTTGCACTTCATTCTGCATATCATCTCATGCTACATTGCATATGTCATATATTTCATACTGCATTACAAACTACATATTGCATACATGTACACATAACAAGTGTATTTTACTTAGGGGGAGTTTATATTATTGTCTTATAGTATAGGGTTATTAATTTTTGATTTGTCTGACTTGATTGACTTGTTTGACTTGATTGACTTGATTGACTTGTTTGACTTGATTGATTTGTTTTACTTGTTTGACATGACTGGATTTGATGTGTGTGTTGATTGGATTGTCTGAAATATATTTATACATATTTATGTATTGAATAATTATAATATAATTATGTTAATGTCTTTCACATTCCATTTACTATACTTTGTTCTAGTATTAGTTTAAGGGGGAGTTTTATAGTTTTATGGTTTTAGGATGGTTTTGTTGATGACAAAGGGGGAGAATTATAAAATAGGATAGTTAGGCATAGATTAAGGGGGAGTTGTTAGATTAAGGGGGAGTTAGAGTAGAGTATATATTGTATAAACAAAGGTTGTCATCATCAAAAAGGGGGAGATTGTTAGTTCTTGAGATGATGGTATTGATGACAACAACCTTAGGACTTGTTATAAAATATAAATATTAACGTTATGGTTTAGATATATATGTATATGCAGAATATAAACATGCAGGTACGAAGAATGAAGATTGTACAGTATAGAGATACAAGACTGATGAATTTAAAGATCAAAGATATCAAGATTGAAGACTCATGAGTATCAAGAAATCAAGAGTTCAAGATTTCAAATAGTATAAGATAATGTTGTTAGTCTAGAATTATGTTAAAACTTCTTGAAAGCACTAACATCTTTATTCAAAATTTATTCGTGGAATGGAATCCACGTCAAGCCTGTTAAAGGGATGGAACCCTGGTGGGATGGAACCTACAACAATATCTAGTGGAACATATAGTGGTCCTTTTTTGATATCCACTAATTTCATAAAAATGTTTTTCAAAAATATATCTCTTGTTTTTAAAAATGTTTTCAAAAATTTCTTTTCAAAAAGACATCTCTCTTGTTTGAAATATTTTAGCCTCAAAACTATTTTTATCATTTTTAATATTCTGATTTCTAAATTGTCCTTGTTTTTAAACCATCTCTTGTTTTAAATATTTAGCTTTAAAATATTTATATACTCAGATTTTAAATCACTTTATAGATTAAGATTATATATATTAAAAATTATTTTCTAAACTCTTTTATATGTTTAAACTATAATCAAATATATTTACAAAGTTTAGAAATTGTTTTGACAAATTATAGAAACCAATTTTAATAAGAAAATCAAAACATCAATTTTGCCTTGAGCATGTCGACATACCTCAACCCCCCATGTCGACATGGTGTCCGTTATTTTCAAATTTCAATTTTCAAAAGAAGTGTCTATTCGTCGTATCCTTTCATGAATAGATATGGTTGTTGCTCTACTATAAATACCAGTAAGTTCTAAACGAATTTTTACCAGATTTTCATTTATTTTCTCTCCTCTTCATCTTCCACATTTATTCTAAAGAATCCTAAACTATACTCTGCCAAAATACCAAGTGAATCAAACTCAATTATCTCTTGTTTGATTCTCTGCCACTCTCTCCATAAGATCTCAGTGCTATTCTGAGCCTTGAAATCAATTGGGTGTGGTTGTAGCCTCGAAAATCAATTAGGTGATCTTGTAGCCTAGTTAAATCAAGAGAGTTGCCCTGAACTCGAATACAGGAGGGTGTACCTCGTAGCCTTGAAACCGAGGGTGTAATCTGGAAGATTATTTTGAAAGGAAATCCGTACGATCATACGGACTAGATGTAGGGTAACTCCGAACCAGTATAAAATCCTGGTGTGTTCTTTCCTTTACTGCTTTTATTTAGTATTTGCATCTGTGTCTGATTCTGTGATTATATCTGTGTTTGTGAATTGCATTTCTTGGTGTTTAAATTAAACAAAATTCAAAACGATTTAAAAATACATAAAACACTATTCACCCCCTCTAGTGTTATTCCAGCCTTGAGATCCATAATCCGTATTTCCAACATTTGGTATCAGAGCATTGGTTTTCAAAATTCTCATAATCTGATTTTTGAAAAATTTTAAAATGGCAATTTTTTTGATAAAATTATTAACACTATTTCATATGAATATGTCACAGAATCATCATGGTATTGTTGTTTAAAACTATATTTAGTTATTTTGAAAAGTCATTTGATTCTTTAAAAGGTTATGTTGTTTTCCTGGAAAAGAGTTATGTCTAATTACTGTTGGTTAAAAGGTATCACGTAATCATTCATCGATCAAAAAGAACAAATGGATATATAATGGCAATCGGTGAAATGGGTACCGGATCAACAGAAAACTTTTGATTCTCATATAAAACTTGATTTGGTACTATACTTCTCTCCATCTACTTCACAATGTCACTGGTTTCGTGCGAATTCATCAACAAATGACCAAGTTATGGTCAAATGAAGTTTTGGTGAACAAAGAGAAAAAGAAAACAAAACTGTCAATGGTATTCTTCAAATTGCATCCATAGGTTTGAGTATTTTGTCCCAAATTCTTTTCCTATTGTATTTCTTGTTCTCACGGTCATTTTGATGGGTGGATCATCAAATTCCGATCAAAATTGAGTGAGATATGAAAGTTTGAAGTTGGCTATCCAAAACTGAAAACTGTGTACGGGATTTCCTGCATTTCTCTTACTGTTCAGCCTGGTGCACCACAATACCGTCCAAATTCATCACCAAACTATTACTAGATCATATCCCTTGCCTTCCTCTTCGATTTGCCGCTGGTTTCATCCAATTCCGTTAAGAAATGAAGGAGATATGTCTTCTAGAAGTTTGATAGTAAATAGAAAAACGAGAAGAAGAAGAAAAAGTTTTATGAAAAGTGATGATTGTTGGGCCTATTTATAGTGGTTGAAGTGTCCATTCATTCAAAATTCAAATTCAAAGTTTTGGCCCCAAGTTGGTCAATCTACTAAATCATCTGTATCTTTCTCATACGGTCTTGAAATTCAGAAAAACAAGCCCGTTGCAATAGAACAGATCTCGTCATCAAATTCTGAAAGATAAAAATGTGTGGTTCATGACAATGGAAGAACAACAAAGTTAGAAAGATAGATGAGTGCAAAAAGTGGTACGCTTTACTATTACTTCATCTTTATTGTTGCATTTAGGAATATATATTTATGCATTTAGTTAGGTATAAAAATTTATCTCTTTTATAAGTTTTGATATTTTGGTTCATATGTCGACACACCATGGTATACATATCGATATACCAGTCTAAATTTTTTTTAAAGTCTTTTAAAATGTGTTTCATTTCAAATAAAATCTTACTACTAATTTATTACAACTATACTATGTAGAAAAGCATATCTTCGTTCGTGATTTCAACTTTTCTAATGTTGTTTTTACTTCTCATACTCTATTTCTTTTAAGATACTAATTTGCAAAGATATGTTTTAAAAAAGGTTATTAGTGAGAGAAAACCCGTTCCTCTAAGCGGCGTGGTCTCACTTAACATAATTAAACCGGGATATATAGTTTTATTCATACCAGGCTTTATGTCTGACTCGAAGTTTATATTTTCCCCTTAAACTCTCGAGTGCTCAAAATTGATTTGAGTAGGTTGAGAGATTAAGGATCTTTTCAGGTTTTAGAAAGTTGACGAATAAGCTACCGAAGGATGCAGGAGGCAACGGATAGCTACTTAGGATTTGCTGATTTTGTTTATGTTTTAATGGATTTCCGCTGTCTTATGATGTATTAGGTCTAATATGACCATGTGACTCTGATCAATCGAGGGGTATCTTCATATACCGCTCTAGGTGTATTTTGCAATAACAATATTTAATCTATGCATGGGAAAACGATTTGTGTTATGTGACGTGAATGTGGAACAATTTTTATTTGGAAATGTAATGAAGCAACTTGTGATTTTGAAATCTATGTTTTGTTTCATATTCAAGTGCTTTTGATATTATTGATACCATTAACATAGCCATATTAATTCGTCGGAAGCTAATACTATAGATGACTTCAGTATCTATAGCGCTTAGTTTTGGGCCTCTAGATAGGGGATGTTACAAGGAGATTCTGGTTGGCGAAATGAGCTAACACCATGGGTTGCTAGTGACCCATGGTGTTTGGGTCGCTAGCGACCCAATGTCTTAGCTTATTTGGCCGACCAAATTCTGCTTCCTTTCTTTCTATTCCATAACTTGCTTGTTCGCGGTTTTGAAGATGTGCATGAGTTATTGACGATCCGCCCATAGAGGACTATCCTGGATTTCGAAATTGGAGATGTTTTCACAGGCATTCATCGTTGTCGTCACGGGTTGATAGCAAGTCACTAGTTGCTTATGTTCAAACACTTGTTGGGCTGTAGTGATGCTGGTCTCTTGGCTTCATTGACTCAAATCGTCGCCTTAACTATATAGCTTGGCCCTCGTCAAACTCTAGTCGTAACTTCTCTAGTTAGTTCCTGAACCATCCTGCCAGCTTAAGGTTGTCTTCTTTTCTATTGGTATCTGCTGGGTTAAAAACCCAGATAACATTTGCCCTCAAGAGTATGTATTCGTTGTAAACAAGGCGTGCTCTCGAACTTGTCGTTTTCCATATCCATTTGACGACTTTCAAGTGGTTGCGTTGGAGCTCTACGCATAGGTAAGCCCAACGTCATTGGTTATTTTCCTTTGGTTCTAGCTATTGTTGCTTGCCACAACCTTTCATGTTTTCGCTTACAGTCTCCCAGCATGCCTTGGAGTGACAAATAGTCGTGATTGACCGAATTTGAAGTGACTGGGCAAAGCTTTCTTTTTTAAACATACAAATGCCAAAGGTATATATATATATATATTATATATATATATATTGGGATAGGTCGCTAGCGAGCTATGCAAGGTGGGTCGCTAGGGACCTATCTCTGTGGAAAATTTCCTGGTTCGAAGCCAGGTCGGGTCGTGTGCGGCCCATGGTGGGTCGGGTCGCTTGCGACTCGATTACTTGCAACCTCTTCGAGCGAACGTTCCTTCCAGCGATTCACCTTGAGCAGTTCTACTCCGATTCAACCTGCCGCCTCGATCCTCTCGCCACTAACTCACCCAAGCATCAGCTCGAGTCGCCCATCTCGCGAAGCCTAAGCCGATCCATCATCCTACTCGAATCCGAGCTGATCCATTGTTTTATTGCAGCCGACCTATCGTTTGCTCGCCCATGACCTGATCAGTCTCGAAAAGCTTGATTCGTGATTCTTCTTGTTCTATTAAACCAATTTGAGGTGGGTTTGCTTGGTTGAGTTGTTAATTGCTATGTTGGTATGACGGTTTAATGCCCAGCCTTAGCTTATGACGTTAACTACAAGATTTCGGGCTGATTGTGGTTCTTTGGAGGAAGATAGGAAATCGGGTCTTGAGTCATCTCTTGGAATGACATTCGGGCTTTGGCCCAAGGCTTGACGTGTTTTGCTACCTTCATCTATCGAACCAGACTTGGCTTGTTGCCAGTCGACGGATGTCATTTACACAACACTTCATAAGTTGACCTTGATTTTTCTAAGAACCTGGGCTTTTCTTGTTTTACCTATCGCATGCTTGGTTTCCCTGCAATGAGAAGAGTTTTTCGTGTCGCTTCAAACGATGGATCTGTTATCGATCATAGACCAATAACGGGTAAGTGCGCAAGAAGTACTACTAAAAATAGAAAGAGAAATTTCACGGGAAGTTCTTCTCTCCTTCCACTGCAAGCGAACTATCTACGCGGGATAGGACGTTTGTGGCACTTCGAATATCGAGTTTACCTCATATAGATAGCACACTGCACTTGCCCTAGTTCATACTTGAAATCCGACACGCTAATCTCAAGTTCATGTCGCCTCGTAGTGCAAGTGTGATAGGGGGAACTCATGAAAATAGGATATATTTGCCAATATAATTACCTAACCCTTTACGGAAGCCAGTTCTATCATATAGAATGAAATAGCCATCCACACGTCGCAAGCAGAGTGGACGAAGTCCGGCGCTTTCCGAAGCCGAATCGTCATCCACCTCGCAAGCCAAGTTTGGTCAACTAGTTTCGGTTGGGCCCACCGTGGATCGCACGCCTCCCAACTTTCGCGTCCTACTCAACCCACATGTAAAAGCCCCATCTGTGGTCTCCGCCAAGGTTCTCCATAATATATGTATTCAACACGGGATTCCCGAAGAGTACGTGCGTCTGCTGGCAAAAGATGAGTTTGCTCACATGCCTCCCCCGGGGTTCCCAACTTGTCATCGATATATGTGTTTGAATGGAGTCGTGCCCCTCTTTAATGATTTCCTTCGCGAGACGCTTTCAAACTTGGGGATTGCCCCATTCCAGCTTCATCCGAATGGTTATGCCATCCTCACTTGCCTGCACATCCTTTTTATGCGGACGTTCCGTCGTGCTCCAAGTTTCGACGAGTTGTGGTACTTCTTGGCTTTCAAGAGGAGAGACGACTACCCCTCTCTGATCATGATCGAGGCCCAATGGAATCGGAAGATCGTCTTGCGTTTGCAAAGCAACTTATCGCAATTTAAGATGCAGTACTTCTTCGTTAGGTGCTCCGAGGGATTTAATCGCCGATGGACGACGGGGGTAAGTTTCTTATTCTCCGCTCGCCGAGCTTTGAAGTGATGTGATAGAGTTTCTAACTGATTGTTTACTCTTTGCTGTTATCCCAAGGCCAAACAAAGACATGGCTCTTAATGAAATCTGTCAAACTCTAAAGGCCATTAATGCTGAGGAGCGATGCGTTAGAGTTTTGCTTACTAACAAGAATTTGCACCAATTCGGACTACAAGCTCTGGGCAGATCCGTTGTTCGGTTTGAAGTTCCCTCTCCTTGCCGAGCCAGAGTTCGTGCAAGGCCTTCTTCTTCTTCACATGATTCTGATGAGGGTCATGAAATAGGCGGCCCCTCCGAAAGCCCGCCCGAGAAGACTCATGAGGAGGATACTGCGGCCGGCCTAAGTGGTTCCGCTAGAATGTCTCCAATCCAGGAGGAACCAAAAGTCGAGCCCACGCGCGGAGAAGGGAAAGTCGCAATGGACTCAAAAAAGGATGAGGTAGAGTTTGAAAGCAACAGTGGTGAAACCATGGCCAGTGATTACTTTTTGTAAGAATTCGAAGGTGAAGACTCAGAGTCATGCGACGAGACACTGGGCATGAGTCCCGTTCTTCCGGATTCACCCCCTTCCGACACTGATGATAAAGACAAGGCCCCGGAGGCTGTAAAATGTCAAGATTCTCCTAGCAAGGCTGCTGGGGCAGATCTTGGAGATACTGGTGATGTATTCGTCGACTTCAACACCCTTATGAAGGACAACTTCAAATTTGATGTGACACCATCCTATTCGGGTAATATCACACCATCCATCAGCCCAACTCCGCCTGTGACAACCGAAGCCAGTCTGATTCCCCCTTCGATAGTCGTTCGCTCTGGTTTGTGACGACGCCTTTGGCCCATATTAGGAATGCACGAAACAACACACTTGGATTGCACCTATTCTTATCTTTCATTCTCTCATATGCTTGCTTAATTCCTTGTATGTTTCTGAAGTCTTTCATGTATGCTTTGTTCTAGGTATGACGAGAGGGCGTGGTTTTTATGACGACTTTGAGGACTATATTGATTCGCAACGGTACGCTAAACGTTCCTTCAACCGCCACCAAGTTCGGAAGACGGAAGACGAATATAGGCGAAGGAAAGAACTTGAGGCAGACGCCCGCCGCTAGGAGGAAAGAGATAAGTATCGTTCGTATAGAGACGGGTATGAGAAAAGACGGTCTCATGATGAAAGGGATGAAAGGGAAGAGTCATCGAATAAGCCAAAGTTTGATCACCGCTCCCATCTTTCCGAGCCCGTTCTGAAGCATACGTAGGACAAGAGGTTCGTATTTCCTATATAAGTTGCTTTGGCGATATATATATATATAGGTTATGGATATTCGAACAACACTAGCATAAAGCACTACTTTTATATGATTCTTACGAGGGTTTTGGGTACGGTGATGCTTAGATGTATAACATTGTTACATGGTTGTATTTTCTTCACATTTGGATAAGACTTAGGATTAGGAGAACTATGAAATTATAGATCAGAAATGTAGTATTATCATACATTAGTTTATCATGTTAGTAGCATAGCTTGTTGCAATGTGTACTATTTTAAATAATAGAATCAATATTATGTATTATCATGACTTGGTAGTGTAAGGATAGGGCAGAACGAGCTATGATAAGTTTTAATCATATATTCTTGCTCATGTTTATTAGATGTATGTAGGTTATGCGGACATAATGTATTTAGAAATAGCCCCCTCTCAAACTTCTATCCACCCGTTTTCTTCATTTTTTTCTTTTTAAATTAACAACTTATGGTTACTCCCATGAGTAAGCCTAGAGTCAAATATTGTGGGTTAAGTTCGAAAGATAGCTAGATCTTTGAGAGCATGAAAAACTATGATCTTCAGTTTTCACTATAGTATTTTATGCACTTCAGATATCAGTTGTATATGAAGCCATGTACCGTACTTTATTTATCGTTTGGTACAAGTTTGTATTGAGACAATGTATTGTGTTTGTATAGTCATATCAGCTTTATCTTCATACCATGCCTTACATAGAACGTCTCTATTATTTTATATGCATATGTATATGTTTGTACAATGCATATTATTATTCTACTATGAGATTATATCGATATATCAGCAAAGATAGTTTTTATAAATGAAGAAAAGATGTTGCCCATGAGAGCAAGTAACGTAATGCATATAAATGAAGAAGACTAGTTTGGAATATAGAATTAGTACCTAGTGGAAAGGTTTATGCTACACATTGCTTATGGGATCATTAAAAGAATATTTTCTTATAGTAGTATTTCATTTGATGATAGGCAAGGTGATTTGTATGCCTTACTTCCTATGACTTTGAAATTTCTCCCTTTTCTTAGGGAAATCAAAGTCACCAACATAGCTTATGCATGATACATTAGGTTCTGGGCTCGTTTAGTGATTAAGATGTGAAAAATAGCTATGTAGGATTCTCTACCAAAAAAGAAACTTAAACCAAAATCACTAGCATACTTAAAAAGGAGATGATGCGAGTTTTAATCGAGAGGCTAAAGTAAAGTGACCTAATGACAAATGAATAAGTATAGTAGCATTCGTAGAGCTATTGGGTCGTGTAGTTCATGCTATGGATTCACAGTAATTATTTAACACAGACCAATGATAGTGCGTCAGACTATGTTGGTCATCCATCTACAGACCATTTTGATTTCTTAGATTTAGGTTAATTTGACCTTAGAGTAGTTGAACGGGCACTAGTATTAATTAGGTTAGGTTAAAGAAGAATGAAGTGGAATTAGGCTCCAAGTAAGTTTGTTAGTTTCTCAATAATGAGTAATAAGAAAGTGCTAGCTTCTAGATTGATTGACAAAGTCTCTTTTATACTATAGCGTGTGGCTTTGGGTTGCCAGTCCCTAGGTTAAAAGATTATTTAAGTCTTTTCTATAGAACATCATATTGTTGCAAATACGACTTTTACTTTAGTGCTATATATTTCCTAGAAACAGATCCATAAGTAGTCTACCCTAACAATACCACTCGTACAATAAGGGCAACTTAGGGAAGATTTCACTAAAATAGGATTTATTGGTAATTAGAATTAATAAAGTTCAGGGGCAATTTGAATGAGTACTTCCAAGTTTATTTTGGGTTGACTTGTATGATCATTTGAGGGGTAGTGCTTGATCAGACAAGCATTGTGATACACTTAGTGAATTATCCTTTGTTATCATTATGCAGTCGTGGTAAGTTAGAAGTTGATCAGGCATTAGGCATTTATTTTAAGTAAATTGCCAAGTTAGTGATTTGTTAAACATCCATCCTAGGAGAATAAGTCTATTTGGAAAGACAAGAAAGTTGACATTGGGAATGTTGGATTTATCGGATAGACGTAAAAGTTAATAGTATATAATATTGAGTGAACATACCTTTCCAATAACAGCCACACTTTGTCTTGCATGCATCTCACTTAGGGGGAGTTGCATGACTTAAGCATTGTTTTAAGGTCATGTGGAAGCAATAGTGTTGGAGCTAAGTGTTTTGTTGTTATTGCTTGATTGTTGATTATTGTTTTGTATTTGTGGCTGGTTGTCGAATGTTTTTTTATGGCTTAGTTGTTAATTTTTTGATTAATAGTTCCTTGTTCCTTGTTCCTTGTTGCTTGATTGTTTGTTTGATTATTATTAAAAAATTTGCACAGATATGGATTACTTGTTATTGTTGTTTATTCAATTATTGTGGTCTCTTGTTGTTTATTTGATTTTTTTTATATGCATAGTTTTAAATAAGTTTATGATAAAAAAACACATATACATATGTGGCTTGTTTGATTGAAGCTAAAAAATAGTATTTGAAAAAGTTTTTAAGCAGCTACTTGGTAAGTAAATTGAAATTGTTTACGATAAAACATGTTAATGGCATGTTAAAGGGATTAAGACCACTTAATAAATTTAAAAACAAGTTGAAAGTTGTTTGGAAAGCTAGTGACCAAAGAAACTATTTTTAAATCAACCAGACTTGTCTTAAAATAGTTTGGGATATAGATGGGTTTTAATAATGTATATACTAAATGAGATAATTTTTAAGATGTTGTAAATTGATATATTAAAGCAAAGATCACTTAGTTATGAAAGAATGAGATTTCTAAAGAATATTTGAAAGAGGTGTACTTTTATTTCAAAAATAATGGTTATTTGAATGTATATGTAAGGAATCATGTTCTTTGATTTTAAAAGTGAGTAAAGGAACTATGAGAAAGTGTGTATGTATATACACAGATATATACTGGATTATTTTATAAATAGGAATGAGAAAGAATGCACTTTTGATACGTATATGGAGTTTAAAGTGCATACAAATATTGAGAATACTACTCAGTTTAATGTACACTAAAATACTTGGTTTGTTAAGTTAACACAAAATGAGGTATACTTCTTAAAGCTTGTTTTATTACATGCATGTATGTATGGACATGTATATGTATATGAGTATGACTATGTATGCTTCTATGTAAGATAAATCATAGTTGTTTGCATGGATTCATGGAAACGGGAAGATGTAAGTACGTACATTTGATACATGTTTCGAAGTGTGAATTTACAAAAGTATAGAGTTGGAATAACCTAGAGTAAACTTGTTCTTATAAAGTAGCTTTATTGACATGTGGTGTATGTTAGAATTCTAAGTAAATGCTAGTATGTACTTGTATGTTTGTAAATAAAATATGCGACATACACATAATACCACATTTTCAGTAAAAGATTGGCACATAAAAGCAACGGTGTGGTTACATGGAAGCCTGCTTACTTTAAATCGTATCTAAATGGTAATTTGTGTGTTATAAGTTGCATAATGAGATACATATGATAAATATGATATGCGTTATGATTTGTATTGGCTATATGTTGCTGGACATGATATATATATATATATATACATATATATATTATTGGTTATGCCATATATTATGAATTAGAGAGTGCGGCAAAGCACGTCATACAAAGGAGACACTGACTAACTTTTCTATAAACAAAAGTTGACTTATTTGATATTGCTTAGCATGGTAGTATATGACTTGCCTTACACATTCTAATGATTGATTACTTGGTTGTTTATAGATATGTGTGGTATAGTAGCATAGGACTTGCATGTCCGTTTAAACCAAAAATGGCATAAACACCTAGAAGTAATTGAAGTGAATAAAATATAAAGAAATATAAATGAATACGAGGAAAGAACAAGGCACAATCTTTTATAATAGTTTGACAAAGCTTGGCCTACGTCCACTTTAATATTTTATTATTGATTTTTAACTTAGAGACAGAAGCTCTTAGGAGTCGGTACAACTCCAACATTTAGAATTTCAGAGTTACAAGAATACAAGAAATAATATAGCTAGAACCAAAAGGTCATCAAAAATGAGCCCTACCCTCCAATTTATAGAGATAGGGGGCCTAAAATCTTGCATCTAATATCTTCTAGCCATTGTACCCGATTTAGACTAATTCCTCCGTGAAAATAGGTGCCACATTAGTAGGAGTTGGGAGGTTATACTGATCCCCAAGTGTGAGTCAATACCGATCTCAAAGATAGCCAAATTGGTCTTCTCCAACTCTTTATCTCGGATCGTCTCGTAGTTAGCTTCATGACTCCGTAATTGTTTGTACCAATATTAGCTTATTTTGAGTCCAAATGATGGGTTGTGGGAGGACCAAATTCCAGTTTCAAGTGTTCGCTCGTGGTGATCGATGGAGAATTGCATTGAACCAATAAAGACTTGGGGATTATTGTTCTCCTTGGTTTGTGTTATTTTGGCTTTGGTTGAACTTTCTTGGATTCCGACCTGAGAAGTTTGAGTGTTTGCTTGGGGATCGACCAGAAAATTCTTTGAGATTTTCGTATCTTGAATTTTTCTTTGCCTACTTAGAGTCAAACCTGAGGAATCTGTTTGTTTGACCCCTAGTCCGACCTGAGTTCCCTTGCTTGGTGTCAGACCCGAGTTTTCTATGTGTCTGACTCGATTTTTCAGCAGTCGGTACCGATCTCTAGAGTGAACTCGGTACCGACCCCTAACTTGGGGTTTCTGCATGAGTTGCTTTGGGTCGCGCTTGGAATTTTCCCATGACTACACAACTTCGAGTCAGACCAGAGGATTTTATAGGTTTTCTTCGAGTCAATCCTTCCAAAAATTTGAACTTCCAAATTTTCAACTTTTTTTGCTCATTTTATTATATTTCTCTTTTCTTGCATTTTTATGATATTCACAAAGTCCTTGGGTCATTTGTCCATCGTTCTCTTGTTTGATTCGATCATTTAATCCTATTCGATTACTACATAGTCAATAGACTAGATAACATTTACCCCAAAAGGACATCTTGTTGCAAACATGATGTGCTTTGAATTAGGATGAGTTAGGATTGTTGTGATTGATTCCATTCAGTATCTCGGATTATTGTTGCAAAGCAAGGTCGGTATCTAACATTGAGCTAATTGATTAAGTTAATAGGTCTTAGTCATCTAAACCAGTTTCTCCCAGTTGAATGTTTTATGCAAGAATTCGATATCCATCGATTTAGGAAATTGCATGTTGGGTATGTCATTGGCTCCCAAGCATGCTCGTATGCCTATGGGTTTTCGGCAAATTTAGTTGGATTGTAACCATAAGTTATTTTCGGGCCAATCTGCTGAAGAGAAGTTGTTAGGGCGATTGATTCCGATTACTAACTAAAGCAATTTCTAAGTGAGTAATCAGCTTGACATCCCAGTTTAGGATGTTTGGTTGTAATCATGCCCCCAATCCTCAGTCAGGAGGTTGAGGACACTCAGGATGATGTTGAGGAAGATGAAATGGTAAGTTTCGATGATGAGGCTGGCCATAACGTTGTGAATTTAAATAATGAGTCATTGATTGAACGATTATGATCGTTCCATTATGAGGCATCCTTTCGGTCGTAGCCTTAAGTTGAATCGAACGCTAGGCATGAGCCATAGTGTTAAGTTGTCGTGTTTAGCTATAAGATGATAATATTCCTCTACCCCCGGTCTGAGGTGAACGGGATTAGTACACGGACGGTCAAGTCTCATCCTAATGTGGTGATTCTCTCCCCTGTCGGGTCTAAGGTCCAAGTTAGTGAACGGGTAGTCAGGTCACACCAATATTGAGCTTGCACTCCCTCTATCGGATCAATAGTAGGAGTTGGCCAATGTCCAGATCATAAATAGTGTCCGTTGATAGATGGTCAGATCACATCCATCTTGGGTTATGCTTCTGCTCCTGTGTCAAGGGCAGAAGCTGGTGAGTGAATGGTCAAGTCATATCCACTTTATTTGGATGGTCAAAGTTGAAAAATTGATGGTCATGTCACATCCATTCTAATTTCATACTACTCCCATCGAATAAAGAGGGAGAGTGGATTGATGGATGGTCGAATCACATCCATCTAGAATTGGACGGTCGAGAGTGAGTCGAATGGTCGGGTCACATCTGCTCTAAGTTTGACAATGGACCATAGGATCATGTCCTTTTGTGTTTAAACTCACTATTGGATCAAGGGAAAGAGTTAAGTTGATGGATGGTCAATCACATCCATTTTGGTTTGAACTCCCCTTGTTAATTCATGGGAAAGTGTTTGGAGACGGATGGTTAGTCACACCCGCTCAAGTGTTGGTCATGCTTCCTTGTTGGGTCAAGGGAAATAGCTAAGTTAATGGACGGTTAGTTACATCCATTTTTGTTTGAACTCTCCCTGTCGGGTCAAGGGATAGAGTTAGGTTAATGGATTGTCAATCACATCCACCTCTTATTATGTTCTATGTCCCCCCTTTTGGGTCAAGGGAAATGGCTAGGAGATGGGCAGTCAGCCATATCAATCTCGGATTATGTTTTGTGCCCCCATGTCAAGTCAAGGGAAAGGGCTAGGAGATGGACGGTCAGTCACATCTATCTTGGATTATACTTTGGTCCCCACATGAAGGGCAAGAGGTAGTGCATGGATAGTCTTGTCACATTCATGTTAGATTGGATTTTGAGTTTGCTGAGCCCCAAGCAAGGCATAATTGCTTTGGCAAAAATTCTGGGCATGAATTTTAGATTGGATGGTCGAGTCACATCCACTTTGGATCACAGGCTAGCTACCGAGTCAAGGGCAAGATTTGGCTAAAAAGCGGTTAAAATGTACTCATCTCGATAGAGCTCTAAAGGTCGGGCCATGTGCCATAGAGATTTGGTGGGCACCTGACTCTAGGTACCAGAGTACCTACATTCTTCATGAAGTCTCTTTCGAGTCGGTCTTACCTCACAACTCATATGGCATGCAAAGACAAGGTGGCGTGATTGAAAAACAAATTCATTGAAAATAGAAAATAACAAAGTTGTCTAATTTAAAATACCAAAGTAAATAAAAAAAAGAGTTTATTCTAGAATGAAGTGACATCATGACGCTTGCGATCCCATTTCATTCCAGCTCTTCTCAGTTGGATGATAACCGTCTACGGTCTAGTATATAACCAATCTTCCCTCTAGCCACATAGGTTTGTCAGCACTAGGAGCGGTCTTTCCTCATTGACAGTCGAATGTTCCCTACCCATCATCCTGCGGGGCTTTCACAAATTGTTAGAGCTTTTGGTTTTGGATCAAATCATCGATCATGTTTCGAAGGTGTCTACATTTGTTTATGTCCCGAACATGGCTCTCATAAAATCTACAGAACTTTCCAGGCTTCCTCTGTCCTTCAATCAATTCTCTCGGAGGTGGTTTCCTGTATTGCTTTGAACCTCGAGTAGCTAAATAGTTGTTTTCAATCGAAACTTTTAGGAGGGTATTTATGTCAAATCTTAGGACTCTCAATCATCTCCTAGAGTGTGAATTCTCATCTGGGGCCCTATTGCGAACTTTGTTTGATTCTCATTCCTTTCTGTACATTCATGTCAACGTTCCCAGAACTCGCTCCGGACTGTTTTATAGCAATGTTGTTTTGAATTCCTTTGGCATGTTGGCCTATTCACTCTCCTTGTCTAGTTCATAGAGCCACCTCCTTATGCAAGTACTTGGATTCTTTGTTGTAAAAACGATCTAAGGTAGATAAATGCTTCCTTAATAACTATTCCTTGAAAACTGTATCGGGTTGGATCTCCCCGATCAATGCCATCAAGATGACATTCTGCTGAGGGTTGCTCACCTCACTCACTGCCTTATTGGATATCTGTAGAAAATCCTTGAATGACTCCCCCGGTCCTTATAATAAGTTAGATGAAGACATGACATCCTTAGGGTGAGTCATGTGCATCCTGAATTGCTCGATAAATTTCCTTGCCAGTTGGTCAAATGATGAGATGGACCTTGGTGGTAGTCAAGTAAACCACGTCCACTCCTTCTAGGAAGATTGTGAAGCACCTTCATTTGATTGCATCTGGCACTCTAACGGAGTCCATATGCCACTTGTACTTCATGAGATGTTATCCAGGATCAGTCTTTCCTAAATATGCCAGCATAGTTGGCATAGTGAATCTCCATGGATACTCTTCATGTAGAATGTCTTTAGTGAAGGGATTTTGACTAGGGGAAGTGTCCCAATCTTCATTAGTTTAGCCTTGACTTTCTCTAATAAGTTACCTTACCATCTCAACGAAGTTCGGCTCTTAAAAACCTACTAGGTTACGGTAATCGTAATTTATTCCTTCTACTTGGCCCAGTAAACGATTCTGGTTCGTGCCTCATCTCCTAAGGTCTCCCAATTCTGGAAGAAACATGTAACACCCTGCATTTTTAAATAATTAAATAATCAAATAACGATGAACAATAAAAATAAGCATTTTTGGAATTGTCAGAATATGTCCTCGAAACTTACACCATTGTCTTCATGATGATTTTTTGATCAACTTCCATATATAACTTGTCGAAGTCCGAGTTAGTATGAAGAAGTTACGAGGGAATAAGAAATCAGAATTAAATGAAAAAAAAGAAAGACCCTACTGGTCGACCAACAGGTCCACCAGCAAAGCACAAGGGTTGACATATATGGACCCACAAAACACACAGGTCGACCTATAAGTCGACCCACGTTTTGCCCTAGACGAGAAATCATCCAGGGACGTGCCGAAGTTATATAATTCGATTTTTGTGCGATCTGAAGCGTTGTTTTTTGGATCCAACGATTCATAGCGAGCCTGTGACGTGTTTGCACCAGATTCAATCCAAAAATCCCATGGTTTGAGATCCCCAAACTTCACTATAAATGGAACCCTAGGCCTAGCTATTTTCTCACAATCAGATTTTCTCCCAATTGGGTTCATTACCTGAGGCTGAACCCTAAATAGAAAATATTTCTAGGGAGAATATCTTTTTAATAAAAAATATTAAACGCCTTAGAAGGGTATCCAGGAAGGCCATGGAGTAAAGCTAAGGACGAAAAGTGAGTGGATTTAAATTATATCTCTTTTATGTTTATGATATATAATATCGTTAGATTCCCGTTAAATATTTTTAGCAAAGCTAGCTGGCTTATAGTGGGCCATGCCACTGTATATAAATAAGAAAATAGGTATTATGCACATGCACATAACAACTAACATGGTTTTATAGTGACCGTACCACTGTACATACAAGATACTAGACGTCCTCAAGAGAGGAGGCATCACTGTCGACATCGACAGAACAAGGGCCCATAACATGGATAAACCCTGAGAAATGCACTGCGATATCTGGATCAAAAACATCAGATTCACTAGAATAAAAATATTTCCTATCCCAGGTGACATCCTCCAAAATAAGTATATTGTCGTTCCTATCATCACCCTCATAGGAAAGAACCAAACCATCACCAACAACATGATATAATAACTACCTCATCTCTCCATCTCCACCTACAAACATATAATAACAATTATACTTTGGACTATATCGCATCTCAGATTTCACATGAACCCAAACCTTCTCTCTAGAGTGGAAACTCAATCAAAAGAACAGAATGGAGCGAAGGCTCAACAATAGAGGGAGCAACAACATCTACCAAGTAAAGATCTGTGGCTGAATGGATCTCAGAAGGTGAAGTAGCAGATACCGGGTTAACCAAACTAGAGGGGCGAGACTTCGGAACCCAAATTATAGCAGAGGGACGAGGGAGGGGGATCTTATCAGGGATAGGAAGAGGAGGGTCACCCAATGGATCGGAAGGAGGGAGATGCTTGCATGAATGCGCCACATGACCGAAAGAGTGACAAATCTCACTTATATCAGGTTTCCATCCAAATTGAAAATCAATTACCGCAACATGACCATTAGCAGGGCATACTCTGAGTTTGGAAGGAAGAGGCTTGGATGGGGTGATTTCAATCAGAGCTTTAGCATAAACAATCCTACCTCTAGCTATGGTGTTCGAGTCAAAACACTTAAGTTCTCCAACTAAACTAGAAATCCAATTTAGGCCGATCAACCATTGAAAAATAGAGGGAATATGAGAGAAGTGGGCCCATATAGGAATAGATAAAACCTGATCTCTTGCACTATCAATTGACTTGTTCCATAACGTAATAATAAACGGTTTACCATCAATGAAAGAGGGCTCAGCCTCTAGAAAACGCTGACGTTCATCCTTATTGGAAAACTTAAAGAAAAACATTGAATTATCCAATTGAACCTAGAGTCCACCCTTTAGTTTCCAACGGGACTTACAATGTGCCTAAACTATATGGTACAGAGGATTCAAATCAAGGAAAAACCCAACAAGGTAGTCAGCCCAAAAGTCCTTACCAGCTTGAATGACCTTCGATGGAGGGAACGCAACTCCATCAATCTCCACAAAATTAAAAGAGCAAGGAACATAATTTCCTGCATTGCAAGGCATCGTCGTAAACAACGAAGACCATTTTGGAATCAGCGGGACAATAGGTGATAAGCATGGTAGGGGGGAAGCCAAATAAGAGGAATGTTCACCACTGGGAATGTGCACAGCAATTTTTGGGATTGCAGGAATAAGGATGCACACGTCGGCATTCACACCAACAGCAGAGTCCAAACCCTCGTTCATGGCACAGTCAGTTGAATTATCACTGACCAATCCAACATTATTTTTAGACCAACAGGGAGCATTTGCAGCCGAGCCTAGAAGAGAGAACAAGTTATGCTTACCAGAGTCACAACAACTCAAGCCCAGTAACCGAGGAGCATCGGCAATGTCTGCTAGTAAGGAAGAAAGAGAGTTCTCTAAGGAAACGGCGAAGTCACACCATATAGATCAACAGGTTCGGCTGCAGATACCAAATCAGAGGATCGACCAGAGTTGCCAGGAGTAAGAGAAAACCCACGCGGAGATGGAATGGCATTGAACGATCGGCCAGAGCGAGTCAGCGAGGTAGTGCGATCTAGAACAATAAGTAGGATTTGGGGCAAAGGAGATTGCACAGGCAAGGTTTTCTTTTCCTTCTTGGCATGATTAGACGAGCAATGCGAAGGGGAGAGTGTTGGACAGAGGAAGCAAAGCGATGGAGGAAAGCGTGATTAGATAGAGAACGAGTACGGAGGAAAAATCGCCAAGTATGGAGGAAAGGTCGCCATTAAAAGCACAGTTAAATTGAAAATTCTATTGAGATTTATGAAGGATTATTCCCGTTAAATATTTAATTCAGCATTTTGACTAATTTCAGTAATTAGTTCTACTAGCTAGTTATGTTGAAACTGTAATTTTATAACAGAAGTGTACTTATATTTAAATGTTATTTATATGGAAACAGAAAGGAATCCAATTAAATATAAGTAATATTAGGCCTAAAAGTTGCAGAAAATGGCATAAGCCTAAAAGTGAGAAATTTACATTAAATTATGTTAAAACGGGAGAAATGAATTAAAAAGGAGAAAATCTAATAACTAGATTTGGAAGTTAGTGATAGATTAGTTGGTTGGTTTAGAAAAGGGAATACATTTCCATAGTTTAATATTATAAGAATAACGAAAAACGTAATTGTAAGAATAAAAGCAAGAAAAATGGAATTAGTGCAAAATAGAGACATTACTGTATTTTGCATTACCCAACAATTAAAAAAACAATAAAAGAAACATCTTGCAGTTACGAGTTATTGTTTATAGCATTATTTAGTATTAAAATATGAAAATGGATTTTCAGCACAGTTTTTGTAACCAACCAAATAGAATAGAACTACTTCGTAGAATAAAAGAAAATAACGTGAATCGTTAAAGAAATAAAAGAAGAGGAAATAATCAAGTTAATTATTTGACAAGACTATAAACATTAAACAGAAAATGTGACTAGTCTGCATTTATTGCACAGATAATAGAGTGAAAAGTAAAGCAGTTATTATGATAAGTAATTTGTGGCAGTTGGATATAGTCCCAAGCTAAGGCTGTCATATAATATAAGAGAATTAAAGAGAATTTAGTATCATAATAAAAGAAGACAGACTAGAATAAAAAAGAGACACTTGCAATTTCATTTATAACATGTATGTTATAAAAGAAAGAAAAGAAATAAAAGTGACAATTGCAAGTATAATTGTGACAAGTAGGTTATAAATAAAAAGAAAGAAATAGAAGAGGCCTATTTTATCAAACTTAGATCTTGGATTAAGTTAATAAACAAAAATAATAGAAGTAGCCCATACCGGCAGCATTCCCTTTCAAGTCTAGGACCGATGGTCTCACACATAGGTGGGGCTGGGCTTGTTGATTAGGGTAAATAAGTAGCCAAAAGAATAAGAAAAGTAAACTAAACGCATAGTAAAAAATTAGACGTAGGGTCTAATAAAATGGTAAGGTGCGTTTGGAGCAGCCCGAAAGAGAATTTGGATAAATAGCCTAACGAAGCAGTTCATTGCAGATTTTAGTATGGAAAGAGCACGTCCAACTTAGATAGTTCGGGTTAGAAGGAAGTAAGAGAATTTAACGGGACATTAGGATACTCTAGGATGGCCCTTTGGGGTAGGCCTAACGATGCCGCACCGCCGGAGGCAGGTTCGTAGGTATTCCATCAAGAGAGTATACCTTGACTGCTTTTGCATTGCAGGCCTAATGAAGCGGACCTTTGTAGGCAGTCAAAAGGTTGGTGATGGAGTAGGATATTTGTATGACACCATACTCTAGTTTGCGAGTAGGTTATAGTGGGCAGGACCCAAAAGGATAGTCGCATGCGGAGATCAAGCCATCATCAGTTAAAGTGAGTTCGGGAAAGACTAGAGTTAAACCAACAGGCCAATGATTCTTTCACTATCGAGACATTGGATGAGGGGCACAACCAATTGGATGTTTAGATTGTTTGTAGTAGGGCACGACCACTTAGCTCTTAAAAGGTATTTCGATCAGTTGAGGGAGGGCTACGTGGGGCTATAGCCACAATGAGAAACGAGACAGACCAAGTAGAACATCTGTATTATAGGTCTAATGAAGCGGACCTTTACAGATATAGAAAATCCCTGACTAAGCTCCGTACAAGGTAGATCTTGTTGGCGGAATTCAGTGAGTAGACAGAACGATTACATGTAGTCCTCAAGGTACGCACTAGGTGGTACATTGTGGATGTCCGAGCACTATTATAAGTTAGTGCGGATGCAGTTTCATGTTTTTATAGTAGACGATGGAACATTTGTATTGTAGGCCTCATGAAGTTGTCCTTTACAGATGTAGTTACAGTACGCTCTAGTAGCAAGACAATGGAGTCCTTTTCAAGGAGGATATGGAAGGTACTATGGGTAGCACTTAGGACAGATGCGGTCTTTGGGCATGTAGCTACATATATATATTGGTTATTAGGTCTTAATCTACTAGGGAGCAGATGGGTACGATTCACGCACACAGGTGAGAGTATTGTAAACCCAATAAACCTAATATAACAGAAAAAGGAAATAGAATGGTATATGTAGAATTATGCTTAGAAGTGTATAATTTGTCCATTCACTAGAACTTTAGTTCCGACCCTTTCCTCATAACATCCCACAAATTATATAGATGGCAGAGATCTTCCAACTTTGAGACACTTGTTTAGAAAGTGTTATTATCTTGGTGAGTATTTACTTACTATTATATTTTAGTCAGTTCCGCTATGAGATATTTATTTGAGCTATGATATATTTATCTGTGCCTATTTGCAGGATACCAAATTCCCAACTCGGGCTTCAGTGGGCTTGGATTTTAGCATTTTTGTGAAACCCAAACCCACTGGAATTCGGGTTGTTATATTTGGTATTAGAGCTTAGGTTAGTAAGTCATAAGTAAATTATGAAATATGAGTGAACGTATTTGTATTTTTGAATAAAACATAAATATATTATGTACTAAAATACAAATAGTCACCAATTATAGATTTTAACATGTGGAATGTTTTTAGAAGTATATTTGTGCATAGTTTGCTAGTTGGGTTTGGGATGACCCAAGGATGTTGTGCCCTATGTTATTGCCGATTTATAGTGTACAATAAGCTATGCTTTGAGAGAAGATTGGTATCCATATGTTATAGGAAGTGGGAAAGTTCCCTAAGGATAGTAGGGAGAGTATTTTTATTTTGGAAGGAATAAGAGATTTTAGTAAGGAAATGAGATTTCCAAGGTTTAGGAAGGGTATTCCTAGGGTAGTAAGAAGAAAATCCAATTTATGTCTAGCCCAATAAAATGAAACTTTTGGAGTTGAAAAGTTGAAAAATATAATTGTTAATATGTTTGAGGAAGTAATATTGGGTTTTTGAAAAAAAAGTGGTATGAAATTTAAATGGGTTTTTATATGATGTAAATTTTGTTAAAAGTGAAATTCTTTTTGAAGAATTATAGAGCATGTATAGCTCGCTAGTTTCTTTATTGGTAAACAAAGATTTTAAATATAAAAACCTAGAGTGTGTTAAATATCGAAAACGTAGGTTACAACATTTATTGTTGTAATAGATGTTTTCGTGAAGAATAAAGGAAGCATAGACTATGACCCTATTGTTATAGTAGGTGACTCCTAAAGGAAATGTTTTTACATAGCATATGGGATTTATTAATATTTATTTTAATTGAATCCATATACTAGTATTTTTGGGTTGTAGTAATGGTGTTTTTCGCAACATCGGTTTTGACTTTAAAAAAACGTGTTTTGAAGATAATTTCTAAGTATAGAAATAAAGTGGTTTGTAAGTACACTTATTATTTAAATAAGTATATGGAAATGTTTTCTAGTTATGAAAATATTAAAAAAGTTTTGAAAATGGGTTCTTATGAAAAAGATGTAAGTTAAATATTAGGAAATTAATAAATTTCGTAGGATACGTCTATTGTAAGGGAATATATATTAAACATACTTTAATCTATTGGAATGAAATGAATAATGATATAATTTTCTATAAAACCAAATCACAAATAATGATGTTTTGTGCAAGTTATAAGGAATACGTGAAAGAGATGTACAAGGCCTTGAAAGCACCATATTTTGTATAGCCTATTTCTATAAATTATAAAATAATTTCCTTATAATTTCACATAAACAGGAAATCCTCTTTAAAGGATTCATAGAAGGTTTTAGCGTTAATGATTTATCATAAGAGAAAGTAGTTCCAATACATTAAGGTACAAAACCATTAGGTGTAATAAGAAGTGTAATAATTAGAGATAGTGTTAGTTTGGAGGGATATTATAGAGAGACTTAGTAGGAAAGCTAAGCAATGGAAATTTCATATTTTTCCATTAATTATACGCATTGGTTGCTTGCCATTGTAGAAAAATCCCCATTTCTAGTAAGTTAGAAACTCCTCCAAGGTTAGATAATTGAAAGAGTAGGAAAGTTAAGGAATTTTTTTTGGATAAAATAATTGTTCTTATCTACTCCAGTTTTCATAAATTTGAAAATCTATGAAAAGAAGATGTTTTGAAAACATGTGAGGACATTTTTGGAAGTCTAGAAAAAAAATGTTTTAAGGACAAGCAAGGCATGTTTTAAAGAAAAATTGTTTGGTGAAAAAGTAAATAAGCTTTTGGAAGAGAAAAACTTAGCAAACAATTAAATTTAAAAATCTAAAATCTTTTTTTTTCGGAAAGTTGTAAAGGTCATTGAAAGTAAAAGAGAAATAAGTTTTTAACTTGGAATTTGTAAGTTTTCCCCTCTAGGTTTGGGGAATAATTTAAATTCAAAGAGCTGTAAAGATGCAAGTCTAGAAAGATAAAATGTTAAGTAACCAAGTACCTTTGAATTTAATAGAATCTTCAAAGTAACACTTTTAAAGGCAAGAACTTTAGGATTTGATGTTTTAAAAATTTAGAAGCTTTAATTTTTGAAATGAAATGATAAATACCAAACATAACTTTTAAATATGGAGTAGATAGGAATCATTTCCTAGGTGTAACGGGAAAAGTGTAAGGTTATGTAGGAGATAGCAGTGATTACTTTTAGTAGTAATAATAAAAGTTCCCGTAAAGTGTATAGGACACTAGTGAGAACCTAGGAATGTTGCTTCATGTGTGTACACTATAGAAGAATAGTGAAGTCATATTAGTAAGATAGTAAGGCACACGTGGTTGGGATAGGTAGACCTTAGTTGGGGAAAAATGAAAGGTAAAGAGAAAATTTCCCCAAACTTAGTTGCCTTTTTAGATAGAAACTGCATAGATTGAAACCCTTATTCATTGCAGTAAATGAGACTTGGTTATTCAATTTTGAGTATGGAATGGAAGAGATGAATAGATCTTATTCATCATGAGTAACACAACGTAAGTTAGTAATAAGTAATAGGCGGTAGGAGGAGCATATGAGTTACTTCGATTCCTAGAGTAGGACCCTTCTTTGTCAGAGTGGACATGGTCCTAGGCCTCCTAGCCCTAGTGATAGCTGTGTTTAGTTGCTATAGTTACCTATATAGTATCTCTTTGCAGTAGGACTTGTTTTCTCTTTTAGTTATGAGATTGTACTCCTATGTAAGCATTTAGTTTCGTAAACCAGTAATGATTAGTATAATGCTCCTTTTCAGTGATGTTCACAAGAAGAGAATAAAAACATAAGATACAAGTAATAAAAGAAAAGTAAAAGCCAAAAAGAATAACTAAAAGGAAAACAACAAATTTAAAGAAACGACAGAAACATCAGTAAAAATAAAATGAGAATCTCAAAAGAAAAATACATTTTTTCCAAAAATTAAGCTTGGAAAAAAAAATTTAGGAAAGGAAGTTTTTGTTATGTAAACCGTGCTTGGGAAAGAAAATAGAGATTTTTATAGAATAGCGGCATAAGTTTTTGTTATGTGAGATTTTCCATTTTCTACTTTCTTTCTAACATAAGGAATCGAGTTTGGAAAAAACTAGATTTTTTTTGAAATTCGAATATTAAAAATTATGTGGTAGGATTTGGATGTAAAATTCGTTGAACTATGCCCCTATTCAGTAGGAGTGTGGGAAACATTGGATGAAAAATGTTTTGAGTTTTCAAAAGATTACATTCATATAAAAATTGAATGTATATTTAGGATGTGTGCATCATATTTTAAAAAGGAGTTTTTAAAGAAGAAAAGCATTCATATAGGAGGTACCGCTTAGAAATTCATGTACATGCATATATTTTATGTTGAATGACACTTTGCACAAGGACACGGATGGTGGCGAAATTGGATGTACATAAAATGGATGTGATTGATGCAAGGAATCACATAGTTTTACCCTTGCCGAATTTCGGGGACGAAATTTCCTAAAGGGTGGGAGAATGTAACACCTCGCATTTTTAGATAACTAAATAATTAAATAACGATGAACAATAAAAATAAGCAATTTTCGAATTGTTAGAATATGGCCTCGATAATTATACCATTGTGTTCGTGGCGATTTTCTAATCAATTTCCATATATAACTTGTCGAAATCCGAGTTAATATGAAAAATTTACGAGAGAATAAGAAATCAAAATTAAACGAAAAAAAATCAAGACCCCATCGATCGACCAACTGGTCGACCAGCAAAGCACAAGGGTCGACCTATAGGTCGACCCGCAAAACACGCTGGTTGACCTATAGGTCGACCCGCGTTTTGCCCTGGACGAGAAATCGTCCAGGGACGTGCCGAAGTTATATAATTCGATTTTTGTGTGATCTGAAGCGTTGTTTTCTGGATCCAACGATTCACAGCGAGCCTGTGACATGGTTGCACCAAATTTAATCCAAAAATCCAACGGTCTAAGATCCCCAAACTCCACTATAAATAAAACTCTAGGCCTAGCTATTTTCTCACAATCAGATTTTCTCCCAATTGGGTTCATTACCTGAGGCCGAAACCTAAATAGAAAATATTTCTAGGGAGAATATCCTTTTAATAAAAATAATAGACACCTTAGAAGGTGATCCTGGAAGGCCATGGAGTAAAGCTAAGGACGATAGGTGAGTGGATTTAAATTATATCTCTTTTATGTTTATGATATATAATATCGTTAGATTCACGTTAAATATTTAATTCAGCATTTTGACTAATTTCAGTAATTAGTTCTACTAGTTAGTCAAGTTGAAACTGTAAATTTTATAAGAGAAGTGTACTTATATTTAAATGTTATTTATATGGAAAAAGAAAGGAATCCAATTAAATATAAGTAATATTAGGCTTAAAAGTTGTAGAGAAAGGCATAAGCCTAAAAGTGAGAAATTTACAGTAAATTATGTTAAAACGGGAGAAATGAATTAAAAAGGAGAAAATATAATAACTTGATTTGGAAGGTTGTGATAGATTAGTTGGTTGGTTTAGAAAAGGGAATACATTTTCATAGTTAAATATTGTAAGAATAACGATAAACGTAATTGCAAGGATAAAAGAAAGAAAAATGGAATTAGTGCAAAATAAAAACATTACTGTATTTTGCATTACCCAATAATAAAAGAAACATCTTGTAGTTACGAGTTATTGTTTATAGCATTATTTTGTATTAAAATATGGAAATGGATTTTTAACACAGTTTTTGTAACCAACCAAATACAATAGAACTACTTCTTAGAATAAATAAGAATAACGTGAAGCGTTAAAGAAATAAAAGAAGAGGAAATAATCAAGTTAATTATTTGACAAGACTAGAAACAATAAACATGAAATGTGGCTAGATCTGCATTTATTGTGGAGATAATAGAGTAAAACGTCAAGTAGTTATCATGATAAATAATTTGTGGCAGTTGGACATAGTCCTAAGCTAAGACTATCATATAATATAAGAGAACTAAAGAGAATTTAGTATCATAATAAAAGAAGACAGACTAGAATAGAAAAGAGACACTTGCAATTACATTTATAACATGTAGGTTATAAAAGAAAGAAAAGAATATAAAAGTGACAATTTCAAGTATAATTGTAACAAGTAGGTTATAATTAAGAAGAAAGAAATAGAAGAGGCTTATTTTGTCAAACTTAGATTTTGGATTAAGTTAATAAGCAAATAATAGAAGTGGCCTGTATCGGCAACATTCCCTTTCAAGTCTAGGACTGAGGGTCCCACACATAGGTGGGGTTGGGCTTGCTGATTAGGGTGAATAAGTAGCCAACAGAATAAAAAAGTAAACTAAACGTATAGTAAAAGATTAGACGTAGGGTCTAATAAAATGGTAAGTTGTGTTTGGAGCAGCCCGAAAGAGAATCTGGATAAAGAGCCTAACGAAGCAGTTCATCGTTGATTTTAGTACAGAAAGAGCACGTCCAACTTAGTTAGTTCAGGCTAGAAGGAAGTACGAGACTTCAATGGGACGTGAGGATACTCTAGGATGGCCCTCTGTGGTAGGCCTAACGAAGCTACACCCCTAGAGGTAGGTCTGTAGGTGTTCAATCAAGAGAGTATGCCTTGACTGCTTTTGCATTGCAAGCCTAACGAAGCGGACCTTTGTAGGCAGTCAAAAGGTTGGTGATGGAGATGGATATTCGTATGAAACCATACTCTAGTTTGCGAGTAGGTTATAGTGGGCAGGACCCAAAAGGATAGTCGCATGCGGAGATCAAGCCATCATCAGTCCGAGCGAGTTCAGGAAGGACTAGAGTTAAACAAATAGGCCAATGATTCTTTCACTATCGAGACATTGGATCAGGGGCATACCCAATTGGATGTTAAGATTGTTTGTAGTAGGGCATAGCCACTTTAGCTCTTAAAAGGTCTTTTGATTTGTTGAGGGGGGCTGCGTGAGGCCATAGCCACGATGAGAAAAGAGATAGACCAAGTAGAATATCTGTATTGTAGGCCTAACGAAGCGGACCTTTACGGATATAAATAATCCCTGACCGAGTTCCGTTTAAGATAGACCTTGCTGGCAGAATTCTGGTAGTAGACAAAATGATTACGTGTAGTCCTCAAGGTACGCACTGGGTGGTACACTGTAGATGTCCGAGCACTAGTATAAGCTAGTGCGGATGCAGTTTCACATTTTCATAGTAGACGACGGAACATCTTTATTGTAGGCCTCATGAAGTTGTCCTTTACAGATGTAGTTAAAGTACGCTCTAGTAGCGAGACGATGGAGTCCGTTTTGAGGACGATACGGAAGGTACTATGGGTAGTACCTAGGACCGATGCGGTCTTTGGGCATGTTGCTACATATACATATATATTGGTTATTAGGTCTTAATCTACTAAGGAGTAGATGGGTACGATTCACGCACAGAGGCGAGAGTATTATAAACCTAATAAACCTAATGTAACAGAAAATGGAAATAGAACGGTACATGTAGAGTTATGCTTAGAAGTGTATAATTTATCTATTCAGTAGAACTTTAGTTCTGACCCCTCCTCATAACATCCCCCGGGTTAGATAGATAGCAGAGATCTTCCAGCTTTGAGACACTTGTTTAGAAAGTGTTATTATCTTGGTGAGTATTTACTTACTATTATATTTTAGTCAGTTCCGCTGTGAGATATTTATTTGAGCTCTGATATATTTATCTTTGCCTATTTGCAGGACACCAGATACCCAACTCGGGCTATAGTGGTCTTGGATTTTAGCATTTTGTGAAAAACCCGGACCCACTAGAATTCGGGTTGTTACAAAACAAATGCCTATCAGCTCTACATTCATTCTTTGGTAGCATTTCAGCAGCAAATCTTGACTTTCGATGCCTTCGTCAATTATAGTACGCCCATGCTGCACACTGTCACCATATCAAAGACTCGAACCCTAGTTTGTGGGTTCGGTAATGACCCCTCTACTGGGTTCGATACCGAGCCCTAAGGTGGGATCGATACCGACTCCTGCACCTTGATTGGGCTTGGTTCCCAGCTTCTGCCTTGATGTCCCAGGTTCATATGCATTCATCCACTACCTTCTGCTTCTTTTGAAATGGCCAGGTGATGAGGAACTTCCTGATTCTGATTCTATTCTCTCCTTGTCCTCTATGTCCAGTGTTCAGCCGGTTAATCAAGCTCCAATTCACTTGAATTTTTCGGTTCAACTCCGCACAACTGTTCTGTTATTCTTTCATCATCCTTTCAAAATCCACCCTAATGATAGCGTCGCCAGGATTCCCAAGATCCATAGCTCCTTATCGTGCGTCTTCATCCAAAACGTTCAAATTTATGGTCTCTACTTCACTAGCAGCTCTTAAGGAGGCGAAAACTTTTTCTTTTCTAAAGGCAATTGAAGAAAGCTTCCTATAGACTTTGTTCAACCTTGAGTAGTAGGGAAACTAGTTAAGAAGAAATTGGATCTCTTCCTTGGATTTTAGGTAATCCAATAGCAGGCAAGGATCCAAATAGCCTAAGTGTCGGGTTTTCAGTGAAAGCACAAGTTTGAAGAAAAAATGGCACAAACACCAAGGAGTAATAGAAGAGAAGAAAATATGAAGAAATATAAATGAAAACAAGGAAAGAACAAGACATAATCTTTTATAGTGGTTGGGCAAAGCTTGGCCTACATCCATTTCTATATTTTATTGCTGATTTCTAACTTAGAGGCAGAAGTTATTAGGACTAGATACAACTCCAATACTTATAATTTCAGAGTTACAAGAATATAAGAAATAATAGAGCCAAAGCCAAAAGATCCTCAAAAATGATATTTACCCTCCTATTTATAGAGGTAGGGGGCCTGAAATCTTGCATACTATATATATTTGCACCAAAATTGGGCACAACACTCTTCGGATATGATTGAAGAGATTAAAGTGAAGAAATTAAATGGGAAAAGAGGTTAATCTAACAATCACACTAATAAAAGCATGCAGAAATAGAAAAAGACAAGAAGTTATAGGAGTTCGGCGTTGTAGCCTACGTCCACTTTAAATGTTTTGCTATTTGTTGATGATTCACAACTGATTACAACAGTACAAATCACTAGCTCTCAAGTTACAATGGAGTTGCGGCAGAGTAACGGCGTAGAAGAGCCAAAATTCCTCTTTCTATAGGCATAGGGGTGCTATTTATAGGTGTAGGTCTCAAAATATCTCCCTCAAAGCTCGAAATACTTATTCTCTCACGTGGGTAGGCCCACCATACCGTTCAAGGGTTGCTAGGATCGATCCTGATCGATCCCAACTCTCTTCGTATTGATTAAGATTCGGTCCATTTAAGCTGTGATCGATCATGAATGTTCTTGAGTGAATAAGAAAGCTCTTGAGAAAATTTGGTGGCATTTGGACTTGTAGATTTTGATTTATGATCGATCCAAGATTGATTTTGTAGGTAGGCTAATGGTTGTGTATCGATCGCTTCGTATCGATCAACCTTCGTATCGAGGCTCCGTCACATCAATCAAAGGTGCATCGATGATGTAGAGAGATAGTTCAGGGGAGATCCATATATCACACTAGCAGACCGTTTCTTTTGGTTGACCATGCCTTCTTCGTATCGATCCTGGAGGTTGTCTTCATATCGATGCCCGGATATGGGTTTCATATCGATACTTGGTTGTAGATTTCATATTGATGCCTGGTGGATCGATACGAAATGTATTAAATGAGCGATCAATACGAAACACACAGTTTGATGGATTGATGATGCGCGATCGATATGAACTGGATGGAAGTGGATTTGATGGATATGAAGTTGGATGGATACGAAGAGGGATGGACTTTGATGGATATGAACTGACATATTCTACATGGATTTTGATCGATCCGTAACTTGAGCATACGAATTTCGATTGGCCTGAAATTTGGAATGTCGCCTTTCATATATTTGTTTGTCGTACCATGCTAATTGTATCTTGATTCGGACTTGGACCAAATTTTCCTATATCCATCGTGAACCTGCGTATAACCGATCTTCGGGACGGATCATCTTTGGTTTCTAGTCAAATCCTTGGTGTCATGGCCATGTCAAAAGGCGGTATAACATTTTCCCCCCAAAGTACGTCCTATGTGAACATGACGTGCTTTGAAAAGTTTCATTCTTTATTTCGAAAATTTTCTTTCGTTGAATAGTTGTCGTCTTTTCGTCAAGAGATGTGACCTTTGATTGATTCCCAGTATTATAAATGTTGAATTGTTGACTGCCAATGATCATGCAGTGTTTTATCGTAACTGAAGGTCGAGTGCTAGCAATTTTTTGTTCACTGTTCTAATTGTTATTGAGTAAGCATTCAATCCCTGTTAATTTTGAAAATCGAATGTCAGTTTGGCATACATGCACGTATGTTAACATGACTCTTGTTCACGTTTTCACGTTCACGGGTTGTTGTCAAGATATTTTTTTGCTCTTGTTTAGATCTAGTTTCATGTCGATCCTCTCCTGGATCGATGTGAAATTCGAGTTGTAATAACGATTGATGGTTTTTTTTAATTCGCTCCTCCGTATCGATCCTCTCCTGGATTGATTTAGGATGTAGAAATATATACTTCGTATCGATGGCTATCGATACGAAACAGATAGGTCTAGGGATGCTTCGTATCGATGGACATGAAGCTTTGGGTATTCAAATAGATGGATACAAAATTAACGTTCTGCATCAATGGAGTGGAGTGGTCCAAATATGATCTTGTTGTGACTTTCGTATCGATGGATACGGCTGGTCATTGGTGGATACGAAGCACAAATATATACGAACTAGCTAGACCGCTTTGTGTTTCTGGATACGAAGCTGTGTCTTCGTATCGATGGAAGTGACCGATTTTTTCGGTATAGCAACTGGGATATGAAACATTTTCTCCCTTGGATATGAACCCATGTAAATACCTTTTATACTTAAGACAAATTTTACACTTGTCTTTGTTTTACTTTCCACTTCATATCGATCGGATATAAGATAGAACTATAAAAACCTTCATCTCCAAAACATTTAGCTTTTAATCCCTAAACCAATTCATTCGAACTAGGTAATTAACTGATTAAATCCATCATAAAACGATAAGATTTGAGTCTCGATGTCATTCCATCCAAAGCTACGGCTAACTTCGGCGTTGTCGATGTCGGAATTGGGCTAGAGTGAGGTCGTGGAGGTACTTCCATGGCATCTTGACAGCATGGAGAAGAAGGAGAACAACCGATGGAAATGAGGAAGTCACTGACTTCGAACCGTTTCCTTCAAACTCGTATCGATACAAGATGGTGAAAGTCGCTTCGTGTCGATTTGGAATGGTGGGAGCTCGTATTGATTGTGGATGGAGGAAGCTGCTTCGTATCGATCTGGAAATCGTGGGAGTTCATATCGATTGAGGTTAATGGATACTAAATTGTTTGCCCTGGATCGATATGAAGAGCATCTGTCTGGAGTGATCGATACGAAGTCAAGGCATTGGATCAATATGAAGTGCTATGACGTGTGGATCGATCGATACGAACTCAAACCCTTCGGATCGATACAAAAACAGGCTTTTAGAGGAACGATCCAAGTTGAACCTTGATGGATACAAAAAATAGCCTTTTGCATATTCAAACACTTGACTTCGATGAGCTTTAGCCTTGAATAACTGTACTTGACCATTAAATTGCATATTCGACTAACCCTTGAAGCTCGTCGATGGAACTGTAATTTGACAAACTTAAAGAACTTTAATATGGATCGTTCTCTGAAGTAAGGATGGCACGGTTGAGACGGTCAGTGATGACGGTCACTCAGGACGAATCTTGAAGTCTTGTTGTTTTGTCATCTTCCGAACTTGTAGAAATTTGAAGTATTATGTAGCACTACACAACACGATCACTCATTTTACACTGGGGGGTACACGGGTTTCTTGCCATCTAACAATGGTTTTTACTGAATTCAATAGCTATGGATCTCGGAAGCTTAGGGCAGCAGGAAGTTCAGAGTTCTCCACTCCCCATTATAGAAATAACAAAGATCACGGATGGTGCAGCTTTTGTTCTAAATCTTGAGGATTCGGTTCGTTCCAGAATTTCTAAAGACATGTTAGGCAGAATCTGCCTTAGGCATGGATTATCTCTAGAAAATGTTTTATTATCCGGGCCAGAAGATAGAGCCTACAATCCCCCGGAAGGGTTTACTACTTGCAATATATTTATGTGCTTAGCCGGAACGTTGCCCTCGTTCAACCAATTTATTAGGGATGTGCTGTTCTTTTTTAGGATTACGCCTTCTCAATTGCATCCGAACGGATATGCTCTTCTCAACAGTTTTTATATTATCATCATGGAGCACCTATTCCGACCCCTGACTGTAGAGGAAATCAGATACTTGTTCAACATCAAGAGCTATGGGGATAATCCTTCATTCACCTTTTTAGGAGCAGTCAGAAACAGCCAAGTAGTGGTAGGAGATTGGAGTAAATTAAGCTACTTCAATACCGAATGGCTCTTCGTTCGATGCCCACAGGGATTTGCTAGACGGTGGCTAGTTAGACATAAGTGCTTTAACTTCTTCATCAATTAACTAGATAATATAAGTTGATGCTGAGTCTAATACTCCACTTCTTTTACAGCTTCGATTCCACGGTCCGAAGGAGCGCAATTCAAGGAGAAAGTAAGGACTCTCCAATCGGTGCCTGATGAACTTAGAGAAATCGATGAATTTATTACTAATGAAAACTTGATTGCCGTGGGGCTTATGGAGAGTGGCCAAAGTATTGGGTTAACGGGAGTTCTCAGAATGGCTCCAGTGAGGCAAGAAGGAAGAAGAGCTCCTCGAGTCATAATCACTGAACAGGGTGATGGCGAGAGTATGCCCGCTAGGGATGAGCCCGCGGTTGCGCCTTCACAGGGTCTTCGATCGTCAGATTCAAAAAGAAAAGACCAGGCCATCGCCTACAAATCCTAGAGGCATAAGACTATCGTAGTATCTCTGCCCACTGCAACTGCTATAAGTTAGGAAACTTCATCTCCGCAAATGGAAGACTCTTTGAGAGGATTAGCGGATGTCCCTATTTCAGATGACTTAGCTTCATTTCAAGATATTGGATTAGAGGGGCTTCACTTTCCGTCACAGACTGATGCAGGCTTAAGTGCTTTAGATATAAGGGAGCCAACTCCTACGAGCAAGGCTACCACAACCGGTTTGTTGGGGGATTTGCACATGCATGCACACACTTCACGGCACCATACAACTTCTAATCACATGTTTCTTAATCTCTGGAGATAACTAATTCCACTTCTCTTTTCATTTTACAAACACGATGGTAAGACAGGGGTCTATGCTCAGCAATCTTTATTCTAAACACCAATCTTCCAGCTTTTACTCTAAGTCTCATAGGCGTGAAACTGAAAGAGAATACGATCGAGGCCGCCACTTGAGCCCAGAGCATGAGCGTTATGAAAGGGAGAGGGAGAGGTCACATCAAAGTAGGCGCCGTTCTCGGTTGCGATCTCTACCAACTAAAGGTCCCTCGAAACCCTCCGGCTCCAGCAGTCAATCTTTTGAAACTACCCAGCAAATAATGCCTCTTCATACTTCAAAATCTGGCGATCAACGTCGTAGGACTGAGGCGGAAGCTCCCATTGTCACAGAACCGGCCGCTATAGAACCCACAGGAGAGGGAGCCATTCGAATTGTCAAACTAAAGAAGGACTTCCCAAACATTTTCTTTGATGGTTTCCACTTCCCTTCGAACTTGAAGCGAATTCCCAACAATGTAGAAAGAATGATACAGGATTACGTGCACAATGTGTACAGCTAGTACGGGGAGTGGGTGAAAACTGCAAAAAAGGCTTCGGCGGTAGCTTTCGAGCAGGCAAAAATAATTGAGAAACTAGAGACCGACCTTGCTTAGAAAAACCGAATAATAGAAGTGCTTAACCTAGCCGAATCTTCAAGGAAATCAGAGATGGAGGTTGATAAGAGAACCGAAGAGACCAAACAATCTATGGGGAAAATGTGGCAGACTCATATGGCCCTAGTGGAGGAGATGGGCCATTGGAATACCATTGTCATGGAGGAAAGAGATGCTATAGTGAAAGAGCTCAACGAGCTAAAGGCAAAACTTGCCGAGCCCATTAAGGAAAAGGATGATGCCAACAAAGCTGCCCAGGAGGCATGCAAATAGACGGTGATGCTTAAGGATGAGAGGGATGCAGCAAACTTAATGGTTCAGGAAGCCGAGACTAGGATTGAGAGTGAAATTAAAGCAGCAGAGGACAGGATGGAGGATGAATTTGAAGATCTCCTAGTCACCTACAATGTCAACATCTTAAGAAACCACAATGTAAACTGGCTCGAAGATTACCCCTTCCATCTATATAAGGCCTGGATCGCTTGGTCGAGGACAAGAAGGTGGCCCGCAACACTTCAACCATCGACGATTTCGAATTGGAAAATCAAATATAAGTCAGAGATGAGGCTAAAGTTTCCCACAACATGATCGCCGCCCTTGAACAGGAAAACCTATCTGCTAAATATCCGGACGTTGGAGAAGGATCCGGAGTTGAGCATCGTGAATTTGGTTCCAAAGCGCTCCCAGTCTGTCAATCTGAGCTTACTTCTTTTATCGATCCTCCAACTATTCTAGGATACGACTCCGATAAGCCGCATCTTTCACCGATAAATGAACGCGGCTCTGAAGGCACATCGGCCCAACACATGAGTCAACCAGAGGAAGATATTCTGAACACTTCTTCCTTTCATCCAAATGTAGGAGCGCTGTCAGAAGATGTTACTAATATCTTTTCCTATCTTTATTCAGCTCTAGATTCTGCACTAATCGGTCCTTCTGCAATTCAAGAAATACATCACGAGTAGGAGGCTATAATGACGGAGGCTACAACTACAATGGTCGCCGCATCGGCTAGGGAGATGCAAGCAGTTATGTTTTTGATGAACAAATGATGGAAGCACTCTTCGGCCATCAAAGCGACCCGAACATCGAAATGCCTTTCGTCGTTGATGAAGATGTGATTATTACGAGCTCCTCGGGCCCGACCAGTAGCATGCCAATGGGTATTCGCGTGGACCAGTCTAATGAGATAATGGCGGAAATTAAAGTTGAGATAGAGCCAGCCGAACAGGCTCGTAAAACTGGCGGTGGCATGGCGGCTCCCGGCCCAGTCCCGATACATGTTGTTTCCCTAGGTGGCAGCCTCATTAATATTGGCGCGGCTCAACCTTTTAACATTAAGAGTGCCACCATTCCTCTAGCTCCGCACGCAGGGGACATTCCGGTCCCTATGAGTTCCGAGGAGGAGACTGCTTCGATTCCCCCGGCTGAAGACAAGCTAGCTAAAGCAGGTCGGGGAGGTAAAGGCTCAAAAAGACAGCTGAGCAGCGGTTCGAGTGGGTCTACGCTGAAGAAAAGCAAGAAAGATAGAAAACGAAGGCGTAGACTTGCATTTTTGTTTCTTCCCTTTTTGTGGGTTGCTAGAATAAACTTTTCCTTTGCTTTTATAGGCCATGTATAAATGAGGGTTTGGCCCCTGCTTATAGGAATTCTTTGAACAACTTTTGTACTTACTTTTTTTCAAAGAATAGTGGAAAAAAAATTTCTTTTTGTCTTTCAACATAACTCTATGTTTATTTGCTTAAGTATTTCAGCACTCGCGTTTCCATTCAATTTACTTGTGAGGCATTGGTCTCCGAGTCGGACTTGAGTTCGGTCATTAAGTCCTAAAGTCATGACCTTGGGTCATAATTAAACGTCGAGTCGAGTCCCAAAGTTGTGCTATCTCGGCCAGCGGTTGGTACTTGAGTTATGCCCCCAGTCTTGGGGAGAAGTAAAGTAGTCAGTTGGCAATCGCCGCCTTAACTAACTTTAATTTAACTTAGCCAGAAATAAGTTAAAGTAAAAATGAGTTTGGGTGGTTGGATCACACTCGCTTATTTACTAGTATTCACATCCACACTCTAGGGATTAAACTTGCATGCCGATGATCAGTCATGCCTGCTTAATGTTTGGAATCATACCCGCACTACGGGAACATAAGTTAACTTTACGGATGGTTGGTCACATCCGTTTAACATTTAGAATTATATCCACATTCTGGGGACATAGGTCAATTTTACCGAAGGTCGGTCACATCCGTTTAACATTTGGAATTATATCCGCACTCTGGGGACATAATTTAGTTTTATGGGTGGTCAGTCACACCCATTTGGTGTTTATATCCTGATCCGTGCTCTCGGGACTAGACTTAGTTGATGGGTGGTCAGTCACACCTATTTGGTGTTTATACTTCGGCCCGCGCTCTCGGGACCAGAGTTAGTTGATGGGTGGTCAGTCACACCCATTTGGTGCTTATACTTCGGCCCGCGCTCTCGGGACCAGAGTTAGTTGATGGGTGGTCAGTCACACCCATTTGGTGCTTATACTTCGGCCCGCGCTCTTGAGACCAAAGTTAGTTGAGGGGTGGTGAGTCACACCCATTTAATGTTTATACTCCAGTTCGCACGCCGAGAATCTGGAGTTGATTAATAGACGGTCAATCACATCTGTTTAAGTGTTAGGATCTCATTCACAATCTGGGAACGAGGAGTTGGTCAAGTTCGTGGTTGGTCGGATCACATCCACCTTGATTTAGCAAGCGAAGTCATAGATGGATGGGTCCATCCTCTTCGGGCTTGGAAAAATGAAGGCAAGTTCGTGGACGGACGGATCCATCCACCTCGAGCCCATATTTTGGAGTTTGTACTCCAGCTCGCACTCTAGGAGCTAGAGTTCGATGGAGGATTTTCGTCTTTCAATCCTTTTTTACTTTATCGTTGCTTGCCCCCGAGCTCAGGGTTTCACTTAGCAAGTGACCGGTTGGATCACGGTCACTCCCTATTTGAATAAGTCCCATAGTAAGATGGAACTTAGCTCTTCTACATCGTGACGGTCGCATGATGCATTTCACAAATTGTTTATTTGGCTTGACGAGTCTGCATTTTATTGCTGGAATAAGAAAGTACAAAAAAGTCAGTTGCCTTATTACAAGTTTGAATTTAAAAACGCATAAACAAATTCCAAAGGAAAAGCAAAATAAATGAATAAAAGCCAGTTATGTGTAATAGCGACGGAGACTCTCACTGTTCAATGCTCTCTATAAAGTGAGACCGTCAATAGTTGATAGTTTGAATGTGCCATCACCAAGTCTCTGCTCGATAACATACGGTCCTTCCAATGTTAGTTTCATGTGTGAAGATACCGGATAAATTCGCTTAAGTACGAGGTCGCCAACTTTGAAGGTTCTAGGTCGGACTTTAGCATTGTACAATCGGGCGACTCGACTGCGGTGTGCGGCTGTCCTCAAATCAGCCTCTTCACGCTTTCATCCAATAAATCCAGGGATTCTGCAAGTAAGATGGCGTTCGTCTTTGGATCATAATAAGTCACGCGATGAGATGGTACTTCTAGTTCAAGTGGAATAACAGCTTCGGAGCCATAGGAAAGTGAAAACGGAGTGTGGCCGTTCGCGGACTTTTGGGTAGTTCAATATGCCCATAGGGCCATGGGAAGTTCATCGACCGATCTGCCTCCAGCCTTCTCCAGTCGTTTCTTCAGAATGGACTTGATAACTTTGTTGACAGCTTCGACTTGTCCATTCGCTTGAGGGTGAGCTACTGGCGAGAACTTCTTCTGGATGCAGTAGCAATGACAGAAATCTTTGAACTCGACACTATCGAATTGGGCCTCGTTGTCACTGATAATCATTTGCGGGTGGCCAAAATGATATATAATGTTGCGCACAGCAAAGTGATTACTTTCTGCATCGTGATAGTAGCAAGGGGTTCAGCTTCTGCCCATTTGATAAAGTAGTCAACTGCAATGATGACATACTTCGCACCACCTTTGGCCAGAGGTAAAGGCCCTGTTATATCAATGCCCCATGTGGCGAACGGCCATGGACTGACCATTTGAGTAATTTCAGTAGGCGAGGCTCTTGGAATTCTGGCATTTTTCTGGCATCTATCACATTTCTTGGCATAATCCGATGCGTCTCGATTCACTGTCGGTCAGTAATATCCGTATTTGAGGATCTTCTTAGCAAGGGCTTTGCCACCTAGTGTGATCGCCACATTCTCTCTCGTGCACATCATGTAACACTCGTTTAATCTCGTCGTGGGCGATACACCGGAGTAAAGGAACAGAATATCCCCTCCTATACATGACTCCATTCTGTATAATGAATCGCGAAGCTTTTCGGAGACCCTGTCTTTTCTCACTTCTGCGCTAGGGCAAAGCTCCGTGCTCGAGATAATTTCTGAATGGGGTCATCCATAACTCCTTCTCGGGCATTGCCTCATGAACCCAGTCTGTCTCCATCTGATCAATACTCGGAGTGGTAAGTGTCTCAACGGGGATGAGTCCCATTTGCTATGCTTCACCAGTGCTGGCCAGCTTTGCTAAAGAATTGGCTTTCTGTTTGCGCTCTCGGGGTATACAGTGGATGGCATAATAGTCGAACTGATTCAACACTTCCTGAACCTGAGTAAGATAAGCGGCCAACCTCTAGTCTCTAGCTTGATATTATCCCCGAACCTGGCACACGACCAATTGCGAAGCGCAGTAAATCTCCATAACAATAATTCCCAAGTCTTTGGCAAGCCTAAGTCCAATAAGCAAAGCTTCATACTTGGCTTCGTTGTTAGTTGCACGGAAGTCAAACTTTAAAGCATAGCACATGGATCAACCTTCTGGGGTCTCGAGTACCACTCCAGCGCCTGAGCAACGGTCATTTGATGCCCCATCCGTGTATAGCTTCCACACATGCTTAGGAGATTCACTAGCTTCGAGCAAGTCTTCTGGTATGGTGAATTCAGCTATGAAGTTTGCCAGAACTTGTCCTTGGATGGCTTGCCTCGGTGTGTAAGTGATATCAAATTGACTCAGCTCGATATTCCACTTGAGAAATCTACCAGACGTCTCAGGTCGTGTTAAGATCTATCCTAACGGTTGGTCAGTGTAGACTATGATTGGGTGAGCCTGGAAATAAGGATGCAGCTTCCTTGAGGCAATGACGAGGCAATAAGCCAGCTTTTCCAACTTTTGGTAGTTTCTTTCTGCGAATGTCAGTAGCTTGCTGATATAATAGACCAGTCGTTGGATCCGATCCTCATCCCGAATCAGTGCAGCATTGATTGCATTTTCTGAAACCACCAGGTAGATATATAATCTCTCATGATCAACCGGCTTCGACAAAATAGGAGGTGTCGCCAGATGTTGAACTAGTGCGAATGTGCCTTCACACTCCTTCATCCATTCGAAATTCTGCTTTCCTTTTCTGATCAGGTCGAAGAAGAGGATGCACTTGTCCGTGGACGTGGAAATGAATCTACTCAAGGCTACCACCTTCCCGTTGAGGCTCTGCACCTGCTTTATGGTTCTGGGAGTTTCGAGATTCCGAATCACCCAGATTTTCTAAGGATTGGCTTCAATTCCTCTATCATTAACGATGAATCCAAGGAACTTTCCCAATGTAACTCCAAAATGGCACTTCAATGGATGAGTTTCATTCTGTACTGTCGGGGTATATTAAACGTCATTTCTAAATCACTGACATGATTGATGGATAGTCGCGACTATACGAACATATCGTCCATGTACACCTCTAGGGTCTTGTCGATCTGGTTAGCAAACATTCGGTTGACGAACCTCTGATAAGTTGCTCCAACGTTCTTGAGTCCGAACGGCATCACCTTGTATCAATAGAGTCCTAAATTAGTGACAAAGCTGGTATGTTCCTGGTCAGGCAGATGCATCAGTATTTGATTGTTGCGGGAATACGCATCCATGAAAGATAAGAGCTCGTGTCCAGCTATTGAATCCACAAGTTGATCAATTCTGGGAAGTGGAAAATTATCCTTGGGGCATGCTTTGTTCAAGTTTGAGTAGTGATGTGCACGTAAGTGTGCATGTTTTTACCACCATATTTAATATATTTAAATTGAATAAATGATCCTATTGGGTGTTTAAACATGTTTAAACCAAAATTCAAATTATTTTGAAATTGTCACATATTCATATTCATCCAAGGGCAAAATGGTCATTTTTGTGCATATATTAATTTGAGAAAATTTAATTGGAAATTTCTATATTATTTTGTAGGAATTTGGCTTCAAATACAAGTGGTTTTATGAAGATATATGCATGCACAAGAGTGAATACAAAGGAACGGAGATGGAAATAATTCATTTCATGGATCATGGAGGACCCCACCTACCCACCTATCTTAATGTACAAATTAGTGGCTAACGCACATGCCAATAGAGTTTAAAGCTTCATGCACACTTAAATGATGATTATTTGATGCTAATGATTACTTGGACTCGACACTTCCTAAGAGGGTATTTTGAGCATTCCGCAAAAAAGTGGATTAGGCCCAGGCATTAGCTGTCAATTCCCTAAAAAATGGACGCAGAGGGATTCCTCTACACCCTTACCTTTCTCCTTACGTTGTGCATCCTGTAGCTCAGCAACAAAACAGGCGTGTCCAGCCGCCTGATCATTATGCACTACTCAACCCCGTTATCAGTAGGGAACTTAAGAGTCAAACACCACGGGGCAATCGCTGCCCTGAATTCTACGAGGGCCGGTCGGCCCAAGAAAGCATCATAGGGGGAATGAATGTCTAACACAACAAACTACAGCATCGTCCTTTGTTGTTTTGCCGGGTCCCCGTCATCAGAATTACTACAACACTCAAAGTCTGCATGCCTAATCGAACTGGCATATGACTCAATTTCCTTCTAGCTCCGATCAGCTGGATGAGGACCACCACCTATTGTGTTTAATACCAACCTTCTACTAGTACATGCGGGTTCTTCAGGCCTAGCTTTGCCTTGACCTTGATTCGGATTAGATGGGCCCGCACCTCCATCCTGCGACACCCAAACAAACTGTTCCAACTTTCTTTCTCTGATTAACTTCTTATTGATATCTTGCAAATGACGACCCTCATTGGTGTTATGGCCGTAACAATCGTGGAACCTATAGAACTTTCCAATCTGAATTTTTTTTCAGACGATGGTTTAGGAGCTGGCTTCTTATATTGTCCGGTATTACAAGTCTGAAGCTAAAATTTTTCCAGCGATGTGTTTAAAGGGGTAAATCGATCGAACATGGGAGCTCTGGGTTTCGGTCCACGATTTGGGTCTCTCTTCTTCCCCTGACCTCTATTGCCTTTCTGTTGACCTTGCTTGTTCTGTATGTTCAATTGTACTTTGCCAGAATTCTCACCGGTCTGCTTTACTACAACATTGCTCTGAATGCCTTCACCACTGGGCCCCGCATCGTCATGCTTCCTAGATCATCAAGCATCTTCTCTCCTCAAAAACCGACACTAGTACAAAAAGTGCATATTGCTTCACCTCATTTGAATCGGTCAAAGTAAAAACTGATGCAAATAGAACTATTTGCATCAGTTCTATCTTAATAACCGGTGCAATTGGTACGTGAAAAGCAATAGGTAATAAAAAATCAAATTTGCATCAATTGTCACCAACAACCGAAGAAAATACATCGATGCAAATAGTTTTAGTCGCATCGGTTTTAAAGTCAACCGATGCAACTACATTAATTTGCATCCCTTACCAACATAGTTTTGTTCGGTGGATCCAAAATAATCATTTTCGCATCGGTTCAATAGTGAAGGCGATGCAATTTCAAATTATTTATGTTGTCAAGGTCAGATCAAACCACTTTCACCCATTAATTTCCCGCCATCCCAATTTTTTCTGCCGCTTATTTTCCCATTCGTTTCCCCTAAAAAGTATTTCGCCTGCTTCAAAACAAAAAAAAACCCTAGAAATTGATTTTCACCGTTAATTTCAAACGTGATTTCGCGGATTAGATTTGGCCACGACTTCTCATTATCAAGGTACCAAATCTTCCTTTTTTACGTTACTCGAATTGTATTCCTTTTTAAGTTGGTCGAATTGGATTTCGTGAATGAATGGTAGTGTATTGTCATGTAGTTGATTGTTTTTTATGTTTCACTTCATTAGGTAATTGATTTGGATTTAATGCCAGCTTCCTTTTCTTATGTTAGAGATTTCTGCATTAATCCTGTGTTTTGGAACGGGCATGAGCCTTCTCCTGGCAATGTACTAGCGTTTCCATCAATTTATTCAATAGTTGTTATTGTGAAATTCTTTTACAAAAATATATTTGGGGATTTGACTTGATAAACATACAGAACAATTTTGAGGGGAGATATGATTTGGTGGGGTTTATCAAGACAGTGCAGAATGCAGGACTTTATGTGCATTTGAGAATTGGTCCTTATATTTGTGCTGAATGGAATTTTGGGTACTTGCAATTTTCCAATTTGTTTTTTTTATATTTTTTTTTCTAGAAAGGAAAAGTTTATTTATTTAAAATAATAATTATATTTTAGTTTATTTGGCAGTAAAATATTGTATTCATTTTAATTAGGGGCTTTCTTGTTTGGCTAAAGTTTGTACTAGGGATTAGCTTCATAACAGATAATGAGCCTTACAAGGTTCATTTCTCAATTAAATCATTTTACTGATGAACATTTTGCAATAATTTATACTATGCTCAATATTATTACATACACAGAATGATATGCAAGGTTTTACTCAAAAGATAGTGGACATGATGAAAAGCGAATCACTTTTCGAGTCACAGGGTGGCCCAATTATCCTCTCACAAGTATGGTTCTTTTAAGGCTAGCTAATGTTTAAGTGATTATAGAATTATATGTAAAAATTTTCAAGTTATGAGTGTAGATTGAGAATGAATATGCACTATAATAGTAGATACATTTAACTAGACTGCATCTAAACTTATGCTATTTTCATGTTGACAGGCAGTTGAAGTTTCACCATTTTGATTTGAATCGTGTAAACTGTCATAAGTGCATTCAGAGTTTGTATGTAATACATTATCCATGTCTTTCTGTGAATGATTAATGTCCACTATAGGTCTATGTTTCGGTTACCAAACCTGTGTAACTGTAATGGGACAATTAATATCATTATGTCCATAACCATTGTAATTTTCACAAGGCTTTAATCGTTGCTCATATTCAACTTGTATGACATCAGTCTCCCTAGTATATAGTTCCATTTCAATCTCGTTGGGATATGTGAAGTTAACATCCACTTCTATTGTGACACTTTTTCTCCCAATAAACCTTATAAACCAGCAATGTGGACTGAAGCATGGAGCGACTGGTATTATTTCTTCTAATTTTGTAGGCTTTATGTTAATAATCTTTGTAAAGGACCGTTTGAACTTTTCAGAATAGAGTTCAACCCTATGTCAAGGAAATATAGGTTTACAGAGTTTGGAGAAGCAGTTAGTCAGCGTCCAGTTCAAGATTTAGCATTTGCAGTTGCACGATTTGTTCAAATGGGTGGTGCCTTTGTTAATTATTATATGGTTAGAGTCATATTGTCAATTTCACTTGAACATAAAACTCACTTGTGGCTAACCAAAACCAAAATATGGACATTTAATTATGAAGGTTTTAATTATGAACATAAATAAATAAATAATCATAAAAAGAAAATCATAACTTATCCGGGTTAGTAAAAAATGTGTTTCGCTACATGGTAAGGTTATCAGTTTTTGTTTTAAGTATTTGTCCCAACGATAGGAATAGAATAAAAATAGAAGGCACAATGTAAAAAATGTGGTTTGGCCTTATTGACACGGATGTATAAATCTGATAATGAAAACATAAAAGCTAAATAGAATAGGTGAGTCCCCTGTATCTTTGACAGCGTGTAGGGATACCAAAATAGAATTTAGAACATTCGGAAAACTATCATGGTAGAACTCTTACAGAACTAGAGCTTGTCTATATGATTAGTATCATGGAAAAATAGAAATCACCGTAAATCTTACATCAAATTTAAACTTATTAGTGACTGTACCGATAGCAGTTAACATAATGTAGAAATCACAATGTTCAGTTCAAAATATGTGTGATTAAATTAGCATGGGTATATCCTACTTCAACCATGAACTAAAATTCAATTATCTTTGAGAAACATATTGAAAAAAATATACCACCACTTAAATAGCATTCAATGACAAAGTCAATATGCACAAACCAATAGAGATACCAATTTTGGTTTGTTATTATTTTCAAATAAAGGGTATTATATAGAGCTGAACAATTTTTTTAGAAAAAATATGTTATCTTTGTCGTATTATGACTGCAGAGTCTAAGAGTTTGCAATGACTATATAAACACCATTAAGATTATGATACAGTATATATTGTGAAACTAACCTGTGCTGGTCTCATGATCTTGGTATCAGGGTCATCCAATGATTCTCTCCAGTGTGATAAATAGCCAGCCATACGAGGAATTACAAACAATACATGAAAAAACTCTGTCGGAAATCCCATTGCCCTGATATTCATTTTGAATAATTCAACTCTCAAAAGCCATATTTATTTCAAACTAGGACTAACTTCAAAGCAGTGACATAGATTCCATTTAAGTACCTGTAGATTAAGCCGGAGTAAAAATCAACATTGGGATACAATTTCCTCTTAACAAAATACTCATCTGACAATGCAGCTTTTTCCAGTGCAACAGCAACCTACGTTGATCAAGGACAAATTTTCAGTCTGACACTCTTCTTGTTATAGGAGCAATTAGTAGATATGCCTAACATCATAAATATGTAGGACTTATTCGAGAACCAAAATATGGACATTTAAAAGAACTACATCAAGCGATTAAGCTATGTGAACCAGCTTTATTTGCGGCTGATCCAGTTGTTACTTCTTTAGGGAATTACCAACAGGTTTGTAACTTACTCATACTTTGAAAATTTTAACTAATCTTTCAAACTTACAAAGTTACAATGTATTTCTCAACTGTGTATTATGCAATAATAGGCTCATGTCTTCACAACTCAATTGGGATGATGTGCAGCTTTCCTTTCAAATTTCAACCCTGACTCATTTGCTCGAGTAATGTTCAATAACATGCATTACAGTTTACCGGCTTGGTCGATAAGCATTCTTCCGGACTGCAGAAATGTTGTTTACAACACAGCAAGAGTATGTGAAACATGACAGATATTGCATTATTATGTCATTCCGTTATTATCCTTTATTGCTAGTTGATATAAATCACCATCATATAACAAGTTGGTGTTCAAACATCATAAATGGAAATGTTAGTTGCTAATGATCTGTCACTTATGTGGGAGAGATATGATGAGGACATCGAGTCTTCGAATGAAAATTCACTTTTCACTACGGATGGTTTATTGGAACAAATAAATGTCATGAGGGATGCTAGTGACTACTTATGGTACATCGCCAAGTGAGTGAAAAAGATGTTATAACTGTAGTAAGATGCTCTATATGTATTACATTAAATTTGCACATAATTGCATCTAATATCATCTTTTTTCTCCTTCTTCCAGTGTCGATGTAAGTCCTAATGAAAATTTCTTAAAGGGCGGTCAACTTCCTTCTCTTATTGTACAATCAGCTGGTCATGCATTGCATGTCTTTGTCAATGGTCAGCTTTCAGGTAACATTACATATAAGTTGTTAATGTCAAAATTTTGGTAAATATTTTTTTTGGGCTAACACATATATTAAAGGATCATATAAACATGTGACTAAACTGTTGCAGTTAAGAATTGTGAAAATAATTTATAGTGTCCCATTGTTATATTTGAATATTAATAAGTTAAAATCACAATTCAAAAAATAAGAAGAAACGTTTGTTCGAGTTGTTCGATTTCAGTTGAAATGAATCTCGTTTTGGTCGCGGTTGCGATTTTGAGAGTTTTTCTAATTGTTTTGGATTGAGCTAAGGCAGTGGTTAGCTGAGGTGGAGTTTGAAGTGTGTCGGGTAGGCAGGCAATTTGATTGCGGTGATTGCAACATGAGATTGGAGGTTGCAGACAGGGGTAGTGCGTGGTTGGATTGTTGATTGTGGGTTGGTGGCAGGTGATTGGGTTAATTAGTGGGTTTGTTGGCTGCTTAGGGTGATGGTATCAAACTTTAAATTGTGCCTCCATAGGAATATATGTCAAATTTTAGGCTAATTTAGCATTCTTGGTTTCAAATATTTTTCTGATATCAAACTGAATATTAATGTAAAACCATACATAAACTAATCATCTATGTTTGGTAACTGATACTATCAAGCAGGGTTAAACAGTTTCGACAGTCAAATATACTAGAGCCTTTAAAAAATTACTATTGTTGGTAATTTAATATACAGGTAAATATTATATATGTCAGCGTCACATCAACTTCGGTTTCGTTTTAAGTTAGTTGGACTTCATTTCATTTTAAACAATGGGGTTTGTTGTTTTAGTGAGAATCATTTATCATGTGCTAGCTAGTAATTGCGTAGAATGGAACGCAAGGTCATATATATTAACCAAATTGCCAAAACATGTTTATTTCTTGTTTTCACAGGTTCAAGTTGACATTGGAAACATGGAATGCAGCATATGGTTTTGAGCTGAAGCCTAAAAATTTGGGTTTTCAAGATTCCATGAAGTTTTTAAGGTTTTCACTATACTATTTCTTAATGGTTGTACTAATTAAAGATCTGAATTAAGACTATACCACTTAATGATTGTACTAAAGATCTGAATTATGCTGCTAAAATGAATGTATGAACCATTATTTTGTATAGATCATTAACACTATAATTGATATATGTTTATTTTGGTATTATGTTATTCAGTTTGTATTTGCCATCAAATTTAATTTTGAATGATTGTAATATTGCATGCAATAATTGTTTGTTATAATCAATAATATATATATATATATTGTCTATTTGAGTACTGTAATAATGATTTCTGAGAATGGCTTTTTTGCATCAGGTATAAATAGCTGATGCAACTGAGGGATTAGTTTGCACCGGTTGTTATAAAAAACCGATGCAACAAAGAGGCCTTTTAAACCAAAAGACTCTTATGTTGCATCGATTTCCAACAACAACCTATGCAACAAGTTCCTTTGTTGCATCGGTTTTCATTACAACCGATGCAATATGAGGGCTGTGTCCAAACAACCAACCGTATTTTGTACCGGTTGTTAGTAACAACCGATGCAAAAAGGACCGTTTTGCATCGGTTTTAGAACTGATGCAAAACTATTAAGCCTGTTGCATCGGTTGCATATGCATCGGATGTTGAACTGATGCAAAAGGGGGGTAAACAACTGATGCAAATGGCCTGTTTTGTAGTAGCGTGGGCTGCCTTAGCATAGAAACAATCCAACGAAGTGAGGGGTTTCCCAGCCAACCAATTGCGAAACTCGGAATCGGGGTAGATTCATTTAGTCAACGCCATCAAAATAGAATTATCATTGGAGTTGCTGACCTCAGCACAAGCAGCATGAAACCTTTCAAGATAGAGTTTAAGAGTCTCTCCTAGAGCTTGGGTAACACTGGACAAGGTGTTGACATCCTTTGGCCTAGTAATATGCATACGGAACTTTTCGACAAACTTTGTAGCCAACTGATCAAAACATGAGATAGATCTGGGTGGTAAACGAGTGAACCACATAGTTGCAATGTCTCCCAAGGACATAGGGAAGCTTCTGCACTTAACCGCATCGTCGACTCGAGTGGCGTTCATGAGCCATTCATACTTCAATATATGTTGATTAGGATCTGAACTTCCTTCGTACATTGGCAAGGTCAGCATCCTTAATCTATGGGGTGGCTCAACATAAAGAATATCGTTAGTAAACGAAGTATGACTTCGGGAGATTCCCCAATCATCATTCGTAAGGCCTTGACTTTCTCTTATCATTTGGCGTATCATGGTTGGAATGTCAGGCATCTGAATGTTGGGGACCAAGGCATGGTCAGGTTCCATGTTACGTGGACGGTCCGGTAGCTATCGACGGTCCTTTCCTCGCCTCCTTCTCTCCCAGTCTTCAAGGAAGTATGGTTCCTGAGCATGGACACGATGACAAAGGGGCAGATCTTGTTGGTTCTGTATCTCGGCTTCCAGATCTATAACGGTAGCAGCTGCATGGACATGAATGTTGTGATAAGGAAGTGCCCCACCTCGGGAGGAGGGTCCAGCTTGATGCCCTGTAGAAGGACAAATCCCGGCTTGTCCGAGATTCAAAACATGCTGATGCCCAGAGGCTTCTTCATAGTTTCCATCTAGCCGACGGCGTGTAGATCTGTGGTTGAAGTCAGAAGAAGTAGAGCTTTCAGTTGAGTAATGTGAGACGTGATCCCTTCTAGATCTCCTTTGCCTTTCTTCGTTCAGCTAGTGTGCGAGCTCCGTGTTGGCGTGGATCTGTTGAGTGAGCTCGTGATGGCTCTGGGTAAGCTCTTGCATGAGGGTCTGAAACACTTGTCTAGTCACAGGACCTTGTGGATTTGGAGCTCCGACTAATGTTTGGCCTGCTGTGGCAAGCTGTGCGGGACCTTACCTATCCCTTCCTTCCGGATTAGCAACATTTGAAGCAGTTCTGGTATTAACCATGTTGAATGTAGCACTTTCCTAGATCTGGAGTAATCTGAATAGAATGGAAGGAACTACTGGATGGCAGATCTGGATCTCCTCCTTAGATTTTAGCAATCTGATAACCATAGGGTATCCACAGAGCGGGAGAGAAACAAGGTTTTCACAGTGAAAGCACTAAAGTGTTTGTACCTAAATTGGGCACAACACTCTTTGGATGTGATTGAAGAAATTAAATGGAAAAAAGGCTAATCTAACAATCACACCAATAAAAGCATGTAGAAGTAGAAAAAGACAAGAAGTTATACTGCTTCGGCGTTGTAGCGTACGTCCACTTTGAATGTTTTGTTGTTTATTGATGATTCACAATTGATTACAGCAGTACAAATCACTAGCTCTCAAGTTACAATGGAGTTACGGCAGAGTAATGGCGTAGAAGAGCCAAAAGTCCTCTTTCTGTAGGCGTAAGGGTGCTATTTATAAGTGTAGGTCTCGAAATATCTCCCTCAAAGCTTGAAATACTTCTTCTCTCATGTGGGTGGGCCCACCCGATCGATCAGGGGTTGTTTGGGATCGATCCTGATTGATACCAACTCTCTTCGTACCGATCAAGATTCGGTCCATTTAAGCTGCGATCGGTCATGAATGTTCTTGAGTGAATAGGAAAGCTCCTATGAAAATTTGGAGGCTTTTGGACTTGTAGATTTTGAGTTATGATCGATCCAAGATTGATTTTGTAGGTAGGCTTATTGTTGCATATCGATCGATCGACCTTCGTATCGATGCACCCTCGTATCGATCAGATGTGCATCGATGACGCGAAGCGATAGTTCAGGGGAGATCCACATATCATGCTAACAGACCGTTTCATTTGGTTGACCATGCCTTCTTCATATCGATCCTTGAGGTTGTCTTCGTATCGATGCCCGTATATGGGTTTCGTATCGATACTCGGTTGTACATTTCATATCGAAGCTTAGTCGATCGATACGAAATGTATCAAATGAGCGATCGATATGAACCAAATGGAAGTGGAGTTGACGTATATGAAGTTGGATGGATACGAAGAGGGATGGACTTTGATGGATACGAACTAACATCTTCTACATGGATTTTGATCGATCCATAACTTGAGCACACAAACTCCGATTGGCCTGAAACTTAGAATGTCGCCTTTCATAGCTTTATTTGTCGTACCATGCTAGTCGTAGCTTGATCCAGACTTGGACCAAATTTGCCTATATCCATCGTGAACCTGCGTATATCCAATCTTCGGGGAAAATCATCTTTGGTTTCTAGTCAAGTCCATGGTGTCACGGCCTTGACAAAAGGCAGGATAACAATATCTTCTAGTCATTTTACCCGATTTAGACTGATTCCTCCATGAAAATAGGTCCACATCAGTAGGAGTTGGGAGTCGATACCGATCCCTAAGATAGCCAAATTGGTCTTCTCTAGCTCTTATGTCAAATCGTCTTGTAGTTAGCTTCGTGATTCTGTAGTTTTTTGTATCAATATTAGCTTATTTTTGAGTACAAATGATGGAGTTATAGTAGATCAAAGTTGCATTTTCAAGTTTTCATAGAGATCGATGAAGAATTGCAGTGAACCAACAAAGTGACTTTGGAAATAGGCCGTCGACATCAAGTTAGGCTTGTAGGCAAAAGATGGGGTCCACCGAAGAAGGATTTGGAAGTCGGTACCGATCCCTACCTTGGGGTCTGTACCGATCCTCAACTTAGGGGATTATTTTTCTCCTAGTTTTGAGTTGTTTTGGCTTTAGTTGAACTTGCTTGAAGTCCGAACAAAAAAATTTGAGTATTGCTTAGGGATCGACCTAAAGATTCTCCAAGATTTTCATGTCTTGACCTTTCCTTGCCTTGCTTGGAGTCAAACCCAAGATTTTTGTATGTTTGACACAAGTCCATCCCAATTTCGCTTGCTTGGAGTCCGACTTGAGTTTTCTATGTGTTTGACTCGAGTATTCAGGAATCTGTACCATTCCCTAGAGTGACTCGATACCTCCTAACTTGTGGTTTCTACATGGTTTGCTCGGGGTCGCGCTTGGAGTTTTTCTGTAGCTATCCTGCTTCGAGTCAGACTAGAGGATTTTGTGGGTTTGCTTCGAATTAAGCCTTCCAGAAACTTGAAATTTCTAATTTTTAACTTTTTACGCTCATTATTTTATAGTTCTCTTTTCTTTCCTTTTATGTCACACCAAGGTCCTTGGGTCATTGCTCCATCATTCGCTCATTCGATTCGATCATTTAAGTTTGTTCAAATACCGCCTGATCAATAGGTTAGATAACAGTGTCACTATGTTAGTTGCTTTAACGCTAATGTGGTGATGTTAACTGGATAAGGTTTGTGAGTGCTAGGTTAGTCAAGTTATATTGCTCCACTATATCAGATTTCAAGGACGAAATTCATATGTAGGGGAATATGTAACAACCCATATATTTCAATGCATAAAGATTTGGTAATTAATTTAATTTAAATGTCCAAAAAGTTAACATTTGAATATCAAACTGAATATATGAATGGAAAACCATACACAAACTAATCATCTATGTTTGGTAACTGATACTATCAAGCAGGGTTAAACAGTTTCGACAGTCAAAAATACTAGAGCCTTTAAAGAATTACTATTGTTGGTAATTTAATATATAGTTAAATATTATATATATCAGCGTCACATCAACTTCGGTTTGGTTTTAAGTTAGTTGGACTTCATTTCATTTTAAACAATGGGGTTTGTTGTTTTAGTGAGAATCATTTATCATGTGCTAGCTAGTAATTGCGTAGAATGGAACGCAAGGTCATATATATTAACCAAATTGCCAAAACATGTTTATTTCTTGTTTTACCATGTTCAAGTTGACATTGGAAACATGGAATGCAACATATGGTTTTGAGCTGAAGCCTAAAAATTTGGGTTTTCAAGATTCCATGAAGTTTTTAAGGTTTTCACTATACTATTTCTTAATGGTTGTACTAATTAAAGATCTGAATTAAGACTTTACCACTTAATGATTGTACTAAATATCTGAATTATGTAGCTAAAATGAATGTATGAACCATTATTTTGTATAGATTATTAACACTATAATTGATATATGTTTATTTTGGTATTATGTTATTCAGTTTGTATTTGCCATCAAATTTAATTTTGAATGATTGTAATATTGCATGCAATAATTGTTTGTTATAATCAATAATATATATATATATATTGTCTATTTGAGTACAGTAATAATGATTTCTGAGAATGGCTTTTTTGCATCAGGTATAAATAGCTGATGCAACTGAGGGATTAGTTTGCACCAGTTGTTATAAAAAACCGATGCAATAAAGAAGCCTTTTAAACCAAAAGACTCGTATGTTGCATCGGTTTCCAACAACAACCTATGCAACAAGTTCCTTTGTTGCATCGTTTTCATTACAACCGATGTAATATGAGGGCTGTGTCCAAGCAACCAACCGTATTTTGCACCAGTTGTTAGTAACAACCGATGCAAAAAGGACCATTTTGCATCGGTTTTAGAACTGATGCAAAACTATTAAGCCTGTTGCATCGGTTGCATATGCATCAGATGTTGAACTGATGCGAAAGGGGGTAAACAACCGATGCAAATGGCCTATTTTGTAGTAGCGTGGGCTGCCTTAGCATAGAAACGATCCAACGAAGCGAGGGGTTTCCTAGCCAATCAATTGCGAAACTCGGAATCGGGGTAGATTCATTTAGTCAACGCCATCAAAATAGAATTATCATTGGAGTTGCTGACCTCAGCACAAGCAGCATAAAACCTTTCTAGATAGAGTTTAAGAGTCACTCCTGGAGCTTGGGTAACACTGGACAAGGTGTTGACATCCTTTGGCCTAGTAACATGCATACGGAACTTTTCGACAAACTTTGTAGCCAACTGATCAAAACATGAGATAGATCTGGGTGGTAGACGAGTGAACCACATAGTTGCAATGTCTCCCAAGGACATAGGGAAGCTTCTGCACTTAACTGCATCGTCGACTCGAGTGGCGTTCATGAGCCATTCATACTTCAATATATGTTGATTAGGATCTGAACTTCCTTCATACACTGGCAAGGTCAGCATCCTTAATCTACGGGGTGGCTCAACATAAAGAATATCGTTACTAAACGAAGTATGACTTCGGGAGATTCCCCAATCATCGTTCGTAAGGCCTTGACTTTCTCTTATCATTTGGCGTATCATGGTTGGAATGTCAGGCATCTGGATGTTGGGGACCAAGGCATGGTCAGGTTCCATGTTATGTGGACGGTCCAGTAGCTATCGACGGTCCTTTCCTCGCCTCCTTCTCTCCCAGTCTTCAAGGAAGTTGGGTTCCTGAGCATGGACACGATGACGAAGGGGCAGATCTTATTGGTTCTGGATCTCGGCTTCTAGATCTATAACGGCAGCAGCTGCATGGATATGAATGTTGTGATAAGGAATTGCCCCACCTCGGGAGGAGGGTCCAGCTTGATGCCCTATTGAAGGACAAATCCCGGCTTGTCCGAGATTCACAACACGCTGATGCCCGGAGGCTTCTTCATAGTTTCCATCTAGCCGACGGCGTGTAGATCTGTGGTTGAAGTCAGAAGAAGCGGAGCATTTGGTTGAGTAATGTGAGACGTGATCCCTTCTAGATCTCCTTTGCCTTTCTTCGTTCAGCTAGTGTGCGAGCTCCATGTTGGCGTGGATCTGCTGAGTGAGCTCCTGATGGCTCTGGGTAAGCTCTTGCATGAGGGTTTGGAACTCCTGTCTAGTCACAGGACCTTGTGGATCTGGAGCTCCGACTGATGTTTGGCCTGCTATGGCAAGCTGTGCGGGACCTTTCCTATCCCTTCCTTCCGGATTAGCAGCATTTGAAGCAGTTCTGGTATTAACCATGTTGAATGTAGCAATTTCCTAGATCTGGAGTAATCTAAATAGAATGGAAGGAACTACAGGATGGCAGATTTGGATCTCCTCCTTAGATATTAGCAATCTGATAACCGTAGGGAATCCACAGAGCGGGAGAGAAACAAGGTTTTCACAGTGAAAGCACTAAAGTGTTTGTACCAAAATTGGGGAAAACACTCCTCGGATGTGATTAAAGAGATTAAAGTGAAGAAATTAAATGGAAAAGGAGGCTAATCTAACAATCACACCAATAAAAGCATGTAGAAGTAGGAAAAGACAAGAAGTTATACTGCTTCGGCGTTGTAGCGTACGTCCACTTTGAATGTTTTGTTGTTTATTGATGATTCACAATATATTACCGCAGTACAAATCACTAGCTCTCAAGTTACAATTTAATTACGGCAGAGTAATGGCGTAGAAGAGCCAAAAGTCCTCTTTCTGTAGGCGTAGGGGTGCTATTTATAAGTGTAGGTCTCGAAATATCTCCCTCAAAGCTCGAAATACTTCTTCTCTCATGTGGGTGGGCCCACCCGATCGATCAGGGGTTGTTTGGGATCGATCCTGATTGATACCAACTCTCTTTGTACCGATCAAGATTCGGTCCATTTAAGCTGTGATCGGTTATGAAGGTTCTTGAGTGAATAGGAAAGCTCCTATGAAAATTTGGAGGCTTTTGGACTTGTAGATTTTGAGTTATGATCGATCCAAGATTGATTTTGTAGGTAGGCTGATTGTTGCATTTCGATCACTTCGTATCGATCGACCTTCGTATCGATGCACCTTCGTATCGATCAGATGTGCATCGATGACGCAGAGCGATAGTTCAGGGGAGATCCACATATCATGCTAACAGACCATTTCTTTTGGTTGACCATGCCTTCTTCATATCGATCCTTGAGGTTGTCTTCGTATCGATGCCCGGATATGGGTTTCGTATCGATACTCGGTTGTAGATTTCATATCGAAGCTTAGTCGATCGATACGAAATGTATCAAATGAGCGATCGATATGAACCAAATGGAAGTGGAGTTGACGTATATGAAGTTGGATGGATACGAAGAGGGATGGACTTTGATGGATACGAACTAACATCTTCTACATGGATTTTGATCGATCCATAACTTGAGCACACAAACTCCGATTGGCCTGAAACTTAGAATGTCGCCTTTCATAGCTTTATTTGTCGTACCATGCTAGTCGTAGCTTGATCCAGACTTGGACCAAATTTGCCTATATCCATCGTGAACCTGCGTATATCCAATCTTCGGGGAAAATCATCTTTGGTTTCTAGTCAAGTCCATGGTGTCACGGCCTTGCCAAAAGGCAGGATAACAATATCTTCTAGTCATTTTACCCGATTTAGACTGATTCCTCCATGAAAATAGGTCCACATCAGTAGGAGTTGGGAGTCAATACCGATCCCTAAGATAACCAAATTGGTCTTCTCTAGCTCTTATGTCGAATCGTCTTGTAGTTAGCTTCGTGTTTCTATAGTTTTTTGTATCAATATTAGCTTATTTTTGAGTCCAAATGATGGATTATAGTAGATCAAAGTTGCATTTCAAGTTTTCATAGAGATCGATGAAGAATTGCAGTAAACCAACAAAGTGACTTTGGAAATAGGCTGTCAACATCAAGTTAGGCTTGTAGGAAAAAGATGGGGTCCACCGAAGAAGGATTTGGAAGTCGGTACTGATCCCTACCTAGGGGTCTGTACCGATCCTCAACTTAGGGGATTATTGTTCTCCTTGTTTTGAGTTGTTTTGGCTTTAGTTGAACTTGCTTGAAGTCCGAACAAAAAAATTTGAGTATTTGCTTACGGCTCGACCTAAAGATTCTCTAAGATTTTCATGTCCTGACTTTTCCTTGCCTTGCTTGGAGTCAAACCCAAGATTTTTGTATGTCTGACACAAGTCCATCCCAATTTCGCTTGCTTGGAGTCTGACTTGAGTTTTCTATGTGTTTGACTCGAGTATTCAGGAATCTGTACCATTCCCTAGAGTGACTCGATACCCCCTAACTTGTGGTTTCTACATGGTTTGCTCTGGGTCGTGCTTGGATTTTTTCTGTAGCTAACCTGCTTTGAGTCGGACTAGAGGATTTTGTGGGTTTGCTTCGAATTAAGCCTTCCAGAAACTTGAACTTTCTAATTTTTTACTTTTTACGCTCATTATTTTATAGTTCTCTTTTCTTTCCTTTTATGACACACCAAGGTCCTTGTGTCATTCCTCCATCATTCGCTCATTCGATTCGATCATTTAAGTTTGTTCAAATACTACCGTATCAATAGGTTAGATAATAGTGTCACTATGTTAGTTGCTTTAACGCTAATGTGGTGATGTTAACTGGATTAGGTTTGTGAGTGCTAGGTTAGTCAAGTTATATTGCTCCACTATATCAGATTTCAAGGACGAAATTCATAAGTAGGGGAATATGTAACAACTCATATATTTCAATGCATAAATATTTGGTAATTAATTTAATTTAAATGTCCAAAAAGTTAACATTTGAATATGAACGAATTAGCACTCGGTGTCTCTTCTATTGAGTTTGGAATATTCATCCAGGAGATTTTTGAGTATAAACATCGATAGTTTTGATGTTTTGTTATTTTCTAGATTTATTTGTAGTATACATAAGGTAGAGATATACTTGCAGTATTAGGCCTACTAGACCATAGTGAAATTCCATGATTAAGGAAAGAGAAAAACAAAATGAGTTATGCATTCGACTAATATTTAGTAATTGAACAACATAATGGCTAGTACAACTTCGAAATATGGGAAAATACATGGGACTCCATCACGAATTATACCATATTACAAACCATTATGTAGAAAAATTGAAATGAAGAAAGTGGTTAAAGAATCATTTTGGAGTGATGTTTGTACAAAGAGTATAAGCCGAAACATAAGAATGGAATTTGGATTATTTAAATAAGCTAATTAGAACCCTTAAATAAATAATATCTTCTTCTTTCCTTAATATAGCATATCCTTTTTTCTCTCAAAGCTAGGAAGAATAAATACTCGCCTCCTTCATTCCTAGTTATCATCTTGTATTACTATATGGGTGCTCACCGAACCTAGGTGGGCAATCTAAATTGCAGCTACATGAAGTTAGCGGAAGGCGTTCATTAGGAGGGAAAATTCAGGTTTTGGTAAGGAGGTAGAGTTGGAGCGAGGGGGTATGGCCAGGCTCGGCTTGGCAAGGAAGAGACTATGGGGTAGGTGGTAATGGCCAGAGATGGTCATGGCTATGAGGAGGAGTGGTCAAAGTTTAGTCAAGGGTTGGGAGGTTTGTCGATGGCATGCATGGATAGAAAGGGCGGGTGCGTAGGACTCATGGTTGCGAAGAGGATTGATTTGTGATAGTCATTGGCGGCAAAGTTTGCCAGAGTGCCATCGACGATGAACACATGCTTAACAATGTAGAAGGACAGGAAATGATGCATTTGAGAAGATAATTAGGTAGAGGTAATTAATGTTAAGGTTATTTAAGTAGCTAACTAATGAATTAATCAATTCGTATTCTTATAAAACTCATATCGTTTGCATATGAGGTGCAATCGAGATGCTATTTTCATCATTGCGACTATATTAAGATTTTATATTACATGGCATAGCGTTTATTATTGTATGGGCCACTAAAAATGCCGATAATGTGAGTAAGGATAATTCTTTGAATTTTGCATATGTTTATATGTCCCCTTCTTCACATATATTATACTATAAGACCATGAAAATATAAAATGATAATTATATAGTACCTACGCACATAGAGATACACACACACATATGTATACATATATGTGTGTTTGTGTGTGGGGGTTTGGTATGGATCAATTCGGCACTGGCTAGTTTTTTGTGAATATTTGGGTTTGCTATGGATCAATTTCACATTGGATAGTTGTTTGAAATCCTAGGTAGATGTTAAATACACGACTTAAACATATATGCTTATTTTCCTACCAATGATCGGTTGAGTGGTTTTCATTATTATCTATGATAATTATTGATATTGAGATGATGGATTTGTTTTTTTGGTTGTTGGAATGATATGGATGTTTTAGTTCCATATACTTAGGCTGGTTATTATATACATACATACATACACGCATGTATATAGTTTACGTATTTATATATATTTATCGATACACGGTTTAAGCATTTATATATAGTTTCAGTATGTTCGACTTAGGGATATTGGAAGGTGCACATAATATTATATATTTATTTAATTATTAATATACAATTTTTGCATTTATACACAGTTTTGGTATATCCAACTTAGGGCTACTGGAAGGTGCATGGGAAGTGTCATATATTTATTGGTTAAGTGATTTATATATAGTTTTGGTATGCCTAACTTGGGGATGCCTTTTGTTGCATGGAATAAATTTTATAAGTTTAAAGATATGTAGTTTAAGCGATTTATACGTACAGTTATAGATATAGTGCTTAGGATATATATATATGTGTGTGTGTGTGTGTGTGTAGTTTTCATTTGTCTGACTTGAGTGTACCTGTTAGTGTGAAGCACTTCAAGAAATGATTCATGATCCACACGGGGACGACAATACTTCGATACTATTTATAGTTATGCAAAAGTTTGCTTGCTAATAATGCATGATTACATGTTATTTTTATTTGTTTTATAGTGGCAACAAGAGACATACGACCCTAATATAATGAATCAAATATATTATGAGTTATAGCATTATTTACATACATGGTACTAAAGCACGAGTGGAGAGTGATTGTGATGCCATTCTAATGTAGGTTATATATTATCCATAGCACAATTAGTTATTGTTATAGGACCTACAAGTCAACATCCTTGGGTGATGGCTCAACGCCTTGGGTTATTTATGGCTCTAGATATGTCTCTCTATGTAGCTGTTAGAAATTCAGCACATGGATATTAGTTATGGATATTAGAAGAACACTATAAAGTATTACTCATATATGATTTTTTACTTCTGTTTATCATACTATTAGTAGCATAGCTTATTATATTATTTTCAATATTAACTAACAGAATCATTATTAGATATTGTTTTAACTCTTTGGTGTAGGGATAGGGAAGGATGAGGTATGATCGGTATTACCCATAGATTCTTGCTTACATATATTAGATGTATATACGTCACACGTATATGCTCAATATTGTACTTATAGATAGATAGCCCCCTCACCAAACTTCTCTTTAACACTTATTTTCCTTACAACTTATGGTTACTCTCACAAGTAGGCATAGATTTAGGTATTAGGGGCATGTTAGCATGATAGATATATCTTCGTTAGCATGGAGACTATGATCTTTGAGACCTTGATCTTTAGTTATTAGTATAGTGTTATATGCACTTCATATATTATTTGTGTTTGAGGCCATGTATTGTATTTTATGTATCATTCAATATATAGTTTGTATTGAGAATATGTATTTGGATTATATTATTATATTACTTTTATCTTCGTACCACGCCATACATAGAATGTCTCTCATATTCTATATGCATCTATATGTTGGCATAATATACATTATTATTCCACTATGGGATTATATTGGTATACCAACTGAGATAGATTTTCTCAAATTTACCTTAATAATTTTTTGGTTGCGGTGTTCAGAATCGTATGTGGTTGTTTACCATTAATTCAGGGTGTCATAAATGGTAGATCGTTACACCATGTAGAGTCTAGACACTTAAGATTCACATACTCCCAAGTCAAAAGACCACTTCACACCATCATACGAGATCTTCAATTTGACTTTTAACTTACAGAAGGCAGTAGGTGAGTCATACTATAATTGTTCTAAATAATTATATATACACGACCCCTAGGCATTCCCAATGGTTATAAGTAATTCACCGTCCATCATATGGAAAGCGTTACATATACTAATCTAAACAGATATATCGATATCCTTTTTTTTACATCTTGACTAGGCATATTTAAGGACAAGTATTTATGTTGTTCAATTCAATACACAAGCTTACGAACATATTCGAGACTACAATTGATTAAATATTTTTCCTAATTATTTTCTACATACATAAATTTAATGTATTTATAACATTATTTCCATCCCAATCTAGCAACATATACAACAGAAAATGAAACCAAAAGCTTACTTTATTTCAACTCTAGTTAAGTCATATAATGAAATTACATACTTACCACTAAGGCACACCTAACCCTATCACAATCGAACCGGTATACATCTCTTGTATCTTTCTTTTCTTCTTCTCATATTTACATTCTTTGTATTTTTTCATTTATTACTATTGATTTGCTTTGGAATGAAATAATAATTTACAATCCTTATTTTCATGAAATCAATCAATAGTGGTATTGGAGCAAATTTGTTGGCTTACATTTTTAATGCTTTTACCGAGAGTTGCACTCTAGTTAGCTCTCTATAGTTACTTGGATTTGGATAAAAAAATCTACATAGTCATATTAAATGAGACTTAAAAAGAACTTCGGAAAGCAAGTTAGAAGAGCATCTAATGTAGTTAGTCTTGGAAATCAAAGTGGAAGTGAAGGAACTACACAACCTGTACCTGACTTGTTAAATAGAGAATAATTTGAAGTTATGATGGTTATAGCTAATCAATGAATGGAGGCAAAACATCAAATTTCAATGGAAGTGTGGATAAGGCAGCGTGCTAGGATAAGATAAGCCACCCAAGGAGTAGGATCCCATTTAGGGATTGTGAAGTTAGAGGAAATTCTTTGGTTTCATGAAACAAATTCGATAGGGAGATGTAGAGTGATTCAAGAAAAAGTTAGGGAAGGTAATGTTAGTGGAAATGAAAAAGAAATTGGTTTACTCGAAGCAGCTACTCTACCTAGATTGCCCAATACCGATCCATTATGGATCAGTAGAATCAAAACATGAACTGTGATACTTAATGTCATGACATTAGCGGAGAGTGCAATCTTGATGTAGGCCTATTTATGAAAGAAATGGACCGAATATTAATGGAAACACTCATGAAAGAGAGTGATCTAGAGGACATTATCGGGATCACAACATCATATAGTTTAGAGGATAAGATGAATGGACTCTCTAGATCCAGGGAGCTATACTTCAAGTTGATAACCATTAATGCTCGGGCAGCGACCTCCATGTTCTTTCATGGATCTGGTCACACGGTGATGCAACTAAAGACCTCCTTGAAAGGCAGATGGATGGTGTTGATAGAGTGATTGCTTCAAAAGTAGGTTAAAGAAAATGATTAGGAGATAGCTTCTAGTCGGAATCTATTTTCTATGGAGTATAGCAGCATAGCCTCCTAGAATGTTTGCAATGTCCTTCATTCATAAATATATTAAACTAACTGACCATATACAACATTTTCTCAAGTATGACTGCACAATGATGGTGTGAGAGCAAATGATTTTGTAAAGCATAGATGTTTCCTCTTGTTTTTGGAAGGGTTATTGTTTTAACCACAAATGCCACAAACACCCAGAAGTTAAAGTAGAGAATAAAAAATGAAGAATTAAACAAAAAATGAATAAGAAATAACACATAACAATTTTTATTAGTTCGGAAAATCATGGCCTATGTCCATTTTTTAAATTTTTATTGCATATATTATGACTTGGAGGGAGAACTTCTTATGGGTCTGTACAACTCAAACACTTGAGTACAAGAATTAAAGATAGAGAAGAATAAAAGCCCAAAAGCCCAAAAGATCCTGAAAAATGTGTCATTCCTTCCTATTTATAAAGGTATGGTCTTAAATCTCATAGAAAATATCTCCAGGCCACTCTTCACGCTTTAGACAAATTCCCTTCGAAAATAGACTGCCACCTCATTAGATTGTTTAGGTCGGTACAAATCCAACGGTAGGAGTAAGGGTAGTACCAACCCATAATATTGCCAAATTGACTGCCTTTAACTTCGCATGTTGGAACGTCTTATCCATAGTTTTTGCATCAATAATAGCTTGTTTTTGAGTCTAAATGATGGGTACATGGAAGAAAAAAATTGATGACTCGGTCTTCATGGAGATTGATGGAAAACTGCATTGAAATAACAAAACGACATTAGGGATAGGCTTTTAGCACCAAGATGACCTGCAGGCAGAAGTTCAGCACAATTGAGAAGGAAATATGGATCGGTTGACCCAAAGAGTGTGGTCGACCTATGGTTCCATCTTTCTTTTGGCTTAAGTTGGCTTGGCTGTTGCCCTGTGATTCAGTTTATGTTTTGTTTCTGGACTTCGGGGCTATGTCTCTATACTTCCTGTCTTGATAACTCCAAGTTCAATTCGTCTTTTCTGTTTGAATACTGCTTGTAAAAAGGCTGGATAATACTTGCCTCCCAAAGTATGTCTCGTTTCAAACGTGATATGCTTTGAATCGAGACAAGTCGGAATTTCCATTAAGAACCCTACTCTTTGTTTCGATTGGTCGTTCAACTTCCCATGGATCGATTCTGTGAAAAGTTATGTCCATGGTAATTCATCGCAAAGCTCTACCAGCATCTGGAATTATAAATCTGAAGTGTGGTCTCATGATCTATCATTCCAAACCCTCTGAACCTATACCAGTTCCTTTCATGGATTTTCCAGGTTTGAATTCGATTCCCATTGACTCGAGTTGTCATGCTGGATATTTGCACGCACACATTTTTACATGAACGTTCTCAAACAAGTCTTCGGGATACAGCTAAATATACATATATTTAACGTTCTAAGACTCGGTGTCGAACCCCTTTCTTGGGCGGGTACAAACTCAAAAGTTTGGAGAAAATTCTTCAAGTGTGTTGCCTACAACTTCGGGCTAGACTATATAACCCAATCTCTTTCACTTGCTTCCTCACTTTATTACTGTCGGTTCAAAGCTTTCAAACTCCTAACAATAAGCCCTCGACTTTCGAATCCAACTCGTTCCTCCACTCGAACCTAAGACCGCCGCTTATCTTTGCTTGCCTTCTACACTGTTTCTAACTCCCACAGCCTCAATGGCTTGACTTAAGCCTTCCCTAAACCCATTGATCCGTGATTTCGAGCTTGAACACGATCCATCCCTAAATCAAATTGCCTTTGAATAGTTAGGTTTAGACTTGGATGAGGATGTGGATGAGTTTGCTGTAGGTGGCCATGGTTGAAGCATGTGTTGGTGGCCATGATTTTAGATCGGAGAAGATGGAGAGGGAAGGGTGAAAGTCATTAAGTTGCTGGGTCAGTGCGACTCCACGACTTAAGCGAATTTTTACTAACTCCAAGTTCACAAGCAAATTTTTTCCTATGGATTGGTATCAAACCCCTTCTTCATCTTGGAGTATTTCCAAGGCATAGCTGATAATATGAAGCTCATCGAGATGGCCAGCAATGACGGTCACTACGAATAGTTTCCTAACTTTTAAAATGAATAATTAAATACTATCAGAACTCTAAACTACATGGCATTGCATGACCCCGCACTAGGATCCACTTTAACATGGAGGGTATGGCTTTTAACTAATCTAATGTTGATTTTATGTGAAGGTTTTATAGAAATGGATTGGAGACATTCCAAACGTCTTGCTGCTCAAGTCATAGGAACATCTACTTCCAGAAATATTGAATCCGATACTGAGTCAAGTTCAACTACGACTCCACATGCATAGCAACTCTGATAGAGCATGTACAACAATAAGAAAATCCATTAACTAAATGGCAAGTTTTAGAGAATCTAGTTTAGCCTATTGATGGGCCGAAGTAGATCCTACTCTTGACACCCTCAAGGATGCCATTATTATAAACGATCCTGTTGATTCTATTGTCTTCAAAATCGATGAAGGATCGCTTCGAAGAACATGCAACAAGCATGGAATCCCATTCGATGACGTCCTAATCCCCTTTCATGATTAAAGAGCTCACAATCCCCCAGAGGATCACATTGCCTGTGATAGATACATATGTCTGGCGTCTTGCATCCCACCATTCAACCAGTTCGTCCGTCGAGTTCTGAACATCAGAAAATTGGCTCCAATGTAGCTACATACGAACATCTACCCTTTCCTCCTTGGAACATACATCATCTTCGCTGAACACTTACACCGAGCACCCAGAGATGAGGAGATTCGATATATATACAACTTCAAGAGCAAAAAAAAGTCATCCTTAACCTACCTAAAACCGATCAAGGGTCGTATAGTTGTCTCCAACACATGGAACAATTTGAGCTATTTCAAAAAAAAAGGTTCTATGTCCGTTGTCCGTTAGGTTCGCACAAAGATGTCTATCCAGACGTAAGTTCCATTCTGTATGCATTAAAGTAATTTGTTTAATAGTTTGCAGACATAACTCACATCTCGTTTTAATCTCTAGATATTCTAGCGATACGAAGTAGCGCAAAAATTTCAGATATCGTTAATGCACTTATGGTTGTTTTGGTAGAGGATCGAGATATCAAAACCCTTTTGTCGAATGAGAATCTTCATGCCCATGATTTGTTTGAAGTAGGACGCCGCACCGGTATAGTCCCAATGGTCGCTAATGATGACGTTGATAACAATAACGATGACGATCAAGACAACTTACCTAGAGAAGGCAATATTGATCTAGAAGTGCCCCAGTCCCAAGTCCCAAGGTTGGAGTTGAAGAAAATATTGAGCAATTACAAGAGCACATCGAGGAATGTGAGATAGTGGGTAAAAGTGGTGAGGCTGGCCAAGGTAACATTAACATGGGCCGGAGTCTCGAACTGAGAAATCCAAAGATGGTCAACAGTCTGCTCCGAGGAAGAGGCTAGTAGTGAAAATTTCCAAGGGTCGGACTTCTGCACAGCCTCCACTAGTCACGACCATAGAGAAGATACGTTATATTCCATCAATAGGAACATTTCCTAGATTAGAGCCAATTCCTACCGAGTTTGGCTCCTTTGATGTCGGTAACATTAAATTGGAGGGCATTGACTTCCTTATTCGCTTCAATAAAGATACCATCCCTACCATTATGGGATAAATCACTCCCATGAGCAAAGCTACAGTTCAGGGTCCATCGGGGGACACTAGGATACTTACACATAGATTGTAACATCCCCTACTCTAAAGCCTGAAGCTAAGCGCCATAGATGCTGCAGTCATATATAGTATTAATGTTCGATGAAAAAATACAGTAATATTAATGGTATCCATAATATCAGAAGCACATGAATATGAAATAAAATTAACATAGATTTTAAAAATAGCTTTTCTGATTACATTTCAAATCAATATTTCATATTCAATTACATAATACCAAAACAAGTCTCATGTTTTTATCAAATATAATTATTACAAATTATGCCAAGAGGAACATATGAAGATGCTCACTTGGATAGTCAGAGTACTAGATAGACATATCAATCATGAAAACATCACAGTGAAAATAATACTTAATAGCCCCTACATAATTAACTTTGCCTCATGCACATCTTCGGAAGCTTATTCGTCCAACCTACTAAACCCGAAAAGGCCTTAACTCTGAATATACTCAAATTAGTTTTGAGCACCCAAGAGTTTAAGAGGAAAACATAAACTTCGTGCCAAACATAAAGCCTGGTGTAAATAATACTATTTCATCTCGATTGACTGATAATAAGTGAAACCATGCCACTTAGTAGAACGGGTTTCCCCTTACTAATATTCTTTTAAAAGCATATCTTTTGTAAATCAAAATCCTACAATCAGACTGATTGTAATATAATAGCAAATACATATGTGCAAAATAATCAGGAGATCAATGGACTATTTGTCCACACTATAGTTTTATCTGGCTAACTATTAACCATTAGCTGATTCAGGCCTACCAGACATAATCAACAATCTAACTTTAGTTAGACACAATTCTGGGCTATCTGCCCTTTACTATCTTCTTCTAGGGTCAACTGATCCTAACTAGAATTTTAGACTTATATTAGCTAGGGGCTAATAGTTAAAGAATGGGGCGCGACCCTACATGAGTCACATCTGGTCTACTAATATCTGAGTCATAAACTTAGGGTTAACTACCATTTTCATATTTCATTTCAAGTTTTATACTTAGGGTTAACTACCCCATAAAATACTCATTTCCTTGTAAACAATCTTTACAAATGATTTACTCCTAAAATCATATCTTTATAAAACAAGAAAATCATATACTTTGCTTTACTCAAAACACTTGTGCAATGATGTATGTTTTACACAAAACAATGTTGATGAAATCTAATCAATGGGATTATCTATCCCTTCAAAATAAGTTAAAATTCTTTTTAACTTGGAAGACTTTAGGCCTTAAAGCCAAAGCAAAAGCTTCGATACCCTTGTTTTAAAACCTTAAACAATACCTTTTGAAATCATTGAAAACAGTTCGAGAGGCCTACTTAAAACCTTAGACATCCTCTTTCAAAACCATTTATACTTAAGCTTCGAAAGCATTAGACCTTCCTTTCGAAATAAATAAAACGTATCTTTCGAAAATATCAGAGGCTTCCCCTCCGAAATACTTACAACTTACTTTTCGAAAGAATTGGGTTCATGTAAAAGTTTGTGGAAAATTGCTTCGAAACCATTTAAAATCATTCCTTTCGAAATCATTGGGTTTAACATTTTATATAACTAAAGGGTCATAAAGAACTAGGGTGAAAGCATTACTTTCAAAAGCATTAATCTGAAGTAAGAGAAAGAGGATGGTTTTAAAACCTACCCTTTCGAAACCATTTCCTAAGTAAGCACTTGATAGCACCTACATGACTCTTTTAAAAGCATTGAAAAAGCAGCTTCAAAGTAAAAAGGCGAAAGCACCCTTTATAATATGTAGTTTTAAGGCTATAAAGAAGGCGGCCTTAACTAATTAGAAAGGTAACAATGTGGCAGCATGAGTTTCGAATAAGTTAAAAGCGGCTATCCTTTAGAAAGCTTCTTTTAAAACAAAAGACATCAACTCTTTCAAAAGCTCTTTTCTAAAAACAAAGCAAGCGACAACTAGTTAGAAAGCTTCCTATATAAACAGAAGTAAGTAAAGGATTCAAAAGCTTATAAGAATAATTTCTACCCCTTCGAAAGCATGGTTTTGACACCGCCTTTTCCGCCTTTCTCTAATGCGCTACATAACTACTGCTTAATACCATGTGCATTGGTTTCGAATGGGTTCTTTAGCGGAGGTATGGTGAAGAAAGCTAACAAATGGAAGTGGTGAAGTGGTAAATTAAAACAAAACTGATTTTATGCCTTACAAGGTAATTTCTTTTCACCTTACTTGCCTTATTTGTCCAAACATAATTGATTGCCATTTCTTATCAAAATCCTTTTTCTAAACAGGCTGTCGAATTCAAAATTATCAATTAAAAACATGCTATCAAATAAGCCCTTCCCCTTGATAAAACATATAAAACATTCAAGTTCCTTAACTTAAATAGTTTTATAATCATAGTAAAATACTTAGAAAAATTCCCCAAAAATCACCATGATTAAATTTTAATATGTTTTCTAACATATTTAAATTTCAGGCCCAAAATCAATATATAATCACCTTAAATAATTTAAATCCAATATTAGCTATTTTCTCTCATATAAAATTCATAATAAATCCACAGTAACTCAAAAAATTATTAGACTTGAGACCTAGTTCAAAAATAATGTTTTCGGCCATATATCAAAAACAAAAGTCATTTGGGTGTCATTTAATAGATTTTCCAATATGGACTTATCATAAAATCTATATAAAACAACATAAATCATCAACAAGCTTATATATCCATTTAAAAAAACATAACATGGCATATTATTTGTAAAATAGTTTGGATCTAACCTTGAAACCAAAAGCATTATCAAAAGTCAAATGTAAATCAAATTATTCACCTTAGCTTGGTGTTAAGAAGGTTGAGATTTGCCCTTTGATTAATTTCTTTAAGCTTTCTACTTGCTCCCTAGCTTATCTCCTTTTGACCCTTCTCAGTGGTGGTCGGCCGAGCTTGTAAGGTTATTTGTTTTTGAATGTTAAAATGAATAAGAAACAAAGTTAGAAGGGTTTAGGGTATAAGAACAAAGGCTATTCCTATTTTACCCTTAACATATTCCATCTAATTACTTATTCTTAATTCTCTTTTGCTTATATATTCATTAAGGCATGACTCCTTTTAATTAACAAATCTCAATCCCTTAACCTCCTACATTATTTCATTTAATTTATCTAATTAAATGTCCTACATAATGTTTGTCAAAATTAAGGACTTTACAAACTCCCCTCCTTAAAGAATTTAGACCATGAAATTATGATATGGTGCTCATAATAATCAAACAAAACATACCATGAAACAAGTCAGGATAAGTATCCCTAATCTTGCTCTCAGTTTCTCAAATAAAGTCTCTCTCGTCGTAACTCCACTAGACTTTGACTAATCTAACTGTCTTGTTTATCAGTCTCTTCTCATCCCTCACGACTACACGAACTGGTTTTCAAGCTATAATCATATTCGATACCACTACTAGATCATCTAATATAGTTGGAGTAATAGTTTTTTCTGGATCTCGAATACACTTCCTTAGATGAGAAATATGAAAAACATTATGGACTCGTACCATAATATTCGATAACTCTACTCTATACGCGAGTTTCCTAATCCTTTCTATAATAGAAAATGGCCCAACGAGTCTCTTTGCCAGTGTTCCTAATTTTCCAAATCGTTAACAACTTTCATCGTTGATACCTTAATGAAAACATGATCTCCGACTGAGAACTCTATGTTTTTCCGTCTTTTATTAGCATAACTCTTCTGCCTAGACTGAGCATCCTTTAATCTAGCCCGAATTAACTCAATCTTTTATGCGGCTTCTTTAAACAATTCCGGACCATGAATTAATCTGTCCCTGGTATATAACCAACAAATGGGAAATTTGCATGGCCTTTCATACAAAGCTTCAAACGGTGCCATCACTATACTAGTCCGATAACTATTGTTATATGAAAATTTGTCTACGTGTAGGTGGTTTTCCCATGATCCTCCAAAATCTAGCACACGAGCTCTTAACAAATCTTCCAAGAATTTGTTAACCCTTTCTGTTTGCCCATTTGTCTGTAGATGGTAAGTGGACTCATCTTGAGCTTGCTACCTAAAGTCTCATGTAGACTCTTTCAGAACTCGCTAGTAAATAAGGAATCTCTATCACTTACTATACTGCTAGGAATTCCATGCAATCTAACTATATTCTTCATGAGTAACTTAGCTAAATCTAGTGTTGTCCTAGTCTTTTTAACTGGAATAAAATGAGCACCCATGGTCAATCTGTCCACTATAACCTAGATACTCCCATTTCCTCTATTTGACCTTGGCAATCCATCTATGAAATCCATTGAAATGGAATCCCATTTCCATACTGGAATATCCAAAAGCTGAAGTAACGCACTCGGTTTCTGATGTTTAGCTTTTACCTGTTGACAGTTCAAACACTAACTCACCCATAAATGTACATCTCTCTTAATACCTTCCCAAAAGATACCCCTTTTTCATGTCCTGATAAATCTTAGTTCCTCCCAAATGAATGGTGAACTGTGAACGATGGCATTCCTCAGGAACTTCCTTCCTAATGTTTCCCACATTCGGAACACACGGTCTTCCTTTCTTCTTCAACCACACATTCTGGTCAAGACTGAAGTCTTTCAAGTCACCTCCCTTCATTCCGTTCATCAACTTTCTTATCTGTTCAACTAATAATGGATCCACCTCTTGCTTAGAAGCAATCCTTTCGATCATCACCGGTCGAACTTCTAAACATCACAAAATACCAGTTTCTTTACTAGAACTCGCCTCAGGTGTCCATTGTATTCTACATGTAGTCAATGCTTCTAAATCTTCCTACTTGGCTATCATTGCCAATACTGCATTTTGATGTTTCATGCTAAGTGCATCTGCAACCTTATTGCCTTTTCCCAGTATGTACTCAATTCCAAAGTCATAGGAGGTAAAAAACTCTAACAACCTCTACTGTCTCATATTCAACTCTTTTTGAGAGAATAAATATCTCAGTGACTTATGATCTGTATACAACTCATACTTTTCTTCCAAATGGAAACCTCATGCGGTCTAAGCTGTCGTGAAGTGTAGCGATCACTTTACCTTTTTACATCAACACAGCTCCTAACCCCATTCCATGCGTCTGCGTATACCGCTAAGTCTCGATTCCCTTTTGGAATAACTAACACAGGCGCATTGGTCAATAAGTGTTTCAGTTTCTGGAATGCTTCCTTATACTTATCGTTCCAAACAAACTTCACATTTTCCGAGTTAGCTTTGTTATCGGTGTTGCTATCTTTGAGAAATCCTTAATGAATCTCCGGTAATAATCAGCTAATCTGAGAAAACTCATTATCTCAGTCAGTGTCTTGGGTCTCTTCCAACTATTCACTGTCTCGATCTTAACTGGATCAACTACAACTCTTTTTCTGAGACTACATGACCAAGAAACTTTACTTCCTTTTTACAAAAATGACATTTCGAAAATTTTGCTTTCAGTTGATGCTGCCTCAACGTGTCAAGCACCACTTTAAGATGAACTTCATGCTCTCTTTCATCCTTAAGGTATAAAAAATTTCTTCTATGAATACTAACACGAATCTATCCAAATGCTCTCGGAAGATTCTGCTCATCAAGGCCACGAAAAATGTTGGCGTAGTAGTTAGTCTGAATGGCCTCACTAACCATTCATACGAACCATATCTTGTCCTAAACGCCGTCAAAGGAATACTATCATCTACCACTCTGAGTTGATGGAAACTCGTTGCCAAATCCAATTGAGAAAATACTTTGGCTCCACTGAACTAGTAAAACAAAATTGTCAATTCCACGTAACGTTATTGATTCTTTATCGTCTTCCCATTCAACTTGCAATAATCGATACACAACCTTAACGATCCATCAAGTTTCTTTGCAAACACTGTAGCTGCTCCCCAAGGCGAACTACTTGGTGTGATGAAGTTCTTTCCTTTTAAATCCACCAACTACACCTTTAGCTCCTTCATCTCGGTAGGTGTCATTCTACTTGGTGGTCTACTCACATGTTCAGTTCTTGATACTAAATCTATTCGAACCTCAATAGTTCATTTTGATGATAGCCTTACTATAGGCTCAAAGACATCTGCAAATTCTCTGGCAATGAAACTCGATTCAAATCATCTTCTACCTCTATAACACCCAACAAAGCACTAACCTAGAAACTTGGATTTTCTATGGAGTATATATCTGATCACCACAATTAAGGTGTCTAAGTGATATTTTCTATAACACCTCATATTTTTAGTAACATTATTTTATTTAATTAGCTAAATAAAATAAAATAATGTGATGAGTAGAAAGTGAGATTTGTGATTAATAGGGGTAGCCGTGCCATGTTAGTGAGTAAATTAAAATGAGCTAACATGAATTAAAATGGATAAGGGAAACAGGTGAGGGCGGAATAGGGAAAAGAGTATTCTAATACCCTAAACTCATAGGAATTTATTCATACGTTGATTTTCAATACTAAATGAAAGTAAAGGCCGTCCACCATTAGCAAGGAAAGGAAGAGAAGCATGATATCAAAGGAAAAGCTTAAGCAACTTAATCGAGATCAAATCTCAAATCCTTAATCTTAAAGCTAAGGTCAATAATGATTATGTTTCATTTTTCTAATTGTTTTTGGTTTTAAGATGAATCTAAAGTATTTTGCAACGTTAGGCCATGATTTTGAAGGATTAAATGTTTATACTTGCTTGTTGATGATTCATGATTATTCATATAGGTTTTATGATATGTTTTAATGTGAAAACCCTACTAAATGACATCCAAATTCCTTGTGCATTTAGAATTCGATCAAAAATGATATTTTAGAGATAGCTTTCAATTTTCATAATTTTCTTGTAAGGAAAATGATTATTTGGGTATAAAATTATTTACGGTTAAATTATATAAGTTTTGGGTCTAAAATTAATATATATTGGAAAACTTATTAAAAAGGATTTTTTTCGAATTTTTGTAGAATTTTCCAAAGTGTTTTATTAGATATATAAAAATGTTTAAGGTATGGGACTTAAATGTTTTATATATTGCAGCATTTTTAGAAAAGAAAATTAGCACCCAATAATATTTTGACAAATAAGGCTGGTTAGTTGAAAAGAAATTCTTTTTAAAGTAAAAATCGTTTTTTACATGCATTTAGCATGTTTCGCCACTTTTGGCACCAGGGGTTCCGACTTAGTAGCTCCGCCACCATCACCCTTGAAACCAATGTGCATGGCATCAAAGAGTTAGTGCGTAGCGGATTAGATATAGGCGGAAGGTATTTGGAAAAAACCAGGGGTCCCGAAGGAGGTCGAAACCTTAGCTTTCAAATGAAAATGAACCTGCTTTGCTTTCGAAAGAATTGCTTTCGACTTGGTTGGTTTTTGGTTGAGTCAAATGTTTTAAAGGAATGATTTCGAATGGGTTGCGCCTTTTGTTTTAAGTGATAGCCTTCAAATGGGGTGAAAACCCTTAGCTGCCGCTTTTCCTACCTTTCTAAGGCAATGGTTTCGGAAGGTAAACTTTGTTTTTAAAACTTAGTCGCTTCTCCAATGCTTTCGGAAGGTTGGTTTCGATACCATCACTTCTTTACTTAGGAAATGCTTTCGATAGAGTGCTTTTGACTTAAATGTTTTATGACCCTTTTTCTCTGTTGAAGGTAGAGCCCAAAGGTTTCAAAGGAGTTAATTTTTAATGGTTTCGAAAGGTGTTTCCATATGTTTTAAATTAAACCCAAATGCTTTTGAAAGGTTTGTTGTTTAAAAAGGTTTTGATGCTTTCAGAAGGTTATAAAGAAAGGTTTCTAAAGGGTGGTTCCCTGTTGGTTTCGAAAGGTCTAAAAGGAAAGGTTTTCCAATGGTTTCGAAGAGAAATTTTTAATTATTTTAAAGGTATGATGTCTAAGATTATATAGCTTTCGAAGGAAAGGTTTTTCAAGTGTTTTCGAAAGGTTTATGGGAAAGGTTTCAAATGGAGTGTTTTGGCCTTTTGGCCTAGGTTATAAAGAAGGGTTTATTTGGTTTAGAAAGGGGTACTTTCAATGGATTTGAAAAGGGGTACTTTCAAAAGTTTATATATTTTCATCAACAAATATTTGAGTAAAGTATATATAACATGGCAAGGTAATTTTGAGTAAAGCATAGAATATATATTTTCCTTGTTTAAGTTTTATTTAAAGGTTTTAAATCAATTTGAGATGAAAACGTTTTCAAGGAAAATTTTGGGAAGATTACCCTATGTAAAATGAATCGGATATTAGAATACCAGATGGGATTACTATAAGGTCGCGCCCTATAAATTAGCTATTAGCCCAGCTAATTTAGTCCAAAATTCTAGTGTGTAGGGCTTTGTCACAAGTAAGACTAAAATGATGATTACACATGGAAGGGACTATATATTTGTATACATATAGGTTATTGGTAAGCCCACAAAACCATTAGGATTAGGTGACCTTGGGAGAAGATAAGTAGGGACAGACCGTCCAAAAGAGAAGTATCTAACAAATAAATTAGGGACAGACCATCCAGAAGAGGAGTATCAAACAGGTGTTAGATTATTTTATTTATATTGTCTAGTTGGCTCAAGTAAGCCAATGGTTAGTAGTTAGCCAAACAAAAGTATAGTTTCCGGACAGATAGTCCATTTCTTACCTGATATGTATGTTTATATGGTAATGCTTTACAATTTTAACCAGTTTTGGTTTCAGGAAATGATTTGCAAAAGATATGTTTTAAAAGGATATTAATGAGGGGAAACCCGTTCCGCGCTAAGCGCGTGGTCTCACTTAATATCAAATAACCGTGATATATAATATCATTCACTCCAGGCTTTATGTCTGACTATATGTGTATGTTTTTCCCTTAAACTCTCGGGTGCTAAAAATTAATTTGAGTAGGCTAACGGTTGAGGTTTTACAAGTATTAGTAAGTTGATAAATAAAGCTTCTGGAGACAATCAGGTGGCTGATGGATAGCTATTTAGGAGTTGCTGCTTTATTTTGTTTGATTCTGCTATGTTCTATTATGACAGTGTGACAATATAGTACTCTGGTCAAACAAGGGGGCATCATTATATGTCGCTCTTGGCGTATTTTGTAATAATTATATCTTATTTGAACTTGGGAAACAATTATGGGATTATGTAATGGAATATGAAACATGCTTTATGAAATGTAATCAGCAAACTTGTTTTTGTGCAATCTGTTAACTGTTTCATATTCATGTGCTTATGATATTATGGATACCATTTGCATTACCGTGCTTGGTCACCAAAAGTTAATACTATGGATAACTGCATGATCTGTAGTGCTTAGCCTCAGGCCTCCAAATTGGGGATGTTATAACTTGGTATTGGAGCATGGGTTTATGAAAAACTTTAAACTAAAAATGATTTTTGAAAACATAATCCTAAGGAATTAGATATAAGATCGGTGTATGTGTAAAGCTATAGTAACGTACTTTTATTTGCTATATATAAGTATATGCTATATCTTTGTTCTACTATCTCTCTTAGGCTATTCTTCTATATCTCACGAGGTTTGAATACAAATATGGACGCTAGAAGTGGAAGAGTGAATCTAGGAGGAAGCACCACCATAAATGTTAATGCCAGACCGAATACGAAAAGAAACCCAGGTCAGGCACAAGCTGGGAATGTTGGTGTTGGAGTCCCACTAGTGGATATGGGAGCTATGTATCAGTTTTTCGTAAACATGATGCAAGCTGGAATTGCTACTGGAATGGTTGGAGGAAATGCTGGAGTAGGAGTTCAGGAAGCTCCAGTGGTCCAAAATTATGCTACATTAAGTAGAGATTATGTTAGGCTTGAAGGGAAGCTCTTTATTTGAACTAAGGATGCTATTAAGGTGGAGAACTGGTTGTTGCATTATGAGAGGATCTTTGCAGACTTGGGGCTCAATGATGAGAGAGGAGGCTTGCTTTGAGATGACTTCAGATAGCAGCTTTATTTTGGTAAAACAGTGTGATGGCTGGAGTTAATGAAGAGGAGATGACACAGGCTGAGTTTAGGGGGAGGTTCCAAGAGAGGTTCATGTTTATGATGGCGCGGTATGCTTCGCTCAGAAAGTTTGCTGAGTTGGACCAGGAAGAAATGTCTATTTTGGAGTATTCTAGAAGGTTCATGGAGTTGGCAAGGTATGGTTATGCTACTATGTATACCTTGTTGTAGAAGAATGAGAAGTTCACCAAGGGGTTGAATCCTGAGTTGGCGAGGGCAACATTACCTTATCTTAGGGATCCTTGTGATGTTATGGTGGAGATTGCTTTAAGACATGAGGCGATGCTTGATTCTCTATCAAAGAATAAGGCAAATGTGGTCTAGGTGGGGCAGAGTCAGAAAAGGAAGTTCTTTCACAAGAAGGGTGCTCAGAAAGTTGGAGTAGCAAAGAAGGGAAAGTTTGAGGTTGTTTGCTTTAAGTGCGATAAGAAGGGGCATTTTGATAATGGATGTCGTACTGGGAAGGCGAAGGAAGTGATCGAGAAGAAAAATATCACATGCTTCAACTGCGATCAGATTGGTCATTATAAGAATCAATTCAAAGAGCCTGCTAAGGATGGAAGGGGTAAAGTATTTGCATTAGAACCTGCTACATCAGGACCAACGGTGTAGGAGAAAGGGAAGGCAGTGTTGGGAGGTATGCTTTAGATTCATGTTATGTCTGTTAGCATTTTGTTTGATACCGGTGCATTGCATTCCTTTATATCTCATTGTTTGGTAGATAAGCATAACCTCAAACCCACATACTTAGTTACTTCCTTAAGGGTTGCAAATCAGATTAAAGAGTATACGACACTTGGGATGAAGTGTTGACCACTTAGAGTTTGATTTGTTAGGTCATACCTTTGTTTGCAGTTTGCATGTATTTGATTTTGTAGGGTTCGTAATTATTTTGTGTATGGACTAGTTAAGTAAGTATGATGCTAGGATATTTTTCCATGATAGGAAAATATCACTTAGATGCCCTGATTGTAGTGATCGGAATGTATATACTGTAGAAAACCTAGTTATGAGGTGAATGCTTTGTTGGGTGTTGTAGAGTTAGAAGACGAGTTGAGATGAGTTTTCATGGTAAGAGAATTTGCAGATGTTTTTAAGCCGGTAGTAGGATTGCCACCAAGATGAACCATTGAGTTTTAGATAGATTTGGCGCCTGGAGCAGAACCAGTAACTAGGCCACCAAGCAGGATGACACCTACAGAGATGAGGGAGTTGAAGGTGCAGTTGGTGTATTTGGAAATTAAGAATTTTATTAGGCCGAGTAGTTCACCTTAGGGAGCAGCCGTAGTGTTTGTAAAAAGCGGGATGGATCATTGAGGTTATGTATCGATTATCGTAAGTGGAATGAAAAGACGGTAAAGAATCGATATTGCCTAGAATTGACAATTTGTTCGATCAGTTGAGTGAAGCCAAGGTATTTTTTCTGTTGGATTTAGCAACTGGGTTACATTAGCTTAGAGTGGCAGAGAATAGTACTCCATTAAAGGCGTTTAGGACCAGATATGGATCATACAAATGGTTAGTGATGCCGTTTAGACTAACTAATGCACCGACATTCTTTGTGGATTTGATGAACCGAATTTTCTGGGAGCACTTGGATAGGTTCGTATTGGTGTTCTTAGATGATATTTTTGTATAAGCTAAGGAAGAAAAGGAGCATGAAGTTCATCTTAGAACCGTGCTTGAGACACTAAGGCAGCATCAGCTGAAGGCGAAATTTTCGAAGTGTCGTTTCTGGAAGAAGGAAGTGAAGTTCCTTGGTCATGTAGTCTTAGAAAAATGGTTGTCTATAGATCTGACTATGATTGAAGTGGTGAATAATTGGAAGAGAACCGAGACGGTGACTGAGACATGAAGTTTTCTTGGATTGGCTGGATATTATAGGAGGTTCATTAAGGATTTTTCACGAATAGAAGCACCAATGACTAAGCTAACGCGAAAGGATGTGAAGTTTGTTTGGACCAATAAGTGTGAGGAAGCATTCCAGGGCTTGAAACACCTATTAACTGATGCACCTGTGTTGGTAGTTCTAGAAGGGAATCAGGATTTGGTAGTTTATACAGATGCATGTCGAATAAGATTAGAAGTTGTGTTAATGCAGAGAGGTAAAGTGATTTCCTGTGCTTCCCGACAGCTTAGACTGCATGAGGTTAGTTATCCAACGCATGATTTGGAATTGGCTGCGGTTATTTTTGCATTGAAGGTGTGGAGACATTACCTTTTGGGAGAGTGGTTTGAGCTTAATACAGATCATAAGTTATTGAAGTACTTGTTCTCTCAAAAGGAGGTGAATGTGAGACAACAGAGATGGTTAGAGTTTATTGTTGCTTATGATTTTGGGAATGAATACACACTAGGGAAAGGTAATAAGGTTGAAGATGCACTTAGCAAAAAACATCATAATGTAGTGTTGGTAAAGATAGTAGAGTGGAAAGATTTGAAAGCGTTGTCAACTTGCAGATTGCAGTGGAGATCTGAAGTTGGGTCTATTGAAGGAACTGTTGTGTTATCTTGTTTATAAGTTTGACCAGTTTTGATAGAAAAGATTGCTTCTAAATAGACGAAGGATCATGTATTAGTTGAACGGATCAAGAAGTTAAAGGAAGGAACAGAGAGCGATGATTGGAATGATTTCAAACTTGACCCAAGTGGGTGGTTGAGAAAGAAATGTAGGTTATGTGTTTCGAATGTAGAGGACATAAGAAAGGAAATTTTGGAGGAATGCCATCGTTCGAAGTTAACTATTCATCTGGGAGGAACTAAGATGTATCAGGACATGAAGTGGAGTTTCTTCTGAGAAGGTATGAAGAGGGATGTAGGCTTATGGGTGAAGCAGTGTTTGAATTGTCAGTAAGTGAAAACGGAGCATCAGAAGCTAAGTGGGTTGCTTCAGCCATTGGATATTCCAATATGGATGTGGGTTCTATTTCTATGGATCTCATAGACGAGTTGCCAAGGTCAAATAGAGGAAATGAAAGTATATAGGTCATAGTAGACAGATTAACCAAGAGTGCCCATTTCATTCCAGTTAAGTCAACCAAGACGGCACCTGTTTTAGCTAAGTTATTTATGAAGAATGTAGTTAGGCTTCATGGAATTCCTAGTAGTATAGTAAGTGATAGAGATTCCTTATTCACTAACGAGTTCTAGAAGAGTCTACAGGAAATTTTAGGAACCAAGCTCAAGATGAGTACCGCTTACCATCCACAAACAGATGAGCAAATGAAAAGAGTTAACAAAACCTTGGAAGATTTGTTAAGAGCTTGTGTACTAGATTTTGGCGGATCATGGGAAGACCACCTTCACTTAGTCGAGTTTCCATATAATAATAATTTTCATACTAGTATAGGGATGGCACCGTTTGAAGCTATGTATGGAAGGCCATGCAAATCACCCATCTGTTGGTTAGAGTCCAGGGATCGGTTGGTTCTTGGTCGAAAATTGGTTAGAGAAGCTGCAGAAAAGATTGAGTTGATTTGAGCATGAATGAAGGAAGCTTAGTCTAGATAGAAGAGTTATGCAGACAAAAGATGGAAAGGCTTAGAGTTCTCTATAGGAGATCATGTTTTCATTAAAGTGTCACCGATGAAGGGTGTGATTTGATTAGGGAAATATGGGAAGTTGGCACCGAGATTTGTAGGACCATTTCCGATTGTAGATAGGATCAGGAAACTCGCATATAGAGTAGAGTTACCGAGCAGTTTGGCAGGAGTCAACGTTGTGTTTCATGTTTTTGATCTAAGGAAGTGTGTTAGAGATCTGGAGACTACTATAGCACCAACTTTATTAGATGACTTAGTAATAGAACCAGACTTGACTATAGTTAGAAAGCCAGTTCGTATAGTTGCGAGAGATGAGAAAAGGCTAAGAAATAAGGCAGTCAGATTAGTGAAATTCCAGTGGAGCGACAATGAGAGAGACTGTACTTGGGAGACTGAGAGCAGGAGTAGAGAGGCCTATCCTAATTTGTTTGATGCTATGTTTTACCTTTTTGATTGGTTTGTTTTGTACCTTATCGTAATTTCGAGGACAAAATTCTTTAAGGATGGGAGATTGTAACCTCGTATTATTAGTAACGTTATTTTGGATATTTCATTAGCTAAATTAATAAAATAATATGATGATTAAGGGATTGTGATTTGTGATTAATAGGGGTAGCCGTAACATGTTAATGAATAAATTAAAATTAGCTAACATGAATTAAAACGGATAAGGGAGATATGTGAGGGAAAAATAGGAAAAAGATTATTCTAATACCATAAACCCTTAGGATTTCATTCATACGTTCATTTGCAATATCAAATTAAAGTAGAGGTGGCCACCATTAGCAAGGAAGAGGAAGATAAGCAATATTTAGAAGGAAAAGCTTAAGCAACTTAATCAAGATCAAATCCCAAATCCTTAATCTCAAAGCTAAGGAGAATAATGACTATATCTCATTATTCTAATTATTTTCGGTTTTAAGATGAATACGAAGTATTTTGCAATGTTATGCCATGATTTTAAAGGATTAAATGTTTATATATGTGTGACGCCCCACCTCTATACTCACGCTAGCCAAGGACACTACGGGGTAATGCCGTCGACTAGCACGAAGAATAAGGCTGTTGAGGAGCGACCATCTGTGTAATTGCTTTGTGCGAGTACCGATATGTCAGATAATATGACTTACATTTCATTTCAAGAGGAAATCTAACATACTGATTCAAACTCAAAGCTACCACACAGTGGCTATGTGGACCTCATAAACAAATATAGAAATAAACATAACACAAATCAGTCATAGATATTCATATCACAAAGGCGGAAACAGATATGAATATAACACTTAAAAGTGTACATCAAAATAGTGGTCAAACTAGATCCACTACATCACAAAAGAATAGATACAAGAGCTAGACAAAAGAATAATTATACATCAAGGAGTCTATATCTCAAATGTATAATAACAAAAACTACTATGCTAAAGTAGTTAGCCCAAAAGTCAGGTGAAGGACCCTAATAAGAAGTCAAGTAGGAGCACCTGAAATACCTCGGTATGACTATAGTATTATTTAAGAAGAAAATAATAAATGGATCAGTCTAGCTATAAATATAAGATAAAATGAGATAGGATAAGAGATATGACCAAAAACGTATGATAACAAAAATGCCATACTGTGTCAAGTATACATCAAATAACAACAAAAATCATACAATATCTCAAATCATCTCATAACACCAAAAAGAATCACATTCTTTAAATTATTCACCAAAACACAAATATTGACAAAACATATCAAGGTCAATCGCAAAAATCGGTGAAACACAAATTCTAGAAATCATCAACTAGAAATCCAGAAATCACAAAAAAGGGAGAAGGCCTATCACAAACGGGAGCATGAAAACTCACCAACACGTGTATCACAAACTGATGTAGGCCAAGCTATAATTTCCCAAGGCATAAGTCGTAGCCGACTTATCAGAGCAAAGGACGTAAGTCTTGACCGACTTAAGGAAGATATATGTCGTCTCCGACTTATAGAAACAGGCATGAGTCGTGACCAACTTAACTGGAGAGAAGACATAAGTCGTGACCGACTCAACTTGAACGAGCTACGACCTAAAACTACAGGAGGGGCAACACAAGGTGGAAAATGTGAAGGCTTAAGTCGGCAACGACTTAAGGGAAGTGTTGAGTCGGTGCCGAGTTATGACTTAAGATGAGTCGTCTGGTTTCCATAAGACGAGAACTGGGTTAAGTCGTTTGCGGTATAAGTCGTAACTCGTATACTGGGTAAATTGGCACATATGATAAGTCGGAAGATATTTGAGTCGGAGCCGAGTTAAGGATTGTGTGTTGTAACTTGTAGTGTTTCTTTGTTATTTGTTAAGTCGTCTGTTAACCCGTGTCATTGATGAGTCGTGGTCTCATAAGTCGTATGTCGTCTGTATTCATGAGTCGTTCTATTTGTTAAGACGTTGAGGCAAGTGCTGTAACTGTTGTGCCTTAAGTCGTCACCGAGTTAGCCTGAGTCGTAGGTCGTAAGTCGGTTGCCGACTTAGGAGTTAGTGAATTTTGTGTTTTTTTGTGTGAGTTGTAAAACGCCTATAAATAGGCCGGGTTTCTCATTTGTAAAAGGTTGTTGATTTTTGAATAAAATTCTCTTTTGATTGCTTTGTGCTTTCATTCCAAATTGGTAGTTGAGTGTAATCTCCTATCTCCTCTTTCGGATAATCGAGTGCGCTCGATTCAACGATTGTAGAAGCCGATTCGCGGAATCAAGTGCGCTTGATCAACGCTTGAAGAATTGAAGATCTTTGAACCCGGTATCGTGCGCGATCAACGAGTTTGAGATAGCTAGAGTTCGGTATCTTCGGATCAATGAATTCGGGCAATTCAGCATTCATCAATCCATCGACTGCTACATTCAACGATCTACATCATTTTTGTAATATCCGCTGTGTCAGTTTTGGTATCAGAGCTTGTTCTAACCAATCATAGTTAGATCGAGACTTGGAGCCTAATCATTTGAAGAATTTGAAGTTTGAAGAGAAGCCGAGTGCTTGAAGTGTTGAGCCGTGACCGAAAAGAAGAAGTTGTTCGCATTTGTTTGAAGATTGAAGTTCGGATTTACATTGGAGGCCGAAACTTTGTCCATCGTGTTCATCGCGATTTGCTACAAAGTGGAAGTTTTCGATCCGTTTCATTTTGGATCAAAATCCGAAAAGTGTTTGAATTTGAAGTGTTGAAGAATTTGTGAAGTTTTCAAGTATGCCGCCAAGAAGAGCTAATCGCCACCAAAACGTAGAAGCTTTGTATCGAAGAGAAGAAGCTGATGAGATGGAGCAAAGAATCAATGAGAATTTTAGTGAAAAGCTTAACGAAGGAATTGGCCGGTTAGAGAAGCTTATGACAGAGATGAATCAAAATCGGAGAAGGATTTCGCCCGAATCTAACCATGGGGGTAGTAGAGTCTCGCCACATTCCAATCGAGACAGAAGTGTTGAAAATGATCAAGGGAGTGGAAGAAACGTGAATGATCGTGAACGGAGGAATGTAGATAGAAGGGATGGGGGTAGACGTGAAGGGAGTAGAGATGTTGGTGGTCAGAATCGACATCGTTATGCATCTGATTTTGAAGAGGAGTATGATGGTGGTAGTATTCAAGGAAGAGGTCAAGGAAGAAACTATTCTGAGTATGATCACAAGTGGGAATCGGGGATGAAAACTGAAATTCCTGAATTCAAAGGTGGTATGCAAGCGGAGGAGTTTCTAGATTGGGTGGCTAATGCTGAGGAGATTTTTGACTTCAAAGAAGTTCCAGAACATCGTAGAGTGAAGTTGGTTGCTACAAGGCTGAGGAGTAGAGCTTTGGCATGGTGGCAGCAAACCAAGCTTACACGTGAACGTATGGGGAAGTCAAAGATTGAATCTTGGGAGAAGATGAAGAAATTGATGAAAGCAACGTTCTTACCATACAATTATCAATCTTTGATGTATCAACGTTTGCAGAACTTGAGGCAGGGCACTAAGACAGTTAATGACTATGCTGATGAATTCTATCAACTCATTGCAAGGAATGATATTATGGAAACAGAAGAGCAGCTGACATCTAGATTCATTGGGGGATTGAGAATGCAGATTCAGGATATGGTTAATATGTTCGATCCAAGATCTGTGGCAGAAGCACATCAGAAAGCGTTGGCTTGGGAAAAACAAGGGAGACGAGGAAGTGGTGTGTTTACTAATCCTAACAATCAAGCGAAGGGTGTTGGAGGAAGTTCTAATGTTTCTAAACCTATCAGTAGACCAGTGGTGAAGGAGGTTGAGAAGGCGAAAGTTAACAATGGGTTTAAATGTTACAATTGTCAAGAATTGGGTCATAAAAGCAGTGAGTGTCCAAAGCCAAAGAAGAGAACCATGATTGTAGAGGTTGAAGATGAGGATGTTGATGAGGATTGTTTTAGTCCAGCTGAGGAGGATAAGCAAGATATTGCGTCAGGGGATGAAGGTTGTAACCTAATGCTGAGGAGATCGTGTTTAACACCGAAGCAGGAGGAAGCTAGTTGGTTGAGGAGTAATATCTTTCAGTCAACATGTACTATTCTGGGGAAGGTGTGTAAGTTTGTAATTGATGCAGGAAGCTGTGATAATATTATTTCGACCGAGGCTGTGACGAAGTTGAAATTGAAGACCGAGAAACATCCGAGTCCATACAAGTTAGCATGGTTGAGGAAAGGAGGAGAAGTGAAAGTGGATAGACGAGTTCTTGTTCCATTCTCTATTGGGAAGAAATACAAAGATGAAATATGGTGTGATGTAGTAGAGATGGATGTTTGCCACTTATTATTGGGAAGACCATGGCAATATGATCGAGCAGTACTACATGACGGTCGGACCAATAGCTACAGTTTTATGTTTAAAGGCACGAAGATTATCTTAGTTCCGAAGAAGAGATCACAAGAAGAAAGTAAGTCTGAAGAAATCGAAGAGCTGAAAACTTTATTATCTTTGAAGGAGTTTGTTAAGGAGGTTGAGGAAGAACCAGAAGTATTATTGTTGATTGGACGAGAAAGCAGTGAAGAGGTTGAAATTCCAGAAGAAGTTAAACCAGTTTTGAAAGAATTTGACGATGTATTTCCAGAGGAGTTACCAACGGAGTTGCCACCGTTAAGAGATATACAACATCAGATAGATCTTGTTCCAGGTGCTGTGTTGCCACACCGACCACATTATAGAATGAGTCCGAAAGAACATGAAGAATTGCGGAGGCAGGTAGAGGAATTGCTTGAGCAAGGACGTGTGCAGGAGAGTCTGAGTCCTTGTGCTGTACCAGCTTTATTGGTACCCAAAAAGGATGGAACGTGGAGGATGTGCACTGACAGTCGAGCATTGAATAAGATTACTGTGAGATATAGATTTCCAATGCCGAGGTTGGATGACTTGTTGGATCAGATAAGCGGAGCTACTATCTTTTCTAAGATTGACTTGAAGAGCGGATATCATCAAATTCGTATCAGACCAGGAGATGAGTGGAAGACTGCTTTTAAAACCAGGGAAGGTCTATACGAATGGTTGGTCATGCCATTTGGTTTATCCAACGCACCAAGTACTTTCATGAGGGTGATGAATCAGATTTTTCGACCGTTCATTGGGAAATTTGTGGTGGTGTATTTCGATGATATTCTAATTTACAGTGGGAGTACAGGGGAACATTTGAATCATCTTAGAGAAGTGCTGATGGTACTGAGACAAGAACAATTTTATGCTGCTACGAAGAAGTGCGTGTTCATGACGCACAGTGTTTTATTTCTGGGGTATATTGTTTCAGAGAAAGGAATACAGGTTGACCAAAGTAAAGTCGAGGCGATCAGAAATTGGCCGCAACCCAAGACGATAACGGAAGTTCGTAGTTTTCACGGGTTGGCTTCATTCTATCGAAGGTTTATACCACACTTCAGTAGTGTGATGGCACCTGTTACTGATTGTATGAAGGGTAAACAATTTACATGGTCAGAGGAAGCAGGGAATGCTTTTGAGAAGATCAAGGAGTTGCTGACATCTGCACCAATTCTAATATTACCTGATTTTCTGTTGGTATTTGAACTACATACTGATGCATCCAAGGTTGGGATTGGAGGGGTGTTGAGTCAGAAGGGACGTCCAATTGCCTATTTCAGTGAGAAGTTGTCAGGAGCGAAGATGCGATACAGTACATATGATGTGGAGTTCTATGCTGTTGTGCAATCTATTAAACACTGGAGACATTATCTATTTCAGAAGGAGTTCGTTCTTTACACTGATCATGAAGCATTGAAGCATTTGCAAGGGCAAGATAAGATTTCAGCGAGACATGCATCGTGGATTGCATATCTGCAACAGTTTACTTTCGTTGTGAAACACAAGTCAGGGGTGACGAATCGAGTGGCTGATGCTTTAAGTAGAAGGAGTCATTTGTTGACAACAATGAAAATTGAGGTGACTGGTTTTGAATTATTGCCGGAGCAAATTGCAGAAGATTCTTATTTTAAGAAATTTGTTGAAGGGAACAATGAAGGGAAGACTGATGAGTTTATGTTGGTTGACGGTTTTCTTTTTAAAGGAAGTCGATTATGCATACCAGAGGGTAGTTTGAGAATGAAGATTATCAAGGAGTTACATGACGAAGGGCATGTTGGAAGAGACCGTACCTTACAGTTGATTTCACAATCCTACTTTTGGCCATCGATGAGGAAAGAAGTAGAGAGGTTTGTGGAGCGTTGTCATATTTGTCAAGTTTCGAAAGGAACTGCGACTAATGCTGGTTTATATATGCCATTACCTGTACCTGTAAAACCATGGGTGGATATCAGTATGGACTTTGTGTTGGGTTTGCCGAGAACGCAGCGTGGTAATGATTCCATTTATGTGGTGGTTGACAGATTTTCGAAGATGGCACATTTTATTGCTTGTAAGAAAACGGCGGATGCTGTTCATGTTGCTCAGATGTTTTTCAAGGAAATCTATCGGCTTCATGGATTGCCAGAATCTATTGTGTCGGATAGAGATACTCGATTTCTGAGTCATTTTTGGTTAAGTTTGTGGAAAATGGTGGGAACGAAGCTGAAATTTAGTAGTGCTTATCATCCGCAAACTGATGGACAAACAGAGGTGGTTAATAGATCATTGGGAAACTTGATGAGGTGTCTTGTTCAAGATAATCTGAAGAGTTGGAATGTGAAGTTATGCCAGGCAGAATTTGCCCATAATCATGCTGTGAATCGAAGTACTGGGTTCAGTCCATTCCAGATTGTCTATTCGAGCTTACCGAAAGGACCGTTAGATTTAACGGTGATACCACATTCAAAGGGGACAATTAAGAAAGCTGCTGATTTTGTTGAAGGGCTGACGGAGTGTCATAAAATCGTTCAAGAACGATTAGAAAGGGCAAATGCAAAATATAAACAATCTGCAGATTTGAAACGACGAAATGTTGAATTTCATGAAGGTGATTTAGTTTATGCAGTTTTAACGAAAGATCGTTTTCCAGTAGGCGCTTACAATAAATTGAAAGCACGGAAAATTGGTCCGGTGGAAGTCGTGAAACGAATTAATGAAAATGCTTATAAATTGAAGCTGCCAGATGAGGTGTATACATCCGACGTATTCAATGTGAAGCATCTCGTACCATATCACGGGGATGAGCATCTAGAGGGGAAGGAAAGTGCAAATTCGAGGACGAATTTCTTTCAACCTGGGGAGGATGATGTAGGCCAAGCTATAATTTCCCAAGGCATAAGTCGTAGCCGACTTATCAGAGCAAAGGACGTAAGTCTTGACCGACTTAAGGAAGATATATGTCGTCTCCGACTTATAGAAACAGGCATGAGTCGTGACCAACTTAACTGGAGAGAAGACATAAGTCGTGACCGACTCAACTCGAACGAGCTACGACCTAAAACTACAGGAGGGGCAACACAAGGTGGAAAATGTGAAGGCTTAAGTCGGCAACGACTTAAGGGAAGTGTTGAGTCGGTGCCGAGTTATGACTTAAGATGAGTCGTCTGGTTTCCATAAGACGAGAACTGGGTTAAGTCGTTTGCGGTATAAGTCGTAACTCGTATACTGGGTAAATTGGCACATATGATAAGTCGGAAGATATTTGAGTCGGAGCCGAGTTAAGGATTGTGTGTTGTAACTTGTAGTGTTTCTTTGTTATTTGTTAAGTCGTCTGTTAACCCGTGTCATTGATGAGTCGTGGTCTCATAAGTCGTATGTCGTCTGTATTCATGAGTCATTCTATTTGTTAAGACGTTGAGGCAAGTGCTGTAACTGTTGTGCCTTAAGTCGTCACCGAGTTAGCCTGAGTCGTAGGTCGTAAGTCGGATGCCGACTTAGGAGTTAGTGAATTTTGTGTTTTTTTGTGTGAGTTGTAAAACGCCTATAAATAGGCCGGGTTTCTCATTTGTAAAAGGTTGTTGATTTTTGAATAAAATTCTCTTTTGATTGCTTTGTGCTTTCATTCCAAATTGGTAGTTGAGTGTAATCTCCTATCTCCTCTTTCGGATAATCGAGTGCGCTCGATTCAACGATTGTAGAAGCCGATTCGCGGAATCAAGTGCGCTTGATCAACGCTTGAAGAATTGAAGATCTTTGAACCCGGTATCGTGCGCGATCAACGAGTTCGAGATAGCTAGAGTTCGGTATCTTCGGATCAACGAATTCGGGCAATTCAGCATTCATCAATCCATCGACTGCTACATTCAACGATCTACATCATTTTTGTAATATCCGCTGCGTCACAAACGGGTCGCTAACCCATGGTCGCTAACCATAAACCGAACATCATCGCATCTAAAAAGATACGCCCCATGCACAGTCAAACATCGATGCACCAGAAAAGATATGCCCCATGTATAAACTAACATCGATGCACCTAAAAAGATACACCCCATGTATAGTCGGACATCGATGCACCTAAAATGATACACCCCATGCCTAGTCGAACATCAATGCACCTAAAAAGATACACCCCATGCCTAGTTGAACAGCGATGCACCTAAAAAGATACACCCCATGCACCAACTTAGTGAGCCAATTCCTCCACGAACGGTCCAAAGACCATGGGTCGCTAGCCCATAAAAATGAGACGAAGCTCAACAGAACGGGGTATAGTCCCCCATGCGGACAAAGAGACATCGTACATCGCTAGTCTAAATCATAAAATGATCATCATCGATCATCCAGAAGTGTCGATTACACTAAGCTAGTAAATATAAGAGTTTAGCTTCATGTCCCGTAACCACTAGCTTAACTTAAATATTTACGAAAAATTATAGATTTCCACTCGAAAATTGTCACAAGAGTTCAATCGAACAAGTCCAAGAATTAACCAACGAAGTAAACGCAAGCGTTTCATACCACTTGTTTTACTAAGCCGTTTAATTAGATTTCTCATACGAATGAGGTAAAGGTTTGTATATACTAATAGATTGGAAAACGGTTTTAAAAACAAGCTTTATATTAAAAATAGAGTTGAAATCATCTTTGCGAAAGAGTTTGAATAGTTAGTATAGAAACCTTTGTATTTGGAAGTGACAAATCACATAAATGATTGCAGAAACAATCAATCACCAAAAATTCACATACGAAGACGTGAATCAAATCCAACGAAATCGATACCGAATCCATCAAAATGGATGTTTCCAAAAATCCCGAAAAAGAAATTGTCAAAGTCAACTAAAAGTGATAACAACTAATCGGAGAAAGGAGAATCGATCAAAAATTGGAAATCCACACAAATTTTCCTAAAATAGGCAAAATAACATCTCCCAGAATCAGTCGACTGGGCTACTAGGTCAGTCGACTGACACAGACCTGGAAACATTTGGTTTCCAGGCTCAGTTGACTGACTCAGTGTGTCAGTCAACTGATACAGTCCTGGAAACACTCGGTTTCCAGGCTCAGTCGAATGACACAGTGGTTCAGTCGACTGATACAGGGGTAGAGAATTTTCTGCCCCCTGGTTCAGTCGACTGACCTCCTGGTTCAGTCAACTAAACCTGCTTCATCAGTAGTTTCAGCCTAGCCCCTTTGTGGGGCAATATCAATAACACAGAACGGAAGCGAACGAGCGAGCAACAACGACTAGGGATTTACGCCAAGCGACAACCCAGCCTTGTAAGGCCCTCCGAAACACCCCACTAACGCATTCAAACATCAAAGGTTGGATTTTTAAAGATTTGACCTCAAAACACCAAAAATTGGAATATTCACCAATTCAATTCAAATCAAAAGAAAATGAACATAAATAAGTGTTAGGAATTCATACCTAACAACAATGATATCTAAAGAAGTAGATGTGAGTTCAAAAACTCACCTTTAAACCAAAAAACACAAGTGAGAAGCTATAGAGCAAGGCAAGAACAATCACTCTTCAATCTTAACCCAAGAAGCTTCAATCTAAGCTTAAAAGAAAAACATTTCCTAGGTTAGGGTTTAGGAAATTTCTGAAATTGAAGAGGAAATGAGATGGAGAAGATGAAGAGGATGCTTTCCTAAGCTTCTCATAGATTTTGGAGCTAGAACTTGAGTTTGCAAATGAATCTAGGGCTTAGGAATTTCTAATTCCTTTTCTCTTCCCCCATTTTTCTAAAGCTTTAAGTGTTAGGGAAAATGATAGAATGAATGAAGAGAGGGGCTGAGTTAGGATATTAAGATGGGTTAGTGGGCTGAAACCGAAACCCAAAGCCCAAGTAGAAAAATAGAAAATTCTACTCAACTCCAAACATATCGATGTTTATACTCAAAAAAGTTGTAAACGCCATTTTGGACTCAGTGGAAGTGGTCTCAAGTCCCAATTCAACTGTTTACAAAAAGTAGCTTTTTTGGACTTTAATCCGATTAACGATGCTATATTTAAATAAAACATTTAAATATACAATCGTAAAATATGTCGGTTGTTACAGACTCCCCTCCTTAAAGAAATCGCGTCCTCGCAATAATTAAGAGGAAAATAAAACGTAACAACCATAAAAGAATATCAACACAAAAGAAATTTTGAAATAAGAAGTTCACCATAAAGAGCACGAAAGAGTAAGTTCGGAAGTGTTTGCTCGATGAATTCTCAAGATTCCTAAGAAATATCCTTAGGATTTAAGGACCATTGAACTTTCACAAGAAGACATCTTTATTTCGAAGTCGTTTAACCTCCGAAGCAATGATAGGAATAGAATGTTGCTCATAAGTCAAATTTGGTGAAACTTCAATTTCTTCAATTACACCGGGCTCAAGAATAAAAATCGGAATCCCTAAGGTATTTCCGTAGTAGAGAGACGTGGAAAACGTCATAAATAGCAAAAAATAAATTGAGCTGGTAATAAAAAGGCGATAAGCCACGGAACCAATGCGTTCGGTGATGGGAAATGGACCAATATATCGAGGTGCTAACTTTCCCGATCAACTGAAACGCACAACACCCATCATAGGTGAAACACAAATGAATACCAATAAAATCTGGACCTAAAACCAGCTTCTCACCGGCTTCAAGTCAACATGAAGGAAATCGACACGGCCTTTCGTAGAAAGCCTCAAAAGGTGCCATACCAATACAAGATTGGAAGCTATTATAGGAAGATAACTCAACAAGAATATGATCTTGCCAACTTCCACCAAAATCAGGAACACATGCACGAAGAAGATCTTCAAGAGTTTGATTCACACGCTCGGTTTGTCCATCGGATTGAGGACGATAAGCGGTGCTAAAATTAAGCTTTGTTCCCAAAGCTTTTGAAGACGTTACCAAAAATCCACTAATAAAATAATGGATCACGATCGCTAACAATAGAAGTAGGAACTCCATGCAATATAACAGGACATAGAGTTCGGCCAAAAGAGATATAGTCCAAAAGAGAAGGACAAGCCTCAAGGCTATACAAAACAAGAGATGAACATGAATTGGATTCACGATCTTGAATCTCACAAGTGGATAAATTATCGAGATCATTCCATTCGGATATCATCATGAAAACAACTGCCTGTTGCTTGCGACTAAGGGCGTCGGCAACACGATTTCCCCTTCCGGGAGTATAAAGAATATCAAGATCATAAGATGCAAGGAACTCGAGCCAACGCTGTTGACGCAAATTAAGTTCTTTTTGAGAAAATAATTACTTCAAAGATTTATGATCGGGGTAGAGAACAAATTTCTCTCCCAAAAGATAACGACGCCAAATTTCAAGAGCGAAAACAATAGCCGCGAGCACTAGATCATGAATGGCATATCTAGTCTCGACAAGCTCTAATTATCAAGAAGCATATGTGATAACACATTCCCTTTTACAAGAGAACGATGCCAAAACCAATACGACTAGTATCGGTATAAATAATTAATTCTTGGTTCACTTCGGGAATCGCAAGAATAAGAGTATCGGAAAGGAGTTCTTTCAAATGATCCTCTTTCTCGAAAAGCTAAGACTTTCAAAATTATAATTAACTTTGCGTAATAATCTTTTTCGAAAAATTTACTTTTTACAAGTCAACTTATTGTGTCTAACTGTCTCATCATAGCGTTTAGGAGATTCCTATCGATAACGTTGATCAAGCACATCGACCAGAATTCTTAAAGCACTCAATGGGCAAAACAACACAAAAACATATTCTATATGATAAACATGTCACTTATAAAATTTACAAACATTCTTTGCTCGTTTTAAGAACAAAATCCAATCATACTTGTAAATGTCTTATTAAAAAAATTTGCAAATTTTAAATTTTTGTTTTCATCCATAATCAATAAATACAAAGATGGTCTCATCGAGATATTCGTAGAATACTCGATTCATAAAATGGATGAAATAAGATAGAAGGTTCGTCAAACCGAATGACATAACGAACCACACATAAGAATCATAACGAGTGCGGAATGTGGTAAGTGGAATGCTATCCTCCGCAACTCGTAGCTGATGAAAACCGGTGGCAAGGTCGAGCTGAAAAACCTTAGCACCTCACAATAGATTGCTTAGGTGGTAATCCTAGCACAAGCTCAAATACACCAAAAAATTCACAAACTACTTGAATGAGAGAAATAATATTCTCCTCATCAAGTGGGTTTAAAGAATAAAATGATGCCACCAAATTGGAATCAAAATCATTAAGAACAATAGAAATCTGCTTAAAAGATTGAGGATGTCGAAGATATATAGTCCGCTCAGGACATAGGATGTGGGCTTCATAATGATCAAGCCAATCCTTTCTCAAAAAATCAATTTCGAAGCCTAAGTAACGCATAACATGCAAATCGGCTTGAAAAGAATAATCACATAAAATAATCTCGACATTTTCACAAAGTAAATTGAGTGTTGCGGATCCATCAATCGAATTCGCAATTCTCAATGAAGTCATTAAGCCCATAAAAATTAAAAGAGAAAGAATCATCAAGTTCTTTTGATATAAAATAATGAGATGAACCCAAATAAAAAAGAACTCGAATAGGATGATCACAAAACAAATATCGTCAAGGATAGAATGAGAAATACATTGACCAAGGGAAGTGTCACTAGGGGCTTGAACAACATTTAGCTTTCCCTCTCTCTTCTTTGGAAGTTTGGGGCATGAAGATAAAAGATGTCCCGAACTTTTTCAATAACGACAAAAAATGGTTTCGGGCACTCATTTGCATAGTGGTCCGTAAGACCACAATTGTAGCATCGTCCACGACTAGAGGTATGAGACTTTGCTATCGAAGTTTCTTGCTTCCCTTTCTTGTTGGGATTGCGATTGGGGCCTTTGAACTTAATAGGCCTCTTCATGTTATGGTTGAAGTTCTGTCTGGCACCCACAACTTCAACATCAATTTCTCTATCGGCCTCTTCAAGTCAAAGAGCGATATCTATAAGCTGATCGAAAGAAACTTCTAGTTTCAGAAGTAAAGGCTTCTTAAGGTTCTTATTCAACCCATAGACAAATCTTTGATTTTTCTTCAATGGGATATTAATATATTCGACCCCATATTTATATAGAGATTCAAAAGATGCGACGTAATCCGTCATAGAAGATTCACCTTGAACAAGGTTAATAAAGCGTCGGGCTAAAGTTACTTTTTCGGCCTCCGGCACAAAGTTCAATTCGAATCTTTCTCGAAATTGCTCCCAAGTAAGATCCGCTTCAATAATTTCCGAAATCAAAAGCTCATACCAATCTAATGCTCTTTCTTGGAGCATGCTAGAGGCCACTTGGACTCGAAGTGAATCAATAAGATCCATGCGGGAAAAGATGCAATCACATGATCTAAGCCAAGCTTGGATTTCTATAACACTTTCAGATCCCTTGAATGGCCTTCCACCCAAAGCGGTATAATCTCTGCACAAGCATGCAAACCCGAATTTAGGGTGAGTAGGCGCTGGAACGGGTCCGGCAGCTTGGGCATTGTTCACAAGATCTAAAAGTTGTTGAGCAGACATAAATACTCCATCCTGAGGAGTAGCACTATATTGACCGGTGCTGGGATGGCCTGGTCTAACCATTTCTCTTCTTTAAGAAAGAAAGAAGAGTAAAAAGTTATTCACCAAATGAATATCAAACAAACTTGATTGATAAGACAAGGCATCATAAAAAGAAATAGGATAGACCGGTACGAAGACTCGAATTAAATACTATGGCACGATTCCTAAGAAAGACTTAGGATAATGATCCTTGCTAGATTATTCAACATTGTTCCGAAGTTTGGCTCTGATACCAAGCTGTGATGCCCCACCTTTATACTCACGCTAGCCAAGGACACTACAGGGTAATGTCGTCGACTAGCATGAAGAATAAGGCTGTTGAGGAGCGACCATCTATGTAATTGCTTTGTGTGATTACCGATATGTCAGATAATATGACTTACATTTCATTTCAAGAGGAAATCCGACATACCGATTCAAACTCAAAGCTACCACACAGTGGCTAAGTGGACTTCGAAAACAAATATAGAAATAAACATAACACAAGTCAGTCACAGATATTCATATCACAAAGGCGGAATCAGATATGAGTATAACACATAAAAGTGTACATCAAATAGTGGTTATAGAAGATCCACTACATAACAAACGAATAGGTACAGGTGCAACAAAAAAAGAATAAATATACATCAAGAAGTCTCTAACTCAAATGTATACTAACAAAAACTACTGATCTAAAGTAGTTAGCCAAAAGTCAGGTGAAGGACCGTGATAAGAAGTCAAGCAGGAGCACCTGAAATACCTCGGTCTGACCCGAGTATTATTTAAGAAGAAAATAATAAACGGATCAGTCTAGCAATCAATATCAGGTATAATGAGATAGGATAAGAGATATGACCAAAAACGTATGATAACAAAAATGTCATACTGTATCGAGTATACATCAAATAACTACAAAAATCATACAATATCTCATGAATCTCAAAACACCAAAAATTGGAATATTCACCAATTCAATTCAAATCAAAAGCAAATGAACATAAATAAGTGTTAGTAATTCATACCTAACAACAATGATATCTAAAGAAGTAGATGTGAGTTCAAAAACTCACCTTTAAACCCAAAAACACAAGAGTGAGGCTATAGAGCAAGGCAAGAACAATCACTCTTCAATCTTAACCCATGAAGCTTCAATCTAAGCTTAAAAGAAAAACATTTCCTAGGTTAGGGTTTAAGAAATTTATGAAATTGAAGAGGAAATGAGATGGAGAAGATGAAGAGGATGCTTACCTAAGCTTCTCATAGATTTTGGAGCTAGAACTTGAGTTTGCAAATGAATCTAGGGCTTAGGCATTTCTAATTTCTTTTCTCTTCCCCCATTTTTCTAAAGCTTGAAGTGTTAGGGAAAATGATAGAATGAATGAAGAGAGGGGCTGAGTTAGGATATTAAGATGGGTTAGTGGGCTGAAACCCAAACCCAAAGCCCAAGTAGAAAAATAGAAAATTCTACTCAACTCCAAACATATCGATGTTTATACTCAAAAAAGTTGTAAACGCCATTTTGGACTCAATGGAAGTGGTTTCGAGTCCCAATTCGATTGTTTACAAAAAGTAGCTTTTTCGGACTTTAATCCGATTAACGATGCTATATTTAAATAAAAAATTTAAATATACAATCGTAAAATATGCGGGTTGTTACAATATGCTTGATGATGATGTATGATTATTCGTATAGGTTTTATGATATGTTTTAATCTGAAAACCCTATTAATTGACATCCAAATGCCTTGCAAATTTAGATATAGATCAGAAATGATATTTTGTGGATGACTTTCAATTTTCATAACTTTCTGAATTAATATGGATTTTATATTAATTTTATAGTAAGGAAAATGATTATTTGGGTATATATTTATTTATGATTAAATAGTATAAGTTTTGGTCTGAAATTATTATATGTTGGAAACCATATTAATAAATGATTTTCTAGAATTTTTGTAGAATTTTCCTAAGTGTTTTATTAGATATATAAAATTATTTAAGGTATAGGGCTTAAATGTTTTCTATAATTATAAAAAGAGAAGGGGTATTTTATAAATAAATTAAATTGTTTATTCCTGAAATATTGGCAGCACTTTTAGAAAAGAAAATTTGCAACCAATAATATTTTGACAAACAAGGCAGGATAGTTGAAAAGAAATTCTTTTTAAAGTAAAATTCGGTTTTTTACATGCTTTTAGCATGTTTCGTCACTTTTGGCACTAGCGGTTCCAACTTAGTAGCACCACCACCATCACCATCGAAACTAATGCGCATGGCATTAAAGACTTGGTGCGCAGCTAATTGGATATAGACGGAAGGTATTGGGTCAAAGCCAGGGGTTCTGAAGGAGGTCAAAACCTTACTTAGCTTTCAAATGGAAATGCGCCTGCTTTGCTTTCGAAGGAAGTGCTTTCAACTTGGTTGGTTATTGGTGGATTCAAATGTTTTAAAGGAATGGTTTCGAATGGGTTACGCCTTTTATTTTAAGTAATATTCTTCGAATGGGGTCAAAACCCCTAGCTGTCGCTTTTCCTACCTTCCGAACTCAATGGTTTCAGAAGGTATACTTTGTTTTTAAAACATGGCCGCCTCTCCAATGCTTTTGGAAGGTTGGTTTCAACACCATCACTTCTTTTCTTAGTAAATGCTTTCGGAAGAGTGCTTTCGACTTAAATGTTTTATGACCTTTTTGCTCTGTTGGAGGTAGAACCCAAAGGTTTCGAAGGAGTTAATTTTTAATGGTTTGGAAAGTTGTTTCCACATGTTTTAAATTGAAGCCAAATGCTTTCAAAAGGATTGTTGCTTTCAAAAGGTTTTGATGCTTTCAAAAGGTTTTAAAGAAAGGTTTCTAAGGGGTGGTTCCCTAATGGTTTCAAAAGGTCTATAAGGAAAGGTTTTCCAATGGTTTCAAAAGGCAAATTTTAAGTGTTTTAAAGATAGGATGTCTAAGGTTTTATAGCTTTCGATGGAAAGGTTTTTCAAGTGTTTTCGAAAGGTTTATGAGAATGGTTTCGAAAGGAATGTTTTGGCCTTTCGGCCTAGGTTATAAAGAAGGGTTTACTTGGTTTCGAAGGGGGTACTTTCAATGGATTTGAAAGGGGGTACTTTCAAAGGTTTATATGTTTTCATCAACAAAGATTTGAGTAAAGTATATATAATACGGCAAAGTAATTTTGAGTAAAGCATAGAATATATATTTTCCTTGTTTAAGTTTGATTTAAAGATTTCAGATCAATTGGAGATGAAAAGGTTTTCTAGGAAAATTTTAGGAAGATTACCCTAAGTAAAATTACTCAACCATTACAATACCAGATTGGACTGGTATAGGGTTGCGCCCTATGCATTAGCTATTAGCTACAGCTAATTTAGTCCAAAATTCCAATGTGTAGAGCTTTGACATATGTAAGATTAAAATGATTATTACAAAGAAGGGAATATATATTTGTATACAGATAGGTTATTGGTGAGCCCGCAAAACCATTAGGATCAGGTGACCATGGGACAAGATAAGTTAGGACAGACCGTCCAGAAGAGAAGTATCTAAATCTAACAGATAAGTTAGGGACAGTCCGTCCAAAAGAGAAGTATCTAATAGGTGTTAGATTACTTTATTTATATTGTCTGTTAGACCTGAGTCAACTAAAGGTTAGTATTTAGCAAAACAAAACTATAATGTTTGGACAGATAGTCCATTTGTTACCTGATATGTATCTTTATATGATAATGCTTTACAATTTTAACCAGTTTTGGTTGTAGGAAATGATTTGTAAAGGGTATGTTTTAAAAGGATAATAGTGAGGGCGAACCCGTTCCATTAAGCGGCGTGGTCTCACTTTATATCAAATAACCGTGATGAATATATTATTCACACCAGGTTTTATGTCTGACTTGAAGTTTATGTTTTCCCCTTAAACTCTCGTGTGCTCAAAATTAATTTGAGTAGGTTGAGGTTTGAGGTTTTACAGTAGTAGGTTGACGAATAAAACTTCCAAAGACGAGCAGGTGGCTGACGAATGGCTATTTAGGAGTTGCTGTTTTATTTTGTTTGATTCTGCTTTGTTGTATTATGTTAGTGTGACTATATAGTACTCTAGTCAACCAAGGGGGCATTATCATATGTCGCTCTTGGCGTATTTTGTAATAATTTTATTTTATCTAGACCTAGGAAACTATTATGGCATTATGTAATGGAATATGAAACATGATTTATGAAATGGTTATTCATATAGGTTTTATGATATGTTTTGTTTTGAAAACCTATTAAATGACATCCAAATGCCTTGCAAATTTAGATTTAGATCAAAAATGATATTTTAGAGATGGGTTTCATATTTCATAATTTTCAGAATTAATATGGATTTTATATTATTTTCTAGTAAGGAAAATTATTATTTGGGTGTAAAATTATTTATGGTTAAATAATATAAGTTTTGGGTTTGAAATTAATATTGTTGGAAACCATATTAAAAAATGATTTTCGGGAATTTTTGTAGAATTTTCTTAAGTTTTTTATTAGATATATAAAGTTATTTAAGGTTTGAGACTTAAATGTTTTTTATATATTTACAAAAGGATAAGGGGTATTTTATAAATAAATTAAATTGTCTATTTCTGAAATATTGACGGCTTTTCGAAAAGAAAATTACCGACCAATAATATTTTGACAAACAAGGCAGGTTAGTTAAAAAGAAATTGTTTTTAAAGTAAAAATCTGTTTTTACATGCTTTTAGCATGTTTCGCCACTTTTAGCACCAGGGGTTTCGACTAAGTACCTCCGCCACCATCACCCTCGAAACCAATGCACACGGCATCAAAGACTTGGTGCGCAGTGAATTGGATATAGGCCGAAGGTATTGGGTCGAAACCAGGGGTTTCAAAGGAGGTCGAAACCTTGATTAGCTTTCAAATGGAAATGCACCTACTTTGCTTACGAAGGAAGTGCTTTCGACTTGGTTGGTTTCCAGTTGTGTCAAATGTTTTAAAGGAATGGTTTTGAATGGGATGTGCCTTTTGTTTTAAGTAATAGACTTCGAATGGGGTCGAAAACCCTAGCTGCTGCTTTTCCTACCTTTCGAAGTCAATGGTTTCGAAGGTATACTTTGAAAACTTGGCCTCTTCTTCAATTCTTTCGGAAGGATGGTTTCGACACCATAACTTCTGTGCGTAGGAAATGCTTTCAAAAGAGTGTTTTCGACTTCAATGTTTTATGACCCTTTTTCTCCATTGATGGTAGAACCCAAAGCTTTCGAAGGAGTTAATTTTTAAGGGTTTCGAAAGGTGTTTCAACATGTTTTAAATTGAATCCAAATGCTTTCGAAAGGTTGTTTAGGTTTTGATGCTTTCGAAAGGTTTTAAAGAAGGGTTTCTATGGGGTGGTTCCCCAATGGTTTCGAAAGGTCTAAAAGGAAAGGTTTTCCAATGGTTTCGAAAGGCAATGTTTAAGTGTTTTAAAGATAGGATGTCTAAGGTTTTATAGCTTCCGAAGGAAAGGTTCTTCAAGTGTTTTTGAAAGGTTTATGGGAATGGTTTCAAAAAGAGTGTTTTGGCCTTTCGGCCGAGGTTATAAAGAAGGGTTTACTTGGTTTTGATAGGGGTACTTTCAACGGATTCGATAGGGGGTACTTTCAAAGGTTTAAATGTCTTCATCAACAATGATTTGAGTAAAGTATATATAACATGGCAAGGTAATTTTGAGTAAATAATAGAATATATATATTTCTTGTTTAAGTTTGATTTAAACGTTTTTAATCAATTTGAGATGAAAAGGTTTTCAAGGAAAATTTTGGGAAGATTACCCTAGGTAAAATGACTCCGATATTAGAATACCAGATGGGACTGGTATAAAGTCGTGCCCTATACTTTAGCAATTAGCCCCAGCTAATTTAGTCCAAAATTCCAGTGTGTAGGGCTTTGTCACAAGTAAGACTAGAATGATAATTACACATAGAAGAAACATATATTTGTATACAGATCGGTTACTGGTGAGCCCGCGAAACCACTTGGATTAGGTGATGCTGGGACAAGATAATTAGGGATAGACCATCTAGAAGAGAATTATCTAACAGATAACTTAGGGACAGACCATCTAGAAGACCAGTATCTAACAGCTGTTAGGTTATTTTATTTATATTTCCTGGTAGGCCGGAGTCAGCCAAAGATTAGTATTAGCCAAACAAAACTATAATGTTTGGAAAGATAGCCCAATTGTTACCTGATATGTATGTTTATATGATAATGCTTTACAGTTTTAACCAGTTTTGGTTACAGGAAATGATTTGCTAAGGGTATGTTTTAAAAAGACATTAGTGAGGGGAAACTCGTTCCACTAAGCGGCATGGTCTTACTTAATATCAAATAACCGAGATGTATAGTATTGTTCACATAAAGTTTTATGTCTGACTTGAAGTTTATGTTTTTCCCATTAAACTCTTGGGTACTCAAAATTAATTTGAGTAGGCTGAGGGTTGAGGTTTTACAGGTTTTAGTAGGTTAAAAAATAAAGCTTCCAGAGACGAGCAGGTGGCTGACGGATAGCTATTTAGGAGTTTCTGTTTTATTTTTTTGATTCTGCTATATTGTATTATGTCAATGTGACTATATAGTACTTTGGACAACCAAGGGGGCATCATCATATGTCGCTCTTGGCATATTTTGTAATAATTATATTTTATCTGAACTAGGGAAATGATTATGGGATTATGTAATGGAATATGAAACATGTTTTATGAAATGTAACCAGCAAAGTTGTTTTTGTGAAATCTATGATTTTTTTCATATTCATGTGCTTCTGATATTATGGATACTATTAGCGTTATCGTATTTAATCACCGGAATTTAATACTATGGATAACTGCAGCATCTGTCATGCTTAGCTTTGGGCCTCCAGATAGTGGATATTACATTTTCCTATCATGGAAAAATATCCAAGTATCATATTTACTTAACCAATCCATACCCAAAATAATTCCAAACCCTATGAAATCAAACACATGCAAACTGCAAGAAAATATATGACCTAACAATTCAAGTTCTTACTGGTCACACCTCGAGTTACATACCCTCCAATTGGATTTGCAACCCTTAAGGAAGTGATTAGGTATGAGGTTTCTAGATTAAGCTTATCTACCAAACAATGAGATATAAAAGAATGGGATGCACTAGTATTAAATAGAAATTTAAGTGATACACCATGAATCAGAAGCGTGCGTCCTAACACAACTTTTCCTTTCTACTATGATGTTGGTTTTGAGGTAGCTGGTTCCAATGCAAACATTTTCCTTTTCCATCCTTGTCTGTTTCCTTACACTGGTTCTTATAATGTCCAATCTGATCAAAGTTGAAGCATCTCACTTCTTTCTTATCAGTGGCCTTCTTTCCTTTGCCTATCCGACACTCTTGAGCATAGTGTCCCTTCTTGTTGCACATATAGTAAACTACATTGGCTTTTCTTTTCTCGATTGCTCCTCCTTTCTGAGCACCTCTCTTTTGGAAAAACTTCCTCTTCTGATTCTTTCCACTTTGAGTTTCCCTGGCTTCGTTGCCATCATGAAAAGCAAGCATCTCCTCCTACCACAAAGCTATCTCAACAACTACATCGCACGAATCCCTAATATGTGGTAAAGTTGCTTTAGCAGGTTCGGTTTTCAGTCCGGAGATGAAATTCTAATTTTTTTTAATAAACATCTCAACCGTAGCATATCTATATCTCGATAGCTCCTCAAATCTAGTTTCATACTCAAGCACATTCATATCTCCCTGCACTAAATCTGTAAACTTCCTGAGTAGAGTTGACTTAACAATCTCCGACATGAATCTTTCTTCAAACCTCCTTCTAAACCATGCTCAAATCATGGTATCTTCATTAACTCCCACAGTAACACTATTCCACCAGTACATTGTTGCTCCTTGCAACTATCTAGAAGCAAGTCTCCTTTTCTGCTCATCATTAAGCCCGAAATTAGCAAAAATCCTTTCGTAATGGAGTAGCTAATTCTCTACTTCAATTGCGTCCTCCGTCCCAAAAACGGCTTTTCTCCAAGCCTAAAATTATCTCTGCTTAGTACTATATAGTTATTGATCTTTAGAGCTCCTTGATTTCCTCCTTCAACATTTCCTTTGACTAAACCTGTAGTGACTCCAGCCTGCATCATGTTAACGAAGAACCAATACATAGCTCCCACTTCAACTTGCGGTGCTCCAACACCCACATTACTAGCTTGTGTCTGACTGGATTCCTTCTAATATTTGGTCTAGCATTTCAATTGGTTGTGGTGTTTCCTCCACCAATGTTAACTCTTCCAATCCTAGCATCCATATCTTACTTCCATAAAATCTACATTCGAGTCTTTGTAAGAAACAGAAGAATAGCCTTAGAGAGATAGAAGGATAGAGATAAAGCGTATTCTTTTATAAAGAAAATACAGGTACATTGCAATAGAGTTATCCCATACTCCAATCTTTTCCCTAATTCCTTAGGGTTATGTTTTCAAAATCATTTTAAGTTTGAATAAACCTATGCCATGATACCAAGTTGTAACATACCTTGAGGCTCGAAGCTAAGCGCTACAGATACTGCAGTAATCTATAGTATTAACTTCCGATGACAAAATATGGTAATGTTAATGGTATCCATAATATCAAAAGCACATGAATATGAAACAAAATTAACAAAGATTTCAAAAACAGTTTTTCTAATTAGATTTCAAATCAATATTTCATATTCAGTTACATAATCCCAAAAAGATTCCTAGGTTTTGATCAAATATAATTATTACAAATTACCCAAAGAAAGACATATAGAGATGCCCCCTTGGATGATAAGAGTACTAGATAGACATGTCAATCAAGATTACATCACAGTGAAAATAATACTTAATAGCTCCCACATAACTAACTTTGCCTCCTGCATGTCTTCTAAAGCTTATTCATCCAACCTACTAAAATTGAAAAGACCTTAACTATCAATCTACTCAAATTAGTTTTGAGCATCAGAGAGTTTAAGAGGAAAACATAAACTTCGAGTCAGACATAAAGCATGGTGTGAATAATACTATTACATCTTGATTTTCTGATATTAAGTGAGACCACGTTGCTTAGCGGATCGGGCTTCCCCTCACTAATATCCTTTTAGAAGCATATCTTTTGCAAATCAAAATCCTACAATCAAACTGATTGTAACAATAATAGCAAATACATATGAGCAAAATAATCAGGAAATCAATGGACTATCTGTCCACACTATTGTTTTATTTAGTTAACTATTAACCAATGGCTGACTTGGGCCTACCAGACATAATCAACAATCTAACTTCTGTTACACATAATTCTGGGCTATCTGACCTTAGCTATCTACTTCTAGGGTCAACTGATCCTAAAGGTTTTGCTGCCTCACTAATAACCTATCTTTACTCTATATATTCCCTTTTGTGTGTAACCTCATTTTAGTCCCATATAGGACAAAGCCATACACATTGGCATTTTGGACTTATGTTAGCTAGGGGCTAATAGCTAAAGTATAGGGTGCAAACCTACACCAGCCTCGTCTGGTCTCCTAATCTCTGAGTTTTAAACTTAGGGTTAACTACCATTTTCATATTTCATTTCCTGGTTTACACTAAGGGTTCACAAAGTCGTTAAAACCTCATTCATTGTAAACAATCTTTACAAATGGTTTATCCCTAAAATCATATACTTTGCTTTACTCAAAATACTTAGGCCATGATATATGCTTTGCACAAAACAATGTTGATGAAATCCAATCAATGGGAATATCCATCCCTTCAAAATAAGTTAAAACCCTTTTTTAACTTAGAAGACATTAGGCTATGAAGCCAAAGTAAAACCTTTGAAACCCTTGTTTTAAAACCTTAAACAATACCTTTCGAAATCATTGAAAACACCCTTTCGAGATCCCTACTTAATACCTTAGACATCCTCTTTCCAAACCATTTATACTAACCCTTCAAAAGCATTCAGACCTTTCTTTCGAAATACTTAAAACATATCTTTCAAAAACATTGGGGCATCATCTCCGAAATACTTACAACATACTTTTTGAAAGCATTGGATTCAAGTAGAGGTTTGTGGAAACATTGCTTCAAAACCATTTAAAATCATTCCTTTTGAAACCACTAGGTTTAACTTTAATATAACTAAAGTGTCATAAAGAACTGGGGCGAAAGCATTACTTTCGAAAGCATTAATTCCAAGTAAGAGAAAGAGGATAGTTTCGAAACCCACCCTTTCGAAACCATTGCTTTCGAAACCATTAGAAAGTAGCAACATGACCCTTTCGAAAGCATTGAGAAGGTGGCTTCAAAGTATAAAGGCAGAAACATCCTTTCGAATACGTAGTTTTAAAGCTATAAAAAAGGCGGCCTTAACTAATTCGGAAGTTATGAATGTAGAAACATGGGTTTCAAATAGGTTCAAAGCGGGTATCCTTTCGAAAGCTTCTTTTAAAACAAAAGGCGGTAACTCTTTCGAAAGCTCTTTTCTAAAAAAGACAAGCAACAACTGGTTTCTAAAGCTTCTTTTATAAACAGAAGTTAGTAAAGGATTCGAAAGCTTTTAAGAATAACTTCTACCCCTTCAAAAGCATGGTTTGACACGGCCCCTTCTGCCTTTCTCTAATGAGCTATGTATCAACTGCTTGATACCATGCACATTGGTTCTGAATAGGTTCTCTAGTGGAGGTATGATGACAAATGCTAACATATGGAAGTGGAGAAGTGGTAATCTAAAACGAAACTAATTTTATGCCTTACAAGGTAATTTTTTTCCAGCTAACTTGCCTTATTTGTCAAAACATAATTGGTTGACATTTCTTTATCAAAATCCTTTTTCTAAAAAGATTGCCGAATTCAAAATTATCAATTAATTTTTTTAACAAATAAGCCCTTCTCTTTAAAACATATAAAACACTTAAGTCCATTAAATAATTTTATAATTATAGTAAAATAATTAGGAAAATTCCCCAAAAATCACCATGATTCACTTTTAATAAGTTTTCTAACATGTTTAAATTTCACACCCGAAGTCAATCTATAATTACCTAAAATAATTTAAACCCAATATTAGTTATTTTCTCTTATGGAAAATTCATAATAAATCCACAATAACTTAGAAAATTATGAAAATTGAAACCCACTTCAAAAATAATGTTTATGGCCATATATAAAAAACACAAGTCATTTGGATGTCATTTAATAGATTTTCCAATCTAGAGTTTTCATAAAATCTATATGAAACAACATAAATCATCAATACGCATATATATCTATTTAATCAAACATACATGACATATTATTTGAAAAATAGTTTGGATCCAACCTTGAAATTGAAATATTTGTCAAAAGTGAGATGTAAATCAAAATATTCACCTTAACTTGGTCTTCAGAATGTTTAGATTTTCCCTTTGGTTAATTTCTTCAAGCATTTTACTTGCTCCTAGCTTATCTCCTTTTGACTCTTCTTAGTGTTGGCCGGCCGAGCTTGTAAGGTTATAGTTTTTGTTTTTGAATGTTAAAATGAATAAGAGATGAAAGTTAGAAGGGTTTAGGGTATAAGAACAAAGGCTATTCCTATTTTTCCCTTACCATATTCCTCCTACTTACTTAATCTTAATTCTCTTTTGCTTATATATTCATTAAGGCATGACCCCTTTTAATTAACAAATTTTAATCCCTTAACCTCCAACATTATTTCTTATAATAATCTAATTAAATTTCCTAAATAATGTTGGTTAAAATTTGGGTCATTACAAACTCCCCTCCTTAAAGAATTTAGTCCTTGAAATTACAATAAGGTACTCATAACAATCAAACATAAAAGAAAAACATACCATGAAACAAGTCGGGATAAGTATCTTTAATCCTGCTCTCAATTTCTCAAGTACAATCTCTCTATTGTCACTCCACTGGACTTTAACTAATCTGACTGTCTTGTTTCTTAGTCTCTTCTCATCTCTTGCAACTATATGAACTAGTTTTCTAACTATAGTCATATCTCGTTCCACTACTTGATTATCTAATATAGCCGGTGTAATAGTAGTTTCTGGCTCTCGAATACACTTCCTTAAATGAGAAATATGAAAAACATTATGGACACCTACCATACTATTCGGTAACTCTACTCTATACGCGAGTTTATCGATCCTTTCTATAATAGAAAATGGCCCAACGAATCTGGTGCCAGTTTTCCTGATTTTCCAAATCAGATTACACCTTTCATCGTTGATACTTTGACAAAAACATGATCTCCGACTGAGAACTCTAAGTCTTTCCATCTTTTATCAGCATAACTCTTCTGTCTAGACTGAGCTTCCTTCATTCTAGCCCGAATCAACTCAATCTTTACTGTAGCTTCTTTAACCAATTCTGGACCAAGAATTAATCTATCCCGGTCTTTAACCAACAAATGGGAGATTTGCATGGCCTTCCATACAAAGCTTCAAATGGTGTCATCCTTATAATAGTCCGATGGCTGTTATTATACGAAAACTCGACTAAGCTAGTTGGTCTTCCATTGATCCTCCACAATCTAGCACACAAGTTCTTAACAAATCCTCCAAGACTTTGTTAACCCTTTTCATTTGCCCATCTATCTACGGATGGTACGTGGTACTCATCTTGAGCTTGGTACGTAAAGTCTCCTATAGACTCTTCTAGAACTCGCTAGTAAATAAGCAATCTCTATCACTTACCATACTACTAGGAATTTCATCCAGTCTAACTATACTCTTCATGAATAACTTTGCTAAATCTGGCACTATCCTGGTCGATTTAACTGGAATAAAATGAGCACTCTCGGTCAATATGTCCACTATAACCCAAATACTCTTGTTTCCTCTTTCGACCTTGGCATCCCATCTATGAAATCCATTTATATAGAATCCCATTTCCAGACTAAAACATCCAAAGGCTGAAGTAACCCACTCGGTTTCTGATGTTCAGCTTTTACCTATTGACAGTTCAACATTGCCTCACCCTATACCTACATCTCTCTTCATGCCTTCCTAGAAAAATCATCGTTTCATGTCCTAATATATCTTAGTCCTTCCGGATGAATGGTGAATTTTAAACGATCGCATTCTCCAAGAACTTTCTTCTTAATGTTTCCCGCATTCGGAACATACAGTCTTCCTTTCTTCTTCAGCCACCCATTCTAGTCAAGATTGATATCATTTAAATCATCGCTCTCCATTCCGTTCCTCAACTTTCTGATCCATTCAGCTAATAATGGATCCTCCCCTTGCTTAGAAGCAATCCATTCGATCGTCACCGGTCGAACTTCTAAACATGACAAAATAGCAGTTTCTTTACGAAAACTAACCTCATATCTCCATTTTAGGGTATGCATACGTAAGGGGTAGCTATAGGTTGCATCTTCTTAGGGGAGGCCGAGCATGTTCATTTGGGTTTAGGGCGTAGAAATTTTAGAATGAAGCGCGTTTGCAAAATCCATTCGTCATTTCATTGAGTGATGGCCGGGATATCAAAAAGAGAAGGTAGTGGTCATGGTGGGTTTAGTATTTGTGCATGTGTACATGCTATTTCTTAATTTGGGAAAGAAGAGATAAAGGGATAAATAGGCAATTGTTGTTTTATTTGAGTTAATTAATTGTTTAATTAATCCCGATTCTTATAAAGTCCATATCTTTTTTCATACGAGGTCTGTTTTGGATGTCACTTCTTGTGTTGTACTCATATGAAGGTCTCTAGGACTTGGCATAGGTTTAGATAGATTTTTCTAAGGTAAGTGATATTTTCTCTCACCATACTAAGATTGTTAGTATAGTGCTAAATCGAAGTTTTGAAATATTTTCTAACTTTAAAAGGGCATTTCTAAAATAGTTAAACTATATCTTATTTTATAAAAAGAATTAAAATTGTATTAAAATAGTTTTAATTAAATATCACATTTTTCCCATTGATGCACTATTTTGACGATATTGATATATTTAGGCTATTTTAATATTAATCCCGCATTATCTCACATTGGTTACTTGGATGTTTTATATCATGTTATTATATACATATGTTGGCTATTATAGAAAGTTCTATACTTGTTGGTTGCGTGTCTGCTTGTTTGTTAGTTGGTTGAAAACGATCTTCGAAGGCCATTTGGAAAAATCCCATTAGATAGAGTTTCGTGTATATCGATCGAATACACACACGATAGGAACTCTAATGATGTGATAGAGTTTAGTACTTAGTCATTAAGCACACGAATGATGGTAATACTCGAATGGATAAGGTAAATATGTGGGGGAGTATTGGTGCATGCGGATGGATCTGAAGATGAAGGACGATAGACTAGAATATGTGCTTTCAACTTCAGGGAATATGCATGACGATTTTATTTGGTTTTTATTTAACCATTTGGTTAAGTACATGACCATAGTGGTCATTATCGACTACTCTAAAGTGGTCGACATTACCACTATTGATAACGACCAATTTGGAAAATTTTGACATAGACGATGGAGAGGCTTCAAGGAGCACGATGTGATGGTTCGTTCGATGTTCGATTTTAATGGTATGGCTCTTTAATGAGTGGTTTTGGCAGTGAATTTAAGATGTGATGCTTCGACACGATGACTGCATGATTTGATGATGATGATTCCATGATGGAAAGTAACGGCTTCGACGATGGATAGCTATACTTCAAGATGTAGAGTAGGCGGACGAGTTGAATTGATGGATCTGTGGAAGTATGGTTATAGGACGCTTGATGACACTCTATGACTTACAATGGTTTTCTAGAATAGTTCCCCATGGCGATGACTTCAAATGAGAGTTGTAAAGACAGTTCCTAGATGATCTATTCTATAGATGACGTGTGTAAAGGGATCGTTGATATTCGTAGATTTCGATGAGTACTCATATAGCAACGGTAGGGGAGGACGCTCATTTTGGTTATAGGAAGTGCAAAAGATCGAGCGATGTTTTGATCCATACCTTGAACTGTTATAGGGAGCGCATTCAAGTTCCTGGCCTACTAAGTGGCACGGATTCAAGTGCCGAGAAAACAGGATGAGTAGTCCCTAACTAGACAGATCACATGAGTATCATATATCTAACGTATCGAGTGAGTGAGTGTCAAGATGAATGTTGGATGTCATGTTTATTTGATTGTTTTTATCACCTTAGGGATGTCATGATATCGATTTTACCGATGTCGATTTCTAGACTTCCTTAGTACTTTAATATAGAATACACCCATAATGACTATTATAGAGTAGCGCATATTCGATGTAATGTTCTAACTCTATGGTTGTAGAGACAGATCAGATATGATTCTTCGTAACCTCTATTCCATATACTATATCGACTTTATAGTGTTTTGTGATTATTTATCGCTCGCACCAAACTATTGTCTAAGTCAAGGTTTTATGCTTTGCTTCTTATTATCTCAGGTGCTCATAAATGAGTAGACTAGATACCAAGTGTAAATAGCACTTGGAGCTGTATAGATGGACTAGCAGATGGTCACACTTTCTCATATTTATATTTTTAGTTATTATTGTTTATTCTGATGTGTGACACTATGGAGCCTTGGCCGTGTTGACTTACTTTTATTTGAGATGGTTTATCAGTTGAGTTTATTTAGTTTTATAAAATCTATTATTGTTTTGTATAACTATATGAGACTATGTACTCTTATTTTATGATTTATATAGTTATTACTGTCTTCCCTATTTTATATCTGTGATGTTTATTATATTTTGTATTATCCGTTGTGAGATATACAATAGGTTATGTGATTGTTTGATGTTTACATCCTTTTCCTTCTCTTTTATTCTTTGCTCTTCTTTTATATTTCCCATCTTCACTTCTATTTCTTTCCCTTGACAATCATCGTACATTGGTCGGATTCTCTGTAGTGCACTACTCAGTTATATGAGCATTGGAGCTGTAGGGCGTTCGTCACATTTGGTGTCAAAGCATAAGTTACGTGATTAACCTATGTTAACACCCTGATTCAGTAGTGATTGGGTAGAAGTTCTCACCTTAGATTAAATCAATAGTATATCTATATATGAAAGACTGTGTATTTATTATATATTTTGGGTTTCAAAACCATATAGTGGTATATGTAGTACATAAGTTGTATTACGCACACGAGTACCATTGATTTGGTTTTTCTTTATGAGAGATTGATCATTCTTATTATGTGTAAAGTGTGATTTGGCATATGAGAAATTCTACTACGGACTCCATCTCTTAAGTTGATAAGTAAGTAGGGTCGAGGACCACTTACCCCAAGTTATAGAATATGTTGTTGAGACTGTGCGAGACATTAGTCTAGAATACTTAAGTTTCTTTAAATGGTTATGGTGCTCAAGTGCAAATGCCTAGAGTCAATTTTGCTGAGTCGTATAAAGAATACATGAGTCCAAAAGGCAGACCATTCCTTGGAATAGAGTTGGCTATTGAGGTGCTAGACAGGAAGATATTTGTGAAAGAATCTTCAATGACTTGGAATTAGATGACACCATTGGTAGAAGTTGAACTCAATATGACTACAGGGACGAACAATGAACTAGTGGAGTACCCTTATAACTTCGATTATCGAGGATCATTTTACCTAGGATTAGTTCATAGTTTGCATCGAAGAGAAATTTATCTTGACTTTTCAAAAGTCGGTATTGTTTAGGAACTTCTTCGACTTAAACGAAGGCGATGTGTCTATGATGGAGTATATGTCCGAATTCGATGTGCAGTCAAAATACAGTCTATCTTTCATTAATACTCCACTTAGAAAGGATGAAGAATTTATCATTGGGTTGAGTGATTATCTTCGAAAGCGATTGATTGGTCATATTGACGAGAGCTTCAAGAAGTTGATAAAGAAGGCTTTATGATATATATAAGAGCCTGTACCCAGTGTTAAAGGATTGTCCCAAACTAGTTAAGTAGGGGAAGATAATGGAAGCATATGTGTTGAATGCAGCTCCAAATTTTTTCAAATGCTCCATCGACGAAAGAGAAGAGAAATGGCCTTACCATAATGAGGTATGCTCTCTACTAATGGTGATTCCATATGTGTTTTATTTGACATCAAGCTTTCATATTCCTTTATTTGATAGATTGGCACTGGACCTGAAACTATTGACCAACCTTAAATTATGACGAACTTTTTTGGGGGCTCAAATAGACTGTACATGTGTAGCATCCTGTATTTTGTCATTAGAAAGTAATACTATGGATGACTGTCCGTAGCACTTAGTTTCAGGTCTTAAAATGCAAAATGTTACCACATGGTTTGTCTACACTTCGTTATACATGGTTTATCAAACTTTTATTTATCGAGTCATGGATGTTTGTCTATTTGTCTGTTATTGATTACTTTATATTTAATTAGGTTGAGTATTATGGTCTAGGAATTCGTTGGTTGGAGGGGTATGGAATAGTGATGAGTTACGATAGGGACTAACGATGAGTGGAAGGTAGAGTTTCACTACCAACTTGATGATGAGGTGATAGTTAACTTTCTATATTCACTCGATGTTCCACATTATGAGTTGTCATATATGCCTGTAGCTAGAGAGTGTCTAGACACATTCGATGAGCTGACTGGATTACCACCATATGGGGATCGAGTTTCATATCGATCTAGTTAGAGGTGCTTGACCAGTAATTATGCCTTTAAGGCATATGATGCCCAAAAAGCATAGGAGACTAAGGGTACGAGCAAATGACCTATTGATGCGAGTGTTCATTTGTAGGAGTACAATTAATGGGATACACCTATAGTGTTTGCCACTAGAGAAGATGGCTCTTAAGGTTATACGTTAATTATCATGAGCTGGATGAGATGACGAATAAGTATCCACTTCCACTTATTGATGGCTTGTTTGATTAGCTCTATAGTGCGAAGGTCTTCTCTTAGTTGGACCTTGCGATGGGGTTTCATTCATTGAGAGTACCTAGAGAGAGTGTCGATCACAATGTTCCATACACTACCTTGATTTTTGATTAATTGGTTATACCATTCGGGCTAACCAACGCATTGGTATGCCTTGTTGATTTCTTGAACTGTGTTTCAAGGAACCACTTAAGTGATTCTACGCTTGCGTTCGTTGATGATACTTTTGTATACCCATGGATGAGAGAGGAGCACAAGACATGATTGATGATTATGTTAAAGGTGTTAAGAAAACACCAACCGATGATGAGAAGTTTCCTTGGATTGCCAAGTTATTATATATGCTTTACATTCTTATAATTATAGTTTTCAAACAAAAGAAATAGATCAAGATTTTGTTTAGTAGATTTTTAAACATAAGCAAAACAAGTTTTCAAAATTGTCATGATTTGGCAGTTTGGGAACCAAAGTGACAACTTCTTTATAAATTATATTTTTAATTCTTTAAAAATATGAGGTATATTCTATATATCTTTTAAAATGTTTTAAAAGATACTTGAGTTATAAAAATGGATTTTTAAACGATTGAAATTTTGTTTTGATCAAATAGCCTCAAAAGCACAATTCGTAGCACTATTCACAGCATTTTTGCAGCACTTTTAGTAACTTTTGAAATATGGCTTTAAACTTAAGTATTTTTCCCAAATATTTTGTTGTTTTCAAATAAATAATTAAGTATTTTAAAGATAATTTGAAGGTTTTATAATTTATTTAAAAGTTTAAATAAGTGGTTTAAAGAAAAGCTGTGTAAATCAAGTGATTTAATCTTGGCTCTAAAAGCCAACGAATAGACTGGAGTTTTCTATTCATGAGATCAAGAAGTAAGGTGCTTAAACTAAGGAGATGTTCAGGAGTAACCAGTGCCTATGCTAACCTAGCCTCTTTCCTAGGCGAGGGATAGATAAGGCCGAATTATCGAAAATGAGACAGGTATAAGTTATTCAAATTTACAAATTTGGTTTTTCAAATTTAATACAACTTGGATTGTATAGAGATAGTCTTCTTATACTTGGTATTAAATCCCAAGGAGGAACCTGTACTATCCGTGCGAATTTAAAAGTTGATTTCTATTCGCCGAATAAAAAAGGTTGAATACAGAAATTGATATTGAATATAATTAGTATATTCTATCGACCCTTTTTACTCAATAATGTTTCCAATATGACTTATGAAAATAATTTGGTATTTCCAAGGTCAAAGAGAGGTTTAATGATTCCGTATATACTAGAAAGAAATGTTTGTAAATGTATATATCTTTAGAAGATATTTTTTTAATAACAAGCAATAAATTAATCAAATAATAAGCACCTAGTTACTTAATATCTTTTTATCGATGATTGGTTCGAAAGAACAAGGGCCGGATTTAGGTGATTCCTATTCGAAAACCACATCAAATCAATGTATACATTCGAAAGTAAAGGACATGAAATTGAAATTACTTAGAAGATGGAATGTAGGGCTACTTATCACTGACTTTCGGGGGGATTTCCCGTATCACACATATGTGACGGTAGTTCTTTATTTGAGATCTTCGATGCAAGGGCTGCTCGGTGCTTATCCCAGGGTGATTCCCAATAGGATGTAATAGGAAAGTTCATTCGATTTGTCGTGTTCCTAGACAACTTGTATGGACGAATGTTTGACATTGCATTTCTAGATCACATTGGTAAATCTCTATAAACATATCATCCGTTAGGTGGCGGAGAAAATAGCTTATCTTAGCTTAATATCCTTTCCTAAGACATATGAGCTAGGTTGTAGAAATCAGTTGTGTGATCATGGAGTGGCAGTATGTCATTCAAAGTAGGGCTATGTGAAAGGTACTCATTACCTCAGGCCTCATAGCCGGTAATGGCTAAAATAGGGTTGTTTCAGGGCTATGTGGTTCGCAACCATTATGATATGGTCATTACCTTTCTAGGTTACTCCCTATATGTCGAGTGTGTGGTGTATGCTACGCGATCTCAGATAGGTCGATTACGACCGAGGTGATGTCATTTTTGGTTTTATCTGCCACAAGATGAGTCTATGGGTAGGTCGATTCTGATTCATTGCGGTATCAAAGATGTCCACCCCGATACATTCCTCTAGAGATGTACTGTAAGAAAGGTTGTCCCTTACCTTTCCATTGTATGGAAATCTATTTTCCAATACATGCCTTAGGACTTGATTGTAGAACCTAGTATGCTGGAATTTAATAATGTAGTAATTTCAGCTAAGATTATGCCTATTTACTTGAAAAATGTTTTTAAAAGAATTTCATTAAAAATAATATCCCCGGATTTTGCATAGTAAAAATTTTGGTTATCATAAGGTAAAAACTCATTTCGTGCTCTTATGAGATACCTCTTATTTTAAATAGCCATATATTAGTGTTTCTCGTACCAATCCCGTGACTAACCCGGAGTTTATTTTCTTCTACCTTAAACTCTAGGTGCCCTATTTTTTGGGTAGCCAAGTAGTTAGATTGTTTGGAGCATTTTGGAATAGAGCATGGGGCATGGAGCATTTTGGGTCTTTTTTTGAAATTATCTGTCACGTTCCGTTGTGTCTATATTTTGTATTAAGTATCTACCAGAACTTATGAGGATAGGGAGTTATAACTATCCTAGCTGGATTAGTACTTACAAGTACTCTGATGGTTCAGTTTGGAGAATTGCATGTATTACTCATATATAAAATTATATGTTGAATAGGATGTGAGATTTTATAGTCTTGTCTTCGGTCGCCAGTTGTCGAACAGATCGAGTGGCTAATGAAAGGCTCTATCTTTATTTTATTTACCCCATGATAATCTGCCTCTCCGGCACTTGCATTTATGACACATGAATACGAAGGATGTGTTAGTGTCGATTTTTGGTGGTCGAGGAGGTGATTCGTCACATTTGAGTTATTATTATAAGGAAGAATGTAACGCTTTTGATTAATAGAATCTTCGGGTTAGCTTGTTATTTCTATAGCTTGCGATACTGTCAAATGTATTTCTATAGCATGACTTTATAGGCTGGTTGTTTCGTCCTAGCATCTTGATTGCGAGAGTCACTCCCCGAGCCAAGGTATCTTTTTGTCTTGCTTTGTGCTTGACATCGAGAACTGTAATTTGCTCGATACTATAAAGCTAACAGTAAGTTGCATAGGGTAGTATTGATATCATAAAATTGTTTCATTTTTTATTAGATATGACACTTCAATGCATTTGGGAAGGCGAGATAATGTGATGATAATTAGGTAACCATTTGATTATAGAAGTGTTCCATCAGTAAAATTGTTAGAAAAACTCCTAGGGCAGGACGAAATGTCCATCAGTAATATTGGATCAATTACTTTATCCCGAATTGCTTAGTTCTCATCTTTTTATGTTGACTTTCCTAATGCACGTCTTTAAGGTTAACTCGTTGATGTTCACTAAATATGCATATTTTTACTTTCATATTTTATCGAATTTAATTAAATAAATGAGCATATAGGGTATTTTAACAAGTTTAAACCAAAATTTAAATTATTTTCAAATCATCATTTATTCATCTTCATATAAAGGTCAAAATGGTTATTTTGTGCATATATTAATTTTAGAAAATTTACTTGCATACTTTAATATTATTTTTAGGAATTTCAATGGAAATATGATGAAGGCTTTATGGAAAAATGCATGCACAAGCGAAGACAAGCAAATGAAGATGGAAATAATTCATTTCATTAAACATGGAGACCCTACCTACCCATTTAACATGATCCCCTATTAAGAGCTAATGCACATGCTAATGGAAATTAAAGCAATATGCACATTGAAGTGGAGGATTATCTCATGCTAAGGATGACTTGGAGGCCACACTTCCTAAGAGAGTATTTTGGGTAGTTCCCAAAAATATGATTAGGGTTTCCAAACATGTATAAATACCCTATATGTTTATGTAATTAGCTCTCTACTCTCTTAGCTCTCCTTATCCTCCTTAGTTTTAGGATCAAAAATAAATTATAAGCTCTCTTTCTTCTTCATGGGAACTTAGCAATTTTCTAATGTAATTTTCTTCTATGCAATTTTAATTCATGCAATTTTATTTCATGTTCTTTTCTTTTATGTTAGTAGCTTAGATTAATTGTTGCAAGTAGTTTAGCATTTATTTTATTTCAATTAGCTTGCATTTCCCTTTGTTTTTTATATTTTATGATGAATGCTACATTTGTTGAAAAGATAACAAATATAAGAGGCTAAACCCCTTCAATTTAAGGGTAATGAAGCTCTCTAATTATGTATATTTAACATAATTTGCTCATTTTTGGTCTCTTTTGTGCTTAATGACAATGTTTTAATGGTTTTAACTTTGTTGTTTTAGCTTTAAATTTGATACCTATGTTGTTGACCCCAAATAAGTTATGCTTAAAAAAACAAACACTAATTACCTCTTTATCTACATATGATTATGGTAATAAAGTGATTTTAAAGTCAAAATTTGATGGTCTATATTTCTAATCAATAGTTAATAAATAATGCTTAAACTAGATTTTATTTCCAATTTCATTTCAATTTTCATGTGAGTTACGAAGTGGATTAATGGGTGTGTTATAGTTTGATGGTGTATATTGGGCTAATTAATAGCACAAATATTTCATACTTATGGTAAACACATTAATTAAATTCACTAATGACCAAAAAAAAGAGATCATAATTTCATGTTGTGTTGATTTATGTGATCAAGAGAGTGGATTTATCTCTAAATTACTTTCAAACCCTCATATTTTTATCCATTTTCTTTTGTTAGTTTATTTACATTTTCATTTTTTAGTTAACAACACTTCCAAATCTTGGTTTAATTTGATTGAATAGAATTTTAAATCTAAATTCCCTGCGGATCTATCCGTACTCGTCACATACTAACATTGTATGTCGTACCCTTGCGGTTATTTTTAATTAAAATCCGATTGGTTATTTTCTAACCCAATAGAGAATTAGCCGTCAAACAACTTTTTGGCGCCGTTGCCAAGGAATTTATTTGATTATAATTTTTTATTCTTCGAATTATTTTTGTTTGATTTTTATTGTGTGTTTATTTTTTTGTGTGTATTGCATTTAAAAAAAATTATTGTGTGTTTGTGTGTAATTTTGTTTTCATTTTGTGTGTGCGATTGTTGTTTTTTCTATTAGCATTTGCATTTGCGTTTTTCTATTTATAGAAAAAAATATTTTATACAACTGCATGTGAAAAACAATTGTTCACTTTATTTTCTTTACATTCATACATTCACTTTACATTTCATATATTTCATTTACAAATAGTTTGAGTTTCTATTACATTGTTACTGCACTGCATCCTCTTGACCTCACTGGACCATCCCCTTGTCTCTACTTATTGCCTCATCTCTGATTCTCATACAATCACTAAACCTGACCATTACCTCTGCCATAAACATACCCAAACACATCATCTCCATCACTTCATTGCCTTCACTACTCTGCCATTACATTGCCTTATGTTGACCAAAAAAATGGACCAACACCCTGGTTTGAGTTTAAAAGCACCAATCCTGTTCTGATAGAGCAATATCACAGATAACAGATATAAAAAAGTATAGTAAAAGAAAGAAGACATAATTTTTATAGTGGTTCGGCTATTAATGAAGCCTACATCCACTTTACAATTTTATTATAAACTGATTACTGTTACAAGAGATATCTCATTACAAGGCTTTGATTATCCTGAAGTGAGTTGAAACCCTGAAGTTGGAATCCACTAGAGAATCATAGTGAACTCCCTTGGAGATTGTTGTGAGGGAGATAGAGAGTGAAGAACAGTTCCAGCAGAGCATTATCAACCAGCCCGGAGAGGATCATGTTTATGTTGCAGGTAGGTTGGTATTTATATGGATTGGAGAGCTTATGGGTCAGGCCTCTTCATCAACTGATTGTAGGAAGGTAGGGAACGACCCTAGGGGGTTTAGCTCGCGACCTGAGCCAAAACCATGGGTCGTTTGTGACCCATGGTCTATGGGTCGCTAGCGACCCACAGACTTGACTCGTTCGCGGGTTAGTGACATGGCTTCTTTTTCATTGCATCCTTAGTTAGCTCGTTGAAGAATCAGGGTGATACAAGGGTCGTTGGCAATCCAAGCACTTAATATTTTTCTGGAGTTTGGAGTTTGGGATGTTTCTATGGTCTTATGTTGCCATTGTTCCGTTTTGATGACAATGCACTAGTTGTTTGCGCTCAACTACTGATTGGGCTAAAAGAATACCGGTCCCTTAGTTTAGTCAATCCTAGTCGTTTCCTTAGTAACATTGCTTGGCTCTCATTCACTCCTTGCCATAGCCTTTCTGGTTAAGTTCTAAGCCATCATGATGTCACGAGATTGTCCTGCTTTCTAATGGATCCTGCTGGGTCAAAAACCTGGATGACATTTGCCCCCCAGAGTATGCCTTCTTTGAAAACAAGGCGCGCTCTGGAAGTAACTTCTTTTGAGTCTTCATTTTGTGAATTCTATTTTATCGTGTCGAGGTTACCATCCAAATTAGGCTTTGACTGTTGAATTTTCGATGCGAATCATCAGAGTCCACTTCAAAATGTTGTTCTCAATTGACTGACTTCTGATAGCAGTTCGTTTTTTGATTTCAATCTGAATTTCATTTCCTTGTATTGATGATGCAATCCTTACTCCGTAGTTTATGCAAGGGTTTAGGTCGGTAAGTGGGTGCATGATGTAGGTTTAGAGTTGTCCTATATAGTTTTGATTCAACTAGCGGTGAAGCTATGTTTTGTCTTGAAAGATTGTACACCATTATAGAGTGAAGTCTTGCTCTTATTCTTTAACTTCTTCCGTTCGAGCATTTGGCTAAGATCTCGTCGATGTTTTTTAATTCCAATGCAACGATTTATTCCAAAATTGGATACAGTGGATGATTCAATCGTATCGCTCTTCCTATTTCTGTATTCCAGTGATCCTGAAAAGAAAAGCTTCCCGCATCGCTACGGATAGCAGCTCCGTCATCGATCGTTGACCGATAATGGGTAAGTGTGGAAGAGATAATTTTAAAGGACGATATGGATTATTTTTCAAATTTAAGCAAGCTGTCTACACTAGATTTTTTTCTGCAGTATTTAGGATATTGGACTCTTCTCATGTAGATAACACACTACATCTGCCCCGATCAACGCTTAGGACCCGATTGGTTAACATATGTTGACTTCCCTTAGATTCCGAGCGTTAATTATACGATGGTATTATTTAAATTAAAACATACCTAATAGGGCTGAATGCCAAGTTTCGTAGCTGAAAATAACTTTTCGTTCTTCTAATCTTTAGTCTAGGGGAGGGACTTCCACTCTCTAGAAGCTGGGTCCTTCGCAACTTAGGCATCGCTTATTATTCCAATCATATTAGGATGATTGATTACCATTAAATTACAAGGCACAGTTGCTCTTGTAGAGTTATAGTTCAAGTTCGATCAGGCATAGTTTCAACCTTCGGAAACTAGCGCATGAGTTGTCTGAGTGCGATTGTCCTTCCTTTGCATTTTTTGAAACTCAATGCACACCAGCCTCTGTCTCTGAGGACTATTGGCTTAAATGCTCGATTCCGAGCATTGCTTTTTCTTACTGTTGCACTTCTTATGCTCATGTGCAGCATACTCGTTTATTGTAATTCTTATATGTAAGTAATACTTCTACAGTCATTTCGGCATATTCTATTTCATAGCTTTGTTTAGAACTACGAAGTAGCTTGGTCTAGCAAGTTCTGTAGTCGATCCCTACTTATGCTCAATTGAGTTCGTTTCAACAAAGTGTTAGTGTAAAGGCCTAAGTTCGTAGGGCTGATTACTTTGACTACGGAACCAACATGCTTTGGGAGTCTAGGTCTCGTAAGCAATACATTCGATTGCCCCAGTTTAATTGACACGATAGTTCCTAACTTTGGAAATTAGGGACTTTGTTGCTTGATCCCAAGATCTGAGTTTTGTAATAATGTCAGTATGTATTAGAAAGATGCGCTTCTAGCATCTTTTTCTAAAGTAAATTCTTCTAAGCCCAAGGTCGAGATCCTAATCATATGTTGGTTTCTGTCTTCGGAAAATCATACACGGATGACTCAACTCTGTGGATTTTTCCTTGATGTTGTGAATCTTCAGATAGCAGGAGATGCCAAAAGGTAGGGCTGAAGATTCAATCAAACTTTTGATTCTATTTCTGAAAGCCTATGTATCGATAGTTTCATTTTGGGCTTTCTTCTCAGCATCACCAAACTTAAGGTAATGGCGTATTCCTGCCAGTTAGAACTAAATGATCTAGTCAGACCGTAAGTACGTCATCGATCCTTCTCGTCATTGCCAGACTATAAGAGACGGTTGATTTTTGAAAATTAAACCCTTTATTTCCTTCGTTGGTGATTTTGTTACCAGAATATTTTGTTTTGTGAGATACAGAACCATTATCTAACCAATCTCGTGGTTATTCGTGTTTGGACTTTTAAAACATTCCTTTCGATCAAGTATCTATGCTTCTATCTCTTATTGAGGGACTAACTATTTTGAATGCCTATATTTGGGTGATTATGAGAGGTGGAAATCTGTGGGGTGAATTGCTCAATTGCCCCCAGTCTGGCTCTCAACCTTATTTTGGAATTGAGGAAGTTGGGGAATTTTATTTCCGACCATACATGATTGCTCCCGCTTGTCCTTGGCCACGCATGCTGTTCTTGGTTGCTGACGTTGTCACGGAAGTTTTGTTCATATGTCAACTCTTGTCTTTGAAAATTGATAACCTAGCTGCTTGGTTCCAAGCAACATTTCATCGATATGTCTAAATTCTTTCTAAGTTGAATTTAGGAAATCTGGTTGTGCACCAGCTTTCATCCCCAGAAATTAGTATACGAGCAATTCAATTCTGAGATTTCCTTTCGATGCTGCTTTATTTCTGTGAAGTGGCTGATTTTTGTGATGAAAGGTCAAACCATTCGACTGACCTATGAAAGGATACGTCTTCCGGTCGTTGTCTATCATTGAGAAACAATAGTTTTCTTAAGGGAAGGTAGAAACTGAGTTGAGGTCAACTCTTATCTTCGGAAGTGCATCGATGGTTCACTACGATGAGTGTTTCTCATTAGCCCTGTAGATTAAAGTTTTCCTGGCATTGCCGGGGCAATACCGATACTTAGTGAGTAGAATGTTTCTCTGAGTTGCAGGGGAAACACCAGTACTTATGAAATAGAAAGTTTCCTAGCATTGCCGGGGCAACACTGGTACTTATGAAATAGAAAGTTTTCCCGGCATTGCCAGTGCAACACCAGTACTTGAAAGATAATAGAAGGCCTTGGCGTTGCCGAGACAACACTGACATTCAGGAGTTTGTGATCCATTTTCCTGGTCGATTCGGCGGTACTTTTAGTCTAGTTGGGTACTAATTATGGTCTTCAGAAACTAGCACTTCGGTGATTGGATTGTAGAAGTATTTTCTTAGTGTCGCCTATCTTCGGGCAGTGTTAAATTCACATTGGTGAGGATTGAATCATTCATATGATCCTATAAATTTGAGTAGATCCTTTTAACCCAATGTTGTTGTTTTGTTGCTTAAATATGGGATATGCCATGTTCTAAAAGGGTGAGAGTCCCTGGCGTTTCCGTTGCCTAGCTTTGTTTAACCGTCAAGTATTACCCTTGAAGGTGCAAGGTTGTTGCTTAACCAATTCCGTAATTATTCTTATTCATGAAAAATTGAACTTTCTCCAACCAGTTTTCATTATGATCTGATGATTATTAGCGGAACCCTTCATTTCTAGGTCTCAAACTCCAGGTTCTTATAGAAAATTTGAAATTGTGGAGCAAGTCATCACATTGCCCCCAGTATGACCGTGTTCATTCCTATACTGATCGTGGATAGAGTTCGGTAGTGTTTTTCTTGAGTCCCTGACTCCTAACCTTGCTTGTTTCAGGCCATATGCATTATGCTGGACTAATAGCATTGTTGCGGATATCAACCTTATTCGTTGGTTCCAATCTTTGAGAAATAGTGTTTTAACTGCTCGATTTTGAGCGTTCTCTCCTTTCTATTGTCCATCTTCGGATAACAGCTTATTTTTTGAAAGTTAGGATTTGAGACCTTATTCGAGCACCTTCTTCTGTCCTTAGAAGTCACTGGGTCAATGACTTGATTCTGGAAACGTCTTCCATCATTATCTATCTCTAGTCGTCAGTAAGTTCCTCCTTTTATCCTCATTTTCTAGTGATGGTGAACTTTAAGGAGTTCAATTTTCTTGTTGATATGATGGTCTGGAGTTCTCGATGTTGATGAGGCAATCTCAGTGTCAAGCAGGTTGGAGCAGTTTCCATTTTAATTCCACATTCGTCCCGCCTACTATACTGCTTAGTTTTGTTGCGATTGCCGAAATCCTCTGTTTGGCATAACAGAACCTTGGAGTGGTTTTTGGTCCTAATCCAGTGTTAGTGTGTTTTGTGTCACAGGTACGTGGGGCTGATTACTCTAAACACTTGATGCGAGACTTGTTGTTTTGGGCAGTTCTTTGGATGCCCCTAGTTTGGGATTCTTTGTTGAAATCTTGGTTTGGGGATTTTGGACATTTTGTTAACGAATGCCTTAACTTTAGACATTTTGGTCAAAGATCAAGATTCTTTGTTGAAATCTTGATTTGGGGACTTTGTGGCATTGCTGAAGCAATGTCGGTCCTTTTGGTTGGTAGGGATCGATCCTTGTTAATCCTCAAATAAGCAAATTTCCCGGTGTTGTCAAGATAACATAGATACTTAGAGAATTCTGACGGTCCGGTGATGATGCCAGAGCGGCATTGGGCAGTGTTTGCTCAGCTTATGAGACGCGTGGTTTATGAGAGTGCACGGCTTACGAGACGCGCGGCTTATGGTAGTGCACGTCTTATGGGTGGCACGGCTTTTGAGAGTGCGCAATTCGTGGCATTCACACTTTTGGGATTGATATGACCCGTTGATCCGAAACGGTTTGGAACTTCTCGACGTTGCTAATCTTTGGGTAACGTGAGGAGTTCATGCTTCAAGAGTGTGGTTCCATAGCTTAAGAAGTGATACGCGACGATTTAGGCCGTCCCTAAGATGTCGGGGAAATACCAATTCTCAGAAGGCTAGGATCAAGATTTCCTGTTGATGTGCAAGCTTCCTCAGTGCCCAGACTTGCTGTTATTTCCATAGCCACTGTGCTCGTTTATGTTCCCATTCCTGTTTCCATGTCCATGTTTGGCTCATAGCCAGTGCCGAAGTCCGAAAAAATAGCCGCGCTTCATGGCTTGGATGACCCTTCTTTACCTTTGGATGGCGACGTAACAGTGGCAGAAGTTAGGGAGCAGGAAGTTCAAATAGAGCTGCCTCATAAGACTCAACATGAATTGGTCGGTATCAAGAAGGAGAAGGTTGAAGCGATTAATGCCTCGAAGAGCTCCTGCAAATCACGGAAGCACAAAGCAAAGGGAGAATCTTCTGATGAGCTTGTGTGGAGACTGATTTGATTTTGGCTCTTTTTGAGTCATTTTGTTCAAGTGAAGAGTCTGCACTTAGTGTTTTTGTCGTGGAGTCTATATTTTCTTTTTGTTGACCGATGTTGTTTGGGTGCGATCCTCATGTTTTGACCTTTTCTGGTTTTGTGATTATAGTACAAGACCTTCATTCAAAGTAACATAACTTAGAGATTATCAGCATTTTGAAAGTTAACAAAACTTTTAGAAATTAATAGAACTTAGAGAATTTTTGTTTGGAAGTTCGTAGAGCTTCTAAAAACTATAAAACTTTGAAATTTTTGTTTAGAATTTTAAAATAGGTATAAAACTTTGAGACAGAACTTGAGGACTTGTCATTGTTTGGAGTGACAGGACTTGTGAACTTATTGTTTTCATGCGTTTCTGCCTCCGTAAAGGTGAATGCCCCCAAGTTCACAAGGTTGTTTTACTTCAAAAAACTTTCAAATCATCGAAAATGTAAGGTTTAGATAACCCTTATGTCAAACTTGAAACTTGGCTCCCTTTTCTTCAAATGTTTTGCGACTTTAGCCTGCTATCTCATTCTCTGGTGACATTCAGGTAAGTATGCAATTTACGCATGGGTAAGTGTCGTTGATCATTTAGTGCCTTCCTTCTAGCACCAATTTTGTCCGAGTTTCATTTGTTATTCCTGACTATATGCATACGATTTTTCACACTCCTCGGTGTTGCCTATCATCGGGTCATGCGAGAGGCTATTACTTTGGAATTTAGTGTGCTGCTTGTGTTGTGCGTGGCATTCAGTGCTCCTCGACATTGCCTGTCTCCGGGTGACGCAAGGATTTTAAATTTGAATGCACGGTTTTTGACTCTCCTTGGCGTTTCCTATATCCGGGCAGCACAAGGAGCTTAAATTTGAATGCGCGACTTATGGGATGCACGGCTTTTGATGCTCCTTGGCATTGCCTATCTTCGGGCACCGCAATTTGAATGCGTGGCTTACGAGATGCGTGGCTTTTGATGCTCCTTGGCATTGACTATCTCCGGGCAACACAAGGAGTTTTGATTTAGGTGCGCGGCTTACGAGATGCGTGGCTTTTGATGCTCTTTGGCATTGCCTATCTCCAGGCAACGCAAGAGTTTAGATTTGGATGTGCGGCTTACGAGATGCACGGCTTTTGATGCTCCTTGGCATTGCCTATCTTCGGGGAGTGCAAAGGAGTTTAAATTTGAATGCGCGGCTTACGAGATGCATGGCTTTTGATGCTCCTTAGCGTTGCTTATCTCCGGGCAGCGCAAGGAGTTTAGATTTGAATGCGCGGCTTATGAGATTCGCGGCTTTTGAGGCTACTTGGTGTTGCCTTTCTCTGGGCAGTGCAAAGAGTTTAGATTTGGGTGCGTGACTTACAAGATGCGCGGCTTTTGATGCTCCTTGGTGTTGCCTATCTTCGGGCAGCGCATGGAGTTTAAATTTGAACGTTTGGCTTTTGAGATGCATGGCTTTCGATGCTCCTTAGCATTGCCTATCTCCGGGTAGCGCAAGTAGTTTAAATTTGGGTGCATGGCTTATGAGATCCGCGGCTTTTGAGGCTCCTTGCGTTGCCTATCTCTGGGAAACGCAAGGAGTTAGTTTATGATGCTCCTCGGCATTGCCTATCTCTAGGCAATGCGAGGAGTTAGTTTTTTGATGCTCCTGGGCGTTGCCTATCTCCGGGCAATGCGAGAAGTTAGTTTATGATGCTCCTCGGCGTTGCCTATCTCCGGGCAAAGCGAGAAGTTAGTTTATGATGCTCCTCGGCGTTGCCTATCTCCGAGAAACGTGAGAAGTTAGTTTATGATGCTCCTCGGCGTTGCTTATCTCCGGGCAACGCAACTCCTCAGCGTTACCTATCTCCGGGCAACGTGAGAAGTTAGGTTTTGATATTCCTCGGTGTTGCCTATCTCCGGGCAATGCGAGGAGTTTGTTTTTTGGTGCTTTCCGATGTTGTCGGGCAACACCGATTTTCAAAAGGCAAGGATCGGGTTCCGCCGATCCATCGATTTGAGTCAATTTGCTCCCGTCGACCGGCAGGTAGTTATTGTGAACATAGTTTTGTCGGTTCAACTAGATAACTAGTTTTTGGATTGGGTAACCGTGGCTTGGGCGATCCTCCTATATTTCGGGAAGATGTGTATGGCCAAACATGTAAGGTTGCCATGGTGGACAGATCTACGGCTGACCGTATGAAGATGGATTGAAGAAAGAGCCTATGGGAGTTAAGGGCATGAGTCTTAGCTCTTGGTCCAAACTGCCTTTAGAGAATGGGTCTTTGACTGGGATACGGTCTAAGAGGAAGATTAATTGGTCACCAAGAGCGGTAAAATAGTAGTTGGAAAGAAGTGAGAAGGTATTATGTTAGTATTTCGTTTGTTGTACTAGCTAGGTCATTAAGTCCGCGGTCATCAGAATGCTAGAATTTTTGTCGGGGATAATAGAACTGTGGTATAATTAGTCTCGACCTTTCTTATGGCTATTGAAGTGTGTGTGGTGCCGCCTATGCGATAGGGCTGTTAGGGTGCTTGAACTGTGTCCATGGTCTCTCTGCAACTTGTTTCATTGCCCCTGGTCTAGTGGGAGTGGTTCTTCTAGGTTCTAAGTCTTGGCTTGATTCGAGTCAACCTCCGATTAACCATAAGGTTGATTCGGTTTTGGCTTAGTTCCTTTGAGCGACTTTGAAGCTCTAGGGTTTAGCACTGTTTGATTCATCGGTCATTTAATTATGCTGAGTGACTGATATGAGTGTCGATTTGTGGCCCCAGAGCATGACTTCGTTGGCTTCAAGGGGCTTTGGATTAGAGGACTACTGATCCTTCAGTTCACCTTCACAGATATTAGTCGTACATAAATTTTGCTGACCTATCGGTTTGCCCTCATGACGCTTTAGTTCGTGAAAGACCTTCATGTTTGCGAAGGGTTTTAAGGATCAGATGACCACTGATTTACTGGTTTACCTTCTCGATGCTTTAGTTCGTGAAAGACCTTCACGTTCACAAAGGGTTTTTTGGATCAGATGACCGCTGATCTACCGGTTTGCCTTCGCGACTCTTTAGTTCGTGAAAGACCATCATGTTTGGAAAGGGTTTTTTGTGGTGGATGTCCAGCGACCAAACGGCCTTGAGATGTTAACTTATCGATTCCAAAAGGATTTTTGGGTCGTGTGTTCGAAGGCCCGGCGGTCTTAAAGCAATGATTCATCGACTTCAATAGGAATGTTTTGGATTCAGCTCGAGGGAGCACAGTTTTATCGGTTCTTCTAGGCTAAGTTGTTGGATCTGTTAGTTCTATAAGCCTTTGAACAAGACTTCTTGACTCCACCGGCAATGCCGGTTCTCAGAATGGGGATTGACATGACTCGTCGAGGGCATAGAAGCATTTCTTTCGCCATGCTGTCTGTAATGCCCTTAGTGTCCCAGTACGGCTCATTTGGAAAAGGAGAGTTGACAAGGATGGATGAGAAGGAATCGCTTTAGGTTGCTGTTCCATTCCTTAGTTGCTAGCTAGCTAGAGTGCTATTTAATAATCATCATTTCGTCTAATTTCGTCAGTTAGTTGGGGCGCTTTTCTACTGGGCCTTAGCTACCTTGCTTGGGCAGATGGTCCATGAGATCCTATAGCTCCTTCACCATTTGGTATGCTCTTTGGCACACTACCAAGTTTTCCTTCTCCTAATTTCATTACATCCGGTCTTTAGAACCGGTTTGCCTTCACATAGAATTCTTCTAGGGTAGCAGGTTGTTTCATCCTTTAATGATTCATGAGAGCCTCGCAGCAGACTGCATCTGTCTCCCTTGCTTCATCCATATGCTAGTCATACCTATAGTGAGCAATTTTGAATCAATTGTAGAGTTGTATAAAAGATACAGTTGGCATGATAAACTTCTTTGGATATTCTGCATGTTGAACAGCTTCGATGAATGGGTTTCAATTGGGGAAGATGCCCTAATCATAGTCCGATCAGTCTGGGGGATAAAGAAGGCCCCACAAGGTTACATTCCAAATTTCAAGGTATTCGGAGTTCGCAAGTTCGAGTTATGGGAAGAAGGTGGATCAGCATTGATGGATTGGTGGTATTTTACATGGAGTCCGACCCGAGAAAATTTTCCATTTGCTTGGAGTTCGCACACGATTGCTTGAAGTCACTGAATTTAAAGTGCTGGGTTGGTGATAAACATTGCTTGGAGCCATTTGCAAGTTTGCTTGAAGAAAATCTTGGTTTTACCCCAGCCTCATTCCGAGCCAGAGTGTCCTAAGTTTACTTCGAGTCAAATAGGTGATTACCCGAGTTCGGCTTCGAATCAGGACTGAAGTGAGTTTTTCAACAACCATTTTGATGATTTTTGATGATTTTCGACGACGACCATTTGTGATTTGGCGATGTGAGCTCCATGATGGGATTGGAAGCTGGTCAGTTGGAGTGGTCACAATATACCAAAAGAGCTTGGCATTGTAATTGATCTCTGTTTGTATCATATCTTCTTGGTTCTCCGGCCTCAAGGAATACCGTCTAAGTAGCAATTCCTCGTCCATGCCACTGTGCTACGGCACTGGTTTTAGAGCTTTTTCTAGTGTTTTGCACGTTGGCATTTTCATCCAGTTTATCTTCCTCAAATTGTTTGTCATCTTCGGAGCCGGAGAGAGCCATCGTTATATCCTTCCGTGGGGTATTCACTCCTAAGTTCGGGTTTGTCGCCGGTGCTTTTGCAGTAGGGGAAGTGTTAACGTTTTCTTCCATCATGATTCTTGGAGCTCCGCCCATTGCTTTCTTTCTATTATATCCCCTTCGAACGACCTAGATGGTAGTCTCCCCGTGTGCTTGCGGTTATTTTTAATTAAAATTTGATCGGCTGTTTTCTAAATCATTAGAGAATTAGCAGTCAAACAATTTTTTTTGCGCCGTTGCTAGGGAATTTATTTGATTTTAATTTTCTATTCTTTGAATTATTTTAGTTTGATTTTTATTGTGTGTTTGCTTTTGTGTGTGTAGTGCATTTAAAAAAAATTATTGTGTGTAATTTTTGTTTTCATTTTGTGTATGCGCTTGTTGTTTTTTCTATTTGCATTTGCATTTTTCTATTTATAAAAGAAAAATATTATACACAACTGCATATGAAAAACAATTCATTCACTTTATTTTCTTTACATTTCGTATATTTCATATACAAACAGTTTGAATTTCTATTACATTACTACTGCACTGCATCCTCTTGACCTTGCTGGACCATCCCCTTGTCTCTGCTTACTGCCTCGTCTCTGATCTCATACAACCACTAAACCTGACCATCACCTCTGCCACAAACATACCCAAACACATCATCTCCATCACTTCATTGCCTTTACTACTCTGCCAATACATTGCCTTATGTTGACCCAAAAAATGGACCAACACCCTGCTTTGAGTTTGAAAGCACCAGCCCTGTTCTGACAGAGCAATGTCCCAGATAACTGATATAGAAAAAGAACAGTAAAAGAAAGAAGACAGAGAATTTTTATAGTGATTCGGCTATTAATGAAGCCTACATCCATTTTATAGTTTTATTATAGACTGATTGCTATTATAAGAGATATCTGATTACAAGGCTTTGATTACCTTGAAGTGAGTTGAATTCCCTGAGTTGGAATCCACTGGAGAATCACGGTGAACTCCCTTGGAGACTGTTGTGGGGGAGATAGAGAGTAAAGAACAGTTCCAACAGAGATTTAGCAACTAGTCCGAAGAGGATCCTGTTTATGTTGCAGGTAGGTTGGTATTTATATGGATTGAAGAGCTTATAGGCCAGGGCTCTTCATCAACTGCTTGTTGATAGGTAGGGAATGACCCTGGGGGGTTTAGCTCGCGACCCGAGCCAAAACCATGGGTCATTGGCGACCCATGGTCTATGGGTCGCTAGCGACCCATAGACTTAGCTCGTTTGCGGGTTAGTGATTTGACTTCTTTTTCATTGTATCCTTAATTAGCTCGTCGAAGAATCAAGGAGATGCATGGTCGCTGGCGATCCAAGCGCTTAGGATTTTTCTGGAGTTTGGAGGTTGGGATGTTTCTATAGTCTTGTGTTGCCATTGTTCCATTTTGATGACAATTTTACTAGCTGTTTGTGCTCAACTGTTGATTGGGCTAAAAGAATGATGGTTCCTTGGTTTAGTCAATCCTAGTCGTTGCCTTATTAACATTGATTGGCTCTCGTTCACTCCTTGCCTTAGCCTTTCTGGTTAAGTTCTAAGCCATCCTGATGTCACAAGATTGTCCTGCTTTCTAGTGAGTCCTGCTGGGTCAAAAACTCGGATAACACCTTACATCAACAGTCTACTACTTCAACATAACTTCCTGCCTCTGTCTTAACATATCAAACCACAAAACAGCAACTACATCTCCACTTTCCTGTCAACAAACTCCTCATCATTATAATATCATCCATTGCCATCCTCCATACAACAGCCATCAACAACTTACTAACAATCTCTTCAGATCTGTTGCAAAGACCACACCACCATTTGTCTACAATAACTTCGTCGCCCCTGTCTTCAACTTCTCTGAACAACAACTAAACCACAACAGTGCATTACGTCTCCACTGTCACAAATCTTCATAACATCCCACATCTACCACACTACTGCTTCACCCACTCCAGAAAACTGTTGTGCTATCATACATCAGTTCATTCATCACCAACATCACTTCTGGTCTCTAGAAAACCACTAAAAAACTTGTTATCATACTCCAGAAAACTGTTTTGCATATATACCCATCTTCCTCTGTTCTCCTTTGCCAACAACCTACTTCTCCAACATAACCATCCCCATAACTCCAAACAGTAATCTCCATTTAACATTGCAAAACCAACATCACACAAACCCCATTAGCTTTCCTTCAACACTTACTTCTGCTTTTCGTCACTGCCAAACAACAACCAGCAAACTTCATACATATACACATCACATTCTTTCAAACACATACACCATCCAGCAGATCCCCTCACTTCCACAATCAACTGACACTATACAATCCACAACCAAACATCCATACTTATTACAGCAGTTGTGCACACCCCTTCTGCCCAAACCACAAAACTTCAACTGCACTGCTCTTATATCATCTTTGTGCCACACCACAATCATCACAATACTGTCACATAAAAGCTTCATCCACCTGACCGAGCTTCACCACTGCAACCACTTCAAACATTCCACCACAAGCAACAGTCACCGCTGCTCACAAACCAACCACCTGCTCAAAGCACTTCAGACCACCTTCAAGTGCTACAATCCCTACAGCTTACTTCAATTCATTTCCTTCAATCACCCATCAACAACTGTCTTACCCACAAACCTTCCATAGTTCACTGCCCCTCCTCCTCACTGTCAAGTACCTCTAGCATCAACCAAACCATTGCTACAATTCAGACCTCCCTATTCTACCATCCCAGTCACAACTCCTTACCAACAAAGTTTCAACTACTTACATCACCATTACTACTGCAAATTCATTTCTGCCTACATCCCCTTGCTGTCATCGCACACTGCCACAGACAGAGCCACCTCCTCCTGCTTAATTACCCCTTCTGTCAACTCTGCCTGCACACCCCTTACAACACTACAACCTCTTTCTCCTTCATCACCAACTGCAAACTCCACGCAACCACCTGTCATCAACGCGTCAAACAAAATACTACGATTCCACCATCACTACAAACCACAAACAATGTAACAACAATCTGTATCACCACCCCTCCTTGCCAATCCCATTCGCCCTCCTCTAGACACGAAACCAACCACCTTCAATCCTACATCCTCTCGCCAAATACGAAATCCTCTATCACCATAACCTTTACCCGAATTCGACCCAATTCAGCCTACCAACCATCGCAACCCGAAATCCATCGAACCCAAATCCCCAATGCGACCATCCACCTTGAACACCTCCACCACTCCATCATGCATCCCCTCGCCCAATCATCATCGCTCGCGACTTCCAACTCACCACGACCTCACTTCAACAAATCGAGAACTCACTTACTTGAACCACTGCTGGTACTCACACCTGCGAACCGCCAAATCCAAATAGCCAATCGCATCGCAAAATATTTCTGTTAGTTCTCAATTTTGGAGTTCGTAATTTTTCTTTTGATTTCGTTTCTTTCGATTCCAGCGGTTTCATTTTGTACAGAAGAAGAGAACAAGTGTGTTTGCATACGTTTGTTGTGTAGTGGGTCGAATATTACTTTTGGCTGGGTTGTGTTTAAAAAAAAGAAAAAAAGGGAAACAAAGGAAGAAAAAAAATATCGCGTATTGGGTTTGTTCGGGCCGGGTTGTTAGACTTGATTTATGTTGTTTTCTTTTACCTTGTTTTCAAATGAGCAATTTTCTCTTTTAGCTTGTTTTCTTTTGATTTAATTTGTTTAGTTTTAGTTTGTTTACGTCTTTAAAAAATGTTTTTTTTTTGCCTTTGTTTTGACTCTAAAAAAAGTTTGCTTTCTTTTAGTTTAGTTTTGTTTTATCCTAAAAAGGAGAAAAAATATCATATATTTGTTTTGTTTTATTTTGAATTGTTTTAAGTTCCATCCTTATATATATATATATTTATTTATTTATTTAAAAATTAAAAAAAACAAGTTATTTTTATATTTTTAGTTTAATTTGTTTCTTCTTTGATATATATAAAAAAACTGTGTGTGTGTATCCTGTTTTTATTTTCATGTTGCCAAAGTAGATAGGAAAAGTTACTTGCTTTGCTTAATTTGCTAAAAACTAAATTGCTTGCTTTCTTATAAAAAAATTAGCTACTCTGAAAAACAAATAATTTGCTAATAATTCTGCACGCTCTGGTATCGTGCTTTCATCCCTTATTTTTATTTGCCTTGTACTGTTAGTTGCTTCCATTAAAAAATATTTCAAAAGTAAAAACAAATTTAATTGTAGTTGCATTATTAATACACGTTTAATTTCAATTTTGCATTTCATCTTAGAACTTGATTAATAATAACGGTTAGACATCTTAAGGGTGTCACAAGCTCACCTAGGGCTTAATTGTATATTGATAAGTTGTCCTCTTTCGACAATTTAATTTCTTGATGTCTAGGCTACGGAAGAGCAATAACCATTTATAAATATTACGATGATTCGTAAATATTATAGTGGTTGTTTCTCTAAAAGTACTTAACCCTCCGGTCGCATTGCTACGGTGATTCGTGGTGCACTGATAAATCGTATCCGTTACCTAGCTGAGAACTATCTTGTTGATTTAAGACAAAGTGTGATTATACAATTTAGGGTTAGGAACTACTTAGGATAGAAAATTTGTAATTAAACTCTTACATTCATTTAGTTGCGTTAGCTAATGCATATTTAAAAAAACAAGAAAAAAATTCAAAATCAAAAACTAAATAATTTTTTTTAATATTCCTCAACTTAATTTTTAAATCCTTTCTTTTGAAATTTTTAAATCAAAATCGAAAATCCAAAAAAAAAATAAAGTTAGTTTTTTTAGAAAAAAAAAAATAAAAAAATCTTTTCAACAACAAAAAAAAATTGATAAACCAAAAAACCAAACAAAAATAAAATTTCCCTTTTTAAGTAAATTCCCTTTGGTAAATATTTTTTTCTTTTCCTTTATAAAAAAACAATTTTGAAAATGTCCGAGTTTCCCCACTGACATAAATTTTACGATAGCTGTGAAAATCAATATAATACATATAATTTCACTCCAAATTCTTATGGATATTTTAATAACAACTATTGTGTAAAAAATTCAAATTTCGAACCAAAAACTTTTCAAAACGATGACCAACCCTCAAATTTGGAAAAGGGTATCGAAACAATTTCGTAGTTACTTGAACTCTCTACACAACAAAATTAAAGGATAAATGATTTGTGTAGTTCAAATTTGTGCAATAACTCAAGCGAAGGATTTGAAAATAATAAAAAACTGAATTCACTTCAAAAATTCAAATGACTTCGACTATAACCCATTCCAATTCAATTTCGAACCCCAAAATGAATTTCAAACTCAGAACGAAAATGTGAACCAATTTGCAAATGATTTTGGCAATGAGAATAATCTCGATTATGGCGCAATGGACAATTTTTGTTCTTAACAAGCTCAAATTGAAAATTTTCAAATTAATAATTATAAATTTGACTTTGTTGAGCAAATGGACAGAATTTACAAAGAACACACAGATTTGCAGTTTGAAACATATTTGAAACAATGTGAAAAACAAAATGAAATTCCGTGTGACGAGTCAAATAATAATCCATCTTTTACCAAAATTGACGATTTTCAAATAACAACTTTTGAAATTGAAAATGACAATCTTAATGAAGCTGTTGAAAATATGGTAATTAAGTTGGATTTCAATTCTTTTGAGAGTGTGGAACCAAATTTAAAATTCTATCTTCCTTTCCTCGATTTTGAAAAATTGAATACAACTTTCGATTTTGAACATGATATACGCAATGAAGTTGTGAACAATTCAACAAACGAAGACGAACTTAATGAACATAATTTTTTTCGACTTTTCGAAGATGAGTTATTGAATTATAAAGGGGAAGATTTAGATCACCATTTTGATTATGAAATCAATAATTCCGAAGAAGTTTTCAATGATAAATATGAATTTCAATTTGGTGAAAATAAACTTGAATTTCAACCAATTATTCTATCAACCTCGAAAATCATCGAAAATAAAACAACTCACACGATTTAATAAGACGACATTCGTTTTTCCAAATCAACATTCAAATTTGAAATCTTTTATGGTTTAGTTTTCTGGGCTTAAGCTGTGTCTCTCCTACTTGACGAGACAAATGAATTGGTCTTTGGAAAACCTTTCATCTACTTTTTAACAATTTATATTCTAATGTCGAGTAAATAATAACCATTTCATTCTTATGTAAATATAGGTCATATTTTTATATTTATTTTTCTCCTTTCACTTGGGCTGACTGTTAGGACACAGTCAGAATCAAGTGTGGGGGGGTTCTCATCTTCATTTTTTATTTTTCATGGTTTATTTTTTGCATTTTCAATACAAATCTCAAAAATTTTTAAAAAAAAAATCCAAAAAAAATTTCTTCTTGATTTGCTTTTAAATAAACATTATAGGATAAGTATAGGATTTTGGTTATTAAATTGAAATTTCTAAAAATTTATTTGTCTTAATAAAAATAAAAATAAAATTTGATTACATATAACGATGGTTTAACTAGTATATAGAAAGATTCTTAGGTGTTAATTATAAACTATATCTTAATTGAAAATCTTTGTTTAAAAAGTGATGGATTGAAAGAAAAGTATATAACATTTTTTATCTTCTAAGTTAAATGGTGCTAAGATGATTTTGCAAAACTCTCTTTCAATATATATATATATATATATAAAATAAAAAAAATAAAAATATATATTTGTATATATGTATATATTTTATTAACACCTAGAGTCATGTGTTCACACGCAAGTGTGTACACTCGCCATGCTCTCTACCCTTCTCACATAAGCTCGAAAGGCAGTGCATTATCGGTATATCTGGCTTCAGTTTATCTGAGTTTGGTTTATGTATATAAAAATACTTTTATTTATAATGCCTATAGTCGATAGGTGTTTACACTTGTGTGTTCACTCGCCATGCTCTGTATTCGCCTCACGTAAGCCCGAAAGGCAGTGCATGGGTGATATATCTAACCTCAGTTACCTGAGTTAGGCATATGTAAATATTGTTAAAATCAATAAAATTTTCAAATAAGAGAGAGTAAGAAATTGAAATCCAAGCACTATTTTTACTTATTTGATTTGACTTGTTATTCAAAAGAAATGAAAATACCACTTTGATAAACTTTGAAAATCAACTAAGGATCCATTTCATAGTTACATTGTGTTATCGACTGAAACAACTAGCCAAACTAGAGTCTAACTATTATGATAACTTAATTTTTATTAGAAATTTTGATAAGTAAAATGATTAAAATTTATTGATAATAACCAAAACTTATATTTAACTTATTTGTGTCGATTTAAAAGTAAATCCTTCATTTGTAAATATTTTCAAAACTTGCATTCATCTCTTTGTAAATAAATTTTGCATTTAGGAATTTTTTGCTTTGCATTTGGATTTTGTGGGTAGTATCCACTGAAATCCCTCACGAGACAACACTCATCCTACTAGGCATGCCTAGAGGTTTCACGGCTTGTTGCATACGCTCAATGCAATCGTGTTTCCTACGAAAATAGATTTATCTTAGTTTTAGTTTATTCGATGACAAATAAAAAGATAAGTGTGGGGGTATTTCGTGTGCACGTAAATGTGCGTATTTTTATTTCCTTATTTTATCGAATTTAATTAAATAAATGAGCATATAGGGTGTTTTAACATGTTTAAACCAAAATTCAAATTATTTTCAAATCATCATTTATTCATCTTCATATAGCGGCAAAATGATCGTTTTTGTGCATATATTAATTTTAGAAAATTTACCTGAATATTTTAATGTTATTTGTAGGAATTTGAATGGAAATATGATGAAGGCTTCGTGGAAAAATGCATGCACAAAAGAAGACAAACAAACGAAGATGGAAATAATTCATTTCATGAAACATGAAGGACCCCACCTACCCACTTAACATGATCCCCTATTAAGAGCTAATGCATATGCTATTGGAAATTAAAGCTACATGCACATTTAAGTGGAGGATTATCTCATGCTAAGGATAACTTGGAGGCCACACTTCCTAAGAGGGTAGTTTGGGTAGTTTCCAAAAATATGATTAAGGTTTCCAAACATGTATAAATACCCCATATGTTCATGTAATTAGCTCTCTACTCTCTTAGCTCTCCTTATCCTCCTTAGTTTTAGAATCAAAAATAGATTATAAGCTTTCTTTCTTCTTCATAGCTACTTAGCCATTTTCTTATATAATTTTCTTCAATGCAATTTTAATTCATGTTATTTTATTTCATGTTCTTTTCTTTTATGTTCATAGCTTAGATTAATTGTTGCAAGTAGTTTAGCTTTTATTTCATTTCAATTAGCTTGCATTTTCATCTTGTTTTTTTATTTCATGTTGAATGCTACATTTATTGAAATGATAACAAATATGAGGGGTTAAACCATTTCAATTTAGAGGTAATAAAGCTCTCTAATTATGTAGATTCAACATAATTTGCTCATTTTTGATCTCTTTTATGCTGAATGGCAATGTTTAAATGGTTTAACTTTGTTTTTTTAGCTTTAAATTTGATAGCCTATATTGTTGACACCAAATAGGCTATGCTTAAACAAACAAAAACACAAATTACCTCTTCATTTACATATGATTAGTGTAATGAAGTGATTTGAAAATCAAAATTTGATGGTTTATATTTATAATCAATAGTTAATAGATCATGCTTAAAATAGATTTTATTTTCAATTTCATTGCAATTTTCATGAGAATTAAGAAGTGGATAAATGGGTGTGTTATAGTATAATGGTGTATATTGGTCTAATTAATAGCACAAATATTCCATACTTATGATAAACACATCAATTAACTTCACTAATGAAAAAAAAAAGAGAGATCATAATTGTTAACCCGCCTTTTGGCAAGGCATTTTACAGGCGGATTTAACCCAATAGACTTCACGACTATCGAGGCTGGAATATCATAGACTTGGTTCAGATGGATGATGGACAATCAATCACAGATAATAATATGAAGCCTGGATTAAGCATGGTCGATGGAAGAATGACGCAGGGTATTTGGAATATGGATTTCAGCAAGGATGGAAATTACTTCGGTTTCTACTTCGGGTCCTACTTAGGGTTGGCATGGTACTACTTCGGGTCGGCATTTATTTCACTCCGGGTCGGCATAGGGTTTACTTTGGGTCCTACTTGGTGTCGGCATGATGTTTACTTTGGGTCCTACTTAGGGTCGGCATATTGCATGGGGTCGGCATTAATTTCACTCCGGGTCGGCGTAGGGTTTACTTCGAGTCTTACAAGGGGTCGACATAGTGTTAACTTTAGGTCCTACTTGGGGTCGGCATATTACATGGGGTCGGAATAGGGTTTACTTCGGGTCCTACTTGGGGTCGGCATGGTGTTCACATCGTATCCTACTTGGGGTCGGCATATGGCTTCAAGTTGGCGTAATACATGGGGTCGGCGTTGATTTCACTCCAGGTGGGCAAAGGGTTTACTTCGGGTCCTACTTGGGGTCGGCATATGGCTTCAGGTCGGCATATTACATGGGGTCGGCAGTAATTTCACTCCAGGTTGGCATAGGGTTTACTTCAGGTCCTACTTGGGGTCGACATGGTGTTTACTTCGGGTCCTACTTAGGGTCGGTATACGAACTACTTTAGGTCGGTATAGGATGGACGAGTTAGGCCCGGTGATCGACAAGGGATCTTTATTCTGCTTTTCTTCATCTTCTTCTACTTTGAGGCTACTCTACCATTGTTAGTTTGGAATTCCAAATTGTAGCTGTAATCAAATTTCAGTGTAATAAAAAGGAATTTTTTGGAGTGGACGTAGGCCGGAGTTAGCCGAACCACTACAAATCTTGTCTTTTTAGCTGCTTTTATTTTAATTTTGGCTATTCTTTATATTATACTCTCTACATATACTCTATCTATGATCTGTGACTGGATATTGTTGCTTTCGCTTGTAATTAGGTGTTGGTGGTCAATTTTGATTCCAACATTTTGTGCTTTCACTGAGAAGGCTAACACTCATGAATCTAGAAGTTTGGATCTTGGATTTAAAATCTTGGGAACTTGGGTCTAGGAAGCAATGGTTAGGCAGTCAACAAGGAGACAAAGAGCAGGGATAAGATGAAAATGATGATGAATGCTATGCAAGAAAGGATGCTAAAGAAAGAGGAGGAAATCCAGGATCACATTTAGGAAAAAGAAGCAAGCAAGATGATGGATGGAGTGGAGTCGCCGGGAGTAGCCCCTGACCAACCAGAGATCGTTCCTCACTCGGGGGCATGACCTCGGGTCATGTTAACTTGATTCCTGGATGAATATTGGATGGAGCTATGGATTTTTGTATGGATCAAAACTTGGATGCACGTTTGGAAGAGGATGATATGGGATTCCATTGTGGACTCAGGGGCAGGATGAAAATGACAATCGGAGACCACTTATGGATGCTAGAACAGTTGGAAATTGGAACCCAAGACTTGTAGCAGAAATTAGCATGCCTAAATATGGATTGGATCAGCCTGGGACAAACCCCGACCAAGGAGAATGGATCAGCAAAACTCCCCATGGAACTGGGGGCATGGATTTGGATGGCTTCGCTTGGAAATGGATAGCGATGATGGAACAGGAGCAATCACCGTCCGCCACAAATCGGAGCTAGCCCGGCTTAAGGGCATAGGTCGTCGTCTCTTGATGGCATGAACTAAATAACTAATAATAAATCCTACACCAAAAATGGCTAAGTCACTTACACATGTACGAGATCGCGAATGGTCCTTAGGCATGCTCTGAGATGGCAATGAACCACCATAATAAACGAGTCATAAACTCAATTGAACGTGAGATCTAACATTAATAATACTGAGTCCCATCTTGGTACTCACTTTTTGCCTTGAATGGCATCCATCTCGAATGATCACATTTTGCACCGAACGGAACCCGACCTCGAACGGTCACATTTCGCCTCGAACGGCACCCTACCTTGAACGGTGACATTTTGCCTCGAACGGCATCCGACTTCGAATGGTCACTTTTCGCCTCGAACGACACCCAACCTCGAACGACCACATTTCACCTCGAAAGGCACCCGACCTCGAATGGCCACATTTGGCCTCGAACGACACCCGACCACGAACGGCCATATTTCGCCTAGTACGGTACCCAACCTCGAACAGTCACATTTCGCCTCCAACGACACCCGATCTCGAAAGATCACATTTCGCCTCGAACGACACACGATCCCAAACGATCGTTACTAACAATCAGGTAAGATCATTGATCTCTTCATAAGTCATCAATAGGTTCTGAACATCTGGCTTATGGTAATACGAAACACGCCTTCCTATCGCAAGGCATGTTTTGAGGGGCAAAGTGTTAACCCGCCTTTTGGCAAGGCAGTTTACAGGCGGATTTAACCCAATAGACTTCACGACTATCGAGGCTGGAATATCATAGACTTGGTTTAGATGGATGATGGACAATTAATTACAAATAATAATATGAAGCCAGGATTAAGCATGGTCGATGGACGAACGACGCAGGGTACTTGAATATGGATTTTGGCAAGGATGGAAGTTACGTCGGGTTCTACTTTGGGTCAGCATGATGTTTACTTCGGGTCCTACTTGGGGTCGGCACTGTACTACTTTGAGTTGGCACTTGGGGTCGGCATATGGCTTCAGGTCGCCATATTACATGGGGTCAGCGTTGATTTCACTCCGGGTCGGCATAGGGTTTACTTCGGGTCCTACTTGAGGTTGGCATGGTGTTTACTATGGGTCCTACTTGGGGTCGACATATGGCTTTAGGTCGATATATTACATGTGGTCGGCATTGATTTCACTCCGGGTCGGCATAGGGTTTACTTTGGGCCCTACTTGGGGTTGGCATGGTGTTTACTTTGGGTCCTACTTGGAGTCGGCATATGGCGTCAGGTCGGCATATTACATGGGGTCGGCATTGAATTCACTCTGGGTCGTCATAAGGTTTACTTCGGGTCCTATTTGGGGTCCGCATGGTGTTTACTTCGAGTCCTACATGGGGTAGGCATGGTGTTTACTTCAGGTCCTACTTGGGGTGGGCATATGGCTTCAGGACGGCATATTACATGCGGTTGGCATTGATTTCACTCCGGGTCGGCATAGGGTCTACTTCGAGTCCTACTTGGGGTTTCCATGGTGTTTACTCCTGGTCCTACTTAGGGTTGGCATATTACATGGGGTCGGCATTGATTTCACTTCGGGTCGGCATAGTGTTTACATCGGGTCTTACTTGGGGTTGGCATGGTGTTTACTTCGGGTCCTACTTAGGGTCGGCATATGGCTTCAGGTCGGCATATTACATGGGGTCGACATTGATTTCATTCTTGGTCAGCATAGGGTTTACTACGGGTCTTACTTAGGGTCGAAATGGTGTTTACTTCGCGTCCTACTTAGGGTTGGCATATGGCTTCAGGTTGGCATATTACATGGGGTCAGCTTCGATTTCACTCCGGGTCGGCATAGAGTTTACTCCGGGTCCTACTTGGGGTCGGCATGGTGTTTACTTCGGGTCCTACTTGGGGTCGGCATATGGCTTCAGGTCGGCTTATTACACGGGGTCAGCATTGATTTCACTTCGGGTCGGCATAGGGTTTACTTCGGGTCCTACTTGGGGTCAGCATGGTGTTTACTTCGGGTTCTACTTGGGGTCGGCATATGGCTTCGGGTCGGCATATTACATGGGGTTGGCATTGATTTCAGTCAGGGTCGGCATAAGATTTACTTTGGGTCCTACTTGGGGTCGGCATGGTGTTTACTTTGGGTCCTACTTGGGGTCCGCATGTTGCTTCAGGTTGGCATATTACATGGGGTTAGCGTTGATTTCACTCCAGGTTGGCATAGGGTTTACTTTAGGTCCTACTTGGGGTCGGCATGGTGTTTACTTCGGGTCCTACTTGGGGTCGGCATACGAACTACTTTAGGTCGGCATAGGATGGAAAAGTTAGGCCCGGTGATCGGCAAGGTGGGCCCATGTAGTTGAGGAGGCCCTATGACCGAGATTTCACCTATAAATACAACAGGCGTGGCTTTAGAAAAAGGGATCTTTATTATGTTTCTCTTCATCTTCTTCTACTTCGAGGCTACTCTGCCATTGTTATTTTGGAATTCCAAATTGTAGCTGTAATCAAATTTCAGTATAATAAAAAGGAATTTTCTGGAGTGGACGTAGACCGGAGTTAGCCGAACGACTACAAATCTTGTCTTTTTATCTGCTTTCATTTTAATTTTGGCTATTCTTCATATTATACTCTCTATATATATTCTATCTGTGATCTGTGACTGGATATTGGTGCTTTCTCCTGTAATTGGGTGTTGGTGGTCAATTTTGACGCCAATAATAATTTCATGTTGTGTTGATTTATGTGATCATGAGAGTGGATTTATCTCTCAATTGCTTTCAAAGTCTTATATTTTTATACATTTTATTTTGTTAGTTTATTTACATTTTCATTTTTTAGTTAACAAGACTTTCAAATCTTGGTTTAATTTGATTGAATAGAATTTTAAATCTACACAATTCCATGTGGATTGACCCATACTCGCCACGTACTAACATTGTACGCTGTACGCTTGTGGTTATTTTTATTAAAATTTGATCGGCTATTTTCTAACCCGAAAGTGAATAAGGCGTCAAACACTTGCTTTCTTTCCGGTCTTGGGCTCATTTTTAATTACATGTGCTTGTCCACTATATTATGATGATTGCCGATGATGCACATTATTCGACTTTATGGCATGGTGACTTATTGTGATTATGCTTGTTTTAACTGAGATGTTGGCATATTATATAATTAATACTATATCTTTGAGATTTATGCATGCTTTTCTCTATGATCTCACCTTTATTACATTTAGAGATAATGTGACTCCTTTATTATTTTATAATACCCAGGTCAAAACGGTACTAGACAGGTACAAAGACTAATTGACCATGGAATATATATATATATATCAGTTTGTGCTGACTCCTTATATATATATTGTAACGACCGACATTTTTTTGATAATTAAATTATAGAATTTAATAAGATTTTGTAACTTAATATTGGAAGAAATAAAAAGTTATGATTTATTAATAAGAGAAATAACTAGAATGAATGTAATAATGTTAAGGTAAGGTAATTGATAACCATCCTAATGTAAGTCCAATTAATTGAAATGATTGTAAACTCATAATAGGTTATAGATTGTGAATAAAGAAATAAAATTTAATATTGGAGTCAATGTTGAAATTATTCTAATAAATTGGAATTGGCTAATATTGAAAATGAAATTAGTGGTGTGTAAGTAGTTATAACATTTGTTGCAGATAATAAACTTACAAATGTGATTTAATTAAGCAAAAGGTGAAAATTGTTATATGTTGCCTATCTATTTAATCCATTGACATTAAATTGGAAATCAATTGCAATTAATCTAATTAATTACTGCGATTAATATGAATTAAATGATAACCGTAGAATATTGATGTAATAATGGTAAACCAATGTTAATTATATCCATAGAGTAATAATGGATGGAATAATAAGATGTAAATAGAAATAAATTAACTTATTAGAATTTAAAACAATAATCAATTGAATTTATTGCAATTGAAATTTAAACGCAGTAATTAGCGCAATATTAATGATTGAATTTGATATGGAAATTTGTTTCAAAAGATTGTAAATGTCTAAGAAATCAAAACGATATTAAATTGCTAGTTATTAGATTTGAAATTGAAAAGTGATTTAATTAATTTAATAATAATTTATTTATTTAATGTGAAAATAGCCATTTTGACCACTTTCTCAGATTTTGACGAAACCAATTTCATCGGATCCGTAACAGTAAATTATTATAAGGTTTCAAGTTTCGTACCGATCGGACTTGTCATTTGATCGTACGGACCTGAAACGTGTAGAAATCAATTTAATTGAATTCAATTTGAAATAAGATGATTTTAAATCTAACTTCTTCATACGATGGAATTAGAACTTGAAACCTGTTCCATTGAGTTTAAAAATTTCGAAAACATCTATTTTAATATATGGGATGACCTACTTTGTTTTCGGGGTTAGAATGGGCTTTCTGGATCGCGTAGTCGTTTCGGTAAATCCAATATGGTCCATTCATTTCTAATTCAGATCTGCCTATATATAGGCTGTTATAAACCCTAATTGTTTTCTGTTTCTTATTCCTGTATGTACTATTACTTCTACCATTTCCTCCTTCTCAAAGGATTGTTTGAAAGGAAATATGTTATGTACTCCCCTCTCTGTCGTTGGAAAATAATTTCGATGATGAGTGCACGCATCATCGACGTTCATTTTCGAGTTTCAAAGTGGGAAGACTGTTGTAGTAGTTTTACTACACATCTGTTTTTATGAATAAATCTTAATTTTGAATTCCTAAATATTATTTGATCTATAAAGGATATTTATATTTATATATATATATATATATATATATATTATTTTGAAAATGACTGAAATGAATCCGAGATTTAGTTCTTAAAACTTTCTGATAATTAGTAGTTTTATTTATTGTAATAGAATGAAATTTTAACTATTTTAATAATTGGAAACTTCTAAAATGCAAAATAAGAAATTTATGTTAAAATAATTAATGAAATATATAAGAAATGGAAAATCTGTAACTTGTAGATGTGAAAATTTAGAAGATTTAATTATTGAACATTTTGTTAACTAAAATGAATAAGATAAACTTGTGTGACATTCAATTACATTCTAAAAGACATATATATAACTAACCAAAATATTATAAGTTGAAATGTTAAATAAGAATATGTAATAGAATATTATACAAGTAAAACTTAAGTAAAGAAAGTGTTCAATGGAATTACTTCTATAAATAAGAATTCTGATGTTATAAATATTATAAACTTAAGTTAATAAATTGAAATGCTTCTAATGAAATGTAATAGAAAGGTGAATACTGTAAGTAAATGACTATAAACTTAAGTGATGTGTGAAGCCAATTATAATTAAAGTAAATAGTAAAATGGAATACTATATATAAAAGAGACAAAAGAGAAAAAAATGAGTTGCTTCAAAAAAAATTGATGTTAAAAGGAAATCAAAGTAAATGATAAGAGTGAAGTAAACTGAGAAAAAGTGTATGTAATCCTTCAATAATAAATTCATTGATTATTTTAATTAATTGAATGAAAAGAACATATGTAAGCAAATGAATATAAATTAATGGAAAATGGCGTTGTAAATTAAAGAAAATAATCATTGTATGAATGAAAAAAAACAAAGATGAACAATAAATAATGTGAAAGGAGATTTATAACAATAAACATTACTGATTTTTGAAATTATTGTTTGTTTTAGCTCATGGGATGGTTAGGAAAGGATACTTCTAACTGGATAAGGGTGTACGAATAATCTGTTAAGTTTTATCTAAGATTGTTGAGTGTACAGTATACTTAGTAGTTTATTATATTTTATACTATTAAAAGTTTCTGAACCCGAACAAACCATTTGTTTTGGTTGCTATGAATGAATGGTTGGTTAATTTGATTGCATGCGATGGTTGTATGGTTTTGATTGCAAGTGACTATTGTATGTTGTGATAATCTATTTGTTTGTTATTAATTGAAAACAACTTAAAATTTTCTTTTATATAATTTTTAGCTCTTTTGGATTACATAAGTGAAATACAGGTTTATGGAAGCAATAGCTACTGCTTTTGGTTTCATAAATAAGCATCGTTTGCCCGACAAATAGGTACGTTTTTGGATTACGGTTTTCTAGCAATATTATATTGTTTTTCCCGTGGTTTGGGATATTTTATATTGAAATATGATATATATATATATATATATGTGTGTGTGTGTGTGTGTGTGTTATTATTGATATTATTATTTCTCCTGGACCTCCATTCAAAGGAGACTCTACCAAAAATTTTCGTGAATTTCGGACATAGAAATTTTTTAATGAAAGTAAAAGGTAGTTTTAAACTTTTATTAACTTGAATATGAAGGATTTAATTGATTATTAGTTGATATAATTTATTGAAATACTTAATTATGTAAATAAATTGTTTATAAATTTAATACTTTGAATAAGATATATTAATCCGTTAATTCCTTCTTTTTTTTCCTTTTTGAGGACGAAAAGTTTTGAGTGGGGGAGACTGTAACGACCTGCATTTTTTCGATAATTAAATTATTGAATTTAATAAGATTTTGTAACTTAATATTGGAAGAAATAAGAAGTTGTGATTTATTAATAAGAGAAATAATTAGAATGAATGTAGTAATGTTAAGGTAAGGTAATTGATAACCATCCTAATGTAAGTCCAATTAATTGAAATGATTGTAAAGTCATAATAGGTTATAGATTGTGAATAAAGAAATAAAATTTAATATTGGAGTCAATGTTGAAATTATATGTAATAAATTGGAATTGGCTAATATTGAAAATGAAATCAGTGGTGTGTAAGTAGTTATAACATTTATTGCAGATAATAAACTTACAAATGTGATTTAATTAAGTAAAAGGTGACAATTCTTATATGTTAGCTATCTATTTAATCCATTGAAATTAAATTGGAAATCAATTGTAATTAATTTAATTAATAATTGCAGTTAATATGAATTAAAATGATAACTGTAGAATATTGATGTAATAAATGGTAAACCAATTTTAATTATATCCATAGAGTAATAATGGATGGAATGATAAGATGTAAATCGAAATAAATTAATTTATTGGAATTTAAAATAATAATCAGTTAAATTTATTGCAATTGAAATTTAAACGCAGTAATTAGCGCAATATTAATGATTGAATTTGATATGGAAATTTGTTTAAAAATTGTAAATGTCTAGGGAATCAAAATGATATAAAATTGGTAGTTATTAGATTTGAAATTGAAAAGTAATTTAATTAATTTAACAATAATTTATTTATTTAACGTGAAAATAGACATCTAGGCCACTGTCTTGGATTTTGACGAAAACAGTTTCATCAGATCCATAACAGTGAATTATTGTAAGGTTTCAAGTTTGGTAGCGATCGGACTTGTCGTTTGATCGTACGGACTCGAAACGTGTAGAAATCAATTTAATTGAATTCAATTTGAAATAAGCTGATTTTAAAGCTAACTTCTTCATACGATGGAATTAGGACTTGAAACATGTTCCATTGAGTTTAGAAATATTGAAAACATCTATTTTGATATATGGGATGACCTATTTTCGTTTCAGGGTCAGAACAGGCTTTTTGGGTCGCGTAGTCATTTCGGTAAATCCAATCTGGTCCATTCATTTATAATTCAGACCTACCTAAATATAGGCTGTTATAAACCCTAATTATTTCTCATTTTTTATTCCTATACGTATTATTACTTCTACCAGTTCCTCCTTTTCAAACGACAGAACATGAAACCCTAAATCCCAATTCAATTTTAAATTTTAAATCGATTTGAAAATTCAAACTCCTCCAAACCATGACATATTATATATCGATTCGAAGCTCTCGACGAGCGCAATTTTTTGCAATGATTTTTTTTCGATTCGGATCATAGTTTGGCTAGAAATGGGAGATTCGTTTTCGACCGTTCATCGAGGTTTTATCATCATCGACGGATCATCGAATCGATGGTATGGTAGCGTAGAGATTGTCGAGGGTAGTGCATCGGTGATGGTAGTTCGTCAGTTCAATGGCTAGATTATCGAGATAAATTCGCCTAGGGTTCATAACATAGTGGCGGCTGGGTAGTTTGGGGGCTTCAATCATGGTCGCATCGGGATCGAGCGGCGTTGTGGGTCAGGCGAAGTCCTATGGTGACACGAGGGAGTGGTCGCGATGGCCAGGCGTGGGCGTACGGTGGTGTGTTTGTGGTCGAGGCGGCTAACAGTTGGGTACCTAGACGCGTGATTAGGGTTGGAACGAGGGAAGCAGGTGACATGTAAAGTAAACGTGTATTGTATCTGTTTTATTTTAATTTTAGTTTTAGTTTTATTTTCAAACTTCTAATATGCATAACTTCTGCGTACGAGGTCGGATATACGCGCGGTTTGTTCTGCTGGGTTCGTATTGAAATTTCGGACATTTTGGAACTAGTTTGGACAAATTCTGAGACTATTGAATTTTGGGCCTTATTTTGGATTTCAAATCAATTTGAAATCAAAAGGTGAGTGTTTTAACCCACTCATAACTACTAAATTGTCTTATGTTAGTTAAATTAAATTTATGATGTGATTAGAAATTGATTGGTTGATGTTTGGTATATTTAAATCGTTATGCCAGTTAAATCTGACTTTCATTGAATTTAATCGCCATTTAATTTAATATTGAATTTTAAAATTTCCAGTTAATACCTTTGTTGATAATCAGTAAATTGTGTTATTTATTTGTCGATTTGGATGATGATTGTAATGAATATTTTATTGTTGATATTGGATGACTTGATATTATATTTTTATATTGTTATAACACTACAAGTTCCCTATGGGTTGAAATGATACATACTCGAACGATCTGAGAGATTATGGAGAAATCCTTATGGGTTGAAATGATAGGCTCGAGCGATTTCTTGGATTTGAAGTTAAAATTCGAAATTGCGGCTTGAAATGATATATATATATATATATATATATATATATATATTCGTAAATATAAAATAATTGTGGATTGAAATGATAAATATCTGTATCACTTGATCATAGGGTATAAAATTATATACGGACACCGGATTAGTTAAATTAAATGATTTTTAATCCTTATTTTTGAATTTAGTTAAATGATACTTTGAAGAAAATTTGATTTATCTAAATTGAATTATTTTTGGAAATCCGAGTTTTAAATGTTGAAATTGGAATTGGTTTAAATTGAAATTCTAAAGTTAGACTAGAAGTATAAACGAAATTTATTGAAATTGAGTTATCGAAATATTGAATATTTAAACTTTGAAATCTGCTAAAAATTGAAATAGTTTAAATTTATAGTTCAAACATGGATTTGAAATCGATATTGATTTAATGGTTTAAATGAGAATTTGAACTAAAAGACAAATTTTAGTTTGTTGATTTGAAAGTTGGACACGGTCCAGATGTGTTGAAATGAAAGAAATAATTTAATTTGATATTAATTTCAAATTCATTATTTTAATATAAACTGTTTAAAAATATATTATTTTAAATCCTGATTATTAAGATTTCAAACTATTAAACTAATTTTAATCTATTTTAAACTATTTTAATCAATTTAAACTATTTTAATTTATTTTAATCTATTTAATCCAATTTAATCTATTTTAACCTATTTTAAACTAATTAACCCATTTTAAATCTATTTAATCTATTTTTAAATCTATTTAATCTATTTTAAATCTATTTAAACTATTTTAATCTATTTTAGAGTACTTTAACTATTTAAAAATTTATTTTAAACTATGCTAAATTATTTTTATCTATTTAAACTATATTGGAGTATTTTAACTGTTTAAAATTTATTTTAAACTATGATAAACTATTTAAACTATTTTAATCTATTTAAACTATTTTAGAGTATTTTAACTATTTAAAAATTTATTTTGAACTATGCTAAACTATATAAACTATTTATAACTATCTCAACTATTTTTTAAATTTTAGACTTAGTAAAGTGGAAATGTTTATATTTAAATCCTTGATCTTTAAAGTGAATATGGTCAAATGATGCTATAACATAAGTTGGGATTTGGAATGATATCTGCTAGGGAAATGACATACCCGAGTAAATATGATGATTTTGAAATGAGGATTTAAATAACCTATCTTATCGATATGATTTCGAAAGTGATTATGATTTTGAAAGTGAATATGATTTTGAAAGTGATATGGTTTAAATTGAATATGATATTTTGATATCAATTATGAATCGGTTTTGGAAATGTAAAAGAACCATCCGGGTGAAATAAGCGTTTGGTTGTTAAAGAGACCGGGATCGGATATTGTCATACTCTCTTCCAATACCGAAAACCACTTTAACAACTGTGCACATAGGGAGATTTCAGAATTAAGTAGGATGGTTTGGCAAACGATTCTGTATGAGGTATTTACGTAGCCCCGACTCCCATGAGCCAACTTGATGTGACAAGAACAGGAGCCATGCCGGGCCAAGTGAGGTTGCACCTCCGATCAGACATGCTTCTTCGATACCCTATTATGACTTTGTGATTGATTAGGTGGCCACCCCTCGATTTGATTTGGAAGTGTGTTCCGAGGTGGGCGGTAGTAGCTGCTATGCCTTACCACCAGTCCGGATCCGCAAAATGCTAGTATCATACCTTGGGCATTGCCTCGCGTGCCTTGTCACATACCTTATTGCACCTTCTACGATTTTGGTTTGTACCATACTTATGGAGTGCCCTTTGCTAGCCCTCCAGTTTATGAAGGAATTACAGTACTGCATAGACTACGGGAATACATAAAAATGTGTTAAGGGGGACATGGGTAACGCCTTAATGCTATTTTAATACTTTACTTTACTGTAGACATTATTATAAGATCGTATTGTACTATGTATGTAGATAGTTTAACGGATTCTTAGGAGATGTAATCCCAAACATCTCTTATGTTATTGCACTCACGTTAGACACTGGATAGGAGATGTCAAATCCCATAAACATCTCCAACGCCCTTACACTCATATGTATTTACTATTGATTTAACTTACATAAGATCTTTAGTTCTGACTCGAGTGTTTTGTCCTTTCGATTCGCTCAGGTCAGTCTGAGCTTTTTAGTGTATCGAAGACTGCTTTTGGAGGACGAAAATTTAGTATTATTATTTATTATATTTATCCCACTTCATCATGTTGTTCCGCTTGATTGTTATTTATTTTTGTCGTATGTAACTTTGATCTGTATTGTAAAAGTGTAATGAAGTGTTTTTGTAAAACACCTTCATGAACTGTTTATTTGATTATTATATTTTGTCATTCCGCTATGAGGTTATGTATTTTGTTCTTCTTCCTTTCTCTGTTTTTTCTTATTTACCCCATAATAATCCTCCCTTTTAAATGGTTTGAGTTTGACATGTGTGATTTATTGTCGACTTAAACCGTCCAAAAAGGTGGGTCATTACATATATGCTTGTATGTTTTATGTTAGATAGTGACTTATGTTATATATATATTCTTTTGGTACTCATCTAGAGTTTAATGAATATGTATCATATATGAGTCTAATGACCTTTTTCATCTCACATTATATATAACGTTATGGCACATATTGTATTTTACTATTGTCATATATGATTCCATGTCCTTTGATGTGTTATATATTGTCCTATTCAAATTAGATAGGATGTTATAACTTTGTGCTAATACAAAAAATGTCAGATATTTGTGTATTCGAGTTAATAGTTGAACATAATGGTGTTAGGCCAAAGAAATGTATATGGATGGTCGCTTCTAACGAGCATAATTCTCTATATTACTAAACAATATTACTCTGTATATTTTTTGGTAGTATGAAAATAGCGATGGGGCATTACAAGAGCTACACATTGTCAATATTTTTATAGTAGTGAAAGAAACAGTAGGAGCCAATTGTTATCCAATATTTGAACCAAGTAAATTTTCGATGAATTTGGGATACGAAACGATGAGGGATGGATCAGGAAGCTTGGAATGTATCAACAATGAAGAATATAGGAAGTTCGCTCAATATGGGACAAAAACCATCGATCGACACCAATCGATCATATGGCTTGATATTGATCAATCATATGGTCGAAATGGTTCAAATTTTAAACCACGGATGATTCTACATGCAAATTTAAATTAAAGACAAGCTTTGGAAAAGACCTATTGATGGTTACTGATCAATTGGGGTTGACAATTTAGATACTGTAACGACCCGCCCTTCACGACCCTCGAAAATCGACATAAATACGCCACTATATAACATGCCGAATGATCGAGTGCCGGAAAGACAGGTTGTTGAGGGAAAAGAAAGAAGGTAGAAGAAAGAAGGAACTAAAACAATAGCAGAATCTCACAGCGGAACAGAATAACATATAATAGTAATAGGTCTTTACACAAATCAGAAACTGTAATATACATACCACACATCAGAGTACACAAATCAACAATTACCAGCCTGAGCAGTTATAACAACCTTCCCTTACAATTTGCTAGCAATTTCAAACAAACACTGTAGCGGAAATAAACAAGTACGGGTAATACGTCTTCGCCTTCCAGCTCGTTTCCTGAGCTCCATAGCATCCTAACCTGAAATACACGGTCTGACCCGAACATTATAATAAAATAACACCCGAGTCAGTCTGGAAAACCAACGTGATAAATCACACTCAAATTGAATTATTAAAGTTCCAAAATCCTTTAAAAATCAAAGGTATCTCGTAAGATGACGCCACAAATAAACATGCAGGGTTTATACCTTACGATAACCAAAACATTTCCTATCAAATCCTCTGATATTATAATAGTGTCTAAGTACATATACTTATTCAAATAGCTGAAATTGCTACATTAATTAAATTCCAGCAATACTAGGCTCTACAATCAAAACCGTAAAGGCACATAGGGAGAATGGATTCCAACTGAATGACTAGGCACTGGGGTACCACCTGTTACGGTACCTGTCTAGAAACACCATTCCGAGGACCACTCCCGATCCCCTACAACATAAGACTGGACTATTCCTAACCTGAATAGACCGAATATGCTATCACCCCGGGTATTCCCACCCTTTGTCAAGCTCCTTCAATAAATCGTAGTAATAATAATATCCGAGGGTATCTAGAAAGGTGATAGACATACCCTACTTGGGTGCGACCCACTTAGCCTTGCTACATCTCCCCTGATTTTCAGTCACTTTTGGTTGATGAGGCTTGTGGCTAAGCGTTACCTTTATAGGAAATTCACTTAGAATGCTTATTGTCCTCCAATGACAATGTTCTGAAAGCATTCATCCATACAAGTCCGTTCCCGGTCCGAACGGAACCAAAGACACTATTCCTACTACATTCATTTTGGAATCACCCTCAGGATTAGTAGCGATTAGCCCTTGCACTTCACTGCTTCAACTTCGACTCCATGCTCTTGTCTTCATTACGAAAACATACTCGTTGGATCGAAGTGGTTTTCGGATCACAAATCTGATCCCAGTCTCTTCAAAACAACGTTCGCTATTTCCTGGTAAACTCAACCCCGGTTCTTAAGGAAATACAGAGACAAAGATAAGATCAGAAATCACCTCCTAACCATTGCTGGACGGATTTCCTTTAACACGTCCTAGAAGAACGAACGAGTTTATACGTATAGTATAGCACCTCGAAAGGTAACTGTACCATATAATTCCCGTACCTCCTCTAGATATTCCCAAAGTTATATTTGGGTCCAGATTGATAGTCGATTATTTAACTATCAAATAAACAATCAATTAAACCAAAGATTCCATTTTCACTAAAAACATTAAATCTCTTTTTAAATTTAAATTTAAATAATTAAATCTTTTTATTCAAAGCTATACAAAATAGTGCTCATAAGTTCTAAATTAAATTTATTTTCAAGTTAAATCCAGTCAAATATACTTAAATAAAAGTTATTATGCAAAACCATATTGATATTTAATAATTTATCCTTTTTAAACAAAAATGTCGATTAGTTCTTAAATAAAAATAAATCTTTACAATCATTATAAAGTAACTATTTTAATAATTAATATGCTTAACAATTTAAAATAATTTAATAACTAATCTTCCAGAATATTTTAACACTTTTAATTTTTCCCAAATTAATAATTAAAAAATCCTCTTTTAAACAAGCCCCATTTTCCAACTCTAATTTCATTTCGCAAATTTTTTTGGAAATCTTACCTAAATTCAGTATAACCCATTTATACTTATTTCCAAAATTCACTTCTATCCTTTCAAATATTTAAAATCTCGATTTTAAAACCTCCTTTTATTTTTAAACAAGTGCCACTTAAGGATTTATTGTTTGAAAATTCTTTTATAATTTTTTTTCCAAAATCTCTTTTCAAAATACCCGATTTAGCTAAGTACAAATTTCAAAACCATTTATTCTATCAAATTTCTTAGCCCAAAACTCTTTATATACATTTTACTTTAAAATCCATTTTTTAATATTCTTCCAAATTCAAATCATATTTTTATTGGTATTTAAGAACACTAAAACCCAAGTTAACTATCACAACATCCCACAATCTAAATCACACAATAACCTGTCACAGATTATTCAACAAATACATATATCACTATATATGCAATTGAATTCAAAACTTTTGAGGAATCCAGTTAGATCCCTCAAACTTGTTTCCCTACATCCACTGATGTTAGCACAACATAAAAATACCAATTCCACTTCGAGGTGGAATATTGCGGTATATAAGGTCATCCGCTATTATGCGGGGCGCATAGGATCTCATCCACTATATAAATGCGGGAATATTAATCACTCCAATATATATATATATACTACTATATATAATATCACATCCAATTGATAAAAATTGCATCAATTTAACTAATCAGTCATTTATTAATTTTAACCGTTTAAAATTAATACTGGAAGTCCAAAATTGAGTGAGATTAACTCACCTTGAGTTTTAAATCGCCGAGCATTCCAATTTTAAATTAAATCGAACGGCGTTCGATTTAACCTAAAATTCTCCAAATATCTCCAGATCTACACTACAGTGTAGATCACGTCGCTGTAATTCAGGTACCTCCAGTTTCGCCCGATTCCGACCTCGTATGCATTAGATATGAATTTTTAAAGTTTGTACATATAATTATAACAATTCTTTTTTTTAATTTATTTACCATAAACGACATCGGCCGCTTAAAAAGCAAGAGAGGATCCTGGCTGCTCACATGTTCTTCCCTGTTCGCTCATAACCAGGGTTTCAACAACCCATAGCCGCCTTCTTTCTCGAGTAAATTTCGACCACCACGTCGCCATCTAGGTTGATCGGCGACCACCCTTAGATAGACCTTCGCCGCCTCTACCTACGGCCGGAAGATTGTGCAGATCGGTGGCCCCCAAGTGTTGAAATTCATGTACGAACGGCCGAGGTTTAAGCTGTGTTTTCTCCCTCCTCGCTGCGCCGATCTCGATCACCACCGCTCACAACGAAGATCTCGCTTCCCTCTCTGATTTTGTAGTTGAAGATTTATGATGAAAGTTGATGGTTTTCGAGATAAACGAGGAAGAAGACTATTGCTTTTTGACCATTAAAGTTTCAGCCGGCGGCTCTTAAAAAACTAGGGTTTCAATGTGATTGAACTGTATTATATGTGTATATAACATTATTTTATTAATATATATTCCAATTTTTCCAAACTTTTTCAAACGAACTCCAAATGAGACGTGCCGCCCGGTGTTTATAATGTTCTACCCCTATTCCAAACACAATGGAACATGTTTCGAGGCCTAATTCGATCGTAAATGGAAGATAGCATTTTGAATCGATTTAAAATATTAAACTTTCGATATTAATTTCAACGCGTTTCTACTCCGTATGTAACGACCCGTAAATTTTAACCGTTTTAATAACGTAATTAATTGAATTTTGCGAAATTTTAAACGATAAAATTTTGAAATATAAATTTAATATTTGGAATACGTCTAGTTAAACATAGCAACTGGTAAATTTTCGTCCGAAAATATGAAAGTTTATTTCGCACGAAAACTCACTTCAATTTAATCAGTTAAAAAGCAATGAAAATTAAATGTTTTCGGAACCTAAATATTTTTACATAGAAAAATTCTAAACCATCTTCTGAGCAAGATTTCAGTTTGTCGTTTTTCCAAATTCGGACATCTTTGGCTCCGTCGATCTTATTTTTCAGCGTTTTTCTTGCATTTTCCGCTATTAGAAAATTCGAATTTTTATAATTCGATTGTACCACTGATATCTATATACCATTTTGATCGTCTCGTCGCGCTGATCAAAATGGTATATTTATTCGGACAAATCGAAGTCCGACGAAAATCGTCACGTTTATTTAACTGTTTTGGGTGGACCGGTTAAACCATATTCAGCCCGTACCCATTCAAAATTTGAAAATAAAATTTCAGCTGGGAGAAATAAATGCGGTAGTTGGTGGATAGCTGTTAGATTGGGAATTTGAGTGGCGCTTGGAAAAACATGAAGATTGTTCGTAACTCACAAATAATATTCACTGTTGCCCCTGCTAAATTCAAAATTTTAAACAAAAGGGAAAGAACGTACATCCCATTCATTCACTCCTACTCTCTACAGTAATCTCTTCTCTTCCCCACCTTTACTTCTTCCTACTCTTATTTTCTTTTTCTCTCTGTAACTTTATTTTCCAAAAGAATTTTCTCAACCACTTGCCGCCACCACGTGATTCCGAGCTTCCACTCTGTCTTCCCTTCAACTTCCACCTCACCAACTCCGGCCACTCTTTCCCACCAAGATCCCCTGACCGCCATCCACCTCCTCTTCCGCCATCGCCACTTCCATCCTTCACCCATGCCTTGCACCTGACCCACCACATCATTCCACGGCCGTGCTGCAACCTCCAGCCTTACCGACCTCCTCCCTGTCGCCTGCCTTCAAACCCATCCAACCCGTGCCTACCCCAGCTCCGCCCATCACCACCGAAGCACCCAGCAACCGAAGACGCTTCCCGTTCACCCCTCCCTTTTGCCTCCACCAGATCCGTTCTTCCACTAGCCTACTCATCCGCAGTAACCCAGTCTCCACCCACGTCTTCGCCTCCACCAGTGCGCCTACCCACCCCGCCAAAGCCTAAACCCAACAGCCTAACCCACCTACCCTCCTCCGCGCGATGCAGCCTTCGCCCATCACCGCCTCTTCACTTTCCGCGTTCCGCTACCCGTCCTCCGCCGAGCTCAGTTCATCTGTCTTTGCAGCATCATCCATATGGTATTGCATAAATATTCTTTAAATCTGTTGACACATAGGTTATGTTATATTTATGAAATAGTTTTAATAATAAAATATAAGTGCTATATATATAAACTGCACCTTTTATATAAGATGTTTCATTGCTCATTTTGTTTCAAATTCTAGCTTTGGCTTTTTATTTATTTTGCATATGAACGTTTCCTTTGCTGATCCTATATATATCTTCAAGATTTATAGCCTTCTGTTGTTTGAAAGAGTATGTACATGTACCTTATATTTTAAATTATACGTACATAAGTTTTGATTATAAGAAAAAAATAAAAATTTGTACAAGCCTGTTTCTTAACTGATGTTTGTATATAAAGTTTATGCCAGTTTGTTTTTGCTTCATCCATTTAGTCAACACGTATATATTGAAAATATATTGTTATATAGTTAAGGTATTTGTTATGTTGTCAATTTATGCACAGTTAGTTCCGCTTATACACTTAGGCGTCAGTTGTATATTTTATAATCCTGTTACTTTAAAGTATAGTAGTTTTATATTATATTAGTTTGTACAGGAGTTATTATATGAATGCTATGTTATATGGTTCACTTTTCAAATAGTCTGAAGTAACTAAGTTTATCTGTATAAAGTTTATAGCACATTTTATTTTAGAACGGTAAGATGAGTGTAGGTTTATAAAATTTTATAGTGGTACAAAAAAAAAAATTTATTTTGGTTAAGAAAATAAATTATTAGAATAGTATATATTTTGTTGGTCTACATCAAACAATTTCTGATCTATTGTCATCGATTTTTTTTATTTATCAGCCTTGTTCGTCGAATTCGTGCCCATCTTATTTCTCTTTGGAATTCGTGATTGGATCCACCATTCGCTTCCACTTTCGTTCATCTCTCTAGCCTCGAAAGGTGAGCACTCACTCATGATTAACGTTCTTTTATTTATTAAATTTGATTTCAATTGAAACGACAATTGAAATATGCTGCTGTTAGTTAATTACACTGTTATATATGCTATTGCCTGTATCAGTTCACCTGTGACATCTAACACCATTATCTGTTAATTATTTATGCGATGATAATTGATTTATTGTTGATGTTTCTATTGGACGTTAAATTGTTAATGTTAAAATGATAAATAGTATGAAATTGAACTTGATATAGGATAGTTAAATGTTAAATTTGATTAACTGACATTTGTATAATATGACCCCTTTAACTGTTGAATTTATCGACACGTAGGATTTGTTTAATTACATTTTGAACCACTAAATGTGTATTGTTAAATTGATTATGTATGAAAGTGTAAATAGATAACAAGTGAAAACTGTAATGTAATAATCCTTAATCTACATGAAATGATAGTGTAGATTCTAGAAATAATTTTATTAATTCGTACAAATAACAATGCGAATTAATACGGTTATTTCGGGATTATTTGAATTGATTATTGGATTGTTATTGATTGTTGTTATTGCTTGTTTATTTACTTTGACACCATCCCAGTTATCACACTGCAAGTTCCCTTTACTATGCTTTGATTTTGAATTGAATTGGAATCGGGTTGAAATGATAAATACCCAAATTGAACTTTGATCTAGGATAGAAAATTAAATAAAACCCGATTGGTCAATAATTTGATTTGAAAATAAAATGAAGATTTTATTTGAATAAATAATATGGTTTTGAAATGAAGTTGAAATTTGAATTTTAATGAAAGGAAAATGTTAATATGTAATAATCTGAAACAAAATATTAACAATGTAATTGATGAAAGAATGTTGTTTAATTTGAGAAATGATTGAATTAAGTTTGAAATGATTTAATAATTAAGTTTGAAATTATTAAACTTTGAAATTATTTAATAATTAAGTTTTGAATTATTTAATAATTCAATAAGATTGAATGATTTAATGATCAAATTGAATTGAATTCTTTAATAAGAAAAATTGAACTCTTGAATAAGTGAATTTTACTTCGTAAATAATTGAAATTGAGTTTTATTGTTTAAGTAAGTTTGGAAAATTATTTAAGAAAGTAAATAAGTGAAATCGAATTTCTTTAACAAGAAATGAAAATGTGATATTTTTGGAATTAATGTAAGATTTGTAATTGAAAGAATTGATTTGACGAATTTAGTTTAATTCAAAATTGCAAGTTTTGATTTAATGAAGTTGAACTTAAGAATTGATTTAATAAATTGGAAATTTAATAGAAATTGTTTTGAATGATAAAGTAACTTAACGAATATTGAATGAAATCGATAAATGAGTTATATTGATTTGAATGTTAAATTAAATTGTTTTAAATATTTTTGAAATGAAACTTATTTACGAACTTGAATCAATATTTGAATTGGTTTAATAAGAAATTGAAATTGAATTATAAGATTTTGAAATGATAACTTGGAAGTTTTGAAACGTAAATATTGGAAATTGATTTTGAAAGACAAATGAAATGTTGATTTATGAATTCTATTTGAAATTGAAATTGATTTGGTTTTGAAATAAATAAGCAACCAATCGGTGTAATAATTACGAAAGTTATTAAAGAGACCGGGATCGGTAATGGATATACTCTCTATCTGAACCGAAACCACTTTAATAATTATACGCGGAGTGTTGATCCAGAACGAAGTGGATGGTTTTTGATGAACGCGTTGACTGAAGAAAGAGAACGATTTTGGATGACCCTTGACATGACTAAAACAGGAGCCGCGCCGGGCCATTGAGGATCTCCATCTCTAGCGGACACACTTCTTCGATACCATATCTATTACTTTTGTGATTCGATTTGGGTGCACCCCTTGATTTGGGAGTGTTGTTTCGCGGTGTTGGGGTAGTAGCTGCTATGCCCAACATCAGTCCGGATCAGGCAACTACTAGTATCCTAGTTGGTATCGCCTTATGTACCTTGTCATACTTGTATTCCATTTATGCGCGACCACTACGATTTTGATTTGTACCTTTAGTATATGGATTGCCCTCTGGTGACTTCCGGTTTTGGTGAAACTACGGTCTTGTATATGCTTTTGGGAATAAAAATGTGTTAAGGGTGGAATGGGCCATGACTTAACACTATTTTGATATCTTCTTATATTACTGATAGACATTATCTACTTATCGTACACTACTACATAGTAGATAGTTTAACGGATCCTTAAAGGATGGTTATTCCAAACATCCTTTGAGTTACTTGTATTTCAATTGCTATTTCACTTGAGTTGGATTTATTAATATAAGAATGTTAATCCTGACTCGAGTGTCTTGTGTTTTTGCTTTACGCTCGGGTCAGACTGAGTGATCCAGTATTCGAGACTCACCATTGGAGTTGGAGCTTTGCTTGAAGATCCAGTCATCTATTCTGCTTTCTGTATTCGATGATTTCAGTGATGTATTCTAATTTGTATCTGATGTATCGTATTACTCTTCTGTTGTAAACTCTGATGTATTTTATATAGTCATATAGTAGCTTCATGAACTACTATCTCTTTTATTTCCGCTGCATTTATTACTCTGTGTCTGTGATATGTGATTTTATCTATTTACTGTATATGTTCAGTTTTGCCAAATTTAAATTAACAACGCGGTATTTAGAGCAATTCAACTCCGGCATGAGTGTCTACCTATACACTTATAATGGATGCGAATGGTCCAAAATGGCGGGTCGTTACAGTTGGTATCAGAGCTTTGGTAGCTCTAGGCAAAACTTAACATATAGGGTAAATGTATTTACAGAATCACTCTCATTCGAGTTTCAATCTCTTCCTTTTGACTCAATTCCTTTGAATTTTGGAACGTTCACCGCGGTTCCAAAAAAAAAATTCATTCGTGTCCCTCACCATTCGTCTTCTTTCAATTTTGGAGCACCCCATAACTCCATTTTGAATGATATCTATAATAGATCGGCGGTCTCGCCAATCTTCAAATGATTTGTAAAGGGGTGAAACTCCTTTACAATAGGCATTGATTTACCGGAGATTTCTGTATCCTCGGTTTACGATGCTATCTATCTCCTGCTATACCTGAATTCTATCTCTTGAGATTTAGTGTTGATTTACCTCGGAATTCAGCATCGATCTTATTCTTGAAATTACGGACGACTCGGTTAAGATTGCCCGCGATTTATATAAACTTATCCATCGCCTTATTTTGTTATTTAATTATCTCGTCTTTGTTTCAAACCTATCTTCGAATCAAATTTCTCTTTGATTTAAGTCCATCAAATTTGAATCCCTATCCTTATTTTGAAAATCCATTCCTGTATCGTCGAGCAAAGAAATGTATTTCTAAATTTATATTAAAATGTTGTTTTCAAATTTGATAAACAAAATAAATTTTTGAATGATTATATTATATATAAATATAAGTTTTCTGAAATTAAATTGTTAATAAATTGTTGTCAGAAATGATAATATTTGGTTTTCATTTATTGTTTTGTAAACCATTGACTATTGCATAATATAAATAAATGAATTTATAAACTTGGCTATAATTTGATTTGAAATTTGAAATGCATTTAAACCAAGAATTTGAGAATTTATTAATTTCCGGTGATTTCGAACTTTGTTTTTTTAAATTTTTTAAAGTATATATTGAAAGTATTTTCGAATAGAATCGTTTGCAAAGAATTTTAAAATGTTGAAATCAGTGCTCTTCTCTTTGTCGCTGGAAAATAATTTCGGTGATGGCGGCCGCATCATCGACATTCATTTTCGAGTTTCGAAGTGGAGAAACCATTCTGTAGCTTTGCTACGGTTTTGTTTTGAAAAAAAATAATAATATATATTTTGATTTGAATTTCTTCAGTATATTTTGATTCACATATATATCGGTATCTTATTTTAAAATTTAATTTGATTTGATATAAATATATTATATATATCTCTAAATTGTTTAAAGTTAATCGGAAATCTAATTCTTAAATTTTGTTAAAGGATGATTTTAATTATAAATAAAACCAAAAGTTGGATAAATATTTAAACTTGAATAATTGAAATGAGAAAATTTTATTTGTATATGGTTCAACTGCATTCTAATACAACTTACCTAAATCATTCAGAAGTTGAATATGTAATTGGATAATATATATAAGATAAATTGAATTTATAAATAAAATTTGAGTGTTTATAATAAATGTTATACACTAAAATTTTGATTATAAAGATGTTACTAGAGTTAGATAGAATTATAAATAAAACTCAGTTAATAATGAAATAAATTGTTTTGAAAGAATTAATAAATTTGTTTTGAAAGAATTAATAAATTGAAATTTGATCAACATATGAAAATACCTTGAATTTAAAAGAAATTAATAGATGAAAATTAATTTAAATCGAAACTTTTATGTTTTAAATTAATTTATATGGGTTAAATATATGTGATTAGATATATTAAGTAGAATAAATTTAGTAGTAATTTGGAATAAAGAAGAATTTAAAATTGTTGAAGAAAATATGATTATAATAAAAGACTATTCAAATTTATGGTTTTAGAAATTGTAAATTGAAGAAATGGGATAATAAGATAATGAATTTAGAAATAGTTGAGATTGTTTTTAATGGAATCAAATGGATTAAATCAATTATTGAATATCAATTAATTTAAATTTGAATTTATATGGTTTAAATTAATTGTTATTTTGTATTTCAAGTATGTTTTCTTTCTGGTTGTTTCTATTCTCCTACCTCGTTCCTTTTCGAGAACGAAAAGTTTTGAGTGGGGGAGAGTGTAACGACCCGTAAATTTTAACCGTTTTAATAACGTAATTAATTGAATTTTGCGAAATTTTAAACGATAAAATTTTGAAATATAAATTTAATATTTGGAATACGTCTAGTTAAACATAGCAACTGGTAAATTTTCGTCCGAAAATATGAAAGTTTATTTCGCACGAAAATTCACTTCAATTTAATCAGTTAAAAAGCAATGAAAATTAAATGTTTTCGGAACCTAAATATTTTTACATAGAAAAATTCTAAACCATCTTCTGAGCAAGATTTCAGTTTGTCATTTTTCCAAATTCGGACATCTTTGGCTCCGTCGATCTTATTTTTCAGCGTTTTTCTTGCATTTTCCGCTATTAGAAAATTCGAATTTTTATAATTCGATTGTACCACTGATATCTATATACCATTTTGATCGTCTCGTCGCGCTGATCAAAATGGTATATTTATTCGGACAAATCGAAGTCCGACGAAAATCGTCACGTTTATTTAACTGTTTTGGGTGGACCGGTTAAACCATATTCAGCCCGTACCCATTCAAAATTTGAAAATAAAATTTCAGCTGGGAGAAATAAATGCGGTAGTTGGTGGATAGCTGTTAGATTAGGAATTTGAGTGGCGCTTGGGAAAACATGAAGATTGTTCGTAACTCACAAATAATATTCACTGTTGCCCCTGCTAAATACAAAATTTTAAACAAAAGGGAAAGAACGTACATCCCATTCATTCACTCCTACTCTCTATAGTAATCTCTTCTCTTCCCCACCTTTACTTCTTCCTACTCTTATTTTCTTTTTCTCTCTGTAATTTTATTTTCCAAAAGAATTTTCTCAACCACTTGCCGCCACCACGTGATTCCGAGCTTCCACTCTGTCTTCCCTTCAACTTCCACCTCACCAACTCCGGCCACTCTTTCCCACCAAGATCCCCTGACCGCCATCCACCTCCTCTTCCGCCATCGCCACTTCAATCCTTCACCCATGCCTTGCACCTGACCCACCACATCATTCCACGGCCGTGCTGCAACCTCCAGCCTTACCGACCTCCTCCCTGTCGCCTGCCTTCAAACCCATCCAACCCGTGCCTACCCCAGCTCCGCCCATCACCACCGAAGCACCCAACAACCGAAGACGCTTCCCGTTCACCCCTCCCTTTTGCCTCCACCAGATCCGTTCTTCCACTAGCCTACTCATCCGCAGTAACCCAATCTCCACCCACGTCTTCGCCTCCACCAGTGCGCCTACCCACCCCGCCAAAGCCTAAACCCAACAGCCTACCCACCTACCCTCCTCCGCGCGATGCAGCCTTCGCCCATCACCGCCTCTTCACTTTCCGCGTTCCGCTACCCGTCCTCCGCCGAGCTCAGTTCATCTGTCTTTGCAGCATCATCCATATGGTATTGCATAAATATTCTTTAAATCTGTTGACACATAGGTTATGTTATATTTATGAAATAGTTTTAATAATAAAATATAAGTGCTATATATATAAACTGCACCTTTTATATAAGATGTTTCATTGCTCATTTTGTTTCAAATTCTAGCTTTGGCTTTTTATTTATTTTGCATATGAACGTTTCCTTTGCTGATCCCATATATATCTTCAAGATTTATAGCCTTCTGTTGTTTGAAAGAGTATGTACATGTACCTTATATTTTAAATTATACGTACATAAGTTTTGATTATAAGAAAAAAATAAAAATTTGTACAAGCCTATTTCTTAACTGATGTTTGTATATAAAGTTTATGCCAGTTTGTTTTTGCTTCATCCATTTAGTCAACACGTATATATTGAAAATATATTGTTATATAGTTAAGGTATTTGTTATGTTGTCAATTTATGCACAGTTAGTTCCACTTATACACTTAGGCGTCAGTTGTATATTTTATAATCCTGTTACTTTAAAGTATAGTAGTTTTATATTATATTAGTTTGTACAGGAGTTATTATATGAATGCTATGTTATATGGTTCACTTTTCAAATAGTGTGAAGTAACTAAGTTTATCTGTATAATGTTTATAGCACATTTTATTTTAGAACGGTAAGATGAGTGTTGGTTTATAAAATTTTATAGTGGTACAAAAAAAAAATTTATTTTGGTTAAGAAAATAAATTATTAGAATAGTATATATTTTGTTGATCAACATCAAACAATTTCTGATCTATTGTCATCGATTTTTTTTATTTATCAGCCTTGTTCGTCGAATTCGTGCCCATCTTATTTCTCTTTGGAATTCGTGTTTGGATCCACCATTCGCTTCCACTTTCGTTCATCTCTCTAGCCTCGAAAGGTGAGCACTCACTCACGATTAACGTTCTTTTATTTATTAAATTTGATTTCAATTGAAACGACAATTGAAATATGCTGCTGTTAGTTAATTACACTGTTATATATGCTATTGCCTGTATCAGTTCACCTGTTACATCTAACACCATTATCTGTTAATTATTTATGCGATGATAATTGATTTATTGTTGATGTTTCTATTGGACGTTAAATTGTTAATGTTAAAATGATAAATAGTATGAAATTGAACTTGATATAGGATAGTTAAATGTTAAATTTGATTAACTGACATTTGTATAATATGACCCCTTTAACTGTTGAATTTATCGACACGTAGGATTTGTTTAATTACATTTTGAACCACTAAATGTATATTGTTAAATTGATGATGTATGAAAGTGTAAATAGATGACAAGTGAAAACTGTAATGTAATAATCCTTAATCTACATGAAATGATAGTGTAGATTCTAGAAATAATTTTATTAATTCGTACAAATAACAATGCGAATTAATACGGTTATTTCGGGATTATTTGAATTGATTATTGGATTGTTATTGATTGTTGTTATTGCTTGTTTATTTACTTTGATACCATCCCAGTTATCACACTGCAAGTTCCCTTTACTATGCTTTGATTTTGAATTGAATTGGAATCGGGTTGAAATGATAAATACCCAAATTGAACTTTGACCTAGGATAGAAAATTAAATAAAACCCGATTGGTCAATAATTTGATTTGAAAATAAAATGAAGATTTTATTTGAATAAATAATATGGTTTTGAAATGAAGTTGAAATTTGAATTTTAATGAAAGGAAAATGTTAATATGTAATAATCTGAAACAAAATATTAACAATGTAATTGATGAAAGAATGTTGTTTAATTTGAGAAATGATTGAATTAAGTTTGAAATGATTTAATAATTAAGTTTGAAATTATTAAACTTTGAAATTATTTAATAATTAAGTTTTGAATTATTTAATAATTCAATAAGATTGAATGATTTAATGATCAAATTGAATTGAATTCTTTAATAAGAAAAATTGAACTCTTGAATAAGTGAATTTTACTTCGTAAATAATTGAAATTGAGTTTTATTGTTTAAGTAAGTTTGGAAAATTATTTAAGAAAGTAAATAAGTGAAATCGAATTTCTTTAACAAGAAATGAAAATGTGATATTTTGGGAATTAATGTAAGATTTGTAATTGAAAGAATTGATTTGACGAATTTAGTTTAATTCAAAATTGCAAGTTTTGATTTAATGAAGTTGAACTTAAGAATTGATTTAATAAATTGGAAATTTAATAGAAATTGTTTTGAATGATAAAGTAACTTAACGAATATTGAATGAAATCGATAAATGAGTTATATTGATTTGAATGTTAAATTAAATTGTTTTAAATATTTTCGAAATGAAACTTATTTACGAACTTGAATCAATATTTGAATTGGTTTAATAAGAAATTGAAATTGAATTATAAGATTTTGAAATGATAACTTGGAAGTTTTGAAACGTAAATATTGGAAATTGGTTTTGAAAGACAAATGAAATGTTGATTTACGAATTCTATTTGAAATTGAAATTGATTTGGTTTTGAAATAAATAAGCAACCAATCGGTGTAATAATTACGAAAGTTATTAAAGAGACCGGGATCGGTAATGGATATACTCTCTATCTGAACCGAAACCACTTTAATAATTATACGCGGAGTGTTGATCCAGAACGAAGTGGATGGTTTTTGATGAACGCGTTGACTGAAGAAAGAGAACGATTTTGGATGACCCTTGACATGACTAAAACAGGAGCCGCGCCGGGCCATTGAGGATCGCCATCTCTAGCGGACACACTTCTTCGATACCATATCTATTACTTTTGTGATTCGATTTGGGTGCACCCCTTGATTTGGGAGTGTTGTTTCGCGATGTTGGGGTAGTAGCTGCTATGCCCAACATCAGTCCGGATCAGGCAACTACTAGTATCCTAGTTGGTATCGCCTCATGTACCTTGTCATACTTGTATTCCATTTATGCGCGACCACTACGATTTTGATTTGTACCTTTAGTATATGGATTGCCCTCTGGTGACTTCCGGTTTTGGGGAAACTACGGTCTTGTATATGCTTTTGGGAATAAAAATGTGTTAAGGGTGGAATGGGCCATGACTTAACGCTATTTTGATATCTTCTTATATTACTGATAGACATTATCTACTTATCGTACACTACTACATAGTAGATAGTTTAACGGATCCTTAAAGGATGGTTATTCCAAACATCCTTTGAGTTACTTGTATTTCAATTGCTATTTCACTTGAGTTGGATTTATTAATATAAGAATGTTAATCCTGACTCGAGTGTCTTGTGTTTTTGCATTACGCTCGGGTCAGACTGAGTGATCCAGTATTCGAGACTCACCATTGGAGTTGGAGCTTTGCTTGAAGATCCAGTCATCTATTCTGCTTTCTGTATTCGATGATTTCAGTGATGTATTCTGATTTGTATCTGATGTATCGTATTACTCTTATGTTGTAAACTCTGATGTATTTTATATAGTCATATAGTAGCTTCATGAACTACTATCTCTTTTATTTCCGCTGCATTTATTACTCTGTGTCTGTGATATGTGATTTTATCTATTTACTGTATATGTTCAGTTTTGCCAAATTTAAATTAACAACGAGGTATTTTGAGCAATTCAACTTCGGCATGAGTGTCTACCTATACACTTATAATGGATGCGAATGGTCCAAAATGGCGGGTCGTTACAGTTGGTATCAGAGCTTTGGTAGCTCTAGGCAAAACTTAACATATAGGGTAAATGTATTTACAGAATCACTCTCATTCGAGTTTCAATCTCTTCCTTTTGACTCAATTCCTTTGAATTTTGGAACGTTCACTGCGGTTCCAAAAAAAAAATTCATTCGTGTCCCTCACCATTCGTCTTCTTTCAATTTTGGAGCACCCCATAACTCCATTTTGAATAATATCTATAATAGATCGGCGGTCTCGCCAATCTTCAAATGATTTGTAAAGGGGTGAAACTCCTTTACAATAGGCATTGATTTACCGGAGATTTCTGTATCCTCGGTTTACGATGCTATCTATCTCCTGCTATACCTGAATTCTATCTCTTGAGATTTAGTGTTGATTTACCTCGGAATTCAGCATCGATCTTATTCTTGAAATTACGGACGACTCGGTTAAGATTGCCCGCGATTTATATAAACTTATCCATCGCCTTATTTTGTTATTTAATTATCTCGTCTTTGTTTCAAACCTATCTTCGAATCAAATTTCTCTTTGATTTAAGTCCATCAAATTTGAATCCCTATCCTTATTTTGAAAATCCATTCCTGTATCGTCGAGCAAAGAAATGTATTTCTAAATTTATATTAAAATGTTGTTTTCAAATTTGATAAACAAAATAAATTTTTGAATGATTATATTATATATAAAATAAGTTTTCTGAAATTAAATTGTTAATAAATTGTTGTCAGAAATGATAATATTTGGTTTTCATTTATTGTTTTGTAAACCATTGACTATTGCATAATATAAATAAATGAATTTATAAACTTGGCTATAATTTGATTTGAAATTTGAAATGTATTTAAACCAAGAATTTGAGAATTTATTAATTTCCGGTGATTTCGAACTTTGTTTTTTTAAAATTTTTAAAGTATATATTGAAAGTATTTTCGAATAGAATCGTTTGCAAAGAATTTTAAAATGTTGAAATCAGTGCTCTTCTCTTTGTCGCTGGAAAATAATTTCGGTGATGGCGGCCGCATCATCGACATTCATTTTCGAGTTTCGAAGTGGAGAAACCATTCTGTAGCTTTGCTACGGTTTTGTTTTGAAAAAAAATAATAATATATATTTTGATTTGAATTTCTTCAGTATATTTTGATTCACATATATATAGGTATCTTATTTTAAAATTTAATTTGATTTGATATAAATATATTATATATATCTCTAAATTGTTTAAAGTTAATCGGAAATCTAATTCTTAAATTTTGTTAAAGGATGATTTTAATTATAAATAAAACCAAAAGTTGGATAAATATTTAAACTTGAATAATTGAAATGAGAAAATTTTATTTGTATATGGTTCAACTGCATTCTAATACAACTTACCTAAATCATTCAGAAGTTGAATATGTAATTGGATAATATATATAAGATAAATTGAATTTATAAATAAAATTTGAGTGTTTATAATAAATGTTATACACTAAAATTTTGATTATAAAGATGTTACTAGAGTTAGATAGAATTATAAATAAAACTCAGTTAATAATGAAATAAATTGTTTTGAAAGAATTAATAAATTTGTTTTGAAAGAATTAATAAATTGAAATTTGATCAACATATGAAAATACCTTGAATTTAAAAGAAATTAATAGATGAAAATTAATTTAAATCGAAACTTTTATGTTTTAAATTAATTTATATGGGTTAAATATATGTGATTAGATATATTAAGTAGAATAAATTTAGTAGTAATTTGGAATAAAGAAGAATTTAAAATTGTTGAAGAAAATATGATTATAATAAAAGACTATTCAAATTTATGGTTTTAGAAATTGTAAATTGAAGAAATGGGATAATAAGATAATGAATTTAGAAATAGTTGAGATTGTTTTTAATGGAATCAAATGGATTAAATCAATTATTGAATATAAATTAATTTAAATTTGAATTTATATGGTTTAAATTAATTGTTATTTTGTATTTCAAGTAAGTTTTCTTTCTGGTTGTTTCTATTCTCCTACCTCGTTCCTTTTCGAGAACGAAAAGTTTTGAGTGGGGGAGAGTGTAACGACTCGTAAATTTTAACCGTTTTAATAACGTAATTAATTGAATTTTGCGAAATTTTAAACGATAAAATTTTGAAATATAAATTTAATATTTGGAATACGTCTAGTTAAACATAGCAACTGGTAAATTTTCGTCCGAAAATATGAAAGTTTATTTCGCACGAAAATTCATTTCAATTTAATCAGTTAAAAAGCAATGAAAATTAAATATTTTCGGAACCTAAATATTTTTACATAGAAAAATTCTAAACCATCTTCTGAGCAAGATTTCAGTTTGTCGTTTTTCCAAATTCGGACATCTTTGGCTCCGTCGATCTTATTTTTCAGCGTTTTTCTTGCATTTTCCGCTATTAGAAAATTCGAATTTTTATAATTCGATTGTACCACTGATATCTATATACCATTTTGATCGTCTCGTCGCGCTGATCAAAATGGTATATTTATTCGGACAAATCGAAGTCCGACGAAAATCGTCACGTTTATTTAACTGTTTTGGGTGGACCGGTTAAACCATATTCAGCCCGTACCCATTCAAAATTTGAAAATAAAATTTCAGCTGGGAGAAATAAATGCGGTAGTTGGTGGATAGCTGTTAGATTAGGAATTTGAGTGGCGCTTGGGAAAACATGAAGATTGTTCGTAACTCACAAATAATATTCACTGTTGCCCCTGCTAAATACAAAATTTTAAACAAAAGGGAAAGAACGTACATCCCATTCATTCACTCCTACTCTCTATAGTAATCTCTTCTCTTCCCCACCTTTACTTCTTCCTACTCTTATTTTCTTTTTCTCTCTGTAACTTTATTTTCCAAAAGAATTTTCTCAACCACTTGCCGCCACCACGTGATTCCGAGCTTCCACTCTGTCTTCCCTTCAACTTCCACCTCACCAACTCCGGCCACTCTTTCCCACCAAGATCCCCTGACCGCCATCCACCTCCTCTTCCGCCATCGCCACTTCCATCCTTCACCCATGCCTTGCACCTGACCCACCACATCATTCCACGGTCGTGCTGCAACCTCCAGCCTTACCGACCTCCTCCCTGTCGCCTGCCTTCAAACCCATCCAACCCGTGCCTACCCCAGCTCCGCCCATCACCACCGAAGCACCCAGCAACCGAAGACGCTTCCCGTTCACCCCTCCCTTTTGCCTCCACCAGATCCGTTCTTCCACTAGCCTACTCATCCGAATTAACCCAGTCTCCACCCACGTCTTTGCCTCCACCAGTGCGCCTACCCACCCCGCCAAAGCCTAAACCCAACAGCCTAACCCACCTACCCTCCTCCGCGCGATGCAGCCTTCGCCCATCACCGCCTCTTCACTTTCCGCGTTCCGCTACCCGTCCTCCGCCGAGCTCAGTTCATCTGTCTTTGCAGCATCATCCATATGGTATTGCATAAATATTCTTTAAATCTGTTGACACATAGGTTATGTTATATTTATGAAATAGTTTTAATAATAAAATATAAGTGCTATATATATAAACTGCACCTTTTATATAAGATGTTTCATTGCTCATTTTGTTTCAAATTCTAGCTTTGGTTTTTTATTTATTTTGCATATGAACGTTTCCTTTGCTGATCCTATATATATCTTCAAGATTTATAGCCTTCCGTTGTTTGAAAGAGTATGTACATGTACCTTATATTTTAAATTATACGTACATAAGTTTTGATTATAAGAAAAAAATAAAAATTTGTACAAGCCTGTTTCTTAACTGATGTTTGTATATAAAGTTTATGCCAGTTTGTTTTTGCTTCATCCATTTAGTCAACACGTATATATTGAAAATATATTGTTATATAGTTAAGGTATTTGTTATGTTGTCAATTTATGCACAGTTAGTTCCACTTATACACTTAGGCGTCAGTTGTATATTTTATAATCCTGTTACTTTAAAGTATAGTAGTTTTATATTATATTAGTTTGTACAGGAGTTATTATATGAATGCTATGTTATATGGTTCACTTTTCAAATAGTCTGAAGTAACTAAGTTTATCTGTATAAAGTTTATAGCACATTTTATTTTAGAACGGTAAGATGAGTGTTGGTTTATAAAATTTTATAGTGGTACAAAAAAAAAATTTATTTTGGTTAAGAAAATAAATTATTAGAATAGTATATATTTTGTTGGTCTACATCAAACAATTTCTGATCTATTGTCATCGATTTTTTTTATTTATCAGCCTTGTTCGTCGAATTCGTGCCCATCTTATTTCTCTTTGGAATTCGTGTTTGGATCCACCATTCGCTTCCACTTTCGTTCATCTCTCTAGCCTCGAAAGGTGAGCACTCACTCACGATTAACGTTCTTTTATTTATTAAATTTGATTTCAATTGAAATGACAATTGAAATATGCTGCTGTTAGTTAATTACACTGTTATATATGCTATTGCCTGTATCAGTTCACCTGTGACATCTAACACCATTATCTGTTAATTATTTATGCGATGATAATTGATTTATTGTTGATGTTTCTATTGGACGTTAAATTGTTAATGTTAAAATGATAAATAGTATGAAATTGAACTTGATATAGGATAGTTAAATGTTAAATTTGATTAACTGACATTTGTATAATATGACCCCTTTAACTGTTGAATTTATCGACACGTAGGATTTGTTTAATTACATTTTGAACCACTAAATGTATATTGTTAAATTGATGATGTATGAAAGTGTAAATAGATGACAAGTGAAAACTGTAATGTAATAATCCTTAATCTACATGAAATGATAGTGTAGATTCTAGAAATAATTTTATTAATTCGTACAAATAACAATGCGAATTAATACGGTTATTTCGGGATTATTTGAATTGATTATTGGATTGTTATTGATTGTTGTTATTGCTTGTTTATTTACTTTGATACCATCCCAGTTATCACACTGCAAGTTCCCTTTACTATGCTTTGATTTTGAATTGAATTGGAATCGGGTTGAAATGATAAATACCCAAATTGAACTTTGACCTAGGATAGAAAATTAAATAAAACCCGATTGGTCAATAATTTGATTTGAAAATAAAATGAAGATTTTATTTGAATAAATAATATGGTTTTGAAATGAAGTTGAAATTTGAATTTTAATGAAAGGAAAATGTTAATATGTAATAATCTGAAACAAAATATTAACAATGTAATTGATGAAAGAATGTTGTTTAATTTGAGAAATGATTGAATTAAGTTTGAAATGATTTAATAATTAAGTTTGAAATTATTAAACTTTGAAATTATTTAATAATTAAGTTTTGAATTATTTAATAATTCAATAAGATTAAATGATTTAATGATCAAATTGAATTGAATTCTTTAATAAGAAAAATTGAACTCTTGAATAAGTGAATTTTACTTCGTAAATAATTGAAATTGAGTTTTATTGTTTAAGTAAGTTTGGAAAATTATTTAAGAAAGTAAATAAGTGAAATCGAATTTCTTTAACAAGAAATGAAAATGTGATATTTTTGGAATTAATGTAAGATTTGTAATTGAAAGAATTGATTTGACGAATTTAGTTTAATTCAAAATTGCAAGTTTTGATTTAATGAAGTTGAACTTAAGAATTGATTTAATAAATTGGAAATTTAATAGAAATTGTTTTGAATGATAAAGTAACTTAACGAATATTGAATGAAATCGATAAATGAGTTATATTGATTTGAATGTTAAATTAAATTGTTTTAAATATTTTCGAAATGAAACTTATTTACGAACTTGAATCCATATTTGAATTGGTTTAATAAGAAATTGAAATTGAATTATAAGATTTTGAAATGATAACTTGGAAGTTTTGAAACATAAATATTGGAAATTGGTTTTGAAAGACAAATGAAATGTTGATTTACGAATTCTATTTGAAATTGAAATTGATTTGGTTTTGAAATAAATAAGCAACCAATCGGTGTAATAATTACGAAAGTTATTAAAGAGACCGGGATCGGTAATGGATATACTCTCTATCTGAACCGAAACCACTTTAATAATTATACGCGGAGTGTTGATCCAGAACGAAGTGGATGGTTTTTGATGAACGCGTTGACTGAAGAAAGAGAACGATTTTGGATGACCCTTGACATGACTAAAACAGGAGCCGCGCCGGGCCATTGAGGATCGCCATCTCTAGCGGACACACTTCTTCGATACCATATCTATTACTTTTGTGATTCGATTTGGGTGCACCCCTTGATTTGGGAGTGTTGTTTCGCGGTGTTGGGGTAGTAGCTGCTATGCCCAACATCAGTCCGGATCAGGCAACTACTAGTATCCTAGTTGGTATCGCCTCATGTACCTTGTCATACTTGTATTCCATTTATGCGCGACCACTACGATTTTGATTTGTACCTTTAGTATATGGATTGCCCTCTGGTGACTTCCGGTTTTGGGGAAACTACGGTCTTGTATATGCTTTTGGGAATAAAAATGTGTTAAGGGTGGAATGGGCCATGACTTAACGCTATTTTGATATCTTCTTATATTACTGATAGACATTATCTACTTATCGTACACTACTACATAGTAGATAGTTTAACGGATCCTTAAAGGATGGTTATTCCAAACATCCTTTGAGTTACTTGTATTTCAATTGCTATTTCACTTGAGTTGGATTTATTAATATAAGAATGTTAATCCTGACTCGAGTGTCTTGTGTTTTTGCTTTACGCTCGGGTCAGACTGAGTGATCCAGTATTCGAGACTCACCATTGGAGTTGGAGCTTTGCTTGAAGATCCAGTCATCTATTCTGCTTTCTGTATTCGATGATTTCAGTGATGTATTCTGATTTGTATCTGATGTATCGTATTACTCTTATGTTGTAAACTCTGATGTATTTTATATAGTCATATAGTAGCTTCATGAACTACTTTCTCTTTTATTTCCGCTGCATTTATTACTCTGTGTCTGTGATATGTGATTTTATCTATTTACTGTATATGTTCAGTTTTGCCAAATTTAAATTAACAACGAGGTATTTTGAGCAATTCAACTCCGGCATGAGTGTCTACCTATACACTTATAATGGATGCGAATGGTCCAAAATGGTGGGTCGTTACAGTTGGTATCAGGGCTTTGGTAGCTCTAGGCAAAACTTAACATATAGGGTAAATGTATTTACAGAATCACTCTCATTCGAGTTTCAATCTCTTCCTTTTGACTCAATTCCTTTGAATTTTGGAACTTTCACTGCGGTTCCAAAAAAAAAATTCATTCGTTTCCCTCACCATTCGTCTTCTTTCAATTTTGGAGCACCCCATAACTCCATTTTGAATGATATCTATAATAGATCGGCGGTCTCGCCAATCTTCAAATGATTTGTAAAGGGGTGAAACTCCTTTACAATAGGCATTGATTTACCGGAGATTTCTGTATCCTCGGTTTACGATGCTATCTATCTCCTGCTATACCTGAATTCTATCTCTTGAGATTTAGTGTTGATTTACCTCGGAATTCAGCATCGATCTTATTCTTGAAATTACGGACGACTCGGTTAAGATTGCCCGCGATTTATATAAACTTATCCATCGCCTTATTTTGTTATTTAATTATCTCGTCTTTGTTTCAAACCTATCTTCGAATCAAATTTCTCTTTGATTTAAGTCCATCAAATTTGAATCCCTATCCTTATTTTGAAAATCCATTCCTGTATCGTCGAGCAAAGAAATGTATTTCTAAATTTATATTAAAATGTTGTTTTCAAATTTGATAAACAAAATAAATTTTTGAATGATTATATTATATATAAATATAAGTTTTCTGAAATTAAATTGTTAATAAATTGTTGTCAGAAATGATAATATTTGGTTTTCATTTATTGTTTTGTAAACCATTGACTATTGCATAATATAAATAAATGAATTTATAAACTTGGCTATAATTTGATTTGAAATTTGAAATGTATTTAAACCAAGAATTTGAGAATTTATTAATTTCCGGTGATTTCGAACTTTGTTTTTTTAAAATTTTTAAAGTATATATTGAAAGTATTTTCGAATAGAATCGTTTGCAAAGAATTTTAAAATGTTGAAATCAGTGCTCTTCTCTTTGTCGCTGGAAAATAATTTCGGTGATGGCGGCCGCATCATCGACATTCATTTTCGAGTTTCGAAGTGGAGAAACCATTCTGTAGCTTTGCTACGGTTTTGTTTTGAAAAAAAATAATAATATATATTTTGATTTGAATTTCTTCAGTATATTTTGATTCACATATATATAGGTATCTTATTTTAAAATTTAATTTGATTTGATATAAATATATTATATATATCTCTAAATTGTTTAAAGTTAATCGGAAATCTAATTCTTAAATTTTGTTAAAGGATGATTTTAATTATAAATAAAACCAAAAGTTGGATAAATATTTAAACTTGAATAATTGAAATGAGAAAATTTTATTTGTATATGGTTCAACTGCATTCTAATACAACTTACCTAAATCATTCAGAAGTTGAATATGTAATTGGATAATATATATAAGATAAATTGAATTTATAAATAAAATTTGAGTGTTTATAATAAATGTTATACACTAAAATTTTGATTATAAAGATGTTACTAGAGTTAGATAGAATTATAAATAAAACTCAGTTAATAATGAAATAAATTGTTTTGAAAGAATTAATAAATTTGTTTTGAAAGAATTAATAAATTGAAATTTGATCAACATATGAAAATACCTTGAATTTAAAAGAAATTAATAGATGAAAATTAATTTAAATCGAAACTTTTATGTTTTAAATTAATTTATATGGGTTAAATATATGTGATTAGATATATTAAGTAGAATAAATTTAGTAGTAATTTGGAATAAAGAAGAATTTAAAATTGTTGAAGAAAATATGATTATAATAAAAGACTATTCAAATTTATGGTTTTAGAAATTGTAAATTGAAGAAATGGGATAATAAGATAATGAATTTAGAAATAGTTGAGATTGTTTTTAATGGAATCAAATGGATTAAATCAATTATTGAATATCAATTAATTTAAATTTGAATTTATATGGTTTAAATTAATTGTTATTTTGTATTTCAAGTATGTTTTCTTTCTGGTTGTTTCTATTCTCCTACCTCGTTCCTTTTCGAGAACGAAAAGTTTTGAGTGGGGGAGAGTGTAACGACCCGTAAATTTTAACCGTTTTAATAACGTAATTAATTGAATTTTGCGAAATTTTAAACGATAAAATTTTGAAATATAAATTTAATATTTGGAATACGTCTAGTTAAACATAGCAACTGGTAAATTTTCGTCCGAAAATATGAAAGTTTATTTCGCACGAAAATTCACTTCAATTTAATCAGTTAAAAAGCAATGAAAATTAAATGTTTTCGGAACCTAAATATTTTTACATAGAAAAATTCTAAACCATCTTCTGAGCAAGATTTCAGTTTGTCGTTTTTCCAAATTCGGACATCTTTGGCTCCGTCGATCTTATTTTTCAGCGTTTTTCTTGCATTTTCCGCTATTAGAAAATTCGAATTTTTATAATTCGATTGTACCACTGATATCTATATACCATTTTGATCGTCTCGTCGCGCTGATCAATATGGTATATTTATTCGGACAAATCGAAGTCCGATGAAAATTGTCACGTTTATTTAACTGTTTTGGGTGGACCGGTTAAACCATATTCAGCCCGTACCCATTCAAAATTTGAAAATAAAATTTCAGCCCGTACCTAATTCTTCATATTCAAAATCAATTAATAATCCAATTTGCACATCTAAAATAAATTAAATGTTCAAAAACGAACGACCAAAAATTTCGGGTCGTTACAGATACAGAGATATTTTCTCATTCATACAAGATCTAGTGAATTTGGTGCTCGAATTCAGCTATGAAAGGACAACTCCATCATTTCGAAATGGGATCTTTTTTGATTTTGCACGGAGTTTCTATCAAATTCGAAACTCGTCAATCGACATCTTAGATTAATCTCAATTTTATTGTACAAGTAAGGTCAGTCAGAAATAGTTTTGAATATTGTACGTAGGTGCTTAGTTTGCCTGAAGCCCTCTAAAAAGTTTGTATATTCTCTCTTTCTCTTTCAATTTCATGCTTAATTTCATTGCATTCAAATTAGGGATGTTGACCAACCTTTTGGCCAATGTTTTTGGTGCTTTATTTAAGAAACATAAATTCAAGTCAGAGGTATGGTTTTTATTAAATTTGAAGAAAATCCCTAGTAGATCTTAGTAGTTATGGCTAAGAAGATGGATAGGAAAACGATCTTGAGAAATAAATAAAGAATAACATGAAGGTTCTCAACATGATGATGAAACAAATCTGCTAACTAAGGCAAAAACATCAAATACACTAGATGTTGTGATGTAGGTTGTGTTGGTTCATCGAATAGTAGAGATGGATAGGAAGATGCTAAATAGTCAAATGGATCGTATGATAGAAATGAAGAAACGATTTTCTTTGCTGTCCTAACCCCCAAAATAGAAAGGATACCGCAAACATCATAAGGATAGAAAGGATTTTTCTTTCACTTCTTCAATTTTGGATAAAGGAATGTAACGATCCCACCACTATGCCCATAATATTAAAGAACATTATAAATAATGTTGTCGAATAATATGGAGAATACAACTTGTTAATGGTGACCAACTATGAATATATCTTTAAAAGTAACACTGACTCGTTGTACTTACGTTTTTCTCTTAATCTCTGGAGTAAAAATTTGATGTATACAATCTGTGTCCAAAGTAATAATCATAATGGTTTCTCAGAATCAGAACAGTGTATCAAACAAACAATAGTCCTAGATCACAGTGGAATAATAAACATCATATACATATAAAAATTGAGAGTCTACAAAATATAACACTATACTTGCATAATATAAATCTGGTACAAATCTCAAACAAATCTCTAAACTCAAATACATCTTATAACCAAACACAAAATTCTAAATGAGATAAACTAAAAGTCAAAAATGTTTATCTCCTTGCTAGCACAACGATCTAAAGGTCAACCTACCCTATAATCTGAAAAGTCATGGACCAACCCGACATTAAAATAACACCCGGGTCAGACCATATCCAAATATTCAAATGGGTAAGAACAAGATATAACACAAGAATAAATGACATATAGGTAAATCCAAATGTCCAAGATATAAAAAGTCACATAATTAATTTAACTCGGAATTTATCTCAAGGTAAAAAAATTACATATTTAGGTCACAACCACAAGTTAGTCAAAAACACAGAATTACAGGATAAAGCATAACATTCCTAACACAATGAAACCAATTTCATCAATGGCAAACAAACAAATTTGGTATCACTCGTACCGATCTGATATCTATGATCGGGAAGACAGAATATCGACATGGTCACAAGGGTCGGGGAACATAAAATATCGACACGATCACAAGGATCGAAGAAACCAAATCTCGACCGATCAAGAGGATCATGCTAACCATGACTCAAAAACTCTGGATTATCCAATATTATTATATATTTTATAAAGAAATCCATGGGTATACCTCTGAAGGATCTATCGGTCCCATCGAGCACCAAAAGATAGTAAACTCTAAAATGTAAAATACTATCCCTTTTAGTACAAATATTTACTAGAAACTAGTAAATCTCACTCGTTACGGATACCTTCGGAAAACCTGAACTATATTCACTTTAGGATATATCGGTCCTACCGAACACCAAAAGAGAGTACAACCCTAAAGTGTTAAATAATATCTAAAATCATTCATAAGAACTTAACCAAGGCATCCCATCCTACCCGATGAAATCCAAGTATTTGGTATTGGGGTAGTAAGTACCACTCAAACATTTTATTCAATGAGTTGTACAATATTCGACGAAGTGTTACTCGAGAGCATTTAAACCAATTGGTAACATTAAATCGATTATTAGTACTCCCCATCTATAGAACTAAGGCTCTTAAAACATTTTTCTCTTTTGAGTTTAAAACCGAGAAAGAAAATATTTTAATTTTCCATAAATTCCTTCATTATCCATCTTTATATAAATATTCACTATTTGATAAAATTTTCCATAAATTTGAGTTATTCTAAAATTACACCTATATATGTTCATAATTGTCTCATAATCTCATACAAGATTTTACTTAACAAACCATTTTCCAAAACTCATATTTATGGATCCATTTATTTTATAAACCATAATTTCTTATATCTCAAACCCATATAGGTATTAAAACCTTTATTTATATTCAACTTAGAATTATATTACTAAAAACATATTGGTATTCAAATGTTTATTTCAAACAAACTTAGATTTTATTTTAAAACCCATATTCCAAAAATCCATATTCTAAACCCATAACCACTTCTATTGACACTACTTAAAATATTAAAACACATATTTAAAATCATTTATAAAAGAGAATAGGATTGATTAGAAAACCAAATTATTATTTACAGTTTATAATAACTTACTTATACAAATTTGCCTATTTAAAATCTATAACACCCTACACCCCTTAGTATACCCAATAAGGCACACTAAGAGATGTGGTACGTTGTAGGTATAACTAAAAACTTATAGAGACTAAGATTCACAAGAAAAAATAAATAAAACAGCGGAAACAACTAAAATAATAACTTATTTAAAATCGAACTCCATAAATACTTCATAAACCAAATATGTCTCAAAATACCAAATATCCATGTCTAGTGAAAAACATTATTTCAGTCATGACATCAGAGTGCATAAAATAACCATCCCTCTCAAATAAAAGTACCAGTACATCAAATGGAATAAAAACTGAATAAGAAGAAGTAGAATACATGAAGAAAGTCTCTACAGCTAAACCTCCAAGAAATTCTAAAATCTCCTATCCCTACCTCTGGTGGCCTTTCTGGGAAAAGGGAAATAAAAGAGTGGGTCAGACTAAAAATCTGATGAATGAAAGTAATTACTAGTATTATTAAGAAAGATAAAGATAATAGACTTTGCAACAGTCCTAATATAAAAGGAAATAAAGGAAAGATAAAACTGGGATAAAATACGGTTTAACTGTTTGCTTTATTTAGATAGTTCGATTAGATTGTTTGCACCTTTCTTAGATAACTGCTTTGATTAGGCTGAAACCCTAATCCTACTTTAATTAGGCCGAAGTCCTAATTCTACCCTTTGATCAGCCTTCTATCTCTACTGTGCCTACTGCGGACTAGACCTATTGGCCCCTATGCAAAAGATGCGGACTAGATCCTGTTTGTCCCTAGCAAAAGATACGGACTAGGCCCTGTTAGTCCCTACGCAATAGACACCTACTACTGCGGACCAGAACTTGTTGGTCCCTATGCAATTGATACCTACTTAGTGCTTGGAACTCAATAACGACTCATCAGTCAGCACTGAGGCCGCATGCTCGACCACCATTAAGCTCGCACTATCTATTGCTCCCTCCCGTCGACCTCTTATTTACCACCGCTCCATCATAAGCATGCCCTTACCTCACATGTGCTATTGTGAGGCCACATGTGTCTGTCTAAAAGGGAATGCTGTTGGTACGGGTCTTATCTAACAAACAAAATCTAGTTGCGCCACTTGTCCAAATCCCCATGATTTGAACTTCTATTTATTGACCTCTTATTTACTTAATGTAAGTTTTTAAAATAAGCCTCTATATCTGTAAAGGACTACCCCGTTGGGCCTACAATACCGATCTTCTATATCTTGCTTATTAACTTATTCCAAGATCTAAGTTTATTAAAATAAGACTCTTCTGTTATTTCTACTTTATTTGCTTATTAACTTAATTTAAGCCTTAAAATAAGCCTTTCCTGTCCTTTCTACTTGATTATTGTCTCTAATTATAACCCGTGTGTCATAATTCTGCTTATTAACTTAACCCAAGCTCTAAGTATAAAAATAAGCTACTTTTGTCATTTCTTCTATTTTCTCTTTTTAGTTATAATTACATGTTATAACTATGCTTGCAAATATCTTAAATTTGCCTATTTCACTCTAAGTCCAATTTGTTACCGTTCTTTTTATTTTACATCATATTTTCTATAAATTCAGTGTTCTTATATTTTAGTCCATATTAACAAATTATTCTTCTACTTATTCCATTCGTATAAAAAGGAAATTAAAAAAACTAACATTACAGAAGAAATCCTAATCGTAGAATAGATGTAAATAAAACGTAAATAACAGTGAATAACTGTAAATAATTGGAAAAGCTATAATTAACAGTAAATAATTGCAAATAACTGAAATAGAATAGCTGAAAAAAAATAGATTGAAAAACAAATCTAAAATTTACTTAAAATAAAATGTAAATAAACTTGCATAACAGTTATCCCGAAATTGAAGAAAAACTACAACTATTGGAAACCCTATTATTTTTAATTACTTAAAAATATGAAATAATTACTTACACACTCACCTGTGATCCTTAGCTCTTTCCTTTGGCCTTCCCGGATCCACATGAAGGGTATAAAATATTTTAATTAAAAAGATCTTCTCCTTGGAAAAATATTCCTTTCAGGGTCCAGCCTCAGGCAATGAACCCAGATGGAGAAAATCTGAATGAGAAAATAGCTAGGCCTAGGGTCTTATTTATAGTGTCACTTATAGATCTCAGACCGTTGGATTTGGAGATTATATCTGGTGCAACCACGTCATAGGCTCGATAGGAACCGTCGGGTGGAAGCACGGACGCACGAGATGAAGTGAAAATAGCAAAATGACGTTTTCGAATCAACTGGAAGAAGACGTGCAAAAAATATGCACGCGGGTCGACCTACCTGTCAACCCATCACTTGCTAGGGTCGACCTTAGGGTCGACCTAGCTATGGTTAGGGTCGATCTTCTCTATATAACTTTTTCTTCTTCTTATTTTCCTGTTTCTTCATTAATTCATATCTTCTACATACTAGCTCGGATTTTGACGTTTTATATATGGAAGTTGACAAGAAAATTACCACGGACACAATTGTGCAACTCCCGTGGCTCAATTCTGATAATTTCACAAATTTTTTTATCATCTAATTAATTCGTTAATTAATTACTATAGCTTAAATTTTGGGTTGTTACAAAATCTATATATAATGAGTAATCAAATTCTGAAACTCAAGCCTAATTAATCCATCACTTAGATACTCTAAACTCAAAGAATCGTCAACACACATCACCCAGAATCGATAAAACAAGGCTAGGAAAACATACCATAAAAGATCAAAATAGGATGGAGCAACTAAGACTTGGAAATTGCATTCCAGGTCTCTAACTAGTCGATTGGTCTCCCACGGCCGGTGGACCACCTGAACACAAGTTCCAGGTGCGTTTCTTGCCACCGTCGATCACTACTTACTCCGGTCTGATCCTTCATTTTGGAAATTTCTATTTACAATATGAACCTGAAATTCAATATGCAAGCATCCATTAATTTACCAAAACATTGCAGGTACGTTAAGAACTGATTTACTGCAAATAGAAATTGACAAAAAAAAGCAACAACTGACCATCACTACAACAATATAGATTACTACATAAATTTTCAATTATTCAACTTGCAATCATTAAATATTTATAAATAGGTGAGTGAGGATTAACTCACCTCTTTTCCAAGCAATTAAGTAGTAATCACAACACAGTAGATCCAATTTCTCAGTATAGCAAACCCTAGAAGTTTCTCAACCCAAACAACAACTAGGAATCAAAACACTATAAAACATAAATTAGACAATCAAAAAAACTAGATAAAGGCTTGAGAACCTTACCTTGATTTTTATTCGATTTTTCCTAATTTTATTTCTATATACGTTTGGAAGTTTAGATTGAATTGTTTAAAAAGGAAGTGCCCTAGTTTTTCTTCTGTAGTTTAACGTATAAAGCTTCAAAATGAGAAAGATGAGAAACTTTCTTTTTTAATTTCTTTTAAGAATGGGTATGGGTTTGCTAGAGCTCATTTAGAAAGAAAAAATTATAAATCCCTTTTGTTTATTTGCTCTTACAACCAATTCTTAAATTAAACACCACAAATAAACATTCTTTTTTATTTATCAAAAATAAAGGATTTAAATCAATTAAACATCCTAATCAACTCTAGTTCCAATAATTATAAATTAAAACTTTTAAAATTCTAATTTCTTTAATACTCTTTAACTTTAGAATTTATCAAAAATAAGTACTAACATTACCAATTACAAAATGATTCAGAATTTATCATTCTAAAACAAACTATCTTTTATAAAAGGTTACAAATTAAAACTATTGATTTAATTTCTCCAGTTTAATCATTATTTATTTTTATATAATTGACTAAAAAATATAGGTTGTTACATGGAAGTTCATTAGGTCAAAGTTATGGAGAAGAAAGCAGAACTATGTAAAGGGGATGCTGGGATGAATAAGAAGCAAAGTACAAAAGTTTAAGAAATTATCCTTATGAGACCATCAATCGGTATCGATCAATCAGAAGGGACGGTACTAATTGTTCTCTAGTGCAAGTGAATTTATCTGATTTAAAAGATGGAATACATAAAGTTGATGTTGGTGGAGGTCAAGCTACTAGTCCTCGGTTTGGTATGTTAAAGGAAATATTATCGAACAAACAAGGAAAGGATGAAGTTCGATGAAATGTCATAGGCAGTTTGGCGGAATGGTCTCTTAAGAGATAGGGAGATTTACATGTCATCGATTTATTCGGGATCATTTACAGGGCCAATCACTTGGTGATATTTATGAAAGTCGCCATTCAACAAGACAAAGTGGTGAAAATTTGATTGCTAAAAACGTTAGGAGGATTTTCTAATAGAACTAGTAATAGAGTGATGATGGTCCACAACAATTCAAAGCCTATTCATCGAAGAGATATGAGTCGTGACATATCAAAAAAGGTCATAATGCCAACTATGTAGAGTTATAATATGTTGATGAATCCTATGCAACATCTATGAAGTACGGATGAGACATGGATAATGCTTGTGCAGAAGCCAGTAAGATGCGGATGTTTTTCGCTCTTTGTAGAGGGACTTGCTACAATGTAGTTCTGTCATCTTCAGCTCTACTCCATATTATTTTATGATTAGTTGGCAGAACGTTTTATGGAGCTGTTTTGAGTCCATGGTATATAGCGAAGGATGCGATATCCTTGGCTAATCTGCATCAGAGGTCAGGAGAGACTAAAGAATTTTCTAAAAATGTTCAATGTCTTGGTGGATGAGATAAATAACTTGAGAGAATGGATCATTTTAATGGTTTGGTCGGAGGAGTCTATAACTAGGTTGTCTTTGGAAGGTGGCTTAATATGAAAAAGGCAACGTCTTTGAAAAATTTCTATTGGAAAGCAAACCAATTTTTGTGCTTGGAAGAGGTAGAATTGGAGGAACGAATTAGAGTTGGTGCTGGAGCAAGCAGCATCGTACAAAGCAATGTGACTATTAATTAGGATGGTGATAGTACAAGGAACAATAACTTAGAAAAGACAATAAGTAAAAGAACTCGAATAACACTAGAAGTAAAAGGAAAGACAATAAGAAGCATTAAAGATTCATTCACAATGGAAACTACAATAAATTGACTGATTCCATTAAGAACATATACCTTGCTATTCAAGGTGTGGAATGTTTGAAGAAGCCTTCTACGAGGGTGCTATTAAAGAGGAGAAGCGCTGGAGCAAGTATTGTCGCTTCTATGAGAATCATGAACACAATACAAATAAGTTTAGTAATGTTATCGAAAATTTGAATCGCAAGATGAAATGCAATAGTATTTCAGAAACTCATAGGAGGGGGGACAAATTAATATCTAACCTCGTAGGTAGTCTCCATAAGGAAACAAACTTGGGCCCAATGGAGAGAGGCCAAGACTGCCAAAAGAGGTTTGGTTGTAAACACAACATTGGAGGTCTACATTCTATGGAAAAGGGTTGGAATGAAATGGTTCAATGTTGGAGTTCTCTAAGGAATTCGTCTCAAAAGATGTTACAGGCCATAGAAGAAGGATTCAGCTAAGTAGTAGAAAAGGATAGATGATGATATTGTCTTCGACGGTAGGGATACTGATGCGCTTGAGCCTTTGACATTTGACCCAATGGTAAATACAGCCATAAATAGGTCAGCGACTATGCGTGGAGTTCTTGTTGATAGTGAAAGCTCGATAAATATTCTTAACAAGCAGACATTTAACAAGATGCAGCTTGATGAAAAGGACCTACAGCTCTATAAAATTCACATTCAAGGTCCTACCAGGGAGGCTAAGGATTTAATCAATTGTATCAACTATGTAGTTAGGAGATGGCGGCAGTAAGGTGGTGTCGATGCAAGAATTCTTTGTGGAGGACGGATTCTCCACCTATAATGTTTTCTTAGGCCGACCAGCCCTTGCGGATTTTAGGGCGTGCTTGCTCCATTGTGTTTAATGATTAAGTTTCCAATAAAGGAAAAAGTATGGGCCAATCTAAGGAGACCAGAGCACTAGTCAAGAACGCTATGTTGCTGAGCATAGAGAGAGGCAAGGCGACGCGATAAAGGAAAAGATGTAGTAGAGGCATTCTGCATCAAATCTGCAGATGCATAGAAACTACCGCCTAAGCTTTGACTTTTATCCACTAACAAATACTACAAATCTTTGGACCCACAGAAACAATCCAAAGAGGTAGGGCAGATTCGGTGGAGCTGATGATTAAGGTCTGCGTGGATGAAGATGACCCGTTGAAGGTTCTCAAAATTGGATCTCGGCTTAGCTTGAAGATGAGGAATGACTACTGTAACACCCCATAATCTGGCATTAGTTATTTAGTTAGTTAGTTAATTAATTAGGCTCTAAAAATGGAATTTGTGCAAACGATAGAATTTGACCATGAAACTTGCACCACTGTGTTTGTGGCAAAACTCTGAGCAACTTTCGTATTTAGAGTTTTTGCCATCAAAGTTCAAACAAAGAAGTTACGGACAAAAAATGAATTTGGAACGAAAATAATTAGAATAAGAAAATTAACATTTATATACCACTTGTCTAGGGCCAACAGGTCGACCATCCTATTAGTTTGGTCATTCAGGGGTGATCGACACCTAGGAAGGGGGTGGTCGACCGCTTCATGTGTGGTGGCTAAGGTTAATCTAAGCCCAACGACCCGAATTTAATATATTTCAATACGACGGTTGAGGTTGATTCTAATGCCTAGAAATTCAGGCTTAACCCTCCCTTCTCTTCTCATATTTTTTTGGTGGCGGTAGCGAAGTTCTACCATTTCTTCTTCTCCACTTTCTATTTAAATTATAAAATTAAGATATTTGTATCCCCATTCGTACAAATTGGAGAAGAATAGAAAACTAATAAAAAGGAGAAAAATCAATTATACGCGTATTTGAGGTAAATATATATTATCTATTTTCTCTCCCAATCCAAATTCTCTCCTCAGATATGTGGTTCTAATATATGTATATATCTTTTTTATACATGTTTCTTGGATTAAAATGGATTTGGAGATGAATCAAAGGTTCTGCTTCATTGGAACACTTTTAAAAGGTGAGTTGGAAATTTTATACACCGTTATAATATGAAAATTATCCCCTTGGTCTTTATTTGATTATTATGCCCAACCAGATAATTGTTATGAGTTGTAGACAATAAATTGAATATAATCTGAATATAATAAATATTGCCTACATATTCCTGTTTATGATATGATTTAGAATTATTTATAACCTGACCTAGAAATCAGTTCCAAAAGTATGAATTTAGAATACTAATTTGAAAGAAATTTATTCAATATCTGAAAAGAAGTTGTACTATAATGTCATGAATTTGGATTATTACCCTAATCTTGTTTGAATGTAAACTTTTCTATGTTTGGATTGTTGGAATCTAGATCCATTTAATATTTTTCGAATAGTTTGATTTCTTTCCTTTTTAGAAAAATACAGCGTTTAATCTAATAAGGAATAAATGCAAATAAAAACAGAAAAAGATGTATAAAGTATGAACTCATTGTTTACACTGTCTATTTCAATAATAAAAAGAAATGATTATTCCTTATAATTTCAAACAATGTAATCTTTTATATTTTAAATCTATACCTTTTTTTGGATTAATATTTGGAAATTATAGTGGATAATCATTTTAGATACGATTCCAACAATTGAACACGGAAAAGAATTGTAACACCTCACTTTAAATTACAATTATATATGCAAATAATTTAATTAAGTTATATACATTTGAAATTTTAAAATAAAGAAATGTTTGTAAATGGGGCAACTAATTAATATTATTTGGAATACATATATATTTGTGTAACAAATAAATTAGAGAGAGAAACTATATAAAATCAATTAATAGGCAAGATTAATCAACAATGTTTGTTTAAAAGGGAAATTAATATTCAATTAGTACATGTGATTAATTGATAGGAACTGACAAGAAAGGGAACATATATTATAGCAACTAATTGATATGATTAGAAACATATAGGTTAGTGCAAGAGAATAAAATGGAGGAAGTGAAATTTATGCAAGTAATCAATTGTCAATCAATAAACATGGAGACTTATGGTAACATATATAGTTATGATTGTGATTCAAAATTCAATTGTAGAATATATGCATGGAATAATTATGGGAATAAAATAAATTAATATGCATATATGTGACGAATTAATATGGTGTTGATTGGCATATTAATTTGGTAAGAAATCACAGTGCGGGCAGGAATTAATTTGATAGTATATTAATTCTAGGTATGTATGAAATCTATTAATTGAGTGATTCTTAGGGGAATCTTATTTAAGAGAAACGTCACGTTTAAAAGTATATGTTTCCATAGATTGCGAGAGGGAAGGGAAATGTGATTAATGAAAAGATTGTTGGAGAATCAATTTGAAATAAAAACAAATGCAGAAGAAAACATATTAATTTAATGTCTATAGACTGAATGTACATGTTATATTTTAGGGTTTTATATCTAATGGTTAGCACTGATTTGAACCACTATAAATATAGGTGTAGAGCCTCACTTTTATTCTCATTGTTTTTCTCTTACCTACAGAAGCTCTGCCATTTTTCTATCTCTTCTACACTTTCTTAATAACAAAATTTTAGATCTAATTCACACGAATATAGATCTAAATAGAAAGAGAATAGAATTAATTAGGGCAATAGGAATTGGTTCAAATCAGAAGGCTATGTCAAAGGTAAAACCCTAGATCTGAGTTTTAATTGCTATTTCTAATCCAAATCTCTTCCTTTTCTCTTTCAAATATTATAGATATGTAAATATATCGTTTGTAATTCCAAATTGGGATTACAAGGGAGGTGAATATAGAAGTTAGGGACAGCTCTGAAAGAAAAACATAGAGATTTGGAAAGCTAGCAATGTGAGTGGATTTATTATATCTTTTACGTTTATGATATATTATTGATAAATTCCCGTTTAGATAATTTTATTCAATAATTAATCCTATTAATTAAGTTATGCTGACCTATAAGGAATTTACAGTTTATTTACAGTATTAGCATTTATTTACATCGGTTTCTACATTTTGGATTTCTATGCAAGCGTCATTCTTCTTCTATTTTCTCCTTTTCTTCACGTATGGATTAGAATAGATTAAACGTGAATATAGATTAAATAATTAAGAATACTGAAATAAGGGAAATAAGATGCAAATAATAAAAGTTTAAGGAATGGAATTACTGTAATAAATTAGGTTAAAATGAGAAAAGTTAATTAATCTAATAACTGGATTTGGGAGTAACTAAAAGGTTAATTGGTTGGTTTAGAAAATATGACACATTTCTATAATTTAATATTTAATAGAAAACAATGAACGTAATTGCTAGAATAAAAGAAAGAAAAAGAGAATTAGTGTAAAATAGAGAAACCACTGTATTTTACACTATTCTAAAATAGTAAAAGAAATATCTAGCAGTTACGCATTATTGTTTATAGTATTATATAACATTAAAATATAAAAATGGATTTTTAAATATAGTTTTCATAACCAACCAAATAAAATAGAATTACTTCCTAGAATAGAAGATAATAAAGCGAAGTATGACATGAATCAAGTAAATTATTAGATAAGAACTTGAAGCTGTAAACGATAATGAACCTAGGTCTGCATTCACTATGCAGACTATTTAAGAAGATAGTTATTATGATAAGTGAATTATATAATATAAGTGTTAGCGCCAAAATTGGTCACTAACCCCCAAATCCAGATGAAAGCACCAAATACCAATCACAGCTCAGAGATAGAATGTATGTAGAGAGTAATAATGTGAAGAACAGTTAAAACTGAAATGAAAGCAGTAAAGAACAACAGATTTTATAGTGGTTCGGCTAACTCCGGCCTACGTCCACTCCAGAAGTTTTCTTTTTATTGCTATAATAATCGATTACAGTTACAAAATGGCAGAGTTGCCTTAGCCTTAGAAAAGAGAAAGTAAGAGAGTAGAAAGAAGATCCCCATTTACTGTGCCCCTGCCTCTCTATTTATAGACAAAGATGTGTTGGACTTCCCTGGTGGGCCTGGCAGCCGAGTACCTCAGCTCAAATGGAGTGGTCTCCATATGCCGAACCATAGATGCCGAACGCTGAATGCCGAACAAGGTGTGAATGCCGAACGATCTTCTCATGCCGAACGTTGGGAGGTGCGAGGTACCGAGGTATCGAGGTACGAAGGTGCGAGGTACCGAGGTATGGAGGTGCGAGGTATGGAGGTGCGAGGTGCAGAGGTATCGAGGTGCGAGGTATCGAGACATGGAGGTGCGAGGTATGGAGGTGTGAGGTACCGGGGTATGGAGGTGCGAGGTGCCATGCCGAGCAAGGTGAGGTATGCCGAACGAGATGAGGTATGCCGAACGACCCATCCAATGTCGAACGAGATTTATGCCGAGTGCTCCATCCAATGCCGAACGATACTTAATGCCGAACCTCCGTCATGCCGAACCATGTCTGATGCCGAACAGTTTCTAATGCCGAGCGTCCATCATGCCGAACGATCTCTAATGCCGAGCGCCTCTAAATGCCGAGCGCTCCTGGATGTCGAGCGCTACCGAATGCCGAACGATCCCTCTATGTCGAACGACGATCTCTCTATGCCGAACAGCCTCCAACGCCGAACCATCCCAATGCCGAGCGACATCTGCCAAACTTCCTAGGCCGAGCCATGTAATTTCTCTACTCCTTTTCCCAACGACATATTCAAGTGAACTTCATCATTTTAAACCGAACCCATCATACTTTAGTCTCGATAGTTGTGAAGTTGTTTAAGTTAAATCCGTCTGTCCGCGGCCTTGCCAAAAGGCGGGTTAACACTTGCCCCCAAAACATGCCTTGCTGTGAAAGGTGTGTTTTGAATAGCCTCAAGTCCAATATCCCAAGTATGTATGTTATCCACATCCATACTTTCCGATTCATAATCCAATCCATTACCAAGCCATCTTATCCGAGTGCCACGGCCATATCCTGATCCATTTCCGCGACTGTTCCGAGTCGATGTCTGATTCTTATCCAGTAACCGAGTCCTTACCCAATTCCAGATCCATCTGAACCCGACTACCGAGTTCCAATCCATCCATATCCAATAACCTATAACCATATCCGTGACCTCTCCAGGTCGATATCCAAATCCGGGACCGCTCCGGGTCCTTGTCCGAATCCTTAGCTATTCATAGCCAATATCCAAATCCATAACCTCTCCGGGTTCTTTCCAAGCGCAATCCACACTTAACGACCTACGTTAAGTAATTCCATGGTGTTCATGGTTCAGTGTCCCTGAACGTCGAAGAATGCCGTGGCTTAAGTCCTAAGCCGAATCCTGGTCACTCCGGACCCTTGCCGAGCATAGTCCATACTCGATGATCTAAAATAGTAACCGATAATATATGGCCTAAGTCCTAGGCCGAATCCTGGTCGCTTTGGACCCTTGCCAAGCATAGTCCATACTCGACGACCTTTTAGCCAAAATCCAGAGAAAATCCAATCAAAATCCGATCCGAAATCCAAATCCAAAATAGAAAACCAGAAACCCATATCGAAAATCCATAACAAAAAACAAACATCCAAACCAGAATCCAAACCAGAAAACGAGCAAAACAGGGAGTTCAAACCAAACTCCAAAACCAAACCAGAGAAAGGAAACGTCCAAGTCAAAGGAAAAAACAGATTTCGCAAACCCGGCGTCTCGGTAAGCCATCATCTCAGAGCATGCCTGAGGGTTATCTCCGACCCCGTACATGAGTAAGTGATTTAACCGTTTGCCCGGAGTTTGTTACTTATTCCAAACCATTAAAATTAGTTGATGACCAATCGGCCACCATTCCTGGGCCTCATGCCCTCGTCGTTCAAGGTAGGCGGTGGATGCTCCTGTTCCACCACCGCATTCCGAGTTCCGACATACTGTCGCAACTGACCATTCCTTATACTCCTCGATTATATCCTTTAGATGTCGGTAGCTGTTAGTTTCATGCCCGTCTAGGTCATGAAAGAGACAGTGCCTTCCTGATGCCCTTTCACGTTCTGTGGGTTCCCTCCTCGATGGCCTTCGATAGGGAAGGCGATCTCGAGTATCTAAGAAAATCCGCTCCAACGTTGCGTTCAATCCTGTGTAAGTGGAGAACTTTGGTTCTCCCCAGCGCTTCCTTTTCCCTTTATCCTTGCCCCCACCTGAGCTTTCGCCGAGTAGTCCTCCATCCTTAGTCATGTTTACTTCCTTTGACCTCACATCCAAACATGCATCCTCTTGTCGAAGAAATCTTTCAGCTTCATGAAAGAATTCCCCAAGATCCAACGGTGGGTCCCGTACCAGTGATACTTTGAAATCCGAGTTATCTCTGACTCCTGATACCGCAGCCATCAGAACCATTGATGGATCTGGCCGATCCACCGAAGCGACTGCTGCATTAAATCGAGTTAAGAATGTCCTGATCGATTCATCTGCCCCCTGTTTGACTGACGTTAGCGTCATCACGTTCTTTGGCCTTTATGTGAACTCGAAACTGACTTAAGAATTTGTCCACCAGTTCTGTCCATGTTCCAATGGATCCATCCTCCAGCTGTCTAAACCACATAGCAGCAATTTCAGTCAAGTACAGGGGGAAACATCAAGCCATAACCTCCTCCGCTGCCCCCAGCACTTCCATATGCCTAGTGTACCTCATCAAGTGGTCGGTGGGATCCGTCTTCCCGTTGTATACTTCCAGAGTGGGTAGGTTGAAATCGGGCGGATTCCTAGCTGTCCTGATGTTTCGGGTAAACGGACTTTTGTTAACTTCCTCTAAATCCCTGTTTGTCAGACCTCCGCGAATAGTCCGCTTGATAATGTCAGCCAATCCAGTGTTTCCAACCAATCCAAACTGCCCCCAAGTCCCCGAGGAAATTCTGGCACATATTCTTCATCACGTACTCCTGGTGGTGTACTCCCGAGTCTATGTCCATCTAGATTGTTAACTGTTTGTTGATTGGGAGCTGCCCCCTGCTGATTCACTCCATCTGTCCATTGGTTGAGTTCCTCTGGTCCAGCTCCATGATCTTGAGCACCTGCAGTTCCTGGTTGTCCAAATTGCCTAAGAAGAGCCTGCATCATCTCCTCTTGCCGTTTCATCATCTGCTCTTGCATAGAATTCATCATCACTTGCATCTCGTCCCGAGTTATGTAGATGGATGCATGACCCTCTCCAGCTCCGGAAGATGCCGCTTGACTTCCTTCCTGATTGCTCCTTTCCACTGCTTGCCTCTTCGTTGGTGGTCTTGCCATTGCTTTCTAAGATCCAAGTCCCTAACTCCAAAATTCCTGAGTTCAATTCTCAGTGAAAGCACCAAAGTGTTAGCGCCAAAATTGGTCACTAACCCCCAAATCCAGATGAAAGCACCAAATACCAATCGCAGCTCAGAGATAGAATGTATGTAGAGAGTAATAATGTGAAGAACAGTTAAAACTGAAATGAAAGCAGTAAAGAACAACATATTTTATAGTGGTTCGGCTAACTCCGGCCTACGTCCACTCCAGAAGTTTGCTTTTTATTGCTGTAATAATCGATTACAGTTACAAAATGGCAGAGTTGCCTTAGCCTTAGAAAAGAGAAAGTAAGAGAGCAGAAAGAAGATCCCCATTTACTGTGCCCCTGCCTCTCTATTTATAGACAAAGATGGGTTGGACTTCCCTGGTGGGCCTGGCAGCCAAGTACCTCAACCCAAATGGAGTGGTCTCCATATGCCGAACCATAGATGCCGAACGCTGAATGCCGAACATGGTGTGAATGCCGAACGATCTCCTCATGCCGAATGTTGGGAGGTGCGAGGTACCGAGGTATCGAGGTACGGAGGTGCGAGGTACCGAGGTATGGAGGTGCGAGGTATGGAGGTGCAGAGGTATCGAGGTGCGAGGTACCGAGACATGGAGGTGCGAGGCATGTAGGTGCGAGGTATGGAGGTGCGAGGTACCGGGGTATGGAGGTGCGAGGTGCCATGCCGAGCAAGGTGAGGTATGCCGAACGAGGTGAGGTATGCCAAACGACCCATCCAATGTCGAACGAGATTTATGCCGAGTGCTCCATCCAATGCCGAACGATACTTAATGCCGAACCTCCGTCATGCCGAACCATGTCTGATGCCGAACAGTTTCTAATGCCGAGCGCCCATCATGCCGAACGATCTCTAATGCCGAGCGCCTCTAAATGCCGAGCGCTCCTGGATGTCGAGCGCTACCGAATGCCGAACGATCCCTCTATGTCGAACGACGATCTCTCTATGCCGAACAGCCTCCAACGCCGAACCATCCCAATGCCGAGCGACATCTGCCAAACTACCTAGGACAAGCCATGTAATTTCTCCACTCCTTTTCCCAACGACATATTCAAGTGAACTTCATCATTTTAAACCGAACCCATCATACTTTAGTCTCGATAGTTGTGAAGTTGTTTAAGTTAAATCCGTCTTTCCGCGGCCTTGCCAAAAGGCGGGTTAACAATAAGAGAATAAAAGAATATTCTATATCATAATAAAAGAAGGCATATTAGAATAGAAAAGAAATGCTGGAATTATGTATGGACCATAAAAGAAGAGAAAATGACAATTACAGGTAGAATTATAACATAGGTAATAATTAAGTAATAAGAACGGAAAAGCTTATTTTGAGACTTTGAATAAATTAATGAGCAATAATAATGGTAGAAGCTTATCTAAATAATTTATATTAAGTCAATAACAAAATAAAGCAGGAATGATAAAAGAGGCTTATTTTAATGAACTTAAGATTTATATTAAGTTAAATAAGCAAGATAATGAATGTGGCTCTTTGCAACAGCATTCCCTATTAAATAAATGGAAATCTCACAACAGATAGAGATGAGACGAGGGCAAGAATATGATAATTAGGGTAAATAAGTAGCCAACAGAATAAGAAAGTAAACTAAATGCAAATTAAAAGACTAGACTTAGGGTCTAGTAAAAGAATTGAGATGCGTTTGGAGCAGCCAAAAAAATGGAACGTCTAACGAAGCAGTTCATCACAGATTTCAGAAATGGAGAAGCACGTCCAACTTAGTAATTTTATGCTTCAAGGAAGTACGAGACTTCAGCGGAACGTGAGGATACTCTAGGATATCCCTTTGGGTAGACCTAACAAAGCTGCACCTCTGGAGGCAGGTCTGTAGGTGTTCCATCAAGAGAGTATGCTTTGACTGCATTTGCATTGTAAGCCTAATGAAGCAGACCTTTGTAGGCAGTCAGAAGGGCTTGGTGTTCGGAGTAGGGTATTCATATGTCCAGTACTTGCAAGTAAGTTTAAGGATAGTCGCATGCGGATATCGGCCAGCATCAAGACCAAGAGCGATTTCGGGAAAGACTAGAGTTAAACCAAAAGGCTAATGATTCTTTCACTATCGAGACATTGGATGAGGGGCACCGCCATTTGGATGTTAGATTGTTTGTAGTAGGGCACGACCACTTAACTATTTAGAAGTCTTTCGGTTAGTTGAGGGGTGACTACGTGGGGCCATAGCCACGATGAAAAAGAGACAGACCAACTAGAATATCTGTATTATAGGCCTAACGAAGCAGTCCTTTACAAATATAGGAAATCCCCGATTGAATTCCGTACAAGGTAGACCTTGTTGGCGGGATTCAGTTGGTAGACAAAACGATTACGTAGTCCTTAATGTTCGCACTGGGTGGTACATTGTGGATGTCCAAGCACTGGCATAGACTAGTGCGAACGCGATTTACGTTTTCATAGTAAGTAGTGGAGCATATGTATTATAGGCCTTATGAAGTAATCCTTTACAGATGTAGCTACGGAACGCTCATGGAGCAAGACGATGGAGTATCTGTATTGTAAGCCTTACGAAGCAGTCTTTTACAGATATAGCTATGGAGCAAGACGATGGAGCATCTTTATTGTAGGCCTTACAAAGCATTCCTTTACAGATGTAGTTACAGAACGCTCTCGAAGCAAGACGATGGAGCCCTTTTCGTGGAGGATACGGAAGGTACCATGGGTGGTACCTAGGAACAATATGGTCATTGGGCATATATCTACATATATGTATATATATTAGTTATTAGGTTTTAATCTACTGTGGAGTAGATGGGCACGGTTCACGAACATATGCGAGAGTATTGTAACCTAATGAACCTAATATAAGAGTAAATGAAAATAAAACAATATATGTAGAATTAAGCCTAGAAGTATATAATTTATTCAAGTACCAGGACTTAGTTCTGACCCCCTCCTATCCTACAGGTTAGGTAGATGGCAGAGACTTCCCAGCTTTAAGACACTTGTGTAGAAAATGTTATTATATTGGTGAGTATTTGCTTACTATTATATTTTAGTCAATTCCGCTGTGAAATATTTAATTGAGCTCTGATGCGTTTGTCTTTGCCTATTTACAAGATACCAGATTCCTAACTCGGGTTTCAGTGGGCTTGGGTTTTAGCATTTTTGCGAAAATCCGGACCCACTGGAATTCGGGTTGTTACAAGAATATTTTAGTGAAGATATATAACTAGAATATATTTCAAAAAAGTAGATATTTGTATGTAATTTACTACGCTTATAATATTTTTATTTAAAATAAAACTTAGCTAATAACTACACTTACACGTAATATTTACATCTAGGATAACTAATTATTGAGAAAGTAATTTAAAAAGTTATGACTCCAATAAATGGGAAATAAATGGTAATAAATATGGGTGTTGCAAAAATTTGATTGGGTAAATGGATTGATGGGACTGATAAATAAAGAAGTTCAATTAATAATTATGTAATAGTTAAAAAGGTTACCAATTTGAATTTAGTAATCATGCATAGATGTTTAAGGAAATTTCGGTTAGGATTTTATAGACAAATTGACATTTATGAGCATTAAGAAGGGAATTTTGAGCAGATAAGCATTTAAGGTAAATTTTATTGCTTTAAATAAAATGGGAATTGGTAAGCTTAGTCCAATGTCTACCTAAGATAATGTAAGTGTTAACTAGGTTTTAACCCATCAGAATCAAACAAGAGTTAGAACATCCAGACTAAGCCAGAATGACTTCAAACTTGAACAAGGCATCAAAAAGAGCCAATGGAACTTAAGAAAAACAAGCAAAAAATTCACTAAGTAGATGGATCGCCGGCGATCCATCACCCATGGATCGTTGGCAATCCTAAAGGAAGCATCATGAGTTGTCAAAGCCTCTTGCATCATGATCTGCTACCTCTACTAAGAATACTTACTGAGTTTCATAGCATTCCAAGCAGCCTAGTTCAAGAAGTAAAGACTCATCTGATTTAGGTTGTTTTGACCAAAGAAGCTAACTTAAACTGGATGTAGAGAACCCCTATGGGATTAACTTGGAATTTGGAGAGAACACTTAGAAGACATAAAAGAAGACTCAAAGAAAAAATGATCATGATTGGAAAAGATTTGATGGATCGCTGGCGACCCTTGTAGGTTGGTCCCCACAACCTGAAATTCATAGTGTAGGTCCCACACATCCTCTAGATTATACTTGCAATATTTCGTATGATTTTGTTAAGTTTTGAATGAGATATAGATGATTCTTTTGGACCAGATGACTTATGAAGATGGATGATCAAACAAACTCCAAAATAATTGATATTTGGAGAAGGCACTCAAATAGGGGACAGGAAGACAACCAAATGGGGATCACTCAAAAATAGACTAAGTACATGGATCTCTTGCGACCCATCACTTATGAATCGCTAGTGATCCAATAGGTTAGCTCAAGTCGCCTTCAAATTTTCTAAGCTCCTTTCTGATGGTGAGTACAGGGTTCTAGCAAAGCGGCTTTGGCCCAAGTGCTCTCCAACCCCTATAAATACAATCCTACCTGCAACATAAAGAGGATCTTCTGAATTGGCTGATGAAACTCTACAGAAACTATTCTTCACTCTTCCCCTCCCAAATAATAGTGACCTAAGGGTTTACTATGATTCTCCAGTAACTCTTGCACTTGTGAGCTGATCTAACATAGGAGATTCAACCATGTTGTAATTTGATTTCACTTGTAGCAGTAGTCAGCTAATAAAAAGTTATAAAGTGAACGTATGCTTTATTAACAGCGGAACCACTATAAAAATATTCTTATTCCTTTACATTTTCTGCGATCTAATATTGCTTTTTCTGTTTTTTGCTTTAATAAATAGGGCTAGTGCTTTCACACTCAATCCAGAGTGTTGATCCATTTTTTGGGTTAATAATAAGTGAAGACTTAGAATAATTAGTTGGACTTTGTAGGTTAGTGATGCGAGGTCAGTAGAGTCACTCGATGGAAGATTGCCCTTCACTTTGAGGCTACCAATAGTAGGGTGCACTTACTGTTATCCGGGTCTTTAACCAAGCAGGACCCAGTAGAAAGCAGAAGAATATCTTGACATCATGATGGCTTAGAACTTAACCGGAAAACATAAGGCAAGTGGTGAATGATAGCCAAGCTGTATCACTAAACCAAGAGACTAACATTCTTTTAGCCCAATCAACATCTGAGAGCAAATAGCTAGTAAATTGTCATCAAAATGGAACAACGACGACACAATAGCATGGAAACACCCCAGACTCCAAACTCTAAACTCCAGAAAAATCCTAAGTGCTTGGATTGCCAGCGATCCATGCATCTCCTTGATTCTTACAGGACCGAACTAGGGATGCAATGAAAAAGAAGCCAAGTCACTAACCCGCGAACGAGCCAAGTCTATGGGTCGCTAGCGATCCATGGACCATGGGTCGCCAGTGACCCATGGTTTTGGCTCGGATCGTGAACTAAACCCCCAGGTCATTCCCTACCTACTTGCAAGCTGTTGATGAAGTGGTCTGGCCCAGAATTCCTCCGATCTCTATAAATACCATCCTACCTGCAACATAAAGAGGATCTTCTTCTCTGGACTGGTTGCTAAACCTCTGCTAGAACTATTATTCACATTCTAACTCCCTCACAACAATCTCCAAAGGGATTCATTGTGATTCTCTAGTGGATTCCAACTCTGGAGATTCAATCTGCTGATAGATAATCAAAGCCTTATAACCAAACACATCTCTTGTAACAACAACCAGTCTATAGTAAAGCTATAAAGTGGACGTAGGCTTTATTAACAGTCGAACCACTATAAAAATTCTCTGTCTTCTTTTTTTTATTGTTCCTTTTCTTTATCTGTTATCTGTGATATTGCTCTGTCAGAACAGGTCTGGTGCTTTCAAACTCTAAACAGGATGTTGATCCATTTTTTTGGTTAACATTTTTGTGCTTTCACTGAGGACCCAACTCATGGTCCAGATCTAGCTATCCATCTTAGATCACATAGGTCCAGAAGTTAGATCCCTAATCCTTGCTTGAAGGACTTGCTATTTTAGAATCAATGGCTCATAAAAGAAGAAGAACTGCCTCAGGAATCCATAGGGGCAGTAATAGCTGGATAAGATGTCGGTCTCTAACAAGCTGAAGTAATTGGTGCTAACTTAGGAAACCAGGCACCAACATCCTCCAGTCAGCATGAAGCCGTCATCGGAGATGAGCTGAATAAGTTGGTTGTTGAGATCAACCAAAGGATGAAAAATAGTCAAAAGGCTTTAATGGATAAGCTTAACGCTCTGTTGACCCTACAATCAAACCCCGCTCCAAGGACTGTGCCTGAACCAGTGACTGCTGTAGAACAAGAAAATTCCTCCGTTTTCAGCTTGTAAACGGAAAGCAGAAACAAAGAAGGGTAAAAAACAGGATATCATATGGAAGAAAATAAGAATACTCCACCAACCGCAAGGTAACCAATCTTGAATTTGAATCAAGGGGCCAAAACACCGCAGGAAAACATAGTTGCGAATCTCTCTGATTCAGAAGAAGGAGAGCAAGGCAATCAAATAAAAAAGAACGCCAATGTGTTCAATGATGCTAGAAGTTTTCAGAACACCCTAGTCAGGCCAACTGTGAGTCAATGGGGTCCAGCGGGAATGGCACTCCCGAAGACAGGAGAGCCTAGGCTTCAACCCATGTGCCAAGAACATTTGCAAAGCCAAACACTTGGCGTAGCGACTGATTTTCGTCCCCAAGACTACTAGACATCAGAGGCATACATAGCAGACATGGTCAAACGACCGATGGATAAGAGTAAAAACCAGAAAGATGATGAATGGGGATCTGCCCTAAATCGGACCTCCTTTATCAAAGAAATCCTGAACGAAAAATACCCAAACAAATTCACTATGCCAACTATCCCCTCCTACGATGGGACGAAGGACCCAAAACCCAATTTGTACAAGTATAGTTGGTACATGGATGGAGCCAATGCTCCAGATGCCGTTCGTTGCCGGCGTTTCCCTATCTTTCTCGAAGGATTTGCGTCTACGTGGTTCACCCGACTCCCCCCCACCGAGATCGATTTCTACCTTTGACCAACTTTTAACGAAATTCCTTGACTAGTTTAGGCTACATACCGCACAACCAAAGGATGTCATGTCCCTACCCGGGTTGGTCGAGGGGCACAACGAATCACTGAAATCTTTCATGAACCGGTTCAATACCGCGGTGACGGAAGTAAGCAACCCCAATGAGGATATGGTTTCTATAGCATTAGTCCGCGCTATTCACTCGGAAACGCAGTTTGGAAAATGGATTAAAATGAAGCAACCTACCACGAGGAATGACTTCAATCGTAAAGCGAGCCAGAACTATATGGCAACAAATCAAAACACGTGTGATACTGGAACTGCTTAAGGAGTCACGGGAAAGATTGGGAATTAGAAGAGAAGAAACCAGAACTCCAGTAAAAGAAATAATAGCGGCGGCAACAAAACATTTAGAGAATTTAGACAGGAAGACTATACCTCTCTAAATAACACCCCAGAGAATATTTATCATGCAGCTTAAGAGATTGAAGAATATAAGAAACCCCCTAAAAAGAAGCATCTGAGCAGCAAAAACACTCAGGGAAATTATGCCGCTTCCACGACACACATGGTCATAATACAAACAAATGCCGCCTAAAGAATCTCATTGAGGAGTTGATCCGAGACAACAAGCTTCAACAATACGTGAAAAAGCTACAAAACCCAATCAACCTACGGCCCCTCAACCTCCTAGAGAACAAAGAAATCAAGCTAGAACTAGTGACGAAGGGTCGAAGTGAACCGACCAGAGGCTTATTATTGGAACAATATCTGATGGACCACATCCCGCACAAAGAAATTGGGGAGAGATGGAACGATATGTGAGTTTGTTGAAGCACGCTCCGAGGGAATTATGTTTAGCCATAGAAGACAAAGCTCCAACCAAGATGCAAAGGATCTTGAATGGTGATATTGTATTCTGAAATCGGGTCACCTAGGGGATCGAAGCTCCAACTCTCAACCGGATGGTGGTGACGGTAAGAATTGGACCTGCTGTAGTTCGGCAGGTGTTGGTTAACAATGGCAGCTTCGTTAACATACTCTTTAAACATACCTTCGACCAAATGAAGATTGACATGAAAAGCGTATATGTGTGCCAAAAAAAGATCTAAGGGTTTACCGGTGAACCCAAACAACCGGTGGGAACAATTGATCTACCTGTAGAGCTAAGAGGGGGTGAGCGAAGGGTCACCCTCATTCAAACTTTTGTGATCATGGATGAAACATCAGCATACAATGCCTTCTTGGGGCGGCCCGCATTAGCCGACTTCAGAGTAGCGTTGGCCCAATGGTGCCTTACAATGTACTTCCTGACCGAGCACGGAGTTGGAATTGTGAAAGGACACTAAAGCGCCGCCCGAGAATGCTACATCGCAAAATTGCGTGAGTCAATAAGAAAGCAAAAAGGAAAGGATGTGTGGAAAACCCTCAACATCCGTAAACCCTCCGAATAGCAACTACAGAGCCGCCCCTGGCTTGGGGACCATAGCCGATCCGATAAGGCTTTGGACCCTAGAAAGAAGAGCTTAGGGAGGATTGGGCAGCACCGACAGAATTGTTGGTGTCTGTCCCAGTCTGTATGGATGGCCCAATGCAGGTCCTGAAAATTGGGTCGCACCTTGGAATCAAGATGCGGTCAGAACTAACCAAATTACTCCATGCCAATCTGGATGTATTTGCTTGGACACACTCCAATATGTGTGGGTATCACTCGAAATTTCCTACCACGCACTCAATATTGACCATAAATTTACACCAGTAAAGCAAAAAAGGCGCAGCTTGGGCCTTGAACGGTCAAAGGCACTGAGAGAGGAAGTAGATAAACTTATGGCTAACGGCTTCATCCAAGATGCAACTTACCCTGAATAGGTATCAATCCCGGTGTCAAGAAGTCTAATGGAAAATGGTGAACTTATATGGATTTCTTGGACTTAAACAAAGCTTGTCCGAAGGATAGCTTCCCGCTCCCTAGATTGCCCAACTTGTGGATGGAACGGCGGGACATGAACTGCTGTCGTTTATGGATGCATACTTAGGCTACAACCAGATTTTGATGCATGAGCCTGACCAAGAGAACACCAGCTTCATCACCGATTTGGGATTGTACTACTACAGAGTAATGGCATTCGGTTTGAAAAATACAATGGCAACGTATCAAAGGCTAGTAAATACAACGTTCAAGCACCAGATCGGACAGACTATGGAAGTTTACATGGACGACATGTTGGCTAAATCTCGAGTAGCTACTAACCATCTAGACAACCTCGCCGAAATGTTTGAGATACTCTGAAAGTATGAAATGAAGCTCAAACCACTCAAATGCCACTTCAGAGTAGCCTTTGGGAAATTCTTGTGATTCATAGTAAGTGCTCGGGGCATTGATGCGAATCCAGAGCAAATAACAGCATTTACGAGAAGTCCAAGCCTCTAAGAATAAGAAGGAACTTCAAAGCTTTAATGGAAAAGTCATAGCACTGAGCTGATTTATTCAAAAGCTACAGACAAGTGCATACCGTTCTTCAATGCACTGAAGAAGGAAAGAAAAACTTCGAATGGAGTGAAGCTTGTTAGACAGCTTTTGAGGAATTGCTATGACACATGGAAGCTCCCCCAATATTATCAAAGACGGTGGATGGAGAAGACCTATTCATTTATTTAGCAGTTTCCCCGCATGCATTGAGCGATACTCTCGTGCGGGAAGAAGCGAGAATCCAAAGAACCATGTATTACATTAGCAAACGATTCACCGGAGCTGAGAAGAATTACCTAAAACTAGAGAAGGTAGCATATTGCCTTTTGATTTTTCCCCAGAAATTACGGCCATACTTTCAGGCTCATCTAAATAAAATATTGACTGACCAGTCCCTGAGGCAAGTTTTATACTGGCCAGGAACTTCCGGATGACTACTCAAATGAGTCAATATGATATCACATACCACCCAAGGAAAGCCATCAATGGGCAAGCATTGGCTGACTTCATTGCCGAATTTACGATACGAGACGACGAGGAGGAAGTTCAGTCGGAAACAGACATGCAATGGAAACTCTTTGTCAATGGTGCATCCAACAACTTCTGTTCGAGCACAAGAGTAGTGCTTGAAACCCCCAAGGGGCGGGCCATTAGCTACGCTTTGTGCTTGGAATTCCCCGCCACAAACAATGAAGCAGAATATGTAGCATTGATCACTGGACTGAAAGTTGTGAAGGAGCTCAAAATAAAAGCTATCCACATATACAACGACTCACAACTGGTCGTATGTCAATTAAAAGGGGAGTATCACGTGCGCGGTGAGAATCTCGTGCTGTACCTATCATAGAGACCGTTAAGCGATGTTCGAGCACTACACCATAACTCACCTCCTACGGGAGAAAAATACTAAGGCAGATTATTTGGCTAAGCTGGCAAGTTCCAAAAAAGCTCAGTCATTCTAGTTGAAACTCTAGCTAACCTAAGCATCGACGAAATGGATGTGGACTAGATTCTTTAAACCACCATTGAACTAGATACATGGATGACACCAATAAAGAACTATCTACTAGCAGGAACCCTTCCAATCGATCGGAATCAACGGAAGAAGCTCATCCGAAAAGCGCCACGGTTCATGATACAACATGGAATACTCTATCGAAGAGGATTCTCAACCCCCCTTCTTAGGTGTGTGACCGATGATAAAGCGCGACGAATCCTTAAGGAGGTACATAAAGGCGAATGCGGGGACCACATTGGGGAGCAGACCCTAGCGAAGAAAGTCCTTCGATACGGATACTTCTAGCCAATGTTAAATCACGACGTTGTAGATCACGCCAAAAGATGCAATTGCTGCCAAAGATTCAGCAAAATTAAGAGAACTCCTTCAATGGAGAAAACGCAAATGGTTAACCTTTGGCCGTTTGCGATATGGGGGATCGATTTGATTGGCATCCTGCCAATAGCAAAAGGAGGAGCCAAATATTCTATAGTTGCCATAGATTATTTCACAAAATGGGCCGAAGCGGAACCGCAAACCACTATAACCACAAAGAAAGTTACCAAATTTGTTACTAAAAAATGATTTGCAGGTTTGGTGTGCCGCAAAAAATTATCACCGACAATGGAACCCAATTCGAAAGTGCCGAGTTCAAAGATTTCTACAGGCGCTTCCGAATCGAAAAGAGCTTTTCTCCAGTGGCTCATCCGCAAGCAAACGGGCAGGTGGAAGCAATAAACAAGATCATCAAGTCCACTATCAAAAAGCGACTAACAAAAGCAAAAGGAAACTAGGTTGATGAACTTCCACTTGCACTATGGGCTTACAGGACAACCCAAAAAGCGGCAACCAACCACACGCCGTTCTCCATTCGCCATAGCATACTGTTCAGAAGCAATGATTCCTATGGAATTAGAAGTCCCCTCGCACCGAAGACAAAATTTCAATCAAAAACAAAATGAGCAGCTCCTACTCGAAGCGCTAGATATGGTTAATGGAAGAGGAGAAGAAGCAGAGCTGAGGACTGCCGCCCACCAAAAAAGGGTCACACGGTACTTCAACTCCAAAGTTCACAATCAAACCATCGAAGTGGGAGATCTTGTGCTCAAGCGAGTTTATCCCGTTCCGAGGGCCTTCACACCAAACTTGGAGGGACCATATGCCATTAATCAAAAGCTAAGAGATGGGACTTTCAAGCTAGCAATCATCGACGGAACTCAAGTTCCTAGGGCATGCAGTAGCGAATTTCGTTGTTGTTACTTTTTCTGAATGTTACCTTATGTATTTTCTATTTTGCAACAAATAAGCCATCCCGAAATGCCGGGGGCATTGTACATAGGAATATACTGCCATGCTTTCCTTAATAAAGTTTGCTTTTTGAACCAACAAAACCGTGTTCATAATAATTACCCACCGGGTCGACGGAAGCCAATCGACCCAAACCGTTAGATCGGCGGAACCAAATCTTTGCCCTCTAAAAACTATGTTGCTCCGGCAACATCGAGAGGGCTAAAAATAATAACTCCTCACGTTGCCCGAAGATAGGCAACACCGAGGAAAAACAAAAGCCGCGCACCCCATAAGCCGCAGACAAAAATAATAACTCCTCACGTTGCCCGAAGACAGACAACACCGAGGAAAAACAAAAGCCAAGCACCCCATAAGCCGCGCATGAAAATAATAACTCCTCACGTTGCCCGAAGATAGACAACAGCGAGGACAAACAAAAGCCACGCACCCCATAAGCCACACACCAAAATAATAACTCCTCTCATTGCCCGAAGATAGGAAACACCGAGAAAAAACAAAAGCTGTGCACCCCATAAGCCGCACACCAAAATAATAACTCCTTCCGTTGCCCGAAGATAGGCAACATTGAGGAAAAATAAAAGCCGTGCACTTTATAAGCCGTGCATCAAAGTAATAACTCCTTGTGTTGCCCGAAGATAGGCAACATGGAGGAAAAAGAAAAAAGCCGTGCACTTTACAAACCGCGTACTAAACACCAAAACACACGCTCCTCAACTGGCCCGAAGATAGGCAACGACGAGGAGCGCCAAAAACCGCGCATCTCTTAATCAGCGCCAATTGCTCCTATAATCAGGAATAATAAGCAATACTTAAAAAAGATTGGAATGCTACAAACAAATTGAAAAGTCTCAACTACATATACTTAAGGTTAAAATTGCCCTCAAATAACCTATGCATTGTGCGCTTCTAAAATACGCGTATATTGCGTACTTGTTGAAATATCACAAGAAGCTTGGATTACGTGCTAAAGTTGCAAAACTTCCAAAAAAGGAGAATCGAGTTGTTGCTTAGCCAAATTTTCAATAAAGATTATCTAAACCCTAAGTTACCTGTTGTCTAAAAATTGTTTGAAGTAAAAAGCCCTGTGAACTAGGGGGCATACACCGGTACTTGGATAGAAACGCGTGAAAGCAATAAGTTCACAAGTTTTGTCACTCCAAACAAATAATTTTAAAAAAAGAAGTTGACAAAGAATTTCTGAACAAAAATTCTCTAAGTTCTATTAATTTCGAAAGTTCTATGAATTTCTAAATAAAAGTTCACAAATTCTGTTAATTTTGAAAGATCTATGAATTTCTAAACAAAAATTCTCTTAAGTTCTGATAATTTCAAAAGTTCTATTAACTTCCAAAGTGCTGTTAATCTCTAAGTTCTATTACTTCGAACGAAGGACTTTGGCTATAATCACAGAACTGGAAAAGTATGAAGTAAAACAAGCAAAACACATATAAACATACAAATAAGCGTACGGTCAAATACCAATATATTGCTTATAATTTTCTGTATACAGGGTCAATATGTAGGGGCCATACACACACAACACTGGCCAACAAAAAAAATACATACTCCACAATAAAGAAGCGGTGTAGACTCTGCACTTGAACATAATGACTCAAAAAGAAAACAAAAACAAATCGGTCTACATGCAAGCTTTCAACCAAAATTAAGTCAGTCCTCATACAAGCCGCTCAACGCTTCTTACCACCCCCACCCTTTCAGCCCTTGATCGGTAGCTTATGCTTCTTTTTGGGATTGGTGTCACTGCCGGTAATGTAAGCAAACACCTCGGTGGAAATATCTTCCTCTCCCTCTAAAGCCTGCCCAGAAGATTCTCCCTTCGCCTTGCGCTACCGCGACTTGCGAGAGCTCTTTGAAGCCTTGATCGCTTCAACCTTCTCCTTCTTAACGGCGACCGGATCATGTTGAGTTTTCTGGGGCTGCTCTGTTTAATTTTTCTTCTTCTTGGCCTCTTCCGCTGTTATGTCGCATTCTAAAGACACGAAAGGATCATCCAAGCCATGAAGCACAGATATCTTTTCAAACTCTTGCCCCGGTTGCGAGTCGGACACCGAAATGGAAACTAGAACGGGAATGGAAACGACTACAGAAGATGTGGAAATAGAGGCAGGACCTAGCGCCGAAGGAGCCGACATGCCAACGGGAAAAGTAGATGGACCTATAAGATCAAACATGAAAGCGTTAAATTCTTCCTGCTCTTGTGGTGCAAGTTGGAAGCTGCCGAAGTCAAACGAAGTAAGGATATTACCTATGCGGGAGAAACGATCAAGAATAGCAACCTCAAACTCACCACATTCGCCTTCTTTCGAAGGCTCTACCGCCTGAGGAAGAGTCTCGAGTCCTGAACTTGCTGGCAGGTCATGGAGATGCTCTGATGATTCGCTCAGGCCAGAAATAAAAGGCTTCGTGAGCGCTTCGACGGCGTCGTCAAGGCAGCGTCGGTAGCCTCCTACTCTCTTTCAACTCGAAGAATTTCCCAGCCCTTGAGCAAAGCCTTCTTCGGATCATCATTGAGATAGGCGTCCTGCAACTCTTTCTCGGAGTAGACATCGCTGCTCTCGGCAAAATGAGATAAGATTTCCTCCCAAACTAAAGCGAGAGTGCATGGAAACTCCGGGCTGAGATAGCTAAGACTTCCTTGATGCAACAGAGAGTTGACATAAAATTTCAAAATAGTAGCATCCAGCTTCTCCATATTCCTTTCGAAGGAATTTTGGAGGTCTAAGTAATCCGCTCTTACGGTTGCTTTCTCTACTTCAGTAGCAGTCTTATTGGCACTGAGCTGTGCGACCTTAGCCTGTAACTTGGCAATGATCTCGGCCTTAGAAATAGTTTTGTTGTACCCTTCAAAGATGAGGTCATGATCAGCGATAGTCTTTCGTTGAGCCTCGATCGTTGCGCTGCGGGCATTCACTTCTTACTTTAACTTCTCCTCCTCCGCGTGAGCCTTTTTTATTTTGCCTTTGTAGATGATTTCTATTTAGGCACGGGCTTCTTTCACCTCTTTCAGCATGTCGGCATTTCTTATGCTCTCCTGTAGCGCCATGGCTTTCACTTCCTCTAACTGCTTGATCTGGGCGTCATGATCGGCCAACGCCCTCCCACAGTCGTCCTTCTCCGATTCAAAAGGAAGGATATCCAGATAATTATTGTGATTCATATCCGCCAATGGTTTATAGAGTTTCTCCCATCCTTCAGCTTGTTCTAAGTCGCTTTGAATGGCCTGGAGGTGCGACATATATGAATCTTTACGGGCGCAGATCGCGGGCGAACTTGACCCCTTCAAAACCAATCAGGAAGTGGTGCCTCAAGTTTAGGGGGGCCCAAAGGAAGGACATAGGCAGGTTTCCAATAGGAGTGAGAAGCACCAGGGGCAGTAGTGACAATAGAAGATGATGAAATATGAGTTGAAGGCGGAATTAGAGCAAAGGTAATGGGAATTTCTTGTCCCATAGAAGAATGTTTTAAAGAAAACTCTGAAGAATGCGGACGATGTTCAAACTTTGACTTTTTCGATGGTTCCTCCCTTTCCTCAAGAGATTTCCTCTTCTCTTACCCACCTTTACACGACCGAACTCGGTCTCTTTCTTCCTAGCAGTGGGTTTCAACTTCGAGCTCTTTTCTCCTCCTGTATTCCACCTTTGTTTCTTGAAACTGATGATGGCCGGAGGAGCGCTTGGGATACCGCTGTGAGTTGGTGAATTCTTCAAAGTCATCATAAAAGCCTCGTTCCCTTGTCCTACTTAGCATGAAGCATAAATAAACGGTTTTAGAAGCCTGAAAATAAACACAACAAAAATGAAGGAATGAACGGAAGTAAGTATAATCCTAGTGCAATATGCAGTGCGTTTTTAATGTGGGCTAACTTCGGACATGGTGTCACCCGAGCGGGGAGTATCAAATTTAAAATCCTCTTTCACGAGCGCGTCAAAGTCAACGTAAACGTCGCTGAAATCCCCGAACTTCGCTCAGACGTCCTTGCTTGAAAAATCTCGATGTCCTCTAGTCTCGGGGACTTTGTTTTATTCACTTGTATCAGGAAGAGGCGAGCTCGGAAGAACGGGACTCATTCCCGGAGTCTCAACGCAAGATTCCGAGTCCCCACCATCAGATTCTAATAAGAAGTAATTGCTAGTAGTGGATTCATCGCTACTACTCTCAAACTCTCATTCTTCCTTCTCTGAATCCATGGCGGCCTTGCCTTCCCTTTATTTTAATTCTTCTTCTCCTTCCTCTGAAATTAGGGCCATTCTAGCCAGGTCGCTTAATCCAGTCGTAGCAGCATCTCCTCCCTCACGGGCCCCATCGGTTGATCCTCCGAACGGGCTCTCTCTCTCTTGACCTTCCTTGGAATCGTGGGATGAGGAAGTAGATCATGTACGAACCCTGGATCAGGCAGGAGAGGGAGTTCCAATTTGAACAGCGGATCTAACCGGAGCCAGTAATCCATATCGACGCAAGTTCTCATCAGTTAGTACCACTTTAATGCATCTCTCCTCGGCGTTGATAGCCTTTAGAGTTTGACACATATCATTAAGAGCCACGTCTCTATTTGGCCTAGGGATAACTGCAAGACACATACGACTGGTTAGAAACTCCATTACAACACATCGGAGCTTGATAAATGAAAAAAAGAAGCTTACCCCATGTCGTCCACTGACGATTGAACCCCTCGGGACATCTAACAAAGAAATATTGCATCTTGAACTGCGACAAGTTGCTCTACAAGCGCAGGACGATCTTTCAGTTTCTTTATGCTTCGATTATGATCAAGGAAGGGTAGTCATCTCTCATTTTGAATGACAAAAAGTATTGCAACTCATAAAAATTTGGAGCAAGGTTGAAAGTCCGCATGAATAGAACACGTAGGCAAGTCAGGATGGCATAGCCATTAGGATGAAGCTAAAATGGGGGCAATACTCAAGTTCCAAAGAGTCTTGCATAGAAAGTCATTGAAGGGAGGCACGGCCCCATTTAAACACATATATCCATGGCAAGCGGTGAATCCTGGGGGAGGCATATGAGCGAACTCATCCTTCTCTGGAAAACGCACATCCTCATTTGGAATGTCGTGTTGCACACAGATATTATGAAGTACCTTTGCAGAAACCACCGAAGAAGCTCTCTCAAGCGGATTGCGTAGAATAATTAAGTTGGGAGGGGTCCAATTCACGATTGGCCCAACCAGGACCAACTGGCGATACTGAGCTTGCGAAGTAGATGATGATTTAGCTTCTAAGAGTGTCGGGCTTCGCCCGCTCGACTTATGACGCATTGATGGGTGCTTCATTCTAAATAAAAGAAAAGAACTCGCATCCGAAGCGATCAGGTAAATCTATCCCCAACTAATAGCTTCTCCTGTGACACTTGAATTCCAAAGAAACATTAACTTATGATCGACATGATTTCATGTGTGAACTGGGACAAGTGCAGTATGCTATCTATATGAGATAAACTCGGTGCTCAAAATACTACAAACGCCCTATCCCATGTAGATAGTTTGCTCATAGTGGAAGAAGAAAAAACTTCCTGTGTCACTTCGTTTTCTGCTTTTGTTTCTATTTCATGTACACTTACCCATTATCGATCAATGATCGATAATGGATCCATTGTCCGAAGCGGCACGGAAAACTTTTCTCACTACGGGAACGTTGAGCGTGCAATAAGCAAGCAGGATAAGCCCAAATTCTCTAGAAGAATCGGGATAGACTAGTGATAAGCCGTGCAGTAACGTCTACGAAACTGGTCATGAGTCAATTCTGGTTTAATGGGTGAAGTTAGAGAAACATGTCAAACATTAGGCTAAAGCTCGATCGTCGTTCCAGGAGAAAACTTAAGACTCGATTGGCTCTATGACCTCTTAAACCGCAATCAACTCGAACTTCTCACGACCAACATTGCAAATGGAAACTTGCCATCAAATCATTACACAAACACAGTAATTAGCAAACCAACTAAGTGAACCCACCTTTAACTGAATTAAAGAACACAAGAGAGATCAAAGACGTAGAATCAACGAGACGTGTATGGACCACTGGCGGGCTACGATGATTCAAAGGCGAGCTAGGGTTTGTATTCAAATGTATGGATCAACAGTAAAACTATGGATCGGTTTCACGAAAAAGTACTTAAACGGTGCAGAGCTTGAATGAGATGGATCTATAGAGAAAATCGATCGGGTCGAGCAATAGTATGAATTGCCTGTATTTGGATCACACAGAAATTGGATCGTGTGAAGAAACTAGGGCTCGGGTCGAACGAGCTACCAGGTTGGTTCGAGTGTATATGTAGGAAGGAAAAAATAAATCACAAAACTTTGCTAACATATTGGGTCACCAGTGATCCATGATGGATCGCTGGCGACCCAACTTCCGAAGCATATTTTCACAATAGTATGGATCGCCAGTAATCCATACGCAATGGATCTCTAGCAACCCACAAGGTTGGGGGAACTTTTTTCTCGAGCTCGAGCTCCGGCACCTATTCGTCATTTCGAAGCATACCAGAAAGCTACGGATACGTAACGGCAAGCAATAGCAGTTGAAATGACCCTCCTATTTCCACCCTAATTTCATAAGGATTTTTTTTTACAAATGATATATAGATATATCATTCATTACAAATATATTTTCCAAGGTCATTTTCTTTCTCCAATAAACAAAATATATCCAGGATCAAAATAACTTACCAATATAAATATATCAGTGTATATCTAATAACATGCACACACATGTGAAGATGTATGTGTTCCTTTTGTTCAAATTCAGAGTATATACTTTATTTTTTTTTGTACAAGAACATTCTGTTTGATTTAGATTTTTTGCAATTCAGATTAATTATTATATCCTGATTTTTGGCCATAAAATCCACTGGAAACATGTACTTTAGTCTGTCATTATAATTAAGAAATGATCAAGTAATAATCAGTGGTAAACAAGCTTTTAATATAGATGGTTGTGTTAAAGTCTGTATAGTGTCAAACTCAGGCTAAAAGAAAGTGGTTCCTAAGTGAACACAAGCAACATCTAGGCGTAATGGAAACGCGCCTAACTTATACATGAAAGGTCACGAGTTCGAGTGCTATGCTGGTCGGTTCAAACACAATTTTTGTTTTTTTTTCCTGTATGGTTTGAGATCTGATATCTACCTATATCTGCACATATAGGTTTAATTTTTTTTGCCTATAATCTAACATACAAAACAATATTTCTTACCTTATTATTTTTGAAATCCATTCCTACAACTGTTCTAGGAATTTATGTTTATATTTTTTCCAGATATCAACATGTACACAGATATACATGTACATGTCAAAATCCTTGCTCATCTTCCAGAAGACTGGGTTCAAATGGTTCCTTGCTTCATTGATTTGAAGTGAACAATTTGCTTGACCTATGGTCTAACCATGTGGTTAACCTGACCATTCTTTTATTAGCATTGTTGCCAGGTTTTGTTTGTTCAACCCAGTTTTCATTGCTTATCTGTCTTAAACTTCTAAAGATGATTGTGGTGAAACAATTGAAAAATATACTAAGCTTTTGAAATGCATTTTTTATTTTCAAAATACAATCTATCATGATCAACCAATACTTCATTTATTTGAAGCTGGTTAACTCATGAATCCTGTATCTGCTACACACTAGTTCAAAGCAATGGAGATACCATTCATTGCATTCTATCTGAAGCTTTTTAGAAAAACATTTTACTTTTCTCAATACAATTCAGAAATGAATTCAAACTTATTTACAAAGCATTTCAGTATAAGAAAATAAAATCCTTTTAAGTTTATTTCTTGCTAAAATCCAGATTTTATTCTAAATCTCAGTGCTCTGGTATGTCTCAAGATTGGCTAATACATATATAAATTATGCAAAACAGTAGCTCACATAATTGTATATTTCTTACCAGATTTTTTATAACTGATACTTGAGCATATTTTTCTTGTTTATGTTTCAGACACTACTTCAAAAACAATTCAAACCTTAACACACAACAATTTCAACAGAACAACAAATTTAATCTGACACCTTACAGAACATAAGGGCAACTTGATCACTAACCATAAAATATTCAATACATGACTGGAAATCTTAGAAACATAAAATTTTTCCTGAATACATGCAGATATAATCAATTTAAGCTCTTATTGAAAACTAGCTAGCATGTTCATTCACTCCTCCATAATAGCCATAACCTCATTTTTACTTAGTGCCTGGGTTACCTGAAAGAGCATGAGTGGCTGCCTCATTTTAAAATGAGACACCCCATATGCCATGAGCAAACAAGGGTCAGATCTATGATCTGGTATGAATAACATCAATATATTCATGATATTAAGCAATAGAGAATATAAGGGTACTAACTTGTTATTTAAGCAAATTTCTGCAATCAATTACTTTAACATAGTATAATTCAGGTATGATATATTCATTTATCATTCTTACACTTGCATACATTATCATGCAAACATAATTATCTGTTTGCAACAATTGCATTCACTGGAACCATCTGGGTTCCATACCATTCAACCTAAGAAATATCCATATTCCTATTTCTTCATTTACAGGTTGTATAATTCAATTTAAATCCCTGCCTCATCTGCCATTAAGGAATCACTGGGACACATTGCAATGAACTAATTCACATCATTGCACAAAGATCTCAGGGCTTAAACAAACCATGTGCCAACTTGCATACTTCAAATATGACAAGCATTCCAGCAGCTTTCTTGGCCTTCCCTTCCCTAGTTTATTTACTAGTGTATTGTCTTAAATCCTATCATCAAATATGCTAAGTGAACATGTCACTGCAAACATGGAAACATCCATAATCTTTCCTAGCATAATTCTCCTCAGAAATAATCAGACAGTTATTTCCTAAATTGGGGTCAATATGTCTTGATCTTAGTAAAATATAAGAATATTTTCAACTGTAAAAAAAAGAGACATGGCATGTTATATTGATTTACAAGCCTTTATGATTGATTCAGATTCAAGATCTGGTTCAATCATAATTTTAGCTTGTGGGTTTCTTTTTTTTTTTTTTTGATTTGATCAAGGGCTCAGCACTTAGAAAATTTCTATTGCACCCTTAACATTTTTCTTTTCAAGCCTCAGCACTTATACCAAGTATAATGCAGCTCCTAACATTTTTTTTGTAAAGTTTCCATGCCATAGATCTATAACAGTTGAGAGTATTCCCTATATAATTTTAAGATCCTAGACTTCAACATTTATGAGTATAAATAAAACAGTATGGTACACATCCAAGGACAAATGTCTCAACCAATCAAAGATCATCAAAATCATCCATATTAAATCATATCAGATTTAAAATAAGACATCCAAAAAAGCATTGATGAAATCATATACATCAAAACCAGACTATATATATATAAATGGCAAAAAGTGGCTGCCTCATCTCAGGTCTTAATGCCATGAACTCAGTGAGATTACTCACCTAAATATTTCCTCTTATTAATCCAGAAAACCCTTGTATGAGTGCTTTCTTCTTCCTTCCAATATTTTCTTCTTTTTTTTTTCAGCTCGGGGTAAAATAATTCTACTGGCTAAAACTGCCTATTTATATACATCTTTCCACTAGGGTTTTGTTAAAACAGAATTCCATTTCTGTCCTGGCTAGCATCATGCATTTTTCATTTATAATACCCCGGCCATATTAACCAATTTAAAGGCTGCATTTTCTTTCTTTTACTTTTCAGAAAATGGCCACTCACCTAGTCATGTTAAAAGTGTGACTATCCTATTTTATTTTTCAATTATCCCTGAGAATTCCCCTTTGCTATTTTTGCCTATACAAGCATATTAACTTGTATCACATTTCATGTCATTTTAATGTTATAGTTTTACTTGCTTATATATATATATATATATACTTTTCAGTACTTAAAAATATATATATATATATATATTTGTACACATATCTTATCTAGGCTTATTTAATTTCTCTTTAATTTCAGAAGCATATGCACCTATATGTATACAGGTTTACAAATATACATAATTTTCTCTTCTGGGTTTTAAATAAAATTTGTTTACTGATTTAAAGTAAAACTTACTTTTCTTATTTTCTAAGATGATCCATATAATTCCAGAAATCAAATATCCATGTTGCAAAATCATGTTTGTATTGCTTTTTTTTTTAATTCTTGTTTTAAATCCAAGAAATCTGGAGTTCTTCCTTGTGCCATTTCAGTGTGCACGTGCACACATATACTTGCACACTATTTATTCCAGAGATTTCACCATATTTAAATCTAAATATTTCAAAAATTAAATCATTTTACAAAAATGATTTTTCACAAAATTTTGGGGTATTACATTCACCCCTCCTTTTAGGAATTGTGTCCTCACAATTTTTCTAACATTTATATCAAGCATCATTTTCTTTTCTGAAAACTTATCAAACATATGCATAAGCAAACAAATTCAACCATATCAACCATGCATAACAAAAAAAATTTTCCAGAAAAAAAAAATTACCTTTTAATTTGCAAAAAGCTTAGGATAATCCCTTCTAATCTTATCCTCTAACTCCCATGTGCAGTCATTAGGATCACTACTCCACTAGATCTTAACTAGTTTCAAGGTTTTGCTCCTTAATTTCTTTTCTTCCTTGGCTACAATCCCCACTGGTTCTTTTTCATAAACCAAGTCAGGATTTATTTGAATTCTGGTAGGCTCTTCCAAAATGTCTTCTTTATCATGCACCCATCTTCTAAGTTGGGACACATGAAAAACATTATGCATTGCTTTCATTTCCTCTGGTAGCTCTAATTTGTAAGCCAATGAACCAATTCTTTCCAGAATCTTATAGGGTCCAACATACCTTGGTGTGAGCTTACCTTGCTTGCCAAATCTCATGACTTTCTTCATAGGTGAAATCTTGATGAAAACAAAGTCTCCCACTTCATATTCCAGTTGCTTTCTCTTCCTATCTGCAAATTTCTTTTGCCTATCTTGAGTTGCTGCTATTCTTTTTCTTATTAACCCAATTTTCTCTGTAGTTTCTTTAACATATTCAGGTCCAAGAACAGCTCTTTCACCAGTCTCTACCCAGCATATAGGTGATAAACATGGCTTGCCATATAAGGCTTCAAATGGTGCCATTCCTATGGTGCTTTGGTAACTGTTATTGTATGTGAATTCAGCTAGATGGAGGTGGTCTTCCCAGTTGCCTCCAAAGTCCAGTGTACATGCTCTCAACAAATCCTCTAAGACCTTGTTCACCACCTCAGTTTGACCATCTGATTGTGGATGGTAGGCAGTGCTTAAGCACAGTTCACTCCCCATGGCCTCTTGAAAACTTTTCCAAAACCTTGAGGTGAAGATGGTATCCCTATCACTCACAATGGTTTTGGGTATGCCATGCAACCTTACTACCTCTTTCATGAATATTTGAGCCAATTTTGGAGCATTTCTTTCTGCTCTAACTGGGATAAAATGTGCTACCTTAGTTAGCCTATCCACAATTACCCATATACTTGTGTTTCCCTTCTTAGATCTAGGAAGACTATCTATGAAATCCATAGATATATCCTCCCACTTCCACTGTGGTATACTAAGGGGTTGCAATAGTCCTGATGGCCTTTGTGTCTCTGCCTTGACTTGTTGGCAAGTCATGCACCTTGCAACATATCTGGCCACATCTGACTTCATCCACTTCCACCAAAGATTTCTTTTCAAATTTTGATACATCTTGGTGCTACCTGGGTGTATGGAGTACTTACTCCTATGGTACTCTTTTAATATTTCCTCCTTCAATTCTATATTTTCTGGAACACATATCCTATTTTTATTCCTTAAATAACCATTTTTGTCAACTTGATAATTTATTACTTCCTCCCCTTTTGATATGAGCACTTTCTTTTCCACCATGTTTAGGTCTTGTTCCTGCATTTTCCCAATCTTAAGAAGTAAATCTGATTGTAGAGATATCATACTTAATTTTCCTTTACCTTCACCTTCTTCAATGGGCATCATTTGTACCCCACTGTTTTCCTCAATTTCCAAATCAGTAAGTATAGACAAATCCCTAAACTCTTCCATCATCAACGTGGCTACTTTGGCATGTTGTCTACTCAAGGCATCTGCAACTTTATTTGCCTTGCCTGGTGTATACAGTATATCTAGATCATAGGCAGCTAGGAACTCTACCCATCTATGTTGCCTCATGTTCAAATCTTTTTGTGAAAATAAATATTTTAGTGCCTTATGATCAGTGTACAAAATGAATTTGGCACCTAACAAATAATGTCTCCAAAGTTTCAAAGCATACACAACTGCTGCTAGTTCAAGATCATGGGTTGCATACCTGGTTTCATGTGGCTTTAATTGCCTAGATGCATAGGCTACCACCTGGTCTTGCTGCATCAACACAGCCCCTAACCCAGAGCCACTTGCATCAGTGTACACAACCAAATTTTCATTTCCTTCTGGCACTCTCAATACTGGTGCATTAATAAGAGCTTCCTTTATTTTGATAAAAGCTTGCTCACATTTTTCTGTCCATACAAAGGCTTGGTTCTTTCTAGTTAAATTGGTAAGTGGTGAAGATATTTTTGAGAAATCTTTTATAAATCTCCTATAATATCCTGCCATCCCCATAAATGATCTAATCTCACTGATGGTGCTAGGCCTTTTCCATGCTTGGATTGCCACTACCTTGTTAGGGTTTACTGATATTCCTTTGGCAGAGATAACATGACCAAGAAAATGCACTTCTTCTTTCCAAAATGCACATTTTGAAAATTTTGCCTTTAAATCATTTTCCCTTAGTCTTGACAAAACTAAATGCAAATGATTTTTATGCTCTTCCACTGTCTTAGAATAAATCAAAATGTCATCAATAAAAATCAGTACAAACTTGTCTAAATAATCTCTAAATATTCTATTCATTAAATCAACAAAATATGAAGGAGCATTTGTCAAACCAAATGGCATAACCAAAAATTCATATAAGCCATATCTTGTGTTAAATGCAGTATACTTAACACTTGAGTCTTCAACCTTCATTTGATGGAATCCTGATGCTAAGTCTAGCCTAGAAAATATTTTAGCTTCACTGAGTTGGTCAAAGAGATCATCTATTCTAGGCAATGGGTATTTATTCTTGATGGTTACTTTATTTAGTTCCCTGTAATCTATGCACATTCTCAAGGTACCATCATGTTTTCTTACAAACACTACTGGAGAACCCCAGCAGGAATTGCTTGGCCTTATAAATCCCTTGCCCTCTAATTCTTCCAACTGATTTTTCAATTCTTTCAGTTCACTTGGCCCCATTCTATAAGGTTTCTTGATTATTGAACTTGCTCCTGGAATGAGATTAATTTGGAACTCAACTGGTCTGTGGTGTGGAACACCCTAAACTTCCCCAAACACATCCAAGTATTCATTAACTATGGGAATTTCTTCAATTGTTAGTTCACTCAGATCTTTTTCTAAGTCAACTAAATGGTACAACTTCCCTTCCTTAGCTACTTCACATAGAACTGTGATCCTCTGGCCTCTAGAATTTTGCAATGATATGGTGGATGAGTCTAAATTAATTATGGCTTTAAATTGCCTTAACCAATCTACCCCCAATATAACTCCTATATTTGGGTAATTTAAAACATATAAATTGGAAATAAAAATATTTCCTCCTATGTTTAACTCTACATCCACACAAATCATGTTCAAAACACTAGAACTCCCTAGGAGACTTTGTACAAGCAATGGGGTTTCAACCAAAATGCAGTTTACTTTTAACACTTTAACTAATTCATAGGAAATCAAAGAGTGTGTTGCTCCAGTATCATATACTACTGGTATGGGTATGGCACAAATGAGTAATGTACCTTCCACTTGGCCATGATTTTCAGCATCAATTTTTACTGCAGATTTGCCTTTTCCTTCCAAAGTTGCCAATTTCCCTTGCTGTTTATTCTCAGGACAGTTCCTCTTCATATGCCCCTCTTTCCCACATAGGTAGCATTTGAAGGCTCCTCCTTTTAATTCTGGGCACCTTGGTTTGATGTGTCCTTCTTTTCCACAATGATGGCAAACCAATTTCTTCTTAGTATCATTGGCTTTTGTATCTTTACTCTTCCTGTTGTCTGCCTCCTCCTTCTTTTTATCATAAGGGTGATATCTTCCCTTATCCTTCTTGTTGTTGCTCTTAAAATTCCTATATTTCTCTCTTTCTTTGTCATGTTGTTCCAGTTTCAAGGCCAGATCAATTACTTGATCAAATGTTCTATCTGCATATGGTAGCATAGCTCTGCTAAGTCCTGGGTTCAGTCCTTTTATATACCTATCATTTTTGGATGCTTCATCTGCCACTAGCATTGCTCCATAATTAGATAGCCCCTCAAACTTTTGAGTGTATTCAGTGACATTCAAAGTTCCCTGCCTAAGTTTGATAAATTCTTCAAGCAAAATGGTCTTGGCTGATGCTGGTACAAATCTTGCCTCCAACATCTCCTTGAACTGATTCCAAGTGATTTCATTTTCATTTCTTCCAGCTATGATCACCTCCCACCAGCTTAAAGCTACCCCTTTCAGTTGTCTAGAAGCTACTTGCCTCTTCCTTTGGTCATCCAACTGCATGTCATTGAAAATCCTATCAAGTGTTCTCAACCATGCTTGAATTTCCATCACACTCTCAGTTCCTTCAAAACTCCTGCCTCCCAAATTGGAATAAGTCTTCAGTAGTTTTGAAAGCTCTTCATGTGGGTTCTCAGGCCTATGCCCAATTCCATCTCTTAAAACCCTCACAAATTCTTGCATATCAAGCATTTGAGGTGCACTGGGTCCTGCATGGTGATGAGATCCTCTTCCTACCATGGTCTGCTAACTAAATTCTGGGTAAATGGTATTAGTATATTATGAGTACTTCTATAATTTCTAATTTCTTATCTAAATTATTTCATCCAAAACAAACAGACATAATACATTTCTATAATACTTAACAATCAATGCAACCAAGTGCTCTGATACCAACTGAAATGACCCTCCTATTTCCACCCTAATTTCATAAGGATTTTTTTTACAGATGATATATAGATATATCATTCATTACAAATATATTTTCCAAGGTCATTTTCTTTCTCCAATAAACAAAATATATCCAGGATCAAAATAACTTACCAATATAAATATATCAGTGTATATCTAATAACATGCACACACATGTGAAGATGTATGTGTTCCTTTTGTTCAAATTCAGAGTATATACTTTATTTTTTTTTGTACAAGAACATTCTGTTTGATTTAGATTTTTTGCAATTCAGATTAATTATTATATCCTGAATTTTGGCCATAAAATCCACTGGAAACATGTACTTTAGTCTGTCATTATAATTAAGAAATGATCAAGTAATAATCAGTGGTAAACAAGCTTTTAATATAGATGGTTGTGTTAAAGTCTGTATAGTGTCAAACTCAGGCTAAAAGAAAGTGGTTCCTAAGTGAACACAAGCAACATCTAGGCGTAATGGAAACGCGCCTAACTTATACATGAAAGGTCACGAGTTCGAGTGCTATGCTGGTCGGTTCAAACACAATTTTTTTTTTCCTGTATGGTTTGAGATCTGATATCTACCTATATCTGCACATATAGGTTTAATTTTTTTTTGCCTATAATCTAACATACAAAACAATATTTCTTACCTTATTATTTTTGAAATCCATTCCTACAACTGTTCTAGGAATTTATGTTTATATTTTTTCCAGATATCAACATGTACACAGATATACATGTACATGTCAAAATCCTTGCTCATCTTCCAGAAGACTGAGTTCAAATGGTTCCTTGCTTCATTGATTTGAAGTGAACAATTTGCTTGACCTATGGTCTAACCATGTGGTTAACCTGACCATTCTTTTATTAGCATTGTTGCCAGGTTTTGTTTGTTCAACCCAGTTTTCATTGCTTATCTGTCTTAAACTTCTAAAGATGATTGTGGTGAAACAATTGAAAAATATACTAAGCTTTTGAAATGCATTTTTTATTTTCAAAATACAATCTATCATGATCAACCAATACTTCATTTATTTGAAGCTGGTTAACTCATGAATCCTGTATCTGCTACACACTAGTTCAAAGCAATGGAGATACCATTCATTGCATTCTATCTGAAGCTTTTTAGAAAAACATTTTACTTTTCTCAATACAATTCAGAAATGAATTCAAACTTATTTACAAAGCATTTCAGTATAAGAAAATAAAATCCTTTTAAGTTTATTTCTTGCTAAAATCCAGATTTTATTCTAAATCTCAGTGCTCTGGTATGTCTCAAGATTGGCTAATACATATATAAATTATGCAAAACAGTAGCTCACATAATTGTATATTTCTTACCAGATTTTTTATAACTGATACTTGAGCATATTTTTCTTGTTTATGTTTCAGACACTACTTCAAAAACAATTCAAACCTTAACACACAACAATTTCAACAGAACAACAAATTTAATCTGACACCTTACAGAACATAAGGGCAACTTGATCACTAACCATAAAATATTCAATACATGACTGGAAATCTTAGAAACATAAAATTTTTCCTGAATACATGCAGATATAATCAATTTAAGCTCTTATTGAAAACTAGCTAGCATGTTCATTCACTCCTCCATAATAGCCATAACCTCATTTTTACTTAGTGCCTGGGTTACCTGAAAGAGCATGAGTGGCTGCCTCATTTTAAAATGAGACACCCCATATGCCATGAGCAAACAAGGGTCAGATCTATGATCTGGTATGAATAACATCAATATATTCATGATATTAAGCAATAGAGAATATAAGGGTACTAACTTGTTATTTAAGCAAATTTCTGCAATCAATTACTTTAACATAGTATAATTCAGGTATGATATATTCATTTATCATTCTTACACTTGCATACATTATCATGCAAACATAATTATCTGTTTGCAACAATTGCATTCACTGGAACCATCTGGGTTCCATACCATTCAACCTAAGAAATATCCATATTCCTATTTCTTCATTTACAGGTTGTATAATTCAATTTAAATCCCTGCCTCATCTGCCATTAAGGAATCACTGGGACACATTGCAATGAACTAATTCACATCATTGCACAAAGATCTCAGGGCTTAAACAAACCATGTGCCAACTTGCATACTTCAAATATGACAAGCATTCCAGCAGCTTTCTTGGCCTTCCCTTCCCTAGTTTATTTACTAGTGTATTGTCTTAAATCCTATCATCAAATATGCTAAGTGAACATGTCACTGCAAACATGGAAACATCCATAATCTTTCCTAGCATAATTCTCCTCAGAAATAATCAGACAGTTATTTCCTAAATTGGGGTCAATATGTCTTGATCTTAGTAAAATATAAGAATATTTTCAACTGTAAAAAAAAAGAGGCATGGCATGTTATATTGATCTACAAGCCTTTATGATTGATTCAGATTCAAGATCTGGTTCAATCATAATTTAAGCTTGTGGCTTTTTTTTTTTTTTGATTTGATCAAGGGCTCAGCACTTAGAAAATTTCTATTGCACCCTTAACATTTTTCTTTTCAAGCCTCAGCACTTATACCAAGTATAATGCAGCTCCTAACATTTTTTTTGTAAAGTTTCCATGCCATAGATCTATAACAGTTGAGAGTATTCCCTATATAATTTTAAGATCCTAGACTTCAACTTTTATGAGTATAAATAAAACAGTATGGTACACATCCAAGGACAAATGTCTCAACCAATCAAAGATCATCAAAATCATCCATATTAAATCATATCAGATTTAAAATAAGACATCCAAAAAAGCATTGATGAAATCATATACATCAAAACCAGACTATATATATATATAAATGGCAAAAAGTGGCTGCCTCATCTCAGGTCTTAATGCCATGAACTCAGTGAGATTACTCACCTAAATATTTCCTCTTATTAATCCAGAAAACCCTTGTATGAGTGCTTTCTTCTTCCTTCCAATATTTTCTTCTTTTTTTTTTCAGCTCGGGGTAAAATAATTCTACTAGCTAAAACTGCCTATTTATATACATCTTTCCACTAGGGTTTTGTTAAAACAGAATTCCATTTCTGTCCTGGCTAGCATCATGCATTTTTCATTTATAATACCCCGGCCATATTAACCAATTTAAAGGCTGCATTTTCTTTCTTTTACTTTTCAGAAAATGGCCACTCACCTAGTCATGTTAAAAGTGTGACTATCCTATTTTATTTTTCAATTATCCCTGAGAATTCCCCTTTGCTATTTTTGCCTATACAAGCATATTAACTTGTATCACATTTCATGTCATTTTAATGTTATAGTTTTACTTGCTTATATATATATATATATACTTTTCAGTACTTAAAAATATATATATATATATATATATATATATATATTTGTACACATATCTTATCTAGGCTTATTTAATTTCTCTTTAATTTCAGAAGCATATGCACCTATATGTATACAGGTTTACAAATATACATAATTTTCTCTTCTGGGTTTTAAATAAAATTTGTTTACTGATTTAAAGTAAAACTTACTTTTCTTATTTTCTAAGATGATCCATATAATTCCAGAAATCAAATATCCATGTTGCAAAATCATGTTTGTATTGCTTTTTTTTTAATTCTTGTTTTAAATCCAAGAAATCTGGAGTTCTTCCTTGTGCCATTTCAGTGTGCACGTGCACACATATACTTGCACACTATTTATTCCAGAGATTTCACCATATTTAAATCTAAATATTTCAAAAATTAAATCATTTTACAAAAATGATTCTTCACAAAATTTTGGGGTATTACAGCAGTCAAGACCAAAGCTTGATGACAAACAGCCCGACCTGCCACATATGCGTAAAACTCTAATGCGATCACTTGGAAATCGATAGATGGATATTGAGAGTAATAACTTCCAGAGCATGCCTTGTTCACAATAAAGATGTACTCTTAGGGGCAAATGCTATCCAGGTTTTTAACCCAATAGGACCCACTAGAAAGCAGAAGAATCTCGTGACATCGGGATGGCTTAGAACTTAACCAAAAAGGCTAAGGCAAGAGGTGAACGATAGCTAAGCTATATCACTAAGACAACGACTAGGATCGACTAAACCAAGAGACTAGAATTCTTTCAGCCCAATCAACAGCTGAGCGAAAACAGCTAGTAAATTGTCATCAAAATGGAATAATGACAACACAAGACCATGGAAACACCTCAAACTCCAAACACTAGAAAAAATTTAAATGCTTGGATCGCCAACAACCCATGCATCTCCCTGATTCTTCAACGACCTAACTAGGGATGGAATGAAAAAGAAGCCAAGTCACTAACCCACGAACGAGCCAAGTCTATGGATTTCCAGCAACTCATGGTTTTGGCTCAGATCACGACCTAAGCCCTCTAGGTCGTTCCCTACCTACCTACGAGCTATTGATGAAGTGGCCTGGCCCAGAATCCCTCAAATCCTTATAAATACCATCCTACCTGCAACATAAAGAGTATCTTCTTCTCCAGACTGGTTTCTAAAGCTCTTCTAAAACTATTCTTCACACTCTACCTCCCTCACAACAATCTCCAAAGGGATTAACTGTGATTCACTAGTGGATTCCAACTCTAGAGATTCAATCTGCTGATAGATAATCAAAGTCTTGTAATCAAACACATCTCTTGTATCAACAATCAGTCTATAGTAAAGCTATAAAATGGACTAGGCTTCATTAACAGTCGAATCACTTTATAAATTCCCTGTCCCTTTTCTTTTATTGTTCTTTTTCTTTATCTGTTATTTGCAATATTGTTCTATCAGAACATGACTGATGCTTTCAAAGACTACCAAGGTGTTGATCCATTTTTAGGGTTAACACTTACTACTGATGTGAGATATCACTAATCCTAGGATCCATGAAGGCATGAGAGATTGGGCCTACCTTCTTAATTGAAAATTACTAAATGGTCCAAATTTGGAATTAGGAGCGGTGATGAAACGACCAAAAATTTTAGCCATTTAAACTTGGAATATTTAAATCAATTTTTTTAAATATTGAAAAGTTAATTTTATAAGTTGAATAACTTAAATTTCAAATATAGCGATTTATTCGATAATAAAATTACTAAATTTAATATTTGAAATTGTTCAAATAATTAAATACTGAATTTAATATGAATAAAATTAATTTCGAAAGCTGATTCAAATTCTAATTAAATAAAAATAAAGATAGTAAACTTTTAATTTAGATCTAAAAGTGATTAATTCAATTTTTATAATAATTTATTTTAATTAACTTGTAAAAATATCCTTCCAAGACACTATCTGGGATTTGGATGAAACCCATTTCATTAGATCCGTAATAGTGAATTTTTGGATATTAATGAAATTCATGGTGATTGGATGATTCATTTGGTCTTGCAAGTTCGAAACACTTAGAAATTAATATAACATAACAGGGTTTGAAAAGCCACAATCAAAACCATACTTTGTCCCCTATTAAAATCACGTTAAAACCAATAGGAAAAAGAAAAAATGGTTGTTAGCTTAAAAATCAATACATATCTATATATTCATCTATAAATCGCAAAACACATTGCGTTGGACTCGTTTGAGTAAGATCTTTCTCTTGGCATATAGTTTATAGGGTTCGGTTATGATTGGTGAGCATGGTATAGCCATGGCCATATAGGATGGAGCTAGGGTTCCGAGTTGTGCTGTATTCGTGCGGAATTGGGTCTTGGGTCCGTCATCATTTGCTTAGTCAGGGGGAGGCACATTGGTGGAGGCAGTATGGAGGGCTCGGCACAGTATAGGCCATCACAATCATACGGTCGAGGCAATAATGGATAGATGTCCCATTTTATTTGGGGTTGCCAAAGGGGAAATCGAGGGTGCCATCGTGTCGAGCGCACGGAGAGTAGATCAACGGAGAAGACGGCGTCGGATATGGCAGAGTGTGGCTCCGTATCACTAGAGACATGCATGCGGAATTGGTTGGAGGGTATCGGTGCACGAAAGGAGGTAGAAAGGGATGAGTGTAAGGATTATAATGTAATTAAAATTATTTATGTGATTAGTTTATTATATTTTAATTTAAAATATCGGTAACTTAAAAAACTGCATAACTCTCTCATACAAGGTCCAATCGAGGCATGGAGTTTTGCGTTGCGCTCGTGATAATGTAAGCTTCGCAATGGAATTGGTTTGGATGAACTTGGAGACTATTTATGAGGACAATCAATCACACATGATCCACTTAAAATGAATGGGAAGGAAAATAGTTAGGGAAGATAGAAGGGAGAAGAAAGATGAAAGAAGAGGGAAAGAAAAACTTACAACATATAATCTCACAGCGGTGCGAATAATCTATAATATACAACAAATTTTTACATGAAGAAGAAATGTAATATGCATACATCAATTGCAGTATACTAACCTATTTCAACCCGAATAGTTATAGTAGCATGTCCACACAATTGCTGATGATTACTACCAACAGACAACACAGTGGAACATAAATAAATACGTAGATACATCTTGGACCTCCAGCTCGTCTCCTAAGCTGCAATACATCTGTAATATGATCGGTCTGACTTAAGCATTATAATAAAATAACATCCGAGTCAGTCTAGAAAACCAGCGTGAGAAAACACACCCAAGCGAATTTTTAAGTTATAAAAGCAATTGAAATCAAAAATATCTCGTAAGACCACGTCCCACATAAACATGAACGGGGTTTTACCTTATGATAACCAAACTATTTCATATGAAAATATCTGGTATTATAATAGTGTCTAAGATACAAAAACTTATTAATCATAGCCGAAATTATTACATTAATTAAATTCAAGCATAATAGGTATACAACTAAAGGCACGTATTGGAAAATGGATTCCATACAATGACTGGGCTACTGGGGTACCGCCCGTCATAGTGCATCTCTATATAAAATAACACTGAGAACCTCGCCAGGATCCCCTGCCAACACAGAACCAACCTACCAATTGACTAGTAGTACTGAATATGACCATCCCTTCGTTAATGGGCCTCGAAACATACAAATGAGATATAATATCGACTATAGATAGGGAAGATCATACCCTACTTGGGAGTGACCCAATTATCCCAACTGAATCTCCTCTGTTTTAATCATTTCCGGTTGATGAGGTTTGTGGCTACGTTTTATCTTTTATATAGCACTTTCCACTTGGAATGCTAACACTACCCTTCAAACAGCAATGCAATATCAGCATTCATCCATACAAGTTTGTTTTGGGACCGAATAAAATGCTTGAGAGCTCCGTCATTAATTCCATCATCTTTAAGGTGTCTTCACTTCGAAATGCTTGAGTTGAATCGAAATGGTTTCCGGATAATCTGATCCCGGTCTCTTCAAAACAACATTCGATAATTTCCAGTAAACTCAACCTTAATTCTTTAGGAAATAAACAATCAAAGATAAGAGTGGAGATCACCTCCTATAGTGGACAGATTTCCTTATTTTTTGTCTCAGGAGAGTGAAATGAGATTTATACGCACAGTACAACATCATCGAAATGAGTGTGCCATATAACTTATATGTTTGTTTAAAATATTTCCAAAGTTACATTTTGGGTCCATATTCGATAGTTATTTAACTATCAAAAAACACACATACACATCAGGGATATATTTCAAAAAGGTAAACTAACATGTCAAGCAGATAAGCAACCACTAGCCCCCTTAATAATCCTTTCCTTTATTCAAATCACTTTGTAAATTATTTGCATGAAATACCTTTACAAGATTTATTCACAAATCCTTATAAATACTTAAAAAATATCCATATACTTATCTCAATGGTATAAGTATATTCACAAGACGTAGGAAGATTTTTTTCACAATTCTAAAACCATTTATAAACTCCTTTACAAATCTCTAAAATCATTTAAAAACCCTTGGTAAATTCATGCAACTATTAATAAGCTCTTCCTATAAATCTATAAACCCATTTATAGATTTTCCATTATAAATATCTAAAACCACTTGCAAAGCCCTCTTTATACCTTATAATTAATTTTTTTAAGTCTCCAAAGCATTTTATAATCTCCTCTTATAAAACCCAAGTCTATTTCCAAAACTCTATTTATAAATCTCAAAAAACATCTATAAATAAATAATAATCGTTTACTTCAAACACTATTATATAATGATATTGATTAATAGTAAACCTTATAAATAAAAATAATATTATTATTAACCTTAAAACATCTTTAAATAATAATTAATAATTTCAAAGACATTAAAAATAAAAAATAAAAACTAATAATTAATCTTTACCATTGTTATAAATAGTAATAATTAATTTCCAAAATATTATTAATAAATCATTATTAATTAATTCCAAACCATGTTAAATATTTAAATAATAACTTCCAAAATATTAATAAACAACTTTAAAACATTAAGTATAATAAATAATCTTTAAAATAAAATAATGTAAATAAAAAATAACCTTAAAACAATATTAAATATAAAAATCTTGAAAACAATATTAAATATAAGTAAATAACTTTAAAACAATATTATTATAAATAAATAACTTAAAACAATTTTTAATATAAATAAATAACTTAAAATAATTTTAATATAAATAAATAACTTAAAACAATTTTAATATAAATAAATTTAAAAAATTGTAAATGACTTAGAAAAGACAGATAATTAGGTTGGAGTAAAATAGAAATTGAATCCTTTTGGAAAAAAAATTCTAAAACCCAATTTCAAATTTACAATTATTTCCTCTCTTAAAAACAAACTTCAACTCAATTGACACTTTATAGTATTTAAAAGTACTAATTTAAAATCAATAGCTACTAAACGCTTAACTTGTTGATATTGATTTCCTATCACTACTGGGTTTCAGTTTTAAACATAAACAATGTCATAACCAATAGTGTTCATAAATCTGGTTTCATATCCAATAATTCATATAACATAAATTTTATTGGAAATAAATCAAAAATAATGAGGAATCTCATTGGATCCCCCAAACCTATCCCCCTGCATCACAGCTCATATATATATCAGCACTTATATATAAATAAAATTAACAGTGGTGAGGAATCCTGTTGGATTCCTCCAACTTGTCCCTGCAAATGATTTCATGCATTAATTTCTTTCTAAAGCGACAATTCATGAAAACCAAACAACCAACATATAAATATCTAAACCTCCAATCAATAAAAATTTATCAACTATATTATATTACTAGTTAACCAAAAAGTTGAGTTTAGCGCACCAAAATTTCGGTTGTCGCCGAGGCATTCCGAGTTGGAACTAAAATTGAAAGATGCCTGCTTTTAGCCCAAATTTCAATAGCCTCCAAATCTAACTACACTAGTTCCATTACAAATCTTACATTATCAAGAGCACAACGTAAAAATCTACCCCTCGATTGGACCTCGTATGAGAGAGTTATGCAATACTTAAGTTACCGATATTTTAAATTAAAATATCATAAACTAATCACATAATTAATTTTAATTACATTCTAATCCTTACACTCATCCCTTTCTTCCTCCCTTCGTGCACTTATAGACTCCAACCAATTTCGCATGCATGTCTCCAGTGATAAGGGGCTACACCCCGCCAAATTCGAAGTCGTCTTCTCCGTTGATCTTCTCTCCGTGCGCTCGATGCGATAACACTCTCGATTTCCCCTCCAGCGACCCCAAATATAATGTGACATCCATCCACTGCAGCCTCAACCTTACGGCTGCTATGGCTTACACTGTGTCGAGCGACCCCAAATATAATGTGACATCCATCCACTACAGCCTCAACCGTACGGTTGCGATGGCCTACACAATGTGGAGTTCTCCATACTGCCTCCACCGATGCGCCTCCCCCTGATTAAGCAAACGATGATGGTCCCAAGACCCAATTCCTCACGAATCCAGCACAACCTAGAACCATAGCTCCACCCTATACGGCCATAGCTATGTCGTGCACACCAATCATAATGAACCCTATAAACTATATGATAAGAGAAACATCTAGCTCAAACGAGTCCAAGGCAATTTGTTTTGCGATTTATAGATGAATATATAGATATGTATTGATTTTTAAAGTTAGCAACCATTTTTTTCTTTTTTCTTGCTAGTTTGAACGTGATTTTAATAGGGGCATAGTATGGTTTTAAACGTTGGTAGGTATGGCCTGGTACGGTTAAAAGTATGGGTTGTATAACTTTTTTTTAAAACCCAAGAGAACCCGGCGGGCCGGTAAACTCTTGAGGAGGGTATAGTAAAGCTGTCCGCTAATCCAAGCCCCCATACCCTCGGATAAATTTATATAGGATAGGGAAGCGCATGGTAGGAATCGAACTTGGGTCTTTTTACCAGAACCCAAGCCTCCTTTCCACTACGCCGCACCCGCAGACAGGTTGTATAATATTACATATATTACTTTATTTTAAACTAGTCGACAATATACAACCCCAAATCTCGAATTCAAAGCAAGGCATGTCATCTGACGTTTTATATGTAATGTCCCTATTCAGAACACAATGGAACTAGTCTCGAGGCCTAATTCGATCATATGAAAACGATAGCTTTTCAAATCCAGTTATGTTATATTAATTTTTGAAATTAATTTCTAAGCATTTCAGGCTCGCATGATCAAAGGATTTGTCCAATTACCACGAAATTCATTAACCTACAAAAATTCACTATTATGGATCAAATGAAACCGGTTTCGTCCAAATTTGAGACAATGCCTTGAAAGGCTATTTTACACGCTAATTAAAATGAATTATTATAAAAATCAAATTAATCACTTTTAAACTAAAAAATGTTTAGTATCTTCATTCTTATTTAAATAGAATTTGAATCAGCTTTCGAAATCAATTTTATTCATATTAAATTCATGATTTAATTATTTAAACAATTTCAAATATTAAATCGAATAATTTTATTATCAAAGAAATCGCTATATTTGAAGTTCAAGTTATTCGACTTATAAAATAAACTTCCCAATATTTAGAAAAAAATGGATTAAATATTCCAAATTTAAATGGCTAAAATTCTGGGTTTTGCATTCTTCCCCCTTAAAAGAATTTCATGCCCAAAATTACCAAGGTAAGAAAAATGCCCCAAACCCATTAACTTTCCAAAACCAGTTTGTTGAACTAGATTACCAAATTCTTTTAAGTGTTTAGCTTCATTTACTGATACCAACTAATTTTCATCCATTAAATCGTTCCAGGTTATAACTCAAAATCAAATTTTGGTTATCAAAAATTTATTCAAAATTTCTCAATAATTTTCTAACTTTTTAATTTATAGAAAATTTCACCAGAGTCTCCTTTATGTGGTTCGATTGGAAAAATTTACAATATATATATATATATAATCATAATTATACAGCTCATCTTTAAGGATGAGGCATCCTGTAGGGAAAAACTTAAAAATACGGAATGTAATTTGAGATGTGTACGTTTTATTAGTACTAGCAAGCATATTCAATCAATATAATGTAGAAGTGAGCTCCAACTGCAAAGCATATGCCATCCGCACCTACTAATCACTCAACAACCCATGAGAACAAGTATAAGGAAAGTAATATCAAAATATAACATGTACTAATACAATAACTGTATGCAAGTGTAACTAAGGTAACAAAGAAACCATCCAATAAATAATATCCATCCAATTAATTCATAACCATATCAATTTAAATTTTCTAATGACAGCTTTTAATTTATCTCAGCCCGTACGATTTACATGTGGCATCCGTACTCAAAATCACACCTAATTGCTCACGATCACATAATTTCACTTCCAAACTAGTATCGTTCACACGACCACTTTAGTGCGGACCCAGATCCGGTTCTTTGATTAGCAACCATTATTCTTCTCATAGTGCCATATACTATGACAGTAAATTCCAGAATCAGTAAAAAATCCATGTCCAGTGTTCGCCGTGTAGAATCGAGTGAAAAATTCTAACTTGGACCGATGTAAATCATCTCGAAATTATGTACTCAAATCTGGATCAAATAGTTGTGAGATTAAAATAATATACGTACAACTTACGTAATTATTCAATTTATTTCTCATTATATCCCATTCTTTTACATACATTCATTTATTTATAATCATTATTCACACTGCTTTATTCACACTCATTTATTTCTTATTTTATTCATTCATTACTAATATCACTTACGAACTATTCCATAAACTTTTACTTTAATTTATTTTAAACATCTTACATAACACTACACATATTTATCTTCACTTTACAACTTAAGTTTATATTCATTTTAAATCAAATTTTTAATTCATTACAAATCAAATTCCATTTCATTTAACTAATTTCATTAATTCACTTCACTAATTCATTCCAAATCACAATCTCTTTTCATTCAAAAATAATTTCATTTAACTTAAGTCAAATTTCATTTAACTTAAGTCAAATTTCATTTCAAATTTGTTTTTCTTAACATTCATATTCAATAATTTAAAATTTTGTTTTAACTTACCAATTTTCAAACTTATAAGTTACAGAACTTTTTTCCTCAAATTTTTATAAAATGTCAAATGAGTATTTTCAGAGTTTAAGCATCATGTTCTTATTTCAAATTATTTTGAAACGCTGCTATTAATAATTCTTTGTAATTCAAATCATAACTTGAATTTTAAAATCAAAACTAGTTTTACCAAAACAAAACTTCAACGGTAGCAATTTCTCCCTTAGAAACCCGAAAATGAACTTCAATGATGCTACAGTCATCGTTGAAATTAATTTCCAGCGACAGAAGTGAGTTTAATGCTTTCCATCTCTTTTAAATCCCTTTTTATAATAATATTTCTAGACAAAATACTTTCTAAATAACATTATAGTTATTTTCCAAAACTTTGAAAAACAATTTTCCAAAATCATCATATTTATCAATTTTCCTTATATATATAATAATTTAACTTTAGTTATATAAAACCATTTCTAATTGTTTATCTTTGTTTACGTTACAATAATACCAACTTTTATTTGAGCACAACAACAAACAATAAATGATAATAATCAAATATTATCATTCACTAACAACCAACTCACCATATACTTTACAATAATTTCTAAAAAAATCGATTTAAATATTCCATATTTAAATGGCTAAATTCTAGTTCGATACACGTGAGGGATATCTCCATAGGGATTCGCTTTTGGTTCGAAGTATTAAGTGGCTGTAGGGTCCACCTCGCTCCTAAAAGGAAGTGTTAAGTAACCTAAGGAGATTCCAAATAAATAAGGATGTCTCTAAAAGGGTTTGCTTCAGTGTTGAGGTATTAATTCGCTATTTTAGGGCTCGCCTCCCAATCGGAAGAAGTAACCTTGTGAGGTTCCAAATTAATAATTAATAGTGATAGTTGATTTCTCGAAAAGGGTTCACTTTGGGTTTGAGGTATTAAGTGATTTATCTAGGGTTTGCCTCTCTCCTAAAATGAAGTATTAATTATCCTGGTGATATTCCGAGCGATGTCAGCTAGATAGTACCAGTGAGGAGTCCACCTTAGGGTTAGGTGTTAAATGACAAAGGCTTACCTATAAATAGTCGTTGAATGGTCAGGAGTCTGCCTAGTCCTTATTAATGCGGTATTAAGTGCTTGGATATTGTCTCTCACATTTTTAAGGCCATAATAACGATAGTACCAATGAGGAGTCCGCATGGAGGATAGGTATTAAATGAAGTAGGACCTGTCTGGAATATAAGTATTAAATGGTTTGATGTCCTTCTAGTCCTTTTAAAGGTATTCAATTGCTCGGGTACTACCTTTTACATGGGTACGATTTTTTTGGCAGTAGATGCGATAATAGTTGGACATTAAATGTCAAAAGCCTTAAATAGTGGTTAGAAGTATTTGTAGCTAGGACCCACCGGCCATTGATTACATTGTTAGAAAATCACTTTGGGAATAGGTCTTAAATAACGGGGTCTACCTTGATTGGGATCTTAAATGGCAGAGTTTGCCTATTTCTCTTTTATATGTATTTTGTGGTGATTATAGAAACCCACTTCATATTTAAAAGTATTAAGTGGAAAATGGGTTTGGAAGTATGGGTGGTTGATAAGGCTTCGTCGATATTCTGTACCTTGGGAAGGGGTCAACCGAGTTATTGAACTAGTGCGTTTCGGCCGGGCATTTCGATTATACGACAGAGCGAGGTCAAGTAGGAAACGAGTACCGAGCTCAGGGGTAGAAGGCCCACCCCTTGTAGAAGAGTGGACAGCTGATCTTTCTTGGTCTAGGTAAGTAATCATGTGTGCAATGCAAGTTACATTAGAATTGCTAACCTTAATAGAAACAAATATTTAGTGGAAACCAATCAGTATAAAATTATATTGTCGACAGTTTATAGATTCTCCAGTTACCAGAATGTTGTACTGACCACCTCCTCATTACAACCCATATGATAGATTTAAAGGAATAGGTCATTGGATTTGGATGTGCTTTGTTGTAGGAGAAGTCTTCTTTTCTCTCATGCGCGATGTTGATGTGGCAATCTGCTACCCAAGGAATACTATTAATTCCTAGATTGTAGTCATAATCAGTATTCTTGTCCTATTATTGTTTTCGCTGTGATTTTAGTTTTCTATCAATCTCTAATAACGCTCATGCTTATTTGCAGGTACCAAATCCAATGATCTATGCTTTTGATGAATTTGGTTTTCGATTTTTGTCACAAGCTAGGCTCATTAAGGTATGAGTTGTTGCATTTGGTATTAGGGCCTAGGTTACTAGATCGGAGGAATTATGCAACAACCCGGTTTTAAGTGGTAATTAAATTAAGTTAATAATGGTAATTTTGTTAATTAATTTGAATTTAGATAATTACTTTGAAATGCATTATGGAATTGTTTAACAAACGGATTTAAATTGTAAAAATAGGATAATTGAATTTAAATAAGTTAAAATTAAAAAAATACACACAAACAGACATATAGATAATAGTTTATATAAGTGTGGTGTTATTAACTTTATATGGTATTGACTTAAGCGAAAAGGTAGTTTTAAATTGAAATTTTATTTAGTTAAATTGAATTGATTTTAATTTTAAATAGAAAAAGGAATAATCTTTAATATAAATTTTTTTATGTCGGGTAAATTGAATTTGGTTTAAGAATAAAACCAAATATATTTTTCCTTACAACCAAGTTTCAATGCCCAAAGTCCAAGATAACCCAAACTCAAATCTACTTTAGAATTCTCCATTCACTGTGATATTCACGCAACTTAACCTCATCTCACGCTGGGGGATCTTCAACTAGAAGCAATTAAAATCCATTTTCCATCATTTTTCTAATTAAAAATCAAATAGAATAAATTATCTAAATTTACCAAATTTAAATATGTGCGTCTATATACTTGTGAGCACCTGATGTTAAAGTTGTGTTCGTCGTGGCGAATTTGAGTGGTGTGCATATGGTTGTAGCGGAGGAAAGAAGAAGGGGATAGTACAATCTACTATGAGTAACCTAACTCACAAATCTTTGTCTAATCTCCAAATTTTTGGAAAATATATATAATGTTGGGTGCAATTATTTCTGTTCTATTTTACGACTGATTAGAAAATTGATAGATCATTTCGAAATGGCATATACATCACATATCCTGGATCAAGTGAAGACTCTGGGTTTCCAACAAGCCACTGCTGCATCTATTTCATTAGGGATTGATGACCGTTTAACAATATCTTCTAAGGGATGGTTAGTCCAAGATGCTGAACAACAAAGTTTTATTTTAGAGAAACATCCAATAGAAAGAAAAGCAACGAATGGAGTGGATTTGAGTTAGATTTGAAAAGAGGATTTCTCACTTCTTTCTCTCATTCAAAACCATGCATGAGAATTTCATCTCGCACGGCTCCTAAGTAATAAAAGAAAGAAGAACTCATCTTGTAACAACCCCGAATTTTATATAAGTTTAAATTGATAATTAAATTAATTGTTTTAAATAAAAATTGTGAAGTAATTGGTAATTAATATAAATTTTAATATAAATTTTGAATTTATCGAGAATTAAATTGGATATGGTTAAATTTAATGTTAGATAATTAAACTTTAAAAAGAATTCAAATAAGTGTTTATGTCGAACAAATGTTTCAAATAAATTTATAATTATGTAAAATATGAAAGGAATATATAAAACTTCTAGAAATAAATCTTTAAGTTAAAATAGAAGTAAATATACAAAGTAAAATAATGCCTGTAAAAATAAAATTCATTCATAATACAAAGTAATATGACTAAGGAAAGGGAACAATATATTCAAACATGAACAAATAAAGTAAGTAATTAAATGTAGATGGTTAAACCTTAAAAGAAATAAAAATAGAAATAAATACCTTTAAGGGGTAAAAATCAAATATGAAATAAAATATCATATCAGTCGAGACAAACCAGGCAAGTATAGTATGTTGCCTATAAAGTAGTATGCAAGGTAAGAATAAACAAAGTAAAAGAAAAATATCAACATACATAAAAAATTAAACAAGTAAACATAAAGTACATAGCAATTAATGTTAGGATCTTGAGTACCCAACACATTATCATCTCAGCCTCCACAAATCTGCCTGGCCAGATAAAGAAAAGTAAAAAGAGAAAAAATCTCTGATCCTATGGTACAAAACAATATAATCACTTGTACAAAAAAATAATTTATCAACCTGTAAACTTGCTTTCTCACATATCAAGTTCATTCCAGTTCGTTCCATTCTAGTAGAGAAAACAAAAGTAAATATCACTTAAAGTTTAAACAAAATTCAAATCTAAATGGCAATACAAACCAGAGATCAAGAAGAGATTCAGCTTGAAAATTTCAAAGCCTGGTTCAGAAAGAAACTCTGTTCTTCTTCCTCTGGAAACAAGGCGAGTGACATATTTTTAAAACTTAAGTATATAAATCTGGTTGCCTGATCACCTCTGGAAACAAGTGTGTTTGTGTGTATATTCATAAGTGCATTTCTGTGAATATTTGAATGTATGTGTGAATGCCTGTATATGTATATATATGGCTCTGTTCAGTGTAACAGGTCTACAAATTCAAGAAAAAAAATTCATATCTTCCTATTTAAACTAATGCATGTTATGATTCCTGAAAAGAAAATGTTTATAACAATGTAAAGTTATTTTTAAAAATAGATTCAAGTAAAAATAATTAGTAAATACTTTGAAATATAGAAATTACAGTGAACTTTTAAATCAGAGAAAAATCGATAATTTTAATTTAATGATTTGACTTCATAATTTGATTCGTATTGGCAAATGATGAATTTAGATATAGAAATCACGATTTTTAGCATTGTGAATTAGGAGAAATATCGAGATGACCAGTTTTTAGACTTTCGTCAAATTCTGGTGATCGGCTAAACGTTTGATTTCGCGATTAGGGCTGAAGGAAGCTGGAGTTTTAAGGACCGATGGAAAAATGGTAACAGGATTTTTACATCGCCGTGGTGGCGCTGCGGGGAAGGAATAGGGTTTTAAGGGTGGTTTTGGTAGTCTGGTTTCACGAGACATTTGCGACGTCGATGGTGGATCGTAGTTGATCGGACCATGGGGGATAGTCGTTTGGGTTTGTGGCGCTTCTCTGGGTGGAATAGCAGGGCCTCTAGTGATTGGTTTAGGTGGCGTGTGACATTTTTTTGATGACCAAGTCTGGGATTCGAGTGTTTCAAATGCTCGAATTTGTCCTGACACTGCTATCATCGGATCTGGGTGTTTGGAAACCTCGTAGGTGTCGTCGGCAACTTGTTGAGGTACTCGGTTACGACCGGAGATGATCAGAATAATGGTGCATGTGCACACATACACGTTCATGCCTGGGTGACTATGAAATTTGGGGAAGATGAGGTAAACTCGAAGAAGGTCTCGGGGATGTTTCGTGTGTGACTCAAAGCAATGAAACAAGGGGGGAAACTCGAGTGTATTATCAGGTTTTACCCGGGGTTGTCTCGGGTCTGTAGTTTTTATATAAAAACAGTTTTTAAACTTTAAAACTAGATCAAGTTGTATTTAAAATGATTTTTGTAAAATAGTTCTTTTGCAAATGATAAATGTTTATCCAATTTTGAATTGGTCAAAAGGTTAAAAGTAAATTATTTCAAAATTTATTAAGTTAAAAGTGTTTTAAATCTATATAACTTTTGATTTTAAAAGTTTATAAACTTAATTTTTGTAATTAAGTGAATGATTGAAAGAAAAATGAAATGGTTTTATAATCCTTAATCTAACTTAAAGATTTTAAGTTAATAAATGTATTGATGATGGCCTATTCCAAAGGATTATTAAATAAGGATTAAATGATAATTGAAAATAATAAAGATAAATGGTTTATCTTTTAGTTGATGAAATCTAAAATAATCAAAGAATTATTAATTAATTAGTGAAAGTGATTAAGGAAGAATTGATTTAATGAAGGTGATTAAAGGATAATTACTCAAAGTAATTAATTTGTGATTTATTCATTTTTGATTAGGAATAATCGCTTATTATAATTGATTTAAGATAATTAATGGTAATTAATTAAGGGTTAATTAATGTGATTGATTAAGGATGATTAATATAAGATAATTAAGTTATTAAAAGTTGATTGATTTATTAATTAAGGTTGATTAATTAATAACTAAAGGTTAATTAATAAATGATTAAAGGATAATTAATTAAAATGGTTTGTAATTAATTAATGTTAATTAAACCAGGATTAGTGACTAATCTGATTTAATTTAATCAGATAAATAAATTGACCTTACCTATGAGTGTTGGACCTGACTGGACGATTGAATTGTTGATATTCCCTGATCTGTGATGCTGTGTGATATATTCTGATTTGTGTGGGATCTGTACTGTAGTTCATTTATCTGGGATGAATGTAATATATTATCTGTAATTTATATATCTGTGATCTGTGAATAAAAGATAAGCGTTATAGTTTATACCGCTTATCAAATATATTGCTGTATTTGAATCTGTGATGATTGAATGATGTTGCACTACTGTGTGAAACCCCTGGACTACACCATACACACACAAATATGGATTTCACAAGGAAATCGGTTAAGTCACAGATTTTTAACAATTGTAAAGATTGAATTTGTTAATCCAAAATAGTTTTGGAATTGGAATTGAAAGCATTTGAAAATGAGTTCAAATGATTTAATAAAATTTGAAATCTAAATGATTTGATTTAAATTTGAATTTAATATTTGGAATTGAATTCAATGATTTGAAAATATGGTCTAAAAAGACCATACCAGTTATAAATGTGTTTATATGAATTTGAACCATTTTAAAAGTATGGTTTTGATAATTTGAATTTAACCCAAAGATTTTAACTCGTATGAATGAATCAAATTTTCCAAAATGAAAACTATTTGTTTTCAAATAATAGAAGCTTTTATATACGGAATGAATTTCCAATTTGTGTCAATGGAATTTCAAGTTTGAAATGAAAAATGGTTTTCCAAGTTACGAATAAATCTTTGGAAACGTGTTTTGAAAGCTATGAATTGAATCTTTGATTAAAAGATTAAATGAGTTAATCCAATTGAAATGGAAATTGATTTGGAAAATCTGTGAATGAATCTTTGTGAAACTGGGTGAACTTTGTGAGATGAATCTTTTTGTATAAAAGATTTAAAATGGTAATGTGTTTAAACCATTTGAAAGAGAAGTTTTGGGTACTAATTTGTGACTTAATTGAAATCCCATTATCCATATGTTTTTAAATATTGCGCTTACTATTTGGTTTAGCCGTGGGAGGACTTTGTGTCATATAACCCATTCCGAATAAGTGATACGTCGTATATGGATTGCATTTGAAGACCGGTGGTGAAGACCGGGTATTTGTGAAAACAAAAGGACGACCCATTGATTGTCTCTGCACTGAGTCGCACCAGTATAGAGATTCCCTAAGTGATGGGAAATCCGATCGGGATTGTGAATACCGGATTGCAAGGGCTTCTTAGGAAGTTCCTTCGGTTCTGTTCGAACCCGGAACAGACTTGTATGGTTGTATGTCTGACACTACACTTTGAGATATAAAGCTGATTTCTTTCAAATACATTTCTGTTGGTGGCGGAGAATTTACACTCTTAGCTTAACACCCTTCTCTGAGACGTTCAAGCTCAGAGGTTATGTAGTTGAAGGTTATCAGTGAAATACTCCCAATTTGTTAGTGTAGCATGCTAAGTGTTGCTGTGTGTTGATGGTCATTTGCTGATCATTTGTTGATCAAAGCATGACTTTGTGAAAAAGCGTAGCTTTGTGGACGAGACTTCGTCGAGCCTCACAACCCGGTAATGGTCGAAACAGGAATGTTGAGGCAAGGTTTTTAGGGGTCGCGCCCCTAGGGTATGTCCATTTCCTTCTGGATAAGAGGTGATATCATGGTATGGAGCCCAGATATTTTACCTATGTTGATGCTGCAAATTTATTATACTTTGTGGTTGTTGCTTTGTGGTTGAGGATCCTCGGATAAAGGTCGGTAACTACCGGGGGATGGCATACTTGTGTGTCAGTACCTAGTTACAGCTGTACAGCGTGAGGTAGCATCAGTTTGTTAGTTACCTAGTTACAGTTGTACAACGTGAGGTAGTGTCAGCCTTGTATTTGCAGAGATCCGGTTAGGTTCTCGGGGCGTCTTTCCAGAGGCGTTTCCATTTCGGTGTAAGGAAGTTCCTTTGCCTGACCATTTGTTGGAAATCCAATTTCCAATACGGACCTAGTACGGTTTTAGTTGTAGAACCTGCCATTTACTTATGGTGGTCACCACTGTTTAGATGGTGGCTATAGTAGGCATAGTTCGGAATGTCTATGCTAGCTAAGATTAATATTGTATTTTCGAAAGGATTTTCTACACTATGCACTAGTAATAATATCAAAAGAGTTTTCTTTGCGTAGTAAGCATGTTTGACTATCATAAGAAGAAATCTCCTCCAAGTCTGCGATTGCATTGTGTGTGTGGTGGGAGGTCTTATGGTAGTTTCATTTTCCAAAAGCATTTCGGATTTCATTGTTTAAAATTCCTTTGTGTTTGTTTAAAGTTAAACTATTTTTGTTGCTCACACCAGTCCCATGACTGACTCGGAGTTTATTGTTCCCTTCCTAAACTCTAGGTGCCCACAATTTTCCACACGGGCAGTCTAGAGTTGGGGTTTTCAGATAGTCAGGTTTAGTAGACCAGTTGGAGCTAGTTCAGTGTTTGGAGTTCACTGATGACTGACCTTGCTTACCTTTGTGGATGGTGATGGTGGTTCGAGCTTGATATTGGAGTTGGTGGATTCATTCTCTTTTGAAGATGATTTGGAGTTATCACTTCTGTTATTTCCGCTGTATCATTATGTATCTCTGATAATGTTGTATCATATTGATATCATTGTTGTATATCATTTTGGATATTTTATTCATTGGAGTTGTATATGATATTATTCATTTCTTTCTTCCGCTGTGTTGTTATACTTACTGTGTTATAAGCTCCGGCGAGCCAGATTCGGCGTTTGGATCTGCGGCATTCGAGTACAAGTGAAAGTACGGGTGCCGATTTTCGAAGGCCGAGTCAGGATCGTTACAAGTGGTATCAGAGCTAAGGTTGAACTTTAGCTCAGGAGTATAACACATTAAGTAGATCATTAGAGATAGGGTGAAGTATACCCTAGAATGAGTATCTCTAAAATATCCGTCCATATGCCTCAGTAAATTCTCTTACTATCCACTATTAGTAAGTATGAGTGCAAGAAGAGGATGAGATAGGGGACAAGGGAATACGACTATAAATGGTCAATACCCTGTAACAACAAGGAAATAATCATTTCTCTATCCATCTCTTTGTTCGTCATCTTTTCTCAATTCTTCAATAGTTCCCGGTAGATCCAGGAAGGAGATTCGATATATTAATATGGGACATAAACTCCAAATAGGTCAGAATTGTTTGTTTGGATGAATTGGTTGCATTGGTTGCTATGGTTGATAGGTATACTTCAGTTCTAAACTGAAAGTTTTGAAATTGTATCCATATATCTATCTATTCTTTGGGTCTCGGTATATTCTACGAATGGTTAGTTATCCTTTCGGACTAACCAATGCCACTACATATTTCGTAGATCTGGATAACCCGAGTATCTTGTGAAAAAATTAAAAAGAATCATTCTTGTATCTATTATTGATATTCTGATTTGGTAAGCCAAATGCAGAATAGATATTCAGTTTGATTTGATGAAATATTCTTCATCTATCTTTGTGTCTCCCTGGCAAATTTCGAGGACGAAATTCTTTTAAGGGGGGTAGTTGTAACGACCCCGAATTTTATATAAGTTTAAATTGATAATTAAATTAATTTTTTTAAATAAAAATTGTGAAGTAATTTGTAATTAATATAAATTTTGAATTTATCGAGAATTAAATTGGATATGGTTAAATTTAATGTTAGATAATTAAACTTTAGAAAGAATTCAAATAAGTGTTTATGTCGAACAAATGTTTCAAATAAATTTATAATTATGTAAAATATGAAAGGAACATATAAAACTTCTAGAAATAAATCTTTAAGTTAAAATAGAAGTAAATATACAAAGTAAAATAATGCCTGTAAAAATAAAATTCATTCATAATACAAAGTAATATGACTAAGGAAAGGGAACAATATATTCAAACATGAACAAATAAAGTAAGTAATTAAATGTAGATGGTTAAACCTTAAAAGAAATAAAAATAGAAATAAATACCTTTAAGGGGTAAAACTCAAATATGAAATAAAATATCATATCAGCCGAGACAAACCAGGCAAGTATAGTATGTTGCCTGTAAAGTAGTATGCAAGGTAAGAATAAACAAAGTAAAAGAAAAATATCAACATACATAAAAAATGAAACAAGTAAACATAATGTACTTAGCAATTAATGTTAGGATCTTGAGTACCCAACACATTATCATCTCAGCCTCCACAAATCTGCCTGGCCAGATAAAGAAAAGTAAAGAGAGAAAAAATCTCTGATCCTATGGTACAAAACAATATAATCACTTGTATAAAAAAATAATTTATCAACCTGTAAACTTGCTTTCTCACATATCAAGTTCATTCCAGTTCGTTCCATTCCAGTTGAGAAAACAAAAGTAAATATCACTTAAAACTTAAACAAAATTCAAATCTAAATGGTAATACAGACCAGAGATCAAGAAGAGATTCAGCTTGAAAATTTCAAAGCCTGGTTCAGAAAGAAACTCTATTCTTCTTCCTCTGGAAACAAGGTGAGTGACATTATTTTTAAAACTTAAGTATATAAATCTGGTTGCTTGATCACCTTTGGAAACAAGTGTGTTTGTGTGTATATTTATAAGTGCATTTCTGTGAATATTTGAATGTATGTGTGCATTCCTGTATATGTATATATATGGCTCTGTTCAGTGTAAAAGATCTACAAATTAAAGAAAAAAAATTCATATCTTCCTATTTAAATTAATTCAAGTTATGATTCCTGAAAAGAAAATGTTTATAACAATTTAAAGTTATTTTTAAAAATAGATTCAAGTAAAAATAATTTGTAAATACTTTGAAATATAGAAATTACAGTGAACTTTTAAATCGGAGAAAAATCGATGATTTTAATTTAATGATTTGACTTCATAATTTGATTCGTATTGGCAAATGATTAATTTAGATATAGAAATCACGATTTTTAGCATTGTGAATTAGGAGAAATATCGAGATGACCAGTTTTTAGACTTTCGTCAAATTCTGGTGATCGGCTAAACGTTTGATCTCGCGATCAAGGCTGAAGGAAGCTGGAGTTTTAAGGACCGATGGAAAAATGGTAACAGGATTTTTACATCGCCGTGGTGGCGCGGTGGGGAAGGAATAGGGTTTTAAGGGTGGTTTTGGTAGTCTGGTTTCGCGAGACATTTGCGACGGCGATGGTGGATCGTGGTTGATCGGACCATGGGGGATAGTCGTTTGGGTTCGTGGCGCATCTCTGGGTAGAACAGCAGGGCCTCTAGTGATTGGTTTAGGTGGCGTGTGACATTTTTCTGATGACCAAGTCTGGGATTCGAGTGTTTCAAATGCTTGAATTTGTCCTGACGCTGCTATCATCGGATCTGGGTGTTTGGAAACCTCGTAGGTGTCGTCGGCGACTTGTTGAGGTACTCGGTTACGACTGGAGATGATCGGAATAATGGTGCATGTGCACACAAACACGATCGTGCCTGGGTGACTGTGAAATTTGGGGAAGATGAGGTAAACTCGAAGAAGGTCTCGGGGATGTTTCGTGTGTGACTCAAAGCAACTAAACAAGGGGCGAAACTAGAGTGTATTATCGGGTTTTACCCGGGGTTGTCTCGGGTCTGTAGTTTTTATATAAAAACAGTTTTTAAACTTTAAAACCAGATCAAGTTTTATTTCAAACGATTTTTGTAAAATAGTTCTTTTGCAAATGATAAATGTTTATCCAAGTTTGAATTGTTCAAAAGGTTTAAAAGTAAATTATTTCAAAATTTATTAAGTTAAAAGTGTTTTAAATCTATATAACTTTTGATTTTAAAAGTTTATAAACTTAATTTTTGTAATTAAGTGAATGATTGAAAGAAAAATGAAATGGTTTTATAATCCTTAATCTAACTTAAAGATTTTAAGTTAATAAATGTATTGATGATGGCCTATTCCCAAAGGATTATTAAATAAGGATTAAATGATAATTGAAAATAATAAAGATAAATGGTTTATCTTTTAGTTGATGAAATCTAAAATAATCAAAGAATCATTAATTAATTAATGAAAGTGATTAAGGAAGAATTGATTTAATGAAGGTGATTAAATGATAATTACTCAAAGTAATTAATTTGTGATTTATTAATTTGTGATTAGGACTAATCGCTTATTATAATTGATAAGATAATTAATGGTAATTAATTAAGGGTTAATTAATGTGATTGATTAAGGATGTTTAATATAAGATAATTAAGTGATTAAAAGTTGATTGATTTATTAATTAAGGTTGATTAATTAATAACTAAAGGTTAATTAATAAATGATTAAAGGATAATTAATTAAAATGGCTTGTTTTTAATTAATGTTAATTAAAACAGGATTAGTGACTAATCTGATTTAATTTAATCAGATAAATAAATTGACCTTACCTATGAGTGTTGGACCTGACTGGACGATTGAATTGTTGATATTCCTTGATTTGTGATGCTGTGTGATATATTCTAATTTGTCTGTGATCTGTAATGTAGTTCATTTATCTGGGATGAATGTAATATATTATATGTAATTTATATATCTGTAATCTGTGAATAAAAGATAAGCGTTATAGTTTATACCGCTTATCAAATATATTGTTGTATTTGAATCTGTGATGATTGAATGATGCTACACTACTGTGTGAAACCCCTGGACTACACCATACACACACAAATATGGATTTCATGAGGAAATCGGTTAAGTCACAGATTTTTAACAATTGTAAAGATTGAATTTGTGAATCCAAAATAGTTTTGGAATTGGAATTGAAAGCTTTTGAAAATGAGTTCAAATGATTTAATAAAATTTGAAATCTAAATGATTTGATTTAAATTTGAATTCAATATTTGGAATTGAATTCAATGATTTGAAAATATGGTCTAAAAAGACCATACCGGTTATAAATGTGTTTATATGAATTTGAACCATTTTAAAAGTATGGTTTTGATAATTGTAATTTAACCCAAATATTTTAACTCGTATGAATGAATCAAATTTTCCGAAATGAAAACTATTTGTGTTGGGTGAATTCTTACCCAGAGGACCTCGAGACCAAGAAACTTGCTTCATTCGGCAGACCCATTCGGCAGACCCATTCGGCAGGCACCATTCGGCAGACCTCGCTCAACCTCATTCGGCAGACCCATTCGGCAGGCACCATTCGGCAGGCACCATTCGGCAGGCACCATTCGGCAGACCTCGCTCAACCTCATTCGGCAGACCCATTCGGCAGGCACCATTCGGCAGACCTCGCTCAACCTCATTCGGTAGGCACCATTCGGCAGACCTCACCCGAACCACCTCCTGCCGAACCAACCGAACCAACCTTCCCAACTCCCACCGAACCACCTCCTGCCGAACCATCTCCACACCGGACCAACCTCACCATCCCACCACCGGTCCAATCAACTACCGGTCCATCCTACACTCCAACCACCTCCGAACCAAGCAATGACAAACCAAGACGTACCAGGCCAGATCACATCAGCCCAGGCCCATCAGCAACTATACACGTCCTAGACCCCTACCCCCAGCCTCACTCTATAAATAGAGGGGCAGGGGTACAGCAATGGGGACAAGTTTTTGAGAGCTCAAGCACGGAAGAAACTCTTCAAACAACTTTCTTTTACTTGTACCAAAGCTTTGTACTTGTAATCATAACAGAACAAGAGAAATAACATATAAAGTGGACGTAGGCACATTCTGGCTGAACCACTATAAATCTGCGTGTCTTTTTACAGTTTAACCCCTGTTTTTTACGTATTTGCATAAGTCGCTCAAATTACTAAGAATAACATAAGATCTACTAAATCATACAACTTTGAGGTGTTTGTCCATTTTTTGTGCAAACATTTTTGGTGCTTTCATTGAGAGCTAGAAGCTCGAAGCTTCAGCTTCACCTACTTAACAAGTTTTCCTAACAGCATCGTCCGCCACTTGGAAAACATGCCTCCCAAACAGAGAAAAGATGTTAACAAAGGAAAAAACATCGCATCCAGCAGTCTTCTAGATCCAGCTGTCACGAATCAAGTAAATCGTCCTCCTCCAGCAACGGTAACAAATGAAGGACAGGCTAACCCAACCACTCCTGCCACAGAACAGCCTGCAGCAATTACTAGGGCAGATTTGGACAGAGTTGTTGTTGAAGTAACTAACCGCTTCACGTCCCAGCAAGAAGCCTTGGTGGACCATCTCATGTCACGCTTGAGGGACGCTGAAGAATCCAACCGCAACACTAAATCATGGGGCGAGTCCCAGTTTGGAGGATCTCAGAGACATCAAAGATCCTCCTTCTTCGAAGGAGCTAACGGCAGAAGTAGCCGTGGTAGGAGCCGAGACCGAGCACAGCCCGAAGTTAGGCCTGAGGAAACGTTTGGTACCGAACCCAACGGGGAAGGTACCGGGCGAAGGTCAACTGCAGCTGAGCCTGTCATGCTGCCTAACCACAGAAACACCAGTGAACGGGGCCGAGCTAGAGTTCAGCCCGAAGTTGGACCCGAGGAAGTGCTCAGATCAGAACCCAACAGGGGGAGATCAAGGCAAGGGCCAACTGTAGCTGACCCAAGCGTGCTCCCAGAAGATCAAAGGCAGCCAATGGAAAATATGAGGAATGATAGACGATACCATCCCTACAGGTCGTCTGGACGGAATCAATCCCACAGAACAGAACCAAACTCATTTCTATCTGCTCCAAGTTCTGATGAAAGGATGGCACGCTTATTCAGAGAGTGTGTCCAACGGGAGCAAAGAGATCGAGGGATAGGCGCTAGGGTAACCAGCCCTTTCGCCCGCAATATCGAAATTGCTATCACCCCCCGAGAGTGGAAGATGCCGACAATGGAACCCTACAAAGGAACCTCCGATCCCGTTGTACACTTACAGAGATACACGCAACATATGCTCATGAGTGGAGCAACAGAGCGAGTACTGTGCAAATGCTTTCCGCTCTTCTTAGCAGATCTTGCTACCTCCTGGTTCTGTCATCTACCCCAAGGATCCATCAGCTCGTGGGAAATGTTGAAAGAAAAATTTATCAGTCAGTTCCGCATTCATGTGGAGCAACCTAAGGACGCTTATTCCTTATCCAGCGTCAAACAAAAACCTGGAGAAAAGCTGCAGCAATACCTAACCAGATTCAACGCCGCAGCAGCCGCAGTTCAAGATGCCAATGAGAAGCTTATCCTAATGGCCCTCTGCAGTGGAGTGCATCCGGACACTAAATTTGCTAGAAGATTGACAAAAGAAAAGCCAGCTACTTTACCCGATTTCTTCCATGAAGCCGGGAAATACATGAGGCTTGAGGATGCTGCCGTTGAGGGGCAGTCAGGACAGCAAAATAAGACGACCCATGGCAACGCCCCTGCTGTGGCGAGGGACGTTCGAAGAAATGATTCCAGAGACAATGCTGGGAGCAAGAAGGTAGAAAAGCACCTATATCGGCCAGGACCAAGATTCGACACTTACATCCCTTTGAACGAGACCGTCGAAAATATCTTCCTTGCCACCCAAGGAGAAGTTAGATACAAACGCCCACCATACAAGAAGGAATCAGATAACGCACAGAAGTCTGGAAAGTTCTGCCGCTTCCACGAATCTCACGGACATGATACCAACGAATGCCATCATCTCCGAGATTTGATTGAGGAACACATCAGAAGGAAGAAACTGGAACGTTATGTAAAAAGTCAAGACAGGACTCCAGCCCCTGCCAATGAAAACCCGAGGCTACCCTCACCAGGGACCGACAGAGGAAACCGCAACGCTAGCAGCTCTAGTCAAGAGAAGATAGTGGTCCATACCATCTCAGGAGGTCCGCACATCGCAGACAGAAGTTGGAGAGAGATGGAAAGATATGGGAAGTCGCTTAGAGACAATAAAGACTGTGTCAATACGGTTATAGAAGAGCGCCACCCAAAGCGGAAAGAAAGCGATGACATCATATTCAGTAAACGCGACCTAGAAGGAAGACAGTACCCTCACATGGATCCCATGGTTATCTCTGCCCGACTCGGTCCCGCCGAAGTTTACCGAATCCTGGTAGACACTGGAAGCTCTGTAAATATCCTGTTCAAACACGCATTCGACAAAATGAAGCTATCAATGAAGGATGTATCTCCCTGCGATAAACCACTGCACGGTTTCACTGGAGATGCGAAGATGCCCCTCGGGCAGCTGAACCTCTTTGTTGAGATTGGAAGCCATCCCCGCTCCGTTGTAAGGAAACAGACGTTTGTGCTGATAGAAAACCATTCGGCCTACAACGCCTTCTTAGGAAGACCAGCCTTGTCTGACTTCCAGATTGTCCTAGCCCCATGGTGCCTGAAAATGAAGTTTCCAACAGACAATGGGGTAGGGGAAGTGGAAGGAGACCAGGATATTGCACGAGACTGCTATGTAACCGAACTTCGCAACAACCACAGGAAAGATAAAGGGAAAGGTGTAGAGATTGCCCTCTGCACAAAAAGCCTTGAAGCATAGCAACTAAAGAAAGCCCCTCCTCTTCGATACACCAGCGACCCTTTCAATGAATTAGACCCTAGGGACAAAGAGGAGGAGGCCACCGCCGAGCCTGCAGAGGCTATGGAGTTTATATCTGTAGACAAGCACGACTCAAGTAGGCTACTGAAAATTGGGTCGCAGCTGAAAGCTGAATTGAAGGAACAACTCATTGATTTTCTCCGCCACAACTTGGATGTATTCGCTTGGTCACACGCTGACATGACCGGAATCTCCCCCGACATAGCATGCCACGTATTAAACATTGATCCTACCAAGGCGCCTGTAAAACAAAAAAAGAGAAGTATGGGGGCAGAGCGATCAGCAGCCCTCGATGAAGAAGTAAAGAATCTACTCGCCAATGACTTCATACGAGAAGCTGTTTACCCAGAATGGGTCGCCAACCCGGTACTAGTAAAGAAGGCTAATGGGAAGTGGCGGACCTGCATTGACTTCTCCAACCTAAACGACGCCTGCCCAAAGGATTGCTTCCCGCTTCCCAGAATTGACCAACTTGTAGACAGCACAGCCGGACACGAACTCCTATCTTTTATGGATGCATACTCAGGATATAACCAAATTCCTATGCAGGCTCCCGACCAAGACCACACTAGTTTCATCACCGACCGGGGTTTATACTGCTACAAAGTGATGCCCTTCGGACTTAAAAATGCAGGAGCCACCTACCAGCGCCTCGTTAACAAGATGTTTGCAGGGCTAATAGGACAAACTATGGAAGTATATGTAGACGACATGCTGGTGAAATCACGGAAAGCCAAAGATCACGTAAGCTACCTAGGCGAAATGTTCCAGGTACTTCGACAGTATGGAATGAAGTTGAATCCACTAAAGTGCTCCTTCGGAGTGTCATCGGGAAAATTCTTAGGGTTCATCGTCCATGCCCGAGGGATTGAAGCAAACCCTGAACAAGTCCGAGCATTAAGGGACATCAAGATACCTTCCACCCGAAAGGAGATGCAAAGCCTAAATGGAAAAGTGGCCGCCCTAAGCCGATTCATCTCCAAAGCAACGGACAAGTGCGTCCCCTTTTTCGAAGCTCTAAAGAAAGATAAAGGAAAGTTCGAATGGACGGACGAATGCTTAACCGCTTTCCTTAACCTAATCGAACACCTCCAGAAACCACCGGTACTCTCGACCCCAAGCGAAGGCGAAGAATTATACCTATACCTTGCTGTATCATCTCACGCTTTAAGCGCTGCCTTGGTAAGGGAAGACAACCGCACGCAACGACCAGTTTACTTCGTCAGTAAAAGGTTTACTGGGGCAGAAGTCAGATACCCTAAACTTGAAAAGTTAGCATACTGTTTACTAATCACTTCACGAAAACTACGTCACTACTTCCAATCCCATTCCATCAAAGTTCTGACCGATCAACCACTGAGGCAGGTACTCCATCGTCCCGACACTTTCGGGTGACTACTTAAATGGTGTATTGAGCTGAGTCAATATGATATCACCTATCACCCTCGCACCGCCATCAAGGGACAAGCCATGGCTGATTTCATTGCAGAGTTCACTACCAACGAGGATAAGGAGCAACTGGAAATAACAGAAGATATCAAGTGGAATCTCTCTGTGGACGGTGCATCTAACGAACAAGGCTCGGGGGCAGGTGTGGTAATAATCACTCCCAGGGGAAATAAATTGCACTATGCTATAAGGTTGGATTTCGCTGCCACCAACAACGATGCAGAATATGAAGCAGTGATAGCTGGACTAGAAATTGCCATAGAAATCGGAGCCAATTCTTTGTGTCTTCACAGCGATTCTCAACTTATTGTTAATCAAATACTAGGAGAATTCCAAGCTCGAGAGGAACGACTCATAGCATATCTAAAGAAGACCAAGTTGCTTCTCAGCCGATTGGATCAGTACTTAGTCAAACACATCCCTTGGGAAGAGAACCAAGAGGCCGACGAATTGGCAAAGCAAGCGAGTATGAGAGACATCGCCATCTTCGGGGCAGTAACCATCTCAAAGCAAACGGTCCCAAGTTTTGAGCAAGTGAATCTGATAGCCGCAGCCGAAGAAGCAACTTGGATGACTCCCATCCGAGACTACCTACAAAGTGGCACACTACCCAACGGGCGTAATGAAGTCAAGAAAATCTTGAGGAAAGCGTCCCGCTATACAATACAAGAAGACATCCTCTATCGGCGCGGTTTCTCTAACCCATTATTAAGGTGTGTCGCCGGAAGGGAAGCCAAGGAAATCTTATCCAACATCCATCAGGGGAGCTGTGGAGATCACATCGGGGGGCAAACATTAGCAAAAAAGATACTCCGATACGGATATTTCTGGCCCACCTTAAGCAAGGACGCCTTAGATTTCGTCAAGAAGTGTGACAGATGCCAAAAATTTGCTAAGATCCCTCGGCTACCAACAACCGAGATTACTCAGATGACCAGCCCTTGGCCCTTCGCGATATGGGGAATTGACTTAATCGGCGAGCTACCAATGGGCCGAGGCGGGGCCAAATATGCTATAGTGGCAGTTGATTATTTCACCAAATGGGTGGAAGCGGAACCTCTAAATAAAGTATCTTCAGCAAAAGTTATTAACTTCTTGATCAAAAATGTTCTATGCAGGTACGGAGTCCCACTCAAAATCATATCAGACAATGGACTTCAATTTGACAGTGAGGAATTCGCCAACTGGTGCCAAGAACACAGAATTCATAAAAGCTTCTCATCCGTAGCATATCCCCAGGCAAACGGACAAGTCGAAGCAGTCAACAAAATTCTGAAAACTCTAATAAAAAAGAAGCTCGAAAAGTCAAAGGGCGCTTGGGTGGATGAACTTCCTACGACACTATGGGCCTATCGCACATCTTTCAGAACATCGACAGGGCACACTCCTTTCTCTTTGGCATACGGATCAGAGGCTATGCTCCCAGTTGAAACTATTGTGCCTTCCCATCGTCGGATCCACTATAACCCAGAAGAGAACGAAGAACTCCTTCACATGTCTTTGGATCTAATCGAGGAGAGAAGAAACGATGCAATCCTCAAAACAGCAGCCCACAAGCAAAAAGTGGCAGCACAATACAACTCCAAAGTCAAGCATCGTACCTTGCAGGAAGGGGATCTTGTCCTCAAGCGAATCTTCCCTCGCCCCGGAGCACTAGACCCAATCTGGGATGGACCATATGTAATTCATAAAGATCTCCACAACGGAGCCTATATTTTGTCAACAGTGGACGGAGAGGTGTTCCAGAGGGCATGGAACATCCAACACCTCCGTCGATACTTTTCTTAACTTGTATTGCCCATATGAAGTGAATTAACAAAGAGAATCAGTGGACGTAGGCATTTTCGTGCTGAACCACTTTAAAAAACCTTGTCTCTTTTTTAACTTGTTCCTTTGTATCTTGGCTGCTTGTTAACTTTATCTTTTTCTGTTGAACAAAATCCTGAGTATATAGCATTTCTATTCAAAGCACTCCACAATGCAACTTCACGTGGACAAAACCCAACAGGTACTATGCGAATATATGCCCTCGCCAATGAGACACTTTCGCTCCAGCATCCCTCTGCTATGGGTTAACTCATTGCTCGCGACGGCCCTTAAAGCCAACTGTAATGAGCCGATTATAAGCCACCGAGAAGGCCGACTATAGCCGAGGCAGCTCATTACGGCGTTAGGCTCGCCGGCAACTGTGAACCGACTATAAGCCCCAACATAAGGTGTGGCCAGCCAGGGGCAGTTCACAGTTGACGATCGGCACCCACGCTAGCCGGCCACAGTAAATCGAATAATACCCACGATTACGGGCCATAATGGCCCGGGTAGTTACTGTGCGCGATCTCGGCTCCGATGTGTCTTAAGTGCGGCTGTGGTAAAAAAGAATTAACTCCCCGCGGAGGCGTAAGATGGGTGACAAATGTCTCCAAGACCTACAGCTAGGGAAAGTGACTACAAAACCCGTTTGCCACGAACTTAAGCACATCGAAGGCCTTCCGTGATTGGAAGTTTTACTATTTCACGTATTTCAATTTTACTTAAAAAGCTTTTTTTTTCCTATCCCCTATAACAATCCCTAAAGTACATGATACAGAGTAGGAGATACTCACCAATGGGTGTAGGGACTCACAGTGTCAGGACATTCGACTACATTCCATGCTCGGTCCTACAAGATATTCAAGACTGCCATCTACGATTAAAACATGAAAGGCGGTATTTTCTTCTTTTATGTACAAATACATGACTATAATTTGTTCACACCACACGCTAATATTGCAAGTCATGAAATTATGGTTTAGAACCAGAGTCTAACATCAAACACAATTTAATTACAAGAATATACATAGCTACATTTCTCATACGATATGTCGAAATAGCAACAAATATTCAAGAAACGACAAAATCAGCTTAAGTTAAAAAATTACACGTCAAGAATAATGTTGATTGTTACAAGTAGCAAGAATTACAACTTAGAAGTTACTCTACTGTCTTAAGACTAACATATACAACCATGTCAAGTCTACAAAAAGAATTTTCCAGGTCTAATCAGGGAGCCGGTTGCGTCAGAGTCTTGTCCTTGCTCTGTTGCCCACCTGTCCGGTCGTAAAAAGAATTCATTAACGATAAGTAACCAAGTTAACGGAAAGACTAGAAAGGAAGACTTACCAGCACATGCTTCTTGACCATCCTGGTCGTCATCCTCTACCTGCACACCTGCCTCCTCAGCAGCAAGCAGCCACATACCCTCCTTTACCGCCACTTTCTCCTCCTTGGTGAACTGGGCAGTGACCACATCCATACTGAAGACCGTTCCACCCTCTTTATCTGCATCAGCCTTAGCCTCCTCCAAAGCCCGAAGATAGATCTTAGCCATGACCCTGGGATAATCATCCATCCAAGAGAGATTGCCCTGCTTCCAAGTTCGGAAATACATGTCTTGGAGCATGTCATCCATCATTCCCTCATTCTCCTCAAACTCCCTCATCCGGGCCTCGGAAGCCGACAACCTTTCGACGGCAGCATCTCTCTCCAATCTGTATCTCGAGCAATCAGCCTGAAGGGACCTCCGCATCACCTCCATCTCTTCCCTCAACTTAGCTTGAGCAAGCTCTGCAGCCTCAAGTTTCTCGGACAATTCCTCCACCTGCTCGAGATCCGCTTTCCGAACCTCATCCACCGTGGCAATAGCCATGTCAATCCGCTCTTTGCAAGTAGCTTCCATTTTCCGCAATTCGGCCCGACTGGCCTCTTCCATGATTTTCCTTAGTCGCCCAGTAGCAGCCTCATGCTGAGAAATCTGAATAGCCTGATCCGCAAGCTGTTTGGCCTGATCCGAAACCACCAATCGAAGTCGGATATTGGTGCTCCCAATCTCCTCTCCGGCCTTAACCAGCCGAGCATGATGCCCCATCAGCTTCTTGGTCTCCTCTGCCACCCGATCAATATTAGCCTTGGCCTCGTCTCCCATAGTGACTATACGAGTAGTGAGTAGATCGAGATCTAAGGACTTGGCTTCATCAAGTACTCGTACCATGGGGTTACGGAGGAGAAGGTGTTCACCAGTGACTTCGTCAAAAGTAATATCATGAGAGCTTGGATCCAGATCAGGATGACCCGCAAATGGATTACGAGCCAAGTCGGGACGGTCGATATGAATAACAGAAGGGTTTCCGGACGGGTGCGGAGAAGGTGCAAACTCGCTACCCTCCTCAGTAATATCATGAAGAGGCTGAGCCGAAGGCTGAGGACCGGGCGAAGTTTCAGATAAAGGATGACTCCTCTTCCTCTGCTGAATACCCTCTTCGATGACCCCAAGAAGAGGACGGTAGCCGACTACATCCCCGGAGCGTTGGGTTGAGGGTTTCGGCTTAGCAGAAGTTTTGGAAAGTTTATATTGCTCAAGCCTGTGTCGAAGGTCTGAAGCTTTGGACGTCTTGCCTGCTCCTGATATAACGAACAAGTGTCACAAACTTACATCACTATACGATTCGAGAAACGCGGTAAATTACAAGTTAAAAAAGGAAAAGAAACACAGCTGTGGTTGTACAAACCCTGGGGAGGAGTGGGATACTGCAATAAGTCCTGGATTTCATTCCAGGACGGGAGCGGGTCATAAAATATTCCTAAGTCCCTATCATTAATGAAGCATGCAGGAGTCAAGAGTTCACCTTGAGTCGTCGGAGCCACCTTGGCTGGAATGGTCGGAGAAGACTCACTTGCACCAGTCCCGGCTTTGTCCGCCTTCCCGGTCTTCTCTACCAAAGCCGGAGCCTCATCCAACCCCTCAAAAGCCTGGTGGAACGCATCATCCGTCCACTCCTGAATCTCGCCCACTTGCCCAGGAAGTAGGGCCCCGATGCCATCGCCACCTTTGTCACCATCCCGACCATCTCCACCCTCGCCTCTTTCCTCCTCTATGTCTTCCTCCTCCCGGGTAAGTGGACAATTGCTGGGGGAGGGACCGTCCGATTTCTTGAGTTTCTTACCTCCGACAGCTGGAGGTTTTGTGAAAGGTTTCCTCTTGCTACTCTCTGCCGTAACACCTTCCTTGGTCTGAGCAGCCGCCCTCTCCTCCGCCGTTTCCCTCAGCTTAACTACAGACTGCTGCGGAAGGATTAAGTTATATTCCAGAAGAATCGCATTTCTAATCAAGAAGGCAGATGATCTATATTTCCCAAGAATGGCTTCTATCTCAGCCGCCGTCTGAACCAGGCGGCCAGTCTCCACAACCGGAAAGCCACCTGTCGCTAGCAAAAATGAGAAAGTATGAGAAGAAGCATCGCAATCGGAATAGAAATTATAAGTAAAAGCATCAACTTACATCCAGAGGTAAAGCGCCGGATTGAAACGGAGTCGTCCCTAACAAAGAACCATTCTTTCTTGAACATGCTGAATTTAGAGTACAGGTCCAAGACCGGCTTGAAGGTCACAGCTGACTCCAAGCTAATGTATGGGGACCCCTTCTTATAGCCCCTTAAATTATACAAGTACCGGATCTCCCGGTTGGAAGGAGCACGACCATACTTCCTCTGGAATATAACGAAGAGGCTCACTAGTATAGCATAGGAGTTGGGTTGAAGCTGGAATGGGGCCACCTTGAGATATGTGAGGAAGCTGGCTACCCAATCATTAAGAGGCGGAATGGCACCACACATGCAGTGGTATCTGCTGTAAGCAAAGAAATGAATTCAAACTTATTTACAAAGCATTTCAGTATAAGAAAATAAAATCCTTTTAAGTTTATTTCTTGCTAAAATCCAGATTTTATTCTAAATCTCAGTGCTCTGGTATGTCTCAAGATTGGCTAATACATATATAAATTATGCAAAACAGTAGCTCACATAATTGTATATTTCTTACCAGATTTTTTATAACTGATACTTGAGCATATTTTTCTTGTTTATGTTTCAGACACTACTTCAAAAACAATTCAAACCTTAACACACAACAATTTCAACAGAACAACAAATTTAATCTGACACCTTACAGAACATAAGGGCAACTTGATCACTAACCATAAAATATTCAATACATGACTGGAAATCTTAGAAACATAAAATTTTTCCTGAATACATGCAGATATAATCAATTTAAGCTCTTATTGAAAACTAGCTAGCATGTTCATTCACTCCTCCATAATAGCCATAACCTCATTTTTACTTAGTGCCTGGGTTACCTGAAAGAGCATGAGTGGCTGCCTCATTTTAAAATGAGACACCCCATATGCCATGAGCAAACAAGGGTCAGATCTATGATCTGGTATGAATAACATCAATATATTCATGATATTAAGCAATAGAGAATATAAGGGTACTAACTTGTTATTTAAGCAAATTTCTGCAATCAATTACTTTAACATAGTATAATTCAGGTATGATATATTCATTTATCATTCTTACACTTGCATACATTATCATGCAAACATAATTATCTGTTTGCAACAATTGCATTCACTGGAACCATCTGGGTTCCATACCATTCAACCTAAGAAATATCCATATTCCTATTTCTTCATTTACAGGTTGTATAATTCAATTTAAATCCCTGCCTCATCTGCCATTAAGGAATCACTGGGACACATTGCAATGAACTAATTCACATCATTGCACAAAGATCTCAGGGCTTAAACAAACCATGTGCCAACTTGCATACTTCAAATATGACAAGCATTCCAGCAGCTTTCTTGGCCTTCCCTTCCCTAGTTTATTTACTAGTGTATTGTCTTAAATCCTATCATCAAATATGCTAAGTGAACATGTCACTGCAAACATGGAAACATCCATAATCTTTCCTAGCATAATTCTCCTCAGAAATAATCAGACAGTTATTTCCTAAATTGGGGTCAATATGTCTTGATCTTAGTAAAATATAAGAATATTTTCAACTGTAAAAAAAAAGAGGCATGGCATGTTATATTGATCTACAAGCCTTTATGATTGATTCAGATTCAAGATCTGGTTCAATCATAATTTTAGCTTGTGGGTTTTTTTTTTTTTGATTTGATCAAGGGCTCAGCACTTAGAAAATTTCTATTGCACCCTTAACATTTTTCTTTTCAAGCCTCAGCACTTATACCAAGTATAATGCAGCTCCTAACATTTTTTTTGTAAAGTTTCCATGCCATAGATCTATAACAGTTGAGAGTATTCCCTATATAATTTTAAGATCCTAGACTTCAACATTTATGAGTATAAATAAAACAGTATGGTACACATCCAAGGACAAATGTCTCAACCAATCAAAGATCATCAAAATCATCCATATTAAATCATATCAGATTTAAAATAAGACATCCAAAAAAGCATTGATGAAATCATATACATCAAAACCAGACTATATATATATAAATGGCAAAAAGTGGCTGCCTCATCTCAGGTCTTAATGCCATGAACTCAGTGAGATTACTCACCTAAATATTTCCTCTTATTAATCCAGAAAACCCTTGTATGAGTGCTTTCTTCTTCCTTCCAATATTTTCTTCTTCTTTTTTTCAGCTCGGGGTAAAATAATTCTACTGGCTAAAACTGCCTATTTATATACATCTTTCCACTAGGGTTTTGTTAAAACAGAATTCCATTTCTGTCCTGGCTAGCATCATGCATTTTTCATTTATAATACCCCGGCCATATTAACCAATTTAAAGGCTGCATTTTCTTTCTTTTACTTTTCAGAAAATGGCCACTCACCTAGTCATGTTAAAAGTGTGACTATCCTATTTTATTTTTCAATTATCCCTGAGAATTCCCCTTTGCTATTTTTGCCTATACAAGCATATTAACTTGTATCACATTTCATGTCATTTTAATGTTATAGTTTTACTTGCTTATATATATATATATACTTTTCAGTACTTAAAAATATATATATATATATATATATTTGTACACATATCTTATCTAGGCTTATTTAATTTCTCTTTAATTTCAGAAGCATATGCACCTATATGTATACAGGTTTACAAATATACATAATTTTCTCTTCTGGGTTTTAAATAAAATTTGTTTACTGATTTAAAGTAAAACTTACTTTTCTTATTTTCTAAGATGATCCATATAATTCCAGAAATCAAATATCCATGTTGCAAAATCATGTTTGTATTGCTTTTTTTTTAATTCTTGTTTTAAATCCAAGAAATCTGGAGTTCTTCCTTGTGCCATTTCAGTGTGCACGTGCACACATATACTTGCACACTATTTATTCCAGAGATTTCACCATATTTAAATCTAAATATTTCAAAAATTAAATCATTTTACAAAAATGATTCTTCACAAAATTTTGGGGTATTACAGCAGTCAAGACCAAAGCTTGATGACAAACAGCCCGACCTGCCACATATGCGTAAAACTCTAATGCGATCACTTGGAAATCGATAGATGGATATTGAGAGTAATAACTTCCAGAGCATGCCTTGTTCACAATAAAGATGTACTCTTAGGGGCAAATGCTATCCAGGTTTTTAACCCAATAGGACCCACTAGAAAGCAGAAGAATCTCGTGACATCGGGATGGCTTAGAACTTAACCAAAAAGGCTAAGGCAAGAGGTGAACGATAGCTAAGCTATATCACTAAGACAACGACTAGGATCGACTAAACCAAGAGACTAGAATTCTTTCAGCCCAATCAACAGCTGAGCGAAAACAGCTAGTAAATTGTCATCAAAATGGAATAATGACAACACAAGACCATGGAAACACCTCAAACTCCAAACACTAGAAAAAATTTAAATGCTTGGATCGCCAACAACCCATGCATCTCCCTGATTCTTCAACGACCTAACTAGGGATGGAATGAAAAAGAAGCCAAGTCACTAACCCACGAACGAGCCAAGTCTATGGATTTCCAGCAACTCATGGTTTTGGCTCAGATCACGACCTAAGCCCTCTAGGTCGTTCCCTACCTACCTACGAGCTATTGATGAAGTGGCCTGGCCCAGAATCCCTCAAATCCTTATAAATACCATCCTACCTGCAACATAAAGAGTATCTTCTTCTCCAGACTGGTTTCTAAAGCTCTTCTAAAACTATTCTTCACACTCTACCTCCCTCACAACAATCTCCAAAGGGATTAACTGTGATTCACTAGTGGATTCCAACTCTAGAGATTCAATCTGCTGATAGATAATCAAAGTCTTGTAATCAAACACATCTCTTGTATCAACAATCAGTCTATAGTAAAGCTATAAAATGGACTAGGCTTCATTAACAGTCGAATCACTTTATAAATTCCCTGTCCCTTTTCTTTTATTGTTCTTTTTCTTTATCTGTTATTTGCAATATTGTTCTATCAGAACATGACTGATGCTTTCAAAGACTACCAAGGTGTTGATCCATTTTTAGGGTTAACACTTACTACTGATGTGAGATATCACTAATCCTAGGATCCATGAAGGCATGAGAGATTGGGCCTACCTTCTTAATTGAAAATTACTAAATGGTCCAAATTTGGAATTAGGAGCGGTGATGAAACGACCAAAAATTTTAGCCATTTAAACTTGGAATATTTAAATCAATTTTTTTAAATATTGAAAAGTTAATTTTATAAGTTGAATAACTTAAATTTCAAATATAGCGATTTATTCGATAATAAAATTACTAAATTTAATATTTGAAATTGTTCAAATAATTAAATACTGAATTTAATATGAATAAAATTAATTTCGAAAGCTGATTCAAATTCTAATTAAATAAAAATAAAGATAGTAAACTTTTAATTTAGATCTAAAAGTGATTAATTCAATTTTTATAATAATTTATTTTAATTAACTTGTAAAAATATCCTTCCAAGACACTATCTGGGATTTGGATGAAACCCATTTCATTAGATCCGTAATAGTGAATTTTTGGATATTAATGAAATTCATGGTGATTGGATGATTCATTTGGTCTTGCAAGTTCGAAACACTTAGAAATTAATATAACATAACAGGGTTTGAAAAGCCACAATCAAAACCATACTTTGTCCCCTATTAAAATCACGTTAAAACCAATAGGAAAAAGAAAAAATGGTTGTTAGCTTAAAAATCAATACATATCTATATATTCATCTATAAATCGCAAAACACATTGCGTTGGACTCGTTTGAGTAAGATCTTTCTCTTGGCATATAGTTTATAGGGTTCGGTTATGATTGGTGAGCATGGTATAGCCATGGCCATATAGGATGGAGCTAGGGTTCCGAGTTGTGCTGTATTCGTGCGGAATTGGGTCTTGGGTCCGTCATCATTTGCTTAGTCAGGGGGAGGCACATTGGTGGAGGCAGTATGGAGGGCTCGGCACAGTATAGGCCATCACAATCATACGGTCGAGGCAATAATGGATAGATGTCCCATTTTATTTGGGGTTGCCGGAGGGGAAATCGAGGGTGCCATCGTGTCGAGCGCACGGAGAGTAGATCAACGGAGAAGACGGCGTCGGATATGGCAGAGTGTGGCTCCGTATCACTAGAGACATGCATGCGGAATTGGTTGGAGGGTATCGGTGCACGAAAGGAGGTAGAAAGGGATGAGTGTAAGGATTATAATGTAATTAAAATTATTTATGTGATTAGTTTATTATATTTTAATTTAAAATATCGGTAACTTAAAAAACTGCATAACTCTCTCATACAAGGTCCAATCGAGGCATGGAGTTTTGCGTTGCGCTCGTGATAATGTAAGCTTCGCAATGGAATTGGTTTGGATGAACTTGGAGACTATTTATGAGGACAATCAATCACACATGATCCACTTAAAATGAATGGGAAGGAAAATAGTTAGGGAAGATAGAAGGGAGAAGAAAGATGAAAGAAGAGGGAAAGAAAAACTTACAACATATAATCTCACAGCGGTGCGAATAATCTATAATATACAACAAATTTTTACATGAAGAAGAAATGTAATATGCATACATCAATTGCAGTATACTAACCTATTTCAACCCGAATAGTTATAGTAGCATGTCCACACAATTGCTGATGATTACTACCAACAGACAACACAGTGGAACATAAATAAATACGTAGATACATCTTGGACCTCCAGCTCGTCTCCTAAGCTGCAATACATCTGTAATATGATCGGTCTGACTTAAGCATTATAATAAAATAACATCCGAGTCAGTCTAGAAAACCAGCGTGAGAAAACACACCCAAGCGAATTTTTAAGTTATAAAAGCAATTGAAATCAAAAATATCTCGTAAGACCACGTCCCACATAAACATGAACGGGGTTTTACCTTATGATAACCAAACTATTTCATATGAAAATATCTGGTATTATAATAGTGTCTAAGATACAAAAACTTATTAATCATAGCCGAAATTATTACATTAATTAAATTCAAGCATAATAGGTATACAACTAAAGGCACGTATTGGAAAATGGATTCCATACAATGACTGGGCTACTGGGGTACCGCCCGTCATAGTGCATCTCTATATAAAATAACACTGAGAACCTCGCCAGGATCCCCTGCCAACACAGAACCAACCTACCAATTGACTAGTAGTACTGAATATGACCATCCCTTCGTTAATGGGCCTCGAAACATACAAATGAGATATAATATCGACTATAGATAGGGAAGATCATACCCTACTTGGGAGTGACCCAATTATCCCAGCTGAATCTCCTCTGTTTTAATCATTTCCGGTTGATGAGGTTTGTGGCTACGTTTTATCTTTTATATAGCACTTTCCACTTGGAATGCTAACACTACCCTTCAAACAGCAATGCAATATCAGCATTCATCCATACAAGTTTGTTTTGGGACCGAATAAAATGCTTGAGAGCTCCGTCATTAATTCCATCATCTTTAAGGTGTCTTCACTTCGAAATGCTTGAGTTGAATCGAAATGGTTTCCGGATAATCTGATCCCGGTCTCTTCAAAACAACATTCGATAATTTCCAGTAAACTCAACCTTAATTCTTTAGGAAATAAACAATCAAAGATAAGAGTGGAGATCACCTCCTATAGTGGACAGATTTCCTTATTTTTTGTCTCAGGAGAGTGAAATGAGATTTATACGCACAGTACAACATCATCGAAATGAGTGTGCCATATAACTTATATGTTTGTTTAAAATATTTCCAAAGTTACATTTTGGGTCCATATTCGATAGTTATTTAACTATCAAAAAACACACATACACATCAGGGATATATTTCAAAAAGGTAAACTAACATGTCAAGCAGATAAGCAACCACTAGCCCCCTTAATAATCCTTTCCTTTATTCAAATCACTTTGTAAATTATTTGCATGAAATACCTTTACAAGATTTATTCACAAATCCTTATAAATACTTAAAAAATATCCATATACTTATCTCAATGGTATAAGTATATTCACAAGACGTAGGAAGATTTTTTTCACAATTCTAAAACCATTTATAAACTCCTTTACAAATCTCTAAAATCATTTAAAAACCCTTGGTAAATTCATGCAACTATTAATAAGCTCTTCCTATAAATCTATAAACCCATTTATAGATTTTCCATTATAAATATCTAAAACCACTTGCAAAGCCCTCTTTATACCTTATAATTAATTTTTTTAAGTCTCCAAAGCATTTTATAATCTCCTCTTATAAAACCCAAGTCTATTTCCAAAACTCTATTTATAAATCTCAAAAAACATCTATAAATAAATAATAATCGTTTACTTCAAACACTATTATATAATGATATTGATTAATAGTAAACCTTATAAATAAAAATAATATTATTATTAACCTTAAAACATCTTTAAATAATAATTAATAATTTCAAAGACATTAAAAATAAAAAATAAAAACTAATAATTAATCTTTACCATTGTTATAAATAGTAATAATTAATTTCCAAAATATTATTAATAAATCATTATTAATTAATTCCAAACCATGTTAAATATTTAAATAATAACTTCCAAAATATTAATAAACAACTTTAAAACATTAAGTATAATAAATAATCTTTAAAATAAAATAATGTAAATAAAAAATAACCTTAAAACAATATTAAATATAAAAATCTTGAAAACAATATTAAATATAAGTAAATAACTTTAAAACAATATTATTATAAATAAATAACTTAAAACAATTTTTAATATAAATAAATAACTTAAAATAATTTTAATATAAATAAATAACTTAAAACAATTTTAATATAAATAAATTTAAAAAATTGTAAATGACTTAGAAAAGACAGATAATTAGGTTGGAGTAAAATAGAAATTGAATCCTTTTGGAAAAAAAATTCTAAAACCCAATTTCAAATTTACAATTATTTCCTCTCTTAAAAACAAACTTCAACTCAATTGACAGTTTATAGTATTTAAAAGTACTAATTTAAAATCAATAGCTACTAAACGCTTAACTTGTTGATATTGATTTCCTATCACTACTGGGTTTCAGTTTTAAACATAAACAATGTCATAACCAATAGTGTTCATAAATCTGGTTTCATATCCAATAATTCATATAACATAAATTTTATTGGAAATAAATCAAAAATAATGAGGAATCTCATTGGATCCCCCAAACCTATCCCCCTGCATCACAGCTCATATATATATCAGCACTTATATATAAATAAAATTAACAGTGGTGAGGAATCCTGTTGGATTCCTCCAACTTGTCCCTGCAAATGATTTCATGCATTAATTTCTTTCTAAAGCGACAATTCATGAAAACCAAACAACCAACATATAAATATCTAAACCTCCAATCAATAAAAATTTATCAACTATATTATATTACTAGTTAACCAAAAAGTTGAGTTTAGCGCACCAAAATTTCGGTTGTCGCCGAGGCATTCCGAGTTGGAACTAAAATTGAAAGATGCCTGCTTTTAGCCCAAATTTCAATAGCCTCCAAATCTAACTACACTAGTTCCATTACAAATCTTACATTATCAAGAGCACAACGTAAAAATCTACCCCTCGATTGGACCTCGTATGAGAGAGTTATGCAATACTTAAGTTACCGATATTTTAAATTAAAATATCATAAACTAATCACATAATTAATTTTAATTACATTCTAATCCTTACACTCATCCCTTTCTTCCTCCCTTCGTGCACTTATAGACTCCAACCAATTTCGCATGCATGTCTCCAGTGATAAGGGGCTACACCCCGCCAAATTCGAAGTCGTCTTCTCCGTTGATCTTCTCTCCGTGCGCTCGATGCGATAACACTCTCGATTTCCCCTCCAGCGACCCCAAATATAATGTGACATCCATCCACTGCAGCCTCAACCTTACGGCTGCTATGGCTTACACTGTGTCGAGCGACCCCAAATATAATGTGACATCCATCCACTACAGCCTCAACCGTACGGTTGCGATGGCCTACACAATATGGAGTTCTCCATACTGCCTCCACCGATGCGCCTCCCCCTGATTAAGCAAACGATGATGGTCCCAAGACCCAATTCCTCACGAATCCAGCACAACCTAGAACCATAGCTCCACCCTATACGGCCATAGCTATGTCGTGCACACCAATCATAATGAACCCTATAAACTATATGATAAGAGAAACATCTAGCTCAAACGAGTCCAAGGCAATTTGTTTTGCGATTTATAGATGAATATATAGATATGTATTGATTTTTAAAGTTAGCAACCATTTTTTTCTTTTTTCTTGCTAGTTTGAACGTGATTTTAATAGGGGCATAGTATGGTTTTAAACGTTGGTAGGTATGGCCTGGTACGGTTAAAAGTATGGGTTGTATAACTTTTTTTTAAAACCCAAGAGAACCCGGCGGGCCGGTAAACTCTTGAGGAGGGTATAGTAAAGCTGTCCGCTAATCCAAGCCCCCATACCCTCGGATAAATTTATATAGGATAGGGAAGCGCATGGTAGGAATCGAACTTGGGTCTTTTTACCAGAACCCAAGCCTCCTTTCCACTACGCCGCACCCGCAGACAGGTTGTATAATATTACATATATTACTTTATTTTAAACTAGTCGACAATATACAACCCCAAATCTCGAATTCAAAGCAAGGCATGTCATCTGACGTTTTATATGTAATGTCCCTATTCAGAACACAATGGAACTAGTCTCGAGGCCTAATTCGATCATATGAAAACGATAGCTTTTCAAATCCAGTTATGTTATATTAATTTTTGAAATTAATTTCTAAGCATTTCAGGCTCGCATGATCAAAGGATTTGTCCAATTACCACGAAATTCATTAACCTACAAAAATTCACTATTATGGATCAAATGAAACCGGTTTCGTCCAAATTTGAGACAATGCCTTGAAAGGCTATTTTACACGCTAATTAAAATGAATTATTATAAAAATCAAATTAATCACTTTTAAACTAAAAAATGTTTAGTATCTTCATTCTTATTTAAATAGAATTTGAATCAGCTTTCGAAATCAATTTTATTCATATTAAATTCATGATTTAATTATTTAAACAATTTCAAATATTAAATCCAATAATTTTATTATCAAAGAAATCGCTATATTTGAAGTTCAAGTTATTCGACTTATAAAATAAACTTCCCAATATTTAGAAAAAAATGGATTAAATATTCCAAATTTAAATGGCTAAAATTCTGGGTTTTGCATTCTTCCCCCTTAAAAGAATTTCATGCCCAAAATTACCAAGGTAAGAAAAATGCCCCAAACCCATTAACTTTCCAAAACCAGTTTGTTGAACTAGATTACCAAATTCTTTTAAGTGTTTAGCTTCATTTACTGATACCAACTAATTTTCATCCATTAAATCGTTCCAGGTTATAACTCAAAATCAAATTTTGGTTATCAAAAATTTATTCAAAATTTCTCAATAATTTTCTAACTTTTTAATTTATAGAAAATTTCACCAGAGTCTCCTTTATGTGGTTCGATTGGAAAAATTTACAATATATATATATATATAATCATAATTATACAGCTCATCTTTAAGGATGAGGCATCCTGTAGGGAAAAACTTAAAAATACGGCATGTAATTTGAGATGTGTACGTTTTATTAGTACTAGCAAGCATATTCAATCAATATAATGTAGAAGTGAGCTCCAACTGCAAAGCATATGCCATCCGCACCTACTAATCACTCAACAACCCATGAGAACAAGTATAAGGAAAGTAATATCAAAATATAACATGTACTAATACAATAACTGTATGCAAGTGTAACTAAGGTAACAAAGAAACCATCCAATAAATAATATCCATCCAATTAATTCATAACCATATCAATTTAAATTTTCTAATGACAGCTTTTAATTTATCTCAGCCCGTACGATTTACATGTGGCATCCGTACTCAAAATCACACCTAATTGCTCACGATCACATAATTTCACTTCCAAACTAGTATCGTTCACACGACCACTTTAGTGCGGACCCAGATCCGGTTCTTTGATTAGCAACCATTATTCTTCTCATAGTGCCATATACTATGACAGTAAATTCCAGAATCAGTAAAAAATCCATGTCCAGTGTTCGCCGTGTAGAATCGAGTGAAAAATTCTAACTTGGACCGATGTAAATCATCTCGAAATTATGTACTCAAATCTGGATCAAATAGTTGTGCGATTAAAATAATATACGTACAACTTACGTAATTATTCAATTTATTTCTCATTATATCCCATTCTTTTACATACATTCATTTATTTATAATCATTATTCACACTGCTTTATTCACACTCATTTATTTCTTATTTTATTCATTCATTACTAATATCACTTACGAACTATTCCATAAACTTTTACTTTAATTTATTTTAAACATCTTACATAACACTACACATATTTATCTTCACTTTACAACTTAAGTTTATATTCATTTTAAATCAAATTTTTAATTCATTACAAATCAAATTCCATTTCATTTAACTAATTTCATTAATTCACTTCACTAATTCATTCCAAATCACAATCTCTTTTCATTCAAAAATAATTTCATTTAACTTAAGTCAAATTTCATTTAACTTAAGTCAAATTTCATTTCAAATTTGTTTTTCTTAACATTCATATTCAATAATTTAAAATTTTGTTTTAACTTACCAATTTTCAAACTTATAAGTTACAGAACTTTTTTCCTCAAATTTTTATAAAATGTCAAATGAGTATTTTCAGAGTTTAAGCATCATGTTCTTATTTCAAATTATTTTGAAACGCTGCTATTAATAATTCTTTGTAATTCAAATCATAACTTGAATTTTAAAATCAAAACTAGTTTTACCAAAACAAAACTTCAACGGTAGCAATTTCTCCCTTAGAAACCCGAAAATGAACTTCAATGATGCTACAGTCATCGTTGAAATTAATTTCCAGCGACAGAAGTGAGTTTAATGCTTTCCATCTCTTTTAAATCCCTTTTTATAATAATATTTCTAGACAAAATACTTTCTAAATAACATTATAGTTATTTTCCAAAACTTTGAAAAACAATTTTCCAAAATCATCATATTTATCAATTTTCCTTATATATATAATAATTTAACTTTAGTTATATAAAACCATTTCTAATTGTTTATCTTTGTTTACGTTACAATAATACCAACTTTTATTTGAGCACAACAACAAACAATAAATGATAATAATCAAATATTATCATTCACTAACAACCAACTCACCATATACTTTACAATAATTTCTAAAAAAATCGATTTAAATATTCCATATTTAAATGGCTAAAATTCTAGTTCGATACACGTGAGGGATATCTCCATAGGGATTCGCTTTTGGTTCGAAGTATTAAGTGGCTGTAGGGTCCACCTCGCTCCTAAAAGGAAGTGTTAAGTAACCTAAGGAGATTCCAAATAAATAAGGATGTCTCTAAAAGGGTTTGCTTCAGTGTTGAGGTATTAATTCGCTATTTTAGGGCTCGCCTCCCAATCGGAAGAAGTAACCTTGTGAGGTTCCAAATTAATAATTAATAGTGATAGTTGATTTCTCGAAAAGGGTTCACTTTGGGTTTGAGGTATTAAGTGATTTATCTAGGGTTTGCCTCTCTCCTAAAATGAAGTATTAATTATCCTGGTGATATTCCGAGCGATGTCAGCTAGATAGTACCAGTGAGGAGTCCACCTTAGGGTTAGGTGTTAAATGACAAAGGCTTACCTATAAATAGTCGTTGAATGGTCAGGAGTCTGCCTAGTCCTTATTAATGCGGTATTAAGTGCTTGGATATTGTCTCTCACATTTTTAAGGCCATAATAACGATAGTACCAATGAGGAGTCCGCATGGAGGATAGGTATTAAATGAAGTAGGACCTGTCTGGAATATAAGTATTAAATGGTTTGATGTCCTTCTAGTCCTTTTAAAGGTATTCAATTGCTCGGGTACTACCTTTTACATGGGTACGATTTTTTTGGCAGTAGATGCGATAATAGTTGGACATTAAATGTCAAAAGCCTTAAATAGTGGTTAGAAGTATTTGTAGCTAGGACCCACCGGCCATTGATTACATTGTTAGAAAATCACTTTGGGAATAGGTCTTAAATAACGGGGTCTACCTTGATTGGGATCTTAAATGGCAGAGTTTGCCTATTTCTCTTTTATATGTATTTTGTGGTGATTATAGAAACCCACTTCATATTTAAAAGTATTAAGTGGAAAATGGGTTTGGAAGTATGGGTGGTTGATAAGGCTTCGTCGATATTCTGTACCTTGGGAAGGGGTCAACCGAGTTATTGAACTAGTGCGTTTCGGCCGGGCATTTCGATTATACGACAGAGCGAGGTCAAGTAGGAAACGAGTACCGAGCTCAGGGGTAGAAGGCCCACCCCTTGTAGACGAGTGGACAGCTGATCTTTCTTGGTCTAGGTAAGTAATCATGTGTGCAATGCAAGTTACATTAGAATTGCTAACCTTAATAGAAACAAATATTTAGTGGAAACCAATCAGTATAAAATTATATTGTCGACAGTTTATAGATTCTCCAGTTACCAGAATGTTGTACTGACCACCTCCTCATTACAACCCATATGATAGATTTAAAGGAATAGGTCATTGGATTTGGATGTGCTTTGTTGTAGGAGAAGTCTTCTTTTCTCTCATGCGCGATGTTGATGTGGCAATCTGCTACCCAAGGAATACTATTAATTCCTAGATTGTAGTCATAATCAGTATTCTTGTCCTATTATTGTTTTCGCTGTGATTTTAGTTTTCTATCAATCTCTAATAACGCTCATGCTTATTTGCAGGTACCAAATCCAATGATCTATGCTTTTGATGAATTTGGTTTTCGATTTTTGTCACAAGCTAGGCTCATTAAGGTATGAGTTGTTGCATTTGGTATTAGGGCCTAGGTTACTAGATCGGAGGAATTATGCAACAACCCGGTTTTAAGTGGTAATTAAATTAAGTTAATAATGGTAATTTTGTTAATTAATTTGAATTTAGATAATTACTTTGAAATGCATTATGGAATTGTTTAACAAACGGATTTAAATTGTAAAAATAGGATAATTGAATTTAAATAAGTTAAAATTAAAAAAATACACACAAACAGACATATAGATAATAGTTTATATAAGTGTGGTGTTATTAACTTTATATGGTATTGACTTAAGCGAAAAGGTAGTTTTAAATTGAAATTTTATTTAGTTAAATTGAATTGATTTTAATTTTAAATAGAAAAAGGAATAATCTTTAATATAAATTTTTTTATGTCGGGTAAATTGAATTTGGTTTAAGAATAAAACCAAATATATTTTTCCTTACAACCAAGTTTCAATGCCCAAAGTCCAAGATAACCCAAACTCAAATCTACTTTAGAATTCTCCATTCACTGTGATATTCACGCAACTTAACCTCATCTCACGCTGGGGGATCTTCAACTAGAAGCAATTAAAATCCATTTTCCATCATTTTGCTAATTAAAAATCAAATAGAATAAATTATCTAAATTTACCAAATTTAAATATGTGCGTCTATATACTTGTGAGCACCTGATGTTAAAGTTGTGTTCGTCGTGGCGAATTTGAGTGGTGTGCATATGGTTGTAGCGGAGGAAAGAAGAAGGGGATAGTACAATCTACTATGAGTAACCTAACTCACAAATCTTTGTCTAATCTCCAAATTTTTGGAAAATATATATAATGTTGGGTGCAATTATTTCTGTTCTATTTTACGACTGATTAGAAAATTGATAGATCATTTCGAAATGGCATATACATCACATATCCTGGATCAAGTGAAGACTCTGGGTTTCCAACAAGCCACTGCTGCATCTATTTCATTAGGGATTGATGACCGTTTAACAATATCTTCTAAGGGATGGTTAGTCCAAGATGCTGAACAACAAAGTTTTATTTTAGAGAAACATCCAATAGAAAGAAAAGCAACGAATGGAGTGGATTTGAGTTAGATTTGAAAAGAGGATTTCTCACTTCTTTCTCTCATTCAAAACCATGCATGAGAATTTCATCTCGCACGGCTCCTAAGTAATAAAAGAAAGAAGAACTCATCTTGTAACAACCCCGAATTTTATATAAGTTTAAATTGATAATTAAATTAATTGTTTTAAATAAAAATTGTGAAGTAATTGGTAATTAATATAAATTTTAATATAAATTTTGAATTTATCGAGAATTAAATTGGATATGGTTAAATTTAATGTTAGATAATTAAACTTTAAAAAGAATTCAAATAAGTGTTTATGTCGAACAAATGTTTCAAATAAATTTATAATTATGTAAAATATGAAAGGAATATATAAAACTTCTAGAAATAAATCTTTAAGTTAAAATAGAAGTAAATATACAAAGTAAAATAATGCCTGTAAAAATAAAATTCATTCATAATACAAAGTAATATGACTAAGGAAAGGGAACAATATATTCAAACATGAACAAATAAAGTAAGTAATTAAATGTAGATGGTTAAACCTTAAAAGAAATAAAAATAGAAATAAATACCTTTAAGGGGTAAAAATCAAATATGAAATAAAATATCATATCAGTCGAGACAAACCAGGCAAGTATAGTATGTTGCCTATAAAGTAGTATGCAAGGTAAGAATAAACAAAGTAAAAGAAAAATATCAACATACATAAAAAATTAAACAAGTAAACATAAAGTACATAGCAATTAATGTTAGGATCTTGAGTACCCAACACATTATCATCTCAGCCTCCACAAATCTGCCTGGCCAGATAAAGAAAAGTAAAAAGAGAAAAAATCTCTGATCCTATGGTACAAAACAATATAATCACTTGTACAAAAAAATAATTTATCAACCTGTAAACTTGCTTTCTCACATATCAAGTTCATTCCAGTTCGTTCCATTCTAGTAGAGAAAACAAAAGTAAATATCACTTAAAGTTTAAACAAAATTCAAATCTAAATGGCAATACAAACCAGAGATCAAGAAGAGATTCAGCTTGAAAATTTCAAAGCCTGGTTCAGAAAGAAACTCTGTTCTTCTTCCTCTGGAAACAAGGCGAGTGACATATTTTTAAAACTTAAGTATATAAATCTGGTTGCCTGATCACCTCTGGAAACAAGTGTGTTTGTGTGTATATTCATAAGTGCATTTCTGTGAATATTTGAATGTATGTGTGAATGCCTGTATATGTATATATATGGCTCTGTTCAGTGTAACAGGTCTACAAATTCAAGAAAAAAAATTCATATCTTCCTATTTAAACTAATGCATGTTATGATTCCTGAAAAGAAAATGTTTATAACAATGTAAAGTTATTTTTAAAAATAGATTCAAGTAAAAATAATTAGTAAATACTTTGAAATATAGAAATTACAGTGAACTTTTAAATCAGAGAAAAATCGATAATTTTAATTTAATGATTTGACTTCATAATTTGATTCGTATTGGCAAATGATGAATTTAGATATAGAAATCACGATTTTTAGCATTGTGAATTAGGAGAAATATCGAGATGACCAGTTTTTAGACTTTCGTCAAATTCTGGTGATCGGCTAAACGTTTGATTTCGCGATTAGGGCTGAAGGAAGCTGGAGTTTTAAGGACCGATGGAAAAATGGTAACAGGATTTTTACATCGCCGTGGTGGCGCTGCGGGGAAGGAATAGGGTTTTAAGGGTGGTTTTGGTAGTCTGGTTTCACGAGACATTTGCGACGTCGATGGTGGATCGTAGTTGATCGGACCATGGGGGATAGTCGTTTGGGTTTGTGGCGCTTCTCTGGGTGGAATAGCAGGGCCTCTAGTGATTGGTTTAGGTGGCGTGTGACATTTTTTTGATGACCAAGTCTGGGATTCGAGTGTTTCAAATGCTCGAATTTGTCCTGACACTGCTATCATCGGATCTGGGTGTTTGGAAACCTCGTAGGTGTCGTCGGCAACTTGTTGAGGTACTCGGTTACGACCGGAGATGATCAGAATAATGGTGCATGTGCACACATACACGTTCATGCCTGGGTGACTATGAAATTTGGGGAAGATGAGGTAAACTCGAAGAAGGTCTCGGGGATGTTTCGTGTGTGACTCAAAGCAATGAAACAAGGGGGGAAACTCGAGTGTATTATCAGGTTTTACCCGGGGTTGTCTCGGGTCTGTAGTTTTTATATAAAAACAGTTTTTAAACTTTAAAACTAGATCAAGTTGTATTTAAAATGATTTTTGTAAAATAGTTCTTTTGCAAATGATAAATGTTTATCCAATTTTGAATTGGTCAAAAGGTTAAAAGTAAATTATTTCAAAATTTATTAAGTTAAAAGTGTTTTAAATCTATATAACTTTTGATTTTAAAAGTTTATAAACTTAATTTTTGTAATTAAGTGAATGATTGAAAGAAAAATGAAATGGTTTTATAATCCTTAATCTAACTTAAAGATTTTAAGTTAATAAATGTATTGATGATGGCCTATTCCAAAGGATTATTAAATAAGGATTAAATGATAATTGAAAATAATAAAGATAAATGGTTTATCTTTTAGTTGATGAAATCTAAAATAATCAAAGAATTATTAATTAATTAGTGAAAGTGATTAAGGAAGAATTGATTTAATGAAGGTGATTAAAGGATAATTACTCAAAGTAATTAATTTGTGATTTATTCATTTTTGATTAGGAATAATCGCTTATTATAATTGATTTAAGATAATTAATGGTAATTAATTAAGGGTTAATTAATGTGATTGATTAAGGATGATTAATATAAGATAATTAAGTTATTAAAAGTTGATTGATTTATTAATTAAGGTTGATTAATTAATAACTAAAGGTTAATTAATAAATGATTAAAGGATAATTAATTAAAATGGTTTGTAATTAATTAATGTTAATTAAACCAGGATTAGTGACTAATCTGATTTAATTTAATCAGATAAATAAATTGACCTTACCTATGAGTGTTGGACCTGACTGGACGATTGAATTGTTGATATTCCCTGATCTGTGATGCTGTGTGATATATTCTGATTTGTGTGGGATCTGTACTGTAGTTCATTTATCTGGGATGAATGTAATATATTATCTGTAATTTATATATCTGTGATCTGTGAATAAAAGATAAGCGTTATAGTTTATACCGCTTATCAAATATATTGCTGTATTTGAATCTGTGATGATTGAATGATGTTGCACTACTGTGTGAAACCCCTGGACTACACCATACACACACAAATATGGATTTCACAAGGAAATCGGTTAAGTCACAGATTTTTAACAATTGTAATGATTGAATTTGTTAATCCAAAATAGTTTTGGAATTGGAATTGAAAGCATTTGAAAATGAGTTCAAATGATTTAATAAAATTTGAAATCTAAATGATTTGATTTAAATTTGAATTTAATATTTGGAATTGAATTCAATGATTTGAAAATATGGTCTAAAAAGACCATACCAGTTATAAATGTGTTTATATGAATTTGAACCATTTTAAAAGTATGGTTTTGATAATTTGAATTTAACCCAAAGATTTTAACTCGTATGAATGAATCAAATTTTCCAAAATGAAAACTATTTGTTTTCAAATAATAGAAGCTTTTATATACGGAATGAATTTCCAATTTGTGTCAATGGAATTTCAAGTTTGAAATGAAAAATGGTTTTCCAAGTTACGAATAAATCTTTGGAAACGTGTTTTGAAAGCTATGAATTGAATCTTTGATTAAAAGATTAAATGAGTTAATCCAATTGAAATGGAAATTGATTTGGAAAATCTGTAAATGAATCTTTGTGAAACTGGGTGAACTTTGTGAGATGAATCTTTTTGTATAAAAGATTTAAAATGGTAATGTGTTTAAACCATTTGAAAGAGAAGTTTTGGGTACTAATTTGTGACTTAATTGAAATCCCATTATCCATATGTTTTTAAATATTGCGCTTACTATTTGGTTTAGCCGTGGGAGGACTTTGTGTCATATAACCCATTCCGAATAAGTGATACGTCGTATATGGATTGCATTTGAAGACCGGTGGTGAAGACCGGGTATTTGTGAAAACAAAAGGACGACCCATTGATTGTCTCTGCACTGAGTCGCACCAGTATAGAGATTCCCTAAGTGATGGGAAATCCGATCGGGATTGTGAATACCGGATTGCAAGGGCTTCTTAGGAAGTTCCTTCGGTTCTGTTCGAACCCGGAACAGACTTGTATGGTTGTATGTCTGACACTACACTTTGAGATATAAAGCTGATTTCTTTCAAATACATTTCTGTTGGTGGCGGAGAATTTACACTCTTAGCTTAACACCCTTCTCTGAGACGTTCGAGCTCAGAGGTTATGTAGTTGAAGGTTATCAGTGAAATACTCCCAATTTGTTAGTGTAGCATGCTAAGTGTTGCTGTGTGTTGATGGTCATTTGCTGATCATTTGTTGATCAAAGCATGACTTTGTGAAAAAGCGTAGCTTTGTGGACGAGACTTCGTCGAGCCTCACAACCCGGTAATGGTCGAAACAGGAATGTTGAGGCAAGGTTTTTAGGGGTCGCGCCCCTAGGGTATGTCCATTTCCTTCTGGATAAGAGGTGATATCATGGTATGGAGCCCAGATATTTTACCTATGTTGATGCTGCAAATTTATTATACTTTGTGGTTGTTGCTTTGTGGTTGAGGATCCTCGGATAAAGGTCGGTAACTACCGGGGGATGGCATACTTGTGTGTCAGTACCTAGTTACAGCTGTACAGCGTGAGGTAGCATCAGTTTGTTAGTTACCTAGTTACAGTTGTACAACGTGAGGTAGTGTCAGCCTTGTGTTTGCAGAGATCCGGTTAGGTTCTCGGGGCGTCTTTCCAGAGGCGTTTCCATTTCGGTGTAAGGAAGTTCCTTTGCCTGACCATTTGTTGGAAATCCAATTTCCAATACGGACCTAGTACGGTTTTAGTTGTAGAACCTGCCATTTACTTATGGTGGTCACCACTGTTTAGATGGTGGCTATAGTAGGCATAGTTCGGAATGTCTATGCTAGCTAAGATTAATATTGTATTTTCGAAAGGATTTTCTACACTATGCACTAGTAATAATATCAAAAGAGTTTTCTTTGCGTAGTAAGCATGTTTGACTATCATAAGAAGAAATCTCCTCCAAGTCTGCGATTGCATTGTGTGTGTGGTGGGAGGTCTTATGGTAGTTTCATTTTCCAAAAGCATTTCGGATTTCATTGTTTAAAATTCCTTTGTGTTTGTTTAAAGTTAAACTATTTTTGTTGCTCACACCAGTCCCATGACTGACTCGGAGTTTATTGTTCCCTTCCTAAACTCTAGGTGCCCACAATTTTCCACACGGGCAGTCTAGAGTTGGGGTTTTCAGATAGTCAGGTTTAGTAGACCAGTTGGAGCTAGTTCAGTGTTTGGAGTTCACTGATGACTGACCTTGCTTACCTTTGTGGATGGTGATGGTGGTTCGAGCTTGATATTGGAGTTGGTGGATTCATTCTCTTTTGAAGATGATTTGGAGTTATCACTTCTGTTATTTCCGCTGTATCATTATGTATCTCTGATAATGTTGTATCATATTGATATCATTGTTGTATATCATTTTGGATATTTTATTCATTGGAGTTGTATATGATATTATTCATTTCTTTCTTCCGCTGTGTTGTTATACTTACTGTGTTATAAGCTCCGGCGAGCCAGATTCGGCGTTTGGATCTGCGGCATTCGAGTACAAGTGAAAGTACGGGTGCCGATTTTCGAAGGCCGAGTCAGGATCGTTACAAGTGGTATCAGAGCTAAGGTTGAACTTTAGCTCAGGAGTATAACACATTAAGTAGATCATTAGAGATAGGGTGAAGTATACCCTAGAATGAGTATCTCTAAAATATCCGTCCATATGCCTCAGTAAATTCTCTTACTATCCACTATTAGTAAGTATGAGTGCAAGAAGAGGATGAGATAGGGGACAAGGGAATACGACTATAAATGGTCAATACCCTGTAACAACAAGGAAATAATCATTTCTCTATCCATCTCTTTGTTCGTCATCTTTTCTCAATTCTTCAATAGTTCCCGGTAGATCCAGGAAGGAGATTCGATATATTAATATGGGACATAAACTCCAAATAGGTCAGAATTGTTTGTTTGGATGAATTGGTTGCATTGGTTGCTATGGTTGATAGGTATACTTCAGTTTTAAACTGAAAGTTTTGAAATTGTATCCATATATCTATCTATTCTTTGGGTCTCGGTATATTCTACGAATGGTTAGTTATCCTTTCGGACTAACCAATGCCACTACATATTTCGTAGATCTGGATAACCCGAGTATCTTGTGAAAAAATTAAAAAGAATCATTCTTGTATCTATTATTGATATTCTGATTTGGTAAGCCAAATGCAGAATAGATATTCAGTTTGATTTGATGAAATATTCTTCATCTATCTTTGTGTCTCCCTGGCAAATTTCGAGGACGAAATTCTTTTAAGGGGGGTAGTTGTAACGACCCCGAATTTTATATAAGTTTAAATTGATAATTAAATTAATTTTTTTAAATAAAAATTGTGAAGTAATTGGTAATTAATATAAATTTTGAATTTATCGAGAATTAAATTGGATATGGTTAAATTTAATGTTAGATAATTAAACTTTAGAAAGAATTCAAATAAGTGTTTATGTCGAACAAATGTTTCAAATAAATTTATAATTATGTAAAATATGAAAGGAACATATAAAACTTCTAGAAATAAATCTTTAAGTTAAAATAGAAGTAAATATACAAAGTAAAATAATGCCTGTAAAAATAAAATTCATTCATAATACAAAGTAATATGACTAAGGAAAGGGAACAATATATTCAAACATGAACAAATAAAGTAAGTAATTAAATGTAGATGGTTAAACCTTAAAAGAAATAAAAATAGAAATAAATACCTTTAAGGGGTAAAACTCAAATATGAAATAAAATATCATATCAGCCGAGACAAACCAGGCAAGTATAGTATGTTGCCTGTAAAGTAGTATGCAAGGTAAGAATAAACAAAGTAAAAGAAAAATATCAACATACATAAAAAATGAAACAAGTAAACATAATGTACTTAGCAATTAATGTTAGGATCTTGAGTACCCAACACATTATCATCTCAGCCTCCACAAATCTGCCTGGCCAGATAAAGAAAAGTAAAGAGAGAAAAAATCTCTGATCCTATGGTACAAAACAATATAATCACTTGTATAAAAAAATAATTTATCAACCTGTAAACTTGCTTTCTCACATATCAAGTTCATTCCAGTTCGTTCCATTCCAGTTGAGAAAACAAAAGTAAATATCACTTAAAACTTAAACAAAATTCAAATCTAAATGGCAATACAGACCAGAGATCAAGAAGAGATTCAGCTTGAAAATTTCAAAGCCTGGTTCAGAAAGAAACTCTATTCTTCTTCCTCTGGAAACAAGGTGAGTGACATTATTTTTAAAACTTAAGTATATAAATCTGGTTGCTTGATCACCTTTGGAAACAAGTGTGTTTGTGTGTATATTTATAAGTGCATTTCTGTGAATATTTGAATGTATGTGTGCATGCCTGTATATGTATATATATGGCTCTGTTCAGTGTAAAAGATCTACAAATTAAAGAAAAAAAATTCATATCTTCCTATTTAAATTAATTCAAGTTATGATTCCTGAAAAGAAAATGTTTATAACAATTTAAAGTTATTTTTAAAAATAGATTCAAGTAAAAATAATTTGTAAATACTTTGAAATATAGAAATTACAGTGAACTTTTAAATCGGAGAAAAATCGATGATTTTAATTTAATGATTTGACTTCATAATTTGATTCGTATTGGCAAATGATTAATTTAGATATAGAAATCACGATTTTTAGCATTGTGAATTAGGAGAAATATCGAGATGACCAGTTTTTAGACTTTCGTCAAATTCTGGTGATCGGCTAAACGTTTGATCTCGCGATCAAGGCTGAAGGAAGCTGGAGTTTTAAGGACCGATGGAAAAATGGTAACAGGATTTTTACATCGCCGTGGTGGCGCGGTGGGGAAGGAATAGGGTTTTAAGGGTGGTTTTGGTAGTCTGGTTTCGCGAGACATTTGCGACGGCGATGGTGGATCGTGGTTGATCGGACCATGGGGGATAGTCGTTTGGGTTCGTGGCGCATCTCTGGGTAGAACAGCAGGGCCTCTAGTGATTGGTTTAGGTGGCGTGTGACATTTTTCTGATGACCAAGTCTGGGATTCGAGTGTTTCAAATGCTTGAATTTGTCCTGACGCTGCTATCATCGGATCTGGGTGTTTGGAAACCTCGTAGGTGTCGTCGGCGACTTGTTGAGGTACTCGGTTACGACTGGAGATGATCGGAATAATGGTGCATGTGCACACAAACACGATCGTGCCTGGGTGACTGTGAAATTTGGGGAAGATGAGGTAAACTCGAAGAAGGTCTCGGGGATGTTTCGTGTGTGACTCAAAGCAACTAAACAAGGGGCGAAACTAGAGTGTATTATCGGGTTTTACCCGGGGTTGTCTCGGGTCTGTAGTTTTTATATAAAAACAGTTTTTAAACTTTAAAACCAGATCAAGTTTTATTTCAAACGATTTTTGTAAAATAGTTCTTTTGCAAATGATAAATGTTTATCCAAGTTTGAATTGTTCAAAAGGTTTAAAAGTAAATTATTTCAAAATTTATTAAGTTAAAAGTGTTTTAAATCTATATAACTTTTGATTTTAAAAGTTTATAAACTTAATTTTTGTAATTAAGTGAATGATTGAAAGAAAAATGAAATGGTTTTATAATCCTTAATCTAACTTAAAGATTTTAAGTTAATAAATGTATTGATGATGGCCTATTCCCAAAGGATTATTAAATAAGGATTAAATGATAATTGAAAATAATAAAGATAAATGGTTTATCTTTTAGTTGATGAAATCTAAAATAATCAAAGAATCATTAATTAATTAATGAAAGTGATTAAGGAAGAATTGATTTAATGAAGGTGATTAAATGATAATTACTCAAAGTAATTAATTTGTGATTTATTAATTTGTGATTAGGACTAATCGCTTATTATAATTGATAAGATAATTAATGGTAATTAATTAAGGGTTAATTAATGTGATTGATTAAGGATGTTTAATATAAGATAATTAAGTGATTAAAAGTTGATTGATTTATTAATTAAGGTTGATTAATTAATAACTAAAGGTTAATTAATAAATGATTAAAGGATAATTAATTAAAATGGCTTGTTTTTAATTAATGTTAATTAAAACAGGATTAGTGACTAATCTGATTTAATTTAATCAGATAAATAAATTGACCTTACCTATGAGTGTTGGACCTGACTGGACGATTGAATTGTTGATATTCCTTGATTTGTGATGCTGTGTGATATATTCTAATTTGTCTGTGATCTGTAATGTAGTTCATTTATCTGGGATGAATGTAATATATTATATGTAATTTATATATCTGTAATCTGTGAATAAAAGATAAGCGTTATAGTTTATACCGCTTATCAAATATATTGTTGTATTTGAATCTGTGATGATTGAATGATGCTACACTACTGTGTGAAACCCCTGGACTACACCATACACACACAAATATGGATTTCATGAGGAAATCGGTTAAGTCACAGATTTTTAACAATTGTAAAGATTGAATTTGTGAATCCAAAATAGTTTTGGAATTGGAATTGAAAGCTTTTGAAAATGAGTTCAAATGATTTAATAAAATTTGAAATCTAAATGATTTGATTTAAATTTGAATTCAATATTTGGAATTGAATTCAATGATTTGAAAATATGGTCTAAAAAGACCATACCGGTTATAAATGTGTTTATATGAATTTGAACCATTTTAAAAGTATGGTTTTGATAATTGTAATTTAACCCAAATATTTTAACTCGTATGAATGAATCAAATTTTCCGAAATGAAAACTATTTGTGTTGGGTGAATTCTTACCCAGAGGACCTCGAGACCAAGAAACTTGCTTCATTCGGCAGACCCATTCGGCAGACCCATTCGGCAGGCACCATTCGGCAGACCTCGCTCAACCTCATTCGGCAGACCCATTCGGCAGGCACCATTCGGCAGGCACCATTCGGCAGACCTCGCTCAACCTCATTCGGCAGACCCATTCGGCAGGCACCATTCGGCAGACCTCGCTCAACCTCATTCGGTAGGCACCATTCGGCAGACCTCACCCGAACCACCTCCTGCCGAACCAACCGAACCAACCTTCCCAACTCCCACCGAACCACCTCCTGCCGAACCATCTCCACACCGGACCAACCTCACCATCCCACCACCGGTCCAATCAACTACCGGTCCATCCTACACTCCAACCACCTCCGAACCAAGCAATGACGAACCAAGACGTACCAGGCCAGATCACATCAGCCCAGGCCCATCAGCAACTATACACGTCCTAGACCCCTACCCCCAGCCTCACTCTATAAATAGAGGGGCAGGGGTACAGCAATGGGGACAAGTTTTTGAGAGCTCAAGCACGGAAGAAACTCTTCAAACAACTTTCTTTTACTTGTACCAAAGCTTTGTACTTGTAATCATAACAGAACAAGAGAAATAACATATAAAGTGGACGTAGGCACATTCTGGCTGAACCACTATAAATCTGCGTGTCTTTTTACAGTTTAACCCCTGTTTTTACGTATTTGCATAAGTCGCTCAAATTACTAAGAATAACATAAGATCTACTAAATCATACAACTTTGAGGTGTTTGTCCATTTTTTGTGCAAACATTTTTGGTGCTTTCATTGAGAGCTAGAAGCTCGAAGCTTCAGCTTCACCTACTTAACAAGTTTTCCTAACAGCATCGTCCGCCACTTGGAAAACATGCCTCCCAAACAGAGAAAAGATGTTAACAAAGGAAAAAACATCGCATCCAGCAGTCTTCTAGATCCAGCTGTCACGAATCAAGTAAATCGTCCTCCTCCAGCAACGGTAACAAATGAAGGACAGGCTAACCCAACCACTCCTGCCACAGAACAGCCTGCAGCAATTACTAGGGCAGATTTGGACAGAGTTGTTGTTGAAGTAACTAACCGCTTCACGTCCCAGCAGGAAGCCTTGGTGGACCATCTCATGTCACGCTTGAGGGACGCTGAAGAATCCAACCGCAACACTGAATCATGGGGCGAGTCCCAGTTTGGAGGATCTCAGAGACAGCAAAGATCCTCCTTCTTCGAAGGAGCTAACGGCAGAAGTAGCCGTGGTAGGAGCCGAGACCGAGCACAGCCCGAAGTTAGGCCTGAGGAAACGTTTGGTACCGAACCCAACGGGGAAGGTACCGGGCGAAGGTCAACTGCAGCTGAGCCTGTCATGCTGCCTAACCACAGAAACACCAGTGAACGGGGCCGAGCTAGAGTTCAGCCCGAAGTTGGACCCGAGGAAGTGCTCAGATCAGAACCCAACAGGGGGAGATCAAGGCAAGGGCCAACTGTAGCTGACCCAAGCGTGCTCCCAGAAGATCAAAGGCAGCCAATGGAAAATATGAGGAATGATAGACGATACCATCCCTACAGGTCGTCTGGACGGAATCAATCCCACAGAACAGAACCAAACTCATTTCTATCTGCTCCAAGTTCTGATGAAAGGATGGCACGCTTATTCAGAGAGTGTGTCCAACGGGAGCAAAGAGATCGAGGGATAGGCGCTAGGGTAACCAGCCCTTTCGCCCGCAATATCGAAATTGCTATCACCCCCCGAGAGTGGAAGATGCCGACAATGGAACCCTACAAAGGAACCTCCGATCCCGTTGTACACTTACAGAGATACACGCAACATATGCTCATGAGTGGAGCAACAGAGCGAGTACTGTGCAAATGCTTTCCGCTCTTCTTAGCAGATCTTGCTACCTCCTGGTTCTGTCATCTACCCCAAGGATCCATCAGCTCGTGGGAAATGTTGAAAGAAAAATTTATCAGTCAGTTCCGCATTCATGTGGAGCAACCTAAGGACGCTTATTCCTTATCCAGCGTCAAACAAAAACCTGGAGAAAAGCTGCAGCAATACCTAACCAGATTCAACGCCGCAGCAGCTGCAGTTCAAGATGCCAATGAGAAGCTTATCCTAATGGCCCTCTGCAGTGGAGTGCATCCGGACACTAAATTTGCTAGAAGATTGACAAAAGAAAAGCCAGCTACTTTACCCGATTTCTTCCATGAAGCCGGGAAATACATGAGGCTTGAGGATGCTGCCGTTGAGGGGCAGTCAGGACAGCAAAATAAGACGACCCATGGCAACGCCCCTGCTGTGGCGAGGGACGTTCGAAGAAATGATTCCAGAGACAATGCTGGGAGCAAGAAGGTAGAAAAGCACCTATATCGGCCAGGACCAAGATTCGACACTTACACCCCTTTGAACGAGACCGTCGAAAATATCTTCCTTGCCACCCAAGGAGAAGTTAGATACAAACGCCCACCATACAAGAAGGAATCAGATAACGCACAGAAGTCTGGAAAGTTCTGCCGCTTCCACGAATCTCACGGACATGATACCAACGAATGCCATCATCTCCGAGATTTGATTGAGGAACACATCAGAAGGAAGAAACTGGAACGTTATGTAAAAAGTCAAGACAGGACTCCAGCCCCTGCCAATGAAAACCCGAGGCTACCCTCACCAGGGACCGACAGAGGAAACCGCAACGCTAGCAGCTCTAGTCAAGAGAAGATAGTGGTCCATACCATCTCAGGAGGTCCGCACATCGCAGACAGAAGTTGGAGAGAGATGGAAAGATATGGGAAGTCGCTTAGAGACAATAAAGACTGTGTCAATACGGTTATAGAAGAGCGCCACCCAAAGCGGAAAGAAAGCGATGACATCATATTCAGTAAACGCGACCTAGAAGGAAGACAGTACCCTCACATGGATCCCATGGTTATCTCTGCCCGACTCGGTCCCGCCGAAGTTTACCGAATCCTGGTAGACACTGGAAGCTCTGTAAATATCCTGTTCAAACACGCATTCGACAAAATGAAGCTATCAATGAAGGATGTATCTCCCTGCGATAAACCATTGCACGGTTTCACTGGAGATGCGAAGATGCCCCTCGGGCAGCTGAACCTCTTTGTTGAGATTGGAAGCCATCCCCGCTCCGTTGTAAGGAAACAGACGTTTGTGCTGATAGAAAACCATTCGGCCTACAACGCCTTCTTAGGAAGACCAGCCTTGTCTGACTTCCAGATTGTCCTAGCCCCATGGTGCCTGAAAATGAAGTTTCCAACAGACAATGGGGTAGGGGAAGTGGAAGGAGACCAGGATATTGCACGAGACTGCTATGTAACCGAACTTCGCAACAACCACAGGAAAGATAAAGGGAAAGGTGTAGAGATTGCCCTCTGCACAAAAAGCCTTGAAGCATAGCAACTAAAGAAAGCCCCTCCTCTTCGATACACCAGCGACCCTTTCAATGAATTAGACCCTAGGGACAAAGAGGAGGAGGCCACCGCCGAGCCTGCAGAGGCTATGGAGTTTATATCTGTAGACAAGCACGACTCAAGTAGGCTACTGAAAATTGGGTCGCAGCTGAAAGCTGAATTGAAGGAACAACTCATTGATTTTCTCCGCCACAACTTGGATGTATTCGCTTGGTCACACGCTGACATGACCGGAATCTCCCCCGACATAGCATGCCACGTATTAAACATTGATCCTACCAAGGCGCCTGTAAAACAAAAAAAGAGAAGTATGGGGGCAGAGCGATCAGCAGCCCTCGATGAAGAAGTAAAGAATCTACTCGCCAATGACTTCATACGAGAAGCTGTTTACCCAGAATGGGTCGCCAACCCGGTACTAGTAAAGAAGGCTAATGGGAAGTGGCGGACCTGCATTGACTTCTCCAACCTAAACGACGCCTGCCCAAAGGATTGCTTCCCGCTTCCCAGAATTGACCAACTTGTAGACAGCACAGCCGGACACGAACTCCTATCTTTTATGGATGCATACTCAGGATATAACCAAATTCCTATGCAGGCTCCCGACCAAGACCACACTAGTTTCATCACCGACCGGGGTTTATACTGCTACAAAGTGATGCCCTTCGGACTTAAAAATGCAGGAGCCACCTACCAGCGCCTCGTTAACAAGATGTTTGCAGGGCTAATAGGACAAACTATGGAAGTATATGTAGACGACATGCTGGTGAAATCACGGAAAGCCAAAGATCACGTAAGCTACCTAGGCGAAATGTTCCAGGTACTTCGACAGTATGGAATGAAGTTGAATCCACTAAAGTGCTCCTTCGGAGTGTCATCGGGAAAATTCTTAGGGTTCATCGTCCATGCCCGAGGGATTGAAGCAAACCCTGAACAAGTCCGAGCATTAAGGGACATCAAGATACCTTCCACCCGAAAGGAGATGCAAAGCCTAAATGGAAAAGTGGCCGCCCTAAGCCGATTCATCTCCAAAGCAACGGACAAGTGCGTCCCCTTTTTCGAAGCTCTAAAGAAAGATAAAGGAAAGTTCGAATGGACGGACGAATGCTTAACCGCTTTCCTTAACCTAATCGAACACCTCCAGAAACCACCGGTACTCTCGACCCCAAGCGAAGGCGAAGAATTATACCTATACCTTGCTGTATCATCTCACGCTTTAAGCGCTGCCTTGGTAAGGGAAGACAACCGCACGCAACGACCAGTTTACTTCGTCAGTAAAAGGTTTACTGGGGCAGAAGTCAGATACCCTAAACTTGAAAAGTTAGCATACTGTTTACTAATCACTTCACGAAAACTACGTCACTACTTCCAATCCCATTCCATCAAAGTTCTGACCGATCAACCACTGAGGCAGGTACTCCATCGTCCCGACACTTCCGGGTGACTACTTAAATGGTGTATTGAGCTGAGTCAATATGATATCACCTATCACCCTCGCACCGCCATCAAGGGACAAGCCATGGCTGATTTCATTGCAGAGTTCACTACCAACGAGGATAAGGAGCAACTGGAAATAACAGAAGATATCAAGTGGAATCTCTCTGTGGACGGTGCATCTAACGAACAAGGCTCGGGGGCAGGTGTGGTAATAATCACTCCCAGGGGAAATAAATTGCACTATGCTATAAGGTTGGATTTCGCTGCCACCAACAACGATGCAGAATATGAAGCAGTGATAGCTGGACTAGAAATTGCCATAGAAATCGGAGCCAATTCTTTGTGTCTTCACAGCGATTCTCAACTTATTGTTAATCAAATACTAGGAGAATTCCAAGCTCGAGAGGAACGACTCATAGCATATCTAAAGAAGACCAAGTTGCTTCTCAGCCGATTGGATCAGTACTTAGTCAAACACATCCCTTGGGAAGAGAACCAAGAGGCCGACGAATTGGCAAAGCAAGCGAGTATGAGAGACATCGCCATCTTCGGGGCAGTAACCATCTCAAAGCAAACGGTCCCAAGTTTTGAGCAAGTGAATCTGATAGCCGCAGCCGAAGAAGCAACTTGGATGACTCCCATCCGAGACTACCTACAAAGTGGCACACTACCCAACGGGCGTAATGAAGTCAAGAAAATCTTGAGGAAAGCGTCCCGCTATACAATACAAGAAGACATCCTCTATCGGCGCGGTTTCTCTAACCCATTATTAAGGTGTGTCGCCGGAAGGGAAGCCAAGGAAATCTTATCCAACATCCATCAGGGGAGCTGTGGAGATCACATCGGGGGGCAAACATTAGCAAAAAAGATACTCCGATATGGATATTTCTGGCCCACCTTAAGCAAGGACGCCTTAGATTTCGTCAAGAAGTGTGACAGATGCCAAAAATTTGCTAAGATCCCTCGGCTACCAACAACCGAGATTACTCAGATGACCAGCCCTTGGCCCTTCGCGATATGGGGAATTGACTTAATCGGCGAGCTACCAATGGGCCGAGGCGGGGCCAAATATGCTATAGTGGTAGTTGATTATTTCACCAAATGGGTGGAAGCGGAACCTCTAAATAAAGTATCTTCAGCAAAAGTTATTAACTTCTTGATCAAAAATGTTCTATGCAGGTACGGAGTCCCACTCAAAATCATATCAGACAATGGACTTCAATTTGACAGCGAGGAATTCGCCAACTGGTGCCAAGAACACAGAATTCATAAAAGCTTCTCATCCGTAGCATATCCCCAGGCAAACGGACAAGTCGAAGCAGTCAACAAAATTCTGAAAACTCTAATCAAAAAGAAGCTCGAAAAGTCAAAGGGCGCTTGGGTGGATGAACTTCCTACGACACTATGGGCCTATCGCACATCTTTCAGAACATCGACAGGGCACACTCCTTTCTCTTTGGCATACGGATCAGAGGCTATGCTCCCAGTTGAAACTATTGTGCCTTCCCATCGTCGGATCCACTATAACCCAGAAGAGAACGAAGAACTCCTTCACATGTCTTTGGATCTAATCGAGGAGAGAAGAAACGATGCAATCCTCAAAACAGCAGCCCACAAGCAAAAAGTGGCAGCACAATACAACTCCAAAGTCAAGCATCGTACCTTGCAGGAAGGGGATCTTGTCCTCAAGCGAATCTTCCCTCGCCCCGGAGCACTAGACCCAATCTGGGATGGACCATATGTAATTCATAAAGATCTCCACAACGGAGCCTATATTTTGTCAACAGTGGACGGAGAGGTGTTCCAGAGGGCATGGAACATCCAACACCTCCGTCGATACTTTTCTTAACTTGTATTGCCCATATGAAGTGAATTAACAAAGAGAATCAGTGGATGTAGGCATTTTCGTGCTGAACCACTTTAAAAAACCTTGTCTCTTTTTTAACTTGTTCCTTTGTATCTTGGCTGCTTGTTAACTTTATCCTTTTCTGTTGAACAAAATCCTGAGTATATAGCATTTCTATTCAAAGCACTCCACAATGCAACTTCACGTGGACAAAACCCAACAGGTACTATGCGAATATATGCCCTCGCCAATGAGACACTTTCGCTCCAGCATCCCTCTGCTATGGGTTAACTCATTGCTCGCGACGGCCCTTAAAGCCAACTGTAATGAGCCGATTATAAGCCACCGAGAAGGCCGACTATAGCCGAGGCAGCTCATTACGGCGTTAGGCTCGCCGGCAACTGTGAACCGACTATAAGCCCTAACATAAGGTGTGGCCAGCCAGGGGCAGTTCACAGTTGACGATCGGCACCCACGCTAGCCGGCCACAGTAAATCGAATAATACCCACGATTACGGGCCATAATGGCCCGGGTAGTTACTGTGCGCGATCTCGGCTCCGATGTGTCTTAAGTGCGGCTGTGGTAAAAAAGAATTAACTCCCCGCGGAGGCGTAAGATGGGTGACAAATGTCTCCAAGACCCACAGCTAGGGAAAGTGACTACAAAACCCGTTTGCCACGAACTTAAGCACATCGAAGGCCTTCCGTGATTGGAAGTTTTACTATTTCACGTATTTCAATTTTACTTAAAAAGCTTTTTTTTTCCTATCCCCTATAACAATCCCTAAAGTACATGATACAGAGTAGAAGATACTCGCCAATGGGTGTAGGGACTCACAGTGTCAGGACATTCGACTACATTCCATGCTCGGTCCTACAAGATATTCAAGACTGCCATCTACGATTAAAACATGAAAGGCGGTATTTTCTTCTTTTATGTACAAATACATGACTATAATTTGTTCACACCACACGCTAATATTGCAAGTCATGAAATTATGGTTTAGAACCAGAGTCTAACATCAAACACAATTTAATTACAAGAATATACATAGCTACATTTCTCATACGATATGTCGAAATAGCAACAAATATTCAAGAAACGACAAAATCAGCTTAAGTTAAAAAATTACACGTCAAGAATAATGTTGATTGTTACAAGTAGCAAGAATTACAACTTAGAAGTTACTCTACTGTCTTAAGACTAACATATACAACCATGTCAAGTCTACAAAAAGAATTTTCCAGGTCTAATCAGGGAGCCGGTTGCGTCGGAGTCTTGTCCTTGCTCTGTTGCCCACCTGTCCGGTCGTAAAAAGAATTCATTAACGATAAGTAACCAAGTTAACGGAAAGACTAGAAAGGAAGACTTACCAGCACCTGCTTCTTGACCATCCTGGTCGTCATCCTCTACCTGCACACCTGCCTCCTCAGCAGCAAGCAGCCACATACCCTCCTTTACCGCCACTTTCTCCTCCTTGGTGAACTGGGCAGTGACCACATCCATACTGAAGACCGTTCCACCCTCTTTATCTGCATCAGCCTTAGCCTCCTCCAAAGCCCGAAGATAGATCTTAGCCATGACCCTGGGATAATCATCCATCCAAGAGAGATTGCCCTGCTTCCAAGTTCGGAAATACATGTCCTGGAGCATGTCATCCATCATTCCCTCATTCTCCTCAAACTCCCTCATCCGGGCCTCGGAAGCCGACAACCTTTCGACGGCAGCATCTCTCTCCAATCTGTATCTCGAGCAATCAGCCTGAAGGGACCTCCGCATCACCTCCATCTCTTCCCTCAACTTAGCTTGAGCAAGCTCTGCAGCCTCAAGTTTCTCGGACAATTCCTCCACCTGCTCGAGATCCGCTTTCCGAACCTCATCCACCGTGGCAATAGCCATGTCAATCCGCTCTTTGCAAGTAGCTTCCATTTTCCGCAATTCGGCCCGACTGGCCTCTTCCATGATTTTCCTTAGTCGCCCAGTAGCAGCCTCATGCTGAGAAATCTGAATAGCCTGATCCGCAAGCTGTTTGGCCTGATCCGAAACCACCAATCGAAGTCGGATATTGGTGCTCCCAATCTCCTCTCCGGCCTTAACCAGCCGAGCATGATGCCCCATCAGCTTCTTGGTCTCCTCTGCCACCCGATCAATATTAGCCTTGGCCTCGTCTCCCATAGTGACTATACGAGTAGTGAGTAGATCGAGATCTAAGGACTTGGCTTCATCAAGTACTCGTACCATGGGGTTACGGAGGAGAAGGTGTTCACCAGTGACTTCGTCAAAAGTAATATCATGAGAGCTTGGATCCAGATCAGGATGACCCGCAAATGGATTACGAGCCAAGTCGGGACGGTCGATATGAATAACAGAAGGGTTTCCGGACGGGTGCGGAGAAGGTGCAAACTCGCTACCCTCCTCAGTAATATCATGAAGAGGCTGAGCCGGAGGCTGAGGACCGGGCGAAGTTTCAGATAAAGGATGACTCCTCTTCCTCTGCTGAATACCCTCTTCGATGACCCCAAGAAGAGGACGGTAGCCGACTACATCCCCGGAGCGTTGGGTTGAGGGTTTCGGCTTAGCAGAAGTTTTGGAAAGTTTATATTGCTCAAGCCTGTGTCGAAGGTCTGAAGCTTTGGACGTCTTGCCTGCTCCTGATATAACGAACAAGTGTCACAAACTTACATCACTATACGATTCGAGAAACGCGGTAAATTACAAGTTAAAAAAGGAAAAGAAACACAGCTGTGGTTGTACAAACCCTGGGGAGGAGTGGGATACTGCAATAAGTCCTGGATTTCATTCCAGGACGGGAGCGGGTCATAAAATATTCCTAAGTCCCTATCATTAATGAAGCATGCAGGAGTCAAGAGTTCACCTTGAGTCGTCGGAGCCACCTTGGCTGGAATGGTCGGAGAAGACTCACTTGCACCAGTCCCGGCTTTGTCCGCCTTCCCGGTCTTCTCTACCAAAGCCGGAGCCTCATCCAACCCCTCAAAAGCCTGGTGGAACGCATCATCCGTCCACTCCTGAATCTCGCCCACTTGCCCAGGAAGTAGGGCCCCGATGCCATCGCCACCTTTGTCACCATCCCGACCATCTCCACCCTCGCCTCTTTCCTCCTCTATGTCTTCCTCCTCCCGGGTAAGTGGACAATTGCTGGGGGAGGGACCGTCCGATTTCTTGAGTTTCTTACCTCCGACAGCTGGAGGTTTTGTGAAAGGTTTCCTCTTGCTACTCTCTGCCGTAACACCTTCCTTGGTCTGAGCAGCCGCCCTCTCCTCCGCCGTTTCCCTCAGCTTAACTACAGACTGCTGCGGAAGGATTAAGTTATATTCCAGAAGAATCGCATTTCTAATCAAGAAGGCAGATGATCTATATTTCCCAAGAATGGCTTCTATCTCAGCCGCTGTCTGAACCAGGCGGCCAGTCTCCACAACCGGAAAGCCACCTGTCGCTAGCAAAAATGAGAAAGTATGAGAAGAAGCATCGCAATCGGAATAGAAATTATAAGTAAAAGCATCAACTTACATCCAGAGGTAAAGCGCCGGATTGAAACGGAGTCGTCCCTAACAAAGAACCATTCTTTCTTGAACATGCTGAATTTAGAGTACAGGTCCAAGACCGGCTTGAAGGTCACAGCTGACTCCAAGCTAATGTATGGGGACCCCTTCTTATAGCCCCTTAAATTATACAAGTACCGGATCTCCCAGTTGGAAGGAGCACGACCATACTTCCTCTGGAATATAACGAAGAGGCTCACTAGTATAGCATAGGAGTTGGGTTGAAGCTGGAATGGGGCCACCTTGAGATATGTGAGGAAGCTGGCTACCCAAGCATTAAGAGGCGGAATGGCACCACACATGCAGTGGTATCTGCTGTAAGCAAAGAAATGAATTCAAACTTATTTACAAAGCATTTCAGTATAAGAAAATAAAATCCTTTTAAGTTTATTTCTTGCTAAAATCCAGATTTTATTCTAAATCTCAGTGCTCTGGTATGTCTCAAGATTGGCTAATACATATATAAATTATGCAAAACAGTAGCTCACATAATTGTATATTTCTTACCAGATTTTTTATAACTGATACTTGAGCATATTTTTCTTGTTTATGTTTCAGACACTACTTCAAAAACAATTCAAACCTTAACACACAACAATTTCAACAGAACAACAAATTTAATCTGACACCTTACAGAACATAAGGGCAACTTGATCACTAACCATAAAATATTCAATACATGACTGGAAATCTTAGAAACATAAAATTTTTCCTGAATACATGCAGATATAATCAATTTAAGCTCTTATTGAAAACTAGCTAGCATGTTCATTCACTCCTCCATAATAGCCATAACCTCATTTTTACTTAGTGCCTGGGTTACCTGAAAGAGCATGAGTGGCTGCCTCATTTTAAAATGAGACACCCCATATGCCATGAGCAAACAAGGGTCAGATCTATGATCTGGTATGAATAACATCAATATATTCATGATATTAAGCAATAGAGAATATAAGGGTACTAACTTGTTATTTAAGCAAATTTCTGCAATCAATTACTTTAACATAGTATAATTCAGGTATGATATATTCATTTATCATTCTTACACTTGCATACATTATCATGCAAACATAATTATCTGTTTGCAACAATTGCATTCACTGGAACCATCTGGGTTCCATACCATTCAACCTAAGAAATATCCATATTCCTATTTCTTCATTTACAGGTTGTATAATTCAATTTAAATCCCTGCCTCATCTGCCATTAAGGAATCACTGGGACACATTGCAATGAACTAATTCACATCATTGCACAAAGATCTCAGGGCTTAAACAAACCATGTGCCAACTTGCATACTTCAAATATGACAAGCATTCCAGCAGCTTTCTTGGCCTTCCCTTCCCTAGTTTATTTACTAGTGTATTGTCTTAAATCCTATCATCAAATATGCTAAGTGAACATGTCACTGCAAACATGGAAACATCCATAATCTTTCCTAGCATAATTCTCCTCAGAAACAATCAGACAGTTATTTCCTAAATTGGGGTCAATATGTCTTGATCTTAGTAAAATATAAGAATATTTTCAACTGTAAAAAAAAAGAGGCATGGCATGTTATATTGATCTACAAGCCTTTATGATTGATTCAGATTCAAGATCTGGTTCAATCATAATTTTAGCTTGTGGGTTTTTTTTTTTTTTTGATTTGATCAAGGGCTCAGCACTTAGAAAATTTCTATTGCACCCTTAACATTTTTCTTTTCAAGCCTCAGCACTTATACCAAGTATAATGCAGCTCCTAACATTTTTTTTGTAAAGTTTCCATGCCATAGATCTATAACAGTTGAGAGTATTCCCTATATAATTTTAAGATCCTAGACTTCAACATTTATGAGTATAAATAAAACAGTATGGTACACATCCAAGGACAAATGTCTCAACCAATCAAAGATCATCAAAATCATCCATATTAAATCATATCAGATTTAAAATAAGACATCCAAAAAAGCATTGATGAAATCATATACATCAAAACCAGACTATATATATATAAATGGCAAAAAGTGGCTGCCTCATCTCAGGTCTTAATGCCATGAACTCAGTGAGATTACTCACCTAAATATTTCCTCTTATTAATCCAGAAAACCCTTGTATGAGTGCTTTCTTCTTCCTTCCAATATTTTCTTCTTTTTTTTTTCAGCTCGGGGTAAAATAATTCTACTGGCTAAAACTGCCTATTTATATACATCTTTCCACTAGGGTTTTGTTAAAACAGAATTCCATTTCTGTCCTGGCTAGCATCATGCATTTTTCATTTATAATACCCCGGCCATATTAACCAATTTAAAGGCTGCATTTTCTTTCTTTTACTTTTCAGAAAATGGCCACTCACCTAGTCATGTTAAAAGTGTGACTATCCTATTTTATTTTTCAATTATCCCTGAGAATTCCCCTTTGCTATTTTTGCCTATACAAGCATATTAACTTGTATCACATTTCATGTCATTTTAATGTTATAGTTTTACTTGCTTATATATATATATATATACTTTTCAGTACTTAAAAATATATATATATATATATATATATATATTTGTACACATATCTTATCTAGGCTTATTTAATTTCTCTTTAATTTCAGAAGCATATGCACCTATATGTATACAGGTTTACAAATATACATAATTTTCTCTTCTGGGTTTTAAATAAAATTTGTTTACTGATTTAAAGTAAAACTTACTTTTCTTATTTTCTAAGATGATCCATATAATTCCAGAAATCAAATATCCATGTTGCAAAATCATGTTTGTATTGCTTTTTTTTTAATTCTTGTTTTAAATCCAAGAAATCTGGAGTTCTTCCTTGTGCCATTTCAGTGTGCACGTGCACACATATACTTGCACACTATTTATTCCAGAGATTTCACCATATTTAAATCTAAATATTTCAAAAATTAAATCATTTTACAAAAATGATTCTTCACAAAATTTTGGGGTATTACAGCAGTCAAGACCAAAGCTTGATGACAAACAGCCCGACCTGCCACATATGCGTAAAACTCTAATGCGATCACTTGGAAATCGATAGATGGATATTGAGAGTAATAACTTCCAGAGCATGCCTTGTTCACAATAAAGATGTACTCTTAGGGGCAAATGCTATCCAGGTTTTTAACCCAATAGGACCCACTAGAAAGCAGAAGAATCTCGTGACATCGGGATGGCTTAGAACTTAACCAAAAAGGCTAAGGCAAGAGGTGAACGATAGCTAAGCTATATCACTAAGACAACGACTAGGATCGACTAAACCAAGAGACTAGAATTCTTTCAGCCCAATCAACAGCTGAGCGAAAACAGCTAGTAAATTGTCATCAAAATGGAATAATGACAACACAAGACCATGGAAACACCTCAAACTCCAAACACTAGAAAAAATTTAAATGCTTGGATCGCCAACAACCCATGCATCTCCCTGATTCTTCAACGACCTAACTAGGGATGGAATGAAAAAGAAGCCAAGTCACTAACCCACGAACGAGCCAAGTCTATGGATTTCCAGCAACTCATGGTTTTGGCTCAGATCACGACCTAAGCCCTCTAGGTCGTTCCCTACCTACCTACGAGCTATTGATGAAGTGGCCTGGCCCAGAATCCCTCAAATCCTTATAAATACCATCCTACCTGCAACATAAAGAGTATCTTCTTCTCCAGACTGGTTTCTAAAGCTCTTCTAAAACTATTCTTCACACTCTACCTCCCTCATAACAATCTCCAAAGGGATTAACTGTGATTCACTAGTGGATTCCAACTCTAGAGATTCAATCTGCTGATAGATAATCAAAGTCTTGTAATCAAACACATCTCTTGTATCAACAATCAGTCTATAGTAAAGCTATAAAATGGACTAGGCTTCATTAACAGTCGAATCACTTTATAAATTCCCTGTCCCTTTTCTTTTATTGTTCTTTTTCTTTATCTGTTATTTGCAATATTGTTCTATCAGAACATGACTGATGCTTTCAAAGACTACCAAGGTGTTGATCCATTTTTAGGGTTAACACTTACTACTGATGTGAGATATCACTAATCCTAGGATCCATGAAGGCATGAGAGATTGGGCCTACCTTCTTAATTGAAAATTACTAAATGGTCCAAATTTGGAATTAGGAGCGGTGATGAAACGACCAAAAATTTTAGCCATTTAAACTTGGAATATTTAAATCAATTTTTTTAAATATTGAAAAGTTAATTTTATAAGTTGAATAACTTAAATTTCAAATATAGCGATTTATTCGATAATAAAATTACTAAATTTAATATTTGAAATTGTTCAAATAATTAAATACTGAATTTAATATGAATAAAATTAATTTCGAAAGCTGATTCAAATTCTAATTAAATAAAAATAAAGATAGTAAACTTTTAATTTAGATCTAAAAGTGATTAATTCAATTTTTATAATAATTTATTTTAATTAACTTGTAAAAATATCCTTCCAAGACACTATCTGGGATTTGGATGAAACCCATTTCATTAGATCCGTAATAGTGAATTTTTGGATATTAATGAAATTCATGGTGATTGGATGATTCATTTGGTCTTGCAAGTTCGAAACACTTAGAAATTAATATAACATAACAGGGTTTGAAAAGCCACAATCAAAACCATACTTTGTCCCCTATTAAAATCACGTTAAAACCAATAGGAAAAAGAAAAAATGGTTGTTAGCTTAAAAATCAATACATATCTATATATTCATCTATAAATCGCAAAACACATTGCGTTGGACTCGTTTGAGTAAGATCTTTCTCTTGGCATATAGTTTATAGGAGTCGGTTATGATTGGTGAGCATGGTATAGCCATGGCCATATAGGATGGAGCTAGGGTTCCGAGTTGTGCTGTATTCGTGCGGAATTGGGTCTTGGGTCCGTCATCATTTGCTTAGTCAGGGGGAGGCACATTGGTGGAGGCAGTATGGAGGGCTCGGCACAGTATAGGCCATCACAATCATACGGTCGAGGCAATAATGGATAGATGTCCCATTTTATTTGGGGTTGCCGGAGGGGAAATCGAGGGTGCCATCGTGTCGAGCGCACGGAGAGTAGATCAACGGAGAAGACGGCGTCGGATATGGCAGAGTGTGGCTCCGTATCACTAGAGACATGCATGCGGAATTGGTTGGAGGGTATCGGTGCACGAAAGGAGGTAGAAAGGGATGAGTGTAAGGATTATAATGTAATTAAAATTATTTATGTGATTAGTTTATTATATTTTAATTTAAAATATCGGTAACTTAAAAAACTGCATAACTCTCTCATACAAGGTCCAATCGAGGCATGGAGTTTTGCGTTGCGCTCGTGATAATGTAAGCTTCGCAATGGAATTGGTTTGGATGAACTTGGAGACTATTTATGAGGACAATCAATCACACATGATCCACTTAAAATGAATGGGAAGGAAAATAGTTAGGGAAGATAGAAGGGAGAAGAAAGATGAAAGAAGAGGGAAAGAAAAACTTACAACATATAATCTCACAGCGGTGCGAATAATCTATAATATACAACAAATTTTTACATGAAGAAGAAATGTAATATGCATACATCAATTGCAGTATACTAACCTATTTCAACCCGAATAGTTATAGTAGCATGTCCACACAATTGCTGATGATTACTACCAACAGACAACACAGTGGAACATAAATAAATACGTAGATACATCTTGGACCTCCAGCTCGTCTCCTAAGCTGCAATACATCTGTAATATGATCGGTCTGACTTAAGCATTATAATAAAATAACATCCGAGTCAGTCTAGAAAACCAGCGTGAGAAAACACACCCAAGCGAATTTTTAAGTTATAAAAGCAATTGAAATCAAAAATATCTCGTAAGACCACGTCCCACATAAACATGAACGGGGTTTTACCTTATGATAACCAAACTATTTCATATGAAAATATCTGGTATTATAATAGTGTCTAAGATACAAAAACTTATTAATCATAGCCGAAATTATTACATTAATTAAATTCAAGCATAATAGGTATACAACTAAAGGCACGTATTGGAAAATGGATTCCATACAATGACTGGGCTACTAGGGTACCGCCCGTCATAGTGCATCTCTATATAAAATAACACTGAGAACCTCGCCAGGATCCCCTGCCAACACAGAACCAACCTACCAATTGACTAGTAGTACTGAATATGACCATCCCTTCGTTAATGGGCCTCGAAACATACAAATGAGATATAATATCGACTATAGATAGGGAAGATCATACCCTACTTGGGAGTGACCCAATTATCCCAGCTGAATCTCCTCTGTTTTAATCATTTCCGGTTGATGAGGTTTGTGGCTACGTTTTATCTTTTATATAGCACTTTCCACTTGGAATGCTAACACTACCCTTCAAACAGCAATGCAATATCAGCATTCATCCATACAAGTTTGTTTTGGGACCGAATAAAATGCTTGAGAGCTCCGTCATTAATTCCATCATCTTTAAGGTGTCTTCACTTCGAAATGCTTGAGTTGAATCGAAATGGTTTCCGGATAATCTGATCCCGGTCTCTTCAAAACAACATTCGATAATTTCCAGTAAACTCAACCTTAATTCTTTAGGAAATAAACAATCAAAGATAAGAGTGGAGATCACCTCCTATAGTGGACAGATTTCCTTATTTTTTGTCTCAGGAGAGTGAAATGAGATTTATACGCACAGTACAACATCATCGAAATGAGTGTGCCATATAACTTATATGTTTGTTTAAAATATTTCCAAAGTTACATTTTGGGTCCATATTCGATAGTTTTTTAACTATCAAAAAACACACATACACATCAGGGATATATTTCAAAAAGGTAAACTAACATGTCAAGCAGATAAGCAACCACTAGCCCCCTTAATAATCCTTTCCTTTATTCAAATCACTTTGTAAATTATTTGCATGAAATACCTTTACAAGATTTATTCACAAATCCTTATAAATACTTAAAAAATATCCATATACTTATCTCAATGGTATAAGTATATTCACAAGACGTAGGAAGATTTTTTTCACAATTCTAAAACCATTTATAAACTCCTTTACAAATCTCTAAAATCATTTAAAAACCCTTGGTAAATTCATGCAACTATTAATAAGCTCTTCCTATAAATCTATAAACCCATTTATAGATTTTCCATTATAAATATCTAAAACCACTTGCAAAGCCCTCTTTATACCTTATAATTAATTTTTTTAAGTCTCCAAAGCATTTTATAATCTCCTCTTATAAAACCCAAGTCTATTTCCAAAACTCTATTTATAAATCTCAAAAAACATCTATAAATAAATAATAATCGTTTACTTCAAACACTATTATATAATGATATTGATTAATAGTAAACCTTATAAATAAAAATAATATTATTATTAACCTTAAAACATCTTTAAATAATAATTAATAATTTCAAAGACATTAAAAATAAAAAATAAAAACTAATAATTAATCTTTACCATTGTTATAAATAGTAATAATTAATTTCCAAAATATTATTAATAAATCATTATTAATTAATTCCAAACCATGTTAAATATTTAAATAATAACTTCCAAAATATTAATAAACAACTTTAAAACATTAAGTATAATAAATAATCTTTAAAATAAAATAATGTAAATAAAAAATAACCTTAAAACAATATTAAATATAAAAATCTTGAAAACAATATTAAATATAAGTAAATAACTTTAAAACAATATTATTATAAATAAATAACTTAAAACAATTTTTAATATAAATAAATAACTTAAAATAATTTTAATATAAATAAATAACTTAAAACAATTTTAATATAAATAAATTTAAAAAATTGTAAATGACTTAGAAAAGACAGATAATTAGGTTGGAGTAAAATAGAAATTGAATCCTTTTGGAAAAAAAATTCTAAAACCCAATTTCAAATTTACAATTATTTCCTCTCTTAAAAACAAACTTCAACTCAATTGACAGTTTATAGTATTTAAAAGTACTAATTTAAAATCAATAGCTACTAAACGCTTAACTTGTTGATATTGATTTCCTATCACTACTGGGTTTCAGTTTTAAACATAAACAATGTCATAACCAATAGTGTTCATAAATCTGGTTTCATATCCAATAATTCATATAACATAAATTTTATTGGAAATAAATCAAAAATAATGAGGAATCTCATTAGATCCCCCAAACCTATCCCCCTACATCACAGCTCATATATATATCAGCACTTATATATAAATAAAATTAACAGTGGTGAGGAATCCTGTTGGATTCCTCCAACTTGTCCCTGCAAATGATTTCATGCATTAATTTCTTTCTAAAGCGACAATTCATGAAAACCAAACAACCAACATATAAATATCTAAACCTCCAATCAATAAAAATTTATCAACTATATTATATTACTAGTTAACCAAAAAGTTGAGTTTAGCGCACCAAAATTTCGGTTGTCGCCGAGGCATTCCGAGTTGGAACTAAAATTGAAAGATGCCTGCTTTTAGCCCAAATTTCAATAGCCTCCAAATCTAACTACACTAGTTCCATTACAAATCTTACATTATCAAGAGCACAACGTAAAAATCTACCCCTCGATTGGACCTCGTATGAGAGAGTTATGCAATACTTAAGTTACCGATATTTTAAATTAAAATATCATAAACTAATCACATAATTAATTTTAATTACATTCTAATCCTTACACTCATCCCTTTCTTCCTCCCTTCGTGCACTTATAGACTCCAACCAATTTCGCATGCATGTCTCCAGTGATAAGGGGCTACACCCCGCCAAATTCGAAGTCGTCTTCTCCGTTGATCTTCTCTCCGTGCGCTCGATGCGATAACACTCTCGATTTCCCCTCCAGCGACCCCAAATATAATGTGACATCCATCCACTGCAGCCTCAACCTTACGGCTGCTATGGCTTACACTGTGTCGAGCGACCCCAAATATAATGTGACATCCATCCACTACAGCCTCAACCGTACGGTTGCGATGGCCTACACAATGTGGAGTTCTCCATACTGCCTCCACCGATGCGCCTCCCCCTGATTAAGCAAACGATGATGGTCCCAAGACCCAATTCCTCACGAATCCAGCACAACCTAGAACCATAGCTCCACCCTATACGGCCATAGCTATGTCGTGCACACCAATCATAATGAACCCTATAAACTATATGATAAGAGAAACATCTAGCTCAAACGAGTCCAAGGCAATTTGTTTTGCGATTTATAGATGAATATATAGATATGTATTGATTTTTAAAGTTAGCAACCATTTTTTTCTTTTTTCTTGCTAGTTTGAACGTGATTTTAATAGGGGCATAGTATGGTTTTAAACGTTGGTAGGTATGGCCTGGTACGGTTAAAAGTATGGGTTGTATAACTTTTTTTTAAAACCCAAGAGAACCCGGCGGGCCGGTAAACTCTTGAGGAGGGTATAGTAAAGCTGTCCGCTAATCCAAGCCCCCATACCCTCGGATAAATTTATATAGGATAGGGAAGCGCATGGTAGGAATCGAACTTGGGTCTTTTTACCAGAACCCAAGCCTCCTTTCCACTACGCCGCACCCGCAGACAGGTTGTATAATATTACATATATTACTTTATTTTAAACTAGTCGACAATATACAACCCCAAATCTCGAATTCAAAGCAAGGCATGTCATCTGACGTTTTATATGTAATGTCCCTATTCAGAACACAATGGAACTAGTCTCGAGGCCTAATTCGATCATATGAAAACGATAGCTTTTCAAATCCAGTTATGTTATATTAATTTTTGAAATTAATTTCTAAGCATTTCAGGCTCGCATGATCAAAGGATTTGTCCAATTACCACGAAATTCATTAACCTACAAAAATTCACTATTATGGATCAAATGAAACCGGTTTCGTCCAAATTTGAGACAATGCCTTGAAAGGCTATTTTACACGCTAATTAAAATGAATTATTATAAAAATCAAATTAATCACTTTTAAACTAAAAAATGTTTAGTATCTTCATTCTTATTTAAATAGAATTTGAATCAGCTTTCGAAATCAATTTTATTCATATTAAATTCATGATTTAATTATTTAAACAATTTCAAATATTAAATCCAATAATTTTATTATCAAAGAAATCGCTATATTTGAAGTTCAAGTTATTCGACTTATAAAATAAACTTCCCAATATTTAGAAAAAAATGGATTAAATATTCCAAATTTAAATGGCTAAAATTCTGGGTTTTGCATTCTTCCCCCTTAAAAGAATTTCATGCCCAAAATTACCAAGGTAAGAAAAATGCCCCAAACCCATTAACTTTCCAAAACCAGTTTGTTGAACTAGATTACCAAATTCTTTTAAGTGTTTAGCTTCATTTACTGATACCAACTAATTTTCATCCATTAAATCGTTCCAGGTTATAACTCAAAATCAAATTTTGGTTATCAAAAATTTATTCAAAATTTCTCAATAATTTTCTAACTTTTTAATTTATAGAAAATTTCACCAGAGTCTCCTTTATGTGGTTCGATTGGAAAAATTTACAATATATATATATATATATATATATAATCATAATTATACAGCTCATCTTTAAGGATGAGGCATCCTGTAGGGAAAAACTTAAAAATACGGCATGTAATTTGAGATGTGTACGTTTTATTAGTACTAGCAAGCATATTCAATCAATATAATGTAGAAGTGAGCTCCAACTGCAAAGCATATGCCATCCGCACCTACTAATCACTCAACAACCCATGAGAACAAGTATAAGGAAAGTAATATCAAAATATAACATGTACTAATACAATAACTGTATGCAAGTGTAACTAAGGTAACAAAGAAACCATCCAATAAATAATATCCATCCAATTAATTCATAACCATATCAATTTAAATTTTCTAATGACAGCTTTTAATTTATCTCAGCCCGTACGATTTACATGTGGCATCCGTACTCAAAATCACACCTAATTGCTCACGATCACATAATTTCACTTCCAAACTAGTATCGTTCACACGACCACTTTAGTGCGGACCCAGATCCGGTTCTTTGATTAGCAACCATTATTCTTCTCATAGTGCCATATACTATGACAGTAAATTCCAGAATCAGTAAAAAATCCATGTCCAGTGTTCGCCGTGTAGAATCGAGTGAAAAATTCTAACTTGGACCGATGTAAATCATCTCGAAATTATGTACTCAAATCTGGATCAAATAGTTGTGCGATTAAAATAATATACGTACAACTTACGTAATTATTCAATTTATTTCTCATTATATCCCATTCTTTTACATACATTCATTTATTTATAATCATTATTCACACTGCTTTATTCACACTCATTTATTTCTTATTTTATTCATTCATTACTAATATCACTTACGAACTATTCCATAAACTTTTACTTTAATTTATTTTAAACATCTTACATAACACTACACATATTTATCTTCACTTTACAACTTAAGTTTATATTCATTTTAAATCAAATTTTTAATTCATTACAAATCAAATTCCATTTCATTTAACTAATTTCATTAATTCACTTCACTAATTCATTCCAAATCACAATCTCTTTTCATTCAAAAATAATTTCATTTAACTTAAGTCAAATTTCATTTAACTTAAGTCAAATTTCATTTCAAATTTGTTTTTCTTAACATTCATATTCAATAATTTAAAATTTTGTTTTAACTTACCAATTTTCAAACTTATAAGTTACAGAACTTTTTTCCTCAAATTTTTATAAAATGTCAAATGAGTATTTTCAGAGTTTAAGCATCATGTTCTTATTTCAAATTATTTTGAAACGCTGCTATTAATAATTCTTTGTAATTCAAATCATAACTTGAATTTTAAAATCAAAACTAGTTTTACCAAAACAAAACTTCAACGGTAGCAATTTCTCCCTTAGAAACCCGAAAATGAACTTCAATGATGCTACAGTCATCGTTGAAATTAATTTCCAGCGACAGAAGTGAGTTTAATGCTTTCCATCTCTTTTAAATCCCTTTTTATAATAATATTTCTAGACAAAATACTTTCTAAATAACATTATAGTTATTTTCCAAAACTTTGAAAAACAATTTTCCAAAATCATCATATTTATCAATTTTCCTTATATATATAATAATTTAACTTTAGTTATATAAAACCATTTCTAATTGTTTATCTTTGTTTACGTTACAATAATACCAACTTTTATTTGAGCACAACAACAAACAATAAATGATAATAATCAAATATTATCATTCACTAACAACCAACTCACCATATACTTTACAATAATTTCTAAAAAAATCGATTTAAATATTCCATATTTAAATGGCTAAAATTCTAGTTCGATACACGTGAGGGATATCTCCATAGGGATTCGCTTTTGGTTCGAAGTATTAAGTGGCTGTAGGGTCCACCTCGCTCCTAAAAGGAAGTGTTAAGTAACCTAAGGAGATTCCAAATAAATAAGGATGTCTCTAAAAGGGTTTGCTTCAGTGTTGAGGTATTAATTCGCTATTTTAGGGCTCGCCTCCCAATCGGAAGAAGTAACCTTGTGAGGTTCCAAATTAATAATTAATAGTGATAGTTGATTTCTCGAAAAGGGTTCACTTTGGGTTTGAGGTATTAAGTGATTTATCTAGGGTTTGCCTCTCTCCTAAAATGAAGTATTAATTATCCTGGTGATATTCCGAGCGATGTCAGCTAGATAGTACCAGTGAGGAGTCCACCTTAGGGTTAGGTGTTAAATGACAAAGGCTTACCTATAAATAGTCGTTGAATGGTCACGAGTCTGCCTAGTCCTTATTAATGCGGTATTAAGTGCTTGGATATTGTCTCTCACATTTTTAAGGCCATAATAACGATAGTACCAATGAGGAGTCCGCATGGAGGATAGGTATTAAATGAAGTAGGACCTGTCTGGAATATAAGTATTAAATGGTTTGATGTCCTTCTAGTCCTTTTAAAGGTATTCAATTGCTCGGGTACTACCTTTTACATGGGTACGATTTTTTTGGCAGTAGATGCGATAATAGTTGGACATTAAATGTCAAAAGCCTTAAATAGTGGTTAGAAGTATTTGTAGCTAGGACCCACCGGCCATTGATTACATTGTTAGAAAATCACTTTGGGAATAGGTCTTAAATAACGGGGTCTACCTTGATTGGGATCTTAAATGGCAGAGTTTGCCTATTTCTCTTTTATATGTATTTTGTGGTGATTATAGAAACCCACTTCATATTTAAAAGTATTAAGTGGAAAATGGGTTTGGAAGTATGGGTGGTTGATAAGGCTTCATCGATATTCTGTACCTTGGGAAGGGGTCAACCGAGTTATTGAACTAGTGCGTTTCGGTCGGGCATTTCGATTATATGACAGAGCGAGGTCAAGTAGGAAACGAGTACCGAGCTCAGGGGTAGAAGGCCCACCCCTTGTAGAAGAGTGGACAGCTGATCTTTCTTGGTCTAGGTAAGTAATCATGTGTGCAATGCAAGTTACATTAGAATTGCTAACCTTAATAGAAACAAATATTTAGTGGAAACCAATCAGTATAAAATTATATTGTCGACAGTTTATAGATTCTCCAGTTACCAGAATGTTGTACTGACCACCTCCTCATTACAACCCATATGATAGATTTAAAGGAATAGGTCATTGGATTTGGATGTGCTTTGTTGTAGGAGAAGTCTTCTTTTCTCTCATGCGCGATGTTGATGTGGCAATCTGCTACCCAAGGAATACTATTAATTCCTAGATTGTAGTCATAATCAGTATTCTTGTCCTATTATTGTTTTCGCTGTGATTTTAGTTTTCTATCAATCTCTAATAACGCTCATGCTTATTTGCAGGTACCAAATCCAATGATCTATGCTTTTGATGAATTTGGTTTTTGATTTTTGTCACAAGCTAGGCTCATTAAGGTATGAGTTGTTGCATTTGGTATTAGGGCCTAGGTTACTAGATCGGAGGAATTATGCAACAACCCGGTTTTAAGTGGTAATTAAATTAAGTTAATAATGGTAATTTTGTTAATTAATTTGAATTTAGATAATTACTTTGAAATGCATTATGGAATTGTTTAACAAACGGATTTAAATTGTAAAAATAGGATAATTGAATTTAAATAAGTTAAAATTAAAAAAATACACACAAACAGACATATAGATAATAGTTTATATAAGTGTGGTGTTATTAACTTTATATGGTATTGACTTAAGCGAAAAGGTAGTTTTAAATTGAAATTTTATTTAGTTAAATTGAATTGATTTTAATTTTAAATAGAAAAAGGAATAATCTTTAATATAAATTTTTTTATGTCGGGTAAATTGAATTTGGTTTAAGAATAAAACCAAATATATTTTTCCTTACAACCAAGTTTCAATGCCCAAAGTCCAAGATAACCCAAACTCAAATCTACTTTAGAATTCTCCATTCACTGTGATATTCACGCAACTTAACCTCATCTCACGCTGGGGGATCTTCAACTAGAAGCAATTAAAATCCATTTTCCATCATTTTGCTAATTAAAAATCAAATAGAATAAATTATCTAAATTTACCAAATTTAAATATGTGCGTCTATATACTTGTGAGCACCTGATGTTAAAGTTGTGTTCGTCGTGGCGAATTTGAGTGGTGTGCATATGGTTGTAGCGGAGGAAAGAAGAAGGGGATAGTACAATCTACTATGAGTAACCTAACTCACAAATCTTTGTCTAATCTCCAAATTTTTGGAAAATATATATAATGTTGGGTGCAATTATTTCTGTTCTATTTTACGACTGATTAGAAAATTGATAGATCATTTCGAAATGGCATATACATCACATATCCTGGATCAAGTGAAGACTCTGGGTTTCCAACAAGCCACTGCTGCATCTATTTCATTAGGGATTGATGACCGTTTAACAATATCTTCTAAGGGATGGTTAGTCCAAGATGCTGAACAACAAAGTTTTATTTTAGAGAAACATCCAATAGAAAGAAAAGCAACGAATGGAGTGGATTTGAGTTAGATTTGAAAAGAGGATTTCTCACTTCTTTCTCTCATTCAAAACCATGCATGAGAATTTCATCTCGCACGGCTCCTAAGTAATAAAAGAAAGAAGAACTCATCTTGTAACAACCCCGAATTTTATATAAGTTTAAATTGATAATTAAATTAATTGTTTTAAATAAAAATTGTGAAGTAATTGGTAATTAATATAAATTTTAATATAAATTTTGAATTTATCGAGAATTAAATTGGATATGGTTAAATTTAATGTTAGATAATTAAACTTTAAAAAGAATTCAAATAAGTGTTTATGTCGAACAAATGTTTCAAATAAATTTATAATTATGTAAAATATGAAAGGAATATATAAAACTTCTAGAAATAAATCTTTAAGTTAAAATAGAAGTAAATATACAAAGTAAAATAATGCCTGTAAAAATAAAATTCATTCATAATACAAAGTAATATGACTAAGGAAAGGGAACAATATATTCAAACATGAACAAATAAAGTAAGTAATTAAATGTAGATGGTTAAACCTTAAAAGAAATAAAAATAGAAATAAATACCTTTAAGGGGTAAAAATCAAATATGAAATAAAATATCATATCAGTCGAGACAAACCAGGCAAGTATAGTATGTTGCCTATAAAGTAGTATGCAAGGTAAGAATAAACAAAGTAAAAGAAAAATATCAACATACATAAAAAATTAAACAAGTAAACATAAAGTACATAGCAATTAATGTTAGGATCTTGAGTACCCAACACATTATCATCTCAGCCTCCACAAATCTGCCTGGCCAGATAAAGAAAAGTAAAAAGAGAAAAAATCTCTGATCCTATGGTACAAAACAATATAATCACTTGTACAAAAAAATAATTTATCAACCTGTAAACTTGCTTTCTCACATATCAAGTTCATTCCAGTTCGTTCCATTCTAGTAGAGAAAACAAAAGTAAATATCACTTAAAGTTTAAACAAAATTCAAATATAAATGGCAATACAAACCAGAGATCAAGAAGAGATTCAGCTTGAAAATTTCAAAGCCTGGTTCAGAAAGAAACTCTGTTCTTCTTCCTCTGGAAACAAGGCGAGTGACATATTTTTAAAACTTAAGTATATAAATCTGGTTGCCTGATCACCTCTGGAAACAAGTGTGTTTGTGTGTATATTCATAAGTGCATTTCTGTGAATATTTGAATGTATGTGTGAATGCCTGTATATGTATATATATGGCTCTGTTCAGTGTAACAGGTCTACAAATTCAAGAAAAAAAATTCATATCTTCCTATTTAAACTAATGCATGTTATGATTCCTGAAAAGAAAATGTTTATAACAATGTAAAGTTATTTTTAAAAATAGATTCAAGTAAAAATAATTAGTAAATACTTTGAAATATAGAAATTACAGTGAACTTTTAAATCAGAGAAAAATCGATAATTTTAATTTAATGATTTGACTTCATAATTTGATTCGTATTGGCAAATGATGAATTTAGATATAGAAATCACGATTTTTAGCATTGTGAATTAGGAGAAATATCGAGATGACCAGTTTTTAGACTTTCGTCAAATTCTGGTGATCGGCTAAACGTTTGATTTCGCGATTAGGGCTGAAGGAAGCTGGAGTTTTAAGGACCGATGGAAAAATGGTAACAGGATTTTTACATCGCCGTGGTGGCGCTGCGGGGAAGGAATAGGGTTTTAAGGGTGGTTTTGGTAGTCTGGTTTCACGAGACATTTGCGACGTCGATGGTGGATCGTAGTTGATCGGACCATGGGGGATAGTCGTTTGGGTTTGTGGCGCTTCTCTGGGTGGAATAGCAGGGCCTCTAGTGATTGGTTTAGGTGGCGTGTGACATTTTTTTGATGACCAAGTCTGGGATTCGAGTGTTTCAAATGCTCGAATTTGTCCTGACACTGCTATCATCGGATCTGGGTGTTTGGAAACCTCGTAGGTGTCGTCGGCAACTTGTTGAGGTACTCGGTTACGACCGGAGATGATCAGAATAATGGTGCATGTGCACACATACACGTTCATGCCTGGGTGACTATGAAATTTGGGGAAGATGAGGTAAACTCGAAGAAGGTCTCGGGGATGTTTCGTGTGTGACTCAAAGCAATGAAACAAGGGGGGAAACTCGAGTGTATTATCAGGTTTTACCCGGGGTTGTCTCGGGTCTGTAGTTTTTATATAAAAACAGTTTTTAAACTTTAAAACTAGATCAAGTTGTATTTAAAATGATTTTTGTAAAATAGTTCTTTTGCAAATGATAAATGTTTATCCAATTTTGAATTGGTCAAAAGGTTAAAAGTAAATTATTTCAAAATTTATTAAGTTAAAAGTGTTTTAAATCTATATAACTTTTGATTTTAAAAGTTTATAAACTTAATTTTTGTAATTAAGTGAATGATTGAAAGAAAAATGAAATGGTTTTATAATCCTTAATCTAACTTAAAGATTTTAAGTTAATAAATGTATTGATGATGGCCTATTCCAAAGGATTATTAAATAAGGATTAAATGATAATTGAAAATAATAAAGATAAATGGTTTATCTTTTAGTTGATGAAATCTAAAATAATCAAAGAATTATTAATTAATTAGTGAAAGTGATTAAGGAAGAATTGATTTAATGAAGGTGATTAAAGGATAATTACTCAAAGTAATTAATTTGTGATTTATTCATTTTTGATTAGGAATAATCGCTTATTATAATTGATTTAAGATAATTAATGGTAATTAATTAAGGGTTAATTAATGTGATTGATTAAGGATGATTAATATAAGATAATTAAGTTATTAAAAGTTGATTGATTTATTAATTAAGGTTGATTAATTAATAACTAAAGGTTAATTAATAAATGATTAAAGGATAATTAATTAAAATGGTTTGTAATTAATTAATGTTAATTAAACCAGGATTAGTGACTAATCTGATTTAATTTAATCAGATAAATAAATTGACCTTACCTATGAGTGTTGGACCTGACTGGACGATTGAATTGTTGATATTCCCTGATCTGTGATGCTGTGTGATATATTCTGATTTGTGTGGGATCTGTACTGTAGTTCATTTATCTGGGATGAATGTAATATATTATCTGTAATTTATATATCTGTGATCTGTGAATAAAAGATAAGCGTTATAGTTTATACCGCTTATCAAATATATTGCTGTATTTGAATCTGTGATGATTGAATGATGTTGCACTACTGTGTGAAACCCCTGGACTACACCATACACACACAAATATGGATTTCACAAGGAAATCGGTTAAGTCACAGATTTTTAACAATTGTAAAGATTGAATTTGTTAATCCAAAATAGTTTTGGAATTGGAATTGAAAGCATTTGAAAATGAGTTCAAATGATTTAATAAAATTTGAAATCTAAATGATTTGATTTAAATTTGAATTTAATATTTGGAATTGAATTCAATGATTTGAAAATATGGTCTAAAAAGACCATACCAGTTATAAATGTGTTTATATGAATTTGAACCATTTTAAAAGTATGGTTTTGATAATTTGAATTTAACCCAAAGATTTTAACTCGTATGAATGAATCAAATTTTCCAAAATGAAAACTATTTGTTTTCAAATAATAGAAGCTTTTATATACGGAATGAATTTCCAATTTGTGTCAATGGAATTTCAAGTTTGAAATGAAAAATGGTTTTCCAAGTTACGAATAAATCTTTGGAAACGTGTTTTGAAAGCTATGAATTGAATCTTTGATTAAAAGATTAAATGAGTTAATCCAATTGAAATGGAAATTGATTTGGAAAATCTGTGAATGAATCTTTGTGAAACTGGGTGAACTTTGTGAGATGAATCTTTTTGTATAAAAGATTTAAAATGGTAATGTGTTTAAACCATTTGAAAGAGAAGTTTTGGGTACTAATTTGTGACTTAATTGAAATCCCATTATCCATATGTTTTTAAATATTGCGCTTACTATTTGGTTTAGCCGTGGGAGGACTTTGTGTCATATAACCCATTCCGAATAAGTGATACGTCGTATATGGATTGCATTTGAAGACCGGTGGTGAAGACCGGGTATTTGTGAAAACAAAAGGACGACCCATTGATTGTCTCTGCACTGAGTCGCACCAGTATAGAGATTCCCTAAGTGATGGGAAATCCGATCGGGATTGTGAATACCGGATTGCAAGGGCTTCTTAGGAAGTTCCTTCGGTTCTGTTCGAACCCGGAACAGACTTGTATGGTTGTATGTCTGACACTACACTTTGAGATATAAAGCTGATTTCTTTCAAATACATTTCTGTTGGTGGCGGAGAATTTACACTCTTAGCTTAACACCCTTCTCTGAGACGTTCGAGCTCAGAGGTTATGTAGTTGAAGGTTATCAGTGAAATACTCCCAATTTGTTAGTGTAGCATGCTAAGTGTTGCTGTGTGTTGATGGTCATTTGCTGATCATTTGTTGATCAAAGCATGACTTTGTGAAAAAGCGTAGCTTTGTGGACGAGACTTCGTCGAGCCTCACAACCCGGTAATGGTCGAAACAGGAATGTTGAGGCAAGGTTTTTAGGGGTCGCGCCCCTAGGGTATGTCCATTTCCTTCTGGATAAGAGGTGATATCATGGTATGGAGCCCAGATATTTTACCTATGTTGATGCTGCAAATTTATTATACTTTGTGGTTGTTGCTTTGTGGTTGAGGATCCTCGGATAAAGGTCGGTAACTACCGGGGGATGGCATACTTGTGTGTCAGTACCTAGTTACAGCTGTACAGCGTGAGGTAGCATCAGTTTGTTAGTTACCTAGTTACAGTTGTACAACGTGAGGTAGTGTCAGCCTTGTGTTTGCAGAGATCCGGTTAGGTTCTCGGGGCGTCTTTCCAGAGGCGTTTCCATTTCGGTGTAAGGAAGTTCCTTTGCCTGACCATTTGTTGGAAATCCAATTTCCAATACGGACCTAGTACGGTTTTAGTTGTAGAACCTGCCATTTACTTATGGTGGTCACCACTGTTTAGATGGTGGCTATAGTAGGCATAGTTCGGAATGTCTATGCTAGCTAAGATTAATATTGTATTTTCGAAAGGATTTTCTACACTATGCACTAGTAATAATATCAAAAGAGTTTTCTTTGCGTAGTAAGCATGTTTGACTATCATAAGAAGAAATCTCCTCCAAGTCTGCGATTGCATTGTGTGTGTGGTGGGAGGTCTTATGGTAGTTTCATTTTCCAAAAGCATTTCGGATTTCATTGTTTAAAATTCCTTTGTGTTTGTTTAAAGTTAAACTATTTTTGTTGCTCACACCAGTCCCATGACTGACTCGGAGTTTATTGTTCCCTTCCTAAACTCTAGGTGCCCACAATTTTCCACACGGGCAGTCTAGAGTTGGGGTTTTCAGATAGTCAGGTTTAGTAGACCAGTTGGAGCTAGTTCAGTGTTTGGAGTTCACTGATGACTGACCTTGCTTACCTTTGTGGATGGTGATGGTGGTTCGAGCTTGATATTGGAGTTGGTGGATTCATTCTCTTTTGAAGATGATTTGGAGTTATCACTTCTGTTATTTCCGCTGTATCATTATGTATCTCTGATAATGTTGTATCATATTGATATCATTGTTGTATATCATTTTGGATATTTTATTCATTGGAGTTGTATATGATATTATTCATTTCTTTCTTCCGCTGTGTTGTTATACTTACTGTGTTATAAGCTCCGGCGAGCCAGATTCGGCGTTTGGATCTGCGGCATTCGAGTACAAGTGAAAGTACGGGTGCCGATTTTCGAAGGCCGAGTCAGGATCGTTACAAGTGGTATCAGAGCTAAGGTTGAACTTTAGCTCAGGAGTATAACACATTAAGTAGATCATTAGAGATAGGGTGAAGTATACCCTAGAATGAGTATCTCTAAAATATCCGTCCATATGCCTCAGTAAATTCTCTTACTATCCACTATTAGTAAGTATGAGTGCAAGAAGAGGATGAGATAGGGGACAAGGGAATACGACTATAAATGGTCAATACCCTGTAACAACAAGGAAATAATCATTTCTCTATCCATCTCTTTGTTCGTCATCTTTTCTCAATTCTTCAATAGTTCCCGGTAGATCCAGGAAGGAGATTCGATATATTAATATGGGACATAAACTCCAAATAGGTCAGAATTGTTTGTTTGAATGAATTGGTTGCATTGGTTGCTATGGTTGATAGGTATACTTCAGTTCTAAACTGAAAGTTTTGAAATTGTATCCATATATCTATCTATTCTTTGGGTCTCGGTATATTCTACGAATGGTTAGTTATCCTTTCGGACTAACCAATGCCACTACATATTTCGTAGATCTGGATAACCCGAGTATCTTGTGAAAAAATTAAAAAGAATCATTCTTGTATCTATTATTGATATTCTGATTTGGTAAGCCAAATGCAGAATAGATATTCAGTTTGATTTGATGAAATATTCTTCATCTATCTTTGTGTCTCCCTGGCAAATTTCGAGGACGAAATTCTTTTAAGGGGGGTAGTTGTAACGACCCCGAATTTTATATAAGTTTAAATTGATAATTAAATTAATTTTTTTAAATAAAAATTGTGAAGTAATTGGTAATTAATATAAATTTTGAATTTATCGAGAATTAAATTGGATATGGTTAAATTTAATGTTAGATAATTAAACTTTAGAAAGAATTCAAATAAGTGTTTATGTCGAACAAATGTTTCAAATAAATTTATAATTATGTAAAATATGAAAGGAACATATAAAACTTCTAGAAATAAATCTTTAAGTTAAAATAGAAGTAAATATACAAAGTAAAATAATGCCTGTAAAAATAAAATTCATTCATAATACAAAGTAATATGACTAAGGAAAGGGAACAATATATTCAAACATGAACAAATAAAGTAAGTAATTAAATGTAGATGGTTAAACCTTAAAAGAAATAAAAATAGAAATAAATACCTTTAAGGGGTAAAACTCAAATATGAAATAAAATATCATATCAGCCGAGACAAACCAGGCAAGTATAGTATGTTGCCTGTAAAGTAGTATGCAAGGTAAGAATAAACAAAGTAAAAGAAAAATATCAACATACATAAAAAATGAAACAAGTAAACATAATGTACTTAGCAATTAATGTTAGGATCTTGAGTACCCAACACATTATCATCTCAGCCTCCACAAATCTGCCTGGCCAGATAAAGAAAAGTAAAGAGAGAAAAAATCTCTGATCCTATGGTACAAAACAATATAATCACTTGTATAAAAAAATAATTTATCAACCTGTAAACTTGCTTTCTCACATATCAAGTTCATTCCAGTTCGTTCCATTCCAGTTGAGAAAACAAAAGTAAATATCACTTAAAACTTAAACAAAATTCAAATCTAAATGGCAATACAGACCAGAGATCAAGAAGAGATTCAGCTTGAAAATTTCAAAGCCTGGTTCAGAAAGAAACTCTATTCTTCTTCCTCTGGAAACAAGGTGAGTGACATTATTTTTAAAACTTAAGTATATAAATCTGGTTGCTTGATCACCTTTGGAAACAAGTGTGTTTGTGTGTATATTTATAAGTGCATTTCTGTGAATATTTGAATGTATGTGTGCATGCCTGTATATGTATATATATGGCTCTGTTCAGTGTAAAAGATCTACAAATTAAAGAAAAAAAATTCATATCTTCCTATTTAAATTAATTCAAGTTATGATTCCTGAAAAGAAAATGTTTATAACAATTTAAAGTTATTTTTAAAAATAGATTCAAGTAAAAATAATTTGTAAATACTTTGAAATATAGAAATTACAGTGAACTTTTAAATCGGAGAAAAATCGATGATTTTAATTTAATGATTTGACTTCATAATTTGATTCGTATTGGCAAATGATTAATTTAGATATAGAAATCACGATTTTTAGCATTGTGAATTAGGAGAAATATCGAGATGACCAGTTTTTAGACTTTCGTCAAATTCTGGTGATCGGCTAAACGTTTGATCTCGCGATCAAGGCTGAAGGAAGCTGGAGTTTTAAGGACCGATGGAAAAATGGTAACAGGATTTTTACATCGCCGTGGTGGCGCGGTGGGGAAGGAATAGGGTTTTAAGGGTGGTTTTGGTAGTCTGGTTTCGCGAGACATTTGCGACGGCGATGGTGGATCGTGGTTGATCGGACCATGGGGGATAGTCGTTTGGGTTCGTGGCGCATCTCTGGGTAGAACAGCAGGGCCTCTAGTGATTGGTTTAGGTGGCGTGTGACATTTTTCTGATGACCAAGTCTGGGATTCGAGTGTTTCAAATGCTTGAATTTGTCCTGACGCTGCTATCATCGGATCTGGGTGTTTGGAAACCTCGTAGGTGTCGTCGGCGACTTGTTGAGGTACTCGGTTACGACTGGAGATGATCGGAATAATGGTGCATGTGCACACAAACACGATCGTGCCTGGGTGACTGTGAAATTTGGGGAAGATGAGGTAAACTCGAAGAAGGTCTCGGGGATGTTTCGTGTGTGACTCAAAGCAACTAAACAAGGGGCGAAACTAGAGTGTATTATCGGGTTTTACCCGGGGTTGTCTCGGGTCTGTAGTTTTTATATAAAAACAGTTTTTAAACTTTAAAACCAGATCAAGTTTTATTTCAAACGATTTTTGTAAAATAGTTCTTTTGCAAATGATAAATGTTTATCCAAGTTTGAATTGTTCAAAAGGTTTAAAAGTAAATTATTTCAAAATTTATTAAGTTAAAAGTGTTTTAAATCTATATAACTTTTGATTTTAAAAGTTTATAAACTTAATTTTTGTAATTAAGTGAATGATTGAAAGAAAAATGAAATGGTTTTATAATCCTTAATCTAACTTAAAGATTTTAAGTTAATAAATGTATTGATGATGGCCTATTCCCAAAGGATTATTAAATAAGGATTAAATGATAATTGAAAATAATAAAGATAAATGGTTTATCTTTTAGTTGATGAAATCTAAAATAATCAAAGAATCATTAATTAATTAATGAAAGTGATTAAGGAAGAATTGATTTAATGAAGGTGATTAAATGATAATTACTCAAAGTAATTAATTTGTGATTTATTAATTTGTGATTAGGACTAATCGCTTATTATAATTGATAAGATAATTAATGGTAATTAATTAAGGGTTAATTAATGTGATTGATTAAGGATGTTTAATATAAGATAATTAAGTGATTAAAAGTTGATTGATTTATTAATTAAGGTTGATTAATTAATAACTAAAGGTTAATTAATAAATGATTAAAGGATAATTAATTAAAATGGCTTGTTTTTAATTAATGTTAATTAAAACAGGATTAGTGACTAATCTGATTTAATTTAATCAGATAAATAAATTGACCTTACCTATGAGTGTTGGACCTGACTGGACGATTGAATTGTTGATATTCCTTGATTTGTGATGCTGTGTGATATATTCTAATTTGTCTGTGATCTGTAATGTAGTTCATTTATCTGGGATGAATGTAATATATTATATGTAATTTATATATCTGTAATCTGTGAATAAAAGATAAGCGTTATAGTTTATACCGCTTATCAAATATATTGTTGTATTTGAATCTGTGATGATTGAATGATGCTACACTACTGTGTGAAACCCCTGGACTACACCATACACACACAAATATGGATTTCATGAGGAAATCGGTTAAGTCACAGATTTTTAACAATTGTAAAGATTGAATTTGTGAATCCAAAATAGTTTTGGAATTGGAATTGAAAGCTTTTGAAAATGAGTTCAAATGATTTAATAAAATTTGAAATCTAAATGATTTGATTTAAATTTGAATTCAATATTTGGAATTGAATTCAATGATTTGAAAATATGGTCTAAAAAGACCATACCGGTTATAAATGTGTTTATATGAATTTGAACCATTTTAAAAGTATGGTTTTGATAATTGTAATTTAACCCAAATATTTTAACTCGTATGAATGAATCAAATTTTCCGAAATGAAAACTATTTGTGTTGGGTGAATTCTTACCCAGAGGACCTCGAGACCAAGAAACTTGCTTCATTCGGCAGACCCATTCGGCAGACCCATTCGGCAGGCACCATTCGGCAGACCTCGCTCAACCTCATTCGGCAGACCCATTCGGCAGGCACCATTCGGCAGGCACCATTCGGCAGACCTCGCTCAACCTCATTCGGCAGACCCATTCGGCAGGCACCATTCGGCAGACCTCGCTCAACCTCATTCGGTAGGCACCATTCGGCAGACCTCACCCGAACCACCTCCTGCCGAACCAACCGAACCAACCTTCCCAACTCCCACCGAACCACCTCCTGCCGAACCATCTCCACACCGGACCAACCTCACCATCCCACCACCGGTCCAATCAACTACCGGTCCATCCTACACTCCAACCACCTCCGAACCAAGCAATGACGAACCAAGACGTACCAGGCCAGATCACATCAGCCCAGGCCCATCAGCAACTATACACGTCCTAGACCCCTACCCCCAGCCTCACTCTATAAATAGAGGGGCAGGGGTACAGCAATGGGGACAAGTTTTTGAGAGCTCAAGCACGGAAGAAACTCTTCAAACAACTTTCTTTTACTTGTACCAAAGCTTTGTACTTGTAATCATAACAGAACAAGAGAAATAACATATAAAGTGGACGTAGGCACATTCTGGCTGAACCACTATAAATCTGCGTGTCTTTTTACAGTTTAACCCCTGTTTTTTACGTATTTGCATAAGTCGCTCAAATTACTAAGAATAACATAAGATCTACTAAATCATACAACTTTGAGGTGTTTGTCCATTTTTTGTGCAAACATTTTTGGTGCTTTCATTGAGAGCTAGAAGCTCGAAGCTTCAGCTTCACCTACTTAACAAGTTTTCCTAACAGCATCGTCCGCCACTTGGAAAACATGCCTCCCAAACAGAGAAAAGATGTTAACAAAGGAAAAAACATCGCATCCAGCAGTCTTCTAGATCCAGCTGTCACGAATCAAGTAAATCGTCCTCCTCCAGCAACGGTAACAAATGAAGGACAGGCTAACCCAACCACTCCTGCCACAGAACAGCCTGCAGCAATTACTAGGGCAGATTTGGACAGAGTTGTTGTTGAAGTAACTAACCGCTTCACGTCCCAGCAGGAAGCCTTGGTGGACCATCTCATGTCACGCTTGAGGGACGCTGAAGAATCCAACCGCAACACTGAATCATGGGGCGAGTCCCAGTTTGGAGGATCTCAGAGACAGCAAAGATCCTCCTTCTTCGAAGGAGCTAACGGCAGAAGTAGCCGTGGTAGGAGCCGAGACCGAGCACAGCCCGAAGTTAGGCCTGAGGAAACGTTTGGTACCGAACCCAACGGGGAAGGTACCGGGCGAAGGTCAACTGCAGCTGAGCCTGTCATGCTGCCTAACCACAGAAACACCAGTGAACGGGGCCGAGCTAGAGTTCAGCCCGAAGTTGGACCCGAGGAAGTGCTCAGATCAGAACCCAACAGGGGGAGATCAAGGCAAGGGCCAACTGTAGCTGACCCAAGCGTGCTCCCAGAAGATCAAAGGCAGCCAATGGAAAATATGAGGAATGATAGACGATACCATCCCTACAGGTCGTCTGGACGGAATCAATCCCACAGAACAGAACCAAACTCATTTCTATCTGCTCCAAGTTCTGATGAAAGGATGGCACGCTTATTCAGAGAGTGTGTCCAACGGGAGCAAAGAGATCGAGGGATAGGCGCTAGGGTAACCAGCCCTTTCGCCCGCAATATCGAAATTGCTATCACCCCCCGAGAGTGGAAGATGCCGACAATGGAACCCTACAAAGGAACCTCCGATCCCGTTGTACACTTACAGAGATACACGCAACATATGCTCATGAGTGGAGCAACAGAGCGAGTACTGTGCAAATGCTTTCCGCTCTTCTTAGCAGATCTTGCTACCTCCTGGTTCTGTCATCTACCCCAAGGATCCATCAGCTCGTGGGAAATGTTGAAAGAAAAATTTATCAGTCAGTTCCGCATTCATGTGGAGCAACCTAAGGACGCTTATTCCTTATCCAGCGTCAAACAAAAACCTGGAGAAAAGCTGCAGCAATACCTAACCAGATTCAACGCCGCAGCAGCCGCAGTTCAAGATGCCAATGAGAAGCTTATCCTAATGGCCCTCTGCAGTGGAGTGCATCCGGACACTAAATTTGCTAGAAGATTGACAAAAGAAAAGCCAGCTACTTTACCCGATTTCTTCCATGAAGCCGGGAAATACATGAGGCTTGAGGATGCTGCCGTTGAGGGGCAGTCAGGACAGCAAAATAAGACGACCCATGGCAACGCCCCTGCTGTGGCGAGGGACGTTCGAAGAAATGATTCCAGAGACAATGCTGGGAGCAAGAAGGTAGAAAAGCACCTATATCGGCCAGGACCAAGATTCGACACTTACACCCCTTTGAACGAGACCGTCGAAAATATCTTCCTTGCCACCCAAGGAGAAGTTAGATACAAACGCCCACCATACAAGAAGGAATCAGATAACGCACAGAAGTCTGGAAAGTTCTGCCGCTTCCACGAATCTCACGGACATGATACCAACGAATGCCATCATCTCCGAGATTTGATTGAGGAACACATCAGAAGGAAGAAACTGGAACGTTATGTAAAAAGTCAAGACAGGACTCCAGCCCCTGCCAATGAAAACCCGAGGCTACCCTCACCAGGGACCGACAGAGGAAACCGCAACGCTAGCAGCTCTAGTCAAGAGAAGATAGTGGTCCATACCATCTCAGGAGGTCCGCACATCGCAGACAGAAGTTGGAGAGAGATGGAAAGATATGGGAAGTCGCTTAGAGACAATAAAGACTGTGTCAATACGGTTATAGAAGAGCGCCACCCAAAGCGGAAAGAAAGCGATGACATCATATTCAGTAAACGCGACCTAGAAGGAAGACAGTACCCTCACATGGATCCCATGGTTATCTCTGCCCGACTCGGTCCCGCCGAAGTTTACCGAATCCTGGTAGACACTGGAAGCTCTGTAAATATCCTGTTCAAACACGCATTCGACAAAATGAAGCTATCAATGAAGGATGTATCTCCCTGCGATAAACCACTGCACGGTTTCACTGGAGATGCGAAGATGCCCCTCGGGCAGCTGAACCTCTTTGTTGAGATTGGAAGCCATCCCCGCTCCGTTGTAAGGAAACAGACGTTTGTGCTGATAGAAAACCATTCGGCCTACAACGCCTTCTTAGGAAGACCAGCCTTGTCTGACTTCCAGATTGTCCTAGCCCCATGGTGCCTGAAAATGAAGTTTCCAACAGACAATGGGGTAGGGGAAGTGGAAGGAGACCAGGATATTGCACGAGACTGCTATGTAACCGAACTTCGCAACAACCACAGGAAAGATAAAGGGAAAGGTGTAGAGATTGCCCTCTGCACAAAAAGCCTTGAAGCATAGCAACTAAAGAAAGCCCCTCCTCTTCGATACACCAGCGACCCTTTCAATGAATTAGACCCTAGGGACAAAGAGGAGGAGGCCACCGCCGAGCCTGCAGAGGCTATGGAGTTTATATCTGTAGACAAGCACGACTCAAGTAGGCTACTGAAAATTGGGTCGCAGCTGAAAGCTGAATTGAAGGAACAACTCATTGATTTTCTCCGCCACAACTTGGATGTATTCGCTTGGTCACACGCTGACATGACCGGAATCTCCCCCGACATAGCATGCCACGTATTAAACATTGATCCTACCAAGGCGCCTGTAAAACAAAAAAAGAGAAGTATGGGGGCAGAGCGATCAGCAGCCCTCGATGAAGAAGTAAAGAATCTACTCGCCAATGACTTCATACGAGAAGCTGTTTACCCAGAATGGGTCGCCAACCCGGTACTAGTAAAGAAGGCTAATGGGAAGTGGCGGACCTGCATTGACTTCTCCAACCTAAACGACGCCTGCCCAAAGGATTGCTTCCCGCTTCCCAGAATTGACCAACTTGTAGACAGCACAGCCGGACACGAACTCCTATCTTTTATGGATGCATACTCAGGATATAACCAAATTCCTATGCAGGCTCCCGACCAAGACCACACTAGTTTCATCACCGACCGGGGTTTATACTGCTACAAAGTGATGCCCTTCGGACTTAAAAATGCAGGAGCCACCTACCAGCGCCTCGTTAACAAGATGTTTGCAGGGCTAATAGGACAAACTATGGAAGTATATGTAGACGACATGCTGGTGAAATCACGGAAAGCCAAAGATCACGTAAGCTACCTAGGCGAAATGTTCCAGGTACTTCGACAGTATGGAATGAAGTTGAATCCACTAAAGTGCTCCTTCGGAGTGTCATCGGGAAAATTCTTAGGGTTCATCGTCCATGCCCGAGGGATTGAAGCAAACCCTGAACAAGTCCGAGCATTAAGGGACATCAAGATACCTTCCACCCGAAAGGAGATGCAAAGCCTAAATGGAAAAGTGGCCGCCCTAAGCCGATTCATCTCCAAAGCAACGGACAAGTGCGTCCCCTTTTTCGAAGCTCTAAAGAAAGATAAAGGAAAGTTCGAATGGACGGACGAATGCTTAACCGCTTTCCTTAACCTAATCGAACACCTCCAGAAACCACCGGTACTCTCGACCCCAAGCGAAGGCGAAGAATTATACCTATACCTTGCTGTATCATCTCACGCTTTAAGCGCTGCCTTGGTAAGGGAAGACAACCGCACGCAACGACCAGTTTACTTCGTCAGTAAAAGGTTTACTGGGGCAGAAGTCAGATACCCTAAACTTGAAAAGTTAGCATACTGTTTACTAATCACTTCACGAAAACTACGTCACTACTTCCAATCCCATTCCATCAAAGTTCTGACCGATCAACCACTGAGGCAGGTACTCCATCGTCCCGACACTTCCGGGTGACTACTTAAATGGTGTATTGAGCTGAGTCAATATGATATCACCTATCACCCTCGCACCGCCATCAAGGGACAAGCCATGGCTGATTTCATTGCAGAGTTCACTACCAACGAGGATAAGGAGCAACTGGAAATAACAGAAGATATCAAGTGGAATCTCTCTGTGGACGGTGCATCTAACGAACAAGGCTCGGGGGCAGGTGTGGTAATAATCACTCCCAGGGGAAATAAATTGCACTATGCTATAAGGTTGGATTTCGCTGCCACCAACAACGATGCAGAATATGAAGCAGTGATAGCTGGACTAGAAATTGCCATAGAAATCGGAGCCAATTCTTTGTGTCTTCACAGCGATTCTCAACTTATTGTTAATCAAATACTAGGAGAATTCCAAGCTCGAGAGGAACGACTCATAGCATATCTAAAGAAGACCAAGTTGCTTCTCAGCCGATTGGATCAGTACTTAGTCAAACACATCCCTTGGGAAGAGAACCAAGAGGCCGACGAATTGGCAAAGCAAGCGAGTATGAGAGACATCGCCATCTTCGGGGCAGTAACCATCTCAAAGCAAACGGTCCCAAGTTTTGAGCAAGTGAATCTGATAGCCGCAGCCGAAGAAGCAACTTGGATGACTCCCATCCGAGACTACCTACAAAGTGGCACACTACCCAACGGGCGTAATGAAGTCAAGAAAATCTTGAGGAAAGCGTCCCGCTATACAATACAAGAAGACATCCTCTATCGGCGCGGTTTCTCTAACCCATTATTAAGGTGTGTCGCCGGAAGGGAAGCCAAGGAAATCTTATCCAACATCCATCAGGGGAGCTGTGGAGATCACATCGGGGGGCAAACATTAGCAAAAAAGATACTCCGATACGGATATTTCTGGCCCACCTTAAGCAAGGACGCCTTAGATTTCGTCAAGAAGTGTGACAGATGCCAAAAATTTGCTAAGATCCCTCGGCTACCAACAACCGAGATTACTCAGATGACCAGCCCTTGGCCCTTCGCGATATGGGGAATTGACTTAATCGGCGAGCTACCAATGGGCCGAGGCGGGGCCAAATATGCTATAGTGGCAGTTGATTATTTCACCAAATGGGTGGAAGCGGAACCTCTAAATAAAGTATCTTCAGCAAAAGTTATTAACTTCTTGATCAAAAATGTTCTATGCAGGTATGGAGTCCCACTCAAAATCATATCAGACAATGGACTTCAATTTGACAGCGAGGAATTCGCCAACTGGTGCCAAGAACACAGAATTCATAAAAGCTTCTCATCCGTAGCATATCCCCAGGCAAACGGACAAGTCGAAGCAGTCAACAAAATTCTGAAAACTCTAATCAAAAAGAAGCTCGAAAAGTCAAAGGGCGCTTGGGTGGATGAACTTCCTATGACACTATGGGCCTATCGCACATCTTTCAGAACATCGACAGGGCACACTCCTTTCTCTTTGGCATACGGATCAGAGGCTATGCTCCCAGTTGAAACTATTGTGCCTTCCCATCGTCGGATCCACTATAACCCAGAAGAGAACGAAGAACTCCTTCACATGTCTTTGGATCTAATCGAGGAGAGAAGAAACGATGCAATCCTCAAAACAGCAGCCCACAAGCAAAAAGTGGCAGCACAATACAACTCCAAAGTCAAGCATCGTACCTTGCAGGAAGGGGATCTTGTCCTCAAGCGAATCTTCCCTCGCCCCGGAGCACTAGACCCAATCTGGGATGGACCATATGTAATTCATAAAGATCTCCACAACGGAGCCTATATTTTGTCAACAGTGGACGGAGAGGTGTTCCAGAGGGCATGGAACATCCAACACCTCCATCGATACTTTTCTTAACTTGTATTGCCCATATGAAGTGAATTAACAAAGAGAATCAGTGGACGTAGGCATTTTCGTGCTGAACCACTTTAAAAAACCTTGTCTCTTTTTTAACTTGTTCCTTTGTATCTTGGCTGCTTGTTAACTTTATCCTTTTCTGTTGAACAAAATCCTGAGTATATAGCATTTCTATTCAAAGCACTCCACAATGCAACTTCACGTGGACAAAACCCAACAGGTACTATGCGAATATATGCCCTCGCCAATGAGACACTTTCGCTCCAGCATCCCTCTGCTATGGGTTAACTCATTGCTCGCGACGGCCCTTAAAGCCAACTGTAATGAGCCGATTATAAGCCACCGAGAAGGCCGACTATAGCCGAGGCAGCTCATTACGGCGTTAGGCTCGCCGGCAACTGTGAACCGACTATAAGCCCCAACATAAGGTGTGGCCAGCCAGGGGCAGTTCACAGTTGACGATCGGCACCCACGCTAGCCGGCCACAGTAAATCGAATAATACCCACGATTACGGGCCTTAATGGCCCGGGTAGTTACTGTGCGCGATCTCGGCTCCGATGTGTCTTAAGTGCGGCTGTGGTAAAAAAGAATTAACTCCCCGCGGAGGCGTAAGATGGGTGACAAATGTCTCCAAGACCCACAGCTAGGGAAAGTGACTACAAAACCCGTTTGCCACGAACTTAAGCACATCGAAGGCCTTCCGTGATTGGAAGTTTTACTATTTCACGTATTTCAATTTTACTTAAAAAGCTTTTTTTTTCCTATCCCCTATAACAATCCCTAAAGTACATGATACAGAGTAGGAGATACTCGCCAATGGGTGTAGGGACTCACAGTGTCAGGACATTCGACTACATTCCATGCTCGGTCCTACAAGATATTCAAGACTGCCATCTACGATTAAAACATGAAAGGCGGTATTTTCTTCTTTTATGTACAAATACATGACTATAATTTGTTCACACCACACGCTAATATTGCAAGTCATGAAATTATGGTTTAGAACCAGAGTCTAACATCAAACATAATTTAATTACAAGAATATACATAGCTACATTTCTCATACGATATGTCGAAATAGCAACAAATATTCAAGAAACGACAAAATCAGCTTAAGTTAAAAAATTACACGTCAAGAATAATGTTGATTGTTACAAGTAGCAAGAATTACAACTTAGAAGTTACTCTACTGTCTTAAGACTAACATATACAACCATGTCAAGTCTACAAAAAGAATTTTCCAGGTCTAATCAGGGAGCCGGTTGCGTCGGAGTCTTGTCCTTGCTCTGTTGCCCACCTGTCCGGTCGTAAAAAGAATTCATTAACGATAAGTAACCAAGTTAACGGAAAGACTAGAAAGGAAGACTTACCAGCACCTGCTTCTTGACCATCCTGGTCGTCATCCTCTACCTGCACACCTGCCTCCTCAGCAGCAAGCAGCCACATACCCTCCTTTACCGCCACTTTCTCCTCCTTGGTGAACTGGGCAGTGACCACATCCATACTGAAGACCGTTCCACCCTCTTTATCTGCATCAGCCTTAGCCTCCTCCAAAGCCCGAAGATAGATCTTAGCCATGACCCTGGGATAATCATCCATCCAAGAGAGATTGCCCTGCTTCCAAGTTCGGAAATACATGTCCTGGAGCATGTCATCCATCATTCCCTCATTCTCCTCAAACTCCCTCATCCGGGCCTCGGAAGCCGACAACCTTTCGACGGCAGCATCTCTCTCCAATCTGTATCTCGAGCAATCAGCCTGAAGGGACCTCCGCATCACCTCCATCTCTTCCCTCAACTTAGCTTGAGCAAGCTCTGCAGCCTCAAGTTTCTCGGACAATTCCTCCACCTGCTCGAGATCCGCTTTCCGAACCTCATCCACCGTGGCAATAGCCATGTCAATCCGCTCTTTGCAAGTAGCTTCCATTTTCCGCAATTCGGCCCGACTGGCCTCTTCCATGATTTTCCTTAGTCGCCCAGTAGCAGCCTCATGCTGAGAAATCTGAATAGCCTGATCCGCAAGCTGTTTGGCCTGATCCGAAACCACCAATCGAAGTCGGATATTGGTGCTCCCAATCTCCTCTCCGGCCTTAACCAGCCGAGCATGATGCCCCATCAGCTTCTTGGTCTCCTCTGCCACCCGATCAATATTAGCCTTGGCCTCGTCTCCCATAGTGACTATACGAGTAGTGAGTAGATCGAGATCTAAGGACTTGGCTTCATCAAGTACTCGTACCATGGGGTTACGGAGGAGAAGGTGTTCACCAGTGACTTCGTCAAAAGTAATATCATGAGAGCTTGGATCCAGATCAGGATGACCCGCAAATGGATTACGAGCCAAGTCGGGACGGTCGATATGAATAACAGAATGGTTTCCGGACGGGTGCGGAGAAGGTGCAAACTCGCTACCCTCCTCAGTAATATCATGAAGAGGCTGAGCCGGAGGCTGAGGACCGGGCGAAGTTTCAGATAAAGGATGACTCCTCTTCCTCTGCTGAATACCCTCTTCGATGACCCCAAGAAGAGGACGGTAGCCGACTACATCCCCGGAGCGTTGGGTTGAGGGTTTCGGCTTAGCAGAAGTTTTGGAAAGTTTATATTGCTCAAGCCTGTGTCGAAGGTCTGAAGCTTTGGACGTCTTGCCTGCTCCTGATATAACGAACAAGTGTCACAAACTTACATCACTATACGATTCGAGAAACGCAGTAAATTACAAGTTAAAAAAGGAAAAGAAACACAGCTGTGGTTGTACAAACCCTGGGGAGGAGTGGGATACTGCAATAAGTCCTGGATTTCATTCCAGGACGGGAGCGGGTCATAAAATATTCCTAAGTCCCTATCATTAATGAAGCATGCAGGAGTCAAGAGTTCACCTTGAGTCGTCGGAGCCACCTTGGCTGGAATGGTCGGAGAAGACTCACTTGCACCAGTCCCGGCTTTGTCCGCCTTCCCGGTCTTCTCTACCAAAGCCGGAGCCTCATCCAACCCCTCAAAAGCCTGGTGGAACGCATCATCCGTCCACTCCTGAATCTCGCCCACTTGCCCAGGAAGTAGGGCCCCGATGCCATCGCCACCTTTGTCACCATCCCGACCATCTCCACCCTCGCCTCTTTCCTCCTCTATGTCTTCCTCCTCCCGGGTAAGTGGACAATTGCTGGGGGAGGGACCGTCCGATTTCTTGAGTTTCTTACCTCCGACAGCTGGAGGTTTTGTGAAAGGTTTCCTCTTGCTACTCTCTGCCGTAACACCTTCCTTGGTCTGAGCAGCCGCCCTCTCCTCCGCCGTTTCCCTCAGCTTAACTACAGACTGCTGCGGAAGGATTAAGTTATATTCCAGAAGAATCGCATTTCTAATCAAGAAGGCAGATGATCTATATTTCCCAAGAATGGCTTCTATCTCAGCCGCCGTCTGAACCAGGCGGCCAGTCTCCACAACCGGAAAGCCACCTGTCGCTAGCAAAAATGAGAAAGTATGAGAAGAAGCATCGCAATCGGAATAGAAATTATAAGTAAAAGCATCAACTTACATCCAGAGGTAAAGCGCCGGATTGAAACGGAGTCGTCCCTAACAAAGAACCATTCTTTCTTGAACATGCTGAATTTAGAGTACAGGTCCAAGACCGGCTTGAAGGTCACAGCTGACTCCAAGCTAATGTATGGGGACCCCTTCTTATAGCCCCTTAAATTATACAAGTACCGGATCTCCCGGTTGGAAGGAGCACGACCATACTTCCTCTGGAATATAACGAAGAGGCTCACTAGTATAGCATAGGAGTTGGGTTGAAGCTGGAATGGGGCCACCTTGAGATATGTGAGGAAGCTGGCTACCCAAGCATTAAGAGGCGGAATGGCACCACACATGCAGTGGTATCTGCTGTAAGCAAAGAACCCTTCAGGAGGGTCGTATGGCATAACATCTTTCCCCGGCAACCGCATTCGCGCCCTGTCAATTCCGAAAGAGCGAGAGATGGCATCAAGCTGCTCTTCCTTAAGGGAGCTGGGATAGCAGTCCAGGGGAGAATTCAGAAGCTCCTGCGGACCGTACCCGTCCACTAACGATCTCGGGGTTGGTTCGTGGCGTTCTGGATTCGGCTGAGCTGGGGGCACGACAGAGGAACCTCTTTCACCCCCGGATTTCCTTTTGTCTGATCGGGTTTCCGCTTTACGGGACATTATCTACAACACCGGAAAAGCATAGTGTTAGAACAAAGGATGTAAACAAGTAAGCATATAATATGGAATTTCACTTAAAAGTTCGAAGTATGAAACACATGTTCACTCGGTACAATAGTTCATTCGGCGAACAGATGCAGCACTTCAATGGTTCATTCGGTAGTATAATATAAGTTTTCATTCGGTGCCCAAAGAACCAAGTTCATTCGGTAAATAAGGACCAAAACTCGTTCGGCACTAAGCCCTATTCTCATTCGGTAGTGCGATACAGGAAGCATTCGGCTTTAGAAACCTATCATGTTCATTCGGCGAAAGGACGTATACCTGGTTCGGTACGAGCTTGATTCGGCAAAGAGTTGATTCGGCTAAACTCGTCTCTCTGGTTCGGTTGTTTGGTAAGGAAAAGCAAAGGGGGTATAGCCCCTATATATAGACAAGCGAAAGGCAACCGGATCAACCAGTTCGGCATTCCTCGCCGAACGAACCTATCTCAACTACAGGAAACGCCCAAGCTAAAACAAAGCGCGACACATGCAAACACGTGCCCCGCTTTGGGGGGCAAATGTTGGGTGAATTCTTACCCAGAGGACCTCGAGACCAAGAAACTTGCTTCATTCGGCAGACCCATTCGGCAGACCCATTCGGCAGGCACCATTCGGCAGGCACCATTCGGCAGACCTCGCTCAACCTCATTCGGCAGACCCATTCGGCAGGCACCATTCGGCAGGCACCATTCGGCAGACCTCGCTCAACCTCATTCGGCAGACCCATTCGGCAGGCACCATTCGGCAGACCTCGCTCAACCTCATTCGGCAGGCACCATTCGGCAGACCTCACCCGAACCACCTCCTGCCGAACCAACCGAACCAACCTTCCCAACTCCCACCGAACCACCTCCTGCCGAACCATCTCCACACCGGACCAACCTCACCATCCCACCACCGGTCCAATCAACTACCGGTCCATCCTACACTCCAACCACCTCCGAACCAAGCAATGACGAACCAAGACGTACCAGGCCAGATCACATCAGCCCAGGCCCATCAGCAACTATACACGTCCTAGACCCCTACCCCCAGCCTCACTCTATAAATAGAGGGGCAGGGGTACAGCAATGGGGACAAGTTTTTGAGAGCTCAAGCACGGAAGAAACTCTTCAAACAACTTTCTTTTACTTGTACCAAAGCTTTGTACTTGTAATCATAACAGAACAAGAGAAATAACATATAAAGTGGACGTAGGCACATTCTGGCTGAACCACTATAAATCTGCGTGTCTTTTTACAGTTTAACCCCTGTTTTTTACGTATTTCCATAAGTCGCTCAAATTACTAAGAATAACATAAGATCTACTAAATCATACAACTTTGAGGTGTTCGTCCATTTTTTGTGCAAACAATAGAAGCTTTCATATAAGGAATGAATTTCCAATTTGTGTCAATGGAATTTCAAGTTTGAAATGAAAAATTGTTTTCCAAGTTACGAATAAATCTTTGGAAATGTGTTTTGAAAGCTATGAATTGAATCTTTGATTTAAAAGATTAAATGAGTTAATCCAATTGAAATGGAAATTGATTTGGAAAATATGTGAATGAATCTTTGTGAAACTGGGTGAACTTTGTGAGATGAATCTTTTTGTATAAAAGATTTAAAATGGTAATGTGTTAAAACCATTTGAAAGAGAAGTTTTGGGTACTAAGTTGTGACTTAATTGAAATCCCATTATCCATATGTTTGTAAACATTGCGCTCACTATTCGGTTTAGCCGGGGGAGTACTTTGTGTCATATAACCCATTCCGAATAAGTGATACGTCATATATGGATTGCATTTGAAGACCGTTGGTGAAGACCGTTGGTGAAGACCGGGTATTTGTGAAAACGAAAGGATAACCCATTGATTGTCTCTGCATTGAGTCGCGCTGGTATAGAGATTCCCTAAGTGATGGGAAATACGATCGGGATTGTGAATACCCGGATTGCAAGGGCTTCTTTGGTAGTGCCTTCGGTTCTGTTCGAACCCGGAATAGACTTGTATGGTTGTATGTCTGACACTACACTTTGAGATATAAAGCTGATTTCTTTCAAATACATTTCTGTTGGTGGCGGAGAATTTATTCTCTTAGCTTAACACCTTTCTCTGAGACGTACGAGCTCAGAGGTTATGTAGTTGAAGGTTCTCAGTGATATACTCCCAAATTGGTACTGTGGCATGCTGAGTGTTGCTGTGTGTTGATGGTCATTTGCTGATCATTTGTTGATCAAAGCATGGCTTTGTGAAAAAGCGTTGCTTTGTGGACGAGACTTCGTCGAGCCTCACAACCCGGTAATGGTCGAAACAGGAATGTTGCGGCAAGGATTTTAGGGGTTGCGCCCCAATGGTATGTCCATTTCCTTCTGGATAAGAGGTGATATCATGGTATGGACCCCACATATTTTACCTATGTTGATGCTGCAAATTTATTATACTTTGTGGTTGTTGCTTTATGGTTGAGGATCCTCGGATAAAGGTCGGTAACGACCGGTGGATGGCATACTTGTGTGTTAGTTACCTAGTTATAACTGTACAGCGTGAGGTAGCGTCAGTGTGTTAGTTACCTAGTTACAGTTGTACAGCGTGAGGTAGCATCGGCCTTGTGTTTGCAGAGATCCAGTTAGGTTCTCGGGGCGTCTTTCCAGAGGCGTTTCCATTTCGGTGTAAGGAAGTTCCTTTGCCTGACCATTTATTGGAAATCCAATTTCCAATACGGACCCAGTACGGTTTTAGTTGTAGAACCTGCCATTTACTTATGGTGGTCACCAGTGTTTAGATGGTAGCTATAGTAGGCATAGTTCGGAATGTCTATGCTGGCTAAGATTAATATTGTATTTTCGAAAGGATATTCTACACTATGCACTAGTAATAATATCAAAAGAGTTTTCTTTGCGTAGTAAGCATGTTTGACTATCATAAGAAGAAATCTCCTCCAAGTCTGCGATTGCATTGTGTGTGTGGTGGGAGGTCTTATGGTAGTTTCATTTTCCGAAAGCATTGCGGATTTCAATGTTTAAAATTTCTTTGTGTTTGTTTAAAGATAAACTGTTTTTGTTGCTCACACCAGTCCCATGACTGACTCGGAGTTTATTGTTCCCTTCCTAAAATCTGGGTGCCTACAATTTTCCACACTGGCAGTCTAGAGTTGAGGTTTTCAGATAGTCAGGTTTAGTAGACCAGTTGGAGCTAGTTCAGTGTTTGGAGTTCACTGATGACTGACCTTGCTTACCTTTGTGGATGGTGATGGTGGTTCGACCTTGATATTGGAGTTGGTGGATTCATTCTCTTTTGAAGATGATTTGGAGTTATCACTTCTGTTATTTCCGCTGTATCATTATTTTTCTCTGATATTGTTGTATCATATTGATATCATTGTTGTATATCATTCTGGATATTGTATTCATTGGAGTTATATATGATATTATTCATTTCTTTCTTCCGCTGTGTTGTTATACTTACTATGTTATAAGCTCCAGTGAGCCAGATTCGGTATTTGGATCTGCGGCATTCGAGTACAGGTGAAAGTACGGGTGCCGATTTTCGAAGGCCGAATCAGGATCATTACAGTCTTCTTTCTTTTTTTATTACCTTCCTTGCGTATGTATAAGACCAATCCATTTGATTTCTAAAAAGGATTACTAATCCTTAACTTTTCGAGGAATCCTTCATCAGTGGTTGTTAGTACTTTTTATTGATCGAAAAATTAATCTGATTTATTTCATACCCCTCGCTCGCTGAGAAAATGGATTAGATTTTACAAAATCACCAAACCTTATGGGACATAAGGAATGATGGAAGGAAATAAAAAGAAAAGAGAGAGAAAGAAAATCGAAATGAAATAATGAATAAAAAAATATGTTTAAAATAGAAGAGCCCAGATTCCAAATGAACAAATTAAAACTCAAAAAAGATCTTTCTGATTCTCGAAGAATGGGGGTCAAGCAGCCGCTTTAGATGCTATTCGTACTGTAGTAGATCAAGGTCTGCAATGAGCAGAAGTTATGATAAAAAGTCCTAGTCTCGGAAGCATTACGGCTATTCGTAGAAGTGGTATACTATTACGTTTCGCACGTAATGTAACACCTATGCCACATAATGGATTAAACCTCCCAAAAAAAGACGTGTGTAAAAAAAAGAATTAAATGGATTTCATGTCCGACCACAACGATCGAATTTATTATATTCATGCATAAGGATAACATATTACCTAGTAGAAAAGATTTTAAAATCATCAAAAACCTCCCTTTTTTCTTTTCTATTTCAATTTCTCGATTATTATATGACGATTTCTTAACTTTCCATATATAGAAAAAGATAGACTAGAAATGACATCTCTTATGTCAACGATACCATCTTCTTCGATTTAATGACATCTCTTATGTCAATCACACCAAAGAAATATTAAATGAATGGAATTGGGATATAGATGGAATATAATGAAATAGAGCCACTTTGAGGTTCCCTATGAAATGAGGCATGGAACGGAGCCGCTATAAAGAATTCCGGGAGTTAAGAAGAAAGCTTCAGACTCATGGGTTGAGAACGGGAAAAAATTGATATATTCTTAGAAACAAATATTAGATCCATAACATCTATGTCAGCTTTTCTTATTAAAGACACCCAAAGCCACTCGCTTTCTAGATGATCCCTCTAGAGAAGGCAGATTCTATTATCCCAAATCCATCTAATCTAGTTACTTCATTCTCTATTTTCACTCGAGGGATCCTGAGGAAAAGAATTTTGTTCCCCTGGTGAGTGGGTAATATCAGGAATCGCTATTTATGAAACTATGCAATTTGTTTCGCCCGATGTACATACAATATGCATGGGATTGTCCGCTTCAATGTGATCCTTCATTCAGGTCGTAGGAGAAATTACCAAACGTCTAGCATTCCCCCATGCTTGGCGCCAATGAGTTTTGATTTAAAAAGAAGAAGAAGAAGAAGACTATACAAGAATAGTAACCAATCTAAGAAATCAAAATAATTAACTAATCTTTTTATTCTTAATCATAACATAATCATAATCAATGACTTCTTATATAGCTAGAACGACCCTTACAAATTGCGGATACTAATTTGTTAAGAATCAATCAGATTGAAGCTATAACGTCACTGTTGATTGGAATCAAAATATCTATAGAATTCCGTTCGAAAATCATCCGCCCCACGCCACCCCCCAAGTATATGATTCCACAAGAATCACACATTGGTAGATTGATAGAAACCTCTAGTAAAATACGCACCGGTACCTGTAACCCAGCGGATAAAGTACATTAAATAGTGCATTTTAGGGATTTGCGGCTTACCCATTCAGTGACTTTGGCACTGGACGTTATAAGGTCCTGGAATATGGTTGTTTGATCCTTATGGACTAATTGGAAAAGTACAATATGTAAGTCCAGCGTGTGGCGCGAAAGGTTTTGATCCTTTTGTTCCCCGTGGAATCGCCTCCATCATATTACAGTAGGTACACTGGTTATATTAGCAGGCCTATTCCGTCTTAGTGTCCGTCCACCTCAACGTCTCGACTGTTGGAATTCCTAAATACTAAATTGAATGAAAATAACATAGTCCCACATCACCAAAAATTACAAACTATTCTAGTATATTAATAGCTTTCCAATGAAGGGGTTAGGGCCTTGGGGCACCCAAATGTTTGCTTCGTTGTGAGGAGGGAGATCATGCACCACCACCACACACGCGCGCGCGTGCCGCCGCCGCCGCCGCCGTCCGACCGAACCGGGCCGGGCTCGGGCTCTAATATGATCCTATTTTTATTGCAAAACTGGGCCGGGTTTTCTGACAGTTGCAGGCTATACGAACAGGTGTGAATCTGTTCATAAGCGGACGCGGATTGATTGAAGAGGTGCGACTTCTGAAGTGGGTGCGGGTTTTTTGGCGAACAGACGCATCCATTAGCATACGGAAGCTGGTGCGACCCGTTAGACACGAGCGGGTGCGATTTATGGCAGCAACAGGTGCGAACGCAGAACCAGTAGCGAACGGGTGCGGCCCGTTAACGAACAGCAGCAATGAAAGGCAACGGATGCAACCTTTCAGGCAGACGCGACTGTTCGAAGGGGTGATGACGAAATTATAAATAGAAGAGAATACTGATCACATTCTCATTCCATTCCAATTCTAGTTTCTTCTGCTTCTTCTTTCTCTACTACTCTATACTATATCACAGAGTTGACATACTCATTACAATCTCGTGTAGATTACGTCTGTTGTATCTTGGGAGACTTTAAATAAAGTCTTAAGGAAATTGTTACGGCAAGCCTTAGACGGAATTTCCTTCTTCAATCGGTTAGATTTATAATTGATTTATATATTTATATATATATATATATATATATCATTTTCGTTTTCTACGTTGTGCTATTTCTGTAAATAGTATTACGTTTGATCTATCGCTATAGTTATTGCTATAGTTGTTAGTTTGTTGTTGTAATTTAATTATGACATAATTATTGCTTAAATTAGCTAATACAGACTTCCAGAGTAGTGAAAATCTAATTAATAAACTTGTGAGATGAGTTTATAATTGATTATTCTCTGTTTTGGTATACTAGACGTATAACATCTACAAAGGATTCCGTATGGAAAAAAAGTGATAAAAAAATGAATACAAAAGAAAAATACAAGAATAGATAGGAAGAAATTCGTCCATCTCTCATATATTTAAACCCTTCACCTATAAAGAAACTAATAACACCAATCATATTTATCATTAGATTTTTTTATCACAAAGAGGTCTACGAAAAATTCTGGGAAAACGTCAACGGCTGTTGGATTATTTGTCAAAGAAAATCTAGTACGTTATAAGAAATTGATTAACCAGTTGGGTATTCGGGAGTCAAAAATTTGTTAATTTTAAGTTTAAGATTGGTTTGAATTTTTTCTTTAGTTGTTAAATTTTGCATTTTGATCAACTTCATTTTAAATTATGAGTTCGATAGATTCTGTTTAGCAGAAAGATGGATATTCCTTGCTCCTTATCAGACAATCACTTATTCACAAATCTCGTGTGGGGCTAATACTTTTCATTTCCCATCTCATTGAAAACCCCACTACAACAAAACAACCATAGTACAACCTTTCATTTACAACTAACAAAAATTGACAGTTGTAATAGGTATTTTTTACAACTATTTTATTTCAGCAGCTGTAATAGGTATTTTGTAACAACTGTTTTATTTCAACAGTTGTAATAATGACACTTATAACAACCATTTTTGTATAGCAGTTGTAATATTTATTTATAACAACTGTTTTCAACAATTGTAACAAATATTATATTTCTTCACATAGGGGACTTTCAATCTTCCTTCATTCATTTCTTCGGCCGTCCAAACCTAAAAAAAAATACATCACTCCTTTCCATTTTCTCAAAGCCTAAACGCCAAAACAAATCTGAACTAGCAAAAAAATTTGTTTCCCTCCTTGTAATAATTTAGTCGCAGATCTGAAAAGCCCTAAATCATCATCGTCGCCGATCGCAGGCCGCCCTATCGCTCCTAGCTAGATCGCTCGTGCTCGTTGCTTGTACTCGCTCGTGCTATCGCTCGTAGGTTTGATCTTTTTCATTCTTTTTTAATCTGTTGGTTTTAACTTCGTGTTTCTGGGTTGATTAATTTGATTAGTATTAATTTATTTTACACCAAGATGAATCCGGTCTGCCTATGGTTGGTTATACATTTGATTAATTTTATCAGTATGTTATTTTCAAATATCCTGAATCTAAGCTTAAAGATGTTTTAATATAATTAGTTTGTTATACAACTTTTCAAACTAATTAGTGTAAACTTCGACTAAGGAGTTAACAATCAAAGGTAGGAATCTAAAATTTCAGAAAAAATAGGTTTCGGTTTTACAAGTAGGAATCTAACTTTTTTGTTACAAGTTTCAGTTTTCAAAAATAGAACAAAAATAAAAATTTAAGTTCTTTACAACTTCAAAAAATTTATCTTAAATATTCGAAGCCTTCTAAAACTTGTCAACTTTAAGTATGTTTCTGCTTCTACTCTTCCTGATATAGTGTTTTGTGTGTGTTTTATTTTTATTTTGAATTTAGGTTTTGAAAAGATTGTTAAAAGCAAAGTTCTGGATGATAGTGGTGATCATTTTGGATGATTAGTGTTAAGCATAAGTTTTAGTCCCAAAGTGGGAGTAGTTGATAGTGTTTAATGTGTAAATGCTCTGTGCATGGTTTAGGTTACTGTCACTGTAATGGATAGAGATGTGAATCATTCAGTAATCAAAAGGTATCTGAATTGAAAATGTGAATTTGATGAGCTCAGCCCTACCCTTTTCATTCTGTGCGAACTGTGCTTCTTGACGAGAATTTGATTATGATAAGCTAGGTTTGGTATTGTTTTCCTGCTAAGGTGATCTTATTATGTTGTTATTATTAAATTTTAGGTGTAATTTAGTGAGTATGTACGACCTGTTTTGTTGGTAATATGACATACTCACTAAATTACACCTAAAATTTAATAATAACAACATAATAAGATCACCTTAGCAGGAAAACAATACCAAACCTAGCTTATCATAATCAAATTCTCGTCAAGAAGCACAGTTCGCACAGAATGAAAAGGGTAGGGCTGAGCTCATCAAATTCACATTTTCAATTCAGATACCTTTTGATTACTGAATGATTCACATCTCTATCCATTGCAGTGACAGTAACCTAAACCATGCACAGAGCATTTACACATTAAACACTATCAACTACTCCCACTTTGGGACTAAAACTTATGCTTAACACTAATCATCCAAAATGATCACCACTATCATCCAGAACTTTGCTTTTAACAATCTTTTCAAAACCTAAATTCAAAATAAAAATAAAACACACACAAAACACTATATCAGGAAGAGTAGAAGCAGAAACATACTTAAAGTTGACAAGTTTTAGAAGGCTTCGAATATTTAAGATAAATTTTTTGAAGTTATAAAGAACTTAAATTTTAATTTTTGTTCTATTTTTGAAAGCTGAAACTTGTAACAAAAAAGTTAGATTCCTACTTGTAAAACCGAAACCTATTTTTTCTGAAATTTTAGATTCCTACCTTTGATTGTTAACTCCTTAGTCGAGAATTTTACACTAATTAGTTTGAAAAGTTGTATAACAAACTAATTATATTAAAACATCTTTAAGCTTAGATTCAGGATATTTGAAAATAGCATACTGATAAAATTAATCAAATGTATAACCAACCATAGGCAGACCGGATTCATCTTGGTGTAAAATAAATTAATACTAATCAAATTAATCAACCCAGAAACACGAAGTTAAAACCAACAGATTAAAAAAGAATGAAAAAGATCAAACCTACGAGCGATGGCACGAGCGAGTACAAGCAACGAGCACGAGCGATCTAGCTAGGAGCGATAGGGTGGCCTGCGATCGGCGACGATGATGATTTAGGGCTTTTCGGATCTGCGACTAAATTATTACTAGGAGGGAAACAAATTTTTTTGCTAGTTCAGATTTGTTTTGGTATTTGGGCTTTGAGAAAATGGAAAGGAGCGATGTATTTTTTTTTAGGTTTGGGCGGCCGAAGAAATGAATGAAGGAAGATTGAAAGTCCCCTATGTGAAGAAATATAATATTTGTTACAATTGTTGAAAACAGTTGTTATAAATAAATATTACAACTGCTATACAAAAATGGTTGTTATAAGTGTCATTATTACAACTTTTGAAATAAAATAGTTGTTACAAAATACCTATTACAGCTGCTGAAATAAAATAGTTGTAAAAAAATACCTATTACAACTGTCAAATTTTGTTAGTTGTAAATGAAAGGTTGTAATATGGTTGTTTTGTTGTAGTGAGGCTCCGTAAAATCCTATCATCTCAAACTGAGGTGATTGGATTTGCACCAATGGAAACCATAAATTTAATACACAAAAATATAGGTAGTTGATGAATCTTTAGCTTTATAGATAGTAAGTTTTTCCATCCTATCTATCTTTATTCCTTGATACTTGTGATTGGTACTTGAAAAATTGTGGTATTTATTTTGTTTGAACTCATGATCTAAATGAGTCGCACATACACCCGAGGACATGTTACCCATCGTTGAGGGCACCCTAAGTGCAGGGGATTTGGTGATATTTCATATTCGATGTCTTGTGTTTCTAATAAGTTGTTTAATTGTCAGCATATCATACATATATATAATAAAATAGGTTGGTTTAGATCGATCTTGCGTACAAATTTTTGAAACCAGGCTTTCTTGTCTTCCTACATGCATTATTTTGTCTTCCCCTCTCTTCTTCTTGTGTGCGTTTGTGGCTGCTGCACTTGCGTGTTTGGGTTTGCACGAGTATTGTGTTGATTATATACATGTGGTTTAATTAGGTAAGTCTGCATAAGTATTTGCATATCCTTATTTATTTATGTCTTAGCTGTGTGCATTCCACGCTTGTGATTGTGTCAACTACTGTATGAATATGTGGGGTTGAGTTATGTATGTTAGTGGAAGTATATATAGGTGTTTGCTGTAGGGTTATGGTATGCAATTAGGTCCAGTGCATATCAGTATAATTATATAGGCACAATGTGTCCATGAGCATGTACAGTTTTTGTTTAAACTTTCATGTACATCATCTTACTGAGGTTAGTATCTTTGATTCCATTTATTTACTAGTAGTGCCTGTATGCATGAGTTGAATACATAAAATATATGTGTTTAATTATGTGTGAATGTTTTCATCAAATTCTATTAGCGTAAAATAATTTCCAAACGCACTGTTGATATCTAATGAACATGTTTTTGCAAGCTTTTTCATGTGCGTTAAAGAAGTTTAAAACAGAAATGTATTTGTATTGATAAAACTGAATAGAATACAACCGATAGCTTTGTACAGTATTTATATCAAAAGAACTGAGTGGGCTAGGCCCATATAACTAGCTATCCGCATCACTTATACAAATATAACCATAGCCACAGGATTATCAAAGATCTGATGGCTGAGACTTATCTGTTGTCTAAACCTATTTACTTCTGATTGCCGCCTTCAGTTTGACCTAGGGTTTCATTCTTTTCTTCCTTTACCCCAAATCTGCTCCCGATATCATCAATCATCAAGTTGGCTTTGAATCTTTCAAAGTTGTGCTTCGATAGAGCTTTAGTCATGATATCAGCGATTTGATGACTTGCTGGAATATGATTAACGATAAGTTCTCCTTTGATAACTTGTTCTCGAACGAAATACAAGTCGATTTCTATGTGTTTCGTTCGAGAATGAAGGACAGGATTCACTGAGATAGAAACAGCTCCGGAATTATCACACCATATCACTAGTTGATTAAAGGAGTTGACTTTGATTTCCTTGAGAAGAGATCTGAGCCAAATGATTTCAGCTGCCGTGCTTGCCACACTTCGATATTCAGCTTCGGTGCTGGAGCGAGATACGGTGGGCTGCTTCTTTGAGCACCACGACACTGGGTTGCTTCCAAGATAGATGCAGTAACCCGTTGTTGATCTTCTGTCGTCAGAGTCTGATGCCCAGTCAGCGTCAGCAAACCCTTTGATAGATAAGTCTTTACATGTTTGTAGCTTTAGACCCTGATTGATAGATCCTTTTAAATATCTTAGGATATGTTTAACTGCTTTCCAGTGAAGATCTAAAGGTTTCTGCATAAATTGGCAAACTTTATTAACAGCGAATGATAGATCAGGTCTAGTAATTGTGATATACTGCAAAGGCCCTACAATACTTCGGTAAAGTTTTTCATTATCAAAGTTTTCCCCTTTGTCCTTAGACAAGTGTAAATTACTAGACATTGGGGGTAGGCATGGGCTTTGCAGCACTCATTTTAGCTCTATTTAAAACTTCAGATATGTATTTCCTTTGACAAAGAACAAGTTCATGTTCAGATTTTCTTATGACTTCAATGCCTAGAAAATATTTTAAATTGCATAAGTCTTTAAAGGAAAATTTGTTGTTTAAATGATCAGTGACATACCTGATTTCCTTCATGCAGTTTCCTGTGATTATAATATCATCCACATAGACAAGTATGAATACAGTAATATTGTTATAATTTTTAACATACAAGGAATTATCAGATTAGGTGGGATGATAGTTGAGATTAATAAGAGTAGATTTGAGCTTTTCATACCAGACACATGGAGCTTGTTTAAGCCCATATATAGCTTTGCTAAGTTTGCATACCCAGTCCTTCTTGTCACTCTTAGTATACCCTGATGGTTGTTGCATATAAACTTCTTCATGAGGTTCACCATTTAAAAAAGCATTATTGGCATCTAGTTGTTTTATTCGCCACTTATTGTGAAGAGCAATGGTGAGGATGACTCTTATAGTTGTGGGGTTAACAACTGGTGAAAAGGTTTCACTGAAATCTATCCCATATTGTTGAGAGTAACCCTTAGCCACAAGTCTGGCTTTATATTTGTCAATATTGCCTTCAGAATTTCTTTTGACTTTATATGTCCATCTACATCCAATGATATTTTTATTTTTTGGTGCAGGGACAAGATTCCATGTTTCATTTTTGATGAGGGCATTGTATTCATTATTCATTGCAGCTTTCCATTTTTCATCCTGTAGGGCTTCATTGAAGCAAACAGGTTCAGATGAGCTGTTGATGACATGATATGCTTTGGGTTTGAATATGCCATGTTTAGATCTGGTCATCATGTGATGACCTGTTCCCTCCTCATTAAGATTGTCTTGATGAGGAGTGGTATTGCTTTGAACAGAGATATTTCCTGTGCTGGACTCATTATTGTTGTCGCAGTCATTATTGGAGTTATTTGAATCTTGACCTGATTCTTCACCTGATACTGTGAGTTGAGGTTCAAGTAGACTCTGATTTGTAGCTTCAACAATTTTATTATGAGACAGAATGGGTATTTCAGGTATAATATTTTTTGTACTATAAACCTTTGTAGTTGTTTTGATTTCTGTACTAGCAAATAGAAATATAGATTCATTAAATCCCACATGTTGAGATATTATAATTTTTCCATCACTAGTCAAGCATTTATATCCTTTCTGATTGGTAGTGTAACCAATAAAGGTACAAGATGTTGATCTATTACTTAGCTTATGAGAATTATAAGGTCTCATATAGGGAAAACAGAGACAACCATATGTTTTGAGAGTATTATAATCTGGTACAATATTAAATAGTGATTCTAAAGGAGTTTTATTATGTAGTACCTTTGTTGGCATTCTGTTGATGAGATGAACAGCTGAGTTGAATGCATCAGGCCAGAACTTGAATGGCATTGAAGCATGTGCCAAAAGAGTGATGCCAGTATCAACAATATGCCTGTGCTTTCTCTCAACTAACCCATTTTGCTCAGAGGTATATGGACAGGTAGTTCTATGTATTATTCCTTTTTCTAAGAAATAATTTTTTTAATGGTTTGAATTCGGCTCCTCCATCAGTTTGAATTATTTTTAGCTGATGATTTAGTTGCCTTTCTACTTGAGTAATAAATTGAATAACTGCCCTATGTGTTTCTGCTTTAGTTTTTAGAAAATATATCCAAGTAAATCTTGAAAAGGAATCAACAAAAGAAATGTAATATTTGAATCCAAAATCAGAATTTATTGGGGCTGGTCCCCATAAATCTGTAGCTACCATTTCTAATGGTTTGGTATATTTAGTTGATGAGTCAAGAAAGGGTAATTTGTGATTCTTACCTATTTGACATGCAGAACATATATAGGGTAGAGATATATCATTAACATTGATTTTATTACTCTTTAATATAGATTTTACAGTATTAATACTGGGATGACCCAATTTACAATGCCAATGATCAAAGACTTTGTTATTTTTGATATCATTTTCAACATTTTCAACATTGTTGCACCATTTTCCAGAATTGATAGCCCTATTAGACTGCCTCAGATTGAATGAGTATAGGCCATTTTGCACATTACCCTGCAGTAAAATTTCTCTAGTTGATATATCTCTAACTAAACAAAGTTTTGGATAAAATTCCAAGTATACTTGGTTATCTTTGGCAAATTGAGAAACACTTATGAGATTTTTCTTAATTTGAGGAACTCTAAGTAAGTTATTTAAGTGAAATTCTCTTTTGCCAAAAATTTTTGCATTTCCAGTGTGTGTGATTCCTATGGATTTACCATTACCTAAAAGAATTGATTGTGTACCTTTGTATTCCTTGTTTCCTAGATTCAGATTTTCCAAATTGTAGGTAATGTGATTTGTGGCTCCTGAATCTGGGTACCATTCTTCATATGCTGCATCCTCATTCTTTGAGTGTTGTGCAGTATTTTGATTGCTGGTATCCACTCCTGTGCGTGCTATGTTGACATTTGGAGTGTTTGATCTCTGACTGTTGTTGTTATTGTTGTTGAGGGAGTAGTTCTGATCAAATCTGAAATAACATTTTGATGTTGTATGCCCTATTCTTTCACAAATCTGACACTTTGGTCTATTGAAGTTATTCCATCTGCCTCTTCCTCTACCTCTGCTATTTTGATTTCCTCCTCTAGAGCCTCCTGTCTGATTTCTGTTTGAGTTTTGAGGTGTATCTTGACTCTTCGTTTTATTGACAGAGGCATAGTTGATAGAGAAGTCAGAATTTTGTGTTTTCTTTTGATCAATTCTTCCTTCATGAGCAAGAAGAGTTGCATGTACATATTGAATGTTTGGTAGATTCTTTTTAGCTGAGATGACAGCCACTATGGATTCGTAGTCTTCATCTAATCCACTTAGGATTGTAAGTATCTGCTCAGTTTCAGATACTTTATATCCTGCTGAGCTGAGGAGATCACAGTAATTATTAGCCTTTGTTAAATATTCTCTCATCGACATATCATTCTTTCTTAAGTTCTGTAGTTGTCTTTTATAGTGTATAATTCTTGCAGAAGATTGAGAATTGAAGAATTGTTCAATGGCTTCCCAGATTTCTTGTGAAGTTTTGCATCCAACAATATGAGATAAGATGTTTGTGCTAATGGATGACATTAGCCAAGTTGCAAGAAGATTATCTTGTCTCTGATAGAATATGAATTCTTGATTAGGAATTACTTTTTCTTGACTATCAGTTATCATTTTGGGTGGGATGGTCAGAGTACCATTAACATATTCTTCTAATCCATGGCCTTTTATGGCTGTTTCAGTTTGATATTTCCACATGATATAGTTGCTTTCATCTAATTGTACTGCTGTCTGACCTTTTAACTTTATTATTCCAGAGAAGATAGCAGCATTATTGGGTTTGAATTCTGATGTAGCAACAGTTGCACTTTCTTCAGTCATGATGAGATGAACAACAAGAACTGGCATGGCAGATTTTTATTTGCAGCCAGATGTAGATCCAAGAAAATGAATCTTGAAAAGAAAATAAGAACAGATGCAAGAGAGGGAAGAAAGGCAGGAATCAAATGATGAGATGCTCTGTAAAACTGAGAGCAACCGAAAGATGGATTTATAAATCTTTCTTTCTGGATGGCTCAATGATGATCACAGAGCTAATTCTGATGATCAGTCGTTTGACATATTGGCTCTGATACCATAAAGAAGTTTAAAACAGAAATGTATTTGTATTGATAAAACTGAATAAAATACAACCGATAGCTTTGTACAGTATTTATATCAAAAAGAACTGAGTGGGCTAGGCCCATATAACTAGCTATCCGCATCACTTATACAAATATAACCATAGCCACAGGATTATCAAAGATCTGATGGCTGAGACTTATCTGTTGTCTAAACCTATTTACTTCTGATTTGCGTTTATTTGGGATGCTGTTCATTTTATTTTTTATTTGCATGCCTGGGTTGTCACATATTGAATACCAACTTTTGTGCATTGTTTTTGGCTCTTTCTTGTTTTGTGCGTGTTAAAACAAGACGGTCTGCATTTTGTAAAACATCATGTCCCTTACCTGGTATAGTTATTGATGGTTGCCTTGTTCTTGAACTTGGTGTTGTTCATTTAGAGCTGCATACTTCCTATTATATTCAATGCTTAAAAGAATTATCAAGTTCTTTTAAAAAATAATAATATACATAAACGTGTAGTCGTTGATTTTGCTCAACTCATTTTCGAAGTTTCTGTATGTGCTTTGCACACATATTTGATAACCAGACTTCTTTTAAAACAAAATAAACGTATGATTGTTAAATATAATTATAAACTAAAATAATATACATAAAAATAATATACATTAATGTTGATATCTTAAATTTGGTTTCCTGCTTGACAAGTTATATCAAATTCAAGAGAACGTAATCGAGTAGCTTTCGCATTAATAACTTATCTTGCTTAACATTTCAATCTGAAAACTCGACAGTAAGGTAAGTGAACACTTAACAACGATTTAATCAACAGGATAGGCTACCTAATCAATTCATGCAACTAAAAATTATGCCTCGACGCATAAAATAACATGGCACAAAGAACCTTAAAATAGAGCTGCTGAATGCATAATATTTTATATTAGCAATTGCTATAGCAGGGGAAACGCATACATGTACTATTGACGGCTTAAGCATTTCTAGTTAATCCATCAATACTACGAGAACATCAAAACAAATTACCTTCTCCCATGATAATTGACATTGTAAATATTATTTGAGGTTTAGATAATTATTTAATTACTTCTAGAATATGTGTTATTATCTATTTCTAAGCATTTATTTGGCTATATAAAATTATATGTTGCGAATTATTTATTATTGAATATTGATTTGTTTATTTCATATTAATTGGAATAATCTACTCTTAATTATAATCGTTTTCTAATCATTTTTTTCTTGTTTATTAAATAATGATATGTATAATTGTTTATTTTTGAAAAATCTCCCTTATATTGGATTTCTATGATTTCTGATTTCTCATATTCTTATACTAAATTCCATGAAATGAACGATTGATCGTTGAGATGGATTTGAACGATGATTTTAATATGATACGGTGAAAACATCATTTTATTTGATTTCTGAGATTTCATTTTTGTGTGACGATAAATTTTAATAAACGGTTTAGTGATATCACTACAACAAAAATACCATTTTACAACACTTATTCTGCAACAATTCACCAAAGTGTCGTTACACTACAAGACACGGTGGACGGCAAAAAAGCATCGCCGGCCGTCGCTAAATCACCCACCGCCATACAGTAAAGCGATAGCTCCGTCACCAATATAGTGACGGCTGACGACGACAGGCTGGACACGTGGTAAAGTATTACACATCGGGTTGCCGCCTCAAGTCGACGCGAACCGTCGCAAACATGGAACCAAATGGCCGTCGCAAGCCATTGTTAGCCGCCGCTAATCTGAGCAATAGGCCGTCACGAGCCGTCGCTAGCCGTCGCTAATCTGGAACCAATTTCATATCTAGTTCTGCTCTTTTATCCATCAAACCACGCAACCAATTTCATATCTCTTTCCAACACATATACATTCAATTTCACAACTAATACCACTTCATCCATCATATAATCTCACACATATCACAAATAATCATATATATAAAGCAACATATAAATTTACATAAAAAGTTAATCACCAACATATAAATATATCATACCAATCAAATAGAACATTTCAAATCCATCAAACAACTTAACCATACGTACAAATACTATCCATCAAACAAGGCGTCCACTAATCCATCGAACACCACAACCAACGAACAAGTATCAATATATACATAAATGTCACATAACTGTAAAACAAGATGATGAAAATCCGACAGAATCACAAGCATACCTACTCATCGTCATATAACAACCCGAAATTTAACCCGTAATAATTAATTCGTTAATTAAATAAATAATAAAATAACTTTGTGAAATTATCAGAATTGAGCCACGGGAGTTGCACCATTATGTCTGTGGTAATTTTCCGGTCAATTTCCATATATAGAACGTCAGAATCTGAGCTAAAATGAATGTGATATGAATTAAACAAAACACACACACACACACACACACACACACACACACACACACATATATATATATATATATATATATATATAGGCCAGGTCGATCGGCCGGTCGACCTGGGTACAAGTGCGGTCGACCCGCTTGCCCTTTTTAGGGCGAACGAACGTTCGTTCGAATATTTAGTCGACTTTACACGTATTTTGCATTGTTTAAACCGATCTGGTCCTTCCATTCATGCATCCGATGGCCCCTATTCAGCCTATGACGTGGTTGCATCATATTCAATCCCCAAATCCAACGGTCTGTGATCCACTTCTACCCCTATAAATAGAACCCTAGGTCTAACACTTTTTCTCATTTTAACATTTTCTCCAATTGGGTTCACCTATTCAGGAAGGACCCTAAGAGGAATAATTTTCCAAGGAGAAAATCATTTCAAATAAAAATATTTAACAACCCTAAGTGGATCCGCGCAGGCCTAAAGGGAAGAGCTAAGGAACAAAGGTGAGTGATTGTAATTATTTTAAATTTCTTTAAGTAATTTAAAATAATAGGGTTTCCAATAGTTGTAGTTTTACTACGATTTTTGAAGTAACCATTTTAGTAATTTATTTACAGTTTTTAGAATTATTTTCAGTCTGTTTCTTCTAGCTATTCTTTTCAATTAATTTCAGTTTATTTCTAGCTTTTTCATTTATTTACAGTTTATTTACATTATTTTAGTTTATTTACCGTTATTTATGCGTTATTTACATCTTTTTCTTAGGCCTTGGATTTCCTTCTATTTTCAGTTTTCTTTTATTCCTCCTCCTTCTTCTTCGCGTATGGATTAGAATAGAATTAACGCGAAATTGGATTAAATTATAAGAAATCTGAAATAATGGAATATAAGATGTAAACTATAAAGACTGTAACGACCCGTAATTTTCGATAATTAAATTTGTTAATTTAATAAGATTTTGTTATGTAATGTTAGAAGAAATTAGAATTTAAGATTTATAATGGGAATAAATAGAACAAAATGTAACAATGTTAACTTAAGATTAACTATTAACCATTTTAATGGAATTCCAATTAAATAAAGTGATTGAAAGGTTATACTTGGTTATAAATTCAATGTAAGAAAACAAAGGTAGATATTGAATTTATTTAATGAAATAATATCAAATTTAGGGTAATTGTATAATATCAGTAGAATGTAAGAAATTATAATCTTTGTTGTAAGAAATAAACTTATAAATGTAATTAAAGGCTAAGGTGACAACTATTAGATGCGACCTACTTATTTAGCCTGTTAAATTAAAAATTGGAAATCAATTGAAATTAAATGCCAATAAGTGTTACATTAATGTGAGTTAGGAAAATAATTGTAAATTTTGAATGTAATAAGATGAATAGAAATGTTAATTATACTCATAAGGTAATACTTGATTTAATTAAATAGTGAAAATCAAGATTTATCAATTTATTGGAATTTAAATTGTAATAATTGAATTTAGTACAATTAAAATGAAATTAATTATAACGTAAATTGGAATCAGGATGAATTGGAAAATATTGGTGTAATAAGATATCAACCAATGTAAATTATACCTATAAGATGATAATTGAGAGAATAAGAAGATGGAATTCAAATTTAATGGAATTATTGGAATTTTAATTTATAATTGCTGAATTATTTGAAATTGAAATTAAACACTGTAAATAGGGAAATATTCAACATTGAATTGATATAGAAATTTGTTTTAAAGGATTATAAATTTTTAAGTAATCCAAAGTGATAGAAATTGTAAATCATTAAATTTGAATTGAAAAAGTGATTTAATTAATTAATTATTAATTTATTTAATTAATGTAGAAATAGCCATTTTGGCCACTAACTCAGATTTCGACGAAACGAGTTTCATCAGATCCATAACAATGAATTATTGTAAGGGTTCAAGTTTCATAGCGATCAGGCTTGTCGTTTGATCGTACGGACTCGAAACGCCTAGAGATCAACTTAATTGAAATCAATTTGAAATAAGCTGATTTTAATATAACTTCTTCAGACGATGGAAATAGGACTTGAAACTTGTCCCATTGAGTTTAAAATCATCGAAAACATCTATTTTGATATATGGGATGACTCATTTTCGTTTCGATAACGAAACGGGCTTTTCGGGTCGTTTATCGTTCAACTTTCAAATCGATCTAGCCATTCATTTCCATTTCTGATTTGCCTATATATAGCTTGTTATAAACCTCAGCAGCATTTCATTTCTCATTACTATACGTACAAATTCTATCTACCTATTTCTTTCTTCAAATGGAAGAAACAAATGTCCAATTACAAATCCTACAATCCTATTTCAAAAAATCAAATCGAAAATCAAACTCCTCCAAACACTATCAAATTATATATCGTCTTGAAGCTCTCGACCAGCATAACCCAGATCTTCAATTTGTTTCTGTCATCGAACCATCGTTTGCACAGAAATTGAGATTGAATGTCAACCGTCCATATTAGGGTTTTAATTGTTTAACGGTGGATCTTCGTCCTGGCGACGAATTGCGCCATCGCGTAGAGCTCGTCGAGTAGAAGTCATCCATGCCATTCATCTGTCCCCTAGTGCCAAGAATTTTCCGTAATTCGACCGAGAACAGCAGCGGCAGCAAGGCCACTTGGCGTAGCCGGAGGTCGGTGCTTCTTCGCCGTAGCCGCGGCGGGGAGGGGAAAGGCCAATGGTGGCCTCAGATCTGGTCCTTGGCGACCGTAGCAGCGACGATAATTGCTTGGGGTTTTGGTGAGAAGTAGCCCGCGTGATGCATCTTCGTACGAGTGTTGCCTGGAAGGTGACGCTGACGTGTTAAGGTTAGTGACGTGTATAGTTTATTTTACTTTAAATATTTCCAAATTCAAATTTATTAATTTCTAATTCGAATAACTTTTACGTACGAGTTCCAATTCACGCGTGGTTTCTTATGTTGGGATTGTATTGAAATTATGGACATTTTGACGCTGGTTAGGACGGATTCCGAGACCGTTCAAATTTGGACCCAATATTGGATTTAAATTCGAATTAAATTCAAATGTGAGTGTTTTAATCCACTCACAACTTCTAAAATTTCTTATGCTAGTTAAATTAAATTCATGATGTGATTAGAAATTTATTGATCGATGTTTGGTATATTTAAATTGTCATTCTGCTTAAATTTGACTTTTATTGCATTTAATTATCATTTAATTAGATACTGAATTTATAATTTTCAATTTAATACCTGCATTGATTATCAGTTACCTATTGATGTTCATTGATTGATCTAGATGATGATTGTGATGTATGTTTAATTTTTTGATATTGGATGATTGGATGTTGCATTTTATATTGTTATGATATTGCAAGTTCCCTATGGGTTGAAATGATACATACCCGAATGATCTATAGATTAGAAAGAAATAGTTATGAGTTGAAATGATAGACTCGAGCGATTTTATGGATTTCTATATTAATTCGGGATTGCGGTTTGAAATGATATATAACCGTAAAAAATTTAAATTGCGGATTGAAATGATAAATATCCATATCACTTGACCCTAGGGTAGAGAATTATATACGGACACCGGATTGGTTAAATTAAATGATTTTAAATTCATTAAGTTTCGAATTTAATTAAATGATATTTTGAAATAAAATTTGATTTTATATAAATTGAATTACTACTGGAAAAATCAAGTTTATGTTGAAATGTGAATTGGTTAAAGGAACTGCTTTAAGAAATTAACTTGAAGGTTTTAGGTTGAATTTTAAGTATAAATGAAATTTATCAGAATTGAGCTATTGAATTGGTTTGAAATATAACTTTGAAATGTATTAAAATGGGAATAATTCAAATTGATATTGAAAACATGGATTGGAAAAAATTTGAATTAAAGATTTGAAATTGAGTTTTGTTGATTTGGAAATTGTAACGGTCCAGATATATTGGGATAAAATAAATAGTTAAATTGATATTTATTTCAAACTTATATTTTAATATAAAATGTTTTTAAAAAATATTTTTTTTAAAGATTCTAAATTTTAAGATTTTCAAATTTTCAAATTATTTTAACCTATATAGCTATATTAAATCATTTTAACCCATTTTAAACTATCTTATTTATTTTAAAACTAATTAACCCATTTAACCTATTTTAAATATAATTAATCTATTTTAAAGCTATTTAATTTATTTTAATTATATTTAATTTATTTTAAATCTATTTAACTATCTTGAATCAAGAAAAAAATATTTTTAATCTATATTAAGCTATTTTAGAGTATTTTAACTATTTATAACTATTTAAACTATTTTCTACATTTCTGATTAAGCAAAGGGGAAGTGTTATATTCAAATTCATTGGTTTAAAAGCGAATACTGCTAAATGATGTTATAATTTAAGTTGGGACTTAAATGGCATAATTGATTTAATATGCTGATTTTGAAATGAGGATTTAATCTAATTTGGAAATATGATTTTCGAAAGAATTGTGATTTCGGCAAGTGAATATGATTTGAAAGTGAATACGATTTGAAAGTGATATGGTTTGAGAATATGATATTTTGATTTAAACTGTGAATTGACTTTTGAAATGTAAAAGAACCATCCGGTGTGATATAAGCGGTTGGTTGTTAAAGAGACTGGGATCAAATATTGTCATACTCTCTACCAGTACCAAAAACCACTTTAACAACTGTGTACGTGGTTGAGATTCCAGAAATGAAGTAGGATGGTTTGGTGAACGATTTCTGTATGAGGTATGACGTGACCCTGACTCCCGTGAGTCAGCTTAGATGTGACTAAAATCAGGAGCTACGCTTGGCCAAGTGAGGTTATTCCTCCTATCGGACACATTTCTTCGATATTATATTCTGACTTTGTGATTGATTTGGTAGCTACCCTCGGATTTTTGATTTGGGAGTGGGTTCTGAGGTGGGCGATAGTAGCTGCTATGCGTTACCACCAGTCCGGATCGGCAAATGGTATATCTACCCTTGCATTTCCTCGTGTGTCGTGTTCACATGCACTAGCGCGCCTTCTACGAGTTTGGTTTGTACCATACCTATGGAGTGCCCTTTGATAGCCCTCCAGTTTATGGAGGAATTACGTACTGTATAGACTATGGGAATATATAAAAATGTGTTAAGAGGGATATGGGTAACGCCTTAACGCTATTTTAATACTTTACTTTATTGTAGACATTATTATAATAGCGTATTATACTACATAGTAGATAGTTTAATGGATCCTTAGGAGATGTGAATCCCGAACATTTCTTAAGTTACTGCACTCACGTTAGACACTGGATAAGAGATGTCAAACCCCGTAAACATCTCTGACGTCGTTTACACTCATATTTATTTACCGTTGATTTAACTTACATAAGATCTTTTAGTTCTGACTCGAGTGTTTTGTCTTTTCAATTCGCTCGGGTCAGCCTGAGCATTTCAGGATTTGAAGACCTTATTTCTGGAGGACGAAGACGAAGATTTGTGCTACTATTATTTACTATATTTTTCCACTTCATTCACACTGTTCCGCTGCATTATTTATTTATCTCTAATATGTGTAACTCTGATTTTGTGTTGTATAAATATAATCAAAAGTTTTGTAAACAGCTCCATCAACTGTTATTTGATTATTATATTTTGTCATTCTGTTGCGAGATTCTGTATTTGTTTTATTTCTTTCTCTTTTTCTTATTTACCCCATAACAATCTTCCCTTCTGAATGGTTTGAGCTTGACGAGTGTGTCTGCTTAAAACGTCCAAAAAGGCTGGTCGTTACAAAGACTATAATATAAATGGAATTGGATTGAAATTACGCCTAATTATGATATCAATTGGACTGAAATTATTCCTAATTATGATAATAATTGTACTGAAATTATGCCTAATTATGATATTAATTGGACTAAATTAAAGAGATTAGCCTAGCTATAACTTAGAATTATAACAAAAAAGAATAAAAGAAGAAAAGAGGCTTATTTTCACACTTAGGCCTTGGGTTAAGTAATAAGCAAGATTATAATTAGGCCTGTAAACGGATACTTTTGGATACGGATAGTGCTATATCCGTATCCGTATCCGAAATCATTTTCGGATATCGGATATCCGTATCCGCGGATGCGGACGGATATTGGATATTTATCGGATATTCTTCGATCAGTTTACAACTGATAAATCTAAATAAATAAATAGAAAATTTTGATTTATCATAAATTTGTTTTTGTACTAAATATATAGAAATAATAAATACACTAAGAAAAATAATTTTAAGTGGTAAAAATTGATTTTTTACATACATATTAATTTTTTTACCGGGATATAATAGTAAACGACAATCATTTTATGTACTAAAATACATAAAAAATAGTTATAATCTTGATTAAAACCGAACGGATAATTATCGGATACGGATATGGCCATATCCGTATCCGTATCCGTTTTTCGGATATCGGATAATTTTTCATATTTCAGATATGGATACGGATGGATTTCGGATTTTTCGGGTACTCATTGACAACCCTAATTATAATATAGGTTATAATAAGAAATAGAACATAATAAGGCTTATTTTAAGACTTAGGATAAATTAATAAGCATAGATAGTAAGAACAATAGTAAAGGCTTATGTAAATAATTTATCTAAGTTAATAAGCAAAGAATTAAAGTAGGACCTGTACCAAACAGCATTCCCTTATATTTTCTATGGACACGGTGTTTCACATAATCCTGAAGCGAGACGAGAGGCATGCTTATGCCAGTAGTGGTAGTAATTGGTCAATATAGAGATGTTCAAATCACGGAGGATTTGGACAAGGATGCTATTAGATATTGTTTGGATGACGGGCCAGTACCGGCAGCATTCCCCTATATTTTCTATGGACACGGCGTTTCACATAATCCTGAAGTGAGACGAGGGGCACGCTTATGCTTAGTCGAGGTAATAATACGACCCAATAGGTGGAGTAACAAGTAGCATGAGCATGGTGGTAGTTACGCGTGCGACTTCCATTTTGGTGCTCAGTAATCGCTATGAGTTCCAAGCGCTTAGTATGTGTGTCTTTCGTAGACACCATTGCCTTCTGTGTAGGGAGCTATGCATCGTCTAGTCCACAGTGGGTGCTTTATGTATCTTTCGTAGTTACCATTGGCTGCTGTGTAGAGAATTATATAGCGTCTAGTCTGCAGTAAGGTCTATGGAGTAGCAGGACAATCAAAAGGTAGAATTAGGATTTCAGCCTAATTATAGGATTAGGTATTCAGCCTAATCAAGCAGCTATCAAAGACAAGTGCAAACAATCAAAGTTAACATATCTTACTAATTGACCAATAGTTTATTCGTATTCATTTCCAGTTTCTCTATTTTATATTTCCTTTGTTTCCTTTCATATACTAGAACTGTTGTAAAGTCAATTACTTTTAGTTTGCTTAAGGATTCTAGTAGTTGCTATCATTCACCAGACTTTTAGTCTAACCCACTCCTCTATTTTTCCCTTCCCCCCTCCATAGGCAATCAAGGGAGAGGGCAGTAAGATGCAGTTGCTAATAGGCTTCTTGGAGAAGATTTCTACCATGTATTTCTTTTATTCTAGCTTTAGCTTTTCTATGTACTGGCTTATTATGAGGGATATTATGTACTCTGATTTTAGAGACTACAAGTTTTTATGAGACATCTTGGGTTTTGAGACATATATGTGTATTTGGTATTTGACTTATTTGTTTTATGAAACAATTATGAAGTCTTGTTTTAAAATAAGTTATTATCTTAGTTTCCACTGTTTTTACTTATTTTTGTCTTGTGAATCTTAGTCTCTGTTAGTTTCAGTTATACCTACAATGCACCATGCCTTTTAATGTTTCCTTTTGGGTATATTAAGAGGTGTGGGGTGTTTCACTTGGTATCAGAGCCTAAGGTTGCAGGATTCCTATAAATTTATTTTAAAAGTAAAAGTATTTTCCAAAGTAACTTCTTTTAAAAAGTATTTTTCAGGAAAGAACTCTTAGAAATAGTTTTCAAGTCTAGTGCAATCTTCTTTTGATTCTTTCGAGCCTAAATTCTCTTTTCTTTTACATAGAATGACCGACTGGTTCCGTAGAGCTATGACACTAGAGGTGCAAGGGCAAGTGCCCAATACAACACCAGTAGGCAGAAATCCCTTTAATCCACCTACATCAACCCCTTTTCTGGCTATGCAAGGACTTCGCTAGTATAGGAGGCGGAATGTTTTCTAGCATGGAGGATTCCAAGGAGATGCGGGTTAGTTTTGAGAATATGGAGCAAAGGTGTAGGCAATTTGGTTTGGAGGATCGACATAGTGTTCAACCTACATCTTGGCAGCAGAAGAGGGAGTTGGAGAAGGTTCCTACAAGCTCTAAGAAACAGTGGAAGGATAAGAACAAGAGGAAAGAGGAAGGACCTCAGAAGTGAATCAAGAAAAGTGGGAAATGAAAGTGTTGTAGAATGACTGGTCATTACGCAAAAGACTGTAACAAGGCAGGAATGAAGTGAAGGTGTTTCAATTGTGGACAGCTTGGTCACTTTAGTAGGATTTGTCCTTAGAAAACGGGGCAGACAGCGAGTGCACCTGCAACACTTATTCAGACTTTGGGTAGAACACCTTTCAACAGCAGACCAAAGCAAGGTAGGAAAATTTGATTTCTATTTCTGATTTTCCCATTTGGACACTTTTCGATTCTGGAGCATCACACTCTTTTATCTCTAGTTCTTTGGTAGATTGTTTGCATTTAAATATCTCTTTAGTAGTAGACCCCATCGTTGTTTCAAACTGCGTATGAGGACCAGCACACTACTCTATGGTTTTTAGGGGTTTGAAATTTTTATCCTAAGCATAGAATTTGACTGTGACGCCTATGTTTTGGGATTTTCGGGGTATGGGATGATTCTAGGAATGGATTGGCTATCCACATATGGAACTATATTAGATTGCAATAGGAGAGTCGTTAGACTAGAGACATGCATCAGTAGGACTCTCGAGATTTCTTACGACCCGCAAGGGTCAGTTCTATTGAGCTTCCTTTATTCCCTCAATTCATCATCATCAGAGTTAGATTCGGTTCCTATCGTTAGAAATTTTCCACACATCTTTGAGGAGTTTAAGGGACTACTCCCCCAAGAGAGATATTGACTTCAGGATTTATTTTGCTAGCCAGTAGCATTACTCGTAGGGCATATGGTGCCTAGGGAGAGGAAGGGATTGAGCAAGCTGATTCATGAGCTTTTGAGAAAGGTTTCATAAGAAGAAACATATCGGAATAGGGAACCATTACAAGAAACTATATTTTTAGCAGCATGGTCTAGCAGCATTTTAGTACATAGGCTGCGATTATCTGTATGGATCATTAAAAAAACAACTTGCAAAACGTGGCTAGAAACGAACGCGAGAGAAATAAAAATTTTCGGCGCCGCTCAATCTCGTTCTATCCTTCATGTACGCCTCTTTCCTTTTCCCTCTTTCAATTGGTTTCCCTTTTTTAATTGAAAATTTTGGCCTACCACTCCACTGCGCTTGACAGCCCCATCTCTCCCACATCTGCGACTCCGCCATCGACCACTGAATCGCCCCTCGTTCTCCACCATCGTTTATCGCGGCACTGCTTTTTTGGGCATCTTGCACGCGTCGTCTTTTACCGGAGAAGATACGGCGTTGTTGGATCCGCATATTTTGGATAGTTAGGTAAATTGATTGGTTTTGCTAATATTTCTTAGTTCATTTTTTCTTAGTTAGGTAATTTACTAATTATGCCCACATTTCCTAGTTTATTGTTTGCTATGATTTTCTTGCTTTCGTTTGCTATGATTCTCCTGCATATTTTGTTCGGTAAATATGAAAAATCTGGTTGGCCGGTCCCCTTTAATCAGCCAATTTACTTAGATTTATGATAATTTTCTATTGCTTCAACTTCATGTAGGTTGTGCGTTTGTTGTATACGACTCCTATATTCTTAAATGATTTCCACATTGTTAGGATTAGTTATTACAAGTGAGTATAAATATTGGAGTACTCCCAGAGGTTATCGTATTGTTGTTTAATATTGACATTGTTTTTATTCCAAGATTTCAAGTAGCACTTAATTAGATTAATCTCATTCAGAAAACTAAACAGAGGGTTATCACTATTTTGATAGATTATGCATTCCTGAATGACAACCTGATAACTGGGTTGAAGAATCCATATGTTATTGAATCTAAATGGTTTATTATGATTACTAACCATCTCCTTGATAAGTCTAAATAATAAGTATGAGGATAGAGGTTGTTGTGAACCGTTTCATGAGAAAATGTTTGAGACTCTTGCTGAATGCAACAACAAAGTTTTGCTTAAACTGTGATAAAATGTTAGCTACCTAATCTTTTGATGTAGTAGACAATGCTGCATGGTAAAACATGGTAACTCACTAAAAATCAAAGACAATTTTGAGTTCTCCTTGTCATATTGAACTAGAGAGCAACCATGTTAATATTTCTAAAAGAACATGATTGTTTGGAATATAATATATATTGATATTATTTATTATTATTTAAGTATTGTCAAAAATTTATTATAGGAAAGCAAAGTGCGTGTGTGTATGCATATAGATATAAGGGCGAAGCATGTGTAGATGTATGAGGTGTGCGTATGTTGAGTATTTAGGTGTATGTATGCATGGCAAGGTATGTGTGTATGAACATGTCATGTGGGTGTTTTCATATAATTGGGTAATATCTTGAATACTTGACCTATTATTGCTGTTACATGCATTATTTTTGCTCAGTGGCTTTGCATCTTACGTGCTCATGTGTACGAACTATCGAAAAATAGAAATGTGAAATAAAAGGATCCTAAATTTATTGTACACACAAATGAAATTTCGGTAAAGGCACGCAAGTAGGTAGAAAATTCTATAAAAACGTGGATGATATATGAATTATAGTAGAATAGGTGGATATAGATATGATAATAGAAGCGTGGGAATCCAATTTTTCCTATTCTTTTTTGATAAGCACTATTATCCCGCCTTTTGGCAAGGCCGTGACACAAAGAACTTCACTGAAAACCAATGATAGTTCGTTTTGGAGATAGAATATGCGCAGGCTCACTATGGATATCGACGAATTTTGTTCGAGTCCGGATCAAGCTACAATTGATATGACACGACAAGTGAAGTCATGAAAGCCAGCATTCCAAATTTCAAGTCAATCCGAGTTCGTATGCTCGAGTTACGATCGATGCAACTGATGGAAACAACTCAATTTTCGTATCCATAGCTAAGCCTCTGTTCGAATCCATCAGCTTCATATCGATCAGAGCGGCAACATCCTCGCATCCATCTGCTTCGAATCCATCGGCTTTTATTTCTTCGCATCCATCTAGTTCGAATCCATCGTCTTCGTATCGATCAGAGCGGCAACGTCCTCACATCCATCTGCTTCGAATCCATCGGCTTGCAGTTCTTCGCATCCATCTAGTTCGAATCCATCGTCTTCGTATCGATCAGAGTGGCAGCAGCTCCATAACCAGCTTTGCTCTTTAGTTCGAATAAGCGTTATTCGTATCCATTATCGAGCCTCACTTTGTATCGCTTTTATCGATACGAACAAGCCAACCTCCATCGATACGAACAAGCCAACCTCCATCGATACGAACTAAACTGTCTTCATCGATTCAAACTGAATATGCTACAGATCGATCCAAAGAGCGCACTAATGACCGATTCGAACTAGATGATGACACCAATATGGACGCGGTGAAAACTCCGGAATGACTCGATCAACTCAGCGAAGAATGTGGATCGATACGAAGAACGCACGCCACATCACCACCTGATCACATGCAACCATCAATTCGAAATGATCGAGTCGAAATGATCGATTCGAACGAAACAGACTGCCGAGTAACTCCAATTCGAAGCGATCATAACTCGAGATCCACAAGTCCAAATGCTATGAAATTTTCATAGAAGCTTACGTGCATGCTAAAGAATGTTCACACCAAATTTCGACTCCATTGGATGCAATCTAGATCGATACGAAATTCGTTCGTATTGGTCACGGATCAGGCCGAAACTTCACGGGCTTGGTCGGCCGGGCCCACTCACGTGCCAGAAGAAGTCTCCCGAGATCTGAGGGAAATATCGACCTCCTACACCTATAAATAGACCCCCAAGGCCTACACAAAAAGGATCTTTTTGACGCTCCAATGCCCTGACTCTGTCGGATTGAATTCTAATCTCCATTGCTGCTGTTGTGCTCAAATTTCATAACTTTTATTCGCTGTAATTGGCTGGAATCAATTGTAATCATCAAAGAAACATAAATAAAGCGATCAATTTCATAGTGGACGTAGGCAATACGCCGAACCACTCTAAATCCTTGTGTTTCCGTGCATTTTTATTATCTACATATTAGTTTTTGGAGTTTTTGTTAGACAATCCTCTTTTTTCATTTAATCTCTTCATTTTTATCTCTTCAAAAACTTCCGAAGAGTGTTGTGCCCATTTTTGGTACAAACACTTTGGTGCTTTCACTGAGAGAAAACCCAATTTTTCTCCTGCTCTTTGGATCTCCTATCGATACCGTATTGCAAAAATCCAAGAAGAAGATCCAGATCTCAAGCCTTGAAGCCCTTCCATTCTATTCAGATTTTCATCAGATCTAGGAGAGGACTTCATCAATTCATCATAGTAGGCATATGAATTGCTTCTACAGCTGCTGATCAAGAAGGACGGGACAGACAGAATCCCGTGGAATTGCCTCCATCCAACCAAGATGTCGCCGGACCTTCAGATCCATCAAGCCCGGTTACCAAACAAGAATTCCAGATGCTGCTTCAAGAGTTGATCCAGAGTCGGCAACAACTTACTGAACAACTGCACGCCAAAACAGAGTTGACCAACCAGCTGAATCGCCAAAGGCGCAGAAGATCCAGAAGAGATCAAGCTTCTTATTCTTCCACGGAGAGTTCAGCCTCATCTGATGATCATCACCGATCCACACGCCCACGGCTGGATCTAAGCTACACCCAGGCCACAGGACACCAACCTGCCTTGAATCTTGGATAACCAAGGACTGGACCATCCACAAGTCATCATACCGGACCTTCATCCCGAGGGGGTGCCGCTCCTTACCATGTCACAAGCAATCTCGCTACCACCACCACTACCAAACAAGGAGTTGATGCTAGGAATCAAGCTGATCTGCATCGTAACCAACGAGATCATACTCTAGAACCTTATGTCCCTGAAAACGTTGAACCAAGGAGGCGAGGCATGGACCGTCGACCGCGTCCGGTCCAGACTCGCGTTGTGGAACCCGACCATACCTTGGCACAACATTCTCCAAATATCCAGATGTTGGATATACTGACGATGATTCGTCGGATGATCCATGAAAGTCAGGGTCTCACTAATGATGACTGGGGAATCTCCCGGAGTCATACCCCTTTCACTGATGACATATTATATGCTGAACCACCTCGGCGCTTCAGGGTGCCAACTTTGCCAGTCTATGAAGGGAATTCTGATCCAAATCAACACATCCTCAAGTATGAATGGCTAATGAATGCTGCGAGAGCTGGTGATGCAGTAAAATGCCGTAGTTTCCCCATTTCCCTAGGGGGCATTGCTACTATGTGGTTTACTCGTTTACCACCACGATCCATTTCTAATTTTGACCAGATGGCCACCAAGTTTGTTGAACAATTCTGTATGCATGTAACGAGGCCTAAGGATGTTAATACCCTGTCTAGCATCACTCAAGCTCCCAGAGAGACACTTAGACGTTACTTGGAGCGATTTCATGCTGCGTATGCAGAAATAAGCAATCCAAATGACAATTCCATCATAATGGCATTGACTAAGGGGATTGACCCTGATTTCGAGTTCGGAAATTGGTTAGCTGGGAAGCCGCCTGCGTCATTGGACCGTTTTTATTCCAAGGCAGCCCAATTCTTGAGAAGGGAGGACACGAAACAGAGTAGGAAGCAGGATGATGCAGGGCCCAGCATTGAAGGAATTCAAAGTAACATCACAGTTAAACAATCCGGGGAGAGTTCCGAAAAAGTTTAGTTGAATATACAAAACAAATAGAACCAGCAAAGGGACAGTGGAAGTCAAGGTAAAAAACGAGATCAAAGTCGTGGTCCACGGCGTAGAGCTCCCATGTTCGACAATTATACCCCATTGAATACATCGTTGGAAAATGTGTATTTGCAGACCTGTAATACCATGCAATACAAGAAACCTGCCCCAAAGCCGTCAACGGAAAGACAAGTCCAAACAGGGAAATTCTGTAGATTCCAATAGATTCCATGAAAGTTATGGTCATAATACAAATGAGTGTCGTCATTTACAAGATGTCATTGAAAAGCTGATACGTGAACGAAAGTTGGATCAGTATGTTCGGGCGCCGCAGTCGGGAGGTGCGGGCCCATCGAATCAGAATCGTGCACCAAATCAAGAAAGGCAGGAAGAACCCGCTCGAACTGGCGGGAGGTTGGTTATTAATACAATAAGTGGTGTTCCTCATCCAGCAGACCGAAGCTGGAAGGAAATGGAGTCGTATGCCATCTCTATCAGGCATGCGGACTTCGAGCGTTATAGTAGTTTTGATGAAGGGGCTCCGGCCAAACAACAGAAGACGATGACAGATGACATCGTGTTCAGAAACAGAGATGCTGATAAAGTGGAAGCCCCTACTATCGATCCACTGGTCATCTCAGCTCAAGTAGGTCCTGCTTAGATGAAGAGGATCTTAGTTGACAGTGGAAGCTCTGTGAATATTTTGTTTAAACGAGCTTATGACCAAATGAAAATGGAAGCCAAAGATTTAAAGCCTTGCCAATCTCGAATCCATGGTATTAATGGGAGTGCTACTATACCCACTGGAGTAGTGGAATTACCAGTGGAGTTGGGAGTTGGAAAACGCTGGAGAGTACGGATGTTACAGTTCGTTGTGTTAGACATAGACTCCCCTTATAATGCTTTCTTGGGCCGACCGGCCCTCGCTGAATTCAGGGCAGCCATTGCCCCATGGTGTTTGACTTTAAAGTTTCCTATTGATCGTGGAGTGGGAATCATTCAAGGAGATCAGGCTGCTGAGAGAGCCTGTTATGTTGCCGAGCTGCGGGAGGCGCAGCGAAAGGAGAAAGGAAAGGGCATAGAGGAATCTCTCTACGTTCGCTTTGCTGATAATTGACAATTAACGCCTAGGCCTAGGCCCGGGCACCCCAGCCAATTCCAAATGGATCTTGACCCAAGAGAAACTGAAGACGAAGGAGAATCTAAAGAAAGTCAAGCATCCCCGGCCGAACCGACGATCGATGTCCCAATTGACAATGATGATGATTCGAAAATGATAAAGATTGGGTCTCAGCTATGCCAGCAAACTCAAGAGGAATTGGTTGAATTTTTATGGGTGAATCTTGACGTATTCGCTTGGACGCATTCTGATATGTGTGGGATCTTGCCGGACATCGTGAGCCACAGTCTGAATATTGACACGCGACATGTCCCGGTTAAACAGAAAAGGCGTGGTATGGATCCAGAGAGATCTGCCACCCTTAAAGAAGAAGTAGAAAAGCTCAAAGCAAACGAGTTCATTCGAGATGCGCTATACCCCGAATGGGTGTCGAATCCCGTGCTCGTCCAAAATTCTAACGGAAAATGGAGAACATGTGTCGATTACTCCGATCTGAATAAGGCTTGTCCCAAAGACAGTTTCCCGCTTCCCAGAATTGGTCAGCTAGTAGATTCAACAGTTGGGCATGAGCTCTTATCCTTCATGGACGCGTATTCTGGCTACAATCAGATACCGATGCATTTACCCGATCAAGAGCATACCAGCTTCATAACCAATCTGGGACTTTATTGCTACAAAGTTATGCCATTCGGACTCAAGAATGCCGGGGCTACTTATCAACGATTAGTCAATTGGATGTTTGCCAATCAAATCGGGAAAACCATGGAAGTATATGTAGACGACATGCTTGTGAAGTCACGATTTTCCACTGACCATATTAAAGACTTGGAAACTATGTTCAACATACTTCGAGAATACAGAATGAAGCTCAATCCACTGAAATGTTATTTTGGAGTTGTGTCCGGAAAATTCCTTAAGTTTATCGTCAATGCCAGAGGGATCGAAGCTAATCCTGAAAAGATCTGGGCAATCAGAAATATTGAAACTCCAAAAAGTATAAAGCAAATCCAGAGTCTCAATGGGAAAGTAGCGGCACTGAGCAGGTTCATTTCAAAGTCCACCGACAAATGCATTCCCTTCTTCGATCTGATCCGAAAAGGAAAACGAAACTTTGAGTGGACCACAGAGTGTGAGGGCGCTTTCCAAGCACTAATTCAGCATCTATCCACACCACCTATCCTGTCAAAGCCTGTTGATCATGAGAAGTTGTGCGTTTACTTGGCGATATCAGAGAACGTTATCAGCGCTGCCTTAATTCGAGAAGAAGACAGGGTACAGAAGCCAGTATACTACGTCAGTAAACGATTGACTGGAGCTGAGAGGAATTATCTGAAACTAGAGAAGTTGGCTTATTGCCTTGTTATTGCATCAAGGAAGCTCCGACCATATTTCTAGGCACATCCTATTATTGTTTACACAGACCAGCCGTTACGACAGGTCCTTACGCGGCCTGAGACGTCTGGTAGGTCATTCAAGTGGAACATAGAACTGAGCCAGTTTGATATTACTTATACTCCAAGGCAAGCCATTCAAGGACAATTCCTAGCCGATTTCATAGCTTAATTTACCATTCCTGAGGACTTGCCCGAAACCAGTGAATCTCCCGAATACGTCTGGAAGCTGTACACTGATGGTGCATCAAACGACCGGTGTTCGGGCGCTGGTGTTGTACTTGAGACCCCCGAAGGCCGATCTATATGTTATGCTTTAAAGTTCGGCCAATAATGAAGCTGAATATAAAGCCCTCTTAGCTGGACTAAAACTTGCCAGAAATTTGAGAATTATCGCCGTGGAAATTTATTGTGATTCACAATTCGTTGTGTGTCAAGTTCGGGGAGAATATCAAGCAAGAGATTGGAGGCTGGCTACCTACTTAGCTCGAGTTCAGGAAATACTGAATCAGTTTGATTATTATGCCATTTATTGTATACCTCGAGAACGTAATTAGAAAGCCGATTCATTGGCGAAGTTAGCCAGCATAGGTGAAGCTCAGCAAATGGGACTCGTTCCCGTAGAGACGTTAACTTCCCCAAGTATTGACCGGGCAGAAGCAGATTGGGTATGTGAAACTGTTCCCGATAAGGAGTCATGGATGACTCCATTCAAAATTACCTTGAACACGGAACCCTGCCGGAGCGCAGGAGTGAGAAGAGACAAGTCCTTTGGAAGGCCTCGCGATTCACCATCTAGAATGGAGTCATGTACAGAAGAGGGTACTTTGTTCCTTTACTATGGTGTATCGCCCACGATGAAATCAAACGAGTATTACACGACGTACACGAGAGAGAATGTGGCTATCACACCGGGAGGCAAGCACTAGCCAAGAAAATACTTCGTTACGAATATTATTGGCCGACTGTGAATCGTGATGCGTCAGATTATGCAAAGAAGTGTGATAAATGTCAAAAGCATGCTCGAATTCCTAGAGCCCCACCTACTGAGATAACGCAAATGATCAGCCCATGGCCGTTTGCAATATGGGGCATCGACATTATTGGTACTCTACCTCTGGTAAAAGGTGGTGCGAAATACGCCATCGTCGCAGTTGATTACTTTACAAAGTGGGCTGAAGCTGAACCTCTTGCTACCATAACAACGAAAAAAGTAATCAACTTTGTAGTCCGCAACATTATCTGTCGATTCGGTCTCCCACACACCATTATTACTGACAACGAAACCCAATTCGACAGTGCTAAATTTAAAGATTTTTGCAAACGATTACACATTCAAAAGAAATTCTCTGGAGTTGCACACCCTCAAGCGAACGGACAGGTCGAAGCGGTCAATAATGTTATAAAGTCCATTCTGAAAAAACGACTGGAAAAGGTAGGGGGCAAGTGGGTCGATGAACTTCCTATGGCTTTATGGGCTTACCGAACAACCCACAAGTCCGCGACCGGTCACACTCCATTCTCTCTCTCTTACGGTTCAGAAGCTGTTATTCCAGTCGAGCTAGAAGTACCTTATCATCGAGTGACATACTATGATCCGAAGACAAATGCTATATTACTTGCTGAATCTCTCGATTTACTAGATAAGAAGCGTGAAGAGGCTGATTGGAGAGCAGCCGCGTATCGAAGTCGAGTCGCCCGATTGTACAACGCCAAGGTCCACCCACGAACCTTTGAACTAGGCGATCTCGTCTTGAAAAGAATCTATCTGGTTCCTTCGCATATGAAGCTGACATGGGAAGGACCGTATGTTATTGAACGTAGGCTAGGAGATGACACATTCAATTTATCGACCGTTGACGGTCTTACTCTGCCAAGAGCCTGGAACAGCGAGAGTCTTCGTTGCTACTACACATAACAGGCTATGTTTATTCATTTAGTTTATTTTCCATTTTGCAATTTGTTTCTGCATTTCGAAATTAGAATTTGTAATAAGGCAACTGACTTTGCCATATTTTCTTATTTCAGCAATAAAATGCAATCTCTTCAAGCCAGAACTGTGATTTACTTGAAATACTTCATATGAATATCATCATGCACAGAGTGCTAAGTTTCACCATACGGTGGGATTTATTCAAATAGGGAGTGAGTGTGATGCAACCGGTCACTCGCTATTTACTTTTCGGTGGGATTTACTTTTCGGCGGTCGGTCTCCATGCGAGGGCATGATCTCAACATCCTCCTCCGAGCTCGAATGAATAGGGATGCTTCCTGCGGGTGGAGTCGGAGGAACAAGATCAAGTGTAGAAGGTGGAATGGGCACACTAGCGTCGAAAACCGTACCACCAGGAGATATCATTCTAAGCGGAGCTGGACCAGGTGCCGCCATCCCACCTCCAAAACTGCCACCATGTGCCGCTGCTTCCATCGAAGCATCGATCTCGGCCAATATTTCCTCTTCAGTAATCACTCGGGCCTCGCTGGGAGCATCAGTAGTTGGCATCGAGGAGCTTGTAGCAGGAGCGCTTCCACCCATAACAAATGGCAGGTCAGCAAAAGGATCGCTATGACAACGAAAGAGCTCATCCATCATCTGCTCATCAAAAATAAGCGTGCTTCCCTGCATTTCATTGAGTGGGGTAGTCGTAGTTACAGTGGTCGCTTCGGTAACGATAGCCTCCTGCATGTGATGTGATTCTTGAGTGATAGGAGGCGCGACCGGTGCAGCATCGATCACTGGACAAAAAAATAAGAGAACTGTCAAAATTTAATTCAAGTGACGATCTCGACTAAAGACAAATATGTGGAATGTTCAGAATACCTTCCTCAGTTTGGCTTGTGGAAGGCTGAACAGCTTTAGCAACTTGCTCTGTAGTCGGAGACATATGCGGCTGACCCGGATTGTAGGCAGGAACAGCTTAGGGATCAACCGCAGGCACGGGTTCAGGCTGGGTTGACACGGGAATTTCAAGACTTGCGTTGTGGTGTTCAACTCCAGAACTTTCTCCTATTTCTAGGTGCTGGGTGCCGAGTCTCTCCTTCTCATAAGAAATCATTTGCTCATGGAGAATCTTCCTTTCATCTTCATTTAGCAGACGACTCTCGAGCTCAAACTCATCAATAGACTCACCCAGATGCACTGCTTTCTCCTCCTCAACCAATCGGCCCTAGGCGTTATATAAGTGTGCCGGGTAATCATCGAGCCAGGCTAGACCCCTATGCCTCAGAACGTTAGCGTTGTAAACAATGAGAAGGTCTTCAATATCGGCTTCTAGCCTGGACTCGGCCGATTTCACCTTCTCCTCGACCTCAGTCTTCACCTCGCGAACCTTAGCCATGGCCGCATCCCGTTCACCCTGGAGTAAGAAAGCCTGTTCCCATGCATCCTGGGCTGCGCTGTTCGCATCATCTCTTTCCTTGGCCATGTCAGAGAATTTGGCCTTAAGCTCGTTGAGTTCCTTGACCGCCGCATCCTGTTCGGCGGTGACTGTAGTATTTCGATGGCCCATCTCCTCCACCAAGGCAACATGTGTCTGCCTCAACCTATCCATCGCCGCAGTCGCTTCATCAGCTTTTTTAGTGGCCTTAATTTCAGATTTCCGAGAAGACTCGGCCTCAGTATTAAGCACTTGGATGATTCGGTCTTTTTGAGTGAGTTCGGACTCCATCTTTTCAATCGCTTTGGCCCGCTCAAAGGCCACCTTCGAAGCTTTCTCTACAGCCTTCACCCACTCTCTATACTAGGTGTAGACATCATGAATGTAATCATGCATTGTGTTTTCCACCCCTGACGGAATTCTCTTTAAATGAGGTGGGAAGACGTGGCCGTCAAAGCATATGTTCGGGAACTCCTTCCTTAGCTGAGCAATTTTAATGGCCCCTTCCCCCGTGGGCTCAGTTATGGCCTACTCTGCAATTATGGGGGCCTCGGGTTTAACTCGCTGGTGATGAGTTTCGGGTCTCGAAGTGTGAGAAGATGGTCTGTGTCGTGGAGGCTCAGGTGGATGTGAAGTCTGAACAGGAGGTGGAGATGGGATTCTAGGAGGTGGAGAGCGAGACCTAGATCGGTGTCTATATTCTCTGTCCCTATCCCGCTCATACCTCTCTTGATTAGAGTACCCGCGATCGCGGTCTCTATTCGAATCTCTCCTGCGAGAATCATAATAATAAGAAGAAGATTTTTGAGCCGAGCGAAGGCTCCCAAGCATTGATCCTCTCCCAGGCATCGTACCTGTGAACGAGAGACAGAAGAAAAATTAGTGATCTCTTGAGTTGGATAATTTGCGATTAGAAAATTGTGTAGTGCCGTGAAGTGTATGTATGTGCAACCCCCCGACCAACCAAAAATGTCGGCAGCACTCATAGCAAGCGACTCGCTCAGATCAAGAGCACTGTCAAGCTCCTCCATCCCGGTGTCATGTTGAAATGACACATAATCCAGAATCGGAATATCAGCAAGCCCTTCGAAAGGATTCTCTACTTGTGGGGGAGGAGCCTCCGAAATTCTAATTCCAGGAACAGGCAAAGACATAACCACGGATTTCAATCTTATGGATTTAGAATGCTTATGAGCAACTGCCTTGCCTTTTCTCCTTCCTCCCTAGTCTTGGAAATTGCCAGAAGGCCCAGCTATAAGTTCATCGTCAATGGGTGTTCTCTCCGGATCAACCCCTTTGGTTATCACAACGCCGGGCGCTTTGCGTTTCACCCGCTTCTTCGAGACCATTCTAAGTGTCCCTTCCAGCCTTATGCTTTGCTTTCGTTCAATCATCAAGACAATTCTCAGGTTCTGTCGGTTAGAACCGAGTTGATGTTCCTCTCTTCACCCGGAACTGCTTGGAGGATCCGAACTAACTCTCTGAAATACCCACCGTTAGGTCGTGCGATTGCGGCTGTAAAAGAAGTGAAGTATGTTAGCTTTGAGGACGATTATTATTATCTCAATAATTCACGAGAAAGACTACAACACTTACGTCTATCTAAGCATCGCCTAGCGAATCCAGGAGGCATCGAACGTAGAACCATTCTGTTTTAAAGTAACTCAGCCTTCCCTAGGACCCCGTTACTATTTGACAGTTCCTAATCGCTTCCAAGAATGTGAAAGAAGGGCTGTCTCCGCGGCTCTTAATGTTGAAGAGATATCTAATCTCGAACGGCTTTGGTGGTCGAAAGATACTTTCCATAAAGACAATGAAAGTGCTATTCAGCAAGGCGTATCCATTGGGGTGTAGTTCGGATGGAGCGATTCTAAGGAATGACAGCATTTCCCTTATATACTGATTGAATGGAGGAAGTGTCCTCATTGTGCAAGCATGACGATTGAAAGTAGTAAACCCCTCCGGGGGAGCATGCTGCCTATCATTTGGCCCTGGCAGTAACACGTCGTCAAGCGACAAGCCATGCCTTAAACAAATTCGTCCCAGCATATCTTCGGAGATGCCAGATGGCATAGAGTCTTGTGGGCTGCAAATGAACCGGGCGCCTGGAAACTCGTCCGGAGCTGGATCTATGACTTCGGCTTCGATGGCCGGTATCTCGATTATTGGAGGGATTGAACCTTGAACTTCCTGCTGTTCTGAACTTGAAGGTTCCATGACTAACTAGCTTATGAAAAATCATCGTTAAACAGATAATAAACCCGTGCACCCCGCAGTGTGAAGTGTGTGAATATGTTGTGCAGTGCAGTGCTGTATATCACTTGAAAAATCCTACAGAATTAAGGAAAGCATGTAAACGACGAGACTTCGAAATTCAGCTGGAGTGACCGTCATCGCTGACCATCACAACCATGCCATCCAAGCTTTAAAGACCGATATGAGTTCAAGTTTGTGAAAGTTTTGTTAAGTTATAGTGTCATCGACGAGCTTCAAAGGGAAATCAAATATGCAGTCCAACGGTCAAGTCCAATTATGCCAAAATGAAGCTCGTCGGAGTTAGATGTTCAAATGCACAAGAGTTTTCAAGATCATCAAAGTTAGGCTCATTGTCGATCAACAAAGTTCGAGTTCACATCGATCTGTGTAGCTATTCGTATCAATCGGGGATACAGATTCGAATTCATATCGATCATTCAAAGACACTTTTGTATCAATCCCATGGCACGTAGTTCGTATTGATCAGAGACAGTAGAGTTTGGAATGATAAAACGTGACTTATTCGAATCGATCGACAAATCTAAGGCCTTTGATCGGTCATCTCGCATCAATACGAAAGCCCCATCGTCAGTCAATGCGAGGAGGTGTTTTGTCAGGATCGATATGAACTCATCTTTTATCCATCCTTGATACGATGGTTCCCAGATTCCTTCTTCCCCAGATCGATTCGAACTCCATCTTCTCCTTCCTCGATCTCGCACAATATCTTCTTCCCCAAACTGTTCAAACACCAAGGCAATTTTCGAATAGCCGACTCTGGCCTAGGAATCACCAGAGATCGATCGTATATGTAATTAGATTGTCAATTGATTTCGAATCTCGTCGCTACAACGTGGGTTAGCCATTCATTTACCTGATTTCAACGATTAGTTCAAGGGGTTGGAGGTTTAAATCGATTCGAAGGCAAGAACAGTTTTTCTTTTTCCAAGTCTCTGAAGCGATACGAAAGCAAAGCGCAAGAGTAAAAAGTAAAAAATGAAAAATGGCTAAGTCCATAGTATTTATATGGACTCAAGTGTGAAGGTAAAAGACGATTCGCATCCCAGTGAACTTGACCGGTCACTACAGGTCAACTATCGGATCGAGTCGAAATGTCTGTTCGAATCCATCGATTCACGACTCCCAAACACTTGTACCCATCGGTACGAACTGGCTAGTCGAATCCAATGGCTCAATGCTTCATCGATGCGAAGAGCATTACAAAGACCTGCTGGAGCTACGGGAAACTATTGATACGAAAGTTAATTTCGTATCCATCGATGCGAAAAGTTCATTTCGTATCCATCAATATGATGTATGCCGATGCAAAGACAATGTTTCAACCTTTTACATCGATTCAGGAGAGGATCGATACGAAGGAACATTCAAAAACAACCATCAAACGTTCTTACAATTCGAATTTCACATCGTTTCAGGAGAGGATCGATATGGAATTCGATACGAGATAAACTGACAACGACTCATGAACGTGCAGCGTTAACGAGAATCAGATTAACATATATGCATATATGTCGGGCTAATATTCAATATTTAACATTCACAGGAATTGGATACTTATCTGATAATGATTACAACAATGAACAGCTAATCACCAGCATACAACAATCAGTTGCAACAATACAGGGTACAATAGTTGACAGTCAACAGTTTACCTTACCAAGGAAATCAGTCAAAGATTACAAAGGAAGATGACTGGTCAAAGTAAAGGTTGCAGCTTTTCAAAGCACGTCATGTTTCCACAAGACATACTTTAGGGGGAAAATGTTATCCCGCCTTTTGGAAAGGCCGTGACACCAAGAACTTGACTGAAAACCAATGATGGTTCATCTTTGAGATCGGATATGCGCAGGCTCACTATGGATATCGACGAATTTTGTCCGGGTCCGGATCAAGCTACAATTGATATGACATGACAAGTGAAGTCATGAAAGCCAGCATTCCAAATTTCAAGTCAATCCGAGTTCGTATGCTCGAGTTATGATCGATGCAAATTGATGGAAACAGCTCAATTTTCGTATCCATAGCTAAGCCTCTATTCTAATCCATCAGCTTCGTATCGATCAGAGCGGCAACGTCCTCGTATCCATCTGCTTCGAATCCATCGGCTTGCAGTTCTTCGCATCCATCTAGTTCGAATCCATCGTCTTCGTATCGATCAGAGCGGCAACGTCCTCGCATCCATCTGCCTCGAATCCATCGGCTTGCAGTTCTTCGCATCCATCTAGTTTGAATCCATCGTCTTCGTATCGATCAGAGTGGCAACAGCTCCATAACCAGCTTTGCTCTTCAGTTCGAATAGGCCTTATTCGTATCCATTATCGAGCCTCACTTCGTATCGCTTTTATCGATACGAACAAGCCAACCTCCATCGATACGAGCAAGCCAACCTCCATCGATACAAACCAGCCAACCTCCATCGATACAAACTAAACTATCTTCATCGATTCAAACTCAGTATGCTACAGATCCATGCAAAGAGCGCACTAATGATCAATTCGAACGAGATGATGGCATCAATATGGACGCGGCGAAAACTCCGAAATGACTCGATCAATTCGGCGAAGAATGTGGATCGATACGAAGAACACGCGCCACGTCACCACCTAATCACACGCAACCATCGATTCGAAATGATCGAGTCGAAATGATCGATTCGAACGAAACAGCCTGCCGAGTAACTCCAATTCGAATCGATCATAACTCGGGATCCACAAGTCCAAATGATATGAAATTTTCATAGAAGCTTATGTGCATGCTAAAGAATGTTCACAACAAATTTTGACTCCATTGGATGCAATCTTGATCAATACGAAATTCATTCTTATCGATCATGGATCGGGCCGAAACTTCACGGGCTTGGTCATATGGGCCCACTCACATGCCAGTAGAAGTCTCCCGAGATCTAAGGGAAATATCGGCCTCCTACACCTATAAATAGACCCCAGGGCCTACAGAAAAAGGATCTTTTTGACGCTCCAATGCCCAGACTCTGTCGGATTGAATTCTAATCTCCATTGCTGCTGTTGTGCTCGAATTTCATAACTTTTATTCGCTATAATTGGCTGGAATCAATTGTAATCATCAAAGAAACATCAATAAAGTGATCAATTTCATAATGGACGTAGGCAATACGCCGAACCACTCTAAATCCTTGTGTTTCCGTTCATTTTTATTATCTACATATCTGTTTTTGGAGTTTTGTTAGACAATCCTCTTTTTTCATTTAATCCCTTCATTTTTATCTCTTTAAAAACTTCCGAAGAGTGTTGTTCCCATTTTTGATACAAACAAGCACATAACTCAACTATAATGATATATTCACTTTAAAACTTATCCATTGGCTACGTGGAATTACTAAACAGTTCTATATCGTGGGCAACTGAAGGGTCACAACACCATATATGCACTCTTTAGTGGTGCCAACTTTATCGCATCATGCCTTTTATTTTGCGTGGTGAGCGACCTAATTTAGTACCATGTAAGATGAAAAAAAAGGTCTTACATGGTACCAATACTCACTTTGTTTAATCTATCCATCTATCTTTTTTCCATGAAGCCAACGATATTTCGTTTTATATTTCTTCGTATCTCGGTACTACAAATCTTAGCTCGAATAGTTTTAAAGGAAAAGGAACCAATTTGAATTCAAATTTTGCACTTATAACGAATCGAACAGGCATATGCTCGGCAACGCGAAATGGTTTGTCAAAGAAGAATTGATGAGAAAGTCGGGTAAATTTTTACTGTGTTTTGAATTTGGAATAATTTGGGAAAAAAGGGCAAATATTTATTATTATGGACTATAATTCGTTTTAAGTAAAATAATATCGAGTTAATTAATTTTGATGCCGTGTGTTACAGTGCTTCACTGGAAAAAATGGTGCATGCGTTTTTTGTTTTTGTAGAAAGCAAGTACATTAGGCACTATGCAGATAGAAGTAGGAGCAACTTCAATTTATTGTATAGTAAAACAATAAAATGACTTTCTGTCACAACAACTTTAATTTCTGTCACAGCAAACAATAAAATGACTTTCTCCCCTTGAAACTTGAAAGAAACATCCGCACATTTAGTTGGTCACATGTGCAGATGACTAAATATAGTAAACACACACTACATATCATATATATATATATATATTAGCAGTATCAACAAACATATATCATTAAATTTAACTCGAAACTATAAGCATAGTAGCGTAATATCACACAATAGCAGACTCCCACCCAAACATGATACAAGTGTTCAATTGTCACGTCCTAATGTTATTTATACAAATAAAACATAAAATGAGACGCAACGGGCATAGGCAGTAGTTCATTTTTGAAGCTTTATAAAATCTTAGCTCTTTAAGTTAGTGTGCACTAACAAGGAAGGGTTGCTGGTAGACACCTCATTTTATTGTTTTAGAACCTGAAGCTAGAACTTGTACCAGTATATATTCACCCAAAAAAATTGTAGTAGAATATTAGTGCACAAACATACATAAACTTAGCAAAAACATTAAGGTTTTATAACTAATATTGAATTTTTTAGCATGGGTCAGGGTTATTGTCTAACCTGTAAGTGGACTGTGCATGTAGGACATGTAACCTCCCTCATTTGCTTTCGTGAGCTAACAGATGATTTTGAACCTATACAATTATGTGAAAACTTGAGCCAGATTAAAACACTTAAACGTTAATGTCATAGATGAAAATCATTGAATATGAAACTGAAATTGAAACATATAAATCTCCATAGGTGTACCTATTAAGGACTTGCGGTTTCTCTCCGGTTCCTCCTGTTAAGACCACCAAGACAAAATTGTAACACAGTATTAAGCAAGTACCTATTGATGACTTTGTAATATCAAAAGGACTAGGACTGGTAATTCTGTATTATCGTAATTTCTGTATTATTAATTTAACAAATTAATTAAAAAAAAGCCATGGATCCTTATTTTCTGATGTTGTTATAAGAAAGGTTCCTATACCAATGAATATGTAAGTTAGGTTTTTATTTTTTAAAAACAGAAAATAAAAGGTAATTTACACTTTTCTGATAGAAAATGGAAGTTGACTTGCAGTTTTCGAGATAATTTTTTTTTATAAAACCCAATAATGGTGAAAAACTACAGTTATTCACTAAAATTGTTCTTAAAAAACAATCATCATTATTTACGAATAAATAATTTCAAATCAATTTTTTTTAAATTTTTTGAAAAGAGCACACAAAATAGTTTGCGCTTTCTGATTTAGAAAAATATAGACTTAATTTACATACTCATTGCTTTATGGATTTGATTGCCCATTTGTTAAAATATGAAATATTAAACATTTTCTATTTTAACATTATTTCTTGTACATGATTACCCGTTGCTTTGTGTCTCTTGTTCATCATTCTACTGAAATGAATTGAGTTGTACCCTCTATGTGTTAATCCTATTTGCATCACATATTAATATCTCTAGTTTTAGTTCTGTCTATATATTCTATTTTCTCAATTGAGTTAATTGTACCTCCAAAAAGTTGAATAAGTTTTCACCTTATTCGTTCGACTATTTTATTATATGCAACATTTATCTTATATTATGTTCTTTCTTTTGTGAATTTCACTTGATGCTAATCCTTTTATTATATTATAGATTGTTATTAATATAGTTTATATATAAGAGCCTATTTTCATTTTCTGATGGATAAAGATTGGGTGCATCTACACAGGTAACTATATAATACTGACGATAAAAATAATTTAAGAAACAAATCATATACCTTGATGTTAACTTTTAATAATATCGTTCTTTATAGAACAAGCAAGGAATATGAGCAAGGAGCTTGGAAGTTTGTGTATGCTGCAATGAGAAATTTGGGAAATGTAGAGAAGATTATATGCCCTTGCCTAGATTGTCATAATCTTAGTCATCATTACGGAAATACTATCGTTTAGCATTTAATTATAAAAGGAATGGATCTCATATACAAGAGCGGTACATGGTATCATCATGGCGAGCAAATAAATATAATCAAAGATGTTAAATTTGATGGCACTTATGATTTATTCAAAGCCGTTCATTATGAAGATGATGATTTCTTCAATCATACTTTTTCCGATGATGATAAAACTGAAGATTGTGCACAAAGAAGAGAGGAGGATTTATTAAAAAAATTAGAAGATTCGAAAACTCCATTATATCCTGGTTGCACTATTCAAACAAAATTATCTCAAATTATTGCCTTGTATGATCTTAAATGCGAAACTGGATTGTCCGATACTTGTTTTGACAAACTTCTCAATGTGCAACAACTGTTATTGCCAAAAGATAACGTACTTCGCAAGATGTTATATGATTCAAGAAAATTTCTCAAAATATTAGATATGGGTTTCAATAAAATTCATGCTTGTCAAAATGATTGTTGTCTTTTTAGAGGAGAGTACAAAGATTTTGACAATTGTCTAAAATGTAGATTCTCAAGATGGAAGATGAATGAACGCACAAAAGAAATTATGCATGGTATGCCAGTTAAAGTTTTGAGATATTTTCCAATTATTCAAAGATTTAGAAGAATGTTTAGATCACAGAAGATGGAAGAAGATTTGCGGTGGCATTTCAATAACAAAAGTAATGATGGAAAAATGCGACATCCTGTAGATTCTGTGACATGGAATGTGGTGGATGAGAAATGGAAATCATTTGCAGTTGATCCACGCAATCTAAGACTTGGTCTTGCTACTGATGGTATTAATCCCTTTTTAACATTGAGTTCAAAATATAGTTTTTGACCTATGATGCTTGTAACATATAATCTTTCGCCAATGTTATGTATGAAAAAAGAAAATATCATGCTAACATTGCTTATTCCTGGCCCAAGACAACCTGGAAATGATATTGACATATATTTGGCTCCATTGGTAGAAGGTTTGCATTACTTCTGGGATAACGGAGTTCAGATTTATGATGCATTTAGTAAAACAGTTTTTAATATGAGAGCAATTCTGTTATGGACGATAAATGATTTTCCAGCATATAGAAATCTTGTTGGATGTTGCGTTAAGGGTAAAAAGGCTTGCCCACTATGCAGTGTCTATACTCATCATCTGTGGTTGAATCATAGTCGGAAAACTATCTATATGGGTAATAGAATTTTTTTACCTCATTCAGATTCTTTAACAAAACAGAAAACTTGGTTTGATAATACTATAGAAAATGGCCGCAGACCTAGAATTTTAACCGGAAGAAATATTTCTAGTATATTAAAAAGCATTCGGAATAATTTTAGGAAAAGGGTGAAAAGGAAAATAATAAGAACAAGAAGTGAAAAGATAAAAAGAAATTAACGAAGAAGCAACCAGGTAAGAAGAGTAAAAATTCTAATAATAGAGAAGATGAAGATGATCCTACAAAAGGAGAGCTATCAAGGTGGAAAAATCGATCAATCTTCTTTAATTTACCATATTGGGAGGTTAGTAATCCAATTTTTTTTAATAAACCAATAGTACATATATATATATTAATGAAGTATGAAAATGTTGAAATTTTTTTTGCAGGAACTTCCAATGCGTCATAATTTAGATGTAATGCATATAGAAAAAAATGTTGGTGAAAGTATTATAAGCACGATGTTACATGATAACAAATCGAAAGATGGAATTAATTCAAGAAAAGATTTGGAGGATTGGGGAATTTGACATGCTCTTTATGCGCAGTCTCGTGGAAAAAAACATATCTTCCACCAGCTTCCTATACATTGTCAAATTCTGGAAAAAAAAACTATTCTGTAAAAGAATGTATGAATTCAAAGGATCTGACGGTAATTGCTCGAATTTCATAAATTCTATATCGTTGAAGGACTACAAAATTAGCGGCTTGAAATCACATGACTATCATGTTTTAATGTAGCAATTATTACCAATTGCAATAAGAAGACTATTACCAAAGAAGCCAAGAAATGCAATAATTCGTTTATGTTCATTTTTCAATAAATTATGTCAACGTGTCCTTGATAGAGAAAAACTAGAACAACTTGATGATGAGATTATTATAACTTTGTGCGAACTTGAAAGATATTTTCCACCTTCTTTTTTCGATATAATGATAAACCTGACAGTTCATCTTGGAAAGGAAGCGCGATTGTGTGGACCCGTTCACTTTCGTTGGATGTACACTTTTAAAAGATACATGAAAACAATTAAACATGTTAAATTTTGGCCACACTATATGGAGAATTGTAGAGTTCAGAATTAGCTTTGTAACGGAGAAAACGGTTCACAAATCAGAGTTTGGAGGTGGAAGTTATAAGGGAAAATGTGAAGTGGGCTGAATTGAGAAAGGTCAGACGTCTGACCAAAATGGTCAGACATTTGAGTCTGTGCAGAATTGATTCCAGAGCCTTTAGTCTGACGTCTGACCAAATGGTCAGAAGTCTGAGCTGAAGATAAATTTTTCCAGTAACTTAAGTCAGACGTCTGACCACTTTGGTCAGACGTCTGAGGCGACTTCTGCCTGTTTTTCACGTGTGGATTTAGTGTGAAGATTTGTGATATCTGCAGGGGCAATTTTTGAAAATTGCCTAAGGTTTTATTCTCCTATATAAGCAAGCTTCAGGTTCCAGATCGGGGGTGTGCGCAAGCGACTGCAAGAGATTAACCTCCATAAATGATGGTTTATCAAAACCTAATTTTCTTCAATTCTCTTCTCCAAAAATCAATTTCTAATTAGAATTTTGATCATTGTAATCAATCTCTTGTACTCTTCTCATCAATATTAATAAAAGCCCTCTCTTAAAGTGGATGTACACTAACACAACGTTATTGGAACCACTATAAATCGTTGTGTGATTTATTTTTCCTTATTGCTTTGATTTCTGAATTACTTGTTTGGGATTGTGATTGGATTTGGATTGATTGTGATTGGAATTGAGTTATCGATTAGTTGTTTTTACACTTCTTACCATGATCCCGTCTTCTGTTGTGCTTGTGGGGTTTCGATTTGAGTGGTCTCCAGTTGGAATCCCATCCCAACATTTGGTATTGGAGCTTTGGTGTTGGTAGGTGGTTATAGAAATGCCTGAATCAAGTAGTTCCTCAATGGGTAATCCAAGTGGTATGGCTTCTTATGTACGTGGTTCGTACGCAGCTTCAGGATCACAATTGGTAATAGACAAATGGAATGGCGATAATGATTTTGAAAAATGGCAATGGAAGATGAAAGCGGTTCTAAGGAGGAATCGGGTGCATCGGGTAGTGTTTGATACACATTTATTGCCAGCGGACATCTCGGATGTTGAGAGAGAGGAGATGGAAGTGTGAGCATTCACTACACTTCAACTTGCTATGGGAGAGAATGTTATCTCTGAAGTTAGTGGCGAGACAACTGCTAAGGGTATTTGGGACAAGTTGGAGGAGTTGTATATGAAGAAGTCAATGACAAATCGTTTGATCTTATTGCGAATGTTCTTCACCTCTAAGATGAAGGAAGGTACTTCGCTAAAGGCGCACTTGAATACTTTTGATGATTTTCTGATGAAGATGAAGGCGGTAGATTTGAAGATTGAAGAAGAACAAAAGGCGATGATATTGTTGTGTTCATTGCCAGATCGCTATACTGGTTTCTCAAATATTTTGATCTATAGCCGGGATACATTGACTCTTGATGATGTCAAGACGGGTCTTCTTAGCGAGAAGTTGCGGGATCAAATGAAGGAGTTAGGTGATGGAAGTAGTGGTGCTAGTAATGGTCATGGTTTGTTTGTGGAGAAGGAGAGGTATGTGAAGAAGGAGAACTGGGGCGTTCTAAATAAAGGAACCTGTAACGACCCGTAAATTTTCGATGATTTAAATTTGTTAATATAATGATATTTTGGTAATAAAATATTTAAGGAAATAAAATTAGTGGTTTAAGAATGAAATAATAATTAGAATTAAAGGTATTAATGTTAATATAAGTTGACTATTAACAATTTGAATGAAACCCCAATAAATGAAATAATGCAAATGTTATACTTGGCTATAAATGGAATATATGAAAACAAATGTAGGTTAATTATTAATAACCTGAATGGGATTCCAACCAATTGAATTTATGTAAATGTTATAACTTGGTTATAAGCTTAACACGAGAAAAACCAATGTAAATGTTTAATTGTGTAATGAAATGGTATAATAAATGGTAATTGAATAAAACCAGTATTGTGTAAAGAATTATAATATTTGTTGTATTAATGTGTGCATTAATTTATAATGGGATATAAAAGGTAATTGATAATTTAAAATGTTGACTTATTGATAAAATTAGTGTGATGAAAGAAATGGTAACATTTGCTGTAAGTAATAAACTTATAAACGTAATTAAAAGTAAATAGTGACTATTATTATAAGTTACCTGTTTATTCAGTTAGTTGAATTGAAATTGAAATCAATTTTAAATAAATGTAAATAAATGTTTCATTAATGTGAAATGTAATACAACATTTAGAAGTTGTTAAATTGGAGTATATTAAGGTAATGAAAGGTAAATCAAAGGTTAACTAGGTTTATAGAGTAATAATGGACTTAATAAAAAGATTGGAATTGAATCAAATCAATTTATTGGAAGTAAATTATAATTTATGGGATTAATGGTAGTTGAAATTTAAACACTGTAATTATTGAAATAATTAACACTGAATTGATATGTAAACTCTAATTTATTATAAATCTCTAAACAATTATAAATGATGAAAATTGTTAGTTATTAACTTTGAAATAAAAATGTGATTTAATTGATTTAATTATTAATCTATTTAATTAATGTGAAAATAGCCATTTTGGCCACTGACTCGGATTTCGACGAAACCAGTTTCATCGGATCCGTAACAGTGAATTATTGTAGGACTTCAAGTTTTGTAACGATCGGACTTGTCGTTTGATCGTACGGACTCGAAATGCCTAGAAATCAATTTAATTTAAATCAATTGAAAAAAAATTGAAATAAGCTGATTTTAACATAACTTCTTCATACGATGGAATTAGGACTTAATACCTGTTCCATTGAATTTAAAAATAATGAAAACATCTATTTTGATATAGGGGATGACCTATTTTTGTTCCAAAGTCAGAGCGGGCTTTTCGGGTCATTTATCGTTCAACTTGGAAACCTATCTTGTCCACTCATTTCTAATTCCGACATATCTATAAATATCCTATTATAAACCCTAGTGTTCCTCAACTCAGTTTGTCTGAATGTACAATTACATCTGTTCCTCTCTTTCCAATGGCAGACAAACCCTAATTCCCAATTGAAGTTTCAAATCAAAAAAATCAAATCAAAAATTTTAAACTCCTCAAACTATATCATATCTTATATCGATTTGAAGCTCTCGACGGACGCAATTCAATTTTGTAGTTTGTTTTCCGATTTGGATCTCTATGTGTTCGGAATTTGAGGAAAAATTCTTGGCCATTCATTGATCGTCGATCAACTTCGACCGATCATCGACCGGAGGGCGCTGGGTTGTAGAGAGTGTTAAGCGGAGTTCATCTAGGTGGTTGGTTTGTTGAATCAACGGTTGGATTCACTTCGAAAATTCAATTAGGGATTACATAAATTGGTGGCGGCTGCTGGCCCTTCGTGGTCGAACGCGTATGAATGGAGGAAGGTCGATGTCGTGAGAAGCGGTGGCATCGACTGATCAAGGTGGCGTGGCAAGCGCGATCGACGACGTGGACCGAAGCGGCGACGAACGAGGTGATAAAGGCGGCTAGTTGATCGCGTATGTAGTGTACGTGATAATTTGGGTTCGCGTAATCCTGACGTGGCGGTTTTGACTGGTGAGGTTTTGATTTATTTTATTAATTCTAATTTAAATCGTTTAAACTTCTAACGTTAATAACTTTCCCATACGAGGTCCAATTCACGCGCGGTTTCTTGCGATGGGATCGTATTGTAATTTTAGACATTTTGACACTAGTTTGGACGAATTCTAAGACTATTTGAATTTTGGGCTTAAATTGGATTTAAATTCAATTTAAATTCAAAAGGTGAGTGTTTTAACCCACTCACAACTTCTAAAATTTCTTATGTTATTTAAATTAATTTTTGATGTGATTAGAAATTTATTTATGGCTGTTTGATATATTTAAATTTTTATTCTAGTTAATTTGAATTTATTTGAATTAAATTGTCATTTAAATTATTATTGTATTTAAATTGTCAGTTAATCACCTGTAAATGATAACCTATTATCGATTGATATTTATTGATTGATTTGGATGATGATTGTGATGAATGGTTGATTGTTGTATTAGATGATTGGATACTGTAATTTATACTGTTATAATATTGCAAGTTCCATATGGGTTAAAATGATACATACCCGAATGATCTATAGATTAGGGAAAAATCGTTATGGGTCGAAATGATAGACTTAAGCGATTTTATGGATTTTTAATATTTTTGGGATTGCGGATTGAAATGATATATATCCGTAAATATAAAAATTTTAAATTTGCGGATTGAAATGATAAATATCAGTATCACTTGACCCTAGGGTAGAGAATTATATACGGACACCGGATTGGTTAAATTTAAATGATTTTGGATCCTTAAATTCTGCATTAAGTTAAATGATAATTTTTTGAAAAATTTTGATTTAGATAAATTGAATTTTTTTTAATCGAATTTCGAGTTTTATATAAAGAAATTGAATTGTTTTAAAAGAATGGTTAAAGGAAATAAAAAAAAATTAAATGTATAGTGAATTTGAAATATAAGTGAAGTTTATCGAAATTGAGTTATAAAAATCGTTGAAGTATAACATTGAAATATATTGAAATTGGAGTAAGTAAATCGATGTTTTAACATTGATTTGAAGCGATATTGAATTTAATATTTATTTATAATTCTAAATCGGAAAATTTGAAATTGGGTTTTGGGACATTGAAATGGTCAAATGTATTGGAATGAAATAAATAGTTTAAATTGATATAAATGTCAAATTCATATTTTTAATATAAACTGTTTAAACATATTATCTTTAAAAAGACTTTAATTTTTAAGATTTCCAAACTTTTAAACTAATTAAACCATTTAACCTATTTTAAATCTAATTAATCTATTTTAAGCTACTTAATCTATTTTAATTGTATTTAATCTATTTTAAATCTATCTAACTATCTTAAAGCAAGAAAACATTTTTATATATTAAACTATTTTAGAGTTTTTCTATTTATAACTATTTTAACTATTTATAACTATTTAAACTATTTTCTAAATTCCAGGCTAAGTAAAGTAGAAATGTTTATATTCTAATCATTGGTTTAAAAGCAAATACGGTTAAATGATGTTATAACTAAAGTTGGGATTTAAATGTTATAATTAATCGAATATGATGATTTTGAAGTAAGGATTTAACCAAATTTGGAAATATGATTTTTAAAAGAATTGTGATGCCGAAGACGATATGATTTGAAGTGAATATGATTTCGAAAGTGATGGTTTTGATAATATGATATTTTGATATAAATTGTGAATTGACTTTTGAAATGTAAAAGAACCATCCAGTGTGAAATAAGTGATTAGTTGTTAAAGAGACCGGGATCGGATATAGGCAAACACTCTGTCGATACCGAAAACCACTTTGACAACTATGTACATGGTGGAGATTCTAGAATGAAGTAGGATGGTGGCGATGATCCTATAAGGTATATACGTGGACCTGACTCCCATGAGTTAGCTTATGGTGGCTAAAACAGGAGCCATCGACGGGCTAAGTGAGGTCATTCCTTCGATCGGGCACACTCCTTCGATACTATATTCTGACTTTGCGATTTATTTGGTGGCCACCCCTCGATTTTTGATTTGGGAGTGTGCTTCGAGGTGGTCGATAGTTGCTGCTATGTGTTACCACCAGTTCGGAAGTGTAATTGGTATATTTACCCTGGTATTCCCTAGTTGTGCCATGTCACCTACCCTAGCGTGCCTTCTACGAGTTTGTTTTATGCCGTACCTATGGGGTATCCTTTGGCGGCCCCAGTTTACAGGGAGTTACGGTACTGTATAGACTATTGGCATTATAAAAATGTGTTAAGGGGGAAAATGTAACGCCTTAACGCTATTTTAATAGTTTATCTTACTGTAGACATATTATAATAGCGTATTGTACTACATAGTAGATAGTTTAACGGATCCTTAGGAGATGTGAATCGCGAACATCTTTTAAGTTACTGCACTCACGTTAAACACTGGATAGGAGATGTCAAACCCCGTAAACATCTCTGACGTCGTTCCACTCATATTTATTTATTTATTTACCGTTGATTTAACTTACATAAGATCTTTTAGTTATGACTCGAGTGTTTTGTCTTTTCAATTCGCTCGGGTCAGCCTGAGCATTTCAAGATTTGAAGACCTTATTTCTGAAGGACGAAGACAAAGATTTGTACTACTATTATTTACTATATTATTCCACTACATCATACTGTTCCGCTGCATTATTGGTTTATCTCAGACAAGTGTAACTCTGATTTTTGTACTGTATGTATAATCAAATGTTTTGTATACAGCTTCATGAACTGTTATTCGATTATTTTATTTTGTCATTCCGCTGTGAGATTCTGTTTTGTTTTTTTTCTTTCTCTTCTTTTTCTTATTTAACCCATAACAATCCACCCTTCTATATGGTTTGAGTTGCCAAGTGTGTCTGCTTAAAGCGTACAAAAAGGCGGGATGTTACAGTTGGTATCAGAGCTTTGGTTTAGCGATAACCTTAGCTTTGTGGGGTCTGACTCTTTATTAATAGGGTAGTAATACCCTATGATGAGTCGTTGAGCGTATATATATGAGAGAGTGTATTTGTTAGTGTTATAAAAGGGTTTTTATATTGTGTTAATTTGTCATGTTTTGTATTTATAAATTCTGGTCGGTACATAGGACGCTATGACATCGATAGGGATTTCTAAACACTTAATAGGACAGACCGACACAATATTGTTTTGAAATATATGTAAATGAAATAATTTTGCCTATTATATTTTGTATATAAAACAATAAATTTTATAAAGGATATATTTTGGTGTAATATATTTGTTTGTTAAGTAGTGAAAATCAACAAATATTGGTTGAAAATAAAAATTTGTAAATAAAATATATGTAAATTGGAAATTTAGAACTTAAGTTCCGGGGGTTTTGAAATTTCTTTCGACTGACTTTGGAATACAATAATAATAGTATTTGGAAGTATTTTCTGATATAAGTATTTTAATATAATTTGAAAGGATTGATTTAATGAAATTTTGGAAAGAAATAATTTCTGTACTCCCCTCTCTGTCGTTGGAAAATAATTTCGGTGATGAGTGCACGCATCATCAACGTTCATTTTCGACTTTCAAAGTGGGAAGACAGTTGTAGTAGTTTTACTGCACAATTGTTTTGATAATCTTAATTTTGAATTCCAGTTTTGATTTGATATATATAAAAGATATGATTATATATATATATATATATATATATTTTGAAATAATTGAAATGGAACCCGGCATTTAGTTCTTAAATTTCTATGAATTAGAGATTTCAATGATTGTAATGGAATAAAATTTTAACTATTTAATAATTGAAACTTCTAAATGAAAATAAGAAATGATATGCTAAGTTATAACAGAAATATATAAGAAATTTGAAATTTGTAACTTGTAAATGAAAAGAATATGAAAATAAGAAATGATAACTATTGAATTGTAACGATCCTGAATTTTTGATATTGGAAATTAGGATATTTAATTGATTTTAAATATCTAGAAGTTAGTTTAATTTGAAAATTCAAATATCAGAATGAATTTCTCAATTAAATTATTGAATTTAATTTAATGAAATTGGATAAAATATTGTATCTTCAGTTTTAAGCCGATTTAAAATATTTTCAAGGCTTAGAAAATTTATATTAATCATACTAAAGATAATAAAGGCTTCAGAATTGAATTTGAAACTGTTTTGTTCAGTTTTGAATTTTTATCGTTTAAATCGATATTTAAAAATAGCTTTCCGAGGCACAGTCTCGGAATTCGACAAAACTAGTTCCATTGGAACCGTAATATTGTATTATTATCGGATTTCAATTTTCGTAATGTTTGGAGTGATCGTTTGGTCGTACGATAAGAAAACGCGCTGAAAATTATATCGAAATTTAATATTATAACTGGTCTAAAAGGCTATCTCTTCCATACGATCGAATTTGGACTCGGAACCTTTTCCATTGTGTTCGAAATAGGCATATAACATTATAAACACCTGGCGGCACACCTCGATAGGATATCGAAATTTTGAATTGCATTTTCGAGACAATTTGAATTTAAAATTTAAATTAAATAATATATTTATATACTTAGTCAACCCAGCTGAGATTCTCTTCCATCAGCCTGCTTCCTTTCTCCATCGTAACCTTTTCTCCACAGTAGCTTTTGTCACCTCTGCAAATACTACAGCTCATCTGCTTCACGAAAAATAAAAAAAAATCTTCTCTACGCAAACATTATTTCCCCTTTATTTAATTTTAAAGCCGAAGCCCTTTTCATTCAGAAAGAAAAAAAGGAAACAAAAATACTTTCGTTCGAATCCTCTTCAGTAAATAATAATGGCCGAAGCCACATTTAAGAAAAAAAATTCGAAATCGTTCTCAAATCAAAATCGCGACTTCCCTTTGTCGCAAAACAAAATCGAACGAAATTCGTTCGTGCTCACTGTAGATCAAAACGAGGGGGCATCGAGATTCGAGTCGACGAGCTGAAGGGGGATTTGGCAACGATGGACTCGCCCCTGATGCTCGCGATGGTGACGAGGCGATTCACTAGGGTTTGTTAGTGAGGCAAGCAAGGCATGGAGGCATCGCTGCTCGAGAGAGACGCTGGAGTTCCACTAGTGGTGGCTTGTGAGGTCGAGGTAATGGTTTCGCGTTGATATGGTCGTAGTGACGAGGTGGCTCGAAATTAATCGTGGGCCGCAAAGTCGTCGAGTTCAGGCAGCGAGATGTTCGAGTGGTCTCGAGCCTGTAGCATTTGAGGTAATTAAATTTTAAAAACATTTTAGTTAAGTGTTGCCTAAGTTTAAAACTTTTAAATTTAATTTGTTTGTCAAAAATCTTATAATAAAGAAAATTACTGTTTTGTATTCACAGAAAAGGAAATGAAAATACAAATATGTCTGGAAAATTATATATATGGAAAAAGGAGAAAAATAAGGATTTTTAAAAATGTTAATCGTTTATATAAAAAAAAATTAGATTTTCGAAATCTATGAATTATTTGTTAATTAAAATTTTCAAATGGAAAATTAATTGATGGATTAGTTTAAATATTAATAAATTGTATAAATTGTTTATACAAGGTTTGAAACCGTGAAGAAATGGTCAAAATGGAAATGGGATTGCAAAATAAAATGCAAAGTTGAGATCTTCTCACTCAAATTAAAATTTGAATTGCAGTTATTGATTGACTGTTTGGATGTGATATAGTATATATAGTAGCATATATATATTTGGAGTTGATTTCCCGCATTATATAGCGGATGAGACCCTATGCGCCGCATAATAGCGGATGATATTATATAAATCCCATATACCACGATATTCCACCTCGAAGTGGAATGGGTATTTAATTGTTGTGCTAACGTATGTGGATGCAGGGAAACAGGTTGGAGGGATCCAACGGGATTCCTCAAAACTTTTGAATTGGTTTCATATGTTGTGTGTTGATTATTTATAATCTTCGTGTGATTATCTTTGTGATTGAAATTGTTGAAGGCTATAATTTAGCCGAATATATTCTTGGTATCGTTGGATACCAGAAATAGATAAAATTGGATTTTTAAAAATTCAAGTTAGAAGATTTTTAGTAAAAAATTATTTTTGAGAATTGGATAAATTTAAAAGAAGTTTGAAAAAGATAAAGTTTTATTTTTGAATCATATTGAATAAAATTCCAAATATGGGAAAAAGGCTTAATAAGTGGATTTCGAGTAATATTGTTTATAAGTTGAAGAATTTATTTAAAATTTGGATTTTTAAATAGATTGGAAGAGATAAAAGAATTGGTTTTCTTAAAAAGGAATTTATTTTAAAAGGGAAATAAATCTGGAAATCCATTTGAAAGTTGATTTCGAGGTGAAAGTGAATATTTGAGAAATCGATTTGAAAATCGTATAAAAAGTGAATATTTGGGAATGTAAATTAAAAAGGGAATTTATAAAGGAAAGAGAAATTGTTTTAAAAAATAAACACTAATTTAATTTTAAAGTGTGGAAATAAATTTACAAATTTGGAATGTAAATCTGAAATAAATCGATAAGGATTTATTTAATTGGTTTAAATGGACCATTTTGAAATGGAAGTGTATTTTCCTTGAAAGCCGAGTATATTTCCAAAATAATTTTAAATTATAAATGAAGAAATTCTGAAATTGGATTTTAAGGAATATTTAGGAGATAAAGTATTTGAACTCGACAGATTTCCAGTGGGAATGAATAAATATTTGGAAATATATCCCGTATAGGGAAATTGAATTGAAATTTGTTTTCAAAGTGATGAAGTGTGGGAAATATATATATCTTGTGAAGATATTTTGAAATTTAATAATTTGGGAAAATTATTTAAGTTGGTTGATGGTTGTGAATGTTGTTGATAGTTAAATAACCGACTATCAATATTTGCCTTCGAAATGGCACTTGACTTTGTTTTAAAATAAACGCTCATTATTCGGTTAAGCCGGGAGAGAACTTTGTGTCATATAACCCATTCCGAATAGTGATACGTCATGAATGGACATTATTTGAAGACCGGTGTTGAAGACCGGGTATTTGCGAGAACGATAGGATAACCTATTGATTGTCTCTGCACCGAGTAGCTACGGTATAGAGATTCCCTATGTGATGGGAAGTCCGATCGGGATTGTGAATACCCGGATTGCAAGGGCATCTTTGGAAGTGCCTTCGGTTCTGTTCGAACCCGGAACAGACTTGTATGGTTGTGTGTCTGACATTACACTTTGAGATATAAAGCTGATTCCTTTCAAATACATTTCTGTTGGTGGCGGAGAATTTATTCCCTTAGCTTAACACCCTTCTCTGAGACGTACGAGCTCAGAGGTTATGTAGTTGAAGGTTATTAGTGATATACTCCCAATTTGGTAGTGTGGTGTGACGACCGCCCATGACCCCCGCATCGAATCTAGAGATAGTGCGCTGTAAAGTGTGCCAGGCGACCATGGACGATTGTCAGGGTAGATTAAAACAACAGAATCTATCGTATTACTCACAACGCATGGACAAAATACAATAAAACACATATATAGTGAAGCTTTACAGAATAAAATGCCATCATATAAAACTTCATAATAGTTGAATACAAGCATCCAAATAGCCAATACATCAAGCCTCACTACATAACACTCAGAGAATACAAAACAGCGGAACATCCAGTACATATAATAAGAAGATAATATGCAACCCTCCAGCTCGTCTTCGATATCAGCATCGTGAGAAGAGAACAGCACCTGTCACCTGCTACCTAGTCTGCCCGTCCCAAAAATGGACGAACAGCCCAAGGCAATAAGAGTTAAAACATAAAGCATTGAGTCAGACAACAGTCTTAGTGAGCAGTAAATTAACTAACAACATACCAAAAGAGTACAAAGGAAAAAGGAATAGGAATACAACCCTCCCACTCCAACCTCTTTCTACAGTGATAGCCCCTAGACACACACTAAATAGAAGCAAACATAGCAGAGCATACAATTTAAAGTAGAGTAATAATCATTCGAGTCAAGGGCGATGTTTTCCAAGTACCAAGGCCTAAATCAGATAAGCACCCAGAAAATACCGCTCTTGAATCCGAATGACGATACAACCAAACATCCATGACTCTGGCTATCACTGTTATCGTTGCCTTGATATCACTGTTAATTGAATGACCGGCTCATTCTTTCAGCCGTCCGTCAAGGGCTAATGGAAACCCCGGTTCTAGACATAACTCTCGCACGTCATCATGACCCGTGCTTAGGACTATCTAATCTGCCCAGAGTACTTGACTATCAAACATTAGCCTTCAGGGACTATCTAATCTTCCCAACGTACTCTTGCTTTGAGCGTGCTAGAACCTTCAACAACGATGAGATCTCAGCCTCCTAGTCATCCTCCTCGACGACTATTTCCATACTAGCTCAAGCGCCTCTCGAGCAACCATTATCCTCAACCCGTACCATATCACCGAGTTACCAACGTGCTTGGAATGATCCCGTCTGGATTAGACCAAGTCTTCATCACATGATGCCTCGCTTCATTACATCCTCGCAAAGCCTCATCTCAACATCACATCATCAAATCTATGCATAAGAGCTTCATCATCCCGCTACATATGCCACGAGCAGCTTTCCCAATTCAAGAGCCTTTCTCTTAGCTTTTGAATCACCTTTGGTCTAAATCAAACCATCAATCATCTAATTCATAGCAATCAATCAAATCAAACATTAATCCAAGCAATCAAACATTCGAATATGATCTAAGTAGACAATTATAACAATAATGGCATTTTCGTAATTAAAGAGTTGAAAGTCTAACAAGCATGAAAACATGAACAATATCTCTACAAACTTGATGAATGAACTTGCATAGGTTAACATGTGATAAAATGGATGTAACATCATCATGAACAATGGATCTACATGGATCTACACTTAGGAGGAAGAAAATGCATGGAAATCACTATTTTAACACCAAATCAAGCTAACAATCCGATCTACTCCTTTGGATCCGTGTGAGAGATAATCACCACTCACCAAATCACCTAAACAACTCCAAATCTACACGCTTCATATCTGGACAGCGAAGGATCGAGCTTGATCTATCACGAATCCGCTTCAAACGAAGAAATCTCTCTTGAAAAGATGAAGATCTTCAATCTAAGCTCTTGAATCTTCAATCTTGATCTTCAACTTGGATGGATGGAAGCACTAGATTAGAGTGGAGAAAAGAAGTGAAGAAGTGTAGAAGTCGAGCTCTCAAAATGGCAGCACTTCGTCGCTTCGAAATCCGGATCCCAAAAAGTGAGAAAAACCCATCCTATTTATAGCTGAAAAACCACTAGGTCGCTCGGAGTTAGGTCGTCCACGACCTACGACCTAAAACCCACCGACCTAAAGACTAACCAACCTTCGACTTAACAAAATGCGCATCCAAGCACTCAGCGACCTACGACCTAACTAACCTGCGACCTACCACAGACCGCTTCTTCGCGACCTAACAAAGCTCTCCATCCTACGACCTAACGAGGACATCTGCGACCTAACAACTCAGGCGCTTCAACGACTTAAAGGCTTACGACTTATAACCTCAGCGACCTAACACACCAACATAGCGCATCAGCGACCTAACACTCACGCGCCTTAACAACTCAGCGACTTACCAGTGTTACGACCTAACACTTAGACCCACGCGACCTAACACTTAAACTATCCTAGCGACCTACCAACCCATGCGACCTAACAACTTATGCGACCTAACTCCTTAGGTCGCCTAACGACCTAACTACGCTAACAAGCTATCCACTAGGTCGCAACATACTGGGTTGTTAACTCACTAACCCTTAGGTCGCGAACTATTATAGGTCGCTCCCTGCTTATCCCCTAGCTTCCTTAGGTCGTTGCCCCTATAAGTCGTCTACGACTTAAATGTTATCAACTCCTAGGTCGCTCAACCAACCTAAACTGCCATACGACCTAACCACTTCATCCTTAGGTCGCACACGACCTAAGCTAACCTGCAACCTAACCTTTAGGTCGCTCCACCTTCCCCAGGTCGCCAACTACGACCTAACTTCCTAAGGTCACGACTTATCACCTAGGTCGTTCACGACCTAGGACTTAGAAAAATCTGCCTAAAAATCTGAAATGACTTGAAAATGCTAAAATTCCAGATTTTGACGAACTTGTCGATCCGTAAAAATACGGGTCGTTACATTCTCACCCCTTAGGAATTTCGCCCCCGAAATTCCAAGCAATCAAAAACTATTCTGTACGCCTACCATCCATAGCAATCAACAAACCATGCATCCAATTCTAGCTTAGCGTACAGAATTCTAAAACTAGAACAAGTTACAATATCGCGAGATGACACGACACCTTAGGGCCATACCTTGAAGAGTTCAGGATGAGCTGCCTTCATCCTCTCTTCCACCTCCCACGTACAGTCGTTATCATCATCACTCCATTGTATCTTGAGCAACTTAACTACCTTCCTCCTGAGCTGTTTCGTGTCAGTTTCAACAACACGAAGCGGCTTACGAGGTCTTCTATCGACTGGATCAACTTCGAAGTCTTCACAGCTATCAGCAGAAACCACTGTATTCGAGTCATGCACATACTTCCGTAGATATGATACATGAAAAACATTGTGCACACTCGACATCTTCTCCGGTAATTCCAATCTATAAGCGAGCTTTACAATTCGCTCGGTAATCGGGAATGGTCCAACAAATCTCGGAGTCAATTTTCCTTTCTTCCCGAATCGAATAACATTCTTCAGTGGAGAAATCTTCACAAAAACCATATCTCCTACGTCGAACTCCAAATCCTTACGACGCTTATCAGCATAACTCTTCTGACGGTCTTGGGCTGCCTTCATTCGTTGCCGAATGATCTCTATACAATCTGAAGTCTGTCGAATCATCTCTGGCCCAAGTATCAACTTTTCTCCAGTTTCCAACCAACATGTCGGAGAGTTACACGGCCTTCCATACAATGCCTCATACGGTGCCATACCAATGCTTGACTGGTAACTGTTGTTGTACGCAAACTCCACCAAATGAAGGTGATCTTCCCATGATCCTCCGAAATCCAAAACACAAGCTCTGAGGAGATCTTCCAAAACTCGGTTGACTCTCTCAGTCTGACCATCCATCTGAGGGTGATAAGCTGTACTCAAACACAACTCGGTTCCCAAAACTTCCTAGAAGCTCTTCCAAAATCCACTAGTGAACAATGGATCTCGATCGCTCACTATACTCTTCGGAATACCATGGAATCGAACTATCCATTTAACATACAACTCAGCCAACTTTGATGCAGTCCTAGTCAATCGAACAGGAATGAATCTTGCGCTCTTAGTCAGACGATCTACAATGACCCAAATCCCTTCATTTCCCGTTCTTGTTCTAGGTAGTCCATCAATAAAATCCATCGATATCTACTCCCACTTCCATGTAGGAACTTCTAATGGCTGAAGCAATCCACTTGGCTTCTTCTGTTCGGCTTTCACCAACTGGCAGTTCATACACTTGGAAATAAAATTTCCAACATCCTTCTTCATACCTTCCCAGTAGTAGGTTCTCTTCATATCCCGATACATCTTATTTCCACCTGGATGAATTGTCAGCTTCGAGTGATGACTTTCCTTCAAAACTTCACTTCTCAATTCATCTATATCGGGAACAACTAATCGTCCTTGCTTCCGAAGCCAACCCTCTTGATCGACCTCAAATCCTTTATCCTTTTCTGGTTCTAATCCAGATTCCAAATCACGGATAATCTTGACAAGCTTATTGTCTCGCTTTTGGCCCTCGCCAATCCTTTCCACAAGAGAAGGTCTTATCGATAAGTTTGCCAACATCTCAGGTTCCAATTCACATCTAGGCCTGAAGTCAAATCCAGCTAAATACTCGAGACTCTTCCATTCTGAAAACATGGCTCCCAATCCTGCATGTCTTCGACTTAACGCATCTGCCACTGCATTACCTTTTCCCGGAGTATAAGCTATACCAAAATCATATGATGCCAAAAACTCTAGCCAACGTTGCTACCGAAGATTCAAATCCTTTTGGGAGAAAAGATACTTCAACGACTTATGATCGGTAAACAACTCAAATCGAACTCCCAATAGATAATGTCTCCACATCTTCAGAGCAAAAACAATCGCCGCTAACTCCAAATCATGAGTCGGGTAATTCCTTTCATGCGGCTTCAGTTGTCGACTGGCATACGCAACAACTTTATTCTTCTGCATCAGCACCGCTCCAAGTCCAGTACCACATGCGTCGGTGTAAACCACCATCTCATCATTCCCACTTGGAATAGTCAAAACAGGAGCACTTGTCAATCTCTCTTTCAGGATTCCGAAAGCTTGCTCACACTTAGCATCCCAACTGAACACTTGGTTCTTCTTCGTCAATCCTGTTAACGGTGCAGCTATCTTGGAGAAGTCTTTGATAAACCATCGATAATATCCTGCTAATCCAAGAAAACTTCTCACATCAGATGCATTCTTAGGTCTAACCCAATCCTGGATTGTTGCCACCTTAGCGGGATCAACCGCTATTCCACTTCCAGAAATAACATGGCCTAAGAACCTCACTTCACTCTTCCAGAAGTGACACTTCGAAAACTTAGCCTTCAGCTGATGCTTCCGTAAGATTTCCAAAACAATTCGCAAGTGCGTCTTGTGCTCTTCTTCCATTCTGGAATAAATCAGAATATCATCCACGAACACAAGTACGAACTTGTTCAACTGATCTCTGAACACTCTATTTATAAGATCCACAAAATATGTTGGTGCGTTAGTCAATCCAAACGGCATTACCAGCCACTCAAAGAAACCAGATGGTGTCCGAAAAGCAGTCTTCGGCACACTATCCTTAGCCACTCTCAACTGGTGAAATCCCGTTGCCAAATCCATCTGAGAAAACACCTTAGCTTCGTGAAGCTGATCAAACAAGTCATCTATTCTCGGCAATGGATACTTGTTCTTCTTAGTCACCTTATTCAGCTCACGATAATCGACACACAACCTCAGCGATCCATCTGCTTTGGTTGCGAATACAACTGGTGCACCCCATTCGGACACACTACGCCGAATGAATCCTTTCTTCAAAAGATCATCAACTTGCACCTTCAACTCTTGCTGTTCCCTAGGCGCCATCCGCCTAAGAGGCATCACAATAGGTCTGGCTCCTTCAACTAGATCTATCCGAAACTCGATCTCTCTATGCGGCGGCAACCCTTTGACTTCGTCAAAGACATCCTCGAATCCATTCGCGATTGGCACTAATGACAGTCCATCCCGTGGAACAACTAGCGAATACATGAAGCTCATGAAGACGCCTTCTTCATGCTTACATCGTATCACAATCTTTCGCCCCTCCACATTCTCGACTGTCACCTCCAACCTCTCGCAATCAACCTTTGCCGCATACTTCCTAAGCCAGTCCATACCCAAAATAATTCCGAACCCCGCAAAGTTCAGAACAAAGCAATCACAAACAAAAGAGCAACCATGACTCGACACAACTAGACCACGGCATAACATACACAAACAAGACGAAACCCCAACAGGATTAGTCACAACCAATGGCCTATCAACAATATCCGGTTCCAAACCTAACCGGCCTACGAGTTCAATACAAACAAACGAATGTGACGCCCCAGTATCAAACAGAACTCTAACTGGAACACCACATAAGAAAAGAGTACCTTGAACCACCACACTCTTTCCCTTCTCTTCAACGGTAGGAGCTTTTGAAGACGAAGGAACAGCTCCCAAAGCATAAGCTTGCACAATCTGCTTGTCCTTCTTCGATTCTGGACAATTCTTCCTGATGTGCCCTGGCTTGTCACAGTTGTGACACTTCATCGGTGCCTTCGGATTCTTACAATCCTTAAAGAAATGGCCCTTCTGCTGACAGTTGTAGCAAATCACCTCGCCTTTCGGCTTCTTCTGGCCATCCCTTCCCTTCTGCTGCTGCTGCTTCCTCTTCTTGTTTCCACCCTGCTGGGGTTTAGACTCTTCCCTGGTAACAGCAACAACAGATCCTTCCTTAGGAAACAGACTCTCATGCCTAAGAGCTTTCTCCACAAGCTTCTCAAATGAATCGTCCAAATGATCCACCAACTGCCTCCCAAGATTACTGTCCAAGCCTGTCACAAACTTCTCATTTTTCTGATAAGCAGATTCAATATATGACCGGGCATACTTGGACAAAGCTTCGAACTCAGAAACATACTCAAGAACTGGTCTCCCACCTTGCTTGAGCTCCACAAACCTCTTGAACAGAACTGACTTCTGAGCTGTAGAAATGAACTTAGCTTCAAATCTGACTTGGAATTGCTCCCAAGTAATCTCTTCTTCCGGAGTATTGATGGTAATAGAGTTCCACCAATCAGAAGCTCTCCCTTGAAGCTGCCTTGATGCCAACTTCCTCTTAGTTGCATCATCAATTCCCAAATCACCAAAGATCCTTCCACAAGCATCTATCCACCTCTGGACCTCAATAGTTGATTCTGTTCCCAAGAAAACCTTCCCTCCAAGAGCAGTATAGTCCTTGCACAACTTAGCAAAATCCACTGGTTTCGGAGTTTGGACTTGAACTCCAACATCAACTGCTGCCCCCGAAATTGGTATCCTTCTCATGATCGAAGTCATCATAGCTTCGAACATAGCTGCATAATCAGCAGTCCCCTCAGTAGCACGGCCTTCCCTAGCAGCTGGTCTCCCTCTTTGACTCATTCTCAATATCTATAAAAAGGAATGATTAGAACATCTAGAGAAACAACTGCATAAAGGACTCAAACTCTACTAAGCTACTATATTATATATAGTATTCATCCATCAAAATACAATTACGTCTCTCATAAGTAGTTACGTCAGCGAGCGTTGGGTAAAATCGATTAACCAATGCTCTGATACCAAATGTGACGACCGCTCATGACCCCCGCACCGAATCTAGAGATAGTGCGCTGTAAAGTGTGCCAGGCGACCATGGACGATTGTCAGGGTAGATTAAAACAATAGAATCTATCGTATTACTCACAGCGCATGGACAAAATACAATAGAACACATATATAGTGAAGCTTTACAGAATAAAATGCCATCATATAAAACTTCATAATAGTTGAATACAAGCATCCAAATAGCCAATACATCAAGCCTCACTACATAACACTCAGAGAATACAAAACAGCGGAACATCCAGTACATATAATAAGAAGATAATATGCAACCCTCCAGCTCGTCTTCGATATCAGCATCGTGAGAAGAGAACAGCACCTGTCACCTGCTACCTAGTCTGCCCGTCCCAAAAATGGACGAACAGCCCAAGGCAATAAGAGTTAAAACATAAAGCCTTGAGTCAGACAACAGTCTTAGTGAGCAGTAAATTAACTAACAACATACCAAAAGAGTACAAAGGAAAAAGGAATAGGAATACAACCCTCCCACTCCAACCTCTTTCTACAGTGATAGCCCCAGACACACACTAAATAGAAGCAAACATAGCAGAGCATACAATTTAAAGTAGAGTAATAATCATTCGAGTCAAGGGCGATGTTTTCCAAGTACCAAGGCCTAAATCAGATAAGCACCCAGAAAATACCGCTCTTGAATCCGAATGACGATACAACCAAACATCCATGACTCTGGCTATCACTGTTATCGTTGCCTTGATATCACTATTAATTGAATGACCGGCTCATTCTTTCAGCCGTCCGTCAAGGGCTAATGGAAACCCCGGTTCTAGACATAACTCTCGCACGTCATCATGACCCGTGCTTAGGACTATCTAATCTGCCCAGAGTACTTGACTATCAAACATTAGCCTTCAGGGACTATCTAATCTGCCCAACGTACTCTTGCTTTGAGCATGCTAGAACCTTCAACAACGATGAGATCTCAGCCTCCTAGTCATCCTCCTCGACGACTATTTCCATACTAGCTCAAGCGCCTCTCGAGCAACCATTATCCTCAACCCGAACCATATCACCGAGTTACCAACGTGCTTGGAATGATCCCGTCTGGATTAGACCAAGTCTTCATCACATGATGCCTCGCTTCATTACATCCTCGCAAAGCCTCATCTCAACATCCCATCATCAAATCTATGCATAAGAGCTTCATCATCCCGTTACATATGCCACGAGCAGCTTTCCCAATTCAAGAGCCTTTCTCTTAGCTTTTGAATCACCTTTGGTCTAAATCAAACCATCAATCATCTAATTCATAGCAATCAATCAAATCAAACATTAATCCAAGCAATCAAACATTCGAATATGATCTAAGTAGACAATTATAACAATAATGGCATTTTCGTAATTAAAGAGTTGAAAGTCTAACAAGCATGAAAACATGAACAATATCTCTACAAACTTGATGAATGAACTTGCATAGGTTAACATGTGATAAAATGGATGTAACATCATCATGAACAATGGATCTACATGGATCAACACTTAGGAGGAAGAAAATGCATGGAAATCACTATTTTAACACCAAATCAAGCTAACAATCCGATCTACTCCTTTGGATCCGTGTGAGAGATAATCACCACTCACCAAATCACCTAAACAACTCCAAATCTACATGCTTCAGATCTGGACAGCGAAGGATCGAGCTTGATCTATCACGAATCCGCTTCAAACGAAGAAATCTCTCTTGAAAAGATGAAGATCTTCAATCTAAGCTCTTGAATCTTCAATCTTGATCTTCAACTTGGATGGATGGAAGCACTAGATTAGAGTGGAGAAAAGAAGTGAGTGTTTGTACCAAAAATGGTCACAAACCCCAAGTGTTGTGAAAGCACCAGTGTATGAATACAAATCAGCAATATTCAGGCACAAATATCAGATCTAAGCAAGCAACAAACAACAATCCAGAAATAATGAACAGTGACACGCAATTTATAGTGGTTCGGCTATCTCCGGCCTACGTCCACTTCAAGGATTTTTATCTTTTATTGATGTTCTTCACTGATTACAGATGATTACAGCAAATACAATGAATGAATCTGAATGTAACGGCAATGGAAAGGAGTAGAGTTGAATCCGGCAGAGTCTGGACGTTGGATGGCCAAAAAGATCCCTTTTCTATAGGCTTCAGGGGGCTATTTATAGGTGTAGGAGGCCCAGATCTCACCCAAACTTCAGGAGACTTTTTCTGGCACGTGAGGGGGCCCACGCGACCGGTCCCACCAAGTTTCAACTCAATCTATGATCGATTCGAATCAATTTCGTATCGATCAGGAAATGCTCCAATCGAGCTGAAACTTGGCAGGATTGCTCTTTACCTTGCGTGGAAGCTACTGTGAAAATTTCATTACATTTGGCCTTGTGGCTTGGGAGATATGATCGATTCAAGGTCATGTTTTTCGTAGTCTGCCGCTTTCGAATCCATACTTTCGCATCCATCTGTTCGACTCGATCGAGGCACATTCGTGGGAGGTGACGTGGAGTGATATGGAACGAGTTTCCTGGGTCGATCCGATTTAAGTGGCGTATTGACCGATTCGTATCCACGAACTTTGCCTTGTTTGTATCGAGTACTGGTATCCTGTTTGAATCAATCAACTCCGTGCATCTCGTATCAGTTGTCAACGTCTAGCTCAAATCAAGGTATGCAGCTTAGCTCGTATCGATGGAGACTCATTCAATGGATGATGGATACGAACTAAAGCTTCCTGCTGGTCAAATGAACGCCTCGTCCATCGATTCGAACTAATCATCGGTCAACCGATACGAAGTTCATGGATACGAACCAAGGTGTGGTGATGGATACGAACGGATGGATTCGAGCTTCATGACCACGGACCGATTCGTGCCTGATCGATTCGAAGTCGCCAAGCCCTGATGGATTCGAACTCGACGATGTCTCCCTAATGGATACGAATCTGATCGATTCGAACAGGCCGCTACCTTGTTTTTCTGATGGATACGAACAACTTGTATCCAACTTGTATCGATCATATCTCATTCACACGAACTCCGATTATCCTGAAATCTGAAACGCTGGCTCCCATGGCTTTGTTTGTCATGTCTTGTCAATTGCGGTCCGATCCGGACTTGGGCAAAATTCATCGATATCCATGATCATCCTGCAATGCATATTTAATATTCATGGCTGATTAATATTGACTTCAGTTAATTTTTGTGTATCCCAGCTTTGCCAAAAAGTGGGATAACACTTTGCCCCCCAAAACATGTCTTTTGGTAAAAGGTGTGTTTTGATTAGTCTCAATTCGAATGTAGTAAGCTCAGATTTTATTCGAATCTTATGATATTTTCAATCAAGTTCATGGCTGTTCGAAGCCGAAGCATTATCAATTTCTGCCAGTGGGAGTTAAGAATGAAATTCTACAGTCTCTCCGGACTGTTGACGATCGCTCCGGACCCTTGCGAAGCCCATTCTAGACTTTGCGGTTGAATAGAAAGATCCTATTGCACTCCGGCGTTGCTTTCTATTCCTTGCACTCCGGCCCCAGTTAGGACGTGAAGCGATGTCTTGGCCGTTCTGGGCCGATCGTAGCCTCTCCGGGCTCTTGCTGGATCCCATCCTGTCACTCTCCGGTGAAGGGGAAACAACGTTAAGTGGGTCGATCCTGTCGCTCTCCGGCGAAGCGACCCACTTCTTGCACTCCGGTTCAGTGTATCTGAACATTAAGTGATGTCTTGACCTGAATCGTCGGCCGATCATAGCCTATCTGGGCTCTTATCGAATCCTAATCGAAACACTCTCCGGTGAATAAGAAATGATGCTTAAGTGAGTCGATCCTGTCGCTCTCTGGCGAAGCAACTCACTTCTTGCACTCCGGACCACGCCTCTCTGGGTAGGATCATAAAGCGATCATTTTTATATTGATATTTAATGTTTATCCTTTAACTCTCCGGTCAAAGGTTTATTTCAAGAAATTCAAATTTATTTATTAAATTCAGACCCTAGATGTTCAATCTCAAACATCAGGGAAAAACTAAACAACGCCACTCCGGGCTGAACGGTCTATACCATCTCAGAGCATGCCTAGGGGTCTCTCTGGTTCCCATACATGAGTGAGTGGAAAAGCCGTTTTATTTTGAAAGCAAATCTAATGAAATTATTTGGCCGAAGTCCAGATCTCGAACTTAGCCCTTGCCATCTTAATCAGTTGATGATGAGTCGTGATCCCGATCCAGGATCGTTTCTGTTAGGTGGAGGCGGTAGTTGTTCAGGCCTTACCGTTGCTGCCCGTTCTCTGACATATTGTGGCAGTTTACCACTCCTGGCATGTTCTTCCACCTCATCCCTTAGGTGGCGGCATTCATCGGTAGTGTGTCCATCCAGCTCATGGAATAGGCAGTATTTTCCAGTCCTGCGTTCCCGCTCCGTGGGATCTCTCCTGGGTGGTTTTCGATAGGGGAGTTGCCCCCGAGTTTCAGTGTAAATCCTTTCCAGGCTTGCCGTCAAATCTGTGAATTGCCTGAATCTAGGCTCTCTGAATTTCTTCCGTTTATCAGGACCATCATGTGTGTCATCCTGCTTTCTCTTTCCTTTGTCTGCTCCAGACTGTCCTCCTGCGGTTCCTTCGCTTCGTGTAGTGTTTATTTCCTGCCTCTCGGCTCGTGATTCCTCTAGTCGAATGAATTTTTCAGCTTCATGATAGAACTCTCCTAGATCTTGCGGTGGGTCTCTGGTCAGAGAATCTTTGAATTCAGTGCCTTCTGCAATTCCTGCTACTGCCGCCATCAAAATCATTGATGGATCCGGGCGATCTACAGAAGCCACCTTTGCATTGAATCGCAATAGAAAATCTTTTATGGACTCTCCAGTCCTTTGCTTTATCGAGGCTAAAGTTATCACACTCTTGGGTCGCGTCACATGGACCCTAAACTGTCTCATGAAGCACTCCACTAGCTCACCCCATGTCCTGATTGATCCAGTCTCTAGTTGTCTGAACCAAAGCGCAGCCAAATCTGATAGAAACAAAGGGAAGCATCGTGCCATCACTTCCTCGGATGCCCCCAGCACTTCCATATGCCTGATGTATCTGGTAACGTGCATGGTCGGGTCTGACTTTCCGTCATATGGGTTCAGCGTCGGCAGTTTGAACTTTGGAGGGTTCCTTGCATTCCTGATATCTGGAGTGAACGGACTCCGACTGACTTCCTCCAATCCTCCGCTAGACAATCCTCCTCTCATGAGTCGTCACACTAATCCAGCCATCTTTTCATCTCCATCCTGGGGTTGCCCTCTTGGTCTTGAAGGGTATTCTGGTATGTATTCTTCGTGTGGCCCGTTAGCATCAGCATTGGCCCTAGCTTGTTGAGCTCCGTCTGCCGGCCTTCCAGCATCGGATCCCGAGGGTCTGCCCCCGAGTCCTTGTCGATTGTCCTCTGGATCTGCATTCTGTCCTTCATCAGGTTCCGCAATCCTAGCTCCTTGTTCCAAATTCATAGCCGCTGTAGTTGGTCCAAGGTTCTGTGTCCCTGCAGCTCTCATCTGCTCGAAGAAATTCTGCAGCATCTCTTGTTGACTTTTCATCATTCTTTCGTGCATCAGATTGGTCATGGTCTCCATTTCGTCTCTAGTGATGTAGATCGAAGCTGGTTCTTCTCCAGCACCAGAGGATGCCTCTTGACTTCCTCCTTGATGGCTTCTCTCGGCTCTTTGTCTTCTACTTGTTTGCCGAGTCATTGTCTTCAAATCTTCGAGTTTTCAAATCTGAACTCCGAATCTGGTGTAGCGGGTGCTGGTTGCTTCTCGGTGAAAGCACCGAAGTGTTTGTACCAAAAATGGTCACAAACCCCAAGTGTTGTGAAAGCAGCAGTGTATGAATACAAATCAGCAATATTCAGGCACAAATATCAGATCTAAGCAAGCAACAAACAACAATCCAGAAATAATGAACAGTGACACGCAATTTATAGTGGTTCGGCTATCTCCGGCCTACGTCCACTTCAAGGATTTTTATCTTTTATTGATGTTCTTCACTGATTACAGATGATTACAGCAAATACAATGAATGAATCTGAATGTAACGGCAATGGAAAGGAGTAGAGTTGAATCCGACAGAGTCTGGACGTTGGATGGCCAAAACGATCCCTTTTCTATAGGCTTCAGGGGGCTATTTATAGGTGTAGGAGGTCCAGATCTCGCCCAAACTTCAGGAGACTTTTTCTGGCACGTGAGGGGGCCCACGCGACCGGTCCCACCAAGTTTCAACTCAATCTGTGATCGATTCGAATCAATTTCGTATCGATCAGGAAATGCTCCAATCGAGCTGAAACTTGGCAGGATTGCTCTTTACCTTGCGTGGAAGCTACTGTGAAAATTTCATTACATTTGGCCTTGTGGCTTGGGAGATATGATCGATTCAAGGTCATGTTTTTCGTAGTCTGCCGCTTTCGAATCCATACTTTCGCATCCATCTGTTCGACTCGATCGAGGCACATGCGTGGGAGGTGACGTGGAGTGATATGGAACGAGTTTCCTGGGTCGATCCGATTTAAGTGGCGTATTGACCGATTCGTATCCACGAACTTCGCCTTGTTTATATCGAGTACTGGTATGCTGTTTGATTCAATCAACTCCGTGCATCTCGTATCAGTTGTCAACGTCTAGCTCAAATCAAGGTATGCAGCTTAGCTCGTATCGATGGAGACTCATTCAATGGATGATGGATATGAACTAAAGCTTCCTGCTGGTCAAATGAACGCCACGTCCATCGATTCGAACTAATCATCGGTCAACCGATACGAAGTTCATGGATACGAACCAAGGAGTGGTGATGGATACGAACGGATGGATTCGAGCTTCATGACCATGGACCGATTCGTGCCTGATCGATTCGAAGTCGCCAAGCCCTGATGGATTCGAACTCGACGATGTCTCCCTGATGGATACGAATCTGATCGATTCGAACAGGCCGCTACCTTGTTTTTCTGATGGATACGAACAACTTGTATCCAACTTGTATCGATCATATCTCATTCACACGAACTCCGATTATCCTGAAATCTGAAACGCTGGCTCCCATGGCTTTGTTTGTCATGTCTTGTCAATTGCGGTCCGATCCGGACTTGGGCAAAATTCATCGATATCCATGATCATCCTGCAATGCATATTTAATATTCATGGCTGATTAATATTGACTTCAGTTAATTTTTGTGTATCCCAGCTTTGCCAAAAAGTGGGATAACAGTGAAGAAGTGTAGAAGTCGAGCTCTCAAAATGGCAGCACTTCGTCGCTTCGAAATCCGGATCCCAAAAAGTGAGAAAAACCCATCCTATTTATAGCTGAAAAACCACTAGGTCGCTCGGAGTTAGGTCGTCCACGACCTACGACCTAAAACCCACCGACCTAAAGACTAACTAACCTTCGACTTAACAAAACGCGCATCCAAGCACTCAGCGACCTACAACCTAACTAACCTACGACCTACCACAGACCGCTTCTTCGCGACCTAACAAAGCTCTCCATCCTACGACCTAACGAGGACATCTGCGACCTAACAACTCAGGCGCTTCAACGACTTAAAGGCTTACGACTTATAACCTCAGCGACCTAACACACCAACATAGCGCATCAGCGACCTAACACTCACGCGCCTTAACAACTCAACGACTTACCAGTGTTACGACCTAACACTTAGACCCACGCGACCTAACACTTAAACTATCCTAGCGACCTACCAACCCATGCGACCTAACAACTTATGCGACCTAACTCCTTAGGTCGCCTAACGACCTAACTACGCTAACAAGCTATCCACTAGGTCGTAACATACTGGGTTGTTAACTCACTAACCCTTAGGTCGCGAACTATTATAGGTCGCTCCCTGCTTATCCCCTAGCTTCCTTAGGTCGTTGCCCCTATAAGTCGTCTACGACTTAAATGTTATCAACTCCTAGGTCGCTCAACCAACCTAAACTGCCATACGACCTAACCACTTCATCCTTAGGTCGCACACGACCTAAGCTAACCTACAACCTAACCTTTAGGTCGCTCCACCTTCCCCAGGTCGCCAACTACGACCTAACTTCCTAAGGTCACGACTTATCACCTAGGTCGTTCACGACCTAGGACTTAGAAAAATCTGCCTAAAAATCTGAAATGACTTGAAAATGCTAAAATTCCAGATTTTGACGAACTTGTCGATCCGTAAAAATACGGGTCGTTACATTCTCTCCCCCTTAGGAATTTCGCCCCCGAAATTCCAAGCAATCAAAAACTATTCTGTACGCCTTCCATCCATAGCAATCAACAAACCATGCATCCAATTCTAGCTTAGCGTACAGAATTCTAAAACTAGAACAAGTTACAATATCGCGAGATGACACGACACCTTAGGGCCATACCTTGAAGAGTTCAGGATGAGCTGCCTTCATCCTCTCTTCCACCTCCCACGTACAGTCGTTATCATCATCACTCCATTGTATCTTGAGCAACTTAACTACCTTCTTCCTGAGCTGTTTCGTGTCAGTTTCAACAACACGAAGCGGCTTACGAGGTCTTCTATCGACTGGATCAACTTCGAAGTCTTCACAGCTATCAGCAGAAACCACTGTATTCGAGTCGTGCACATACTTCCGTAGATATGATACATGAAAAACATTATGCACACTCGACATCTTCTCCGGTAATTCCAATCTATAAGCGAGCTTTCCAATTCGCTTGGTAATCGGGAATGGTCCAACAAATCTCGGAGTCAATTTTCCTTTCTTCCCGAATCGAATAACATTCTTCAGTGGAGAAATCTTCACAAAAACCATATCTCCTACATCGAACTCCAAATCCTTACGACGCTTATCAGCATAACTCATCTGACGGTCTTGGGCTGCCTTCATTCGTTGCCGAATGATCTCTATACAATCTGAAGTCTGTCGAATCATCTCTGGCCCAAGTATCAACTTTTCTCCAGTTTCCAACCAACATGTCGGAGAGTTACACGACCTTCCATACAATGCCTCATACGGTGCCATACCAATGCTTGACTGGTAACTGTTGTTGTATGCAAACTCCACCAAATGAAGGTGATCTTCCCATGATCCTCCGAAATCCAAAACACAAGCTCTGAGGAGATCTTCCAAAACTCGGTTGACTCTCTCGGTCTGACCATCCGTCTGAGGGTGATAAGCTGTACTCAAACACAACTCGGTTCCCAAAACTTCCTGGAAGCTCTTCCAAAATCCACTAGTGAACAATGGATCTCGATCGCTCACTATACTCTTCGGAATACCATGGAATCGAACTATCCACTTAACATACAACTCAGCCAACTTTGATGCAGTCCTAGTCGATCGAACAGGAATGAATCTTGCGCTCTTAGTCAGACGATCTATAATGACCCAAATCCCTTCATTTCCCGTTCTTGTTCTAGGTAGTCCATCAATAAAATCCATCGATATATGCTCCCACTTCCATGTAGGAACTTCTAATGGCTGAAGCAATCCACTTGGCTTCTTCTGTTCGGCTTTCACCAACTGGCAGTTCATACACTTGGAAATAAAATTTCCAACATCCTTCTTCATACCTTCCCAGTAGTAGGTTCTCTTCATATCCCGATACATCTTATTTCCACCTGGATGAATTGTCAGCTTCGAGTGATGACTTTCCTTCAGAACTTCACTTCTCAATTCATCTTCCCAAAGGACCGGGGGTGGCATATTCGTTTAGTTGTTACCTAGTGACAGAGGTAACCCGGCCTTGTGTTGGTAGAGAGTTAGTTAGTTCTCGGGATGTCCATCCAGAGGCGTACCCATTGATAGTGGGAAGTTCCTTAGCCTGACCATTAGTTGGAAATCCAAGTCCTAATACGAACCTTGTACGGTTTTAGTTGTAGAACCTGCTATTTAACATAGCAGCTATAGTAGGCATAATATAATGGTACCTATGCTGGCTAAGATTAATATTATACTTTCGAAATGTTTTCTACACTATGTACTAGTAATAATATCAATGATTTTGCGTAGTAAGCATGTTTGACTATCATAAGAAGAAATCTCCTCCAATTCTGCGTTTGCATTGTGTGTGTGGCGGGAGGTCTTATGGTAGTTTCATTTTCCAAAAGCATTGCGAATTTCTTTATTTTCTTTGTGAAAATAACTGTTTTACGATCTCACACCAGTCACCATGACTAAATCGGAGTTTATTGTTCCCTTTCTAAACTCTGGGTGCCCAAAATTTTCCAAACGGGCAGCCTAGAGTTATGTTATCAGGTCATTCTGGAGCTTTGGAGACGAGGTGGATGGCGAGACGTACACTCGTACTTATTTATTTATTCCGCTGTGTATTCTGTATGGGGACAAGTTTATATAATTGTCCATTGTTGTATTGAGTTTTATATTAATTCTCATTGTTGTATTGTATAAACTGATATAGTTCTTTGTTTAAAAGACTAGTGATTATCTATTATATATTTTTCCGCTGCGAATGTGAGATTCTGATATTATTTCTGTTTCTGTTTTTCTGTTCTTTTTTTCTTCTGTCTTCTTCTACCTCTTCTTTTTAACCCTAATGGTTCGATTTTCCGGCATTTGATACAGTGGACGTATTAATGTCGACTTTCGAGCGTCGAAAGATCGCAATCGTTACATGTGGTATCAAAGCAATTGGTTAAGCGATAACCCTGGCTCTGTTGGGTGTTACTCATTAGAGATAGAGTCAGTAGTACTCTAGAATGAGTGTGAGTGTAATAATAGATACGAGTGCGTATTTGTTAGTGAATACAAAATTTGTTTTGTATTGTGTTGACTTATCGGTTGATTGTTTATAGATTCTGGTCGGTGCAGTCTGGCCAACTATAATCGATAGGGGTTTCTAAACTCTTAAACAATATAAACCGACACAGTATTGTTTTAAATAGGGTGAATGAAATAATTTTTCCTAAAACTATTTTTGTGTTGAAAAGAATTCATTTTCCATGAATTATTATAGTATATGGATGCTTGGTTGTTAGAAAGAGATAATATTGAATTATTATCATTGTTATATAGAAATTTAATAAGAAATAATGATATAACCAAAGATTTGGAGATAAATTCATTTAACAAATGAAATTTATAAATATGAATTGAAAGTATAAGGAAACGAATTCATATATGAATGGGATTTGTAAGTGTAAATTGTAAATATGATTTATAATTGGAAATAGAATTCCAGGAAAAGTATTTGAGAATAAAATTCATTAATGGAATGAAATTGGTAATGTGAATTTATAAATGAATTGGAATTGAATAATGAAATGAGATATGATTTGAATCAAGTCGAATAAAAATCCAAACTTGGAAAAAAATAAAATAAAATGGATTGAATTCAAGTAAACAAACTTGATAATTTATTAATTCATGAAATAATGAATTGGAAGTGGAATTAGTTAAATTAAAATTGAATTGTAAGTCGAATAAAAATGGTTTGAATTTGCATATGAATTCAAGTAGTAGAAATAAATTGAAAATTTCCTTGTTATTGATAAAGTAAATTCAGGATGAATTGAATATGGAAATTTGGAATTTAAAAAGGATAAGTGAATATACTAATTGAATTAAATTAGTAGGTGGAATAGATTCGATAAATGAAAAATCAAATCAAAGATTTAAATTAGAAATTGTTTACAGGAAAATATAATTTGAGTTTTGAGTTGAAATGGTTGTTGTTGACGCAAACGAGGTTATATAAAATTTTATGAGTTATTAAAAGAAAATAGAAATTGATTTTTGATCAATTGAAATGAATATGAATTCGTTTCGCTTAAAAAATGAATTGAATGAAAGAAAGTCTATTGTAGACCATTGAAATTGAATAGAAATGATGGTGAGGTAGTTGTAAGCAATTTAATTTGTATCGAAACCATATAAATTGCTAATGGGAATTATTTTGAATGCATTGCTTATGAAAACTATTTGTTTGCTATTGAAAATAAGTGAAATGTTAATGAATTTCCTATATTTGTCACTTACCTATTTAAATTGAGTAAGTACAGGTACATGGGGCCGTTTGGCTGCATTTTGGTTGCGCAAAATGTTAATAAATAAGCCGCTTTGCTTAAAATGCTAATAAAGGTACGCCTACGCAATCAAAATAGGAAATATGAACTGTTTTTGTTTTTCCGACCGAGTGGGTCAATGTATATATATTTATATCTTTTGTCAAACTACAAAGCTCCTCCATACAAAGGAGACTCCGCCAAAATTTTATGAAAATTTTGGGAGTTAGAAAAATTTTGAATTTTTTTTGAAAATTTTCAGTAACGGCAAATGATTCAAAATTGAATTTGAGATAAGGCAAATAGAATTCAATATCTAAAATGAAGTAAATTGAATTCAAATGGAATTGGAAATACAAAGTTGAATGGAAATGAATATACAACTTTGTTTGTGAAGTGAAAATAAATATAAGAAGTATGTAAATACTTATATTGAACTTAAGAAATGAATGGAGAAAATTCTTAAGTAAATGGGTATTGGGAATCCAATAAGTAAATTTGAACATTTTTGTTAAATAAAGTATACAGGGATTATAAAGGCTATAGAAAAATGGAATTGGATTTTGATTTCGAAGATAAGGTATGATTTGAATTTCAGTATGAAATTTGATGGGATTCTGATTTTTCCACTTGGCATTTTTTTTTCTATTGGAATTTGGCAGTCCGTAGGGACATTTTGTAGTTGCACCGAGCTAGCCGCGCAAAGGAGACACTGGCGAAATTTTTCGAAAATTTAGAGAGTTAGAAAAATTTTAAGAAAATTTTGAATTAAAAATTTGAATTTAAAATGAAATTTGAATTGTTAAGAAAACCATATTATTTGGAACTTATGGTTGATTGTCGAAAATTATTCAAAGTAATAATGGATCTTTAATAAAAAGAAGATTGGTTTGAAAATTTGATAAAACTGTTAGGTTTTGGTAAAATGATAAACGGGTATTGGAGCATTCTTCTTGACTTGTAATTTCGGGACGAAATTATTTTATGGGGGAAAGAATGTAACGATCTTGAATTTTTGATATTGGAAATCATGATATTTAATTGATTTTAAATATCTGGAAGTTAGTTTAATTTGAAAATTCAAATATCAGAATGAATTTCGCAATTAAATTATTGAATTTAATTTATTGAAATTGGATAAAATATTGTATCTTCAGTTTTAAGCCGATTTAAAATATTTTCAAGGCTTAGAAAATTCATATTAATCATTTTGAAGATAATAAAGGCTTCAGAATTGAATTTGAAACTGTTTTGTTCAGTTTTGAATTTTTATTGTTTAAATCGATATTTAAAAATAGCTTTCCGAGGCACAGTCTCGGAATTCGACGAAACCAATACCATTGGATCCGTAATATTGTATTATTATCGGATTTCAATTTTCATAATGTTTGGATTGATTGTTTGGCCGTATGATAAGCAAACGCGCTGAAAATTATATCAAAATTTAATATTATAACTGGTCCAAAAAGCTATCTCTTCCATACGATCGAATTTGGACTCGGAACCTTTTCTATTGTGTTCGGAATAGGCGTATAACATTATAAACGCCTGGCGGCACGCCTTGATAGGATATCAAAATTTTGAGTTGCATTTTCGAGAATTTGAATTTAAAATTTAAATTAAATAATATATTTATATACTTAGTCAACCCAGCTGAGATTCTCTTCCATCAGCCTGCTTCCTTTCTCCATTGTAACTTTTTCTCCTTAGCGGCTTTTGTCTCCTCTGCAATCACTGCAGCTCATCTGCTTCACGAAAAAGAAAAAAAAATTCTCTACGCAAACATTATTTCCCCTTTATTTCATTTTATAGCCGAAGCCCTTTTCATTCAGAAAGAAGAAAAAGGAAATGAAAATACTTTCGTTCGAATCCTCTTCAGTAAATAATAATGGCCGAAGCCTCGTTTAAGAAAAAAAATCGAAATCATTCTCAAATCAAAATCGCGACTTCCCTTTGTCGCAAAACCAAATCGAACAAAATTCACTCGTGCTCACTCCAGATCAAAACGAGGGGGCATCGCGATTCAAGTCGATGAGCTGAAGGGGGATTTGGCGACGATGGATTAGCCCCTGATTCTCGCGATGGTGACGAGGCGATTCACTAGGGTTCGTTTGTGAGGCAAGCAAGGCGTGGAGGCATCGATGCTCGAGAGAGACGTTGGAGTTCCACTGGTGGTAGCTCGCGAGGTCGAGGTAATGGTTTCGTGTTGATATGGTCGTAGTGACGAAGTGGCTCAAAATTAATCGTGGGCCGCGAAGTCGTCGAGTTCAGGCAGTGAGATGTTCGAGTGGTCTCGAGCCTGTAGCATTTGAGGTAATTAAATTTTAAAAACATTTTAGTTAAGTGTTGCCTAAGTTTAAAACTTTTAAATTTAATTTGTTTGTCAAAAATCTTACAGTAAAGAAAATTACTGTTTTGTATTCACAGAAATGGAAATGAAAATACAAATATGTTTGGAAAATTATATATATGGCAAAAGGAGAAAAATAAGGATTTTTAAAAATGTTAATCGTTTATATAAAAAAAATTAGATTTTCGAAATCTATGAATTATTTGTTAATTAAAATTTTCAAATGGAGAATTAATTGATGGATTAGTTTAAATATTAATAAATTGTATAAATTGTTTATACAAGGTTTGAAACCGTGAAGAAATGGTCAAAATGGAAATGGGATTGCAAAATAAAAAGCAAAGGTGAGATCTTCTCACTCAAATTAAAATTTGAATTGCAGTTATTGATTGACTGTTTGGATGTGATATAGTATATATAGTAGTATATATATATATATTTGGAGTTGATTTCCCGTATTATATAGCGGATGAGACCCTATGCGTCGCATAATAGCGGATGATATTTTATAAATCCCATATACCGCGATATTCCACCTCGAAGTGGAATGGGTATTTAATTGTTGTGCTAACGTGTGTGGATGCAGGGAAACAGGTTGGAGGGATCCAACAGGATTCCTCAAAACATTTGAATTGGTTTCATATGTTGTGTGTTGATTATTTATAATCTCCGTGTGATTATCTTTGTGATTGAAATTGTTGAAGGTTATAATTTAGCCGAATATATTTTTGGTATCGTAGGATACCAGAAATAGATAAAATTAGATTTTTAAAAATTCAAGTTAGAAGATTTTTAGTAAAAATTTATTTTTGAGAATTGGAGAAATTTAAAAGAAGTTTGAAAAAGATAAACTTTTATTTTTGAATCATATTGAATAAAATTCCAAATATGGGAAAAAGGCTTAATAAGTGGATTTCGAGTAATATTGTTTACAAGTTGAAGAATTTATTTAAATTTGGATTTTTAAATAGATTGGAAGAGATAAAAGAATTGGTTTTCTTAAAAAGGAATTAATTTTAAAAGGGAAATAAATCTGGAAATCCATTTGAAAGTTGATTTGGAGTTGAAAGTGAATATTTGAGAAATCGATTTGAAAATCGTATAAAAATTGAATATTTGGGAATGTAAATTAAAAAGGGAATTTGTAAAGGAAAGAGAAATCGTTTTAAAAATAAACACTGATTTATTTTTAAAGTGTGGAAATAAATTTACAAATTTGGAATGTAAATTTGAAATAAATCGATAAGTATTTATTTAATTGGTTTAAATGGACCATTTTGACATGGAAGTGTATTTTCCTTGAAAGCCGAGTATATTTCCAAAATAATTTTAAATTATAAATGAAGAAATTCTGAAATTGGATTTTAAGGAATATTTGGGAGATAAAGTATTTGAACTCGGCAGATTTCCAGTGGGAATGAATAAATATTTGGAAATATATCCCGTATAGGGAAATTGATTTGAAATTTGTTTTCAAAGTGATGAAGTGTGGGAAATATATATATCTTGTGAAGATATTTTGAAATTAAATAATTTGTGAAAATTATTTAAGTTGGTTGATGGTTGTGAATGTTGTTGATACCTAAATAACCGACTATCAATATTTGCCTTTGAAATGGCACTTGAATTTGTTTTAAAACAAACGCTCATTATTCGGTTAAGCCGGGAGAGGACTTTGTGTCATATAACCCATTCTGAATAGTGATACGTCGTGAATGGACATTATATGAAGACCGGTGTTGAAGACTTGGTATTTGCGAGAACGATAGGATAACCTATTGATTGTCTCTGCACCGAGTAGCTACGGTATAGAGATTCCCTATGTGATGGGAAGTCCGATCGGGATTGTGAATACCCGGATTGCAAGGGCTTCTTCGGAAGTGCCTTCGGTTCTTTTCGAACCAGGAACAGACTTGTATGGTTGTATGTCTGACATTACACTTTGAGATATAAAGCTGATTCCTTTCAAATACATTTCTGTTGGTGGCGGCGAATTTATTCTCTTAGCTTAACACCCTTCTCTGAGACGTACGAGCTCAGAGGTTATGTAGTTGAAGGTTATCAGTGATATACTCCCAATTTGGTAGTATGGCATGCTAAGTGTTGCTGTGTATTGATGATCATTCGTTGATCATTTGTGATCAAAGCATGGCTTTGTGAAAAAGCGTAGCTTTGTGGACGATACCTCATCGGACCTCACAACCCGGAAATGGGTCGAAACAGGAAAATGCGGCAAGGTTATGTGGGTCGCGCCCTTTAGGGTATGTCATTTCCTTCTGGAAAAAGGTGATATTATGGTATGGAGCCCAGATATTTACCTGTGTGGTTGCTCCAATCTCATTTACTATGTGATTGTTGGAGTGTGATCGAGGGCCCTTGGATAAAGGTCCCAAAGGACCGGGGGTGGCATATTCGTTTAGTTGTTACCTAGTGACAGAGGTAACACGGCCTTGTGTTGGTAGAGAGCTAGTTAGTTCTCGGGACGTCCATCCAGAGGCGTACCCATTGATAGTGGGAAGTTCCTTAGCCTGACCATTAGTTGGAAATCCAAGTCCTAATACGAACCTTGTACGGTTTTAGTTGTAGAACCTGCTATTTAACATAGCAGCTATAGTAGGCATAATATAATGGTACCTATGCTGGCTAAGATTAATATTACACTTTCAAAATGTTTTCTACACTATGCACTAGTAATAATATCCAATGATTTTGCGTAGTAAGCATGTTTGAATATCATAAGAAGAAATCTCCTCCAATTCTGTGTTTGCATTGTGTGTGTAGCGGGAGGTCTTATGGTAGTTTCATTTTCCAAAAGCATTGCGAATTTCTTTATTTTCTTTGTGAAAATAACTGTTTTTACGATCTCACACCAGTCACCATGACTGACTCGGAGTTTATTGTTCCCTTTCTAAACTCTGGGTGCCCAAAATTTTCCACACGGGCAGCCTAGAGTTATGTTATCAGGTCATTCTGGAGCTTTGGAAACGAGCTGGATGGCGAGACGTACACTCGTACTTATTTATTTATTCCGCTGTGTATTTTGTATGGGTACAAGTTTATATAACTGTCCATTGTTATATTGAGTTGTATATTGACTCTCATTGTTGTATTGTATAAACTGATATAGTTCTTTGTTTAAAAGACTAGTGACTATCTATTATATATTGTTCCGCTGCGAATGTGAGATTCTGATATTGTTTCTGTTTCTGTTTTTCTGTTCTTTTTTTCTTCTGTCTTTTTCTACCTCTTCTTTTTAACCCTAATGGTTCGATTTTCTGGCATTCAATTGTGCGGCATTTGATACGGTGGACGTATTAATGTCGACTTTCGAGCGTCGAAAGATCGCAATCGTTACTATTGAACCTTAAGTTAATTAGAATAAGTAAGTCAAACTTGTGTAACTTTCAATTGCATTCTTAAAGACATATATATAACTTACCAAAATATAAAAAGTTGAAATGTTTAATAAGAAAATGTAATGGAATTTTATACAAGTAAAACTTAAGAAGTGAAAGTGTTCAATGAAATTTACTTTAAAAAAAATTTGATATAAAAATAGTTATAAACTTGAGTTAAGATTGTAATACTACTAATTATATGAAATAGAAAATGAACGTTGTAAGTAAAGGATTTTGAACTTAAGTTAATATTGAAACTATTTATAATTAAAGTAAATAATAAAATGACTGTAATGCAATAAAAGAAATTGACATAATATGAATAAATGAAAATGAATTTTTGTAAGTAATAAAGGAAAATAAATGAAATAAACACTGAATGAATGAATGGGAATAAAATTTTGTAAGAGATAAATGTAAGTTAAAGAAATAATCCTTGTATGAATGAAAAGAAAAAGAAAAATTGTAAATGTTGTGAAAGAAATTTAATAAGAATAACTCAAGTACATTGAAAGTTATTGTCTGTTTTGGTTTATGGGTTGTTTGGGATAGGATACTTCTAATTGTTTAAGATATATGAATAATCTATTGAGTTCATCTAAGACTGTTGAGTAAATGGTGCACTCAGTAGTTTATTTGTCATTCTAGGCGGTTAAAAATTTCTGAACCCGAACTAACCATTTGTTTGTTTGCTATGGATGGATAGTGGATTCTATTGATTTCATATGATGATTGTATGCCGTGGTTGCTAATGATTGATGTTTATATTGATTTGTTTGTTAGTGGTTGAAACAGCTTTAAATATTTCATTTTATATAATTATTAACTCTTTTAGATTATATAGGTGAAATGCAGGTTATGGGAACAATTGCTACTACTTTTGGTTTCGTAATTAAGCGTTGTTTGCCCGACAAATATGTACGTTCTCGAATTACGGTTTCCTAGCGATATTATATTATATTTTTCCCCTATTGGGATTTATTATTTTGGAAAATATATGAGATATTGTTATATTTTGATATTGATATTTCTCTCGAGCCTCTCCGTACAAAGGAGACTTTGTCGAAATTTTTTGTGAATTTTGGACTTAGAAAGTTTTGTGAAAATGTTTTCCAAACTTTTATTTACTTGAATATAAAAGAATTTAAGTGTTCTAAGTTGATATATTTTGTTTAAATTATTTTATTTTGTAAATTAATTTTTATAGATTTAATATTTTGAATAAGATATATTAATTTTCTTAATTCCTTCTTTTCCTTCTTTTTCCTTTTCGGGGACGGAAAGTTTTGAGTGGGGGAGAGTGTAACGACCCGTAAACTTTCGATGATTTAAATTTGTTAATATATAATGAGATTTTAGTAATAAAATATTGAAGGAAATAAAATTGGTGGTTTAAGAATGAAATAATAATTAGAATTAAAGGTATTAATGTTAATATAAGTTGACTATTAATAATTTGAATGAAACCCCAATAAATAAAATAATGAAAATGTTATACTTGGCTATAAATGTAATATATGAAAACAAATGTAAGTTAATTATTAATAACCTGAATGAGATTCCAACCAATTGAATTTACATAAATGTTATAACTTGGTTATAAGCTTAACAGGAGAAAAACCAATGTAAATGTTTAGTTGTGTAATGAAATGGTATAATAAATGGTAATTGAGTAAAATCAGTATTATGTAAAGAATTATAATATTTGTTGTATTAATGTGTGCATTAATTTATAATGAGATATAAAAGGTAATTGATAATTTAAAATGTTGATGTATTGATAAAATTAGTGTGATGAAAGAAATGGTAACATTTGCTGTAAGTAATAAACTTATAAACGTAATTAAAAGTAAATAGTGACTATTATTATAAGTTACCTGTTTATTCAGTTAGCTGAATTGAAATTGAAATCAATTTTAAATAAATGTAAATAAATGTTTCATTAATGTGAAATGTAATACAATGTTTAGAAGTTGTTAAATTAGAGTATATTAAGGTAATGAAAGGTAAATCAAAGGTTAGCTAGGTTTATAGAGTAATAATGGACTTAATAAAAAGATTGGAATTGAATCAAATCAATTTATTGGAATTAAATTATAATTTATGGGATTAATGGCAGTTGAAATTTAAACACTGTAATTATCGAAATAATTAACACTGAATTGATATGTAAACTCAATTTAATTTATTATAAATGTCTAAACAATTAGAAATGATGAAAATTGTTAGTTATTAACTTTGAAATAAAAATGTGATTTAATTGATTTAATTATTAATTTATTTAATTAATGTGAAAATAGCCATTTTGGCCACTGACTCGGATTTCGACAAAACCAGTTTCATCGGATCCGTAATAGTGAATTATTGTAGGACTTCAAGTTTCATAACGATCGGACTTGTCATTTGATCGTACAGACTCGAAACGCTTAGAAATCAATTTAATTGAAATCAATTGAAATCAATTTGAAATAAGCAGATTTTAACATAACTTATTCATACGATGGAATTAGGACTTGAAACCTATTCCATTGAATTTAAAAATAATGAAAACATCTATTTTTATATAGGGGATGACCCATTTTCGTTCTGGAGTCAGAGCGGGCTTTTTAGGGTCATTTATCGTTCAACTTGGAAACCAATCTTGTCCATTCATTTCTAATTCTGACCTATCTATAAATATCCTGTTATAAACCCTAGTCCTCAACTCAGTTTGTCTGAATGTAAAATTTCATCTGTTCATCTCTTTCTAATGGCAGAAAAACCCTAATTCCCAATTGAAATTTCAAATCAAGAAAATCAAATCGAAAATTTCAAACTCCTCAAACTATATCATATCATATATTGATTTGAAGCTCTCGATGGACGCAAGTCAATTCTGCAGTCTATTTTCCGATTTGGATCTTTGTGTATCCGGAATTCGAGGAAAGGTTCTCGGCCATCCATTGATCGTCGATCAACTTCGACCGATCGTCGACCGGAGGGCGCTGCGTTGTAGAGAGTGTTAAGTGGAGTTCATCTAGGTGGTTGGTTTGTCGAATCAACGGTTTGATTTGCTTTGAAAATTCAATTAGGTATTACATAAATTGGTGGCGGCTGCTGTCCCTTCGTGGTCGAACGCGTACAAAAGGAGGAAGGTCGATGTCGTGAGAAGCATTGGTGTCGACAGATCAAGGTGGCGTGGCTCGCGCGATCGGCGACGTTGATTGAAGCGGCGGCAAACGAGGTGATAAAGGTGACCAATTGATCATGTGTGTACTGTATGCGATAATTAGGGTTTGTGTAATCCTGACGTGGCAGTTTTGATTGGTGAGGTTTTGATTTATTTTATTAATTCTAATTTAAATCGTTTAAACTTCTAACGTCAATAACTTTTCCATACGAGGTCTAATTCATGCGCGGTTTCTTGCATTGGGATCGTATTGGAATTTCGGACATTTTGACGCTTGTTCGGATGAATTCTGAGACTGTTTGAATTTTGGGCTTAAATTGGATTTAAATTCAATTTAAATTCAAAAGGTGAGTGTTTAAACCCACTCACAACTTCTAAAATTTCTTATGTTAGTTAAATTAATTTTTGATGTGATTAGAAATTTATTTATGGCTGTTTTATATATTTAAATTGTCATTCTAGTTAATTTGAATTTATTTGAATTAAACTGTTATTTAAATTATTATTGTATTTAAATTGTCAGTTAATTACCTACAAATGATAACCTATTATCGATTGATATTTATTGATTGATTTGGATGATGATTGTGATGAGTGGTTGATTGTTGTATTGGGTGATTGGATATTGTAATTTATACTGTTATAATATTGCAAGTTCCCTATGGGTTGAAATGATACATACCCGAATGATCTATAGATTAGGGAAAAATCGTTATGGGTCGAAATGATAGACTTGAGCAATTTTATGAATTTTTAATATTTTTGGGATTGCGGATTGAAATGATATATATCTGTAAATATAGAAATTTTAAATTTGCGGATTGAAATGATAAACATCTGTAACACTTGACCCTAGGGTAGAGAATTATATACGGACAACGGATTGGTTAAATTTTAATGATTTTGGATCCTTAAATTCTGCATTAAGTTAAATGATAATTTTTTGAAAAATTTTGATTTAGATAAATTGAATTTTTTTATCGAATTTCGAGTTTTATATAAAGAAATTGAATTGTTTTAAAAGAATGGTTAAAGGAAATAAATAAGAAATTTGAAATGTATAGTGAATTTGAAATATAAGTGAAGTTTATCAAAATTGAGTTATTAAAATCGTTGAAGTATAAGTTTGAAATATATTGAAATTGGAGTAATTAAATCGATGTTTTAACATTGATTTGAAGCGATATTGAATTTAATATTTATTTAGAATTCTAAATCGGAAAATTTGAAATTGGGTTTTGGGACATTGAAATAGTCAAATGTGTTGGAATGAAATAAATAGTTGAAATTGATATAAATGTCAAATTCATATTTTTAATATAAACTGTTTAAACATATTATCTTTAAAAAGATTTTAATTTTTAAGATTTCCAAACTTTTAAACTAATTAAACCATTTAACCTATTTTAAATCTAATTAATCTATTTTAAGCCACTTAATCTATTTTAATTGTATTTAATCTATTTTAAATCTATCTAACTATCTTAAACTAAGAAAACATTTTATATATATTAAACTATTTTAGATTTTTTTCTATTTATAACTATTTATAACTATTTAAACTATTTTTAAATTCCAGGCTAAGTAAAGTAGAAATGTTTATATTCTAATCATTGGTTTAAAAGCAAATACGGTTAAATGATGTTATAACTAAAGTTGGGATTTAAATGTTATAATTAATCGAATATGATGATTTTTAAGTAAGGATTTAACCAAATTTGGAAATATGATTTTTCAAAGAATTGTGATGCCGAAGACGATATGATTTGAAGTGAATATGATTTCAACTGGATATGATTTCGAAAGTGATGGTTTTGAGAATATGATATTTTGAAAAATTGTGAATTGACTTTTGAAATGTAAAAGAACCATCCGGTGTGAAATTAGCGATTGGTTGTTAAAGAGACCGGGATCGGATATGGGCATACTCTCTGTTAGGAATGGCAATGGGGCGGGTTGGGGCGGGTTTTTAGTGCCCCATACCCGCCCCGGATTTTTTAGACCTTGCCCCAGACCCGCCCCGTAGACCCGGTGCGGGTCTGGAATTTTGCCTCGTACCCGGGACCCGTACGGGTCAGGGTGGACCCGACCCGCCCCAAGACCCGATGAGTCTCTATGTATTGATTCAAAATTGCGTACGGTGTAACAACGTACATATATTTATTTGTTTATACTCATTATCACCAAATAATACATGAAATATAAATAACAATGTGTCTAAGGGAAGTTAATAAAAATGATGTCTACAATAACAATTCAGAAAATATATACATATGTTATTGTATAATTATCAATGATGCAACTTAATGCTTTAATTTTTTCTATGGATTATTGATTGGAACATTTTAATATCCATGCTAGAATCACTTATATCTAAGAAGATTAATAAATCATTATAGGAATAAAGCAGTTTAATGAGATGTTAGTAGTGCGGGTCGGGTTGGGGCGGGTCAGCCGAGCCTCGACCCGACCCTAGACCTAGAGCAATCAAGAACGGGTCACGGGTCTACCCGCCCCAATGACCCAACGGGACGGGTCTGGACGGGCCAAAATAGGGGCGGGTCGACCGGGTTTGGACCCTAGACCCGCCCTATTGCCATCCTTACTCTCTGTCGATACCCGAAAACCACTTTGACAACTGTGTACGCGGTGGAGATTCCAGAATAAAGTAGGATGGTGGCGATGATCATATAAGGTATATACGTGGACCTGACTCCCATGAGTTAGCTTAAGGTGGCTAAAACAGGAGCAATCGACGGGCCAAGTGAGGTCATTCCTCCAATCGGGCACACTCCTTCGATGCTATATTCTGACTTTGCGATTTATTTGGTGGCCATCCCTCGATTTTTGATTTGGGAGTGTGTTCCGAGGTCGGCGGTAGTAGCTGCTATGCATTACCACCAATCTGGAAGTGTAATTGGTATATCTACCATGGCATTGCCTAGTTGTGCCATGTCACCTACCCTAGCGCGCCTTCTACGAGTTTGTTTTATGCCGTACCTATGGGGTATCCTATGGCGGCCCCAGTTTACGGGGAGTTACGGTACTATATAGACTATTGGCATTATAAAAATGTGTTAAGGGGGAAAATGTAACGCCTAAATGCTATTTTAATAGTTTATCTTACTGTAGACATATTATAATAGCGTATTGTACTACATAGTAGATAGTTTAACGGATCCTTAGGAGATGTAAATCCCGAACATCTTTTAAGTTACTACACTCACGTTAGACACTGGATAGTAGATGTCAAACCCCATAAACATCCCCGATGCCATTCCACTCATATTTATTTATTTACTGTTGATTTAACTTACATAAGATCTTTTAGTTCTGACTCGAGTATTTTGTCTTTTCAATTCGCTCGGGTCAGCCTGAGCATTTCAGGATTTGAAGACCTTATTTTTGGAGGACGAAGATGAAGATTTGTACTACTATTATTTACTATATTATTCCACTACATCATACCGTTCCACTGCATTATTGGTTTATCTCTGACAAGTGTAACTCTGATTTTTGTATTGTATAAGTATAATCAAATGTTTTGTATACAGCTTCATGAACTGTTATTTGATTATTATATTTTGTCATTCCGCTGCGAGATTCTATTTTGTTTTTTTTCTTTCTCTGCTTTTTCTTATTTACCCCATAACAATCCGCCCTTCTGTATGGTTTGAGTTGGCACGTGTGTCTGCTTAAAGCGTACAAAAAGGCAGGATGTTACAGAACCCCAGTTGGAGAGGAAAGTCAAAGGAAAGAAAAGGCACGTTCTATATTTGTTGGAAGCCTAGTCATTGGAAGAATGAGTGTCCGGACAAGGAGAAGGCAAAGAAGGAAGTAGCATCTTCATCAGTAGCGGTGGAGAGTGGAGTTGGTGAGGGAGATGTGGAAGTTTCGAGTAGCAAATGGGTGCTCGATTCGGGAGCGTCTTACCATTTGACGCCAAATAGGAATTGTTTTTCTTCTTACATCGACAAAGAAGGAAATTCAATTGTTATGGGAAATGGTGTTATTTGTAAGTTCAAAGGCATTGGTTCAATGCAAATTTGGATGTTTGACGAAGTGGTTCATACTCTTACTAATGTGCGCTATGTTCCGGGACTTAGGAGGTCTCTTATCTCTTTGGGCCAGTTGGATTCTTTAGGTTGTAAGATCACTATTGGGAGTGATAGCTTGCGGGTTTCGAAGGGGGCACTTGTGGTGATAAAGTATGCTAGGACTCATGGTATTTATTTGCTTCAAGGAGTGACTGTGGAAGGTGAAACTTGTATAGGAGTTGATAATTCTCGTGGCTTGGATGCGACTAGGTTGTGGCATTTGAGGTTAGGTCATGTCTCAGAGAGGAGTTTGGACGTTCTTCGGAAGAGGGAGATGATCGATTGAGAAAGTTTCAACAAGTTAGAGTTTTGCGAAGAATGCGTCATGGGGAAGCAAACTAAAGTTTCATTCGGTGAGGGGCAGCATGATTCGAGAAGGGTTCTTGAGTATGTTCACACGGATGTTTGGGGACCGACACCTGTAGCTTCTTTAGGTGGAGCTCGCTATTATATTTCTTTTATAGATGACTTTTCTCAGAAAGTTTGGGTGTATGTAATGAAGGACAAGTCGGAGGCATTTGCAAAGTTCAAAGCATGGAAGGTTCTTGTTGAGAATGAGAGTGGCAAGTCTTTGAAGGTTCTAAGATCTGACAATGGCAGAGAGTATGTTTTCGGAGAATTTTTAGAGTTTTGCAAGCATCATGGTATTCAGAGTAATTTTACTACACCTGGAGATCTGCAGTCAAATGGTGTTGCAGAGAGGATGAATCGTACTCTACTTGAGAAAGCTCAATGCTAGAGATTGACATCGGGTTTGGCGAAGGGATTTTAGGCGAAAGCTTTGTCAACCGCAGTGCATATTATTAATCGAATTCCGTCCTCAGCTATTGGTAACAAAATTCCGAAGGAAGTGTAGAAGGGAAAGAGCATTGACTTGAGTTGTCTTTATGTGTTTGGTAGTCCTGTTTATGTGCATGATCCGGGAATGATAAGCCCGAACCTAGAGCTTTCAAGGGGATTTTACTTGGCTGTACGGATGGATTAAAAGGCTATCGGATTTGGAATTCGGAAATGAAGAAGGTAGTGAATTCTCGTCATGTTACTTTTAACGAGTCAGCGATGTTCAAGGAGAATGTGAGCTCATCGGATGTTCCAGATTTGGTTCATGGTGAATCAAAGGAGAAGGAAATTATTTCCACATTTTGTCTAAGGAGTAGAGAGAGTAGAGTAGTTGGAGATGCTTGTGAGAAAGTAGCGGTTGATGTTACATCACATAGTCCAAGGTTCCTCTAGTAGTGTTGGTGAGGTGCATGATTCTAGAGAAGATTCGGTTCAAGGTGGAGCCGAAGGGAGTTTGGTTGATGGTATTGCTACTCGGGTTGGTCGTCGTACTATAAGACCACCCAAAAGATATGGTGATTAGAACTATCTTAGCTTTTGTGATAATTTGGACTATGCTCTTCATGTTGTCCAAGATGAGCCGATGGACCTTGATGATGTCATGGAGTCGAGTGATAGATCGAAATGGATTTGTGCCATGGAGGAAGAGATGCAATCATTGTTAAAGAATCAAACTTGGGATTTGGTTCCACTTCCTAAAGGAAACCGTGCTATTTGGTGTAAATGGATATATAAGGTAAAGGACGATGGGAGATACAAAGCTAGGCTAGTGGCTAAGGGGTTTGCACAAAGGAAGGCAAAGGAGTATGATGAGATATTCGCACCGGTTGTGCTCCATACTTCTATTCGTATATTGCTTGCTATAGTTGTTATTCACAACTTGGAGTTGGAGCAACTTGATGTGAAGACCGCCTTTTTGCATGGGGACTTGGATGAAGACATCTACATGGAGCAACCAAAAGGTTTTATTGTGAATAGTAAGTCAAATTTGGTTTACAAGTTGAAGAAATCACTATATGGTTTAAAGCAATCACCTAGACAATGGTACAAGAGGTTTGATCATTTTATGCTTGAAAATGGTTTTGATAGAAGCATCAAAGATGCTTGTGTTTATTTCAAAAAGTTGAGAAATGAATGTTGGGTGTATTTACTCTTGTATGTGGACGACATGCTCATTGCTTCTAAGGATAAGAATGAAATCAACAAGCTAAAACTGAGTTTAAAATCGGAGTTCAAAATGAAGGACCTTGGAGAAGCAAGAAGGATATTGGGCATGGAAATTTTAAGGGATCGAAAGCATTTTGAGTTGAAACTAACTCAAAAGGAATACATTAAGAAAGTGCTTTGCCGGTTTAGCATGGAGAATGCAAAGGCGTCAAATACACCTTTACCTTTGCATATGAAGCTTTCGAGTAAAGGTTCACCTATCTTGGAGGAAGACAAGGCTTATATGGCAAAGGTGTCATATGCTAGTGCGGTTGGAAGTCTAATGTATGCTATGGTGTGTACAAGGCCTGATATTGCAAATGCCGTCGGGATGGTTAGTTGATATATGGCTAATCCGGGAAAATCGCATTGGGCAGCTGTGAAGCTTATATTGAGATACCTTAGAGGCACATCATCTCATGGTCTTGTTTTTAGCGGTAGTAAGGCGATGGATTGCAAGTTGGTTGGTTATTGTGATTCGGACTACGCTGGTGATAGGGATCGAAGAAGATCAACTTCTGGATATGCCTTCCCACTTGGGGCTACAGCCATAAGTTGGAGATCTATATTGTAGACCGTAGTTTCTTTATCCACTACGGAGGCGGAGTTGATAGCTACGGTGGAGGCGGCAAAGGAGGCACTCTATTTGAAGAGATTATTGTGTGACTTGGGATTAGAGCATGATAGTACTGATGTTCGATGTGATAGCCAGAGTGCTATTCACTTGGCGGAGAATTTGGCGTTTAGCTCACGGACTAAGCATATTGGGGTGAGAGAGTCATTTCTAGTAGCCATGGATGAGGATAAGCAAGTATGTCTTTGGAAAGTGCACACAAAGGATAATACGGCGGACATGTTCACTATGGCATTGCTGGTTGGGAAGTTTGAGCATTGCTCGAACTTGATTCGCTTGGAGAAGTGCTAGGTGCCACGGGGTGGCATGGTTAAGGGAGGAGCTTGGTGGTAGATGAGGAAGAGTGTCGGTGAGAGATTGAGGTTCTATCTTCTTGGCAAGTGCTAGTCTTTGATGAGATAGCTTAGGATTCGGATGTTTTCAACATTTCACTAGCGGGCGGGGGCTTTGCCTGAGCTCGTTGGTGGAGTGCAATGGGCGGTAGCTTTGCCGCAGCACATTGGGAAAGCATTCATGTTTGGTTGAAGGTAGAAGTGATAGTTGGTGCTATCGGTTGTCATTGATGGTATGGTACCATTGGATTTGGAGATGGATATAGTGTCAAGGTGGAGTGTTAAATTTTGGTGACACTATATGGAGAATTGTAGAGGTCAAAATTAGCTTCGTAACAAAGAAAACAGTTCGCAAATCGGAGTTCGGAGGTGGAAGTTATAAGGGAAAAGGTGAAGTGGGGTGAATTGACAAAGGTCAGAAGTCTGACCAAAATGGTCAGACGTTTGAGTCTATGCAAAATTGGTTCCAGAGCCTTTAGTTGGTCAGACGTCTGAGCTGAAGAGAAATTTTTCCAGTAACTTAAGTCAGACGTTTGGCCACTTTGGTCAGACGTCTGAGACGACTTCCGCCTATTTTTCACGTGTGGACTTGGCGTGAAGATTTGTGATATCTACAGGGGCAATTTTGGAACGTTGCCTAGGGTTTCTATTCTCCTATATAAGCGAGCTTCAGGTTCCAGATCGGGGGTGTGCGCAAGCGACTGCAAGAGATTAGCCTCCACAAATTAGGGTTTATCAAAACCTAATTTTCTTCAATTCTCTTCTCCAAATATCAATTTCTAATTAGAATTTTGATTATTTTAATCAATCTCTTGTACTCTTCTCATTAATATTAATAAAAGCTCTCTCTTAAAGTGGATGTACACTAACGCAACGTTAGTGGAACCACTGTAAATCGCCGTGTGATTTATTTTTCGTTATTGCTTTGATTTCTGAATTGCTTGTTTGGGATTTTGATTGGATTTGGATTGATTCGATTGGAATTGAGTTATCGATTTGTTGTTTTTACACTTCTTACCACGATCCCGTCTTCCGCTGTGCTTGTGGGGTTTCGATTTGAGTGGTCTCCAGTTGGAATCCCTTCCCAACAAAACATTATGTAAGAAATAATACACGACCAGAGGGATGTATTGCAGAATCCTATCTTGCAGAAGAGTGCATGAAAATTTTCAGTGGTTTTTTAGAAAAACCAATGCAACTGGAGGAAAAGGAAGCCCTAAATGACGATTATGAAAATGATGTAATACTTGAAGGACGTACAATTTCAGCTTGCAAAACAGTTGTGCTGGCTTCTAGTAAAAAACAAAATGCTCACTTGGCTGTGCTAATGAATATGGCTGTGGTGGAACCATTTGTGGAGTAAGTACATATTACAACTTGGTTCTATTTTTTAAAATATCTATAATTTTAGGCACATCTTAGCACAACTTGTATTATAATAGTTTGCATTTGGAGGAGTTACAGCAGTCAAACAAGCGCATCGGAAAAAATGCGACCATACTTTGGAATACCCACGCAAATAATTTTTCTGATTGGATTAAAAAGAAGGTGAGTTAAAAGTTCATATACTATCTCATTTGCTTTAGATTTTTATTATCAAGATTAATTCTAGTCTTTTTTATAGATACCTATTAATTCAAAGGATCATGATGCAATGTTAAAATGGATTGCGTTTGGTCCGAGGAGTAGTGCATTGTCCTATACATGATATATCATTAATGGACAACGTTTTCACAAAAGAAATATAGATTGAGAAACTCAAAATAGCGGGGTAACTTATGATGCAACTACTATGTGCTGAGCAAGCGCAAAAGATACTTCTCAAGTAGTTGATGTGGTCACTTGTTATGGAGTTTTAACTGATATAATTTTGTTAGACTATCATGTTTTTTATATTCCCGTCTTTAAGTGTCATTGGGCAAACATAGGAAATGGTGTAAAGGTTGAAGATGGATTCACTCTTGTCAACTTACATCAAAATCAAGCTTCATTTTCAAAAGATCCATATATCGTTGCTTCTCAAGCGAAACAAATTTTTTATTCAAGAGAAGATGATTCTTCTAATTGGTATGTTGTGATGAAGGCACAACCAAAATGCTGTCACGAGTTAGATATAAACGATGCATTTGAGGAAGTTAGTTTTGCTATTGAGAATCATAGAGAAACCGATATGGAAGTTGATAAATTAACCGAGGACGTTAGTTATGTTAGAGAAGATTGTGAAGGCGTACTTGAGTAGTTTAATTGTTATATTAACTTACAAAAATTGTTTACAATGATGTGAACTTATTATTACTTACTGTTTCTTTGCTTATTATTACTTACTTATTATTACAAGGATGTGAACTTATTATCACTTACAAAAATTTATAACCTTATATAACCTAAGTCTGGTTAATTGATGTGCATGCAACCATATATAATGCAAATACATGGGTTCTTTTTAGTGTATATAAATGCCTATTATCTCCTAAACTGCCTGCTGCATAGCTTTAGCATGACCAATTTTTTAATATGGTATATGCATGAATTTAATCGCTTTTTATAGAGTTCGACAATCAAAAATGCTAGGAGGATGAAGTTAGGGAAATCATAAAACACAAATCAGTCTGCATGAAAACAATAGGCTTAGCAAATAATATGTTAATATTTTAGATCTTTACTACAACCAATATGATCAAAAATTTATAAAATCGAAATATACACCATCTGTTAGTTTTTAAAAATAAGTTATAATTTTTTGAGATATACAGGTTGTTTTCTAGCATTTAGATCGCAATATTCTTGTACTGCATTCGAAATGAATTTATTCCGCCTTTATTATGCTGAATGAGTTTAATTCATTTTACAAAAAATGTTTGAAGACAAGTGAGATCAAAACTTTATGAAATTAACATATACACCATCTATTGGTTTATGAAAGTAATTACCCATAGTATCCAAATTTCTAGTCAAATAATTGCATATAGTATTGAATAACTACTTAAAAGTGAAGTTTATTGACAAGTAAAAAGATTTTTGAGATTTAAACAATTTAGTATTACCTATAGCATTGAATAACTACATATTTGTAGTATTGAACTATTGCTTGTATCAAATTGAAGATTTAAATGTTTTAGCGTTATTTATTGCTTTTGTCGCTAGTGTTGTCATTGCCCATGTGTCATCTAACATTTATTTTGCCGCACACCCCAGTCAAGGAAAAGTAGTGGATGACCTGCTATTCATGTGTCAGCTAACATCTATTTGAAAGTGAACTTGCAGTACTAAGGATCGTGTAATATGGTATATAAATGCGGAAACTGATAATAGTAGTAAAAATAAAAATTAAAGTAAGTACACCAGGAATTTTTATACTGGTTCGAACTTCCCGTTCTAAGTGGAGTCCCAGAATACCCTCTGGATTTAAACTAAACCCCTCACTTAACTTGGAGGAATAGGTATACGACACCTGAGCAGCCGAACATGAATTTTTCCGCCTCAACAGCCGAAGAGGACTTCAACTTTAATACAAATAATTTGTTGACGAATGTGTTCTAAATAACACTGATTGTCTTTTGATAGTACAGCTTTTCTATAATCAAATCCTCAAGAGTATATATGTGTGTGAAGATTTAGAAGGAAGATAATCACGTAGAATCGAAGTATATGAATTAATTCAAGGATTCTAGTGATATTGAATAAGAATGAATGCTTTTATTTGCAGAAATAAATAGAGAATAAATTTCAGAATTAAAACAAGAATCGGTGATTGTAGAAGTGAATTGAAAATGTTTATATAGTTGTAGAATAGTTACAATCTTTCATGAAGAGTTTCAATCAAAAGTTGTGTCCGTATCTCTTGGATTAAAGGACATTCCTCTTCATGAACGATTGCACCTCTTCAGAAAACTAGCCGTTATGTTCAGGTCGGTTGACCGAGAAAACTGGTCGGTCAGCTGAGGTTATAGATGTGTATAAAACAGTGCATATCTGTGCACTTGACATAGAGTCAGTCGACCGAGGTTTCTGGTCGGTCAGCCGACCTGCTATCAATTGCACAGTGCACACTTATTTGTGTATAAATCAATATAAATCAATTTGTGTGTGTGTGACTACTTGAGGAATGATTTTAACAATATTCTAAGACTCAATAAAATAAAATATTCATACTAATCTCTAGATTGTAGTCTTGTCTCCTTTGTAGTGCACAATATACGCTTATTCTCTTTTTGTCGCTTTTGTATAGTATTCTCGTCGTTTGATCTCTGAAGCTTTTGTCATGAATCGAAACTCATGAATCAACATTCTCCCCCTTTTTGATCGATGACAATACTTATCTGACGAAGTAGTATATATATATATTATAATTCTCCCCTTGAATATATGGCGACTTTTCTACAAAAAATTTGTTAGCTTTCATATATTCCTCCCCCTTTGTCATCGACAAAAAGGAATACTTACTAGATGCAATATGTAAAAAAATATGGAACATGTAACACAAGTAAGAAAACATCAAGTTTTAAATATTACATACTCAACATCTAACAATAGACATATTGTTCATAAAGAGATACTTGAAATTGTAAAACAATATGATCACTCCTCATCATCATCGGAATCCCAAATTCTGGACGAATATTTTCTTCCGGAGGAGCCGGTTCCTTACCACGTCTTTGAGTGTGAGAAATGTGAGTTGCTGATGTACCGGAACTTGTGTTATCTGAAGTAGACCAAGAGAAGTTTGGCGCTGGTCTTTTTCCGAGAGCAACATAAGAGGCACCGGCTTCGGAAGTACATGATAAGGAATCCCATAAATTCACGAAGAAGCCCTTGATTTTCTTGAAATGACCATCAATTTTTCATAGCCGAGCATCCAGGGCTAGTTGATTTTGGGCCAAAATATCAATGGCCGCCTCCGTACTAATTCCGGGAGTTGGTCTTTGAATTGAATGTTGGCGAGTTAGATGTTCCGTAGCATGAGTTGATGGTTGCGGTGTGGAGAAGCTACGGCGTAGTTGTTCTCAAGGAGTAGTACGCCATTGGTTAAATGTTATAAATCTAGAAGGTGCATCGGGCAACTTCATTAGTTTTATGGTTCGTGAATCAAAAGAACGAACTTTGGAGGTTTTGGATTCCGGAGCATGGATGACGAAGCTATTTATCAATCTCATTATGTATTCTCCATAATAAATATGGAGCATCTTTCCTTAGTTAAAAGAGAGAAATTCATCCATAATAAGTTGTGCCCAATTTACTCGTATACTCCCAAAAATAGCATACAATGCTTTGAAGTTTTCGGGATATACTAAATGATATGAACCGCCTCTTGGAACTATAGATTTCATCATGAATCGATGAAAGAGTCGAACTTTAGGTCGAAGGGATGAAGTTTGTCTTAAATCAGTAGCGTCATCTTCAAAAAATAGATGGCTTATCCGGTCACGAGTTGATATATTACAATCTACATCGTGTAACGAATTTTCACCCGGTCGAGCATGTAAAATGTGGTTAATTCGATCAATGGTAAGGAAAATTGAAGTGCCACAAACCGATGTCCAAACATAATTGTCAGTGTTTCTTGGCGGATTGACAAGGTTAGGGTTTGCTAGAAATAACTTGACAATAATATGATTGATTTTCAAGTTATTTTTCCAATGGTCAAGGAATGTATCAAGTCCACTCTCAATAGCGGCATTTTCAATACCATAAGGAGTGAAATTAGGGTAACTTACAAATGATTCTTCAAAGATTTTTGCGTCTTGAAGATGTATCCATCTTTGAAGTGCTACATCATTGACAAGCCATGAAGCAATTTGAGTATCTACTGGAGTAGATGAAGATGAAGCATTGGTAGTCTTTGATTTCTTCTTGGGAGCCATTGTTTTGAAAGAAAAGTAACAAAATTTGAGAAATTTTAATGGGGGCTAGGGTAAAAACTGAAATTGGGAAAGTAAAAGTGAGGAGGTAGGTTGAAAAGGTGAATGAATGGGTTACAAATATGGAGTAAAAAACAGCAAAATATACGTTCGGTCGACCGAAAGCCTAGGTCGGCTGACCGACTTGGTTATTTGAAAATAGCTGAAACTCTCGGGATGGGTTCGGCTGACCGACTCAGGTACTTCGATCGACCGACCCTGCTCAGTTTAGCTGTTTTCAAAAACAATTATAGAAATATAAATTTTATTATTATTGCACTATGTTAATACACCTTATTAAAAACAACAACAACATATATATATATATAATGTTTAGCCACCGTTCATTAGAATCTACATTCCCATGAGTTTGGAGACGGAACATCTTCTATAGGTGACCATTTTGGAGCTATTGGGGATTGAACAGGGTTTGAAGAGGATGAAGGTCTATAAGTAGGTTCAGCAACATCATACTTCTTTGATGAACAAACTTTCATGGCAATCTTTTCTAGAAAAATTAAACGTCTTGCCGTGACTTTTTGTTCATAGTAGAGTTCCCGCTGCATATCCATTTGTTGTTGTTGGTAGTGATGTATTTCATCAATTTTTTGTTTAGTTGATGGGGATATTACCATTGCATTCTTGCCTTTTTCTTTTCCGGTGTATAGCCTGTATGGGAGTTTTTTCATGGTTTCCATCCATGTCGGGGGTCTTTATCCGGAGAAGAGAAGTCAAGGATACGTTTAGGCATGGGAAAGGTAGGATAGTGGCCACTTTCAGGAATGCGGTCAGAACCATCATCGTCCGGAGATGTGTATGATAGATGGGAGTTTTCGGAATTATAGTAGTCATTGTTTGAAGACATTTTTTCAAGTTTTGATTTTAAAACTTTCTTAGTATATGTTTTGAAAAATAAGCATAGTATATATATAAGTATCTGTTTGCTGAAACATTTCTGGATAGGAACTAGTTTTAACTATAATCATAGAAGTTTAACAATTAATCTGTTCGTAAATGTATGATTTATAAGTTTAGAACTAAAAATAGTTTTTCTGAAACCAAAATAAATAAAACAAACTATAAAGAAAACTGAGACAAGAAACACCTATAGCTCAAGTAGCTATAACACAACATCTAACAAGCAAATCAGAGGTCATGAGTTCGAGTTCCGCTTTGGTCAGAAATAAAACAATTTTTGTTTTTCAATATTTTTTTTAATATTTTTATTTATAAATATTTTATAGACATTATTCCTAAGTCACGTCTAAGTTTTATAAAAATATTTTCATTTAGAGGTTTAGTAAAAATGTCAGCAATTTGATTTTCATTATTAATAAATTCTAAATTTATTAATCCTTTTTCCAAACAATCACGAAGAAAGTGATGACGAATATCGATGTGTTTTGTTCGTGAGTGATTGACTGGATTTTTAGAAAGATTTATTGCACTAGTATTATCATAATAAATTATAGATTTTTCAAGATGATAATTAAAATCTTGTAGTGTTTGTTGCATGTATACGATTTGTGCACATGCTAAAGCAGCAGATATATATTCTGCTTCACACGTCGATAAAGAAACACAGTTTTGTTTCTTACTAAACCAAGAGACTAAGGAACGTCCAATGAAAGGACACGTTCCGCTCGTACTTTTTCGATCCGTCCGACTTCCTCCAAAATCAGCATCGCTATAGGAGACTAATTCGAAAGGACATTCTTTCGGATAAAATAGTCCGAAATCTTTGGTTTTAGTTAGATAACGAATAATACATTTAACTGCTAGCATATGTGATTCTTTGGGATTTGCTTGAAATCGAGCACATAAACAAACACTCATCATTATATCAGGTCGACTCGCTGTTAAATATAGTAAAGACCCAATCATACTACGATATAGTTTCTGATCAACACTTTTGCCATCCTCATCTCTATCGAGATGGATCGTTGTGCTCATAGGAGTGGTTTGGCAGCAGTGTTTTCCAAACCGAATCGTTTAATTAAATTATAACAATATTTTTCTTGATTAATAAAAATTCCATTTTCAATTTGTTTAATTTGTAATCCAAGAAAATATGACAATTCTCCCATATGGGACATTTCAAATTCATTTGTCATTATAGTCAAAAATTCCTGACCTAGCTTTTCATTTGTTGAGCCAAAAATAATATCATCAACATATATTTGAATTATTAAAATATCTTTCTTAGTTTTCTTAATAAAAAGCGTTTGATCTACTTTACCTATTTCGAAACCAGATTCTAATAAATAACTTTTAAGATGATCATACCAAGCACGTGGTGCTTGTTTTAAACCGTATAGGGCCTTTTTGAGTTTATAAACATGATCTGGATATTTTTCATGATTGAAAAGTGGTGGTTGTTCAACAAAAACATTTTATTTTATATAACCATTTAAAAAAGCACTTTTAACATCCATTTGATAAAGTTTAAAATTATGAAAACACGCGAAAGCCAGTAAGATTCGTATTGCTTCAAGTCGGGCGACTGGAGCAAACATTTCTTCTTAATCAATTCCTTCTTCTTGATTATATCCTTGTTCGACTAATCTAGCTTTATTCCTGGTTGTATTTCCTAGTTCATCTGCTTTATTTTTGAAAACCCATTTAGTTCTGATGACTGATTGATCACTAGGTCTAGGAACGAGTTCCCAAACTTCATTTCGTTCGAATTGATTTTGTTCTTCTTGCATGGCAAGAATCCAGTAGTCATCAGTTGAGGCTTCTTTTATATTCTTAGGTTCTATGTTAGAGAGAAAAGCTACATGACCAACCTGATTTAATTGATGTCTGGTTTTAACGTTCGTATTTACTTCTCCAATTATGTTTTGTACAGGATGATCCCGTAAAATTCTAGGTAGAGATTTTATTATATTAGGAGTAATGTTTGTATTTTCATTAATTTCATGAATATCAAAATTTTCATTTGTTTTATTATTATTTTCATTCTGAGTATTTTTATCATCAGAATCGATATTAATATTTGGATTTGTATTTTTAAAATTTTCGTCAAATGAAACATGTAAACTTTCTTCAATAATTTGAGTTCTTTTATTATAAATTCGATAAGCTTTGCTTCGTTCCGAATATCCAACAAATATTCCTTCATCGGATTTAGGATCAAATTTTCCTAGTTGATCTTTAGTATTTAAAATAAAACATTTAGAGCCAAAAACTTTAAGGTATGCAATATTTGGTTTTCTTCCATTTAGAAGTTCATATGGAGTATTTTTAGTTAATGGTCGAATAGAAACATGATTCAATACATAACAAGCAGTAGCTACAGCTTCTACCCAAAAATGTTTTGACAAAGTGGTTCCATTTAAAAAAGTTCTTGCACATTCTTGTAACGTTCTATTTTTCCTTTCTACAACTCCATTTTATTGTGGTGTTCTAGGAAACGAAAAATTATGGTTAATACCTTTCTTGTTACAAAATTGTTCAAAAGCATCATTTTCAAATTCTCCTCCATGATCACTTCTTATATTTTTAATTTTCAAACTTTTAATATTTTGGATTCTTTTAACAAAAACTTTAAAATTATCAAAAGTATCACTTTTATTTTTCAAAAAGAAAATTCAAATGTATCTAGAAAAATCATCTACAATAACAAATACATATCTATTATGACTAATAGACTGCACTTGAGTTGGACCAAAAAGATCCATGTGTAAAAGTTCAAGTGGTTGTTCTATAGATATTACTTTTTTTGGTTTAAAAGAAGATTCTGTTAATTTTTCTAATTTACATGCATCACAAAAAATATCAGTTTTGAATTTTATATTGGGTAATCCTTTAACTAATTTGTTTTTAGCTAGTTTGTTGATAGTATTAAAATTGATGTGACAAAATCTTTTGTGCCAAAGACAAGAATCGTTTTCTTTAGCTACTAAACACAAATTTGAATCATTATTAACATTCATATTTAAGATATAAATGTTTTTATCTCTTTTTCCTTCGAAAATAGTGTTATGATTTTTATCAAAAATATTACATTTATTTTCTGAAAAAGTTATATTAAAACCTTTATCGCATAGCTGACTAATACTTAATAAATTGTGTTTTAAATTTTTAACTAATAAAACATCAGTAATGAGAGGTAAATTAGAGGTACCGTTGCTACTGACATCACCTTTGCCGATGATATATCCTTTTGAGTTATCTCCAAAGGTGACTGCTCCTCCATTTGAGTATATGATGTTTGACAACATTTCTTTGTTTCCAGTCATGTGTTTTGAGCAACCGCTATCTAAAATCCATTTTCCTCTCTTCTTATGTGGTACTTGTAAAATGTTTATAAAGAGTTAGTACCCAATCTTTTTAGGGTCCTAAGAGTTAGATCTTAGGAAGCCAAACCCATACGGGTTCAGAATTCCCTTTATAAACATAATTCTTGTTATTATGAACAGTTTCCATAAATATTTTGATATGTTTATTCCTTATCAAAATATTATTTGTTTTTGGAATCCATATCTTGATGGTTTTAGTGTTAGGGTAAACTATTTTCTTAATATCCTTTTTAATATTATTATTAATCTTACTTTTAGCAAAATTATTTGTTTTTTAAATCCTAGTCCAGATTTATTGTTAGAGGATTAAGAATTTTCAAGTATTCTAGAAAGATTCTCTCTTCCTTAAATTAGATATATTTTTAGAAATATCATCAAATTTTATTTTAAGACTAGATTTTTCTAACTCTAAATCCTTAATTTTAGAGTTTAAACTATTATTTTCCAAAAATAAAACATCATTTTTATTTTTCTGAATTTCTAGTTCTTCGGATATTGAAGAAATTTGAGAAGATAAGTTAGAATTCAATTGTTGAGAAATTTCAAGTTCTTCTTCTAATATTTTCTTCTCATCTTTCAGCATATCTACTTCTAAGACTGTCATATCTAACTTTCTTTGCAACTCCTTATTTTTCTTTTTAAGTTGCTTTGCTAAATCTACTAATTCAGAATTAATTTCAATTAAATCTTCAAGTAAGATCACTTACATCGTCTGACGAAGCCATGAAGCACACATTTGCTTGTTCATTATCACTTTCACTCTCTGATGAGGATGATGAGTCAGTGTCGTCTCAAGTGACTGAAAAAGCTTTTCGTTTGGTTTTGTCCTTCTTGAAATTATTCTTTTTACGGTCTGGACAATCCTTCTTCATGTGTCCTTTCTTATGACATTCATAACATTCCATTGCTGAAGATAATGGTTTGCTGCTATTGGAGTTGTTGTTGAAATTATTTTTGTTTCCCTTGAATTTGTTTCTGTTAAATTTCAAAAACTTTTTGAAATTTTTAGCGATCATTGCCATATCTTCATTATCTGAGTTAGAATCATCTTTTTCTGCTTGGAATGCCACATTCTTCTTTTCTTGTGCTCCATTTCTTTTTGCCTGCAAATTTACTTCGTAGGACATTAAATTACCTATCAATTCTTCTGGTTTTAATGTTGATAAATCAGTTGCTTCTTCAATAGTTAGGACTTTTCGTTCCCATTTGTCCGTTAAAGAACTTAAGATTTTTGTAACAACATCAAAATCAGTAAACTTTTGTTCTAATGATAGTAAAGCATGATAAATATCCTAGAATCTAGAGTACATGCCATTTATAGATTCATTTGGCCTCATTTTGAAATTTTCAAATTGATTTTTCAACATAGAGATTTTGCTTAATTTAACTTTGTTCGTTCCTTCATGCGAGACCTTAAGAGTTCTCCAAATTTCATAACCGGAAGTGCACGTGCTAACTCTATTGAATTCATTTCTATCTAATGCACAAAATAAAATATTCATAGCCTTTGCGTTTGAAGTAGCATCTAGTTTTTGTGTGTTACTCCAAGTTGAGTATTCTTCAGTAGGAGTTGTGTACTCTCTTTGTATAATATTCCAGATATCGAATCCACTAGATTGCATATAGATTCTCATTCTAGTTGACCAATAATTATAATTTATACCATTAAAAAGTGGAGGTCGTGAAGTCGATTGACCTTCTATGAAACTAGAATTAGTGTTAGTGCTAACATCATTAGTTTGTGTGGTTGCCATATTACTTAGAAATAAATATCAAATAACTTTGTGACGGTTATAGGATAACCTAGCTCTAATACTAAATGAAAGTGAACTTGCAGTACTAAGGATCGTATAATATGGTATATAAATGCGGAAACTGATAATAGTAGTAAAAATAAAAATTAAAGTAAGCATACCAGGAATTTTTATACTGGTTCGAACTTCCCGTTCTACGTCCAGTCCCAGAATACTCTCTGGATTTAAACTAAACCCCTCACTTAACCGGGAGGAATAGGTATACGACACCTGAGCAGCCGAACAGGAATTTTTCCGCCTCAACAGCCGAAGAGGACTTCAACTTTAATACAAATAATTTGTTGACGAGTGTGTTCTGAATAACACTGATTGTCTTTTGATAGTACAGCTTTCCTATAATCAAATCCTCAAGAGTATATATGTGTGTGAAGATTTAGAAGGAAGATAATCACGTAGAATCGAAGTATATGAATTAATTCAAGGATTCTAGTGATATTGAATAAGAATGAATGCTTTTATTTGCAGAAATAAATAGAGAATAAATTTCAAAATTAAAACAAGAATCGGTGATTGTAGAAGTGAATTGAACATGTTTATATAGTTGTAGAATAGTTACAATCTTTCATGAAGAGTTTCAATCAAAAGTTATGTCCGTATCTCTTGGATTAAAGGACATTCCTCTTCATGAACGATTGCACCTCTTCAGAAAACTAGCCGTTATGTTCAGGTCGGTTGACCGAGAAAACTGGCCGGTCAGCTGAGGTTACAGACGTGTATAAAACAATGCATATCTGTGCACTTGGCACAGAGTCAGTCGACCAAGGTTTCTGGTCGGTCAGCCGACCTGCTATCAATTGCACAGTGCACATTTATTTGTGTATAAATCAATTTGTGTGTGTGTGACTACTTGAGGAATGATTTTAACAATATTCTAAGACTCAATAAAATAAAATATTCATACTAATCTCTAGATTGTAGTCTTGTCTCCTTTGTAGTGCACAATATACGCTTATTCTCTTTTTGTCGCTTTTGTATAGTATTCTCGTTGTTTGATCTCTGAAGCTTATGTCATGAATCAAAACTCATGAATCAACACTATTGTCCATGCTTATTGGGATTTCTCTGCTCTTTTGGTTTCTATGCTAATGCATGAAAATAGTAATGACGAATATCAATAACCGAAACCCTATGTTATTCTTGGTTATTATTTTAGCAGATTTTATTACTGAGATTTCGTATGTTTTCCCATTATAATGCATGTGAGATGTATTATTTGTCAAGGCTTATTTTTAGTTGAACATACTTATACCATTATCAGAACTGTGTTTTTTTTATATTGCTTTCGATCAACTAAAATAAATAAATTTGTTGATGATGTGCTTGTTTATCAATATATTGAGCCAATGGAAAAATCTTTAGAGATTTGGCCCAGCAGCACGATGATGAGTGGAGAATATATCATAATGTTATGTCTCATCTCTCTCTGTCTTTAGTAATACCACTTTTCCTGATATTTCAGTTAAAAATTCTTAAACGTACATATTTATTTGCTTTATGATGACGTTGCAATGTTCAAGTATTTTAGAACCGTTGGTTTAATATGTTTTGTCACCTTGCATTTTCTTAATAAATTGAGACTTAAATGTGTTATTTAGTAGGTCAAGCATTAAAAGAAATGTTCATATTTGATCAAATATGGTGGTTATGACAAGTTCAGGGTGGTAGGGTCTATATTAATCGAAAGTTTCCTAAACAACATTCGAATTCTTTTTAACATTAAACAACTAAAAAACCAATAAACTTCCTACATTATAAACGATTAGAATTTATGAAGATGTGATGAAACTTCAAAGTCCGAAATAGACAAATGGTTCGAAAACTATGCTCTCATCGTAGGGACGTTTGAATTCGTTGCATGTGGATTGTGTTATTTGATAGTTAGCACTTAGGATTGCTGTTTTTTTGTGCTAAAGCTGTTTGTCAGTTTTATGTTTGACAGGCAGAAGGCCGATGCTTATTGTTCTTAGTTATCACATGTGATTCATGTTTCTTTAAGAAATAATATTATTTTTGTTTAGCATTTCGATAAGTGCTGATATCGGTGCCAACATACTTGCAAATTTGATCAAAATAATTTGGAATTAAAGTTGCTCATGCTTGCGTAAATTATGGGTTATGATTAATAGAACATACAGGTTAGTTGCTAACAATATTTAAACACCCATAAATTTCAGTTGCTTTGAATCATCTGTAAACTTATAATTCTTTGTTGATCTTTATACTGGTTTGTCTTTTTACTACCTATTACAGAAAATGACGAGGATAACTCGAAACCAAAAAAAAAGAATCTGTGTTACTCAAGGAGTCTAATTTACAAAATAAGCATATGGAAGACAATAATGTTCGAAACGACGACAACGCTCATGCACTTGTAGACAATACAATGCATGTTGAAGAATATGTTGAAGGTAACAATCATCAAAAAGAAGACAATCCACATGCATTTGAAAACAGTGAAACACAAATTGAACAATGTTTGGAAGTCATGATGGAAAATGATAGATCTATCCAAGATGTAGCTGCAAATATACTCAGGAAAAGAAAACCTAGAGGTCCCACTAAAATAAAGAAACTTCCATCAAGTTTTGCAAATTGGATCGAAGTTGAATTTAATGCACATGCCGAAGCAATATGCGATGGATCAATCCGCTTATCTTCTTATCTGGGGCCGCTTGTACGAGAGCATGTTTCGGTTACGCTTAATAATTGGAGACATCTTAGTGATGATTTGAAATTTGTTCTATGGGAATCCATTTAGGTAATGTAATTTTTGAATACTGCAACTGAGTTTCAGTTTCACTAGAAAATAATTGATTTTGATTAAAAGTTCCATACATGAAAAATCAACCTAAAAAATACATTTATGAAATGCACTCGCTTATGCACCGGTTATCTTTTTTTGGATCCATTTTGTAGTCAACTAATAGCCCACAAGGCATGATTCAATATTGTTCGTATGATGTTGCCAATGTGCATGAGTAAATAGTGAACTATACAATGAAAACTGGTACATTACTTTGTTATCCAGTAGGTGTTAAATGAGATATATTATTTTAGTATTATAGTAAAAGTTATCATTCATTGAATATTAGATAACATATATAATGTTTAAGACCAATTTATCAAGGGATTATAAACTGTATATGTTGATCGGTTATTTATGTCAAGAAATTTGACAAGAGGCTTATGTTCATTGTCAGGTTCTCAAAAAACGAATAATAGAATAATATGAAATGAAGAAAAAATGTTCATATATTCAAAATAATCTAATTGTAGTGCACAAATAATAGGAAGGTATATTCAAAATAAATGTTAATAATTTAGATTATTATGTAGATTTCAAACTCATTTTAGACAGTTTATTAAATCAAATATTTACAGTGTCTTCAAAGTAGTCTCATTAACACAAAATATAATTACCAATTGATGCACATTTATGTTGATATTATATTTGTGTAGATTTCCCAACTGATCATAATATAAACCATCCTTACAGCTTGCAACTTTAGGTAAGTAGCCTTTAAAGATAAAAGATTCATAGAATTTATATAAAAAATACCGAATCTGGTTAATTAAAATGAAGACAATAGATACAAAGAGCAGTATAACCTTTGTTTTCTGAATTTATGGTAAAAATAGGTTAGAAAGTAAATGGTAAAATAACCTAAGGACGTCTGTCCTCTAATCCATGAGAATATAAATTGGTATCTGTGTAAATTAAATCAAAGATGAATCAGAAAACAAGGAATGTACAGTTTGTAAATATGCACGGTTATATTTGTTAATATTTTGGGCTACTAAAGCTCTCAATTTTTAAGGATGATTTTGTTATACAAATTCTAAATCCTAGAGGTAAATGGAAACACACAAGAAGTTAATAAAAGCTGTGATTTGCAATTTTTTAGTTAACAATTATGTACTTAAATCGAGTGCAAGCTTTTCAAGCCATTATACAAGTAATCAATGGTGTTTCAAAAATAAAAAATAATCTCATTTTCTTACCATTGTCTAGATTCTGAATTAAATTTAAATAGGACCTTTTATGTTTTGCATTTTTGAAGTATTTATTCTTTTCTTAAATTTAACAAGTGTGCAGGAAAATATGATAGTTGGATACTCTGTACTATCCTTGGATGTCAAAAGAGAGGTAGAAAGTTATATAGATTATTCTAGACCTTTTTTGTTTTGTTTATTAGATATGGCATGTTCAGTCTCTATATTGTGATGCTTACTGTAGTAGACTAGTCTCTTGCATTTCACTATAATATGAATGGATGGATCATTGATCAAATGATATAATTATTAGTGCATGAAGCACAATTGTATAAACTAGAGAAAAGTATATTTAGAATTGAAATATGTAGATGAATCATCGGCTTATGTTGTCGTATACTCTTAAGTTTTTTTTTCCAATACACACACATAGTGATGCTATTAATATAGTCAGTTAATTTGCAAATAGAAAGGATACGAGTCCTCGAAGGAAAGATACATCATGCCATTGTAAATAATTCAGACGAACATTATAGTTCTAATCTTATTCATGGTTTTTTTTAATTTGAGTTACTTTTTTTATTCCGGATTCATATACCAATATGTCAGTATAATCCGGCCACTTATATTGGTGATATTTATGCATATATTGCAATTGAAATAATGTCATTTTATATTTCTAAATTTCTTATTCGAAAAGACATTAAAAACGATGTATATATTTTTATAAAAGAAGTACATCAACTTAATTAACTTATTAATTGTTACAACACTGATTGATACAGGCTAGATTTAAGTTAGATAAGGAATGGCCAAAGGTCCCCATATTTTAGCAAATGGTGTGTATTTTCAGATGTTCAAAATCTAGATTAGTTCAACGAATATTAAAAGCAAAGTCAAAGGAGGAAAGGCTTCATATGAAACCAGATAACATTAGAAGTACAAAGGAGTGGAATGATTTTATCAACTTGAGAACTAGTTCAAAATTTAAGGTAAATTACATCTAATCGTTCATCATTTGCATGTATAGGAATTAACTATCCAATGTATTATGTTTTTTAGGGACAAAGCCAAACATTCAAAGCTATTAGGCATAAACAAATGCCACATACATGCGATCGTAAAGGAATGGCTCGATTAGCTGAAGATATGGTAAGACATTTATTTTACATGAATTTAACTTTTTTGTAGAAAATAATCTTTGTAACATTAAGCTATGAATAAATGTCGATTCTTATTTGACAGTATATATATGTTTATTTTCATTTGGTTAACACTACTTATGTCTTGAACTAGTTTTAAGCATTATAGTTAATATGATCAATTATTATATTTTGTGTAGAGAAATGAGAGTTTCGATCCATCTTCTATTTCTAGGGTTCATGTTTGGATCAAATCTCAGACTCGCAAAAATTGCGAGCCAGTATACACGACTATTGGATATACTATTGTATGTGATTTTGTTTCAGTTTGAAATATTGTAAATGACTTGAGAATGTGATAATTGTAAGATAACATGCATGTTGACTTTTACAGGAGATGATAAAAAAATTGAAAATGAATCAGAATCTAGCCCAACAACTAATGTGAGAGAAGATGCACTTTCGGTAGTTTTGGGGCAAGATAAACCAGGGCGATTAAGAGGAATGGGAAGAAGTATGACCCACAACCAAGTTTATTTTGTCACAAGCTAATCAAAAACATACAATCCAACTTCAAAATAGAGTTGCCGATTTGGAGAAGACGGTCCGTATGTTGGTATCACAAAATCAGGTGACACTTAGAAAAATTCACTGTTTATATATTAATATAATCTATTATGTGCTATATTGTTGAATCGGTTTGAAATCAACAAAAATTGAGAATTCAACATGTTGTAGTGTATGACTTCTTTGAAAAAACTAACTTAAATACATATTGGCTTATTAGGGCAACGTAAATTGTAGGGATGAGAGCACAACTCAAACGGTAAAAATTACTACATTATTGTTATGGTATCAATTAAAATTTGATTTTTAATTCAGTATATAACATCATTGCTTTTAATTTATCGTAGAACAAGTATGAAAAAACACATGATAAATGTGATTTATTGGATTGGACCGGGATCGATGAAATAATAGCCGAAGGAAGTGTTCTTTCAACTAATCCTTAAGAGCTTATACATAATATTCCTCTTGGACCGAATGCCATGAAAATTTTGATAGATTTTCCAAAGAAATCAAACGCTTTTTTATGGAGGACTACACTTAGAATGATCACATATATTGGAGAAGCTAAGGATGAGATAGTAGCATGGCCAGCTTATAGAGTTGTTTTGCACACTATGAAATACTCCGAGAAAGAAGATAGTACGATAAACATAATTTCTTCATGTATTTAAAAACTTTATGGTTTAGTACACAAAATTTATTTTATAAATATGATCATTCCTAGAGTAAAACCAGCAGTAGAAATATCAAATGCAAGTTGTATAATTGGATCGGAAGTAAAGAATTAGTTGCTAAAGGACGGTTGTACTCCAGTGATCCGAAATAGCTTGTGAATAATATTCCTCTTAGACCATCTGCTGTGCTTATTTTGATCGACGAGAGTAAGAAACCAAACGCATTTTTGTGGAGACTGCCAACGGGTATGGCATACGTTGGAGAAGCTACAGGTTGCAAAGTTGCATGGTCGGAAGCAAATATAGTTGTTGAGGATATCAATGTCACAACATCTTCTCACACAATGAATGTCGTACTATCTTCAACGGTAATGTGCATAATTTATGTGTTAAATATATTAAATATACATGTAGACACTCATTTTTTTTTAAATATATTTAAAAAGTTTCTTTTGTTGTGTGATAGAGTACAAATTTGAAGTTAAACACTAAATGCAAGTTGATTGGTCTTGATGGAGTTGAAGTGATTGCTCAAGGCCGTGTTTCTTCAATTGACCCAAAATTATTGGTCAATTTTGTTCCACTTGGAGAAAATGCAGTTAAAGTTTGGGTAGACACGGTAAAAATTCCAAACGCATGTTTGTGGAGACCTACAACTGAGTTTGAAACCATCGAAGATGCAATTGGTTTTGCTGTTGCTTGGCCTTCTGCAAATGTTATAGCAGATTCACCTTCGAGTAAGCATGAGATATAATTTATTATGATTTTGTCTACACTTAGGAGGATCATATTTCGTTTCTTTCTTTTTTACATTTAATTCAAATAGACAAATCATAAATAAATGTGCATATTGTTTTTTAATTAATGGTTGTAATTTTATTCCATTTAGGTAATTGTTAGAGCTTCGACGCAAACTTTTTGGATAAAGGTTTTCTTCTATATGGACAACTGCACAATTTGTTTTTCTTCAAACCCGTTTGGGATAATGGTCAACTGTAGGTACTCTAATTAACTCAAATTCATTCATGCAATTAATTAATAGAATTACTAGAGAACTACACTCATAATTATTTTATACAAGTTATTATACACTGTAAAACATTAACCCGAAATCCTAACTAATACTGACAACTGATCCAAATCTTAGCCCAACCCAAATGAAAATTAAACAAGCAACCCCTTCATTAGAAGTCACGTGTTACCATTTTTTCCCTCCCTCTCCTTAGGTTTGAAACCCAAAGCTTACTCTAAAACCAAAATGGAACAGAAGTAAAAAAATAAAATAAATTCGTGAATCATTTTTTTGCAAGTCGATATATTTATTTTGTATCCATAAGTTTTGAGACATCAATGTGCCTTTTTTTAATGATATATAAATATGTAATCAGATTCTCAAGGTTTCAAAGGGTTGGCAACTTGACATTATATTTTCCTGAAAATTTGGTGGAAATCATGCTAAGATATTTTTGTTTAAGAACTAGTATAGTAATAATATACATAAACACGAATATAAGCATAAAATTTACATACAAATCACACATATCACCCATCTTCTTTTGCATGTTAATTAAGCAGGCTTAATTTCTCCACTCGTTTCCCCCTCTAAAATAACGTGTTCAGTTCCTTGTACTGCTTCCTTCTCAACTTTGATTTCAGTCAAAGATTTGATCAAATTTTCCAAGTATTTTTTTAACCCAATCAACCGTGTTACCCTTTCGCATCAATTTCTCTGCTACATCTGCAGGTGTAATATCATGTTCCTTTATCAATTATTCAATTGTAGAAAACGATTCATGATGATCAATCAATATACAGATAATTCCAGGCAAGAATTTTGAATCTTCAAACTTGCAGTAAGAAAGCTCTATATGCATCTCCCTTCTTCCTGCTCTTATAAGTGCCTCGTCTAGTTTTTCCTTATAATTCGCAGTGAAAACAAACAGTCTTTCACGTACACAAGCCGATCATAGACCATCAAAAACATTATGCAGCCCTGAAAGTGTAACTTTACTCCAATTAAGAGTAGAAAGTACATGCTTATTATCTTGATAAAGTTTATATTCAAGGTGCAGTAGGAAACTAAACTAAAACTCTTGCGTTAATTTTCAACATCTTTTATTTCTCCATCAAGCAGCAATGCTTAAATTACATTAAAAAAATTATAGCAACTTCATCTTTTTCTTCGTCCACTAAAATAAAATGCAAAAAAAATAAAATAAAATAAAATAAGAGAATGTACCTATCTTAAACCAGACTTGAGAACTTTCCTTGTAAGAGGCAACTGGGCCATACAGCTTGGTGTTTGTATTGGCGCCACGAATCACATATCGCATGGAATATAGCAATTGCCCATATGTTGTTCCAGGATTACTTTCTAATGCTAAAATTAAACTGTAAGTCATCTCACCAGTTATGGTATGTCTTGACAAAGCCTGCAGTCAACCAATTACTAATTGATGTAAATCCACCAGGTTACATAAACATTATGAGAAGACAATTCACTGTAAACTAAGATTTGGAAAGCACGGACTTCTTAAGCATGAAATGAACTAAGAAGCTGCATTTTATATAAAACCCATTTTGAATAAGCAGCTTATAGTTACCAAGTAGTAATGTGATTTGAATAGGAGCATGTACTACATGCTAAAATAAAACAAATTGGACAAACAAAATACTGCTAAATGGTGTACAATTTGTTTACCATAGTATCTACGAAAAGTTGATGATCAGCACAACCACTTATGCAAATGGCTAATCCACTGCTTGTGCCTTTGTATTTACGTGATGAAAGATTTTCCCATTGGTAAAATCCTACCCTGTAAAAATGTAATATACATGATTAATATTTTTGGCATTTGTCCTTTATTTACTCATCAAATCACCATTAGAATGATGGAAAAGGGATAATGTACCACATGACAGCTAAGTGTTAAGTCACCCAAAACCTAACCCAAGACCTGAATCATGACAAACATTTGTATGAAGGATTAACAAAGACAGATAAACATGAATTGGTTGTTGGATTATGTTTGGTAAATATTTGGATTATACTTTTAGATTGATTTTATGTGTTAAACTTTGATGAACTCTGTTGAAATAGTATGAGTATGCAGGTCGTTATTGTTTGAATAACCATTCTTGTTATGTGTGCTTAATGACCATTTCCAAGCACTATATGACATTCTTTTGATGTTTATCTCTATTTTTTTAATGTAGGAGTATTGGACTTTAGAAGGAGAAGAGCTTGTACTTTCCTTGATTAATATTATGCTCTTTTAACAAACTTTTTTTTGTAAGATCTTGTCGCTATCATTTGAGTGAAAACATGGTTTTTAAAATTCTGTATATGACTAAATCTTATAGTTAATGAAATTAATGTAGCTTTGATTATGTCTTATCTTTAAAGTTGTTTATTATATCACATTATTGTGTTATAAATTGAGTAGTTTGTTATTGAATACTTAGCTATAACTGATTTAAAATTACTGCAGTAAAGAAAAAAAATGAAGCAAAATTTTGATATACCACAGCGTTTTTAAACTACTGCAAACTAAAATAGCAAAATGCTGCAAAACAACAATCGAAGCTAAAAAACGCTATAGATATCGAACTTAAGAATAAAAACGCTGCATTATATAATATTGCAGTGTTTCATAAATGATGCTATATTAATAACATGTTGAAGCATGTTTTTTGACTGCATTCTTCAAAGTGCTGCTAAATGAATTCGCATGATTTAGAAAACGCTGCACTAAAAACTTTTCGCAACGTTTCATAAAAGCTTCAGTATCAAATTTTTAGTAGTCATTCAGAAACATTGCGGTATATTCGTTTTTAGCAGTATTTTCAGAAAACGCTGCGGTATATTCGTGCTCTTCTGTAGTGGCACATAATACAGCGTTTTTCGAAATGCTACAGATGATAATGATAGTAATTCTAAAATGTTGCAAAAGTCCCTTTTTGTTGTAGTGAGCGCCAGTCGTCTTCGCTGCCAAAGCACGTGGTTCTCTTCGACTTTGCATTGACTATGGAGAATTGAATAAGCTCACAAAGAAGAACCATTATCCACTTCCTAAGATAGATGATCCTTTCGACCAGTTAGTTGGCTCTTCAGTATTTTTTTAGCTTGGTCTAGCCATTGGATTTCATTAGCTTAGGGTAGATGATGATAGCATTGCTAAAACCGCATTTAGGACATCCAACGGATTCTTTGAGTGGTTGGTTATGTCTTTTGGGCTAACCAATGTCCCAGCCTATTCTATAGATTTGATGAACTATGCATTTAGAGATATCCTAAAATAAAGTTCGTGGTGTATTCGTGGTCGACATTTTAGGGTTTTCCAAGAAGTATGGAAGACCATGTAATTCATCTAAAGGATGTTCTTCGTACGCTTCTTGTTCATCAGCTAAAGACAAAGTTCTTGAAGTATCACTTTTAAAGTTCATTTATTGGGGCATAGAGAATGTCTACACATGGTAGGAATTTAAGAAACGGTTTTGTACATTTAGGATCGGACTGTGGAAATCCAAAGAGAGTTAGGAAAAGTTTAGGGGATGTACAATAGGTTCAGTTGATAAGGAAAGATGAAAACTCATGTGTAGATAATTACAGAAATTATAATTGTTTCATTTAAGTGGATTTGACGGTAGCACCTTATAAAAATCTAACAAAAGACTTTAGTAAGGAAATAGGATTTCCAAGGTTTAAGAAAAGTGCTCCTAGGTTAGTAAGGACAAAATCCACTTTAGGCCAAGCCCAATAAAATGAAATTTTTGTAATTTTAAAAAAATGTAATTGTTAAAATTAAAAAAATTCATTGTTAATATTTTCTTTTAGAAAATAAATATGGGGTTTTTGAAGAATGGTATGAAATTTAAGTTGGTTTTTATATAATGAAAAATTGAAATTCTTTTTGAATAATTATGGAGTGTGTGTGTGTATGTGTGTGTGTGTATATATATATATATATATAACTCAGTAGTTTCTTTGCAAGTAAACAAAGATTTTATATATAAAAACCTAGAGTGTATCAAGTATCGAAAATGTAGACTATAACTTTTATTGTTGTAATAAATGTTTTCGTGAAAAATAAGTGGAGCATAGGCTATAACACTATTGTTATAGTAAGCGGCTCCCAAGAGAAATATTTTTACATAGGTATATGAGATTTATTGGTATTTATTTAATTGAATCCATACACTAGTATTTTTGGGTCGTAGTAACGGTGTTTTATGCAATATCCGTTTTAACCCAAATAAAAATGTATTTTAAAAGGTAATTTCTAAGTATAGAAACAAAATGGTTTGTAAAGTACACTTATTATTTTTAATAAGTATAAGGAAATGTTTTTTGCAATTATGGTAATATTAAAACAGTTTTGAAGATGAGTTTTTCTGAAAAGAAAATATGTAAGTTGGATATTAGATAATATTTATCATGGAAGAATATAAATTAAACATACTTTAATCTATTGGAATGAAAAGAGTAATGGTTTAATTTTCTATGAAACCAATAAAAATGTTTTGTGCAAGTTACAAGGAATACATGAAAGAGATATACAAGGTATGAAAAGTACCATATTTGGTATAGCCCATTTCGAAAAATATAAAATAAGTTCCTTCAAAATTTCATATAAACATGAAATTCTCTTTTAAAAGGTTCATAGAAGATTAGCGTTAATAATTTCTCATTTGAGAAAGTAGTTCTAATACATTAAGGTATGAGACCATGAGGTATAATAAGAAGATGTTTTGAAACACATAAAAACAGTTTAAAGATATTTTAAAAGAAAATGGTTTGGTGAAATAGTAAATAAGTTTCTGGAAATGAAAAACTTAATAAAAGTAGAATTTGAAAATTCAAATTTTTATAGAAAACTGAAAAGGTCTTTAAAAAAATGAGGAATAAGTTTTGGACTTAGAATTTGAAAGTTTCTCCCTCTAGGTTGGGAAATAATGTTAAGTAACCAAGTATTTTTGAATTTAATAGAAACTCAAAAATAAACTTTTTAAAGACAAAGATTTTGGGATTTGATGTTTTGAAAATTTAGAAGTCTTAGTTTTTGGAACGATAAATACCCAACCAAACTCTTATAAATATGGAGTATAGAGAAATCCTTTCCTAGGTGTAACGGAAAAAGTGCAAGACCATGTAGGGGATAGCAGTGATTACTTTTGGAAGTAATGATAGAAGTTCCCGTGGAATATATAGGACACTAGTAAGAACCTAGGAATGTTGATTCATGTGTGAAGACTAAAGAAGACAGTAAAGTGAAATGAGTAAGGTAGTAAGGCACGCATGGTTGACAATGGATATTCTTGATTTTGGAGGAACTTGGGAAAAGCATCTTTCTTTAGTAGAATTCACATAAGATAATTGTTCTAAAGCTAGCGTTAGAGTGGCACCTTTCAAAGCTCTTTAAGAAAGACCGCGCAAGTCGCCTTTGCATTGGATAGGGACTATAGAGGGATTTCTTTGGTTCCAACATAGTTAAGAAGACTTCGGGGAGGATTGGTTTGATTGGGAAAAAATTTGTATTTCGTATCCACATTCCTTTGATAATAACTTTTTAGAGTTTCTTATTTCCATCTTTAGTTTTGAATAGATTCTTTCCTTTATTATCCTTTGGGACGGTAAAACTTAGGATTTAACCTATGGATGGTAGGATTTGATGTAAACATGTTAATAGAACATATTATGACTAATGTATGCTAGTGATTGCAAGTGTTTGTTAGTGGATGCTAATGGACGCATATAGGTACATTAGGCATTGTTATTCTTTAGGGATCGGCCTAAATGGGACACTATAGCATATGCATATGGATGTGTGCGCATTTTATTCTATTTTCCATGGTTGCTATAAATGGATGATTTTCACATGGTTGTTGCATTTGGATGATGTTTATAGCACGCATATAGAATTATCAGTTATCATTAGGAAATTTTCGCATTCATTTGGATACATGGCACGAACATGATTGCATAAAAGGAGGTCAACTGAATCAGTGGACCGCCTAATGTTTTGCATTAGTTAGGAACATTTACACTACACTAATTGCATGAGTATCATAAATTGCATTAGAAAAACTTAAGGACAATGGATGAATGGTTGATGATTGAGTAGTTGGTTGTAGAATTGGATGAAAACATTTAGTACATTCTTTTGTCCTTGGAGATTTCGGGGACGAAATCCCTTAAGGAGGGGAGAATGTAACAACCCGAAATTTAACCCGTAATAATTAATTCGTTAATTAAATAAATAATAAAATAACTCTGTGAAATTACCAGAATTGAGCCACGGGAGTTGCACCATTACATCCATTGTAATTTTCTAGTCAATTTCTATATATAGAACGTCAGAATACGAGCTAAAATGAACGAGGTATGAATTAAACAAAATAAAAAAATAAATAATAACAATATAGGCCAGGTCGACCGGCTGATCGACCTGGGCACAAGGGTGGTCGACCGCCCGGTCGACCCGCTTGCATTTTTTAGGGCGAACGAACATTCGTTCGTTCGAATATTTAGCCGACTTTACACGTATTTTGCGTTGTTTAAATAGATCTGGTCCTTCCATTCATGCATCCGATGGCCCCTATTCAGCCTATGACGTGGTTGCATCTTATTCAATCCCCAAATCCAACGGTTTGAGATCCACTTCTACCCCTATAAATAGAACCCTAGGCCTAACACTTTTCCTCATTTTAAGATTTTCTCCAATTGGGTTCACCTATTCAGGAAGGACCCTAAGCGGAATAATTATCCAAGGAGAAAATCGTTTTAAATAAAAATATTTAACAACCCCAAGTGGATCCGTGAAGGCTTAAAGGGAAGAGCTAAGGAACAGAGGTGAGTGATTGTAATTATTTTAAATTTTTTTAAGTAATTTAAAATAATAGGGTTTCCAATAGTTGTAGTTTTACTACGATTTTTGGAGTAACCTTTTCAGTACTTTATTTACAGTTTTTAGAATTTTTTTCAGTCTATTTCTTCTAGCTATTCTTTTCAATTAATTTTAGTTTATTTCTAGCTTATTCATTTATTTACAGTTTATTTACTATTATTTATGCGTTATTTACATCTTCTTCTTATGCCTTGGATTTCCTTCTATTTTTAGTTTTCTTTTATTCCTCCTTTTTCTTCTTCGCGTATGGATTAGAATAGAATTAAAGCGAAATTGAATTAAATTACAAGAAATCTGAAATAATGGAATATAAGATGTAAACTACAAAGACTGTAATATATACTGAATTGGATTGAAATTACGCCTAATTATGATATTAATTGGACTAAAATTATGCCTGATTATGAAATTAATTGGACTGAAATTATGCCTAATTATGATATTAATTGGACTGAATTAAAGAGATTGGCCTAGTTATAACTTAAAATTATAGCTAAAAAGAATAAAAGAATAAAAGAAGAAAAGAAGCTTATTTTAACACTTAGACCTTGGTTAAGTAATAAGCATGATTATAACATAGGTTATAATAAGAAATAGAACATAATAAGGCTTATTTTAAGACTTAGGATAAATTAATAAGCACAGATAGTAAGAACAAGAGTAAAGGCTTATTTAAATAATTTATCTAAGTTAATAAGCAAAGAATTAAAATAGGTCCTATACCAAACAACATTCCCCTATATTTTCCATGGACATGGTTTTTCACATAATCCTGAAGTGAGACGAGAGACACGCTTATGCTAGTAGTGGTAGTAATTGGTCAATATAGAGATGTTCAAATCACGGAGGATTTGGACAAGGGCGCTATTAGATATTGTTTGGATGACGGGCTAGTACCGGCAGCATTCCTCTATATTTTCTATGGACATGGTGTTTCACATAATCCTAAAGTGAGACGAGGGGCACGCTTATGCTGAGTCGAGGTAATAATACGACCCAATAGGTGGAGCAATAGGTAGCATGAGCATGGTGGCAGTTATGCCTGCGACTTCCATTTCGGTGTTCAGTAATCGCTATAAGTTCCAAGCGCTTAGTATGTATTTCTTTCGTAGACACAGTTGCCTTCTGTGTAGGGAGCTATGCATCGTGTAGTCCACAGTGGGTGCTTTGTGTATCTTTCGTAGTTACCATTGGCTATTGCGTAGAGAGTAATATAACGTCTATTCCGCAGTAACGTCTATGGAGTAGCAGGCCGATCAAAGGGTCAAATTAGGACTTCAAACTAATTATAGGATTAGGAATTCAGCTTAATCAAGCAGCTATCAAAGAAAAGTGCAAACAATCAAAGTTAACCTATCTTACTAATTGACCAATAGTTTATTCGTATTTATTTCCGATTTCTCTCTTTTCTATTTCCTTTGTTTCCTTTTATATACTAGAACTATTGTAAAGTCTATTACTTTTACTTTGTTTAAAGATTCTAGTAGTTATTATCATTCACCAAACTTTTAGTCTGACCCACTCCTCTATTTTCCCCTTCCCCCCATAGGTAATCAAGAGAGAGGGCGGTAAGTTGCAGTTGCTCAGAGGCTTCTTGGAGAAGATTTCTACCATGTATTTCTTTTATTCTAGCTTTAGCTTTTCTATGTGCTGGCTTATTATGGGGGATATTATGTACTTTGATTTTTGAGACTATGAGTTTTTATGAGACATCTTGGGTTTTGAGACATATATGTGTATTTGGTATTTGACTTACTTGATTTATGAAACAATTATGAAGTCTTGTTTTAAAATAAGTTATTATCTTAGTTTCCGTTGTTTTTACTTATTTTTGTCTTGTGAATCTTAGTCTCTGTTAGTTTCAGTTATACCTACAATGCACCACGCCTTTTAATGTGTCCTTTTGGGTATATTAAGGGGTGTGAGGTGTTTCACGTCATCTCCAGATCCATCCACATCGCCCGACCCGTCCTTTCCAGGCATCGTCCCATGTTGTGCCAAGTATGTTGCAACATGCTCGTCTAGCTGGTGCGCCAATGCACTCTTCCTCCAATCGTTGATCTCCTTAAGCTGTTTTTTTAGTCGAGCTATCTTCTCGTCGGCTTGAAATCTCCTATAGGCCCTTTGGGACGTTATCGCTTGTAAAATAGTTGATATCTATTTATAGTTTATGAACATTATTAACAGTATGAAGAAAAACAATTATCTCTTGATGTTGATTAATTAAGCGGCTAATATTTATAATTAAATGTTACACATTGGTTGAAATTTATTTATTTCAATTATTCGGGTTCCTTATTCACTTCCAATTATTTACATTCAATTCATTTGTTTTCAATTTATTTATTTATTTCAACTACATTGGTTAACAACCATATCATTTATAATCAATTCATTTCATTTATTCAATGGAATTTTATTAACTTACCTTATTTAATCGATTCGATTCAACAGAATTTTATTTAACTAATTCCATTAATTTATTTTATTAACTTACATTATTGATTCATAACTTTACTTGGTTAATTAAATTCCATAACTCATTTCATTCTTCTTTCATAACATCCATTTTTAACCAATTTAGAATTCATTTCATCTCAAATCAATAAGTCATATATGGTTTATATTCATTTGCATGTGTAAATTTGTTCACTTAAGTTTATATTCATATCAGCTATTCAATTTATAATTTGTTCAATTAAGTTTAAATTCATTTGCATGTGTAAATTTATATATTAGTAAATGAAGAAGTTTACCTCCTGATTTCCGTAACTGTACCGCCTATTTCGCGAAGGCGGATCTATATAGCATCCCATATACAGTTTGACTCCTTAAAAGTTAACTCTGCATGTCCGGTGGACTGCGCTACTCGTGCCCGCTCCGCTTCATATCTCTTCTGCGATTATGAATAATAGTTTGCCACGATAAATATTCAATTTAAAGTTTATAAACTTTGAAATAAAGGAATATGAAACAATGTCATTACTGATAAGCATGTTTACCATTACGGATCTAGACTTATCGTCCGTCCAATCATATGAAACGTTAACTTCCTCATTTGTTTGCTCAACAGCGTGCGTGGCCATGAAAACCTCAGCCATTATAGGCTCGCGATTGTACCTCGCAACCTGAAAATATACATATGAATAAACAATTTTACAAATATGATTAAATAACATTCTAGATATTTATAAACACAATTTATAAATTTACCAACTCTCTCTTATGTTCTTGGAAGGATTTGGAGCCTCCATGATGCAAAGCAGGATTTTTGTTCCTATTTGCACGGTTCTGGGGAAATAATTCCTATAAATTTAGATACACGATTAACTAAATTACTACAACTAACATACAAAATTTAAAAAAATTATAATAACAATACAAAAGTATATAACTTACTTTCACTTCAGGAGTTTCCCAGAGTCAGAGATACTCAGCCCACACATTAGCGCCCATCCAATTTGGTTTTTTTCTGCATTCTTCACCTTTGACAGAGTGTCCTATAATTGTTTCTCATCCTCTTGTTCCAGTGATTGGTAAAACATCCATATCTTGTGGGTCTACACATACGGTGGCCTGCATATTGAAATTAGTTTGAATTATGTACAGTATATTAATTTTTAACTGAAATATAAACTTATACTTACCGGTACATCAGCCAATATAGCATTCTTAATATGGGATGGGATGTCGTCCCAATAAGCCCAATAGCTTGACATCCGACTCATAAACGCCTTCATCGATACTTGTAAAATGAAGTATGAAGGCTCCACCACAAATCCCCTATATAAATTTTGATGTAGATATTTAATAAATTTTTATAAATATACTTGAAATAAATTTGATACTTACCCTGCACTTTTTGGAACTACCTCCGCAAGTGGGCGTAAATCCGATGCCGTGCCACTAGCACCCGCACCGGGAGAGGGAGAAGGCTCAGATCTCCGGCTATGTCTCCTGCCAGACATATCTACCACAGAAAAATAATATCATAGAATAAAAAGACATAAATTTATTAGTACAAAGCATGTTTCATTAATCATCACATAAAACTTCACTAAATCATAATAAATGGGACAAGGTCTCATGAATACATATATAGAAATTTCAAAACAGAATTACATAGCTCAGAACATAGTCGTCATTATTCATCATTATTAATACATAGCTCAGAATAATGCATTATACAACAAGCGATGCAAATATTCAGAATTTTCATTCTTTGTCGTTTTCTGATTCAGACTCGGTCTGGTATTCTATCTCGTTTTCTTCGGTACTTTAAAATGCATCTAATAAAACATTCGATTCATCATCCAACGGCCCTAAATCAATGTCATCGGTTATTATTATTTCTTTATTTGGTTCAAGATCCACTTGATACACTTCTTCATCTGGAATATTATTTCCGTCAAACGTAAATCTTGGCTTTGTTTTAAAAACAGCCGACCAATCTGCTTTATCTCTTTTTAAGGATAGATACGGAGCAAAATAAACTTGTAATGCTTGCTTGGCTAATATGAAAGGATCATACTTATAGTAATGTGAGGTATGCTTTATTTCAATAAGTTTATAATCTTTATGCACGTTGATTCCAGAAACAGGAACATTGCTACCAATTTCATTTGTATAAAAAAACCTTTTCTGCAGGTTCTATATAATATGTCAACTCTAGAACCTGTGTTAAGACGTCGTAAAAATCATTTATATGCTCAACTAGATAATAACTACCTTTGACAAATACACCGATGTTATATATATTAATTTCTCAGCCCCGTAATCTTTCGTGTTAAACTTAAATCCATTGACGAAGAATATTGGATAAGTATTCACATTTCTTTTTGGTCCGATCGCAAGATGTCGTAATCCTTCATCAACGACACAGTTTCTTGGATCATAAACGTAGTTCGAAAACCATTTAGCAAATTCTTTACTAAGATTGCCAGATGGATGCTACGATTTGTAGATACTGCAAATATGTAATATGGCTTATAATTAATATGTACGTATAAGTTAATTGTATATGAATTTATTATTATCTAACAAATTGTGCAACTTCAGCATAATTTAGAAGAACATATGTGTGTGCTGCATGGTGATCTCTATTGTCTAACCATATTTCCACACATTTTCCAACTGGTCGGCCATGTTGTCTAAAAATAGATAACATTGTTTGAGAAGAATTTTGTTCAATGGCTTCATCATTACAAGTAACGCTTACAAACGATAAGTTCACGTCGTCACTGAAGTAATGAGAGAAAAAGAATGAAGCTTCTTCTTCAAGATATGATTTGCAAATCGAACCTTCAGCTCGTGCTTTTTGTCTAACTTTTTTCTTCAAATGATTCAAGTACCTATTACAAAATAAATTTAATTTATATTTAGGTATAGAAATCTGAATTTTAAACTAACTAAATATTGTAGATATTTAATATTACCTCTCAAATGGACACATCCATCCATATTGCACAGGACCTCAAAGAAGTGCTTCGGATGGAAGATGAACATGTAAATGCTCCATTATATTAAAAAAACCTGACAGAAATATTTTTTCTAGTTTGTAGAGCAGCATAGGGATTTCTACTTCAAATTTACGTACACGATCTACTTTTAATGTCGTCGAACAAAGCTGTTTATAAAACATACTTAATTCTGTTATAACACTCCATACTTTTACGGGCAACAGTTCTTTGAAAGCCACGGGTAGTAAATATTTCATCATGATATGAAAATCATGACTTTTCATCCCATTCAATTTATTGTTTTTAAAGTCAACACATCTACGAAGATTAGAAGAAATCCCATCGGGAAATCTAAGTTCTTCCACCAACTTTAGCATGAGTTTTACTTGCTTGATGTCTAGCTCGTAGCATACTTTGGGTTTTTTTATTGTCATTGGGCTTCAAATGAAGTTCGGGGCGTTTACAATAGTTTGCTATATCAAGTCTTGAATTCAAATCGTCCTTAGTTTTCCCCTTTACATTCAAAATTTTATTAAACACATTATCAAACACGTTTTTTCGTTGTGCATCACGTCAATATTATGTCGGAGTAAGAGATCTTTCCAATATGGTAACTCCCAAAATATACTTTGTTTGCACCAATTATGAATGTTCGATTTTCTTGGAATTTCAACATGTACTCCAGTTTCATGTATCTTTGGATAGTCCTTTACAATTTCATATAATTCTTCGCTTGACCAAATCTTTGGTGGTTGCATATTATCTTCTCTAATAGCTATAAAGTTTTTTCTATCTCTTTTAAAAGTATGATTGGGATGGAGAAAACACCGATGACAATCAAACCAAGAAATTTTCTTCCCATACCGTAAAGAAAATTCTCGTGTTTCATCATTGCAATAAAGGCAGGCTAGACGACCAACCGTACTCCAACCAGAAAGCATCCCATATGCAGGAAAATCGCTAATAGTCCATAATAAAGAAGCGAACATACGAAAAAAAATTTCTCTCGAAATGTCATATGTTTCAACTCCTTCATTCCACGGTGTTTTCAACTCTTCAATCAATGGTTGTAAAGAAACATCGATTCCTTGTGTTGGATCATGTGGGCCAGGGACGACAATAGTGACAAAAATATATGGTGTTTTCATACACATCCATGGAGGTAAATTATACAGACTAATGATAATTGGCCGGGATGAATATTTACTACCAAACCGAAAAAATGATGAAAATCCATCCGTACATAAACCGAATCTGACATTACGGCTTTCTGCAACAAATGCAGGATAAGTCTTATCGAAATGTTTCCATGCTTCTCCGTCAGATGTATGTATCAAAGTTCCTTCTTCCGGTGTTCTCACACTATGCCATCGCATATGACATGCCATAGCAGAAGATTCATATAACCTTTGAAGTCTGGGGTGATTGGTAAATAATGCATTCTCTTGTACGGAACTTCTTTTCCTTTATTTTTTCTTGGTTTGTATCTTTCCTCATTATATATTCTGCATTTTCTAAGGTTAACATCATCTTTCCAATACAACATGCAACCTTTTACACATGTATCTATCTTTTCGTACGGCAGACCGAAAGCGGACATCATTTTTTTCACTTTATAATGTCTATCGCACATCAGATTATTGGGTGGCATGTATCATTTTGCAGCTTGTACAACTGCTGTAAATGCAACTTCTGTAAGGTTGAATTTTGATTCCATAGTAATGTATTCGGCGGTTACAGATAATTCAGTTCCGCTTTTACAGCCGCCCCACAACGGCCTCTTAGCAGAATCCAATAAATCATATATTCTTTTAGCTTCCACATTTGGTTCTTCTTCGACATTTATGTCTTCATCGTCAGCTTGAATGGTAGGAAACATTGATCGTGCTCCATCTTCCACCATATTTTCTACCGGATTCGTCATAACATTATCGTCCTCTAACACTACAGGATTAGGTGTAGGTTCAACAAGTTCTTCATGACGACCCCAGAAGTTATAATTCGGCACAAAACCATATTTATACAAATGTACTTCAACTATATTTGGTTTCCAATGCTTCAAATGTTAGTACTTACTACATGGGCCACGAATTTCTTCGTTATTTCGATTATTAGATTTAGCGAATCTAATAAATTCATTTACACCGTTATAGAAATGTTCCTTTATTGAACCTTTCCTACCAGTTCCGACTTCATACATCCAACTACGATCGAGGAAATAATCGAACATTTTTTCTGATTTGAAAATATATGTTAGAAAGTTCAAGTAAACAATTCAACTGATACTAAAGTCTTGTAGGAATAATTTTCAACACTTCACCATTGTAAACACTTTACCATCATAGAAAATTCAAATAAGCACTTCACTTTATTTTTTAATTTTTAGTTTATTTGTTTTTTCTTTGATGGTCGGTCATTCTACTTCCCATTACAAATACAATAATGTAGTTACATTTTATAAATCATTTCAGATTAAACGATTCAACAAAATTTCGGGAGCACTTCCCTTTTGTTCCCTATATCGTACACAAATGCGTGTACACAGGGAACGAGAAGAAAGTGCTGTAGAAATTTTGTAAACGTTTAAAATGAAATGATTTATAAAATGTAATTACTTTATTGTGTTTGTAACTTGTCCAATACAGGGACAAATCCGACAAATATTGTGTCAGATGAATATAGATGTCCATTCTATTAAAAAATGAATATCCATATAACGATCATATACAACACCTGTCAAAAGGGGCCAAAAACTCTCTAAGGGATGAAAAAAATAAAACACGTTTTACAATTACTATTTTAACAACTACAAAAACTATTTTATAATTCATTCAACTATTTAAATATTTTATTTAATGCATTTGAAATTTTAAAATGTATTTTAAAATTTAGTTAACAATTTATTTTATTTTTATCGATTTTGTAAACGAAATTAGATGTTATCACTTGTAATAAATTAAATTAATATTATTTTATACTAACAACTAATACTCATAATATACATACGCTAATTAAATAAAAAATATTACTTATGTTTAACCATACCAATCTAACAACATATTAATCAAAAATTGCACACTAATGTTTGTGCAAACTTTAATAAACATTGTTCTAATTAACTATAACAAATATTCCCGTAAACTTATATATCCATTAGCGTATCAATCAGTAATTTACACTAATTTTTGGATTATAAATAAACCCTAATTTTTAATTATAAATTAAACAATCAAACCACTAATTAATATCACCAACTCAACAAATATAATATTATCATTAACTAATACACAATAACAAACCCATAATTAACTAATTTGCCAAATTAGCGTTCTCAACATATCCCCAAATCAATCAATATGCTACTATCAATAACTAGTACCGCATAATCCTCAATTTCTGTCACATAATCAACCAATTTTCAAAATTAGGATTTTGATTAAACCTAGATTAAGTAGAAATTAGAGAGCAATAACTTACCTTCGAGCTTTGGAGAGTTGTAGCTTTCGCGATGAAGAGATCGACGGCTCACGTCAAGGGGCGGCGGCTGGGGCGTCGGTGGAGGAAGAGAGGAAGGGGCTGAATTTATTTTGGTGGGAAGGGGAAATATGTTTTCTGTTCACAGGTTGATGCCTGTATATACGCGTTAAGCGACGGCTAGTGACGGGTAGCGTCGGCCGCTTTTTTTAGCCGTTGCTAGCCGTCAATAGCTACGGTCACTAAACGAAGCCTGTTTTGTAGTGTTAAAAAGGTAGATTTTTCACAACATTTGTTAAGAAAGACATTGTAATAGATTTTTCTAAACAACATTTTATGTACAAATGTTGTAAAACAAAGACCATCTACAACATTTTTAAAACTGTCATAAAAAACAAATTTTAACAATGACTTTCTTACATTGTATTATGATTACTTTTTCATAACACATATGTATTGTTATTGAAACATGCGAATAAAAAAACATTTTTTAATCATTGTAAGTTTACAGCATTAAACAATATTTATCAAATGTAGTAAACTCGAAGAAAAACAACAACAACAAATAGTTGTAAAGTCTATTTATTTTTTATTTTACAACATCTGCATAATGTTATCACAATTCATATTTAGGACAATGTCGGCATCAAATTGGCCACAAACACCCAATTGCAAGTGAAAGCACCAATATCTAGTCATAGATCACAGATAAAGTATATGTAGGGAATATAATATGAAGAATAACCAAATTAAAATGAAAGGAATAAAAGAGAGACCAGATTTAGTGGTTCGACTAACTCCGGCTTACATTCACTCCAGAACAATCCTTTTTATTATACTGAAATTTGATTACAGTTACAATCCAGAATTCCAGAATAAAAATGATAGAATAGCCTCTATGTACAAGATGAAGAGATGTCGAATGAAGATCCCTTTTTCGAAGCAAAGCCTACTATTTTTATAGGTGAAATCTCAGCTACATGGCCTTCTCACCTATGGGCCCACCATAACGATCGTCGAGCCCAACTCGTCCATCCTATGCCAACCCGGAGTAACACTATGCTGATCCAAAGTAGAACCCGAAGCAAACCACATGCCGACCTGAAGTAGAACCCGAAGCAACTCTATGCCGACCCGGAGTAACAATGCCGACCCAGAGCAACACCATGTCGATCAAAGTAGAACCCGAAGCGAACCCTATGCCTACCCGAAGTAGAACCCTAAGCAGACCATATGCCGACCCGAAGTAATAATGCCAACCCGAAGCAACACCATGTCGTCCCGAAGCGAACCCTATGCCGACCCGAAGTAGAACCCAAAGCAACACTATGCCGACCCGGAGTAATAATGCCGACTTGGAGCAACACCATTCCGACCCGAATTAGAACCCGAAGCAAACCCTATGCCGACCCGAAGTAGAACCCGAAGCAACTTTATGCCAACGCAAAGTAATAATGCCTACCTGGAGCAACACTATGCCGACCCGAAGTAGAACCCAAAGCGAACCCTATGCTGACCCGAAGTAGAACCTGAAGCAATTCTATGCCGACTCGGAGTAACAATGCCAACCGGGAGCGATACCATGCCGACCCGAAGTAGAACCTGAAGAGAACCCTATGCTGACCCGAAGTAGAACCCGAAGCAACTTTTTGCCGGCCCGACCCGAAGTACATCCTATTATAACCCGCAGAGAATCCCTTGCTGACCTGAAGTAAATCCTTTGGCGACTCAAAGTAGACCCTATGCTGACCTGAAGTAGATCATCTCTTAGCCTAAATCCATATTTCAAGTACCCTACATCGTTTATCCATCAGTTGTGTTTACTCCTGGCTTTATATTATTTATCCACGGTTGATTGTCCATTCATCCATCTGAACCAAGTCCATAACATTCCATCCTCGATACTTGTGAAGTGTATTGGTTAAATCCTTCTGTATATGGCCTTGCCAAAAGGCGGGCTAACAGACAATGTTTATTTTACATTGTTACCAACATTATATTTAACAACGTATGGTTGATGTTGTTAATTATCCAATTTCATCCATATTCTAGTAACACTGTCATAAGCATGCTTTATAACTTTTATATGGCATTGTTAAAGGTCTAAATAAAGACAAAAAATTGTGAATATTATGTTTAAAAAAAACGTGTAATAACTTCAACTTGACTTTGTAATTTCATGTTCCAAAGAAAAAAGTTTTGGTAAAACTAAAAAATATTTTGCATTTAATGATGTTTGTTTGATATTGTGAAGTACATCAATGAAGTTAATTGATATTGTAAAATATTTTACTACGGATGTTTTGTTACTGATTCGTTTAGTTCAATATGCATTTTCGTGTTTTAACACTGTTTAATTCTCAATTTTTCAAGTAGGAGATACCGAATATTATAGTTTAAGTAGGCTAGTGCTGACCCCTTCAATCCATATCCAGGTACCATTATTCAGAAGTTGAAAGACGTTACAATAAACTATATTTGAGCTTACTTAAATATATTATAGCGCGAGCATTACATTAAACTATACTCTAACAATTTGTTCATATATTTATATGAAACTACAACTTTTCATTTAGCTATTGCAGTTGACAAACATCAAATGTCTAACTTTGATAAACTTGAATCAGACATTTCAACAACTAATCCAAGTTGAGCATCATCAAACAACATATAAACAACACCGAATTAACTAGTCTTAAAAGTAAAAGAATACATCATCCAATTTTGATGGTAGAAAGAAAAATACATAAGGAGCTTGTGATAATCTAAAGGTTCCTACAATAGTAATACATGCAAAAGTACTCGAATTAATGGCTACTGTTCGATACCTCAATAGAAAATCTACTTTTCGTCTCATTATAATGGGGATGAAATTTTAGAGTGCGAATAAAGCAACAAAGTTGAGAGGAAAACCTGGAATTATCCACAAGTATCGAGCTAATCCAATGTTGATCAAATGGTTGATAAAATAGAAAGATTACCGTCTATTACATGAGAACAGACAAAAAGGCTAAAACAAAGCAAGGCGGATTTTTCACCTCAGTGATCTCATAATGTGAAATTTAATTGAAAAGCTCACATGGATTCAACTTGAAAAATGAAAGTATCATGTAACAAAATGTTACTTATAAATTGAACTTATACATAAAAGGTTAATAGCATTGACAATTGTCAATATCTCCAATATAAGGATACTCAAGCTTTTCAATGTAAAGTTTCTGAAGATTTAGAAAGGACACAAAACAGAGCCTAAAAATGTTAGGGTAGGAAAGATATAAAATCAAAGAATCTCCTTTCCCCTCCTTTTTTATCTGGGCTTGGGAGCGACAATGTGAAATAGACATTGGCGAAGTTAAAAAGGGGTTAAAATTTTAAGATGCATAACATAACCAAATACAAAAGTAACAGTCTTTAACTCAAGAAATTGGAAAACATTGAAGTTCTAAAAAAAAACAAACTACAATAGAGAAATTCTGCACTAAGGTATGTAGAATCAATTATTCAGCTCAGTCAGTTGCCACTTCCAGTACACTGCTATTGGCAAAACGTATACATGTATAACAGACACAGTTTACTAGCACCTATGCAGCACATCGTTCTTCAATGACAAGTGATTCTATATAACATACACATAGTTTTTTTTGAAACATTGGTAAATGGGCCAAGCCTAAAATGATTACAAAAGTAAAGATGAGGTCGGGTAAAGTAATTAATACCCACAATCTCACAATAAACACTCAAACCCTAACAACACTAGGGAAAAACAGCGCCTCCAACATCAAACATCGAAAGAAAACGAAAATGGTGATCCGCAGTGGGCGAACTCAGTTAAAATCACAAAATCAACTCTCTTAAGCCTTTGTTAATGGACTATGGAGGCTTCCAACTCTTCATAGCTGATCTTTGCATCTCGCGAAATTCTGATATGTAGCAAAAATCCTTCTCATGACTGGTTTTTGCTTTTGCTTCAACATGCGAAGTTAGTCTTTTGCTAGGATCTTTATCAAGCCTTAGCTCTGAGAGGAGATCAGCACAATTAGATGATTTATGTAAGCCTCCAGAGTCCTCGATTAAGTGAGCTATAAACTTGCTTCTTTTATGTCCAACAAAGGCTGGACTTTCAAGTTCAGTCATCCAGCTGCTTTCTCCTCTCTCCCAGTTAGATAAGTGAAAGATTTGATTGTTTATTTTGCTTCTGTAATGATTAAATCCTAATCTTTGCTCTTTAATAGCCCATTGGAGCTTTTTGTCATGCTCATGAAGGCTGCTAAGAGTTCTTAAATTCGGAATAAGCTTGGCACAACTTGATGAATTATTGAAATCATTGGGTGCTTTAGCGAAACAAGTTTTGGACTTGTTATTGTTATGCTCCAAATTGGTTGAAAAAGCTGGTTCAGACATCCAGCTATTTTCCCCTCTCACCCAATTAGATAAGTGAAAAATTTGCTTGTTGATAATACTTCTGTAGTGGTTGCAGCCTAATCTTTGATCATTTACTGTCCAGTGAAGCTTATTATCATGCTCTCGAAGACTGCAATTCATGCAGTAACCTCCAGAACTGTCAGGTAAAAATAAATTAACCTTATAATTTGAAATATTGAAATTAATGTCCTTATTATTAATATGTGCCTTGATACTTCCCTTGCAGTTATTAATTGGCATTTTATTGTTCTGGAGGGAACTGTTTGTGCAATTGCCTGCTCGGTCTCTGTATCCCTCTTCAGATAAGTGTATGTTGATATACACATTATTATCTCCTGAGTGTGGAGCGCTAAAATCATAATTGATATTAACTGTTGGTTGCCAATCTTTATCCATGCTAAGATAATTGCCCATTTGATCATGAATACTATGTGCGCGGTAGCTTCCGCCCCTATCAAGTATGAGATAACAATTATTAGAGCTCAAATAATGCTTATTATTAGAAAATAATAAATTATCTTTAAGCATACTTCCCTTATTGTTACAAGAGAATTTCCTATTGCGATGGTAGAAGTGGCCGCCACCAGGACTAATTTAGGAGTGGAATTAACACTATTCAAAGGCTTTTTCATCCAATGACTGTCATTGTGATGTAGAGGCCTCACATTGGGAGAATCCGAAGTGATTTTCCCACTCTGTAAGAAAGATTCTAAACTCTCTTCATATTTATCCATGTGCCAGTTTTTATGATTTGGATTATCTAAATATTTGCTTTGATTCCTATGTTTACTGAGAAGAATCTGGAAATCTAATTCAATTTTCTTCCAAAGTTGAATGCTTTCTGTTTCTGATTGAGAGTGAAGTCTTTGATTTCTTTCCTTCCAAATATGAAATATTGTTGCAGTAAGCATAATACTAGCTTTTTTGAATTCCTTGGATTTTTCTTTTAAGTTTTATTGGATATAGTTGATGCTTTCTCTGATGTTCTAAACTGCTTGATTTTGGTTAATTTTGAGCTTTGTTTTGGCAATAAACCATATATGTTATGAACAAGTACAATCAAAAAACAAGTGATTGATACACTCATTTTCCTCTCAGCATAGCAGGCATATTGTATCCCCTTTTTTATTCCATTTTAGGCATCTATCTCTATTTGGGAGCCTGTTAATAATTGCAAAATAGCCACAATGGGACATTTTTGGACAATTTGATTTATTCCATATAACAATGTGCCAATCCACTTCGGTTTCATGACCTTTTATAAATTCCAAAGTTTTTTTTAAAGGAGAAAGAACCTTTTGTAGATGGTTTCCATTCCCACTTATCTTTTGGAAGATTTGGATCAATTATGATTTGATTAATGGCTGTACTGAAAATAGAAGTAGCTGGATGCCAAAATGTATTCCACCTGCTGTTTTGAATGATGCTACTTACTTTTCCATTGATTTCACCAAACAAATATAAGCTGTTCCATCCCACATGACTAACTAATGTTTTTCCATGAATCCAAGGGTCAAACCACAAACTAGTCTGGTTTCCATTTTTAAATTTTCTTTCCAAAAGCTTGATGCCGGTGTCTCTGCTGCTGAGAATATTTTTCTAGACAAAAGAGTGATGATTTTCAATTCCAGTAGTCCAAAAATTCTTATTTTTAAGATACCTTGCTTTTATCCACTTTGCCCATAATGAGTTGTCATTTACAAATTTCCATAATAATTTGAGTTTACACACTTGCCTCAATTCATTGATGTCTCTCAGACCCAAACCACTTGCTTTCTTTGATAAACAGATTTTTTCCCAAGCAATTTTGTATTGTTTTCCTTTCCAGATGAAATTTGCATAAATTTTTTCAATTTTGTGAATTGCTTTTACTAGGATATTGTGAGCTTGAATCCAATACATGATGATTGCGATGATGACAGTTTCAGTTAACTCAATTCTTCCAGCTAAAGACAGAAATTTGCTAGCCCACCCTTCAAATCTATTTTGAATGATATCTAATAATCTTGTGCAGTCTCTATCATTGATTTGGTTAACACTAAGAGGAAGACCCAAATACTTAACAGGCAGATTACCTTCCTTGAATTTTAAGATATTTAAAATGTCCATTTTATTGGAGCAGCCTTTACTAGAATATATTTTGCTTTTGAATTCATTGACTTTTAACCTGCATGCTCTTCTAACTTGTCAAAAATATTTGCAATGGATTTCGCACTTTGTGTGTCTGCATTCAAAAAGATAAGCAAATCATCTGCATATAATAAATATGTAATATATGGATTGATTCTATTAATTGGTTTGATATTTCCTTTTATAAGCTCAATTTCCATAAGTTGAGAAATATTCCATTGCAATAGTAAATAAATAAGGAGAAAGTGGATCTCCTTGTCTAATTCCCCTATTTCTTTGTATAAACCCATTAGGAGAACCTTAAACCAAAATAGAATAAGAAACATTGTTAATACATTCAAGGATAAGATCACAAAAGTTATTGCAAAAGCCCATTTGTTTCATCATGTAAATAATGAAATGTCTATTTATTTTGTAAAATGCTTTATGTAAATCAATTTTGACACACATGAGATTTTTTTATTATTATTAAAGTTTCTTATTAATTCATGTGCTAGCAAAGTGTTTTCAACAATTAATCTTCCAGGAATGAAAGCAGTCTGGTTTTCAGAAATAAGATATTTCAAAAATATTTTTATCCTATTACATAAAATATTAGAAATAATTTTGTAAATGAAATTACAACAGGCAATAGGCCTATAATCTTCTAAACTGTTGGGAATTTGAACCTTTGGGACCAATGTAATAAATGTATGGTTCAAATTTTTTAATAATTTACCAGTCCTAAAAAATTTAGAGATAGAATCAAATAAAAATAATTTGATTTCTGCCCAATGAGTTTTATAAAATCTGGCACAAAAGCCATCTGGTCCTGGACTTATATCATTATTGGAATTAAAAATGATATTTTTAATCACCTCAAGTCTGATAGAAGCTAAAAGAATATCATTATTGTTTTCATTAACTTTAAATTTAGGTTCAATATTAGGGAAGGAATTAGAATAGAGATTGGTATTATATAGATTAGTAAAATAATTCATGGCTTCCTTCCTAATATAAGCCAGGTCATATATTATATTACCATTGACATCAATAATTTTCCCAATATCATTCCTATGTTTCCTACTGTACATTTTAGCATAAAAAAATTTACTAGCTTCATCACCATGTAATAACCAGTCTATTTTTGCTTTCTGCCTTAAATTTATAGACTGCACATGAAGAGACTTGACCAGTTTATTTTGGGCTAGAAAAAAATTGTTGACCTTATTAATGTCTGAGCAATCCTTGTCTAATTCATTCTGTCTAAGCTCACATTCATCTCTAATGGTTTTAATTTCATTATTAATTCTGTTTTTATTCCATATTTTAAGATTTTCTTCAGTAATATGAAGAAGTTTATTAAATTTGAATTGGGCAGTGCCCAGTACTTTTGTGGTTAAGCAATTTCTGATTAAGTCTTTATAACCATCCTCATAAACCCAGCCGTTAACAAAATCTAAATGGAATGTTATTCCTAATATTATTATTTTGAGTTAAATAAATTTGAATTGGAGTGTGATTGCTGGTAGCCTGGGGAAGGGTAAAACATTTGAAATCTATAAAATAAGTTGTAAAAGCATGATTTATAAGAATTCTGTCTAATTTACAGTGGATATTTCTTAATATCCAGACTTCCAAGTAAAAGTATTTCCAAAAATAGTTGGTTCATATAAACCAGTTTTAAGATGAAAGTTATGTAACATTCCAAGTTTTTTAAAAGGAATAGGATTCCCGCCCCTTTTCTCAAAACCATGCATGATCGTATTAAAATCACCAATAACAATCCAAGGAATTCTCATATTAGAGTTAATTTGTTTAAGACTATTCCAAAGAGATAGTCTTTCAGTTTCACTGTTAGAAGAGTAAACAAAAGTAATTTCTAATTGTAAACCACCTTTGTTTACACATTTACAGTGAATAAACTGAAAATTCATAAAATATTGAAAGATATCCCAAATGTTAAAATCCCAAATAACCAATAATCAACCATTTCCCCCCATTTGATTATTATTAATAATTTTTTAATTATATAAATTTTTAATATGTAAATCAGCAATTTTTGAATTGTCTAATTTATGTTCAAGCAATCCAACAATACTGGGTTTTAAAGACATAAGGAGATTAGATAAATCTAATTTCCTTTCTAGAGAGTTTAGCCCTCTAACATTCCATGAGATTATCGACATAATGATAATAGTATTATTAGCAAGGATACATAAAGGAAGAGCAGCTATGCACTGTGGCTGCTCTCCTCCACCAGAGTCTCCATTCTCTTTCCTTTTTTCTTATATGTTGTTTTGCTAATTGTTTGAGCTTCTCTTCCCATTTTGAATTTTTTGAGATGTAATTTCTTTTGAAGTCACTGTCATCAATATCTTCTGTGCTACCTTCAGAGACTATGTCTTTAATGCTTTTCATTTTGCCTCTTCTTTTTTTTGTTTTTATCTTTCTTGTTTTTCCTTGATATTGAAGAGGAGTTTTCCACTAAATTGATTGCCTTTTGTAGACTGATTTATGAACTTTGATTTGTGGTATGAGAGGAAAGGTGAGTTGCAACATGACTAATATTGTGGTTTTTAGGTGGTTCTTTACTGAGAATAGCATTAATATATGAACCATCATCTATGTTCATGTGTGCTAATTCTGAGTTATTTTCCCTAATTTGGGTTACTGCACTTTTCATGTTTGCATTTGTTTCAAGAAGATTTTCTGAAATACTCTTTGCAGTTTCAATATTTTTTTCTCCCAGACACTGTGACTTATTGCCTTCTTGGATTTCCATTTCTTGTGTTGATTCTTGAACAGTAATTGTTTCATTGATAATGTTATTCTTTTCATTCAAAGATAGACAGATTGATCCATTATTTGCTTCAAATGTTCTGGTTAGCAATGCATCTCCTTTTTTCCTTTGTGAAACTGCTATCAACATCAGATTTTTCTTGAGTATTTTGTTTCTCTTTCCAGATCATTTTGGTGACACAATTGTCAATGGTATGTCCAAAACAACAACATGATTTGCATCTAGGGGGAATCCATTCAAATTCTATGCTTTGCATTAAATTTTCCCCATCATGCATTGAAATAAAAGCTTCATTTGTTAAATCAGTATTTGCTTGAATTTCCACTAATATTCAGTAAAAGAAAGTCTTGATTCCTTGGCTGTATGTTCATATAATTTAATAGGAATACCCACAATGCTAGCTATAGCACTCAATATTTCTTTATCCCATAACCTAAGGTTCAATTCCGAAAGTCTAATCCATATTGGTATAGTAGAGAGCAAATCTCTATCAAGATTAATTTTATTATTCTATTTTTTCATAATAATGAGTTTTCCATTTATAAAATGAGGACCTCCATTAATAGCTTTTTCACAATCTGTTGCATTTGTAAATCTGATTATGAAGAACCCATTATTACGAGTAACCATATCAAAATTACCAGTGGGAGTACACGATTTTTCTATGACAGCCTTAAAATGATGATAAGCGGGTCTGCTGCCAAAAACATAGGAAAGAACTAAATGACACCACTTGTTATCTGCCCTTCTGCTGTCCTCTGCATTTACAACTACTATTTTCTATCATTGATTGAGAGAGGAGCAACATATTTGAGATCAGCTTCAGAATTTGATCCTACTTTCTTTATCAAATCAGCCCATGAAGAAGCTTTATTCAGGTAACTATTGAATTGAGAATCAGATTTATTGGATAGCTGGCCGTTTCTTGGATTATTTCTTGAAATTTTAATTTGTGGATCTGTGTTCAAACCAGGCTAAGAAGGGTTTTCAACATATTTTGCTGAGTTTCTTGAATTTCTCTATGAATCTTGAATTGAGAAAATCTTGATTAGTATTTTTGGAGAATTGTTTGAGTGGTTTGCATTTCCTTTATTCAAGCTCAGTTGGTTTGAACCAATTCCAGGTCGATGCTTTTGATTCTCACTTCTTCTTTTTCTGGACTGGACAATCAGAAATCCCTCTTCATCAAATTCAGGAGTAATTTTTGTGGAAATTGATTGTGAATGCAGAATTGGATCCGGTGGAGGAGGAGAGAGGGATGGAGAAGAAGAAGACCCTCCAATCTGATCAAGGCTAAAGATTGGGTTGTCTTTGAGATTTGTGAATTAAGCCATAGTTCATTCCACTAAATATTGCGTTTTTTCAAGTATGTTGTGGTTAAGGACACACTTTTTTTATTTTTCTAATGTCAAATATGGAAAATAGTATACCCTTATGTTGAAAGCCTCTGTTTCATGCTTACGTTCAGTTTTCTTTTAATTTTGTAAAGTAGATTGATATATCAAAGTTTATATTACAGAAAATTCATCTAACAAAAAAGGCATGCATTAATGGAGATTTAACAATTATTGAAATATTAGATATCAGCCAATTAATGGTTTCAAAATCATAGGCAACAGACAAAAAAAAATTTCCAGTAATTATCAAAGCAATAAGGTCGAAAAATTGAAACCAATAATTAGTATGACTTTGTAAGGGAGACAAAGAAAGCAGAAACTCTAAAATAACAATGTGAACAAAATCAAGGTTTTTTGTAGTTTGAAAGGTAAAATTTTACAATGTTCATATATAAATAAAAGATTAATTCATAAAACGAACTGTACCCCTTTACTCTGACAAGCATTTGTATACCAATACTGAGCATGCTGCTGTATCCCCTTCCCACCAACCAAATGTTCCTGTTCCTGACAATGCAAATAACTCTGAACCACCAACCAAACTAGCCCTTATATCCATCTTCAACTGCCTGGCCACCTGACATTTCTCTCCGCTCATACTAACTCATCACCTACTGACACACCTTTGAACTCACTCTCTCCTACCACTTCCTCACATCCAAATGCAAATAAGAAAAAACAGAGAAACAAATGAAACAAATGAAGAGCAATTGTAATTCCAAACAGCAGTTACATCAAGACTAAGATGAAATAACAATTTCAACATTATTCAAACTGCATTGAAATCCAACCTCTATGACGAGCCTGTCAATACCGCACCATCCAAAAGATGTACAAGGCAAAATGCCTAGCTTCTCCTCGCCTCTCAAAATGATAATCAATAATATATGTGCCTAGAATATAAGGGGTGCTAACACTCTTATAAAACAAGATGAACTTAGGAGAATCATTAATGATCATCAGCTTGGCATTTTAGCTATACTGGAAATCAAGCTTGACGAGGAGAAAATCTCCATTGTTTGTAAAAGAATTGCTCCTTATTGGAAGTCTGAAACAACCTCTCTGATGCACCTCATGGTTGCATCCTCATCCTTTGGATGACAGTATTTTCAAATCAAATAAACTGTGCAAACTCAGCAAATGATTCACTTTAATACCTACCACATGCCTACTGTTTTTCCACCTTACTTCCACTTATGCTCTCAGCACCTACTCTCTAAGACAACCTCTTCTTGATATGCTTCCTTTACTAAATACTTCTAACCCTTGGCTATGAGAAAGTGATTTCAACTGCATGTATCTCTCCACTCAGAAACTTGAGGGTTGTCCCCTTACCCTCACCCAGACAACCCCACTTGCGCATTACATTTCTAATGCCAACCTTATTCCGATGAAAACAATCGGTCCATTGTATACATGGAACAACAAAGCCCACGATCGATCACGAAATTTTTACAAGCTCTATCACTCGTTCTTCAACTTAGCTGCCTCGACACTCTGGCCTACTTTTTCTGCCCACATCGAACCCCCTAACCTCTCCGACCACAACCCTATCATAATTAAATAGGATGTTTTAGAGAAAAGGGCTTTTCTCTTTTTGAACTTTATAACTTTTGGCTTGAACATGTTGAATCTCTCTCTGTATTGTAGAACTTATGGCCACATTATTGCTATGGGAATCCCCTGTTCAAACTTCAACAAAAACTAAAAGTGCTCAAGCATAATCTCAAAGCATGGAGTAAAGACAATTATGGTAGAGGAATGCAAAAATCTAAAGACTTTAGACGGAAGTTGCTGCTATTCAAACAAAACTGCTTGCTGACCCAACAAACCAATCCTTTTCTTATGAAGAAAACTCCCTAAATAATGAGTTTTATTTCTACTTACTGTAAACTCATATATACATACGATAGAGTATTCGAACAAACAGTTACTGAAAAAATGAATGAACCATTGAATGAATATGGGTCATTAAATTTTGTGAATGAAGTTTCAAGTGCTAAGAATACAACAAGGCATTCAGCATTTCCTAATCAATCAAAATAAATTCAAGAAAGAATAGTTACGTGAACGTAAATTCAAGAAAGAATAATAACGCAAACATAAAGGCTATTTAAATAGAGGTAATGGAACTATCGTTTTAAAAAAAATGAAGTACTCTTAGAATTGATTTTTCACATTAATTTAACATTGGGGGAGCAAAATTGATGGTGTAATATTTATTCAGTCACTTTTACGAAAAGGTAAACATATATAATAGAGCTCCGAAAATATTGATGGACAATTTTTGCTATTTTTTTTGTTATAAAAATGAAGATGAGTACCCTCTGAAACTTACCTATTTGAGATAGCGTCTCTTGTAGACAGAACTATAGCCTCAATAACTTCTTCTTAAGTTTTTGTTCAGCCCTACGGTGTTTCTGTAGCTGTATTTATTGACATGTTATCATTGGTAAGAATGTCAGTATAGAGTTCTTACATGACAAAGGACCAGAAATGTTTAACACTAAACTAAGCTTAATTCAAGGATTTTCATTCCAGACCAAAAGCTATGAAATTATGCACCCTTGCTGGTCTTATCAAATGCAATTCTACAAGTAACATACTAATTGTATTAAAGAGCTATAATTTTGACAAGGATTTCACATTAACTTTATGGCCATAACCTTTTCACAAGTTAGTAATCGAATATTTTCTCTTAGGGATTTTCAGAAAATAATTTATTGGCTGAATCATGCACCTTGACCTTGTTGGTAATGTATGGTAGATATTACATGTGATTCCAAGTCTTTGGTTTTATGCATCCAGTGCGCAGATAAAAACCTTATCTCAGCTCTAAGCCTAGCAATTTCATCATCCTTGGCATCCAAAAGTTTGTTCATCTTTTCAATTCTTTTTGGAGAAACATTTGACAGATTCCAACGTGAAATATTTGGAATTTGAGCCGGTGCTAAATTCATTTGATGTTTGGATATTGAATTGGTTGATGTTGATAGTTGAACTAATCTCTATAATTAAACAAACCTTAGCTATTAACCAAATCAAATTTATTTATAATTATAAACTACGTTATCTTTGTATTTGCATCAACCAATTAATTAATGATGCAACTTCCACTATAACATTTTGACCTTGTTATAGTGGATGAAGAAGGTTGTTGCATCTTAGTATTGTTTTCATGGGGCTTTAACTGCGTAGAAATGTGAAATTATTGACCAGTTGCTTGAATCAAAGAGTGACCATATGATATTTTGAAATCTGTAATTTAAGCTATGGCAGATTGATTATGGGTTTGAGTGGTTATGTGTTTGTATTTTGCTTTAGATGGTTGTTCAATGATTTCATCAATGAACATATAACTCATTAAAAATCTGCATCATATAACAAAATCATATTAAAGTTGCGTGTGAGCTGAATAATAATTTGAAATTACCAATTGATGCTTCACATAAAATATTTCCTATTCCAGCTCGGCAAACTTCAAAAAAAACCACAGGATCATATCTAGCCTCTTAAATCCAGATATATCTAAAGTACTAAGATACAACATGTACATAACACTGTTTGACGATTGAGTTGGAAAATAACAAATACTGAATGATTTAAGTTGAAAATAAGAGAAATATTTCATTTCCCTAACTCAAAATCTGACGAAATCGTGATGGAAAACAACTAATTAGTGACACGGGGGAGATGAATCGGATAAAATAAATTTGCTAAAATTTGAAATTAACTAGCCATAAACTTCTAAGAAAAGAATAATAAATCAAACATAAACCTTATAAAAAAGTAAACATCATTTAATACGGTTGGAAGTTAACATCAAGATTAACCTATAAACCATGTCAAAGAAGAAAGAATAGTCAAAATTTACCAAGTTTGCGCCTAGAGTTTGATGAGAGATCGAGCAGGCTTTCGAGAACATTAGCAGGGTTCATTTTGGGGAAGCGAACTTTATATTAGGAATAGAGAACATGATTGAGTGGCCGAATTAAGCATTGTTTATGCATCCGCAACGCGCCAACATATTCCACCTTTAATTTTGCTGAGATGGTCATTGATTTTTGATGAAGAGTTTGCTAGGTAGCATACTGCAAATTTGTTTGTCAGAACCATATTTAGAAGCGACTGCTCGAAGGCAAGGAGTTCATGGTGGTGGCATATTGTGGCCGGGGATAAAGATATGCAAGTGCACGGTAGGCAACGATTCACATGGCAGGTTGAAACTGAGCAGCATGTATTGTGGTCCACTTCAGATGTAGGCAAGTGCATGGAAGGTTGAAACAAGGATATGCAAGGTTCAGGCACGACAAACAGCAATAGATGAAATGGTATCATAGTTGAATCAGTATCTGTCGTGTAAACTGAGGTGTGTGTAGGCTGTCAGGCCGGAGGTATAAGCAGGTACATGGAGGTAGAGGAAGGATGTAGTTACATCTTCCAAGGTGTTGCTGCAAGCGTACTGCAGGCATATGTCTTGATTTCCTTAAGTGTAAGATGCAAGTGAATCATTATGTGCCGAAATGAAGGTTGGCAGTGTCAAGAGCTGCAATGCTAGACATGGCTAGGTGCAGAGTGGTAGGCAAAAAACATATGACTGAAGCATGGACTGGTGGCAGGCAGTGTCAGGACTTTGCTTATTCAAGTTCTTCCAGGCTGCAACTCTTTGTTTCATTCTATGTGGACCACTTGTTACCTGCTTATTCCGTGAGTGAATTTCAGCCAGCAACTCTCATTTTAGCCATCTGACATGGTCCAATGCAACTTACTGATTTTAGCACTACAAACACTTTAGCATTTCAGCACTCGAAACACTCATCATCTACAACATTTTAGCACATATACAAGTTTACAAGCCCACTTGCTTTCATTAGACTCCGGCTTCTTCATGTCTACAACCTTGCATACCTTTATTTGTTTCAGCACATCACAAAATGTTAAAGAGCCAAATAGTGGTCCTGGCTGCTCTGATGCTATTTGACAATACACTCATATTAAGTCTGAGAAAACAAAATGATAAACCTATGATTCTAGGCTTTAAAACTAAAACTATAATGTCACCCACCGAGTCAATTCAATGCAATACCCAAGGATGAAGAAAAAGAACCAAAATTTCAGAAAAAAAGAAATCAGTCTTTGAAAACGTTGAAAGCAAAGCTAAGTTATTTTCTCTGATTGCTAATAATATGTTAACATATCATTGGGAAAGCAAAATGATGAACCCAAGATTACAGTGTTTAAAACCAATATTGTAACATTGCTTTTATTCATTTGAACGTAAATGCAAGGCCCAAGGATTAAATAAACAAGTTCAAAATTTCCCTATGCACACACACACACAATGTATATGTTTTTCTAAAGTTTTGAAAGCTTAAGTCAAAGTTAAATTACCTAATTGCAATTATAGGTGGAGAAGCCGGTAGCAGTTTCAAGCACTGGGGAAGTAGGTCGTGGCTTCAAGTACCTAGGAGTTACGACTACATTAATTCGAAGTGGATCCACTCACTCAATACCTTGCTAAATTCAAAGGACATTACATAACACCTACATCATTTTAATTTTGTCAAGATTGTCCAATTTAATTTCTTGGGCCTCAACATACAATACGAATGTTTGAGCTCTAATTTTAATCATTATTCATAGGTCATGTATTTTATACTTACATACATATATACCGTGAATTATATCATTGTTCTTCCCAAAAGAAAAAATGCATGTGTTCATCTAAATACAGTTTAAGAAAAAAGTTAACAAATGTAAGACAGTAAGTTTAACTTAGTTTATGTGCAAAACAACATAAAATTACCATCCATAATTAATTCAGTTCACTCAAAAAGAAAATATAGTAGAAAATATAGATCATTTTTATCAAAGATGAAGAATAAAAGTACTAACAATGAGAAAGCACATATTGGTATTATGCCTTCCTAGCTGAATTTACATCCTTAGGGGAGTACAGCAAGTATGATTTTGGGGATTGCATTATCCATCCATCTACTAAAGAAAGACTTATGTTTGGACCTCCTATTGAATTTTCTAGGCATTTTATGGCACTTTCAGGATTTTTTGGACGTGGCTATGAACCAAACGATACTTCTTGCTCAACCATGAGTTGACCTTGAAGCTTTTACTCATCCTATAGAGTTCGTACCAATAATCGAATAGATAGCAAGAAGTGGTTTTTACTTTAGGTTGGAAAAAAAATTAACAAACCATTTTCCTGTTCTACACTTGCTCCTTTTCTTCCCCTACGAAGGTAGTTTCTTTAACCATCGACAAAAGAATATCCTTGTTTTCAGCAAAAAAGCATAAGATGCAACCAGTATACTATGCGTGTCATAAATTTAACTAACTGCTAATATTGCAGAAAAATTGAACTGTTTTTTATTTTCAGAAACTAATATTGACCAAAAGACTGAATTTCAAATCTATATTTCTATTGTTGATTGGCATCTAAATTTACATGTAAACAAAAACATGTATTCCGCAGGTTTTAAAATTCAATGAGGGTAAATTTCTTCTGCCAACACTCTAAGGGTAGATTTAATAATGCCAAAGCAACATAGTTAAAAATATTTGCAATGGGCAAATATATTTACAGAACACATTGATTTCAATAACATGTCACTTGCTAACATCATGCCAAGAAGAAGAAAAATCATTAGTCTAACAAAATTATTACAGGTATACAGGTGAACTTTTATACATGCTACAAGTCAAGCAATTCTCTGATAGGGTTAGGTTGAAACTATTATCGAATTTGTTTTCTAATGAAGTAAACAACTTAGTACTTCTTTATATCTACTCAATATTCATTTTCCTCATTAAACATGGCTATAGACATAACAATTTTTTCTTTTGGATAAAAGTGTATACTTAAACGGTTAGGGGAACACTGTTGAGATATTTGGTACCTCAGTTAGCCTTTGTGAAATGCACCACAGTTAAATCCCCATACCATTCAATTAACTTATTAACAATTTGTCACTGCAAATGTGCGTTTAAATGTAAAATGATAAGAGTGAATATAAGTAGGTAAATCTTTACATACAACACAAACATAATTTTGTAATTGACTCGCATGAAACAGTTGTTTCAAGATACAGTACCGAGAGAGTTAAGAGTTTGGAAAAAGAATTTCGGTAAAAAATATAGTGCATTAAAATTTTCGTCGCGAATTTGAAAACATGGACTAACTCCTTTGGAGCCAGTTTCAAATAATTCACTGATAGAGAAATTTTGTCAACCTTAAATATATGTATTGGTTGGCTGATATATGCAGCACAATTTTGTTAAGCAACATATTAATGCAATTGTTTTGGACTTCAAAAATATATGTCAATCCAATGGTTGTTCAAGTCCTATTAGGCTTAATCCATGTTTATTAATTAGGAACTAACGTCATGTTAAAAGAATTATTGATAATTATTACGCTAAAAGATTTTTTTTAAAAAGATTAAACTTAAAACTTGCAGCTACATAAAATCAGTGCATCTTGACCCAAAAAGTACATCGTTTGTAATTAAACAAAGCCAATCCACATAAATATCTAAAATCAAAAGACTAAATGATCGTATTTCATTTTCTCGGTTCAAAATATCATCACCAAGTGCATCTACATACATCCTATGTGTATTAGAAAATTCAATATTTTCATGATTACTTTCAAAAGTAGAAGATGACTTCCGATGCAAAAGCCAACTAGTCTACGTTGGATTCATACCGTTGCAAACTAAATGATCAAATTCATTCTGACCTAGTGAACACCTAAGTTATGATATTTTGTACACAGACAACTAATATAACGAAAGGGTTGATCATCCATGGACTCTTCATTTTCAAGATTTCTCTTTCGAAGTTGTTTTGTATTTCACTGCATTGTTTACAAATTTCATCGCTCCTTCCTGAAACTCCCTAGTGACCCTAGATAAAAAAAAATACATATAAAAGTAAATATATAGTTTTCCAGATTTTTTAAAATCAAAATAGTATCTGGTAGATGACACCAAGCTTTATCCATGTAAATAGTCAAGAGAAGCTATACAGCATTGAATGCAACATGCAATTTCAAACCTATCTAGGAGGGCCTTTTTCATTTTCTGTATATTTTTCAGCAACAATGGAATTTCTAACTTATCTAGATTATAAAGTATAAAAGTAATTTGGAAGTAGGTATAATAAACACATCTGCCCCAGTAATATAAACAATAATTTACAATCATTATGCAAATAATAGTTTTGTTCAGTTACTGTCTTTGAAATCGATTTCACATTCGGTATATGAAAACAGATTAATGAACCCGAAATTCAACAGATTTGGCCTACAGAAATCTAACACAGATATTTAACACAGATTTAGCTTAAATATTCATCAGATTCAAGATATGAGAATCAATAGATTGTTAGGTATGAAAATGCAGTTGCAAAATAGAAACCAAAACTTGACTTTGTTGAAATCATGTCCGCACATCCCTATGTGGGGGCAACATATGAGTTTGGTCAACACCCTTTAACAAAAGGAATCCCTTGTTGTTACATGCGACCAAACTCATATATATACCACTCCACTTCCATTATTTTTCACGATGTGGGACTATTCTTCCTTTTAATATGCGCTCATTACCCACACACAATGCGAGACACCCCAACAGATCTCCACCTTGGCTCGCATCCATATATGCATCTTCCAATACGCCGACAACGATGCCTGTACCACATTGAGACTCTGCTCCCAACAGATCTCCACCTTGGTTCGCATCCGTATATGCGTCTTCCAATATGCCAACAACGATGCCTGCACCATATTGAGATTCTGCTCCCGTGTCATTCTACCAGATCCAACGTACCATGGTCAAGCTCCACCTTAAGTCTGACTACTTAATCCTACACCGCCAGCCACAACGATTTACAGATCTCTTGCGCATTGTCCATTGTCCCAGGCGTTACCATCGGCTCCGATACCATGTTGAAATCATGTCCGCACATCCCTATGTGGGGGCAACATATGAGTTTGGTCAACACCCTTTAACAAAAGGAATCCCTTGTTGTTACATGCGACCAAACTCATATATATACCACTCCACTTCCATTATTTTTCACGATGTGGGACTATTCTTCCTTTTAATATGCGCCCATTACCCACACACAATGCGAGACACCCCAACAGACTTAGCTTACACAAAATTCTAACGGATCCGAAATCCAAAATAGAACTATATAAGAGAAAAAAAGGCATAACCATTGGAAGGAGACTCACTCCTTATATTATTTCACAAATTAAAGAACATCGAATCTCAATGATTCTCCTTTCCCCTCCTCCTTTATCCAGGCTTGGGACCGGCAATGTGAAATAGACATTGGCGAAGTTAAAAAGGGGTTAAAATTTTAAGATACATAACATATTAAATACAAAAGTAACAGTTTGAAACTCAAGAATTTGGAAAAACAAAGTTCTCAAAAAAATCAAACTACAATAGAGAAATTCTACCATACGATATGTAGAATCAATTTTTCAGCTTCTACCGCAACTACAGAAATATGCACCTTCACAATCCCTTCTCTCAAAACAATCCTCATCGACCGTAACTTCATCAAACTTTAATGCATCAAATGATTGAGAATTTACTTCAGTTTCTCGTCATATAGCTCTAATTCATGAAAACCTTTAGGTGTTGGTTTTATGAAAACATACTAGTTAGATGATTCAGACTCTCTCGAATAAAATACTTGTTTGACATGCGAAGCTAGAATGAAAGGATCGTTCAGAAATTGATTTTGAAACTGGTGAAGATTAACTAGTGTGAAATCATCTTCAACCTTAATACTAGATTAATATTAGCCCAATCACATTTGAATATAGGAATTTGGAAAATACTATAGTCCAACACAATAATCTCGCATAGAACACCATAATAAGCTTTTGATGGTTGCACATTATTGTTTGATTGTGAATTGTTTACGTAATTTACTTCAATCAAAACACCACTGCTTTGTGTGGATCTTTGAACGCCTTTGGTATGAAACCGAAGCCCGTTAATAATGTATCCATTATATGTCATGGCTCATTTTATAGGTTTATATGATAACCATTTTATTGTATTGGAAGCTGGAATATTCATACTGCTTTGCAACTCAACCTGAAACTTGACGGTATGATTTTTTTTGGGTTTTAGACTAGACATTAAAAATCATAAATCATATTAACATACCTTTTCTTTAAACCAACTACAAAACTCATCAGCGTGTTTACCCCAAGGCAATGTTTCATTTTCTTTTCTACTTAAACGATTATCTAACTGCTTCAACTCATCCATATGCATTCTAGTATAGAAGAATAGAATAAAATAAATCATATAGTGGTTTAGATTACGGTTATACAAGATAAGAGTCACAGGTCCTTGTTTTTGATGTTGTTATACAAAAAGTCTCTGCAGAAATAAATTTGTAAATTTGGTCCCTATTTTTCAAAAATAAAAAAAACGCAAAGCGTTTTGCACTTTTCTGACAGAAAATGCAAGATAACTTGCACTTTTCTAATTTTGAAATATTTTTCTAAATTTTCAAAATTTTCAAAATTTTGAAAAACGCAAGTTAACTTGCACTTTCTATCAGGAAAGTGCAAACTAGTTTGTGCTTTCTAATTTTGAAATTTTTGAGAAGCGTAAGGTAACTTGCGCTTTCTAATTTTGAATTTTTTTTGAAAATTTTAAAATTTTTGAAATTTTTGAAAAGCGCAAGGTAACTTGCGCTTTATATCAGGAAAACGCAAGCTGGTTTGCGCTTTCTGATTTTGAAATTTTAAAAAACGCAAGCTAACTTGCGTTTTCTAATTAGAAAAAATAGAGACTAAATTTAAATACTTATTTCTACAGGGACTTTTCTTGTAACACCATCGAAAATAGGGACCTTTCGTGCAAAGCCCCTATGGTTATAACCATAATTTGTGTTTAAATTAGTTATTGTTGTACTTACCTCTCGTAATCCTCAACTTTCTCTATATTATAAAGAACATATCGATGAGCAGATTTCAGCATTTTATTGGACAATGTTACATGTGTTCCTTTACTAGTTAGTCGTCCAAGATGAGGAGAATCAGTTTGAAATGCTTCATTTCTACTGTGTTGTATTTCTATTTCAGCGGCTTATTCTAAGTAACCACTACAATATCTCATACACCCCTCAGTAATATACTTTTCTACAATGCACCCTTCCGGTCCTGTTGGATTTTTCACATATCCTTTAAGTACTTTCATATACCTATGAAAAGAAAATTATTGATATCAAAAATTAGTGTTGTAAAATATACTTCTACTGTATGAGCTTATAATAAAGTAAAGCTTTATTGTTAAAAAGCAATAGTTCAGTACCCTTCAAATAGATACATCCAGGCTTCCAGCGATATTGTATAGGCCCACATAGACGTAATTCTTGCACTAAATGTATGGTCAAGTGTACCATAATATCAGAAAATAAAGGAGGAAAATACCTTTCTAGCAAAGCATAATGTCTCAACAATTTCATTTTCAAGATCTTCAAGTCTTTTTTAATCAATTACTGTTTGGCATATTTCATTAAAAAATCAACAATATCGAAACATTGCAGTTCTTGGGCCTTTCGTTAGGAGTCCCCGCAAAGCTACAGATAATAGTTGTTGCATCAAAACATGACAATCATGAGACTTAGGACCTATTATTTTGTTGTCCTTTGAGAAACATCTTCGAATATTAGAGTTATACCCGTTTGGCACCTTCAAATTTATGAAACGATTATAAAAATTTTCTATTTCTCACTTTGCTAAGTTGATTTTTGATGGCGGAGGGTATATTTTCTCATTCATCTCATGCGGATATAACTATGCCCTGATTCCCATGCATTGTAGATTTTTATGAGAATTAAGACCGTCTTTGGACTTACCTTTTATATTCAGAATGGTGCCAATCATACTCTCACTTACATTTTTTTCAACATGCATTACATCCAGGTTGTGTCTTAGTACCAAATCCTAAAAGAGTCAAAAAAGAGATTTTTAACGTCGATGCTAATATAGGGTCAACGAATCCAATAGTGCACTATGTTGAACACAAAGTAAGCAATATTATATACACAGCTAAGTGCATAATAACAAAAAATAACTAGTAAGCGATTAGCAAGATAAAAAATGTTATCAACCAAACAAACATGTAAAACAAGGAATCAATTTGTTCTAATTAAGTGTTTAGTAACCATACTAAGTGTGTGCGTAGATGGTATAATTTTTGACTATTGCTGATTTAAATATCTACATTGTTTTTAGTAGCACTTAAAAGGGAATAAACGAAACTTTTGTTGAAGAAACAAAAATAAATATAATTGAAAGTATTGTACAATGCTGGAATAATAGCTAAGATGGCTTTACCTTCCAATAAGGAAGATTGGAAAATATCGATTTCTTCTTCCACATTTAACTGTTTGCATCATTCGTAGGTTTAGGTTGAATTTTATTCTTTTTATTTCTGTTTTTCCTTTTTTTTTCTTTTCTAGCTTATCATTCTTTCCCCAATCATTTACAATATTACTTGTAGCTTTCAACACTTCAACGCCACTCATAATTCTTGGCTTACCTCTTTCTTCGATAATTCCATCAAACCAACTCTTTTTTTCGATAAGCGTGATTAGGGGAAAGAAATCTTCTATGATGGATATAAACACACTTGCAACTGAATGCTAAACAGTTCGATAAAGTATCAATACCACATAGACGAAAAGCTTTCCTTCCTTTTGTAGTACAGCCAGCTAAATTTCCATAAGCAGGAAAATCATTGATGGTCCACAGTAATAGAGCATTATATTTAATTTAAACATGGACTTACTAAATACATCGTATGTCTCCAATCCATTTTCCCATAAATCTTTTAAATTATCTATGAGTGGTTCTAAATATATGTCAATATCATTACCCGGTTGCTTTGGACCTGGAATCAATAAAGACAAGATAAGATATTCTTTTTTCAAGCATAACCATGGAGGTAGGTTGTATATAGCAAGCATTACTGGTCAACAACTATATGTGGAATTAAGATCGGAAAATGGATTAAATCCATCAGTTGCAAGTCCAAATCTTAAATTTCTAGCAACTGAAGCGAAACGAGACCATTTTCTATTGACCATTCTCCAAGCTAATGAATCAACTAGATTTCATATTCTTCCATCTGTACTTTTATTGGTGTCATGCCACCTCAATTGTTCTGCTATTTCGTGTGACTTAAACATTCTTTTGAGTCTAGGTGTAATTTGAAAGTATCGAAGTACTTTTACAGGAACCCTTTTCGAACTTTCATTCTGATTATCTTTTTTCTTATACCGTGAAATTTCACAATTTGGATATACATCTAAATCTGCAAGTTCTTTTCTGAACAAACAACAATCATTCACACATGCATGAATTTTCTCATAATTCAAATTGAATGCCTTCAATAGCTTTTTGGTTTCATAATTGTTTTTTGGAAGTAGATTTCCATCTGGTATTATATAATCATTTATCATTTTTAAAAGATCATTAAAGCTGTTTGTTGACAATCCATTCGTGGTTTTGATATTATATAAAGCTAGAGTAGCCAAAAGCTTAGTAGACTTTGTATAACATGGATATAAAGGGAGTTCTACATCTTTTGGCATATAATCTTGTCGTATATCATTTTATCGGTTAAAAATATCATCATCAAGTGCATCTACGTACATCCTATATGTATCAGAAATTTTAGTATTTTCATGACTACATTCAAAAGCAGAAGATGACTCCCCATGCAAAACCCAATTAGTATATGATGGATCCATACAGTTGCAAACTAAATGATCAAATACAGTCTGACCTGTTAGGTGAACACCTAAGTTCCGACATTTTGTACATGCAGCTAATATAGCGAAAGAGTTGATCATCCATGGAGTCTTGATTTTCATGATTGCTCTTTCGAAGTTGCTTGTTGTATTTCATTGCACTGTTTAGAAATTTCATCGCTCCTTCCTAACACTCCCTAGTGACCCTAGATAAAGAAATAAACATATAAAAGTAAAAATATAGTTTGTTTTTCACATTTTTTGAAATCAAATTAGTACCTTAGTAGATGACAGCAAGCTTTATCCATGTAAATAATGATGCGTTGTCATGTCCAATGTCTAATGTACCTAACAAAACATATCAAAAATGATGTGTTGTTATGTTCACTATAGCATCTTTATATCTCTGCATTTTATTAAACTTTGCATTAAACAAGAATCTTTTTATAGCACCAAACATTTAACAATGTAAAATGATAAGTTAATAACGAAACATGATCATCACAAGGAACAATAACTTTTGAAGAAACAATGATGATCATAAACGAAAATTTGCACACGCAAAATTATAATAAAATTTATGGATGCAAATTGCAATACATCGTATATAATATATAACATATACTGGATCGGTAAGTATTGTTAAAGATGATCTTAGACAAAATTCATTGAAGAAAAAATAGAAAGAAGACCCTGGCATCTAAAACAAACAAGTACAAAACAGCAAACAATAGTACGGATTGCCGTCACCAAATATTGAAGTGATTTTCTAAAGATTTAAAATTATTTTGTTCTATTTTTCTTTACACAACAGTGTACTGATAAGGAGTAAAGACCTCATACTGTAGCTTTACCAAAACAATCCTTGTTTTGAATAAAAATGGTGAAAAGAACACTAATATGACAAATCCCAAACCATTCCTCACCAGCAGCAATAATTAGTGATGGCAGCAATTTGCTCCAAAACAAATAAGTGCAAATTCAGTCAAAATTAAACGAAAAAAATGGATACTTGAGGGAATGCCTTATGTAAAAGGAAAATAACCATTCTATAAAGAAGGTTAAAGAGATGGTCAATTCTAAAATATATAACAATTTGTATTCCAAAGCTAGATTCAAGAATCCAGTAAAATGTGAACATGTACTTTGTCAAATTTCAAATAAAGGAAGGCGTGTTAAGTAGTTCATTATCTTATCAACCTTACTTTTCAAGTAATATCAATTTGCATCTGAAGGTCAACATCAATTTTGTATCCTCTGTTGGAAAAACCTATAAAAGAAAAGGAAAAAAAATGAGCTCTGATAGATAGAAATCAAACTGGTTAACAAAACTGTAATCAAAATGGAAGAACTAGGTCGTGGCTTAAGGAGCCTTTAATTTATTTATTTTAAGTTATTTTATATTTTTTTATGAAAGGGTTAGTGAAAAATCAGGACATATTTACATTAGTAATGTTATTTTTCATATAATACAAATTAAAAAATAACTCGACTTATTTGGTTAGTATAGTAGAGGTTCTTACATATTCAACCATTAGACTAGTAAATCGAATACTATTCGGTTCATTTAAATCCGATAACGTAAATTGAAACGAAGTATCTACGAACAAAGTAATAATCATGTCTGTATTATCCAATGTTCCATGGGTTATATTTTAAAAGAATGAACGTTTGGCAAATTAGTACGATGCAAAAATATGTTTGACAGCGCACTCGATCGTGCGCTCGGAAAATGGACACGCTTTTAGGAATTGCTCGAGTTGGCAATCGCCCGGCGCTCACCCCGGTCCGGCCCGATGTTTGGCCGAAGGGCGCATCGAGGTCAGAGTGCAGCATACACGAAGCACGCCCGATGGCAACCTTGCTTCGAGTTGGGCATGTGGAAACTCGAAGCACGCTTCGAGTCACTCTGCTACTTACTCGAAGCATGCACTTGGATGTAGTTTCTTCGAGTCGCACGTTGGAAAACTCGGAGCACGCTTCGGGTCAATCTGCAGATTTTCGGAAGCAAGCCCAAGGAAGTCCCTTCTTTGAGTCGAGCATGTGAAAACTACTAGAATGCTTCGGGTCATGCGGCTCATGTGAACATTTTAACTGTGCTCCGAGTCAAGCCGAAAGTCGGTTCGAGAAATATTTCTGCTATCATCTGTAACCATGCACTCGGTCGTGTGCTCGGTAAATCGATATGCTTTTAGGAACCCTTCGAGTTGGCAATCACCCGGCGTTCACCCCGGACCGGCTCTATGTTAGCCGAAGTGTGCATCAGGGTCGGAGAGCAACTTACACGAAGCACTCCTGACGGCGGCCTTGCTTCGAGTCAGGCATGTGGAAACTCGAAGCATGCTTCAGATCACTCTGCTACTTGCCCGAAGCATGCACTTGAACGGTGTTGCTTTGAGTCGCACATTGGAAATGCCGGAGCAAGCTTTGGGTCAATCAGTAGATTTCCTTAAGCAAGCCTAAGGAAGTCCCTGCTTTGAGTCGAGCATGTGAAAACTGCAACATGCTTCGGGTCATGCGGCTTATACGAACATTTTAAGCTTGCTCCGATTCGAGCTGAATGTCAGTTTGAGAAATATGTCCGCTATCATCCATAACCATGCACTCGACCATGCGTTTGGAAAATCGAAAAGCTTTTGGGAACAGTTCGAGTTGGAAAATCACACGGCGCTTGCCCTTATCCGGCTCGATGTTTTGCCGAAGGGAGCATGGGGGACGAAGTGCAACTTACACGAAGCATGCCAACGAAGGCCTTGCTTCGAGTCGGGCATGTGGAAAATCGGAGCATGCTTCGGTGCACTCTACTACTTGCTAGAAGCACGCACATGGATGTTGTTGCTTCGAGTCGCACGTTGGAAAAGTTGGAGCATGCTTCGGGTCAATCGGAAGATTTCACGAAGCAATCCAGAGGAAGTACCTGCTTTGCAGCGTGCTCCGAGTCGAGCCGAAAGTCGGTTCGAGAAATATATCCACTATCATCCGTAACCATGCACTCGATCGTGCGTTTGAAAAATCGATATGCTTTTGGTAACCGTTCGAGTTGGCAATCACCCGGCGATTACCCCGGTCCGGCTCGATGTTTAGCCAAAGGGCGCATCGGGGTCGGAGTGCACCTTACACAAAGCACTCCCGACAGTGTCCTTACTTCGAGTCGGGCATGTGGAAACTCCGAGCACGCTTTGGGTCACTCTGCTACTTGCGCATAGAACGCACTTGGATGTTGTTGCTTTGAGTCACGCGTTGAAAAAGTCAGAGCATGCTTTCGGTCAATCGGAAGATTTCACGAAGCAAGCCCGAGGAAGTCCCTGCTTTGAGTCGAGCATGTGAAAACTACGAGCATGCTTCGGGTCATGCGGCTCATACGAACATCTTAAGCTTGCTCTGAGTTGAGCTAAAAGTCGGTTTGAGAAATATGTCCGCTATCATCCATAACGGTGCACTTGGTCATGTGTTCGAAAAATCGATGTTTCGCCAAAGGGCGCATCGGGGTCAGGGCGCAACTTACATGAAGCACGTCCGACGGCGGCCTGGCTTCGAGTTAGGAATTTGGAAAATTGGGGCACGCTTCGTTCCACTTTGCTACTTTCCCGAAGCATGCACTTAGATGCAGTCGCTACGAGTAGCACGTTGTATAACTCAGAGCACGTTGCGGGCCAATCGCCAGATTTCCCGAAGCAAGCCCGAGGAAGTCCCTACTTTGAATCCAGCAAGTGAAAACGGCTAGTATGCTTTGGGTCATGCGGCTCATACGAACATCTTAAGCTCGCTCCGAGTGGAGCAAAAAGTCGGTTTGAAAAATATGTCCGCTATCATCCATAACTATGCACTCGATCATGCATTCGGAAAATCGACACGCTTTTGGAAACTGTTCGAGTTGGCATTCACCCGGCGCTCGCCCCTGTCTGGCCCGGTGTTTAGCCGAAGGGCGCATCGTGGTCGATGCACAACTTACACGAAGCACGCCCGACGGTGGCCTTGCTTTGAGTCGGGCATATGGAAACTTGGAGCATGCTTCGGGTCACTCTGCTACTTGCCCGAAGCACGCACTTGGATAGTGTTGCTTTGAGTCGCACGTTGGAAAAGTCGGAGCATGCTTCGGGTCAATCTGTAGATTTCTCGAAGCAAGCCCGAGGAAGTTCCTACTTTGAGCCGAGCATGTGAAATCTGCTAGCATGCTTCGGGTCATGTGGCTCATACGAAAATTTGCAGCGTGCTCGAGTCAAGCCGAAAGTGGGTTCGAGAAATATGTCCTCTATCATCCGTAACCGTGCACTCAGTCGTGCGTTTGGAAAATCGATACGCTTTTGGTTACCTTTCGAGTGGGCAATCACCCGGCTCTCGCCCCGGTCCGACTCGATGTTTAGCCGAAGGGCTCATCGGGGTCGGAGCGCAACTTACATGAAGCACTCCCGACGTCGGCCTTGCTTCGAGTCGGGCATGTGGAAACTCAAAGCACGCTTCGGGTCACTCTTCTACTTGCCCAAAGCACGCACTTGGATGTTGTTGCTTCGAGTCGCATGTTGAAAAAGTCAGAGCACACTTCGGGTCAATCGGGATATTTCATGAAGCAAGCCCAAGGAAGTCCCTGCATTGAGTCGAGCATGTGAAAACCACTATCATCTGTAACCGTGCACTTGGTCGAGCGTTTGAAATCGATACGCCAATGGAAACTGTTCCAGTCCGCAATCAACCGATGCTCGCCCCGGTCCGACTCGATGTTTGGCCAAAGGGCACATTGGTGACAGAGCGCAACTTACACGAAGAACGCCCAACGGCGGCCTTGCTTCGAGTCAAGCATGTGGAAACTTGGAGTATGCTTCGGGCCACTCTGCTACTTTCCCGAAGCACGCACTTGGATGCAGTTAATTCGAGTCGCACGTTGTATAACTCAGAGCACTATTTGGGTCAATCGGTAGATTTCCCAAAGTAAGCCCGAGGAAGTCCCAGCTTTGAGTCGAGCAAGTGAAAACTGCTAGCATGCTTCGGGTCATGCGGCTCATACGAACATCTTAAGGTTGCTCCGAGTCTAGCTGAAAGTCGGTTCGAGAAATATGTTCGCTATCATCTATAACCGTCCACTCTGTCAAGCATTCGGAAAATCGATACGCTTTTGGTAACCGTTCGAGTCACACGTTGGAAAAGTTGGGCATGCTTTGGGTCAATCTTTAGATTTCCCAAAGCAAGCCCGAGGAAGTCCCTTCTTTAAGTCGAGCATGTGAAAACTGCTGGCATTCTTCAGGTCATGTAGCTCATACGAACATTTGCAGCGTGCTCCGAGTCGAGCCGAAAGTCGATTCGAGAAATATTTCCTATATCATCCGTAACCATGCACTCGGTCGTGCGTTCGGAAAATTGATACGCATTTGGTAACCTTTCGAGTTGGAAATCACCCGATGCTCGCCCCGGTCCGGCTCGATGTTTAGCCGAAGGGTGCATCGAGATCAGAGCAAAACTTATAGGAAGCACTCCCAACGGGGGTCTTGCTTCAAGTCGGGCATGTGGAAACTCATAGTGCGCTTCGGGTCACTCTATTACTTGTCTAAAGCACGCACTTGGATGTTGTTTCTTCGAGTCGCACATTGAAAAAGTCGGAGCATGGTTCGGCTCAATTGAGAGATTTCATAAAGCAAGCCCGAGGAAGTCCCTTCTTTGAGTCGAACATGTGAAAACTTCTAGCATGCTTCGGGTCATACGGCTCATACGAACATCTTAAGCTTGCTCCGAGTCACGCTGAAAGTTGGTTTCAGAAATAGGTCCGCTATCATCCGTAACCGTGCACTCAGTGATGCATTCAGAAAATCGACACGCTTTTGGAAACCGTTCAAGTTGGAAATCACCAAGCGCTTGCCCCGGTCCGACACGATGCTTAGCCGAAGGGCGCATCGAGGTCGTAGCGCAACTTGCACGAAGCATGCCTAATGGCGGCCTTGCTTCGAGTCGGGCATTTGGAAACTCGGAGCAAGCTTTGAGTCACTCTGCTACTTTCCTGAAGCACGCACTTAGATGGTATTGCTTCGAGTCGCACGTTGGAAAAGTCGAAGCACGCTTCAGGTCAATCTGCAGATTTCCCGAAGTAAGCCCGATGAAGTTCCTGGTTTGATTCAAGCATGTGAAAACTGCTAGCATGCTTCGGGTCATGTGGTTCATACGAATATTTTCATCGTGCTCCGAGTCGAGCAAAAAATCGGTTTGAGAAATATGTCCTCAATCATCCGTAACCGTGCACTCGGTCGTGCGTTCGGAAAATCGATACGCCTTCGATAACCTTTCGAGTGTGCAATCACTCGGTGCTCGCCCCAGTCCGACTCGATGTTTAGCCGAAGAGCATATCGGGGTCGGAGCGCAACTTACACGAAGCACTCCCAACGGCGGCCTTGCTTTGAGTCGAACATGTGGAAACTCGGAGCACGCTTCGGGTCACTCTGCTACTTGCCCAAAGCACGGACTTGTATGTTGTTGCTTCGAGTCGTAGGTTGAAAAAGTTGGAGCATGCTTCAGGTCAATCGGGAGATTTCACGAAACAAGCCCGAGGAAGTCCATGCTTTAAGTTGAGCAGGTTAAAACTGCTAGCATGCTTCGGGCCATGCGGCTCATACGAACATCTTAAGCTTGCTCCGAGTCGAGCCGAAAGTCGGTTCGAGAAATATGTTCGCTATCATCCAAAACCGTGCACCCAGTCAAGCGTTTGGAAAATAGATATGCTTTAGGGAACCGTTCGAGTCAGCAATCACCCGATGCTCGCCCCAGTCTGGCTCGATGTTTGGCCGAAGGGCGCATCGGGGTCGGAGTGCAACTTACACGAAGCACGCCTGACGGCGGCCTTGCTTCGAGTCGGGCATGTGGAAACTTGAAGCACGCTTCGGGCCACTCTGCTACTTGCCCAAAGCACGCACTTGGATGGTGTTGCTTCGAATCGCATGTTGAAAAATTCGAAGCACGCTTCGGGTCAATCGGGAGATTTCACGAAGCATGCCCAAGGAAGTCCCTAGTTTGAGTCAAGCATGTGAAAACTGCTAGCAAGCTTTGGGTCATGCGGCTCATACGAACATCTTAAGCTTGCTCCGAGTCTAGCCGAAAGTCGGTTCGAGAAATATGTCCGCTATCATCCGTAACCGTCCACTCGGTAAAGCGTTCGGAAAATCGATACGCTTTTGGGAACCATTCAAATCGCACGTTGGAAAAGTCGGGCGCGCTTCGGGCCAATCTGTAGATTTCCCAAAGCAAGCCTGAGGAAGTCTCTGCTTTGAGTCGAGCTTGTAAAAACTACTGGCATGCTTCGGGTCATGTGGCTCATACGAACATTTGCAGCGTGCTCCTAGTCAAGCCGAAAGTCGTTTCGAGAAGTATTTCCTCTATCATCTGTAACGGTGCACTCGGTTGTTTGTTCGGAAAATCGATATGCTTTTGGTAACCGTTCGGGTTGGCAATCACCAGGTGCTCGCCCCGGTCGGACTTGATGTTTAGCCGAAGGGCGCATCGCGGTCGGAGCTCAACTTACACGAAGCACTCCCAATGGCGACCTTACTTCGGGTCACTCTTCTACTTGCCCAATGCACGCACTTGGATGTTGTTGCTTCGAGTTGAACGTTGAAAAAGTCGAAGCACGCTTCGGTCAATCGGGAGATTTCACGAAGAAAACCCGAGGAAGTCCCAACTTTGAGTCGAACATGTGAAAACTACTAGCATGCTATGGGTCATGCGGCTCATACGAACATCTTAAGCTTGCTCCGAGTCACGCCAAATGTCAGTTTGAGAAATCGGTTCGCTATCATCCACAGCCGTGCACTCGGTCGTGCGTTTGGAAAATCGACGCATTTTTGGAAACCGTTCAAGTTGGCAATCACGCGGCGCTCGCCCCGGTCCGGCCCAATGTTTCGCCGAAGGGCGCATCGAGGTCAGAGCGCAACTTGCACGAAGCACACCCGACGACGGCCTTCCTTCGAGTTGGGCATGCGAAAACTCATAGCACGCTTCGGGTCACTCTGCTACTTGCCCCAAGCACGCACCTGGATGGGGTTACTACGAGTTGCACGTTGGAAAAGTCGGAGCACACTTCGGGTCAATCTCCAGATTTCCCGAAGCAAGCCCGAGGAAGTCCTTGCTTTGAGTCGAGCATGTGAAAATTGCTAGCATGCTTTGGGTTATGTGGCTCATACGAATATTTGCAGTGTGCTCCGAGTCGAGCCGAATGTCGGTTCAAGAAATATGTCCTCTATCATCCATAATCGTGCACTTGGTCGTGCGTTCGAAAAATCGATACGCTTTTAGTAACCTTTCAAGTGGGCAATCACCCAGCGCTCGCCATGGTCCGGCTCGATGTTTAGCTGAAGGGTGCATCAGGGTCGAAGCGCAACTTACACGAAGCACTCCCGACGTCGGCCTTGCTTTGAGTCGGGCTTGTGGAAACTCGGAGCACGCTTCGGGTTACTCTGCCACTTGCCGAAAGCACGCACTTGGATGGTGTTGCATCGAGTCGCACGTTGAAAAAGATGGAGCACGATTCAGATCAATCGAGAGATTTCACGAAGCGAGCCTGAGGATGTCCCTGCTTTGAGTCGATCATGTGAAAACTACTAGCATGCTTCGGGTCATGCGGCTCATACGAACATCTTAAGCTTGCTCCGAGTCGAGCCGAAATTCGATACGAGAAATATGTCTGCTATCATACATAACCGTGCACTCGGTCAAGCGTTCGTAAAATCGATAAGCTTTTGGGAACCGTTAAAGTCAGCAATCACCTGATGCTCGCTCCGATCCGGCTCGATGTTTGGCCGAAGGGCGCATCGGGGTCGTAGCGCAACTTACACGAAGCACTCCCGACGTTGGCCTTGCTTCGAGTCGGACATGTGGAAACTCGAAGCATACTTCGGGTCACTATGATACTTACCCAAATCGCGCACTTGGATGGTGTTGCTTCGAGTCGCACGTTGAAAAAGTCGGAGCACGCTTCGGGTCAATCGGGAGATTTCACAAAGCAAGCCCGAGGAAGTCCCTGCTTTGAGTCGAGCATGTGAAAACTGCTAGCATGCTTCGGGTCATGCAGCTCATACGAACATCTTAAGCTTGCTCCGAGTCGAGACGAAAAGTCGGTTCGAGAAATATGTCCGCTATCATCCATAACCGTGCACTCGGTCGTGTGTTCAGAAAATCGACACGTTTTTCTTTGCAGTTCGACTTGGTAATCACCCGACGCTCGTCCCGGTCCAGCCTGATTTTTAGCCGAAGGGCGCATTAAGGCCGGAGTGCCACTTTCACGGAGCACACCCGACGACGGCCTTGCTTCGAATCAGGCATGTGGAAACTCGGAGCACGCTTCGGGTCACTATGCTACTTGCCCGAAGCACGCACTTGGATGGTGTTGCTTTGAGTCGCACGTTGGAAAAGTCGGATCACGCTTCGGGTCAGTCGGTAGATTTCCTAAAGCAAGCCCGAGGAAGTCCCTGCTTTGAGTCAAGCATGTCAAAATTGCTAGCATGCTTCGGGTCATGTGGCTCATACGTTTTAAGCTTGCTCCGAGTCAAGTCGAATGTCGATTCGAGAAATATGTATGATATCATCCATAACCGTGCATTCGGTCGTGCGTTCGGAAAATTGACATGCTTTTGGAAACCGTTCGAGTTGGCAATCACCCGTAGCTTGCTTCGGTCCGGCCCGATGTTTAGCCGAAGGGCGCATCGTGGTCGGAGCGCAACTTACACGAAGCACGCCCGACGGTAGTCTTGCTTCGAGTCGGCCATACGGAAACTCGGAGAATGCTTCGGTCACTCTGCTGATTGAACGAAGCACACACTTGGATGGGTTTTCTTCGGGTCGCATGTTGGAAAAGTCGGAGCACACTTCAGGTCAATCGGCAGATTTCCTGAAGCAAGCCCGAGCAAATCCCTGCTTTGGGTCGAGCATGTGAAAACTGCTAGCATGCTTCGGGTCATGTGGCTCATACGAACATTTTCAACATGCTCTGAGTTGGGCCGAAAGTCGGTTCGAGAAATATGTCCGCTATCATCAGTAACCGTGCACTCGGTCACGCGTTCAAAAAATCGACACGCTTTCGGTAACCTTTCGAGTTGGCAATCACTCGGCGCTCGCACTTGTCCGGCTCAATGTTTAGCCGAAGGGCGCATCACGGTCAGAGCGCAACTTACACGAAGCACTTCCGACGGTGGCCTTGCTTCAAATTGGGCATGTGGAAACTCGGAGCATGCTTCGGGTCACTCTGCTACTTGCCCGAAGCACGCACTTGGATGGTGTTGCTTCGAGTGCACGTTGGAAAAGCCGGAGCACGCTACGGGTCAATCTGTAGATTTCTCGAAGCAAGCCCAAGGACGTCCCTGTTTTGAGTCGAGCGTATGAAAACTACTAGCATGGTTCGGGTCATGCGGCTCCTATGAACATTTGCAGCATGCTACTAGTCAAGTCGAAAGTCGGTTCGAGAATTATGTCCTCTATCATCCGTAACCGTGAACTCAGTCGTGCGTTCGGAAAATCGATACACTTTTGGTAAACTTTGGAGTTAGCAATCACCCGGCGCTCGCCCTGGTGCGACTCGATGTTTAGCCGAAGGGCACATCGGTGTCGGAGCGCAACTTACACGAAGCACTCCCGACGGCAACCTTACTTCGAGTTGGGCATGTTGAAACTCGAAACACGCTTCGGGTCACTCTGCTACTTGCCCAAAGCACGCACTTGGATGTTGTTGTTTCAAGTCGCACGTTGTTGAAGTCGGAGCACACTTCGGGTCAATCGGGAGATTTCACGAAGCAAGTCCAAGGATGTCCATGCTTTGAGTCGAGTAAGTGAAAACTGCTAGCATGCTACGGGTCATGTGGCTCATACGAACACCTTAAGCTTGCTCCGAGTTGAGCCGAATGTCGGTTCGAGAAATATGCCCGCTATCATCCGTAATAGTGCACTCGGTCATGCATCGGAAAATTGATATGCTTTTGAGAGCCGTTCGAGAGAGCAATCACCCGATGCTCGCCCCGGTCTGGCTCGATGTTTGGCCGAAGGGTGCATCGGGGTCGGAGTGCAACTTACACAAAGCATGCCTGACGGTGGCTATGCTTTGAGTCGGGCATATGGAAACTTGGAGCACGTTGGGCCACTCTGCTACTTTCCTGAAGCACGCACTTGGATGCAGTTGCTTCGAGTCACAAGTTGTACAACTCGGAGCACGCTTCGGGTCAATCGGTAGATTTCCCAAAGCAACCCGGAGGAATTCCCTGCTTTGAGTCGAGCATGTGAAAACTGCTAACATGCTTCGGGTCATGCGGCTCATACGAACATCTTAAGCTTGCTACGAGTCGAGCCGAAAGTCGGTTTGAGAAATATGTCCGCTATCATCTATAACCATGCACTCGGTCGTGCGTTCGGAAAATCAACGCGTTTTTCTTAGTCGTTCAAGTGGGAAATCACCCGGTGCTCGCCCCGGTCCAGCCCGATGTTTAGCCGAATGGCGCATCGAAGCCGAAGTGCAACTTACACAAAGCACGCTCGAAGGCGGCCTTGCTTCGAGTCGGGAATGTGGAAACTCGAAGCATGCTTCGGGTCACTCTGCTACTTGCCCGAAGCACGTACTTGGATGGTGTTTCTTCGAGTCGCCTGTTGGAAAAGTCGGAGCACACGTTGGGTCAACCGGCAGATTTCCTGAAGTAAGCACAAGGAATTCCCTGCTTTGAGTCGAGCATGTGAAAATTGCTACCGTGCTTCGGTTATGTGGCTCATACGAACATATTAAGCTTGCTCCGAGTCGAGCCGAAAGTCGGTTCGAGAAATATGTCCGCTATCATCCATAACCATGCATTCGGAAATCGACATGCTTTTGGAAATCGTTCGAGTTGGTAATCACCCAGCGCTCACCCCGGTCCGGCTCGATGTTTAGCCTAAGGGCTCATCGGGGTCGGAGCGCAACTTACACGAAGCGCGCCCAATGGCGGTCTTGCTTCGAGTCGGGCATGTGGAAACTCGGAGAATGCTTCGGGTCACTCTGCTGCTTGCCCGAAGCATGCACTTGGATGGTTTTGCTTCTAGTCGTACGTTGCAAAAGTCGGAGAATGCTTCGGGCCGATTGGTAGATTTCCCGAAGGAAGCCCGAGGAAGTCCCTACTTTGAGTCGAGCATGTGAAAATTGCCAGCATGCTTCGGGTCATGCGGCTCATACGAACATTTGCAGCATTCTTCGAGTCAAGCCGAAAGTCGGTTTGAGAAATATGTCCGCTATCATCCATAACCGTGCACTTGGTCATGCGTTTAGAAAATCGATATGCTTTTTGTAACCTTTCGAGTTTGCAATCACCCGGTGCTTGCACCGGTCTGACTCGATGTCTAGTCGACGGGCGCATCGGGGTCGAAGCGCAACTTACACGAAGAACTCCTAACGGCGGCCTTGCTTCGAGTCGGGCATGTGGAAACTTGGAGCACGCTTCGGGTCACTCTACTGCTTGCGTAAAGCACGCACTTAAGTGTCTTTGCTTCGAGTCGCACGTTGAAAATGTCAGAGCATGCTTCGGGTCAATTGGGAGATTTCACGAAGCAAGCCCAAGGAAGTCCATGCTTTGAGTCGAGCATGTGAAACCTTCAAGCATGCTTCGGGTCATGCGGCTCATACGAACATCTTAAGCTTGCTTTGATTCGAGCTAAAAATCAGTTCGAGAAATATGTCTTCTATCATCCGTAATCGTGCACTCGGTCATGCGTTCGGAAAATCGATACGCTTTTGGGAATCATTTGAGTCGGCAATCACCCGATGCTCGCCCCCATCCCACTCAATGTTTGGCCAAAGGGCGCATTGGGGTCGGAGCACAACTTAAACGAAGCATGCCCGACGGCGGCCTTGGTTCGAGTTGGGCATGTGGAAACTTGGAGCACGCTACAGGCCACTTTGCTACTTTCCCGAAGTACGCACTTGGATGTAGTTGCTTCGAGTCGCACATTGTACAACTCGGAGCATGCTTCGGGTCAATGAGCAGATTTCCTAAAGCAAGCCCGAGGAAGTCCATACTTTGTGTCGAGCATGTGAAAACTGCTGGCATGTTTCGGGTCGTGCGGCTCATACGAACATCTTAAGCTTGCTCCGAGTCGAGCCGAAAGTCAGTTCAAGAAATATGTTTGTTATCATCCATAACCGTGCACTAAGTCATTCATTCGAAAAATCGACATGCTTTTGGAAACAGTTCAAGTTGGCAACACCCAGCGCTCGTCCCAATCCAGCCCGTTGTTTAGCCAAAGGGCGTATTAGAGTCAGAGCGCAACCTATACGAAGCACGCTCGATAGCGGCCTTGCTTCGAGTCGGGCATGTGGAAACTCGGAGCATACTTCGGGTCACTCTGATACTTGCCCAAATCGCGCACTTGGATGGTGTTGCTTCCAGTCGCACGTTGAAAAATTCAGAGCACGCTTCGGGTCAATCGGGAGATTTCACGAGGCAAGCTCGAGGAAGTCCCTACTTTGAGTCGAGTATGTGAAAACTGCTAGCATGCTTCGGGTCATGCGGCTCATACGAACATCTTAAGCTTGCTTCGAGTCGAGACGAAAAGTCGGTTCGAGAAATATGTCTGCTATCATCCATAACCGTGCACTTGGTCGTGTGTTCGGAAAATCGACACGTTTTTCTTAGCAGTTCGACTTGGTAATCACCCGATGCTCGTCCCGGTCCAGCCTGATTTTTAGCCGAAGGGCGCATTAAGGCCGGAGTGCCACTTTCACGGAGCACACCCGACGACGGCCTTGCTTCGAATCGGGCATGTGGAAACTCGGAGCACGCTTCGGGTCACTATGTTACTTGCTTGAAGCACGCACTTGGATGGTGTTGCTTTGAGTCGCATGTTGGAAAAGTCGGAGCACGCTTCAGGTCAGTCGGTAGATTTCCCAAAGCAAGCCCGAGGAAGTCCCTGCTTTGAGTCAAGCATGTCAAAATTGCTAGCATGCTTCGGGTCATGTGGCTCATATGTTTTAAGCTTGCTCCGATTCAAGTTGATCGTCGATTCGAGAAATATGTACGCTATCATCCGTAACCGTGCATTCGGTCGTGCGTTCGGAAAATCGACATGCTTTTGGAAACCGTTCAAGTTGGCAATCACCCATAGCTCGCTTCGGTCCGGCCCGATGTTTAACCGAAGGGCGCATCGAGGTCGGAGCGCAACTTACACGAAGCACGTCCCGACGGCAGTCTTTCTTCGAGTCGGCCATGTGGAAACTCAGAGAATGCTTCGGTCACTCTGCTAATTGAAAGAAGCACACACTTGGATGGGTTTCTTCAGGTCGCATGTTGGAAAAGTCGGAGCACACTTTAGGTCAATCGACAGATTTCCTGAAGCAAGCCCGAGCAAGTCCCTGCTTTGGGTCGAGCATGTGAAAACTGCTAGCGTGCTTCGGGTCATGTGGCTCATACGAACATTTTCAACATGCTCCGAGTCGGGCCGAAAGTCGGTTCGAGAAATATGTCCGCTATCATCAGTAACCGTGCACTCGGTCACGCGTTCAAAAAATCGACATGCTTTCGGTAACCTTTCGAGTTGGCAATCACCCGGCGCTCGCACCGGTCCGGTTCGATGTTCAGCCGAAGGGCGCATCAGGGTCGGAGCGCAACTTACACGAAGCACTTCCGACGGTGGCCTTGCTTCAAATCAGGCATGTGGAAACTCGGAGCATGCTTCAGGTCACTCTGCTACTTGTCCGAAGCACGCACTTGGATGGTGTTGCTTCGAGTCGCATGTTGGAAAAGCCGGAGCACGCTACGGGTCAATCTGTAGATTTCCCGAAGCTAGCCCAAGGACGTCCCTGCTTTGAGTCGAGCATATGAAAATTACTAGCATGGTTCGGGTCATGCGGCTCCTATGAACATTTGCAGCGTGCTCCGAGTCGAGTCGAAAGTCGGTTCGAGAATTATGTCCTCTATCATACGTAACCGTGAACTCGGTCGTGCGTTCGGAAAATCGATACACTTTTGGTAAACTTTGGAGTTAGCAATCACCCGGCGCTCGCCCCGGTGTGGCTCAATGTTTAGCCGAAGGGCACATTGGTGTCGGAGCGCAACTTACACGTAGCACTCCCGACGGCAACCTTACTTCGAGTCGGGCATGTTGAAACTCGAAACACGCTTTGGGTCACTCTGGTACTTGCCCAAAGCACGCACTTGGATGTCGTTGTTTCAAGTCGCACGTTGTAGAAGTCGAAGCACACTTTGGGTCAATCGGGAGATTTCACGAAGCAAGTCCAAGGAAGTCCATGCTTTGATTCGAGCAAGTGAAAACTGCTAGCATGCTACGGGTCATGCGGCTCATATGAACATCTTAAGCTTGCTCCGAGTCGAGCCGAAAGTCGGTTCGAGAAATATGTCTGCTATCATCCGTAATAGTGCACTCGGTCATGCATCGGAAAATTGATATGCTTTTGAGAGCCGTTCGAGACAGCAATCACCCGATGCTCGCCCCGGTCTGGCTCGATGTTTGGCCGAAGGGTGCATTGGGGTCGGAGCGCAACTTACACAAAGTATTCCTGACGGTGGCCATGCTTTGAGTCGGGCATATGGAAACTTGGAGCACGTCGGGCCACTCTGCTACTTTCCTGAAGCACGCACTTGGATGTAGTTGCTTCGAGTCACAAGTTGTACAACTCGGAGCACGCTTCGGGTCAATCGGTAGATTTCCCAAAGCATGCCCGAGGAATTCCCTGCTTTGAGTCGAGCATGTGAAAACTGCTAACATGCTTCGGGTCATGCGGCTCATACGAACATCTTAAGCTTGCTCCGAGTCGAGCCGAAAGTCGGTTTGAGAAATACGTCTGCTATCATCTATAACCATGCACTCGGTCGTGCGTTTGGAAAATCAACGCGTTTTTCTTAGTCGTTCAAGTGGGAAATCACCCGGCGCTCGCCCCGGTCCAGCCCGATGTTTAGCCGAATGGCGCATTGAGGTCGAAGCGTAACTTACACGAAGCACGCTCGAAGGCGGCCTTGCTTCGAGTCGGGCATGTGGAAACTCGGAGCACTCTTCGGGTCACTCTACTACTTGCCCGAAGCACACACTTGGATGGTGTTGCTTCGAGTCGCTTGTTGGAAAAGTCGAAGCAAACGTTGGGTCAATCGGTAGATTTCCTGAAGTAAGCACAAGCAAGTCCCTACTTTGAGTCGAGAACGTGAAAACTGCTACCGTGCTTCGGTTATGCGGCTCATACGAACATATTAAGCTTGCTTCGAGTCGAGCCGAAAGTCGGTTCGAGAAATATGTCCGCTATCATCCATAACCGTGCATTCAGAAATCGACATGCTTTTGGAAACCGTTCGAGTTGGTAATCACCCGGCGCTCGCCTCGGTCCGGCTCGATGTTTAGCCGAAGGGCTCATCAGGGTCGGAGTGCAACTTACACGAAGCACCCCCAATAGCGGTCTTTCTTCGAGTCGGGCATGTGGAAACTCGAAGAACGTTTCGGTCACTGTACTGCTTGCCCGAAGCACGCACTTGGATGGTTTTGTTTCTAGTCGCACGTTGAAAAAGTCAGAGAATGCTTCGGGCCGATTGGTAGATTTCCTGAAGGAAGCCCGAGGAAGTCCCTGCTCTGAGTCGAGCATGTGAAAATTGCCTGCATGCTTCGGGTTATGCGGCTCATACGAACATTTGCAACGTGCTTCGAGTCAAGCCGAAAGTCTGTTCGTGAAATATGTCCGCTATCATCCATAACCGTGCACTCGGTCATGCGTTTAGAAAAGCAATATGCTTTTTATAACCTTTCGAGTTGGCAATCAACCAGCGCTTGCACCGGTCCGACTCGATGTCTAGTCGACGGGCGCATCGGGGTCGGAGCGCAACTTACACGAAGAACTCCTGACGGCGGCCATGCTTCGAGTCGGGCATGTGAAAACTTGGAGCACGCTTCGGGTCACTCTTCTACTTGCCCAAAGCACGCACTTAAGTGTCGTTGCTTCGAGTCGCACGTTGAAAAAGTCAGAGCATGCTTCGGGTTAATTTGGAGATTTCACGAAGCAAGCCCAAGGAAGTCCCTGCTTTAAGTCGAGCATGTGAAAACTTCTAACATGCTTCGAGTCATGCGGCTCATACGAACATCTTAAGCTTGCTTTGATTCGAGCCCAAAATCTGTTCAAGAAATATGTCTGCTATCATCCATAATCGTGCACTCGGTCATGCGTTCGGAAAATCGATACGCTTTTGGGAATCGTTTGAGTCGGCAATCACCCGATGCTCGCCCCCATCCCACTCGATGTTTGGCCGAAGGGCGCATTGGGGTCGGAGCACAACTTAAATGAAGCATGCCCGACGGCGGCCTTGGTTCGAGTCGGGCATGTGGAAACTTGGAGCACGCTACGGGCCACTTTGCTACTTTCCCGAAGCACGCACTTGGATGTAGTTGCTTCGAGTCGCACATTGTACAACTCGGAGCATGCTTCGGGTCAATGAGCAGATTTCCCAAAGCAAGCCCGAGGAAGTCCATACTTTGTGTCGAGCATGTGAAAACTGCTAGCATGTTTCGGGTCGTGCGGCTCATTTGAACATCCTAAACTTGCTCTGAGTCAAGCCGAAAGTCGGTTCAAGAAATATGTCAGTTATCATTCATAACCGTGCACTCGGTCATTCATTTGAAAAATCGAAACGATTTTGGAAATAGTTCGAGTTGGCAACACCCAGCGCTCGTCCCAATCTAGCCTGTTGTTTAGCCAAAGGGCATATCGGGGTCAGAGCGCAACCTATATGAAGCACGCTCGATAGCGGCCTTGCTTCGAGTCGGGCATGTGGAAACTCGGAGCATACTTCGGGTCACTCTGATACTTGCCCAAATCGCGCACTTGGATGGTGTTGCTTCGAGTCGCACGTTGAAAAAGTCGAAGCACGCTTCGGGTCAATCGGGAGATTTCACGAAGCAAGCCCGAGGAAGTCCCTGCTTTGAGTCGAGCATGTGAAAACTGCTAGCATTCTTCGGGTCATGCGGCTCATACGAACATCTTAAGCTTGCTCTAAGTCGAGACGAAAAGTCAGTTCGAGAAATATGTCCACTATCATCCATAACTGTGCACTCGGTCGTGTGTTCGGAAAATCGACACGTTTTTCTTAGCAGTTCGACTTGGTAATCACCCGACGCTCGGCCCGGTCCAGCCTGATTTTTAGCCGAAGGGCGCATTAAGGCCGGAGTGCCACTTTCACGGAGCACACCCGACGATGGCCTTGCTTCGAATTGGGCATGTGGAAACTCGGAGCATGCTTCGGGTCACTATGCTACTTGCCCGAAGCACGCACTTGGATGGTGTTGCTTTGAGACGCACGTTGGAAAAGTCGGAGCACGCTTCGAGTCAGTCGATAGATTTCCCAAAGCAAGCCCAAGGAAGTCCCAACTTTGAGTCAAGCATAATTGCTAGCATGCTTCGGGTCATGTGGCTCATAGGTTTTAAGCTTGCTCCGAGTCAAGTCGAATGTCGATTCGAGATATATGTACGCTACCATCCATAACCGTGCATTCGGTCGTCCGTTCGGAAAATCGACATGCTTTTGGAAACCGTTCGAGTTGGCAATCACCCGTAGCTCGCTTCGGTCCGGCCCGATGTTTAGCTCAAGGGAGCATAGGGGTCGGAGCGCAACTTACACGAAGCACGCTCGACGGCAGTCTTGCTTCGAGTCGGCCATGTGGAAACTCGAAGAATGCTTCGGTCACTCTTCTGATTGAACAAAGCACACACTTGGATGGGTTTTCTTCGGGTTGCATGTTGGAAAAGTCGGAGCACACTTCAGGTCAATCGGTAGATTTCCTGAAGCAAGCCCGAGCAAGTCCCTGCTTTGGGTCGAGCATGTGAAAACTACAAGCATGCTTCGGGTCATGTGGCTCATACGAACTTTTTCAACATGCTCCGAGTCGGGCCGAAAGTCGGTTCGAGAAATATGTCCGCTATCATCAGTAATCGTGCACTCGGTCACGCGTTCAAAAATTTGACACGCTTTCGGTAACCTTTCGAGTTGGCAATCACCAGGTGCTCGCACCGGTCCGGCTCGATGTTTAGCCGAAGGGCGCATCAGGGTCGGAGCACAACTTACACGAAGCACTTCCGACGGTGGCCTTGCTTCAAATCGGGCATGTGGAAACTCAGAGCATTCTTCGGGTCACTCTGCTACTTGCCCGAAGCACGCACTTGGATGGTGTTGCTTCGAGTCGCACGTTGGAAAAGCCGGGGCACGCTACAGGTCAATCTGTAGATTTCCCGAAGCAAGCCCAAGGACATCCCTGCTTTGAGTCGAGCATATGAAAACTACTAGCATGGTTTGGATCATGCGGCTCCTATGAACATTTGCAGCGTGCTCCGAGTCGAGTCGAAAGTCGGTTCGAGAATTATGTCCTCTATCATCCGTAACCGTGAACTCGGTCGTGCGTTCGGAAAATCGATTCACTTTTGGTAAACTTTGGAGTTAGCAATCACCCGGTGCTCGCCCCGGTGCGGTTCAATGTTTAGCCGAAGGGCACATCGGTGTCGGAGCGCAACTTACACGATGCACTCCCGACGGCAACCTTACTTCGAGTCGGGCATGTTGAAACTCGAAACACGCTTTGGGTCACTCTGCTACTTGCCCAAAGCACGCACTTGGATGCTGTTGTTTCAAGTCGCACGTTGTAGAAGTCGGAGTACACTTTAGGTCAATCGGGAGATTTCACGAAGCAAGTCTAAGGAAGTCCATGCTTCGGGTCACGGGCCACTTTGCTACTTTCTCGAAGCACGCACTTGGATGTAGTTACTTCGAGTCGCACATTGTACAACTCGGATCATGCTTCGGGTGAATAATCATATTTCCCAAAGCAAGCCCGAGGAAGTCCTACTTTATGTCGAGCATGTGAAAACTGCTATCATTTTTTCGGTCGTGCGACTCATACGATCATCTTAAGCTTGCTCCGAGTCGAGCCGAAAGTCGGTTCAAGAAATATGTATGTTATCATCCATAACCGTGCACTCGGTCATGCTTCGGGTCAATTGGGAGATTTCACGAAGCAAGTCCAAGGATGTCCATGCTTTGAGTCGAGCAAGTGAAAACTACTAGCATGCTACGGGTCATGCGGCTCATACGAACATCTTAAGCTTGCTCCGAGTCGAGCCGAAAGTCGGTTCGAGAAATATGTCTGCTATCATCCGTAATAGTGCACTCGGTCATGCATCGGAAAATTGATATGCTTTTGAGAGCCGTTCGAGACAGCAATCACCCGATGCTCGCCCCGGTCAGGCTCGATGTTTGGCCGAAGGGTGCATTGGGGTCGGAGCGCAACTTACACAAAGCATGCCTGACGGTGGCCATGCTTTGAGTCGGGCATATGGAATCTTGGAGCACGTCGGGCCACTCTGCTACTTTCCTGAAGCACGCACATGGATGCAGTTGCTTTGAGTCACAAGTTGTACAACTCGGAGCACGCTTCGGGTCAATCGGTAGATTTCGCAAAGCAAGCCCGAGGAATTCCCTGCTTTGAGTCGAGCATGTGAAAACTGCTAACATGCTTCGGGTCATGCGGCTCATACGAACATCTTAAGCTTGCTCCGAGTCGAGCCGAAAGTCGGTTTGAGAAATATGTCTGCTATCATCTATAACCATGCACTCGGTCGTGCGTTAGGAAAATCAACGCGTTTTTCTTAGTCGTTCAAGTGGGAAATCACCCGGCGCTCGCCCCGGTCCAGCCCGATGTTTAGCCGAATGGCGCATCGAGGCCGAAGCGCAACTTACACGAAGCATGCTCGAAGGCGGCCTTGCTTCGAGTCGGGCATGTGGAAACTCGGAGCACGCTTCGGGTCACTCTGCTACTTGCCCGAAGCACACACTTGGATGGTGTTGCTTCAAGTCGCTTGTTGGAAAAGTCGGAGCAAACGTTGGGTCAATCGGTAGATTTCCTGAAGTAAGCACAAGCAAGTCCCTGCTTTGAGTCGAGCATGTGAAAACTGCTACCGTGCTTCGGTTATGCGGCTCATACGAACATATTAAGCTTGCTCCGAGTCGAGCCGAAAGTCGGTTCGAGAAATATGTCCGCTATCATCCATAACCGTGCATTCGGAAATCAACATGCTTTTGGAAACCGTTCGAGTTGGTAATCACCCGGCGCTCGCCTCGGTCCGGCTCGATGTTTAGCCGAAGGGCTCATCAGGGTCGGAGTGCAACTTACACGAAGCACCCCCAACAGCGGTCTTTCTTCGAGTCGGGCATTTGGAAACTCGAAGAACGTTTCGGGTCACTCTGCTGCTTGCCCGAAGCACGCACTTGGATGGTTTTGCTTCTAGTCGCACGTTGAAAAAGTCAGAGAATGCTTCGGGCCGATTGGTAGATTTCCCAAAGGAAGCCCGAGGAAATCCCTGCTTTTAGTCGAGCATGTGAAAATTGCCAGCATGCTTCGGGTTATGCGGCTCATACGAACATTTGCAACGTGCTTCGAGTCAAGCCGATAATCTGTTCGAGAAATATGTCCGCTATCATCCATAACCGTCGGTCATGCGTTTAGAAAAGCGATATGCTTTTTGTAACCTTTCGAGTTGACAATCACTCGGTGCTTGCACCAGTCCGACTCGATGTCTAGTCGACGGGATCATCGTGGTCAGAGCGCAACTTACATGAAGAACTCCTGACGGCGGCCTTGCTTCGAGTCGGGCATGTGAAAACTTGGAGCACGCTTCGGGTCACTCTGCTACTTGCCCAAAGCACGCACTCAAGTGTCGTTGCTTCGAGTCGCACGTTGAAAAAGTCAGAGCATGCTTCGGGTCAATTGGAAGATTTCACGAAGCAAGCCCAAGGAAGTCCCTGCTTTGAGTCGAGCATGTGAAAACTTCTAACATGCTTCGGGTCATGCGGCTCATACGAACATCTTAAGCTTGCTTTGATTCGAGCCAAAAATCTGTTCGAGAAATATGTCTGCTATCATCCGTAATCGTGCACTCGCTCATGCGTTTGGAAAATCGATACGCTTTTGGGAATCGTTCGAGTCGGCAATCACCCGATGCTCGCCCCCATCCCACTCGATGTTTGGCCGAAGGGCGCATTGGGGTCGGAGCACAACTTAAACGAAGCATGCCCGACGGCGGCCTTGGTTCGAGTCGCGCATGTGGAAACATGGAGCACGCTACGGGCCACTTTGCTACTTTCCCGAAGCACGCACTTGGATGTAGTTGCTTCGAGTCGCACATTGTACAACTCGGAGCATGCTTCGGGTCAATGAGCAGATTTCCCAAAGCAAGCCCGAGGAAGTCCATACTTTGTGTCGAGCATGTGAAAACTGCTAGCATGTTTCGGGTCGTGCGGCTCATATGAACATCCTAAACTTGCTCCGAGTCAACCCGAAAGTCGGTTCAAGAAATATGTCAGTTATCATCCATAACCGTGCACTCGGTCATTCATTTGAAAAATCTAAACGCTTTTGGAAATAGTTCGAGTTGGCAACACCCAGCGCTCGTCCCAATCCAGCCCGTTGTTTAGCCAAAGGGCGTATCGCGATCAGAGCGCAACTTATACGAAGCACGCTCGATAGCGGCCTTGCTCCGAGTCAAGCATGTGGAAACTCGGAGCATACTTTGGGTCACTCTGATACTTGCCCAAATCGCGCACATGCATGGTGTTGCTTTGAGTCGCACGTTGAAAAAGTCGGAGCACGCTTCGGGTCAATCGGGAGATTTCACGAAGCAAGCCCAAGGAAGTCCCTGCTTTGAGTCGACCATGTGAAAACTGCTAGCATTCTTCAGGTCATGCGGCTCATACGAACATCTTAAGCTTGCTTTGAGTCGAGATGAAAAGTCGATTCGAGAAATATTTCCACTATCATCCATAACTGTGCACTCGATCGTGTGTTCGGAAAATCGACACGTTTTTCTTAGCAGTTCGACTTGGTAATCACCCGACGCTCGGCCCGGTCCAGCCTGATTTTTAGCCGAAGGGCGCATTAAGGCCGAAGTGCCACTTTCACGGAGCACACCCGACGATGGCCTTGCTTCGAATTGGGCATGTGGAAACTTGGAGCACGCTTCGGGTCACTATGCTACTTGCCCGAAGCACGCACTTGGATGGTGTTGCTTTGAGACGCACGTTGGAAAAGTCGGAGCACGCTTCGAGTCAGTCGATAGATTTCCCAAAGCAAGCCCGAGGAAGTCCCTGCTTTGAGTCAAGCATGTCAAAATTGCTAGCATGCTTCGGGTCATGTGGCTCATAGGTTTTGAGCTTGCTCCGAGTCAAGTCGAATGCCGATTCGAGATATATGTACGCTATCATCCATAACCGTGCATTCGGTCGTGCGTTCGGAAAATCGACATGCTTTTGGAAACCGTTCGAGTTGGCAATCACCCATAGCTCGCTTCGGTCTGGCCCGATGTTTAGCTAAAGGGCGCATAGGGGTCAGAGCGCAACTTACACGAAGCACGCCCAACGGCAGTCTTGCTTCGAGTCGGCCATGTGGAAACTCGGAGAATGCTTCGGTCACTCTGCTGATTGAACAAAGCACACACTTGGATGGGTTTTCTTCGGGCTGCATGTTGGAAAAGTCGGAGCACACTTCAGGTCAATCGGTAGATTTCCTGAAGCAAGCCCGAGCAAGTCCCTGCTTTGGGTCGAGCATGTGAAAACTGCTAGCATGCTTCGGGTCATGTGGCTCATACGAACATTTTCAACATGCTCCGAGTCGGGCCGAAAGTCGGTTCGAGAAATATGTCCGCTATCATCAGTAATCGTGCACTCGGTCACACGTTCAAAAAATCGACACGGTTTCGGTAACCTTTTGAGTTGGCAATCACCCGGCGCTCGCACCGGTCCGGCTCGATGTTTAGCCGAAGGGCGCATCAGGGTCGGAGCACAACTTACACGAAGCACTTCCGACGGTGGCCTTGCTTCAAATCGGGCATGTGGAAACTCGGAGCATGCTTCGGGTCACTCTGCTACTTGCCCGAAGCACGCACTTGGATGGTGTTGCTTCGAGTCGCACGTTGGAAAAGCCGGAGCACGCTACAGGTCAATCTGTAGATTTCCCGAAGCAAGCCCAAGGACGTCCCTGCTTTGAGTCGAACATATGAAAACTACTAGCATGGTTCGGGTCATGCGGCTCCTATGAACATTTGCAGCGTGCTCCGAGTCGAGTCGAAAGTCGGTTCGAGAATTATGTCCTCTATCATCCGTAACCGTGAACTCGGTCGTGCGTTCGAAAAATCGATTCACTTTTGGTAAACTTTGGAGTTAGCAATCACCCGGCGCTCGCCCCGGTGCGGTTCGATGTTTAGCCGAAGGGCACATCGGTGTCGGAGCGCAACTTAAACGATGCACTACCGACGGCAACCTTACTTCGAGTCGGGCATATTGAAACTCGAAACACGCTTTGGGTCACTTGCTACTTGCCCAAAGAACGCACTTGGATGTTGTTGTTTCAAGTCGCACGTTGTAGAAGTCGAAGCACACTTCGGGTCAATCGGGAGATTTCACGAAGCAAGTCTAAGGAAGTCCATGCTTTGAGTCGAGCAAGTGAAAACTGCTAGCATGCTACGGGTCATGCGGCTCATACGAACATCTTAAGCTTGCTCCGAGTCGAGCCGAAAGTCGGTTCGAGAATTATGTCCGCTATCATCCGTAATAGTGCACTCGGTCATGCATCGGAAAATCGATATGCTTTTGAGAGCCGTTCGAGATAGCAATCACCCGATGCTCGCCCTGGTCTGGCTCGATGTTTGGCCAAAGGGTGCATCCGGGTCAGAGCGCAACTTACACAAAGCATGCCTGACGGTGGCCATGCTTTGAGTCGGGCATATGGAAACTTAGAGCACGCTTCGGGCCACTCTACTACTTTCCTGAAGCACGCACTTGGATGCAGTTGCTTCGAGTCACAAGTTGTATAACTCGGAGCAGGCTTCAGGTCAATCGGTAGTTTCCCAATGCAAGCCCGAGGAATTCCCTACTTTGAGTCAAGCATGTGAAAACTGCTAACATGCTTCGGGTCATGCGGCTCATACGAACATATTAAGCTTGCTTCGAGTCGAGCCGAAAGTCGGTTTGAGAAATATGTTCGCTATCATCTATAACCATGCACTCAGTTGTGCGTTCGGAAAATCAACGCGTTTTTCTTACACATTCAAGTGGGAAATCACCCGTCGCTCGACCCGGTCAAGCCGAATGGCGCATCGAGGCCGAAGCGCAACTTACACAAAGCACACTCGAAGGCGGCCTTGCTTCGAGTCGGGCATGTGGAAACTCGGAGCACGCTTCGGGTCACTCTGCTACTTGCCCGAAGCACGCACTTGGATGGTGTTGCTTCGAGTCGCTTGTTGGAAAACTCGGAGCACATGTTGCGTCAATCGGCAGATTTCCTGAAGTAAGCACAAGGAAGTCCCTGCTTTGAGTCGAGCATGTGAAAACTCCTACCCTGCTTCGGTTATGCGGCTCATACGAACATATTAAGCTTGCTCCGAGTCGAGCCGAAAGTCGGTTCGAGAAATATGTCCGCTAGCATCCATAACCGTGCATTCGGAAATCGACATGCTTTTGGAAACCGTTCGAGTTGGTAATCACCCGGCGCTCGCCTCGGTCCGGCTCGATGTTTAGCCGAAGGGCTCATCGGGATCGGTGCGCAACTTACACGAAGCACGCCCAACAACGGTCTTGCTTTGAGTCGGGCATGTGGAAACTCGGAGAACGCTTCGGGTCACTCTGCTGGTTGCCCGAAGCACGCACTTGGATGGTTTTGCTTCTAGTCGCACGTTGCAAAAGCCAGAGAATGCTTCGGGCCGATTGGTAGATTTCCCGAAGGAAGCCCAAGGAAGTCCCTACTTTGAGTCGAGCATGTGAAAATTGCCAGCATGCTTCGGGTCATGCGGCTCATACGAACATTTGCAGCGTGCTTCGAGTCAAGCTGAAAGTCGGTTCGAGAAATATCTCCGTTATCATCCATAACCGTGCACTCGGTCATGCGTTTAAAAAAACTATATGCTTTTTGTAACCTTTCGAGTTGGCAATCACCCGGTGCTTGCACTGGTCCGACTCAATGTCTAGTCGACGGGCGCATCGGGATCGGAGCGCAACTTACACGAAGAACTCCTGACGGCGGCCTTGCTTCGAGTCGGGCATGTGGAAACTTGGAGCACGCTTCGGGTCACTCTGCTACTTGCCCAAAGTAAGCACTTAAGTGTCGTTGCTTCAAGTCGCACATTGAAAAAGTCAGAGCATGCTTCGGGTCAATTGGGAGATTTCACGAAGCAAGCCCAAGGAAGTCCCTGCTTTGAGTCGAGCATGTGAAAACTTCTAGCATGCTTCTGGTCATGCGGCTCATACGAACATCTTAAGCTTGCTTTTATTTGAGCCAAAAATCTGTTCGAGAAATATGTCTACTATCATTTGTAATCGTGCACTCGCTCATGCGTTCAGAAAATCGATATGCTTTTGGGAATCATTCGAGTCGGCAATCACCCGATGCTCGCCCCCATCCCACTCGATGTTTGGCCGAAGGGCGCATTGGGGTCGGAGCACAACTTAAACGAAGCATGCCCGACGGCGGCCTTGGTTCGAGTCGGGCATGTGGAAACTTGGAGCACGCTACGGGCCACTTTGCTACTTTCTCGAAGCACGCACTTGGATGTAGTTGCTTTGAGTCGCACATTGTACAACTCGGATCATGCTTCGGGTCAATAAGCAGATTTCCCAAAGCAAGCCCGAGGAAGTCCTACTTTATGTCGAGCATGTGAAAACTGCTAGCATTTTTTGGGTCGTGCGACTCATACGAACATCTTAAGCTTGCTCCGAGTCGAGCTGAAAGTCGGTTCAAGAAATATGTATGTTATCATCCATAACCGTGCACTCGGTCATTCATTCGAAAAATCGACACGCTTTTGGAAATAGTTCGAGTTGGCAACACCGAGCGCTCGTCCCAATCCAGCCCGTTGTTTAGCCAAAGGGCGTATCGGGGTCAGAGTGCAACTTATACGAAGCACGCTCGATAGCGGCCTTGCTTCGAGTCGGGTATGTGGAAACTCGGAGCATACTTCGGGTCACTCTGATACTTTCCCAAATCACGCACTTGGATGCTGTTGCTTCGAGTCGCACGTTGGAAAAGTCGGAACACTCTTCTGTTCAATCGGCAGATTTCCCGAAGCAAGCCCAAGGAAGACCCTGCTTTGGGTCGAGCATGTGAAAATTGCTAGCATGCTTTGGGTCATGCGGCTCATACGAACAGTTGAAGCGTGCTACGAGTCGAGCCTAAAGTCAGTTCGAGAAATATGTCTACTATCATCCGTAATTGTGTACTCGGTCATGCGTTCGAAAAATCAATATGCTTTTGGGAACCGTTTGAGTCGGCAATCACTCGATGCTCGCCTCTGTCCGGCTCGATGTTTGGCCGAAGGGTGCATCGGGGTCGGAGCGCAATTTACACGAAGCACGCCAGATGGTGGCCTTGCTTCGATTCGGGCATGTGGAAACTCGAAGCATGCTTTGGGCCACTCTGCTACTTTCCCAAAGCAAGCACTTGGAAGCAGTTGCTTTGAGTCGCACGTTGGAAAACTCAAAGCACGCTTCGGGTCGATCGGCAGATTTCCCGAAGCAAGCCCGAGGAACTCCCTGCTTGGAGTCGAGCATGTGAAAACTGCTAGCATACTTCGGGTCATTCAGCTACATACCCGAAGCTTGCCCCGGACAATATTTCTCCAAGAAAACTACGAACATGCTCTGGTTCTAGCATTCGGAAATTTGAAGCTGGGTTAAAATTTGTTAGTAGATTCATTTTCTTAAAAAATGAAAGAATCTATCATAAAGCTAAACAAAATAGAAAATTATTATTTCTTACAATAGTTAAAACAAAAATAGTTTAGTAAGCTATAGAAGTAATTTTTTTCAAAACGCCGTTGAAATTCATAATAATCACAACAAAAACTCTTAGATAACGAATTTTCATAATCTTACTAACATTTGAAAATTAATACATTTTTTCCATAAATATCAAATTTTAGAGTTGGCATTTAAAATATTATTATTTGCCCATCCTTCTTTGTCGTCTAAGTGGATTGGAATGAATAAAAGAAGAGTTCTATGATGAATATACAAATTTAATCCATCCCTTTTTACATTTACTGCTCACGTCTCTATTCAGAAAAATAAAATAAAATTCGTTGTTTATCTTTCTCCTTTTGTGCTGTGAGAATGGGAAAATCCTTCCCGCTTACCTTGCTCTACCACATCTCCATCTATTGCTCGCCGCGCCATAGATGAATTCTCCCTCCTAAAATGTATCGCCCATGTCTCTCCCACACTTCTTCGTCATTCGCGCCAATAAACTCTATAAGAGTTGAGCCCAATCTACAGAATTATTTACAATTGGCTCAGTAGCTCTGGTTTGGGAGTTTGATTATCAAATCCAGGTTAATTTTTGATTCTTTTCTGGAGTTTTAATGTATCGGTTATAATTTTGAAAACTGAAGTCAATATTAGGGTTGAAATTTTCATCATAGATGTAGAAATTATTCATAAAATCTGAAACACGCTGCTTTAGCCGAAAGTCTTGTGGTTATTAAGTTACTATACAGACTTCCATCATTTTATGACAAAATGCTTTTTGCAGATAATTTACATTTAGTAGGTTACCTTAGTTTTCTATATTTTATAATCTTTGATGCTGTAGATATCTATTTTTTGGTTACTGCATTCATCAATAATCAATTACTAACTGTTTGTAAAAGTAACATGACATCAATAATCCAATGAACGCTTATTGTAGATGTAAACTAGTATATGACAGCAACAGTATGTGAATGTTTAGAACTGTTCATAGTTTTTTTCTTTGCTGAATGTTGTAACTTTGTTTGGTTACAATCAATCATCATGAACTTAAATTTCCAAAAGGGCTCATGAAATTAAATGTCCTCGTTTCAAACTGTAGACCGTGGATAATTATTATATGGTCAAACCCTTTTTTTTATTTTAAACATAATTTTCAAATACTAAGTTATGATTTATGCTGTTCGATTTCATAGTCTGTAGTCATTGGTTGAGGTATATGGTTGTAAATATTAATTCATATTATTTGTATCAACCATAAGCGTTGAACCTTTTTTTGTAAAGAGCATAAGAAGTTTAACACACCGCGTTAAATTACAATTATATATGCAAATAATTTAATTAAGTTATATACGTTTGAAATTTTAAAACAAAGAAATGTTTGTAAATAGGGCAACTAATTAATATTATTTGGAATACATATATATTTATGTAACAAATAAATTAGAGAGAGAAATTATATAAAATCAATTAATAGGGAAGATTAATTGACGACATTTGTTTAAAAAGGAAATTAATATTCAATTAATCAGTGGAGGTGATTAATTGACAGGAACTGACAAGAAAGGGAACATATATTGTTGCAACTAATTGATATGATCATTAGAAACATATATGTTAGTGCAAGAGAATAAAATGAAGGAAGATTAATTTATGCAAGTAATCAATTGTTAATTAATAAACATGGAGATGTATGGTAACATATATAATTAAGATTGTGATTCAAAATTCAACTGTAGAATATATGCATGCAATAATTATGGAAATAAAATAAATTAATAGGCATATATATGACGAATTAATATGGTGTTGATTGGCATATTAATTTGGTAAGAAATTACAATGCAGGCATGGATTAATTGGATGTAAATTAATTCTAGGTATATATGAAATCTATTAATTGGGAGATTAATAGGGGAATCTTATTTAAAAGAAACGTCATATTTAAAAATATATGTTTCCATAGATTGCGAGAGAGAAGGGGAAAGTGATTAATGAAAAGATTGTTGGAGAATCAATTTGAAATAAAAACTAAGGCAGAAGAAAACATATTAATTTAATGTCCATAGACTGAGTGTACGCTTTACATTTTAGGTTTTTATATCTAATGATAAGCACTGATTTGAACCACTATAAATATAAGTGCAGAGTCCTGCCTACAGAAGCTCTGCCATTTTTCTATCTCTTCTACACTTTTTTAATAACAAAATTTTAGATCTAATTCACACGAATTTAGATCTAAATATAAAGAGAATAAAATTAATTAGCGAACTAGGAATTGGTTCAAATCAGAAAGCTATGTCAAAGGTAAAACCCTAGATCTGAGTTTTATTTGCTATTTCTAATCCAAATCTCTTCCTTTTCTCTTTCAAATATTATAGATCTGTAATGTATTGTTTGTAATTCGAAATAGGGATTACAAGGGAGGTGAATATAAATGTTAGGGACAGATCTGAAATAAAAACATGGAGATTTGAAAAGCTAGCAATGTGAGTGGATTTAATTATATTCTTTTACGTTTATAATATATTATCGTTGAATTTCCATTAGAAAATTTATTCCAATATTTGTTTCAGTAATTAGTTTTATTAATTTGTTATGCAAACCCTGTAAATTTTATAACAGAACTTATATTGTGCTTGAGAGTTAGAAAAAGGCGGAAGCCTAAAAGTAAGAAATTTGCAGTTATTTACATCTAATTTAAAGTTATAATTTATCCTAAATACTAGTTTCTTTTATTCCCTTTTTACGTGAATAATATAGTTTGAAAGAGAATTCGCGATTGTAGATTAAAGTACTAGACTTTATGAAATTAGATGTAAAATAAAAAAATTGGAATAAAGTTAGGAAAATGGAATTACTGTAATAAATTACGTTAAAATGAGAAAAGTGAATTAATCTAATAACTGGATTTGGGAGTAACTAAAAGGTTAATTGGTTGGTTTAGAAAATAGGATACATTTCTGTAATTCAATATTTAAAAGACAACAATGAATGTAATTGCTAGAATAAAAAAAAGAAAAAGAGAACTAGTGTAAAATAGAGAAACCACTGTATTTTACACTATTCCAAAATAGTAAAAGAAATATCTAGTAGTTACAGAGTGTTGTTTATAATATTATTTAATATTAAAATATGGAAATGGATTTAGTTTTCATAACCAACCAAATAAAATAGAATTACTTCCTAGAATAGAAGATAATAAAGCAAAGTAAGACATGAATCAAGTAAATTATTAGATAAGACTGGAAGCTGTAAATGATAATAAACCTAGGTCTGCATTCACTGTGCAGACTATTTAAGAAGAGAGTTATTATGATAAGTGAAATATATAATATAAGAGAATAAAAGAATATTCTGTATCATAATAAAAGAAGGCAGATTAGAACATAAAAGAAATGCTGGAATTATTTACGGACTATAAAAGAAGAGAAAATGACAATTACAGGTAGAGTTATAACATAGGTCATAATTTAGTAATAAGAACGAAAAAGCTTATTTTGAGACTTTGAATAAATTAATGAGTAATAATAATGGTAGAAGCTTACTTAAATAATTAATATTAAGTCAATGAGAAAATAAAGCAGGTGATAAGAGAGGCTTATTTTAATGAACTTAAGATTTATATTAAGTTAAATAAGCAAGATAATGAATGTGGCTCATACCAACATCATTTCCGATTAAATAAATGGAAATCTCACAATAGATAGAGGTGAGACAAGGGCAAGAATATGCTAATTAGGGTAAATAAGTAGCCAACAGAATAAGAAAGTAAACTAAACGCAAATTAAAAGATTAGACTTAGGGTCTAATAAAAGAATTGAGATGCGTTTGGAGCAGCCCAAAGGATGAAGCGTCTAACGAAGCAATTCATCACGGATTTCAAAAATGGAGAAGCACGTCCAACTTAGTATTTTTAGACTTCAAGGAAGTACGAGACTTCAACGGGACGTGAGGATACTCTAGGATGGCCCTCTGGGTAGGCCTAAGGAAGCTGCACCCCCGGAGGCAGGTCAGTTGGTGTTCCATCAAGAGAGTATGCCTTGACTGCATTTGCATTGAAGGCCTAACGAAGCAGACCTTTGTAGGCAGTCAGAAGGGCTTGGTGTTCGAAGTAGGGTATTCGTATGTCATGTACTTGCAAGTAAGTTTAAGGATAGTCGCATGCAGATATCGGCCAGCATCAAGACCAAGAGCGATTTCGGGAAAGACTAGAGTTAAACCAATAGTCCAATGGTTCTTTCAGTATCGAGACATTAGATGAGGGGCACCGCCATTTGGATGTTAGATTGTTTGCAGTAGGGCACAACCACTTAACACTTTAGAAGTCTTTCGGTTAGTGGAGGGGTGGTTGCGTGAGGCCATGGCCAAGATGAAAAAGAGACAGACCAACTAGAATATCTGTATTGTAGGCCTAACGAAGCAGTCCTTTACAAATATAGATAATCCCCGATTGAATTCCTTAAAAGGTAGATCATGTTGGCGGGATTCAGATAGTTGATAGAACGATTACGTAGTCCTCAATGTACGCACTTGGTGGTACATTGTGGATATCCGAGCACTGGCATAGACTAGTGCGGGTGCGATTTATGTTTTTATAGTAAGTAGTGGATCATTTGTATTGTAGGCCTTACGAAGCAGTCCTTTACAGATGTAGCTACGAAACGCTCGCGGAGCAAGACGATGGAGTATCTGTATTGTAAGCCTTATGAAGCAGTCCTTTACAGATATAGCTACGGAGCAAGATGATGGAGCATTGTATTGTATGCCTTCTGAATTAGTCCTTTACAGATGTAGTTACGGAACACTCTCGAAGCAAGACGATGGAGCCCTTTTCGAGGAGGACGCGGAAGGTACCATGGGTGGTACCTAGGACCAATATGGTCATTGCGCATATAGCTACATATATGTATATATATTAGTTATTGGGTTTTAATCTACTATGGAGTAGATGGGCACGGTTCACGAACAGTGGCAAGAGTATTGTTACATAATGAACCTAATATAAGAGTAAATGAAAATAAAACGATATATGCAGGATTAAGCCTAGAAGTATACAATTTATTCATTCACCAGAACTTTAGTTCTGACCCCCTCCTCATAACATCCTACGGGTTAGGTAGGTGGCAGAGACTTCTCAGCTTTAAGACACTTGTTTAGAAAGTGTTATTATATCGGTGAGTATTTACTTACTATTATATTTTAGTCAATTTCGCTGTGAGATATTTAATTGAGCTCTAATATATTTTTCTTTTCCTATTTGCAGGATACAAGATTCCTAACTCTGGTTTCAATGGGCTTGGGTTTTAGCATTTTTGCGAAAAATCTGGACCCACTTGAATTCGGGTTGTTACATTTGGTATAAGAGCCTAGGTTTACGATTCCTACGTAGATAGTGAGCGAACGTATTTGTATTTTTAAATAAAATATAAATATATTATGTACTAAAATCCAAATAGTCTCCAACCATAGATTTTAACATATGGAAAGGTTTTTAGAAGTATATTTGTGAATAGTTTGCTAGTTGGGTTTGGGATGACCCAAGTATGTTGAGCCCTATGTTATTACTGATTTATAGCATAAAAATAAGCCATGTTTTGAGAGAAAATTTGTATCCATATGTTTTAGGAAGTAGGGAAGTTACTTAGGGATAGTAGGGAGAGTGTTTTTATTTCGGGAAGACTAAGAGGTATAAGTATGAAGAAAATCCACTTTATGTCTATCCCAATAAAAATGAAACTTTTGAATTTAAAAAGTTGAAAAATATAATTGTTAATATATTCGAGGAAGTAAGTATTGGGGTTTTTGAAAAAATAAGTGATATGAAATTTAAATAGGTTTTTATATGATGTAAATTTTGTTAAAAGTGAAATTCTTTTTGAAGAATTATAGAGCATGTATAGCTTGCTAGTTTCTTTGTAGGTAAACAATGATTTTAAATATAAAAACCTAGAGTGTGTTAAGTATCGAAAACGTAGGTTACAACATTTATTGTTGCAATAAATGTTTTCAGTCAAAATAAAGGAAGCATAGACTATGACACTATTGTTATAGTAGGTGACTCACAAAGTAAATGTTTTTACATAGCATACGGGATTTATTAATATTTATTTTAATTGAATCCATATATTAGTATTTTTGGGTTGTAGTAACAGTGTTTTACGCAACATCTGTTTTGACCCAAATGTGTTTTGGAGATAATTTCTAAAGTGGTTTGTATGTACACTTATTATTTAAATAAGCACATGAAAATATTTTCTAGTTATAAAGAAGTTTTAAAAATGAGTTCTTTTGAAAAATAATGTACGATAAATTAATGAATTTAGCAGGAAATATATTATGTAAGTAAATATAGAGCAAACATACCTTAACCTATTGGAATGAAATGAATAATGATATAATTTTCTATGAATCACAAATAAAGATGTTTTGTGCAAGCTATAAGGAATACGTGAAAGAGAAGTGCAAGGTACGGAAAGCACCATATTTTGTATAGCCTATTTCGATAAAATATAAAATAAATTTCTTATAATTTCACATAAACATGAAATCCTCCTTTAAAGGATTCATAGAAGGTTTTAGCGTTAATGGTTTCTCATAAGAGAAAGTAATTCCAATACATTAAGGTATAAAACCATTAAGTGTAGTAAGTTAGTAACTCCTTCAAGGTTAAGTAATTGGAAGAGTAGGAAAGTTAAGAGATTTTTGACAAAATAATTGTTCTTATTTACCCTAGTTTTAGTAAATTTGAAAATATATAAAAAAAGATGGTTTGGTGGAAAAGTAAATAAGTTTTTGAAAAGATAAAATTTAGAAGTTTTAATTTTTGAAGAAAATTTGATAAATACCAAACCAAATCAGACTTTTAAATATGGAGTAGATAGGAATCATTTTCTAGGTGTAATGGGAAAAATATAATGTTATAGCAGTAATTACTCTTAGTAATAATAAAAGTTCCCATAAGGTGTATTGGACACTAGTAAAACCTAGAAATGTTGCTTCATGTGTGAAGACTGTAGAAGAATAGTGAAATGATATTAGAAGATGTTAAGACACACGTGGTTGGGATAGGTAGACCTTAGTTGGGGAAAAATGAAAGGTAAAGAGAAAACTTCCCCAAGCTTAGTTGTCTTTTTAGACAAAGACTACATAGATTGAAACCCTTATCCATTGCAGTAAATGAGAGTTAGTTATTCCTTTTTGAGCATGGAATAGAAGAGATGAATAGATCTTATTCGTCATGAGTAATATAGCGCAAGTTGGTAACAAGTAATAGACAGCAGTAGGAGCATATGAGTTACTTGGATTCCTAAAGTATGACCTTTCTGTGTCATTGTGGACATGGTCCTAGACCTCCTTGCCCTAGATGATAGCTGTGTTTAGTTGTTGTATATAAAAAAAAAGAGTAAAAGCAGAATAAGATAACTAAAAGAAAAATAATAAATTTAAAGAAAGCGACAGAGACGTCAATAGAAAAATTTAAAAAGAGATATTTTCTTATGTAAACTGTGCTTGGGGATGTAAATAATTTTTTTAGAATAGTAGCCTAAATCCCAAGTACGGAGGAAGATGTGTGCAAAAGAAAATCGGAGAAATATGAAGTATTTCCGTTTTCCACCTTCTTTATAACATAAGAAATTGAATTTGGAAAACTAGAATTTTCTAAAATTTGAAAATTAAAAGTTGTGTGGTAGGTTTGGACGTAAAAATTTGTTGAACTATGCTCCTATTCAGTAGGAGTGTGGGAAAAATTGGATGAAAAATATTTTGAGTTTTCAAAAGATTGCATTCATATAGAAATTGCAAGTATATTTAGGATGTGTGCATCATGTTTTAAAAAGAATTTCTAAAAGAAAAGCATTCATATAGGAGGTACCGCATAAAATTCTTGTACATGAATATATTTTATGATGTATTGCACTATGCACGATTTGTTGCAAAATTGGAAGTACACAAAATGAATGTGATTAATACGAGAAATTACATAATTGAACCCTTATCAAATTTTGAGGACGAAATTTTCTAAGGGGGGAGAATGTAACACCCCGCATTAAAATACAATTATATATGCAAATAATTTAATTATGTTATATACGTTTGAAATTTTAAATCAGAGAAATGTTTGTAAATGGGGCAACTAATTAATATTATTTGGAATACATATATATTTGTGCAATAAATAAATTAGAGAGAGAAATTATATAAATCAATTAATAGGGAAGATTAATTGACGGTGTTTGTTTAAAAGGGAAATTAATATTAAATTAATTAGTAGAGGAGATTAATTGACAGGAACTGACAAGAAAGGGAACATATATTGTAGCAGCTAATTGATATGATTAGAAACATATATGTTAGTGCAAGAGAATAAAATGGAGGAGTGTAATTTATGCAAGTAATCAATTGTCAATTAATAAACATGGAGACTTATGGTAACATATATAATTAAGATTGTGATTCAAAATTCAATTGTAGAATATATGCATGCAATAATAATGGGAATAAAATAAATTAACATGCATATATGTGACGAATTAATATGGTGTTGATTGACATATTAATTAGGTAAGAAATCACAGTGCAGGCAGGGATTAATTGGATAGTAAATTAATAATAGGTATATATGAAATCTATTAATTGGGTGATTAATAGGGGAATCTTATTTAAAAGAAAGTCATATTTAAAAATATATGTTTCTATAAATTGCGAGAGAGAAGGGGAAAGTGATTAATGAAAAGATTGTTGGAGAATCAATTTGAAATAAAAACAAACACAGAAGAAAACATATTATTTTAATGTCCATGGACTGAGTGTACGCTTTAAATTTTAGGGTTTTATATCTAATGGTTAGCACTGATTTAAACCACTATAAATATAGATGCAGAGCCTCATTTTATTCTCATTATTTTTCTCTTGCCTACAGAAGCTCTGCCATTTTTCTATCTCATCTACACTTTCTTAATAACAAAATTTAGATCTAATTCACATGAATTTAGATCTAAGTAGAAAGGGAATAGAATTAATTAGGGAATTAGGAATTGGTTCAAATCAGAAGGCTATGTCAAAGGTAAAATTCTAGATCTGAGTTTTATTTGCTATTTGTAATCCAAATCTCTTCGATTTCTCTTTCAAATATTATAGATCTGTAAATATATCGTTTGTAATTCCAAATAAGGATTACAAGGGAGGTGAATATAGATGTTAGGGACAGATCTGAAATAAAAATAGGGAGATTTGGAAAGCTAGCAATGTGAGTGGATTTAATTATATTCTTTTACGTTTATAATATTTTATCGTTGAATTTCCATTAGAAAATTTATTCCAGTATTTATTTTAGTAATTAGTTCTATTAATTAGTTAAGCAAACCCTGTAAATTTTATAAGATAACTTATATTGGCTTGATAGTTAGAAAAAGGCGGAAGCTTAAAAGTAAGAAATTTGTAGTTATTTACATCTAATTTAATGTTATAATTTAGCCTAAATACTAGTTTCTTTTGATCCCTTTTTACGCGAATAATATAGCTAGAAAGAGAATTCACGATTATGTATTAAAATACTAGACTTTATGAAATTAGATGTAAAATAAGAAAATTGGAATAAAGTTAGAAAAATGGAATTACTGTAATAAAGTACGTTAAAATGAGAAAAGTGAATTAATCTAATAACTGGATTTTGGAGTAACTAAATGGTTAATTGGTTGGTTTAGAAAATAGGATACATTTCTGTACTTTAATATTTAAAAGACAACAATGAATGTAATTGCTAGAATAAAAAAAAGAAAAAGAGAATTGGTGTAAAATAGAGAAACCACTGTATTTTACACTATTCCAAAATAGTAAAAGAAATATCTAGCAGTTACGGATTATTGTTTATACTATTATTTAATATTAAAATATGGAAATGGATTTAGTTTTCATAACCAACCTAATAAAATAGAATTACTTCCTAGAATATAAGATAATAAAGCAAAGTATGACATGAATCAGGTAAATTATTAAATAAGAACTTGAAGCTGTAAGCGATAATGAACCTAGGTCTGCATTCACTGCGCAGACTATTTAAGAAGATAGTTATTATGATAAGTGAATTATATAATATAAGAGATTAAAATAATATTCTATATCATAATAAAAAAAAGGCAGATTAGAACAAAAAAGAAATGCTGGAATTATGTACGAACTATAAAAGAAGAAAAATGACAATTACAGGTAGAATTATAACATAGGTTATAATTAAGTAATAAGAATGGAAAAGTTTATTTTGAGACTTTGAATAAATTAATGAGCAATAATAATGGTAGAAGCTTATTTAAATAATTTATATTAAGTCAATAAGAAAATAAAGCAGGAATGATAAAAAAGGATTATTTTAATGAACTTAAGTTTTATATTAAGTTAGATAAGCAAGATAATGAATGTGGCTCATACCAACAGCATTCCCTATTAAATAAATGGAAATCTCAGAATAAATAGAGGTGATACGATGGCAAGAATATGCTAATTAGGGTAAATAAGTAGCCAACAAAATAGGAAAGTAAACTAACCACAAATTAAAAGATTAGACTTAGGGTCTATTAAAAGAATTGTGATGCGTTTGGAGTAGCCCAAAGGATGAAGCGTCTAACGAAGCAGTTCATCATGGATTTCAGAAATGGAGAAGCACATCCAACTTAGTATTTTTGGGCTTCAAGAAAGTACGAGACTTCAACGGGATGTGTGGATACTCTAGTATGTCCCTTTGGGTAGGCCTAACGAAGATGCACGGTTCACGAACGGAGGCGAGAGTATTGTAACCTAATGAACCTAATATAAAAGTAAATGGAAATAAAATGATGTATGTAGAATTAAGCCTAGAAGTATATAGTTTATTCATTCACCACAACTTTAGTTCTGACCCCCACCTCATAACATCCTACAGGTTAGGTAGATGGTTGAGACTTCCCAGCTTTAAGACACTTATTTAGAAAATGTTATTATATCGGTGAGTATTTACTTACTATTATATTTTAGTCAATTCTGCTGTGAGTTATTTAATTGAGCTCTAATATGTTTTTCTTTGCCTATTTGTAGGATACCAGATTCCCAACTCGGGTTTCGGTGGACTTGGGTTTTGGCATTTTTGCAAAAAAATCCAGACCCACTTGAATTCGGGTTGTTATAAGTAGCTTCTGAGCAGAACTACATGGATGTAACTTAAAATCTTAATGTTAATTTAGTTTAATTTGTTTATTTGGTATACTGATATAAATTCACTTTATTATTTATTTTAGGAAAAAAGAAATGGTTGGAAATAAGCTAGTAAAAAAATTACAGTCTTCCTCTACTAGGAATTCTGGAGCTGAAAAGGACGATATTCAGAAGTCTGCCATGGGTACCTCTCTTTTATCACTTACATTAATTTTTCTTTTGTATTTTTGTTAAGTGAAATATGTATTAGTTTGCACACTTAATTATAATTGTTAAATTTCAGACATATAAGACTATAGAAAAGCACACAAGAAGATTACAACCACTGTCTGCACCTATACCTTCTACCCCATCCCCGCCTCAATCCTCATCACCAACTACACCTTTGCCTCCAACTACTTCAACTCATTCTCCATAACCTTCCTCTCCACAATCTCCTTCCCTTACCAATGTTAAACTTGAGGAAGATAACACCTTTAACAACAATGACAGTCAACATAAACCTAAAAGAAATAAACGAGGCATGACACGGTTGAAAGGGCTTGGGATACAAGATAATTCAAATGCAAAGATAGAAGTGGTTTTCAACGAGAAAGGGCAACCTATAGGTGATGATTCTATCCCTTTTGCATCTTTTATAGGTTCTTTAGCACGCAATAAAGTTCCGATAACTGTTGATGGCCGGGGAGATGTTTCTAGCACTCATAAAAATAATCTTTGGACACTTGTGGTTGTAAGATTACCACAAAATAGTTTATATTTGAGCATGGAAGCTTATATTGATTATTTCTTTCAAAATTCAAAGTGTTTTGTAGCTAAGATACAAACTTGATGAAATGCATAAAGATTATGTTTTTCAAAAGATGGCTACTTCCTTAAGAGAGTATAGATGTCAAGTAGGCAGTGCTGTAGTAAAAGCTCTAAAGTTGGAAGAAGCCGAAAAAGCAAGAAAATGTGCCATGATAAAGCCTGAATATTTGACTGATAACCAATGGAGTGAATTCATAAAAGGAGAAATTCATAAAATCAATTTTGTATGATTTAGCTCTAAGTATAGTGCTTTGCCATATTTTGATGATACATGCCTATTTTTTTAAATTTACTTTGAAATTAATATTTTCAATATATCCATGTTCCTTGTGTCCTAAAAATATAGCAAGTGAGGGACAAACATACTCATCCATACATGATGAGTCGATTAGGATATGCAAGATTGGAGCAAAAATTGATTAATTAATTTTCTATCTCCAATACCATTATGCTATTTTTATTTGGTATACGTATCTAAATGTCATTCATATATGATGTCGATATATATATATATAAGCAAGAAAACACTAGAGAAGAAGTTACTACAGTAATGCTATGGACAAAAGGTCATATGAATAAAAATGGAAATCCAACAAATAAAGCTGTTGTAGACTCGATCGTACAAATAAATATAATTATTACACATTTTACATGCATGTTGTTGTTGACATATTAATTAACAGTACATTGTTTGATTATTTTTTTTAGAAAAAAATTCAACAATTCAATGATTCACAATCGAAGACAATGAATATTTCAGTGAAAGATGATGCTCTTTCACATGTTCTAGGGCCGGATTGACCAGGTAGGCTAAAAGGACTTGGGTTTGGAGTTACATCTTTTAAGTAAAAAGCCCACTCACACAGTAGCACATTGGTGCGTTCCCTTGATGAAAAATTAAGAGCATTAGTGGCCAAAGTTGACTTACTCAATGAGGTAATAATAACATTTAATTTTAGCAGTACCATATTATGCTATTCTATGTGAAACATCAGTTTACTTTATTTTAACTACTACAGTCGAGCCAAAACAGTGTTGTTGCACGTCGGAATGAATCTGATGCTAGGAAGGTAAACTAAAAAATAACTCTAAATAAATATGTATTTTGTTAATTAAATTACATTCTTTTGGTGAAATCATTTTTTTAAACTTTGTATGGCAATCAAACCATGAGAGCAGTGTGGACATACCTACTTCGTTGGTTGGAGCTAAATGCAAGTTGATGAGTTGGCATAAGGAAGGAGAAGTGGTTGCGGAAGGTGAAATATTTTCTACCAATCCAACAGACTTGGTTCACTACAAACCATTAGGGATTGATGCATGGAAGGTTTTTATCGAATTTGCGGTAAATGCAGAAGCTTTTTTATGGTAAAGTACAGATGAATTTAAGGTGGTTGGAGATACGGTAAGGTCTACAGTTGCATGGAGCAAAGAGTATATCTCTTTTGATCTTTCTTAGTTGTTAAATAGGTGCTTTTAGGAGTTCGGCATAATATTTTCATATTTTCATAGTTTATATTATGTACCTTTGATTTTGGCATTTGAATTTTTTCTACTTTTCAGACAGTTTAATGCGTTATTATGAACTTATGAACTATGATTTTTAGTTTATTTGAATAGTTTGTAGTCTGTAAACCCTTTTTAACTCCGCCAATGTAAGTATACATTTTCGGTCCCAAGCTCGGATAAAGGAGGGGGGAGAAAAAGGGATAATCTTGATGGTTAGTCTCATCTAGTTTTCATCTAATTTTGGGATAAAAGAGGAGTTACTCTGTTTGTTTGGTTGTTAAACAGTTGACTGATTTTGGGAATGTTTTGGCTACGTTTAGGTCTGTAGATGCATTGGGTGTGCAGTTTGTAAGAAACTTCACCTATTCCACTCTCAGTACCATCACTAACAGCCATGGTTGCAGCAGTCAAAATGGTGCAGAATTGAAACATTATCTGAAGCTTATGTGCCCTTCTGATACCGTTCATGTAGGCCCTATTTGTCACCTTGTTACCTTCTGTCTAAACTGTCTATATGAACACTAAAATAAACTATGATTTTAATACTCAAATTTCTCTTTGTTTCTTGTTTTATAAAAGGTGTTGAAAGAGTTCACATCCAAAAAATATGCAAGGCTGTGGAATCTAAAAACCCGTTCAAGGAATAATCATGAAGGAGAAGACAGTTCATTTGCAGAGGTAATTACCTAAAATATTGAAGAAAATTAACTTCTTTTCATATTTGTGATGGTTTTTAGGTATGTTTACTTTAGATTCTAGTGTAAACATAGCACAACAAAAGAGTAAAATTTATTATTGATAAATTTAATATCATTATATCCATGTTTGAAATGAAGTAAACTGAGGAGTTCAACTATTATTATTGAAATATCAATCAATATGCATATATCTATCTATGTAGGTGCATGCCTACTGACATTGCGTGTACAAATGTACTAATATTATGTCTCTTCACCATTCTTCTTTTTTTTCTCTTCCCTTCGGCCAGTACATTAATGGATGAATTTAATCCTCTGCCTTCATATATGGTTAAGTTGAATTTCCCTCAGTTAATTAATGGATACATATGCTATTTTTATAACATTTCAATACTGTTTTAGAATTTTATTTACCTGTACACAACATCGAAAAAGTAAAATACAATGTTTTATTACTGAGGTAGAAAAAATTTCGTTGATATTTATAATACATCGTAGAACTATATTTTACAATACTTAGAAATTATAGTGCAATGTATTTCTAGTTGATATATTAGGTATGTGCCATGATACCGAAATGTTGCAAACATACTATTTACGATGTCCTAAACAACACTAAATATTGTTGTGAAAGATTTGTAGTTTATGCAACTATGGATATGACAACGACATGATTAATGTTGTCAATGCGTTTTAATAATGTTAATTCACCATTGTAAACGATCATTCTATTTGATTTGTGAGATTTCATTTCTGTGTGACGATAAATTTTAATAAACGGTTTAGTGATATACCTTCTGGTATGGGACTTTCGGTAAAACATTTCTAGTTATTCTTTGGACCCATTGTATACAATAAGGAAGGGCGAGTGTGATGTGTGAGCACTAAATAAGTGGACTAGTAACACGCGGTGGTATGAGACGTCGTTGTGTTATTTATTCAGTTATTCTTTACTCGTGGATGACCCTCAATACTGGGTATGTTGTGTGTGACTAGCTGCGGTGAGCACGTATGAAGGCTACTTGTTAGCCATATAGTTTGTTTTCATTATATGTGTGTCTACCTTTGTCCGACTACCTTTATGTTTTAGGAGTGAACCAGATTGGCCAGTATCTATCCTAGTAGCCTGATCGTGGGGTCACACCCCAAATCGGCGACACCATTGTTATTATGATATTTGACGCGCATCATAAGAATAGTAGTTGGTTTCCCCTTGTGTCGTATAGGCCAATAGTCAGTTACCGTATAGGAGCACATGTCGGTAGTCATGATCGAAGAGTCTATGCGTTGCCAGGCCTATAGTGGATCATTGTCATGATACCAAGATTAGAGAGGTATTGGTAACCGATGACTATAGGAGTCATGTCATATGGACCACGTGTGGCTGCTGAAGCAAGCAGACGTGGTTTCAGTCTCCCGTCTGGTTCCAGTATATATGAAGTATGTATATGTACATGGGTAGCAGAATACATACATTATGTATAGATGAGATTATACCTTAGACTATGTCTAGAGTATGGTCAACCCTGTATCCATCTTAGGCAGACAACCTATCTTTAATAGTAAGATGGCCTACTTATTATTGATTGTATTTGGATATTGTTATGAGCTAGCTCCAATCTTTCTTATTGATTATACTGATTTAATTATGATATTATATAATGTGAGATTGAAAGAGAGTGGGAATTGCTTCATTACTACCCCATTTCACTTGAGGATGTCTTATTACTGATTATTCTAGATTTTATGACGATTTCTAGATACAATCCATCCAATTGTATAGATTCTATCATTTTATGATTCGATGAATTTCTTTATAGGTGATGACATCATTGAAATCGGTATTGACTATTTCATAAGGATTTGATTTATTTGGGTTGTGCAATACCTGGATGGCTATTTATGGTCATATACATAAATATAACGTATTATTTCGTGATTATATTGTGCTTCCATTATTTTTATGTACCCTTGATTGGATATAGTCTGACTCGTGTGTTATTTTATAATAATCGGGTCAGTCCGAGACATTTCAGGTGCACGGATGACTTGAGCAGCCTCTATTTTATTGTGCTTAGAGGAGTATTACGTTTAGACCTGATATTTGTACGATATTGATTCACTGTATTTATATATGTAATTGACATCGAATTGTATTGTATTCGTATAACTTTATTGTATTATATATTATATGTTATCGCTGCGATTAACTTTGATTACTCTGTGACTTCCTATATATTATATATTATGGTCTCAACCCTTAAGAGCCCACCTGGCTAGACCGAAATGAGCAGAAGGTTTTGCCACTTTTGGGCTGGAAGACCTACTCATCACGGTAGGATTTGTATCAATCCACTGCTTTAAGACATTTGAGCGGGAATGTTACCCGTGTTGCATCTGCCTTTTTGATGTTCTATTAGTGCAAAATTTCGAATTCGGCAACAATTTGATTCATTGGGAGGTGAAGGGTGTCTTGATTGAGCTGACTAGTGATGATCTCGTTGTGATTTTGGGGGCCTTCACGAAGGATGCAGACTTGGATGATTTTGAAGTGACCGACTCAAAGATTTTGCAGTAGATCTGTTACTCAAAAATCCACCTTTCGACTAAGTAGAAAGGTCTTTTAGGAAAGACTAAAGAAAAGGAATTCAGATAAAACCTTTCGAAGGAGTCGAAGGGATGCAGTCAACAGTTTATAGTAGTCCCCGACCTTTTGAAGGAGTCGAAAGGTTTCATCTTTGAGCATTCAAAGAGTTCTTACCTTTCGAAGATGGTGGAGAAGTCAAAGCGAGTGCAAGCAACTCTTTAATGACCTTTTTGAAAGCATAGCAAGCCTTTCGAACCAATTGGAACACATCCAAGATACCTTTCGACAATGTCGAAAGGTTTATGAAGAAAGGAGCACTCATAAGTTAGCAAAGAATGAAAGACAACCTTTCGACAACATTGAAGGGAAGAATAGCTCTCGACAACAATCAAATGAAGAGCAACCTTCCATCATGGTCGAAGGGTTCACAACAACTAGGAAAAGAGCGACCTTCTGACAAGGTCGAAGGGTTCACAACAGTATAATGAAGGCAAAACCTTCGACAAGGTCGAAAGGTTCATGAAGACATAAAGAAAAACATACCCTTCGACAAAGTCGAAAGGTCCATAATAGCATATGAAAGGCAAACCTTTTGATTCATAACTGCATATAAAAAGGAGACCTTCCAACTCAGTCGAGAGCATGGAGTCGAAAGGAGGGCCGCCGGCATCTATAAATAAGACCCAATGGGTCATGTTTGAGGAATCCAAAATCTCTCATTCTAATCTTGTATTTTCTTAATCAATACATTGTAACCCTAATTGGGTGATGATTTGGGGATTAAATAAAATAGAGTTTTACATGGGCAAAGAAGGAAGTCTTATGCTCTATTAATTACTTTACTGTTTGAATATACTTTTGTTGGATTAACTCCTAATTGCAGGTCCAACAGCATCGAAAGGTCCATGTCGACACGGTCGACAACACTTTTGCTACAAGTAACTATTGCAACCTTTCGAAATCTTCAACCCTACAATTTTAACCTTACGACATGGTTGATAATATGGTCTAAACAACATTGGTAACCTTCCGAAGTGACTAACTTTGAGGCACAAACCTTTCGACTATGTCTAAAGTGCTTATGCTGTAAAATATCACTAACCTTTCGGAGCTATAATCTAAGTGGTCTAAACTTTCGACTAGATTGAAGACCGCTCTTTAAGTATAAATACCTAGATTTACAAGGATTAGTCCACAATAGGCCGACCACATACCTTTCGACAAGGACAAAATCTATTTTATATAAGTGATCAAACCATTCGTTAAGGTCGAAAGCTTCCACATATCCACCAAGAAGTTTGATATTCTACTTAAATCTAAAGAGGGCTATCATCCTAACCTTTCGACAAGATAGAAAACCAACCTTAAAGTGATAATTTCAAGGAAATTCAATCTAAATAAAGAAGGAAACTCTTGAATGTGAGAAATGTGGATTATGGATCTTAAGGCTAGAATAAACACTAGAGGGGGGGGGGGGTTAATAGTGTTTTAAGAATTTACTAATTCTTTTTGAGTTTATATTAATTTGAATACAAATGTATGCAATATTCAAACACAGATACAAATATAAAGTAAAAGTAGTAAAGGAAAGAACACACCAGATTTTATACTGGTTCGGAGTTACCCTACATCTAGTCCCACAACACAAGTACGGATTTCCTTTCAAAATCAATTCTTACAATTACACCCTCGATTTCAAGGCCACGAGGTACACCACTCCAAATTCACAATCCTCTTGGTAGAGATACTTGATTTTACGGGCAACAAGTTCACCCAATTGATTTCCTAGGCTACAATCACACCTTCTCTCACTTGATTGACTTTCCAAGCTACAACCACACCTTTTCTCACTTGATTGATTATGAAGAAGCCTATAACTCTGAATAGCACTAGGATCTTGTTGAGATAGTGATAGAGAATCAAACCAGAGATGATCTAGTTAGATTCAATGGAGATTTCGGTAGAGTAATAGTAAAAATGCATATAAAGAAATGTGGAAGAAGAAGAGAAGTGAAATTAGAAAATTATGAATATAAATTCATTTCAAACATCCCATATTTATAGTACAACAACAGCCATGTCCATTCGAGAAAGGATATGACGAATAGACAATTCTTTTGAAATTCAAACTTTTGAAATAAACTGTCATCATGTCGACATGGGTACCTAGGGGTTGTCGACATGCCTAAGTTAATTTTGATAAAAAAAATTTCTTTTGAAAATAACTACTATCCTATATTAAAACTATTTTAAAATTTATAAATATACTATAATTAAAATACATAAATAAGTATAGAGAACAGTATTTCAGTATATATAAAATTTTACTATAATTTCATATTTAAATCTTAAATATAAATATTAAAAGTTAAGTACATTATAATTAAAGATAGTTTAAAACCAAGGATAATTTTGATATTGAAAATAAAGATTATTTTGAGGTTAAAAGTATTTAAAACCAGGATAGATGTTTTTTGATTTAAAAAGGAAGATTTTGTAATCATTTTGAAAACAAGATATAATTTTGTAAAACATTTGAATAAAAGTTAGTGGATATAAAACGATGTTCCACTAGATTTTTCGTAGGTTCCATCCTACTTAGGGTTCCATCCCTTTAACAGGCTCGAAGTGGATTCCATTCCACGAATAAAATGGATTTTAAGATGTCAGTGCTTTTCTAAGAGTTTTAACATAATTCTAGACTCGATACTTGTCTTGTACTATTGAAGTCTTGAACTCTTGATATCTTGATACTCATGAGTCTTGAATCTTGATGTCTTCAATCTTGAGTCTCTACGCTGTACAGTCTTCATTCACAGTACCTGCATGTTTATATCCTGCATATACATATATCTAAACTATAATGTTAGTATTTATATTTTATAACAAGTCCTAAGGTTGTTGTCATCAAAACCATTCTTTTCAAGGACTAACAATCTCCCCCTTTTGGATGATGACTACCTTTGTTTATAAATATTACTTCTATCCTAATAACTCTCTAATAACTCCCCCTAAAACTAATAACTCCCCCTTAATCTATGCCTAACTATCCTATTTTATACTTCTCTCCCTTTGTCATCAACAAAAACAAACTAACTCCAAACTATATAACTCCCCCTTAATCTTGTACTAAAGTACCTGCATTAAAATATACAATGGAGTATATAATAGATAAATTAAGATATAATTATACTTATAGACATGATAACTAATCAAAGATCATATAAATATCAATATATATTTATACAGATTATGTTTTTCACACCAATTATCAATCCATACCAAATCAAATAAAATCCAATCAAATCAATCCAAGCAATCAATTCAAAACAAATAAAACAATCAAATCAAACATTACGAGGAACTTCCACCCATCCTTCTTCTCCAAATATTGGATCTGCTTTAATGGCATCCCAATTTTCATTGTCATTGGTGAGAGAGACTGAAGGATGTGCTTCATTATCATCTTTGTGCAGGGAGGAAATCATCCATCGAATTGCATCGAAATGCTTTTCTTGTTCCTTGATCATCTGCATTTGACTTAACTCTAAGTGTCGCTGATTACAAAGAATGAAAGAAAGAATGTTCTTGAAAGAATTAAGAGTTTCTTCAAGATTCTCAGTCAAATTATGAATTGGATTGGCCATTTTTGAATTTGTGAGAAGAAATATAGATAGAGTAGATAAGAAATGATTTTGAGTAATGAATTCTGGAAGAAATATGTATTTATAGATGTAGGAATTCGTTTAAAATGAATAGACACAAGGTAGTTATTCAAATTTAAAATTTAAAATGAGAAGTCATTTCTGACCAGTACTTGTCGACATGATGTGTGGGGGGTTGTCGACAGGGGTCAGTTCATTTTGATGACTCATTTTGATTTTGTGAATAATTGTATATATGTATATATTTATATAACATACTAACATTTATTCTAGAGATAAGATAAGCCAGATAACAGAAAAGTAATTCAATTTCATTTCATAATAGAATGATACAACGATTAAACATTATGAACTGCACGAAGATTCAAATCAAATCATACTAAAATAATATAATATGATATGAAAAGGTAGAGCTAGTTAGATGATGACGAAGATGAAGATAATCAAAGTGTCTTGCTAACTTTGGAGAAAAATTTGTTCATCTTGGATGACATTTTATCCAATTTCTTACTAACGGACCGTTTAAGAATCCGTTGATTTTCAACAATAGTCTTTTGATTTTTGAGTAAGGTTTTGTTGGTTAGATTAGAGGGATAATCAATACTTTCCAAGGATGTTTCACCTTCTTCTTCTTCTTTTATTTCCATTTCATCCCCTTCTTCTTCTTCTTCTTCTTCTTCCTCTTCCATTCCTTTATGAGCCAAACGCTCTTCCTTTTCGGCAACAGTCTCATATGGTTGAAAAACTTATGGAATTTTCATAAGAGAAACGTTTAAGTGATTAAAAACTTTTCTTGAAACAAATTCTTCCCTGTGAAATCTACATCAAAATAATTAAAAATCCGAGTGAGATAGATTCCATGATATAAAGTATTTTCACCCATTCCAAGATTTTTTGGACGAAGTTCATCCAAAATAGCTTGTGCACAATTAATATCATAATTTCCAAAATAGCAAAAAGTGCTTTGCAAACTTTTGAAGTTGGATTGTTAAAACTTCCCGATCTTGGGGTCAAAGTATGTTGTAAAAGAAGATTAACAATTCTTGCTTTTGGTCGATAATTTCGATTTTTGAATTCAAAGTTTTCATCTCCTTCAAAAATGTGATGAAATGTCTCATGATCATTTTCATCGATTTTAAAACTAGAAAGATCCATTCCTGTTCTTTTGCAATTGAGAATGGTACCCAAAATATCACAATTTAAAATGATTCTAGTGCCTTTGACACTACTCCAAATTTTATCATCATTTCCATTATAAAATCCACGGTTGAGATTTGCATAGAAAATTTTAACAAGATTTGGATAACAAACAAAATAATTTTGTGAAGCATCAACAAGACTAAGAATTTGGTTGTTTGCAAAAAGTGAATCGATTTCATAAGAAGAGAAATCTTGAAATATAGCAAACTTTTCGGGATGGACTTTTCCTTAGTTAGCATAGTTGATATATGCTTTTATAGCCTCCGGATCATTGAAGAGTTGCTCTTTCATGTTTCTGGAAACTCTCATTGTGGAGGGGTTGCTTGAAGAAGCCATTAGAGTAGAGAGTAGAGGGCTGGAAATTTTTAAATAAGAGTTTGAATTTGAAAATGAAAGTGAAAAGTTGTGATATGAGATAGAAAATAAATAGATTCTCAAAGGATAGATTCTCTGGTCAAAAGATGAATTTTCAGAGTCTTGAATGAAGTGAAAAGATGGAGAGATATTCAAACATTTGAATTCAAATTTGAAATTCAAATTTATGTACCCTTTTCGACAACGTGGGGGGACCATGTCGACAGGTGTCCTTGAATTTTCATGATTTATTTCTTTTAAGTATTCTAATATATATATATATATATATTTATTATTTTTAATGACTATATATATCTGAAATTATAGTATATTGCATAAAATATTATGATACTATATTTTCTAAAAATAAAAATCAATCAATCAATCATTCAATCCTAAGCATGCAATTTCAACCATGTATTGTAAACATGTACCTTTTTCTGAGTCCGTTTTTCTAAATTCATAGGAGTCGTGAACTGCCGTGAAATACATATTTGAATTATCTGTCTTCTGATCATCATCGCTCGAGGATGAGTCCGGGTCATCTAGAGTGGCGGTAAATGCATGTTTTCGTTTCTTGTAGAATCATTGTTTATAGGAAGATTTTTCCTATCTGGATGCGGACAGTCTCTTTTTATATGGCCTGGTTCGTCACAGTTGAAACATTTGATATATATAGTTTGACACTACATTCTAATTACCAGAGTTCTTATAGTTGTTTCCCTTGAGATTATTCATCTTTCTGTATTTCAGGAATTTTCGAAAGTTCTTGGCAATAAAGGCTATCTCTTCATCATTATCGCTGTTTGAGTCTGATCCATCGGTCAATGCATTGAATGCAATTGATTTCTTTTTAGATGCTTTGCTTTCTCTTCTCCCAATCATTTTAACTTCAAACAACATTAGATTTCCAATTAATTCTTCTATCTTTAGGGTACTGATGTCATTTGCCTCTTCGATCGCAAGTGTCTTTTGATCCCATTCTGAAGTAAGAGAATTTAAGATTTTTCTGACTTGATCTTGTTCCGAAAATACTTTCCCAAAGATATGAGAGAATGTACAATATCCTGAAATCTACTATACATATCTGAAATAGACTCATTAGGAATCATTTTAAATAATTGAAACTGATTTGTGAGCATGGAAATTTTGGTCTGTTTAATTTTGCTTGTTCCTTCGTGAGTAACTTACAAAGTTTTCCAGATTTCATATGCAGACTTACAAACTGACACTCTATTAAATTCATTCCTATCAAGTGAACAAAACAGAATATTCATCGCTTTAGATTTATTTTGTGCGACTGTCTTTTGCTAAGCAGTCCACTGTGCAAAATCAGTTGTGGGTTCAAAATTTTCAGTCTATGTGATATTCCAAGTGTCTAGTCCTACTGATTGTAAATATATTTTCATCCTACATGCCCAATATGCATAGTTACTACCATTAAAAAGTGGTGGTCTGGCATTAGACTGACCTTCTACAAATGAACTAGTGTTGGTAGTAACAGCAGTATCAGTGTTGGTAGCCATTTTGAAATTTATCAAAATTCACATTATGAAACTTTGAAATCCTTGCTCTGATACCAAATGTGAGAAATGCGGATTATGGATATAACGCCCCACCTCTATGCTCATAATAACAAAGAGTATTAAAAGAAATACTGTCTATTATTATGAAGAATAAGGCTGGATAGGAGCGACCATCCGTAGTTGACCTTACACTAATATTGGTTATCTCGATAGGAGTGGTATATACTTTTTATTTTTTTCATCTATTATTTATTTACTCCCATCGACACACCCAATTATCAGTATAAAGCAAACTACGATGGTTCATAATAGTTTAGGACATTAGATATAACAATAACACAGATAATATAAATGTGGAACACAGATAAAAACAAAAGTCTCATATATATATAACTAATGTCAGTTACAACATAGTTGACACAATACATATGATACAACTACAACTGTCGACTCTGGAAGTTATATATACACGTACATTATCAACTAATATACATGAATACATATCAACCTATACAATTTGACACGACTTCTACAAAATGACAAAGACTACTCCAGAAGATATAAAAAGTCTTCATATCTCGAACAGCAACCCAAGCGGTAAATCTACAACCTGAAATAACTCGGGTCTGACCCGAGTATTAAATTCAAAAGAAAATAATACACGGGTCAGTCTAATTCAAACTCAGTTATTAGTGCATAGCAGCAATAATAATCAGATAGTCAAATAGACGACAATCACAAAAATCTCGTATATCCAATCCTTTTAACAAAGAAATCGGATAACGAAAATTTTAACACTAAACAATGTTAAACAATAAATCAGCAGATTTAAATCATCAACAGAGATAAATAAACAATTTATCAAATCGACTAAATCAAATTAAAACAAATAAAATTGTCACTTTAAAACCATCAGAGTTCGATTGGCTACCGTACACTCACGCGTGTACGGTCTCGCCAACTCGTAAAAATGCATAAAAGATCAATGCATCAAAAGCAAAAGAAAAACCAATAAAATCAAGGCGGTGTGGCTGCAGTACACACGTACATACATGTGCACTGCCTCGCCAACTCAATGCACAAGATCAAATCAAAATTAGATTCAACACAAATGCAAATGGCCTCGATCAAAATTCAAAGTGTAACTGCAACAAGGCAAATGCATGTACAAGTTCAACAAGAAAAGTACAAACTGGACAACAACTAAAGCCACCAAGTTGGCAAACTCAAATGATCAAGTCTGTCAACATGATACTGCAACAATACAAATAAGGATGAACTCAAGTGCAGACTCAAGTTTATATGAAGTAAATTGGATACAGCAATATAAACAAGCAACTCAAAGAACACTGCATCAATAAACTACAATATCAAATGTATGCAATGCAGACAGGTATCAAAGACCAGACTATAACCAGTGTCAACATCTACATGGATGCAAGCATGTATGAATCAACTGAGCAACCAGACCAGTGTGGATGCAGACCAGAGACAAGGAGTGACCACATAGGGCAGTACAACTAAAACAAACAAGAATGAATGGTCAATAAGGCATGCATACAGATAATGATAGATATGCCGTGTCAAAGTGGACCAACCCCAACATCAATAAAGAACATGGATGCAGGGACTGTCACAAACAAATATGGACAGTGCCAATATTGTATGCAAACTCAAGTGATATATGCAACAAGATCACTCATGCAGACATGAATGCAACCAACAAAGATCAAAGGCATAACAACTGCCACAAGACCACAATGCAGTGTACATGAGTACAACTACTGGAGTCAAGTCAGAAAAATTCATGAATGTAAACAACCAACTACATGCAGTGCAACGCAATAATGCAACATTTTTAATATATATACCAATATGCTGTACCGTGAAGCCAAATCAAACAGAGGAATCAATATGGCAACACAGCGAATACATAGTGCAAGTTACAACCTCAAATGAACCAGGCGAAGTAACTCAAACTCCATAAGACCAAGTCGAAATAAATGTCGAACTAATTTAAACAGTTCACGGCAACTATGACTTAAGTCAAAATATTATTACAAAATCGAAGTCGAAGTTGAACAAGTCATAAGTCAATATTGTGGTGGCCAGCAAAACCAAAAATCGAAGCAATGTTAAATTGCAACAAAATCAAATGGTCAAGACTGCTCAAGTGAAACACTGCAATGTGCCACAGAAAGAAATCAATATAACGTTGAACTAACTTGAAGCAACATTATCAAAGCATCAGAGTCAAAGACATTATCAAGTCAGAACAAAAGCAAATGACAAAGTCGAAGTCAACCAAACAAACGAAACAATGCAAGCATTCAAGTACAGAATCGGGTGACGAAAATAAGTTGAAGCAGAAAACAACATTATCAACCAACCATAAACACACTCGCAAGTGAACTTGAACCTAGTCGAGAATGCCAGAGGGACAATACAAAATCAACAGTCATGAAAATGCCAAGAACAACAGTTCAAAACCAAGCAATTGCCTAAGTCACAATAAAAACAATTCAATGTCAAGACCAATGCCAACCGAGAAACGCAGGGAGCAAGTTAGAACTCATCAAAACTGTGGTAGCCAAGAAGAAATGGCCAAAACAAAAGGCTGGACAAATTCGAGAATATAAATTCGAAATCGTCAAAACAGGGGGGATCAAAACAGAAAATAAACTAATCGCGGTGGCAAAGAAACCGAACAAGTTAGAAATCGACACCATTTTATTCGAGTAATTCGAATAAGTCAGAGGTCAATCCCAATCATAAAATGGCCAAGATAAATCAAAACGACTCAGACATTCATATACAATGAAAAACCCACGAATCCAAGTAGTGAGAATCACAAGTCATAGGTATAAGTTCTTTGAACTAGATGTGAGTAACAACAATTACTCACCTTATTCGAGATCGTAGCCAAAAGAAGCGAACCCGGAGAGGAGGCGAATTCGATCAAATAAATCGGTGGTTTCAATGCCCCAGCTTTTTGAACGAAGAGGAACACGCAACCATCATCTCTCAGAGGGAACGAGTTGAAGCCCTAATTCCTTCTCGAACGAACGAGCTAAAAGTTTTTGAAGCCGCCATTATTTCGTTTTCTTGTTTGATTTTGTTATTAGGGTTAGAAAATGGAAGAATGAAAGAGAGGGGATCGGGTTTTCCCCTGATATCATCTCGGCAAAACTAAGAAACATGGGCCAAGATTTAAATTGTAAAGCCCGGTCAACATTTTTATAAAAGAATTTCAAATTGATTTAAATTCCAATAGCAATTCATCATCACTTAAATCATTAAATGACGATCATATATTGAAGCTAATTCCCGGGTTGTTACAAACTCCCCTCCTTATAGAAATTGCGTCCCCGCAATTTTCATAACTAAGGTCGTCAATAATAATTACTTTTCTAACATAAACCGGTTAAGCTAGAAAAATAAAAGTCGAGAATTTAAATGCCACAGTAATCTTTTAATTCCAATAAAAGAGATTCTCAAATTTTCAACAAAATTTAACTATCAATAGATAGTCAAAAAGCAGCAAAATTGGATAAACCCAATTTACCGGCAATATTCAATTATCAACAGGAAAATTAGAAATACAGATTTTACAAAACAGCGATATCTAATTATCGATACGATAATTAGAAAACGAAAAATCTAATTATCAACAAATCGCAAATCACAAATCGCAACTGCAAATCTCTAGTTATCCAACAATTAACTAGAAAACCCAAATTCCAAAATCAACAAACTCTAACTATTCACAGAAATAGATAGAAAACAACAATTCAATACAATCAACGTAATCTAGAATCAATAAGAAACTAGAAACCCCGTATCAATAAAATCAGCAAACATCCAATGATCTAAACGATAGTCAGAAAACAAATCAACAATTATTTAATTACCACAAACGGTAATCAAATTTCAAATCAATAAATATTCGATTATCAAAATGATGATCAAATTTCCAAATCAACAAATATTCGATTATCAAAAACGATAATCAAATTTCAAATTCAACAAATATTCGATTATCAAAAACGATAATCAAATTTCAAATTCAACAAATATTCGATTATCAAAAACGATAATCAAATTTCAAATTCAACAAATATTCGATTATCCAAAACGATAATCAAATTTCAAATTCAACAAATATTCGATTATCAAAAACGATGATCAAATTTCAAATTCAACAAATATTCGATTATCAAAAACGATAATCAAATTTCAAATTCAACAAATATTCGATTATCAAAAACGATAATCAAATCACAAATTCAACAAATATTCGATTATCAAAAACGATAATCAAATCTCTCAAATCAACAAATATTCGATTATCAAAAATGATAATCAGAACTCATATCAACAAATATCTAATTATCACAAGCGATAATTAGAAACAACAAATATCCGATTATCAAAAACGATAATCAGAACTCATATCAACAAATATCTAATTATCACAAGCGATAATTAGAAACAACAAATATCCGATTATCAAAAACGATAATCAGAACTCATATCAACAAATATCCAATTACCTGCAGATAATTGGAAACAACAAATATCTAGAAATCAATTAAGAAGACTAGAAAATCAACATAAAAGCTTGGATCGATCCCATCAGATGGCGAGTTTTTAATTCGCCGCACGTGCATCAACAAATGGCCGAAGCCTACCAAGTACTCAACATAATTTTGGCGCCCAACAAATGACCCGAAGGTCCGCAGAGTGACCCGAAGGTCTTGTACTAGTATTTGACCCGAAGGTCCATCAGAGTGGCCCAAAAGCCCAACAAATGACCCGAAGGTCCAACAAATGACCCGAAGGTCCTCATAGTGGCTCGAAAGCACACGAAAGCATCAAAATATTTCAATTAACGAGTCCGGAAATAACCAAAATAGCAAACGCACATGTCCCATAACCACGAGTTTTACTAAATTGTTTAATTCTCTTCATCGTTTCCTTGATAGTGTAGAATCATCAAAATCATCAAAACATCAGATATCTCAATTAACGAGTTCGGAATTAACCGAAATAGTAAAAGTGTGGTTCCATACTCCGCACTTTTGCTAAATCGTTTAAATCTCTTCATCGTTTCCTTGAAAGTGCAAAATTGTGTATTTTGTAAAAATACACTTTACATTCTCAAACGGACAAGTCCGGAATTAAGCGAATCAGTAAAAGAAAGGGGTCATAGTCCTCGATTTTGCTGAAACGTTTAAATCGCTTCCTCATTCTTTTGAAATCGCAAACTGTAAAATTTCTGAAAACAATTTTTATTTATTTTGTAAAAATAACAATTCACATTCTCAACTGGACAAGTCCGGAGTTAAGCGAAACAGTAAAAGAAAGGGGTCATAATCCTCGATTTTGCTGAATCGTTTAAGTCGCTTTCTCATTCTTTTGAAAACGCAAACTGCTAAAATTTTATAAAACAATTTTCATTTTTAAAACAATTTTCTAATCACGCGATTAAAACAGCAAATCAGTAACAATTTCGATAAGGAAATTGTACTTCTCAAAATACCGTAAAAACGGTTACAAATCAGTATTGCGGAATAACCGCTTGAAAATTCACTTTTAAAACATAACGGTTACTGAAGCCAAAGCGACAGTAATTTTAAAACGTCAAAATCACATCAAAACAATTTACATCAAAATGTAATATCAGTGAATTTTCATTCATCAAAATGCCACAAAACACCGTGCTTTAAAAATTTAGCATTGGTGTAAAAAATCTCGTTATAAAAATAACGGCAACAAAATACGTTTCATAACCAAGCATCGGTTCAACGTAAATAAATGCAGTAACGTGCAATTTAAATTTTTGCACGTACTACAGAATGAACAAAGAAATCATTCGAAGGTAACTTCAATGAAGATAATTCAAAACAGCAAAAATCTAATCAATATATGATTAGCATAAAAGAAAACCAGCAAAGGTTTCAATAAAAATCACATAACTGTAATTTCTTCAAATTCTCAATTTGGATTCGAAATTCTCAAGGAAACAAAATAATTACAGCTACGTAAACAACAAATGAAATTCATATCAATTTCGTATTTTGATTTTTAAATCAGAAAGATTGTCAGTTATACTCAGCGAAGACAGTTTCACTGTTTCCGCTGCGCACTCTGATAAACAGTACTCAAATCAATCAAATCATCAGAACACAATTTCACTATTATTTTTAAATAAAGATATTTAAAAAAATTCATCCAAATTTCAAAACATTAGTTTTGACTCAAAGCACAAATAAAACATCGACCAATAGTTGTAACATATGTTCCATCCGAGTTAAGTTTTATATTATGTCCATAAACCCCAAGCTCTGATACCAACTATAACGCCCCACCTCTATGCTCATAATAACAAAGTGTATTAAAATAAACACTGTCTATTATTACGAAGAATAAGGCTGGATAGGAGCGACCATCCGTAGTTGACCTTACACTAATATTGGTTATCTCGATAGGAGTGGTATATACTTTTTATTTTTTTCATCTATTATTTATTTACTCCCATTGACACACCCAATTATCAGTATAAAGCAAACTACGATGGTTCATAATAGTTTAGGACATTAGATATAACAATAACACAGATAATATAAATGCGGAACACAGATAAAAACAAAAGTCTCATATATATATAACTGATGTTAGTTACAACATAGTTGACACAATACATATGATACAACTACAACTGTCGACTCTGGAAGTTATATATACACATACATTATCAACTAATATACATGAATACATATCAACCTATACAATTTGACACGACTTCTACAAAATGACAAAGACTACTCCAGAAGATATAAAAAGTCTTCATATCCCGAACAGCAACCCAAAGCGGGAAATCTACAACCTGAAATAACTCGGGTCTGACCCGAGTATTAAATTCAAAAGAAAATAATACACGGGTCAGTCTAATTCAAACTCAGTTATTAGTGCATAGCAGCAATAATAATCAGATAGTCAAATAGATGACAATCACAAAAATCTCGTATATCCAATCCTTTTAACAAAGAAATCGGATAACGAAAATTTTAACACTAAACAGTGTTAAACAATAAATCAGCAGATTTAAATCATCAACAGAGATAAATAAACAATTTATCAAATCGACTAAATCAAATTAAAACAATTGAAATTGTCACTTTAAAACCATCAGAGTTCGATTGGCTGCCGTACACTCACGCGTGTACGGTCTCGCCAACTCGTAAAAATGCATAAAAGATCAATGCATCAAAAGCAAAAGAAAAACCAATAAAATCAAGGCGGTGTGGCTGCAGTACACACGTACATACATGTGCACTGCCTCGCCAACTCAATGCACAAGATCAAATCAAAATTAGATTCAACACAAATGCAAATGGCCTCGATCAAAATTCAAAGTGTAACTGCAACAAGGCAAATGCATGTACAAGTTCAACAAGAAAAGTACAAACTGGACAACAACTAAAGCCACCAAGTTGGCAAACTCAAATGATCAAGTCTGTCAACATGATACTGCAACAATACAAATAAGGATGAAATCAAGTGCAGACTCAAGTTTATATGAAGTAAATTGGATACAGCAATATAAACAAGCAACTCAAAGAACAGTGCATCAATAAACTACAATATCAAATGTATGCAATGCAGACAGGTATCAAAGACCAGACTACAACCAGTGTCAACATCTACATGGATGCAAGCATGTATGAATCAACTGAGAAACCAGACCAGTGTGGATGCAGACCAGAGACAAGGAGTGACCACATAGGGCAGTACAACTAAAACAAATAAGAATGAATGGTCAATAAGGCATGCATACAGATGATGATAGATATGCAGTGTCAAAGTGGACCAACCCCAACATCAATAAAGAACATGGATGCAGGGACTGTCACAAACAAATATGGACAGTGCCAATATTGTATGCAAACTCAAGTGATATATGCAACATGAACAGATGAACATCAGTGCAACAAGATCACTCATGCAGACATGAATGCAACCAACAAAGATCAAAGGCATAGCAACTGCCACAAGACCACAATGCAGTGTACATGAGTACAACTACTGGAGTCAAGTCAGAAAAATTCATGAATGTAAACAACCAATTACATGCAGTGCAATGCAATAATGTGACATTTTTAATATATATACCAATATGTTGTACCGTGAAGCTAAATCAAACAGAGGAATCAATATGGCAACACAGCGAATACATAGTGCAAGTTACAACCTCAAATGAACCAGGCGAAGTAACTCAAACTCCATAAGACCAAGTTGAAATAAATGTCGAACTAATTTAAACAGTTCACGGCAACTATGACTTAAGTCAAAATATTATTACAAAATCGAAGTCGAAGTTGAACAAGTCATAAGTCGATATTGTGGTGGCTAGCAAAACCAAAAATCGAAGCAATGTTAAATTGCAACAAAATCAAATGGTCAAGACTGCTCAAGTGAAACACTGCAATGTGCCACAGAAAGAAATCAATATAACGTTGAACTAACTTGAAGCAACATTATCAAAGCATCAGAGTCAAAGACATTATCAAGTCAGAACATAAGCAAATGACAAAGTCGAAGTCAACCAAACAAACGAAACAATGCAAGCATTCAAGTACAAAATCGGGTGACGAAAATAAGTTGAAGCAGAAAACAACATTATCACCCAACCATAAACACACTCGCAAGTGAACTTGAACCTAGTCGAGAATGCCAGAGGGACAATACAAAATCAACAGTCATGAAATGCCAAGAACAACAGTTCAAAACCAAGCAATTTCCTAAGTCACAATAAAAACAATTCAATGTCAAGACCAATGCCAACCGAGAAACGCACGGAGCAAGTTAGAACTCATCAAAACTGTGGTAGCAAAGAAGAAATGGCCAAAACAAAAGGCTGGACAAATTCGAGAATATAAATTCGAAATCGTCAAAACAGGGGGGGATCAAAACAGAAAATAAACAAATCGCGGTGGCAAAGAAACCGAACAAGTTAGAAATCGACACCATTTTATTCGAGTAATTCGAATAAGTCAGAGGTCAATCCCAAGCATAAAATGGCCAAGATAAATCAAAACGACTCAGACATTCATATACAACGAAAAACTCACGAATCCAAGCAGTGAGAATCACAAGTCATAGGTATAAGTTCTTTGAACTAGATGTGAGTAACAACAATTACTCACCTTATTCGAGAGCGTAGCCAAAAGAAGCGAACCCGGAGAGGAGGCGAATTCGATCAAATAAATCGGTGGTTTCAATGCCCCAGCTTTTTGAACGAAGAGGAACACGCAGCCATCATCTCTCAGAGGGAACGAGTCGAAGCCCTAATTCCTTCTCGAACGAACGAGCTAAAAGTTTTTGAAGCCGCCATTATTTCGTTTTCTTGTTCGATTTTGTTATTAGGGTTAGAAAATGGAAGAATGAAAGAGAGGGGATTGGGTTTGCCCCTGATATCATCTCGGCAAAACTAAGAAACATGGGCCAAGATTCAAATTGTAAAGCCCGGTCAACATTTTTATAAAAGAATTTCAAATTGATTTAAATTCCAATAGAAATTCATCATCACTTAAATCATTAAATGACAATTATATATTGAAGCTAATTCCCGGGTTGTTACAATGGATCTTAAGACTAGAATAAACACTAGAGGGTGGTGAATAGTGTTTTAAGAATTTACTAATTCATTTTGAGTTTATATTAATTTGAACACAAATGTATGCAATATTCAAACACAGATACAAATATAAAGTAAAAGTAGTAAAGAAAAAAACACACCGGATTTTATACTGATTCGGAGTTACCCTACATCCAGTCCCACAACACAAGTACGGATTTCCTTTCAAAATCAATTCTTACAATTACACCATCGATTTCAAGGCCACGAGGTACACCACTCCAGATTCACAATCCTATGGGTAGAGATATTTGATTTTACGGGCAATAAGTTCACCCAATTGATTTCCTAGGCTACAATCACACCTTCTCTCACTTGATTGATTTTCCAGACTACAATCACACCTTTTCTCACTTGATTGATTACAAAGAAGCCTATAACTCTGAATAGCACTGGGATCTTGTTGAGATAGTAATAGAGAATCAAACCAGAGATGATCTAGTTAGATTCAATGGAGATTTCGGTAAAGTAATAGTAAAAATGTATATAAAGAAATGTGGAAGAAGAAGAGAAGTGAAATCAGAAAATTATGAATATAAATTCATTTAAAACATCCCCTATTTATAGTAGAACAACAGCCATGTCCATTCGGGAAAGGATATGACGAATAGACACTTCTTTTGAAATTCAAACTTTTGAAATAAACTGTCATCATGTCGACATGGGTACCTAGGGGTTGTCGACATGCCTAAGGTATTTTTGACAATTTGTTTTTCTTTTGAAAATAACTTCTATCTTATATTAAAACTATTTAAAACTTTATAAATATACTATAGTTAAAATACATAAATAAGTATAGAGAATAATATTTTGGTATATATAAAATTTTACTATAATTTCATATTTAAATCTTAAATATAAATATTAAAAGTTAAGTACATTATAATTAAAGATAGTTTAAAACCAAGGATAATTTTGATATTAAAAATAAATATTATTTTGAGGCTAAAAGTATTTAAAACCAGGATAGATGTTTTTTGATTTAAAAAGGAAGATTTTGAAATCATTTTGAAAACATGATATAATTTTATAAAACATTTGAATAAAAGTTAGTGGATACAAAACAATGTTCCACTAGATTTTTCGTAGGTTCCATCCTACTTAGGGTTCCATCCCTTTAACAGGCTCGAAGTGGATTCCATTCCACGAATAAAATGAATTTTAAGATGTCAGTGCTTTTCTATGAGTTTTAACATAATTCTAGACTCCATACTTGTCTTGTACTATTGAAATCTTGAACTCTTGATATCTTGATACTCATGAGTCTTGAATCTTGATGTCTTCAATCTTGAGTCTCTATACTGTACAGTCTTCATTCTCAGTACCTACTTGTTTATATCCTGCATATACATATATCTAAACTATAATGTTAGTATTTATATTTTATAACAAGTCCTAAGGTTGTTGTCATCAAAACCATTCCTTTCAAGGACTAACATTGTAGAGGATCTCGCACTAACTTAATAAAGCTGGAAGGTTTCATAACTCAACACCTAAATCTTTTGACGACGTCGAAAGGTCTGATTCGAAAGCTATTTATAAGTGAAGCAAAATACAAAGGCAATTCTTAAGGGCGCCCTTCGTTCAAATTAGATTAACCATGCTACTTGGAATAACTTTGGGGATTTGACAAGAAATCTTGTTAACATTTTTGGCGCTAGAAGGAGGGCTCGAACCTCCGACTTGGTTAACCCCTTAACACTACTATTCTCTATCCCTCATTGGATCAATACTACATCATATTTACCCATTTTGGTTTGATTATGGCTAGAAGATTCAAATGACCTGAATAAGGATCTTACGAACCACACTTGACAAGAATCTCCCAAGTAGACATCAAAAGCTCCAATCAAGATGAAGAACAAAGACTAAGGCTCGAAGCCTTAAGGAATATAACAAAAAGAAAGCAGAATCTTACGATCCTAAGAAATTGAGTCTAAACCCCTTTTATGTTGGCCCTACCCTAATCATTGCACTTGGAAAGAGAATAAATGGAAGTGATAATATCTTTCATAAAATGAGAAGAACAATCCAACATTATTCAAAAGGCACAATCTTTGAGAAAGAGATAATGAATTATTACAACGCCTTTGAACACAAATGCCAACCAACTGCAACAAGAGCACTTCCAACCTAAGAGATTCAAATGGGAGCAAAAAGAAAGATAATTAAAGAGTATGAAATGATAAGGCTAAAAAGTGAAAAGCTAAAGAATCATCCTCAAGAATCATGTTGCAAGTCTAAACTTCCAAAAGGATGTAACTTAACCACATCAATGGAAAACGTCTACTTGCTTAAAAAGGATGAACTTAACTATTGGCCATCACAAAAGAAAAAGCCAAAACATGAAAGGAACTTGGGATGATCCTTCTATCATTATCATATGACGAATGGTTATGAAACCAACTATTACAAAGCCCTGGAGGGGATGATCATCAATTTCTTTAGACAAGGAAATATCACCGAATTTGTAAAGAGAACTTGAGAAAAGATTAATAAAGATCGGCTTTCTGAAAAGAGAAAGTCTACATTGTTGGGAGTGAAATGCTCCTCGAATTTGGATACTACCTAAGATGGCAGTATTACCTAAGATTGTAGAAAAGCCTCGGTCCGCGCTGAGATGGCCCGGGCAGAGCGCATCTTGGAGGGAGGATAGAGTAGGCCTCTATCCGCGCCTAAGATGGCCGGGTTAGAGCACCGAACAAGCTCTTAACCTCGCCGCAAAAGGGTCAGGTTAAGGCACCTCCTGGAGGGAGGATGGAGTAAGCCTCTATCCACGCCTAAGATGGCTAGGGTAGAACACTGAACAAGCTCTTAACCATGCTGCAAAAGGGCCAGGTTAAGGCATCTCTTGGAGGGAGGACAGAGTAAGCCTCCATCCACGCCTAAGATGGCCGGGGTAGAGCAACGAATAAGCCCCTATCCATGTCGCAAAAGGGCCAAGGTAAGGCACCTCCTGGAGGGAGTTCTGGTGAGTCCTTGGTTCCAGCCTCTAAGATGAGCTAACCAAGAGCACCGGACAGTGGACTAAGATGTCCAGGCCCAAGAAAAGGCCCAACAAACAATGGACTAAGACGTCCAAGCCCAAGTAAAGCTCATTCAATAATGGACTAAGACGTCCAAGCGAAAGTGAGGCTCATCCAATAATGGACTAAGACGTCCAAGCCCAAGTGATGCTCATTCAATAATGGACTAAGACGTCCAAGCCCAAGTGAGGCTCATTCAATAATGGACTAAGACGTCCAAGCCCGATAGGAGGCACAATCAACTAAGGACTAAGATGTCCTAGCTCAGATAAAGGCAGCTTAATTAATTATGGACTAAATAATCAAAGCTCAAGAGGCAAGTGATTAAATTATTTCTTTACAAAGCATGAAGGGTTCTTATATGTCAGAAAGGACAAAAGCAGAAGAGTGAAATGAATCTCCATTGATTAATACCCGAATCTAGGTTTCGAGACTTTCTTAAACATCATCTATTAATACCCAAATCTGGGTTTTGGGATTTTCTTAACGTCATCTATTAATGCCCGAATCTGAGCGCCAGGATACTCATATATGAATTTCACTATATAATACTCGAGTATGGGTTTCGGGTCCTCATTAACTACTGATTATCTTAATGTCCCCGAATTTGGGTCTCGGGATTTTATTTCTAAACATCAGCTATCAATACCCGAATCAGGGTCTCTGGTCTTTCATATAAAAATTTCATAATCAAAATATCTGAATTTGGGTTTCTAGTCATTATCAATCACTAACATATTATACCCGAATCTGGGTATCAAGACTGCTATTTATTTAAGCCCAAATCTGGGAACAAGATCTATGGATTTCTATTCACCTCAAATGCCTGAATTTGGGTCAAAGAATATTATCAAAAAGATTGCAATTAAGAACCTCCGAATGGGAACTTCAGGCTTCTAACAATTTATATCCCATTAATGTCAAGGAATGGGTGAGAGAGTTATACTTCAAAATATCAGACTTGGACTTTTGAATTGGGTTTTTTATTTCATAAAAGTAATATTTTGACATTCATGACCTTATGGTAAGGCGGAATCTACTACCAACAAGTATTATGCATCCCAAACAAGTGGAAGGAGTTAAATCCATGATCATTTCTCACCATGGTTAAAGATGAGATCTTAACATTTTGAATAACTTACTTTTCATACGATTGGCAAGATGATTTGCTAATTTAGGCAAGTTATATATGTAGACAAATATGTCGATTTCAAGCTAACAATTAAAAATATTATTTGCTACATGTCTCTCAGGGAAATCAAAATGACGAGGAGTTACAAGAGATTCAGCAAGAACAAAAGTCGTTGAATGAGCAACTCAAAGGCATATTATAGGTTACACTATAGAAAAGGGATCATAAATTAGATGATATTTACAAAATTTCCATAATTTACATTGGTTATGAAATCATTTACAAACAACAAAATTATGTACAAGGATAGGTTTACATGGCTCAATATATAAGTGAATTACCTTGAGCTACTTTATTAAGAGTCTCCGCCACCGAAGGATATACTACATGATTAATTGCTACGTGGAGGACTTCCTTAAGCCTTTTCTCCTTTCTCCTAATTATATTCTCATCATCGATTGCCTCAATGTTAGTTTTTAAGGCACGATTAGAGGCCCTATTTGCAGCTTTAAGGGTTTTATTTTCCCTTTCCAACTCGGCAACACGCTTGTCGAGCAAGTAATTATCATGCTCAAGCTTCTAATTCCTAGCAGCGTAATCATTAATGATTTGGGAGTACTTGATTTTCTGCTGCTCATCGAAATACTTGACAATTTCAAATTTCACCCTCCGGCACTAGTTTCCAACTACGTTATCATCTAAACCCGGAGGAGGGTTCCGCATGGTTGGAATTTTTGGGCTGCAAGAAGTTTTGACCTAGTAGGCTTGATAATTGGAGGGTTTGCGTGAGGGTCCGGAAGATCAATATTTGGAGTCTTTGCCCATATGAGGAATTCTAAAGAGGCACATTAAGCTTGACTATCTCTCAATTTTAGCTCTAAATCGCTTATTTGCTGGATGAGCTTGGACATCTTTTCATCGAAGTCAATTGTAGGATTCGACTTCACCTGTCTTTTAAGCATAATAATTGCTTCATCTTTTCTCTTAATATCAGCCTCAAGATAGTCAATGTGACGCTTATGATTGCTAGCTATGGTTTTTTAGATAAGGTATCTTTTGTGCCATTTTACGATGTCAACATTGCCACTAAAACATTCTAATAATACTTCATCCTGAATCACAATTGTTCCACCCTCTATCAATAATCTCTCTCTGATTACGTCAACATCGGATATTAAGCTTTGAGCAAGAGAGGTTGTAGATGACCGTGGCTCTTGTTTAAAGAAAAGAAATGAAATAAAATCATAATTGAGATAAAAGATATCTTTATCACTGTAGCAATGGATTACAACTCAAAGTAGAAGCAAAGTTAAGAGATACAACAATCACTTTCATTAAACCTAAAGTTGGGAGACAACATTCCTAATGTTGTCTAGAGTATTAGCGGAAAGCATGACTGTTGAGTCAAAGGGTATAGTAACTCCTTCGGGGGTAATAACTGGCGAACATTTACTATAATCTAATTTTCTGGCAGGTGGATTGTCGCAACCACAAATTAACTTGGAATGGAATGTTCTGATTTCTTTCAAGAGCGATTCCTTTTCTTTGCCGAGGAAGTCAAAGCGGGGACGAGGATATTCCAATTATAATTTTTGTAAATCCCGAAGAAAGAAATATATTGTTAACTTCGAAGTCTTTAAAGTTGGTGCATTTTTAGAGTAAAATCTCCTTAAGTTAACTTATTGACTTAGTTGGTCTCTTGGAACGACATGACCCAAAGGATTGACACTCTAAAATAACACAGTAAAAAAAGTAAGTATAGAAAGCATAACAAAACCATGTATTCATAAAAAATTTACTTGTTGCATATTTACAATCACCCATCCGGTTCATATAAGACAGACTTTGAGAAAAACTCAGAAACAAATTTGTTCTTATAATATTCAAGCTTTTCAGGAGGAAGATCTTGAGGGAACAATTTGACCCGAGGTAAATTCCAACATTCTCCAAGATGTGGGTCAGATCTGAATTCATCTAAGTATCTTTGATGAAAACGTTTAAGTAGACCCCTACTGAATTCACCAAAGTATGAAAAATCTATGATTGATTGTCTACAATAAGCTAAGATGTCTCTCTCTTCCATCATCATCCAGAATAAAGTTACTAATTCTCTATTTTCCTTCGAAAGAGCATCGTACCGGAGATGCGCTTTCTTTAGTAAAGGAGCAGCCTTCTGATATTTAAAAGATGCTTGCGCGGAGGTACTCCTGTCAAGACTTTGATATTTCTGAGAAAGAGCACCGTGTTCCTTTATTAATTAGTCTAACTCCCTATAATACTTGTTAATTTATGCTTGTTTGCTCTCAAGTTTTGTACTATAGGGTGTTAGGAAATCAATTCCTTGGTTTCGATGATCACAACTATGCAATGGAAAAAAAATGTACATATATATCTACATTTACAGGAAGATGATAAAGTAACATCACCAAAGAGACAAGAACAAGACTCAAAAGAAATATCAAAAGGCTATAAGTCGATAGAATTAGAAAAGGAATTGCACAGACATAGATACAGCAACATGCACACATTCAGACAGACGTCTGGTTAATATATCAGACATCTGGAGAAAGTCTCTGGTTCACAACTCAGAAGAAAATAGACGTCTGATCCAGAACTCAGACGTCCGAAAGACATCCAGACATAAAACAGAAATGAGGACCAGACATCTAGATAATAAACAAAGACGTCTGAAATGCTACCAGACACAAAAAATATATGAAGGCCAGACGTCTGAGGTCACTTTCCAGATGTCTGATTATAGGCTCGACTGTGTATTTTCAAAGTTTAACTGTCACATCCGAAAAGACACTTCCGCTCCTCTTCACTGCAACTCTTCATCACCAACAGGAGCAACTATACAACGATTGTTAATAGAGGCAACTACACATAGAAACTCTTCACCACTATAAATAGCATCGGGAATTCAGGAGAAAGATTCACCTTACTCACTTACGCTCTTATCTCTTATACTCTGATTTATACCTGATCTCTAAGCAATCAACTACCTGTATTTAACTCTTCTATATATACAGAACAACTCATTCAAATATTCTCTAGATAGATATATATATTGGAAGCATTGGTACTCAATAGCCAACATCCATGTTATAGAAAACATTCTTGACAAAGAAACTCTACTATTGTAAACTTATTCCTCTGGGTCAAGTGAGGGTTAGTTGAAAGGAAATTCCGAAGAGGAGCTTCGGGACTGGACGTAGGACGGGAGCTCCGAACCAGTATATAATCCTGGTGTGATTATTTTCATTTACTTTGCTACTATCATTTATCAAGTTATATTATATAGTTAGCTGTTTATACTTGCATATATATATATATATATATCCTATACGATCCACTCATATAGACTTTCAATTGGTATCAAAGCAAGGTTTGTTTAAAAGAACAGTAACACGTTTTTTAATCATTCTAATATGGCAAGTATTTTTCAAGAAGGATAATCCACAGCACGACCCCCACTTTTTAATGGCTCTAATTATTCATATTGGTCAACACGTATGAGAATTTTATGGAAGCTAATGGTTTAGAAATTTGGTCAGCCACTCAAGATAAATATGAAGCTCCAACTACTGCTATGAACAGATGGACCGATGCACAAAAGACCTTAGCATCAAATAATGCTAAAGCTATGAATGTTTTGTTTTGCTCACTAGACAAAAATTAATTTTCACGTGTCATGTTAGGTACAACTGCATTTGATATTTGGCGTACCTTACAAATTACACATGAAGGTACAACAAAGGTCAAACAAACTAAAATTTCAATTTTGCAAAACCAATTTTCATCATTTAAAATGAAACAAAATGAAACTATAGTAGACATGTATTCTAGATTTCAAACTATTCAACATGATCTTATGGCATTAGGAGTTAAGTTTACTAATTTTGATTTAGTTTCTCGAATACTCAACTCTTTAACACCTGATTGGGAAAGAAAGGTATTAGCTATTGAAGAAGGTAATGATCTCTCTACTCTCAAAGTTGAAGAGTTGATAGGAAATTTGATGTCCTATGAAGCTAATTTGCAGGCACGTAAAGAATTAAATTCGGAGAAGAAGAACATAGCATTTCCATCAATAAAGAATGATGACTCAGATTTAGATGAAGATGAGATAGTATTTATTGCCAAAAACTATAATAGATTCAAGAAATTTAGAAAGATGACCAAGTTTCAAAAAGAAGGAAAGACCAACTCAACAAATCTATCTCAAATTAAGTGTTGTGAATGTGATCAATACGGACACATAAAAAAGGATTTCCCAAAACTTAGCAATGATAAAAAGAAGAGCAAATTTGAAAAATTCAAAAAGAAGAAAGCTTTCAAAGTAACATGGGATGACACCGATTCTTCATCTTCAGAAAGTGATAGCGATAGTGACGGAGAACAAGCTAATGTATGTTTTATGGCACAAAATGATGAGGTATGTCCGGAACTTAGCTCTGAAGAATTATTTGGACTTATCATGGAATTAGATGAGAAATTTAGACAAATTAAAAAATTGAACAAAGAATATATAGTAAAAATAAATAGATTAGAACTTGAAGTAGGAATGTTGAAAGATGAAAAATTATTTTAGAAGAAGAACTTGAAATATCTCAAGAAAAATTAAGAAATAATGTGATAGAAAGTGAGAACATTACTCTAGAAAAAGAAAATTTGCTAAAAAATGTTGATTTTAAAAATAGTATTGAATTATTGAAAACAGAAAATAAAGAATTAAAAGAAAAATTAGAAAAATTACCAATTATGTGTCAAAATTCAACAAAGGAAAACAAGATTTGGAAAATCTTATCAAAACATCAAAACCATCAGGTAATAGAAATGGAATAGGATTTAAAAAATGTTCTAAACAAAAAGAAAATAATGCTAAAAATATTAGTTATATAAAAACTAGAAGTTTATCTAAACAAAAATTGAATACCAAAAACATGAAAATTTGGGTTCCTAAAACAAATAATAATTTGATTAGACAAAAGCATATTAGTAATTACTTAGAGAATGTAGTCTATAATAAAAATTATATTTATAAAGGTACCAAACCATCTTGGGTGTGGCTACCTTCTTCTAACAATTAGGACCCTAATAAAATATATGGGTACCAATTAAAACATTTTTTTTCTTGCAGGTACCCAAAATAAAAAATAAGGAGAAATGGATACTAGATAGCGGTTGCTCCAAACATATGACCGGAAATTCAAAAATGTTATCAAATATAACATACATCGATGGTGGAACGGTAACATTTGGAGACAATTCAAAGGGATTTGTCATAGGCATTGGAGAAGTCATCAACTCTGGTATATCTAACTCTCCCATTATTACAAATGTTTTATTAGTAGAAAATTTAAAACACAATTTGTTAAGCATCAGTCAATTATGTGATAAAGATTTTCAAATAAAATTTGAAAAAGATAGATGTAATATTTTAGATAATAACAAACAACTCATTTTTGAAGGTTTTAGGAACAAAATATTTATGTATTAAACATGAATATTAATACAAATTCAAACTTATGCTTAACCGCCAAACATGATGATCCATGGTTATGGCATAAACGATTTTGTCATATTAACTTTAAGAATATTAATAAGTTAGCTAAATATGAGTTAGTAAGCGGGTTACCTAAAATAAGTTACAAAGTAGAAAATTTATGTGAAGATTGTCAAATTGGTAAACTAAAGAAAAGCTCGTTTAAATCTAAAAATAATATTTCTACAAAACAACCATTAGAATTATTACATTTAGATTTATTTGGTCCAACACAAATAAGATCTATTAATCACAACAAATATGTTTTTGTAATAGTCGATGATTTTTCGAGATATACATGGACTTTATTTCTAAAACATAAAAGCGATACTTTTGGTATGTTTAAAATATTTACGAAACGAATTAAAACTCAAATGAATTTGAAAATTAAAAATATTAGAAGTGATCACGGAGGAGAATTCGAAAATGATCTTTTTTCAAATTTTTGCAATAAAAAAGGAATAACTCATAATTTTTCTTTTCCTCGTACTCCCCAACAAAATGGTGTCGTAGAAAGAAAAAATCGTACATTACAAGAATGCGCACAAACATTATTAAATAGTAGCGGATTACCAAAACACTTTTGGGCCGAAGCTATTGCTACATCTTATTATGTATTAAATCGAGTAACTATTCGCCCAATGACTAAACGAACTTGTTTTGAAATATTTTTTGGTAAAAAACCTAAAGTGTCATACTTTAAAACTTTTGGCTCAAAATGTTTTATATTAAATACAAAAGATAAATTAGGAAAATTTGATCCAAAAGTCGATGAGGGTATCTTTGTTGGGTATTCGGATCGTAGCAAGGCATATAGAATTTTTAATAAAAGGAATAATTCTATAGAAGAGAGCTTGCATGTCTCATTCGACGAAAATCCTTTCAAACATCAGACTAATGATGAAGAAGAAATTATTCCACTAACAAACTCAACAAATTCTATTAATAATGAAGTCAATATACAAAATAACACTCTTGTATCATCTCCTAGAATTCTTAAGAATCATCCAATAGATAATATTATTGGAGATCTTAATTCAAGAGTTACTAGAAATCAACTCAATCAAATAAGTCATATAGTGTTTGTATCAAACCTTGAACCAAAGAATTATAAAGAAGCCTCAAATGATAATTTTTGGATAATAGCTATGCTAGAAGAATTACATCAATTTGAACGTAATAACGTATGGGAATTAGTACCAAGACCTGAAGATCAATCGGTAATAGGAACAAAATGGGTATTTAGAAACAAGGCGGACGAAAATGGAAATATTGTTTGAAATAAAGCACGATTAGTTGCTCAGGGCTACAATCAAGAAGAAGGTATAGATTACGAAGAAACTTTTGCTCCAGTAGCAAGATTAGAAGCCATTCGTACTTTATTCTCCTTTGCAACTCATAACAATTTCAAACTATTTCAAATGGATGTCAAAAGTGCCTTTTTGAATGGTTTTATTAAAGAAAATGTATACGTCGAACAACCACCACTTTTTGTTCATGAAAAATATCCGGATCATGTTTTTAAATTACATAAAGCACTATATGGATTAAAACAAGCACCTCGTGCATGGTACGAACGTCTTAAAAATCACCTAATAACATCCGGTTTCCATATAGGAAAAATAGATACAACCTTATTTATTAAAAGAGAAAATAACGATATTTTGGTTGTACAAATTTATGTTGATGATATCATCTTTGGTTCAACCAACGAAAATCTATGTAATAATTTTTTAAATATTATGAAAAATGAATTTGAAATGTCACACATGGGAGAATTAAATTTCTTCTTAGGATTACAAATAAAACAACTCGAAAATGAAATTTTTATTCACCAAGAAAAATATTGTAAAGATTTATTACATCGATTTAAAATGGATAAAACTTCAAGCAAACCAACACCAATGAGTACCACTATTCACTTAGAAAAAGATGAAAATGGAAAAGATTTTGATGAAAAGTTATATCGAAGCATGATTGGTTCTTTACTATATTTAACGGCTAGTCGATCGGATATTATGATGAGTGTGTGTCTTTGCGCTCGATTTCAAGCAAAACCAAAAGAATCTCATCTACGAGCTGTTAAGCGCATTTTACGTTATTTATCTAGTACTAAAGATTATGGTTTGTTTTATCCTAAAGGATCATCTTTTGAACTTGTCTCATATAGCGATGCGGATTTTGGTGGTTGTAGAACAGACCATAAGAGTACTAGTGGAACATGTCATTTTATCGGGCAATCTTTAGTTTCATGGTTTAGCAAAAAGCAAAATTGTGTTTCTTTATCTACTTGTGAAGCCGGATACATCTCCGCAGCTCTAGCATGTGCACAAGTAATATACATGCAACAAACACTAATGGACTTTGGAAAAATTATCAAAAAATCTCCAATATATTGTGATAACACAATCGCTATAAATTTATCAAAAAATCCTGTTAATCACTCACGAACCAAACATATAGATATACGACATCATTTTTTATGAGACAATGTTGAAAAGGGAACTATTTCTTTAGAATACGTAAGTACCGAAAATCAAGTAGCCGACATATTTACAAAACCATTAAACGAACAAACTTTCATTAAACTCAGACGAAGTTTGGGAATTTGTTCACTTCAAGATCTTAACTAAAATTGAATTAAAGACTAAATTTAGTTCACCTCTTCATTACCACAAATTGATGATTTTCTGAACCATTAAAATTTTAGAAAATTAGTTGTTCTATAAATAACGTTTTTATCATATATATACACACATATTTACATCACAACTATATACAAAATATCAAATTCTTAAAATTTTGAAAAACAATGTCTTCTAGGAGTTCCTATATATCTATCTCCGTCTCCACACCATCGACGAATAGCTCAGTAGACACACCACAACGCCTTCCGACACCTACACTAAAGCAAGAACCAATAAATAGGTGGTCCTCGTATCATACGGGTTTTACTCCAGAGAATAAGAAAACTAAAAGATCCTTGTTTATTTCTCTTAATACAAAGGAGAAAATTGATGAAATTCATCATTCCCAAAAACAACAGATGGATCTTCAACGAGAGAATTATTTTGAACAAAAAGTTACAGCACGAAGGCTAAGTTTTCTAGAACAAGTGGCGATGAAGTTTTGCTCGTCACGAAAGAAAGATGTTCATGAACCGCTACCAAAACCTTGTAGTTCATTAGATCCATCTTCTTCGTATCGCACTCCTTCAGAAACTTCCCCAAGACGATATTCTGGCTCCCCACGGACCCACGAACGTAGGAATATATGGTCTCCACTTAAACCATGGAAGGATAACGACTCAGGAAATCCTAAAACTCCGTCGCCTACTAAATAAATAAATCAAATTAATTATTGTATGTATTTATATGTTATTATATTTTACAATAATAAAGATCTCTATTATCAACAATTGATAAATAAATGTAACCATCAAATTTTAGACTATTTTTATCAAAACTGCTCCTTTCAGACGTCTGACAAGGGTCTTCAGACGTCTGATCCACTGATATATGTCGCAGTTTTAAGCAATGTGCATATGTCAGACGTTTGATATACCCCTCAGACGTTTGAAATGAAGCTCTGCCTTCTCTAACTTACATTCAGAATATTTCAGACGTCTGAAATAATATCCAGACGTCTGCCTTCGTAATCTGTCTCAACGTTTTTCAAAACTTTATCAAACCAGACGTTTGGCATTTAATACCAAACGTCTGATAAAACCTTTTGTCTCTCAATCTCCCAATTTTTTTTCAAACCAGACATCTACCCCAAATTAACGGACGTCTAAATTTACCTACTTTACTAAAATTTGGGCAAACCAGATGTCTGATCTCAATTCCAGACGTCTGAATTTCAATCGACTATAAAAATTAGCCATATACCGTTTGTTTTTTTATCCCAATCATAAACTTAACAATCGATTTCTTCTCTACCTTCTCTGCAACACAAAAATCGAAGTATAAACAAAATGCCTCCTAGAACAAAGAATCCAAAAGTATCCAAAAGGAAACAAGATCATCCTACTTCCTCTTCTAACCCTCAGGTTTGTTCCGATGATCAGATTGAACGATGGATGAATAGAGCACCGCATTCCATCAAAAGATGTGAAGAAATTCAAAAGAAAAAGATCCACATAGGTCCATTCTACAATCTTCTTAAATTTCCTATGTATGATCTAGATGAACTATGTGAAAATGCGGGTTTAAACACTCTAATTTCTTTTACTACCAATGATATCCAAATAGACCAGTTAGCTATATTTCTAATTTACGCAAATTTAGATAGTACTTCGGTATGGAATCCTGAAAATGAAGACGACTGGCTCTGGTCTAGTATCTACGGAAATACTATTCGACTGACTCCAGGATTAATAGGTAGAGCCTTGGGATGCTCTGACAATGGGGAAGATTTACATAATATCCCTGATATGCGTTTCAAACCACGAAATAACATTACTCATCAAATTTGGGAGGATGAAATGCCAAAGTTTTCTTCAAAATACTTACATCCAACAACTCGACTCTTGACGAGAATGATAATAAATACAATTGTTCCACGCATGGGTAGTCATGAACAAATCACCGAATTAGAACACAAAGCTCTCTATGCCCTTTTTAGTGGAACTCGGGTTAATTGGGCCAAATTCATATTCGATGAACTCAAGCAATTTTGGAATCGATCGTGGCCATCAATCATTTACCCAACTTATATTATGAAACTTCTTTGTGCAAACAATATTCTGTCTTACCTATCAACCTTCGAAGAGATTTCACCTAAGTATGCCTCCACCAAATTCTTCTCCTTGATGCACTTACCCAAAATTCCCCCGGAATTCATGTCCTTCGACGATTGGACTCACCATCAACAATCTAGAAGGGTTGAGCCTCCTCCTCAACTACATATTGGTCCATCCCAAGAAGAAGAACAAAATCGGGAAATCACTCCCCCACCTCCCACTCCATTTGACTATCCGGGACAAGATGACATTTTGGAAACTCGAACGGAAACAAATCAAAATGAAAGCATTCGAGATCTAACGCTTCGAAATCAACAAATCTTGTCTCAGAATCAAAAAATTCTAGCAAAATGAATCGACAGCTTCGAGACATCTTTTGCTACAAGACCAGCCAAAGTCGAAGAATCTCTTTCGACTGTTTTATCAGTTCTCAAGGAGGTACTTCAAAAAGTACGTGGTCCATCTCCACCCTCAGTAGATTGGACAACTCATGTGCCTTCTCCTCCTGCAAAACATTCCAAACTATTTGAGGATGAACCTTCCAAAGAAGCTTTGACATCTCCTTCAAAGGCTAGCTCTTCTGACAAAATAGAACCAAAGGAAGATGATCCAAAACAAGCTTCTCCTAAGCAACTCTAGAATTTAGGATTTGTTGTCTTTCTGTTCAAATCTATGACTGTAACTCCTTTGTGTTATTAATGCAAATTTCTTTTTTACATATGGCTTGAACTTTTATATTCTTTTTGATAATGTCAAAGGGGGAGAAATATAGAAATAAACTTAAAACAAAACTAAGCACATATTCAGGGGGAGATTTAGAATATATATAAGTACATTGAATAGTTGTCATCATCAAAAAGGGGGAGATTGTTAGGAAATCAATTCCTTGGTTTCGATGATCACAACTATGCAATGGAAAACAAATGTACATATATATCTACATTTACAGGAAGATGATAAAGTAACATCACCAAAGAGACAAGAACAAGACTCAAAAGAAATATCAAGAGGCTACAAGTCGATAGAATTAGAAAAGGAATTGCACAGACACAGATACAACAACATGCACACATTTAGACAGATGTCTGGTTAATATATTAGACGTCTGGAGAAATTCTTTGGTTCACAACTTAGAAGAAAACAGACGTCTGATCCTAAACTCAGACGTCTGAAAGACATCTAGACATAAAACAGAAATGAAGACCAGATGTCTGGATAATAAACACAGACATCTGAAATGCTACCAGACACAAAAAATATTTGAAGGCCAGACGTCTGAGGTCACTTTCCAGACGTCTGATTATAGGCTCGACTGTGTATTTTCAAAGTTCAACTGTCACATCCGAAAAGACACTTCCGCTCCTCTTCACTGCAACTCTTCATCACCAACAGGAGCAACTATACAACGATTGTTAATAGAGGCAACTACACATTGAAACTCTTCACCACTATAAATAGCATCGAGAATTCAGGAGAAAGATTCACCTTACTCACTTACGCTCTTATCTCTTATACTCTGATTTATACCTGATCTCTAAGCAATCAACTACCTGTATTTAACTCTTCCATATATACAGAACTCCTCATTCAAATATTCTCTATATAGATATATATTGGAAGCATTTGTACGCAATAGTCAACATCCGTGTTATAGAACACATTCTTGACAAAGAAATTCTGCTATTGTAAACCTGTTCCTCCGGGTCAAGTGAGGGTTAGTTGAAAGGAAATTCCAAAGAGGAGCTTCGGGACTGGACGTAGGACGGGAGGTCCGAACCAGTATAAAATCCTGGTGTGATTATTTTCATTTACTTTGCTACTATCATTTACCAAGTTATATTATATAGTTTGCTGTTTATACTTGCATATATATATATATATATATATATATATATATCCTATACGATCCACTCATGTAGACTTTCATAGGGAAGGTTTGACTCTTTTTTATCTAAGACAAGTGATTTATCACTAACTATTATCTTTGAAGTGTAAGATATTTAAATAGTAAATTCCATTCCTGTGAAACTGGAATGGAAGCCTAGGAACTTGTTCTTTCTCTTGAGGATCCTCGGGATGAGTGGGAGCAGTTTCCTCCTCTAGAGGGGCAGTTGGTACAGGGGATGTTGGAGGCATATCTTTATGAGGGGATGAATCCTTTTTAGAAGATTTAGTTGGATCATTGCCGTCTTTTTCTGTGGCACCGGAGGGACCTCCTTTATCTCCGCCAAGGCCATGCCCTCCAAAGGGATTCTCATCATTATCATCATCATCATTGCTATCCCAGTTGATCTCAGCATAATCATCATCTTTTTCCTTTGGATCCTTATCTTTATCATACTCCTCTTCAGAATCGAATTCAATATCAAAGGAGGGGATATCAAAAGAAAGAGCTTCCTTTATGTTAAACATCTCCTCTTTCACCTTCGGGCTCGGAACCCTGCCTAATTCGTTCAATTTTGTCCATGACTCCCTTGAGTAAAATTGGGTCTAGAGAAGGAAAGCCAAATTCCGGACATTTGTCGCGATTGTCGACATAAGCAAGCATAAGGGCATCTTCATAATGTTTCAGCATCATGGTCCCCAAGGTGGCGTCGGCAAACACAGAGACATGATTTTGGAAATCAGAGAGGGTTTGAACAGCTAGCTTAAGTGAAGCTCTGGACCTCTTGAATTTATCCTTTAGTAGAGTATTCTTGGAAATCAAGCGGGCTTTCTCATCTTTTTGAGTCTTTTAGGGCAAGCTCCATTGCAAGTTTTCCATCAAAGGTAAGTTGATGGGCTTGCCTCTCTGCTTCTAGGTCATCTTCAGCCCTGGTAAGGGAAGCCTTGACTCGCTCCAACTCAAAGGATGAATCATTTTGTGCAACGAACTGTGAAGATATTTGACTTTTCAGTTTAGCATTTTCCTCCTGTAGCCTGGAGGATCCAGAAGAGAGCTTGGAGACATGTTCATTTAAGGAAATCCAGTTCCTGGAAATATGCAAAAAGAAGAAGTGTAACGTGAGTTAGTGATTAGAAAGATCCAAAGATAATAAGGTTAATTGGATAAAAACATACCAAGAGTTGTTGCTCTATGAGGGAGCGGTGATTTTCTACGAAGTCTGAGTTAAACGATGGCAGAGAAGAAGAGGTGAATGATTCTGAATGAAGGATAAGCTCGACGAGTTCATTGGAAGTAGTCGGTGGAGGAACGAAAGATGACGACTCCGGAGGGATCTGCGCCTTACAATGAGTCTGTAGAAGAGCAAGCTACATTTGCGCTAGCTCAGCTAGGGAATCAGTGATGGTGATATGAGGAAAAGGTTCGGGAAAAGGCGGAGTTTGCTCCGTTTGGTCTTTAGAGGCTTCAATAGTGGGGCTCTCTGATGCTTTCTTTGGAGGTGTGCCCTTTTCTTCCTCCACCACATCAGTAACTTTTGCTACTTTTGCTGGAGGAGCGTCTTCGGGATGCACTGTTAGTTTTCTTTTTAAAGACTTTTTTGACCTAGCAAAAGCCTCCAAGACTAATGTCATATCCGAAGATACTGAAGGAGGAGAAGTGTCACTTGAAAATACGATGGCCTTGGAGGGAGATAAAGAAATTCAACCATATACACTCAAAGTAATTCAAAAATTCCATAGACAAAAGGAGGAGAATACTAAGCTAACAGTATACCTGAAATGTGAGAACAAATTGGAGACAGTGAAGTAAAATGTTCAGCATCGCTTGAGGAAAAGAAGCGTTTTCTACGAGAATTGTGCATAATGGTGGGTGGAGTGCCTAGAATCCTTTGGCTAGTTGGCAGCAATGAATGTTTCCTTAGATTAGAGAGAGTTAGGAGCGTCAACCTGCTTCTAAGTTGTTCTAGAGCTGCAGTTAAAGAATCCATGGTTCTCTGGTCTGCATCACTAAGTGTCTTGGGAGATTCACCTGGAAAGGATCAAAGATTAGTTAACAGAAAATATAGATGTTATCCCACCTTTTGGTCAAGGCTTGAATATCAACAAAATAGCTAGAAAGTGATGAATATCCGGATTGGAAATCGATTGGAAAGAAGGCTACGATCGATGTCGTTAAAATTTGGTCGAACTCCAATCAAGGCAGGATCGATAGGAAATGATGATCAAGGCTAGGAGAGGCTACGTTTCGAATTTCAGGATAAACGGAGACCATTTGCTCAAGTTAATGGATGGATACAAACAAGGCGTTCGTATCGATCAGCATGGATACGAACAGAGCATTCGTATCGATCAGGAAGGAGGCCAGATGGGTTTCGACTCGATGACAGTAGACCCGGATTGGACAGGTAAGCGTGCGATGGTTCATTCGACTCGATACTGTTCGTATCGATCAATGTTGGATAATCCGACTCGATACTATTCATATCAATCAATGTTGGATACTTCGACTCGATACTGTTCGTATCGATAGAGTCGTTGCGAAGATAGGTCAATGGATACGAAGAAGACTGAGCGTGAAGCATGGATGCGAACAGAGCTACAAGTGATCGATACGAAGACAAGGCTTTTCATTGACACGAATATGACTAACACGAACGATGGGAAAGCATAATTCCGAGGAAGAAGCATTTAACTCGGCACGAAGTTAGGATCAAGCCTTGGGAGTAGCGCCACGTCACCAGCGTGCACGTGAAGGGCATCGATTCGAACACAAACACGATCGAGTCGAATAGGTCGATTCGAACACGATCGAGTCGAATAGACCGAGTCGAACAAGGCAACCAACTGAAAATCCCAATTTGTATCGATCAATTATCTCCCAAACCACAATTCCAAATGCTATGAAACTTTCACAGGAGCTTACGTGCATGCTAAAGAATATCCACACCAAATTTCAACTCCATCGGACACAATCTTGATTGATACGAAATCCATTTGTATCGATCATGGATCGGACCGAAACTTCACGGGCTTGGGTGCACGGGCCTACTCACATGCCAGAAGGAGTCTCCCGAGATCTTGGCAAAATATCAGCCTCCTACACCTATAAATAGAGCCCCAAAGCCAATAGAAAAGGGATCTTTTGCTTCTCAACGTCCAAACTCTGCCCGATTCAACTTTGTACTCCATCACTACTATTATATTCGAATTTTATCATCATAACCTACTGTAATCAGTTGTGACCAGCGAAGAACATCAATAAAAGATTAACTTTTGGAGTGGAGGTAGGCCGGAGATAGCCGAACCACTATAAATCTTGTGTCTCTGTCTATTTCTTTCCATTTTAAGTTCATTCTTCTTCATTTTTTATCCTCTACAATACTTATATCTGAGATTTGTGATCATTTATCGCTGATTTGTGTTCATACACTGGTTCTTTCACGGTATTTGGGGTTTGTGACCATTTTTGGCGGAAACACTTTGGTGCTTTCACTGAGAACGCAACCAGCGCCCACTATACCAAATTTGGAGTTCAGATCTAAAGGGCTATGACAAGACAATCAAGTAGAAGACAAAGAGCGGTGAGAAGTCAACAAGGGGAAGTCAAGAGGCATTCTCTGGAGCTGGAGAAGGACAAGCTTCGATCTACATCACTAGGGATGAAATGGAGGCTATGGCGAATTCAATTCATGAAAGGTTGTTGAAGAGTCAATAAGAAATTATGCAAAACTTCTTTGATCAGATGAGAACAGCAGGAACAGCTGGAGCTTCAGGAGATCAGATCCACAGAACAGGAGCAAAAGGTCCAAACAGGCAATTGAATGGAGCATCTCAGCAAGGCGCAACCCCTGATCAACACACCACTGCTAATCTGGATGGATCTAGGCTCGGGGGCACACCGCCTCGCAATGATGGACCAGTTCATGGAGGAATTCTGGTTAACACCACACAATAGGATGCTGGCAGGAATGTAGGAGCGCAGGATGAGGAGTACGTACCAGAATCCCCTCGAGGACTCGGTGGGCAACCACTAGTTGACAAAGCAGGATTGGCTGAGATTATCAGGCAAACTATGCGCGGAGGTTTGACGAATATAGATCTGGAAGGAGTAAATAGGAGTCCGTTTACTCGTGACATCAGAATGGCTCGGAATCCACCAGAATTCAAGCTACCTACGCTAGAAGTATACAATGGAGAAGCTGATCCGACTAATCACTTAATGAGATATACAAGACATATGGAAGTGCTGGGGGCATCGAAGGAAGTAATGGCGAGATGTTTCCCTCTATACTTAACAGATATAGCTGCGATGTGGTTCAGACAACTGGAGGAAGGATCTATCAGGACATGGACAGAATTGGTGGACAGGTTTCTGAAGCAATTTCGAGTTCATATCAAAAGCCGAAGAACGTGATGACGTTAACGTTAGTAAAGCAAAGAACGGATGAATCACTCAGAGCTTTCTTGACTCGGTTCAATGTCGCGGTTGCTTCGGTGGATCGGCCAGATCCATCGATGGTTTTAATGGCGGCAGTGTCAGGAGTCAGAGAGGATTCAGATTTCAAAGTATCTCTGATACAGGACCCACCAATGGATCTTGGGGAGTTCTTTCATGAAGCTGAGAGATTCCTTCGGCAGGAAGATTCGTGTTTAGATATGAAATTAAAGGAGGTGAATGCTACTGAAGATGAAGGGCCATCCAGCGGAGGCTCGGATAAAGATAAAGCAAAATGGAAGCTGGATGACGAATCAGGAAAAGCTAGGAAGCGGTGGAGGGAACCAAAGTTTTCCACTTACACAGGACTAAATGAAACATTGGAACGAATATTCATGGAAACTCAGAATCGCCTTCCCCATCAAAGGCCGACTAGGAGAGAACCCTCGGAACGTGAAAAGGCATCAGGGAGGCACTGTCTTTTTCATGATTTAGATGGACATGATACCAACAGTTGCAGGCATTTGAAGGACATAATTGAGGAGCATGTAAGGAATGGACATTTGCGACAATATGTCGGGGCTCGGAATGCGGCGGTGGAGCAGGAGCGACCACCTTCCACCCCAAATAACGACGGCGCGAGGCCCAGGAATGATGGCCGATTGAATATCAATTGACCAGGTTAATACGAAATAAGTAGCAAACTACTATCAAACGGCCAAGTCATTTACTCATGTACGGGGACGGAGATGGGCCCTAGGCATGCTCTGACTGACGATAAACCGCAACGCTATGGTTTGTGAACTCTGTTTCTTCTTTTTGGTTTGGACATTTTCTTTTTCTAGTTCGGTTTTGGAGTTTGGATTGAACTCTTGATTCTGTTTGATTTCTGGTTTGGATTTTCATTTGAATGATTGTTTTCATTTTTGGATATTGGTTTTGATTTCGGATGTGGATTTTTGGTTTTTCTGATTTGATTTGGATTTTGGATTGGATTTTTATTGGACTTTCCTTTGGTTTTTGATAAATGGTCGTCGAGTATGGACTATGCTCGGAAAGGGTCCGGAGCGACCATGATTCGGCCTAGGACTTAGGCCCAATATTATCGGTTACTATTTAAGGTCGTCGAGCATGGACCATGCTCGGCAAGGGTCCAGAGCGACTAGGAACCGGCTTAGGACTTAAGCCATGGCAATTATTTAATGCCTAGGGACACTGGACCATGGTCGTCAAGTGTGGATCGCGCTTGGCAAGAACCAAGAGAGGTTACAGATTTGGATATCGACCCGGAGAGGTCCTGGATTCGGTTATTGGTTATTGGATAAAGTTGGATCAGAACTCAGCTGTCGAGTTCAGATGGATATGGAATTGGCTAAGGCTTGGGTTATTGGATTCGAAATCAGACATCGACTCGGAGCAGTCAAGAACGATGCACTTGGATGATATGGCTATGGGCTTTAGATATCGGATTCTAGACTATTCAAAATACACCTTCTCACCACAAGGCATGTTTTTGGGTGCAAATGTTATCTCACCTTTTGGTCAAGGCTGGAATATCAACAAAATAGTTGGAAAGTGATGAATATTCGGATTGGAAGTCGATTAGAAACAAGGCTACGATCAATGTCGTTAAAATTTGGCCGAGCTCCAATCAAGGTAGGATCGATAGGAAATGATGATCAAGGCTAGGAGACGCTACGTTTCGAATTTCAGGACAAACGGAGACCATTTGCTCAAGGTAATGGATGGATACGAACAAGGCGTTCATATCGATCAGCATGGATACGAACAACGCGTTCGTATTGATCAGGAAAGGAGGCCAGATGGGTTTCGACTCGATGAAAGTAGACCCAGATTGGACAGGTAAGCGTGCAATGGTTCATTCGACTCGATACTGTTCGTATCGATCAATGTTGGATACTCCGACTCGATACTGTTCGTATCGATCAATGTTGGATACTTCGACTCGATACTGTTCGTATCGATCGAGTCATTGCGAAGATTGGTCGATGGATACGAAGAAGACTGAGCATGAAGCATGGATGCGAACAGAGCTACAGGTGATCAATATAAAGACAAGGCTTTTCATCGACACGAATATGACTAACACGAACGATGGGCAAGCATAATTCCAAGGAAGAAGCATTCAACTCGGCACGAAGTTAGGATCAAGCCTTGGGAGTAGCTCCATATCACCAGCGCGCACATGAAGGGAATCGATTCGAACACAAACACGATCGAGTCAAATAGATCGATTCGAACACGATCGAGTCGAATAGACCGAGTCGAACGAGGTAGCCAACTGAAAATCCCAATTCGTATCGATCAATTATCTCCCAAACCACAAGTCCAAATGCTACGAAATTTTCACAGGAGCTTACGTGCATGCTAAAGAATGTTCACACCAAATTTCGACTCCATCGAACACAATCTTGATCGATATGAAATCCGTTTGTATCGATCATGGATCGGACCAAAATTTCGCAGGCTTGGGTGCGCGGGCCTACTCACGTGCCAGAAGGAGTCTCCCAAGATCTGGGTGAAATATCAGCCTCCTACACCTATAAATAGAGCCCCAAAGCCAACAAAAAAGGGATCTTTTGCTTCACAACGTCCAGACTCTGCCTGATTCAACTTTATACTCCATCACTGCTATTATACTCGAATTTTATCATCATAACCTGTTGTAATCAGTTGTAACCAATGAAGAACATCAATAAAAGATTAACTTTTGGTGTGGAGGTAGGCTGGAGATAGCCGAACCACTATAAATCTAGTGTCTCTGTCTATTTCTTTCCATTTTAAGTTCATTCTTCTTCATTTTTTATCCTCTACAATACGTAGATCTGAGATTTGTGATCATTTATCGCTGATTTGTGTTCATACACTGATGCTTTCACGATATTTGGGGTTTGTGACCATTTTTGGCGCAAATGATAGAGAAAACCAAAGACGACATTGAAATAGACTTACGGGGGAAGGAAGAGGCCCAGCGAACATCCGCAAAGCACTTGATGAAGAAAAATTGGTTTTCCCAATCCTTAGACTTATTGATTCCATCTAATATTAGCTTCTTATATACATTAACTCTAAATATTTGCTTGTTAGATTTGCTTAATCTTGCCAGCTTGGTATAGGAGCTTAAAACTTCAAGATTGAGCAAAGGAAGTCCGGATTCCAACACAAACATTTCAAGGGATAAAAGATGGGTATATACATTGGGAGAAAGTTGTATTGGAACAACTCCAATGTGATTCGGGTAGGAGAGCAAGAACTCGGGAAATGGAAGAAAGCCACCATGCCATATGTGGATGGTCGTGTATGCAAAATACCCTTCTAGAGGGTTGTATATGGTATCAGTTAGTTTAGGAGGGATGGCTTCAATCCCGGTGATGCCAAAGTCTTTGAGTATGGCATTGATTTCACTTTGAGATTCAATGGAAGATTTCTTAGCAGTGGCTTCAATCTTTGGAGAGCTCATGATTCTGCCAGGTGAAAACATTTTAGTTAAAATCCTTGATCAATTATTAATTTAGAAAGCAATCAAGCATGAAGATAATAAACGAGTTTGCTAAGATAGCTTAAGTATGAAAACATAGACAAAGTTTAAGAGATGGTGCAAAAAGTTTGAGTCAAAAACTTGATAGTTAAAGCTTTCGAAAAAATCGAAAGGTTTTTGATAAAAGGTTTATAAAAAGAAGCTTTTGACAAAGTCGAAAGGTTTATAGATTAAGCTTTCGACAATGTTGAAAAGAATAGTGACATCAACCCATTCATTACCTTTCGACAACATCGAAAGCCCTATGAAAACCTGGATCTTCTACAAGTGTAACATAAAGTTAAGTGACCAGACCTTTCGATATAGTCAATACTAAAACCTTAAAATTCCTAAGTTAGAAATATTGATATTGTTGATGTTGTTGAAAGGTCTGGTCAAAGTTATCAAAATATGTCATATCCATTGTAGTCGAAACGTTTCAAGTTTGACTCATGTGTGCTTAAAACGTTTCGACAAAGATGGGCAGAAGCAACTCTAAGTTGAAGAATTTCAGCCTTGTTGAAAGCAAGTATTCAAAAGGTTCAAAACTCATCAACCTTGTTGATAGCTCGTTGCCGAAAGGTTGCACCATTAAGTTACATAACCTTTCGACAACAATGAAAAGTTGGCATCACAATACCTTTCGACCTCATCGAAAGGTACAAAAAAGGCAAATCTATTGTTGCCGCCTCAATCTCTTTCAAAGGGGTAGGAAGGTCATTTTGCATTACCAAATAGTACACTAGTGGTTTCCAGGTTATCATATCGGGTTTAACCAAACCCAAACCCAATAATAAATGAAGTTTTCAAATTCATCTTGAAGAAAAAGCAAAACAAACACATTAACAAAACTGGTTTCATCTAGAATCGATTTAAATCGAGTTTGAAGAAGAATAAAAGTTATCAATAAGTCACAACCTAGGATTAAAAACAAAAAGATAAATTTAGGGACTTTGGATTAAAAATAAAACCCGATAAGGGGATTTTCCTTTATCGAACGTCACCAGCTTAAAATCCAAATCGACAAATGAATTTTGTTAGAAACCGATTTTAGAGAAAAAAAATTTAGAAAACCAAATTGAAATTGATTTTTGATTTTGGATTTAGAAAACAGGAAATTTGATTAAAGACCGATAAGAGTGGAGATTAAACTAAAATTATGAATATAATTCAAGAAATTACCTTGTGGTTACAAATCGAGATTCAAAAGATTTTGGGGAATTCTTTTACTTATGCAAGATGATTTCAATTTCAGGTAAAATGGGAAGAAAGAGAAGAAGAGTACTATATAAGAAAAGTCAACAACTTTCTCAACCGTTGGATCAGATTAAAATGGACGTCCCTGATCAACGCGGGAAGGCCAAGAGACGGGAAAATTTATAGCTTTCGACAAAGATTTCTTAAAAAGTTAAGAGCATCCCTTCGAATGGGGGGGGGCAAATGTTACTTAAAAATCCACCTTTCGACTAAGTGGAAAAGTCTTTCAGCAAAGACTAAAGAAAAGGAGTTCAAATCAAACTTTTCGAATGAGTCGAAGGGATGCAATCAATAGTGTATAGTAGTCCCAAACCTTTTGAAGGAGTCGAAAGGTTTCATCTCTCAGCATTTAAAGAGTTCTTACCTTTTGAAGAAGGTGGAGAAGTCAAAGCAAGTGCAGGCAAATCTGTCATGACCTTTTCGAAAGTATAGCATGCCTTTCGAACTGGTTGGAGTACATCTAAGATATCTTTCGACGATGTTGAAAGGTTAATGGAAAAAGCAGAAGGCATAAGTCATCAAAGAATGAAAGACAACCATTCGACAACTTTGAAGGGAAACATAGATCTCGATAACAATCGAATGAAGTGCAACCTTCTGTCAAGCTCAAAGGGTTCACAACAACCACGAAAAGAGCAACCTTTCGACAAGGTCGAATGGTTCACAGTAGTATAATGAAGGCAAACCCTTCGACAAATTCGAAAGGTTCATGAAGACAGAAAAAAGCAAACTTTTTGACAAAGTTGAAAGGTCCATAATAGTAGATGACGGGCAAACCTTTCGACAAAGTCGAAAGGTTCACAATCGCATATAAAAAGGAGACCATCCGATCCAATCGAGAGCATGGAGTCGAAAGGAGGGCCACCGACATCAATAAATAAGACCCAAGGGGTCCTGTTTAAGGGATCCGAATTCTCTCATTCTAATCTTGTATTTTCTTAATCAATACATTATAACCCTAATTGGGTGTTGATTTGGGGATTAAATAAAATGTAGTTTTACATGAATAAAGAGGGAAGTCTTATGCTATATTAATTATTTTACTGTTTGAATATACTTTTGTTGGATTAACCCGTAATTACAGGTCCAACAGCTTCGAAAGGTCCTTGTCGACATGTTCGACAACACTCTGCTACAAGTAACTATTACAACCTTTCGAAATCCTCAACCCTACAGTTTTAACCTTGCGACAAGGTTGATAATATGGTCTAAACAACATTGGTAACCTTCCGAAGTGATTAACTTTAAAGCCCAAACCTTTCGACTAGGTCAAAAGTGCTTATTCTGTAAAATATCACTAACCTTTCGGAGCTATAATCCAAGTGGTCTAACCATTCGACTAGATTGAAGACTGCTCTTTATGTATAAATACCTGGATTTACAAGGCTTAGTCCACAAGAAGCCGACCCCATACATTTCGACAAGGATGAAATCAATTTTGTATAAGTGATCAAACCTTTCGACAAGGTCGTAAGCTTCCACATATCCACCAAGGAGTTTGATATTCTACCTAAACTGGAAGAGGGCTATCATCCTAACCTTCCGACAAGATAGAAGACTAACCTTAAAGGGACAATTACATGGAAATTCAATCTAAACAAGGAAGGAAACACTTGAAGAGGATCTTGCACTAACTCGATAAAGCCGAAAGGTTTCATAACTCAACACCTAAACCTTTCGATGACGTCGAAAGGTCTGATTCGAAAGCTATTTACATGTGAAGCAGAATACAAAGGCAATTCTTAAGGGTATCACGCCCTTCGTTCAAATCAGACTAACTATACTACTTGGAATAAATTTGGGGTATTGATAAAAAAATTGTTAACAAGATCTTTTCCCTGGATGTCGGTGTTTGGAAGATGGATAATCTACGTCCAACTGCCCATATAATTATGCGCATCATTCGGCACAACGTTATCCCTAGGACGGGAAGTTATGAATTGATTTATCTCATAGTGCGGAATATGAAAAATATGATTTTAGTGTTTTGATGATAATAATTATATGATAATGCTACTAATATGTTTATGTAGTAATTTCATGTTAAATAGCTATACGATGGATGATAAAGTTGAAACAAGTTAAATTGAAGCATATAGAAGAAAAAACGATTCAAGCGGTGGAATTCGAAAACAGATTGAATAATATAATCAATGGAGAAAGTGGAAAATAAATGTAAAAAATTGGAGTAGCCAAACCTTGAACTTGCATCAATGGTCTAAAAATATGGAAAGAGTAGGAATTATACCTATGTCATCAAATAGAGATACCCACGCTCACCAACTACACTATAACTTCTTTTTTTTAGATATTGCTTTGTAGTATTATATTATAGGACGTAAGGGATTAGAAAAATAAATTGCAGAAGTTGGATATGAACCCAAGTGGCTAAGGTAACAACACACACCCTCTACCAACCACACCATAGTCGCACTTTGTAAATGAATTTGTTAGCAAACTATATAATGAGGAGCGAAAATAAGAAGTAAAGAAATTGAACGTGATGGCACTCGATCCCAGAATGTTTAGGAGGAATGCCATATGCTTACCAACTACACCATGTAAGTTTTTGAATTCAAGATCGCTGGCAACAGTTTATTACCGGTATATCAATAACAGTTCAAGTGTCCATTCTTGCATTTTCTTTGAGCGTTTCGAAGTTTCAATGGATGCATCTCTTCCAAACTAAATTGTTGAAGGGTTGCTCTTGTTCAGTGACATCTTATCACTCATATATAAGCCTCACACCATGCCAAATGCAAATTCAATTATATACTTTACAATTACTTTCGTATTGCTTCCTAAATTTCTAAATTGCATATTAATTCTAAAAGCAAACTTAAACCAACGCTCTTTCACTCCACAATATTTGAGTTCAGTCTTAATCTACTTCTTAACCTCTACATACTCATTTTTCATCATTTTTAAGGTTATTGAAGCTGTACTCCAGTTTGACTACTCAGTGCATTGAAGACACAATATATAGTCAAGTTATTTCTTTGTAAAAGAAAAGATTAAAGTCCCGTTCGGCTGCTCGGGCAAGTGTACTGAAATCTTGTTCTACTTCTCAGGTGCATATTCCTCCAGGCGAAGTGAGGGTATTTGTTAGTTAATTCCAGATAGTCTGGGACTGGACATAGGATTGGAGGTCTGAACCAGTATAAAAAATCTGGTGTGATTGCTTCTTGCTTTACTTTACTATTTATTACCGATGCTATTATATTTATACTGTTGCTGCTGTGATTACTATACTTCAAATCTGTATTTATATATTTGGCCATCATCGATCTAGTGCATAGCGACTATTAGTCGACGCTACATAACTAACACGGAAGACTACCTATGCTAGTATTGGCGGCAATGCCATCGATTGGACTCACACCCGTTTGATTCAGTTTTTGATCAAGGATTAGCACTCCATAAAGTCACTTTTCGTATTTTCATCTATCCACTGTCGTCGTTAGGTAGTACTGATGAACTTCTATGGAGAGGCAGTTTAGTAGAAGGTTTCTTCTGCCATCATTAGATCCTTCCTTGGGAAGATGGCAATTTTGAAGCCGTTAGCAACACTAGCAGCGCTAGCGACATAAGGTTGGGTGCATATCCGCCATGCTATGACTATTCAAGGCTCGCAGCAGTGGATCGAACTCCAGCCACGAAGCAAGGCATCTCTTAGTCTACAGGCATTATTTTAGGATTTATGGTGTTGTTCTCTTTTTCCTTCAAGCATTTTTTATTTCCATTTAGGTTTGTTTGGTTTGTAACTATTAGTTGTCTCTTGTAAAAGGCACACACGATATTATGAGTTCCTATTTATGTACTGTGTTATTTTTTTGGATATGCAAACTGCTCTTATATATATGCATAGTGAAGAAGCAGTATAAATATGGAAATCTCATAAAAGACATTTAACTAACGGTACATGCAATATAAAATTGGAAGTTTTGAATAGATGAATTTTTTTAGTGAAGTACATGATAAAGTTGTTTTGGTTTCAGGGGCCATTGCTCGTGTTCCTTAAAACCTATATTTTTTGAATATTAGATGTGATGATATTTTTAAATAATATATCAAGTGTTATAGGTAAAGATTAGTTGTAGATTTTAGAATTTGGTTTATGTATTTAGCGCATTACCGACATCCAACTATGCTGAAATTGTGGCTTGGTTTATCAAAAATTTTGAGAAGGAAAATATTTTGAAAAGTTTCTCCTTGATTGGAAAAGTTATCTTTTGATAAAAAGAAAAAAAGAAGTTTTATGTTTTAGTTGTATTTAGCTCTTAAATTATTTTTAGAATTTTTGTTCAAAATTTTATTTCAAGGAGAAATGTGTATCTAAATAATTTAGAATCTTATTTTGACGTAAAAATTTGAAAAATGAGAAAGATTTTTGTTAAATCCATGATTTTGAAGGCCACGTGTTAGGTGTAGGGATAGAAGAGAGAGTTTGAATTTACGAATTTAGTTGTGCATTAGGATCGACGATGCGATAAATGCAAACGATTAGAAGGAAAACCTATTATAGCATTAGAATTTCTATCTCCATACCTTGCCAACGATGCGTGCGAGTTAATTTTTAGACTAAATTCCATTTTAGAGGTTGAAATAAGCCTCCTTATATGTTTTGCACGTGGAATATTTGGAGTACTTACAAGGCAGCGAGGAAATCTCCATTGTACTACTGGAATATGAAGATTATAGAGTGGTAAGAATATTAAATTCTCCACCTAAATTCCTTTTTTGGCATAGAAGTAAAGTTTAAGACGCGATATTTTGATATGTTAGATTTTGGATGGTAGAAATGGATGCAAAAATTGGTTACTTCATAATTCTACATGTATGAGTATGGGGTTTTGGGTGAAAAGATTTTTCAAAAAGCTGCACACATGTAGAATTGCCAGTATATATATATATATATATATCATATTTCTCCAAAAATGTTTTCAAAAGAAATGCATTCATATAGGAGGATTCAATTTCGAATCATTTTGCATACATATTTTTTGTATGGTGATATAGTAATACACTATGCACTTGTGCACTTTTGGTTGCAAATTTGGTTGAACACACATTGGTAATGTAGTATAGGATAATTAGGAGCCAAAGCCATGAATTAATCATAGGTGAAATTTCGGAGATGAAATTCTTTTTGAGAGAGGAAGAATGTAACACCCCGTAATTTGACGTTAGTTATTTAGTTAGTTAGTCAATTAATTTGGCTCGAAAAATGAAATTTGTGCAAACGATGGAATTTGACCATAAAACTTGTACAATTGTGTTCATAGTGAAATTTTACGCAAATCTCATATTTGGAGTTTTACGATCGGAGCCCAAACGAAGAAGTTACTGCCAAAAAATGAATTCGAAACGAAAATAATTCGAATAAGAAAATTAACGTTTATATATCAATTACTAGGGCCCACAAGTTGATCTGCATATTGGAGCGGTTAACCAGGGATGGTTGAGCTTTAAGAAGGGGAGGTCGACTGCTTCATGTTTGGCATCTAGGGTTAACCTAGACCCAACGCCTCGAATTTACTATATTTCGATCTGACTGTTGAGGTTCATTCTTAGACCTATAAATGTCGGCTTAACCTTCCCTTCTCCTCTCATATTTTTCTAGAGTCAGTAGCGAAGCTCCGTCATTTCTTCTTCTCTTTCTAAATTATATAAGTAAGATATTTGTATCTATATTTATACAAACTAGAGAAGAATAGAAGTCTAATAAAAAGAAAGAGAGAAGTGAATCAACTATACGCGTATTTGAGGTAATTTCAATAATTATACATATATATATACATATATATACATACTAGTGTGTGGCCCGTGCTACGCACACGGGAAAGTAAGAAAATACAAAGATGGTTAAATTTTAAAGGTTTTTTTAGTATGATAGAATTATATGTTTATTTAATTATTTTCTACTTGCTTGTATGATATTTGTAATCTGTGATATAATAGTCAATGAACTTTCAATTTGAAAGCACCACTAAATATAAAGACCTATAAATATTCCATTGTTTGTATTATTACCACTATTTTCATTCCTTTACGCACCCAGTTTGTTTATTCAAATGGGATCAAAAATAAAGATAAAGTGAACATACATTTCTATTTTTACCGTTACAAAATTGTAAATATTAGCTTAAAATAATGAGGTTGTATGTATGTTAGTGCATATAAAAGTAAGCGACTGTGTCCAAAAATACTTACACAAACATGCACATATACACGTACATAAATGTTATATGGTCTGTGAATCTTTTATGTGTTTGTCCATCTTGTTCATATTCAAAAATTTAGAATTATTGTAATACGCTAAGGATGCATAAATTTTTGAAGAACTCGATACTATTAACATAATTTAACAAAAAAGAAATTGAAGTAGATATAATATTGATTTACTTGTGGAGTAGAAATAGTTTTACTAACTGTATCTTTTTTGAAAGGTATTACAATATAAATATTAGTTGCTTAACAGATAAGTTGGAACAATAACAAAATGATATAGTACTTTTATGATCCAACCAATGTAAAATGTAAGCATAATTCAAGATATTATGTATATATTTTCCTAAGTTTAAAATTTCAAACTCATTCAATTATATAAATTTGCAAAACAATTACAAATAAAAAATCATATATACAATCAAAGAATGCTACCCCTGCATACACACCGTGATCAGTATTTATTATGGGTTTAAAAAGAGGAGTTAAGAGAAGAAATAGATATGGACTTATATTAACTAGTAAATGTGAAGCAAGATACTTTCAACTTTGGTTCCATATTATTTGGTGTTTATATAGAATCATTATTCAATAAGTCACCTAATGTGAGCAACAAAACATCCGATCCATTGAAAATCATCTCATTCTGCATTCCTAACAAAAATATGTTTAAATTAATAGAGTCATCTTTAAAGTCTTAATCTGATCATTAATTGAAAAAGTTGCAGTTGGAATAAGATTTGATGAGGAATAAACTACAGGATAAATTTAATAGAGTCATTACTAAAGTCATAATCTAATCGTTAATTGGAAAAATTGCAGTTAAGAAAAAATTTGATCAAGAATAAAACTACAGAACACTGTGAATGGTGCATGTAGGTAAAATTAGAGTGATAGTACTACGTTAGGGAAATAATTTTAATGTAAAAATTTTAAAAAGAATTTTTCATTTCAGATTATTTTGTTTTTAGGAAAAGAAATTACGAGAGATTTTAGATTAAAATATAGGAGTTCATACTTGTACTTAACCTTTATTTTCAAGTGCTTAGTGTTATCATTAGCTTTTTGAAAAGCGACGGCAGTGCAATGACCTAAGTTGATGATTTAGCTTGTAATGTAGATGGTTGATAAATTGCAACACTTGATAGTTTGAAGATTATTTTCATCCATTTGTTGATATGAGTTGAGCATAATTACGTTAGGGTTCTTACAGTGATCTTTGGTGTTTAGTTCTGCATTCATTTGCATTCAAGATAAGTGTAGCATAAATTGCCATTTGAAAAAAAAATTCAATCTATTTGTTCATATGACAGAGAGTTTACCACATAATTGAAGATTAGAATACAAAAAATATCAAATACAACCACCTTAAGATAATAAGGAACAAACTAAATCCACTAATTGCTTTAATATCGAGTATATCTTCATCGGGTTTTTCTATTTTTGTTACCAAATTACATTTTTTGATGATCTTGTATGTTTTATTTTTTCTTTGTTAGGTGAATGAATCCTAAATCACCTTGTTCAAGTTTAAATGCTTGTGATATTGAATTTTTGTTTCTTATGTCAGTGTGCAACTATATACATATAATACAATGTCCCTATGTTTTACCTATATTTGGTTTTAATGCAAGCTTATGAGATTAATTTTCTATGCACCTAGAAAAAAATAATAGATAAAATACTTAAGCATACTATATCGAATGATACTATCAACAGTAAACATAAGGTTTAAGATAGTCCATAAATTAAAATGATGTTTGTAATATTTCGGTAGATACATCAACCCTTATTTTTCAAGTAAGCTACCAATTAAGATTAACAAAAAATAACATCCCTCCACGCAATGATCATAATGAACGTCCCGAAACCCCATTGCTAGAGAACCAACTTGGACTTTCTACGAAAAAAGAATCGGTTTTCCTTGTCCAGTCTCTAGCTCACACATATCAGATCAATCTTGAATGGTCTAAATCTACTTTCTAAAACCATTCAGATCAGGTTGTGAAACCCAGTTATCAATATGTAGTCACTTTCTATCACATAGCTTGCTCGGACATCCATGCCTCATCACTGAACTCATCATCGGCGTGCTCATATTATGCAGTCCATTCAGAGATTCTTCTCAATACCGGTGCATTCCACATCAAGCTCTGCCTTTTCACAATGCTCTACCTTTTCATCTCATGTCTTGTTCAAATTGTGCATTCTATTCAAACTGTGCACTCAGTTCATCTCTCGCATGTCTAGTTCAACTATATTGGTCAGTTGACAATCAAAGTGCATCAGGCTCTATCTTTTCATGTTTTCACGTCAATCCACATTAATCACACACATACTTCCCATATATGCACTACCCATACATGAAAAGGTATGGTCAACCGAAAGCTCTACTACCAAGTACAGTGCCTAAGTCCGCTTCAACTTTGCCAAAGTTCGCTTGCTCTTCATGTTATTTTAGTAACATATACGGTCCAACTTTTACTCTCTGATGTAGTTTAACTGTCATGACCATTTCAGCTCGGTTATGCACAAAAGTCATATTTCATTTTAGACTATGTCATCCAGTTTGGCATATCAGCACTTCCTCTATCCAGTTCAGCACTACAGTATTTTCAGACCAGGCACTGCAGTTCCACAAGGAAATATTTCATGTCAGCCTTTCATGTACATATCACACTTTTGCTTCAGTTCCAATTAATTCATTCACTTCGTTTGCTTCAGCATTGGTCACAACAGGCTGCATTTCATGTTCAAATCAAGGTGCAGCTCAGTCTTATGTCAAATTGCATCTCTTCCTCGCAATAACATTTGCTCCCTATTTTTTTTGAACTCTAAAATCACAGAAGGATACATCTATTTGTGAACTAATACATCCTTAGATATAGAAAGGGATGTCTGTAGTACACTTCATAGGTACTCAGAAACAGTGAATCATAATATTCGACAGTTGCATCAGAGAATCATTGAGAAATCCAATGAAAACACATTCATACAGTTTGTAAAACCTTGAAACAAATAGAATCCGTCCTACATTGTAGCATGAAGCTATTTTACAATACATAATCATATAGCTAATAAAAACAACAGAATTATTTCATCATTAAGGTTTCATTCATCATTAGTTATGTTCTTCTGGCAAATAGTCTAAGATAGAATATGAGCATCACTTGCCACCACTTCCAAAGAGGTATCCAAGCGAGGAACCTCCACGAGGAGCAGCATGCACCTTTGTTGATGGCCGACCAGTGATAAAATTTCAAGTGTTCTGCCCATCGGCTCGGAAATAGATGTTTCCAGCTGTCCCTTGAATGTCTGTAGGAATTTCTTTGAGTTTCTCAATAGAGGGAGTAGTAGTAGGTTTTTCAGCTACAGGTTTTGGAGCTTCGTAAAAACCAAATAAGTAGCCTAAGGAACTCTGACCCCCTCCACTGCTTCCTCCTCTGTTAATCTTGCTTGGTAGAATTGGTTGACATGTGTATGATTACTAAACTTTTTTAGAAACCCTAAGCTTCAGGGAGCAAGATGATTAATAGAAAATACTAAGATTGGATCGGTCTTATTTTTATTTTTCCTCTCCATGGTTCACACATGCATCAGGTCGCATCTTGCTCTGCTTGTACCTCATTCTCACTCATCTCTCCTAGTCTATAGCAGATTGTGTCTACACACATTTTAGTCATGCATCATTTCCGTTTAAAACCTCTAGCCCAGGTTAGTACATAATGCCCACTTTAGTTATATGATTGTCTGTAAGAGGATTGCCCAACACATTTTTCCTGTTTCAGCTCTATTGTTCAATTCCATTTCCCTCTCCTTAGTTTCTTTTACCAGATGTCTTCAGTTATGTTTCTGAGTATGCACAACCACTCATTCATAGCAAATTTCATTTTAGTTGACATTTAATCAATTTTGTTTGGCACTTTGGTTTTCTGCTTAATTAGTTTATTGATAGGAATTTTTTTGCATTTATAATATATTCTCAGTTATGGGTCTGTAATTCTTACTCGATCGTCTTTTCGGCGATCGTTCGCTTTTATCGCATCTTTAAACATCATAAACATTTAATCTGCATTATAACGCTTGTTTGTAGACTCCTATTTTTAATATTTATAAATTAGTATGAGTGCTCTCCTCATTTTGAGGATGCTTTTTCACCAAAAATTAGATTAATAAAAATATATAGTAAAATTATATATGTAATCTTCCTTTTATTTGTTAGCCTTTTTAACTCATTTCTTTTGTAAATCCTAACAATCAAAGCAACATCAAAATCTGTACAGATTAAAAATACATATGCAACAAAGTAAGATATTAAAAGAAAACAAATAGTGAAGAGACAGTGGAATTGACTTGATAAAAAGCCAAATAGGAAAATAAAATAACTAATCTTTTGTACATATCAAAGATAAAAAAATCATGTTTACTTTATTCAGCAACAGATTAGTGATAAACATAGAGGAACATAAATAATTAATCACCCAATTAAACCATAACCCCACAGATAGAGATTGCAAGGTTTTAATGACAGATTTGAAGTGGGACTTCAAACTAACTACAAATTACAATGGTATATTATATTACTTTTGCTGTGTGAGAAGAATTGTTTTTCAATCTTATTGCTTTTAGAAACTATGATCTTAAAGACTCTAATCTCTTTTCAAGTAGTAATCAATTCAAATTCTATACTCAAATCGCTCATTATTTCAAAGCTGTTGTAGTATAAAAATGCCAACTTTATAATCTTCTTCAAAAACTCCAATCTTCATAAAAATGCACTTCATTCTCTATCGTTAAATTAAAAAATTAACATAGATAAAAAGAGATGAAAAGGAACCAATTGAAGCTTCGAACATGGTTTGTTAAATAGGGGTTTACCTACCACAAGATAAAGTAGTGACCCTCATTCACAGTATTCTGCAAACTTACCAAGTGTAATGTTAAATGGCAACAAACAGTGCAAACTAATATATAATGAGAGATCACAGATGACAATGAAGTGGAAAATAAAAATAATGTTCTTACTTGTTACTAAACATAATGAAAAGTAAAACATATGTAGTAAGGGCATATAAGATACGGGAAGATATATTAGTTGCAAACTTCACAATGCCATTAAGTGATTAATAGGGAATAACAACTCCATATTTACAGTAACATGCTTGATTTGTCATTTTTATCATTCAATCATTGTCAATAGTTGGAAATCAAATAGCATATAATCCTGAAATCTTACAGCCAAATAAAGATTGGAAATTTTTTTACCAATCAGTGATCCACAAAATACCATGGTAGGAAGAGTTCGATTTGCTTGAGTCATTGAAGTTCTTATAACACCAAGTTGGCATTACAATAAACTGAAATAACAAATGTTGCTATCGTACAGTATTTTGGCCTGGAATTTAAAATTATGGCACAAAAAAATATATGATAAGCATGTGTATTAAAACAAAATGAAATATCTATATTTTGGTGGAGAAAGAAAATATTGACCTCTGGAAGGATTTGCATTCTTGGGCATAATTTCAATGAGTGTCGTATCTCTAAATGGTGTAAGCAGGCAGATCTTGGCACCATAATGTACATGCGTAAATATAACTTAAGTATCTTGTTATTTCTTCAATGTACATGGTAAAATATTATAATATCAAAGTAAATTATACGCGATCTGCAGCTGCCTGTAGTGTGCGGTGATCTCCCCATTCCCCAGATCTAAATTACAACCACAATATAAATCAAAAAAGAGAAGGAAGAAGTAGAAGAAAAGGTAGCTATTGAAATTTTATTTTATTTTCGAGAAACTAAAGTACACCTTCCAATTTGTGGTGGATAGACTTCCAAAGTTGGTCTATACAATTTTTATTACTGTCTCCATATACATCCTCCTAATGCATGCTATTGATGCATGTAAATCTTCCTTATGAAACGTAATCACCTATCATATCAAAAGTAATTAGGATTTCTATGAATAGTTGTTGGTTTTTGACAGCATACCTAATTTCATATTGGGAGGGATTCCAATGTTACTGTTTCAAATTATTGAGACGATATTGACAGATCATAGAACCCTTTGAAGAAGTCTGCAAAAAATATCTAAATAAGTTGAGATTGCTAACCTTTTCATGTTTTTCAGGTAAGTTCTGTATTTCATTGGAACATAACTTTCATAAAACTTCTAGAACTATTTAAGCTGAAAAGAAGGGGAAATAACATGGTATAATTTACATGAACCGATAGTGGCATCAAATATTTACCATCAGGCACTATATATTTGTAGAGTACTTCAGTTCAAATATTATTACTGTATCATTGAATAGCTTAAAAAAAATATTTACCTGCTTAACTACTTGTCTTCGAACATGTTTATGGTAATCAGGATTGTGGAAGAGCTAATCTGCTAGAGATCGAAACTTATATATTGAAAGTAAAATTGATAAAAATAATTAGTGCAAGAAATGGTCTAAAAATTTACGCAATAGATAACATCACAAGTCAATGTTAAATTTTGCTTCAAAGACAGATTATTTCAAGAAACAAACCTGGCAATTCCCATCACCTTCCACTTGCAATTCAGCTAATCCATATGTAGCAAGTCTGATTACGTATATTAGTAGAAACTATACATATTAGAGTACAATGATAATAAACTGTAATAAAACATATATCAAATAATCTCAAATGATTATAATTCTTCCCAATTTACAAAGAGTTGCTGAGTAGGGCATGTTAATTATTTAAAATTCAAGTTCTGTTGGGTGAACAGCAATGCAAGTCTTAATATGTACATTACAATTAGTGAATTGATATTATTGCTAAGAGCAGACAATATCAGTAATCCAATCATGATTTCCATTGCAAAAACAGACCACAAATATTAACTATATATATCAGGCACTAAAGAGGAAATGTTGTTCTGCCTACCGAAACTGTACATTGCCGAAGAATATTACTTTTCAGTACTTGTGGGCTACTAAACAAATGATAACCAAATCCAAAATTTAGAAGTAGATCATACCCAAGTTTTAGGTTATCGGCATATGATTTTGTACATCGCAATCTGGAAATTGCTAGTAACAGACACGAATTCTAGATGTTGCCAGATCCCCAAAGCGAAATGGAGTGCAAAGACGGAGACAAAATCGACAATGACGCGTCTCTTTTCTGAATTTTGGAATGGGTTGGCTTGTATCGGCTTCTGATTTGGTCTCATCAGAAACAGTGGAGAATGGACTAATGGCAAGAGAGGAAATTGGAGAAGGAAGATACTTACAGGAATAAAGAAGAGCAGAATCAAACCGAGAAGGAGAATTAGAGAGATGAACGGTAAATCTCTAATTAAATTATCAGATAGAATTATTACCGAAGGAGGAAGGTGGATGGTTGTTTAACCGTTGGGATTGTAGTATCCGGAAAAGAAGGAAGACAAGTGGTTGACGAATTGTTGCATCTTAAAAGAAGGAGTAATCAGTTAAGTGACAGTTGGAAATGGAAATTGAGCGCCACTTGTCAACACGTTGTTACTTGCAAAAGTGTGGTTTCTCCTTTCCTATATAAGTAATAGATTTGTATCTATTTTCTCTCCCAATCCCAAATCTCTTCTCAGATATGTTGTTCTTATATATGTATATATCCTTTTTATACATATTTCTTGAATTAAAAAGGATGTGGAGATGAATCAAAGGTTCTGCTTCAAATCTGAAGATTTGGATCACTTTTAAAAGGCAAGTGCAAAATTTTATAGATTTTTATAATATGAAAATTATCTTGTTGGTGTTTATTTGACTATTATGCCTAACTGGATAATTGTATATGAATTATAAGCAACAAGTTGAATATAATATTAATATAATAAATCGCCTACATATTCTAATTTATAAATTGATTTAGGATTGTTTACAACTTGCTCTGGAATCCAGTCCCAAAAATATGGATTTAGAATCTTGATTTGAATGAAATTTATTCCAGATCTAAAAATAAGTTCTATATTATTGTCATGAATTTGGATTATTACTATAATCTTTTCTATTTTTGATTGTTGGAATTTAGATCCGTTTAATACTTGTAAATTATTTTGATTTCTTTGCCTTTTAAAAAAATCTAATGTTTGATCTAACAAGTAATAGATGCAGATAAAAAGAGAAAGAGATGTGTAAAGTATGAATTCTTTGTAGTTTACACTGTCTATTTTAGTAATAAATAAAACTGATTATTCCTTGTAATTTCAAACGATGTAATCTTTTATATTTTGAAGTTAAATATTTAGTTTTAGACTAATTTATGGAAATTATAGCGGATAATCTTTTTAAATATAATTCGAACATGGAAAGAATATTTTAGCGAAGATATATAACTGGAATATATTTGATAAAGCTAAATATTTATATGTAATTTACTGCGCTTATAATAATTAAAATAAAACTTAGCTAGTAATGACACTTGCACGTAATATTCGTGTTTAGATAACTAATTAATGAGGAAGGAATTTAAAAATTCGTAATTCCAATAAATGGTAATAAATATGGGAGTTACAATAATTTGATAGTATAAATGGATTAATGAGACTGATAAATAGAGAAGTTGAATTAATAGCAATGGAATGGTTAAAAAGGTTACTAATTTGAAATTAGTAATCATACATAAATGTCTTAGGAAAGGTCCATTAGGATTTTATGAACAAGTTGACATTTATGAGCATTAAAAGGGGATTTGTGGGTAGTTAAGCATTTACTGTAAATCTTATTGGCTTAAATAAAAAGAGAATGAGTAAGCTAATTCTAATGCCTATCTAGGATAGTATAGGTAAAGACTTAGGATGGTTAATTGGACTTAGTAGGTTAGTAATGCGAGGTAAATAGAGTCACTCGACAGAAGACTGCCCTTCACTATGTGGCTACCAGCAGTTGGGTGCACTTACTACTAATGTGATATATCACTAATCCTAGGGCCCATGGTGGTGTGAGATATAGGGCCAGCTTTCTTAATTGAAACGTATTAAATGGTCCAAATTTAAACTTAAGAGCAGTAAGAGATATCTCCATAGGGGTTTGCTTCTGGTTTGAGGTCTTAAGTGGTTTTAAGGCTCCATCCCTCTCCTAAAAGGAAGTGTTAAGTAACCTAGTGAAATTCGAAATAAGTAAGGATGTCTCTAAAAGGGTTTACTTTAGTATTGAGGTATTAAGTGGCTATTTTAGGACCCGCCTCCCTACAGAAAGAAGTAACCTAGTAAGGTTCCAAATTGATAATTAAGAGTGATAGTGGATGTCTCGGGAAGGGTTCACATCGGGTTTGAGGTATTAAGTGTTTGGTTTAGGGTTCGTCTCTCTCCTAAAAAGAAGTATTAAGTAACCTAGTGAGATTCAAGGCGATGTTGGCTAGATAGTACCGGTGAGGAGTCTGCCTTGGGGTTAGGTATTAAATGAAAAAGGCCTACTTATAGATAGGTATTAAATGGTTCGGGGTCTGCTTAATGAGGTATTAAGTGGCTTGGGTATAGTTTCTCACATTGCTAAGGCCGTAATAATGATAGTACCAGTTAGGAGTCCATATAGTGGATAGGTATTAAGTGATGTTGTACCAGCTTAGAATATAGATATTTAATGGTTAGAAGTCCGTCTTGTTCTTTTAAAGGTATTAACTGGCTTGGATACTATCTCTTATATGGCTACAATTATATTAGCGATGGATGTGGTAATTGTTGGACGTTAAATGTCGGAAGATTTAAATTATGGTTAGAGGTCTTTGTAGCTAGGACCCCCAGAACATTGACAACATGGTTAAATAAACCACCTTAAGAGTAGGTCTTAAACAATGGGGTTTCCTTGATTGAGGTCTTAAGTGGTAGAGTTTGCCTATTTCCTTTTAAAAGTACTTTGTGCTGATTATAGAAGCCCGCTTCATATTTAGAAGTATTAAGTGGCAAATGGGTTTGAAGTATTGGGTTGTCGATAAGGCTTCGTCGACAAGGTTAGGTTAGAATTTCTAACCTTAATAGAAATTGCAATTAAATGGAAACCAATCAGTATAAATTTATATTATGGACAGTTTGTAGATTTTCCAATCACCAGAATGTTGTTCTGACCACCTCCTCATTATAACCCACATTATAGATTTAGAGGAATAGGTCATTGGAGCTGGATGTGCTTTGTTGTTGGAGAAGCCTTCTTTTCTCTCATGCTTGATGCTGATGTGGCAATCTACTATCTAAGGAATACTATTAATTCGAAGGTAGTAGTCATAATCAGTATTCTTATGCTATTATTATTTCCGCAGTGAGTTTAGATTTCTATCAATAATTGATAATGCTCATGATTATTTTAAGGTACTAAATCCAATGATCCATGCGTTAATGGATTTGGGTTTCGATTTTTTTTTTTGAAATTTAAGCCCAATAAGGTATGGGTTGTTATAACTTGTATAGTTTCTTCAGGTGAACAAGGACATATTTGCATGGACAATTTCTAATATGTGTGTGTCTCTGCTTGCAATCTTATGTCATGCACTAAATATGGAACTAATTTTTTCTCCAGTGAGAGAGAAACAATGTAGCATGGTACCTGAGTTATCCACTCGTTGAAGAATAAAGTGGACAAGCTAAAGCTAATGCCAAACGGCTTTATCTGAGATGTGTAACATCCCATTTTGAAGTTACAATAATGTGAATATTGTAAAACGTATAACTATATTTTAAAAAATATTTTTGGATATTTTATCAAACTCAAGTCGATAAATTAAATTTTTGGTCAGTAAAAGAATAATATTGATTTAAAATTCAAGTTTAGAATTTGAATTGTATTTAAAAAAATCTAAAAATTGTTTGAAATTTTATTTTGGTCAGAAAAATAATATTTGTGAAAAGTTGAAATTATTTTGGAAAGTAAAACAATTATTTTAAATTTGTTGAAATCGCAAAATAATATTTTAATAAAAGAAAATCGCTATAAGAATGAAATAATTTTTTAATAAAATGACTTGTGTAGGTGGATGTACAAAGTTGATTAAAAGGCAGCCAGATTTATAAGTGGTTAGGGGTATTAATTTTAAAAAATGGAAGAAAAATCTAAATTTTCTTTCCTTTCTATTGGACCAAACGCTTAAAGCCTATCTACTCCATCCTTATCCTCTTTTCTTTTGTTTAGACCTAAAGTAACCTATTCTCATCTCTCCTACTTCTTCCCTAAACCATATAAATCCGAAATAGAAGGAAAAACCGATGCATAAACCTGGCGACGAGGTCGGCTGGAGGAGGCAACGTCGTCAATGAGGAAGATGGCGGTTGTGTGATTTCAACCTTGCGGTAGACGGTTTGACATGGTGTCCGCATTAAGGGCTAAAAGAGTTCATGGACAGGAGATTGATTACGTTTTTCTCTAGTGGCAAAAATGCCGATGTTGTAGGGAACGCAAGTTATGACTAAGTAGTGGGTGAGTTAACTACTATATCTTGATTTCAATTTGTTTAAAGCTTGATTTTCTTAGTTTACATGTGAGTTTAAACTTTATAAGTCTTTCGTATTTATCTGCTATTAATGAATTTATCATTTTTATCAATGAATGTAATCTAAAAATAAATTTATGGTGATTTTGAACATCGCCAACGATAAGTAAATTAGCTAGTAGATTGGTAGTAAAATAAATTTACATCCAATGAGTATAACCCCAATTTTTAATTAGTGCATTCAACTTCATTTCTTATTAATTTCTTTACATTAAAGTAAACTATTCTAGGAAGTTAACTACTTTATCCGTGGGTTTATTCGATTGTAAATTGATGAATTCGATTTGCACTTTAATCAAAATGAATGATGATAGCTTGGTAGCTTCGATTACTATCAGTAGATGATGGATGGTTGAATTGTTTGGTCGATGATTGTTTGAAATGGATGAACACTGGTTATATATGTTGATATTGATTATTTTGGACGATGGAAAAATTAATTTAAAATGGGTGATTTGCATTATTTGTATAAAAAGAATAGGATATGAATATTTAAATTTAGTATGGTCTTTTAAAATAATTTTACTTTGAAATATATTTGATTTTTTTTAAAAGAAGTTAAAGTTGATTTATTAAAAATGATATTGGTATATATATGTATATGTATTTTAATTAAATTATGGATAATGGTATATGAATTTATCTTGAATTCTAAACGAATTTTAGTGCTTTTGTATAGATAATGCAATGTATGTGTGTGTTTGCCAATTTTGAAAGTAAATGGAAATGTAATTGTTATTGTTTGAAATGTTTTTCCTTTGATTCATAAATTTGAGATAATAATTTTTATGGTATTTTTAACCAAATAAATTTTATTTAATTTATACAGAGAAGGAAGATTTCATATTGAAACTTGAAAAGAATTTTTGATGGATTATATTACTAGAATAACTGTCTTATAAAATGATTTTGAACTTTCTTAACATAAATAGAATTTGAATTACAGTATGAATAATTTTCAAGTGGAAAATAATGGATATCAATCAAAATTGAATTTAAAATCCTGTATGAATATTTTTATTTAGATTTTGAAGTAGAAAAGTTCTTTTTATACAAAATAAAGATTGATTTACTTTAGAAATAGTCTAATTTTGAATTTAAACCGGAAAGGTTGAATGGTTTATTTATACAAGCTTTTCAATAGAAGGAATTTTAGAGAATTATTTGAAAGGTTACTTTTTAGATTTTATACAAAATGAACTAGAGGTATTTTGATAGTATTTTTACTACTATTAATTTCTCAATTTGAAAGAAATAAAATTATGATTTTGTGTATTCCTCCATTTGGAAATAGTTTTGATGATTTTAGCTTTTAAATGGGAGTGCTACTTATTTTATAATCCATTGTGTATTATTGCTTTTAAAATTGCTCCAAGATAGTGCCAGAGCATGGAAGTTAGGGGTTGGATTAAAAGGTTTCCTTCCTTCGGTGTCAACTGCAGATGAGTAATGGTATGATTTTTATGATCAATTAAGAACTTTTGGGATAAGCATTCATTTTATGAGAATATTTATTTAAACTAGATTTGGTGGAACCATATTTAATTTTTAATTCTAGTTTTGATGAAATTATCAAATATTCTTGGAACTGGTTTTAATAAATGGAAAAGTGGATTTTAAATAAAGGAAAGGGAAATACCATTTTACATGATGTTTTGGAAATATATTTTGGGATAAATTGGATTTTGAAAATTATATTAGAATGTGATGTATATATGTGATGAATTGTATTTAGGAGATGATGTACTAGATTTTTAGATTTAATATAAAATTCATCATTTTTGTACCTCTAATTTTATTAATTGGGAAATTTTTATTTATGTCTCTATTACTGTATATTCTATTCTAGAACTAGTGTACATTGCCTTGTGTCTAGTCAAGATACGTATTATTTTAGATATGTTCAACTGTTGAAACATATCTATGTTGACCTAAATTAGGGTAAACATGAAATTTCTTCTTCTGTGCCTATTGATCTAAGCAAATGAACGAAATACTTCCTCTGATAATTTGGTCACTAAAGCTAGGGCATCACAAGATGCATTGTACCCAGAAGGGTATCAAATCCAATATTGGTCAAAAAGACAAAAAGGAAATGGAAGACATGTATAGATTGATGTGACTAGAATAAAGCATGCCTGAAGGACTTCTTTCCGCTACTGTGGATTGATCAGTTAGTGGATAAGGCTGCTAGATATGAACTACTGTCCTTCACGGATGCATACTCCAAAAACAACATTTGGCAGGTTTTTGGGTTCAATGTGAACTCAAAGGGCATTAAGGATAACAAGGAGTAGATTAAAGTTTTGAAACTGGTTACGACCACACGATAAGGAGGGAAATGCAGAGCTTGAATGGTAAAGTTTTTGCTCGGAGTCAGTACATTTTAAAGGCGATCAAAAAATGTATATCATTATTTTACTGCCTAAAGAAAGAGAAAGGGAAGCCCCAACAGAAAACTGAATATGAGTTACTTATCAAAATCTATTAGAATATTTAAAGAAACCATCAATATTATCAAAGCCTTTGAAAGAAGATGATATTTTTATCTATCCGGCAATTCAATGTAGCTGAGAATCGATATCCTAAACTGGAAAAATCGTATTCCTTATTGATGGTATCAAGCAAGTTAAGACCCTACTGTCAAGATCATCCAATAAGGGTTTTGATTGATTAACCCCTAAAGCAAGTATTATATCACCCAAAGACTTGGGATAGTCATTGAAGTGGAACATCAAGATTAGTTAGTATGAGATCACATACCATCCTAGTTAAGGCTATTCGAGGACAGGCTTTAGCGGATTTCATTACCAAATTCACCATCCGGAATGATGAAGTTAAAGACAAAATGGTCAAACTTTCTTATTAGAAACTTTATGTTGACGGAGCATACAATAACCACAATTCTAGAGTTATAGTAACTATAATAACTCAAGAAAGTTGGTTATTTGTTGTGCATTGAAGCTTGAGTTCGGCATGATGAGTAAAGAAATGGAGTACAAAGCATTAATAGAGGGAGTCAAGATTGGGAAAGAACTGGTAGTAAAGACATTACATATTATTAGCAACTCTTAATTTGCAGTTTGTCAAGTAAAAAAAGAATTTCATGCAAAGGGTTTATGGCAAGTCCCTTATCTACTGAAGGTTCTTGTAACGACCCATAATTTAATCACTTTGAACATGAATAGTTAATTTGTTTTTAAATGATTAAATAATGGATTTTATATTTAGAAGTATTAACCCTACCTAATAAAACAGAATAGTATAATTACTTGCCTAATAAAACAAAATAGCATAATGATTATTATATTCCATATGGATGGTTGCCATTGGACCAAAATCTGGTCGAATCAGGTTATGCCATGCAGATGGTTGCCATTGGAACAAAATCTGGTCGAATCAGGTTAGGCCATAGTTGATAAGGAGAATTTCTATTAGACCAAAATGTGGTCGAATCAAATTAAGCCACAAGGATGTGTTCTATTGGACCAAAATGTGGTCGAATCAAATTAGGCCATATGGCTGGTTTCTATTGGACCAAAATCTGGTCGAATCAGGTTAGGCTATAGGAAACGACTAAAGTACCCTTCTCTTCACCTATAAATAGCCAAGTCCATATCTCATTTTAATTCATTCACAAACAAAAGAAAAGAACTAAAATTCATTATCAAAGGTGAAGTATTCCAAGTCTCCATCAAAGCAAATAGGATGTGAGTATATTCCTTGCTTTTATAGTTTAGCGAGTATAACTTATTCTGTGAGTATATTCCTTGCTTTTATAGTTTAGCGAGTATAACTTATTCTGTGAGTATATTCCTTGCTTTTATAGTTTAGCGAGTATAACTTATTCTGTGAGTATATTCCTTGCTTTTATAGTTTAGCGAGTATAACTTATTCTGTGAGTATAATTTAATTATTTTACAGTCAGTGTAATCTTAATCTCTTTTCTTTGACTCATTCACATTTTAATAAATGTTGTGTTTACTATTGATTGAAAATTGTTAATAATAATGAGTCTTTTATTATTCTTGTTTGGTTGTTTGATTTGTGCTCGGCCAGTTTATGAGCAATAACTTTGATGTTTAGTTAAAGGGAACTTACACCACCTTTTAACTTAGGATTGACATTTAGTGACTTTTTGGTTAAAAGGAAATAACACCCCTTTTAGCTATCTCATTTGATTAAGAGGGAGCTTCATCCCTCTTGGTCGTATTCTCCTTTAAAGATGATGGGTTTAAGTTATGATTTGAATGCAAGTTTTAAATCTTGGTTTAAAGTATTTTAAAGGAGCTTTGAAATTTAAATAATGATTTAAATAGGTTATTTATATAAAAGTAAGTAGTCCTATACTTGGCATTAAAAGCCGATAGTAGAATGATCCTCTATTTGTGAGATTTGGAACCGAAGTGTCTAGGCAAGTCTAGGAGCAACCAGTGCCCTGACTTACCTAGCTTTGTTTCTGGGCGAGGGGTAGAGTAAGTCGAGAATATCGAAAACGTGACAAGTATAGGAGATTTGATTTCCACAAATGATCTTTACAATTATAATGGAAAACATTCGCATTTCTTATAGACAATTGTTTTTGACCCATCTAAGTAAGCTTTTGAAATATGAAATCATCCGAAATGTTTTGTGAATATACTTATATCGATGAGATAAGTATATGGATATTTTCCAAACAGTAAAAAAGTATAAGATTTAATTTCCATATACGATCATTTTGTTATCCCCGATAGTTGATATCTTGACTATCAATTTCGATACCCTTCTTCCTTTGTTTTTGTTTCGTCAATCTAAGACGATTTGTTGCTCATTTAGAGCATTGATATCCTTTATCGGAAATGACTAAATAAAGAGCGAGTGGGGGCCAAGCTATGTGGGGTTGCTCCCATTAGGGTATTTTCACATCTACTCTAGATTGGTTTCGGTTGTATGCGCATGGAGATGTGAAATACTCGGATACTCGGTAAGGTTGGCGGGGTCCGGCTTGGAGATTTCCGAGAGCCATCGTAGTTCTGAAGTATATTTTCTAGAGGTATACTTTCGGTAAGGGGGCGCACCCTCCTAGTCATTGTTGGAAAAATTCCTTTTCCTTATTTTTGATTCAAAACTTTAGATTGATTCTTTCTTCATTTCATCGGGAAGCGTCTTGCGCTCTTCGCGATGTTTAATTATGTGCATCCATTCTTTTATACTTGGATGTTTTCCTTGTGAAGGAAAAACCCATTCTGCATTTTTGCGATGTGGTCTCACTAGTTACTTTGTGTGTTCTATTTTTGGAGTTTACTCATACCGGACTTATTGTCTGACCCGAATTGTTTGTTTTCCCTAAACGTTCGGGTACTCATTTATATTTGAATAGTCCGTAAATGACAGGTTTCTTTGGGCTCTTTTGAAGATGGTGGAGGAGCAGGAGGCTCCTTATCTATCTAGCTATTTATTTCCACTGTTATAAGATGTTGGTTCTATGTATGTATATTTAAAGGCAGGTTGTTATAACTGCCTAGACTGACAGTAGTACTTTTGTTGTTACTCTGATAACTCCATGTTAGGAGTAACCTTATGTACTGTCTTATTTTTATGTTATATTTAACCGTTCCGTTGTGAGATTATTGTTGTGTTCTTATATTTTACCCCATGACAACTTGTCTTTCAGATACTTGGGCAACGACACATGAATACCATGGATGTATTAAGTGTCGTTCTCAGGGGTCAGAAAGGCGGGTCGTCACAGTTGGTATCAGAGCCTTGGTTGAGCGAACACCTTAGCCTGATTGGGGTACAACTCATTAGAGATAAGGTAAGTGATGCCCTAGAATGAGTTAATCTTGAGAGAGCGTATTTGTAATTTTTATAATAATAATATTTATCCTCTAAAATCTAGTTTTAGATCCTTTGGTGTTATTTCCTAACACAATTTTAATCCTATTTTGTATTCTAAAGATACCTGTTATTTGTTCAGATAATAGAAAATGAATACAAGAAGAGGAGGAAGGAGAGGATCTAGAACTAGCACGGCTACCAATGGTAGGGTACCTAGAAATGCTACTATGTTAGCTGTAGATCCGGTAGAGGAAATGGAAGCGCAAGTTCAAACCCCTATGAACTTTGCAGCTTTGTGTAAGAATTTTACCACTTTGGACGGGAAACCATTCTATGGGACTGAAGATATTCCTGGGGTGCAGATGTGGCTTCGAACTTGTGAAAGAATATTTGGAGACCTTCGGTTGGAGGATGCGGAGAAACAGCTGTTGGCATCGCGACAACTTCAAAAGTCGGCGATGGATTGGTGGGATTCAGAAATAGCTAGTACTCCGAAGGGGGAGTTTTCTTGGGCCCAATTCAAGGAAGTTTTTGAAGCACAGTTTATTCCAGAAGCCGGGAAAAATCAGTTGTTTAGAAGTTTCATTGACTTAAAGCAGGGTGATATGGCTGTGTCGCAGTATGAGCATAAGTTCAATGCTTTGTCCCGTTTTGGACTTGGATTGATAGACACACCGCTCAAGAAAAATGAAATGTTTATGAATGGAATGCGAACAGAGTTCCATCGTGAAATGACCAATCATCTTATTGGTACGTTCACCAACATTATTAGCATGGCTTTGAGGTTTGAGGCTCTTGATATTAAGGAAAGAGTCCAAAAGGGTGTAGTACCAGCAATAAGTGCCAAGCCTTTATCAGTTATACCAGTTGAAAGAAAGCCAAACTTCAAGCGTAAGTTTAAGGGAAAGAAGCAGGGTGCAGGGAAGAAATTCGAAGAAGGCACTCCAACACAGAAGAAGCAGACCAACTTGGCCAACATTCTTTGTTTCAAGTGCAATAAGATGGGCTACTTTGCAAATCATTGTCCAATTGCCACATGTTTTAATTGCGGCCAGCCGGAACATATGAAGAATGAGTGCCCTTTTCCTAAAAAGGAATCTCAAGGACAGACTTTTACCATTGAAGAGATCCCATCCACTTCTTCAGATCAAAAAGGGAAGCAAGTGTTACAAGGTACATTATCCATCTATGATATTCCTGTAAGGGTGCTATTTGATACAGGAGCTTCCCACAGTTTTATTTCTTATGATCTAATGGACAAACTAAACCTTAAATATGTTATCATAAGTAATCCTCTTTGTGTGTCAAACCCAATTGGAGGTCCGACAAATCTTGACACTATGTGTCTAAATGTACCTATTTCTTATCGAAATCATATCTTTTCTTTTGACTTGTTTGTTCTTGGGTTTATGGGTTTTGGAGTGTTGCTAGGAATGGATTGGTTGTCTAAGTTTAAAGCTATCTTGGATTGTGGTAGAAGGCTCGTTAGAGTTAGTGATGCAGGAGATGTTGGTGTTGATATTAGTTGTGAAGAGCCTAAGAAGTTAATGAGCAGTTTTCTTTATTCACTCGAAGTGGCTAAAGTGGAGCTAGGAGATGTGCCAGTTGTTCGAGATTTCACAAATATTTTTGACAAGGTGCAAGGTTTACCTCCTCACCATGAAGTCGAGTTCCGTATTGATTTGGTTCTGGGAACTAGACCTATTGTACAACCCTTACGAAGGATGGCTCCAAAAGAGAAGAGGGAGTTAGAAAGGCAGACTTATGACTTGTTACAGAAGGGCTTTATCCAACGTAGTACCTTGAGTTGGGGATCGCCAGTCGTCTTTGTTACAAAGGCGGACGGTTCTCTAAGGTTATGCGTAGACTATCGGGAGTTGAACAAAAGGACTATCAAGAATAAATATCCTTTGCCAAGAATCGACGACATGTTTGATCAACTCCACGGTGCTTGGATATTTTCTCAATTAGATCTTGTCACCGGTTTCCACCAATTAAGAGTGGTAGAGGAGAGTGTTCCTTTAACAGCTTTTCGAACTCCTAAAAATTTCTATGAGTGGTTAGTTCTGCCGTTTAGATTGACTAACGCACCCGCTTATTTTATGGACTTAATGAATCGAGTATTTCGAGATATTCTTAATAAATTTGTTCTTGTCTTTGTTGATGACATTCTTATCTATTCCAAGACAGAGGTGGAACACAAATATCATCTCCGTGTCGTACTCGATACCTTAAGAAGCCATGTGTTGAAGGCTAAGTTTTCCAAGTGCCATTTTTGGAAATCCGAAGTTAGGTTTCTAGGGCATGTTATTTCGGGAGAAGGCATATCGGTGGACCCAGCTAAAGTTGTGGCGGTTCAGGACTGGAAGAAGCCCGAAAGTGCGATGGAAGTTAGAAGTTTCTTGGGATTGGCTGGTTTCTACCGTAGGTTTATCAAGGACTTCTCGAAGATTGCTTCTCATCTGACGAAGTTAACAAAGAAAGATGTTAAGTTTGTTTGGACTTATAAGTGTGATCAAGCATTCAACGAATTGAAAGAGAAGTTGACTAGTGCTCCTGTATTAACCATTCCAAATGGGAGCGAAGGTTTAACCATGTATACAGATGCTTGTGGAACCAGATTGGGAGCAGTTCTGATGCAGCATGGGAATGTTATTGCCTATGCGAGTCGACAACTAAAGCCACATGAGAAAAATTATGCTACACACGATTTCGAGCTTTTAGCTGTTGTCTTCGCACTAAAGATGTGGAGGCATTATTATTTGGGTGAAAGGTTCGAATTATACACGGACCACAAACCCGTAAAATACCTTTTTACCCAGAAAGATTTGAATTTGAGGCAGCAGAGATGGCTGGAGTTTCTCGCTTCTTATGATCTAGAGGTTCTTTATACCCCTGGAAAAGCAAATGTTGTTGCCGATGCATTGAGTAGGAATGTAGCAATGGTTGCAAATTTAGAAGTTAAGCAAGTATTGTTAGAGAGAATTGCATCTAGTCAAGAGGCAGATCCTATTTTAGCTCGACTTAAGAAGGATGTTAAAGAAGGTGTTGTTTCTAGCTTTGAGATTGATCTCCGGGGCATATTGAAAATGAATGGGCATATTTGTGTTCCAGACTTTGATGGACTTAGGCAAGAAGTGTTAGCCGAATGCCACCATTCAAAGTTATCTTTTCATCAAGGAGTGACCAAGATGTTCAAAGATACGAAGAGGGTATTCTGGTGGAAGGGGATGAAGCGAGATATTTCAATCTTTGTGAGTCGTTGTGCAAACTGCCAGCAGATTAAGAGTGACCAGCAGAAGACAGCTGGATTGCTTCAACCACTTGAGATCCCAAAGTGGAAGTGGGAGCAGATCTCTATGGACTTTATTGATGGGCTTCCTAGGTCAAGAAGAGGTAACGATGGCATTTGGGTTATAGTCGATCGACTAACCAAAAGTGCCCATTTCATTCCTGTTAAGCTGACTAGGACTGCTACGAGTCTGGCGAGTTTGTATGTGAAGGAGATTGTGAGACTCCATGGGATTCCTCGTAGTATTGTAAGTGACCGAGACCCGATATTCACTAGTAGGTTCTGGGAGGGACTGCAGAATGCTTTAGGGACTGAGCTAAGTCTAAATGCAGCATACCATCTCCAAACAGATGGGCAGATGGAGAGAGTGAATCGGATCTTGGAAGATTTATTGTGAGCATGCATTCTAGACTTCGGGGGTTCTTGGGAAGATCATTTACCCTTAGTCGAATTCACTTATAACAACAGCTATCAACCAAGCATTGGTATGGCCCCTTTCGAAGCTCTTTATGGTCGTCCATGTCATTCTCCTTCGTATTGGGTTGAATCTGGAGATAGACTTGTTCTTGGACCCGACATAATCTTAGAAGCCAATGAGAAGGTAGTTGATATTCGAAGAAAGATGAAGGAAGCTCAAGATTGGCAAAAGTGTTATGCGGATCAAAGGCGTAGGGATCTAGAGTTCTTAGTCGGGGACTTGGTATTTGTAAAAGTCTCTCCTCTAAGAAGTGTCATGAGGTTTGGGAAGACAGGGAAATTAGCCCCTCGATATATTGGTTCTTTTCCCATACTAGACCGGATTGGTAAACTTGCATATAAAGTGGAGTTACCAGATCGACTATCAGATGTGCACAATGTATTTCACGTATCTCATTTACGTAAGTATGTACACGACCCTTCGATGATAGTAGAACCAGGACAACAGGTTGATTTGGAGGTTCAGCCTAACCTAACTATTCTTAGGCGGCCAATTCGTATTGTCGCTCGAGATATAAAGCGATTAAGGAAGAAGGTTGTGAATCTTGTTAAGGTTCAGTGGAGTGGAGATGTTAGAGATTGTACTTGGGAAACTGAGGACTATATTAGGGATTCTTATCCCGAGTTGATGTAGTTGTTGTTTGTATTTTGTTGTTTCTTTTTAGTGTACTCACCAGTTGTGTTAAGGTCACTTTCCTTGTATCTTTGTGTGGTATATATGATATCATTTGGGTTCTTTGATATCTAGAGTTTATCCGATTAATTTCGAGGATGAAATTTCCTTTAAGGAGGGGAGGATGTAACGACCCATAATTTAATCACTTTGAACATGAATAGTTAATATGTTTTTAAATGATTAAATAATGGATTTTATATCTAGAAGTATTAACCCTACCTAATAAAACAGAATAGTATAATTACTTGCCTAATAAAGCAAAATAGCATAATGATTATTATATTCCATATGGATGGTTGCCATTGAACCAAAATCTGGTCGAATCAGGTTATGCCATGCAGATGGTTGCCATTGGACCAAAATCTGGTCGAATCAGGTTAGGCCATAGTTGATAAGGAGAATTTCTATTGGACCAAAATGTGGTCGAATCAAATTAAGCCACAAGGATGTGTTCTATTGGACCAAAATGTGGTCGAATCAAATTAGGCCATATGGCTGGTTTCTATTGGACCAAAATCTGGTCGAATCAGGTTAGGCTATAGGAAATGACTAAAGTACCCTTCTCTTCACCTATAAATAGCTAAGTCCATATCTCATTTTAATTCATTCACAAACAAAAGAAAAGAACTAAAATTCATTATCAAAGGTGAAGTATTCCAAGTCTCCATCAAAGCAAATAGGATGTGAGTATATTCCTTGCTTTTATAGTTTAGCGAGTATAACTTATTCTGTGAGTATATTCCTTGCTTTTATAGTTTAGCGAGTATAACTTATTCTGTGAGTATATTCCTTGCATTTATAGTTTATCGAGTATAACTTATTCTATGAGTATAATTTAATTATTTTACAGTCAGTGTAATCTTAATCTCTTTTCTTTGACTCATTCACATTTTAATAAATGTTGTGTTTACTATTGATTGAAAATTGTTAATAATAATGAGTCTATTATTATTCTTATTATTTTTCTTGTTTGGTTGTTTGATTTGTGCTCGGACAGTTTATGAGCAATAACTTTGATGTTTAGTTAAAGGGAACTTACACCACCTTTTAACTTAGGATTGAAATTAGTGACTTTTTGGTTAAAAGGAAATAACACCCCTTTTAGCTATCTCATTTGATTAAGAGGGAGCTTCACCCCTCTTGGTCGTATTCTCCTTTAAAGATGATGGGTTTAAGTTATGATTTGAATGCAAGTTTTAAATCTTGGTTTAAAGTATTTTAAAGGAGCTTTGAAATTTATATAATAATTTAAATAGGTTATTTATATAAAAGTAAGTAGTCCTATACTTGGCACTAAAAGCCGATCAGTAGATTGATCCTCTATCTGTGAGATCTGGAACCGAAGTGTCTAGGCAAGGCTAGGAGCAACCAGTGCCCTGACTTACCTGGCTTTGTTTTTGGGCGAGGGGTAGAGTAAGTCGAGAATATCGGAAACGTGACAAGTATAGGAGATTTGATTTCCACAAATGATCTTTATAATTATAATGGAAAACATTCGCATTTCTTATAGACAATTGTTTTTGACCCATCTAAGTAAGCTTTTGAAATATGAAATCATCCCAAATGTTTTGTGAATATACTTATATCGATGAGATAAGTATATGGATATTTTCCAAACAGTGAAAAAGTATAAGATTTAATTTCCATATACGATCATTTTGTTATCCCCGATAGTTGATATCTTGACTATCAATTTCGATACCCTTCTTCCTTTGTTTTTGTTTCGTCAATCTAAGACGATTTGTTGCTCATTTAGAGCATTGATATCCTTTATCGGAAATGACTAAATAAAGAGCGAGTGGGGGCCAAGCTATGTGGAGTTGCTCCCATTAGGTTATTTTCACATCTACTCTAGATTGGTTTCGGTTGTATGCGCACGGAGATGCGAAATACTCGGATACTCGGTAAGGTTGGCGGGGTCCGGCTTGGAGATTTCCGAGAGCCATCGTAGTTCTGAAGTATATTTTCTAGAGGTATACTTTCGGTAAGGGGGCGCACCCTCCTAGTCATTGTTGGAAAAATTCCTTTTCCTTATTTTTGATTCAAAACTTTAGATTGATTCTTTCTTAATTTCATCGGGAAGCGTCTTGCGCTCTTCGCGATGTTTAATTATCTGCATCCATTCTTTTATACTTGGATGCTGTCCTTGTGAGGGAAAAACCCATTCTGCATTTTTGCGATATGGTCTCACTAGTTACTTTGTGTGTTCTATTTTTGGAGTTTACTCATACCGGACTTATTGTCTGACCCGAATTGTTTGTTTTCCCGAAACGTTCGGGTACTCATTTATATTTGAGTAGTCCGGAAATGATAGCTTTCTTTGGGCTCTTTTGAAGATGGTGGATGAGCAGGAGGCTCCTTATCTATCTAGCTATTTATTTCCGCTGTTATGAGATGTTGGCTCTATGTATGTATATTTAAAGGCATGTTGTTATAACTGCCTAGACTGACAGTAGTACTTTTGTTGTAACTCTAATAACTCCATGTTAGGAGTAACCTTATGTACTGTCTTATTTTTATGTTATATTTAACCGTTCCGTTGTGAGATTATTGTTGTGTTCTTATATTTTACCCCATGACAACTCGTCTTTCAGATACTTGGGCAACAACACATGAATACCATGGATGTATTAAGTGTCGTTCTCAAGGGTCAGAAAGGCGGGTCGTCACAGTTCTGTAGCTACTGGGTGATATTAAGCACTACACGTTAACGCATATCCCTACCGAGGAAAATTGTAACATCCCCCACTTGGAGGCCCAAAACTAACGGTATGGATACTGTAGTCATCCATAATTATTAATCCTCGACGACCAAATACGGTAATGTTAGATACATTGATATAATATAAAACACATGAATATGTAAAAAAATTAAAATCATCAAACAAATTTTACATTCCAATTCAAAACACTTCAAGTTCATTACATAATCCCATAATCGTTTACCACTTTTAGATAAAATATAATTATTACAACATACGCTAAAAGTAACATATGAAGATGCTTCCTTGGATGATCAGAGTATAATATAGGCAAGTAAACAACTTAGCCATTACAACCAAAAACACTGTGGAATAGAAATAACTCTTCTTAATTAGCTTGCCTCATGCACATCTCTAGAATCTTATTCCTCTTAAAGAGAACATGAAAACCTTAAACCTCAAACTACTCAAAATCAATTGAGCACCAGAGAGTTTAAGGGGAAAACATAAACTTCGAGCCAGATAAAAAGCCAGGTATGAATAATAATCTACCATCACAAACCAGCTAGATATCTAGTGCAAATATGTTGCTTAGCGGAACGGGTTTTCCCTTAACTAGTCTCCTAAAACTTTAAAAAAGCATATACTTTGTTCCCGCATCCACAATGGTTGAAATATAACAATTTAGAATAATATGATGATATGCAAACAAGTAATCAATTCTGGATTTCCCATCCCCATTCATTCCGATTATCTGTCTTAGTTATAGTTTCTAGGGTCACTATTAACCTAATAGTTTTCATGGGCTGGCTAATAACTTGTTTAATACTTATGGACTCCCTGTTCGATTTCATTGTTTTCGTGGGAGCACTAAGAACCTATTGTCCCCAACCAATAACTTGACTGTTTCATGGGTTCTCCCTAAACCTATTGATAGCTCGGATAACTTTCCTCTTATCTTAGTTTTCATGGGTTGACTAGGAACTTATTAACTTCTGTCAATAACTTAATCTGGATATAGCTCTCATGTGTTCACTACAAACCTATTGGCCCCTGCCAATAACTTAATCTAGTTGTAGTTTTCATGGATTTACTGTGAACCTGTCTACCCGACAACTTCTTTAATCAATATTTAAGCATCCTATATTTTGGTCTACCTGAACTCCTGGATGCAATTCTACTCATTCAAGATTTAATTTAATTTATATTCACTACTGGGTCAACATAGCTGATTATTCTTCCCTTTCTTCCCAAAATACAGTTATGGGTCCATTTTAATGTGAATATATATATATATATATATGTGTGTGTGTGTGTGCGTGCGCGTATGTGTGCGCGCGCGCGCGTGTGCGCACATGTGTGTGTGAAGAAGGAAACATAACAACATAATAATTCCAACACATGTGTTTTAGTATCCTTGAAATCATTTTATATAAAACTTGGTTAAATCCCTTTAACCTATTATTCAAGGAAAACTTCTTCAAAAACTCCATATTAATATCATCTCAAAACTCTTTTATTATGCCATGATTTTCGTTTAAAATTGAGATTGGTATTTTTTTTGAAAACTAAGGCTTTCGAAACCTTAAACTTTACTTTCGAAACCATTGGATGACCTCCTTCAAAAGCATTTAAAATTTATTTTTCAAAACAATAAACATATACCTTTCAAAGCTCTTTAAATCATCTCTTTCAAAACCAAAATGTATCATTTGAAAGAACTAAAGCGTTACATATATACGAAAGTATCCCTTTTGAAACCATTGGGTTTACCTTTAAAAATACCTTTGGGTCAAAGTGAATATATACGAAAGTATCCCTTTTGAAACCATTAATCCTTCAATAAAATTATTTGGGGAAGAATTGATGGCTTCGAAACCATCCGTTCGAAAGCATCAAAACATTTACGTAAAACATTGAAGGATAGCATTGATACACCCTTTCAAAGCCATTGCCTTCAAAACCCTTGCACCCTTTCAAAAGCCTTTAGGAAGTGACTCAGTTTTACTTTAATACGAAGGCTACTCTTTGAAAGCATTGATGACTTCCATACATTCAAAAGGCAAAAGAACGGCAACAGGGTTTCAACTTGGTCGAAACCGCCCTTTTCGAAAGTATTATTCTATAAATAAAGAAACTCGTTCGAAAGCTTATACTTTAAAACAAAAGATGGCAACTGCCTTTAGAAGCTATTTAGAAAGCCCTTTCTAAAGCATATGTTTCAAGTCCTTCAAAAGCTTTTATTAAAACAAGCAGGTGCTTGTCATTTGAAAGTAAAAGAAAGGTTTCGACCCGATCAGAAGAAAAGGTTTCAACACCATGCATTCCGCCTTCCTCCAATCCACTACGTATCATTTTTATGATACCGTGTGTATTGGTTTAGACTTGGTGGATTTCGGCATGGTCTGTTTCGATTGAGTCGAAGCGAAAGCACAGGGTCGAAAGGTGCTTTTGAAAGAGGTGGAACCCACTTTTCTGGGTCAAGGCTGAATTAGTGCTATTCTTAGTAATTACTTTATAACTAACCCGCCTATTTGTAATCCTTTAATTGGTTGCCCTAAAACTTTTCAAATTTTTTACAAGTATAACTGCCGCATATTTTCAGATCAAAATCAAGAAAAATATAAAAATTAAGCCCTTCCATTAACCAAAACCATAATGCAATTAAATCCTTCTTCTAAAATAATTTAATTTCAATAGTAAATCACTTAGGAAAAATCCCCAAAAATTATAGAAATTCAATATCAACATGTTATCTAACATACAAAAGTTTCGGACCCAATTGCTTTATGAAATAATCGAAATAAATTTTTAAACCCAATTATACATATTTTCCTTTGAAAAGTCGTGTTAAATTATCCATAGCTTGAAAAATTACAAAACTTGAAACCCATCTCTAAAATCATATTTTACATGACATAAAATTTTCTCATGGCATTCAAAATTATAATCAGTTTTACCCTTAAAACCGTATGAAATGATTATTTAATATTTTGCTAGAATCAAACATACTAAAATCCAAGCATATCATCAATCAAAATCATCTTAATATTGGATTTAATCTTAAATCCGAAAAAAAATGATTATAAAAGAAAATAGAGATGATTGAGATTATTATTCACCTTGATTAAGATAAGGACTATGAGATTTGATTGAGATTAATCCCCTTATTTTAGTTCCTTAGCTTTAGATTGATTGCCCTCTTTTCTTCCTTTGTTAATGGCCGGCTATTATCTTTTGGTTTTCTTTTTTGTGAAATGAAAATGAACGTGAAAATGAATGGATGTGTGGGTTATAAGGTTCAGCTATTTCCTAATAAGCCTTTGTGTAAATTAATTAGCTTATAAACCATTCTTAAACCCACTTAAATAATTAAGTACGGCCCTTAACTTTTTTTCAAATCTCAATCCCCTTATCACTCTAATTATTTACGTTATTCTATTTAATTTATCTAATTAAATCTCTTGAATAATGTTATTGAAAATTAGGGGTGTTACAGGCTCCCCTCCTTAAAGAATTTCATCCTTGAAATTCGGTAAGGACTAAATACTAAACAAAGTAATCATATGGAACAACTACCAACAACCATACTAGCCTATCTGAGTAGCAACTATCCACATAAATCTAATATAGACATACCCTTAAAGCAGATCAAGATAAATATCTCTAATCATGTCTTCTGTCTCCCAACTACGGTCCTTCTCATTGTTGCTCCACTGAACTTTCACCAATTTGACTGTCTTGATCCTCACTCTTTTCTCATCTCTAGCTACAAATCGAACTGGTTGTCCAACAAAAATAAAATTAGGCTCTGCTATCAAATCTTACAACCCTGTTGGAGGAATAGTAGTCTGTGGATCATGTGCATACTTGCGAAGATGATACACATGAAATACATTATGGACACCTGCCATACTGCTTGGCAAATCTACTATGTATGCGAGCTTTCCAATCCTCTCTAGAATCTGGAATGGACCAACATATCTCGGTGCCAGCTTCCTGACTTTCCAAGTCATACCACGCCCTTCATCAGTGATACCATAATGAAAATCTTATATCCAACTGAGAATTCTAGTTCTTTACGCCTCTTCTCTGCGTAACCCTTCTATCTGAACTGAGCTTCCTTCATTCTTTCTCGGATCAACTCAATCTTCTCTGACGCCTCTCTAACAAAATCTGGACCTAAGACTAATCTGTCTCTTGTCTTCAACCAACATGCTGGTGAATTGCATGGCCTTCCATACAAAGCTTCAAAAGGCGCCATTCCTATACTAGTCTAATAACTATTATTATTAAAAAAATCAACCAAATGTAGGTGATCTTCCCAAGATCCACCAAAGTCCAATACACAAGCTCTCAGTAAATCTTCAATTACCTTATTGACTCTCTTTGTCTATGGGTGATGCGCTATACTCATATTAAGCTTGGTACCTAACACTTCCTGTAGACTCTTTCAGAAATCACCAATGAACAAAGCATCTCTATCACTAACTATACTACTAGGAACTCCATGTAGTCTAACTATGTTCTTCATGAACAACTTAGCTCAAATAGGTGTCATTCTGGTTGACTTTACTAGAAAGAAATGGGCACTCTTGGTCAACCTGTCCACTATGACCCATGTATTTTCATTTCCTCTATTTGACCTTAGTAACCCATCTATAAAATCCATGGATATCGAATCCCATTCCAAAACTGAAATCTCTAAAGGCTGAAGCAACCCACTTGGCTTCTGATGTTCAGCTTTCACTTGTTGACAGTTTTCATACTGCCTAACTCACAAGCTAACACCCTTCTTCATACCTTCTCAATAGAAGCTCCTCTTCATATCCTAATGCATCTAAGTCCCTCCAGGATGCATAGTAAACTTGGACTGATGACATTCTCCAATAACTTCTTTCTTCAAGTCCTCCATATTTGGAACACACAACCATCCTTTCTTTCTCAACCATCTTCTCTGGTCAAGATTAAAATCCTTTAGATCATCAATTTCAGTACCAACCTCAAGCCTTCAGGTCTTCTCGGCTAATGCTGGATCCTCTTTCTGCTTAATAGCAATCGTTTCGATCAACGCTGGTCGAACTTTCAAAAAAGACAACATAGTGGTACTCTAACTAGAACTAGCAGTTGATCTTAGATGCACACTACAAGTAGTCAAGCCTTCTAGATCCTTCCATTCTGCCAACATAGCTAACACCACATTCTGATGTCTTCTGCTAAGAGCATCTGCTAACTTATTGCCTTTCCCAAGTGCATACTTTATACCAAAATCATAATCAGCCAAAAACCCCAACCACCTCTGCTGTCTCATATTCAATTTCTTATGAGAGAATAAATATCTAAAAGACTTATGATCCGTGCATAGCTCAAATCTCTCCCCTAAGAGATAATGTCTCCAAATCTTCAATTCAAATATCACTACAGCTAGCTCAAAATCATGAGTAGGATATCTCACTTCATGTAGTCTAAGTTGTCATGAAGCGTAGGTAATAACTTTACCCTTCTACATCAACATCGCTTCTAATCCAGTTCCGCGTACATCAGTATACACCACCAACCCTTGGTTTCCGTTTAGAACTACTAACACAGGTGCGTTGGTCAACAAATGCTTTAACTTAAGGAATTCTCTCTCACATTTGTCGGACTAAACTTCACATCCTTCATGATTAACTTAGTTAAAAGTGATGCTATCCACGAGAAATCCTTGATGAATTTCCGGTAATAGCCATCAATTCCAAGAAAACTTCTAATCTCAGTCAAGGTTGAAAGTCGCGTAGCGTTGATCGATATGGCCAATAGTAATAAAATATAAGGTTGAAGTGCAGTAATCACAGCAGCAACAATATAAATATAAGAGCAGCGGGAATAAATAGTAAAGTAAAGCAAGAAGCAACCAAACTGGAATTTTCATACTGGTTCGGACCTCAAGTCCTACATCCAGGCCCAAATCTCCCCTTCTGTATTTCCTTTAACCAAACTACCCTCACTTCGCCCGAAAGAATAGACTTAATATAAAGGTATCTTTGTCAATCTTCTGTTCCAATAACACGGTTTTTGACTTATAGTACAAATCTTCATGTGATCTCCTTTGAGTATATGAATATGATTGCTTTGAGTTGTAGGAAGTGATTTAACCAAAGGTTATAATGGATTAAGAGTATGTAAATAGTGTATATGCAAGATAATGATTAGAAATCAATATAATATAGAATAGATAAAATTAAGTTAAGTTAATTAGTTTACTTCTCAATCAAGATGCTATTTATAGAGTTAGAGAGGTGTAGACGAAGAGTTGCTGCTTTTTGAAGAAAACTTTTCATTTTAATGGCTACAACTCTTCGTGGAAGATGAATTCCTATGAATTCAAAATGAAGTAGCTTTTCAAATATGATAATTTTTGCCTTGACATACGTCTGTGGTATAATGACAAACGTCTGTTACTATTTTATTTTTTAACCCGAAAATGATCACATATGTATGTGAGTATACTTCAGACGTCCGTGAGGTGAAAATGTAGTTTTCTAATTATTTTTGATGTATATAAAAATTTATTTGCATATATACTCAAGGAGACCTTCACAATATTGTATCTAGGACTCTTTTACAGTAGAATAACCTTAGTATGGTCAATGAATCTTCATCTCTCTTTGAGTCTTAATATCTTCAATAATATCTTCGATCACGGTGTCTGCTTGTAGTATATCCCTGCAATTTTGATAAACTCTATCTATGTATATGATTATATAATTGTTATCATTGAAACATAAGTTGGAGGTTCTAACAATCTCCCCCTTTTTGATGATGACAACTATACAACCATAAATCAACTATTCATTCATATATTCAAATATCAACGATAGAAATATCATTATGTTATCTATGTTTTGACTCCCCCTATGTATATGCTTCTCCCCCTATTTATATGCATAGTTTTCTCCGCGTTTGTCATTATCAAAGTGGAGGGAAACACAAAAAATACGGAGATAGTAAATAGTCGTAGCATGGTATCTCTTCAGATCATGGAAAATCAAATATGAAAGTTCAAATTAAAAGTTCAAAGTAAGAGAAAACATAAATCTATAGTCATGGTAAATGAAATGAATAACATAATTGTGTAATGATTTGATTGTATACTCCCCCTATCAACATGCCCAATTTTCTCCCCCTTTATCATCAACAAACCGGTTGAAAATTTGTAATTGTTAGCCAATATTCAAAAAGTAGTTTAACAAAAATGTACCTATTTTTGGCTAATGTTAGGTAAAAAAATGATTCAAACAATGTTAAGCATGGTTGTACGTTTCTTAAGATATTTATTGCCATTATAAAATAACTTTATTTTCCTTGATATAATTTTTCACACTATATTTCTAGCACCTTTGAATCAACTTGTTATATATAAAAGAGTACCTAATTTATAATTTGCAAAAATATTCCTTTCTGATGCTCTAATAAAAATACCTACCCTAGATTATATATTAAAAATTAGTCAGATATACCGAATCTGCTGCAGTTCCCTTGTCTATAAATGCTCGTTCTCCATTGTATGTACGAAACATTTGTTATTCGAAATCCATCTAATCCTTTTATCTTTCTAGGTACCTGCAAAAATTAAATTCTATATTTTGGTACCCACTTCCTTTCTTAGGGTCCAGGGGTTAGGTCAAAGGTAGCTATACCCAAGAGGGTTTGGTGGAACCTTTGAAAATAAATTTTTCATTATTAACTATTGTATCAAAATAATCATCAATGTATTTTTCTCTGTTTTTCCAATTAATAAGAACCCAAATACTTAGATAATTTTTATTTATATTTCTCATCAATGATTTGTACTTCTATAAATATTATAAGAATTATTGGTTATAGCAGAACTTGAATTTCTATAAAAATTGGATTTAGACTTTACTCGAAATCTAGTACTAGCATTAACATTTTTACTATACATGAAAGCATATCTAGTGCTATTTTACGATCAGTTTTATTATACCCTGAACCATTTTTATTATTCAAATTACTAGAATTTGATAAAATTGAATTTAAGCTATTTTGACCTTTGTTAAATTTTGCGAATTTTTTATTAAGGTCATCAAATTTAATTTTATAGTCACACTTATCTTTTTTAAAAGATTCATTGCTATTCTTTAAAGTATCAATTTCTTTAGCCAATTCAAAATTTTCGTCTTTTAAAGCGCGGTTCTCTTTTACAAGAGACGAAATTTGAGTAATTGAATCACTTAAAGAAATTTGGGATATATCATTTTGATTACTTAAGCTAGCAACTTCTAAATCTTTTTCATTTAAGAAACTATTTATCAAAATATTATTTTTCAATTAAGAATTTTCATTTTCCAAATTCTATTTTTTTCTAGTTTTGCAATCTTGATTTCACAAGCTTTCATTTTTTTATCACATGATCAAATTAAGTTTCGATACTTTGTCAAATTTATCAAATAATTCATCGTAATTACTAGATAATTAATCATATGAATCATAAAGTAACTTATTGTAGTTTGTAGTTGCTTCAGCAATAGCGTTGCTCTTTTTCTTGCTGACAGTGTCTCGACTAGATCTTGTTCTGGCCATTGTTCTTGGATATTGTTACGATCGGTAGAACACCAGGCTTTGATACCAATTGAAAGTCGCGTAGCATTGGTCGATATGGCAATAGTAATAAAATATAATTTTGAAGCATAGTGATCACAATAACAATATAAATGTAAGAGCAAGGGGAACAAATAGTAAAGTAAAGCAAGAAGCAGTCACACCAGAGTTTTTATACTGGTTCAGACCTCCCGTCCTACGTCCAGTGCCGAAGCTCCCCTTCGGTATATCCTTTAACCAAGCTACCCTCACTTCGCTCGGAGGAATAAACTTAATACAAAAGTATCTTTGACAATCTTATGATCCAATAACATGGTTTTTGACCTAAAGTACAAATCTTCCTATGATCTCGTTTGAGTATATGATTGTTTTAAGTTGTAGGAAGTGATTTAACCAAAAGGTTAAAATGGATTGAGAGTATGTAAAAAGTGTATATGCAAGATAATTCATAGAAATCAAGAGAATATAGAATAGATCAAATCAAGTTGACTTCATTAGTTTACTTCCCAATCAAGATGCTATTTATAGAGATAGAGAGGTGAAGACAAAGAGTTGTTGCTTTTTTGAAGAAATCTTTTCGTTTTAATTGGTGCAACACTTCGTGGAAGATGATTTCCTTTGAATTAAAAAAGAAGTGGCTTTTAAAATATGACAGTTTTTGCCTTGGCAGACGTCTATGGTATAATGACAGACATCTGTGACTATTTTATTTTTTAACCCAAAACTTGTCATAAACGTCTGTGAGGTGAAAATGCAGTTTTCTATTTGTTTTTGATGTATATAAAATTTTATATTCATATACACTCAAGGAGACCTTAACAATATTGTACCTAGGACTCTTTTACAATAGAATAACCTTAGTATGGTCATTGAATCTTCGTCTCTCTTCGGGTATTAATATCTTCGATTGTGGTGTCTACTTGTAGTATATACCTGCAATTTTGATAAAGCTTATCTATGTATATGATGTATAGTTGTTATCTTTGAAACATAAGTTGGAGGTTCTAACAACTGTCTATGGTCTCTTTCAACTATTAATAGCTTTGATCTTATCTGGATCGAATGACAATCCTTTCTCTAAAACCACGTGACAAAGAAACTTAACCTCTTTCTTTCAAAAATGACACTTGGTAAACTTTGCCTTCAACTGATGCTGCCTCAATGTCTCAAAAACTGCTCTAAGATGATCTTCATGCTCTCTCTCAACCTTAGAGTATACTAAAATGTCATCTATGAACACCAACACAAACCTATCCAAGTACTCTCGGGAAACTCGGTTCATCAAATCCTCGAAGAAAGCAGGTGCATTAGTTAACCCAAATGACATAACTAACCACTCATATTAACCATACCTAGTTCGAAATGTTGTCAATGGAACACTGTCCTCTGCCACTCTTAACTGATGGAAACATGTTGCCAAATACAACTAATAAAACACTCTTGCTCAATACAACTGATCAAATAGATAATCTATTCTTGGAAAAGGATACTTATTCTTAATCGTCTTCTCGTTCAACTTATGATAGTCGATGCACATCCTCAACAACGCATCTGGTTTCATCACAAACACTACGGCCGCTCTGAATCACCCCACACCCCTTAGTGTTCCCAAAAAGGGCACACCAAAGGATGTGGTGCGTTATTGGTATAGCTAAAGCATCACTGAGACTAAGATTCACAAGACAAATAAGTAAAAACAGCGGAAACACTTAAATAATAACTTATCACTCAAAATTTAACTTCATCTCAAAATAAGTCATAATAACATATCTCAAATACTCAAAATGTCTCATGTCTCATGAAAATACATCTCAGTCTTATAAAATCAGAATATAATAATAATAATAATAATAATCCTTCTCACAAGTGCCAATCCATCATAAGCCAAATGAAAAAGATGAAAAGTAGAAGAATACATCTGAAACTAGGAAACTCCGAAAATGAATCTCCAAACAACCTAAATCAACTATCCTCAACTCTACTAGTCTATAGGGGGAAAAATGGGGAAATAGAGGAATGGGTCAGACAATAAGTCTGGTGAGTGAAAGTAATTACTAGCATTACTATGCAAGATAAAGATAATAGACTAATCAATAGTTCTAGCTTGAAAGGAAAATACAAAAAAGATAAAACTAAGATAAAATACTGTTTCTGATTCTGTTTGACTGTTTTCTTTGATTGTTTGATTGTTTGATTGTTTGATTGTTTGCACTTTTCTCAAACTACTGTGACTAGGCTGAAATCCTAATCCTATCTCAACTGCTAACTTGATTAGGCTGAAATCCTAATCCTACCCATCGATCGACCTTTCCTATCTCTGTTGTGCCACCGTGAACCAATCCTGTTGGTCACAGTAAAAGACACCTCTTTAGCACTTTGGACGCAGTAGCGAATTATTTAACCTAATCGATGTCGCATGCTCGGTCATCGTCGGTACACACTAACTGTCGTCCCCTATTTGACCCTTTATTTACCCTAATCAGCATAAGTGTGCCCAGCCTCACCTATGTGTGAGACCATCAATCCTCGACCTAAAGGGAATGCTGCCAGTACTGGTTCTAACAAAAAAATCTTCAAGCTTTGCACCCCTTGCCCAAATCCCATATTTGAGCCTTTATCTATTGGCCACTTATTTACCCTAATCAGTATAAGCGTGTCTCAGCCTCACCTACGAGTGAAACCATCAGTCATAGACTTGAAAGGGAATGCTGCCGGTACGTGCCCTACTTCTATATTTGCTTATTAACTTAATCCAAGATCTATGTTTTAAAATAAGCCTCTTCTGTTATCTCTTCTTTCTAATTATAACCTACGTGTTATAATTGTTCTTGCAACTGTTACTCTTCTATTTTCTCTTTTTAGTTATAACCACTTTTTATAATTATGCTTGCAAATATTTTAAATTTGCTTATTTCAATCCATCTCTATTTTTATTTCTGTTTTTCCCATTTTACATCTGATTTCTGTAAATTTAGTGTTATTCTATTTTAATCCATATTTGTGAATTCTTCTCTTTTTAATATTTTATTCACAGAAAAAAGGATTAAATCTCTATAAAAAGAAACTAGCAAATTTCAACTTAAAACAGATGTAAATAACTGTAAATAACTGAATAAAATAATTGAGTAAAATACACGGAAAAGAACTTTTGAAATTTTCTTAAAAACTGATTGTAAATAAAACTACATAAAAACTGTCTCAAAACTGTAGAAAAACTACAACTATTGAGAACCCTATTATTTTAAATTGCTTACAAATATAAAATAATTACAAAACACTCACTTCTGGTCCTTAGCTCTATTCATGGGCCTTCCTGGATCCACTTCTAGGGCGTAGAATATTTTTATCAAAAAGATTTCCTCCTTAGAAATTTTTTCTATTCAGGGTTCAGCCTCAGGCAATGAACCCAATTGGGAGAAAATCTGAATGAGAAAAATTGCTAGGCCTAGGGTTCTATTTATACTGTGGCTTAGGGATCTTAGGCTGTCGGATTTCAAGATTAAATCTGGTGCAACCACGTCATAGGCTCAATAGGAACTGTCGGATGCAGCTACGAATGCACATGATTAACCAAAAATCAAATTTTAAGGTGTTCGGTTCGTACCTGGACGTTTTTACATCTAGGAAGTTTTGTGGGTCGACCTATGATCTTTGGGGTCGACCTATAGGTCGACCTAACCATAGCATGGATCGACCTATGCCGCTGTAATTTTTTTCATTTTTGTTTATTTAATTCTGATTTCTTGTTTCTCTCATAACTTCCCCATACCGACTCATATTTCGACAAGTTATATATGAAAGTTGCTAAGAAAATTACCACAGACACAATGGTGCGACTTCCGTAGCTCGATTCTGACAATTTCACAAACTTATTTTATTGTTTAATTAATTCGTTAATTAATTATTATAGCTCAAATTTTGGGTTGTTACATTCTCCCCTCCATAAAGGATTTCATCCCCGAAATCACCAAGGACAGAAGAATGAAATAAAAAATTTCATCCAAAATCCACAACCACATATTCCACCATCATCCATTACATCCATTGTCCTTAAGCTTTCTAATGCAATTTATGATATATGCAATAGTGCAGTGCCAATGTCACTAACTAATGCAAAAGATTAGGCGGTCTACTGATCCGATCGACCTCCTTTTTATGCGCTCATGTCCATGCCATGTATCCAAATGAATGCAAATTCCCTATTGACAACTGATAGTTCTATATGCGTTTTACAATAATCAACCAAATGCAACAATCATATGATAATCACCCATTCATAGCAACCATGAAATAAAAATGCAAGTGCACACACATCCATATGCATGTGCTTTAGTGACCTAGTTAGGCCGATCTCTAAGAGATAATAGTGCCTAGTGTGTGTATATGCGTCCATTAGCATCCACTAGCAAACACTTGCAACCACTAGCGTCCATCATACACAACATGTTCTAAAAACAGGTTTACATTCAGTCCTACCATCCATAGGTTAAATCCTAAGATCTACCCTCCCAAAGGATACTAAAGGAAAGAACCTATTCAAAGCTATAGATGGAAATAGGAAATTCAAGATGTACCATCAAAAAGATGCGGATAAGAGGTATGTATTTTCTCCTCAGCCTCCCACGTAGCATCCTCAATACTACCTCCCCACTACACCTTAGCCAAAGGGTCTTCCTTATTCCTAAGCTTCTTGATATCATGCCCAACGATCTTGGTAGGAATGCGACAAACCAATGCTTCTCTCTCCACTTCAACTTCCTCAAGTAGGCTAGGTTCCACTACCTCTGCTAAATCATGTAAGCACTTTCTCAAGTGTGAAACATGAAAAACATCATGAACTCCCACGAGCCTCTCCAGTAGCTTTATCCAATATGTCATCTTCCCTACCCTTTCCACAATGGGGAACAGTCCTACGAATCTGGGAGCAAGTTTCCCACTTGATCCAAACCTCACTACCTTTCATAGCGTAGACACCTTAATGAAAACCAAATCTCCTACCTCGAACTCAATATCCCTTCTCCGCTTATCTGCATAGAATTTCTGTCTATCTTGGGCCGTCTTCATTCTTCTTCTAACCAAATCAATGTTTTTCGAAGTCTCCCTAACCATGTCAGGACCAAGTACCAATCTTTATGTAGACTCCAACCAACATGAAGGCGACTTGCAAGGTCTTCCATAAAGGGCTTCAAAAGGTTCCATCCCAATGCTAGTCTGAAAACTATTATTATATGCGAATTCCATTAAAGGAAGGTGCTCCTCCCAAGTTCCTCCAAAATCAAGAATGCACATCCTCAACAAATCCTCAAGAACTCTATCAACTCTCTCCATTTGGCCATCCGTTTGAGGGTGATAGGCCGTACTCAATCTAAGTTGTGTACCTAAAGCTTCTTGCAAGCTCCTCCAAAGCTCTCGAGTAAAGATAGGGTCTCCGTCACTCAGTATGCTAGAGGGAATTCCATGAAGTCGGACTATCTCACGAACGTATAAGGATGCCAAATAAGGCATTGTCCTCTTTCTCTTGACCAGAATGAAGTGGGTGCTCTTAGTCAAACGATATATAATCACCCAAATACTGGTATTCTCCTTCCTAGATCGGGGTAAACCATCTATGAAGTCCATCAAAACACTATCCCACTTCCATTAGGGTACATCCAATGGCTGAAGCAATCCGCCAAGCCTCGGCTGCTCCGCCTTAACTCTTTGGCATACAAGACACTTAGCCACAAACTCTGCTACATCCTTCTTCATGCCACTCCAATAAAACACTCTCTTCATGTCCCTATACATCTTATCACCGCCAGGATGAATAGTCATCCGAGAATGGTGTGTCTGTGCTAGAACTGTTCTCATCAAATCACCAGTGCGGGGGACACAAAGTCTTCCATCTCTCCTTAGCCACCCTTTACTATCGATGGAATAGCGTTGGAGATGTCTAAAGACCTCTCCTCTGCTAATCCTATCCAGAATATCCACAAGCTCTGAATCCTCTCACTACCTTGAGCCAATCTGATCTATGAGGGTAGGCTTAACCTAAAGTGCTGCCAATAATCCAGGAGTAATGTCCATAGTGGGTTTAAAATCATAGGTGGAAATAAAATCTAGGCTTTTCCACACCACGAACATTGGACTAAGGGTTTCTCTTTTCCTACTTAATGCATCCACAACCACGTTCCCTTTGCCAAGGGTGTAAGCTATCTCAAAGTCATATAATGCCAGAAGCTCCATCCAACGCTGCTGCCTCAAGTTTAAATCCTTTTGTGAGAATAGGCACTTCAATGATTTATGGTCAGTGAAAAGCTCGAACCTCTCTCCTAGCAGGTAATGTCTCCAAGACTTGAGGGCGAAAACAATAGCAGCCAACTCCAAATCATGGGTGGGGTATTTCTTCTCATGAGTTCTCAACTGTCTACTCCCATAGCATAATACCCTTCCCTCCTTCATCAATACTGCCCCAAGGCCAGTCCCATATGCATCAGTGTATACTGTAAAAGGCTTAGCTCCGTCGGGTAAAACTTACACTAGTGCACTAGTAAGGGCTCTCGTTAGCATCGTGAAGGAATCCTCACAATCCACGTCCCACACGAATGTCGCATTCTTCTTAGTGAAGCAAGTAGGCGACACAGAAATCTTAGCAAAATCTTTGGTAAACTTCCTATAATAACCAGCTAAACCTAAGAAGCTTCTATCTTCGGTAGCGTTCTTAGGGGCCTTCCATACTCTTGAAAAACACCAGAATGTCGTCCACAAGCACTACAAATAACTTATTTAGGACATCCGGAAAAACACGGCTCATCAAATCTACAAAATAGGCTGGGGCATTGGTCAGCACAAACGGCATAACCAACCACTCAAATAACCCATCGGGTGTTCTAAATGATGTCTTATCGATGCTATCGTCAGCGACCCTAAGCTGATGAAATCCAGTGGCTAAGTCAAGCTAAGGAAATACTGAAGAGCTAACCAACTGAGCGAAAAGATCGTCTATCCTAGGAAGTGGGTAACGGTTTTTCTTCGTGAGCTTACTCAACTCTCTATAGTCTATGTAAAGTCGAAGGGAACCATCCGCCTTTGTAGCGAAGACAACTGGTGCCCCCCACTGAGATATGCTCCGTTTGAGGAAGCCTTTCTCTAATAGCTCACCAACCTTCTTACTTAACTCCTTCCTCTCCCTAGGATCCACATGTCTCACGGGCAATGCTACTGGCTTAGCATTGTCATTCGGATAGATCCTAAAGTCGATCTCTCTCTTCAGGGGTAACCCCCTAACCTCCTAAAAAATGTCTAGGAAATATCTAACAACTGGAACTAAATCTAACTCTCCAAGTGAAAAATCAAGGGAATAAAGGAAGCTCAACATGACTGATCCCTGGCGGTCGCATGAAACCTCGAGAGTCTGTCTGCTACATGTCTCTAGTCTAACTACTCTCCTCTCGCAGTCCAATATCGCACCATAAGTGGTTTACCAGTCCATTCCCAAAATCATCCCACATCCTGAAAAGCCCAGTACAAAGGCGTCACAATCAAACTCTATGCCTAGTATAAAAATTTTCAAACCCCTACAAATCATGGATAAATGTGCTAATCCTCATATGGGGTTTAAAACAACTATAAGGTCTTCGACTAGAGAAATATCTAAGTGCAAACAATCAACCAAGGAACTAGAAATAAAAGAATGCGATGCTCTGGAGTCAAAAAGAGTTCGAATAGGAAAATTCGAAATATAGATCAGGCCTTCTACAAAGACTTTCCTACCTCGATTCGGTCCATTACTAGAAGGTGCTGCATCCAAAGCATGTACTTGTGCCGTAGGTGCGCCTACTCTCTGCCCCGTCTTTTAAGGACAAGCTCTACAAAGGTGTCTAGGCTGCCCACAGTTGTAACACCTCCCCTTCATCATGTCCTTCTTATAGTCCTTTGTGAAATGCACAACCAATCCACGATTATGACATTTCTCGCCCTTCTTGATCTGTCCCTTCTGAGGTCCTCCTCCTTTCTTCTTATCCTTATCCTTCTTATTCTTCCACCACTACTTCTTAGAGTTTTCTGATTTAGGAACCTCCTTAACCTCTTCTTTCTTAGCAACATCTGATATGAGAGTCATTTCCACAAGTGATTCATACGTCGCTCTCATACTTACATGTGTCAATGCCAACCCTTGGAGGGGCTGGTTCAAAGCCTTAGCAAACTTGGTGGACTTCTTATGCGGTGTATTAACGAGCTCCATCCCGAACCGTGATAACTCATTAAACTGATTTATATACTCTTTGGAAGCTTATTCATATTAAAGAGAACCTGAAAACCTCAAACTACTCGAAATCAATTGAGCACCCCAAAGTTTAAGGGAAAACACAAACTTCGAGTCAGACAAAAGCCTGGTATGAATAATAAACTACCATCTCAAACTATTTAGATATCTAGTGAGACCACGCCGCTTAGCGAAATGGGTTTTCCCCTCATTAGCATCCTAAAACTTTATAAAACCACATACTATGCTCCTTCATCCATAGTGGTTAAAACATTGCAATTTAAAATAATATGATGATATGCAAACGAGTAATTAATTCTGGATTTCCCATCCCCATTCATTCTAACTATCAGTATTAGTTATAGTTTTATGGTCACTATTAACCTAATAGTCCTCATGGGCTGACCAATAACATGTTATACTTATGGAGTCCCTATATGGTTTCATAGTTTTCATGGGATTGCTAAGAACCTATTGGCCCCTAAAATCTTGACGGTTTCATGGGTTTTCTTTGAACCTACTAGTAACTCTAACAACTTCCCTCTTATCCTAGTTTGCATAGGCCGACTAGGACCATATTGACTTTTGTCAATAACTTAATCTAGATATAGTTTTCATGGGTTTACTACAAACTATTGGCCCCTGCCAATAAAATCAATCTAATCATAGTTTTCATGGGTTTACTATGAACCTGTTTACCTGATAACTTCTTTAATCAATAATTAAGCATCCTATACTCTAGTCTACCTGACCTCCTCGACGCAATTCTACTCATTCAAGAGTTAATTCATTTTATGTTCACTACTGGGTCAACCTAGCTGGTTACTCTACCCTTTCTCCCTAAAATATAGTTATGGATCTATTTCAATATGAATATACAATGTACATATATGTATTATATATATGAAGAAGGAAACATAACAACATAATAATACCAACATGTGTGGTTTAATGTCCTTGAAATCATTTTATATAAAACTTGGTTAATCCCTTTAACCTATTATTCAAGGAAAACTTCATCAAAAACTCCATATAAAATCATTTCAAAATTCTTTTATTATGCCACGGTTTTTCCTTTAAAATTGAGATTGGGTTATTTGTTTTGAAAACTAAGGCTTTTGAAACCTTAAACTTTACTTTCAAAACCCTTGGATGACCTCCTTCGAAAGCATTTAAATTTTCTTTTTCAAAATAATAAACATATACCTTTCGAAGCTCTTTAAATCATCTCTTTCAAAACCAAAATGTACCATTCGAAAGTACTAATGTGTAACAACCCTAGACTTTGCATATATTTTAATTTTGACTTTATTTTTATTTTTAAATTATTTTAAACTTTTTATATTTCAAACATTTCATTTTAAAAATATAAATGTTGATTATTAAGTGAATTTTAGTTTCAAACTAGTATAAATTGGATATTTCACTGAAAAGTGAATTTCTGTTCAAACTGGTCAAACTTTGACTTTTAAATTTAAATTTTAAATATTTGAAATTATAAATTTTATCTTTTATTATGAAAATAGATTTAATAACATGAATACTGCTTTTCGTTTCGCTGAAAACGGGGTTAAAATGTAAAAGTTATGTACATTTCAATTTTTAGTATAATTTGTTTTATTGTGCAATTTTGCCTATTTTAAATTTTATAAATCATATTTTCTTTCTTATATTTTGTTTTAATATGTGTTAATATGTTATTTTATGTATATTTTGTCTTTTTATATTTTTAAAATGATAATCGAATTTTTCCAAAATTTACTGTATTTATTTTTCATTTTTAAAGGCTGTTTTCCTATTTTCTGCTATTTTCTTCATTAAAAATTATATGTAAATTAAATTTTAAATATTTATTTTGTGAATGTATTTTTTTTATGTTATTATTTATGTTTAAAAATATATTACAAGCTCATATGAATTTTCTAAAGTTTATACCATTCATTTTCAATTTTTCTAGCCTAGTTGACAATTTTTGCTATTTTCTTGATTTAATTATTTATAATTAATATTTATTTATTTATATTTTTTTTTATTTGTTACATTTTCGAATTTTAACTGAAATTATATGTATTTCCAGATATTTAAACTTATTAAAAATAAATAGAGGAAATTTGAAAAGTTTTAAACTCTTGAAACTCCTAAGGCTTTCCATCTCCCGACCTTTCATTTTCCCAACTATTCTCTTAATTGTTTTGGGTGTGTAATCTACTCATTTCAGCTTCATTTTTTTTTCACTTTCAGGAAATTCAATTCTCCTCCTCTCACAAAAAAATCACGGCTATTCTCCTTGTGAAGCTTAGGTAAAAAAATTATATCTTCTTCTTGTCTTTTTATGATTTTCTACTTGAATTTGCACATGCTCTCCACCTTCATAGCTGTATTCCCCTTCCTCCAAGCTGTGGCTGACCACCACCACCACTTTTCTCTGACCATCACACAGCCTAACACCTCTTCTCCTCAGGCCAAGCCAAGCCATGATGAAGATCATCACAAAAATCCATCTAAACTTGCACAAAACTCCAAAATAATGCACTAGTCACCACTATTACTCCACCACCTTCATCCACCACCTTGGCCACCACTATAGGCCGCCACCACCACCTTTTCCAGACATCCCCACACCCCTCCATCTACTGTCCAGACCTGAACCATGCAAGGGCCGAGCCCCACTTTCCTTTGGATGAGCCAAAAATGCACCAAAACTCCACTGTCAAGCCTAGACCCCTTGTATTCTCATGCTTGTAACCGCCACCTTGCTCTTGCCCTGTAGCCATGCCTTTTTAGGTCCAAACCAGACCCAAACCATGTCCAAACCTGAACCAAAATATTCCCTAAGTCATGCTAGCAAGTGTAGAAAGCAAGGCAAAAACATTCATTCCTTTGTTGTCTCTTATCTTCATTTTTTCAACATTGTTTGTGTTAAATATTTATGTATATATTATCTTGTTTTGGTTATTGTTTACAAGATAAATATCAAGGCTCTATATTCATTCAAATCAAAAGTCATGCTATATCGTGTTTGTCGTGCTTTATGGAATCTATTCTGTGTGTTTTGATCGCTAACTCCAGCATAAAAAGGTGAGTAATTCTCACCAGACAATGTGTACTTATATAACTAGTAAACTGACACCATTTGAACCTGTAAAAGTATATCATCCTGTTATAACTGTTATATATGCTTATATTATTATCATATGATGTTCACACCTGTTATTACACCTGTTATATCATATGTTACTGTTATATCATGCTATTTTATTATTTTTATCAGTTTGTCACACTGCAAGTTCCCTGTAGAGTAGAATCACTATGGGTTGAAATGATACATACCCGAACGGACTTTAGAATAGGGAAAAATCGTTATGGGCTGAAATGATAGGCCTGAACGATTTTTATTTAAATTATTTTAACTTGGGATTGCGGGTTTGAAATGATAGAACCCGGATTTTTCTTTTTTAACTACGGATTGAAATGATACATATCCGTATCACTTGACCTAAGTTAGAAAATTATATACAGGCCCGTGGTTATTTTATAAAGTGTTTTGGATATTTTTAAGTATTTTAAAAAAAATATAAATTTATAAAATTTGATTTAAATAGATTTTGAAATGTTTTAAAATAAAGAAATTATGATTTTTCTATGTGTTAAAAATGTAATTAATGAATGGTTTAACTGGATTTTTGAAATATAACTTAAGTTGGAAATTTGGAATTTGGTTAAAAATGATATTTTAAGTTATATAAATAAAATGGATATTAAATTTTATTTGGAAATGGTAAATATGATAATTTGATTAAATTTGAATTTAAGTGATTTATTAAAGTATTATTGATTTTTTCTATGAATTTAAGTGGTTAAATAAATGAATGTTTAAAAGTGATCTTTTAAAATATAACTTGACTTGGAAATGTCAAAATTTGGTTTTAATTAAAGGTTTAAGTTAATTAAATAAAATTGGAAATTTTGTTAAATTGTGAAATGGTAATTTAAATTTGAAGTGTTAAGTCTATTTGTTGAAATGTGAAGAATTGGAACCTTTACACTTAAACTTATTAAGTAAATTGTTGAAAATTAGATTTAATTATAAGAAAATTTATTGTGAAAAAGATATATGTTAAATGATATGTAAATGAACATTTTAAATGTTAAAATATGATTTTTAAAATGTTTATGTGTTTTAAATTAAAGTTATTTAATTGCTGGAAATACACTAACACCTGAAATCTACTTTTAATAGCATTCAGAAATGCTATAGATTCTGTTTTGAACTAAAATTGTGTAAAAAAGAGCTATTACAGCATTTCTGAAATGCTGTAGTTGCTGTAATTGAACTTATAGGCTAATATTGAACTCAGGAATATTATAGCATTCTCTAGAAATGCTATAATGGTCTGCAGTCTTTGCTGAAACCAAATTTAACCCTTGTTTTGAAATCTGAACTACCGCAGCACTTCTGAAATGCTGTCTTTTCTGTTTTGAACTATAATTCAACTAAAACTGAGTTTTAACAGCAGTTTTAAGTGCTGTCTTTGCTGAATTAAAAATGTTTTCAAATATAACTTATAGCAGTTGTTTTAAATGCTGTGAAATGCTGAAATTTTAATAATTAGGGTTTTTGACTTAGTAAACGAACTCAGAATGGTTTGAAACTTTGGAAATTGAATACTTGATTTGAAAATATAATAATTACACTTTTAAAAGGTTTAAATGAATTATTTTGATTGGAATATAAACTATTTAAAGGTGATTTGAAATGATAGTAAATGAACGATATCTTTGAATTTAAAAGGTATTTAAAGTTGAATATTTGGATTTGAACTGATAGGATATTTTATTTTATTAAAATGATTTGAAATGAAGTTTTGTAAGGATATGATATTTTATTATATTAAAATGATTTGAAATGAAGTTTTGAAATTATATGAAAATTTAAATATATGGAAATGGTTTGGAATTGATTTAATCTTTATTTTGATAAAGATATGGTTTGAAATGATATTTTATTTTGAAGTAAAGTATTGTTTTTAAAAGTTATAACCACGGGTTATAATAACGTTGGGTTGTTAAAGAGACCGGGATCGGATATGGACATACTCTCTGTCTTACCGAAAACCACTTTGGCAACTGTGTACGCGGTGGAGATTCTAGAATGAAGTAGGATGGTGGCGACGTTCTTAAGGTATGTTACGTAGACCCAACTCCCGTGAGTTGGCATAAGGTGGCTAAAACAGGAGCGATCTCGGACCAGTGAGGTAGCACCTCTTCTCGGACACATTTCTTCGATATTATACTCTTACTTGTGATTGATTAGATGGCCATCCTCCGATTTGGGAGTGTTGTTCGAGGTGGAACGGTAGTGGCTGCTATGCGTATCCATCAGTCCGTTTGCGTAATTGGTATATCTACCCTGGCATTGCCTAGTTGTGCCGTGTCACCTACCATATCGAGCTTTACTACGATTATGATTTTAAGATCCGACCGCGTTAAGGTTCTCCATCCCCTTAACGCTATTTTCTATATGATTATACTTTACTTATTAGACATTATTATAATAGCGAATATTACTACATAGTAGATATTTTAACGGATCCTTAGAGGATGGGCGGTCCCAAGCATCTTCTAAGTTACTTGTACCTTTATTACAGTTCACTTGAGTTGGTTTACATTATATAAGTATATATTGTCCTGACTCGAGTGTTTTGTGTTTTCTTTACGCTCGGGTCAGCCTGAGTTATTCACAGATTTGGATTTCCACTCTCTTGGAGATTTGAATCGCTGGAGATTATCTGCTTGTCTTGTCCTATCTACTTCAGTTCCATTGTCCTACTCAGCTTGTACTTGGTTATTGTATTTAGACTTCTGTTGTACTCTATTTCTTTTGTTATATCTTATGTAACTCTGATATATTTATATAGTAGCTTCATGAACTACTATCTCTTTTACTTCCGCTGCATTATTTTACTCTGTGTCTGTGATCTGTGATTTTATTTATTTACTGTATATTCTGAGATTTGCCAAATTTTATTTACAACGCGGTATTTTGAGCAATTCAACTCTGGCATGAGTGTCTACCTATACACTTATAATGGATGCGAATGGTTGAAAATATCGGGTCATTATAGTTGGTATCAGAGCTTTGGCTTTGAGGCAAAACTCAGCATATGGAGTAGATTTATTTACAGAATCACTTTCGTTCGAGTTTGAATCTTTTCCTCTTGTTTCGAACTTCCTTTGAATTTTTGGAACGTTCCCTGCGGTTCCAAAATTCATTCTTGTCCCTCACTATTCATCTTCTTTTGATTTTGGAGTATCACATAACTCCACTTCGAATGATCTTTATAGTGAATTGGCTGTCTCGCCAATATTCTAATTTTCTGGTAAAGGGGGAAACTCCTTTACAAATTGGCATCGATTCACCAGAGATTTATATCTATCCTTGGTTTAGATGCTAATATCTTTTGTTATTCCAAACTCTATCTTTTGAGATCAGATGTAGATTTACCCCAGAAAAAAAATACACATTTGATCTTATTCATTAAGTCACGGTTGACCCAATTAAGGTTGCCCGCGATTTATTTAAGCTTACCCATCTCCCTATTTTGTTATTTAATCATCTTGTCTTTTGTTCCAAACTATCTCCAAACATTTTTAAATTGTACTTGCAAATCTATGTTTTGTTTTATATATTGTGTTGTTTGAGTTGTTGATGTTGATTTGGGCTTCCGATCGATTCGTCTGATCAACGATATCGATAAGATTTCTAAAACACTTTGACAGAACAAACTGACACAATATTATTTTATAAAAAAAAATTGTTTATTGAAATAAATTTTGATATAAGTAAATATTATGGAACTTAATAAATTGATTTAAATTGATTATTTGAAATGATAATACTTGATTTATCATTCTATAAATGAATTTATAAATAGATGTTAATAAATTTATTTTGGAAACTGAAATGAATTTAAATCAAGAATTTGAGAATTTAATTTCTGATGGTTTCAAACCTTGTGTTTAAAGTTTTAAAAGGATATATTATTTAAAGTATTTTTGATTAAAAATTTGTCTTTGAAGTATTTTAAAGTTTAAAAATTAAGTGCTCTTCTCTTTGTCGCTGGGAAATAATTTCGGTGATGACTGCAGCATCATCGACGTTCATTTTCGAGTTTCGAAGTGAAGAGACCGTTCTGTAGTCTTGCTACAGCTTTGTTTTGGAAAACCTAATTGATTTGAATTTCTAAAATATGACTGGATTATAATATATATAGATATATGATTTAAAATTTGATTTGACATATTATGTATGTATAATTACTTATCGCTAAACGGTTTGAAAGGAATCGGAAGTTTAATTCTTAAATTTTATTTTAAAGAATAATTTCAGTTATAAGAAGAAAATCAAAAAAAAAATATTTTTTGAATAAATGATTCAAACTTGAGATAATTGAATTGGAAAGTTTTATTTGTATAATAAAATTGCATTCAAATATAACTTACCTTAAAAAAATTTTTAGAAGTTAACAATGTAATTGGATAATATACAATATAGAAAGGATTTTTATAAATAAAATTTGAGTGGTTATAATAAATGGTATACACTTAAATTTTAGTTATAAAAGATTAACAGAGGTAAATATTGAAAAAGGAATCTAAAGAGATTTTATTTAAATAACTTAATAATCAAATTTGATTTAATATGGAACCTTAAGTCTAACCTAGGAATTTTAATAATGGTTATTTACTGAAATGAATATGTTGTATAATAAATAATGTATCTTTGTATAGATAAAATAAAATACATTGGAATTGGACATTTTGTAATAAAGTTTATTTAACTTGAATTCATAGTTTAATTGATGTCTAAATGAATAAATGTGTAAAGAAATTTGATTGTTATATTTGCTATATAAATATTTTATTTATGAAATAGATATGTCTTAAAAAATGAATAATTATGATTTAAAGAGTTAAAATGTATTTTAACATCACTAAAATTTGATAATTGAGAATTTGGTTTCCAAATGGAATTTTAAGTGTAACTTATTAAAGGAATATCTATTTATGAAATGGGTATTTTAAATAAAGAGTTAGGCTATGTGTTAAATTAAGAGTTAAGTAAAATAGTGAAATTTTGACTTAATAAACGAAGTATAGTTTAATTTGGATATTCCATTCATAAAAGTTTGTTTTAATAAATCATAAGTTAAATGATATCCAAATGAATATTCTAGAATAAAACTGATTTGAAATATATATATATATTTACTGTAGCATTTTATAAGTGCTGTTGTTTTGAAAATACAATGTTTTGGAAATTTTTATAATTGAATGAACTTAGAAATGTTACAACTTTAAAATGAATATTATTTGACCTTGAATTAAAATGGTTTAAATGAAGATTATTTTTTAAAAGGAGTTATGATTTTCTAAGTATTATGTAGAATAACATTTCCAAGTGTTATGATTTTAGTAGTGTGATTTCCAAATGATAAACATCCCTAAATTGTTATGATTTCAAAGCATTATGGTTTCAAATTATTATCTTATTTTGTTTTTCAAACCATCTTTTGGTTGTCCTTATTTTCCCTCATCTTGCTACAGGCTGGTATAAGCATCTTTCTATAATCTTTCTGTTTAGAAATCTTTCTGTAATTTTTGATAATCTTTGTTACTCATCCGGATCTGAACACTGTTTTCCATTCATAGACCGTCGGTCAAGTGAAAGGGAGATTCTGACTCTAGAGGATTTTTTTTCGTGCTTATATTCTTGATTTGATCACCTCCATCTTGTTAAACTTACCTATAACAATAATTATCAGGTGTAATTCCAATTTTCTTATCATCTTGTCTTAATTCTATTCATTCTATCTTTTTCTGTGCTTTCCCGTACATCGTTCCTTTTCGGGGACGAAAAGTTTTGAGTGGGGGAGAGTGTAACAACCCTAGACTTTGCATATATTTTAATTTTGACTTTATTTTTATTTTTAAATTATTTTAAACTTTTTATATTTCAAACATTTCATTTTAAAAATATAAATGTTGATTATTAAGTGAATTTTAGTTTCAAACTAGTATAAATTGGATATTTCACTGAAAAGTGAATTTCTGTTCAAACTGGTCAAACTTTGACTTTTAAATTTAAATTTTAAATATTTGAAATTATAAATTTTATCTTTTATTATGAAAATAGATTTAATAACATGAATACTGCTTTTCGTTTCGCTGAAAACGGGGTTAAAATGTAAAAGTTATGTACTTTTCAATTTTTAGTATAATTTGTTTTATTGTGCAATTTTGCCTATTTTAAATTTTATAAATCATATTTTCTTTCTTATATTTTGTTTTAATATGTGTTAATATGTTATTTTATGTATATTTTGTCTTTTTATATTTTTAAAATGATAATGGAATTTTTCCAAAATTTACTGTATTTATTTTTCATTTTTAAAGGCTGTTTTCCTATTTTCTGCTATTTTCTTCATTAAAAATTATATGTAAATTAAATTTTAAATATTTATTTTGTGAATGTATTTTTATTTTATGTTATTATTTATGTTTAAAAATATATTACAAGCTCATATGAATTTTCTAAAGTTTATACCATTCATTTTCAATTTTTCTAGCCTAGTTGACAATTTTTGCTATTTTCTTGATTTAATTATTTATAATTAATATTTATTTATTTATATTTTTTTTTATTTGTTACATTTTCGAATTTTAACTGAAATTATATGTATTTCCAGATATTTAAACTTATTAAAAATAAATAGAGGAAATTTGAAAAGTTTTAAACTCTTGAAACTCCTAAGGCTTTCCATCTCCCGACCTTTCATTTTCCCAACTATTCTCTTAATTGTTTTGGGCGTGTAATCTACTCATTTCAGCTGCATTTTTTTTTCACTTTCAGGAAATTCATTTCTCCTCCTCTCACAAAAAAATCACTGCTATTCTCCTTGTGAAGCTTAGGTAAAAAAATTATATCTTCTTCTTGTCTTTTTATGATTTTCTACTTGAATTTGTGCACATGCTCTCCACCTTCATAGCTGTATTCCCCTTCCTCCAAGCTGTGGCTGACCACCACCACCACTTTTCTCTGACCATCACACAGCCTAACACCTCTTCTCCTCAGGCCAAGCCAAGCCATGATGAAGATCATCACAAAAATCCATCTAAACTTGCACAAAACTCCAAAATAATGCACTAGTCACCACTATTACTCCACCACCTTCATCCACCACCTTGGCCACCACTATAGGCCGCCACCACCACCTTTTCCAGACATCCCCACACCCATCCATCTACTGTCCAGACCTGAACCATGCAAGGGCCGAGCCCCACTTTCCTTTGGATGAGCCAAAAATGCACCAAAACTCCATTGTCAAGCCTAGACCCCTTGTATTCTCATGCTTGTAACCGCCACCTTGCTCTTGCCCTGTAGCCATGCCTTTTTAGGTCCAAACCAGACCCAAACCATGTCCAAACCTGAACCAAAATATTCCCTAAGTCATGCTAGCAAGTGTAGAAAGCAAGGCAAAAACATTCATTCCTTTGTTGTCTCTTATCTTCATTTTTTCAACATTGTTTGTGTTAAATATTTATGTATATATTATCTTGTTTTGGTTATTGTTTACAAGATAAATATCAAGGCTCTATATTCATTCAAATCAAAAGTCATGCTGTATCGTGTTTGTCGTGCTTTATGGAATCTATTCTGTGTGTTTTGATCGCTAACTCCAGCATAAAAAGGTGAGTAATTCTCACCAGACAATGTGTACTTATATAACTAGTAAACTGACACCATTTGAACCTGTAAAAGTATATCATCCTGTTATAACTGTTATATATGCTTATATTATTATCATATGATGTTCACACCTGTTATTACACCTGTTATATCATGCTATTTTATTATTTTTATCAGTTTGTCACACTGCAAGTTCCCTGTAGAGTAGAATCACTATGGGTTGAAATGATACATACCCGAACGGACTTTAGAATAGGGAAAAATCGTTATGGGCTGAAATGATAGGCCTGAACGATTTTTATTTAAATTATTTTAACTTGGGATTGCGGGTTTGAAATGATAGAACCCGGATTTTTCTTTTTTAACTACGAATTGAAATGATACATATCCGTATCACTTGACCTAAGTTAGAAAATTATATACAGGCCCGTGGTTATTTTATAAAGTGTTTTGGATATTTTTAAGTATTTTAAAAAAAATATAAATTTATAAAATTTGATTTAAATAGATTTTGAAATGTTTTAAAATAAAGAAATTATGATTTTTCTATGTGTTAAAAATGTAATTAATGAATGGTTTAACTGGATTTTTGAAATATAACTTAAGTTGGAAATTTGGAATTTGGTTAAAAATGATATTTTAAGTTATATAAATAAAATGGATATTAAATTTTATTTGGAAATGGTAAATATGATAATTTGATTAAATTTGAATTTAAGTGATTTATTAAAGTATTATTGATTTTTTCTATGAATTTAAGTGGTTAAATAAATGAATGTTTAAAAGTGATCTTTTAAAATATAACTTGACTTGGAAATGTGAAATTTGGTTTTAATTAAAGGTTTAAGTTAATTAAATAAAATTGGAAATTTTGTTAAATTGTGAAATGGTAATTTAAATTTGAAGTGTTAAGTCTATTTGTTGAAATGTGAAGAATTAGAACCTTTACACTTAAACTTATTAAGTAAATTGTTGAAAATTGGATTTAATTATAAGAAAATTTATTGTGAAAAAGATATATGTTAAATGATATGTAAATGAACATTTTAAATGTTAAAATATGATTTTTAAAATGTTTATGTGTTTTAAATTAAAGTTATTTAATTGCTGGAAATACACTAACACCTGAAATCTACTTTTAATAGCATTCAGAAATGCTATAGATTCTGTTTTGAACTAAAATTGTGTAAAAAAGAGCTATTACAGCATTTCTGAAATGCTGTAGTTGCTGTAATTGAACTTATAGGCTAATATTGAACTCAGGAATATTATAGGATTCTCTAGAAATGCTATAATGGTCTGCAGTCTTTGCTGAAACCAAATTTAACCCTTGTTTTGAAATCTGAACTACCGCAGCACTTCTGAAATGCTGTCTTTTCTGTTTTGAACTATAATTCAACTAAAACTGAGTTTTAACAGCAGTTTTAAGTGCTGTCTTTGCTGAATTAAAAATGTTTTCAAATATAACTTATAGCAGTTGTTTTAAATGCTGTGAAATGCTGAAATTTTAATAATTAGGGTTTTTGACTTAGTAAACGAACTCAGAATGGTTTGAAACTTTGGAAATCGAATACTTGATTTGAAAATATAATAATTACACTTTTAAAAGGTTTAAATGAATTATTTTGATTGGAATATAAACTATTTAAAGGTGATTTGAAATGATAGTAAATGAACGATATCTTTGAATTTAAAAGGTATTTAAAGTTGAATATTTGGATTTGAACTGATAGGATATTTTATTTTATTAAAATGATTTGAAATGAAGTTTTGTAAGGATATGATATTTTATTATATTAAAATGATTTGAAATGAAGTTTTGAAATTATATGAAAATTTAAATATATGGAAATGGTTTGGAATTGATTTAATCTTTATTTTGATAAAGATATGGTTTGAAATGATATTTTATTTTGAAGTAAAGTATTGTTTTTAAAAGTTATAACCACGGGTTATAATAACGTTGGGTTGTTAAAGAGACCGGGATCGGATATGGACATACTCTCTGTCTTACCGAAAACCACTTTGGCAACTGTGTATGCGGTGGAGATTCCAGAATGAAGTAGGATGGTGGCGACGTTCTTAAGGTATGTTACGTAGACCCAACTCCCGTGAGTTGGCATAAGGTGGCTAAAACAGGAGCGATCTCGGACCAGTGAGGTAACACCTCTTCTCGGACACATTTCTTCGATATTATACTCTTACTTGTGATTGATTAGATGGCCATCCTCCGATTTGGGAGTGTTGTTCGAGGTGGAACGGTAGTGGCTGCTATGCGTATCCATCAGTCTGTGTGCGTAATTGGTATATCTACCCTTGCATTGCCTAGTTGTGCCGTGTCACCTACCATATCGAGCTTTAATACGATTATGATTTTTAGATCCGACCGCGTTAAGGTTCTCCATCCCCTTAACGCTATTTTCTATATGATTATACTTTACTTATTAGACATTATTATAATAGCGAATATTACTACATAGTAGATATTTTAACGGATCCTTAGAGGATGGGCGGTCCCAAGCATCTTCTAAGTTACTTGTACCTTTATTACAGTTCACTTGAGTTGGTTTACATTATATAAGTATATATTGTCCTGACTCGAGTGTTTTGTGTTTTCTTTACGCTCGGGTCAGCCTGAGTTATTCACAGATTTGGATTTCCACTCTCTTGGAGATTTGAATCGCTGGAGATTATTTGCTTGTCTTGTCCTATCTACTTCAGTTCCATTGTCCTACTCAGCTTGTACTTGGTTATTGTATTTAGACTTCTGTTGTACTCTATTTCTTTTGTTATATCTTATGTAACTCTGATATATTTATATAGTAGCTTCATGAACTACTATCTCTTTTACTTCCGCTGCATTATTTTACTCTGTGTTTGTGATCTGTGATTTTATTTATTTACTGTATATTCTGAGATTTGCCAAAATTTTTTACAACGCGGTATTTTGAGCAATTCAACTCCGGCATGAGTGTCTACCTATACACTTATAATGGATGCGAATGGTTGAAAATATCGGGTCGTTACATAATGCATTACTTATTAACTCTTAGAAACATAGCTTCGAAACCAATGAAAGTACCCCTTTCGAAACCATTGGGTTAACCTAAATATATCTTTTGGGTCAAAGTGAATATATACGAAAGTATCCCTTTCGATAACATTAATCTTTGAAAAAAATTGTTTGGGGAAGAATTGATGGATTCAGAACCATCCTTTCGAAAGCTACAAAACATTTACTTAAAACATAGAAGGATATCATCGAAACTCCCTTTCGAAGCCATTTCCTTCGACACTCTTGATCCCTTTCGAAAGCCTATATAAAATGACTTAGTGTAAATTTAAAACAAAGACTGTCCTTTGAAAGCATTGATGACTTCAATACAATCGAAAGGCAAAAGAACGACAGCAGGGTTTCGATTGGGTCGAAACCAGCCTTCTCGATAGCATTGTTCTATAAATAAAGGAACTCGTGCGAAAGCTTATACTTTAAAATAAAAGATGGAAACCCCCTTCGAAAGTTATTTAGATAACCCTTTCGAAAGCATATGTTTCGACTCCTTCAAAAGTTTCTAGTAAAACAAATCAGGCGCTTAACATTTGAAAGTAAAACAAAGGTTTCAACACCATCAGAAGCAAAGGATTCGACACCATGCCTTCCACCTTCCTCTAATCCACTACGTACCACCATTGTGATACTTTTTGTATTAGTTTCGACTTAGTGGGTTTTGTCATGGTTGGTTTCAACTAAGTCGAAGCGAAAGAACATGGTCCAAAGGTGCTTCTGGAAGAGGCAGAACCCAGTTGGGTAAAGGATGAATTAATGCTATTTTTAGTAATTACTTTATAACTAACCTGCCTATTTGTAATCCTTTAACTGGTTCCCTTAAAACTTTCCAAATTCTTTACAAGTATAACAGCTGCATAATTTTAGATCTAAATCAAGGAAAATTTAACAGTTAAGCCCTTCCATTAAGCAAACCTATAGTGCAACTAAATCCTTCTTCTAAAATAATTTAATTTCCATAGTAAATCGCTTTGGAAAATTTCCCAAAAATTATAGAAATTCACTATCAATATGTTATCTAACATAAAAAAATTCCAGACCCAATTGCTTTATGAAATAATCGAAATAAATTTTTAAACCCAATTATACATATTTTCTTTTGAAAATTCATGTTAAATTCTACATAGCTTGAAAAATTACAAATATTGAAACCCATCTCTAAAATCGTATTTTACATGACATAAAATTTTCTCATGGTATTCGAAATCAATTATAATCGGTTTTACCCTTAAAACCAAGTGAAATGATTATCTAATATTTTGCTTAAACCAAACATACCAAAATCCAAGCATATCAATCAAAATTGTCTTAATACTATATTTAGTCTTAAATCCAAAAACAAATTATTATAAAACAAAACAGAGAAGATTGAGATTATTATTCACCTTGATTAAGATAAGGAATTTGAGATTTGATTGAGATTAATCCCTTTACTTTAGTTCCGTAGCTTTAGAATTATTTTCCCTTTTTATTCCTTTATTAATGGCCGGCTATTATCTTTTGGTTTTCGTTTTTGTGAAATGAAAATGAACGTGAAAATGAATGGATGCGTAGTTATAAGGTGCGGCTATTTCCAAGTAAGCTGTTATGTAAATTAATTAGCTTATAAACCATTCTTAAGCCTATTTAAATAATTAAGCATGGCCCATAACTTTATTTTCAAATCTCAATCCCCTTATCACTCTAATTAATAATATTATTCTATTTAGTTTATCTATTTAAATCTCCAGAATAATGTTATTGAAAATTAGGGGTGTTATAAAGAATACACTTGCCCATTCATTACCAAGTTGGCAGGATCTGTAAATGCAATTTTTTAGGATCATACTAGTAATGAATTTGAAAACTCCAAGCATTGAAGCATTCGACATCGGTTGGATCTTTGAGACTATAGAGGAAAATGAGTCGTGGGTAACTATCATCCAGAATTATTTGTTGAAGGGAACACTCTCAGAATGTCAGAAAGAGAAATGGAAGCTCATGCTTAAACTACCTTGATTCATTATGCAACATGAGTGCTGTGTAGAATAGGATTCTCTACCCCCTGCAAAGGTGTGTTGCAGAGGTGTGTCACAAAGGATGAAGCTAATAAGATCCTTGCAGACATACATGAAGGAAGCTATGGTAATCACACTGGAGGGAAAAATTTAGCAAAGAAGATTCTTTGTTATGGATATTTTCTGGTTAACTATCTATTGGAATGTTGCTGACTATTCAAAGAAATGTGACAAGTATAAGAGATTTCCAAAATTCTGAGAGCAACCAAGCAATATGCCTGTGCAAATGGTGAACCCATGATAATTCACGGTTTGGGGAATATACACCATTGGATTGCTACCAATGTCATGAGGAGGAGTGACATATGTGATGGTTAATGTAAACCACTTCACAAAATGGGCCAAGGTACAGCTCCTCACTATGGTATCTTCAACGAAAGTGATCAATTTTGTTGTAAAGAACATTTTGTGCAATTTTGGAGTGTTATAGAAGATTATCTACTCAATTCACAAGAGTGAAATCCCATGATTTCTATGTTTGATGTTGAATTGAGAAGAGTTCCATGATGGTAGCACATCCACAAGGAAATGGATAGGTTAAAACCATGAACAAACATCAAATCCATCATCAAATACCAGTTGGAGCAAGTGAAGGGAAACTAGGTAATGTTTTACCATTGGGGTGATGGGCTTATTAGACAACCCAGAAGTCTGTAACTGGACACATTCCATTTTCTTTGGCCTATAAAACTGAAGTTATGAGTCCATTTGAATCAGAAGTTCCTTCTCTCATGCGATTACACTATAACCCTAAGGTAAATGAGGAAGTATTAATTGAGGCCCACGATTTGGTGGAGGAAATGTGAGAAGAGGCTAGTATAAGGGTAGTTGAAGAACAACAAGGTAGTTTAAATCCGAGTTCAGAAATGGCATCTTCAAGATAGGCGACCTTATTTTGAAACGGGTATTCTTAGGTACAGGGCGAATTGGACTAAATTGGAAAGGATTCCACATGATAGGACAGAATCTTGGAGATGGTACTTTCGAACTATCAAGGTCAATGGAATCCCAATTTCTTAAGAATGGAATAGAGAGCACTTACAATGCTACTTCACTTGATTTTTTTAGTATTTAGGCATTCATATTCATCCAAATTAGATGTAATAAGGAGATATATGCCATAAATTTAAGAAATTAATTTTATCTTTTTGGATCAATGGAACCATGTTCTTAGAGTTTGACATTGTGCCAAAGGATCACTGGCATAAAACAAACATTCTATGTTTATAAAAATGGAAGTTAGGTACAAGGTGATATGTATCGATAGATCTTTGAAACCATGATGGTTCGTTGGAGTACAATCGAACTAGAGGTTAATCGGATAATTTAACATTACACATCTTACCTTCTCCCAACACTCTGAGATAGACGAGGTCGAGGATAGATGCCGAAAAATAGGAATTGCAAACACTGATGCACGGAGATAGACATTGGTATATAATTAACTTTTACAGGTACAATCCTATATTATATTGGTGCCCGTGTGAACAAGAGAGGAAAAGCCGTATAGTCTCAATCGTAGTCTTGGAGCATAAATTTGTTTATAATTAAAAATGATATGTTTGAGCAATAATAAGAAACACTAGGTAATGGAATAATGCTAAGCCATTACAGATACTTCTTTATATAGACAAAGGTACAATAAATAATAGCATTGCTTATATCATAGAGTCACATCATGTAAGATATATAAGAATTTTCATTACAGATATTACATATTTTGTAATGCAGGAAAGTACATAGGTAAGGAAGTAAAATATAAAGTAAACTGGATAACGTTGAATAGAAAATAATTTTTATTTACAAAAAAACTAGTTTGTACCTGCACATCAACGGCTTATGTATGAGAAAGTAAAAAGAAAAAGGAAAAAAACCTAGTTTGTACCATGGTGTTTCCTTTGTTTTCCCTTATCTGGAGTGCTTTTGTCTGAAGGTGAAGCTTCATCTCGATAGTCAAGTAGTGTGGGTCATTAGGATTAGCATGAGCTTTTGGAGACGCCCAAAAAACACCAGCAGTAGGATCATATGGTAGCCTGATAGAGATTAAAGGAATAGTTAGAGCGATGGACAAAGGCTTAAGAGGATTTTTTAAGCTGGGCTCGAGCTTCACATTCTTCCACTTCAAGGTATTGATGACCTTCTTGGCTGCCATCAAAGTCTTGGCTCTCATAACATGAGCGACTTTAGAGGACGCATAGGTTGGCATTGATGTAACCTAGCTTAAGAAAGAATAGAAGTGGAAGTCAAGGCAGATGTAGAGGCTGCTCTTAGAAGGATGGAAGTAGATGCAGACACAACATGACAATCAGAGTGTTTCCAATTCATACTGAAAGCTTGAGAATGAGCATGGTTAGTTATGATTTTAATTCATATATTTACTTTGAATTAACTTTATATATAGACAATATCTAGAATCCAGGGGATGCCAACATGTGTTAACCAATCAGTTTCTGTACATTGATCGGTGTAGTGCTATGTATCACTCTATGCGATGGGTATCATGTCCTTAGCTTGGTGTATGAATGCACTCTATGTAGATAGCTCGCTCATGCTGGCAAATAGGCTCTGACACATGATGTAATTGTGTCCCGAATATTATTTGTTAATGTAGAATATATGTTAATGAAACCAATGATATCCAAGGCGATACATAGCATTAATTTAAAGAGCTAAAGGTGTGTGATTTTGGATTTTGAGTGTCGAAGTGTGAATAAATTATAATTACAAAATCATTTAAATTAAAAACATATATATACATATATGTATGTATGTATATGTAGGTATGTATGTACATGTATATTGATATATATATATATTCATATATATATATATATTAAATTATATAATGATTTTATATTAATTATACATTGTATAATTAACAATTTAAAATAAATTATATTTAACCTAAAATGTTACGTAGTCAATTCACATGTCGATGTGTGGATATATATGTTTATATAATCGCACACATGTGCATGTGTAAATTTTTATAATGTTACAATATTTCGTTTAATTCAATAAAGGATACTATATGCAAAAGAGTACATTAGATTAAAATAAGATTCAATGCATGCATGTGTGTGTGTACGAATTTTTTTATATAATTATGAAAGCTTCGAAAAAAAAGTTATATATAGAAGATTTAATATGCAATATTTTTATATTTAAAGTTTTAAACACTAATTAATTTTGGATGTTTTGAAATAAATATGGAAGCTTTAAAACATAGGTTACATATATGAGATTTAATAAGTAATATTTATATTGATTGCTTTAAACATATATATACATATACGTGTGTGCGTTGTGCATTTGCGGCCAAAATACTATGAATTATATGTGTTTATATGTTATGCACGTATGGTATTAAATATATGTACACAAAACCATATACATAGTATGTATACTAATATTATATACATATGCAAATTCAAGCAAATGAAATTATAAATTCATGATCAAATATGGCACTAATTTGTACAAATGTAATGACATAAATGAACATAAATATTAGTAACCATTGATTAGACATTACCAGGATTGTAGCCTTGATATTGCAGTTTGATTGTTGAATAAGAAACTCCTTGGATCTAATCATTTCTCTTTCAAAAAAAAACGCTAATTGATGGGATCACCGTACCTGTTCTATTGTGTTTGATTTGATTTAAATTTTGAGGTAAAAATAGAGAGGGGCAGATCATTCCTTCTATCCAAAAAATGGAGGAAGGGAAGCAAAAAGTGAAGTAACAAATGGTGAGTTTAAATAAGATATGAAAGGAATAAAAAAATTGGATCAAGGCCTCACTTTTTACCTCTTCTCCTTACTAAATTCAAAGCACATATTTCAAATAAATATCATACCCTATTCCCTTCTTATCTTAGCCAGCCATACCCATGGATTAATGGGCCAAATGGATTTCCAAATTTAATTAATATTCTCTATTGATTAGTGTTTCACATCTAGTGATTCAACTCGGATCCAGCTATAGTCGTTAGACGGATGCCAGCATGGCTTAACTATAATTAATGTGGAGTGTCAACATTAAAGTTTAATGGTATTCTCAAGTCGAGAGAATTGTGTAATATTATCACTTTGATATTCTTTGTTTGACCTTAGTTGTGTTAACCAATCGAAATGTAACGACCCTACAGCTATACCCATATTATTAAAGAACATTGTAAACAATGTCGTCTAATAATACGAAGAATACGGCTTCTTAAGAGGAACAAGTGTGAATATATCTTTAAACTAACGCTCACTTTTCATACTTACGATTGCTTAATCTTTGGAATAAAATTTGACATGTTCGGTCTCAGTCCAAAGTAATATCCACAATGGTTTCTCAGAATCAGAACAGTATAGCATATAAACAATAGTCATAGAGCAAAAATACAACTTATACAAATACATGTTGTACGTCTACAAAGAAAATACTAGACTCACACAATATACATGCAACACAAGTCACTATCACAAATATACATCTCATATACATACACAAAATCCTAAATCCGATAAACTAGAAAGTCAAATTGTTTATCTCTTTGCTTGCACATCCATCTAAAAGTCTACCCATCCTGTAACCTGAAAAGTCTCTGCCTAACCCAAGAGTTATAAAATAAATGGGTCCGACTTTCTCTAAATATTCAAAAGAGTGAGAACAAAATATAACACAAGGACATAAGACGTATAAATATATAACAAGTCATGATAATAGTCCAACTCCAATTACATCACAAGACGTGAGAATATTAAATCCAAGAAACCAAAATAAATCACAATCATTAAAAACCATCCTAAGACACAGAAATATTTCAGTCATAACATGGAATAAATCAAAAACCAAAAAATTCCCAAACAAAAAATAATATCTCAAAATCCATGAAAACCAAATCCATAATGATTGTACTCATGCCATGGGAAACAAAAGGTGGTATCACTCATACCAGTCAGGTACCAATAATCGTCCATACCATGAAAACAGATTATCAAACTCCATGAAAACCAAATCGGATAAGATATAACTTATTCCGATAACAAGGATCGTATAACAATCTAGGAGTATACTTCTTAAGTATATATCGGTCCCGTCAAACACCAAAAGGGAGTTAACTCTATAGTGTCAAATACTATCACGTTTAGTAGTCTTGAGAAATTAACCAAAATTTCCCATACCGCCTGATGAAATTCAAGTATTTACCAGAAGTTAGTAAATCTCAATCATTACAGATACTACTGGAAAACCTAAACTATACTCCCTTAATGGCCTATTGGTCCCACCGAACACAAAAGGAGAATACAATGCTAAAGTGTTAAATACTTCCTAATAGCAATCACATGAATTTAACCAAGGCATCCCATACTACCCAGTGGAATTCAAGTAATCGCTAATAGGCTAGTAAGTACCACTCAAACATTATACTCAAATAGTTATACTATATCGACGAAGCGTACCTTGAAAGCATTTAAACCAGTCATAACACTAAGTCGATTATTAGTATTTTCAAATTATAGAATTAAGGTTCTCAAAACAATTTATTTTTAGAATCTTCTCCAAATCCCAAAGTCACACAAAATTGCAAAAATAGCATATAAGTAACCAAGTGTTAAATCTAATAAAAATCCGATAAGAATTTCTGGTTTTGAAAATAAATAATATAATTTAACATATAGAAATTGATTTCTAAAACCCGTTATTTATATAATTACTTTTAAGCTATTCATTTTAAAAAATCCATAAACTCAATTATTTCTCAAATATATATATATATATATCCTTAGATAAAATAATCCATAATTTCAAATTTTTATACCAAAAATAATTATATATATATAATTATTTCAGGTCCTTATTTAAAAGATCCAAAGTTCACAATCTTTTTTCTAAATACTATATATATAAGTTAATTACATTTTATAAAACCATAATTATTCATATTCCAATCCCAAAATAGTATTCAAACACTTGTTTAAGAGCAACTTAGTTTTATTTTTCCAAAATCCATAGTTTGAAATTCATAATCATTTCTACAACCTTATTTTAATATGTAACGACTGCCTTTCTTGCACTGAAAGATGAGCCATTAAAGAGAAGAAGAAAAAGAAAGATAAGAAGAAACTACACATTCACAGAATCGAAACAGGAATCAGAACAACAAATAATAGATAACATAGGATATTATATAGTCATTTCCATAATAATAATACATCAGAGTCATTACATTACAACTTTAAGTTGGACAGTTATAACTACCTGTACATACAGAATACATAGAGCAGACATAAACACAGCAGATATAATAATAACTAGCTAATGGTGAAGCCACCTACTCTAGATCCTTCAAAATGCTTTCGTAAGAAACTCGGACCACTTGGCTACTCATACAAATTTGAGTACCCAAGAATTTTAGAAAAAGGAAAAAAACTTCAGGCCAGACATGGGTCTGGTGTGAGTAAACTCAAATAACTTAATTTTTATTTTTATAAAGCACTTTGAAAATGAAGGCATCTCATAAGACTACGCCGCACAAAAAGAAGGATTGGTTTTTACCTTACGATAACCAAAACACTTTATATAGAAATCCAGTGATATTATCATAATGTCTAGGGTTTTCAAATAAATAATTCATATAGTCGAAATTGTTACATTGATTAAATTTTATAATAATAGGTATATAACTAAGACCGAAGGCACTTATTGGAAAATGGATCTCATACAATGACTGAACTAATGGGGTACGGCCCACCTGTAACGACTCTAATTTTGAGTAACATTATTTAGGATATTTAATTAGTTAAATAAAATAAAATAATCTAATGATTAGGGGATTGAGATTTGTGATCAATAAGGGGTGCTGTGCCATATTAGCCAATGAACTAAAATCGGTTAAAATGAAATGGGTAAGGCAAATAGATAAGGGGTAAAGTAGGAAAAGACACGTTCAAATACCCTAAACCCTTACACTCATTCATTTACATGTTCATTTCATAATCAAAAAATAGCGGCCGACCAGCATTAGCAAGAACAAGAGGAGGAAGATAAAAAATCAAAGAAAGAAAGGTTAATCAATTCAAATCCATTCAAACCTCAACTCCTTAATCTCAAAGCTAAGGTGAATAATGACTACATCTCTTATTTTACTTGTTTTCAGTTTTTGAATAAAACCCGAACTATTTGCAAGTGTTTTGCCATGTTTCGAATGATAAAATGTTTATAAGTGCTTGTTGAAGATTTATGCTAATTCATATAGATTTTATGATATGTTTTGTGAAAATCCTATTAAATGACATCCAAATGCCTTTAGATTTTATATTTAGATCAAAAATGATATTTTAGAAATGCGTTTCAATTTTCATAATTTTCTGAATTAATGTGGATTTAATATTAATTTTTTGGTGTGCAGATTGATTGTTTGGGATTAAAATTATTTATGGCTAAATAACATTTGGTTTGGATTCAAGATTAATATATGTTAGAAAACATATTAAAAATGGTTTACAGGAATTTTTGTACAATTTTCCTAAAGTATTTTAGTGAATATATAAAATTATTTAAGGTATGACACTTAAACGTTTTATATACTTACAAAAGGAGAAGGGGTAGTTTATAAAAAAATTAAATTGTTTTTTTTTTAAATTTTGGCAGTGCTTCTAGAAAAGAAAATTTAGTAACCAATAATATTTTGACAAACAAGGCAGGTTAGTTGAAAAGAATTTCTTTTTAAAAATAAAAATAGTTTTTACATGCTTTTAGCATGTTTCGCCACTTTCGGCACTTGGGTTCTGACCAGGTACTTACGCCTCCATCACCATCGAAACTAATGCATATAGTATCAAAGATTTGGTACATAATGAACTGGTTGTAGGAAAAAGGTACTGGGTCGAAACAATAGGTTCTAATGGGGTCGAAGCCTTTCTTTGCTTTCAAATGAAAATGCGTCTACTTTGTTGAAACTTCGTGTTTACGGTATTTCGTAAATACGATATTTTGACTATGACAACTATACAATCATTTATATACCAACTTGTTTTTGCAGGGATTAATCTATGACAAGATTCGACTATGTATAATTTTATATTTAAGGTTGTTTTGAGTCCTTGTCTAGAAGTTAAAATATGTTAAAATCTCTCCTATATGATATATACTGCACCTCATTATCATTTCATATGCATATTTTTGGTTTAAAGGCAAAATCTCATTTTTATGTTACATTCAGACGTCTGAATGATCCAATCCAGACGTCTAAATCTGGAAATATGAATGTTGTAAAATACAATATTCAGACGTCTGAATTGGATAGTTCAGACGTCTGAATCTAGCAATGTTTTGCCTATTTTCTTTTTGGTTTGATTTCGTTGCATTTCAGAAGTCTGAATTTTTAATTTTAGAATTCATAATATTAACAACGGCTAGTTTTCTGAAAAGGCACTTCCATTCGTGAAGAGTTGCAATCTTTAATCCAACAGATATGATCATAACTCTTGATGATAACTCTTCACGAACAATTGCAACTATTTATTATCTATATAAACACATTAGAATCAAGTTTTTAGATAACAATTTTATTGATTATTATTCTGCTCTCTTAATTCTTGATTCTAATACACTTGTGCTTTCAACATCATTCAAATTCACTTTTTTCCTTCCTTATTCTTCTCGCATTCACATATATATCATAGAGGAGAAGATTATAGGAAGGGTGTACTATAATTGACAAATTCGTGTTTCTCAAGAACACATAGTGTCAAGCAATATTGTTCTGTAAAAGTCCCGTTCTACTGCTCGGGCAAAGTGAAGTCCTCTTCGACTATTGAGGTGAAATCCTGTTCTGTTGCTCAAGTCCCTGTTCGGCTGCTCAGGGGTTGTAAACCTGTTCCTCCGGGTTAAGTGAGGATTGTTGCTACTGAAATTCCAGAAAGGAGTCTGGGACTGGATGTAGAACGGGAAGTTCGAACCAGTATAAAAATCCTGGTGTGCTCGTTTATTATTTACTATTATATGCTAATTGTTCTATTATTCTACACTGCTTTTATACTATTCCATATTACTCGATCCTATAGTAACTTTCAATTGGTATCATAGCGAGGCATCTTATAACCGATACAAAGTTATCTGATACTTTGCTAATATGGAAAATAACACCAGCACTAGCACTGTTACTAACACCAGTTTTGTAGAAGGTCAATCTACCAGACGACCTCCACTATTCAATGGCATGAATTACAACTATTGGGCTATATGAATGTGTATTTATATGCAAGCAAATAGTTTCGATTCATGGAATGTTACACAAATAGAATACACTACACCTACTACTGCTTATGCAGAATGGACTACTGCTCAAAAGACAGAAGCCACTGCTAATGCTAAAGCCATGAACATGCTATTTTGTGCCTTAGATAGAAATGAATTTAATAGAGTTAGTATATGCACAACTGCTTATGAAATTTGGAGAACTCTTAAAGTCGCACATGAAGGTACTAACAAAGTCAAGCAAAGTAAAATATCCATGCTCAAAAGTCAGTTTCAAAATTTCAGAATGAAGCAGGATGAGTCCATAAATGATATGTACTCTAGATTTCAAGATATCTATCATTCATTAGTAGGACTAGGACAAACATTTACGGATTTTGATATTGTCTCAAAACTATTAAACTCTTTAACTGATGATTGGGAAAGAAACGTCTTAGCTATTGAAGAAGCCAATGATCTTTCCACCATGAAACTAGAAGAGTTAATAGGAAATTTAATGTCCTATGAAGTTAATATGGCGGCCAAAAGAGTACATGCTCAAGACAAAAAGAATATGGCTTTTCATGCTGAAAAGGAAGAAGAATCTGACTCGGATGAAGAAGACTTAGCTTTTATAGCCAAAAACTTTAAAAAGTTTTGGAAATACAGAAAAGGGAACAAAAATAATAACAAACGGTTTTTTAACAAGCCGTCGACTTCTGTATTAGAATGCTATAACTACCACAAGAAGGGTCACTTTTAGAAAGATTGTCCAGATCAGAAAAAATCATACAATAACAAAAATAAGAAAGACAAATTCAAGAAAAGGGCTTTTTCAGTTACATGGGAAGATTCAGATTCTTCATCTTCTGATAGTAGCAGTGACAGCAAGAATGAACAAGCAAATGTATGCTTTATGGCAAAGGAGAATGAGGTTAGTGATCTAACTTTTGATGATATGATTGAAATTAATTCTGAACTTCTTGACTCTTTAAAAAATCTCAAAAGAAAATATAAAGAAGCTTTAGAAAATCAAAATAGAGAAGAATTTGAAAGAGATATGTTAAAAGATGAAAAGAAAATATTAGAAGAAGAACTTGAGAAAATTCAAGAATCATCTTATGATAATTCTCAATTTGCTCTATTAAGTCAAGAAATAGAAACTCAAAAAGTTAAGAATGATACTCTAGCCTATGAAAATCACGAGCTTAAAACAAAAATCAAAATAATAGAGTTAGAGAACACCAGTCTTAGAACTAAGCTAGACAATATCACCAAGAATGTTTCAAATTTCAATAAAGGTAGAGAAAACCTGTCTAAGATTATTGAAAGTTCTCAACCGGCATCTAATAAAAATGGATTAGGTTATGTTAAGAAATCACGAGCTCCACCTACAAAGGAAAACAAAAGGATAAATGTTTCTAAAACTATACCTTACATGGAACATTCAAAGATGAAAACCAACGTAAAAACCATAAAAATATGGATTCCTAAAACAACCAATAGTTTGATTAGGAAGAGATATATAAATTCCTTCTTTGAATCTGTGCATAAAAATAAAAACTATATTTATAAAGGGAATACTGAACCCTCTTGGGTTTGGTTTCCTAAGACCTAACTCTTAGGACCCTAATAAAAAGGTGGGTACCAATGTCTTCACTTATATTTTTTGCAGGTACCACCAAACAAAAGAGGAAAATGGATACTAGACAGTGGATGCTCAAAACATATGACAAGAAACAAGGAAATGCTAACAAATATCATCTACTCAAATGGAGGTTCTGTCACCTTTGGAGATAATTCTAAGGGATACATCATCGGCAAAGGCGATGTGAGCAATGTCGGTACATCTGATTTACCTCTAATTTCTAATGTTTTATTAGTTAAGAATTTAAAACATAATCTATTAAGTATTAGCCAATTGTGTGACAAGGGATTTAAAATCAATTTTTTTGAAGATAAATGTAGCATTTCTGATCACAATAACAATCTTATTTTTGAAGGTTTTAGAGATAAAAATATTTATGTTTTAAACATGAATATAAATTATAATTCAAATATGTTCTTATTAGCCAAAGAAAATGATCCTTGGTTATGGCACAAAAGATTTTGTCATATTAATTTTAGAGCCATATCTAAATTATCTAAAAATGATTTAGTAAGGGGCTTACCAAAAATGAATTTTAAAGTAGATAATCTTTGTGATGCTTGTCAACTTGGGAAATTATCAAAATCATCCTTTAAATCTTAGAAAATTATTTCTACAATGCAACCATTGGAGTTATTACACTTGAATCTATTTGGTCCAACTCAGGTTCAATCTATTAATCACAATAGATATGTGTTTGTAATTGTAGATGTTTTTTCAAGGTATACCTAGACTATATTTTTGAAAAATAAAAATGATACTTTTGAAAATTGCAAAATTTTTGCAAAAAGAATTCAAAATCTTAAGGATTTAAAAATTAAAGCTATTAGAAGTGATCACGGAGGTGAGTTCGACAATAAAGCTTTTGAACATTATTGTGATAAAAAAGGTATTTATCATAATTTTTCTTTACCTAGAACACCACAACAAAATGGTGTTGTAGAAAGAAAGAATAGAACGTTACAAGAATGTGCAAGAACTTTATTAAATGGTAGCACGTTACCAAAACAATTCTGGGCAGAAGCTGTAGCAACTGCTTGTTATGTTTTGAATCATGTTTCCATCCAACCACTAACAAAGCACACCTCATATGAACTTCTAAATGGTAGAAAACCAAATATTTCTTATTTTAGAACATTTGGTTCAAAATGTTTTATTTTGAATACTAAAGATCAGCTTGGCAAATTTGATTCCAAATTCGACGAAGGGATATTCTTAGGATACTCGGAACGAAGCAAAACTTATCGAATTTTCAATAAAAGATCAAAAATTATTGAAGAAACTCTTCACGTAACTTTTGATGAAAATTTTATATCTAAATATTCTTTTGATGATGATGAAATAACCCAAAAAACAAGCATCAAATCTTCTTCTGATGATGATGAAAACATTGTTCATAACATAAATCAAGTTGATAATTTGATTCAACATGAAAACATTGTTCATAATGAAATAAGTTCTCCACCAAGAGTTTTGAGGGATCATCCTGTTCAAAACATTATTGGAGAAATTGATTCAAATGTTAGAACAAGAAGTCAAATTAATCAAATGGTCATGTAGCTTTTCTCTCATCAATAGAACCTAAAAATATTAAGGAAGCCTCAACTGATGATTATTGGATCATTGCTATGCAAGAAGAACTAAATCAATTCGAACGAAATGATGTTTGTGATTTAGTTCCAAGGCCTAGTGACCAATCAGTCATTGGTACTAAATGGGTTTTCAAAAATAAAGCTGATGAACAAGGAAATATTACTAGGAATAAAGCTATATTAGTAGCACAAGGATATAATCAAGAAGAGGGAATTGACTATGAAGAAATTTTTGCACCAATCGCTAGACTAGAAGCAATACGAATCTTACTGGCCTTTGCATGTTTTCATAACATCAAACTATATCAAATGGATGTTAAAAGTGCTTTTCTAAATGGTTTTATAAAAGAAATTGTTTACGTTGAACAACCTCCTCTATTTGCTCATGAAAAATTTCCAGACCATGTCTTTAAACTCAAGAAAGCTTTATACGGTTTGAAATAAGCACCATGTGCTTGGTATGATCGTCTTAAAAGATATCTTATAGACTCTGGTTTTGACATTGGAAAGGTTGATCAAACTCTTTTTATTAAAAGAACTAAACAAGATATTTTAGTCATTCAAATATACGTTGATGATATTATTTTTGGATCTACTAATGAAAAATTATGTAAAGAATTTTCAAATATTATGACAAAAGAATTTGAAATGTCAAATATGGGCGAACTATCATACTTTCTTGGTTTACAAATTAAACAATTACCAAATGGTATATTTATTAATCAAGAAAATATTGTAATAATTTAATCAAACGCTTCGGAATGGAAAATATTCTGCCAAACCAACTCCTATGAGTACAACTACCCATCTTGATAGAGATGAAAATGGCAAGAGTGTTGTCCAAAAATTATATCGAAGTATGATTGGATCATTACTATATTTAACAGCTAGTCATCCAGATATTATGATGAGTGTCTGTTTGTGTGCTCCATTTCAAGCTAATCCAAAAGAATCTCACTTAAGAGCGGTTAAACGTATATTACGTTATCTTAGTAATACCAAGGACTTTGGTTTATTCTATCCAAAAGAGTGTCCATTCGAGTTAGTATCATATAGTGATGCTGATTTTGGTGGATCTCGAACATATAGAAAAAGTACTAGTGGTACGTGCCATTTTATTGGAAAATCATTAGTATCTTGGTTTAGTAAGAAATAGAACTGTGTTTCACTCTCTACTTGTGAAGTAGAATATATTTCTGCTGCATTAGCTTGTGCTCAAGTAATTTACATGCAACAGACACTTAGAGATTTTGATATAAATCTTTCAAATTCAACAATATATTATGATAATTCAAGTGCTATTAATTTATCAAAAAATCCTGTCAATCATTCACGAACAAAACATATTGATATACGTCATCATTTTCTTCATGATTGTATTGAAAAAGGTTTGATAAATTTAGATTTTGTCTCATCCGAAAATTAATTGGTTGATATATTCACAAAACCACTTCTTGAAAATGTGTTTATCAAATTAAGACGAGAACTCGGAATCGTCTCTTTTAAAGATGTATAGTTAATTTTTTCCGAAACTTGTATTCATACCATTTTCTATGAATTATGTTATCTACTTTTGTTAAAGTTTGCATTGTTTTGGATATATTATATCTTATCTGTTTTTAAATCGGATGGTTTGTTGTTGTCCATTCATTTGTTTTCTATTTTTAGCTTTGAATTATTCTTTGAAACCTATGTTTTCAAACACATCTACCACCTACCTTTGCATTTTTTCTGTTTAGCCATAAGATGTCTTTCTATTTTTATCTCTTGTTTCTTCTATATTTTTTCTCCTATTCGGTTGGGTTTGTCTCATTCATTCTATCTTCAAATTTTTTACTAAATTATGGATTTTGTACATTTCTTTGCAATTCTTTTCTATACCATGGCCTCAAATGGTTACTCATTTAAAGAACCTTCTGCATATTCTTCCGAATATTTTTCTACACCCTCATCTGCATATTCTTCGAACTTACCATCTCCAACCCCCACTCATCAACCTGCCCGACATGTTTCTCCAAGCAATCATACCGGTCACACTCCAGAGAAGAAAAAGGCTAGACATTTCTTGTTTTTTGGTTCTTCTCAAACTAAACAAAAGATAGATGAAATTCATCATTATCAACGAGAATCGATTGAAATTCAACGAGAAATGTACTACGAATCAAAAGTTAACTCGCAACGGCTTAACTTTCTGGAGAATCTGGGTTTTAAAATTTGTGGTGTGTCTTGTTCAAATGTTCATCAACCCACTTCATATCATACACCACAATGTCCCCCTATTTCACCTAACTCATAGGAGCGTGGTAGTGCCCGACATTCTTTAGAATCATCTAAAGGGAAGGGAAAACAAAAGATTGAACCAGACGAGTATAAAACACCCAAAAAATTGCCTTCTTCATCCAAATAATTTATTTATTGTTGTATGTCCCTATATTGTGTATTCTATGTTGCATTTGTTTTAATATAACATCTTGTTCTTAACTGTTTTAAATACTTTAGTCGTATTAACAAATGTAATTTTGTCATCAAATTCAGACGTCTGAATTGATGATTTCAGACGTCTGAATATTGTCGTGATCACATTTTCTATTTCAGATTCAGACGTCTGAACCCCATTTTCCAGACATCTGAAAGTGCCTCAAAATGCACTGTTTCATTTCTGTTTTAAAATTTTCGATTTCAGACGTCTGAAATTGAAATTCCAGACGTTTGAATCTAATTGTCAGTTCAAAATTCAAGGGTTATTTCAAAATTTTCCATCCACCAACCAAATTAAAACCCTTCATCTACTACATCAACTCCTACTTCATCCGAACCAGCATCTCTATTTTTCAAGAACTCCATTTTTAAACAAAAAGGGGCTTCATACTCTTCAATTTTATCACAAAAAAATCTCCAATGCCTCCAAGATCAAAACGTCCAAGGGCTTCAACCTCTTCATCTACACCAAATGTAGATCAATGGCTATGGAATGATGAAGCTAAGAAAAGATTTGCTCAAATGGATAGATCTAGTTTCTTCCCAGGAGCTTTTGTATAATTTGATGAATTTGCACCCTATAGAATTCAACAAATTGCTTGCTCAAGTGGGTTAGAATCTCCCTTATCCTTCTCTGCAAATAATGTTAAGATAAATCATCTTTTAGTTAAATTATTCTATGCTAATATGAACTTGGACCATCATCATCCTCATAATAGAGAGGACTGTATTTGGACTTGGGTATGTGGTGTTAAAATCTATCTACCCTTAGTTCGTCTTGGAGATATTTTGCAATGTCCTTCATCCGGAACATATTTGGATGATATTAAAGCTTCACTTTCCTTATATCATAGAGATGAAGTCTCCCATAGATTTCTTTCCGATGATATCACTAGGCTTACTTTCGTCCAACTCCGCCCTCAAGCTCGTATTCTTCATCGAGCTTTAATTCGCTCCGTCTTACCGAGAACCGGAAGTTATGAAGTTGTCAACAAACGCAACTTCCAAGCTCTTTATGCCATATATTCCAGACAATCTATGGATTGGGGTCGTGTTATTCTTGAGGAGTTTATGGATGTTATTCCTCACCATCGTTATAAAACTTTTCATTATGGTGCCTATATAATGAAAATTCTTAGAAATTATGGAGTAACTTTTCCGGAATCATAATTTTCACCTATAAAGGAGCTAGGATCCAAAACCTTAGGTCTAATGAACTTGCCTAAGCGTCCACAAAACCTTAACTTTATTTCTTTCCAAGAATGGATCACAAACCGAGATCAAAATAGACCTCAACCTCACCAACCTCATCGACACATTGCTCCATAAGCTCCCGAGCATGATGATGATGACATAGAAGTGCTTTCTCTCGAATCAACACCGAAACAAGCATTGGTTACAATTTCTCAAAATCAGGCTAAGCTCAATACCAAGATTGATAGATTCGAGAAGTAAACCAATAGGAAGTTTAATTCTATTCGTGGCTTCCTAAATGAAATTTGGGAACGTATTAGTTGCTCCACTTCCACTTCTACCGAGGTCATTGATCCCACACCCTTTCAATGGTCTTCTAGCTCCGGTACTAACAATAATGAAGATGATGATGACGATAGTAACGAAGGTGAACCTAGTACATCCTTTTAAATTGGTGGTGGTATGGATCTTTCACTTCAAAATTTCATAACTATTTTTTTGGTCTGTTTTTAAATCATGACTTTTCTAATGTTTTTATTATGAACCTATTTTAGTACTTCAGTTATGTCTTTTGGTATGTAACTTAACCATATGCTACTACTTGTTGGTTCTATGTATTTTGTGATGATTCTATTGGTTCTTTGCTCTCCTATTCTTATTTATGTTATGTAACATCTATAATATTCATGATATTTTAACTTTTCTTTTTTGTCGATGTCAAAGGGGGAGAAATATTTCCTATCGACAGGGGGAGTTTATATTAAGGGGGAGTATTTGTATTTCCTGCTTCTATATGATCATGTTGTATACTATAATTTTATATAGTTGTCATCGTCAAAAAGGGGGAGAATGTTGAAACTTCATGTTTATGGTATTTCCTAAATACGATATTTTGACTTTGACAACTATACAATCATTTATATACTAACTTGTTTTTGCAAGGATTAATCTATGACAAGATTCGACTATGTATAATTTTATATTTAAGGTTGTTTCGAGTCCTTGTCTAGAAGTTAAAATATGTTAAAATCTCTCCTATATGATATATATTGCACCTCATTATCATTTCATACGCATATTTTTGGTTTAAAGGAAAAATCTCATTTTTATGTTACATTCAGACGTCTGAATGATCCAATCCAGACGTCTAAATCTAGAAATATGAATGTTGTAAAATACAATATTCAGACTTCTGAATTGGATAGTTCAGACGTCTGAATTTGGAAAATTTTTGCCTATTTTTTCTTTCTGGTTTGATTTTGTTGCATTTCAGAAGTCTGAATTTTTAATTTCAGAAGTCTGAATATTTACAACGGCTAGTTTTCTTAAAAGGCACTTCCATTCGTAAAGAGTTGCAATCTTTAATCCAACAGATATGATCATAACTCTTGATGAAAACTCTTCACAAACAATTGCAACTATTTATTATCTATATAAACACATTAGAATCTAGTTAACAATTTTATTGATTATTATTCTACTCTCTGAATTCTTGATTCTAATACACTTATGCTTTCAACATCATTCAAATTCACTTTCTTCCTTCCTTATTCTTCACGCATTCACATATATATCATAAAGGAGAAGATTATAGGAAGGGTGTACTATAATTGACAAATTCGTGTTACTCATGAACACATAGTGTCAAGAAATATTGTTCTGTAAAAGTCCCGTTCTACTGCTCGGGCAAAGTGAAGTCCTCTTCGACTGTTGAGGCAAAATCCTGTTCTGTTGCTCAGATCCCTGTTTGGCTGTTCTGGGGTTGTAAACCTGTTCCTCCGAGTTAAGTGAGGATTGTTGCTAGTGAAATTCCAGAAAGGAGTCTGGGACTGGACGTAGAACGGGAAGTTCGAAACAGTATAAAAATCCTGCTGTGCTCGTTTATTATTTACTATTATCTGCTAATTGTTCTATTATTCCGCACTGCTTTTATATTATTCCATATTACTCACTCTTATAGTAACTTTCATACTTTTCTTTCGAAAGGAATGCTTTCGATTTGTTTGGCTTCTGGCTGGGTCAAACCGATTTGAGGAATGGTTTTGAAGAGGTTGCGCATTTTTTTTAAGTAAATGCTTTTGAACGGGTCGAAACTCCTTGCTGCCGCTTTTACCTTTCGAAGCAAGTGGTTTCTAGAGGGATACTTTGTTTTTAAAATGAAGCCACTTCTCCAATGCTTCCGAAGGGTTAGTTTTGACACCATCATTTTTTTACTTAGGAATTGCTTTCGAAAGATTGCTTTCGACTTAATTGTTTTATGACCCTTTTATTCTATTAAAGGTAGAACCCAATGATTTTGAAAGGATAGTTCTTAATGGTTTTGAAAGGTTTCCACGTGTTTTACTTGAACCCAAATGCTTTCGAAAGGTTTGATGTTTGAAAAGAGTTTTGATGCTTTCGAAAGGATTAAATGAAGGTTTCAAAGGGGTGGTTCCCCAATGATTTCGAAAGGTTTTAAAGGAAGTTTTCCAATGTTTTCGAAAGACAATGTTTAAGTATTTTAAAGATTGGATGTCTAAGATTTTAAAGCTTTCGTAGGAACTGTTTTTCCAATGGTTTCGAAAGGATGATTATAAATGGTTTCAAAAGGATTTGTTTTGGTCTTCGCCTTAAGGTCATAAATCAAAATAGTTTGCTTGGTTTCGAAAGGGATACTTTCAATGGGTTTGAAAGGGGTACTTTCAAATGTTTAAATTTTTCATCAACAAAGATTTGAGTAAAGTATATAAAACATGGAAAGGTGATTTGAGTAAAGCATAGATATATTCTACTTGTTTAAAATATGATTTAAGATATAAATCAATATCAGAAGAAAAGGGTTTAAAGGAAAATTTTAAAGGGAAGATTACGCTAGGTAAAATGACTCGGAAATTAGAATACTAGATGGGACTTGTATGGGGTCGCGCCCTATACTTTAACTAATAGCCCCTAGCTAATATAAGTCCAAAATTCTAATGTGTATGGCTTTGCCACAGGTAAGACTAAAATTATGTTACACATAAAAAGGAATCTATAGAGAAGAGATAGGATATTTGTGAGCCCGTAAAATCGTTAGGATCAGTTGACCTTGGAAGAGATAAGTTAGGGACATACCGTCCAGAAGATGAGTATCTAACAAATGTTTGATTATTTGTTAATTTTTCTGGTAGGCCTGAGTCAGCCAAAGATTAGTAGTTAGCTAAACAAAACTATAGTATTCGGACAAATAGTCCATTTGTTACCTGATATGTATGTATACATGAAATTGCTTTACAGTTTTAACTAGTTTTGGTTATAGGATTATGATTTGCAAAAGATATGTTTTAAAGGATATTAGTGAGGGGAAACCCGTTCTACTAAGCGGTGTGGTCTCCCTTAATTTCAAATAACCGAGATGTATAGTATTATTCACAACATGCTTTATGTTGGTTCAAAGTTTATGTTTTCCCCTTAAACTCTCGGGTGCTCAAAATTGATTTGACTAGGCTGAGGGTTGAGGATTTTCACGTTTTTAGTAGGTTGGCGAATAAAGCTTCCGAAGACGAGTAGGTGGCAAACTGATAGTTATTTAGGAGTTGCTGTTTTTGTTTGTTTTATTCCGTTGTGTTGTATTAAGTCATTTATAATTATATAGTACTCTGGTTAACCAAGGGGGCATCATCATATCATGCTCTTGGCGTATTTATGTAATAATTATATTTTATCTGAACCTGGGAAAATGATGGGATTATGTAATTAGGATATGAAACTTGTTTTACGAAATGTAATCAGAAAAGTTGTTTTAGAAATTTGTGATTTTATTTCATATTCAAGTGCTTTTGATACTATGGATACAATTAACATAGCCGTATTTTGTCGCTGGAAGCTAATACTATAGATAACTGCAGCAACTATAGCACTTAGTTTTGGGCCTCAAGATAGGAGATGTTAGAACTTGATATTAGAGCATAGGTTTGTGAAAAACTTTAAACTAAAATGATTTTGAAAACATGACCCTAAGGAATTGGAGATAAGATCGAGGTATGGGATAACGCTATAGTAACGTACTTGTATTTGATATATATAAGTATATGTTATATCTCTATTCTCCTATCTCTCTTAGGCTATTCTTCTATATATCATGAGGCTTGAATACAAATACGAATGCTAGAAGTGGAAGAGTTAATCTTGGGGGAAGCACCACAATAAATGGTTACACCAGACCAAATAAGAGAAGGAACCAAGGTCAGACACAAGCTGGAAATGTGGGTGCTGGAGTCCCGCAAGTTGACATGGATTCTATTTATCAGTTCTTTGTAAATATGATGCAGGCGGGTGTTACTGTTGGATTGGTTGGAGGAAATGCTGGAGTAGGGAATTAGGAAGCTCCAGTGGTCAATAATTATGCTTTTTTGAGTAGAGACTATACTTGGTTGGGAGGAAAGCCATTTATTGGATTTGAAGATGCGATTGAATTGGAGAACTGGTTGCTGCATTCTGAGAGGATCTTTGCAGACTTGGGGCTCAATGACGAGCAGAAAAGAAGATTTGCTTCGAGATAGCTTCAAGGAGGTGCTTTATACCCATGGAATAGTGTGACAGTTGGAGTAAACGAAGAGATGATGACATGGGCTGAGTTTAAGATGAGTTTAAGATTGTGTATACTTTAGAAAACCATAGGTGTGAGGTAAATGCTTTGTTGGGGTTGTGGAGTAAAAGACGAATTGAATCAAGTTTTTACAGTTAGAGAATTTGTGGATGTCTTCGAACTAGTAGTACGTTTGCCACCGAAACAAGCCGTTGAGTTTCAAATTGATTTGGTGCTTGGAGCTAAACCAGTGAGTAGACCGCCAAGCAAGATGACACCTACTGAGATGAGGGAGTTGAAGGTGCAGTTGTTGGATTTGGAATGCAAGAATATTATTAGACCTAGTAGTTCATCTTGGGCAGCACCCACAGTATTTTCTAAGAAGTTGGATGGATCATTACGGTTATGTATTGATTATCATAAGTTGAATGAAAAGATGATAAAGAATTGATATCCATTGCCAAGAATTGATGATTAGTTCGATCAGTTGAGTGGAGCCAAGATATTTTCTCAGTTGAATTTAGCAAAAGGTTTCCACAAGCTTACAGTAGGAGAGGGTAGTATTCCTCTAACGGTGTTTAAAGCAAGATATGGGCCGTACGAATGGTTAGTGATGCCGTTCGGACTAACTATTGCGTCGACATTCTTTGTGGATTTGATGAATTGAGTTTTCCAAGAGCACTTGGATAGGTTTGTCTTAGTTTTCATAGATGATATTATGATATACTCTAGAGATGAAAAAGAGCAAGAAGTTTATTTTAGATTGGTGCTTGAGACGCCGAGGCAGCATAAACTAAAAGCGAAGTTTTTGAAGTGTCATTTCTGGAAGAAGAAAGTGAAGTTTCTTGGTCATGCAGTCTCAAAGAAAGGGTTGTCTGTAGATACGACTAAGATTGAAGTGGCTAATAATTGGAAGAGACAGTGACTCAGACAAGAGTTTCCTTGGATTAGCTAGATATTATCGAAGATTTATAAAGGAATTTCTATAGATAGCAGCACCGATGACCAAGCTAACGCGAAAGGATGTGAAGTTTGTTTGGACCGATAAGTGTGAAGAAGCATTCCAAAGCTTGAAACACTTATTGACTCATGCACCTTTATTGGTTTTTCCAAAAGGGAATCAAGATTAGTAGTATATACAAATACGTATGGTACTGGATTAGGAGCTATGTTAATGCAAAGAGGTAAGGTGATTGTCTATGCATCTCGATAGCTTACATCGCATGAGGTTAGATATCCAATGCATGATTTGGAGTTAGATGCAGTGATTTTTTCTTTGAAGGTGTGGAGGCATTACCTTTTGGGAGAGCGATTTGAGCTATATACGAATCATAAGTAGTTGAAATATTTGTTCTCTCAGAAGGAGCTGAACATGAGACAACAGAGATGGTTAGAGTTTATTACTACTTATGACTTTCGAATTGATTACACACTAAGGAAAAATAATAAGCTGGCGGACGCACTTAGCAGGAAGCATCAGAATGCAAGATTGGCAATGATAGCTGAGTGGAAAGATTTGGAAGCATTGTCGACTTATAGAGTGCTATGGAGAATTGAGGCTAGATCTAGTGGAGTATATGTTGTGTTATCTTGTTTAGAAGTTCGATCGATGATGATAAAAAATATTGCCTCTAAACAGGAGGAGGATCCAGTATTGGTTGAACGGATTAGGATGTTAATGGATGGAACAGAAAGCGACGACTTGAAGGACTTTAGTCTTGACCAGAACATGTGGTTAAAGAAGAAAGGAAGGTTATGTGTTCCAAATATGGGAGACATAGGGAAGGAGATTCTTGAGGAATGTCATTGTTCGAAGTTCACTGTTCATCCGAGAGGAACTAAGATGTATCAAGACATGAGGAGAAGTTTCTTCTGGGAAGGTATGAAGAAGGATGCAGGCTTATAGGTAAAGCAGTGTTAACATGTAAAAGCCAAGTGGGTTGATTTAGCCTTTGGATATTACGGTATGGAAATGGAATTCTATTTTTATGTATTTTATAGACGGGTTGCTAAGATTAAATAGACGTAATGAAAGTATATGGGTTGTAATGGACAGACAGAGCAAGATTGCCCATTTCATTCCTGTTAAGTCAACTAGAATGGCACCTGTTCTAGCTAAGTTATTTAGGAAGAATATGGTTAGACTGCATGGAATTCCTAGTATCATAGTACGTGATAGAGATTCCTTGTTTACTATGAGTTCTGGAAGAGTCTACAGGAGAATTTAGGAACCAAGCTCAAGACGAGTACCGCTTACCATCCACAGACAGATGAGCAAACATAAAGAGTCAATAAAGTCATGGAGGATTTGTTACGAGCTTGTGTGTTAGATTTTGGGGGATTATGGGAAGTCCATCTACACTTAGTCGAGTTTTCGTATAACAACAATTATCAGGCTTGTATTGGGATAGCATCGTTTGAAGCTTTGTATGGAAATCCATTCAAATCTCCAGTTCGTTGGTTAGAGACCGGGGATAGGTTGGTTCTTGGTCTAGATTTGGTTAGAGAAGCTGCATAGAAGATTGGGTTAATTCAAGTTAGGATGAAGGAAGCTCAGTCTATGCAGAAAAGTTATGCAGATAGAAGATGGAAATACTTTGAGTTCTCAGTTAGAGATCACGTTTTCATTAAATTGTCACCGATGGAAGGTGTAATCAGATTTTTGAAGATCAGGGAAGTTGGCACTGAGATTCGTAGACCATTTTCTATTATAGAGAGGATCGGGAAACTCGCTTATAGAGTAGATTTACCGAATAGTTTGGCAGGAGTCTACGATGTTTTTCATGTTTCTTATCTAATTAAGTGTGTTAGAGATTTGGAGTCTATTATAGCACCGACTGTGTTAGAGGACTTAGTAGTAGAATCAGACTTGGATATAGTTAGAAAGCTGATTCGTATAGTCATGAGAGATGAAAAGATGCTAAGGAACAAGACAGTCGGATTAGTTAAAGTCCGGTGGAGCGGTGATGAGGAGACTGCACTTGGGAGACCAAGAGCGGGATTAGAGACGCTTATCCTAATTTGTTTGATGGTATGTTTTAACTTTTTGATTGATTTGTTGTGTACCTTATCGTAATTTCGAAGACGAAATTCTTTAAGGAGGAGAGTCTGTAACGACCTTAATTTTAGTAACATTATTTAGGATATTTGTTAGTTAAATAAAATAAAATAATGTAATGATTAGTGGGTTGAGATTTGTGATCAATAAGGGTAGCCATGCCATGTTAACCAATGAACTAAAATGGGTTAAAATAAAATAGGTAAGGCAAGTAGATAAGGGGTAAAGTAGGAAAAGACACGTTCTATAACCTATACCCTTACACTCATTCATTTACACATTCATTTTATAATCAAAAACAAAAATAGAGGTCGGCCACCATTAGCAAGACCAAGAGGAAGAAGATAATGAAACCAAAGTAGGAAAATTTAATCAATTCAAATCTCAACTCCTTAATCTCAAAGCTAAGATGAATAGTGACTACATCTCATATTTTACTTGTTTTCGGTTTTAGAATAAAATCCAAACTATTAGCGAGTGTTTTGCCATGCTTTGAATGATAAAATATTTATATATGCTTGTTGATGATTTATGCTAATTCATATAGATTTCATGATATGTTTTAATGTGAAAACCCAATTAAATTATATCTAAATGCCTTGCGATTTTAGATTTAGATCAAAAATAGTATTTTAAGGATTGGTTTCAATTTTCATAATTTTCTGAATTAATGTGATTTTAATATTAATTTTCTAATGAGGAGATTAATTATTTGGGATTAAAATTAGTTACGGCTAAATAATATTTGTTTTGGGTCCGAGATTAATATATGTTAGAGAATATATTAAAAATGGTTTATAGGAATTTTGTAGAATTTTACTAAGTGTTTTAGTGAATATATAAAATTATTTAAGGTATGAGACTTAAATGTTTTATATATTTATAAAAGGAGAAGAGGTATTTTATAAATAAATTAAATTCTTTATTTCTGAAATTTTGGTAGTGCTTTTTGAAAAGAAAATTAGCAACCAATAATATTTTGATAAATAAGGCAGGTTAGTTGAGAAGAAATTCTTTTTAAAGCTAAAAACAGTTTTTACATGCTTTTAGCATGTTTCGCCAATTTCAGCACTTGGGTTCCAACCGGGTAGTTCTGCCTCTATCACCATTAAAACCAATGCACACGGTATCAATGACTTGGTACATAGTGAATTGGTTGTAGGCGAAAGGTACTGGGTCGAAACAATAGATTCCAATGGGGTCAAAGCCTTTCTTTGCTTCCAAATGAAAATGTGCCTGCTTTGCTTTCGAAAGGAATGCTTTCGACTTGGTTGACTTCTGACTGGATCAAATTTATTTAAGGAATGGTTTCGTAGAGGTTGCGCCTTTTGTTTTAAGTAAATGCTTTCGAAGGGGTCGAAAACCTTTGCTGCCGCTTTTTACCTTTCGAAGCAAATGGTTTCGAGAGGGATACTTTGTTCTTAAAACTTAACCACTTCTCCAATGCTTTCAAAGGGTTCGTTTTGACACCATCACTTCTTTACTTAGGAATTGTTTTCGAAAAAGTGATTTCGACTTAGTTGTTTTATGACCCTTTTGTTCTGTTGAAGGTAGAACCCAATGATTTTGAAAGGTTAGGTTTGAATAAAAGGTTTCCACATGTTTTACTTGAACCCAAATGCTTTCGAAAGGTTTGATGTTTGAAAAGGATTTTGATGCTTTTGAAATGTTAAAAAGAAGGTTTCGAAGGGGTGGTTCCCCAATGATTTTGACAGGTTTAAAAGGAAGGTTTCCAATATTTTCGAAAGACAATGTTTAAGTGTTTTAAAGATAGGATGTTTAAGGTTTTAAAGCTTTCGAAAGAAAAATTTTTTAATGGTTTCAAAAGGATGATTATGAATGGTTTCGAATGGGTTTGTTTTGGCCTTCGGCTTAAGGTTATAAATCAAAGTGGTTTACTTGGTTTAGAAAGGGATACTTTTAATGGGTTCGAAAAGGGTACTTTCAGATGTTTAAATGTTTTCATTAATAAACATTTGAGTAAAGTATATACAACATGACAAGGTGATTTGAGTAAAGCATAGATATATTCTCCTTGTTTAAAGTATGATTTAAAGGTTTAAATCAATTTGAGAAGAAAAGGTTTTCAAAAAAAATTTAAAGGGAAGATTACCCTACGTAAAATGACTTAGATATTAGAATACCAGATGGGACTGGTATGGGGTCGTGCCTTATACTTAGCTAGTAGCCCCTAGTTAATATAAGTCCAAAATTCCAGTGTGTCGGGCTTTGTCACAGGTAAGACTAAAATTATGTTACATACAGAAAGGAATTTATATAGAAGGGATAGGTTATTGGTGAGCCTGCAAAACCATTAGGATCAGTTGACCCTGGGAGAAGATAAGTTAGGGATGGTCTGTCCAGAAGAGGGGTATCTAACATATGTTAGATTATTTGTTATTTTGTCTGGTAGGTTCGAGTCAGCCAAATGTTAGTAGTTAGCCAAATAAAAATTTAGTATTCGGAGAGATATTCCATTTGTTACTTACATGTATGTATACATGATATTGCTTTACAGTTTTAAGCAGTTTTGGTTGTAGGATTATGATTTGCAAAAGATATGTTTTAAAAGGATATTAGTGAGGGGAAACCCATTCCGCTAAGCGGCATGGTCTCACTTAATATCAGATAACCGAGATGTATAGTATTATTCACACCAGGTTTATGTCTGACTTGAAGTTTATGTTTTTCCCCTTAAATTCTCTGGTGCTCAAAATTGATTTGAGTAGACTGAGGGTTGAGAATTTTTAGGTTTTTATTAGGTTGGCGCATAAAGCTTCCAGAGACGAGAAAGTGGCTGACGGGTAGCTACTTAGGAGTTGCAGTTTTTGTCTGTTTTATTCCGCTATGTTTTATTAAGTCATTTATAACTATACAGTACTCTAGTCAACCAAGGGGGCATCATCATATGTCGCTCTTAGCATATTTATGTAATAATTATATTTTATTTGAACCTCGGTAAGCAATGGGATTATGTAATCTAGATATGAAACTTGTTTTATGAAATGTAATTAAAAAAGTTATTTTGAAATTTGTGATTTTGTTTCATATTCAAGTGCTTTCGTTATTATGGATACCATTAACATAGTCGTATTTTGTCGCCGGAAGTTAATACTATAGATGACTGCATCATATGTAGCGCTTCGCTTTGCGCCTCAAGATAGGGGATGTTATACCATTAAGATGCATCTGTAGATAAAATAACACCAAGGACCTCGCCTGGATCCTCAGCCACCATAAGACCGGCCTACCCTTGCTGGATAGTACCGATAAGTTCACCTCTCATTTCGGATCAATAAACGTATCGAAGCATACATGAGTTGATAGTAGGGACTCTAGATAGGAATGATGTTACCCTAATCGGAGCGACCCACTTAGCCCTGTTGGATCTTCCCTATTTTAGTCATTCCTAGTGTTGAGGCATGAGGCTATGTTTACCTTTACTGTAGCACTGCCACTTGGAATGTTGACATTACTTCCAGATGCTGACACAATGTCAGCATTCATGCATACAAGTCATTCAAGAGATGAACAAACCAAAGGAACTACCTCTACTGCACCCATATTGGAATCACCCTCAGGGTTAGTAGCAAATAGTTCTTGTACTTCAAAGTCTTCATCTTGGACCTTGCCTTCATTATTTCTTATTCGAACGCTTAGTTGGTTCGAAATGGTTTTCGGATAACAACTAATATCTAATCCCGGTCTCTCCAAACCAACGTTTGATAATTTTTAAGGGTCTAGTTGTTTTATAGGGGACCATTCCACTATAAAGGTGTAAGATTTACATATGAACAAACGTTCTATATGCTTAGATTATCATGACCCACTTACCAGAATTTACCCTCTTATATTCATCACGTTCACAAAGTGTGGTATTTGTGATAAATACAAGTCGGCCTACTTTGAATAAATCGCATCAACATTTTACTACAACTACTTTTATTCATTTAGCTACTTAATAGCATGAACAAGAGATACTTGGTTTTAAAATAATTTACTTAAACAAGAAAGTTGGTTAAAAATAAATAACCGATAGAGTTTAAAAGGGAACTTTTAAAATACATAAACCTTAATTAAATCATAAATTTAAAAGCTTACTTAAACTTTAATAAGTCCTAGTTTAATCAAAAATCATACTTTAAACCTCAATTAATTAATTAAACTTTAATAAGTCCTACTGTTAGGTTCCATCTCTAGCCGACCCCAACTTGTTTGGGAATAATGGCTTTGTTGTTGTTGTTGTATTAATTTAAATAACATTCATTTAAGAATTCAAACCCTAATTAAGTGGATAATTAACCCTTAATTAAATAATAATTAATTAAATAAATAACTCTAATTAAATAATTAATTAAAGTAATTAAACTTAATTAAATAAAAATTAATTTCTTTTTAACTTAACTAATCATTATTTAAAACTTCCTTAATTAAAAATAATTAACTTTGTTAATAATTTCTTAATCTTTAATTACGTAACCTAATTACCTAATTAATTAATTAATAATTTCTCTAATTACAAAATTAAATAAATAAATTATTAAATAATTAAAACTTAAACTTTTGACTTGCTTAATTAGTTTGAAATGATTTTTCTAAAACAATTAAAAAAACACTTTATAACTTGAAGTCATGAAATTTTCCATACTACATCCATAGCGACCAAGGCTATGAGCGCAATTCATTAGAATTGATTTCTAGATGAAAACTCTACTTTAAATCTAGCTACTACATGTTTGAAAACACAAATGAAAACGTTTTAGAAAATTAAAAAAGGGTGAAAACTTGGAACTTTTCCAAAATCCAAAGCTAGGAAAAGAGCTTTTATTTTTCAAATCGAGACTCAAGTCCTTTACGACTTTTCAAGGTACTAACTTTACAACGAATTCATCACATACACTTGGTTTTGGTTTCATAAACACACTACCATCATACCATAACCAACCATTCACATATCTATATCCAAACATTTCATTTAACAACCAAGTCATAAATCCAAGCTCAACATAAACTTATAATCATATGTCATCATAATAACATGATAATTCAACACAACAACCACTTTATTTTCACAACATATAATTCATAAAAATCAAGTATTTTTCTTTTCCAAAAGCAAAAGTTTTACTCATCGAAACTTTTTAAATTCAAGACAAACTTTTGCCAAAACTTAAAAATGCTTTAGAAACTTTCAAAATTTGAAATTTTTGGTTGTTTGAACACTCAAAATGGGCTCAGTCAAGTGGCTTTGGGCTTGTCCTAGACCTTATAGGGCACGACCATAGGGTTGTAGGCTGTTTGAGTGCTTGCTACTTGGCAGAGAAGATGTAGAAGTGATTTTGTGAATTAAAAAGGAGACTTTTTGCAAAATGAAGTGGATTTTCTCACTTTGAAAATTATGAAGAGGAAGCCATGGATGTTTTCTTAAGTTCTTAGGAACTAAGAACTAGAAAACGAGAATGTAAAATGAGAAAAATTAAAGTTAGGGGGATATATATTGGCTTAGGAAATTAATTAAAAATTATATAAGTATTTATATTTATTATATAAGAATGCATGCCTCTCCATACTCCTTCATCCATTTCCGTCCACATCTAGTACCCCCTTCCTTGCACTATTGATGCCATGCACTTGTAGCATGTGTTAAAAAAAATTATTTTATATGTTCATATTTATATACTTTTATTAAATAAAATCCTATTTTAACTTATATGTTTATACACATAAGTAGGCAAATATGTACATGCTTATATACATATACACGCCATGTTTAAAATGGTTTATATTGTGTGCATGTGTGTTTACAATAGTGTTATGACATTTTAAATAACTTTTAACCAATGAAAATTAACATTTTGGAAAATAATTTCCAAATCACATTTTCTATTTCTCTATGAACTATATATATTGGTAAACAAATTTTGAAAACAATTTTATCATCATTAATTATTATTTAAAATAGTTTATCTATTATTTAAAATCAATTTATTAATTATTTAAAAATATAATAAAATATTCATTTAAATAGCGGTTAAATTCTGAGTTGTTACACTCTTCCCCATTTAAAAGAATTTCGTCTTGAAATTAGCAAACAAGGAGATACTTCAAACTATGCAAAAATCTATATATTCATATCATAAAATACTACAAAGGCATATGCTAAGCATCCACAGTAAACAAACATACACTATACAAAGAGCCGATGACTAGCTACCCTAACAACAACTCAGGATAGGCTTCTTTCATACGATCCCTAGTCTGTCATGTGTAGTTTCTTGGAACCTCACTCAATTGAATCTTGACTAGTCTCACCACCTTGTTACGAAACCTCTCTTCATCCTGATCCATAACACAAACTGAATGTCTAACCATTGTCAGGTTCCGTTCTATTTCTTGTTCCTCTTGAATCGGTGGCTCTACAATCAAAGATGGGTCATGAACATATTTTCTCAAATGAGGCATGTCGAATTCATAATGAACCACCGCCAATCTCTCTAGCAACTCGACCCTATAAGAAAGTGATCCAATCCTCTCAAGAATACGGAAAGGTCCAACATACCTTGGAGCTAACTTCCTCCTTTTCCAAATCTAAAAACTTCTCTTATTGGTGAAATTTTACGAACACCAAGTCTCCAACCACAAATTCCAAATCTCTTTGCCTCTTATCAGCATAACTCTTTTTGCGACCTTTGGCCTCCTTCATTCTTTTCTTAATCATTGGAACTTTCCTATAGCATCTCGGATCATGTTCGATCCAAGAACTAATCTATCTCCTATCTCAACCCAACATTCTGGCGACTTGCACGGTCCTCCGTATAGGCCTTTATAAGGTTCCATCGCGATGCTTGCTTGGAAACTATTATTGTAGGAGAGCTCAACTAAATGCAAATGTTCCTCCCATGATCCACTAAAATACAGAATACATGCTCTAAAGAGATCCTCTAGAATCTGATTCACTCACTCCCTCTATCCGTCTATTTGTAGACCTATCAACGGATGTTTTAGAATGTGGATAGAGCCATATTTGCATCGTGTCCGAAATCATTTTTGGATATCGAATATCTGCATCCGCGGATACGGGCGGATATCGGATAATTATCCTATCCGCTAACGGCCGATAAATCAAGAATTATAAAAAGAAAATTTTAGTTTAACATAAATATTTTTCAATCCCATTGATTGTAAAAGTGCTAAAAATTAACAAATATTATGATAATAAATAGTTTCGAGCAGATAATAAGCATTAAATGCATATAATATAAACTACTAACTTAATAAAATAATAACAAATATCTTCCATTGCACTAAAATACATATAATTTATTCCATAACCTTGGCAAATACCGGACATATAATATTCATATGTGGATCTCTTCGTATTCGCATCCACATCCGCTTATTCGGATATCGAATATTTATCCGCTTTTCGGATGCGAATGGATTTTGGATTTTTCTGGTATCCGTTGACAGCCCTATCTATTTGGCGGTGATATGCTATGCTTAAGCTCAACCTTGTTCCTAGAGTTTTTTACAATGCCTCCCAAAGTTGACAAGTAAATATGGTGTCTCGATCACTTACAGTACTCATAGGAATTCCATGCAACCCGACTATCTCTCCCATAAAAAATTTCAGCTAAAGAAGCAGCAGTCCTTGTTGGTTTTACCGAAATAAAATGTGCGCTCTTCGTTAGCCGATCCATGATAACTCATATTCCTTCATTTCCTTTTCTTGTTCTGGGCGAACCGTCGATAAAATCCAATGATATCATTTCCCATTTACAATTAGGTATTTCCAAGGGTTGTAATAGTCCGGTTGTCTTCTGATGATTACCCTTGATTTGCTGATAGCACGAACACCTGCTAATAAAGATAGAGATATCTCTCTTCATTCCCTTCCACTAAAACATTCGCTTCATATCCCTATGCGTCTTTGAGACTCCTAGATGGATACTCAACTTAGAATGATGGCATTAGGACAAAACATCCCGCCTAAGACTGTTGACCTTCGGTACATAGATCCATCCATTCATCCTTAAAACTCCTTGGTTATCAATCTTAAAACCGGTACAGTGTCCGTCCTCAACCTTCCTGATGATCTCCACTGAGCTTCTGTCCACTCTTTGCTTGCTCGCTATTCTTTCCAAGAGAGTTGGGTAACCTCCAAAAGATTCAAAATGAAATTCTTTCTTATGGCATCTGCTACCACATTTGCCTTCCTTGGCGTATAAAGAATATCCAAGTCATAAGCCACCAGAAACTCTAACCACCTCTGTTGCCTTAGGTTTAGATCCTTCGGATTAAAATAATACTTTAGGGACTTACGATCTGTGAGAGCTCGAATTTTTCACCTAATTAAAGAGAGAAAATTTACTCTTGAAATCTCTAAAGATTAGAAAGAAATTAAGAGGAATAGAAGGATCCTTACCCAATGTTTGCAACCAAATTGGTCACAAACATATAGGAAAAGGTTTGTGTAGAAAAATAAATGAAGAAAACTAAATTAAATAGAGGAATAAAGTAAAGTAAAAAGCAAATCAAAAAATAAATCAAGAACACCAGGATTTATAGTGGTTTTCCATCGATTTCCTACGTCCCCTTTGAATATTCTCTTTATTGATTCACTATTAACTTGATTACAGTATCAAACAGCAAGAAGTAAGGAAGAAAGTTAATTACAATAAAGAACTATGTAACCAGTAGCATAAAGACAATCAGAATGACCCCCTTAGGCCAGTATTTATAGGTGAAGGTGACCATCAATCTCTCTGAAGCTTCGGCTACAGGACCTCCTTACTCATATGGGCCTACCATAGGAGTCGCTAGGGCCAGATCCTAATGAATAGGGATCGGTATTGATCCCTTCATTGGTTGATTCTGGGGCAGCGATCCCTATGATAGTTTCTTCATATATAGATACGATGGCCTTCCAAGTATCACGTTGATTAGATATGTGGAGCTCGTGCTTTTGCTTAATCTTTGGTTCGGATCCATTTGTAAGACATTTTCTACCAAACCCTCCTTAATAGATTATACTAATTCCATGCTTATTCATGCTAATCTCATGGACTTCATTATATAATGTCGATCCCTTCTATTCCTCAAAGCTATGCTGATCCATCTGATGACCTAACATGCCGATCCACCTAATGACCTAACATGTCGATCCCTCTTATTCCATTACACTATACCGATCCCTCTTGCTCATAGGACTATGCCGACCCCTCTTTCCTATCCGCTTATGCCGATCCATACACCACAATTTACGCCGATCCCTCCTTTAATTTAACCATGCCTATCCCTCACATAACCAATTATACCGATCCATAGGGTTCTACCATTCCATGTTGATCCCTTGTTAATCCATGCTATTTTCCATATTTCTAGCATCCTACATCGTCAATCTACCAAATCCGTTTAGTCATGGCTTCATATAACCATCTGAACTTTACTTCCGGGTCCTATAGCCATTACTCCGTGATCATTTTTCTCCACAACGGTCGAATCTGTTTTGCACAATCAATCCAATATAGTCGGGTCAGGATACCGGGTAACACTTGCCCCCAAAGTACGTCCTCTGAGTTACATGACGTGCTTTGAATCAAAACAAGTCTGAATTGCCAGAAATAAGTCTATCTAGCTCCTCAACTGTTACTATTCTTTGTAGAATCATTTTCCAAGGCATTGAATTCTCTATTAATCGCTACGACGCTTGGTCTACTTCCAATAATATAAGTCCAATGTTGTATTCTGTCAGCATATACAAATCCAGTCATGCTCGACTTATAAGCCTTTTATTATCTGATCTAGCCTCGAACTTGAAAGTTTTGGGTTTGATTGCAATATCTGTTGATTTCGAAAAGTTAAACTTTTAAACCATTCCCGTGCAGATTCATATACACGTTTCTTTCGTTGGCTCTCGGAGGTGTTCGAACGTTTACAGGTCGTTGCCAGTTTCTATAATACTTTGTATGCTTATTTTATAACCAAGCTTTCATGATCATTCATCATTCATTTTTTTTATACATAGGGATCAGCATTCGACATGCAGATCCATTGCTAAGGTTACACAAATAGGGATCGACATGTTCCAATGCCGAGCCCTCTCGATACCCTTGACTCGCTCAACCTCTGTGGCCGATTCCTCCTCCATACACACATACCTATATATATATATATATATATATATATATATATATATATATAGACACACACACACGAACCTTCTCCATTTCTATCTTCACTTTTTATTTTACACTTGCCTTTGCATACATCTTCCTTTTCGAACCCAGGATATTATAGAAATTCCTTGACGAACAAAAGCTTTCCAAACCTAGACCTTAAATCCAAACACGAATTGATGTGCACGTAAAAGTGCATATTTGTATTTCCATATTTAATCTAATTTTATTTACATAAATGTCGTAATTAGGTGTAAAAACATGTTTAAAACCAATTTCAAAAAAAAAATCAAGTCATCATTCATGCATCTACATGTAGGTAAAATTGTAATTTTGTATGATTTAATTTGAGGAAATTCACTTGTACGATTTATTTTTGTTTGTAGGAATTTGGAATGAAAATGGAAGAGGCTTCATGTATGTATGCATGCACAAGGTTGGAAGACAAAGAAAGGAATGAAGAAATAAATGAATTCATGCAACATGGATGACCCGCCTACCTACTAACCATGAACTACAATTAAGAGCTAATGCACATGTTAGTGGGGATTAAAGTCACATGCAAATTTAATGGAGGATTAATTTCATGCTAATGATTACTTAGAGGTTACATTTCCTAAAGGGCATTTTGGGTAGCTTCCTAAAATATGGATTAGGGTTTTAGGCATGTACAAATAACCCTCTTATGTTCATGTAATGGAGTTTTTAGTTTTTACATTATCTTATCATATTATGCAAGTTGTAGCAACAAACTAATGAGAAATAAAATGGCTTCCTAAGACTCTTCTTCTTCTTTGTTCATACATGATTTTATTTTATTTTATGCTCTTTTTAAGTTATGTGCTCTCTTTCCTTTTATGTTAGTAGATTAGATTTTCATTTATGCACTTAGTTTAGTTTTACTTTTATGCAAGTAGTTAGTTCTTTCTATTTTCATTAGCTTGCACTTTCCTTTTTATTCTATGTTGAAATTTACATGTGTTGAAATGATAACACAAATAAGAAGCTAAAACCCTTCAATTTATTTGCAATGAAGCTCTTTTAAATCATGTACATTCAACGTATTTGCTAGCTTATGATCTCTCTTTTTTGTGCTTAATGACATGTTGATGGTTATATGATTTTGTGTTTAATATTGAGTTTGATAGCCTATGTTGTTCAAAACAAATAGGCTATACTTAGTCATATGAATCACTAATTACCTCTTCATCTACATATGATTATGGTAATGAAAATATGATTAGAATCAAAATTTGATGGTTTATGTTACTAATTAAATAGTAAATAAGCCATGCTTAAAATAGATTCTACTTTTAATTTCATGTCATTTTCATTAAAGTTAGTAAGTGGGTTAGAGGGTGCATTAGAGTTTGATGGTTTAAGTGTGTTGAGAATTAGGTGATGCTTATGATAAATGCATCAATTAATTCGCAAATGAGAAAAGGAAAGAAAAGATCATAACTTCATAAATGTTGATTTATATGATCAAGAGAGTGGATTTGTCTCTAAATTGCTTCTTAGTCTCATATTTGTATTCACTTGGTTTAGTTAGTTTTTACATTTTCTTTAGCTTAAAAAAATCTCAAGATTTGGTTTAGTTTGATTAAGTAAGGTTAAAAATTAATTCATTTTCCTGCAGATCGACCCGTATTCGCATACGTACTACAATTGTACGCCGTGTGCTTGCAATTTGTATATTGTGCCTTTTCCTGGGAAATATTGTGCATATTTTGGTGCCTTTTCCTGGGAAATATTGTGTATATTGTGCCTTTTCCTGGGAAATATTGTGCATATTGTTTGATTTTATTGTGTGCTCATATTGTGCATTGACTTGCATTTTTTTTAAAAATATTTTGTGTTGTATGTTTGTTGTGTGATTTATGCTTCCATTTGATTTGTGTGGTTGTTGTTTTCCTATTTGCATTTGCATTTCTATTTAAAAAATATATTGTTAAGCATTTGTTATGTTCAATTTTTTTAGCTTTGTTTTCATTTATTTTGACTTAAGTAGTGTTTGTTTTTATTTTATTTTCTCATTTTCACTCTCTGTGTAAAAAAAGTACACACAATTTCAGAAGAAAATTATTATATTATTTTCATTACATTTACATTTTCTGTTTTGGTTTTACAATTTTACATTTGCATTTACATTTTTCTACAGTGATGCTTTAAACTTCAATCCTTCACTGTCTTCACATTTCCAACCATCACATTTTCATTTCTCTGTTTGCGAACAACATTCCCCTACCTACCACCTCTTCCCACATACCAAAGCTTCATATCACAACTAACAACCTTCAACCTTCAAACCATCATTCAAATGCTCTGTTGCTACAACCTTACTGACCAAACCTTACTTCTATAACCTTACTGCTCTATTGCTGCCATCACACTTCAACTTCACTGACCAAACCATTGTTCAACTACCACCATTCTCCCATAAAACAAGAAACATATCACCGCTCCATATATTTCATATATTTTCTCTTTACATTTCATATATTCTCTGTTTTTTCTTGTTACAACTGCCATACTTCACTGCTCCTTGTTGAAACTGTGCGTATCACCATATCCCTATTTTCCAATTGTGTACAAAAGCCTCATCAAACTGTTCCATTCTCATTGCCAACTCCTGATTGTTCCAATTTCAATTCACCTACACCAGAAAACGTTAACTTCATCCACTTTTACCGCTCTTCCTACCTTCAACCCCTGCCTTCAACTCACAAGCCACTACCATCCCATTTGCCTCTGTCTACCACATCCCTGAACCATCACAACATATTAATACTCCTCTGCACTAAACATACTGTCACATACATTGATCACCTCTTAAAAACTACATCACTTACACATCATCCCACTTGCACCACTTCTCTGCCCATACAAAACTTCACTTAGACCACAAACTACTGCATACCACTCCATTCATCACCATCACCCCAACCTACCCAAAAACTACCTACAATGTTGGCCCTACTACAAACATCAACCATCTTATATACCACCTCCTTGCTGCACTGCCAAACATCATTCACTGCCTACATCAACTTCTATGCACTAAACTGCATCATCTTCCATCACCTTAACCTTTGCAACTACATCCCTCTTCCTTGCTTCAACACTTAAACTAAACACTACCATTGCCATCCATAAACATCTGTTGCATCATTACAGTTTAATCCAAAAATTCATACAAACTCACCTTGCTTCATTAACTGCTCATCCACTAAACCTCTATTGCCATCCATATGCTCATCAACTAAAATCACTTTGCTTCATACAAACTCCTTCATCCAACCAACAATTCAAAAAAATGTCAAATGTTGCATTCATACAAACAAGTAGCCTCATCTCCTCACTGCCCATCTTCCACAAATCATTTCCCCAATCACACTGCAACATTCCCCTTCCTCTGCTTGAACCACCACTGCCAGCACCTTCCCTACTTCTTAACTTCATCAGACCCCGAACTCCTACTACAGCAACCAAAACTGCACTTCATCTTCCATTACACATCACAACTGACTTCCTCAAACCAACAACACTAAAACTTTTAACCATTCCTTCTTCAATTCACCAGCCATCCACTGTCCACCTCTACAACTTGAACACCAAAGCAATCTCCACACAACCTCACACTCCATTGAACATCGCACTCCACAACCAATTCTAATCTTCCACATGAAATCAACACAATCGCAACCCAATCAAATAGCCACAAAAATCTATCCAAACATCTCAAACTCCGCTACAATTAATCGCCCCCAAATCAGCATTGCAACCTCCACCTCACCATAGCAATCACGTTCGCAAAATCATGATTCCTTAAACACGATTACGAAACCATAATTCGAGCCTAAAATTGCTCTCATTTCTACGTGGGTTTTAAAAAGAAAAAAAGGAAAAAAAAGAAGGAAAAGAGTGCGTTGCCAATTATAGGGAGAATGAACTAAACTTGTTCTTTGGTATTGTGCTGTCCTTTGGTTCATACAAAAAAAATTCATTACGGGCTTGTGGGCTGCGGGTTTGAGTTTGTAAATTCTTTTGTTTGAAAAGTTTTTGTCATTTATAAAGAATTTTTTTTTTAGTTTTCATGTAACATCATAAAATTTTCAACCATTTGCATCCATACATGTCGGATTTGAATTGCTCAAAATATTAAATTGTTAATTTAAATTTGGAAAAACTCAGCATATACAGTAAATAAATAATCACAGAATCACAGACACAGAGTAATATAACAATAAGTAGCGGAAACAAAAGAATAGTAGTTCATGAAGCTACTATATATATATATATAACAGAGTTAAATAAGATACAACAGAGGTCTCGAATACATAGATGTCTCAATACAATGGTCAAATACAAAATATGAATACATCATTGGAATCAGCTGAATAACTAAAAGCAGAATCTATAGATGGATCTCCAAGCGAAGCTCCAACGCCAAAGGTGAGTCTCGAATGTTGTATCACTCAGTCTGACTCGACGATAAAGCAAAACACAAAACACTCGAGTCAGGATTAACATTCTTATATCAATAAATCCAACTCAAGTGAAATATCAACTGAAATACAAGTAACTCAAAGGATGTTTGGGATAACCATCCTCTAAGGATCCGTTAAACTATCTACTATGTAGTAATATACGCTATTATAATTTGTCTAAAGTAAAGTAAACTATTAAAATAGCGTTAAGGCTTTACATTTTCCACCTTAACACATTTTATATATTCCCATAGTCTATACAGTACCGTAATCTTCCCCGTAATAGGCGTCGTCAGAGGGCGCTCCATAGGTATGGTACAAAACAAACTCGTAGTAAAGCACGCTAGGGTAGGTGACATGGAACAACAAGACAATGCCAGGGTAGATATACAGATTATGCATCCGGACTGGTGGCAATGCAGAGTCGCAGCAATCGCCTACCTCGAGCCACACTCCCGAATCAAATGTGCGCACCAAATCAGTCACAAAGTAATAGAATGGCATACGATGGAGTGTGTCCGATAAGAGGAGCTACCTCATTGGCCCGGAATCGCTCTTGTTTTAGCCACCTTATACCAACTCACGGGAGTTGGGTTCACGTATATACCTCAAGAACGTCGCCACCATCCTGCTTCATTCTGGAATCTCCACTGCGTACACAGTTGTTAAAGAGGTTTTCGGTATTGGCAGAGAGTATGACAATATCCGATCCTATTCTCTTTAACAACCAAACGTTATTATAACACCGCGGTCATTACAAAATATTTTTATACTTAAAAACCAAAATATCATTTCCATTTCAAAACCATATCAAATCTGATATCATTATTCCCTTAAATATATTCATTTCAAAATCATAGTACTCAAAGTTATAACACTTTCGAGACCAAACATTTGAAATTATAACATTTTGGAATCACAACATTTTGAAATCGTAGCACTTTGGAAATCACAACACTTACCTTTAAATAGTTTAGATATTAATAATAGTATATATAATAAAATAGTTTATAAAATAAAACAGTTTATATAAAATAGTTATAAGCTAATATAGTTTATAATAAAATAGTTAGTATTTTAAAATAGTTTTTATTCAAAATAATTTATATTGAAATGATTTATAATAAAATACTTTATATTAAAATAATTTATAAAGTAAAATATAAAATAGTTTCCTCAAATTTTACAAATTGATTCAAATCCACTCGAATTCCAAAATTCAAATTTAATTAAATCTCAAATCATCAACTTCAATTCGATTCAGTTTCTCAATAAACCATTACAAATAATTAATTTCAAATACATATTTGAACCACAAAATAACCCGTTAAATTTCAATATATTTCAAAGCTTTAAATATTCCACATTTCCAAAACTAAATTTGATAATTCCATTTATATCTCAATTTAACTTTATTAACATTTAGTTTTGAAATATTTATTTAATCATTTCAATGACATTTAAATAAACTCCAAATTACAAGTTTAAATAAACTAAATACCCCATCTCAATTTATGCAAATTTGAGACTATTCATTTAAATCGCTTTTAATCCAAATCAAGTTATAAAATCATAGCTTTAAAATCTCAAATTTAATAATTTCAAATCAAACTTATTTAAGTAAAATTCTTAAATAAATATAATTTCAAATCAATTTCAATTTTATATTTCCAACCTGAATCATTATAAACCCTATATTTGAAAATATATATTTTAAATAAATAATTAAACATATTATATACTAACTTTATTAAATCAACTTTAATAAATATTTAAAACCAGTATTTATTAAAACCATATATTTCTTTTCAAAACCATAGAAATCATTTTCAAAATATTTATATACAGATCAACGGTGTCTGTATATAATTTTCTACCCTATAGTCAAGTGATACAGATATTTATCATTTCAATCCGCAATTTAAATATATACGGGTATATATCTTTTCAACCCGCAATCCCAAATTCAATTCAACGCTTGGGTTTATCATTTCAACCCATAACGATTTTCTCTTATTCTACAGATCGTTCGGGTATGTATCATTTCAACCCATAGTGATTTCTATACTAACAGGGAACTTGCAGAGTGATAACAGATATGACAATAATATAACAATCAGTAACATGCATATATCATTAGTGATAAATAACAGATAATGATGTTAGATGTCACAGGTGAACATATACAAATAATAGCATATATATATAGCAATGTAAATAACTAATAGCAGCATATTTCAATTGTCGTTTCAATTGAAATTAAATTTAACAAATGTAAGAACATTAATCATGAGTGATTGCTCACCTTCCATTTTGACAAAGAGATGAGCTACGAGTCCAAGCACAAATCCCAAAGCAAGGCTAGATTGGCACGAATTCGATGAACAAAGCTAATAGCTTGGAATTGACGAAATCAAATCAATCTGGATTGATGAAGATAATTAGTATAAGTGAATTTATATCTATATATATAACTATATATATATATAAAGCCATATTCTCAATTCAAACATATAATAAATTAAATATATATATGGTTTTCAAAAATCATAGTTTTAAATTAAAACACATATTTAAAATCAAACATATATAAATTATATATTTTGAAATAAATACATATATATATTTATTAAAAATACAAAATACTTACATATATAGTGTATGTTCATTACAACATATCAAATACCGCCTATATAAACTTATATATATATATAAATACAACATAAACAACAACTTATATAACTTAAGACAACCATGTTATGAACTTATATTTCAACTTATCAGATCATATAACTAACATATTTAAAATTTATATGAGTTAACATAATCAACAAAATTTTAAATATACAAGTTTGATTGTAAAACGGACTATAAATACTTACACAATATACAACTAGCATCTAAACATTTATATATAAACAAGAAATAGAGGCTACATCATTTACAACCTGAAGTGAAAATATATATATATGAGGACTCATATAGATAGAATACTGTAACATATATAGCTTTCATATAAAAATCATGATAGAAGCTGCAACAGTTAAGAGCATATATCAATAAAATAATTTATAGATACATAATATATATATACGGTCCAATATATCTAAGATATTATATCTTAAAATCAATAAAAAAATTTACTTATAAAATATATATAACCATGTAATAGAGGAGACTATACACACAACTGTAAACGAAATATATAGGTTGGCTAAATTGAAACTGGTCCTATATAAAAGCATATGTAAAATACAGTAACAAAGAAAATAAATCAAATATATATAACTTCATATATAACAGATAGTTGATAAATAAGATATACTTAAACAGTTATACACAAAGCAAAACTGTTATATACCTTACTATACTTACAAATCAACAATTACTATATATATATATATATATATATATATATATTTATAAACTCACATTTTCACCCTGACTATATATATAGCCTAGAAAATAACTTTACATATATATTTTCTTTTTCCAATAGATTACTGCTAACCAAACACACAAAAAAATGAATAAAATAAACTATATATACTGTAACAAATATGTTCATACAAACACCCAAAAGTCAAAGTTTAGAAATGCTATGTTGAAACCAAAACCGAAGTCAATATATATATATACAAGCAATTATATATACTAGCATATATATGCAGCCTACCCAAAACTTAACAAATATATATATTATGTATATATATAGGAGGTAAGAAAAAGAAGATTACTGTTCAATCGGCCGCATGGAAGTCGGAAGGCAGTCGTGGCTAGGTGAAGTGATGGGCCAGAGGCAAGTGGTTCGGCTTGGGTAAGGCGGTTGTGGAAGGCTGGGCGCTCGGGAGGAGGGTCGGAGGTGCGGGCTTTGGGCTGGTCGTACACATGAAGGTGGGTCGGGTTTGTAGAGGTGGCGAGGCATGGGTGATGTGGTGGTTCACATGAAGGAAGGGAAATGGCGGCAGAATCTGGTGGAAGAAGTTGCAGGTGGTGTTGGATGATGGGGTAGAAGAGGCGCATGGAGGATGTGGGATAAGAACAGGCGACATTATAAAAAATTTCACAAAACAAAATTTGAACAATTGCAATAGAAAAGAAGAGGAAGAGATAGAGACACTGCGAGCCACTAGAAATGAAATGGGGAAATGTAAATTAAACGTTGGAAAAGAGGAACGCATGAATTCAAGGCTAATTATAATAATAGAAGCTGATGACCGTTGAATTTTCAACCAGTGGTAAATTTGAATTGTCACGGAACACAAACAGACTCGAACGGGTACCAATACGACTGACCGTTTAATGGTTTCCGCGACATACCGGACTTCGAAACATACAAATGAATACACTGTTGAGATCGGCACGATGAGACGATTAAAACGGTATATAGATATCAGTGGTACGACCGTCCTATCAAAAGTCGATAATCGGTATCGAAAAATGCTGCTAATTTGCCGAAAATAAGATAAACGAAGCACTAGCGGTCAAAATTTGGAGAAACAAAAGATGACGTCTCACTCAGAAGATGATTTACAAATTTATTGTATAAAAATATTCAGCTATAAAAAACATTTTATTATCATCAAATTTCAACTGATTTAAATTGAAATAGAATTTACACAAGAAAATAAACTTCCATATTATCAGATGAAAATTTACCATTTGCTATGTTTAAATAGACTTATTCCAAATAATAAATTTTTATTTCAAAATTCAATTATTTAAAATTCCACAAAAATTATCAGTTAATTACATTATAAACCAATTAAAATCTACGGGTCGTTAAATTTCACTTGGAAAAACGATAAAATAAATTAGTTTGTTTTCGTTAAATCCATTTATAAATATATTTGTTTTAACTTTTCAAGGTTGTAAATTACAGGTTGCAAAATAGAAAATCACAAGTAAAGGATTTGCTGCTATAAACCGCTTTACCCGATTTCCAAAATATTGCTTTGCTTGCTTATAAAAAATATATTTTACTGCTTAAAATGAATTGCTAATAATTCTGCATGCTTTGGTAGCGTGTCCATATCCCTTGTTGTTATTTTCATTGCATTATTGGTTGCTTTCATGTTAAAAATAATTTGAAAAATAAAAACAAAAAAAATCCATTTGTTGTTGCATTGTTAAAATCATGTTTCATTTAAGTTTTGCATTCATCTCATCTTATTTTCTTTTTTAAGGGCAGTACCTAAATCCATATAATATGAAGGATTTCATCACCCCTTCCTTGGTCCACAAATTGCATTTCATATTTGAATTTGCTAATAATAACGGTTAGACTTTGGAGTTAAGGGAATCACGAGCTCACCTAGGGCTTAATTGTATCTTGACAAGTTGTCTTCTTTCGACAATTTATATTCTTGGTGTCCGAGCTACGATAGAGCAATAATCAGTTATAAATATTACGTTGATTCGTAAATATTATAGTAATTGTTCCTCTAAAGGTACTTAAACCTTTGATTGCATTGCCACGGTGATTCGTGGTGCATCGATAACTCTTGTCAGTTGTCTGACCAAGAACTATCTTGTTAGATTAAGACAAAGTGTGATTATACAATTTTGAATTAGGAGCTACTAAGGACGGAAAATTTGAAATTAAGTCCTTGCATTTATTTAGCTGCATTAGTTCATGCATATAAAAAAAACAAAATCGAAGACTAAAAAAATTATACATTTAACTTAACTTAGTTCTTTTTAAATCTTATCCTTTGAAAATTTTCAATCAAAATCAAAAATCCGAAAAAAGGTTTTACTTGAGTTAGTTTTTTTTAGGAAAACATAAATCCAAAAATATATAATATTTTCATAAACAAAACAAAAACCTAAAAAAAGAGCAAAAACATAAAAAGGGAAAATAATTTGAAAATCCAAAAAAAACAAAGCAAAACAAAAATCAATCTTCCTTTTGAAAAATAAAACCTTTTTGGTAAATATTTCCCCCCTTAAAAAAAGATATAAAAAAGCAAAATTTCACTTCATTTCACCTTCTAAACCTTGCTTCTTTCTCTTAAACTCAATTCTCACTTCTTTCTCTTCTCGACTTTTTCTTGTGCATGAGTACTTAGACTCGTGACACAACAACCAAAAGTTGGAATCGCTACAAAACAACTAATATTTTAACTCGAACAAACGATCCTCCTACAATGACAAAACTAAAATGCCCCTCGAACTCTCATGGATAGAATATTTCCCGATAGAGTTTACCTTGCATCATGCTACCCATCCCAATGGGTAACCATTTCGAAATTCATTCCAATCATATTGCCATGCTCCCAAAAATGTGACGATTTTGAACATGATGACCCATCCATTTTTCGAACAAGTTTGTGCAACAATGAAACTCTAACAGCTTTCTGATAACGGAATCAAACTTTGATTAATTCCTTTTGCTCTTACTGATTACACTGAAAAATTGTTGTATAGCTTTCCATCAAATTCGATCAAAACTTGGGAAGAATTCGTTAAAGTTTTCTTAAAAAAGTTCTACCCCTTGGAAAAAACAACTAAAATCGAAAACGAAATCATAAATTTTCATCAATTCAGGGGATAATAATTTTAAAAATATTTTGAAAGATTTAAAGAGCTTTTGCTACAATGTCCACAACATAATTTCAAGAAATGGACCCTTTGCCAAATCTTGTACGATGGACTTAAAAAAAGCTCACAAACCATGCTTGAATATATGTTCCAAGGCAACTTTCTTGCCCAACATCACGATGATGCTTGGTAATTTGTAACAACCCATAAATTTTACGATTGAACATTTAAATGTTTTATTTAAATATTGAATCGTTCATCAGATTGAGGTCCAAAATGCTACGTTTTGTAAACAGTCGAATTGGGACTCGAGACCAACTCCATTGAGTCCAAAATGGTGTTTACAACTTTTTTGAGTATAAACATCGATATGTTTGGAGTCGAGTAAAAATTATGACTTTTTCACTTTGGGTTTGGGTTTGGGTTTCAGCCTACTAACCCATCTTAACACCCTAACTCAACCCCTCCCTTCTTCATTCATCCTCATTTCCTAATACATTCAAGCTTAAGTAAAAATGGGGAGAGGAATGGGAAATTAGAAATTCCTAAGCCCTAGTTTCTTTTACAAATCCAAGTGTTAGCTCCAAAATCAAAGAGAAGCTTAGCTAGGTAAGCCTCCTCTTCATCTTCTCCAAATCATTCTCTCTTTAATTTCAGAAATTTCCTAAACCTAACTTAGGAAATGTTCTTCTTTTGAACTTAGATTCAAGCTTCTAGAGTTGAAGTTGAAGAGTAGTTGATCTTCCTTTGCTTTCAAGCTTCTCCATCATCGTTTTTGGGTTAAAAGGTGAGATTTTTATCTCACATCTATGTCTATAACTATCTTTGATTGTTAGGTATGAATTCCTAACATCTTTACATGTTCATTTGATTTTGATTTGGATTGATTTGGTGAACATTTCAATTTTTGGTGTTTTGAAGTCTAAACTCTAAAAATATTAGCTTTGATGTTTGATCATGCTTTTGGTGGTGTATCGAAGAGCCTATAGGGATGGGTTGTCGATTGGCATAAAATCCTAGAATCCATTGCTCATTCGATCGCAAATTGGAAGAGTTTGCTCTTCATTTGGATAGGCTGAAAAACAGTCCCAGTGCCAGTCAGTCAACTGACCTCTGAAGTCAGTCGACTGGCTGTAGAAACCGAGAGTTTCTGGGACTGTCTGTAGAAACAGGAAGTCTCTGTTTTCTGCAGTCAGTCTACTGGCATCTGCAGTCAGTTGACTGACTGCAGGAAATGAAACTTTCGGGTTTCTGGATCAGTCGACCGGACCCTGCAGCCAGTCGACTGACCTGCTTGTTTTTGCCTATTTTGCATATTTTGCTTGAGGTTCCAATTTTTATCGATTCGTGATTATCCGATTTATTGTTATCATTTATTATTGACTTTGATGACTTCTTTTTCTGGATTTTTGAGAATATCCATTTTGATGGATTCGGTATCGATTTCTTTGTATTTAATTCACATCTTCGAATGTGGATTTTTGTGATTGATTGTTCTTACAATCATTTCTATGCCTTTTCACTTTAAAATACAAAGGTTTCTATACTAGTAGTAAATATTCAAACTCTTTTACAAAAATGATTTCAACTCTATTTTTAATACAATGCTCGTTTATAAAACCGTCTTCTAATCTATTAGTATATACAAACCTTTACCTCATTCGTATGAGAAAATCTAATTAAACGGCTTAACAAAACAAGTGGTATGAAATGCTTGCGTTTACTTCGTCAGTTAATTTTTGGACTTGTTCGATTGAAATCCTTGTGACAATTTTCGAGTGGGAATCTACAATTTGTTTGTAAATATTTAAGTTAAGTTAGTGGTTATGGAACATGAAGCTAAACTCATATATTTACCAGCTTAGTGTAATCGACACTTTTATTGATCTATGATGATCATTTTGTGATTTAGACTAGGATGTGCGATGTCTATTTGTTTGTGTGGGGATTACAATCCCCGTTTGTGGAACTTTGGTTCAATTTGGCGGGGTAGCGACCTGTGGTCTTCGGGCCGTTTGTGGAGCTTCGGCTCAAAATTTATGGTTAGCGACCATGGAAAAGCGTTCCGTTTGTGATACACGTGTTGGTGAGTTTTCATGCTCCCGTTTGTGATATGCCTCCCTCTTTTTGATTTCTGGATTTCTAATTGATGATTTGTAGAATTTGTGTTTTACCAACTTTTGCGATTGGCATTAATATGTTGGTCAATATTTGTAGTTTGGTGAATAAAATAAAGAATATGATATTCTTTTTGGTGCTTTGTGATTCTTGAGATATTGTATGATTTTGTTGTTGTTTAAATCATACTTGTCCTAGTATGACATTATTGTTATCATACGTTCTTATTATATCTCTGCTTATATCTCATTTCTTTAATGATAATTATAGTTAGACCAATCCATTTATTATTTTCTTATTAAATAATACTCGGGTTAGACCGAGATGTTACAGGTGCTTCTGCTTGACTCCTTATTTGGGATCATCTTCTGACTTTTGTCTAATTACATTAGATTTGTAGTTTTTGTTGTTATACATTTGAGATATAGACTCCATGATGTATACTTATTCTTTTGTCTAGCACTTGTATCTATTCTTTTATGACATTGTGGATCTTGTTTGACCACTACTCTGATGTACACTTTTATGTGTTATATTCATATCTGTTTCCGCCTTTGAGATATGAACATCTGTGACTGATTTATGTTATGTTTATTTCTATATTTGTTTCCGAAGGCCTACTCAGCCACTGTGTGGTAGCTTTGAGTTTGTATCGGTATGTCGGATTCCCTCTTGAAATGAAATGCATGTTGTACTATCTGACATATCGGTACTCGCACAAGGCAATTACACTGATGGTTGCTCCTCAACAGCCTTATTCTTCGTGCTAGTCGACGGCATTACTTTGTAGTGTTCTTGGCTAGCGTGAGCATAGAAGTGGGGCGTCATAGCTTGGTATCGGAGCCAAACTTCGGAACAATGTAGAATAATCTAGCAAGGATCATTGTCTTAAGTTAAGAGTCGTGCCATGGGATTTAATTCGAGTCTTCGTACCGTTCTATCCTATTTCTTTTTATGATGCCTTGTGTTATCAATCAAGTTTGTTTGATATTCATTTTGTGAATAACATTTTTCTTCTTTTCTTTCTTTCTTAAAGAAGAGAAATGTTTAGACCAGGCCGTCCCAGCACCGGTCAATCTAGTGCTACTCCCCAGGATGGAGTATTTATGTCTGCTCAGCGACTTCTAGACCTTGTGAGAAATGCTCAAGCTGCCGGACCTATTCCTGAGCCCACACATCCTAAATCCGGGTATGCACGCTTGTGTAGTGATTACACCAATTTGGGTGGAAAGCCATTCAAAGGTTCCGAGAGCGTTATAGAAGTCCAGGCTTGGCTTCAAACATGCGACCTCATCTTTTCTCGCATGAATCTTATTGGACTCCATCGAGTCCAAGTGGCTTCTAGCATGCTCCAAGAAAGAGCATTAGACCGGTACGAGCTTTTGATCTCTGAAATTAGTGAAGCGGATCTTATTTGGGAGCAATTCCAGGAATGATTCGAATTGAAATTTGTGCCGGAGGCTGAAAAATTAACTTTAGCTCGGCGCTTTATCGACCTTGTTCAAGGTGAATCTTCCGTGACCGACTACGTCGCATCTTTTGAATCTCTCTCTAAATATGGGGTTGAATACATTAATATCCCATTGAAGAAAAATCAGAGATTTTTTTATGGGTTGAACAAAAACCTCAAAAAGCCATTACTTCTAAAATTGGAAGTTTCTTTTGATCAGCTAGTTGATATCGCTCTTCGACTCAAAGAGGCTGATAAAGATAGTGATGCTGAGGTCAAACCAAACATCAACAAGAAGAGACCTTTTAAATTCAAGCCTAATCCCAACAAGAAGGGAAAGCAAACAACACCGGTAGCAAATACTGCTAACTCTCGTCGTGGAGAATGTTACAATTGTGGTTCTAAGGACCACTATGCAAACAAGTGCCTGAAGTCTCTTTCTTGCCGCTATTGCAAGAGTTCGAGTCATACTATATCTTCGTGTCCCAAACTTCAAGGCAAAAAGGAGGGCAAGCTAAATGTTGTACAAGCCCCTACTAGCACTTCTCGTGGTCAAGGTATTTCTCATTCTATCCTTGATGGCATTATTTTATTTCGTGATATTCCTATTCGAGTTCTTTTTGATACGGGTGCATCTCACTCTTTTATATCAAAAGAACTTGTTGATGCTTTGTCTTTGAATGTTATTGGCTTGATGACTTCTTTGAGAATTGCGAATCCGGTTGGTGGATCCGCAACACTCAGTCCTCTTTGTAAAGATGTCGAAATTATTTTATGTGTTTACTCTTTCCATGCCGATTTGCATGTTATGCGTTATTTAGGTTTCAGAATGATTTTGGGGATGGATTGGCTTAACCGTTATGAAGCCCATATCCTATGTCCTGAGCGGACTATATATCTTCGACATCCTCAATCTGTTAAGCAGATTTCTCTTGTTCTGAAAGATTCAGATTCCAATTTGAAAGCATCCTTGTATTCTCTAAATCCTCATGATGACGATAATGATGATGAGGAAGATGTCATTTCTTTCATTCACATTGTTTGTGAATTTCCCGACATATTTGAGCCCGTTTTAGGATTACCACCTAAGCGAGCAATTGAGTTCAAAATTAATCTAATCCATGGAGCTCTACCTATTACTCGTCCTCCTTATCGTATGTCCAATAAAGAAAATGAGGAGATGCGCAAACAATTATCTGAATTGGAAGCGAAGCAATTTATTCAATCTAGTTCCTCTCCATGGGGAGCTTCAGCTATTTTTGTGAAGAAATCTGATGGAACACTTAGGATTTGCATTGACTACCGCAAGCTTAACGATCTCACCATCAAGAATAAATATCCCTTGCCTCGGATTGATGATTTATTCGATCAGCTTAGTGGTGCTAAAGTCTTTTCACAGTTAGACTTAGCAACCGATTTTCATCAGTTCCGTTTTGCAAAGGATTGCATTCCTTTATCATCGTTCTGTACTCGTTATGGATCTTATGAATGGCTTGTTATGCCATTTGGTTTAACGAATGCTCTAGCTTATTTCGTTGACCTTATGAATCGAGTTTTCAAAGACTTCCTCGATTGATTTGTTCTCATCTTTATATATGATATCCTTATTTATTCTAAAACCGAGGAAGAGCATGAAAATCATCTTCGGATTGTGTTGGAAACTCTTAGGAGCAACCAATTGAAAACAAAATTTTCTAAATGCCACTTTTGGCAATCTCGTGTGAAATTTTTGGGGCATATTAGTTTTGGATCCAGAATATCCGTGGATCCTTCGAAGATTGAAGCTATTCAAAAGTGGAAGAGACCGGAGAGTGTGACGGAAATTCGTAGCTTTCTCGGATTGGCGGGCTATTACCGTCAGTTCATAAAAGACTTTCCCAAGATTTCCGTACCTCTTACTAGTTTGACAAAGAAGGGAGTTAAATACATTTGGTAAGACAAATGTGAAGCTTCATTTCAAAAATTAAAAGAACTCCTTTCCGATGCTCCTATTCTTGTGATTCCCGATGGGAACCAAGATTTTATTGTTTATACCGATGCTAGTCGTGTTGGTTTGGGTGCCGTTCTCATGCAGCGGGAATGTGTTATTGCTTATGCTTCTAGGCAATTAAAGCATGTTGAGACTAGATATGCCACTCATGATTTAGAGCTCGCAGCTATTGTTTCGTCCTTAGAATTTGGCGTCATTATCTTTTGGGGGAGAAGTTTGTTCTCTACACCGATCATAAATCATTGAAGTATTTATTTTCTCAAAAGGAACTTAATTTGCATCAACAACGTTGGCTCGAGTTTCTTACATCTTATGATCTTGATATTCTTTATACTCCCAGAAAGTGGAATCGTGTTGCCGATGCCCTTAGTCGTAAGCAACAAGCGGTTGTTTCCATGATGGTATCTGAATGGCGAGACTTTGTCCACTTGTGAGATTCGAGATCGTGAATCCGATTTGTGTTCATCTCTTGTTTTGTGTAGCCTTGAGGACCATCCTTCTCTTTTAGACCACATTCTTGAAGCTCAAAAGCATGATCCCGAATTGGTTCTTCTTAGCCAAAGTTATAGGGATAAAATTGATATTGAAGGTTTGAAAGACTTTGATATTGATGCTCGTGGTGGTATTCGAAAATTTGGTAGACTTATTGTGCGAAGTATTATTGATCTTCGTAAAGATATATTAGAAGATTCTCATCGTTCTAAATTACCATTCATCCCGGTAGTAGTAAAATGTACGCGGATTTGAAGCGACTTTATTACTGGGAGGGAATGAAATCCAATATTGCTAACTTTGTTAACTGTTGCATTACTTGCCAACTTGTTAAGGCCGAGCAGCAAAGGCCCAGTGGGTTATTGCAACCTTTGGAAATTCCAATATGGAAGTGGGATCAAATTTCCATGGATTTTATTGACGGTATTCCCCATTCTCGTTCGGGCCATGATAGCCTATGGGTGATAGTAGATAGACTTACAAAACCTTCCCATTTTCTTCCCATTCGGTCCAATGGGACCATACCTATTTTGGCTAAACTCTTTGTCAAGGAAATTGTTAGATTGCATGGAATTCCTACTTCTATTGTTAGCGATCGTGATCCATTGTTTACTAGTGGATTTTGGAAAGGTCTTCAAAAAGCTTTGGGAACGAAGCTTAATTTTAGCACCGCTTATTATCCATAGTCCGATGGACAAACCGAGCGTGTGAATCAAACTCTTGAAGATCTTCTTCGTGCTTGTGTTCTAGATTTTGGTGGAAGTTGGGAAGATCATATTTCTCTTGTTGAGTTTTCCTATAACAATAGCTTCCAATCTAGTATTGGTATGGAACCTTTCGAGGCACTTTATGGAAGGCCATGCCGATCTCCTTCGTGTTCGCTTGAAGCCGGTGAGAGGCTGGTTTTAGGTCCTGATTTTATCCGTGATGCCACAGAAAAGATTGACCTTATTCGACATAGGATGAAAGAAGCTCAAAGTAGACAAAAATCCTATGCCGATAATCGAAGAAGGAAATTAGAATTTTCTACGGGAGATTTTGTGTTTATTCGTATTTCACCTATGAAGGGTGTTGTGCGTTTCAATCGATCGGGAAAATTAGCACCTCGATATATTGGCCCATTTCCCATCACCGAACACATTGGTTCCGTGGCTTATCGCCTTTTGTTACCGGCTCAATTTTCTGCTATTCATGACGTATTTCATGTCTCTCAACTATGGAAATGCCTTCGAGATTCCGATTCTATTCATGAGCCCGGTGTTATTGAAGAAATTGAAGTTTTGCCTAATTTGACTTATGAGCAACATCCTATTCGTATGATTGCTTCAGAGGTTAAACGCCTTCGAAATAAAGATGTTCCTCTTGTGAAAGTTCAATGGTCCTCAAATCCTAAGGATTGCTCTTGGGAATCCAGAGAATTCATCGAGCGAACACACACGGACTTGCTCCCTCGTGCTCCTTAAGGTGAACTTTTTATTTCAGTTTTCTTCTTTTTGTGTCGATATGCTTTTATAGTTGTTACTTCTTATTTATTTCTTAAAGATTAAGAGGACGCAATTTCTTTAAGGATGGGAGTCTATAACAACCCACATATTTTACGATTGAATATTTAAATATTTTTTTAAATATTGAATCGTTCGTCGGATTGAAGTCCGAAAAGCTACTTTTTTTAAACAGTCGAATTGGGACTCGAGATAACCTCCATTGAGTCCAAAATGGCGTTTACAACTTTTTTGAGTATAAACATCGATATGTTTGGAGTCGAGTAAAAATTATGACTTTTTCACTTTGGGTTTGGGTTTGGGTTTCAGCCCGCTAACCCATCTTAATACCCTAACCCAGCCCCTCCCTTCTTCATTCATCCTAATTTCCTAATACATTCAAGCTTAAGTAAAAATGGGGAGAGGAATGGGAAATTAGAAATTCCTAAGCCCTAGTTTCTTTTACAAATCCAAGTGTTAGCTCCAAAATCAAAGAGAAGCTTAGGTAAGCCTCCTCTTCATCTTCTCCAACTCATTCTCTCTTTAATTTCAGAAATTTCCTAAACCTAACTTAGGAAATATTCTTCTTTTGAGCTTAGATTCAAGCTTCTAGAGTTGAAGTTGAAGAGTAGTTGATCTTCCTTTGCTTTCAAGCTTCTCCTTCATCGTTTTTGGGTTTAAAGGTGAGATTTTTATCTCACATCTATGTCTATAACTATCTTTGATTGTTAGGTATGAATTCCTAACATCTTTACATGTTCATTTGATTTTGACTTGGATTGATTTGCTGAACATTTCAATTTTTTTTGTTTTGAAGTCTAAAACTCTAAAAATCCTAGCTTTGATGTTTGATCATGCTTTTTGTGGTGTATCAAAGAGCCTATAGGGCTGGGTTGTCGATTGGAATAAAACCCTAGCACTCATTGCTCATCCGATAGCAAATTGGAAGAGTTTGCTCTTCATTTGGATAGGCTGAAAAATAGTCCTGAAATGACCCTCTTATTTCTACACTAATTTCATAAGTATTTTTTTTCTTCATCAAAGGGAATTTAAATCAAATAGAAATCAAAATGCCATACAAGCTATTGACATAGCCACTTGTTTCTTTTTAAATAGGCAAATTAGGCAAAATCAGCAGTTCAGACGTCAAAATAATTATGACAGGCGTCTAAACTTAATCCCAGACGTCTAACTAATTATGACAGACGGCTCAGAGATCTAAAATTGAAACAGAGAGAAAAAGACATTTTGAACTAAATTCAGACATCTAATTGTTTTCGTGACAGACGTCTACATTTAACCTCAGACGTCTAAATTATTATGACTGACGTCTAAGTTTAATCTCAGACGTCTAAATTATTTGGACTGACGTCTAAATTCGATCTCTATGTACATGCATATGCACATTCAATTTATATGTGTTTGGATGTCTACCTACATTCATTTACACTTTTTTTTAAGTTGGATTTAAACTTCCTTTGAACTATCAGAGATGATATATAGATATATCAATCATTACAAATATATTTTCCAGGGTCATTTTCTTTTTCCAATAAACAAAATATATCCAGGACCAAAACAATTAACCAATATAAATATATCAGTACATTCACAAAGATAAGCACATACATGTGAGGATGCATATGCCTCTCTTGTCTGAATCAGAGTTCTGGAAAACAAGAGGATATTGGATTGATTGAATTTAATCAATCCACACATAGTTCAGTGTTATATGTCCATGTTTGATTTTCTTCTTATAAAATCTGTCTGGAATTTAAAATGCATTTGGTTAAAATCTGAGTGAAATTCAGATTCCTATTACAAATACATAGGAAAAGGTGTGTTAATATTTGCACAAAACATGTTTATGTGCGTATATAACTGCAACTATTTGGATCTGGCTTTCAACTCCCTTATTACAGATCCTTTCTTTATTTAAAAATAAGACATGAAACATTTGTATGAAACAAGTTAAATTATGGGAACCTTGCAGTCATATAAAAATATTCAACCTATGCCTATTTTCTTTTGTATACATATGCCATGGTAGAAAATAAAAACTATTTAATTTTTCTGAGAATCAACTATCCAGATTTTCCAAAACTTAAATCCTTTCCAAAGACTCAAGATTGACTAAATCATTCAATTTTAACATGGTGTTCTTGCTAAATCCACTTACAAGATTTTGATTAACTTTTTAAACATATCAGATATTTAACTAGGTTTATAGATTCCAGATGAAAGTCAATCTCTTAACAAAATACTTAACAAAATATCCATCCCATATTCAATACTTAATACAAGTAACAATTTAAATCTTTAATAGATGCGGATTTTATCATTTAGGCTCTTATCTAACTAAGTTTAGCATGCTATAATCTTCTTCTCAAAGCCTTGCTCCTACTCCTACTTAGTTGCTGCAATCCCTGAAAAAGCATTTGAAACTGCCTCATTTTAAACGAGACACCCCAGATGCCATTAGCACACTAGGGTCAGACACATGTCTGGTATGAGAAAATTCACAAAAGCAATTAGTTAATTATGTTAAAATCAAATTAAACACATATACATAAAGTTCTGCCTTTTGGAATCAGATCATACTTGTGTGCATGCTCGGTGTCATTGTGCATGTGCACACTTTAGTTTTTCTTTCCAGAGACTACATATATAAATATGGCACATACATTCAAGCATACAATTCAATCATAATCAAACAATCATTCATACCAAACAGGAAAATAACCAATATGAGTTAAATCATTTATTCAATTCTCATATTTCAATTCTGGGAAAAGCTCTAGTTTTCTCATCATCTCAAATATTATTCCCTTGGTATATTTATCTATCCTGGTCTCATCTGCAATATTTATGTATCAATGGACACACTGTAATGAACTAATTCACTCCATTACACAAAGATCTCAGGACTTAAACAAGCCATGTGTCAACTTGTGTTACTCAAGAACACAAGTCATTCCTGCAGTGTTCTTGACCCCATTTTCCTAATCAGGCTTAAGTTAATAATAACTCTTTTGATTTTTCATGACCAAACCATTTAGTGATCCATTTTACTAACTAAAAACATCCAAATCATGGCATCTCATATTATTCATAACCATACAGAGACAAACAAGCAAACAACCATTGGTGACTAAATAAATAAGGTTCTGTATGTATATATATATATTCTGGTATTTTAAAAAGGGTATAGGCAACTAACATTAGCTTATGGCTTCTGAGAGAGTTTTTCCTTTTTGCAAACATTTGTGCTTGAGTTAAACTCAGAATGATCTGGTTTCACTGAACCACAAAATTTTGTTTGCTATGTGTATATATCTTTATGCATTTTTATTAAATTAGGAGCATCAGCACATAGGCAACCCTATTGCACCCCTAATTCCTCTTTGTCTCAAGCCTCAGCACTTATACATGAGTATATTGCAGCTCAATTTGATTTCATTTCTCTGAGTTAAGCCAAAACCAATACTACTTGCCTATATTCAACATTTATTTTATGTTCCTAAGCATCTACATATCAGAGATCTGGGTTCATAAAACATATATGTATACTAACTACACATAAAACTTTCTTATAAATAAACAAGTAGAACAACCAAAGAGAATCAAAACATTTTCAGATTTAAAATCACAGATAAGCATTCATATATGAAAATACTCTTTTAAGAAAATTACTTATAACTGGCTGCCTACATTAGGACTTATTGCCTTAGATTTTTGAGTGAGTTTTCTCACCTAGCTCTCTTCTTTGCTTCCTTAATTAATTGATGAACTTCTGCCTTTAGCCTCAAGCTCTTTTCCTTCCCTTGCCTTATGATTTCTATGGTGTTGTTTTCCTTTTTTTTTTCAAGTTCTTTTCTGAGAAGGAGAGGAGGCTGCTGCATATACATGTATATATACAGGGTCTTCTTTAGGGTTTTGGGTATTGGCTAAAGCCATTTTTGCCCACCAGAAAAATCATGTTATCTGCATTTTATTTAAACCCAAAGTTCTACCCTTCCCGGCTTAATTTAGGTGAAGAGAAAAGTGGTTACATTCTTTTTTTGTTAATTTCAGAATTTTGCTTTTCAGAAAATACTTTTTCCCTTTGTCTACAATCATGCCAAAAATGTGACTTGATTTTATTATTTATCAAATACTCTTCCTAATTTTGCCTATAGCAAACATTTCTCTGCTTTATCTTATTTTTCCTATTTTTAGCTTTCATGTAAATGGTATGTACCTTCTTTATTTATTTACAAGAGGACTACTCCTTTTTATATCTTCAGTTTTTTTTTCTTTCTCTCTGCCTATCTATAAAATATATTGGTATGTTTTATTTTGCTGAATCGAACTCTAGTAATTTTATTAACACATATATATATATATATATATATATATATTTATATAAGTCTTACTGAAATAATTAGCACACCCATATATATATTTACACATCATTCTGTATTGACATATGCACATGTACACTCAAAAATATTCAGTAGCATCCATATATGTATATTTACTTATGCATACAACTTTTAAGGGTTTAATCTATATATATATATATTCCCATACATATCAATATGTATTTATTCTTAGAGTTCAGGGATTTTAGCTTTTGTTCATGTGCATTTCCTGTGCACACATGTACACACATACTGATACACTATCAAGCTATATCACTCCCCTTTCAAAATTAATTCAAAAATTATTTTGAATTCATTTATATTTTTCAGAATAGATTCCTAAAATCTTGGGTCATTACATACACCACTCCTTTTAGAAATTGTGTCCCACAATTTTCCTAAGCTTAAAATAAATTTTAAACTTAATTCAGAGAACAAGTACATTTTCAACCAAATAGATTTTTAGTTCTATAATAACTAAAAACATATGCATCTAAAAAGAAAACAATCAAAGATCAGAATTACCTTTAATCTGAAAATAGCTTAGGATAATTCATACTAACTTTGTCCTCTAATTCCCATGTGCAATCACTAGGATCAAGACTCCACTGTACCTTCACAAGTTTCAGAGATTTATTTCTCAACTTCTTCACCTCTCTTGCCAAAATCCCCACTGGATCCTTTTCATAAATCAAATTAGAATTTATCTGCACTTGGGTTGGGGTCTCAAGAATTTCTTCCTTGTCATGGACCCACCTTCTCAATTGTGATACATGAAAAACATCATGTATACCTTGCATGTTTTCTGGTAATTCCAACTTATATGCCAAGGGACCAATTCTTTCCAGAATTTTGTATGGTCCAATATATCTCGGGGTTAACATGCCTTGTTTTCCAAACCTCAGCACATTTTTTTATAGGTGAGATTTTGATGAAAACAAAATTTCCCACTTCATATTCTACCTGCCTCCTTCTCATGTCTGCAAATTTCTTTTGCCTATCTTGAGCTGCTGCCATTCTTCTTCTTATCAACTCAACTTTCTCCTTAGTTTCTTGTATGTACTCAGGTCCTAAAATAGACCTTTCTCCTGCTTCTACCCAACAAACAGGTGACAAACAGGGTTTACCATATAAGGCTTCAAATGGATCCATTCCTATGGTGCTTTGGTAGCTGTTGTTGTATGTAAATTCAACTAGATGAAGATAATCTTCCCAGTTGCCCCCAAAATCCAGTATACATGCCCTCAACATGTCCTCCAAAACTTTGTTTACTACCTCAGTCTGCCCATCTGATTGAGGATGGTAGGCAGTACTTAAACATAGTTCACTTCCCATTGCTTCTTGAAAGCTTCTCCAGAATTTTGAAGTGAAGATGGTATCCCTATCACTCACAATGGTTTTGGGAATGCCATGTAACTTTACCACTTCCTTTATAAAAATTTGAGCTAATTTTGGTGCTGTTCTTTCTGACTTGACTGGGATGAAGTGTGCTACCTTGGTTAGCCTATCAACTTTCACCCATATACTTGTATTACCTCTCTTAGATCTAGGCAGTCCATCTATGAAGTCCATAGATATAGCTTCCCACTTCCACTGTGGTACACTAAGAGGCTGCATCAACCCTGATGGCCTTTGGGTTTCAGCCTTGACTTGTTGGCAAGTCATACATTTGGCAATGTATTTAGCTACATCAGATTTCATCCCCTTCCACCAGAAGTCTCTTTTCAAATTTTGGTACATTTTTGTGCTGCCTGGGTGTATGGAGTATTTACTTCTGTGATATTCATTCAATATCTCCTTCTTCAATTCTGTGTCCTCTGGTACACACATCCTATTCTGGTATCTCATATAACCATTTTTATCAATATGGTGATCCATCACTTCCTCCCCTCTTGAGAGGAGCACTTTCTTCTCTAATAAGTTGGCATCCTGTTCTTGCATTTTTCCTACCTTCAGAATTAAATCTGGTTGAAGTGTCATTAAGCTTAACTTCCCTTTATCTTCTTGTGCACCATGCATTTGCTCATCAATGTGCACACAACCATTCTCCCCAATTTCTAACTCAGTTAGTAAAGACAAGTCTTTAAATTCTCCTATCATCATCATAGCCAATTTAGCATGCTGTCTACTTAGAGCATCTGCAACTTTGTTTGCTTTGCCTGGTGTATAGAGAATGTCAAAGTCATAGGCAGCTAAGAACTCCACCCATCTATGTTGCCTCATGTTCAAATCTGTTTGTGAAAATAAATATTTCAGAGACTTGTGGTCAGTGTAAAGTTCAAACTTTGTGCCTAACAAATAATGTCTCCAAAGTTTTAAAGCATAGATCACAGCTGCTAATTCGAGATCATGTGTGGCATACCTTACTTCATGGGGTTTAAGTTGTCTGGATGCATATGCAATGACTTGGCCTTGTTGCATCAACACTGCACCCAAGCCAAATCCACTAGCATCAGTGTATACAACTAATTCTTCATTTCCATGAGGTACCTTTAAAATTGGAGCATTCACCAATGCCTCCTTCAACTGTTCAAAAGACTTTTCACATTTTTCTAACCAAACAAAAGCTTGGTTTTTCCTGGTTAGGTTAGTGAGTGGTGTAGAAATTTTTGAGAAATCTTTTATAAACCTCCTATAATACCCTGCCATCCCCATAAATGACCTCACTTCACTCACAGTGCTTGGCCTCTTCCATGCTTGAATAGTCACTACTTTATTGGGGTTCACTGAAATTCCTTGAGCAGATATAACATGGCCAAGGAAATGTACTTCCTCTTTCCAAAATACACATTTTGAAAATTTTGCTTTTAAATCTTTTTCCCTTAACCTAGACAAAACCAGGTGCAAATGATGCTTATGTTCTTCCACTGTTTTGGAATAAATCAAAATGTCATCTATAAAAATAAGCACAAACTTGTCTAAACAATCTCTAAAGGTTCTGTTCATTAAATCTACAAAGTATGATGGTGCATTGGTCAAGCCAAATGGCATAACCAAAAATTCATACAACCCATACCTAGTGTTAAAGGCAGTGTACTTGATGCTTGATTCTTCCACCTTCATTTGATGAAAACCAGATGCTAAGTCTAGTCTAGAAAATACTTTTGCCCCTGCTAATTGATCAAAAAGATCATCTATTCTTGGCAATGGGTATTTATTTTTAATAGTAACCTTGTTTAATTCTCTATAATCTATACAGAGCCTTAAGGAGCCATCTTGCTTCTTAACAAATACCACTGGTGCTCCCCAGCAAGAATTACTTGGTCTTATAAAACCCTTTTCTTCCAGTTCTTCTAACTGTTTCTTTAATTCCTTTAGTTCATTTGGCCCCATTCTAGTTGGCTTTTTAATCACTGGGCTTGCTCCTGGAACTAGATTGATCTGGAACTCTACTGGTCTATGGTGTGGAACACCCTTGACCTCACTAAACACATCCAAATATTCATTGACTATGGGAATTTCTTCAATGGTTAGTTCACTGAAATCTTTTTCTGAGTCAACTAAATGATATAGTCTTCCTTCCTTAGCTACTTCACATAAAACTGTGATTCTCTGACCTCTAGAATTTTGCAATGATATGGTGGATGAGTCTACATTAATTATGGCTTTAAATTGCCTTAACCAGTCTACCCCCAATATAACACCTATATTTGGGTAATTCAAAATATATAAATTGGAAATAAAAATATTTCCTCCTATGTTTAATTCCACATCCACACAAATCATATTTAAAACACTAAAACTCCCCAGTGGACTTTGTATATGCAATGGGGTTTCAACCAATATGCAATTCAGTTTTAGCATTTTAACTAGTTCATAAGAAACTAAAGAGTGAGTTTCCCCAGTATCATATACTACTGCTATGGGTATGGTACAAATAAGTAATGTACCTTCCACTTGGCTATGGTTTTCTGTGTTACTCTCCACTGTGGCTTTGCCTTTTCCTTCCAAATTTGCCAATTTTCCTTGTTGTTTGTACTCAGGACAATTCCTCTTCATATGCCCCCTCTTTCCCACATAGATAGCACTTAAAAGCTCCTCCCTTCAATTCTGGACACCTAGGCTTGATATGCCCCTCCTTTCCACACTGATGGCACACAATTTTCTTCTTGGTTTCCTTAGCTTTGACATCTCCAGTGCCTTTGTTACTGGCCTCTTCCTTCTTTTTATCATAAGGGTGATACCTCCCCTTATTCTTCTTGGTATTATTGTTCTTAAAATTTCTGAACTTCTCCCTTTCCTTGTCATGCTGTTCCAACCTCAAAGCTAAGTCTATCACATGGTCAAAAGTCCTGTCTGCATAGGGTAACATGGCTCTGCTAAGTCCTGGGTTCAACCCTTTTATGTACCTATCATTTTTGGATGCCTCATCTGCCACAAGCATTGCTCCATATGTGGAAAGCCCCTCAAACTTTTGAGTGTATTCTATGACAGTCATGGTTCCTTGTCTAAGTCTAATAAATTCTTCTAGCAAGGTAGTTTTTGCTGATGCTGGTACAAACCTTGCTTCCAACATCTCTTTGAATTGATTCCAAGTGATTTCATTCTCATTCCTTCCTACAATGATTACTTCCCACCAGCCTAAAGCTACTCCTTTTAGCTGTCTTGAAGCCACTTGCCTCTTTCTTTGATCATCAAGTTGCATGTCATTGAAAATTCTTTCCAATGTTCTCAACCATGTTTGAATTTCCATGATACTCTCTGTCCCTTCAAAGCTTTTGCCTCCTAAATGAGTATAGGTCTTAAGTAATTTTGAGAGTTCTTCATAGGGATTTTCTTGCCTTTGTCCTGCCCCATCCCTAAATGCTCTCACTAAGTCTTGCAGATTGACCATTGGTGGTGCATGGGAAGATCCTGCTCCCTGATTTGGTGGTCTCCCTACCATAGTTTGCTAATAATAATTTACATAGCTGGTTAGTTTGATTGGTAATTTTATTATTTCAGTGGTTTTTTTTTTCACACTGAAAACATTGATATATATATTTAGTTCCTTTAAATTGATTTTCTATCTAAGAACTTGATCTTTACTTCTACTATGTTGAATAACATAGCTCTGATACCAAATGAAATGACCCTCCTATTTCTACCCTAATTTCATAAGTATTTTTTTTCTTCATCAAAGGGAATTTAAATCAAATAGAAATCAAAATGCCATACAAGCTATTGACATAGCCACTTATTTCTTTTTAAATAGGCAAATTAGGCAAAATTAGCAGTTCAGACGTCTAAATAATTATGACAGGCGTCTAAACTTAATCCCAGACGTCTAACTAATTATGACAGATGGCTCAGAGATCTAAAATTGAAACAGAGAGAAAAAGACATTTTGAACTAAATTCAGACATCTAATTTTTTTCGTGACAGACGTCTACATTTAACCTCAGACGTCTAAATTATTATGACTGACGTCTAAGTTTAATCTCAGACGTCTAAATTATTTGGACTGACGACTAAATTCGATCTCTATGTACATGCATATGCACATTCAATTTATATGTGTCTGGATGTCTACCTACATTCATTTACACTTTTTTTTTAAGTTGGATTTAAACTTCCTTTGAACTATCAGAGATGATATATAGATATATCAATCATTACAAATATATTTTCCAGGGTCATTTTCTTTTTCCAATAAACAAAATATATCCAGGACCAAAACAATTAACCAATATAAATATATCAGTACATTCACAAAGATAAGCACATACATGTGAGGATGCATATGCCTCTCTTGTTTGAATCAGAGTTCTGGAAAACAAAAGGATATTGGATTGATTGAATTTAATCAATCCACACATAGTTCAGTGTTATATGTCCATGTTTGATTTTCTTCTTATAAAATCTGTCTGGAATTTAAAATGCATTTGGTTAAAATCTGAGATAAATTCAGATTCCTATTACAAATACATAGGAAAAGGTGTGTTAATATTTGCACAAAACATGTTTATGTGCGTATATAACTGCAACTATTTGGATCTGGCTTTCAACTCCCTTATTATAGATCCTTTCTTTATTTAAAAATAAGACATGAAACATTTGTATGAAACAAGTTAAATTATGGGAACCTTGCAGTCATATAAAAACATTCAACCTATGCCTATTTTCTTTTGTATACATATGCCATGGTAGAAAATAAAAACTATTTAATTTTTCTGAGAATCAACTATCCAGATTTTCCAAAACTTAAATCCTTTCCAAAGACTCAAGATTGACTAAATCATTCAATTTTAACATGGTGTTCTTGCTAAATCCACTTACAAGATTTTGATTAACTTTTTAAACATATCAGATATTTAACTAGGTTTATAGATTCCAGATACAAGTCAATCTCTTAACAAAATACTTAACAAAATATCCATCCCATATTCAATACTTAATACAAGTAACAATTTAAATCTTTAATACATGCGGATTTTATCATTTAGGCTCTTATCTAACTAAGTTTAGCATGCTATAATCTTCTTCTCAAAGCCTTGCTCCTACTCCTACTTAGTTGCTGCAATCCCTGAAAAAGCATTTGAAACTGCCTCATTTTAAATGAGACACCCCAGATTCCATTAGCACACTAGGGTCAGACACATGTCTGGTATGAGAAAATTCACAAAAGCAATTAGTTAATTATGTTAAAATCAAATTAAACACATATACATAAAGTTCTGCCTTTTGGAATCAGATCATACTTGTGTGCATGCTCGGTGTCATTGTGCATGTGCACACTTTAGTTTTTCTTTCCAGAGACTACATATATAAATATGGCACATACATTCAAGCATACAATTCAGTCATAATAAAACAATCATTCATACCAAACAGGAAAATAACCAATATGAGTTAAATCATTTATTCAATTCTCATATTTCAATTCTGGGAAAAGCTCTAGTTTTCTCATCATCTCAAATATTATTCTCTTGGTATATTTATCTATCCTGGTCTCATCTGCAATATTTATGAATCAATGGACACACTGTAATGAACTAATTCACTCCATTACACAAAGATCTCAGGACTTAAACAAGCCATGTGTCAACTTGTGTTACTCAAGAACACAAGTCATTCCTGCAGTGTTCTTGACCCCATTTTCCTAATCAGGCTTAAGTTAATAATAACTCTTTTGATTTTTCATGACCAAACCATTTAGTGATCCATTTTACTAACTAAAAACATCCAAATCATGGCATCTCATATTATTCATAACCATACAGAGACAAACAAGCAAACAACCATTGGTGACTAAATAAATAAGGTTCTGTATGTATATATATATTCTGGTATTTTAAAAAGGGTATAGGCAACTAACATTAGCTTATGGCTTCTGAGAGAGTTTTTCCTTTTTGCAAACATTTGTGCTTGAGTTAAACTCAGAATGATCTGGTTTCACTGAACCACAAAATTTTGTTTGCTATGTGTATATATCTTTATGCATTTTTATTAAATTAGGAGCATCAGCACATAGGCAACCCTATTGCACCCCTAATTCCTCTTTGTCTCAAGCCTCAGCACTTATACATGAGTATATTGCAGCTCAATTTGTTTTCATTTCTCTGAGTTAAGCCAAAACCAATACTACTTGCCTATATTCAACATTTATTTTATGTTCCTAAGCATCTACATATCAGAGATCTGGGTTCATAAAACATATATGTATACTAACTACACATAAAACTTTCTTATAAATAAACAAGTAGAACAACCAAAGAGAATCAAAACATTTTCAGATTTAAAATCACAGATAAGCATTCATATATGAAAATACTCTTTTAAGAAAATTACTTATAACTGGCTGCCTACATTAGGACTTATTGCCTTAGATTTTTGAGTGAGTTTTCTCACCTAGCTCTCTTCTTTGCTTCCTTAATTAATTGATGAACTTCTGCCTTTAGCCTCAAGCTCTTTTCCTTCCCTTGCCTTATGATTTCTATGGTGTTGTTTTCCTTTTTTTTTTCAAGTTCTTTTCTGAGAAGGAGAGGAGGCTGCTGCATATACATGTATATATACAGGGTCTTCCTTAGGGTTTTGGGTATTGGCTAAAGCCATTTTTGCCCACCAGAAAAATCATGTTATCTGCATTTTATTTAAACCCAAAGTTCTACCCTTCCCGGCTTAATTTAGGTGAAGAGAAAAGTGGTTACATTCTTTTTTTGTTAATTTCAGAATTTTGCTTTTCAGAAAATACTTTTTCCCTTTGTCTACAATCATGCCAAAAATGTGACTTGATTTTATTATTTATCAAATACTCTTCCTAATTTTGCCTATAGCAAACATTTCTCTGCTTTATCTTATTTTTCCTATTTTTAGCTTTCATGTAAATGGTATGTACCTTCTTTATTTATTTACAAGAGGACTACTCCTTTTTATATCTTCAGTTTTTTTCTTTCTCTCTGCCTATCTATAAAATATATTGGTATGTTTTATTTTGTTGAATCGAACTCTAGTAATTTTATTAACACATATATATATATTTATATAAGTCTTACTGAAATAATTAGCACACCCATATATATATTTACACATCATTCTGTATTGACACACATATGCACATGTACACTCAAAAATATTCAGTAGCATCCATATATGTATATTTACTTATGCATACAACTTTTAAGGGTTTAATCTAAATATATATATATATATATATTCCCATACATATCAATATGTATTTATTCTTAGAGTTTAGGGATTTTAGCTTTTGTTCATGTGCATTTCCTGTGCACAAATGTACACACATACTGATACACTATCAAGCTATATCACTCCCCTTTCAAAATTAATTCAAAAATTATTTTGAATTCATTTATATTTTTCAGAATAGATTCCTAAAATCTTGGGTCATTACAAGTCCCAGTGCCAGTTAGTCGACTGACCTCTGAAGTCAGTCGACTGGGTGTAGAAACCGAGAGTTTCTGGGACAGTCTACAGAAATAGGAAGTCTTTGTTTTCTACAGTCAGTCGACTGGCCTCTGTTGTCAGTCGACTGACTGCAGGAAATGAAACTTTCGGGTTTCTGGATTAGTCAAATGGACCCTACAGCCAATCGACTGACCTGCTTGTTTTTGCCTATTTTGCTAGAGGTTCCAATTTTTATCGATTCGTGATTATCTGATTTATTGTTATCATTTATTATTGACTTTTATGACTTCTTTTTCAGGATTTTTGAGAATATCCATTTTGATGGATTCGGTATCGATTTCTTTGTATTTAATTCACACCTTCGAATGTGGATTTTTGTGATTGATTGTTCTTACAATCATTTCTATGCCTTGTCACTTTAAAATACAAAGGTTTCTATACTAGTAGTAAATATTCAAACTCTTTTACAAAGATGATTTCAACTCTATTTCTAATACAAAGCTCGTTTATAAAACCGTTTTCTAATCTATTATTATATACAAACCTTTACCTCATTCGTATGAGAAAATCTAATTAAACGCCTTAGCAAAACAAGTGGTATGAAACGCTTGCGTTTAATTCGTCGGTTAATTTTTGGACTTGTTCGATTGAAATCCTTGTGACAATTTTCGAGTGGGAATCTACAATTTGTTCGTAAATATTTAAGTTAAGCTAGTGGTTATGGGACATGAAGCTAAACTCATATATTTACTAGCTTAGTGTAATCGACACTTTTATTGATCGATGATGATCATTTTGTGATTTAGACTAGCGATGTGCGATGTCTATTTGTTTGTGTGGGGATTACAATCCCCGTTTGTGGAACTTCGGTTCAATTTGGCGGGGTAGCGACCCGTGGTCTTCGGGCCATTTGTGGAGCTTCGGCTCAAAATTTATGGTTAGCGACCATGGAATAACATTTCGTTTGTGATACACATGTTGGTGAGTTTTCATGCTCCCGTTTGTGATAGGCCTCCCCCTTTGTGATTCTTGGATTTCTAATTGATGATTTCTAGAATTTGTGTTTCACCAACTTTTGCAATTGGCATTAATATGTTTGCCAATATTTGTAGTTTGGTGAATAAAATAAAGAATATGATATTCTTTTTGGTGCTCTGAGATTCTTGAGATATTGTATGATTTTGTTGTTGTTTAAATTATACTTGTCCTAGTATGACATTATTGTTATCATACATTCTTATTATATCTTTGCTTATATCTCATTTCTTTAATGATAATTATAGTTAGACTAGTACGTTTATTATTTTCTTATTAAATAATACTAGGGTCAGATCGAGATGTTATAGGTGCTTCTGCTTGACTCCTTATCTGGGATCATCTTCTGACTTTTGTCTAACTACATTACATTTGTAGTTTTCGTTGTTATACATTTGAGATATAGACTCCATGATGTATACTTATTTTTTTGTCTAGCACTTGTATCTATTCTTTTGTGATATTGTGGATCTTGTTTGACCACTACTCTGATGTACACTTTTATGTGTTATATTCATATATGTTTCCGCCTTTATGATATGAACACCTGTGATTGATTTATGTTATGTTTATTTCAATATTTGTTTTCGAAGGCCCACTCAGCCATTGTGTGGTAGCTTTGAGTTTGTATCGGTATGTCGGATTCCCTCTTGAAATGAAATGCATGTTATACTATCTGACATATCGGTACTCGCACAAGGCAATTACACGGATGGTCGCTCCTCAACAGCCTTATTCTTCGCGCTAGTCGACAGCATTACTTAGTAGTGTTCTTGGCTAGCGTGAGCATAGAGGTGGGGCATCACATAATTTCTTGTAAACTTGGCCAAAAGATCGTCCCAATGGGAACGTTCTAATGAAAATTCCATTTATTTGCGATCGAGCGGACACTCGATAGGATCATCTTTGGCTTTGGAAGCTAAAATTGATGCGATGATTAATAAATTCAATAACGTTTTCTCATCCAACCAAATGGACCAAGCTTCCCAACCCATGTGTTATAAATGTAACGATCCAAATCATATAGCCGATCAATGCCCTAATTCTGTCGAACAACTCAACGCTTTCAATAAAGTTAAGAATGACTCATTTTCTCTAATGTACAATACTGGTTGGAGAAATTATTCGGACTTTGCTTGGAACAAAAATAATTCCAACACGAATTTGGTTCATCCCAATTTTCAAGCATTTCGAATAATGCTTCAAATTCTCCCTTTCAACCCAATCATTTTCAACAAAATTTTGCGGTTCTGTCTCAAAATCAACCGCAACAATCATTTGCTCTTTAAGATTATAAATGATTAAGTTCACTTGAGAAAAGTCTTGAAACATTGGCTAAAGCAACCACTTAAAGCCTCCAATCAAATAACAATTTACAAAATTTGTTAACCTCGTACATGCAGAATACGAGTCAATCAATTGCTAAACTTGAAATACAAATGAGTCAATTAGACAAATCTATAAGTGAACGTGAACGAGGCACATTCCTAAGTCAGCTGGTTTCAAATCCTAGAAATAAAAACATGAATTCGAATCAAGCCCATGTTTTTCAAGATAGCAATGTAAACCAAATGAATGTTATCACGACTTTACGTTCCAGTAAACAAATCTATAATCAAGTCATTAATCAAAACGATTTACCGGAAACCCTTCTCGACACTTCAAAAACAACAAGAGACTCTGAACAAAACGGTGGAGGCATTCATCGAATCAAATGCCAATCCAAATTCTTCTTCTACTCAAGTAGACCCACCTATTAAGTATCATGCTCCATTTCCACATCGCCTTCGACCCAAGAAACTGAACAAATGGAAAAGATGTTGGAAATTTTTTAACAAGTAAAAGTTAAGATCCTGCTTCTTGACATCGTTCAACAAGTCCTAGCTTGCGCTAAGTTTCTCAATGACTTGTGTACCCAAAAATGACACACTCATGTACCCATGAAAGTTTTCTTTGCCGCCGGACTTAGCGAAGTCTTGTCCCAATCAATTCTCGTCAAATACAAAGATCCTAGATGTCCGACGATCTATGCACTATAGGAGACAAAACGATTAACAAGTGCTTACTCGATTTTGGTGCGAGTGTCAATTTGATTCCTTATTCAGTTTACCAAAAAATTGGCTTGGGTGAACTAAAACCGACAAAAGTAACTCTATAATTTGCCGATCGTTCGATAAAGAAACCCGTTGGAGAAACCGAGGATGTACAAATCAAAATTGGTCAATTCATATTCCTCGTCGATTTCATCGTTTTGGAGACCCAACCCATGAACAATATGATGAGTCAAATACCATTATTTTTAGCCCGAACTTTCTTAGCCATTCAAATGCTCTAATCAATCATCGAAATGGTTTGATGAAAATTTCTTTTGGAAATCTTAACATCTTCAATCTTGAAAATCAATATAATGAACCACATGACCAAACCTTGAAAGTTAGCTTCATTCAAGAAAATTTTGATAACGAAACAGTTGACTTAAACCATGAAGGCGACACCATACGAACAACTGTTTCAAAATGAGCCTAACAAAATTGAAATTGTGCTTCCGTTTAAACCCCTTCCAGTTGAGTCTGAATCTCAACCTAATTCTTTGATTGTGCAGCCCCCGAGGTTGGAATTTAAACCCCTTCCCGATCACCTTAAGTACGCTTACTTAGGTGACAACAAAAAGTTTCCCGTAATAATCTCTTTAACTCTCTCTTGATCAAGAAACATCCTTACTTTTAATTCTGTTGAAAAACAAAGAAGCACTTGGATGGTCTGTAACAACCCGAAAATTAGAGTAATAATAATTAATTAACAAATTAATTGAATAATAAAATAGGGTTAGGAAATTGTCAGAATTGAGCCATTGGAGTTGCACCATTGGGTCCGTGGCAATTTTCTGAGCAAATTTCATATATAACTTGTTGAATTCCGAGCTAGTATAATGAAGTTACGAGAGAAACAAGAGATCAAAATTATAATTAAACGGAAAAAAGACCCATAGGGGTCGACCCGCAAAAGCTCAGGTCGACACGTGCCTTTCCTGGACGATTTTTCATCCAGGTACGAGCCGAAGAGTGTAAAATCGATTTTTGTGAAATTCTATGCGTTCGTAGCTGCATCTGATGGTTCCTAGTCAGCCTATGACGTGGTTACACCAGATTAAACCTTTAAATCCGACGGCCCGTGATCCCTAAGCCACACTATAAATAGAACCCTAGGCCTAGCTATTTTTTTCACTCGGATTTTCTCCCAATTGGGTTCATTGCCTGAGGTTGAACCCTAAATAGAAATTTTTTCTGGAGAGATATTTTTAATAAAAATATTTTACACCCTAGAAGTGGATTTAGGAAGGCCTAGGTTTAGAGCTAAGGACCATAGGTGAGTGTTTGGTAATTATTTCAGACTTGTAAGCAATTAAAAATAATAGGATTCTCAGTAGTTGTAGTTTTTCTACAATTTTGAGACAGTTTTTATGTAAATTTATTTACAATTAGTTTTTAAGTAAATTTCTGAAGTTCTTTTCAGTTTATTTTTATTCGGCTATTTTATTCGGTTATTTGCAGTTATTTACATCTGTTTTAAGTTGGAATTTAGCCTGTAAATGTTAGTTTCTTTTTATAGAGATTTAATCCTTTTTGACGCAAATAAAATATTAAAAAGAGAAGAATTCACAAATATGGATTAAAATAGAAAAACACTAAATTTATAGAGATCAGATGTAAAATGAGAAAAACTGAAATAAAATAAATATGGACTGAAATAGGCAAATTTGAGATATTTGCAAGCATGATTATAAAAAGTGGTTATAACTAAAAAGAGAAAATAGAAGAGTAAAAGTTGCAAGAACAATTATAACATGTAGGTTATAATTAGAAAGAAAGAAATAACAGAAGGGGCTTAATTTAAAACTTAGATCTTGGATTAAGTTAGTAAGCAAATATAGCAGTAATGGCCCGTACCGGCAGCATTCCATTTCAGGTCAAGGATTGATGGTCTCACACGTGGGTGATGCTGGGCACGTTTATGTTGATTAGGGTAAATAAGTGGCCAATAGATAGAGGCTCAAATTTGGGGATTTGGGCAAGGGGCGCAAAGTTAGAAGATTTGTTTGTTAGGACCAGTACCGGTAGCATTCTCTTTCAGGTCGAGGACTGATGGTCTCACATGTGGGTGAGGCTAGGCATGCTTATGCTGATTAGGGTAAATAAAGGATCAAATAGGGGACGATAGTTAGTGTGTACCGACGATGACCGAGCATGTGACATCGATTAGAGAAAATAATTCGCTACTGCGTCTTAAGCGCTAAGAGGTGTCTTTTGCTGTGGGACCAACAGGATTGGATCACAGTGGCACTACATAGATTGGAAAGACCGATTAATGGGTAGGATTAGGTTTTCAGCCTAATCAAGTTAGCAGTTGAGATAGGATTAGGGTTTCAGCCTAATCACAACAGTTTAAGACTAGTGCAAACAATCAAAGCAAAACAGAATCAGAAACAGTATTTCATGCGAGTTTATCTTTTCTGTATCTTCCTTTCATGCTAGAACTATTTCTTAGTTTATTATCTCTATCTTGCTTAAAAATGCTAGTAATTACTTCCACTCACCAGACTTTTGTCTGACCAACTCCTCTATCTTTCTTCTTTCCCCGAATAGGCCATCAAAGTTGAGCATAGTTGATTCAGGTTGCTTGGAGATTCATTTTTGGAGTTTCCTCATTTCAGATGTATTCTTCTGCTTTTCATCCTTTTCAATTTCCTTATGATGGATTGGAACTTGTGAGAGGGATTACTATTGTTACTTTTGTACTATGATTATGTGAGACTGAGATGTATTTTCATGAGACATGTGAGATTTGAGTTTTTGAGACATGTTATGTTTTTATAACTTATTTTGAAATGAAGTTTAATTTTGAATGATAAGTTATTATTTAAATAATTTCCACTGTTTTTACTTATTTTTCTTATGAATCTTAGTCTCTGTGATGCTTTAGCTATACCTATAACGCACCACATCCTTTTGTGTGCCCTTTTTGGGAATACTAAGTGGTGTAGGGTGTTTCATTTGGTATCCGAGCCTAAGGTTATAGGATTCCTAAAAACTTGTTTTAAAAGTAAAGTATTATTTTAAAGGTAACATATCTTCAAACTAAAAGTATTTTTCAGAAAATAACTCTTATTATAGAAATAGTTTTCAAGTATAAGAGAGTTTCTATAAAAATCCCCTCATAGTCCAGTTCAACCTTCTATCGATTCTTTCGAGCTTAAATTTTCTTTTCTTTGCATAGTATGATAGACACCCCAAATCTTCCTAAGGGTGTTCAAGTTCCTGGCTAGTTTCGTAGATACCTCCAAGCAACGGAACCAGAGGTGCAAGGGTAAACGCCCAATGTAGCACTGGTGGATGGAGGTCCCATTATTCCACCTACAGCAGCCAATTTTTCTAAGCTATGCAAGGAATTCGCTAATCTAGAAGGCAAGACGTTTTCTGGCACAGATGATTTCGTAGAGGCACAAACTTGGTTGAGGAATACGGAGCGGATATTTAGGCTGTTAGGGTTGGAGGATAGACAGAGAGTCCAGCTTGCATCTTGGTAGCTAAAGGGAGAGGCTTCTTACTGGTGGGAGATTGTACAGATGGAGGGTAGAGACATTGGTAGGGTTGGATTTCAGGGATGGTTAAAGAGAAAGTTCTTGTAGCAAGCCGAGGAAAGCATGTAGTTGGAGGAGTTCATTAGTCCGAAGCAAGGTAGTCTTTCGATGAAACAGTATATAAATCAGTTTAATGAGGTATCGAGGTTAGGGGTGGAGCTTGTTAATACACCCCATCAGAAGGCCACCAAGTTTGCTAAGGGTTTGAACCAGCCCCTCCAAGGGTTGGCATAGACACATGTACCTATGGGAGCGACGTATTGGTCACTTGCGGAAATGGGTCTCATAGAAGGTGTTTCTAAGGAAGTAGAGGTTAAGGTGGTTCCTAAATTAGAAAACTCTAAGAAGTAGTGGTGGAAGAATAAGAAGGATAAGGACAAGAAGAAAGGAGGAGGACCTCAAAAGGGACATATCAAGAAGGGTGAGAAATGTCATAATTGTGGATTGGTTGGGCATTACTCAAAGGACTGTAAGAAGGACACAATGAAGGGGAGGTGTTACAACTGTGGGCAGCCTGGACACCTTGGTAATGCTTGTCCTCAGAGGATAGGGAAGACAACATGTGCACCTATGGTGCAAGCACAGGCTTTGGTTGCAGCACCTTCTAGTAGTGGACCGGATCGAGGTAGGAAAGTCTCTGTAGAAGGTTTGATCTCTATTTCGGATTTTCCTATTCAGACTCTTTTTGACTCCGGAGCATCACATTCCTTCATTTCTAGTTCCTTGGTTGATTGTTTGCACTTAGATATTTCTCTAGTTGTAGACCCTATATTTGTTTCAAACCCCATAGGAGGATCGTCACATTTATCCATGATTTGTAGTGGTTTGAAATTTTTTATACTAGGCGTAGAGCTTGATTGTGACGCCTATGTACTGGGATTTTCTGGATATGGGATGATTTTGGGGATGGACTGGTTATCCACTTATGGTGTGATATTGGACTGCGAGAGGAGATACGTCAAGCTAGGGACATGTAGCGGATGGACTCTCGAGGTTTCTTACGACATGCAGGGGTCAGTCACGTTGAGCTTCCTTTATTCCCTTGATTTACCACTAGGAGAGTTAGATTTATTTCCAGTTGTTAAAGATTTCAAAGATGTTTTTGAGGAGGTTAGGGATTTACCACCTAAGAGAGAGGTCGACTTTAGGATCTATCTGAATGACAATGCTAAGCCAGTGGCATTACCCGTGAGACATATGGCTCCTAGGGAGAGGAAGGAGTTAAGTAAGCAGATTGGTGAGCTATTCGAGAAAGGTTTCATCAGACGAAGCATGTCTGAGTGGGGGCACCAATCGTCTTCGCTACAAAGACGAATGGTTCCCTTCGACTTCTATAGAGAGTTGAATAAGCTCACGAAGAAGAACCGTTACCCAATTCCTAGGATAGACGATCTTTTCGATCAATTGGTTGGCTCTTCAGTATTTTCTCAGCTTGCCTTAGCCACTGAATTTCATCCACCTAGGGTCGCTGACGATAACATCGATAAGACAAAATTTAGGACACCTGATGGATTCTTTGAGTGGTTGGTTATACCGCTTGGGCTGCCCATGCCCTAGCCTATTTTGTAGATTTGATGAGCCGTGTTTTTCGAGATGCCATAAATAAGTTCGTTGTAGTGTTTATGGATGACATTCTGGTGTTTTGCAACAGTATGGAAGGGCATGCTATTCATCTTGAGGAGATTCTTCATACACTTCGTGTTCATTAGTTGAAGGCAAAATGCTCAAAGTGTCACTTTTGGTGTGAGGAGGTGCGTTTCTTGGGGCATGTAGTCTCAAGAGAGGGTCTAGCCGTGGATCCCACTAAGGTAGCAGCGGTACAGGATTGGAAGGCCCCCAAGAACGCTACCGAAGTTAGAAGCTTCCTAGGTTTGGCTGGTTATTATAGGAAGTTTATTAGAGATTTTGATAAGATTTCAGCACCGCGTACTCGCCTCACTAAGAAGAATGCGGTATTCACGTGGGATGTGGATTATGAGGATTTCTTCACGATGCTAAAGAGGGACCTTACTAGTGCACCAGTGTTAGTTTACCTTGACGGAGCTAAGCCTTTTACAATATACACCGATGCATAAGGACTGGCCTTGGGGCGGTATTTGATGCAGGAGGGAAGGGTAGTATGCTATGTAGGTAGACAGTTGAAAACATATGAGAAGAACTACCCTACCCATGATTTGGAGCTGGCTGCTATTGTTTTCGCGCTCAAGTCTTGGAGACATTACTTGCTAGGAGAGAGGTTCGAGCTTTTCACTGACCATAAATCATTGAAGTACATGTTCTCACAAAAGGATTTAAACTTGAGGTTAAGCTTACCCTCATAGATCAGATTGACTCAAAGCAGCGAGAGGATTCAGAGCTTATGGACATTCATGATAGGATTTTCAGAGGAGAGGTCTCTAGACATCTCCAACGCTATTCCATCGATAGTAAAGGGTGGTTAAGGAGAGATGGAAGAATTTGTGTTCCCCGCACTGGTGATTTGATGAGTGCAGTTCTAGCAGAAGCACACCATTCTCGGATGACTATTCATCCCGGTGGTGATAAGATGTATAGGGACATGAAGAGAGCGTTTCATTAAAGTAGCATGAAGAAGGATGTAGCAGAGTTTATGGCAAAGTGTCTTGTGTGCCAAAGGGTTAAGGCAGAGCAGTAGAGGCCTGGAAGATTGCTTCAACCATTGGATGTACCCGAATGGAAGTAGGATAGTGTTTCGATGGACTTCATAGATGGTTTACCCCGATCTAGGAAGGGGAATACCAGTATTTGGGTGATTGTAGATCATTTGACTAAGAGCACCCACTTCATTCTGGTCAAGAGTAAGAGGACAAGACCTTATTTGGCATCCATGTACGTTCGTGAGATAATCCGACTTCATGGAGTTCCCTCTAGCATAGTAAGCGACACAGACCCTATCTTTACCAGCGAGTTTTGGAGGATCTTTCAAGACGCTTTAGGGACACAGCTTAGATTGAGTACGACCTATCACCCTCAAACGGATGGCCAAATGGAGAGAGTTAATAGAGTTCTTGAGGATTTGTTGAGGATGTGCATTCTTTATTTTAGAGGGACTTGGGAGGAGCACCTTCCTTTTATGGAATTCGCTTATAACAATATTTTCAACCTAGCATTGGGATGGCTCCTTTTGAAGCCCTTTATGGAATACCTTGCAAGTTGCCTTCGTGTTGGTTGGAGTCTACAGAAAGATTGCTACTTGGTCCTGACATGGTTAGAGAGACTTCGGAAAAGATTGATTTGATTAGATGAAGAACGAAGACGGCCCAAGATAGACAGCAACCCTTTGCAGATAAGCGGAGAAGGGATATTGAATTCGAGGTAGGAGATTTGGTATTCATTAAGGTATCTCCGCTAAGAAAGGTAGTGAGGTTTGGATCAAGTGGGAAACTTGCTCCCAAATTCGTAGGACCGTTCACCATTATGGAAAAGGTAGGGAAGATGGCGTATCAAATAAATCTAATGGAGAGGCTCGTGGGAGTTCATGATTTTTTTCATGTTTCGCACTTGAGAAAGTACTTACATGATTCAGCAGAGATAGTGGAACCTAGCCAACTTGAAGAAGTTGAAGTGGAGAGAGAAGTATTGGTTCGTCGCATTCCTACTAAGATCGTTGGATACGATATCAAGAAGCTTAGGAATAAGAAAGACCCTTTGAATAGGTTCTTTCCTTAGTATCCTTTGGGAGGGTAGATCTTAGTAATTAACCAATGGATGGTAGAACCGAATGTAAACATGTTACTAGAACATGTTATGTATGTTGGACGCTAGAGGTTGCAAGGGTTTGCTAATAGATGCTAATGGATGAATATACACATATTAGGCACTATTATCTCTTAGAGATCGGCCTAAGTAGGTCACTAAAGCATATGCATATGGATGTGTGTGCACTTACATTTTTATTTCATGGTTGCTATGAATGGGCGATTATCATATGATTGTTGCATTTGGATGATGATTGTAGCATGCATATAGAACAATCACTTGTCATTAGGGAATTTGCATTCAATTGGATACATGGCATGGACAAGAGCACATAAAAAAGAGGTCGATTGAATCAGTAGACTGCCTAATCTTTTGCATTAGTTAGGGACATTGACACTACACTATTGCATGTCATAAATTGCATTAAAAAGCTTAAGGACAATGGACGTAATGGATGATGGTTGACTATGTGGTTGTGGAGTTTAGGTGAAAATATTTATTTCATTCTTCTATCCTTGGAGATTTCGGGGGAGAAATCCTTTAAGGAGGGGAGAATGTAACAACTCGAAAAATTAGAGTAATAATAATTAATTAACAAATTAATCGAGTAATAAAATAGGGTTGGGAAATTGTCAGAATTGAGCCACGAGAGTTGCACCATTGGGTCCATGGTAATTTTCTGAGCAATTTTCATATACAACTTGTTGAAATCCGAGCTATTATTGAGAAGTTACGAGAGAAACAAGAAATCAGAATTATAATTAAACAACGAAACAAAAAATAAGTCCCATAGGGGTCGACCCTTGCTAGGGTCGGCTCGACTTATTGGTCGACCCGTAAATAGCTAGGTCAACCCGCGCCTTTCCTTGATGATTTTTCATCCAGGTACGAGCCGAAGAATGTAAAGTTGATTTTTGTGAAATCCTATGCATTCGTAGCTGCATCCGATGGTTCCTAGTGAGCCTATGACGTGGTTGCACCAGATTAAATCTTCAAATCTAACGGCCTGAGATCCCTAAGCCACACTATAAATAGAACCCTATGCCCAGCTATTTTTCTCATTTGGATTTTCTCCCAATTGGGTTCTTTGCCTGAGGCTGAACCGTGAATAGAAAATTTTTCTAGACAAGGATCTTTTAAAAAAAAGTATTTTACACGCTAGAAGTGGATCCAAGAAGGCCCAGGATTAGAGCTAAGGACCACAGGTGAGCGTTTTGTAATTATTTTAGATTTGTAAGCAATTTAATATAATAGGGTTCTCAATAGTTGTAGTTTTTCTACTATTTTGAGACAGTTTTTACGTAAGTTTATTTACATTCAGTTTTTAAGTAAATTTCAGAAGTTCTTTTCAGTCTATTTTTATTCAGCTATTTTATTCAGTTATTTACAGTTATTTACAATTGTTTTCATCTGTTTTAAGTTGGAATTTAGCCTGTAAATGTTAGTTTCTTTTTATAAAGATTTAATCCTTTTTTATGCGAATAAAATATTGAAAAGAGAAGAATTCCCAAATATGGATTAAAATAGAAAAACATTAAATTTATAGAAATCAGTTGTAAAATGAGAAAAACTAAATAAAATAGAGATGGACTGAAATAGGCAAATTTGAGATATTTGCAAGCATGATTATAACAAGTGGTTATAACTAAAAAGAGAAAGTAGAAGAGTAATAGTTGCAAGAACGATTATAACATGTAGGTTATAATAAGAAAGAAATAAATAACTGAAGGGGCTTATTTTAAAACTTAGATCTTGGATTAAGTTAATAAGCAAATATAGCAGTAGTGGTCCATACCGACAGCATTCCCTTTCAGGTCAAGGACTGATGGTCTCACATGTGGGTGAGGCTGGGCACGCTTATGCTGATTAGGGTAAATAAGTGGCCAATACATAGAGGCTCAAATTTGGGGATTTGGGTAAGGGACGCAAAGTTAGAAGATTTGTTTGTTAGGACCAGTACCGACAGCATTCCCTTTCAGGTCGAGGATTGATGGTCTCACACGTGGGTGAGGCTGGGCACACTTATGCTGATTAGGGTAAATAAAGGGTCAAATACGGGGCAATAGTTAGTGTGTACCGGCGATGACCGAGCGTGCGACTATTGAATATGCTAGTATATGATTTTTGATTGACGATAATAAACACATATATATATATATATATTCATTTAAATGTATTTTTTATTGTACTATTTTATTTTTCACATAATTAAATAAATATTTGGTGAATAAAATAAATAACATGGAATTTAAATTCAAACAAATATTTTATCCAAACAAATATTTTATTACAATTTTGAATAGTGCAAATTTAAGCTCTCACTACATATAAACAATTTCAATTACATTACAATTTCGATTACATCAAAAATTTAAATTTACAATGTTGACCTCACTACATATCACTCATTCACTCGTATTTATCTTCAACTCTATTCCATATTGAATCCAGCATCTGAATTATCTGCAAGATAAACACCGACGCAGTAAAATTGAAAAAGAAATATTTATGCAGTGTACAATGAAATGTGTGATTTTGAAAATGTTATTGGCCTCAATTATTTGGGTTGTTTGTCATCATTTATTTTGAATTCATCTTACATGAACATCTTGTAACATGCACAGTGTATCACTCTACATGCCACAAGGCCGTGCACACCGATATATACTTGATAAAACTGCAGGGACGGGTGAGCACACGGTCAAACCCGAGCCGAGGCTGGATTCAACTCAGGTGCACGCAATACAACATACAACACCTCAAATATACACATGAGAGCAAAAAAGTATGGCTCGAACAATACAAAAATGAGGTGAACACGGACGGAACTGTAGCAACACATAGAACAAATCAGATCAGAGGCTCCAAGGTCAATGAAATGGTCCATACACATAAAGACTCAAAAGCAACAACCAAATACACACATGTACAAATCTAGTTTGAATAGGATACGACACATGTATTACACAATTACACGTATATACATGCATATGTATGCATGTATTTACATGAGTATGTATACAACAAGATATGCACAAGAATAATACACTTACCAAACTCACAAAACCAGATTGAACACAACAGTTCAGAGGCATATACAAGACTCGGTGCTATACAACATGCCACCATACATGATATACATGTGAATCAACTCAACATGACAAAGTTAATACAAAGGACTCAGCAAACCAGCCTTACAAAATTCAACATGATAAAGTGGTAAATCTACATGTGAAACCGAAATCAGGGCCAACCAACACAAACCAGACCATGCTAACAGGTGCACAAGTGTGTCAACACATCTAGACCAACATACCAAAACAACCAGACGCACAAAGATATGCAACCCAGATTAGTGAACAAGTGAATGGACTCCAAGAACAGAGAAATGGACACAATGTGAAAAAGGCCACAAAAGTTCAGGTATGAAGGGATGAACATGAAAAAAAGTATATATGGTGGTCAAGGAAAACGAAGAAACAACAAATTTAACTTGAATCAAATGCAACAACAAGTTATTAAGCAACCATGTACAAGTGTAGCCACAACAGTGAAGATCCACTTGAATAACAACTCAACAAGCAACCAGAATTGAGAACAGACACCAGAATTCAAGTCAAAACATTTTAGAAGTGCATACACATGAAGACTCCTACCAGAACAAAGTCACAATGCTTTAGACATGAATAAATAGAATAGGGCTTCAGACATGGTCACGTTTACAGTGGATTAAGCAAGTCGAGGAATTGAACAGCAGTTTGAATAATAGTTCAAAAAGAACAAAAATATTATCACAAATTTAAATGCCACAGTCGTAGGAGAGTAAAGAACGGAACTAACAATTCAAACAAATTAAAGTATTAGCGATGAAAAAATCAAAGATCATCAAAACCGTTCAAACAGGAATCGAAGGACCGAGCACAATAAATCAATGCAAGTTATAAAATCACAAAGAGTGTAAATGGAATTATACGAACGTAAATATAGGGTTTTCATCCCTATTTAAACCCAATCATCATCATCGGCAGTGGTATTCGAGTTCAAACAAATACCAGAGCTAGCTTAATCATGAACAAACATAAAACTCTAATCAAGTCGAGAATAATCAAAATTCGAATAGGCAATTCACATACCAGTATAAAGCATTGTTCAATCTCGACGAAATTGGAATAGCCGTAAGCGAAGGAAGCATCATTCGATTTACAAGGAAATCTAAAGCAAACACATACTTTAATCGAAGCACAAATTTCAATCGGTGACTTCAATTCACAAAGCCCTAATTTTCTCAAAGAAGAACGAAGTAGAAATTAAAAAGCAACGAAGATAGTCGGCCGAAGTAAAGTAAAATGGAATAAAGGGTGACATCTTTTTTATGGGCTGGCTGTTTTTATTTGTTATTTGGGCTTAAATATAAAAAGGGTTTTGTTTTTGTTATTGTTTTATATTTTGGAATTTTTCTTTTAAACTTTTTTAAAATTCTAGTTGTGTAACTAGGTTACGAACTACGGTGGTGCAGTTCGAGAATTCGCAACTCAGTGGCTGAGTTGTGGCAGGGTTTTGAGCATAGAGTTAGGTTAGTCGACAGTGGGTGTCGCAAGTTTACATTTGTAAGCATCTGACTACTTAATTTCTAGCAGAAACCTTGGGGCAGCTCGTAGGCAGGGTTTTGCTGAAGCTCGGTAAATCTGTGTTGTTCTATTTCTGCTTTTATTATTCTGCTATTATCTGTGCTGCAATTATTTTATATATTCTGCATTAATTTTTATTATTATTAGTATCACCCTATCCACCCTCCTCTAGGGTGAAATCGATCCTACAAGTGGTATCAGAGCTAGGAACAAAAACCATTTTTTTGTTCTAAAAATTTGATTTTTCAAAAACCAATTTTTGTTTTAAAAATTTCATTTTTTAAATGGCTTCTTTTAATAATGCTTTTGTTGAGGGTCAGTCCATAGTTAGGCCACCCATGTTCAATGGTGAATATGCATATTGGAAAAATAGAATGAATACCCATTGATGCTTGGAATATTGTTGAGACGGGAAATAGGACACCAACTATAGTGGTAGATAATCAAGAAATTGAAAAACTGATGGATCAATGGATAGATCTTGAAAATAAACTACAGAATGCTAATGCTAAAGCTATGGATTCTATTATTTGTTCATTAGATCAAATTGAATTTAATCGTGTCTCACATTGTCTAACTGCGTAGGAAATTTGGCACACACTTAAAGTGACTCACGAAAGAAACTCTCAGGTCGAAGAATCTCGCCTTTCCATGCTCAGTAGCGAATACGAAAACATCAAAATGGCAAAGGATGAAAGTGTCAAAGAAATGTATGGACGACTTCTAGTCTCGTATACAAATAAAAATCACTTGGAAAGCCATACACAGAGCTGGAAATAGTTTGAAAAACCCTCATAATTCTTCCATGAAATTTTGAAGCAAAAGTTACTACTATTCAAGAATCAAAAGATCTGAAAAAAATTAAAGTTGAAGAACTCATCGGAAATCTCACCACTTATGAGCAAGAAATCAAATTCAAGGATGAACGCGAAGGAGGTGATACGTGAAAAAATCAATAGCTCTCAAAGGAACAGTAGAATTTAATGATGATGACGATGACGATGGAGCAGCTGAATTGGCACTGATAATAAAGAGATTCAAAAAGTGGAACCGCAAATAAGTAAATCCATCTCTAAATCAACAATTGAAAAGCAGAATAGTCAAAGTACTAGACAATTCAGAAGAGCAGAAGATCATTTGTCACAAGTGCAATAAACCCGGTCACATCAAGCCCAATTGTCCTTAGAATCAACTCGGCCAAGGAAAGAAATCGAAAAGGAGAAGTTTTGCAACCACTTGGAATAAAAGTGGTGATGATAAAAAAAGCACTGAGAGTGAAAAAGCAGATCTGTGTCTTCGAGGTGATACAACTGATAGCGATGATGATGGGCCAAGCGAGGTATCAAAACTGACTCACTTAAAATTACTTATATATTTTCATGAAGTAAATGGCTGTTTTGAACGGCTTAGGGAAAAGTACGCTAAAATTTAATCACAAAGAGATAGGTTGATAGAACTAAATAAATAGCTTGATCAATTGGTTAAAAACTATCGAAATAAGAGCCCTAAGTGTGATAAGTGTCCATCATTCGAAGAAGAAATTAAGAAACCAGAAATTAATATTAAATCACTTGAAAATGAAATTTTGATTTTGAAAGAAAGTGAAAATACCAGAAGAGAAAATTATATTAAAAAGTGCACTCAATTACTGAATGAAAATGAATCACTCAAAAAACAAGTCCAACAATTGTCTACCACTTTAGGAAAATTCTCCAGAGGAGAAAAATCACTAAATATGCTAATAGGGAAACAAACAGTCAATATTGTTAGACAAGAACTTGGGTATACTCAATCTGAATGTGTTAGAAGCGAAATTAATCAAGTCAGTTCCAAGTGCACAATTTGTGAAAAAATTGGACACAATCAAAACAATTGTTGGTATAGGCCCAAACACGTGAAACCCATACCAATTTGGGTTCCAAAAGGCACGAATATAAAATACCTTAAAGTCAAACAAATCTGGGTGCCAAAAGGAACAAATATAAATTGTTTTGGGTCTACTCAAACTTGTTTTTCAAAATCATCTGTCACTAATAGCCATGGACCTATAAAAACAAATAGGTCACAAAAATCTTTTCTCGTGTAAGTATGGTGGCAGGCTAAGGAACACCAAGAGTGGTACCTAGATTCTGGTTGTTCCAGGCACACGACGGGTGACAAATCAAAGTTCCTTAGCCTAGTACAAAGGTGGCAGAATCACAATGAGAAACAATGAAAAATTATCGGCAAAGGTAAAATAGGGAATGGTACATTTATCTTGAACAATATATTAAATGTTAAAATCTGCACTATAATCTGGTTTAAATCAGCCAGCTATGTGATAATGAATGGTTATTATTATTCTGATTTATGCAAAATTGTTGGCCAATTATCTTTTTATGCCGAGAACACTATAAGTGCCTCTAAATTCTTTGAACTAATTCATATAGATTTGTTTGGACTAATGATGTTTTTGTATTGGTTGATGATTACTCTAGATAGGATATATTTGTTTATCTTACTGCTTCTAGATCTGACACTATGTTCACTAGTTGTTTATGTGCATGTTTTAAATCAAATTCTTAAGGAATCACATTTTAATTGCTGTAAAATGATTATAAGGTAATTGTTGCAACTTCACGGTTTGGTCTATGATATCTATCTAATGATAACCTTGAGTCAAAGGGAAATTCAGATATAGATTACACTGATAATCTAGTTGATAGAAAAAGTAATGGTGGAATGTGTTTTATGTTGAGACATTCATTAGTTGCATCAATTTCAAAGAAAATATTTGCATATTTTTCATTTCAACTGATTTTCAATTAGCAGATATTTTTCTTATAAAACCCCTTCCAGAAAATAGTTCTTGTTGACTTCATTTTAGATTAGGCATTTTAGAAAATTTGATTTTATAATTATTTGGGATTTGATCTTAAATGACTATATTAACTAATTTGTCTCCCTACTGATTATCAAAAAGAAAAATAGTGATTGAAAAAGTGATGAGTGTTGATATTAATCATATATTATGACTTAAGACAGTATATTTAGTAAATCTCTTTAAAAAATTAAACAAGAGTTATAATAACTTTTGATGGTAAAAATTCCATGACCATCTCTATTTCTATCATATTTTTAACGACCATCATCATCATAATCCAATATAGTATGTCAAAATGTGGTATTTTAAATAAGAAATTATTCGTTTTTTTTTATTTAAAAACATCCAAAGTATTCGCTCTCATTTAAAATTCCTCACGGTTATGCGTGGGTGAATTACTTGGAATATTTTTTTATGTGCTTTCATGCTCATTTAGAAGTCCTCATAGTTATGCATGTATGAAACACATATCAAAATTGGTTATTAAATAGACAAGTTGATTCTAATCCCATTTAAATGTCCTTACGGTTATGCATGGTTAGAAGATACATGAAATTCGTTTTTTTTTTAATTTTGGAATACTACTAATCTTATTTAAAAGTGCTAACGGTTATGCATGGTTAGTAAGCATTCAAATTCCTGATATAAATATACCATAGATAGACACAACTATTTGGTTTTATATGCCGACATCGCCTATCACTCTAAAGTGGAATATGCACCTAATAGAGTATTTATGATTTTTGTTTGATTTTTTATTGAAATTTGATATTTATACTAGATTGGGTATCGATGTCGTATTAATATCTATCACTTTATCTCTATTTTTTCTAACACTATTACACATTTGCTAATAACGAAAGGGGGAGAGAAAAGTTAAGATTTTGACAAATAAAGTTCAAATATTTTATTTTTTATTTGCTTATTTTTATTAATTTTCACGCACATATGAAAGAGGAGCTTTATTGTAAAGAGGGAGCATTCAAATAGGGAGAGCAAATAGAGTTCATCAATGACCAAATACATTTAATAAATTTAAAATCTTAATATATGTTTGTTATCATCAAAAGGGGGAGATTGTTGAATATGCTAGTATATGATTTTTGTTTATTGATATATATATATATATATATTCATTTAAATGTATTTGTTATCGTACTATTTTATTTTTCACATAATTAAATAAATATTTGATGAATAAAATAAATAACACGGAATTTAAATTCAAACAAATATTTTATTCAAACAAATATTTTATTACAATTTTGAATAGTACAAATTTGAGCTCTCACTATATATACAAAATTTCAATTACATTAAAATTTTGATTACATCACAAATTTCAATTTAAAATGTTGACCTCGGTACATACCACTCATTCACTCGTATTTATCTTCAATTCTATTCCAGATTGAATCCAGCATCTGAATTATCTGCAAAATAAACACTGATGTAGTAAAATTGAAAAAGAAATATTTGTGCAGTGTACAATGAAATGTGTGATTTTGAAAATTTTATTTGCCTCAGTTATTTGGGTTGTTCGTCATCATTTATTTTGAATTCATCTTACACAAATAGCTTGTAACATACAAAGTGTATCACTGTACATGCCACAAGGCCGTGCACACCGATATACACTAGATAAAACTGTAGGAACAGGTAAGCACAAGGTCTAACCCGAGCCGAGGCTGGATTCAACTCAGGTCACGCAATACAACATACAACACCTCGAATATACACATGAGACCAAACAAGTATGGCTCGAACAATACAAAAATGAGGTGAACATAGACCAAACTACAGCAACACATGGAACCAATCAGACCAGAGCTCCAAGGTCAATGAAATGGTCCATACACCTAAAGACTAAAATGCAACAACCAAATACACACATGTATAAATCGAGTATGAATAGGCTACGACACATGTATTACAAATTACACATATATACATGCATATGTATGCATGTATATACATGAGTATGTATACAACAAGATATGCACAAGAATAATGCAATGACCAAACTCACAAAACCATATTGAACACAACAGTTTAGAGGCATATACAAGACTCATTACAATACAACATGCTACCATACATGATATACATGTGAAGCAACTCAAAATGACAAAGTGAATACAAAAGACTCAGCAAACCAGCCTTACAACATTCAACATGACAAAGTGGTAAATCAACATGTTAAACTGAAATTAGGGCCAACCAACACAAACCAGACGATGCTAACAAATGCACAAGTGTGTCAACACATCTAGACAAACAGACCATCACAACCAGAGGCACAATGATATGCAACTTAGATCAGTGAACAAGTGAAGGGACTCCAAGAACAAAGAAATGGACACAAAGTGAAAAAGGCCACAAAAGTTCAGGTATGAAGGGATGAACATGAAAAAAGTATATATGGTGTTTAGGGAAAACAAAGAAACAACAAATTTAACTTGAATCAAATGAAACGACAAGTTATTAATCAACCATGTACAAGTGTAGCCTTAATAGTGAAGACCCACTTGAATAACAACTCGACAAGCAACCAAGATTTAGGACAAACAACTAGAATTAAAGTCAAAACATTTCCAAAGTGCAGACACATGAAGACTCCAACCAGAACAAAGTCATAATGCTTTAGACATGAATATATACAACAGAGCTTTAGACATGGTAATGTGTATATTGGATTAAGCAAGCCGAGGAATTGAACAGCAGTTTGAATAATAGTTAAAAAAGAACAAAAATATTATCATAAATTCAAATGCCACAGTCGTAATAGAGCAAAGAACGGAACTAACAATTCAAACAAATTAAAGTATCAGAGAAGAAAAAATCAAAGATCATCAAAACCGTTCAATCCAGGATTGAAGGGCCGAGCATAGTAAATCAATGCAAGTTATAAAATCACGAAGAATTCAAATGGAATTATACGAACGTAAATATAGGGCTTTCATCCCTATTTAAAACCAATCATCATCATCGGCAGTGGTATTCGAGTTCAAACAAATACCATAGCTAGCTAAATAATGAACAAACATAAAACTCGAATCAAGTCGAGAATAATCAAAATTCGAAAAAGGCAATTCACATACCAGTATAAATCATTGTTCAATCTCGACGAAATTGGAGTAGCCGTAAGTGAACGAAGCAGCATTCGATTGACAAGGCAATGCAATGCAAACACATAATTCAATTGAAGCACAAATTTCAATCGGCAACTTCAATTCACAAAGCCCTAATTTTCTCAAAGAAGAACGAAGTATAAATTACAAAGCAACGAAGATAGTCGGCAGAAGTAAAGTAAAAGGGAATAAAAGGAGACATCTTTTATGGGCTGGCTGTTTTTATTTGTTATTTGGGCTTAAATATAAAAAGGGTTTTGTTTTTGTTATTGTTTTTTATTTTGTAATTTTCCTTTTAAACTTTTGTAAAATTCTAGTCATGTGACTAGGTTACAAACTACGGTGGTGTAGTTTGAGAATTCGCAACTCGGTGGATGATTTGTGGTAGGGTTTTGAGCGTAGAGTTAGGTTAGTCGATGGCGGGTGTCGCAATTTTACATGTGTAAGCGTCTGACTAATTAATTTCTAGTAGAAACCTTGAGGGCAGCACGTAGGCAGGGTTTTTTCCGAAGCTGGGTAAATCTGTGTTGTTCTATTTCTGCTTTTATTATTCTGCTATTATCCGTGCTGCAATTATTTTATATATTTCCAAATTAATTTTTATTATTATTAGTATCACCCTATTCACCCCCCTCTCGGGTGAAATCGATCCTACAGCGGCATCGATTAGGGTAAATAATTCGCTACTGCGTCTTAAGCGCTAAGTGGTATCTTTTGTTGTGGGACCAATAGGATTGGATCATAGTGGCACTATAGAGATAGGAAAGGCCGATCAATGGGTAGGATTAGGTTTTCAGCCTAATCAAGTTAGCCGTTGAGATAGGATTAGGGTTTCAGCCTAATCATAGCAGTTTAAGACAAGTGCAAACAATCAAAGAAAAACAGTCAAACAGAATCAGAAACAGTATTTCATGCGAGTTTACCTTTTTTGTATTTTCCTTTCATGCTAGAACTATTGCTTAGTCTATTATCTTTATCTTGCTTAGAAATGCTAGTAATTACTTCCACTCACCAGACTTATTGTTTGACCCACTCCTTTATCTTTCCTCTTTCCCTTAATATGCCAACAGAGTTGAGGATAGTTGATTTAGGTTGCTTGGAGATTCATTTCCGTAGTTTCCTCATTTCAGATGTATTCTTCTGCTTTTCATCTTTTTCATTTGCCTTATGATGGATTGGCACTTGTGAGAGTTATTACTATTGTTACTTTTGTACTCTAATTATGTGAGACTGAGATGTATTTTCATGAGACACGAGAGATTAGAGTTTTTAAGACATGTTATGTTTTTATGACTTATTTCAAAATGAAGTTTAATTCTAAATAAGTTACTATTTAAATATTTTCCGTTGTTTTTACTTATTTGTCTTGTGAATCTTAGTCTCTGTGATGCTTTAGCTATACCTATAACACACCACCTCCTTTGGTGTGCCCTTTTTGGGAATACTAAGTGGTGTAGGGTGTTTCATTTGGTATCAGAGCCTAAGGTTACAGGATCCCTGAAAACTTGTTTTAAAAGTAAAGTAATTTTTTTAAAGGTAACATATCTTCAAACTAAAAGTATTTTCCAGAAAGAAACTCTTATTATAGAAATAGTTTTCAAGTATAGGAGAGTTTTTATAAAAATCCCATCAACGTCCAGTTCAACCTTCTATTGATTCTTTCGAGCCAATTTTTTTTTTCTTTGCATTGTATGGCGGATGCCCCAAATCTTCTTGAGGGTGTCCAAATCCCTGGTTGGTTTGGTAGATACCTCTAATCTACGGCACCAGAGGTGCAAGGGCAAACACCCAATGTAGCTCCTGTGGGTGGAGGTCCCGTTAATCCACCTGTAGCAGCCAATTTTTCTAAGCTATGCACAGACTTCGCTAATCTAGGAGGCAAGACGTTTTCTGGCATGGAGGATTTCATAGAGGCACGAATTTGGTTGAGGAATACGAAGCGGGTATTTGGGCTGTTAGGGTTGGTGGACAGACAGAGAGTCCAGCTTGCATCTTGGTAGTTGAAAGGGGAGGCTTCTTACTGGTGGGATACTGTAGAGATGGAGGGTAGAGACATTGGTTGGGTTGGATTTCAGGAAAGTTTTTAGAGAAAGTTCTTATCGCAAGTCGAGGAAAGCATGCAGTTGTAGAAGTTCATTAGTCTGAAGTAGGGTAGTCTTTCGGTGAAAGAGTATATAAATCAGTTTAATGAGTTATCAAAGTTCGAGATGGAACTTGTTAATACACCACATAAGAAGGCCACCAAGTTTTCTAAGGGTTTGAACCAGCCCCTCCAAGGGTTGGCATTGACACATGTACCTATGAGAGCGACGTATGAGTCACTTGTGGAAATGGCTATCATATCAGGTGTTGCTAAGGAAGAAGAGGTTAAGGGGGTTCCTAAATCAGAAAACTCTAAGAAGTAGTGGTGGAAGAATAAGAAGGATAAGGACAAGAAGAAAGGAGGAGGACCTCAAAAGGGACAGATCAAGAAGGGAGAGAAATTTCATAATGGTGGATTGGTTGGGCATTACCTAAAGGACTGTAAGGACACAATGAAGGGGAGGTGTTACAACTGTGGGAAGCCTGGACACCATAGTAGAGCTTGTCCTCAGAGGATAGGGCAGAGAGCAGGCGCATCTATGGTGCAAGTACAGGCTTTTGATGTAGCACCTTCTAGTAGTGGACCGGATCGAGGTAGGAAAGTCTCTGTAGAAGGTTTGATCTCTATTTCTACTCCGGAGCATTGCATTCTTTCATTTCTAATTCCTTGGTTGATTGTTTGCATTTAGATATTTCTCTAGTTGTACACCCTATATTTGTTTCAAACCACAGGAGGGTCGACACATTTATCCATGATTTGTAGTTGTTTGAAATTTTTTATACTAGGCTTAGAGCTTGATTGTGAAGCCTATATACTTGGATTTTCGGGATATGGGATGATTTTGGGGATGGACTGGTTATGCACTTATTATGCGATATTGGATTGCGAGAGGAGATTCATCAAGCTAGGGACATGTGCTAAGCCAGTGGCATTACCCGTGAGACATATGGCTCCTAGGGAGAGGAAGGAGTTAAGTAAGCAGATTGGTGAGCTATTGGAGAAAGGCTTCATCGGACGGAGCATATCTGAGTGGGGGGTGCCAATCGTCTTCGCTACAAAGACGGATGGTTCCCTTCGACTTCTATAGAGAGTTGAATAAGCTCACGAAGAATAACCATTACCCACTTCCTAGCTCAGACGATCTTTTCGATAAGTTGGTTGGCTCTTCAGTATTTTCTCAGCTTGATTTAGCCACTGGATTTCATCAGCTTAGGGTCGTTGACGATAACTTGATAAGACAGCATTTAAGACACCCGATGGATTCTTTGAGTGGTTGGTTATACCGTTTGGGCTCACCATGCCTCAGCCTATTTTGTAGATTTAATGAGACATGTTATTCGAGATGTCCTAAATAAGTTCGTTGTAGCGTTTATGGATGACATTCTGGTGTTATGCAAGAGTATGGAAGAGCATGCTATTCATCTTGAGGAGATCCTTCGTACACTTCGTGTTCATCAGTTGAAAGCAAAATTATCGAAGTGTAAGTTTTGGCGTGAGGAGGTGCGTTTCTTATGGCATGTAGTCTCAAGAGAGGGTCTAGCCGTGGATCCCACTAAGGTAGCAGCGGTACAGGATTGGAAGGCCCTCAAGAACGCTACCGAAGTTAGAATCTTCCTAGGTTTGGTTGGTTATTATATGAAGTTTATCAAAGATTTTGATAAGATTTCAGCACCGCTTACTTGCCTAACTAAGAAGAATGCGACATTCGTGTGGGACGTGGATTGTGGGGATTCCTTTACGATGCTAAAGAGGGCCCTTACTAGTGCCCCAGTGTTAATTTTACTTGACGGAGCTAAGCCTTTACAGAATACTCCGATGCATGTTGGACTGGCCTTGGGGCAGTATTTGATGCAGGAGCTGGCTGCTATTGTTTTCGCGCTCAAGTCTTAGAGACATTACTTGCTAGGAGAGAGGTTTGAGCTTTTCACTTACCATAAATCATTGAAGTATCTGTTCTCCCAAAAGGATTTAAACTTGAGGTTAAGCCTACCCTCACAGATCAGATTGACTCAAGGCAGCGAGAGAATTCAGGGCTTGTGGATATTCTGCATAGGATTAGCAGAGGAGAGGTCTCTAGACATCTCCAATGCTATTCCATCAATAGTAAAGGGTAGTTAAGGAGAGATGGAAGACTTTTTGTTCCCCGCACTGGTGATTTGATGAGTGCAGTTCTAGCAGAAACAAACCATTCTCGGATGACTATTCATTTGGGTGGTGATAAGATGTATAGGGACATGAAGAGAGTGTTTTATTGGAATGGCATGAAGAAGGATGTAGCAGACTTTATGGGTTAAGGCGGAGTAGCAGAGGCCTGACGGATTGCTTCAACCATTGGATGTACCCGAATGGAAGTTGGATAGTGTTTCGATGGACTTAAAAGATGGTTTACCCCGATCTAGGAAGGGGAATACCAGTATTTAGGTGATTGTAGATCATTTGACTAAGAGCGCCCACTTCATTCCGGTCAAGAGTAAGAGGAGAGCACCTTATTTGGCATCCATATACGTTCGTGAGATAGTCCGACTTCATGGAGTTCCCTCTAGCATAGTAAGCGACAGGGACCCTATCTTTATTATCGAGTTTTGAAGGAGCTTTCAAGAGGCTTTAGGGACATAGCTTAGATTGAGTACGGCCTATCACCCTTAAACGGATGGCCAAACGGAGAGTGTTAATAGAGTTCTAGGGATTTGTTGAGGATGTGCATTCTTGATTTTGGAGGGACTTTGGAGGAACACCTTCCTTTAGTGGAATTCCCTTATAACAATAGTTTTTGGGCTGGCATTGGGATGGCTCCTTTTGAAACCCTTTTTGGAAGACCTTGCAAGTCGCCTTCGTGTTGGTTGGAGTCTATAGAAAGATTGCTACTTAGTCCCGACACGGTTAGAGAGACTTTGGAAAAGATTGATTTGATTAGAAGAAGAATGAAGACGGCCAAAGATAGACTGAAATCCTTTGTAGATAAGCGGAGAAGAGATATTGAATGCGGGGTAGGAGATTTGGTTCATTAAGGTATCTCCGCTAAGAAAGGTAGTGAGGTTTGGATCAAGTGGGAAACTTGCCCCCAGATTCGTAGGATCGTTCCCCATTGTGGAAAAGGTAAGGAAGATGGCGTATAGAATAAAGCTACTGGAGAGGCTGGCGGGAGTTTATGATGTTTTTCACGTTTCGCACTTGAGAAAGTGCTTACATGATTCAGCGGAGGTAGTAGAACCTAGCCAACTTGAGGAAGTTGAAGTGGAGAGAGAAGAATCGGTTCATCGCATTCCTACCAAGATCGTTGGACACGATATCAAAAAGCTTAGGAATAAAGAAGTCACTTTGGTTAAGGTGCAGTAGGTTCTTTCCTTTAGTATCCTTTGGTAGGGTAGATCTTAGGATTTAACCAACGGATGGTAGAACTGAATGTAAACATGTTACTAGAACATGTTATGAATGTTGGACGCTAGTGGTTGCAAGTGTTTGCTGATGGATGCTAATGGATGCATACACACACACTAGGCACTATTAACTCTTAGAGATCGGCCTAACTAGGTCACTAAAGCATATGCATATGGATGTGTGTGCATTTGCATTTTTATTTCATGGTTGCTATGAATGGGTGATTATCATATGATTGTTGCATTTGGATGATGATTGTAGCACGCATATAGAACAATCAGTTGTTATTAGGGAATTTGCATTCATTTGGATACATGGCACAGACATGAGCGCATAAAAAGGAGGTCGACTGAATCAGTAGACCGCCTAATCTTTTGCATTAGCTAAGGACATTGACACTAGACTATTGCATATCATAAATTGCATTAAAAAGCTTAAGGACAATGGATGTAATGGATGATGGTTGACTATGTGGTTGTGGAGTTTAGATGAAAATATTTATTTCATTCTTCTGTCCTTGGAGATTTCGGGGGAGAAATCCTTTAAGGAGGGGAGAATGTAACAACCCAAAAAATTAGAGTAATAATAATTAATAAACAAATTAATTGAATAATAAAATAGGGTTGCGAAATTGTCAGAATTGCGCTACGGGAGTTTCACCATTGGGTCTGTGGTAATTTTATGAGCAATTTTCATAAATAACTTGTTGAAATCCGAGCTAGTATGGAGAAGTTACGAGAGAAATAAGAAATCAGAATTACAATTAAACAACGAAAAAAAGTAAGACCCATAGGGGTCGACCCTTGCTGGGGTCGGCTCAACCTATAGGTCGACCCGCAAATAGCTCAGGTCGACCCGCGCCTTCCCTGGACGATTTTTCGTCCAAGTACGAGCCGAAGAGTGTAAAATTGATTTTTGAGATATCCTATGCGTTCGTAGCTGCATCCGATGGTTCCTAGTGAGCCTATGACGTGGTTGCACCAGATTAAATCTTCAAATCTGATGGCCTGAGATCCATAACCCACACTATAAATAGAACCCTAGGCCTAGCTATTTTTCTCATTCATATTTTCTCCCAATTGGGTTCATTGCCTGAGGCGGAACCCTAAATAGAAATTTTTTTCTAGAGAGGGGATCTTTTTAATAAAAATATTTTACACCCCAGAATTGGATCTAAGAAGGCCCAGGATTAGAGATAAGGACCACATGTGAGTGTTTTGTAATTATTTTAGATTTGTAAGCAATTTTTTTGAAAAAGGGGGTTCAAACTTTTCTATTAAGAAATAAAAATCAAGTCCAACAAGATACAAAGCAAAAGCCAATAACCGGCCCAAAACAAAAACCAAAGACTATACAAAAACTATACTCGTTGGGCTCAAGAACAAATACAACCCATACCCAATATCAGGCCCAAAGAATGGAAGCCTCCAGAAGAACCAGAAGCTTCTCGATAAGGAAAAAAGCAATACGACTTTTCATTCTCTTCCTAACTCCATACTTTCCAAAAGAAAACTCGCGAGAAACAGAAATGGCTGCTGCCATGAAATATCTGATCTCCTCCTTTACTTCTGAGACGACAAAAACTACAGCGAACTCCAAATGAAAACAGTTAGGACTCGGAACGCCATCTCTCCAGACTTACAAGAGTAAGTATACTATCTAAATCTACTGCTTTGTTCCTTATAGCCTTCAAACTAACGAGGATTTTTATGATTCCATGTCAGGGAAGCTGCAAAAACTTTAGATCTGAGATTCGTCTCCGATCTGAAAGACTTGCTAAACCATATGAAACAACAGCTGTTTCTCAAGACGACTCTAAACAAGATAAGTTTTGATATGGCTTCTGTTTTCCTCAGTAAATCTGCTTCCTTTGAAGCTTCTAGTATATCCATAATAATTCAGCGTCTTGTTGTCCAGGAATCCACAGACAAATTGCTCCACCCAATAACAGGCTCAAAGATTAGAAGCCTCCCGAAAGATTTTAGATCTTAGATTCATCTGAGATCTGAAAGACTTGCTAAACCATAGGGAACATCAACTGTTTCTCAAGACGACTCTAAACAAGATAAGTTTTTGAAATAGCTTCTGTTTTCCTCAGTACAGCTGCTTCCTTAGAAGCTTCTAAAATATCCATAATAAATCAGCGTCTTGTTGTCCAGGGATCCACAGACAAATTGCTCCACCTGCAGATCAATAAACTTAAAAACTACTGTTTAGTTAGAGATGAAAAACAGATATAATGTAATTTAGAGAGGGAGAGAATCAATGTAAGATAAAACAGGTACTCGAGATCTGAAGCCAGAAGACATAGGAACAATAAAGTAGCAAAAAGAAACAGGAATTATGATAATGACCCCAATTCAGCGTTGGGAGGTATGACCCCATTTCAAAGCTATTTCCGAGTTCATGCCAGTGCTGTTCTGAAAATATTTTGATTTTGCCATTCTGATGTTCATAGTTTGGAAAATTTTTAAACAAACTTTCGACCCTTCTGTAAAACGATTTTGAAAAATCCTTTCATTTCTTTCTTTCCAAATGTGCCAGACGCAAACTGAGAGTGAAAGTTGGAACAAATCAGACTTGAAATTTCGAGTTTTTAGAATACACTTCCACACCCCAGAATCATCCGAACGCTGGTTAATATCCCAGAAACTTTTAAGCCCTATGTATTTTCCATGCATAAATACCGCCCAATTGCCTTCTAAGTTAATGATTTTCCAAATCAATTTGATATATAGCGTTTTGTTCATCTCTTCTAAGTTTCTCAGACCCATACCTCCTTCTTCTTTTTGTCTACTTAGAACCTCCCACGGGATCTTACTACTGCGACTTTTCCAAAGAAAATTTAATATCATATGTTTAATCTTCTGAACAGTAGCAACAGGGAGGTAGAAACATTGCATCCAAAACTGAATTATAGGGTATATAGTAGATTTTATAAGTTCCAGTCTCCCTGCTAAGCTCAACATTTTAGTTTCCCATCTTCCAATCCTAACTTTGATCTTATCTATCAACGGAGAACAATCCTTATCCCTCAAGTTAACGCTTGACAGAGGAATACCCAAATACCTTATAGGAAGGGTAGCTTGTTGAATGTTGAGAATAGAACAGATGTCTGTACAGCCATCTACCCCTTTCCCAAAAAAGATGTTAGATTTCTCCGCACTTAACTCCAAACCAGTGACCCTTTTCAAGGTTTTAAAAACTTCGTTAATAGCATACGCAGTTTGCACATTGGCTTTAGTAAAAAGAATGATATCGTCTGCGTAAATCAAGTGAGTCAATTTGTTACCAAAGTCCGTAACAGGAGAGATCAGACCACCCCTTACTTTTTCTTCCATAAGTAGCGTAAAATATTCCATTACTAGGGTAAATAGGATAGGAGAAAGTGGGTCTCCTTGTCTAAGACCATTAGAGCCTTTAAAGTAACCGTGCGCTTCTCCATTAACAATGATAGAAAAAACTGGGGTCTTAATAAGATTTCCAATAATTTTTATCCATTTATCCGTAAAACCCAAGCTTCTTAACATGTGAATAACAAAATCTCTATTAATCGAATCATATGCTTTCTTTAAATCAACTTTTATACACATGTATTTATTATCCTTTCTTCCGAGACCTCTGATTAATTCATGAGCTAACAAAATACCATCTCCTATTGATCTACCATTTATAAATGCCGTCTGGTTATGAGATACCAACTTATCCAAAAAAGGACCCAATCTGTTACACAGGATTTTAGAGAGAACCTTGTATAAAGTGTTACAACATGCAATTGGTCTGAAATCTTGAATACAGGAGGAATGGTCCTTTTTAGGGATCAAATGAATAAACGTGTGGTTCCATTCACTAATGATTAGACCCTTTTGAAAAATATCATTTAAAGCTTTATAAATAATATCTTTCGAAAGATTCCAATGCTTCTTGAAAAACAACGAATTGAAACCATCCGGTCCCGGCGAAACAGTGTCTTTAATATCCCACAAAGCGTATTTGATTTCTTCTAAAGATAAATTCTCATTTAAAAAATTAGCCCCAAACTCAGAAATAACCGTTTTGCAAATCACTTCAGGAAAATGATCACATAAAGGTTGATTATAAGTTTGCTTGAAAAAATCAATAGCCTCTTCAACAAATTTATTGTTCGATATCACCTTACCGTCCACATTAAGGTTAGTCAAACGGTTTCTACTCCTTCTGTTAGACATTTTGGCGTAGAAAAAAGCAGATCCCTCATCACCCATCATCAGCCAGTCACATTTAGCCTTTTGTTTTGCCGCCATGAATTCTTTTTTTAATGCAAGATCCAAGTTGGTCTTGGCATTTTGAAATTCCAAAGCTAAGTTATGGTCATTAGAATTTTCCAAAAGTTTTTGAAGACTAGAACATTTATCTCTCATTACATTCATCTCTTGTCTGATGTTACGAGAATTAGCACTCCATCTCTTGAGATCCCTCTTAATGTTTTTGAGAATGTTAATAACTTGGAACAAAGGTCTGTCGATTTGGTTGGTAACCCAAAGTTTCTCAACCAGAGGAAAATATTGGTCGCATAAAGACCAATGATTCATGTATCTAAACGGACTATTCTTAACCCTAGAGATAGAGGTAAACGAGACTAGAATAGCATTATGATCGCTCACCGTAGGAGGTAAGAATTCAACTGATAATTCAGGGAATAAGTTAATCCAGTCAAGGTTAGCAAACACCCTGTCGATTTTAGAGAAAATATTTCTACCCGGGCCCGACCACCAAGAAAATTCGATTCCTTTAATATTTATCTCATTAAGACCAGTAAATAAAGCCATGTCATCTAATTCAAACAAATTATAAAAAGTTACTGGATTACCTCCCTGTCTCTCTGAGGGTCTACGGATGCAATTAAAATCCCCAAGGACCATCCATGGCCTATAAATATTTATCGCATCCTCCTGCAGATTCTTCCATAATCTTTTCCTTAGTTCAACAAAATTTTGGGCATAGACAAAAGTTAAATTACATCTAAAATTCGAGGAATTGATCAGTTCAATAGAAATGTGTTGGTCACTCATACTAATAAAATTGAAATCCCAAATTTTTGTATCAATAAGAACCATAATCCTACATTTAAAATAGCAAGATATATTACTTATTATTCTCCAACCATCTTCCAACGTTTTTTCCAACTTCATAATCTCTGGAAACATCAATTTGTTTTCCAAAATACCAAAACAGCTAATTTTAAATTTGCCTATAGCTTTCCTCACTTCACCCATTCTGTTAGGGTTATGAAACCCTCTAACGTTCCAGCAGGCCACAGACATTATAAAACCTTATTGTTTCGGGTCCTCTGGGGTCTACTGCTCGAGGACTCCCCTTTGTCTTCCGAAGGAATACCTAACATCTGCACCCACTTAGGGTTCTTTCGGACCAGCTTATCCTTCTGAATATTATCAAATTCTATATCTTGGGGCTTCGGAAGAAGTTGTTCTTCCATTTCCTCCTGAACTGTGTCTACATTATCATAACTATTTTGTTCCTCTGCCACTTTAGTCGTTCCTATGTCCTGATCCAGATTCTCTTGTACCTGTAATAAAATACTATGATCAGTCCCTCTCCTGTAATTAACATTATTATAAGTTTCATCATCAAAAACTAAATCATTAGAAGTTAAGGATATTGGAATAGAATTGTGATCCGATGATGACAATGGGCGTTTGAGAATAGAAACGTGAGTCGATGGTGATTTTGGAGGAAATGATCTCAGATCTATGGCTCCCGGGGTAGTTGGAGAAGCAGGAATGAATGGCTCCCTGGTTCCTTGATCAGGAGGACCTTCCGGCCTGGCCAGAGGAGCATTGGAGCAATCTTCACTGACTCCTGTTTCGGTAGAAGTAACATGATCTGACTCTGTACCTTCGGAAATTGCCCCCTCACCCCGCTCTACTGAGGATGCAACTTTCCCCAAGTTCTGTTCCTGAATTGAATTAACAATTACATTTGTTGAGTTTTCCCTATCTTCTGTGTCTTCCGCCACTACATTATTGTAAGTGACAACCCATTCATCATTCTTGGATCCAATTTCAGTAGCATTTATCTCCTTTTCAGGAATATTTGATAACTCAATTTCACAATCAACTATACCAGACTTATCGGAGCTAACAGCTTGGGTCTCTTTAGGGACCCAGGACTTGGTCATAGGACATTCATCAATTAAATGTCCGAAACAAACACACTTGACACAGATGGGAGGAGGGTTTTCATATTCTACTTCTTGAACGAAACTCCTCCCATTCTCGTCTCTACCTTCAATGGATTTAGGCATTCCATATTTAACATTAACCTCCACCAAAACTCTGGCGAAGGCTAGTCTAGATTTATTTTTAGTGGCCTCATCCATCTTAATAGGAACTCCTATGGTACTAGTTAGAGCGCTAATGGCCTTATTGCCCCATAGTTTAAAACTTAAACCAGGAAGTCTAACCCACATGGGCAAAGAAGTAAGGAGATCTCTATCAGTTCTCATATCTGGGGATAATCTCTTCATAATAATCAAGTTCCGGTCCATAAACCAAGGACCTGATTTTAAAATCTTATTGCAGTCCTCCTCCAATCCGAATCTCACTACGAAAAATCCATTATTCCTAGAATGAACAGAAAACGACTTCTTAGTTTCCCAAACCCTTTTGGCATAACCCTCAAATGTACGGAGCCAAGGTTTATACCCAACCACATACAGCAAAATGCATAAATCCCAACCTCCCTCCGCTTCTTTGATCGCTTCATCAGATAGGGAACCTATCCTTTTACCATCTGCTACAGTAGGCTCTATAAACTCCAGATCCAGGTTACCTAAATCCCCAACTGCTCCTTCTTTTACTGCCTCACTGTATGAAAATTTCTTTGCGTTTTCTGAAACAGTAAAAATGATTTTGGAATTGCCTCCAGACATCGCACTTTTCTGCTTAGAAAATTTTGTTTTGCCTGTCCGCCCAGTCTGATCCGAAAACACCCCCCTACCCTCAGATCTACCTGTTCTGTTCGAACTTTGCCCTCCCAAAGTAAGCCTCTGATCCGGACCAGAAGGAATAGGTGCCTTGCCCCTTTTCCTTCTCACCTCCTCCCAACCTTCCGCATCCCGCAGACCCATAATGAGGAGATTGAAGTGAAGAACGGAAACAAGATAATAACGGAGAAAGATTAAGAAAACTAGGAAAAAAGGAAAGGAAAAAAGAGAAAAGGGAAAACCCTAATCTCCAGATCAAGATCTGGGAGCCGCCATTAAAAAGATTGAACTTATTAAATTTTTTTTTTTTTTTTTATTAAATTTAAAATAATAGGGTTCTCAATAGTTGTAGTTTTTCTACCATTTTGAGATGGTTTTTATGTAACTTTATTTATAGTCAGTTTTAAGTAAATTTCAGAAGTTCTTCTCAGTCTATTTTTATTCAGCTATTTTATTCAGTTATTTGCAGTTATTTGCAGTTATTTACAGTTATTTATAGTTATTTACACTTTTTTAAGTTGGAATTTAGCCTGTAAACGTTAGTTTCTTTTTATAGAAATTTAATCCTTTTTTACGCGAATAAAATATTAAAAAGAGAAGAATTTGCAAATATGGATTAAAATGCGAAAACATTAAATTTATAGAAATCAGATGTAAAATGAGAAAAACTGAAATAAAATAGAGATGGACCGAAATAGGAAATTTTGAGATATTTGCAAGCATGATTATAACAAGTGGTTATAACTAACAAGAGAAACTAGAAGAGTAACTGTTGCAAGAACAATTATAACACGTAGGTTATAATTAGAAATAAAGAAATAACAAAAGGGGTTTATTTTAAAACATACATCTTGGATTAAGTTAATAAGCAAATATAGCAGTAGTGGCCCGTACCGACAGCATTCCCTTTCAGGTCAAGGACTGATGGTCTCACACGTGGGTGAGGCTGGGCATGCTTATGCTGATTAGGGTAAATAAGTGGCCAATAGATAGTGGCTCAAATTTAGGGATTTGTTAAGGGGCGCAAAGTTAGAAGATTTGTTTGTTAGGACCAGTACCGGCAACATTCCCTTTTAGGTCGAATACTGATGGTCTCACACCTGGATGAGGTTTGGCATGCTTATGCTGATTAGGGTAAATAAAGGGTCAAATAGGAGGCGACAGTTAGTGTGTACCAGCGATGACCGGGCGTGCGGCATCGATTAGGGTGAATAATTCGCTACTGCGTCCTAAGAACTAGGAGGTGTCTTTTGCTGTGGGACCAACAGGATTGGTTCACAGTGGCACTACAAAGATAGGAAAGGCCGATCAATGGGTAGGATTAGGTTTTCAGCCTAATCAAGTTAGCAGTTGAGATAGGATTAGGGTTTCAGCCTAATCACAGCAGTTTAAGAAAAGTGCAAATAATCAAATCAAAACAGTCAAACAGAATCAGAAACAGTATTTCATGCAAGTTTTATCTTTTCTGTATCTTCCTTTCATGTTAGAACTATTGCATAATATATTATCTTTATCTTTCTTAAAAATCCTAGTAATTACTTCCATTCACCAGAATTATTGTCTAACCCACTCCTCTATCTTTCCTCTTCCCCCTAATAGGCCAGCAGAGTTGAGGATAGTTGATTCAGGTTGCTTGGAGATTCTTTTCCGCAGTTTCCTCATTTCAGATGTATTCTTCCGCTTTTCATCTTTTTCATTTGCCTATGATGGATTGGCACTTGTGAGAGGGATTACTATTGTTACTTTTGTACTCTGATTATGTGAGATTGAGATGTATTTTCATGAGACATGAGAGATTTTGAGTTTTTGTAACATGTTATGTTTTTATGACTTATTTCGAAATGAAGTTTAATTCTGAATAATAAGTTATTATTTAAATGTTTTCCATTTTTTTTACTTATTTGTCTTGTGAATCTTAGTCTCTGTGATGCTTTAGCCATACCTATAACGCACCACATCCTGTGGTGTGCCCGTTTTGGGAATACTAAGGGGTGTGGGGTGTTTCATGGTTGATCACCGATATAAAGGGAACTAGTCCCGCTCTTAATCAACATAGCATCCATCTAATTGATGATGCCAACCTGTTCATGATGCGCAACGAAGACTTTACCCGAAAATGAAGGATGCGGTTTATGACGAAATTCTTCAACTCCTTGATAACGGAATCATCGATCCAATCTTTGATAGTTCAAGGGTTAGCCCAGTTCATGTCGTGCCAAAAAATTCTGGGCTTACTGTCATCAAAAATGATTCTAACGAACTCATTCCAACTCGTACTCAAACGGGTTGGCGTGTTTTCATTGATTATCGAAAATTAAATGCCGCAACACGTAAAGATTACTTCCCTCTTCCTTTCATTGACCAAATGTTTGTACGTTTAGATGGCCATGAATTCTATTGCTTTCTGGATGGTTATTCCAGCAATAATAAAATAGCAATCGCTCTCAAAGATCATAGAAAACAACTCTCACGTGTCCCTTTGGCACTTTTGCGTATCGACGTATGTTACCTTTTGGCCTTTGCAACGCTCCTGCTACATTTCAAAGATGCATGGTCAGCATCTTTTTTGACATGATTGAATGTTTTCTTGAAGTGTTTATGGGTGATTTTTCCATCTTTGGAAACTCTTTCTCTTAGTGCTTACACAATCTTGAGTTGGTTCTTAAAAGATGCAAGGACAAACACTTAATGTTAAATTGGAAAAAATTCCACTTTATGGTCACTCAAGGCATAGTCCTTGGACACATTATTTCAAACAAACGCACTGAGATTGACAAGGAAAAAATCGATGTCATTGCAAATTTACCTATTTTTAAATCTATTAAAGACATTCGTTCTTTCCTAGGACACACCGGTTTTTATAGACGCTTTATAAAAGTTTTCAACAAAATTTCTTGACCTCTTACGACTCTTCTTGGAAAAGACATTCCTTTCTATTTTAACTCTAATTGTGTCTCTTCTTTCGAACGTCTTAAAAATGAACTTGTTTATGCTTCTATAATTTGCTTACCGAATTGGGATCTTCCATTTGAAATAATGTGTGACGCTTCAAACTTTTAGTTGGTGTTGTCTTAGGACAACGCATCAACAAGATCCATCATGTTATCTACTATGCTAGTATGACTCTAAACAATGATCAACTCAATCACACGACCACTGAAAAAGAGCTTCTAGCACGAGTTCTTGCTCTTGATAAATTTTGACCTTATTTGATTGGCTCACACATTAATGTTTACACTGACCACTCCGCTCTAAGATATCCTTTCGCTAAAAAGGATGCTAAGTCTCATTTAATCCATTGGATCCTTTTACTTTAAGAATTTGAGCTTATGATCAAAGACAAAAAAGGATTCAATAACGTCATTGTTGATCATTTGTCACGTCTTCCAAATGCACCATCCTCTTTACCGATCAACGAGAACTTTCCCGATGAACAACTTGTTTATGTTTCTGTCGATCCATGATATGCTGACATAGTGAACTATTTAGTCACTAAGGAAACTCCTTCATTTTGGTCGAAACAAGATAAATATTAATTTCTTTCCTAAGTCAAATACTTCTATTGGGATGATCCATACTTGTTTAAATACTATTTCGACCAAATCATTTGACGTTGCATTCCCAATTATGAAATCAAAAGCGTTCTTTCATTTTGTCATGACCAAGCTTGTGGTGTTAACTTCATTCTGAAGAAAACTATGGAAAAGGTGCTTCAATGTGGTTTTTACTGGCCTACTTATTTTAAAGATGCATTTAAGTTTTGTAAAACATGCGATCGCTGCCAAATGCTAGGAAGAATTTCTCGACTAAATATGATGTCTTTAAACCCCAATCCTACGCTCAAAACCTTTGATGTTTAGGGTATTTATTTTTTGGGACCGTTTCCCAATTCTTTCAAAAATATGTACGTTCTTCTTGCTGTTGATTATGTCTCCAAATGGGCTGAGGCCATTCCGTGTAAAATAGATGACCATAAAGTTATTGTGAAGTTCATAAAATAAAATATCTTTTCAATGTTTAGAACACCTCGCACAATAATAAGTGACAATGGAACCCATTTCTGTAATCATTCATTCTAAACTCTAATGAAGAAATATTCGATAACCTACAAGTTATGCACTCCTTATCATCCTCAAACCTGTGGCCAAGTTGAAGTTTCAAATCGTCAAATCAAACAAATATTGGAGAAAACAATTAATAAGAATCATCAAGATTGGTCTCAAAAATTAACAGATGCACTTTGGGCTTACCGTACTTCTTTTAAAACTAACTTTGTGATGTCCCCATCTTGTTTAGTTTGTGGGAAAGCGTGTCATTTACCAATTGAAATTGAACACAAAGCGTTGTAGGCAGTGAAGAACTTAAACTTTGATCTTGAAAAAGCCAGTGAAAACAGAAAATTGCAAATCAACGAATTAGAATAGATTAGGAACGACGCGTATGAAACGAGAAAATTTACAAAGAAAGAACAAATATTTTTCATGACAAATCAATCCTAAGAAAAATGCATTCACCAAACCCAAAATTTCTTTTGTATGACTCTAGACTTCATTTATTTCCTAGGAAATTAAAATCAAGATGGACAAGACTATACATTATATGAACTTTTTTCCACATGGTGCCATAGAAATACAAAACCCCAATGATGGAACAGTTTTCAAAGTCAATGATCATCGTTTGAAACCTTACTTTGAGTTGTCGTGTGATCAAGGGGAGGAGCCCATGATTCTTCATGAGCCATACTACGTCTAGTAAGAAATGTTAACACTCTTTTGTAAATATATACATATTTTTCCCCATTGCACTCATTATATCATGCATTGACTATGGAGACAAGGTCAAAATTAAGTGCAGGGGGAGTCTCATGTTCATTTTTGATTTTTCATGGTTTATTTTTGCATTTGCTTTCCAAAACTCAAAATTTCTAAAAAACAAAAACAAAAAAATCTCAAAACAAATTTTCTTTTTTGCATTTTGATTTATTTTTTAAGAAATACTATAGGATAAGTATAGGATCTTAGTTATTAAATTGAAATTTTTGAAAATTTATTTGTCTCAACAAAAATAAAAATAAAGTTTGATTACAAGTAACGATGGTTTAACTAGTATATAGGAAGGTTCACGGGTGATAATTATGAAGTATATCCTAATTAAAATCTTTGTTTAGTAAGTGGTTGATTTAAAGTAAAGGCAATAACATTTTTGATCTTCTAAGTTAAGTGGTGCTAAGATGATGTTGCAAAACTCTCTCTCCATATAAAAAACAAAAAACAAAATTTTTGTATATATGTATATATTTTATTGACACCTATGGTCGATAGGTGTACACACTTTTGTGTGTACTTGCCCCGCTCTCTACTCTTCTCATGTAAGCCCGCAAGGCAGTTTTTGGAAGGTATATCTGGCCTCGGTTTTCTGACTTAGGTGTATGTATATAAAATTCATTCGTTAATAGTTCCTACAATCAATTTAGTGTACACACTTGTGTGTACATTCGCCATCCACAGTATTCCCCTTACCTAAGCCCATAAGGTAGTGCATGCGTGGTATATCTAGCCTCAATTTTCTGAGTTAGGCATATGTAAATATTGTTAGTATCAATAAAACTTTCAACAAGAGAGAGTAAGCAATTGAAATCCAAGCACTATTTTCACTAGTTTGATTTGACTTTTTATTCAAAAGAAATAAAAATTTCAAACTAAGGATCCATTTCATAGTTGCACTATGTTATCAACCGAAACAACCAGCCAAACTAGAGTCTAATTTTCATGCTAACAGAATTTTTATTACAAGTTTTGAGGAGTAAAAGGACTTAAATTTCTTGATAATGACCACGACTTATGTATAACTTATTCGTGTCAATTTAAAACTAAATTCTTCATTTGTAAATATTTTTGAAAAATTGCATTCATATCTTTGTAAATAAATCTTGCAACTAGGAATTTTTCATGCTGCATTTGGATTTTGTGGGTACTATCCGCTGAAAATCATCACGAGATTCTCATCTATAATCTCAAAGCTAAGGTGAATAATTTATGCATCCCTAATTCTTCTAGTTTTCAGTTTTATGACTAGATCCGAAATGTTTTTGCCATATTTATGCCCTATTTGATGTTTAAAGATATACATGTGTTGTTGGTGAAATTATACATGTTCATACTTGTTTTTATGATATGTTTGGCATGAAAACGCTAATTAATGACATCCGAATACCGTGAAAATTAAAATATAGATCTGGAATGATATTTTAGAGATGGGTTTTGATTTTCATAATTTTCTGATTTAATATGAATTCATATTAATTTTCTAGTGAAGAAAATTGTTCATTTGGTTATAAATTATTTACGGCTAAATAATTATTATTTGGGTCTCAAATTTTAATATGTTAGGCAATGTATTAATATAGATTTTCTGGGATTTTTCCAGATTTTTCCTAAGTCATTTAATGAATATATAAAATAAATTAAGGTATGGGACTTAAATGTTTTATATATTTAATAAAGGAGAAGGGGCATTTTGTAAAATAAAATGTTTATTTAATTTTAGTAACAACGGTAGCACATTTCTGAAAAGTATTTATTGCCAATGAAAATTTGACAAACAAAGGCAGGTTGGTTGAAAAGTTTCCTTTTTAAGTTAAAAAAATCACACTGTGTCCATGTTTCAGCCAATACGGCAATAGACCTTCCGACCCAGACCTTTCGTCACAGTCGAAAGGTCAATGCATAAGGTATCAAATATTTTCGTACGTAATGAATGGAATATTTCCGAAAGGTTCTAAGTCGAAAGGTTGATGTCAAAAAGGTTGGAATATATCTATTTTATAAATCAAAAGATTTCGCCTACTTTGCTTTCAAATTAGAGCTTTCGACTTGGTTGTTTTCGACAAGTTCAAATTATTTAAAAGAAAGATTTTAAACCTTCCAACAAAGTCGATAGGTTATTGTTGCTTCCACTATTACTTTGTTTTGAAACCTTCCAACATAGCCGAAGGATTTCTACTGCTTTATATAAATGTTTTATTTTGAACCTTCCGACCAGGTCGAAAGGTTTACTTGTTTTTAAAACTAGCCTTTTCTCCAATGCTTTCGAAAGGAAGCTTTCGACTTAGGTGATTTACCCTTGTTTTATAAAGTATAACCCAAAGCTTTCGAAAGGATGTTTCCAAGGTAGTCGAAAGGTTCCATATAGTTTTGAATTGAACCTAGTGTGCCTTCGGAGGGTTATGTTTTTAAAAGGCTTTATGCCTTCGAAGGTTTTGTTTATTGAATAGTACCGAAAGGTTTATTAGATGATTTTGAAAGGGTTATGAAGGAAGGTTTTCCAAAGGTTTTTCCAAGGCAATGTTTTAAAGTGGTTTTAAAGAAGGATGTCCAAAGTTTATGGCTTTCGTAAGGTTTGCTTTTATGTGAGGTCGAAAGGTTTGAGAAATGATTCTGAAAGGTTTGAGAAATGATTTCAAAAGGTTTAATGTTCGATTTTGAAAGAGATAATTTTAAAAGTATGGAAAGAGGTTCTTTTAAATGTTTAAATGTTTTCATCAACTAAATTTTGAGTAAAGGATATATATCTAACATGGTGATATGATTTTGAGTAAAATATAAAGATCATATACTTTTCCCCGTTTAAGTTTGATTTAAAGGTTTAAATCTTTTTGAAAATATTTTCAGGGAAAATTATGGGAGGGGATCCTTAAAGGTAAATGACTCAAATATAAGAAAACCTGATGGGACTCGTATGGGGTCGCGCCCTATACATTAGCTAATAGCCCCAGCTAATTGTTGTACAAAATTCCAAAGACTAAAATCATGATTACACACCGGAAGGAATATATGTTTGTAAACATACTAAAAAAGGTGCTAATGGCAGTGGGACTCCTGCGGGTAATGAGAAGCTAAAAAAATGAAGTCCCCATTGGTGTCAACTGGCTAGACCCCAGGTATATATTCTATTCGATACCATCTAATTGGTTAATATGAGACTAATTAGGGTATTTAAGCCCCAACTGAGTGCTAAATTGCTCAAGCTTGATTCAAACCGTGTTTGTTGGCTCGAAAGCCGGCCTTCAAAAATTGGCGTCCTTCTAATTCTAAGGAGTGGGAATCTTTCCTTGCAAATCTGTAAAATGCGAATTTCGATCAAATCACACATCGCAATATACTAGGCCTTCTAATTCCTTAAGGGGTTTATCTAAAAGATTCGCGGTAGTTGTAACTCTCAGATCCATTAGTGGACCAGCCCTGACTAGGCTATAGGTGAGCCCGAAAAACCATTAGGATTGGGAAGACCTGGGGAATGATTAAGTTAGGGACAGATCATCCAAGAGTGAGGTATTTAAGAGATAGTTTAGGACAGATTGTCCTAATGGCAAATGTTTAACAGATAGTTTTGGATAAAAAATCCAAAATATGAATATTTAACAGGTGTTAGGTTAATTTTTATTATATTGTCTGGTAGGCCCGAGTCAGCCAAAGGTTAAAATTTATCCAAATAAAACTTGTGTGGTTGAACAGATAGTTCATTATTACCTGAAATTTATGTATGTTTACATAATGTTTACTTTATAGTTTTTAACCATTGTGGATGCAGGAGCACAATATATGGTTTTATGAAAGGTTTTGCAAAGATATGTTTTAAAAGGATGTTAGTGAGGGTAAACCCGTTCCGCTAAGCAGCATGGTCTCACTTAACATAATTAAACCGGGATGTACAACATTATTCATACCAGGATTTATGTCTGTCTTGATATGTTTTCCCCTTAAACTCTTGGGTTCTCAAAATTTATTTGAGTAGGCTAAGGGGTTAATGATCTTTTCAGGTTTTAGAATGATTGACGAATAAGCTACCGGAGGCATGTAGGAGGCAACGTATAGCTACTTAGGATTTGTTGTTTTTGTTATGTTATGATGGATTTTCCATTTTGTTGTTGTGTATTAGGTCTAATATGACCATGTGACTCTGATCAACCGAGGGGGTATCTTCATATACCACACTTGGCATAATTTGTAATGATTATATTTAAGCTGTGCCTGGGAAACGATTTGGGTTATGTGACGTGAATGTGAAACAATTTGATTTGGAAATGTAATGAAGTAATTTGTGGTTTTGAAATATGTGTTTGTTTCATATTCAAGTGCTTCTGATATTACTGATACCATTAAAATAGCAGTATTTAGTCGCCGAAAGCTAATACTATAGATGAATACATCACTTATAACACTTAGTTTTGGGCCTCGAAATAGGGAATGTTACGGCTAGGTATCAGAGCATGGTTTATGAAATACTTTAACTAAAAGTTATTTTTGAGAACATAATCCTTAGAAATTAAAGTTAAGATTAGGGTATGGGATAATGCTATAATAACATACTTGTATTGTTCTATATATAAGTATACGATATATCTATAGACTCCTATCTTAATTAGGCTATTCATCTATATCTCACGAGGTTTGAATACAGATATGGAGGGAAGAAAAAGTAGAGTAAATATCTGAGGAGATAGCACCACCACCAATGGAAATTCCCGACCAAGCACTAGGAGAGGTCCCGGTCAGGCACAAGCTGAAAGTGCTGGTGTAGGAGTTCCCAACGTGGATATGGGAGCAATGTATCAGTTCTTCGTGAACATGATGCAAGCTGGAATAACGGATGGAGTTGTCGGAGGTAATGTTGCTGGAGGAGGAGCTCAGGAAATTCCTGTAGTTAATCAGTATGCCAACTTGAGTAGGGATTATGCTAGGCTTGGAGAGAAGCCGTTTATTGGTACCGAAGACGTGATTGAGGTAGAAAACTGGCTACTGCATTGTGAAAGAATCTTTTCTCATTTAGGATTGAATGATGTGTAGAAAAGGAAATTGGCTTCGAGGCAGTTGTAAAGAGCTGCTTTATTTTGGTGGAATATTGTTACTACGGGGGTTGATAAGGAGACTATAACATGGGAGGAATTTTGGAGAAGGTTTTCAGAAATATTTATGTCCTTGATGGCACAGGCGGCGTTGGTGAGGAAGTTTGTAGAGTTGGAGTAGGGAGATATGTCCATGTTGGAATATATAAGGAAGTTTGAGGAATTTTCCTGATATGGGTATGCTTTGGTAGACCCTGTGATCTGTAGGAATGAAAAGTATATCAATGGATTGAGGCCATAATTGTTAAGTGTTACTTTGCCGCACTTGAGAGGCCCAGTGATGTAGTTGTTGAAATGACATTAAGGCAGGGAGAGGCATTGACTTGCTTGAGGAAGAAGGTGAAGGAGGCCCATGCGGGATTGGCCCAGAAGAGGAAAATTTTCCAGAAAAAGACTACGCAGAAAGAAGGAGCACAAAAGAAAAGTAAGGCTGAAGTGGTTTGCTACAAATGCGACAAAAAGGGACACTGTGCAAATGAGTGTCGAATCGGTAAGGGAAAAGGAAAGGAGGCTGGTGGAAAGAAAAGTGTTAGATGCTTTAATTATCATCAAGTGGGTCATTACAAGAACATGTGCCCAGAGCCTGCAAGGGAAGGAAAGGGGCAAGTTTATGATTTGGAGCCAACAACCGCAAGGTCGGTTGTGCAGGAAAAGGGAAAGGCTGTTTAGGAGGCTCGCTGCAGATCCATGGTTTGTCTGTTAGCATTATATTTGATACTTGGGCATCCCATTCTTTTATTTATCGATGTCGGGTAGATAGGCTTAACCTAGAACCCTCTTACTTAGTTACTTCCTTAAGGGTTGCAAATCCGATAGGAGCTTATGCAACACTTGGGATGAGGTGTGACCATTTAAAATTTGATTTGCTAAGCTATACCTTTGATTGTTGTTTGCATGTGTTTGACTTTTTAGGATTTGGGATTATCCTTGGGATGGAGTGGTTGAGTAGATATGACACTAGGATATTTTTCCAAGATTGGAAAATATCACTTAGTCATTCGGATTTAGTGATCAGATAGTTTTACTGTAGAGAACCCAAGTTACGAAGTGAATGCTTTATTGGGTGTTATGGAGTTGGAGGATGAGGTGCATCGGGTCTTTGTAGTTAGAAAATTTACTAATTTGTTTTATCCAGTCGTTGGACTGCCACCGAAATGAGCTATTGAGTTTCGGATTGATTAGGTGCTTGGAGCTGAACCGGTGAGTAGACCGCCAAGCAGGATGATACCTACAGAGATGAAAGAATCGAATGTGCAATTGGTGGATTTAGAAGGCAAGAGTTTTATTAGACCAAGTAGTTCGATATGGGGAACTGCCGCTGTATTTGATAATAAGCCGGACGGGTTGTTAATGCTATTTATTGATTATCATAAGTTGAATGAGTAGACGATAAAGAACCGATATCCATTGTCGAGAATTGATGATTTTTTCGATCAGTTAAGTGGAGCAAAGTTATTTTCTCAACTGGATTTGGCGATGAGATTTCATTAGCTTAGGGTAGCAGAGGATAGTATTCCTTTGACGGTGTTTAGGACGAGATATGGATCGTACGAATGGTTAGTTATGCCATTCGGACTAACTAATGCGCCAGCATTCTTTGTGGATCTGATGAATAGAATTTTTCGAGAGCACATGGATAGATTTGTGTTAGTTTTCATAGATGCATTTTGATAGACTCTAAGGATGAGAAGGAGCATGAAGTTCTTCTTAGATTTGTGCTTGAGTCGTTGAGAGAGCATCAGTTGAAGGCTAAGTTTTCGAAGTGCCATTTTTGAAAGAGAAAAGTGAAGTTCCTCGGTCATGTCGCCTTGGAGAAAGGTTTGTTAATTGATCCAACTAAGATAAAAGTGGTGAATAATTGGAATAGACCCGAGACGCTGACCGAGATAAAGAGTTTTCTGGGATTGGCTAGGTATTATGGGAGATTTATAAAAGATTTTTTGTGGATAGCTGCACCGATGACTAAGCTTACTCGAAATGATGTGAAGTTTGTATGGACTGATAAGTGTGAGGAAGCATTCCAGAGCTTGAAACACTTATTGACCGATGAACCGGTGTTAGTGCTTCCGGACGGGATTCAAGAATTAGTTGTTTACATAGATGCATGTGGAACGGGGTTAGGAGCTGTGTTGATGCAAAGAAGTAAAGTAATTGCTTATGCTTCTAGACAGCTCAGCCACATGAAGTTAGGTATCCAACGCATGATTTGGAGTTAGCTGCCATTATATTTGCTTTAATGGTGTGGAGACATTATCTTTTGGGAGAGCGATTTGAGCTTTATACGGTTCATAAGTCGTTGAAGTACTTGTTCTCTCAAAAGCAGCTGAATATGAGACAGCGGATATAGTTGGAGTTTATTGCTTCCTATGATTTTGGAATGAGTACACACCCGAAAAAGGAAACAAGGTAGTGGATGCACTCAGTCGGAAGCATCAGAATGCAATATTGGCTATGATTGCTGAGTGCAAAGATTTGGAAGCATTATCAGCTTGTAGTGTGCGGTTTAGATCCGAGGTAGTTCAATTGCAGGAAGTGCTGTATTGTGTTGTTTAGAAGTCTGACTGATAATGATTGAGAAGATAGTTTCTAAGCAAGAGGAGGATCCAGTATTGGCTTAGCGGATCAGAAGGTTAAGGGAAGGAACGGAGAGCGATGACCTAAAGGATTTCAATCTTGACCAAAATGGGTGGTTGAGGAAGAAAGGAAGGTTATGTGTTCCGAATATAGGAGACATAAGGAAGGAGGTTTTGGATGAGTGCCATCATTCGAAGTTCACTATCCCAGGAGGAATGAAGATGTATCAGGATATGAAAAGGAGTTTCTTCTGGGAAGGTATGAAACGGGACGTTGGATTGTGTGTTAAGAAGTGCTTGAATTATCAACATGCAAAGGCTAAGCACCCGAAGACAAGTGGATTGCTTCAACCGTTTGAAGTTACGTTGTGGAAATGGAATTCAATCTCTATGGATTTTATTGAGGGGTTGCCAAGATCTAGTAGAGGAAACAAAAGCATATGGGTCATAGTGGTTAGACCGACCAAGAGTGCCCATTTTATTCTGGTAAAATCAACTAGGACGGCACCTAATTTGGCAAAGTTATTTATAAAGAATGTAGTTAGGTTGCATGGGATTCCTAGTAGTATTGTCAGTGATAGAGATTCTTTATTTACCAGTGGGTTTTGGAAAAGTCTACAGGAAGCATTAGGAACCAAGCTCAACATAAGTACCGGTTATCATCCACGGACTGATGGGCAAACGGAAAGAGTTAACAAAAGCTTGGAAGATTTGTTAAGAGCATTGAATTTAAGGGGATCATGGGAGGACCAACTTCATCTAGTTAAGTTCTCGTATAATAATAGTTATCAGATTAGTGTTGGAATGGCATCGTTTGAAGCATTGTATAGAAGACCTTGCAAGTCTCCCGTATGTTGGTTGGAGAACGGGGATAGATTTTTCTTGGTCCGGATTTAGTGAAGGAAGATACAGACAAGATTGAGTAGATTCGAGCTAGGATGAAGGAAGCTCAGCCTAGGCAGAAAAGTTATGCTGATAGAAGAAGGAAAGATTTGGAATTTTCTATCGGATATTATGTGTTCATTAAGGTTTCATTGATGAATGGTGTAATTAGATTTGGAAAGTCGGGAAATCTAACACCTAGATTCATTGGGCCTTTTCGTATTGTTGAGAGTGTAGGATCGATTTCACCCTAGAGGGGGGGGTGAATAGGGTGATACTATCAATTATAAAAATTATTGCGGAAGTTTATAGAAAATGTTTTCAACACAGATCACAGCAGAATAATATCAACACAGATAATAGAAGAATAGTACATGCAGAATATAGAACACACAGATTTACCCAGCTTCGGCAAAACCCTGCCTACGTGCTGTCCCCAAGGTTTCTACTAGAAATTAGATAGTTAGACGCTTACACACGTAAACTCGCGACACCCGCTATCGATTAACCTAACTCTACGCTCAAAACCCTGCCACAACTCAGCCCTGAGTTTCGAATTCTCAAACTATGCCACGTAGTTTGTCCCCTAGTCACACGACTAGTAATTAACTAACGGTTTAAAAGAAAATTACAATTTAAAAGCAATTAAAAAACAAAACCCTAATTTGTAAAGCTAAAGCCCAATAGAAAACTTAAATAACCGGCCCAAAAAATAATTAAAGTAATTTTGTTCGTTCCCTTTTTCGTTTGTATTATTTCTTTGGCCCGTCCTTATTTGGTGAAAATGGTGGCTCGTCGCTTGCTCAAAAATTAGGGCTTCGTGTTGAAGTTGCCGTCTTTGTTGATTTGATTGATGATGCTTTGATTCCTTTCTCTGATCAATTCGTTCATGGCTATTTCAATTTGGTCGAGTTCGACTGTCAAATGGTATGCAATTTTTCCTTTTTCAATATTGATTCTGCTCGACCTATTTGATTCGAGTCGAATGATTGTTCTTCGTTGCTTGAACTCGAATTAATTCGAGTGTTAATGATTTATTGTTTGTCAGTTTAGCTCGCACTTGAATTCTACTCATTTGCTGATGATGAATAGGGTTTATATAGGGTTCGATCCCCTATATTTTCGTTCGTTTGATAATTTTGAATTCGTCAATTTTTTTTTGGCCATTGATCTTCGTTTGGATGCTTAAGATGATTACTGACTTGTTCTAATTCGTATATTTTTTGTCGCTTGATTGACATGGTTTTGATTACTGACTTGGTTCGATTACTTGCTTTCCACGGCTATCACTGTTTTGACGAGTTCGAACTTGCTCCGTGCATTTCTCTGTTGACTTCGGCATTGATTATGTGATAATGTTTGACTTGGATTATTCCTCTGCAAAAATATTTCCTTTTTGAATTGCAAACTTGATTTTGTGTTGACCTCTATGACTTCGGCACTGTGATTTTTATCACCTGGCTTTGGTTTGAAAATGTTAGGTTCATTGTTGTAGTCTTTGTTCCAATGTAGTCTGGTTGCACTTGCTCGATGGTTTGATGCACTTGAATATGGTCTTCATGTATATTGATGTTGTGTTCATTGTTTTCTTTGTAGTCTGGTATGGATTTGGTTTCACTGTACTTGATCCTCTGAGTTGCTTGTAGTTGTGTTGTGTTGTATATCTTTTGAGCTTGCATTGTTTCGACTTTGGATTTGTTCGAACTTGCCAACACGGTTTGTTCACTGTTGCATGACTTCGTGCATGTTGCTTTTGCATTGCTGACTTCAGATTGGTTATCCACTTTGTCTCTGACCTGTTGGCACTGCATCCAAGTTTTCATGGTCATGCACTTGAGTCATCATGTATGCTTAGTTCTTGTGATCTTGAGTCTGGTTCATATATATGTTTGTCATTGTTACATTCCTATCACTTCAAGTCCGAGTTGCTTCACCATGTGTACATTTGTGTGTGTACTTGGTTCTGGGCTTGTTGCCTTGATCATTTTGACTTCATGTGTACAGTTGCCTTTCACTTAAATCAGTTGTATTTGCTACCTTCATGTACATGCCGAGTCTTCATTTGGTATGTTGATTTTTTGAAATTGTACTTGAGTTGAATCCAGTTTCAAAACTCGGGTTTGCCTTGTACTCATGTTGTGATTTTATTTGTATTACACTTGAGTTGAACCCAACTTTTGATTTGGGTTTTACCTTGTGCTCACCTGTCCCTGTAGATTTATCAAGTGTATATATTGGTGTGCACGGCCTTGTGGCATGTACAGTGATACACTGTGCATGTCACAAGCTGTTCGTGTATGATGAATTCAAATTTAGATGATGACGAACAACCCAAATAACTGAGGCAAATAATATTTTCAAAATCACATTTTATTTTATACTGCAAAAATATTTTATTTTCAATTTTACTGCGTTAGTTTGTATTTTTGCAGATTGCTCAGATGCTGGATTCATGCTGGAATGAAGTTGAAGATAATTTTGAGTGAACGAGTGATATGTAGTGAGGTCAAATGTAAATGTGAATCGTTATGTAGTCAAATTTGTATTTATATAGTGAGAGCTCAAATTTGTACTATTCAAAATTGTAATAAATATTTGTTTGAATAAAATATCTGTTTGAATTTAAATTCTGTGTTATTTGTTTTATTCAGCAAATATTTATTGAATTATGTGAAAAATAAAATAGTACAATAGCAAATACATTTAAATGACTATATATATGTTTATTATCATCAAACAAAAATCATATAGTCGCATATTCAACAGAGAGGATTGGGAAACTCTCTTATAGAGTAGAGTTACCAAGTAGTTTGGCTGGAGTCTATGATGTATTCCATGTTTCTCATCTTAGGAAATGTGTTAGACACCCGGAGACTACCGTAGCACCTTCAGTGTTAGAAGACTTAGTAGTAGAACCGGATTTGACCATAGTTAGAAAGTCGATTCAGATTATGGCTAGATATGAGAAGAAATTAAGAAACAAGACAGTCAAGTTAGCAAAGGTTCAGTGGAGTCGTGATGCTAGAGACTGTACTTGGGAAGTGGAGAGTAGGATTAGAGACTCTTATCCTGATTTATTTGATGGTATGTTTCACCTTTGACTGTTTTGTTGTGTACCTTATCGTAATTTCGAGGACGAAATTCTTTAAGGTGGGGAGTCTATAACACCCCTTATTTTTAAAACATTATTTAGAATATTAGTTAAATAATAATTTAATAATGTAAAGATTGATAGGTTGAGATTTGATTAGATAAAGATAGCCATGCCATGTTAAGTGATAGCTAAAATGAAATAACATTAGATAACGAGTTAGGATATGAGTAGGGCAATATGGGAAATAGTAAGGCCTTATACCCTAAACCCTTAGGAGATAGAAACTCACGTTCATTCTCACTCTCATTTCACTCAAAGTAAATTACTAAGGTCGGCCACCATTTTCTACTCTCAAGAGAGGAATTAAAGCTAGGATTCAAGAAAAGAGAAGTAATCAACTAACTCAACAATCAAATCTCTCATCTATAATCTCAAAGCTAAGGTGAATAATTTCTACATCCCTAATTCTTTTAGTTTTCGGTTTTATGACTAGATCTGAAATGTTTTTGCTATATTTATGCCAAGTTCGATGTTTAAAGAGATATATATGTTGTTGGTGAAATCATACATGTTCATACTTGTTTTTATGATATGTTTGGCATGAAAACCCTATTTAATGACATCCAAATACCTTGAAAATTTAAATATAGACTGGGAATGATATTTTAGAGACGAGTTTTGATTTTCATAATTTTCTGATTTAATATGAATTTTATATTAATTTTCTAGTGAAGGAAATTGTTTATTGGGTTATAAATTATTTTCGGCTAAAATATTAATTATTTGGGTTTGAAATTTTAATATGTTAGGCAATGTATTAAAGTAAATTTTCTAGGATTTTTCCAGATTTTCCTAAGTCATTTGATGAATATATAAAATTAATTAAGGTATGAGACTTAAATGTTTTATATATTTAATAAAGGAGAAGGGGCATTTAGTAAAATAAAATGATTATTTAATTTTAGTAATAGCAGCAGCACATTTCTAAAATGTATTTATTAAACATTGAAAATTTGAAAAAAAAGCAGGTTGGTAGAAAAGTTTCCTTTTTAAGTTAAAAAACAAAAATCACACTTTTTCCAAGTTTCATCCTATACTACAATAGACCTTCCGACCCAGACCTTTTGTCGCAGTCGAAAGGTTAGCTCTCGACAAGGTCAAGGTTCAATGCATAAGGTATCAAATATTTTTGTACGTAATGAATTGAAAATAGCCGAAAGGTTCAAAGTTGAAAGGTTGATGGTCAAAAAGTTTGGAATATATATGTTTTATAAATCAAAAGCTTTCGCCTACTTTGCTTTCAAATTAGACCTTTCGACTTGGTTGCTTTCGACCAAGTCAAATTATTTAAAAGAAAGATTTTAAACCTTCCGACATAGTCGATAGGATGTTGCTACTTTCACTATTACTTTGTTTTGAAACCTTCCGACATAGCCAAAGGGTTTCTACTGCTTTACATAAATGTTTTGTTTTAAACCTTCCGACCAGGTCAAAAGGTTTACTTGTTTTTAAAACTACTCGTTTCTCCAATGCTTTTTTAAAGGAAGATTTCGACTTAGGTGATTTACCCTTGTTTTATAAAGTATAACCTAAAGCTTTCAAAAGGATGTTTCCAAGGTAGTCGAAAGGTTGTAAAAAAAGGTTCCAAATTGTTTTGAATTGAACCAAGTGTGCCTTCGGAGGGTTTATGTTTTTATAAGGTTTTATGGCTTCGAAGGATTTGTTTATTGAATAGTACTGAAAGGTTTATTAGATGATTTCAAAAGGGTTATGAAGGAAGGTTTTCCAAAAGTTTTTCCAAGGCAATATTTTAAAGTGGTTTCAAAGAAAGATGTCCAAAGTTTATCGCTTTCGTAAGGTTTGCTTTTAAGTGAGTTTGGAAGGTTTGAGAAATGATTCCGAATGGTTTAAGAAATGATTCTGAAAGGTTTAATGCTCGATTTTGAAAGAGATAATTTCAAAAGTATAGAAAGAGGTTCTTTTAAATGGTTAAATGTTTTCATCAACTAAATTTTGAGTAAAGGATATATATCTGACATGGTGATCTGATTTTGAGGAAAAGTATAAAGATTATATACTTTTTCCTATTTAAGTTTGATTTAAAGGCTTAAATCATTTTGAAAATGTTTTCAGGGAAAATTACGGGAGGGAATCCTTAAAGTTAAATGACTCAGATATAAGAAAACCAGATGGGACTAGTATGTGGTCGCACACTATACATTAGCCAATAGCCCCAACTAATTGTTGTCCAAAGTTCCATTGTGTAGGGCTTTGTCACAGGTAGACTAAAATTATGATTACACACCGAAAGGAATATATGTTTGTAAATAGATAGGTTATTAGTTAGCCCGAAAAACCATTAGGATCGGGAAGACCCGGGAACGATTAAGTTAGGGACAGACCGTCCAGAAGTGAGGTATTTACCAGATAGTTTAGGACAGACCGTCCTGATGGGAAATTTTTAACAAATAGTTTTGGATAGAAAATCCAAAAGATGAATATTTAAAAGGGGTTAGGTTAATTTTGATTATATTTTCTGGTAGCCCTGAGTTAGCCAAAGGTTAAAAGTTATCCAAATAAAACTTGTGTGGTTGAATAGATAGTTCATTATTACCTGATATTTATGTATGTTTACTTAATGTTTACATTACATTATTTAACCATTATGGATGCAGGGGCATAGTATATGGTTTTACGAAAGGTTTTGCAAAGATATGTTTTAAAAGGATGTTAGTGAGGGGAAGCTCGTTCCGCTAAGCGGCGTGGTCTCACTTAAGATAATTAAACCGGGATGTACAATATTATTCATACCAGGTTTTATGTTTGACTCGATGTTTTGTTTTACCCTTAAACTCTCGGGTGCTCAAAATTGATTTGAGTTGGCTGAGGGGTTAAGGATCTTTTCAGGTTTTAGAATGATTGATGAATAAGCTACCGGAGGCATGTAGAAGGCAACGGATGGCTACTTAGGATTCGCTGTTTTTGTTATGTTATGATAGATTTTCTGCTGTGTTGTTGTGTATTAGGTCTAATATGACTATGTGACTCTGATCAACTGAGGGGGTAACTTCATATACCGCTCTCGGCGTAATTTGTAATGATTATACTTAATCTATGCTTGGGAAATGATTTTGGTTATGTGACGTGAAGGTGAAACAATTTGATTTGGAAATGTAATAAAGTAATTTGTGGTTTTGAAATCTGTGTTTGTTTCATATTCAAGTGCTTCTGATATTATTGATACCATTAACATAGCCGTATTTAGTCGCCGGAAGCTAATACTATAGATGACTGCAGCATCTGTAGCACTTAGTTTTAGACCTCTCGATAGGGGATGTTACACGAGATAATCTTTAAGAGACAACACTCGTCCTACGACGGACCTAGAGGTTTAACGGCTCGTTGCATACACTCAATGCAATCGTATTTCCTATGAAAACAGATTTATCTTGTATTTAGTTTATTCGAGAACGAATAAAAAGACAAGTGCGGGGGTATTTGAGCACATAAATGTGCATATTTTTACTTTCATATCTAATTTACTTTTGCTTAAATAAATATCATTAGTGGATGTTTTTACATGTCTAAAGCCAAATTTTAGAAATGCTTTCAAGTCATCATTCATGCATCTACATGGGGGTAATACGATAATTTTGTATGATTTAATTTGCGAAAATTCACTTGCACATTTTATTTTTATTTGTAGGAATTTGGATGGAAAATGGAAGAAGCTTCATGTATGTATGCATGCACAAAGATTGGAAGACAAAGGAATGAAGAAATAAATGAATTCATGCAACATGGAGGACCCACCTACCCACTAACTTTGAACTACAATTAAGAGCTAATGCACATGTTAGTGGGGATTAAAGTCACATTCAAGTTTAATGGAGGATTAATTTCATGCTAATGGCTACTTGGTGGTTATATTTCCTCAAGGGCATTTTGGGTGGCTTCCTAAAATATGGATCAGGGGTTTAGGCATGTATAAATAACTCTCTTATGTTCATGTAACGGATTTTTTGTTATTACATTATCTTATCATATTATGCAAGTTGTTGCCACAAACTAATGAGAAATAAAATGGCTTCCTAAGCCTCTTCTTCTTCTTTGTTCTTACATGCTTTCATTTTATTTTATGCTCTTTTTGATTTACATGCTCTCTTTCCTTTTATGTTAGTAGATTAGATGTCCATTTATGCACTTAGTTTAGTTTTACTTTTATGCAAGTAGTTAGTTCTTTCTCTTTTCATTAGCTTGCACTTTCCTTTTTTTTTCATGTTGAAATTTACATGTGTTGAAATGATAACACAAATGAGAAGCTAAACCCATTCAATTTAGGGTTAATGAATCTCTCTTAAATCATGTACATTCAACATATTTGCTAGCCTATGATCTCTCTTTTCTGTGCTTAATGACATATTGATGATTACGTGGTTTTGTGTTGTTGAGTTTGATAGCCTATGTTTTTTAAAAACAAATAGGCTATGCTTAGTTATATGAATCACTAATTACCTCTTCATCTACATATGATTATGATAATGAAAATACGATTCAAATCAAAATTTGATGAATTATGTTACAAATTAAATAGTAAATAAGGCATGTTTAAAGTAGATTCTACTTTTAATTTCCTGTCATTTTCATTAAAGTTAGTAAGTGGGTTAGAGGGTGCATTAGAGTTTGATGGTTTAAGTGTGTTAATTAATAACATAATTAGGCCATGCTTATTGAAACACCCCACACCCCTTAATATACCCAAAAGGACACATTAAAAGGTGTGGTGCGTTGTAGGTATAACTGAAACTAACATAAAATAAGATTCACAAGACAAAAATAGGTAAAAACATCAGAAACTAAAATAATAACTTATTCAAAACAAAAACTTCATAATTACTTTATAAACCAAATAAGTCAAATATCAAATACAGCATACATGTCTCAAAACCCAATATGTCTCATGAAATAAAAACTCGTAGTCTTAATAAAAATCAGAGTATAAATATCCCTCTCAATTGCCAGTACAAAGAAAGAAAACAGAAATAAAAGTTGGGAAATACATCGCATAATCTTCTTCAAGAAACCTCTACGCTACTGCAATCTACTGCCCTCTCCCTTGATTGCCTATGGAGGGAAAAGGGGAAAATGGATGAGTGTGTCAGACCAAAAGTCTAGTGGATGATAGTAACTGCTAGAATCTTTAAGCGAAGTAAAAGTAATAGACTCTATAACAGTTCTAGTAAATGAAAAGGAAACAAAGGAAATAGGAAAGAGATAAATTGGAAATAAATACGATTAACTATAAGATAGGTTAAATTTGATTATTTGCATGTGTTCTTGATAGCTGCTTTGATTAGGCTGAATTCCTAATTCTACCATTCGATCGATCTGCTACTCCATATACCTTACTGCGGACCAGAGACAAGGTAACTCCCTACACAACAGCTAATGGTATATACGAAAGATGCACAAAGCAACCACTGTGGATCCAGACGATACATAGCTCCCTCACACAGAAGGCAATGGTGTCTACGAAAGACACACATACTAAGCGCTTGGAACTTATAGCAATTACTGAGCACCAGAATGGAAGTCGCACGTGTAATTGCCACCATGCCCATGCTACCTTTTGCTCCACCTATTGGGTCTTCTTATTACCTCAAACTCCAGCATAAGCGTGCCTCTCGTCTCGCTTCAGGCTAATGTGAGACCACCGTGTGTCCATAGAAAATAGGGGAAATGTTGTTGGTACTGGCCCAACATCCAAACAATATCTAGTTGCGCCCCTTATCCAAATCCCCTATGATTTGGACTTCTAATTGACCAATTACTACCATTTTTAGCATAAGTGTGCCCTCGTCTCACTTCAAGCTAATGTGAGACCAACATTTTATCTAATAGGAAATGCTATTTGGTATAGGTATTACTTTCATCTTTGCTTATTAACTTAGATAAATTATTTAAACAAACTTTTACACTTTTCTCTATTATTTGTGCTTATTAATTTATCCTAAGTCTTAAAATAAGACTTATTCTGTTCTTTTTCTTATTATAACCTACGTTATAATCTTGGTTATTACTTAAACCATGGTCTAAGTGTGAAAATAAGCCTCTTTCATCTTTTACTCTTTTTAGTTATAATTCTAAGTTATAACTAGGCAAATCTTTTTAATTCGGTCCAATTAATGTCATAATTAGGCATAATTTCAGTCCAATTTGGCATAATTTCATTCCAATTCCATTTATATTACAGTCTTTGTAATTTACATCTTATATTCCATTATTTCAGTTTTCTTACAATTTAATCCATATTCACGTTAATCATATTCTAATCCATATGCGAAGAAAAAGGAGGAATAAAAGAAAACTAAAAATAGAAGAAAATCCAAAGCGTAGAAAGAAGATGTAAATAACGTACAAATAACAGTAAATAAACTAAAATACTGTAAATAAACAGAAAATCTATAATTAACAGAAATAAACTAAAATTACTGAAAAGAATAGCTGAAAGGAAATAGATTGAAAATAATTCTAAAAACTGTAAATAAACTACTGAAAAGGCTATTCCAAAAATCGTAGTAAAACTATAACATTGGAAACCCTATTTTTTTTAATTACTTAAAGAAATAAAAAATAATTACAATCACTCACCTCCGGTCCTAAGCTCTTCCTTTGGTCTTTCCGGATCCATTTGGAGTTGTAAAATAAATTAATTTATAATGATTTTCTCCTTGGAAAAATTATTCCGTTTAGGGTCCTTCCTAGAAAGGTGAACCCAATTGGAGAAAACCTAAAATGAGAAAAAGTGTTAGGTCTAGGGATCTATTTATAGGGGTAGAAGTGGATCTCAGACCATTGGATTTTGAAGATTGAAAGGGATGCAACCATGTCATAGGCTGAATAGGAGCCATCAGATGCAAGAATGGAAGGACCAGATCGAGGTAAAGAATGCAAAACACGTCATCAAGTCGGCAAAATTTTCTCTGGAACATTCGAACGAACGTTCGTTCATTCTTAAGGGAGGCGGGTCGACTGGGCGGTCAACTTCCTGGTGCCCAGGTCGACCTACCTTATATATATATTCTGCATATTTTGTATCTTGGTTATATTAGCTCGCTTTCTGACATTTTATATATGGAAATTGACTAGAAAATTACCACGGACACAATGTGCAATTCCCGTGGCTCAATTATGATAATTTCACAAAGTTATTTTTTTATTTGATTAATTAGTGAATTAATTAACGAATTAATTATTATGGGTTAAAGTTCGGGTTGTTACATACTCCCCTCCTTAAGGGATTCGTCCTCGAAATCTCTAAGGATAAAAGAATGTACTAAATGTTTTCGTCCAATTATATAATCAACTACTCAATCATCAACCATTCATCCATTGTCCTTAAGTTTTTCTAATGCAATCTATGATACTGTAATGACCAGCTATTTCGAACCATATGCATTCACACATGTCGGACTTGAATTGCTCAAAACAATAGATCGTTAATTTATATTTTGGCAAAACTCAACATACAAAGTAAATAAATCAATCACAGAATCACAGACACAGAGTATTACAACAATAAGCAGTGGAATAGATAAATAATAGTTCATGAAGCTACTATATAAACATTAGAGTTTGAAATAAAATACAAAAGAATACCTCAAATACAATATAGTCTCGAATACAAACAGATGACAAGTTTGAACAAAACAATTGGATAGCTCAAAGCTGAATAAATATAGATGGATCTCCAAGCGAAGCTCCAAACTCCAAAGGTAAGTCTCAAATGCTGTGACACTCAGTCCGACCCGAGCATAAAGCAAAACACAAAACACTCGAGTCAGGATTAACATTCTTATATTAAGAAATTTAACTCAACTGAATTGTCAACTGAAATACAAGTAACTTAAAGGATGTTTGGGATTTCCATCCTCTAAGGATCCATGGAACTATCTACTATGTAGTAATATACGCTATTATAATATATATCTATAGTAAAGTAAACTATTAAAATAGCGTTAAGGCGTTACCCATATCCCCCTTAACACATTTTTATATATTCCTATAGTCTATACAGTATCGTAATTCCTCCGTAAACTGGGAGACTATCAGAGGGCCATCCATAGGTAAGGTACAAACCAAACTCGTAGAAGGCGCGATAGGGCATGCGATAAGGCACTCGAGGCAATTCCAGGGTAGATATACCGTTTGCGTATCCGACTGGTGGTAACGCATAGCAGCTACTACCGCCTACCTCGTGACATACTCCCAAATCAAATGGTGCACCCAATCAAATCACAAAAGCAATAGAATGGTGTCGAAGGAATGTGCCCGATCGGAGGAATGACCTCACTTGGTCCGGCGTGGCTCCTGTTTTAGCCGCATCAAGCTGACTCATGGGATTCAGGGCTACGTAAACACCCTATAGAATCGTCACCAAACCATCCTACTTAATTTTTGGAATCTCCACCACGTACACAGTTGTTAAAGTGGTTTTTTGTATTGGCAGAGAGTATGAAAATATCTGATCCCGGTCTCTTTAACAACCAAACGCTTATTTTACACCATGGTCATTTCATTTCAAATAGTTCATACTTCATATTGAAACACAATATTCATTTCAAAAGTAATATCAATTCGATATCATTATTCACTTTAAATAATATTCATTTCCAGAATCGTAACACTTTCAAATTATAACCATTTCGAAATTATAGCACTTTTGAAATCATAACACTTTTGAGATCATAACACTTTTGAAATCATAACACTTTGGAAATCACAGCACTTTCGACTTAAACAGATTAGATATTGAAATTATTATATATATATATATATATATCAAAATAGTTCATAAATTAAAAATACTTTATATAATAAAATAGCTTCCTCCAATTCCACAAATAGATTCAAATCAAATCAATTTAAATTCCAAAAATTCAATTTAAATCAATTCTAGTTTAACCATTTCAATTTAAACGTCAAAGATTCAATTCAAATTCTGAATAAACCATTTCAATTTATATCTATTTCAAATCTAGGTTTGAACTATCACTTCAATTCCAATAAGATTCAAGTTTAAATATTCAAACATTCACAATATAAATTTCATTTATACTTCAACATTTAACTTATATTTTATTCAGATTGGAAAGTATTCACTTCATCATTTTAATAAAAATTTATTTAAAATCCCCATTTTATAAATTTAAATCAATATTAAATATTCAATCTCAATTTTATTTAAAATTGAGAATATTCATTTAATCACCTTTTTATCTTATTAAGTTATAAATCAAAATTTCAAAATCTCAAAATCAATAAGTTCAAATAAATTCTTATTTAAATTGGATTATTAACCAATTTAAATTCCAAGTCAACATTAATTTATCTTCCCAACCTTTATTATTAAAGTTATAAAATCTACTTTTAAAATATTAATATAAATTTAAATACATACTTAAACATAATATATACTAATTAAATTAAATTTTATTAAATTAAGTCTTATTATTAACTTATTTTGTATTAAATCTATTTTTACATATTTTAAAATAGTAAAATTATAAGTAAAATCTTAAAATTTATATTTTCAAAACTAACTTATAAAATTAAAATTTCCAAAACATATATTTTAAAAATCTAAAATTTTGACATATATAAAAATATAACATTTATATATTATATTTTAAAATCAATGTTTATTAAAACCCATATATTTCCTTTCAAACTTTGGAAATCATTTTCAAAATATGGACCAATGGTGTCCGTATATAGTTTTCTATCCTATGGTCAAGTGATATGGATATTTATCATTTCAATCCACAATTTAATTATCTACGGGAATATATCATTTCAACCCGTAGTCCCAAAATTTAAATCAATGAAAATCGCTTTGGTTTATCATTTCAACCCACAATGATTTTCCCCTATTCTACCAGATCATTCAGGTATGTATCATTTCAACCCATAGGGATTTGTAATTAACAAGGAACTTGCAGAGTGAGAACAAATGTGATTAAATATAACATATCAATAACAGGCATATATCATCAGTGACAAATTAAATAAAATATATACAACAGGATATGGTGTCATACATTAGAGGTGAACAATTGTAGATAATGGCATATCATACTTAACAATTTACATAACTAACAATTCAAATTTAACAGCATATTTCAATTGTCGTTTCAAGTGAAATCAAATTTACTATAAGAATGTTAATCGTGAGTGATTACAAACCTTTCGAGGCTAGAGAGATTCGACAACGAAATGAGTTACGAATCCAAGCACGAATTCCAAAGCAAAGAAAGATTGAACGCGAATTTAACGAGCAAAGCTGATAGTTTGGAATTGACGAAATCAAATCAAAACTGGATTGATGAAGATCAATGGTATAAGTGAACTTATATATATAACTATATATTACTATATATATATATATAATTATATTCTAAATTTAAACACATATTAAATTAAATATATATGTATTTCAAAATCATTGTTTTAAATTAAAACTCATATATTAAAGTCACACATATATACATAATATATGTTGAAATAAATACTTATATATATACTTGTTTAAAATGTAAAATACTTATATATTTTTGTATATTCATTTGAAAATATCAATATATATATATATATATATATATATATATTCATATTACTAACACAACCCAAATATATTTAAACATATTATATATAACTTTCCATCTTTGAAACCAAGATAACTTACTATGGAAAATCTTTACTTTACATATATATATATATATATATAAACACAGCAGATGCTACTGTGCTAATTCATTCTATATAAACTTACATAACAAAAATATATAAACTGACATATTAGAAAATCTATTAAATAGCATATCATATACTCAGATCAAATATATGTGTATACAATTTTATATAAGGCTATATATCACACTAATACATAGAAACAATAGGTTTTATAAATATAAACTTAAATATACCATGTATATAACTTCTATAACTAACATAGTACCATGAAAAGATTTCACCATATATATCATTCTATATACATACGAACGTATACAAATATTAGATGAAATATTATAAACTTAAACAAACTAACCTATATATTTATAAACATATACTATATATAACAAACACAAATATATATAGCTTAATATAAGATATGCATTTGGCCTGGGTGAGGGAAAGATGGCCTTGGGCCATGGATTAGTTTAGGAGGTCAAGTAAGGTAGAGGAGGAGGAGCTCGGCCAGAGGGGATGGCTGCTCATGTGAGTACTGGGTGGCGGAAATGGAGAAGGGAAGGATTTGAGTGGATCTGGAAGTACGCGGCCGCAGTAGTGTTATGGTGATGATGGCAGAGGAATGGGGGCGGGCTGTGGTGAGGGTGGTTCGGCCAAGACAGGAGGGGAGAGGCGGAGGTGGAAGCTGGGGCGTAGGCAAATGTCGGGATGGACGAGGGTGTAACACGGTGTAAAGCAAGGTGGCTATGAGGCGGACCATGGTGATGCGAGGTAGAGGCAGAGGCATGTTGTTCAGCGAGATGGTGATGACGTGGAGGCGCAGTGAGGGGAGTCAACAAGCGGGGTTGGTGGCCGAATTTTCATGTGGAGGGAGGTCGAAGTGACGATCTGGTGTAAGGAATAAGGAGGAAGCAATTTTTAAATTATAAAGCAATAGAAAAAAATACTTATATATAATATTTACTAAAAGGAGAAGAATGAATAGAAAAGGCAAAGGAAGAAATAGGGGACGGAAGTGAACCAGCTGGTACTAATAAATTGGAATAGGGAATCGTGACAGGTAGAACGTTGAATTCTGAAAATGTAATAAAAGCCAAGTGGTCATTTATTTCTAACGGTGGACAATGAATGGTCACCGAAAAACCAAAAGGCTCAAAACAGGAATCGATACGGTTCACTATTTTACTGATCTCGCCGTGTATCAGACGTCGAAACACATGAATGAGTATACTACGAAGATCAGCACAACGAGACGAACAGAATGGTATATAGATATCAAGATACAACATCCTATCAAAAGTCGATATTTGGCTGCTAAACTGCTGCAAATTTGCTGAAAATAAGATAAACGAAGGTAGAGAAGTCCAAATTTGATGAATCGAATTATGACGTCTCATTCAGAAAATGATTTACAAATTTTCTATATAAAAATATTCAGGTTTCGAAAATATTTTATTTCCATCAGTTTTAACTGATTTAAATTTGAAATTGAAATTACATAACAGAACTGACATTCATATTTACCAATGAAAATCTACCATTTGCTATGTTTATATAGATGTGTTTGCACAAAAAATGGACAAACACCTCGAAGTTGTATGATTTAGTAGATCTTATGTGATTCTTAGTGATTCGAGTGATTTATGCAAATATGTAAATAAAACAGGGGCTAAACTGTAAAAAGACACGCAAATTTATAGTGGTTCAGCCAGAATATGCCTACGTCCACTTTATATGTTATTTCTCTTCAGTTATTCTGATTACAAGTACAAAGCTTTGATATAAGTAAAAGAAAGTTGTTTGAAAGTTCCTTCCGTGCTTGAGCTCTCAAAACTTGTCCCCATTGTTGTACCCCTGCCCCTCTATTTATAGAGTGAGGCTGGGGGAAGGGGTCTTGGATGTATACAGCTGTTGATGGGCCCGGACTGGTACAATCTGGCCTAGTAAATCCGGTTCTGCATCGTCTTGGTCCGGTGGCAAGTATGGTTCGGTGGGAAGCTTGATTCGGTGGGAAGTATGGTTCGGTGGGAAGTATGGTTCGGTGGGAAGTATGGTTCGGTGGGAAGTATGGTTCGGTGGGAAGCTTGATTCGGTGGGAAGCTTGGTTCGGATGTGGTGAGGATGCCGAATGAAGTCTAGCTCTCCATGGTCCAGAGATCTCCTAGGTGAGAAATTTACCCAACATTTGCCCCCCAAAGTAGGACGTGCGTGCGCGCATGTCCTGCTTTGTTTGAGTTTGAGCAATCACATCCGGCTCTGGGAACGAACCAGGTGGTCCGGTGAGTCAACCTCCTCCTATAAATGGGAGGTTTAGGCCATCGCATTTCTTCACCGAACATCGCTTGTAACCGAATCACTTGCAGCCGAATTAACACGCGCCGAATCATTGTAGCCGAATCACATGTTGCCGAATCACGTATCGCCGAATCACGTGTGCCGAATCGCTATAGCCGAATCACGTGTTGCCGAATCACGTGTGCCGAATCACTGTAGCCGAACCACATGTTGCCGAATTACGTGAGTTGCTTTATCACCGAATGAAAGCTTATACTACATATTACCGAATGGGCTACCGACGTTTATTTGTTTACATCCTCCGTTCTAACAGCACGCTTTTCTATGTTGCAGATAATGTCTCGCAAAGCGGAAACTCGATCGGACAAGAAGAAATCCGAGGGCGAATGAGGTTCCGCTGCCGTGCCCCCAGCTCAGCCGAATCCAGAACGTCACGGACCAATCCCGAGATCACTAGTGGACGGGTACGGCCCTCAGGAACTTCTGAACTCCCCGCCTGATTGCTTTCCTAGCTCCCTCAAGGAGGAGCAGCTTGACGTCATTTCCCGGTCTTTTGGAATCGATAGGGCGCGCTTGCTATTGCCTGGGAGAGATGTTATACCGTATGATCCTCCCGAAGGATACTTCGCCTACAGCAGATACCACTGCATGTGTGGTGCCATCCCTCCTCTGAACGCTTGGATAGCCAGCTTTCTTACATACCTTAAGGTGGCCCCGTTCCAGCTTCAACCCAACTCCTATGCTATACTGGTGAGCCTCTTCGTCATTTTCCGGAGGAAGTATGGTCGTGCTCCTTCCAACCGAGAGATCCGGTATCTATATAACCTGAGGGGCTATAAGAAGGGGTCCCCATACATTAGCTTGGAGTCAGCTGTGACCTTCAAGCCGGTCTTGGATCTGTATTCCAAATTCAGCATGTTCAAGAGGGAATGGTTCTTTGTTAGGGACGACTCTGTTTCAATTCGGCGCTTTACTTCGGGATGTAAGTTGAATGCTTTTACTTATGATTTCCATTACGATTGCGATGCTTTTTCTCATACTTCCTCATTTTTGCTAGCGACAGGTGGCTTTGCGGTTGTGGAGACTGACCGCCTGGTTCAGACGGCGGCTGAGATAGAAGCTATTCTTGGGAAATATAGATCATCTGCCTTCTTGATCAGAAATGCGATTCTTCTGGAGTATAACTTAATCCTTCCACAGCAGTCAGTAGTTAAGCTGAGGGAAACGGCGAGGAGAGGGCGGCTGCTCAGACCAAGGAAGGTGTTACGATAGAGAGTAGAAAGAGGAAACCTTTCACAAAACCTCCAGCTGTCGGAGGTAAGAAACTCAAGAAGTCGGACGGTCCCTCCCCCAGCAATTGTCCACTTACCCGTGAGGAGGAAGACATAGAGGAGGAAAGAGGCGAGGGTGGAGATGGTCGGGAAGGTGATAAAGGTGGCGATGGCATCGGGGCCCTGCTTCCTGGGCAAGCGGGCGAGATTCAGGAGTGGACGGACGATGCGTTCCACCAGGCTTTCGAGGGGCTGGACGAAGATCCGGCTTTGGTAGAGAAAACCGGGAAAGCGGACAAGACCGGGACTGGTGCAAGCGAGTCTTCCCAGACCATTCCAGCCAGGGTGGCTCCGACGACTCAAGGTGAACTCTTGACTCCTGCATGCTTCACTAATGATAGAGACTTAGGAATATTTTATGACCCACTCCCGTCCTGGAATGAAATCCAGGACCTATTGCAGTATCCTACTCCTCCCCAGGGTTTGTACAACCATAGATGTGTTTCAATTCTTTTAATTTGCCGTGTTTTCTCGAAGTATAGAACAATATATGCTTGTGACACTTTTTTTTTTATATCAGGAGCAGGTAAAACGGTCAAAGCCTCAGATTTTCGGCACAGGCTTGAACAGTACAAGCTTTCCAAAACTTCTGTCAAGCCGAAGCCTTCGACCCACCGCTCCGGGGATGTAGTCGGCTACCGTCCTCTTCTCGGGGTTATCGAAGAGGGTATTCAGTAGAGAAAGAGGAGTCGTCCTTTATCCGAACCTTCGCCTGGTCCTCAGTTCCCGGCTCAGCCTCTTCATGATATCACGGAGGAGGATAGCGAGTTTGCACCTTTTCCGCACCCGTCCGGAAACCCTTCTGTTACTCATATCGACCGTCCTGACTTGGCTCGTAATCCATTTGCGGGTCATCCTGATCTGGATCCAAGCTCTCATGATATTACCTTTGACGAAGTCACCGGTGAACACCTTCCCCCCCGCAACCCCATGGTACGAGTACTTGATGAAGCTAAGTCCTTAGATCTCGATTTACTAACTACTCGTATAATCACTATGGGAGACGAGGCCAAGGCTAATATTGATCGGGTGGTGGAGGAGACTAAGAAGCTGATGGGGCATCATGCCCGGCTGGTTAAGGCCGGAGAGGAGATTGGGAGCGCCAATATCCAACTTCGATTGGTGGTTTCGGATCAAGCCAAACAGCTTGCGGATCAGGCTATTCAGATTTCTCAGCATGAGGCTGCTATTGGACGATTAAGGAAAACCATGGAAGAGGCCAGTCGGGCCGAATTGCGGAAAATGGAAGCTACTTGCAAAGAACGGATTGACATGGCTATTGCTACGGTGGACGAGGTTTGGAAAGCGGATCTTGAGCAGGTGGAGGAATTGTCCGGGAAACTTGGGGCTTCAGAGCTTGCTCAAGCCAAGTTGAGGGAGGAGATGGAGGTAATGCGGGGATCCCTTCTAGCCGACTGCTCGAGATACCGGTCGGAGAGAGATGCTGCCGTTGGGAGGTTGTTGGCTTCCGAAGCCCGGATGAGGGAGTTTGAGGAGAATGAGGGGATGATGGACGAAATGCTTCAGGACATGTACTTCCGAACCTGGAAGCAGGGCAACCTATCCTGGATGGATGATTATCCCAGGATCATGGCTAAGATCTATCTTCGGGCTCTGGAGGAGGCTAAGGCCGATGCGGATAAAGATGGTGGCGTGGCCTTCAGCATGGATGCGGTCACTGCCCAGTTTGCCAAGGAGGAGAAGGTGGCTGTGAAGGAAGGTATGCGGTTGCTTGCCGCTGAGGAGGTAGGCGTGCAGGTAGAGGATGACGATCAGGATAGTCAGGAAGCAGGTGCTGGTAAGTCTCCCTTTTTAGTTTCTCCATCAACTTGGTTGCTTATTGCTAATGAGTCCCTCCTCTTCTTTTTTTTGACTGGACAGGGGGTCAACAGGGCAAGGATAAAGCTCCACTGCAGCCGGCCCCTTGATTATACCTGGAAAAACTCCTTTTGTGGATTCGACAGTGTTGTATATGTTAGTCGAAAAACAGTAACGTAGCCTTTAGGTTGTACTATTTTGCCACTTGTAATAAATAGTCTTATTTTTAACGTGTAATTTTTTAACTTAAGCCGATTTTGTCGTCTTTTGAATGTTTTCTGTTATTTTTGGCATATCGTATGAGAAATATAGCTATGTATATTCTTGTAATTAAATTGCGTTTGATGTCAGATTCTGGTTCTAAATCATAATTTCATGACTTGTAATATTACCGTGTGGTGTGAACAAACTATAGTCATGAATTGGTACATAAAAGAAGAAAATACCGCCTTTCATGTTTTAATCGTAGATGGCAGTCTTGAGTATCTTGTATGACCGAGCATGGAATGCAGTCGAATGTCCTACCACTATGAGTCCCTACACCCATTGGCGAGTATCTCCTACTCTGTATCATGTACTTTAGGGATTGTTATAGAGGATACGGAAAAGCTTTTTAAGTGAAATTGAAATACGTGAAAAGGTAAAACTTCCAATCACGGAAGGCCTTCGATGTGCTTAAGTTCGTGGCAAACGGGTTTTGTAGTCACTTTCCCTAGCTGTGGGTCTTGGAGACATTCGTCACCCATCTTACGCCTCCGCGGGGAGTTAATTCTTTTTTACCACAGCCGCACTTAAGACACATCGGAGCCGAGATCGCGCACAGTAACTACCCGAACCATTATGGCCCGTAGTTGTGGGTATTATTCGATTTACTGTGGCCGGCTAGCGTGGGTGCCGATCGTCAACTGTGAACTGCCCCTGGCTGGCCACACCTTATGTTGGGGCTTATAGTCGGTTCACAGTTGCCGGCGAGCCTAACGCCGTAATGAGCTGCCTCGGCTATAGTCGGCCTTCTCGGTGGCTTATAACCGGCTCATTACATTTGGCTTTGAGGGCCGCTGCGAACAATGAGTTAACCCGCGGCAGAGTGATGCCGGAGCAAAAGTGTCTCATTGGCGAGGGCATAGATTCGCATAGTACCTGCTAAGTCTTGTCCAGGAGAAGTTGCGCTGTGGAGTGCTTTGAATGGAAATGCTATATACTCGGGATTTTGTTCAACAGAAAAGGATAAAGTTAACAGGCAGCCAAGATACAAAGGAACAAGTTAAAAAAAAGAGACAAGGTTTTTTAAAGTGGTTCGGCACGAAAATGCCTACGTCCACTGATTCTCTTTGTTAATTCACTTCATATGGGCAATACAAGTTAAGAAAAGTATCGACGGAGGTGTTGGATGTTCCATGCCCTCTGGAACGCCTCTCCGTCCACTGTTGACAAAATATAGGCTCCGTTGTGGAGATCTTTATGAATTACATATGGCCCATCCCAGATTGGGTCTAGTGCTCCGGGGCGAGGGAAGATTCGCTTGAGGACAAGATCCCCTTCTCGTAAGGTACGATGCTTGACTTTGGAATTGTATTGTGTCGCCACTTTCTGCTTGTGGGCTGCTGCTTTAAGGACTGCATCATTCCTTCTCTCCTCAACTAGATCCAAAGACATGTTGAGGAGTTCTTCATTCTCTTCTGGGTTATAGTGGATCCTACGGTGGGAAGGCACAATGGTTTCAACTGGGAGCATAGCCTCTGATCCGTATGCCAAAGAGAAAGGAGTGTGCCCTGTTGATGTTCTGAAAGATGTGCGGTAGGCCCATAGTGCCGTAGGGAGTTCATCCACCCAAGCGCCCTTTGACTTTTCGAGCTTCTTTTTTATCAGAGTTTTCAGAATTTTGTTGACTGCTTCGACTTGTCCGTTTGCCTGGGGATATGCTACGGATGAGAAGCTTTTATGAATTCTATGTTCTTGGCACCAGTTGGCGAATTCCTCGCTGTCAAACTGAAGTCCATTGTCTGATATGATTTTGAGTGGGACTCCGTACCTGCACTGAACATTTTTAATTAAGAAGTTAATAACTTTTGCTGAAGATACTTTATTTAGAGGTTCCGCTTCCACCCATTTGGTGAAATAATCAACTGCCACTATAGCATATTTGGCCCCGCCTCGGCCCATTGGTAGCTCGCCGATTAAGTCAATTCCCCATATTGCGAAGGGCTAAGGGCTGGTCATCTGAGTAATCTCGGTTGTCGGTAGCCGAGGAATCTTAGCAAATTTTTGGCACCTGCCACACTTCTTGACGAAATCTAAGGCGTCCTTGCTTATGGTGGGCCAGAAATATCCGTATCGGAGTATCTTTTTTGCTAACGTTTGCCCTCCGGTGTGATCTCCGCAGCTTCCTTGATGAATGTTGGATAAGATTTCCCTAGCTTCCCTTCCGGCGACACACCTTAATAATGGATTAGAGAACCCGCGCCGATAGAGGATGTCTTCTTGTATCGTATAGCGGGACGCTTTCCTCAAGACTTTCTTGACTTCATTACGCCTGTTGGGTAGTGTGCCACTTTGTAGGTAGTCTCGGATGGGAGTCATCCAAGTTGCTTCTTCGGTTGCAGTTATCAGATTTACTTGTTCAAAACTTGGGGCCATTTGCTTTGAGATGGTCACTGCCCCGAAGATGGTGATGTCTCTCACACTTGCTTGCTTTGCTAATTCGTCGGCCTCTCGGTTCTCCTCCCGAGGGATGTGTTTGACTATGTAGTGGTCCAATCGGCTGAGAAGTAACCTGGTCTTCTTTAGATATGCTATGAGTCGTTCTTCTCGAGCTTGGAATTCTCCTAGTATTTGGTTAACAATAGGTTGAGAATCGCTGTGAATACACAAAGAATTGGCCCCGATTTCTATGGCAATTTCTAGCCCAGCTATCACCGCTTCATATTCTGCATCGTTGTTGGTGGCAGCGAACTCCAACCTTGTAGCATAGTGCAGTTTGTTTCCCCTGGGAGTGATTATTACTACACCTGCCCCCGAGCCTTGTTCGTTTGATGCACCATCCACAAAGAGATTCCACTTGATATCTCCTGTTATTTCCAATTGCTCCTGATCTTCGTTGGTAGTGAACTCTGCAATGAAATCAGCCATGGCCTGTCCCTTGATGGCGGTGCGAGGGTGATAGGTGATATCATACTGACTCAGTTCAATACACCATTTAAGTAATCGCCCAGAAGTGTCGGGACGATGGAGTACCTGCCTCAGTGGTTGATCGGTCAGAACTTTGATGGAATGGGATTGGAAGTAATGACGTAGTTTTCGTGAAGTGATTAGTAGACAGTATGCTAATTTCTCAAGTTTAGGGTATCTAACTTCTGCTCCAGTAAACCTTTTGCTGACGAAGTAAACCGGCCGTTGCGTGCGGTTGTCTTCCCTTACCAAGGCAGCGCTTAGGGCGTGGGATGACACAGCGAGGTATAGGTATAATTCTTCTCCTTCGCTTGGAGTTGAGAGCACCGGTGGTTTCTGGAGGTGTTCGATTAAGTGAAGGAAAGCGGTCAGGCATTCGTCAGTCCATTCGAACTTTCCCTTGTCTTTCTTTAGAGCCTCAAAAAAGGGGACGCACTTGTCCGTCGCCTTGGAGATGAATCGGCTTAGAGCGGCCACTTTTCCGTTCAAACTTTGCATTTCCTTTCGAGTGGAAGGTATCTTGATATCCCTTAGCGCTCGGACTTGTTCAGGGTTTGCTTCTATTCCTCTGGCATGAACGATGAATCCTAAGAACTTTCCAGATGACACTCCGAAGGAGCATTTTAGCGGATTCAACTTCATTCCATATTGTCGAAGTATTTGAAACATCTTGCCTAGGTGGCTCACGTGATCTTTGGCTTTCCTTGACTTTACTAGCATGTCATCCACATATACTTCCATAGTTTGTCCTATCAGTCCCGCGAACATCTTGTTGACGAGGCGCTGGTAGGTGGCTCCTGCATTTTTAAGTCCGAAAGGCATTACCTTATAGCAGTATAAACCTCGATCGGTGATGAAACTAGTGTGGTCTTGGTCGGGAGCATGCATAGGAATTTGGTTATATCCTGAGTATGCATCCATAAAAGATAGGAGTTCGTGCCCGGCTGTGCTGTCTACAAGTTGGTCGATTCTGGGAAGTGGGAAGCAATCCTTTGGGCAGGCGTCGTTTAGGTTGGAAAAGTCAATGCAGGTTCGCCACTTCCCATTAGCCTTTTTTACCAGCACCGGGTTGGCGATCCATTCCGGGTAGATAGCTTCTCGTATGAAGTCATTGGCGAGTAGGTTTTTTACTTCTTCATCGAGGGCTGATGATCGCTCTGCCCCCATGCTTCTCTTTCTTTGTTTTACAGGCGCCTTGGTAGGATCAATGTTTAATACGTGGCATGCTATGTCGGGGGAGATTCCAGTCATGTCAGCGTGTGACCAAGCGAATACATCCAAGTTGTGGCGGAGAAAATCGATGAGTTGTTCTTTCAATTCAGCTTTTAGTTGGGACCCAATTTTCAATAGTCTACTCGAGTCATGCTTGTCTACAGATATAAACTCCATAGCCTCTGCAGGCTCGGCGGTGGCCTCCTCCTCTTTGTCCCTAGGATCTAATTCATTGAAAGGGTCGCTGGTATATCGAAGAGGAGGGGCTCTCTTTAATTGCTACGCTTCTAGACTTTTTGTGCAGAGGGCAATCTCTACACCCTTCCCTTTATCCTTCCTGTGGTTGTTGCGAAGTTCAGTCACATAGCAGTCTCGAGCAACGTCCTGATCTCCTTCCACTTCCCCTACTCCATTGTCCGTTGGGAATTTCATCTTTAGGCACCATGGGGCTAAGACAATTTGGAAGTCAGACAAGGATGGCCTTCCCAAGAAGGCGTTGTAGGCCGACTGGTTTTCTATTAGCACAAACGTTTGTTTCCGTACAGCAGAGCGGGGATGGCTTCCAATCTCAACAAAAAGGTCCAGTTGCCCGAGGGGCATCTTCGCGTCTCCAGTGAAGCCGTGTAATGGTTTATCGCAGGGGGATACATCCTTCATTGATAGCTTCATTTTGTCGAATGCGTGTTTGAACAGGATGTTTACCAAGCTTCCAGTGTCTACCAGGATTCGGTAGACTTCGGCGGGACCAAGTCGGGCAGAGATGACCATGGGATCCATGTGAGGGTACTGCCTTCCTTCTAGGTCACGCTTACCGAACGTGATGTCATTACTTTCTTTCCGCTTCGGGTGGCGCTCTTCTATAACCGAATTGACATAGTCTTTATTGTCTCTAAACGACTTTCCGTATCTTTCCATCTCTTTCCAGCTTCTGTCTGCGATGTGTGGCCCTCCTGAGATGGTATGGACCACTATCTTTTCTTGACTAGAGCTACTAGCGTTGCGGTTTCCTCTATCGGCCCCTGGGGAGGGTAGCCTTGGGTTTTCATTGGCAGGAGCTGGGGCCCTGTCCTGACCTTTTACATAACGTTCCAGTTTCTTTCTTCTGATGTGTTCCTCAATCAGATCTCGGAGATGATGGCATTCGTTGGTATCATGCCCGTGAGATTCGTGGAAGCGGCAGAATTTTCCAGACTTCTGTGCGTTATCTGATTCCTTCTTGTATGGTGGGCGTTTTTATCTAACTTCGCCTTGGGTGGCAAGGAAGATATTTTCGACGGTCTCGTTCAAAGGAGTGTAAGTGTCGAATCTTGGTCCTGGCTGATATAGGCGCTTTTCTCCCTTCTTGCCCCTAGCATTGTCTCTGGAATCAGTTCTTCGAACGTCCCTTGCCACAGCAGGGGCGTTGCCATGGGTTGTCTTATTTTGCTGTCCTGACTGCCCCTCAACGGCAGCATCCTCAAGCCTCATGTACTTCCCGGCTTCATGGAAGAAATCGGGTAAAGTAGCTGGCTTTTCTTTTGTCAACCTTCTAGCAAATTTAGTGTCCGGATGCACACCACTGCAGAGGGCCATTAGGATAAGCTTCTCATCGGCGTCTTGGACTACGGCTGCTGCGGCGTTGAATCTGGTTAGGTATTGCTGCAGCTTTTCTCCAGGTTTCTGTTTGACGCTGGATAAGGAATAAGAGTCCTTAGGTTGCTCCACATGAATGCGGAACTGACTGATAAATTTTTCTTTCAACATTTCCCACGAGCTGATGGATCCTTGGGGTAGATGACAGAACCAAGAGGTAGCAAGATCTGCTAAGAAGAGCGGAAAGCATTTGCACAGTACTCCCTCTGTTGCTCCACTCATGAGCATATGCTGCGTGTAGCTTTGTAAGTGTACAACGGGATCGGAGGTTCCTTTGTAGGGTTCCATTGTTGGCATCTTCCATTCTCGGGGGGTGATAGCAATTTCGATATTGCGGGCGAAAGGGCTGGTTACCCTAGCGCCTATCCCTCGATCTCTTTGCTCCCGTTGGACACACTCTCTGAATAAGCGTGCCATCCTTTCATCAGAACTTGGAGTAGATAGAAATGAGTTTGGTTCTGTTCTGTGGGATTGATTCCGTCCAGATGACCTGTAGGGATGGTATCGTCTATCATTCCTCATATTTTCCAGTGGCTGCCTCTGATCTTCTGGGAGCATGCTTGGGTCAGCTACAGTTGGCCCTTGCCTTGATCTCCCCCTGTTGGGTTCTGATCTAAGCACTTCCTTGGGTCCAACTTCGGGCTGGACTCTAGCTCGGCCCCGTTCACTGGCGTTTCTGTGGTTAGGCAGCACGACAGGCTCAGCTACAGTTGACCTTCGCCCGGTACCTTCCCTGTTGGGTTCGGTACCAAACGTTTCCTCAGGCCTAACTTCGGGCTGTGCTTGGTCTCGGCTCCTACCATGGCTACTTCTGCCGTTAGCTCCTTCGAAGAAGGGAGATCTTTGTTGTCTCTGAGATCCTCCAGACTGGGACTCGCCCCATGATTCAGTGTTGCGGTTAGATTCCTCAGCGTCCCTTAAGCGTGACATGAGATGGTCCACCAAGGCTTCCTGCTGGGACGTGAAGCGGTTAGTTACTTCAACCACAACTCTGTCCATATCTGCTCTAGTAATTGCGGCAGGCTGTTCTGTGGCAGGAGTAGTTGGGTTAGCCTGTTCTTCATTTGTTGCTGTTGTTGGAGGAGGACGATTTACTTGATTCGTGACAGCTGGATCTGGAAGACTGCTGGATGCGATGTTTTTTCCTTTGTTAACATCTTTTCTTTGTTTGGGAGGCATGTTTTCCAAGTGGCGGACAATGCTGTTAGGAAAACTTGTTAAGCGGATGAAGCTGAAGCTACGAGCTTCTAGTTCTCAGTGAAAGCACCAAAAATGTTTGCACAAAAAATGGACAAACACCTCGAAGTTGTATGATTTAGTAGATCTTATGTGATTCTTAGTGATTCGAGTGATTTATGCAAATATGTAAATAAAACAGGGGCTAAACTGTAAAAAGACATGCAGATTTATAGTGGTTCAACCAGAATATGCCTACGTCCACTTTATATGTTATTTCTCTTCAGTTATTCCGATTACAAGTACAAAGCTTTGATATAAGTAAAAGAAAGTTGTTTGAAAGTTCCTTCCGTGCTTGAGCTCTCAAAACTTGTCCCCATTGTTGTACCCCTGCCCCTCTATTTATAGAGTGAGGCTGGGGGCAGGGGTCTTGGATGTATACAGCTGTTGATGGGCCCGGGCTGGTACAATCTGGCCTAGTAAATCCGGTTCTGCATCGTCTTGGTCCGGTGGCAAGTATGGTTCGGTGGGAAGCTTGATTCGGTGGGAAGTATGGTTCGGTGGGAAGTATGGTTCGGTGGGAAGTATGGTTCGATGGGAAGTATGGTTCGGTGGGAAGTATGGTTCGGTGGGAAGTATGGTTCGGTGGGAAGCTTGATTCGGTGGGAAGCTTGGTTCGGATGTGGTGAGGATGCCGAATGAAGTTTAGCTCTCCATGGTCCAGAGATCTCCTGGGTGAGAAATTTACCCAACAAGACGCATTCCAAATATCAAATTTTCATTGCTAAATTTTACTATTTAATTTCAAGCAAAATTTCAGTTAATTACGTTATAAAATAATTAAAATATCAGGGTCGTTACACTCTCCCCTACTCAAAACTTTTCGTTCCCAAAAAGAAACGAGATAGGAGAATAGAAACAACTAGAAAAAGATAGATTTCAAATATTAAATACCAGATATCACAACTAATTCCAAATCATATAAATTTCATTTATTTTAAAATTTGTTTATATTCAATTAATTGATTTCAATTCATTTTATTTAATCAATCAAATTTATTGTGTTCACATTTGATGGGTTTCAATTCCCTATATTTTCATTCAATTGATTTTTTTTCAATTTATTAACCTTTAATACAAAATTTCCACAACAAAATTGTTTTATTATTTATTAAATCTATTTGATCAAACTATAGTAAATTCCACCTCAACATTCAACTTCAACTATTCAAAACCATATAAATTTCAATTTAAGTAAATTAATATCCAACATTTTGGTTTAATCCATTTTAATCAACTAGAAATAGTCATTCAATTTAAAATTTTGATTTTCTTTCATTTTATCATCATTTCTTTCAAAAAAATTCATTTTTAAATTAAATCATTTATTTTTATCCATTTATCTTCAGCTAAGTTGATTCCACTAAAATTCAAGTTCACTATTCTTAAGTTCATATTTATCTGCTTAAATAGTCTTCTCTTTTATTTATTTAATTTATTTCACTTAACATATTTTGCAACATATACTAGGTGTACACATTTTATAACCATATATTGTTCAACGAATAAATTTTCCTTTTTTATTATTCAATTTATTATCCAATTTATTATCAGTAAATTCCCTTAATGAAATATCATTTTTGATATCCTATTACTATATCATAGTGTATACTATCCAATTACTTTCTAATTACATTTAAACTTTTCTATGTAAGTTATATTAATGTTTCTGAGTGTAATTAAACACTATACAAATTTTCCTTTTATTTACAACATTTATATTAAGCCAAATTTAGTTTGAACAATTTATTTCTTACGTTTTCTCTTGTATAACCTTTAATTATATATTCACCCTAACATTTTAACGTTTTGAATATTTTAGGTAAGTTATATATTAGAATGCAATTTAGTATTATACAAGTAAGATTTATTCAAATTCAACTATTTCAAGTTGGTTTAATTTCATTTATCATTTTAGATATTCCAATTATTCAAAAATTTCACTTTATCTCAATAATTGAAACCATTTCTTAATATAAAACTTAAGAATCAAATTTTTGGTTTCACCTCAAATTATTTTGAAATATTTATATACGTATTATTTTATAAATCAAATTATGCACAAGGAATTTAAATCAAATCCATTTTCCAAACAAAAGTGTAGTAAAGCTACTAAGTGGTCTCTCTACCTAGAGACTCGAAAATGAAGTCGATGATGCTGGAGTCATCACCGAAATTATTTTCCAGCAACAAAAGAAGAGAGTACTGACTTACCTCCTTTTTCAAATTCTTTGAAAAATTTCAATTCAAAAATACTTATATTTTCAAAACTTTGAAAACCAGAATTTTGAAAAGCACTAGAAATTTAATTCTCAAATTCTTAAATTTAAATTTATTTATTTACAAATCAAATCTATAAACCATGTTTATAAATTCCATCTTCCTATAGCATACAGCAAAATTAATGGTTGAGGGAATGATTACAAACATTAAATTATAATCTAGTATTATCTTTTCTAAAACCAATCCTTAAAACTATTTAATTTTTTTAGAAAATTATGTTTATATATAAAATATAACCATACAAAGTTTATTTCATTTATCAATTTCGAAAACAATATTGTGTCATTTTGCTTTGTTCAAGTGTTTTGGAATTCCTATCGATAGCGCTAGCTAGACGAATCGATCGAACCCAAAATTCAAACTTAATAACTCAAACAACACAATAGAAAACATTTTATATTAATTACAAATACACTCCTTCACACGATGACTCAAGAATGGATTCTGAAACAAGGATAGAGAGTCATGTTTAGATATACCCTAATTAAAGAGAATTTTAGCAACGAAGATAGGCTCGAAGGAAGATAAAATAATTATATTACAAAAGAGAAGGGATGGATAAACTAGTATTGATCGCGGGTGACCTTAACCGGGTCAACCAAGATTCTAGAAATATGTTCGATGTGGAAATTTAATTTCCCACTTGAAGGGAAGAGAAGTGACTTCACCCACTATCAGGATAATCTCTGATTATCGGAGTGGAGTCAAGATTACAAGGGAATTACCCCAATCATCTACTAGACACGGCTCGGGATTTGCACGAAATAATAGCATCAAAACCAAGGACGTATAAATCTCCGGTGAATCGACGCTTGTTGTAAAGGAGTTTCACCCCTTGATGGTTGGCAGGACCGCCGATGAGATTAGACACACACAAGGACAAAGTGCCAATAGAGGTGGCAAGATGTGCTCGAATTTATTATAGAGATCGATAGAAATGAAGCTATGGGATGCTCTAGAATCAAGAAGAACACGAACAGGAAAAGATAGGAATAGATTTCAGAACAAAGGGGAGAGTTCCAAAATTCAAAGGAAACCCGAGTCAAAGAGGAAGAAACTCAAGCTCGAACGAAGGTGATTTTATAATTAAATTTACTCTATATGCTAAGTTTTGCCTAAAACCTAGCTCTGATACAACTGTAACGACCCGCTATTTCGAACCATTCGCATTCACACATGTCGGACTTGAATTTCTCAAAACAACAGATTGTTAACTTATATTGGCAAAACTCAGCATACATAGTTAATAAATCAATCGCAGAATCACAGACACAGGGTATTACAACAATAAGCAGCGGAATAGATAAATAGTAGTTCATGAAGCTACTATATAAACATCAGAGTTTGAAATAAAATACAATAGAATATCTCAAATACAATATAGTCACGAATACAAACAGATGACAAGTCTGAACAAAACAACTGGATAGCTGAAAGCTGAATAGATATAGACGGATCTCCTAGCAAAGCTCCAAACTCCAAAGGTGCGTCTCAAATGCTGTGACACTCAGTCTGACCCGAGCATAAAGCCAAACACAAAACACTCGAGTCAGGATTAACATTCTTATATTAATAAATTCAACTCAAGTGAAATGTCAACTGAAATACAAGTAACTTAAAGGATGTTTGAGATTTCCATCCTCTAAGGATCCGTGGAACTATCTATTATGTAGTAATATATGCTATTATAATATGTCTATAGTAAAGTAAACTATTAAAATAGCGTTAAGGTGTTACCAATATCACCCTTAACACATTTTTATATATTCCCATAGTCTATACAGTACCGTAATTCCTCCATAAACTAGAGGGCCATCAAAGGGCACTCCATAGGTATGGTACAAACCAAACTCGTAGAAGGCGCGATAGGGCATGCGACAAGGCACTCGAGGCAATGACAGGGTAGATATACCGTTTACGTATCCGAATTGGTGGCAATGCGTAGCAGCTACTACCGCCCACCTCGTGACACACTCCCAAATCAAAGGGTGCACCCAATTAAATCACAAAAGCAATAGAATGGTATCGAAGGAATGTGCTCGATTGGAGGAATGACCTTACTTGGCCCGGCATGGCTCATGTTTTAGCCGCATCAAGCTGACTCATGGAAGTCAGGGCTACGTAAATACCATATAGAATCGTCACCAAACCATCCTACTTCATTTTTGGAATCTCCACCATGTACACAGTTGTTAAAGTGGTTTTTGGTATTGGCAGAGAGTATGACAATATCTGATCCCGATCTCTTTAACAACCAAACGATTATTTTACACCGTGGTCATTTCATTTCAAATAGTTCATACTTCATATTAAAACACAATATTCATTTCAAAAGTAATATCAATTCGATATCATTATTCACTTTAAATAATATTCCTTTCCAGAATCGTAACACTTTCAAAATTATAACCCTTTCGAAATCATAGCACTTTTGAAATCATAACACTTATGAGATCATAACGCTTTGAAATCATAACACTTTGGAAATCATAGCACTTTCGACTTAAACAGATTAGATATTGAATTTAGTATATATATCAAAATAGTTCATAAATTAAAAATACTTTATACAATAAAATAGCTTCCTCCAATTCCACAAATAGATTCAAATTAATTTAAACCCCAAAAATTCAATTTAAATCAATTCCAGTTTAACCATTTCAATTTAAAGGTCAAAGATTCAATTCAAATTCTAAATAAACCATTTCAATTTATATCGATTTCAAATTGAGGTTTGAACTATCACTTCAATTCCAATAAGATTCAAGTTTAAATATTCAAACATTCACAATATAAATTTCATTTATACTTCAACATTTAACTTATATTTTATTCAGATTTGAAAGTATTCACTTCATCATTTTAATAAAAATTTATTTAAAATCCCTATTTTATAAATTTAAATCAATATTAAATATTCAATCTCAATTTTATTTAAAGTTGAGAATATTCATTTAATCACCTTTTTATCGCATCAAGTTCTAAATCAAAATTTTCAAAATCTCAAAATCAATAAGTTCAAATAAATTCTTATTTAAATTCGATTATTAACCAATTTAATTTCCAAGTCAACATTAATTTATCTTCCCAACCTTTATTATTAAAGTTATAAAACCTATTTTTAAAATATTAATATAAATTTAAATAAATACTTAAACATAATATATACTAATTAAATTAAATTTTATTAAATTAAGTCTTACTATTAACTTATTTTATATTAAATCTATTTTTATATATTTTAAAATAGTAAAATTATAAGTAAAATCTTAAAATTTATATTTTCAAAACTAACTTATAAAATTAAAATTTCCAAAACATATAATTTTATAAATCTAAAATTTAGACATATATAAAAATATTATATTTTAAAATCAATGTTTATTAAAACCCATATATTTCCTTTCAAACTTTGGAAATCATTTTCAAAATATAGACCAACAATGTCCGTATATAGTTTTCTATCCTATGGTCAAGTGATACAGATATTTATCATTTCAATCCGAAATTTAAATATCTAGGGGTATATATCATTTCAAAATGTAATCCCAAAATTTAAATCAATGAAAATCGCTTAGGTTTATCATTTCAACCCACAACGATTTTCCCCTATTCTACAAGATCGTTCGGGTATGTATCATTTCAGCCCATAGAGATTTCTAATTAAAAAGAAACTTGCAGAGTGAGAACAAATGTGATAAAATATAACATATCAATAACAAGCATATATCATCAGTGACAAATTAAATAAAATATATACAACAAGATATAATGTCATATAATATAGGTGAACAATTGCAGATAATGGCATATCATATTTAACAATTTAAATAACTAACAATTCAAATTTAACAGCATATTTCAATTATCGTTTCAAGTGAAATCAAATTTACTAACTATAAGAATGTTAATTGTAAGTGATTACTCACCTTTTGAGGCTAGAGAGATTCGATAATGAAATGAGTTACGAATCCAAGCACGAATTCCAAAGCAAAGCAAGATTGAACGCGAATTTGATGAGCAAAGCTGATAGTTTGGAATTGACGAAATCAAATCAAAACTAGATTGATGAAGATCAATGGTATAAGTGAACTTATATATATAACTATATATAACTATATATATATATAAAATCATATTCTAAATTTAAACACATATTAAATTAAATATATATGTATTTCAAAATCATTGTTTTAAATTAAAACTCATATATTAAAGTCAAACATATATACATAATATATGTTGAAATAAATACTTATATATATATATATACTTGTTTAAAATATAAAATACTTATATATTTTTGTATATTCATTTGAAAATATCAATATATATATTCAGATTACTAACACAACCCAAATATATTTAAACATATTATATATAACTTTCCATCTTTGAAACCAAGATAACTTACTATCGAAAATCTTTACTTTGCATATATATATATATATATATATTTATATATATATATATATATATAAACACAGCAGATGCTACTGTGCTAATTCATTTTATATAAACTTACATAACAAAAATATATAAACTGACATATTAGAAAATCTATTAAATAGCATATTATATACTCAGATCAAATATATGTGTATACAATTTTATATAAGGCTATATATCACACTAATACATATAAACAACAGGATTTATAAATATAAACTTAAATATACCATGTATATAACTTCTATAACTAACATAGTACCATGAAAAGATTTCAGCATATATACCATTCTATATACATACGAACATATACAAATATAAGATGAAATATTATAAACTTAAACAAACTAACCTATATATTTATAAACTTATACTATATATAACAAACACAAATATATACACCTTAATATAAGATATGCATTCGTCCAGGGTGAGGGCAAGATGGCCTTCGACCATGGATGAGTGTAGGAGGTCGAGTAAGGTAGAGGAGGAGGAGCTCGGCCAGATGGGATGGCTGCTCACGTGGGTACTGGGTGGCGAAAACAGAGAAGGGAAGGATTTGAGTGGATCTGGAAGTACGTGGCTGCAGCAGTGTTATGGTGATGATGGCGGACGAATGGAGGCGGTCTGTGGTGAGGGTGGTTTGGCCAAGACAGGAGGGGAGAGGCGGAGGTGGAAGCTGGGGCGTATGCAAATGTCGGGATGGACGGGGGTGTAGCACGGTGTAAAGCACGGTGGCTATGAGGCGGACCGTGGTGATGCGAGGTAGTGGCGGAGGCTTATTGTTCGGAGAGATGGTGATGACGTTGAGGTGCGGTGAGGGGTATCAACGAGCGGGGTAGGTGGCTGAATTTTCATGTAGAGGGAGGTCGAATTGACGTTCTGGTGTGAGGAATAAGGAGGAAGCAGTTTTTAAATTATAAAGCAATAGAAAAAAATACTTATATATAATATTTTCTCAACGGAGAAGAATGAACAGGAAAGGCGGAAGAAGAAACAGGGGATGGAAGTTAACCAGCTGGTACTAATAAATTGGAATAGGGAATCATGATAGACAGAATGTTGATTTATGAAAATGTAATAAAAGCCAAGTGGCCATTTATTTCTAACGGTGGACAATGAATGGTCACTGAAAAACCAAAAGGCTCAAAATAGGAATCGATAAGGTTCACCGTTTTATTGATCTCGCCGTGTATTGGATGTCGAAACACACGAACGAGTATACTGCGGAAATCAACACGACGAGACGAACAGAATGGTATACAGATATCAACGATACGACCATCCTATCAAAAGTCGATATTGGGATGCTAAACTGTTGCAAATTTGCTGAAAATAAGATAAACGGAGGTAGAGAAGTCCAAATTTGATGAATCGAATTGTGACGTCTCACTCAGAAAATGATTTACAAAGTTTCTATATAAAAATATTCAGGTTTCGAAATTATTTTATTTCCATCAATTTAACTGATTTAAATTTGAAATTGAAATTACACAACAGAACTAACATTCATATTTACCAATGAAAATCTGCCATTTGCTATGTTTAAATAGATGCATTCCAAATATCAAATTTTCGTTGCTAAATTTTACTATTTAATTTCAAGCAAAATTTCAGTTAATTACGTTATAAAATCATTAAAATATCAGGGTCGTTAAGATACTTATGCAATTAGTGTAGTGTAAATGTTCCTAACTAATGCAAAAGATTAGGCGGTCCACTGAATCAGTTGACCTCCTTTTATGCAATCATGTCCGTGCCATGTATCCAAATGAATGCGGAAATTTCCTAATGATAACTAATAATTCTATATGCGTGCTACAAACATCATCCAAATGAAACAATCATGCGATAAACATCCATTTATAGCAACCATGGAAATAAAATAAAAATGCGCACACATCCATATGCATATGCTCTAGTGTCCTAGTTAGGGTGATCCCTAAAGAATAATAGTGCCTAGTGTACCTATATGCGTCCATTTGCATCCACTAGCAACCACTTGCAATCACTAGCATACATCATTCATAACATGTTCTATTGACATGTTTACATCAAATCCTACCATCCATAGGTTAAATTATAAGTTCTAACCTCCCAAAGGGTAAGAAAGGAAAGAACCTGTTCAAAACTAAAGATGGAAATAGGATTTTCTAAAAATTTCTTATCAAAGGAATGTTGATATGAAATACGAATTTTCTCCCAACCAAACCAATCCTCCCCGAAGTCTTCTTAACTTTGTCGAAACCAAGGCAATCCCTCTGTAGACCCTATCCAATGCGAAGGCGACTTGCGCGGTCTTTTATAAAGAGATTCGAAAGGTGCCACTCTAATGCTAGCTTAAGAACTACTATCTTATGTGAATTCCACTAAAGAAAGATGCTTTTCCCAAGTTCCTCCAAAATCAAGAATATCCATTCTCAACCATGCCTGCCTTACTACCTTACTCATTTCACTTTACTATCTTCTTTAGTCTGCACTCATGAATCAACATTCCTAGGTTCTTAGTAGTATCCTATACATTCCACGGGAACTTCTATCATTACTTCCAAAAGTAATCACCGCTATCCCCTATATGGTCTTGCACTTTTTCCGTTACAACTTGGAAATGATTTCCCTATACTCCATATTTATAAGAGTTTGGTTGGGTATTTTCGTTACAAAAACTAAGACTTCTAAATTTTCAAAATATCAAATACCAAAAACTTTGTCTTTAAAAAAGTGTTATTTTTGAGTTTCTATTAAATTCAAAAATACTTGGTTACTTAACATTATTTCCCAACCTAGAGGGAAAAACTTTCAAATTCTAAGTCCAAAACTTATTCCTCGTTTTCTTTTAAAGACCTTTTCAGTTTCCTATAAAAATTTGAATTTTCAAATTCTACTTTTATTAAGCTTTTCATTTCCAAAAACTTATTTACTTTTTCACCAAACAATTTATTTTTAAATATCTTTAAATTGTTTTTATGTGTTTCAAAACATCTTTTTATTATACCTCACGGTCTCATACCTTAATGTATTGGAACTACTTTCTCAAATGAGAAATTATTAATGTTAAAATCTTTTATGAGCCTTTTAAAAGAGAATTTCATGTTTATGTGAAATTACAAGGAACTTATTTTATATTTTTCGAAAAAGGCTATACAAAATATGGTGCTTTTCATACCTTGTATATCTCTTTCATGTATTCCTTGTAACTTGCACAAAACATTTTTATCGGTTTCATAGAAAATCATACCATTATTCTTTTCATTCCAACAGATTAAAGTATGTTTAATTTATATTCTTTCATGATAAATATTTTCTAATATCTAACTTACACATTTTCCTTTCAGAAAAACTCATCTTCAAAACTGTTTTAATATTTCCATAACTCAAAAACACTTCCTTATACTTATTAAAAATAAGTGTACTTTACAAACCATTTTGTTTCTATACTTAGAAATTATCCTTTAAAACACATTTTTATTTGGGTTAAAATGGATGTTGTGTAAAACACCGTTACTACAACCCAAAAATACTAGTTTATGTATTCAATTAAATAAATACCAATAAATCTCATATACCTATGTAAAAATATTTCACTTTGGAGTCACTTACTATAACAATAGTGTTATAGCCTATGCTCCTCTTATTTTTTATGAAAACATTTATTACAACAATAAAAGTTGTAATCTACATTTCCGATACTTGATACACTCTAGGTTTTTATATTTAAAATCTTTGTTTACTTACAAAGAAACTAGTGAGTTATATATATATATGCATTCCATAATTCTTCAAAAAGAATTCCAATTTTTCATTATATAAAAACCAACATAAATTTCATACCATTCTTCAAAAACCCCATATTTATTTTCTAAAAGAAAATATTAACAATGAAATTTTTTAATTCTAACAATTACATTTTTTCCCACTTTTTTAAATTCAAAATTTTCATTTTACTTGGCTTGGCATAAAATGGATTTTGTCCTTACTAACCTTGGAGAAATTTTCTTAAACCATGGAAATTCCATTTCCTTACTAAAGTCTTTCATCTACACATGGGTTTTCATCTTTTCTTATCAACTGAACCTATTGTACATCCCCTAATCTTTGCCTACCTCTCTTTGGATTTCCATAGTCCGATCCTAAATGTACAAAGTCGTTTCTTAAATCCCTACCATGTGTAGACATTCTCTATGCCCCAATAAACGCACTTTAAAAGCGATACTTCAAGAACTCTGTCTTCAGCTGATGAACATGAAGCGTACGAAGACCCTCCTTTAGATGAATAACATGCTCTTCCATACTTCTGGGAAAACACCAAAATGTCGACCACGAATACCACCATGAACTTTATTTTAGGACATCTCTAAAAACATGGTTCATCAAATCTATATAATAGGCTGGGACATTGGTTAGCCTAAATGACATAACCAACCACTCAAAGAATCCATTGGGTGTCCTAAATGGGGTCTTAGCAATGCTGTCATAGGCTACCCTAGGCTGATGAAATCCAATGGCTAGACCAAGTTAAGAAAATACTGAAGAGCCAACTAACTGGTCGAAAATATCATCTATCTTAGGGAGTGGATAATGGTTCTTCTTTGTGAGCTTAGTCAATTCTCTATAGTCAATGCAAAGTCGAAGAGAACCACCTGCTTTGGTAGTGAAGACGACTGACATTCCCTATTCCGATATGTTTCTTCTTATGAAACCTTTCTCAAAAGCTCACGGATCTGCTTGCTCAATCCCTTCCCTTCTCTAGGCGCCATATGCCCTATGGGGCAATGCTACTGGCTAGCAAAATAAATCCTGAAGTCAATCTCTCTCTTAAGGGGTTAGTCCCCTAAACTCCTCAAAAATGTCTGGAAAATTTCCGACGACAGGAACCGAATCTAACTCTAATGATGATGAATCAAGGGAATAAAGGAAGCTCAACCCGACTGACCCTTGTGGGTCGTAAGAAATCTCGAGAGTCCTACTGATGCATGTCTCTAGTCTAATGACTCTCCTTTCACTATCTAATATAGTCCCATATACAGATAACCAATCCATTCCCAAAAATCATCCCATACCCCGAAAATCCCAAAACATAGGCATCATAGTATAATTCTACGCCTAGGATATAAATTTTCAAACCCCTACAAACCATAGCCAAGAGAGTCGATCCTCCTATGGGGTTTGAAACAAAGATGGGGTCTACTACTAAAGAAATGTCTAAGTGTAAAAAATCTACTAGAGAACTAGGGATGAAAGAGTGTAATGCTCTAGGATCGAAAAGAGTCCAAATGGGGAAATCAGAAATAGAAATCAAATTTTCCTACCAAGATTTGGTCCGCTGCTGGAAGGTGTTGTACCCAAAGTCGAAATCGGTGCTACAGGTGCACTCGCTGCCTGCTCCGTTTTCTGAGGACAAATCCTACTAGAGTGACCAAGCTGTCCACAATTGAAACACCTTCCCTTCATTCCTGCCTTCTTACAGTCCCTTGTGTAATGACCAACCAGTACACAACTATTCCATTTCCTGCCTTTCTTGATCCGCTTTTGAGGTCCTCCTTCTTTCCACTTGTTCTTATCCTTCCACTGCTTCTTAGAACTTGTAGGAACTTTCTCAAGCACCCTCTTCTGCTGCCAAGATGTAGGCTGAACACTCTATCGGTCCTCCAAACCTAACTGCCTAAACCTTTGTTCCATCTTCTCAAAACTAACCAGCATCTCCTCGGAATCCTCGGTGCCAGAAAACGTTATACCTCTTATACTAGCGAAGTCCTTGCATAGCTCAGAAAAGGGGGCTAATGTGGGTGGATTAAAGAGATTTCCATCTACTGGTGTTGTATTGGGCATTTTCCCTTGCACCCTGGTACTATATCTCTAAGGAACCAGTTAGCCATTCTATGCAAAGAACAGAGAATTCAGGCTCGAAAGAATCGAAAGAAGATTGCACTGGACTTGGAGGGGGTATTTTTTATATAAAAACTCTTTTATACTTAAAACTATTTCTAAGAGTTCCTTTCCGAAAAATACTTTTCAAAAGAAGTTATTTCGTAAAATACTTTTACTTTTAAAATAAATTTTTACGAATCCTACAACCTTAGGCTCTGATACCAAGTGAAACACCCCACACCTTTAATATACCCAAAAGGACACATTAAAAGGCGTGGTGCATTGTAGGTAGAACTGAAACTAACAGAGACTAATATTCACAATACGAAAATAGGTAAAAACAACGGAAACTAAAATAATAACTTATTCAATACAAAATCTTCATAATTGCTTCATAAACCAAATAAATCAAATACTAAATACAACATACATGTCTCAAAACCCAATGTGTCTCATGAAATAAAAACTCATAGTCCCAAAAAAATCGGAGTATAAATATCCCTCTCAAGTACCAGTACAAAGAAAGAAAACGAAAATAAAAAGTAGGGAAATACATAGGAGAATCTTCTCCAAGAAACCTTCGAGCAACTGCAATCTACTGCCCTCTCCCTTGATTTCCTATGTGGGGAAAATGGGAAAATAGAGGTGTGGGTCAGACTAAAAGTCTAGTGGATGATAGTAACTACTAGAATCTTTAAGCAAAGTAAAAGTAATAGACACTATAGCAGTTCTAGTATATAAAGAGGAAACAAAGGAAATAGGAAAGAGATAAACTAGAAATAATTATGATTAACTATAAGATAGGTAAACTTTGATTGTTTGCACTTGTTCTTGATAGCTGCTTTGATTAGGCTAAATTCCTAATCCTATAATTTGGCTAAATTCGTAATTCTACCCTTTGATCGGCCTGCTACACCATAGACCTTACTGCGGACTAGAGACTGCGTAACTCCCTACACAGCAGCCAATGGTATCTACGAAAGATGCACAAAGCAACCACTGTGGATCCAGACGATACATAGCTCCCTACACATAAGGCAATGGTGTCTACAAAAGACACACATACTAAGCGCTTGGAACTCATAGAGATTACTAAGCACTAGAATGGAAGTCACATGCGTAACTGCCACCATGCCCATGCTACCTTTTGCTCCACCTATTGGGTCTTCTTATTACCTCAAACTCCAGCATAAGCATGACCCTCGTCTCGCTTCAGGCTAATATGAGACCACCGTGTGTCAATAGAAAATAGAGGAAATGCTGTTGGTACTGGCCCATCATCCAAACAATATCTAGTTGCGCCCCTTATTCAAATACCCCATGATTTGGACTTCTAATTGACCAATTACTACCATTTTTAGCATAAGCGTGCCCTCATCTCACTTCAGGCTAATGTGAGACCACTGTTTTCTCTAATAGGGAATGTTATTTGGTACATGTCCTACTTTCATCTTTGCTTATTAATTTAGATAAATTATTTAAATAAGATTTTACAATTTTCTCTACTATCTGTGCTTATTAATTTATCCTACGTCTTAAAATAAGTCTTATTCTGTTCTTTTTCTTATTATAACCTACGTTATAATCATGCTTCTTACTTAACCCAAGGTCTAAGTGTGAAAATAAGCATCTTTCATCTTTTACTCTTTTTAGTTATAATTCTAAGTTATAACTAGGCCAATATTTTTAATTTAGTCCAATTAATGTCATAATTAGGCATAATTTCAGTCCAATTAGGCATAATTTCATTCCAATTCCATTTATATTACAGTCATTGTAATTTACATCTTACATTCCATTATTTCAGTTTTCTTACAATTTAATCCATATTTGCGGTAATCCTATTCTAATCTATACGCGAAGTAGAAGGAGGAATAAAAGAAAACTAAAAATAGAAGAAAATACACAGCATAGAAAGAAGATGTAAATAACGTATAAATAACAGTAAATAAACTAAAATAATGTAAATAAGCTGTAAATAAACGAAAAAGCTATTATTAACAGAACTAAACTAAAATTACTGAAAATAATAGGTGAAAGGAAATAGACTGAAATTAAGTCTAAAAAATGTAAATAAACTACTAAAAAGGCTATTCCAAAAATCGTAGTAAAACTACAACTATTGGAAACCCTATTATTTTAAATTACTTAAAGAAATCTAAAATAATTGCAATCACTCACCTCCGGTCCTAAGCCCTTCTTTTGGTCTTCTCGGATCCACTTGGAGTTGTAAAATAATTTAATTTATAACGATTTTCTCCTTGGAAAAATTATTCCATTTAGGGTACTGCCTAGAAAGGTGAACCCAATTAGAGAAAACCTAGAATGAGAAAAAGTGTTAGGTCTAGGGGTCTATTTATAGTGGTGGAAGTGGATCTCAAACCATTGGATTTTGAAGATTGAATGGGATGCAACCACGTCATAGGCTGAATAGGAGCCATCGGATGTAAGAATGGAAGGACCAGATCGAGGTAAAGAATGCAAAACACATCATTAAGTCAGCAAAATTCGCTCTGGAACGTTCGAACGAACGAATGTTCGCTCGTTCGTAATTAAGGGAGGCGGGTCGACTGGGCGGTCAACAGCCGGTCGACCTGCCTTATATATATATCTGCTTATTTTGTATCTTGGTAATATTGGCTCGGTTTCTGACGTTCTATATATGGAAATTGACCAGAAAATTACCACGGACACAATGGTGCAATTCCCGTGGCTCAATTCTGATAATTTCACAAAGTTATTTATTTAATTAATTAATGAATTAATTATTATGGATTAAATTTCGGGTTGTTACACTTATGATAAATTCATCAATTAATTCACAAATGACAAAAGGAAAGGAAAGTCCAATAACTTCATGAATGTTGATTTATATGATAAAAAGAGTTGGTTTACCTCTAAATTGTCTCTTAATCTCATATTTTTGTTCACTTGCTTTACTTAGTTTTTTCATTTTTCTTAAGTTAAAATAATATCAAGCTTTGGTTTAATTTGATTGAATAGGATTAAAAAATAATTCAGTTCCCTGTGGATTAATTCATACTCGCATACATACTACAATTGTACGTCGTGTGCTTGCACTTTATAACGATATAATATTTTGTTGATTTTCTAACCGATAGAAAATTTGTCATCTAACAGATATCAACTAATCCCCAAAACTCATTCTTCCTTCATCTTAGATTTAATACTCCTCGAGCGCTCGTTTCTGATTTAATTCAATATTCCACGTTTTAAAATAGGCATGGATTTGTGATATTTCTCTCAATTACATGATTAAGTTATCGGTTTTGAGCTGCTAGTGCGAGCATATGGTGGCGATGGTGAGTGTTTGGATATGAGAGAGAGAAAGAAGAAGGAGATGGGTTCGGGTGCAGGTTTTGTTGGAGAAGGAGTTAGGAATGGAGAAAGGTAGGTTTCGGTAGAGAAGGAGTTAGGAATGGAGAAAGGTAGGGTTCGGTTTATGGTGAAATGGCGATGGTAGGGGTTCGGTATAGGATGAGGATCAGTGGAGGTGATGTTCTTTAGTTAATGGGAGGAGGGAAAGTAAAGGCCTGGGATCAAAAAGGAGAGATTTATAGAGGGGTGAGTAGAGGATAGGGATCGGTGTACCTTAGATGTGGATCGCGATCGGTGAGGAGGATTTAGAGAAAGGGATCGGTATTGGATAGTGATGTATGGATCGGTAGGAGGTGTCATAAGATAGGGATCAGTATGATGTCTTAGGAAAGGGATTTGCAACCAAAGTCAAGGGATTGGCATTTACATTAAATACTAATCCAATCCAAATCATTCGAGCATTAAATGCTAATTTTCCTTGCTGACTTTGAACATAAGATGACAATGAACAATATAACATGCATACTTGAACTGTTGAACTTGAGATTGAACAATCAAACTCCCAGAATTCTGAATATGGACTAAGTAATAGACTTGCTAATGAACTTAGGTAACAGACTTCATAACTCAATATGTCGATATTCGATCCCAAAGCCTTCATTGCCGATCAATTTTCTTGCTAATTGAGATGGTCAGTGAAGACGAACTCTAGGAATAAAACTCCAAAGTCTCATCATTTTATCATTTTATTTTGCCTTTCTGATTTCAAACTATTTATGCATGTTACATACTGCACTGCACTAGTTCACACTTAACACGGGGGGGAACAGGATATTATTTCTAATCTCGATTATCTACTGAGTACAGATGATATAGGTTCCAGATGCACGAAGCGTTCAATTGACATGTCTTTCGATTTGATGACACGACATACTGGTTTTGAAGCGAAGTCAAGTTCTGCAACTATATCTGGAAGGCCTTCTCCAAGCCATCATGTAGAATGAAAAAAAGGTTATAACTCAAGAGCTGATCTTTTCTCCGACATTCCAGTGCTCCCGATGCAGTTGAGGTCGCCATTCCCTTTGATAATCCAGTGGATTCACAAGCTTCTTGAATTGGCGATGCCGCTCTTCGTCTGTTATGCTCAATCCATGGAATTCCGTTTGAGATGTCTAAGTTCCTATGAAGCAAGATAGACCTCACTTGCCCCTAGCCAGGTATACATCATGCAATAAGTTTATATGCTGGGCTGGATGCGTTCAGCCTTTCAATTCCTTTGTCAAGGAGATGTTAAGATATCTTGGGATCGCCTCTACAAAACTGCATCCCAACAGTTATTCTTTTATTCTTCGGACTTTCTTGTTGTTCGTGAATGTTCTATTCCATCGTCCCACCCCCGAAGACATCAGATTTATTTATAATTTCAAAAGATGGTCGGGAAGCTCTTATTACGTCTTGATCCAACCTTCAATGAATTGCTAGTCTTAAAGGGTGCCTCGAACAAACTTTCACTGTTCAAACATGAATGGTTCTACATGCGATACCCTACTGGATTCGCAAGAATATGGTTAGAAGGATGTAAGTATTACTTCCACTTTTCTCTCAAGTTAACTGATGAAAGTCATAACTTTTCCTTCAAATTTACTGACATCCAGAGTTCTTTTAGGTGTTTGTCCACATCCCAAAGGCGCTGTTTTTCTAGAGTCGTTGTTGCCATCTGTGCTACCCCCGTTGAGGACTGGGACATCAAACTCCATATAATCAATGAATTGCTATCTTTGTTTGGGCTGTTGGAATACGGCCGCAGGATCGGACTTCTTGGAAGTGCGACATTACCGAGGAATATTGCAGAAGAAAGAAGGGACACAGTTAACCCCATCGTGTCTTCTGTTGAGGGGACTCGAGACAATACTGCGGACTGAGAAATCAAAGATTCTAAAGTTGAAAAACTAAGAGGTGATGATGCTAGGCTCGAAAAAGTGCCAAGGGTTGAACCGTTTTAAGTTGGACAATCCTAAACACCTACAAAGAGAAAAAAGTGGTTGGCGTACAAGCTACGCAAAAGAGAGACCGCAACAGACCGGGAGTTTATTTTACTCCTCACGAAGAGGAATCATCATCTTACCATTTGGAAAGTTCGTTAAAAGGATTCTCTAATCTTCAAATTCTAGACGACATCATGTCTTACGACTTTCTGAATATTACATCAAAGGACTTAACTCTCCTACGAGAAGTGGCGAAGGCATCCAACATTCTACTAAAGGAGAGAACACACCTATGAGAAAAGCTACCGTTACCGTCCTATTGTGGGAACACTAGGACACTCACAATCACTTGTACTCCAATATATACTTGTTCTTGATCTCTTGTATGACAATTTATATTACGCTCTTATTTGTTCTTTACAAGTTTAATGTCTCAATCACGAGACTTTGATTGTCTTCTAAGCTTCTCAGCATACCATCGACTAACCCAAGATTCCGAGTCCCCTCGCGTAGAGAAAAGGACGAGGTACGGGACAAAGATTATCATTCGATGGAGTCTTCTTCCTCTTCTAAGAGAAAATCTCAATCTCACATGTCTCGTTAGGGCGAACATTCTGATCTTCTGGTTCAAAGTTGAGAAAAACATTCTTATCATGACCCTCACGTTGCTGCGTCACACGAGCAACACTCCGACTCTTCAAGTCCAAGACAATCTCGTGAGCGCCGATCAGGAAACACCCAATTTCTACTTCTGATCCACCCCTAATGGCTACTGCTCCTGATACTTCTTCTATAGAAAAGTTGGCGAAGCTTAAATCCACTTTCCCGAAGATTTGCTTCGATGGTCTTAAATTCCTCTCTTCTGTTCATATTATCCCAGGGCATGCCAAGGAAAGCTCTCTAGTATGTGTGAACGACGTATTCGTTCAACATGAATCATTCATACACTTGGCAAAAAAGGTTTTTTGAAGTTTCTATGGAGTGTCAACATGAAATTGATCTTCTCAAGTTGGAAGTAATTCATGACAAGGATATAATCAAGCACTAGGATGCTAAGTTGCTAGAATTCAAAACCCAACTTGCTGAGGCGAAAAAGAATGCCAAAAAGACGGTAGAGGCGATAAGCGGTCTGGAAACTTCTCACAAAGAAAAACTCAACGCGGCACTTCAACGCAGCGGGACTCCCGCTATAGAGGACTCCTTGAAAAAGGAAAATGACGCTTTTGGTCACCACATTAAGGAGCTTAAAGAATTGTTAAGTAAGGAAAAGGAGAAAAAGTTGAGGCCCAGGATGAGTCATAGAAATACTGCAAAGAAGTCATTAAGGAAAGGAACTTGGAGGAAAAACTTGACGATCAATTTGCTAAGTTTGAACGATACCCCTACACTTATTTTTTAATTCGTCCTCGAATAAAGAAAACCAAGATAAATTTGTTTTCGTAGGGAGCACGATTTCATTGAGCGTATGCAACAAGTCGTTAAACCTCTAGGTGTCCCTAGTAGAACAAGTGTTGTCTCATGAGGGTGTTCAGCGGATACTACCCACAAAATCCAAATGCGAAATGAGAAATTTTCTAAATGCAAGCTTTATTTACAAAGACATGAATGCAAGTTTTTCGAAAATATTTACAAATGAAGAATTTACTTTTTAAATCGACACGAGTGAGTTAGAAATAAGTTTCGATCATCATCATGAAATTTCAGTCATTTACTCATCATAAAATTCAAACAAAAGCTCGATTTACATTACATTCGATTCTAGCTTAACCAGTTGTTTCGGTTGAAAACATAGTGCAATTATGAAATGAGTTCTTTAATTGGTTGTCCGAGTTTCCAAAGTAGTATCTTCATTTCTTTTTGTATAACAAGGCAAATCCATAAAGTTAAGATGATGCTTGGGTTTCAATTGCTTACTCTCTCTTTATTTGAAATAAATATTAACATTATTATTATTTACACACCTAACTCAGGTAAACTGAGGCCAGATATACCACCCATGTACTGCCTTTTGGGCTTACGTGAGGGGAATACAGAGCATGGCGAGTGCACACACTCATGTAGATACACCTATCGACTGTAGGTGATTTTTATTAAGTTTTATTTTACTTACACACCTAACTTGGGTAAACTTAGGCCAGATATACCACCCATGCACTGCCTTTCGGGCTTACGTGAGGGGAATACAGAGCATGGTGAATGCACACACTTACATGCATAGACCTATCGACTGTAGGTGGTTTTTTTATTATTATTCTTTTTTCTCTCTTTTTTTTCTTCTTTTTTTGAAAGAGAGAGAGTTTTGCAAAATCAACTTAGCACCACCTAACTTTAGAGATTAAAAATGTTACCGCAAATACTTTAAATCAACCAATCTTTTAAACATGGACATCAATTTAGAATAAATTTCATAACCATCACCTATGAATCATCATATATACTAGTTACACCAAAGTTTCTTGTAGTTTAAACTTTACTTTTTATTATTCGTTAAGACAAGTAACTTTCCAAAAATTTAAATTTAATGACCAAAACTGAAAGTTTACTCCGTCATGCCTATTCTAAAGTAAATTAAAATGCAATATATTTTTAAAAAATTTTGATATTTTTTTTGAGATAAAGATAGGAAAAACAAAGAAATTGCAAAACTAAACCATGCAAAGTAAAATGAAAATGAGACTTGTAGGATCAATTTCACCCTAGAGGGGGGTGAATTGGGTGATACTAATAATAATAAAAATTAATGTGGAAATATATATAATAACTGCAGCTCGGATAATAGCAGAATAATAAATGCAGAAATAGAACAACACAGATTTACCTAGCTTCGGCAAAACCCTGCTTACGTTCTGCCCCCAAGGTATCTACTAGAAATTAAGTAGTCAGACGCTTACACACGTAAATTTGCGACACCCGCTAACGACTAACCTAACTCTACGCTCAAAACCCTGCCACAACTCAGTCACTGGGTTGCGAATTCTCATACTACGCCCCGTAGTTTGTACCTAGTCACACGACTAGAAAATTACATAATTTTTAGAAGAATTTCAAAATAAAAACTAAAACTAAAAACAAATAAAACCCTAATTAGAAAATAAGCCCAAATAAAAATAGAAGGCCGACCCAAATTTAATATGCTTTTTTCCTTTGTGAACAAATCTGGCCGAATCCTTTTATTTTCATGCCGCCTCCTTTGCTCTATGAAATCAATGGCTAATTTGTTCCTCTTTAAAAAATAGGGCTTTGATCATTTGAGCCGCCGCTTGAAAAATGATGCTCGAAACATATGCTGGTATGCTTTTAGTTCACTTTGATTCTTCCTTGATCAGTTGAATTGTTCACGGCTGCTTCAAAATTGTCGAGCTCGAATGTTAAAATGGTATGCGATTTTTCCCTTTTTCGATATTCGATAATACTCGACTTTGATTCGAATTATTGGCCTCTGATTTATTTCAATGCCTTGCCCGGGTAATTGCTTGAACTCAAATACCTCTTTGCCGATGTTGTTAATGGGTGTCTATAGGGTTCGAATCCCTTAGTTTACGTTCGTATAATTTCGGTTTGAATAATTCGTGATTTTGTTTTCTGCGTTGATTTTTGATCGTATGATCTTGAGACCTCTGATTGGTTCGTTCCTTGATTGTAGCTTGGTATTTGAATTTGAGATATATATATTTGTTATTTGCTGACTTGTTAGATTCCTTTTTGCTCTGACTTGTTCAAACTGCTTGTGATATATCGTTACTACTTCCTTGGTCACCACGACTTTGGCTCTGGAATGACATATTCATTTTGAAATACATTGACTTTGTTTGAAAACCCTTTATCATAGTTTCAATTGATAGTATCCTTTTTGAAAAATACTTCTGTTAATATTGATATAATCCACTACTTTGTTACTCTAACTGCTACTATGTATATTTTAATTGGTAGCCTTGCATTTAACTCTGTTTCATATGTATATACATGTTGCTTCAGTGTTCCATATGAATGTAGTTTTCATTAGTCTTGTCTTCATGTTGCCATGAATATGTACTTTGGTTGTTCATGCCTCTAACCAGATATATGTGTATGTACTTATATGCATATGTACATACATATGTATCTTCATGTGTGCTTACTGGAGTAGTTCTTGTGCACTTGTTCCCAATGTAATCTGTGTTTCATTTTGCTACATCCATTCAGTTCACCACTTTGTTTTAACTGCACTGGCCTGGTCTGTTTCTGGTGTCGTTGACACTCATGTCTTTGAGTTGCATTCTCTGTTGAAGTGCTAAGTCTTGTATATGCATGAATGCATTTGAAACTTTGAACTGTAGTCATCTTTGATCTTCTGCGTTTGTGTCTTCATGTTGACTGGTCTGGTTCGAAGTTTTGTTCCTTGCAATGCTTTAAGTCTATGTATATGGACTTGTACATGTCTTGTATACTTGGTTCTGCGATTACTTGAGTCTGATACACTCCACTGGTTTCATATGCAGTTTGGCTAGACTTGTTTTCTATTTGTTTGTATATTTCCAATTTCACTTGAATTTTCATATTCCTTTGAGTCGAAATCCAACCTCTAAACTGTTGTGTTACTGCCTTTAGTTCGACCTGAGTTATGTTGTTTGATTTCCACTTTCTCTAACCTGGTCTGCATTGGCTTCAACTCTAGTCTTCAAGTGTCTTTGAGTCTGTACTTTTTGTGTTTTCATGTTGGCCGAGACTCACATGCGTCTGAACTGATATATGTGTGTTCATGCATGTATGCTAGTGCCTTATTGAGTGCACTTGTATTTGAACCTATCTTATAGTCTGGTTTCATTTTAGATCATGTTGACTGACCGTTGAAACTTGTACTTGTTTTCATATTGCACCTGAGTTGAATCCAGCCTCAGCTCGGGTTTGACCTTGTGCACACCTGTCCCTGCAATTTTATCAAGTGTATATCGGTGTGTACGGCCTTTTGGCATGTACAGTGATACACTGTGCATGTCACAAGTTGTTCGTGTAAAATAAATTTAAAAGTGAAATGATGACAAACAACCCAAATAACTAAGGCAAACAATATTTTCAAAACACACACTTCATTGTATACTGCAAAAAATATTTCTTGTTCAATTTTACTACGTCAGTGTTTATTTTGCAGATAGCTCAGATGTTGGATACCGGTTGGAACAAAGTTGAAGATAAAATACGAATGTGAGTGAATATGAAAGGAGGTGAAAGTTGTAGATTGAAAGATGTGTTGTAATTAAAATTGTATTGTAATTGAAAATGTATATATGTAGTGAGAGCTCAAATTTTTACTATTTGAATTTCTAATAAAATATTCGTTTGAATTTGAACTTTGTGTTATTTATTTTATCCAAAAAATATTTATTTAATTATGTAAAAAAATAAAATAGTACAATATCAAATACATTTAAATGAATATATATATATATATATATTTATTATCATCGAAAATAAATCATAGGCTATTGTATTCTACAATCTCCTCCTTTTGATGATAACAAACATATATTAAGATTTTGACCCTATTAAATGTATTTGAGCTTGATGAATTCTATTTGCTCCCCTTATTTGAATGCTTTCCCTACTCCAAAGCTCCCTCTTCACTTATGCATGAAAATAAATAAAAAATATGCAAATGAACCTAGATGGGAAGATGCAAGTAAAAAATATGACTTGACTTATTTGCCAAAATATTAACTTCTCTCTCCCCCTTTTGTTATCAGCAAATGAATAATAGTGTTAGAAAAATAGAGATAAAGTGATAGACGTTAATACAACATTAATACCCAATCGAGTATAAATATTAAATTTCAAAAAAAAATCAAACAAAAATCATAAATACACTTTTTAGGCGCATATTCCACTTTAGAGTGATAGGGGTGATGTCGGCATATAAATCCATATAGTTGTGTCTACTTGTGATATGTTTATATCAGGAATTTGAATACCTACTAACCATGCATAACCGTTAGGACTTTTAAATGAGATTAGTAGTATTCCCAATTTAAAAAAAATTCAAGCATCTTCTAACCACGCATAATCATGAGGACTTTTAAATGGGATTAGAATCAACTCATCTATTTAATAATAAATTTTGATATGTGTTCCATACATGCATAACCGTGAGGACTTTTAAATGAGCATGAAAGCACATAAATAAATATTCTAAGTAATTCACCCATGCATAACCATGAAGACTTTTAAATGAGAGTGAACACTTTGGATTTTATTATTGCTAAAAAATAAAATAAAAACGAATAATTTTGCATTTAAAATACCATATTTTGACATACTATATTGGATTTTAATAAGTGATGGTCGTTAGAAATATAATAGAATTAGAGATGGTCATGGAATTTTTACCAACAAATGTTATTATAAATCTTGTTTAAATTTTTAAAGAAATTTACTAAATATATTGTCTCAAGTCATAATATATGATTAATATCAACACTCATCACTTTTTCAGTCACTATTTATCTTTTCGATAATCGGTAGGGAGTCAGATTAGTTAATGTAGTCATTTAAGATCAAATCCAAAAATAATTTGAAAATCAAATTTTCTAAAATGACTAATCTGAAACAAAGTCAACAAAAACTATTTTCTGGAAGGGGTTTTTAAAAAAAATTTTGCTAATTGAAAATCAGTTGAAATGAAAAATATGCAAATATTTTCTTTGAAAATGTGATGCAACTAATGAATGTCTCTACATAAAACACGTTCTACTAGTAATTTTTCTATCAACTAGGTTACCAATGCAATCTGCATTAGAATTTCTCTTTGACTCAAGATTATCATTAGTTGGATATCATAGACCCAATCGTGGAGTATGCAACAAATACATTAAAATCCTTTTTACAGCTTTTAAATGAAATTCTATTGGATTTGGATTCAAACCGTGCAAATAAACAAACAGTGAACATAATGTTAGGTCTAGAATCAGTAATATAAACAAATATATCTACGTGTATCTTGAGTAATCATCAATGCAAAACAACATCTCTTATCACCAAAACTTGCAATATAATTAGTCCAAGCAAATCTATATGAAATAGTTCGAGGATGAAAAGAAGATTGGTCAACATTTTTGAATAAAAATCAACATTTATTTCATTATCACATAACTGGCTGAATTAAATCAGATTCTGGTGCAGATTTTCACATTTAATATATCGTTCAAGATAAATGTACCATTACCCATTTTACCTTTACCGATAATTTTTCGTTGTTACCCATTGTGACTCTGCCACCTTTGTACTAGACTAAGCAACTTTGATTTGTCGCATGTCTTGTGCCTGGAACAGCTAGAATCCAGGTAACACTGTTGTTGTTCCTTAGCCTGCCACCACACCTACACGAAAAAAGATTTTTGTGACCTATTTGTTTTTATAGTTCCATGGTTGTCAGTGACAAAAGATTTTGAAAAATATGTTCGTTTAGACCCAAGACAATTTATATTTGTTTCATTTGGCACCAAGATTTGTTTGACTTTAAGTGATTTTATATTCGTGCCTTTTGGAACCCAAATTGGTATGGTTTTCACGTGTTTGGGTCATACTAGCAATTGTTTGTCCAAATTTTCTACAAACCGTGCACTTGGAATTGACTTTATTAATTTCGCTTCTAACAGTTCAGATTGAGTATACCCAAGTCTTTGTCTAATAGTATTGACAGTTTGTTTCCCTAATAAAATATTTAGCGATCTTTCTCCTTTGAAATTTTTTCCTAAAGTTGTAGACAATTGTTGGACTTGTGTTTTGAGAGATTCATTTTCATTCAATAATAGAGTGCACTTTTTAATAGAATTTTCTCTCCTAGTGTTTTCACTTTCTTTCAAAATCAGATTTCATTTTCAAGTGATTTAATTTTAATTTCTGATTTTTTAATTTCTTCTTCAAGTGATGGACACTTATCACACTTAGGGCTCTTGTTTCAATAGTTTTTAACCAATTGATCAAGCTGTTTATTTAGTTCTATTAAACTATCTCTTTGTGATTCAATTTTGTAATTCCGAATGAGTAAGTTTTGATACCTCGCTTGGCTCGTCATCATAGCTGTCAGTAGTATCACCTCGAAGACACAGATCTGCTTTTTCACTCTCACTGCTAGTGCTTTTATTATCATCATCACTTTTATTCCACGTGGCTGAAAAACATCTCCTTTTCGATTTCTTTCCTTGGATGAGTCAATTCTAAGGACAATTGGGCTTGATGTGACCAGGTTTATTGCACTTGTGACATATGATCTCCTGCTCTTCTGAGTTGTCTAGTACTTTGACTATTCTGCTTTTTAATTGTTGATTTAGAGCTGGATTTTCGTATTTGTGTTTCCACCTTTTGAATCTCTTTATTAATAGTGCTAGTTCGGTTGCTTCATCATCGTCGTCATCATCATCACTTTCCGTTGTTCCTTTGAGAGCTATTGATTTCTTTCGCGTATTACCTCCTTCGCGTTCTTCCTTGAATTTGATTTCTAGCTCATAAGTAGTGAGATTTTCGATGAGTTCTTCAACTTTGATTTGTTTCAGATCCTTTGATTCTTGAATGGTAGTAACTTTCGCTTTAAAATTTAGTGGAAGGACTTTGAGGATTTTCGGACTATTTCCAGCTCTGTGTATGGATTTCCAAGTGATTTTTATTTGTATACTAGATTAGAAAGTCGTCCATACATTTCTTTGACACTTTCATCCTTTGCCATTGTGAAGTTTTCGTATTCGCTACTAAGCATGGCAAGGCGCTACTAAGCATGGCAAGGTGAGATTCTTTAACTTATGAAGTTCTTTCGTGAGTCACTTCAAGTGTGTGCCAAATTTCCTGCGCAGTTAGACAATGTGAGACACGATTAAATTCAATTTGATCCAATGAACAAATATTATAATTCATAGCTTTAGCGTTAGCATTCTGCAGTTTATTTTCAAGATTTGCCCATTTATCCATCGGTTTTTCAATATCTTGATTATCTACCACTATAGTTGGTGTCCTATATCCTGTCTCAACAATATTCCAAGCATCAATGGTTTTCAGAAAAATTTTCATTCTATTTTTCCAATAAGCATATTCACCATTGAACATAGGTGGTCTAACTATGGACTGACCCTCAATAAAAGCATTATTAAAAGAAGCCATTTTAAAAATCCAAATTTTTAAAACAAAAATAGGTTTTTGAAAAATCATATTTTTAAAAAATGGTTTTTGTTCCTAGCTCTAATACCACTTGTAGGATCAATTTCACCCTAGAGGGGGGGTGATTAGGGTGATACTAATAATAATAAAAATTAATGCGGAAATATATATAATAATTGCAGCACAGATAATAGCAGAATAATAAATGCAAAAATAGAACAACACAGATTTACCCAGCTTTGGAAAAACCCAACCTACGTGCTACCCCCAAGGTTTCTATTAGAAATTAAGTAGTCATACGCTTACACACATAAACTTGCAACACCCGCTAACGACTAACCTAAATCTACGCTCAAAACCCTACAACAAAGCAGTCATTGAGTTGCGTATTCTCAAACTACGCCCCGTAGTTTTTACCTAGTCACATGACTAGAAAATTACATAATTTTTAAAAGAATTTCAAAATAAAAACTAAAGCTAAAAAAATAAAATGCTAATTAAAAAATAAGCCCAAATAAAAATAGAAGGCTGGCCAAAATTTAATATGCTTTTTCCCTTTGTGAACAACTTTGACCGAATCCTTTTATTTTCGTGCCGCCTCCTTTGCTCTGTGAAATCAATGGCTAATTCGTTCCTCTTTAAAAATTAGGGCTTTGATCATTAGAGCCGCCGCTTTAAAAATGATGCTCGAAACATTTGTTGGTATGCTTTTAATTCACTTCGATGCTTCCTTGATCGGTTGAATTGTTCACGGCTGCTTCAAAATTGTCGAGCTCGAATGTTAAAATGTTATGCGATTTTTACCTTTTTCGATATTCGATAATACTCGACTTTGATTCGAGTTATTGGCTTGTGATTTATTTCAATGCCTTGCTCTGGTAATTGCTTGAACTCGAATACCTCTTTGCCGATGATGTTAATGGGTATTTATAGGGTTCGAATCCCTTAGTTTACATTCGTATAATTTCGGTTTGAATAATTCATGATTTTGTTTTCTGCGTTGATTTTTGATTGTATGATCTTGAGACCTCTGACTGGTTCATTCCTTGATTGTAGCTTGGTATTTGAATTTGAGATATATATATATATATATATATATATATATATATATTTGTTATTTGCTGACTTGTTTGATTTCTTTCTGCTCTGATTTGTTCATCGTGTTTGTGATATATTGTTACTACTTCCTTGGTCACCACGGCTTTGACTGTGGCATGACATGTTCATTTTGAAATACATTGACTTTGTTTGAAAACCCTTCATCACAGTTTCAATTGATAGTATCCTTTTTGAAAACTGCTTCTATTAATATTGATATAATCCACTGCTTTGTTACTATAACTACTACTGTGTATATTTTAATTGGTAGCCTTGCATTTCACTCTGTTTCATATGTATATACATGTTGCTTCACTGTACCATATGAATGTAGTTTTCATTAATTTTGTCTTCATGTTGCCTTGAGTCTGTACTCTGTTTGTTCATGCCTCTGACCTGATATATGTGTATGTACTTATATGCATATGTGCATACATATGTATCTTCATGTGTGTTTACTGGAGTAGTTCTTGTGCACTTGTTCCTTATGTAATCTGTGTTTCATTTTGCTACATCCATTCAGTTCACCACTTTGTTTTAACTGCACTGGCCTGATCTGTTTTTGGTGTCATTGACACTCATGTCTTTGAGTTGCATTCTCTGTTGAAGTGCTAAGTCTTGTATATGCCTGAATACATTTGAAACTTTGAACTATAGTCATCTTTGTTCTTATGCATTTGTGTCTTCATGTTGACTAGTCTAGTTCAAAGTTTGGTTCCTTGCCATGCTTTGAGTCTGTGTATATGGACTTGTACATGTCTTGTATACTTGGTTCTGTGATTACTTGAGTCTGATACACTCCATTGGTTCCTTGTGCAGTTTGGTCAGACTTTTTTTCTGTTTGTTTGTATATATCTGGTTTCACTTGAATTTTCATATTGCTTTGAGTCGAAATCCAGTTTCTTGCCTCTAAACTGTTGTGTTACTGCCTTTAGTTCGACCTGAGTTATGTAATTTGATTGCCACTTTCTCTGACCTGGTCTGCATTGGCTTTGAGTTTAGTCATCAATTGTCTTTGAGTCTGTACTGTTTTCTGTTTTCATGTTGTTCGAGACTCATATGCATCTGAACTGATATATGTGAGTTCATGCATGTATGCTGGTGCCTTGTTGAGTGCATTTGTATTTGAACCTATCTTATAGTCTGGTTTTATTTTAGATCATGTTGACTGACCGTTGAAACTTGTACTTGTTTTCGTATTGCACCTGAGTTGAATCCAGCCTCGGCTCGGGTTTTACCTTGTGCACACATGTCCCTGCAATTTTATCAAGTGTATATCGATGTGCACGGCCTTGTGGCATGTACAGTGATACACTGTGCATGTCATAAGTTGTTCGTGTAAAATAAATTTAAAAGTGAAATGATGACGAACAACCCAAATAACTAAGGCAAACAATATTTTCAAAACACAACTTCATTGTATACCGCAAAAAAAATTCTTCTTTAATTTTATTGCATTAGTGTTTATTTTGCAGATAGCTCAGATGCTGGATATAGGCTGGAACAAAGTTGAAGATAAAATACGAGTGTGAGTGAATATGTAGTGAGGTGAAAGTTGTAGATTGAAAGATGTGTTGTAATTAAAATTGTATTGTAACTGAAAATGTATATATGTAGTGAGAGTTCAAATTTGTACTATTTGAATTTGTAATAAAATATTTGTTTGAATTTCAATTCTGTGTTATTTATTTTATCCAACAAATATTTATTTAATTATGTGAAAAATAAAATAGTACAATATCAAATACATTTAAATGAATATATATGTTCATTATCATCAAACAAAAATCGTAGGCTACTGAATTCTACAAGACTTTCCCCCCACACTTGATTTTTATTGTGTCCTTACAGTCAATGCACAACATAATGAGTGAACTGGAGAGAAATATTTATATATTTACAAGAGAGGTTAAAATTTCTTACTAGACGTAGTGTGGCTCATGAAGAATCATGAGCTTCTCTTCTTGATCGCTTGGCAATTCTAAGTACGGCTTCAAACGATAACCATTGACTTTGAAAATCGATTCATCCCTAGGGTTTTTTATTTCAATAGCACCGTGTGTATAGATAGTTTGTACCACATATGGTCTTGTCCATCTTGATTTTTAGTTTCCCAGGGAATAAATGAAGTCAAGAGTCATATAAAAGAACTTTCTGATTTGACAAAAATGTTTTTCTTAAGATTGACTTGTCATGAAAAACTTTATCATTTTCCTTGTATATTTTTGAGTTTTCATATGCGTCGTTCCTAATCTCTTCTAACTTGTTGAGTTGAAATTTTCTATTTTCGCTAGCCCTTTCAAGATCGAAGAGCAAGTTCTTTATTGCCCAAAGCGCTTTATGTTGAAGTTCAAAGGGTAAGTGACACTCTTTACTGTTATACTAACCGAAAAGGTGACATTCCAAGATTATTTAAAAGCAGTACGGTAAGCCCAAAGCACATCAGTCAATTTCTTAGACCAATCTTTTCGATTCTTATTAACAGTTTCCTCCAAAATTTGTTTTATTTGTCGATTCAAAACTTCAACTTGACCAAAGGTTTGTGAATGATAAGGAGTGGACAACTTGTGGGTTATCGAGTATTTCTTCATTAAAGCTTCAAATGATCGATTACAAAAGTGTGTTCCATTATCACTGATTATTGTACAAGGTGTGCCAAACCTCGAAAAGATGTTTTATTTTATGAATATCATAATAATTTTATGGTCATTTGTTCTACATGGGACGTCTTCGACCCATTTGGAAACGTAATCGACAGCAAGAAGAATGTAATGATTTCCGAAAGAATTTGGGAATGGTCCCATAAAGTCAATTCCCCAAAAGTCCAAAATTTCGATCGTAAGGATGGGGGTCAAAGGCATCATGTTCATCGAGAGATTTTCCTAACATTTGGCATCGATTACATGTTTTACAAAACTCGAATACATCTTTGAAAAGTATGGGCTAGTAAAAACCACATTGAAGCACCTTTTCTTTGGTTTTCTTAGGCTCAAAATGACCACCACAAGCTTGGTCATGACAAAATGAAAGAACACTCTTAATTTCGCTATCAGGGACGCATTATCGAATGATTTGGTCAGAATAATACTTAAACAAGTAAGGATCGTCCCAATATAAGTATTTCACTTGGGAAAGAAATTTGTATTTATCTTGTTTGGACCAAAAAGAAGGAGTTTCCTTAGTGACTAAGTAGTTCACTATATCGACAAACTAAGAATCGACAGAAATTGAAAGGAGTTGTTCATCAGGAAAGTTCTCGTTGATGGGTAAAGAAGATGGTGCGTTTGGAAGACGAGACAAGTGATCGGCTATGACATTATCGGGTCCTTTTTTGTCTTTGATTGTAAGGTCAAATTCTTGAAGTAAAAGGATCCAACGAATCAAATGAGATTTAGCATCCATTTTGGCGAAAAGGCATCGAAGAGCTGTATGGTCAGTGTAGACCATGATGTGTAAACCTATCAAGTAAGGTCGAAACCTTTCGAGAGCAAAAATGACGGCTAGAAGCTCTTTTTCGGTTGTTGTGTAATTAAGTTAAGCGTCATTCAAAGTCATACTCGCGTAGTAAATGACATGAAGGATTTTGTTGATGCATTGTTCTAAGACAGCACCAACTGCAAAGTTAGAAGCGTCACACATTATTTCGAAATGAAGATCCCAATTGGGTGCGCAAATGATTGGAGCAGAAATGAGTTCATTTTTAAGACGTTCAAAAGAAGAGACACAATCAAAATTGAAATTGAAAGGAACGTCTTTTCTTAGAAGAGTAGTCAAAGGACTGACGATTTTGCTAAAGTCTTTCACAAAGCGTCGGTAAAAGCCAGCGTGCCCTAGATATTATCGAATGTCCTTAACAAATATGGGAATGGGTAGGTTTGCAATTACATCAACTTTCGCTTTATCTACCTCAATGCCTTTATTTGAGATGATATGTCCAAGGACTACGCCTTGTTTGACCATAAAGTGGCATTTTTCCCAATTCAAAGTCAAATGTTTTTCTTCACATCGATTTAGAACCAACTCAAGATGATGTAAACATTCGGAAAAGGAAACACTAAAGATAGAGAAATCGTCTATGAAAACTTCTAGAAACCATTCAATCATGTTAGAAAAGATGTTAATCATGCATCGTTGGAAAGTAAAAGGAGCATTACAAAGTCTGAATGGCATACGTCGATAAGCAAAGGTACCAAATGGACACATGAAAGTCGTTTTCTCTTGATCTTCGGGAGCGATTGGAATTTGGTTTTAACCGGAATAACCATCAAGGAAGCAGTAGAATTTGTGGTCGGCTAAACTTTCGAGCATTCGGTCAATGGAAGGAAGTGGGTAGTGGTCTTTATGTGTTGTAGCATTTAATTTTCGATAATCAATGCAAACACGCCAATCAATTTGAGTCTGAGTAGGAATGAGTTTGTTAGCGTCGTTTTTTATAACAGTAAGTCTGGACTTTTTAGGCACGACATAAATTATGCTAACACATAGGCTGTCGGAGATGGGATATATGATACCATTATTGAGGAGCTTAAGAATTTTGTCATGAACCGCATCTTTCATCTTTGGGTTAAGCCTCAGTTGCGCATTACGTGTGGGTTTGGCTTCGTCAATTAAGTGAATGCAATGTTGAACAATAGTAGGGCTAATTCCCTTAATATCGGTAATGGACCACCCAATTGCTTCTCTGTTTTTTGAAAGAATAGAGAGAAGAGAAGCTTCTTGATCAACAGAAAGATCGATAGAAATTATGACAAAACAAGTTTTGTTTTCTCTTAAGTGTATGTACTTAAGGTGAGAAGGAAGAGATTTGAGCTCTAGCCTAGGAGGTGGCTCAATCAAAGAAATCAGTTGAGATTCGAACTCAACCGTGAGAGGCTCGAAAAGAAGCATTTCGATCTCATGAGGAACATCTTGAAACAATTTCTCGTACTTGGCCTCACGTTATCATTAAGATTCATCGATTTATTTTCAAAATTTTCTTGAATGGTACTAACTTCCAACGTGATGTCAAATGGTTCGTTCAATTGATTTTCTAAATTAAAGATGTTAAGATCGATGGTCATGTTACCAAAAGAAATTTTCATTGAACCGTTTCGACAATTAGTTAATGCAATTGAAGTGGCTAAGAAAGGTCATCCTAGAATCAAAGGAATTTGGCTCGTCAGATTGTTTACAGGTTGAGTTTCAAGGACAATGTAATCGACGGGGAATATGAATTCCCCCACTCTAATGAGTATGTCTTCGATTTCTCTTATAGGTTTCTTTACAGAACGATCGACCAAATGTAGGGTGACCTTAGTCGGTTTAAGCTCAACTAGACCTTGTTGCTGGTAAACTGAATATGGGAGCCAGTTTACGCTAGCACCTAGGTCCAACAAACATTTGTTGATTCTCTTATCCCCTATTGTCCATGAGATCATGGGGCAACTGGAATCTTTGTATTTAATGGGAATGGATTGAGACAAGACTTCGCTTAGACCAGCAGCTAAAAAGACTTTCTTTGGCACTTGAGTGTGTCATTTTTGCGTACAAAAGTCCTTTAAAAAATTGGCATAAGTCGGTCGGACGGTCTTCTTGAGTTGGAAAAGAATTAGACTCAGAATTTGTATCGGGGTTCGTCTCGATGTTTTTATTGGAATCATTTGTGGATTTTGAAGTGTCGAGTGGAACATCCAGTAAATCGTTTGGATTGAAAAATTGGTTACTGATTACCTTACCGGATCGCAAAGTGGTGATAGCATTCATTTGATTCAAATTGCTATCTTGAACACCATGGGTAGGGCTCGAGTTTGTGTTTTGATTCCTAGGGTTTGTAATTGGTTGGCTCGGGAATGTACTTCTTTCTCGTTCATTCACGAGGTTGGCTAATTGACTCATTTGCATTTCGAGTTTAGAGATCGATTGGCTCGTATTTTACATATACGAATTTAACAAATTTTGCAATTGCGTTGTCGCGTTATTCAAGGCTTCAATACTCTTTTCAAGGGAGGTCATTCATTTGTCATCTTGAGGAACAAAAGATTGTTGTGCTTGGTTTTGAGAAGGAGGCAAAAAAAAATGTTGAAATTGTTTCGGTTGGAAAGGAGGATTCGAATTTGAAATGCTGTTCGGAATTGATTGAAAAGATGGTCGAAACGAACTCGTGTTCTAATTTTTTTGATTCCAAGCGAAGTTAGGGTGATTTCTCTAACCAGGATTGTACGTTGGAGAAAACGGATCATTCCTTACTTTATTAAAAGCATTGATTTGTTCTAACGAATATTTACACTGATCGGCGATGTGATTTGGATCGTTGCATTTGTAACATAGGACTTGAGAAGCTTGGTTCATTTGATTTGATGAAAGGACATTATCGAATTTGGTTATCATTGCATCAATTTTCTCTTCTAAGGCTAAAGAGGATCCTACCGAATGAGCGCTTGATCGAGAATAGATTGATATCTCATTAGATTGTTCCCATTGTGATGATTTTTTGGATAAGTTTTCAAGAAATTACCAAGCGTCATCGTGATGTTGGGCTAGAAAGTTTCCTTGTCACATCGATTCTAGCATTATTCGAGAATTATTATCAAGTCCATCATAAAGAATTTGGAAAAGAGTCCATTTTTCAAAGTTATGGTGTGGACATCTGATTAATAGTTCCTTAAATCTTTCAAAGTATTTTGCAAATGATTCACCCCTGAATTGATGAAATTTTACAATTTCATTTCAAACTTTTATTGTTTTTTCCAAGGGGTAATTTTTTTTAAAAAGGTTCTATTAAATTCTTCCCAAGTTTTGATCGAATTCGAAGGCAAACTATACAATAATTTTTCAACGTAATCGGTAAGTGTGAATGGAATTAACCTAAGTTTGATTCCATCGTCACATAGTTGTTGGAGTTTAATGGTTGCACAAACTTCTTCAAATTTGGTTAAAAAGACATAAGGATCATCATGTTCAAGATTGCTGAATTTCGGAAGCCTGGTAATGTGATTCGATTGAATCTCAAAGTGATCGCCCATCGGGGCGGGCAAGGTGATGCAAGAAGGGATAGAAACTCGATTGGGGAAGATTCTATCCACAAGAGTTTGAGGGGCGTTCTCGTTCGCCATTTCAGGAGGATCGTTTGTTCGGATTAAATGATTTGTAAAAGTTTTACGAGGCCAAGTACTCATGCACTAGTGAAAATTGAGAAGAAAGGAATTTAGAATCGAATTTAGAGAATTAAACAAGATTTGGAAAATGAAGTGAAAAATTTTTTTAAAAAGAAAAAGGGAAGAAAAAATATTTACCAAGTGAAATTTATTTTTCAGAAGAGAATTTAGATTTAATTTTTTTCGTTTCAAAATTTTTTATATGTTTCTGTTTTTGTAATTTTTTTTGTTTTCGAATTTTCAGAATTTCAAATATTTACCAAAAGTAATTTTTTTTGTTTTCTAAAAAAATGGGAATTTAATTTTTCTTTTTTAATTTTAAAAAAAAATTATTTTGAAAATATTTTCCTTTTTTTATTTTGATTTTTTTTTGGTGTTTGATTGAAAAATTTCAAAGGAAAGGAAAAGGGAATTTTTTTGGATTAAAAACTAAGTTAAGTAAAATTTACAATTTTTTTTATTTTTGATTTTTTTGATTTTTTTTTTAAATATGCATGAACTAATGGAACTAAATGAATGCAAAGGACTTAATTACAATTTTCTTTCCTTAGTAGCTCCTAACCCAAAATTGTATAATCACACTTTGTCTTAAATCAACAAAATATTTCTTAGCAAGGTAACAGGCAGGGGTTATCGGTGCACCACGAATCACCATAGCAATGCAACCGAAGGTTTAAGTATCTTCAGAGGAACAACCACTATAATATTTACGAATCACCGTAATATTTATAAATGGTTATTACTGCCGTAGTCTAGACACCAAGAAATAAACTTGTTCAAAGAAGACAGTTGTCAAGATACAATTAAGCCCAAGGTGAGCTCGCGACACCGTTAAGTCGAATGTCCAACATTTATTATTAGTCAAATTCTACGATAAAATGTGATTTATGGGCTAAGGAAAGGGTGATGAAATCCTCCACCTTATGTGAATTGGGGTATTGCCCTTAGAAAATAAAAATTAGATGATATGAATGCAAAACAAAAATTAAACGTGAATTTACAATGCAACTAAAATGAAGTTTGTTTTTGTTTTTGGATTTTTGAAAACTTTTTTTTCTAAATGCAAATGCAAGCATCCAATAATGCCATTCAAATAAAACTAGAGATGAAAGCACGATACCAGGGCATGTAGATTATTAGAAATTTATTTATTTATTTTTTTAGAGGCAATTTTTTTATCAAGCAAGCAGAGCAATACTTTTCCTTGTGATTTTCAGCTTTGACAACATGAAATTAAAAACAATATATATATACGATTTATTTATTTTTATTTTCTGATTTCTTTTTTCGTTTTTGAATAAAAAGTTTCAAAGGAAAGGTAAAAAAGATTTTTTATTATATATATCAAAAGGAAGAAGCTTAGAACAAAGGAAAAACAACACAAAACAAAAAGAAAATAAAATTTATGTCAAAAGATGAGACTTTTTTTTATATAAAGAGCTAATGGAAAAACCCAAAACGAAAATGACTTAAAATTTAAAAAAAATTGAAACCAAACACATCCTAAATCACCCGGCCCAATAAGGCAATCACCATTTAGCTCACAAATTAATATTCCACTTCAAGTACAAACTCGAATTAATATACCACTTCAAACTCATTTTATATCACGGAGCCAACAACAAAGAAATCATAAAATTTAGAGGCAAGAAATCACAAGAGAAACGAGAATAGGAAATCACATTTTGTATGGTCGTGCGATACTAAGAGGTATTGAATTTGGGTCGGCGGCTAGTGATTTGGTGGTTTTGGCTTTGAATGTGGTTCTCGATTCGAGGAGGAGGTTCAGGCGAATGGGTTTGCGGTTGAGTTCGAGTTCGAGGAAACTGCAGTTCGATTATGGGTGGATTGGTGTTTATGTGGATGGTCTTTACAAGCAAAGTGATTGGCGACTATGGGCGGTAAGGAGCGATTGGTTAAGGGAATAGTTTGGGGATTATTGCAGTTTGATTGTATGATGTTTGGGGTTCTGAAATCGCAAATTTGTGGCCGTGAAGCATAGTATTTTTTTTGAATCGGTGGTGCTGGTTGGTGTATGAACTCTGGTAGAACAGTGATGTCAGGATGTTTGCGGTGTTGCAGTGCGCAGAGGTTGTAGAAGTGGGTGATTGATGACAGTAGGTAGTAGGTGGTGTTGTAGGGGAGGAGTGACTGTTTGATGTAGAGGAAGGTTATGGTGGATACTGCTGTGAATGAAGAGGTAGAGTGATAGGGTTGCACTGCTGTTTGCGAGGCAGATGTTGTTGTCACAGCAAGTCAGTGTGGTTGAGCTTGTTTGTGAGTTGATGTGGTGTGTTCTATGATGAAAGTGGATGTTGTATGGAGCACTGGGTAAATGTTATATGGTGGTCAGAGGTTTTGCAGGTTGATTGTTGAAGAAGTTTGTAGGCAAAAGTTTGTAGGGGGTGGTTGTATTGAACAGTGAGGTTGTTGTTGTGGCAACGACAAGTTGATGGAGTGTGGTAACAGGAAGTAGCGGGAAGATGTCAGTGGATGTCAGTGGTTTATATGGAGGTAGTAAGGACTGATGTGTAGTATAGGCTGAGGTTGCTATGCTGCTGTGGTAGGTGGGGATTGGTGAAGGCAGTTGATGTGGTATTTTTTGGGATAGTAAGGTTGTCAAGTAGAGAGTATTTGATGGTATGAAGAGATATCAATTGGTGATGAATAGGGAGACAGGGTTTGTTGATGGCACTGTTTTGTCTGGTGGCTCTGGTGTGGTGAATGTTAGGTCAGGAGTTGCTATTGATTGATTGTGCAGGGAAGTCAGGGGGAAAATGTTGGTTGAACAAGTCAGTGGTAGTAAATGAGTGTAAGTGATGATTTGCTGGTCTGTAGGGAAGATGTCCAGAGAGTATGAAGATGTATGATTGTGGTAGTGTGCACAGTTGAAGATGATGTTTATGAGAGTGGAATAGTTGAGAGGTTTGAGGAAGAGCAGTTTGAATGATTTGTGTTGCGGGTTGAAACAGTGGGTAATTAGCTGAAATGGGATGGAGGAGGACGTGCTGATGGATGTTTATGGAGGAGGAAGTGTTGCAGGTTGAAATGTCAGTGAACTATAGTTGTCAGTGGTATGTTGTGGTTAGGGGTGGTTGTGATGTTTGGAGATGTATTGAAATGTTGCAGGGCTGTGCACAACGCACAAATGTACACCTTTTTGTTTTTTTTTCTGTAAACTGTAAAATCAAGACATGTAAATGAAATAGAAAACCGAATGGAATAGTAATTTTTTTAGAAATTATGCATGCTCTTTTTTTTAAATAATGAAAATGCAAATGGAAAAGGAAACTAGCAATCAACAAACAACAAAATCAAAATGCACAAAAAAAATCACAAAAACACTCAACACAACAATAAAATTTTTTTTAATGCAAACACACACAAAATAAAAGCACACAAAAATAATTCGAAGACTAGGAAATTAAAATCAAAACAAATTCTCCGATAACGGCGCCAAAAACTTGTTTAACGATGGTTTTTCTATCGGTTTAGAAAATCGTTGAAAAATTTATAATAAAATTAACCACAAGCGCATGGTGTACAATTTTAGTACGTGGCGAGTACGGGTAGATCCGTAGGAAATTTTTTAGATTTTAAAATTTTATATTCAGTCAAATTAGACCAAAGTGGAGAGAAGATTGTTCACTACAAATTGTAAACAAAATGAAACTAAAACTAGAATAAAAATAAGATTAAAAACTATGTAATTAAAAATCAATTTAGAAGCAAATCCACTTTCCTATTCTCATGAAAATCAACACAAAATAAATTATGACATCTTTTTATCCAAGTAAGGTTAGTGATGTATTTATTATAAGTATTGTATATTTGTGTTATTAATTAACACAACATAAACCATCAAACTATAATACACATCTAATCCTACATTCACTACGCCATAAATGACCTTCTGCAACACAAAAAAAATGTTGGCTCAGGCCGAAAAATGTTGCTATAGGTCTATGGCAACACTTTTAGGGTGATATAATTTTTGCCGTTGCCTTAGACCTCAAAGGCAACATTTTGACTATCTAAGGCAACATAAGTAATATTGTTGAAATAGAACCCAATTTGGGTCTATGGCAACACCCATAGGTATCTGTAGCAACATTCTAAAATGTTGCTATAGATATTAACTTTCTGAATTTGTGGGGCCCACAATGTAGAGCATATTTGATTTTTTAATAGAAATAAATATTTATTTAATAAAATGCTATTGCACAGAATTTGATATTCAAACAGTAATTTATTTAAATAAATATTTTATTTCAACATTTGAAATAGTACAAATTCCTTACTCCACTATTTTACAATTCAATGATATATAACACTGATATTCACATATACAGATATTCCTCACTACATCACTCAGTTCACTCATTACATATGCAGTTTCAATTTATACAGACACCGACACTGACAAATATATGACGAGCCATGTAGCGGGTCCGGGCGCAGCGCCGGCGAGCCGGAAGATCGAGCCTTCTTTGAAACCTGTCTTCAAGCTCATGCACTCATACACTCATGCACATTTGATTTTACTCTATCTTCAAGCTTGTATCCAGCTGTCCAGTCTTCAATACCTGTCACATATAATTCAAAAGCAGTAATCTGGAAAATAATATTTAACTCAAACAGAAAATGAAAATATTTTTGTTATAATATTTGCCTCAGGTATTTGGGTTGTTTCTTTTCATAAGTGCATAAGCCAAACATGAATGCAACACATGGATACAAGGCAGTATGGAAGACAGCAAGCAACAGTTCAGGCAAAAATGCACAAAGGAGAAGCCAAGTGCACAAAGTAGTACTCAACACGGCAAGCAACATAACATGACCAAGAAATGCATGTACATGGATGAACATACATGCATCATAAGGCTTGGTACAAGAAACTACTCAAGTGCAACTACTCAAGTGCAAGTTTATACTCAAGTGCAGCCAGATATGTAGACAAGCCAAAAAAAAGGACACGGCACAAGGTCAAACCCGAGTCATTGACTGGATTCAACTCAGGGCCAAGCAACCAACAAAACAAACAAGAACTAGGTTCAGCAAAATATAGACAAGCCAGTGCAAGAAACACAGCAGTACACATAGGCAGCCCATCAAGCAAAAACCGTGAATGCATTAGGCATGTACAAGAGAAACATAGGCAGTAATATGATATACAGAGAACTTGGAGCATCAGTTCATGTTCTGGTTTAACAAATGCAACAGAAAGGAGCTAACAAGCTCAGATTAGAAATAAAAAACAAGCCAGTGAACCAAAATCCAACATACCAAAAAATATCACATCGCAATTCATCATCGGCAAAGCAAAATAAAGCCAGTGAACCAAAATCCAGCATAACAATACATCTTCGCAATCCAACATACTAGATTTCTCAAAGTCCAACAGAAAGATTAAACTCGAGATTATAGGAAATAAAGCCTATAAATAAATCCCAATTCATCATTGGCAAAAGCGTGCGAGTGTAACCAAAATCGAGAATAATCAAGTAAACCAGAAGACGGAAAACACCAAATAATATCACATCGCACCCGACGACGAAGTCAAAGCAATTCGAGCAATCAATAAGGAATTGAAACTGGTTTTATGATTGCTGGCCAATTTGAAAATTTAAGCGGGATTCTCTCAAACAAGAAATCTGCGTTTGACATCAGAATCGAACTACTTCTGAACATTGGCGAGAAAGATTCAAGCATCGGATCTGGTCGAAGTATCATAAATTGCCAACCCTGCCGTCACGGAACCACCAGGTGAATTGATATAAAGAGAAAGCGGCTTAGACGGATTCTCAGATTCGAGGAACAGCAGTTGAGCCACAACTATCGCCGACGTATCGTCCTCGATGGGTCCGTTAAGGCAGATGACGTGCTTTTTGAGAAGCCGAGAAAAGATATCGTAGGCACGCTCGCCACGGGATGTGTGCTCGATAACCATCGGAATCAGGCCGTAGAAACGGCGGTGGGGTAGTGGAGTTTTGTTAGGGGCTGTGGTTGGTAGGATTTGGGAGAGGTTGCGTATCGACATGTAGGCAAACAGCAGCGAAATTGGGGGTGAGAACGAAATGGGAACGAAAATATGATTTGGAAATTAGGGATTTGGAAATTGGGGATTTGGAAATTGTGGGTGAGAACGAAATGGTATGAAAAGTAAAGCGGGAAAACGAAAATTTAGGGAAAATTGTAGCGGTGATCCATGTTAACAATTAGATTAAATGTAGACCGTTGGATCGTATTCACGCGGATTGCTAATTTTATTAATTTTTTAATTTGAAAACATCTATAGCAACACTATATAAAAATGTTGCATCGTGTTACACTTGTTTAGCTAGAGCAACACATTTTTATGGCTAAGGTAACACCATAAATACAACGTTGCAGTAGGACCAAAATTTTATATCTATCGCAACATTTTAGCTGGCAACACCTTGCAAAAATGTTGCAGAAGGTCATCTATGGCGTAGTGATTTTTAAACTCTCATGAAAAATGACATAAAGATTGAAACTAAAATCTATTTTAAGCATGATCTATTTACTATTAATTAGTAACATGGATCATCAAATTTTGATTATAATTTCACTTCATTGCCATAATCATATTTAGATGAAAAGGCAATTTGTGAACAATGTGATAAGCATAACCTATTTGTTATGAACAAAATAGGCTATCAAATTCAACATAAAACACAATATCAAATAAACATCCATTCTCTCATGAAGCACAAAAGAGATCATAAAATAGAAAATTATGTTGAATCTGCATGATTAAGAGAAAGCTTCATTGCCCCTAAATTGTAGGGATTTAGCCTCTCATTTGTGTTATCATTTCAACACATAGAGATTTCAATATTGAAAATAAAAAAGAAGTAGAAAATAAACAAAGGAAGAAAAGGAGATTAACTACTGAACTACTTGCATAAAAATAAAACTACACTACTTGCATAAATGTAAATCTAATCTATTAACAATGTAAACAAGAGAGTATAGAAATAAACATGAACATAAAAGCAAATCAAAGCATGTAGAAAAGAGAAGGCTTAGGAAGAAATTTTTATTTCATGAAACATTGAGTTTACAACTTGCATTCTAATTAAAAGAGATCCAAAAGATCATTTACATGTACATAAGAGGGCTATTTATACATGCACAAAACCCTAATTCAATTTTTAGGGAGCTTCCCAAAATGCCCTTTACGAAGTGTGGCTACCAAGTAACCATTAGTCTCTAACTAATTCATCATCAATTATGTATGAAGCTTTAACCTCCACTTAGTTGTCCATTAGCTCCTAATTGTAGATTTAGGTAAGTGGGTAGGTGGGGTCCTCCATGATCATGAGTTTGAATTATTTCCATCTTCATTCCTTTGTATTCTCTTGTGCATGCATATATTCTATGAAAACCTCTTTCATTTGAATCTAAATTCTCTAAAAAATATTAAAAAATGTCTAGGTAAAAATTATCAAATTAACACATGCACAAAAATGACCAATTTGCCGCTGTACGAAGATGAATATATGATGATTTGAAAATAATTGAATTTTGGTTTAAACATGTTAAAACACCCAATTATGACATTTATTTGAATAAAAACAAATAAAATATGGATGTAAATATATGCACATTTACGTCCACATCAGCTCTCAAGGAAGAGGCCTGGGAAGAAGGCAGAAAAGAGATGCTCGAACAAGTCAACTCCCAGGTGGAAGTCGCCATAGAGCCTGGTAGGAACGAGATCAAGGACTTATTCGATCTGCTGATTATTGAATACAATGCGAAGTCCTGCTCCACCGCGACTTAAGTTTTCTTGGCGAGGGTTACCTCGAATTGCTTGCTGATGCCTGGGAGCATATTATTAAGATAAAGAAAGAAGAGCTAGGCGAAGCTGAATTCAATGAGGAAGAACCAGTGAAGGAGGTTCTTCGAGGAAACGAGCCTCTGGATCTAGCCGCTGCAAAACTTCAATTTTTCAAGGCTCCTGCAGCTACTAAAGATGGAGAAGATATTGTCGAGTCTTCCAAAACTAATCTTAAGGGTTCCTCTCCAACCCAAGTAGCCGGACCATCAGCTTCTCTTAACATGAAACAGAATCTCGGCAATGATCCGGATAAACCTGGCTTCGAACCACAAATGTTGTCTCCCATCCTTGAAGGAGGCACCCCGACGAATACAGAAAGTCAACTTGACGCTGGTATCATACTATACTTCTCGGTACATAACAATTTTTTGTTCTTCGTGTGCAATGTTCTTTAACTAATATCCATGTTTTAACAAATTTTATAGTTTGCATAATTATTTCTTTCCCTAGTCGTATTTGTACGGGTATGAATCCTGATTTCTCAAAATGACTTGTACCGGAATTTTGGCATTTGTGAATAAAAGTTTTTGTTTTTTATTAAGCATCGTGTGAATTGTTATTTAAAAAGCTGAACATTTACTTTCCATTCAATGTACTTGTAATTTGTTCTTTGAAAATTCTGTTAACAGTTCATTATCTTCATCTCAAGGCCTCCATGTGGTCGTTGGCTTAAGTCGTAAAGAACACTAAGCCGGAGCTATAGTGAGTTATTGTATTCAGCTTTTAGTAGTTTGTATTCCTCCTATCGATTTCCGCTTGGAGTTTTTGAAATAGAGAACGATCAAAATCCACTCATTTGTTCATGGAGTTTGCGGAATACAGAATGGTTGAAATCTACTCATCAATTTATTTGTGTTTATACTCGAGTACGCACTCTGGGGACTTAGAGTTATTTTGTGGAATAGAAAACAGTCAAAATCCGCTGACCTATTCATTTGTGTTTATACTCCAGTCCACACTCTAGGGACTTATAGTTATTTTGCGAGCAGTTGATTCACGCTCGATTTATGTTCATACTCCAGTCCACACTCTGGGACATATAATTATTTTGTGGGTGTTCGGTTCACACTCGATTTATGTTTATACTCCAGTCCACACTCTGGGGACTTAGAGTTATTTAGCGGGTGGTTGGTTCACACCCGATTCATGTTTATGCTCCAGTCCGAACTCTAGGGACATAAGAGTTATTTTGCAGGGTGGTCGGTTCACATCCAATCCATGTTTAAACTCCAGTCTACACTCTGAGGACTTAGAGTTATTTTGCAAATGGTCTGTTCACACACGATTTATGTTTACACTCCAGTCCGCACTCTGGTGACTTAGAGTTATTTCACGAGCGGTCGACCCTAGCTCCTATTTCAATCCATACTCTAGGGACTTAGACTTATTTCAGAAGCAATTAAGTCGTACTCCTTTTGGTAGCCTTGATTCTGTTTCAGTCTCCCAGTCAGAGCAGGAATTTTTTAATCTCCGGATTGTCTGCCATATTTGTTCCTTATTGTGTGTCCCATTCTTTGGATCATTTATGAGAATTGTTAATCAAATTAATGGATCTCATCTTGTTTGAACCCATCGTGGATTAGTATGATTGATCGATTTCAAACTTTGGGAGCTTGTTCACACATATTGATATCAATCAGTTTCGTTATGTATTTAGCATATAATGTAATAACTATCATATATACAAAGGAAGTTTGAGACTTTGTTCATTAAATGGAGAGGATAAAACTAATATGTCTTATTACATATTCAAAAATCAAGTGCTAAAGCAAAACTCTGAAAGTAAATAGAGCTGAAAATAAAAAGAAAATAATCTAAGCGAAATAGCATCATAAATGCTCGCTATTCTACGCTCTCAGAAGTGTAATGCCATCGATAATCTCCAACTTGAAAGTTCCTTCTCCAAGCCTTTTTACAATGACATACGGTCCTTCCTAAATCGGATTCATGTGTGATGGGGTAGGAAAAACTCATTTTAGGACGAGATCACCAACTTCGAAGGTTCTTGATCGCACTCTAGTGTTGTGATATCGGGTGACTTGGTGCCGGTGTGCAGCTGCTCTCAAATTAGCTTCTTCGTGCTTCTCATCTATAAAGTCCAAAGATTCCAAGAGAAGATCTTTGTTTGTTTTGGAATCACAGTGAGCCACTCGATGAGAAGGGACTTCAAGTTCTACCGAAATAATAACTTCGGAACCATAAGCAAGGGCGAATGGGGTGTGGCCATTCGTGGACTTCTGAGTGGTTCTGAAGGCTTAAAGTGCCGTAGATAGTTCATCCACCCACTTGCCTATAGCCTTCTCCAAACACTTTTTCATGATAGACTTCATAATTTTATTTATAGCTTCAACCTGTCCATTTTTCCGAGGGTGAGCGACCGCTGCAAACCTCTTTTTAATATGATTTCTTTGACAAAAGTCTTTAAATTCAGCACTATCGAATTGAGTCTTATTGCCTCTTAAAATAGTTCGCGGAAGATCGAAGCGACATATGATATTTCGAACAACAAAGTTGATTACTTTCTTGGTTGCGGTCGTAGCTAATTGTTCCCCCTTGGCCCATTTGGTGAAGTAATCAACCGTAACAATAGCGTACGTCGCACAACCTTTAGAGATTGGTAAAGAGCCAATGATGTCAATTACCCACATAGAAAACGGCCATGGGTTGGCCATTTGCGTGATTTTGGTTGGCGGAGCTCTTGCGATTTTCACATATATTTGGCATTTGTCACATTGCCTTACATAATCAGCAGTGTCCCAGTCTACAATTCACCAATAATATCCATAGTGGAGTATTTTCTTCGTCGGAGTTTGCCCTCCAGTCTGATCGCCACATTCTCCCTCATGAACTTCTTTCAGAACACGCTTTATCTCATCGTGAGCGATACACTGGATTAGGGGAACTGATAAGCCTTTTCTATACATAGTTCCCTCCTATATAATGTACTGCGAAGCTTTGCGAAGGATTTGTCGCTTTTCATTCCTTCTTTCGGGCAAGATTCCATGCCTTAAATAATCTTTAAATGGAGTCATCCACGATTCCCTTTTGGATTCCACTTCCAGCACTTGATGGACTTCCATCATATTTAGACTTAGGGTTCTAATATCTCAACCGGAACCAAGCCCATCTATTGTGCATCACTGGTACTAGCAAATTTTGCCAATGAATCAGCCTCTCTGTTTTGCTCGTGTGGGATATATGAAATGTCATGGTATTCAAATTCTGCTAACAACTCCTGAACTCGGGTAAGATACAGGGCAAGTTATTGTCCCTTAGCTTGATAGTCTCTTCTAACTTGATACACCACCAACTGCGAATTGCAAAAGATTTCGAGAGACTTAACTCTAAGTTCTCTAGCGAGTTTAAGTCCCGCAATCAACGCTTCATACTCAGCCTCATTGTTATTAGTAGAAAAATCAATCTTCAAAGCATAACAAAATGACAGGTTTTCAGGGGATATAAGCACAATCCCAACTTTGAAACAATGATCATTAGATGCTCCATCGCTGTATAATTTGCATCTCACTGTAGGGATTTCGCTACCTTCTGGAAGATCATCTTGTACGGTAAATTCTGCTATAGAGTTCGCCAAACTTGACTTTGGATAGCTCTTCAAGGAAGATATATAATGTTGAACTGGCTGAGCTCAATATTTCATTCAAGTAACCTCCTAGACGTCTCAGATTGCTATAGGACCTATCGTAATGGCTGGTCCGTATAAATATTGATCGGATGTGCCTGGAAGTACGGACGAAGCCTCTGTGATGCAATTAGCGAGCAATACACCAATTTCTCTATCTTCGGATAATTCCTTTCTACCCATGTTAATCATTTACTGACAGAGTACACTGGCCTTTGAATCTGGCTCTCCTCGCGAATCAAGGCAACACTTGTAGCGTGTACCGATACAGATAAATGTACAACTCCTCATGGTCTATTGGCTTTGACAAGGCAGGGGGTCTCTCCAAATGATTCACCGGAGCTCGAAATGCGTCTTTGCAATCCCACGTCCATTCGATATTTCTCTTTCCCATCCTGATCAAATCAAATAAAGGAATACATTTGTCAGTTTTTCTGGAGAGAAATTGACTTAAGGCAGCAACCTTCCCATTTTTTATTTTGCACTTTTTAATGGTTCTCGGCGCTTGGATATCTCGAATAGCCTGATCTTCTCGGGTTTTAGCTTCTATTCCACGAGCATTGACAACAAAGCCCAAGAACTTCCCAGACGCAACCCAAAACAAACATTTCAAAGGATTGATTTTCATGTTGTAATGTCAGTGGATGTTGAAAATCTCTACCAAGTCCCTAATGTGGTCATTTGATTGTCGTGACTTCATAAGCATATCATCCACATAAACTACCATAGTCTTCCCAATCTGATCTTTAAACATCTGATTGACTCAGCGTTGGTAGGTTGCCCTGACATTCTTCAATCCAAACGGCATCACCATATAACAGTAAAACCCAACATCCGTACCAAAGCTGGTGTGTTCCTAATCAGGGATATGCATTGGGATTTGGTTATACCCTAAGTACACATCCATAAAAGATATCAATTCATTTCCTATAGTCGAATCAACTAACCGATCAATCCTTGGAAATGGAAAACTGTCTTTAGGACACGCCTTGTTCAAATCTAAATAGTTGATGCACATTATAACACCCCACCTCAATACACATACTATTCAAGAGTATTATAGTGTAATACTGTCAAATAATACGAAGAATGAGGTTATATGAGGTACACACATGAATATTCCCTTGGACTAACACTTGAACGTATTGAAAACAATCTGATAAATAACTAATCTATATGTACACAGTATCGATACAAATCAATAGACAAGTGTGCCTACAGGAAAGAACAATACATAATATACAGTAAAATAACAGAGAACATAGTCAATCACAGCAATAATATATAATATATAAAATACAATAATGTTATAAGAATAGAATACAACTCAAGGTCAATTATATATATAAATACAATGAATCTGATGTCACATACAATCCTATTATTATACTCCTCCAAGCCCAGTAAAACACAAGCGGGTCATGTTGTCCCTGTACCTGAAATATCTCAGGCTGACTCGAGTATTATATAAATAATAAATGGGTCAGAGTATATCTAAATCCAATGTTAATGAACAAATGATATTCGGTATATACTGGGTAATAGCATAATAATGTTGTCTCATAAAAACTCAAATATCATAAAACGTAAAACATCACAAAACCAAGTATAAAATGACGTCACCCATACAAATAATTCAATATAAATCAAGAATACTATATCCAATGGCTGAATATTCCATACAATAAAACATCATCTAGAAACTGAAATCATCAAGTGAATCAAGCAAAAACATAGTAGTGCTCTAATACAATATCAAATAATCATATAATCAATGGATAATGTGAGATAGCACATCGAATCACCCAAACGATATCCAATATCATGCAAATCACAAAGATAATCAAATACAATCCAAACCATAATCGGTAACATATGCGATCTCAAAAAATCAAATCATCAATTAGTGTCGATATAACGGGGACAGACTACACTTTAGACTCAACCAGTCTCTAGTCTAGTCAACTCATTATAGGAAAGAGACATATATGCCAATCCACTACACACATATACCTTGAATCTAAAGGGAGAGTGACAACCGCTTGCCGCAAACCTGCTCTAGGAACATAGATTTACCCACCAACCATAGAGTAACTGTCTATTCCTATAGCCTTTAACTTATATGCAAATCTACTACACTCAAATACGATGAACCAAATAGGGAGATTGACAACCAGTTACCACAAGCTTGCTCCAGGAACCCAGGTCTACTCGCCTACCGTAGAGTACCTTGTATTCCTACGGTCTTCAGTTATCTCAATGGACATCATGACTCCATCGATCAACGGCTAGTATACGCATAGCCGCGGTCACGACCCTGCTTTGCCTCTAATGGTAACAGACTGCTGACCAAAGTGACACAAAGGGCTGGGGGGCAACAACCCATCTACTACTAATACTGTGATGCACATCAAAGGGACATATAACTACGGTGTTGTGGATCTGGGGCGCGACGCCACGATCAGGCCGCTAGGGTGGATACTGGCCAATCTCGTTCACTCCCAAAAAATAAAGGAAGGTGGACAATAAGTGGATAGGCATATAGTGTGAACAATCTATGTAGCTAACCAATAGCCTTTATACGTGCTCACCACAGCAAGTCACACATATATCAGATACCCCTATATGAGTGTCATCCATGAGAAAAGAATAATTGAATAAATAGCACAATGACGTCCCATACCACCGTGTGTTACTAGTCCATTTATTCAGTGCCCATATATCACACTCTCCCTTCATTATTATGTATAAAGAGTCCAATGAATAATCGTGAAAGTGTTATCGAAAGTCCCATACCAGACAGTATCACTAACCCGTTTACTCAAATTTCTCGTCACACAAAATAATAACAATAAAATAAAAACAAGGATGTCATCACCGTACCATGATAAAACTATAATCAAATTAATATCAACGGTGAATCATTCATATTATCGAAATCACTATAAAGAAAATAATAAATCAGAAATTAGAAACTAATATAAAAATATCTTATTCAAATGAATATTAATGGATGAATCGATATTTAATAATAAAATATTCAATATATATAATTTCATACAATGGAAACAAAAAATAATACATGAATAATAAATTCATATTCCCAATATTAATTAAATAATTATCTAAAATCAAATAGTTAATATTACAATGAATTACTAATCTCTTAGATGTTTTTAATAAATAATTATTATTAAATAAAACTTTAATAGATAACATTTGATATTCAATCCTTTTCAATTTAGAACTCCAAAACAGATAGTAAGTATAATATTACTTATAAAGAAAATTTATAAATTATCATAATCAATTACTAATTTAAATGATTATAAACCATCCAAATAATATATTGAAATTTATTATAATTTCAATATAAATTTTTATAACTTGCATCATATTTAAGACTTTATAAATATACTTTAAAGTAAACTAAAGAATACCAATTAAGAAGCATTATATAGAAATCCATGCCTATAGTAGGAATGAAAACATGATAAATAAACCTTTTCCACTTATCAACTCCACAAGATAGCACACAAAAATAAAGTAATGATAGATTGCAACAATAAACTAACTAATATTCATGACTAAAAACATAATAATACAAGTATAATAAAGAGTATTCTTGTAAACATACATGCTGCTCACAGGCATGTACCCAAATGAAGTATTATAGCCATATTCAAGAATCTGATACTTTATATATAACACATATAGACTTACTATTCGCACATATATATAAACATAAACACATTCACTCACACCTTTCTGGAATACAAGCATGCAAATTGAAATCTAGCCATTATTCCATTATAATGCTTTAACATGTTCATAATAGCAAGATAGACAAATATATATATATATATGGTTAAGGCATGGAGTACTTCATAGCCATACAAGATAAACTACTTGTATTAAGAAAACCAACAGTGAAAGGAATATGCTTACTTATTCCCATATAAACAAACTAACGTATAAAGAAGATGCACAACAAGTTCAAAGGTATATTAAAGATCAAATACTCACACACTCGTACGATATTACAATGCACTCACCCTCAAAAATGGGTACTGCACTTATGAAAGATTAAAAAAATATATTAAAAAATGAACAGAGCCCGACTAGTCGACATCACAGGTCGACTGGTGATGGTTGTTTAGGGCAATGAGGATCGCCTATAGGCAATGGCTCCATATTTGCTTCAATGAGTGCAAACTAAACCTAATAGTCAACAGCATGGCACTATATATACATATATGAGATTGTGGTGAGATTTGATCGATATAGATGCGTGAGTTGGATTTAATTCACCTACATTCGCTTATACCTTTCTTCCCCTTTTAGTTTGCACACCCACACCCATTATTCTCAGTGTTGCTTCCAATTGAATACAGGCAACGATAAAGAAGTTTAACATCCCCTATCTAGATGCCCAAAATTAAGCGCTATAGATTGTGCAATCATCCATAGTATTAGATTCCAGCGACTAAATACGGCTATGTTAATGGTATTTATAATATCAGAAGCACTTGAATATGAAACAAATCGTGGATTTCAAAACAACATTTTTTTCCATTACATTTCAAAAACAGGTGTTCCATATTCATATTACATGATCCTAATCGTTTTCCCAGGCAACAATAAAGTATACTTATTACAAAATACGCCAGGAGCGATATACGAACTTGGATGATCAGAGTCATATTGTCATAATTAACTTAGTACATACACGGCGAAAATAACAACAAAACAAAGAACTACAACTCCTAAATAGCTATCCGTTAGCCTCCTTCTTGCCACTGGTAGCTTTATTCGTCATCCTACTAAAAACCTGAAAATCCTTAATCCCTTAGCCTACTCAAATCAATTTTAAGCACCAGAGAGTTTAAGAGGAAAACATAAACTTCGAGTCAGACATAAAGTCTAGTGTGAATAATACTATACATCTCGGTTATTAATGTTAAGTGAGACCATGCCGCTTAGCAGAACGGGTTTCCCTACACTAAGATCCTTTTAAAACATATCTTTTGCAAATATTTTCCTGCAACCAAAACTAGTTAAATACTGTAAAATATCATATGTAAACATACATATCAAGTAATAATAGAACTATCAGTCAAACACTTTAATTTTGTTTGGCTACCTATTAACGTTTGGTTGACTCGAGCCTACTAGACAATATAAATAAATTCAATCTAACATCTGTTAGACACTCATCTTCTAGATGGTCTGTCCCTAACTATCTATTAAATGCTTCTCTTTTGGACGATCTATCTCTAACCTAATCATTTCCCAGGGTCACCCGATCCTAATGGTTTTGCGGGCTCACCAATAACCTATCTGTATACAAATATATATTCCCTTTTGTGTGTAATCATAATTTTTTTCTTACCTATGACAAAGCCCTACATAATGTATAAGGCGCAACCCTATGCCAGACCCAACTGGTTTTCTAATACCTGAGACATTTTCACTTTAGGATCCCTTCCCATAATTTTTCTTGAAAACCTTTTCAAAATGATTTAAACCTTTAAATCAACTTACACAGGGAAAATAGGTAAACTCTATGCTTTACTCAAAATCACCTTGCCATGTTACATATATATACTACACTTGAACATTAGTTGATGAAAATGTTTAAACACTTGAAAGTCCCACTCTCAAACCCATTGAAATTACCCCTTTCTAGACCCTAGAAAGCATCTCTTTCGATACCAAGTATAAACCTTTATTCATCTAGGTTGAAATCCCAAAGCTTCCCTTTCGAAACCATATTTAACCCTTTCGAAACCTTTGAAAACCTACCATTCAGAAGCAGTAAAACCTTAGACATCATATCTTAAAACATTTCAAACATTGCCATTAGAAAACCTTGGACAAACCTTCCATTTCAACCCTTTCGAAACAATCAGAAATACTACCTTTCAACTCCTTCAAAACCCTTTGGGGAACCACCCCTTCTAAACCATTTTAAATATCTTTCGAAAGCATCAAACCTCGATAGCACTTGGGTTCGATTTAAAACATATGGAAAAACTCCTTTTCGCAACCATTTAAATCAACTCTTTCAAAACCTTTGGGTTATACTTCAATCAGAACAAAAAGGGTCATTTAAAACATCTAAGTTGAAACCTTCCTTTCGAAACCTATTCCTAATAAAGAAGTGATAGTGTGGAAACCATCCCTTCGAAAGCATGGGAGAAGTGGCTATTTTTAAAAGTTAAGTATACCTTTCGAAACCATTGACTTCGAAAGGTAGAAAGGTGGTGAAACGACCCGATTTTTCATACCCGAAAAATCGAACCATCAGGGTTAAAGAAGAAAGAGGTAGAAGAAGAAGAAGAACAAAACAACATCAAAATCTCACTTCGCAGTGGAATAAAATATAATAGATAATAACTGATCTTTACACAAAAGAACTATATCTGTTTTATACATCTCTTCATCAGAGTACAACACAATCAATAATACAATACTGGATAGTTATGATAAATTGTCCTCACAAACCTGACTATACATAGCGGCATACATCAAATACGTATGATATGTCTCGCTATCCAGCTCGTCTCCTAAGCTCCACAGCATCCTATCATGTATCTATAATACTCGGTCTGACCCGAGCATTATAACAAAATAACACCCGAGTCAGTCTGGAAAACCAACGTGAGAAAACACACTCAATTGGATTATTAAAGTTTTCCAAACCCTTTGAAATCAAAAGCATCTCGTAAGACCACGCCACAAATAAACATGTCGGGTTTTTACCTTACGATATCCAAAACACTTTCTTATCAAAATCCTCTGATATTATAGTAGTGTCTATATACAAATACTTATTCAAATAGCCGAAATTGTTACATCTATTAAATTCCAGCTAATAGGTATACAAACAAAACCGTAAAGGCACGAAGGGAGAATGGATTTCCAACTAATGACTAGGCACTGGGGGTACCACCTGTCACAGTACCTGGTCTAGATCAACGTACCGAGGACCATGCCCGATCCCCTGCAACACAAGACCGGAACTACCCCTTATTGGATAATTCCGAGTAAGATCACCCCGCGGTTGGGATCAGCAACCGCCACTAAACCAAAGTAAAAGGGACATCTAGACAGGGATGACCTCACCCTAATGGGTGCTACCCACACAGCCTTGCTGCATAACCCCTGATTTTCAATCATTCCCAGTTGATGAGGCTCGAGGCTAACCATTACCTTTTTAGAACACATCTCTTAGAATGCTCATCGTCCACTTGACGATGTTCCGAAAGCATTCAACCATACAAGTCCGTCCCGGGTTCGAACGGAACCGAAGGCACTACTCCTACTACATCCATTTTGGAATCACCCTCAGGATTAGTAGCGATTAGCCCTTGCACTTCACTGCTCCATCTTCGACTCCAAACTCGTTTTCCCCACGAAAACGTATAAATCGGATCGAAGTGGATTTCAAGAATTAAATCCCGATCCCGGTCTCTTTGAAACGATCAGCGCATTGGCCAATATTGATAGTCGGTTATTTAACTATTAAATAACATTCACAACAACCATCAGACATAAATAATTTTCCAAATTATTTATTGACCTCAAAATATCTTCTCAAGATATATTCCTATTTGTACCAAAAATGGGCACAACACTCTTTGGAAGTTTTTTGAAGAGATAAAAGTGAAGAAAGAAAATTAAAACTGAGGATTATCTTACAAAAACTCCAAATAACAGAAAATAAATTGCAAAGACAAGTGATTTAGAGTGGTTTGGCGTTTCGCCTACGTCCACTATGAAATTTGATGATTTTATTGCTCAATACTTGAAGATTACAATTTCTTATGATGTAGTACAACTGGTTTTATATGCTAAGTCTGAATCTAAAGTAGCGGTGGTGATCTGGAGTAAATCTGGCAGAATCTGGGCGCTCTTTAGTGCTTAAAATTGTCCGACCCCTTTTCCGAATGACCAGGGGCTCTATTTATAGGTGTAGGAGGTTGATATTTCGCCTAAAATTTGGGGAGACCGCTTCTGGCACGTGAGGGGGCCCACGTGCCCACTTTCAGCAAATCCGGGCCCACTTTGGGATCGATTCGAAGTCCATTCGAATCGATCAGGAAATCATCCAATGGAGCTAAAATTGGTGTGGACATTCTTCAACATGTGCATAAGCTTCTGTGAAAATTTCATGGCATTTGGACTTGTAGATCTTGAGTTATGATCGATTCAAGATCGTCTTTCCAACTGATACGCTCCGTTCGAACCGATCCCCTTCGAATCGATAGGGTCGAATCGATGGCTTGGTGAGTGAAGGTGTTGACATGGCGCGTACTTCTCGCATCGATCAGCTTCTCGCTCCGAGTTGACTGGGTCGAATCCATGGTTTTAGCCGCCTTAACTTGGTGGATTCGAGGCAACGGATTCGAAAGTATGCTTCCTTCGAATCGATCAAATGGATGTTCCCCTCGAATCGATCATGGTAGGCCATAGTTGATCGATACGAAGGCTTCTTAGCTGAATGGATTCGAAGGTAGTCGTGGGATGGAATCGAAGTTCTTCAATTACATGGATTCGAAGGTCTTCTCTTTGACGGATTCGAAGTAGGGAATGGTTTAGTGGATTCGAACCATGGCTTGCTCGATGGATTCGAACCAGAGGAAGTTCGATGGAGTCGAACAAAGGTTGTCCCATGGATACGAAGCCTGGCCACCTGATGGATTCGAACATAGCCTTTACCTATGGATTCGAACTTAGGACTGTCTACTCCATTTTTCGTTTGTGATATCTTGAGCATACGAACTCGGATTGTTTTGAGATTCGGAACATTGGTTTTCATGGCTTTGCTTGATGTATCTTATCAATTGCAGCCTGATCCGGACTCAGAAAAAAAATTCACCGACATTCATAGTAGACCTATGTGTAACCGATCTCCAAGACGAACTGTCCTAAGTTTCTAGTCGAGTTCTTGGTGTCACGGCCTTGCCAAAAGTTGGGATAACATTTGCCCCCCAAAGTACGTCTTGTGTAATCATGACGTGCTTTGAAAAGCTGCAGTTCCTGTTTTATAATAATCACATGCTTCGCTGAAAGCTGTACTCTGTATTGCTGTTAATTGATTGTCGTACAGTAGTGATTGGCCGTTAGCTTCCTTGTACTGTATTTTGTATCGATCCTCTCCTGAATCGATGCGAGACTTGAGTTGTAACAATGCCCGTCAGTTGTTCTCTAGGAAGCTTCTTCGTATTGATCCTCTCCTGAATCAATATAGAAGGCTGAAGGACCGACATCGCACCGGCGAATTTAAAATTCAGTGGATATGAAATACTTGTTCGCATCGACATGCAATGGATGGAGTCGAACACGAGCTTCAAATCGATGGAACTCACTGGTAATGGATTCGAAGGACTTCGTTCGTCTTGATGCGATGGGGGGTCTTGATTCGAATCGATGACAATCGATGGTTACGAAGCGATCATTCATATCGGAAGGTTCCGCATCGATGTGGGCTGATGAACTCCTCGAATCGATGGAGTCGATTGTTCTCCTGTCCCTTTTGACGTCATTCTTCGAATCGATACGATGGACTCGGAGGAATAGATTCGAAGTTGACTTGGAACGAATGTAAGTAGGAGTTTGAATCGATGGGTTGGACCCGCGATGGCCGGTTGTACTTGACCGGGATGAGAATCGTCACATTATCCCCTATATATACCGGGGTCCTATTCACTTTTCACTTTTTCTACTTTTGCTCTGATTCCCTGTGTCTTCGAATCGATCCTCTATTTTCGAGAATGAAACCATCTGCTCTCCTTCGAGTCGAACTAATTCCTTGAAATCCTTCTTCGCATTTAGGTAGGTGACTCGACTAAGTACTTTAATCTTCGGGCTTCGATGAATTTTCCCTTGCTCACGTTCGTATTGATCTGGATGGAATCGAACCCAGGGATGAAAAGAGAAACAACTTCTTCGCATCGATCTCGAATGGTGGTTTTCGAATCAATCTCAAATGACCAGATTTAGCGTGGCGTTCGCATCGATCTGTGGAGGTATGTCGATCGAATCGATCGTTGGTGGTGAATCGATTCGAAGATTACACTTCTACGATCGATACGAGGCTACGTTTGTTTGACATGTCGTTTTTCCAAAGATCGATTCGAACTGTATTGGTTGGAATTTGTATCAATTCGAAGGCACATCTCTCAGATCGATTCGAAGCTTCATGGATTCGAAACCTGATTGATACGAACGAGCTTCCGTGGACACGAGAATCTCACATAATTATTGGCATGACTCCGACGAGCTTCATCTTTGCATATTTGGACTAAATTCTTGTTGTGCATATTTAACTGCCCTTCGAAGCTCGTTGATGGAACTATGACTTAACATAACATATTTATACTCGAATCAGTCGGTAACATTTGGATGGCGTGGATATGACGGTCAGCGATGACGGTCATTCCCAGTCTTGATTCCCAGAGTTTCGTTGTTCGTATATCTTGTTTCAGTCTGTAAAATTTGCTTTAGTAACGCACAGCACTTGCACTACACGACACGTTCATACACTCTACACTGGGGAATGCACGGGCTTTTTGTGAACTTAACGTTGCTTTCTGATAAGTTAGTCAGTTATGGAGTCTTCGAGCTCTCAACAACAAGAGGTACAGAGCTTGCCTCCTCCGGTGCTTGAGATTCCCACTATTCCTGCTGACGTAATCGACCCAGCTCCAGACGAATTGCCGGAGGCTATATTTATCGAGGATCCCGTTGATTCTGTCCAGTCTAATATCTCCAAATCCTTATTGGGCCGGATATGCTTGAAACATAACATATCTCTGAACGATGTATTATTACCCAGTGTTGATGACAGACCGCATAATCCGCCCGAAGGATATACTGCCTTCTACCGCCATGCTTGCCCGGCTGGAACTCTCCCTCCTTTTAATCAATACATCAGAGAGATGCTGTCATATTTAGGAATTGCTCCCTCGCAACTTCATCCCAACGGACATGCGTTGCTGAATAGTGCCTTCGTTATATTTATGGACTGTCTCTTTCGCCCGCCAAGGCCAATCGAGATTAGATACATATTTAATTTCAAGAGTAGGGGCGATAGTCCATCTTTTACATTTTTGGAGGCAGTCAGAAATTGCTAAGTTATTATTGGAGCCTGGACCAGATTGAGCTACTTCAAGAATGAATGGTTTTATGTCCGGTGTCCTCCTGGTTTCGCTAGGCGATGGTTGTCTCGACGTAAGTGTCCTACCCTGTTGATGATGCTTCTTGACCAATAGTTTTTGGCATTAGTATTGACATCTTATTTTTCTTACAGCCATTATCTCCAGACCCGATGGCGGGTACTTCAAGGGCATAGTCCGAAGTCTTCAAGAAGTTCCGAGCGAGCTGAGACATATCGACTCGGTGTTGAATGACTATAACTTAAGAGCTCTCGGTTTGATTGAAATGAATCAAAGTATAGTCATCGAAGGGATGGCAAAGCCCGCCTTAAAGAAGAAAAACAAGAAGAAAAAGAAAATGGCGAAGAAACCGCTCGGAATCACAATAACTGAAGTGAGCGATGAAGAAAGGACCCATACAGACGTGGAGCCGATGGCTGATCTTTCGGGCAACTTCAAAGAGTTGGGAGAAAGACGGAAAAGCAAGGCCGTCGTTTCCAAAAAACTCAAGTCTAAGGGGTGGAAATCTGTAGATGTGTCTCCTCCCACTTTCGGAGCCATAATTTCTGAGGCCGCCCCTTCTCATTCGAGAGATTCTTTTAAAGGGCTTGACGATATTCCCATCCCGGATTATATATCGATTCCTCATAATCCCGGGTTGGAGGAATTTCAAGATGTCTTAAATATGAACGAGCCCTTTCCTTTAAGTGCGGTCAACACTTCCGGTTGGTTTGGGGGTTTACACGTTTACACACACTTCAACTGCACTACATGATTTTCGCATATTGAACATCGCTCTTGTAGGATTCTAAACTGTAGTTCCTCCTTATTGCAGGTGAGATGTCAGGCAAAGGATCTACTTTGGACAGGCTCCGTAATGTGTGCCGATCTTCTTCTTACTACGAGTCCCGTTGGTGGGATTCGGATAGGGAACACGGGCAAGGTTACACTAGCCAGAAGCGCTACGACAGGGATAGAGATTACTGGCGTGGCCATTCTGGCCATGATCGTACTGACAGAGATCGAGGTCATCAGTATTGATCTCGATCTCGTTCTCCCCCGCCTCCTAGGCCTCCCACCGATCTTCCTGAGACTTCGCAGCAGCAACCGCCTTCTCAATCTTCACAGCCCGATACTCAGCGGCCCAAACTAGAACCACCAACAGCCGCCATAGTTGAACATCTGGCTGAATTGACAAGTGAGGGAGCCATCAAACTTGCCCAAATGAAAAAAGACTTCCCAGAAATTTGCATGAACGCATATGTCTTCCATCCTCATCTTAAGAGGATTCCTCCGGATGCCGAGACCATCGCTCATGATTACATCCGCGACTTCTATGCTTAGTATAAGGAGTGGTATAAGGCAGCTGCGAAGGCTTCTAAAGTAGCTTTTGACCGGGCTAAGGTTATTGGGAAGCGCGACGCTGATATTGTTAAGAAGGACTGTATCATTCAAGTTCTTCAATCTAAGATGGAAACGTCTCGGAACTCAGAACTCCAAGCGCTTCAAAAGCATGATGATGTTGTGACCAAAATGGCGAGGATGCAGCAGGCACACTATGCCACGGTAGAAGAGATGGGCCACCGCTATACCACCGTCGTAACTGAGTGGGACTTAGCCGTTAAGGAGCTGAATGAGCTCAAGGCCAAATTCACTGAAGTGGTGAAAGAGAAAGACGATGCAAACACCACCGCTCAGGAGGCATGCGACCAAGCTGTATCCCTTAGAGCCGAACTTGTTGCGGCGGCGGCCAAGACTAAGTCTACGGAAGCAGAAATTCAAGAAAAGATTATGGTGGAGCGGTCCAGAATGGAATCCGATTTTGATGATCTTCTGGTCACGTACAACGCTAATGTGCTGGAGCACAGAAATTTATCGTGGCTGGGAGATGACTCCATGATTCTGTATAATGCCTGGACTAGGCTGATGGAGGAGGAAAAAGCGGCGTATCCAGATGAAACACTTGATGATTTTAAGCTTGAGATGCGCTTGCTTACTGAGGAGGAAAGGAAAATTCTCCACGAGGCGACGATTTCTGTAGCGAGAGAGAGGCTTGGTACTCAACAGGTAGAGACAGGCGAGGGTTCGAGGATCAAGCATCACAAAGCAAGTGTTGGAGCTGTAATTCCGACATTGCCCGAAACCACTGGTGGGGTTGATCCCCAGTCCGTCCCCGCATATAATCCTGATCAGCCGCAGTTATCTCCCGCTGAGGCTGCTACCCCCGCTCCTGCCCCTACTCCGGGTCAGGCCAAGGAAGGTATTTGAGCGCTTTCCGTATACACTTAGTATGATGAACCTGAAGCAATACACTTGGCTAACAATCTTTGCTTTTCCGCATTTCAGTGACTGAAGCCGTTGTCTCTGCGCCTCTTGCACCACCAGTTCCTTATCAAGCGCAAGGGGCTATCGTCACTGAAGCCATTACGACATCTACCTTGGTTGGAGAAGAGGGAGAAGTGAGCATGTTTTCTTTCAATGCTCAAATGATTGAGGAACTTCTTAATCAGCCCACTGATTCCTTCGCCGACCCATCTTTTTCCATGAGTGGAGCCACTCAAGCTGTTATCTCTTCTATGCCAGTTACTAGCACATCCAGCGCGGCCCAAGCGCCTCGCGAAGATGAAATTTTAGCTGAGATCAGCGCTGAGATGGCAGCAGTGACCGCTGGTATGAATCCGCCTGGGCCTGCCCCGCTAATGATGATATCACCGGGCGACACAGTGGTGATTGAAAATGTTCCTGCCCCACTTCCCGTTACTGTTCCTATTCCTCCAGCTCAACCCTTCAGGAGAATCTCCGTCGCCTCAAGCTCTGAGGAAGACATCGATATTATGTCTCCATCAGAGGATAGACCGGAGAAGAGTAAGAGAGTGAGAGGGAAGTCAGGTAGTGGATCCAGTGGGGCTACCCCGAAGAAGAAAATAAGGAAGAAGAAAGATTGAACTCCTTCTCTGGTTTGCGGTTGCGTTCGGGGGTAGTGTTTTGTTTTGTTGATTTTTTCTATAACCGTGTATAGATGTGGATTCGGCTTCCACTAGTAGGATTTTTTTGAACCATTTTGTAATCGGATTCTTTTTGTTGATAATGGAAATGAAAGTATATTCCTTTTGGTCTTCAACTCGATATGTGTTTTGGTTATGCCCCCAGTCTTAGGGATAAATATGGAGTTGACGAATGTTTATACTCCGTCTTGCACTTTGGGAGTACGGAGTTAAGTAAATGTTTGTACTCCGTCTCGCACTCTGGGAGTACGGAGTTAAGTAAATGTTTATACTTCGTCTCGCACTCTGGGAGTACGGAGTTAAGTAAATGTTTGTACTCCGTCCCGCACTCTGGGAGTACGGAGTTAAGTAAATATTTGTACTCCATCTCGCACTCTGGGAGTACGGAGTTAAGTAAATGGTTGTACTCCGTCTCGCACTCTGGAAGTACAGAGTTAAGTAAATGTTTGTACTCCGTCTCGCACTCTGGCAGTACGGAGTTAAGTAAATGTTTGTACTCCGTCTCGCACTCTGGGAGTACGGAGTTAAGTAAATGTTTGTACTCCGTCTCGCACTCTGGGAGTACGGAGTTAAGTAAATGTTTGTACTCCGTCTCGCACTCTGGGAGTACGAAGTTAAGTAAATGTTTGTACTCCATCTCGCACTCTGGGAGTACGGAGTTAAGTAAATGTTTGTACTCCGTCTCGCACTCTGGGAGTATGGAGTTAAGTAAATGTTTGTACTCCGTCTCGCACTCTGGGAGTAAGGAGTTAAGTAAATGCTTGTACTCCGTCTCGCACTCTGGGAGTACGGAGTTAAGTAAATGTTTGTACTCCGTCTCGCACTCTGGGAGTATGGAGTTAAGTAAATGTTTGTACTCCGTCTCGCACTCTGGGAGTACGGAGTTAAGTAAATGTTTGTACTCCGTCTCGCACTCTGGGAGTAAGGAGTTAAGTAAATGTTTATACTCCGTCCCGCACTCTGGGAGTACGGAGTTAAGTAGAGGATTGTCGTGTATCAACCCATTTTTAGCCCGATGTGATGGCTTGCCCCCGTGCTCGGGTTTCATTTAGCGAGTGGCCGATCGTATCATAGCCACTCCCTACTTGAATAAATTCCACTGCGTGATGGAATTTAGCTCTTCGCGCATCGTGATGTTGTACATTGTATTTAATGAATCACAGCTCTGGCTTGAAGAGATCGCATTTTATTGCTGAAATAAGAAAATATGGCAAAGTCAGTTGCCTTATTACAAATTCTAATTTCGAAATGCAAAAGTAAATTGCTAAATGGAAAAATATAATAAAATAAATAAAGCCTGTCATATGTAGTAGCGACGGAGACTCTCGCTGTTCCAGGCCCTTGGCAAAACAAGACCGTCAACGGTCGATAGTTTGAATGTGCCATCTCCAAGTCTTTGTGTAGTCACATACGGTCCTTCCCAATTTGGTTTCATGTGTGAAGGGACTGGATAGATTCTCTTGAGGACGAGATCACCGAGCTCAAAAGTTCGAGGTCGAACTTTGGCATTGTACATCCGGGCGACTCGACTTCGATATGCGGCTGCTCTCAAATCAGCCTCTTCCCGTTTCTCATCCAATAGATCCAAAGATTCAGCAAGCAATATAGCATTTGTTTTCGGATCATAATAAGTCACGCGGTGGGAAAATACTTCCGTCTCGACTGGAATAACGGCTTCCGAGCCATAAGATAAGGAAAATGGGGTGTGTCCGGTTGCGGTCTTGTGAGTTGTTCGGTAAGCCCATAATGCCATAGGAAGTTCATCAACCCATTTGCCCCCAGCTTTTTCCAGTCGTTTCTTTAAGATGGATTTTATAACTTTGTTAACAGCTTCGACCTGACCGTTTGCCTGAGAATGTGCAACTGCTGAGAATTTTTTATGGATATGAAACCGTTGACAAAAATTCTTGAACTCTGAACTCTCGAATTGGGCTCCATTATCGGTGATGATGGTATGCGGGAGTCCAAATCGACAGATGATATTGGGAACTACAAAGTTTATTACTTTCTTTGTCGTAATTGTTGCGAGAGCTTCGGCTTCAGCCCATTTTGTAAAGTAGTCGACGGCGACGATGGCGTATTTCGCACCACCTTTTGCCAGGGGTAGAGCACCGATGATATCGATTCCCCACATAGCGAATGGCCAGGGACTGACCATTTGAGTTATCTCGGTAGGTGGGGCTCTTGGAATTCGGGCATGTTTCTGGCACCTATCGCACTTTCTGGCATAGTTGGCTGCATCTCGGTTCACTGTCGGCCAGTAATATCCATATCGGAGTATTTTCTTAGCAAGCGCTTGTCCACCGGTGTGATCGCCACATTCTCCTTCGTGCATGTCGTGTAACACTCGTTTGATTTCGTCGTGAGCGATACACCAGAGGAGAGGAACAGAATAACCTCTTCTATACATGATTCCGTCCTGAATGACGAACCGTGAAGCTTTTCATAGAATTTGCCTTTTCTCGTTTCTATGCTCAGGCAATATCCCATTCTCAATGTAATTTCGATACATAGTCATCCACGATTCTCTACTGGGAGTGGTTTCAAACACAAAATTCATCTCTATTTGATCGATGCTTGGGGAAGACAAAGTTTCGACGGGGACAAGTCCCATTTGCTGTGCTTCACCTGTGTTGGCTAACTTCGCCAATGAATCGGCTTTTTGATTGCGATCTCGAGGTATATAATAAATGGCATAATAATCAAACTGATTCAGTATTTCCTGAACTCGAGCCAAGTAAGCAGCCAACCTTCGGTCTCTTGCTTGATACTCTCCCCGTACTTGACACACAACCAACTGTGAGTCACAATAAATTTCCACAGCAATAATTCTCAAATCTCTGGCAAATTTTAACCTAGTCAATAGGCTTCATATTCAGCTTCATTGTTGGTTGCATGGAAATAGAACTTCAGAGCATAACATATAGATTGGCCTTCGGGAGTTTCAAGTACAACACCAGCGCCCGAACACCGGTCGTTTGATGCACCATTTGTATACAGCTTCCAGATGTATTCGGGGGATTCACTGGTTTCAGGAAAGTTCTCTGGAATAGTAAATTCAGCTATGAAATCGCTAGGACTTGTCCTTGAATGGCTCTCCACGGGGCATAAGTGATGTCAAATTGACTTAGTTCAATGTTCCATTTGAGTAACCTACCAGACGTCTCAGGCCGCGTGAGGACCTGTCGTAACGGCTGATCGGTATACACAGTAAGAGGATGAGCTTGGAAATAAGGGCGAAGCTTTCTTAAGGCAATGACCAGGCAATAAGCCAATTTCTCCAATCTTGGGTAATTTCTTTCGGCTTCAGTTAGCCATTTACTAACATAGTAGACCGGTTTCTGCACTCGGTCTTCTTCCCGGACTAGAGCAGCGCTGATTGCATGCTCCGATACTGCCAATAAAGGTATAATTGTTCGTGGTCAACCGGCTTTGACAGGATCGGTGGTGTGGAGAGATGTTGAACCAGCGATCGGAATGCGTCTTCCCACTCCATGGTCCATTCAAAGTTTCGCTTTCCCTTCCGGATCAGATCGAAGAAAGGAATGCATTTATCAGTGGACTTTGAAATGAACCTGCTTAATGCTGCTACCTTCCCGTTGAGACTCTGGACATGCTTTATGGTTCTCGGAGTTTGCAAGTTCCTTATTGCCTAGATCTTTTCGGGATTTACTTCTATCCCTCGAGCGTTAAAGATAAATCCAAGGAATTTTCCGGAAGCAACGCCAAAATGACACTTTAATGGATTGAGCTTCATCCCATATTTTCGTAGAATGCAGAACATCGAATTTAAATCTCTGACGTGATCTGTGGAAAATCGGGACTTTACTAGCATGTCATCCACATAGAATTCCATGGTTTTCCCGATCTGGTCGGCGAACATCCGACTGACCAAGCGTTGGTATGTTGCTCCGGCATTCTTTAAACCAAAAGGCATGACTCTGTAGCAGTAGAGTCCCAAATCGGTCACGAAACTGATATGTTCTTGATTGGGAAAATGCATAGGTATTTGATTATAACCAGAGTAAGCATCCATAAAAGATAACAATTCATGGCCAACTGTTGAATCTACGAGCTGGTCAATTCGAGGAAGTGGAAAACTATCTTTTGGACAAGCCTTGTTTAAGTCAGAGTAGTCGACGCAAGTTCTCCATTTCCCATTCGGTTTTCGAACCAACACTGGATTTGATAACCACTCTGGGTATAAAGCATCTCGGATGAACCCATTTGATTGTAACTTGTCAATCTCCTCTTTAAGGGCGGCAGATCTCTCTGGATCGATACCACGCCTTTTTTGCTTGACCGGAACATGTCGCGGATCAATATTCAGGGAGTGACTTGCGATGTTAGGTGAGATCCCGCACATATCAGAGTGCGTCCAGGCAAAAACATCGAGATTCGCTTGGAGAAATTCAACCAATTCCTGTTGTATCTGTTTTCCTAGTTGAGATCCAACTTTTAGTACTTTTGAATCGTCACCCTCACTGACCGGGACGTCCACAGTCAGTTCGGCTGGGGAGGCTTGATTCTCTTTAAATTCGTCTTTATCTTCGTTGTCTCTAGGGTCAAGGTCTTTAAGGAATTAGTAGTAGTGCCTAGGCCGGGGCCTAGGCGCTAGTTGTCAATTATCAGCAAATCGGACGCAGAGAGATTCCTCTACGCCCTTTCCTTTCTCCTTTTTCTGCGCCTCACGCAGTTCAGCAACATAACAGGCTCTTCCTGTTGCCTGGTCTCCTTGAATGACTCCAATCCCGTGGTCAGTGGGGAACTTCAGAGTCAAACACCACGGGGAAATGGCTGCCCTGAATTCAGCAAGGGCCGGTCGGCCCAAGAATGCGTTATAAGGTGAATCGATGTCTATAACAACAAACTACAACAAACGGACTCTCCGGCGCTCTCCAACTCCCAACTCCACTGGCAGCTCCACTATTCTAGTGGGTATTGTAGCACTCCCATTGAAGCCGTGAACTCGAGATTGGCAAGGTTTCATGTCCTTTGCTTCCATTTTCATTAAATCATAAGCCCGTTTTAGTAAAATGTTTACAGAGCTCCTACTGTCAACCAGGATCCTCTTCATCCAAGCAGGACCAACCTAGGCAGATATGACCAGTGGGTCGATTGTTGGGGCTTCGATTTTATCAGCATCTCTGCTTCTAAATATGATATCATCAGTTATTGTCTTTTGTTGCTTAGACGGAGTGCCATCCTCGCAATTACTGCAGCATTCGAAGTTCGCATGCCTGATAGAACTAGCATACGACTCCATTTCCCTCCAGCTTATGTCTGCTGGATGGGGACCACCGCTAATTGTGTTTATAACTAGCCTTCCGCCTGTACGAGCGGGTTCCTCTTGTCTTTCTTGATTTTGTGTACGATTTTGATTCGAAGGGCCCGCACCACCGGACTGCGACGCCCGCACGAATTGATCTAACTTTCTCTCCCTGATCAACTTTTCTATGAGGTCCTGCAAATGTCGACACTCATTAGTATTATGGCCGTAACTTTCGTGGAATCTACAAAACTTCCCTGTTTGAATCTGCCTCTCCGATAACTGCTTCGGAGCGGGCTTCTTGTACTGCACATTGTTGCAAGTTTGTAGGTACACATTCTCCAACGATGTATTCAATGGTGTGTAATTATCGAACATTGGGGCCCTACGCCGTGGGCGTCAATTTGGATCTCTCTTCTTATCTTGACCACTGTTGCCTCGCGGCTGGGTCTGTTTGTTTTGTATATTAACCTGAACTTTCCCGGAATTATCACCGGACTGTTTAACTGCTACATTACTTTGTATTCCTTCACCTCTGGGCCTCGCATCATCCTGCTTCCTAGACTGTTTTGCGTTCTCTTGCCGTAAGAATTTAGCGGCTTTGGAGTAGAAACGGTCCAACGATGCGAGTGGTTTTCCAGCTAACCAATTTCCAAACTCAGAATCGGGATCAATCCCTTTTGTCAATGCCATCAAAATCGAGTTATCGTTGGGATTACTAATCTCCACACATGCCGCATGGAATCTCTCCAAATAACGCCTGAGTGTTTCCCCATGAGCTTGGGTAACACTAGACAGGGTGTTAACATCTTTAGGTCTAGCGACATGCATGCGAAATTGTTCAACAAATTTCTTAGCCAGTTGATCAAATGAAGAGATAGATCTAGGTGGTAATCTTGTAAACCACATCGTTGCAATTCCTCCCAGAGAGATGGGGAAACTTCGACACTTTACTGCATCGTCAGCCCTTGCGGCGCTCATTGACCATTCATATTTCAAAATGTGTTGATTGGGATCAGAATTTCCTTCGTACATAGGGAGAGTTGGCATTCTGAATCGCCGAGGAGGATCAGCGTATAGTATCTCATCCGTGAAAGGAGTATGACTGCGAGAAATTCCCCAATCATCATTGGTGAGGCCTTGGCTTTCACGGATCATCTGACGTATCATGGTCGAAATATCGGGCATTGCTACATTTTGAGCATGCTGAGCTAAGGTGTGGTCGGGTTCCACAGCGCGAGTTTGGACCGGGCGCTGTCGACGGCCCAAGTTTCGCCTCCTTGGCTCAGCATCTTCTGGGACGTATGGTTCAGGAGTACGTCCTCGCTGCTGATTATCTGGATCTGGAAGATTTCAGGTATCAACTCTTGTTTCCACTGTGGCAGCTGTGGCATGATTGTTTGTGGTATACTGTGGAGTATGGCCTCCTCGTGCTGAGGGCCTAGCGTAGAAGCTGGTCGATGGTCCTGCCCTCAACTGTCCAAAAGTCAAGGCGGGTTGATATCCGGTAGTTTGTGCATGACTTCCGCCTAATCGGGGATGGGTTGATCTGTGATGATAGTCAGATGAGGCGGAACTTTCAGTAGATGAGCGAGAGATATCATCTCTTCTGGACCTTCTGCGGCTTTGGCGGTTCAGTTGGTTGGTCCATTCAATGTTGGCACGCAACTGTTCAGCCAACTGTTGCCGACTTTGAGTCAATTCTTGGAGCAACACATGGAACTCTTGTCTGGTGACTGGCCCAGACGAATCTGAATGAGCAGTGTTGTCTTGATTGGATGGCTGTTGTTGTGTAGGATTCTGTCCATCCATATCTTCTTGACCAGCAGCTGTAGAAGTAGTTCTTGTGCTAACCATCTTGAATGGTGGATTCCTTTCCTAGACTTTATGCAAATCTGAATAGAATGGAAGGATTCTAGATTGGAGATCTGGATCTTCCTCTTGGATTTATGCAATCCGGTATCGATGGTAGATCCAAGGAGCATGAGAAAAAGTGGGTTTTTTCTCGGTGAAAGCACCAAAGTGTTTGTACCAAAAATGGGCACAACACTCTTCGGAAGTTTTTTGAAGAGATAAAAGTGAAGAAAGAAAATTAAAACTGAGGATTATCTAACAAAAACTCCAAATAATAGAAAATAAATTGCAAAGACAAGCGATTTAGAGTGGTTCGGCGTTTCGCCAACGTCCACTATGAAATTTGATGATTTTATTGCTCGATACTTGAAGATTACAATTTCTTATGATGTAGTACAACTGGTTTTATATGCTAAGTCTGAATCTAAAGTAGCGGTGGTGATCTGGAGTAAATCTGGCAGAATCTGGGCGCTATTTAGTGCTTAAAATTGTCCGACCCCTTTTCTAAAAGACCAGGGGCTCTATTTATAGGTGTAGGAGGCTGATATTTCGCCTAAAATTTGGGGAGACCGCTTCTGCCACGTGAGGGGGCCCACATGCCCACTTTCAGCAAATCCGGGCCCACTTTGGGATCGATTCGAAGTCCATTCGAATCGATCAGGAAATCATCCAATGGAGCTGAAATTTGGTGTGGACATTTTTCAACATGTGCATAAGCTTCTGTGAAAATTTCATGGCATTTGGACTTGTAGATCTCGAGTTATGATCGATTCAAGATCGTCTTTCCAGCTGATGCACTCCGTTCGAACCGATCCCCTTCGAATCGATAGGGTCGAATCGATGGCTTGGTGAGTGAAGGTGTTGACGTGGCGCGTACTTCTCGCATCGATCTGCTTTTCGCTCCGAGTTGACTGGGTCGAATCCATGGTTTTAGCCGCCTTAACTTGGTGGATTCGAGGCAACGGATTTGGAAGTATGCTTCCTTCGAATCGATCGAATGGATGTTCCCCTCGAATCGATTAAGGTAGGCCATAGTTGATCGATACGAAGGCTTCTTAGCTGAATGGATTCGAAGGTAGTCGTGGGATGCAATCGAAGTTCTTCAATTACATGGATTCGAAGGTCTTCTCTTTGACGGATTCGAAGTAGGGAATGGTTTAGTGGATTCGAACCATGGCTTGCTCGATGGATTCGAAGCAGAGGAAGTTCGATGGAGTCGAACAAAGGTTGTCCCATGGATACGAAGCCTAGCCACCTGATGGATTCGAACATAGCCTTTACCTATGGATTCGAACTTAGGACTGTCCACTCCATTTTTCGTTGGTGATATCTTGAGCATACGAACTCGGATTGTTTTGAGATTCGGAACGTTGGTTTTCATGGCTTTGCTTGATGTATCTTATCAATTGCAGCCCGATCCGGACTCGGACAAAAAATTCACCAACATCCATAGTAGACCTATGTATAACCGATCTCCAAGACGAACTGTCCTAAGTTTCTAGTCGAGTTCTTGGTGTCACGGCCTTGCCAAAAGGCGGGATAACAATTCCCACTTTCAAACCTTTTTGAAACACCACACTCTTCTCACGGAATAAATTCCCAAATATTTATTTCCATTGAAAACACCGAGTACAATTACTTGAGATTTTTAAAATAATTTAAAAACACTTTATTATAAAATACACTTTACACATTTAAATTAAAACTACTTTAATACTTTATTTAAAAATATATACTTTAAGAATATTTAAAATAAAATACTTTATAATATGTAAAACTACATTTTTATCCTTTTAAAACACAATACCAAGTTACCTTTATATAATTACTACTAAATTAAATTTGAGAAATACTTACTTTTAAACTTTAAACATTTAAAAATAATAAATTTTCTAAAACATACATTAAAAACAACTTTAAAACCTTTAACTCATACTTGAAAGTTTGCTTTGGAAACGTACTTGGCTATCCAGGGAAATACACTTCTCTTTCACATCTTTAAAAATAAATCACTATTTATTTTTAAACAAATTTACCCGTTCTTTAATAAATTCCCACCATGAATTTATCCTTCCAAATATCCACTGATATATTACTTCTCTTTATAAACCCAGTTTATAAATTTGATGGTCTCATCCATCTTTTAAACACAGTTTCAAACACTTTATCAAATTTCAAATCAATTTCTAAATCGACTCCATTTAAAAAAAAATCTTTTATTAACCCAATTATTTTAAAATCCCATTAATTCCATTAATTCCAGATTTGACTTCTTATTATGATTTAAAATCTTATTTAAACTGAAATAAAATTTTCTTTTATTTCTTTCAAATTCCTTCTTTATCCTTTCAATAAATTTAAACCTTGAATTTTAGAATAAATTCTTTATTCCTTTAAATAATATCACCTAAGTTTTAAAATTCATTATTTTCTCTCTTATTCAAAATCTACTTTCCTATACTCGGAATTTATTTATTAGAATTTAAAAATCACTTTTATTCTTTTCCAATTCATTCTTTAATTTATTTCAAATTCCCTAAAATTATTTTACTTAAAAATTCTCTCTTTTATTTTCTTTTTAAAAATCCAATCTATATATATTTGGTAACTCAATATACCCAAATATATTCAATCAAACATAGCATCCATCATTTCCAATTACCAATGTAATCTATCACAGATTATCAAATAAATCATATCACAAAATATTAAATAATCTAAATATTTTGATGAATCCAGTTGGATCCCTCCAACCTGTTTCCCTGCATCCATAGATGTTAGCACAATACCAATTCCACTTCAAGGTGGAATATCGCGGTATATGGATTTATAAAATATCATCCGCTATTATGCGGTGAATAGGGTCCCATCCGCTATATAATGCGGGAATATCAATCACTCCAATATATATATATATACTACTATATATATTATCACATCCAATCAATTCAATCATTCAACCAGTTATTTAAATTTAAACATCTAAATTTAAATAGCAATCCAGAAGAGTGAGATTAACTCACCTTTGCTTTGTAATTTGAAATCCACTTCAACATTGTCTTGGTTTCCCATTTTCGACCTTGAATAAATAATTATCATTTATTAATTTACCAAATTCCAAATGATCATTAACCTAACTTAGTTTACAATTTCTTTCTACCCAATTTATAAATTCAATGACATGTTAAATATATTCTAATTCCTCAAATATATATACCGATTACTTAAAGATGACTGATTTTTATATATATAAAATTTTATATATTTCCTGACTAAATCATTAATTTCAAAGCCTGGTATATGTGTTTCATGATTACTCAAATAAACTACTAAACACCTTACTGTTAAATTTGAAAACAATTTTCCCAGACTAAAACATAAATTTGTGACAGTTTATATATATAAATTAAGTTTAACTGAAGAAGATCGAGAGTATCTCACTGCTCGGCCTGCAATCATCTTGAACAAACGAATGTTCAAGCACCTCCGGCTGCTGCCTCATCCTCATCCTTACCCACGCATGCGCGAAATCGAAACCCCTATCGAATTCGAACTCGAGTTCGAAGCCCTAACTCTCCCTTTATTATCGATCACCCCTAAAATCGCAGACGTGCCTTTACTTCCAGATCCAAAGCTGCCCCGGGTCGCGCTACACTTCTCGCGGTTCGAAACCACCATGGAACATCCAAAACTTGACCTGTTCGCCACTCGAGTTGCTTGTCCCATTGATGCCCCCAACAGCCCACTCCAACCCTTCGACGACATAGCTATGCTCGAGCTTGACCTTCAAGCCATCGCGACCGTCTGCGTTGCCTTTTCCCAGTGCTTCGATGAGCATGAACAATTTGTTGAGCTCTCCCTCCCTTGCGCGATTTCTCATCTGCCATTCTATTTTTTTTTAAATGAATTTTGATTTAGATTTTTTTTATTTATTTAATTCGAGGGAGATGAAACGAGGTTTGGGAAGAAATAACGATGACCTCCATTTTTCTTTTCTTTTCGGATGTGGATTAAACGAGGAGGAGAATGAGATTTAACATAAAAAAATAGTCGCGTACAAGGATAAAGATGAACAAGATGTGAAAGCTACGTTTGAATGTTTGCTATAGAGAAGGCAAAAAGGAGTGATGGTGAAAGAAAGCGGGCTGATGGGATTTGTTTGTCTGGTAAACAATTGTATATATATATATCAAATTTAAATTTAAATTTAAATAGTTTTGAATTCACAGTTCAAAATCATGACATCCGATCGAGGCATGCCGCAAAGCGTTAATAATTTTAAACCCCTATTCTGAATGCAATGGAAAAGGTTTCGAGTCCTAATTCGATCGTATGGAGAAGATAGCTTTTTGAACCCATTTAATATAGAATTTTCGATATAAATTTCAGCGCGTTTACGTATCGTACGATCACACGACAACTCCAAACGCTCCGAAATTTGAAATCCGATAATAATACAATATTACGGATCCAATGGAACTGGTTTCGTCGAATTCCGAGACTATGCCCCGGAAGGCTATTTTTAAATATCGATTTAAACCATACATTTTTCAAACTGAACAAATCACTGTTAAATTCAAATTTTAAAACTTCTATTATATTCAGTATTGTCAATATAAATTTTACAAGCCTTCAAATTATTTTTAACAGGCCTAAAACTTCAGATTCAACATTTTACCCAATTTTTAATTGTTTAATTCAAAAATTAATTATCGAATAAATAGCGATATTTAAAATTCAAGATAAAAATTTAACTTTTAAATATTCAAAATCAATTATATATTCCAATTTCAAATATCCAAAAATTACGAGTCGTCACATTCCTCCCCACTTAAAAGAATTTTGTCCTCGAAATTACTAGTTAGGAAGAATGATTCAATCCCTGTTAACTATTTTCTCAAATCCAAATCGTTTCAAACAACTTTCCAAAATAATCTTTTATTAAGACACACTAACCCTTTTTCTAACTTTCCAAACTTATCCATAAGTCCCAAACAATATTACTTAACAATTCAAACTTAAATTTGTAACCAAATTTTGAATTATCAAAAATTTTCTAACTCCCTAAATTTTCGAAATTTTTTGCCAGCGTCTCCTTTGCGCGGCTAGCTCGGAACAACTACAAAATGCCTCTACGGGCCCCCAAATTTCAAAAAGAAAACAAAAGCCGAGTGGCTAGATCAGAAAATCGTCAAATTTTCATACAGAAATTTAAACAAATACCTTTGTTGGACAATTCAAAATTATCTTCAAAATTCATAACATCCATTATCCATTGCCTTTAGATACCTGTGTATCCTACTTAGCAATAATATCCAACCATAGTATTCAAAATCATTTTATAAATTTATTTTACAAATAATTTCAATATGCATTCACTCACATCCGCACGATGCACATATATCATCCGTACGCAATACCCAATTTGATCGCTCACTCAATCACACAATTTCACTTCCGAACTGGTATCGTCCACCCAACTTCCTAGTGCGGACTCAGATCTGTTTTCTTGATCAGAAACCGTCATCCTCCTTGCATAGTCACAAACTATGATAGAGAATATCCAGAATCAGTCAAAATCCATATCCAGGGTTCGCCGTCGAAAATCGAGTGAAAAATCCTAACTCGGATCAGTATAATTACCTCGAAATTCTGTGCTTGAATCTGGATCAAATTGCATGCGAATAAAACAATATTCGTACATCTTACGTATTTAGCCCCAATTGATTTTCTTTTAGCTATATCAATTTTTTTTATTCACATTAATTTTGGTTGTTATTCACTTATCCACAGTTATCCCAATTCACAACTTTCATTTTTAATCTTCATTCTATTATTCACTTAGTATTTTCAATACCAAATTTACTTAAGAATTTCGTCATTCATTTCTTAAGTTCAATATCAATATTTTATATATATTCCTTATATTTATTTTCACTTCACTACTGAAGTTTATATCCATTTCTATTCACTTTGCCTTCACAATTCCCTTTGAATTCAATTTGCTTCAATTTACAAATTACAAATTATTTTCAAACTTCAATACTTTTTCCCAATTTCCATTCAGATTTCCATTTTCAATTCTACTTGAATTCAATTTATCTTCAAACTTTGAATATTGAACTTATCTCAACCCATATTTAATTAACCATTTCCTTTATTAGTTTCACTTGCTAATTTATTTAAAATCTAAAAAAAAAGTTTATTTGCAAACTTTTTCTTCCTTCAGTTTCTTCGAACAATTTCTTCGATTTCACCTTACTTCACATACACACTTTTAAATTAGATTTCAATATTCAGTTTCAATTCTCTTTGCTTACAAATTTTAAATCATTTGCCGTTAGTGAAAATTTAAAAAAATTTCTAACTCGCAAAATTTGAGAAAATTTTGCCAGAGTCTCCTTTGTACGGGGGAGCTTTTGCAATTTGACAAGAGATATATAAATATATATACATCGACCCACACGGTCGAAAAATAAAAAAACAAACAACAGTTCATATTTCCTATCTTTTATTGCGTAGGCGTACCTCTATTTAGCATTTTTAAGCAAGCGGCTTATTATTTTAGCAATTAGCGCAACCAAATCCAGCCACACGGCTTCCTTGTACCTGTACTTACTCAATTTAAATACGTCAGTGCCATATATATGAAATTCATTATCATTTCACTCTTTAAAACAACTACAACCCATGAATACTAAAAGCAATGCATAGTAACACTTTTCATAAGCAATTTCAATGTACCAACATTAATTTTAATTGCTTACAACCAATCACCCATCGTTTTACTCAATCAAAATGGTTAACAACTCACATGCTTACATTCAATTCATTTTTAAGCAAACAAAATCATATTTAATTCAATTGATTTCAAAATCCATTTATCTAACTTCTATCAACTCATAGAATTTTAATTACTTTCGTTCACGTCAAACGACAATTTTATTCTTATGCAATTCGACAATATTCATGTGAATTAATAATTACTTAAGCTTATAACCATTCTAAATTGATTCCAACTCAATTTATATTTAATTCCTTCCAATTTAATTCATCCCCGATCCAAGTTGAATTTTATTTATAACCCGAGTTTATTTCACAATTCAACTTCTATTTTACCAAATTGGGTTCCATTCCCATATCTCACCAGCATATTCAATTTCTAATTTATTCCAAATTAGTTTACTCCCACTTCCAATTCAATATTTGATTTTTTTTTATTTTCAATATCACTTTATTATTTTACTTGAGTTCAATCTAATTTATAATCCGAGTTTAGATTCTTATTTCACTTTCCAAAATACCAAATATATTTTATTTTAGCTTACTCCTTCCATTTTTAGATTTTAACTCGAGATTATTTAGCCTAGAGTATTTTATTCAACGAACTTCTATTTCTTTATCAACCATCGAAGAGTATTTATTCCAATTCAATTTTACTTCAACTTACTTCAAATACACTAGACTTTATTTTCAGTTCAATCCATTTGATAGCTTAAGTTCATTTAATTCAAATCACTTCCATTTACTTGGCTTAAGTTCAATCAAACTAAATTTACTTTTTAACTCGGAATTGTATATTTTATTTAGCCAAGTATATATTTATATTCAATGGGTTTTCAATTCATTTATAAGCCATCGAAATCTAGTTATTCCCATTCAACCTTATTTAACTTAACTTCGGTTAAATCTAACCTCATACTATTCCTTTAACTTCACACAATTCATCTACATTTTATTAAGTAAGAACTTAATTTCATTTAATGTATCCACCACATGATACAATTCCATAAGCATTTTAAATTATCTTCCAAAGTTTAAGCAACATTTCAAAATCACCCTTGAAATCAATTATATTCAAAATTCTTTGGTAAATTCAATTATCTTTTTGAATTTCAAAATCAATCCCGGTTCTGCAAATAATTTTCAATTTAAAACAATTTGGCAGCAGTTCCTCTCTTGGAAACTCGAAAATGAACATCGATGATGTTGCAGTCATCACCGAAGTTATTTTCCAGCGACCGAAAGAGTTTTGTGCTTGTATCTCTTCAAAAACATTTTCTTCAAATATTTTTAATTCCAAATCTCACCAGATTTCATATACAATTCAAAATATCTCTCAAATACTATCACCATTATTTCTTCAAAGCTTTTGAAAACCATTTTCAAACCCAAAGGAATTTAAACTTTTCCCCAAATTCCAAATTCCAGATCCTTTCAATTTATATTCAAATATTACTCTGGAAATTTTTCATATTTCAATTATATATTACACTTATAATTCACATTACAAATTCCATTCTGTTATATGAATTTATTTTCTTAACTTTGGTTATAATTGCAATTTCTTATTCAATTTCCACAACAACGATGATAATAAATTAATATTATCACTTCTTAACAACCAGGCAACCATATATATAACTATAATAATTTTTATGGAAATTATTTCTTTTATATATGAAAATAATTTTGGGCAAAATTATTTCATTTACCCCATTTTAAAACAATACTATGTTGAATTGTTCTATTCAAGTGTTTAGAGATCCCTATCAATAACGTTAATTACTCGTATTGACCAGAATCCATAATCTACTCAACAAACCAATCAACACAATATAAAACCATTTGATATTCACTAACAAATACGCGCTCATATCTACTAATACACTCAAACTCATTCTAGAGTACTACGGACTCTAGTCTATGAGTAATGCCCACCAGAGCCAAGGTTCTCGCTTAACCTTCAGCTTTGATACCAAGTGAAATGACCCGATTTTTCATACCCGAAAAATCGAACCATCAGGGTTAAAGAAGAAAGAGGTAGAAGAAGAAGAAGAACAAAACAACATCAAAATCTCACTTCGCAGCGGAATAAAATATAATAGATAATAACTGATCTTTACACAAAAGAACTATATCTATTTTATACATCTCATCATCAGAGTACAACACAATCAATAATACAATACATGACAGTTATGATAACTTGTCCTCACAAAGCTGACTATACACAGCGGCATACATCAAATACGTATGATACGTCTCGCCATCCAGCTCGTCTCCTGAGCTCCACAGCATCATATCCTGTATCTGTAATACTTGGTCTGACCCGAGCATTATAACAAAATAACAACCGAGTCTGTCCGGAAAACCAGCGTGAGAAAACACACTCAATTGGATTATTAAAGTTTTCCAAACCCTTTGAAATCAAATGCATCTCGTAAGACCACGCCATAAATAAACATGTCGGGGGTTTACCTTACGATAGCCAAAACACTTTTCTTATCAAAATCCTCTGATATTATAGTAGTGTCTATATACAAATACTTATTCAAATAGCCGAAATTGTTACATCTATTAAATGCCAGCTAATAGGTATTCAAACAAAACCATAAAGGCACGTAGGGAAAATGGATTTCCAACTAATGACTAGGCACTGGGGGTACCACCTATCATAGTACCTGGTCTAGATCAGCGTACCGAGGACCACGCCCGATCACCTACAACACAAGACCGGAACTACCCCTTACTGGATAATTCCGAGTAAGATCACCCCGCGGTTAGGATCAGCAACCGCCACTAAGCCAAAATAAAAGGGACATCTAGACAGGGATGACCTCACCCTAATGGGTGCTACCCACATAGCCTTGCTGCATAACCCCTGATTTTCAGTCATTCCCGGTTGATGAGGCGCGAGGCTAAGCGTTACCTTTTTAGAACACATCTCTTAGAATGCTCATCGTCCACCTGACGATTTTCGAAAGCATTCATCCATACAAGTCCGTCCCGGGTTCGAACGGAACCGAAGGCACTACTCCTACTACATCCATTTTGGAATCACCCTCAGGATTACTAGTGATTAACCCTTTCACTTCACTGCTCCATCTTCGACTCTAAACTCGTTTTCCCCACGAAAACGTATAAACCAGATCGAAGTGGTTTTCGAGAATTAAATCCCGATCCCGGTCTCTTCGAAACGATCAGTGCATTGGCCAATATTGATAGTCGGTTATTTAAATATCCAATAACATTCACAACAACCATCAGACATAAATAATTTTCCAAATTATTTATTGACCTCAAAATATCTTCTCAAGATATATTCCCACTTTCAAACCTTTTTGAAACAGTTTTCAAACCACACTCTTCCCACGGAATAAATTCCCAAATATTTATTTCCATTGAAAACACCAAGTACAATTACTTTAGATTTTTAAAATAATTTAAAATCACTTTATTATAAAATACACTTTAAACATTTAAATTAAAACTACTTTAATACTTTATTTAAAAATATATACTTTAAAAATATTTAAAATAAACTACTTTATAAAATGTAAAACTACATTTTTATCCTTTTAAAACACAATACCAAGTTACCTTTAAATAATTACTACTAAATTAAATTTGAGAAATACTTACTTTTAAACTATAAACATTTAAAAATAATAAATTTTCTAAAACATACTTTAAAAACAACTTTAAAACCTTTAACTCATACTTAAAAGTTTGCTTTGGAAACGTACTTGGCTATCCAGTGAAATACACTTGTCTTTCACATCTTTAAAAATAAATCACTATTTATTTTTAAACAAATTTACCCGTTCTTTAATAAATTCCCACCGTGAATTTATCCTTCCAAATATCCACTGATATATTACTTCTCTTTATAAACCCAGTTTATAAATTTGATGGTCTTATCCATCTTTTAAACACAGTTTTAAACACTTTATCAAATTTCAAATCGATTTCCAAATCGACTCCATTTTTAAAATAAATTATTTTATTTACCCAATTATTTTAAAATCCCATTAATTCCAGATTTGACTTCTTATTATGATTTAAAATCTTATTTAAACTGAAATAAAATTTTCTTTTATTTCATTCAAATTCCTTCTTTATCCTTTCAATAAATTTAAACCTTGAATTTTAGAATAAATTCTTTATTCCTTTAAATAATATCACCTAAGTTTTAAAATTAATTATTTTCCCTCTTATTCAAAATCTGCTTTCCTATACTCGGAATTTATTTATTAGAATTTAAAAATCACTTTTATTCTTTTCCAATTCATTCTTTAATTTATTTCAAATTCCCTAAAATTATTTTACTTAAAAATTCTCTCTTTTATTTTCTTTTTAAAAATCCAATCTATATATATTTGGTAACTCAATATACCTAAATATATTCAATCAAACATAGCATCCATCATTTCCAATTACCAATGTAATCTATCACAGATTATCAAATAAATCATATCACAGAATATTAAACAATCTAAATATTTTGAGGAATCCAGTTGGATCCCTCCAACCTGTTTTCCTGCATCCACAGATGTTAGCACAATACCAATTCCACTTCAAGGTGGAATATCGCGGTATATGGGTTTATAAAATATCATCCGCTATTATGCGGCGCATAAGGTCTCATCTGCTATATAATGCTGGAATATAAATCACTCCAATATATATATATATACTACTATATATATTATCACATCCAATCAATTCAATCATTCAACCAGTTATTTAAATTTAACCATCTAAATTTAAATAGCAATCCAGAAGAGTGAGATTAACTCACCTTTGCTTTATAATTTGAAATCCACTTCAACATTGTCTTGGTTTCCCATTTTTGACCTTGAATAAACAATTATAATTTATTAATTTACTAAATTTCAAATGATCGTTAACCTAACTTAGTTTACATTTTCTTTCTGCCGAATTTATAAATTCAATGACATGTTAAATATATTCTAATTCCTCAAATATATATATCGATTACTTAATAGTTGACTGATTTCTATATATATAAAATTATATATATTTCCTGACCAAATCATTAATTTCAAAGCCGGGTATATGCGTTTCATGATTACTCAAATAAACTACTAAACACCTTACTGTTAAATTTGAAAACAATTTTCCCAGACTAAAACATAAATTTTGTGACAGTTTATATATAAAAATTAAGTTTAACTGAAGAAGATTGAGAGTACCTCACTGCTCGGCCTGCAATCATCTTGAACAAACGAATGTTCAAGCACCTCCGGCTGCTGCCTCGTCCTCATCCTTACCCACGCGTGCGCGAAATCGCAACCCCCATCGAATTCAAACTCGAGTTCGAAGCCCTAGCTCTCCCTTTATTATCGATCACCCCTAAAATCGCAGACATGCCTTTACTTCCAGATCCAAAGCTGCCCCGTGTCGTGCTACACTTCTCGCGGTTCGAAACCACCATGCGAGCATCCAAAACTTGACCTGTTCACCACTCGAGTTGCTTGAGCCGCTGTTGCCCCCAACAGCCCACTCCAACCCTCAAACGACATCGCCACACTCAAGCTTGACCTTCAAGCCATCGCGACCCTCTGCGTTGCCTTTTCCCAGTGCTTCGAGGAGCATGAACCAATTGTTGAGCCCTCCCTCCCTTGCGTGATTTCTCGTCTGCCATTCTATTTTTTTTAAACAGAATTTTGATTTCAATATTTTTTTTATTTAATTCGAGGGAGATGAAACGTGGTTTGGGAAGAAACAACGGCGACCTCCATTTTTCTTTTCTTTTCGGCTGTGGATTGAACGAGGAGGAGAACGAGATTTAACATAAAAAACGGTCGCGTGCAAGGATAAAGATGAACAAGATGTGAAAGTTGCGTTTGAATGTTTGCTACAGAGAAGGCAAAAAGGTGTGAGGGTGAAAGAAAGCGGGCTGATGGGATTTGTTTGTCTGGTAAGCAATTGTATATATATATATATCAAATTTAAATTTAAATTCAAATTGTTTTGAATTCACAGTTAAAAATCTTGTCTTCCTATCGAGGCATGCCGCAAAGCATTAATAATGTTAAACCCCTATTCTAAACACAATGGAAAAGGTTTCGAGTCTTAATTCGATCGTATGGAGAAGATAGGTTTTTGAACCCATTTATTATATTGAATTTCCAATATAAATTTCAGCGCGTTTACCTATCGTACGATCACACGACAACTGTAAACGCTCCGAAATTTGAAATCCGATAATAATACAATATTACGGATCCAATGGAACTGGTTTCGTCGAATTCCGAGACTGTGCCCCGGAAGGCTATTTTTAAATATCGATTTAAACCATACATTTTAAAACTGAACAAATCACTGTTAAATTCAAATTTTAAAACTTTTATTATATTTAGTATTGTCAATATAAATTTTACAAGCCTTCAAATTATTTTTAACGGGCCTAAAACTGCAGATTCAACATTTTACCCAATTTTTAATTGTTTAATTCAAAAATTAATTATCCAATAAATATCAAAATTTGAAATTCAAGCTAAAAATTTAACTTTTAGATATTTAAAATCAATTAAATATTCCAATTTCAAATATCCAAAAATTCCAGGTCGTCACAGGTGGTAGCTAGGGGTTTCAACCCCTTCGAAAGCATTACATAAAATTAAAGATTGCAACCAAGTCGAAACCTTTCCTTTGAAATATTTGACCCAGTCGAAAGCCAATTGAGTCGATACCTAGACCTTCGAAAGCAAAGCAGGCGCTCCTTTGATTTTTAAAACAAAGCATACTCTAACCCCTTTGGAACCTAACATTTCGACCAAGTACCATCTCTCCTTTATCTAATAGGCTATGTACCAAGTAGCATGATACCATGCGCATTGGCTTCGAAAACAATGGTGGCGAAAGATCTATGTCGGAACCCCCTGTGCCGAAAGTGACGGAACATGCTAAAAACATGTTATTTTTGTTTTTAACTTAAAAGAGAAAACTTTTCAACTAACCTACCATTGTTTGTCAAATTCTTATTGGTTGCTAAATACATTTTCAAAAAGTGCTGCCAATATTTTCAGAAATAAACAATGATTCTATTTTATAAAATGCCCGTTCTCCTTAATAAAATATATAAAACATTTAAGCCCCATACTTTGAATAATTTTATATATTCACCAAAACACCCAGAAAATTCTCTAAAAATTACAGAAAATCGATTTCAATATGTTTTCTAACATATATAAATTTCAGACCCAAATAATTATTAGCCGTAAATAATTTAAAACCCAATAAATTATTTTCTTTACTAGAAAATTGATATAAAATCCAAATTAATTCAGAAAATTATAAAAAGTGAAACCCATCTCTAAAATATCATTTTTGATCTACATTTAAAATTTCAAGGCATTTGGATGTCGTTTAATAGGGTTTTCATATAAAACATATCATAAAATCCATATAAACATGCATAAATCATCAACTAGCATATATATAAAATATAATCATTCAAAACATGACATTATCAATCAAAAACATTTCGGAATATACTTAAAACTGATAATTATAAGAAATATGAGATGTAGTAATGATTCACCTTAGCTTTGTGATTAAAGATATGAGATTTGATTTTTATTAAGTTGATTTACTTCTTCTTCTTGAAAATCCTAGCTTTATCTTCTCTTGAGATTGAAAACGGTGGCCGACTTCTCTTTTAATTTTAATTTTTGGAAATGAATGAAGTGAGGATTCACGGCTAGGGTTTATGGTATTAGAATGCCTATTTTCCCCATTTGCCCCATACTTATTTCCTAACATATCTTATTCATGTTATGTCATTTTGATTTACATATTAACATGGCACGGCTACCTTTGGTTAATTCAAATCTCAGTCCACTAACCACCTTACATTATTATTTTTAATTTACTTATTAAATATCCTAAATAATGTTACTAAAAATATGGGGTGTTATAGATTCCCCTCCTTAAAGAATTTCATCCTCGAAATTACGATTAGGTACACAACGAATCAATCAACAAGGCAAAACATACCGTCAATAAAATCAGGATAAGCATCTCTAATCCTCCGTCTCCCAAGTATGATCTCTCTCGCTGTCACTCCACTGGACTTCCACTAGTTTGACTGTCTTGTTCCTTTGCCTCTTCTCATCTCTCCAACTATCTAAATCGGCTTACTATGGTCAAATCTGGCTCTACTACTAAATCTTCTAACACTGTCGGCGCTATAGTACTCTCCTGGTCTCTAACGCATTTTCTAAGATGAGAAATATTGAAAACATCATGGACTCCTACCAAACTACTCGGTAACTCCACTGTATACGCGAGTTTCCCGATCCTCTCAAGAATACGAAAAGGTCCAACGAATCTCGCTAACTTCCCTGATTTCCCGAGTCTAATCACACCTTTCGTCGGTGAAACCTTAACGAACACATGGTCTCAAACAGAGAACTCCAAGTCTTTCCTTCTTCTATCTACATAACTTTTCTGTCTAGACTGAGCCTCCTTCATTCTGCCACGAATCAACTCAATCGTCTCTGCAACTTCTCTTACTAAATCCGGACTAAGAACCAACATATCCCCGGTCTCCAACCAACATATGGGAGATTTGCATGGTTTTCCATACAAAGCTTCAAACAATTCCATCCTATTGCTAATCTGATAATTGTTGTTATACGAAAACTCGAGTAAATGAAGATGGTCTGCCCATGATCCCCCAAAATCCAATATACAAGCTCGTAACAAATCCTCCAAGATTTTGTTAACTCTTTCCGTTTGCCCATCAATCTGTGGATGGTAGGCTGTACTCATCTTGAGCTTGGTTCCTAAAGCTTCCTGTAGACTCTTCCAGAACTCGCTAATTAACAAGGAATCTCTATCACTAACAATACTACTAGGATTTCCCTGTAGTCTAACCACATTCTTCATAAACAACTTTGCCAAAATAGGTGTTGTCCTAGTTGACTTTACCAGAATGAAAGGGGCACTCTTGGTCAGTCTATCCACTATGATACTAGATTTTGGCAACCCATCTATAATATCCACAGAGATAGAATCCTATTTCCAAATCAGAACATCCAATGTCTAAAGCAATCCACTGGGCTTTAGGTGTTCAGCATTTGCCTGTTGGTAATTCAAGCACTGCTTTACACATAAACCAATGTCCCGTTTCATAGAAGAAACTCCTCTTCATATCCTGATACATTTTTGTTCCTCCTAGAGGGATAGTGAACTTCGAACGTTGGCTTTCCTCCAGAATTTCCTTCCTTATGTCTCCTCCATTTGGAATGCACAACCTTCCTTTCTTTCTCAACCACTAGTTCTACTCAAGACTGAAATCCTTTAAGTTATCTCTCTTTGTTCCCTCTCTTAGCTTCCTAATCTGTTCAGATAAAACTGGATCCTCCTATGTCTAGAAGCTATCTTCTCAATCATCACCAGTCAGACTTCTAAACAAGACAACATAACACCCTCTTTGCTAGACCCTACCTCAGATCTCCACTGAACTTTACAAGATGACAATGCTTCCAGATCTTTCCACTTAGCTATCATGGCCAACACCGCATTCTGATATTTCATGCTAAGTGCATCCACTACCTTATTTCCATTTCCGGGTGTATACTCAATTCCAAAATCATAGGCAACAATAAACTCCAACCATCTTTGTTGTCTCATATTCTGCTCCTTCTAGAGAACAAATACTTCAACAACTTATGATCTGTGTAAAGCTCAAATCGCTCTCCCAAAATGTAAAGCCCCTACACCTTCAAAGAAAATACCAATGCAGCTAATTCCAAATCATGCATTGGGTATCTAACTTCATGTGGTCCAAGTTGTCTAGAAGCATAAGTAATCACTTTACCACTCTGCATCACCACAGCTCCCAATCAAGTTCCACACACATCGGTATAAACCACTAGATCTTGATTCCCCTTTGGAACCACCAACACCGGTGCATGGGTCAATAAGTGTTTCAAGCTCTGGAACGCTTCCTCACACTTATCGGTCCATAAAAACTACACATCCTTTCGCGTTAGCATAGTCATCCGTGCTGCTATCTGTGAAAAATCCTTTATAAAACTTCGATAATATAGCCAATCCAAGAAAACCCTTTATCTCGGTCACTATCTTGGGCCTTTCCAATTATTCACTGCTTTAATCTTAGTCGGGTCTACAGACAACCCTTTCCTTGAGACTACATGACCAAGGAACTTCACTTCCTTCTTCCAAAAATGGCATTTCGAAAATTTCGCCTTCAGCTAATGCTGCCTCAGCGTCTCAAGCACCACTTTAAGATGAACTTCATTCTCCTTCTTACCTTTAGATGATATCATAATATCATCTATGAAAACCAACACACACTTATGCAAGTGCTCTCGGAAAATTAGATTCATCAAATCCACAAAGAATGTCGGCACATTAGTTAGTCTGAACGGCATAACTAACCATTCATACGATCTATATCAAATTCTAAATGCCGTCAAAGGAATACTATCCTCTGCTACTCGAAGATGATGAATACTGTTGCCGGTTCTGCTCCAAGCACTAAATTTATCTGAAACTCAGTAGCTTGTTTCAGTGGTAATCTAACTACTGGCTCGAAGACATCCGCGAATTCTCTAACTACTAAAACTCGATTCAACTCGTCTTCTAGTTCCACAACACCCAATAAAGCATTCACTTCACAACTAGGGTTTTCTAAGGTATATACTATCTGACCTCTACAGTCAGGATGCCTAAGCGATATTTTCCTATCATGACACAATATCCTAGCATCATACTCACTTAACCAATCCATACCAAGTATAATTCCGAACCCCGCAAAGTCACTCACATGCAAACAACAAACAAATGTATGACCTAGCAAATCAAACTCTAAATGGTCACACCTAATCCCAAATGTTGCATACCCTCCTATCGGATTTGCAACTCTTAAGGATGTAACAAAATATGACGGTTCTAGGTTAAGTTTATCTACCAAACATCGAAATATAAAAGAATGTGATGCACCAGTATCAAACTGAACACTTACAGACATACCGTGAATCTGTAGCGAGCCTCTTAGAACAACCATTCCCTTCTATTGCACTACTGGCCTTGAAGCCACGGGCTCCAATGCATACACTTGGCCCTTTCCATCCTTCTCGGGCACTTTGCATTGATTCTTGTAGTGGCCGATCAGATCACAATTAAAGCACTTGATGTTCTTTTTTCCAATCACCTCCTTTCCTTTTCCTTTTCCAGTACGACACTCACACTTATAGCAGACCACCTCAAACTTCCCTTTCTTCGCTACTCCTCCTTTCGGAGCATTCTTCTTGGGGGAAAATTTTCTTTTCTGGCCTTGCCCCATCTTATTCTCCTTCTCTTTCTTTTTCTCTAAACAAGCTAACATCTCCTCATATCTCAATGCCATCTACACTACCACATCACAGGGATCTTTAATGTGCGGTAAGGTTGCTCTCGCCAATTCCGGCTTTAAACCAATAATAAACTTCTCGTTTCTTTTCATGACTGTGTCAACAGTGGCATACCCGTATCAGGCTAACTCCTCGAATCTTCTAGCATACTCCAGAACTGACTTCTCCCCTTATTCTAGTTCAGCAAACTTTCTAACCAACACAGACTGCGCCATTACTGACTGAACCTTTCTTGAAACCTCTTCTTTCACTATGCCTAAGTCATTGTCTCCTCATCCACACCAACTGTCACAGTATTCCATGAAAACAAAGTGAATCCTTGGAGCTTTTTTGAAGCTAGTCTCTTTTTCTGCTCATCGTTAAGTCCTAAATCAGCAAAAATCCTTTCACAATCTAGCAGCAAATTTTCCACTTCTATAGCATCATGAGTTCCAATAAACGGCTTTCCTCCAAGCCTAGCATAATCTCTGCTCAAGTTAGCATAATGGTTGACTATCAGAACTTCCTGAACTCCTCCTCCAGCGGCATTCCCTCCAACAATTCCAGTTGCAATTCTAGCTTTTATCATGTTTACGAAAAACTATTACATCGCTCCTATATCCACTTGGGGAACCCCAGCACCAACATTCTCAGCCTGAGCCTGACCTTGAGTCCTTATAGCATTTGGTCGGGCATTTCCATTTGAGGTGGTGCTGTCTCCTCCAAGATTAACTCTGCCTCTTCTTCCATCCATATCTGTATTGAAGCCTCATGAGATACAGAAGAATAACCTAAAAGAGATAGGAGAATAAAGATATAGCATATACTTATATATAGAAAATACAAGTACGTTACTATAGCATTATCCTATACCCCGATCATAAATTTAATTTCTAAGGATTATGTTTTCAGAAATCATTTTTAGTTAAAGTATTTTTTAAACCTTTTAGCTGATACCAAGTTGTAACATCCCCTATCTGGAGGCCCAAAACTAAGCGCTACATATGTTGTAGTCATCCATAGTATTAACTTCCGACGACTAAATACGGCTATGTTAATGGTATCTATAATATTATAAGCACTTGAATATGAAACAAATCATAGATTTCGAAACAACATTTTTTCCATTGCATTTCAGAATTGATGTTCCATTACATTTCAGAACAGATGTTCCATTCATATTACATGATCCCAATCATTTTCCCAGGCAACGATAAAGTATACTTATTACAAAATATGCCAAGAGAGACATATAATGATGCCCTCTTTGATGATTAGAGTCATATGGTCATAATTGACTTAATACATACACAGCGGAAATAACAACAAAACAAAGAACTACAACTACTCAATAGCTAGTTGTTAGCCTCTTGCTTGCCTCCAGTAGCTTTATTTTTCATCCTACTAAAAACCTAAAAAGCCTTAATCCCTTAGCCTACTCAAATCAATTTGGACCACCTGAGAGTTTAAGGGGAAAACATAAACTTTGAGTCAGACATAAACTCTGGTTTGAATAATAATATACATCCCGGTTATTAATGTTAAGTGAGACTATGCCGCTTAGCGGAACGGGCTTGCCCACACTAACATCCTTTTAAAACATATCTTTTGCAAATCTTTTCCTGTAACCAAAACTAGTTAAATAGTGTAAAGCATCATTATGTAAACATACATATCAGGTAATAATAGAACTATCTGTTCAAACACTTTAGTTTTGTTTGGCTAACTATTAACCTTTGGCTAACTCGGGCCTACCAAACAATATAAATAAATTCTATCTAACATGTGTTAGACACTCATCTTCTGGACGGTTTGTCCTTGACTATCTGTTAAATACTTCTTTTCTGAATGGTTTGTCCATAACCTAATCATCTCCCAGGCTCACCTGATCCTAGTGGTTCTGCGGGCTCACCAATAACCTATCTTTATAAAAATATATATTCCCTTCTGTGGTAATCATAATTTTAGTCTTACCTGTGACAGATCCCTACACATTGGAATTTTGGATAACAATTAGCCGGGGCCAATAGCTAATGTATAGGGCGCAACCCTATACCAGTCCCATCAGGTTTCCTAATATCTGGGTCATTTTCACTTAGGGGTCACTTCCCATATTTTTTCTTGAAAACCTTTTCAAAATGATTAAAAACCTTTAAATCAACTGACATAGAAAAAATAGTTAAATTCTATGCTTTACTCAAAATCACCTTGCCATGTTACATATATATATATACACATATACATATATATATATATATACACAAACTTTACCCAACCATTAGTTGATGACAACGTTTAAACACTTGAAAGTCCCCTTTTCGAACCCATTGAAAGTGCCCCTTTCTAAACCTTTGAAAGCATTTCTTTCAAAACCAAGTAAAACCCTTTATTTATCAAGACCGAAAGGCCAAAGCTTCCCTTCCAAAACCATACTTAAACCCTTTCAAAACCTTTGAAAACCTACCTATCGAAAGTAATAAAGCATTAGACATCGTATCTTAAAACACTTAAAAACATTGCCTTTAGAAAACCTTGGAAAACGTTCTATTTCAACCCTTTCGAAACAAACAAAAATACTACCTTTCAACTCTTTCGAAACCCATTGGGGAACCACCCATTCAAAACCATTTTAAATATCTTTCGAAAGCATCAACCTTTAGAAACTCAAACCTTTTGAAAGTACTTGGGTTATACTTCAACCAGAACAAAAAGGGTCATTTAAAACATCTAAGTCGAAACCTTCCTTTCGAAACCTATTCCTAGGCAAAGAAGTGATGGTGTCGAAACCATCCCTTCGAAAGCATGGGAGAAGTGGCTAATTTTAAAAGTTAAGTGTACCATTTGAAACCATTGACTTCAAAAGGTAGAATAGCTTCAGCTTAGGGTTTCAACCCTTTCGAAAGCATTACTTAAAATAAAATGGTGCAACCAAGTTGGAACCTTTCCTTTGAAATTTTTTGACCAAGTCGAAAGCCAACTGAGTCGAAACCTAGACCTTCGAAAGCAAAGTAGGCACTCCTTTGATTTTTAAAACAAAGCATACTCTAACCCCTTCGGAACTTAACGTTTTGACCAAGTACCCTCTCGCCTTTATCGAATATGTTACGTACGAAGTAGCTTGATACCATGCGCATCGGCTTCGGAACCAATGGTGGCGAAATGTCTAGGTCGAAACTCCCTGTGCCGAAAGTGGCGGAACATGCAAAAAACAAGTTATTTTTGTTTTTAACTTAAAAGAGAAAATTTTCAACTAACCTGCCATTGTTTTTCAAATTCTTATTGGTTGCTAATTACCAAATTTCAAAATGTGCTGCCAATATTTTCATAAATAAACGATGATTTTATTTTACAAAATGCCCCTTCTTCTTAATTAAATATATAAAACATTTAAGTCCCATACTTTAAATAATTTTATATATTCACCAAAAGACATAGGAATATTCTCCAAAATTCAAGAAATTGATTTCAATATTTTTTTCTAAGATATATAAATTTCAGTCCCAAATAATTATTTATTTAGCCGTAAATAATTTAAAACCCAATAAATCATTTTCTTCACTAGAAAATTAATATAAAATCCTCATTAATTCGGAAAATTATGAGAATTGAAACTCATCTTTAAAATATCATTTTTGACCTACATTTAAATTTTCAAGGTATTTTGATGTCATTTAATAGCGTTTTCATATCAAACATATCATAAAATCCATATAAACATGCATAAATCATCAACTAGCTTATATATAAATTTTTAATCATTCAAAACATGGAATTATCATGTAAAAACATTTCGGAATATACTTAAAAGATGAAAACTATAAGAAATATGAGATGTAGAAATTATTCACCTTAGCTTTGTGATTAAAGATATGAGATTTGATCTTGATTAAGTTGATTCTTCCTCTTGAAAATCCAAGCTTTATCTTCTCTTGAGATTGACAATGGTGGTCGGCCTCTCTTTTAATTTTAATTTTTGCAAATGAATGAAGTGAGGATTCGCGGCTAGGGTTTAGGGTATTAGAGTGCCTATTTTCCCCTTTTACCCCTTTCTTATTTCCTAACATATCTTATTCATGTTATGTCGTTTTGGTTTACATATTAACATGGCATAGCTACCCTTGGTTAATTCAAATCTCAATCCACTAATCACCTTACATTATTATATTTAATTTACTTATTAAATATCCTAAAAAATGTTACTAAAAATATGATGTGTCACATGAAGACACACACAACACAGTCAAGTAACAAAGCATCTATTCAATAACCATACAACAACTCAAGCAAACATGAAGCAACATATCCGATCATCACCACCTTGTCAAAGTAGCACATATTCACTCATTAATGCTTAGCAAGTTGATAACATCAATATCACTGATATCGGCCTCTAACATTGATCACGGCAAAATATTTATTTATTTATTTTTCCATTCAAAACACTCAACCCAAACTCAAAATACTCTTGTTTTCTCAAATTATTTATATCTTCCCCAAATCACTGTGTCCAAATGTCACGTCTAAGCTTTTTAGAATCTCTACCTAATACGTATTCACCCGCATTGACCAAAATTCTTTACCCACTTAACGGACAAGTTAACACCATACTATTTCAAAACTTACATAAATTCCACTTCCCCTATTAACATTATACTAGCTCCAATAAAACTTTAGTGATTCATTTTCAAAACTTCATTTAATACTATACTTATAATAAATACCTTCCAAATGATTTCTAATTAAAAAATTTCCTTAATATCCAGAATCATTTAATAATAATTATAAATATTTGTGTAATTTATAAATTGTTACTTTTATCTAATACTGAATACTAAATTTCCAAAATATTACGTTGGACTGCCTCGTATGAGAGTTTAGAAATCCCTATCGATAACGCTGGTCAGTTCTGACCATAATTTAATTTAAATCACTCTACGGACAAACTAACACAAAATAAATTAAAAAATATTTCTAATCATTTTATATAATTAAATTCATAATTATTAGTCATATACCTTTTTAAATAAGATATTTATATTTCAATCTTCCATGTGTATATTTCCACTATAAACCAAAAACAATATTGTATTCAAAATAATGTTGTTAAGCATTTAATTTAGTAACACAACAAAGTTGTAAAACACGCCAAAATAAGAGGGAAAGGAATAATAATAAAATATAATAGGAAAAATAACAAATACGTCCCTAGATGATTACCCCAGTAATCATCGTATACTCCTAATATAACTTAAGTATAAATAAAAATCTACCATGCTCCTACAGGGACAGGGACTATAAGTCTCATCTAAGGTCAAGACTAGGTCTCTGATATATAATGTATCGTTCTAAACCTGCTCTAGTACCAACTGTAACACCCCACCTCAATACCCATACTATCCAAGAGTATTACAGAGTAATACTATCAGATAATACGAAGAATGAGGCTATATGGGGTACACACGTGAATATTCCCTTGGTCTAACATTGGTATGTATTAAAAACAATCTGACAAATAACTAATCTATACGTACACAGTAGCAATAGACACATGTGCCTCTATGAAAGAACAATACATAATATGCAGTAAAATAACAAAGAACATAGTCAATCAGAACAATAATATATAATATACAAAATACATTAATGTTAAAAGAATACAAAAAAACTCAAAGTCAATTATACATACATATATATATACATACATATAAGGAATTTGATATCGTATATAATTCTATTATTATGCTCCTTTAGCCTAATAAAACACAAGCTGATCATGTCGTCCCCGTACCTGAAATGTCTCAGACAGACCCGGGTATTATATAAATAATAAATGGGTCAGACTGTACCCAAATTCAATGTTAATGAACATATGTATTTAGTATATACTGGGTAATAACATAATAATGTTATCTCATACATACTCAAATATCATATAACCTAAAACATCACAAAACCAAGTATAAAATGACGTCACCCATACAAACAGTTCAATATAAATCAAGAATACTATATCCAATGGGTGAATCATCCATACAATAAAACATCACCGTAGAAACTGAAATCATCAAGTGAATCAAGCAAACACATAGCAATGCTCTAATACAATATCACAAAAAATCATATAATCAATGGATAATGTAAGGTAGCACATCGAATCATCCAAACGATATCCGAAATCATACAGATCATAAAGAATCCATATCATAATCAATAACAAAGGCTATCTCAAAATATCAAATCATCAAATAGTATCGATATAACGGGGAATGGCTACACTTTAGACTCAACCAGTCTCTAGTCTAGTCAACTCATTATAGGAAAGAGACATATATGCCAATCCACTACACACATATACCTTAAATCTAATGAGAGACTGACAGACGCCTGCCATAAGCCTACTCTAGGAATGCAGGTTTACTCACCAACCGCAAAGTAACCGTCTATTCCTATAGTCTTCAAGGTATATGCCAATCAACTACAATCGAATACCCTGAACGAGATAGGGAGACTAACAGCCGCTTAATGCAAGCCTGCTCTAGGAACCCAAGTCTACTCGCCTACCACAGAATAAAGTCTATTCCTACAGTCTTCAATTACCTTGACGGACACCCTGCTTTGCCCCTAATGGTAACAAACTGCTAGCCAAAGCGAAACAAGGGGTTGTGGGCAACAATCCATCTACTACTACTAATACTATGATGCACATTAAAGGGAAATATAACTACGGTGTCGCAAATCCGGGGTGCTACCCCACGATCAAGCTGCCAGGGTGGATACTGGCCAATCTGGTTCACTCTCGAAAAATAAAGGAAGTTAGACAATAAGTGAATAGACATATAATGTACACAATCTATGTGGCTAACAAGTAGCCTCCATATGTGCTCACCTCAGCGAGTCACACATATATCAGATACCCCTGTATGAGTGTCATCCATGAGCAAAGAATAACTGAATAAATAACACAACGACGTCCCATACCACCATGTTTTACTTGTCCATTTATTCAATGCTCATATATCACACTCGCCCTTCTTTATTCTGAAAAACGGGTCTAAAGAATAATCGGGAAAGTATTATCGAAAGTCTCCCACTAGACGGTATCACAAACCGGTATATTCGGATTTCTCGTCACACAGCACAATAAAATCAAATTAAGGATGTCATCAACGTATCATGACAAAACACTAATCAAATCAATATCAACGGTGGATAATTCATATTATCGAAATCATTATAAAGAAAATAATAAATAAAAAATTAGAAATTAATATAAAAATATCCTATTCAAATGAATATTAATGGATGAATCGATATTTAATAATAAAATATTCAATACATATAATTTCATATAATGGAAACAAATAATAATACATGAATAATAAATTCATATTCCCAAAACTAATTAAATAATTATCTAAAATCAAATAGTTAATATTACAATGAATTGCTAATCTCATAAACTTTTCGAATAAATAGTTATTATTTAATAGAACTTTAACAGATAACATTTGATATTCAATCCTTTTTAATTTAGAACTCCAAAATAGATAATAAGTACAATATTACTTATAAAGCAAATTTATAAATTATCATAATCAATTACTAATTTAATGATTATAAACCATCCAAAAAATGTATTGAAATTTATTATAATCGATCGAATAAATGTTTATAACTTGCATCATATTTAAGACTTCATAAATATACTTTAAAGTGAAACTAAAGAATACCAATTAAGAAGCATTTATATAGAAATTCATGCCTATGCTAGGAATGGAAACATAATAAATAAAACCTTTTACAATTAGCAATTCGACAAGATTGAACACAAAAATAATGCAATGATAGATTGCAACAATAAACTAACTAATATTCGTGACCAAAAACATAATTGCACAAGTATACTAAAGAGTATTCTTGCAAACATACACGATGCTTAGAGGCATGTACCCAAATAAAGCTTTATAGCCATATTCAAGAATCCGTTACTTTATATATAACCATATAGACTTACTATTCAGACATATATATATATATATATATATAAACTGAAACACATTCACTCACAACTTTCTGGAATACAAGCATGCAAAGTGAAATCCAGCAATTATTGCATTATACTGTTTTAACACATTCATAATAAAAAGATAGACATATATATATATGGTTCTTCACAGCCATACAAGATAAAACACTTGTATTAAGAAAACCAACAGTGAAAGGAATATGCAAACTTATTCACATATAAATAAACTAACGTATAAAGAAGATGCACAACAAGTTCAAAGGCATGTTGAAGATCAAATAATCTCACACTCGTACAATATTGCAATGCACTCACCCTCGAAAATGGATACTGCGCTTACGAGAGGTAAAAAATAGAAATAAAATATAAAAAAATGAACAGAGCCCGACCAGTCAATGTCATAGGTTGACTGGTGGAGGTTGTTCAGGGCGATGGGGATCGCCTATATGTAACGGCTCTATATCAACTTCAATGAGTGCAAACTAAACCTAATTGTCAACAACGTGGCACTATATACATACATACATACATGCATACATACATACATACATATATACATACATACATATATATATATGAGATTGTGGTGAGATTTGATCGATACAGATGCGTAAGTTGGATTTAACTCACCTATACTCGCTTTATATCCTTCTTACCCTTTCAATTTGCATACTCTAACCCATTATTCTCAGTGTCGCTTCCAATTGAATGCACAGCGTAAGTGTAAAACAAAGCCAAGGACCATATTTTTGAATTTGGTAGCTTCGGTAATTTATATAATTTGTTTTTAATTATTAAAGAAGGGATAGTTTTCTTCTTTATTTTATTGCTAGCTTCAAGCGTAAGGTAGAAGACGGATCCTTGGGTAGGGGAAACATACCTGAAAATAAAATCTCATGAATGAAAATTCTGGAGATAGAGATTTTTGGAATTTGGGTTTTGGGTATAAGGGCTTGGGCCTATGATTTGATTAAAAAGAATATATATATATATATATATATATATATGTGTGTGTATATATATGTCTTTTATTCTTATGCTAAATTCAATTTAATCCAAATAAACACAAGTCCAAGTTATTATTTATTTCGCCCTTATTGATTTTGTAAAATATTACTTTCCACATTTATAACTTATTTGAATTTAAATATCATAATTTCGTAATTTAAATCCTTATAAAATGGTTACCAAACCAATTTATCAAATAAACCATCAAATTCCAATTTAATTAAATAATTTCCTATAATTAATGTTAATTAACTATTACTTAAAATCGGGCTGTTACACACGTTCTCCATTTCCCATTCGCCTTCTTCGCAAGTATGGGATTCGTTATCCATTCAGGGTAGAGGGCGTCGCGAATAAACCCATTGACTTTCAGTTTATCCACCTCCCCTTTAAAAGTGACGGATCTCTCCGGATCCATGCCCGCCTTTTCTGTGTTACTAGAACATACTTCAGGTCAATGTTTAATGCACGGCTCACAATGGCAGGCGAGATCCCACACATGTCAGATGAGTCCAAGCGAATACATCTAGGTTCGCTCGAAGAAAACCGGCAAGTTCTTTCATCATTGAGGGGTTGAGCTACGACCCAATCTTCAAGACTCATGGTGGGTCATCGTGGCTGACGATTATATCAATCGTCAGCTCAGCCGAAGAAGGCTTGGTCTTTTTGGGCTCCTCTTCGTCATCCCTTGGATCTATATCTCTATAGAATCGATTGCGGTGCCCAAGCTAAGGCTCAGACGCCAATTGTCAATCTTTAGTAACTTGGATGCAGATAGATTTGTCCACGCCCATTCCCTTCTCCTTCATTGAGTTTCCCTCAACTCAGCTACATAATAGGCACGTCCAGTTGCTTGATCACTTGAATAACTCCTACACCGTTATCCATTGGAAACTTTAAAGTTAAACACCATGGGGCAAGAGCTGCCCGAAATTCAGCCAGGGCGAGTCGGCCCAGAAAAACATTGTACCGCGAAGCAACATCCAAAACCATAAACGGTAGGATCCGCACTCCCCTATATTCACCTTCTCCCAATTCAACTGCCAACTCTACATAACCAACAGCCTCAGTCACCACGCCATTAAAACCATGTACGCAAGCTTTAGATGGTTTTAAATCTTTGGCCTCCATTCTCATCCGATCATATGCATTCTTGAAAATTGTATTCACTGAGCTTTCGTAATTAATTAAAATCCTTCTTACCAATGCAGTGCCAATCATGGCAGAAATGACCATCGGGCCAATTCGAGGGACCTCTACTTTATTTGCATCCCTGCTCCTGAACAAAATATCATCTGCCATCATGCGTTGCTGCTTCACCGGAGCTTCATCCTCCGTAATTGAACAATATTCAAAGTCTACATGCCTTATCGCGCTAGAATAACGCGCTATATCTTGCCAACTCCTATCCGCAGGGTGTGGTCCTCCAACTATCATGTTTATCACTAGTCTCCTACCGGTCCGCGCAAGCTCCTCAGCCCTACACGAAGCTTGTCCTCGATTGGGGTCTGATGTCCCCTGTCCGACATCCTATGGACTTTCACAAACTGTTGCAATTTCTTTTCCCAAATCAACATTTCGATAGCATCCTGGAGATGCCTACACTCATTTGTATTATGAACATAACACTCGTGAAACCGATAATACTTTCCAGTCTGTTTCTGTCTCACTGATGATTCTTTTTGAAGCGGCTTCTTATATTGCATGGTATTACAAGTGGACAGATAAATATTTTTCAAGGATGCACCTAGTGGTGTGTAGTTGTCATACATTGGAATCCGAGCCTTAGTCTTCCAGACTCCCTCTTCCGGTATCGATTCCTGTCTCAGTTTCTCTTTTGTTGATTCGGCTTGTTCTAAACATTAACCTGTACTTTCCCAGAACTATCATCATATTGCTTTATTGTAATATTGCTTTGTACTTTATTGCAATATAGCTTTGTACTAATTCTCCTCTCGGTTACATGACATTGTTTTTCCTAGAGAACCTAGCTTCCTCCTTCCTCGGTACCAAAGCTGCATTTGAATAGAAGCGCTCCAATGTGGCCGACGGTTTTCCAGCTAGCCAATCACCAAACTTAGATTCTGGATCAATCCCTCTTGTTACGGCCATAAGTATAGCAAGATCATTTGGGTTACTAACTTCCATAGCGGCAGTATGGAATCTTTTCAAATAGTCCTTCAATGATTCCTCTGGAGCCTGGATTACGCTGGAATGTGACATCATGTCTTTAGGATGAGTAGCGTGCATTCGGAACTGCTCCACAAACTTAGTTGCCAGCTCATCAAACCTTAAAATCGATCACGGAGGTAGTCTCTTAACAACATCATCGCTATTCCAAAGAGGTTATAGGAAAGCATCTACATTTTGTTACGCCACTGGCTCTTGCAGAATCCATCAACCATTTGTATCTCATAATGTGCAACCTGGGGTGTATTTTTCCCTCATAGGCAGGCATTGATGGCATGTTAAACCTTCCCGGATATTCTGCATGCAAAACGCTGTCAATAAACAGGGTATGGCTTCTCGAAATTCCACAATCATCATTAGTCAAACCTTGATTCTCCCCCACCAACTGTCTGACCATTGCCAATAAGTCTGGTGTCTGGATGGGCGAAGCCAAGCGTTAGTCGCACTCTACCTCACGTGAATGGCCTGGTCGATGTCTACGGAGTGTTTCATGCTTTCTTGGTCCACCATCCTCTTGACGTGCAGCCTAGACATTCATCTTGTCGTCGTTCCATTGGAGTACCTAGTCAGCATTTAATTAAACTCCAACATACAAGCTTCCAAAAACAGTGCCTGCTCGATTCCCCAAGTGTAGCAGGGGAATCCCTTCTCTATAGGAGGGTTAGTACCGATCCCTATGGAGGGATCAGCACCGATCGATATTTGCAGACCATAGTGCTCTGCCTAGCAATGCTCCGATGTTTCGGTGTGATCATCTTCAACCCTGCGATATGTACGCCTATGGTACTCATCCAATGAGCTTGAACTCTCCGATGTCGGGTAAGTAGTGGGATCTTGTCAAAATGTTGAAGCTACATGATTAGAGGCTTCATTAACCCTAAATTGAAGGGATTAGCCTCTCATTTATGTTATCATATCAACACAAGTAGCATGCAACATGAAACACAAAAAAGAAGAAGATGAAAGCAAGTAAAGGAAGAGCTATTCTACTTGCATAAAATAAAAGAAGATCTACACTACTTGCATAAAAGTAAATAAACAAGAAAAGACTTGAAATAAAATTGCATAAAAAAATTACATAAAAGAAATGGCTAAGTAGCCATGAAAAGAAAGAGAGCTCTCATTTTTTTGATCTAAACTAAGATAAGAGAGCCTAAAGGAAGAGTGCCTAAAGAAGAGGATTTTCATAGGAAGAGGCTAAATACCACCCACACTTATCTTTTTATTCATTTTCGAATAAACAAACTAAGATAAATCTGTTTTCGTAGGAAACACAATTGCATTGAGCATATGCAACAAGCTGTTAAACCTTTGGGTGTCCCCAGTAGGACGAGTGTTGTCTCGTGAGGGTTTTCAGCGGATATTACCCATAAAATCCAAATGCGAAGTGAAAATATTTACAAAATGCAAGATTTATTTACAAAGAGATGAATGTAAGTTTTTGAAAATATTTACAAATGAAGGATTTATTTTAAATCGACACAAATAAGTTGAATATAGGTTTTGGTCATTGTCATGAAAATTTAAGTCATTTACTTGTCAAAATTTCCATCAAAAATCAAGTAACCATAGCAAATAGACTATAGTTTAACTCGTTGTTTCGGTTGATAACATAGTGTAACAATGAAATGGATCCTTAGCTGATTATCAAAGTTTATCAAAGTGGTATTTTCATTTCTTTTCAATAACAAGTCAAATCAAACAAGTTAAAATAGTGCTTGGATTTCATTTGCTTACTCTCTCTATTTTCTTTCTTTGAAAATTTTATTTATATTTACAATATTTACAATGCCTAACTCAGAAAACTGAGGCTAGATATTTTACCAAGCACTGCCTTGCGGACTTATGTGAGGGGAATACAGAGCGTGGCGAGTGAACACACAAGTGTGAACACTTATCGACTGTAGGCGTTATTAATAAAAGAATTTTTATATACATACCTAACTCAGATAAACTGAGGCCAAATATACCGACCGTGCACTGCCTTTTGGGCTTATGTGAGAAGGGTACAGAGCATGACGAGTGAACACACGAGTGTGAACACATGACTCTAGGTGTTTATTAAAAATTATATATACATATATACAAGAAATATTTTTTTGTTTTTTTGTTTTTTTTTGTTTTTTTTTTGAGAGAGAGAGTTTCACAAAATCATCTTAGCACCATTTAACTTAGAAGACAAAAAAATGTTATCCTTTACTTTAAAGTCACCACTTTTTAAAACAAAGATTTTCAATGAGGATTTACTTCATAGTTATCACCATGAAATTTCCTATATACTAGTTAAACCATTGTTATTTGTAATCAAACTTCAATTTTATTTTTGTTAAGACAAATAAATTTGCATTAATTTTAATTTAATTACCAAAACCATATATTTATCCTATAGTGTTTCTTTAAAGATAAATCAAAATTCGTAAAAAAATTTGTTTTATTTATTTATTTATTTATTTTTAGATCTTTTTTGGGTTTTGAAAAGAAAATGTAAAATAAACTATTAAAAATCAAAAGGATGATGAGACTCCCTCCCTCCACACTTGATTTTGACTGTGTCCCCACAGTTAACCCAAGTGGAAGGAGAAAAATGAAACAAAATTAAAAAGATGACCTATATTTACATGAAAACAAAAGGATTATTATTTACAAGAGTTCAAAAAGTATATCGTCAAAAAGTAAATGAAACAGTCTTTCAAAGACCGATTAATTTGTCTCGTCAAATATGCGAGACAGAGCTTAAGCTCGAAAAACCAAACCGTAAAAGACTTCAAAATTGAATGCTGATTTGGAAAAACGAATGTCGTTTTATTAAAAATCATACGAGTTGTTTTATTTTGGATGATTTTCGAGGTTGATAAACCAATTGGTTGAAATTCAAGTTTATTTTCACCATTTTGAAATTCAAATTTTTCATTGAAAACTTCTTCAAAATTATTGATTTCAAAATCAAAATGGTGATGTAACTCTTTCTCATCAGATTTGACAACTCGTTTTCAAAAAGTCCAAAGAAATCGTGTTCATTGAATTCGTCTTCCTTTGTTGGATTATCAACAACTTCATTGTGTATATCATTTTCAAAAGCCAGAGTTGTTGTATTCAAATTTTCAAAATCTGGAAAAGGAAGATCAAATTTTGAATCAAGTATAATACCATCAAAAGAATTGAAATCCAACTCAATTACCGTTTTTTCAACAACTTCATTAATATCATCATCATCATTTTCATTTTCAAAAGTAGTTGTTTGAAAATCGTCGATTTAGGTAAAAGGTGGATTATCACTTGACTCGTCACATGTTGGGATTTGATTTTGTTTATCACCTTGTTTCATATATGTTTCGAACAACCAATCTGTACGTTCATCGTAAATTCCGTCCATTTTCTCAACAAAATCCAATTTATAGTTATTAACATGAGGATTTTCACTTTGGAATTGTTGAGAACAAAGATTTTCAATCGTAACGTGATTAAGATTATTCCCATTGCCAAATTCGTTTGAAAAGTTGTTTCCGTTTTCATTTTCAGTTTGAAATTCATTTTGGAGTTCGAAATTGAATTGGCATGGGTTATAATCGAAATCGTTTGAATTTTGAATTGAATTCAAATTTTGATATCCTTGACTCGAGTTATTACACAAATATGAATTACACAAATCATTTATACTTTGATTTTGTTGTGTAGAGAATTCAATTGAAGATAAAATGCTATTTTCAAGAGTCGAGGGTTGGTCATTGTTTTGAAAACTTTATTGTTCAAAATTCGAATTGTTTATAGAATAGTTGTCGTTAAAATATCCATACGAATTTGGAGTGAAATCATATGGATTATATTTATTTTCACAACCATTGTAAAGTTCACGTAAGTGGGGAAACTCGGACATTTCCATTTTTAATAAAGGAAAAATATTTACAGATAGAATTTATTTTTCAAAATGGAAAATTGATTTTTGTTTTTTTGGTTTTTCAAATTTTTTTTAAAAGGTATTATAATTTTTTTTGGATTTATGCTTTTTGAAAGAAAACTAACTTAACATTTTTTTGGATTTTTGATTTTGATTGAAATGTTTCAAAAGAAAGGATTTAAAAACTAAGTTAAGAAATATTTACAATTTTTTTTAGTTTTTTTATTTTTTTATTTTTTTTTAAATATGCATGAACTAATGCAACTAAATGAATGCAAGGGTTTAATTAAAATTTTTATATCCTAAGTAGCTCCTAACCCAAAATTGTATAATCACACTTTGTTTTAAATCAATAAGATAGTTCTTAGCCAGGTAACGGACAGGATTTATCGGTGCACCACGAATCACCATAGCAATGCAGCCAAAGCTTTAAGTACCTTCAAAGAAACAATTCAGTATAATATTTATGAATCATCGTAATATTTATAACTGATTATTTCTCTGTCGTAGCCTAGACACCAAGAATTTAAATTATTCAAAGAAGACAACTTGTCAATATACAATTAAGAGTTATCAATGTCTAGTCATTATTATTAATAAAATTCTAAAATGAAATGCAAAGAAGAAATTAAACTTGAATTAACAATGCAACTACAAATGGAATTTGTTTTTGAATTTTTTTTCTTTTCTAAAATGTAAGCAAACAACAATGCAAGGCAACTAAAAACTAGAGATGAAAGCAGCAATTTTTTTTTTTAAATAAGCAAGCGGAGCAGTTTATAGCAACAACTCCTTATTTATTTGCTTTGACAACCTAAAAAGAAAAACAACAAAATATATACAATTTTTATTTAAAGAAAGAATTAAATCAAAACAAAACAATTTGAAAATCAAACAAATTAAAACTTTTTTTTGGTATATTTAAATTTTTTTAAAAGAAAAGGAAATAAAAATTTACAAAAGGAAAAGAAAGAAAAGTTTTTACAAAAGAAAGTGAATTTTTTGTAACGAGAAAAGGAAAAGAAAATTTTTACAAAAAGGAAAATGTTTTATATATATATATATAAAAGAACTAAAACAAAGAAAAATCAAAACAAATCAAAAGAAATAAAAACAAAACCAAAGATATATATATATATATATATATATATATATATATATATATATATATTCGTACACAAATGAAAACTTAAAACAAAGGGAAAAAGAAACTAAACAAATTGGAAAAACAAAGGAAAACCAAACAAATGTTTTTTTTTCTTTTCTTTTTTAATATATTTATCAAAGAAGAAACTAACGCAAGTGAAAACAAAATCGAAATGAAACTGAAAACAAAACAATTGAAACTATAATAAATGAATCAACTTGTTTTTTTTTTTTTTGGTTTTTTTAGACAAGAACCAAATAAACAAAACAAAAAAAATATCTATACAATAACCTAAACAACTAAGAAAGCAATTTTTACAAAATAACTGACCAAACAGGGCCAATAACAAGCTCGATCCCCAAATAAAATGTTCTCAATTTCTCAAAACCAAAACGAGCAAATCCTCTTATACCGGAAATCACAATTCACAAATCAAATAATGGAACCACAATTCACCTTAAACACAAGAAATCGAAATTCTAGAAACAATTGTCGCAAAATCAAAATAGCCAAATCAAATCGTGAATTTCAAGCATAGGCAGTCATGGGTAGAGGTGTAGCCGTTGTGGTGAGGTGTTCGGTTTTGGCCAGGTGTTCGATTTGGTGAGAAGGAGTCGTGATGATTTCAGGTGGTTGTAGATGCGTGGTAGTGGTGATTGGATGCGAGGATGTTGCGGTTTTGGCTCACGGTTGAGTATTCGATTTCATGGTTGTGGATTTCATGGTAGAGGCGGTGAAGTATGGTCACGAATTGAGAGATGGGGTTGGGTTCGAGTTGATGTATTGGAGATGGTAAGTCTGGATTTTGTTGTTCGAGTGAATTTTTTTACGATTCGTGATTTGGTATAACTTGCGGAAGTTGTTCGTGAGTGATGTATTGGTGATCGATGGAGGATTGTTTTTCATTTGATGATATGATGGTTTTGGTTTCGTTCAAGTATGAGGTTGGTTGTTATGTGACACTGTTGTGATGGTGGGGAGTATGAAATGTTTGAATTTGAAGCTGTTCTGATGTGGTTATGAAGTGATGAATTTGATGAGTTGGTGGCTGTAATGTTGAACAATGGGCAAATGTAGCTGAATGTGAATGTGGCAGTGGTATGAAATGTAGGCCGCAAATGAAATGTATGTTGTGTAGTTGAATGGAGGATCACGCGATGCTTATTGGGCTAGTAGGATTCAGGTGATGGTTTTGGTTGCGGTTCGAAGCGGATTCAAAGAGGAGTGTGGTTGGGTTTGTGGATGAGTTGATTTTGGTTGCTGTAGTTTGCTCGATTGAATGGTTGTGAGATTTGGAAGGCAGTAGCTTCACAGTGAAGAGAATGGGCTAGGTGGTATGTTGACTGTTGAGAGGGTGCTATTTGTTGAGATGAAGGAAGAAAGGGAGTAGTAGTTCGTCGAGTGTAGTCGAGTGTTGAGTGTAGTCGAAATGCAAAGGGGTTTGTGAGGTAGCAAATGAACAATGAAGTGTGGTTATTTTGGTGAAGCACTGTCAAGGTGAAGCACTGTCTTGTATATGAAGTATGTTGTATTATCTGTGAGAAATGATAGAGAAATGTTGTATGAAGATTGGTTTGCAGAGATGGATGTGGGGTTTGAAAATAAACTGCAGTGGTTGTCTAGTGGTATAGGAGTGGATGTTAGAAATGATGGCAACTGAAAAGTCTTTTGTGGTGAAGGCAAGTATGTATACCTGGTGACAGGCTGGAGGGTGGATGAATATGACAGTAGTTAACAGTGGCCGTGCTGAATTGATGTGCAGTGGGAATTTGGTGAAAACAATATGTTGCGGTGACCAGAGAGGGATGTGGTGTGCACTGTTTGCACAATTTGTGCATAGTGGTGGTCTGTTGTAAGGATGTGCACAATTTCATGCAAAGTTTTTATGCTCTGGATTTGGTTTGTGAAAGAACTGAGTTGAGGTAGTAGGTAGGGGAGGGTGCAGGCTGATGATTCTGTATGATGTTGAAGTGGTTGATGATCGCGGTTGTGTGGAGGATGCAGTAGTGAAAATAGTGGTGTGCTTGTGGTAGATGTATGTTTGTTATGGAAAGTGGTTATATGGATAGCAGGTTATGGTTATGAAGTGGTTGATGGTTTGAGGTTGTTCAAGCAGTTTTGTAGTCTGGTTGGTGGTGGTTTGAAGACTTATTGTGGTAAATGGTGAATGGTTATTGCAGAGAATGGTGGATGATGTTTGGCTATGGCTATGTAGAGTTGAAGTTCTGTATGGCAGAGAGGTGGTTTTGCTGATTATGTAGTGTTTGAATATGCAGTGTCTGAATATGGCGGAGATGCGGTTTTGTTGAAGTTCTGTATGGCAGTGTTTGAATATGCAGTGTGGAAATTTGTGGAGATGTGTTGTTGTGAGTGGATGGTTGTTTGATGGTGAGGGGATTGATTGTTATGTAGGCAGTGTGAATACAGAGAACAGAGAAGTGTCAAATATGAAATGTAGGGTAAATTTGTAGTGTAGAAATATGAAGAATGAAATATGAATGTAATGTAAAAATATGAAATGTAGAAGTGTGATTAAGAGAAAATGAAATGAATTTTTTTTTTCCGAGTTGTGTATGTTTTTTTAATATGAAATGCAAATGAACAAAACAACTAAAAAACAACAAACATAGAAACAAAATGCAAACAAAAATCACACAAACACACAATATCTTTTTTATTTTTTAAATGCAAACACACACAAAATAAAAACACACAAATCAAAAGAAAATAATTCGAAGAATAGAAAATTAAAATCAAAACTATTCCCCGACAACGACGCCAAAAACTTATTCGGACGGCTAAATGTCTATCGAGTTAGAAAATAGCCAAACGAATTTTGATATAAAAATAACCGCAAGCGCACGGCGTACTATCGTAGTACGTAGCGAGTACGGGTCGATCCGCAGGGCATTGTTAGATTTTAAATTTCTACTCAATCAAATTAACCACGATTTGAGATGTTTAAACTAACTACTAAAAATTGCAAAACTAACAACTACAAAAGTGAATGAAAACTATGAGAATAAAATGACAATTTAGAGACAATTCCACTCTCTAGATCATATGGTTCAACTAAACATGAAATTATGATCTCTCTTTTGGTCATTGGTGAAATTAATTGTTGTGTTTATCATAAGTATGGCATATTTGTGCTATTAATTAGCCCAATATAAACCATCAAACTATAACAAAACCACTAGTACACTTTTAAATCTCATGAAGTATGACAACAAATTTGAAAGAAAAATCTATTTTAAGCATGACCTATTAACTATTAGTTAGAAATATAAGCCATCAAATTTTAATTTCAACATTCACTTCTTTGCCATAATCATAGTTAGATGAAGAATCAATTTGTGTTTTGTGATTGTTTAAGAATAGCCTATTTAGTGTCAACAATATAGCCTATCAAATTCAAAGCAAAAATAACAAGTTAAACCACTTTATGCATTCTCATTAAGCACAAAAAGAGAGCCATAATTGTCAAAATGTTGAAGCTACATGATTAAAGGCTTCATTAACCCTAAATTGAAGGGATTAGCCTCTCATTTGTGTTATCATATCAACACAAGTTACATGCAACATGAAACACAAAAAAGAAGAAGATAAAAGCAAGTAAAGGATGAGCTATTCTACTAGCACAAAATAAAAGAAAATCTACACTACTTGCATAAAAGTAAATAAACAAGAAAAGACTTGAATTAAAATTGCATAAAAAAATTACATAAAAGAAATGGCTAAGTAGCCATGAAAAGAAAGAGAGCTCTCATATTATTTTTGATCTAAACTAAGAGAAGAGAGCCTAAAGGAAGAGTGCTTAAAGAAGAGGAGGGCTAATTACATGAAGATAAGGGATATTTATACATGTTTGGAAACCCTAATTCATTTTTTGGGAACTACCCAAACTACCCTTAAGGTAGTGTGGTCACCAAGTAATCATTAGCATGTCTTAATCCCCCACTTTAATGTACATGTAGCTTTAATTTCCATTAGCATAAGTATTAGCTCCTAAGTGTACATGAAGGTATGTGGGTAGGTGGAGTCCTCCATGATCCATGAAATGAATTATTTCCATCTCCATTCCTTTGTATTCACTCTTGTGCATGTATATATCTTCATGAAATCACTTTTATATGAAGCCAAATTCAAAAGTAATATAGAAATTTCCAACTAAATTTTCTCATATTAATATATGCACAAAAATGACCATTTTGCCCCTATATAGAGATGAATATATGACGATTTGAAAATAATTTGAATTTTGGTTTAAACAAGTTAAAATACCCAATATGATCATTTATTTAATTTAATAAGATTAAATATGGTGGTAAAAATATGCACATTTACGTGCACATCAGATCCCTTCTGGCATTCCCATGCTGTTTTTAAGCAATCTGTTTCATTAGATTAACATTAGTTCGATTTGTCCATCCAGATGTTTACGGCTTTCCATCAACTCCCTCAATAAGTTATTAAATTCAACTTTGATTATAGAATCAGCAAGATTCTGGACTTCACCGGGCTCAACATTCAAATTTATAGGTTGGTTGCTTGGGGCTCCTTGTTGAATGCTGGTAGTTTCATTCCATACACACTCTGCGAAGTAGACCTGGTATGCCTTACCATTGTTGATTTCCTCGCTTAGATTTAAGTAAATCCAAATAGTATAAGCAGGGTTTTGAAGATGACTACAAATCTCCTTCGGGGATTTGTTCAATCCAGTAGCAACAAAGGGGATCCTAACGAGCTGAGAATCAGTCTCTCAGTGAAAGTACCAAAAAGACAACCAAATTGGTTACAAACACCCAAGAATAGGTTTGTTTAGAGAAGTAAATGAAGAAAACTAAATGAAAACAGAGGAATAAAGGAAACTAACAAGCAAATCAAAACAAAAATCAAGAACACCAGGATTTATAGTGGTTCGACGTCGATTGCTTATGTCTACTTTGATTATTCTCTTTATTGATTCACTATTAACTTTATTGCAGTAGCAAGTAGCAGGAAGTAAGGAAGAAAGTTGATTAAAATAAAGAACTATGTAACCAGCAGAGTAAAGATCCTCAAAATGACCCCCCAGGTCAGTATTTATAGGTGAAGGCGACCACCAATCTCTTTAAAACTTCGGCTACAGGACTCCTTACTCATATGGGCCCACCATATGGGTTGCTAGGCCCTAATCCTAATGAATATGGATCAGTACAGATCCCTTCATTGGTTGATTATGGGGCATCAATCCCTATGATAGCTTCTTCATGTTTAGATATGATGGTTCTCCCATTATCGCGTTGATTGGATATGTGGAGCTCGCATTTTTGCTTAATGTTTGGTTTAGATCAATTTGCAAGTCACTTTCTACCGAACCCTATTTAATAAATCATACCGAATCATGCTTCTTCACGCTTATCCCTTCATTATATCATGTCGATCCCTACTATTCTTCAAGGCTATGCTGACTTATCTGATAACTAACATGTCGATCCATCTGATGACCTAACATGTCGATCCCTCTTATTTAATTGCACTTTGACGATCCCTCTTGCTCCATAGGACTATGCCGACCCTCTTGCCTATCCATTTATGTCGATCCATACACCTCCGTCTACACCGATCCCTCCTTTTCTTCGACCATGCCTATCCCTCATATAACCAACCATACTAATCCCTAGGGTTCTACCACGCCATGCCGATCCCTTGTTAATCCAAGCTATCTTCCATATTTCTAGCATCATGCATCGTCTATCTACCAAATACGTTTAATTATGGCTTTATATAACTATCTGAACTCTACTTCCAGGTATTATAGCTATTGCTTCGTGGTCATTCTTCTTCACAACAGTTGAAACTGTCTTGCATAATCAGTCCAATATAGCCGGATTAGCATACTAGGTAACACCTAGCAAGCATTATCTCCACATTTTCAATGCAAAGACAATAGCTAGCAACTCCAAGTCATGCCTAGCATAGTTCTTATCGTGAGGCTTCGACTACCTGCTTGCATATGCAATCACCTTACCATGCTACATCAAAATAGCACCTAGTCCCACTCCACAAGTATCTTTGTAAACCGTGAACCCACTATTTCCATCTGAAACAACCAAAATTGGTGCACTAGTCAATCTCTTCTTCAATTCCATAAATGCCTCTTCACACTTTGGACTCCATATAAACTTCTCCTCCTTCTTAGTTATCTTAGTCAAATGGGAGGAAATCTTGGAATGATCTTGAATAAACCTCCTATAATATCTAGCCAATCCTAAGAAACTACGAACCTCAATAGGAGTTCGCGGTCGCTTCCATTCCTGAACAGCCTCCACCTTCGTTGGATCTACTGAAATACCTTCTCCTATCACGATATGTCCTAAGAATCTTACTTTCGATTTTCAAAAATGGCATTTATAAAATTTCATCTTCAGGACATTTCACCTTAATGTCTCCAATGCAACTTCCAAATGATGTTTATGCTCCTCCTCGGATTTGGACAAGATAAGGATGTCATCAATGGAAAGTAATACAAATTTGTTGAGAACATCTTGGAAAATATGTTTCTTGTGATCTACAAAATAATCCCAAAAGGCATAACCAACTGCTCAAAGAAACAATCAGGCCCCCTAAACGCAATTAAGGATATACTATCTTTGGCAATCCTCAATCGATGGAATCCTGTAGCTAGATCCATTTGAGAAAATACCGTAGCTCTAAGAAGTTGGTCAAAAAGATCAGTGATGCGGGGTAACAGATACTTGTTCCTAATTGTCATCTTATTCAACTCCCTATAGTCCATACACAACCATAAAGATCCATCAGACTTAGCTGAAAAAACTACATCAGATCCCCAACTAGAATGGCTAGGTCTAATCAATCCTTTCCTTAACAGTTTCTAGGTTTGACTTACTAACTCCTCTCTCTCTCCCTCGGAGCCATTCTTTGCTTAGGTACAACTATAGACCCTACACTAGGGATGGAATCAATGCGGAATCCTATCTCTCATTGTGGGGGTAAACTTTTAACCTCCTCGAATACACCGGAAAAATTCTTAACAACTTCAATAGAACCTAGATTTTCTTGGGATGCTTCTAAAGGCATACAAGAAACTACACATATGAATATCGGGATCCTTACATGATACCTTAGCAACTCTTCCCAAATTGGTTACTAATGATACAATTCTTTCATTACAATCTATAATAGCTCCATATTACGATAGTCAATCCATACCTAGAATAATATCAAATCCTTCAAAGTCTAAAACATACAGGTCGCAAGAAAAGTGATGAGAAAGGTAGGAAATTGGCATATCTTCACAAATCATATTCAAATGTGTTACACCACCTATAGGATTAGACACACACATAGGGTTTTCTACAATACTAGGAATAAGGCAAAATTTACCTACTGATTCACAAGAGATAAATCTATGAGAGGCACCAGTATAAAATAATGCTCGAACAAAAATATCATTAATCAGCAAGATACTTTCAAGGACGCCTTTCCCCTTCACATCTGTGGAAGTAGATGGTTCATTCTTAATCGTGTACACCTTGGGCTACTGCACCTTCTTCATAAGTGGGCAGTCCTTTACCATATGCATTGGCTGATGGCAATTAAAATAAAGGGTTTTCTGGACTATCGGGGAGATAGGTCCACTTTGCTGCTTTGAAACTTCACGATTTGGATAGTACTCGGCAATATTTCCTTTTTGCTTGTAAATATAACAGTCACTCTCCTTGGGCTTGCCTCCTTGACCTTCTCTATATTTCCCTTTTCCTTGATTCTTCCTATCAGGATTGAACTTCCTCTTGGTAGAACCGTTTCCACTGGTATTTCCGCCAGGTGCTGCTTGAGTATGCTTCATTTATTCCAAGGCCTCGTACCTCAAAGACATATCAAACAAAATCCACAAAAGTACCCTTAACGTGAGCAACCATTTCCTCGTGGTACTCTTCTGTCATACCCAAAACAAGCATCTCGTTTTTGTTTAATTGGGTGTTGATCAATTCTGGCCCAAAACGAAATAGCTCATTAAACTTCGTCTCATACTCTATACAGATAGATCCCCTTGCTTCAAGTCCATAAAGCTTAGGTACATCCTAGTCTTACCTGCCGATGGAAAGAATTGTTCCTCAAAAACTTGTTTAAATCGGGTCCACGAAATCTCCTCTTTTGGAATATTTGCAGTAAAGGAGTCCTACCAAGCTACCGCTCCCTTCTGTAGTTTCCATGCTGCTAAGAATCTTTTCTATTCATCAGATAAACCAAGACCATTAAAAATCTTTTCGAAAGATCGCAACCAGGTTTTCACTTCCATGATAGACTCAGTTCCCTTAAATAGTTTCCTTCCTAAGTCGGTGTAATCCTTGCATAAGGTTGCGAAATTCACTCTCGGCTGCACTGACGCTGCCTTTTCGGCAATCTGAACTCCTCCAGGATTTTGGGTTCGACCATTTGCAGTTGTAGTTCTGCCTGTTCCCCTGCCTCATCTACCTCAGTTACTTATGTCTTACTATCTGGACATAGTAAGATAATTCTTAGAATACTTAAATGAGATAAACCTTGATAGAAGTGTACCAATATAACCTATCAGGCTGATCTATCTATCAGAGACACACACATATACACACACACACACACACACACATGAATAAAAATTACAAATACGCACTCTTGAAGTTGACCCTAACCCAAAGCCTAAGTGTTCGCTTAACATAGGCTCTGATACCAAATTTTATAACGACTGATTTCTTGCACCGAAAGACGATCCACTAAATGGTAGAAGAAAAATAAAGATAAGAAGGAACTACACAATCACAGAATCTCACCACGAACCAGAACAACATATTAGATAACATAGGATATTACATAGTCATTTCAATAATAATAATACAATGGAGTCATTACATTACAACTTTCAACTGGACAGTTATAATTGCCTGCCCATACAATATACATAGATCATACATAAAAGCAGCAGAATAAAATAATAACTAGCTAACTTTGAAGTCATCTACTCCAGCTCCTTCAAAATGCTTCCGTAAGAAACCTGGATCACTTGGCTACTCATACAAACTTGAGTACCCAAGAGTTATATTAAAAGAAAAGAAAACTCTGGGTCAGACATGGGTCTAGTGTGAGTAAACTCAAACAACTTAATTTTTACTTTTATAAAACACTTTGAAAATCAAAGGTATCTCGTAAGACAACACTACATATAAGCACGAACGGGTTTTTACCTTACGATAACAAAAACACTTTATATAGAAATCCAGTGACACTATCATAATGTATAGGGTTTTCAAATAAATAATCACATAGCCGAAATTAGTACATTGATTATATTCCAGCATAATAGGTATACAACTAAGACTGAAGGCACTTATTGCAAAATGGATCACATACAATGATTGGGCTACTGGGATACCGCCCATCACAGTCATCTCTAGATAAAATAATACCGAGGACCTCGCTTGGATCCCCTACCAACACAAAACCGGCCTAACCCTTGTTGGATACTACCAAATAAGATCACCCCTCGGTTGGGATTAGCAACTATACTGAAACATACATGAGTTGATAGTAAGGACTAGATAGGGATGACCTTACCCTAATGGGAGCGATCCACTTAGCCTTGCTGCATCTCCTTTGTTTTAGTCATTCCCAATTGACGAGGCCTGAGGATATGTTCACCTTTACTATAGCACTACCACTTTGAATGCTAACATTGCCTTCCAGATGTTGACATAATGACAACATTCATCCATACAAGTCGCTCAGGTGGTAAGCGAACTAAAGGCACTACCTCTACTATACCCATTTTAGAATCACTCGGGGTTAGTAGCAAATAGCCCTTGCACTTCAAAGTCTTCATCTTGAATCTTGCCTTCACTATTTCCAATTTGAACATTTACATTGGTTCAAAGTGGTTTTCGAATAACAACTAATATCTGATCTCGGTCTCCCCTAGTCAGTTCGGCAATTATAAGCATAATGTCCCTTCTTATCACACTTGTGACACATAACCCAAGACTTCCCTTTCTTGGTTGCTTATCTCTTTTGATTTTGCCCACTCTGAGCTTCTACTTGCTTATTATTACTCAAAAAAGCAAGCACCACTTTATTTCTCAAAGCCATCTCACGATTACATCACATCGATCTATGTTAAAGTTGCCTTAGCAAGCTCAAGTCTCAGTCCATGGATGAACTTCTCATTTCTTTTGATTACTGTATCCACGGTAGCATACCCTTATCGGGACAACTCCTCAAATCTGGCTGCATATTCAAGCACCATCATGTCACCTTGCACTAAGTCTATAAACTTATCTAACAGGGTTGACTTAGCAATCTTGGACATAAATCTTTCTTCCGACCTCCTTTTAAATTCAGCCTAAGTCAAAGTCTCCTCTGCTACCCCAACAGTCATATTATTCCACTAGTGCAACACAACGCCATGTGGTATCCTATCTTTTGGCAAGGCCATGATGTCATTGACTTGGCTAGGAATAGATTGTTATCAAACTTAGGAATCGATTACATACAATACTATAGACGATGGACGGGCAGATTCGAACGTTTCCCAATCGAGGTGCAATCAGCATGTAATGACCGGCATAGCTCCATAAAGTTATATTTCAATTTTGGAGTCGATCGGAGTTCGTATGCTCGAGTTACGGACGATGCAAGGATTTATAAGGATTGAATAAGAACAATCCATAGAATGGCTCAAATCAACGGAGATCAATCGATATCTCAAAATCCACAAGGTCAATTCACTTGAAACTTTTAGAGCATCAATATATTGAAGAGTGGAGCTTACAAGAACGATCACACATTTAGATCTCAAGATATGATGATGGCCGATCGTTATTCCTAATCCTTCATGACGATTGGCGAACATTCCAAGTGTAGCAAAGGTTGATCCAAATCTCGTAATCTACAACTCGGATTGACTTCATATTTCAGGGATAAGTTCAAGAGGTATGTGAGACCTCCCAAAAACAATTGCGCATGAAATGGAGGAAAAAATAATGACCGATTAAACTTTAGCAAATCGTTTCGAGATGTTACGTTAGGGTCATCGATCATTATGGTAGGCCCCAATGGACCTAGAGAGCCTTCTGTTGAAATCCTAGAGAAATATATTGTTTGTACCAAAATTGGGCACAACACTCTTCGGAAGTTTTTGAAGAGATAATAATGAAGAAAATAAATTGAAAATGAAGATTATATAACAAAAACTCCAATAAACAGAATTGTAAATACACATACAAGCAATTTAGAGTGGTTCGGCGTATCGCCTGCGTCCACTATGAAGTTTTGATGATTTTATTGATTCTCTTTCAATGATTACAAGTGATTACAGCGAACAACAACGAATTATAGTTTGGAATTCGAATTCAGTAGTAAGAATAAGATGCAAATCTCAATCCGGTAGAGTCTGGGCGCTTGAGAATCAAAAAGTCCCTCTTCTGTTGGCTCTAGGGCTCTATTTATAGGCGTAGGAGGCTGATATTTTGCTCAAACTTCGGGAGACTCGGTCTGGCATGTGAGGGGGCCCACGCGACCGTTTCCAGAAAGTTTCGACCCAATCCGCGATCGATACGAAACCATTTCGTATCGATCAAAATCATGTCCGATGGATCTGAAAATTGGTGGAGATTATCTTTGGCTTGTGTGTAATCTCCTGTGAAAATTTCATAACATTTGGATTGGTGGATCTTGAGATATGATCGATACGAGTTGAGATTTCTCGGATGGCTGTTTGGTTCGACTCCACGGTTTTGCGTTGATTCCTTCGAATCGATGGCTGCACATGCTTATGAGATGATGTGGCACGTGTACCTCACATCGATCCATTCTTTACTCCGAGATGACCGTGTCAACTCCATGAATTTCGCCTTGCTCATATCGAAGAATAACACGTCACCCAGGCTCGTTGACCTGTTGAATACGAACAAGCCTCTGCTCATGGATTCGAACATGGTCCCATGATGGATACGAAGCAGCGAATCTCTGATGGATGCGAAGTTGACATTAGGTGATCGTTACGAAGTGGACTACTTACTGATGGATTCGAACAAGGAGCCATGCCGATGGATTCGAATATGTCTCTCTGGCCGAAGGCTGATCGACACGGAGCTCATCGATACGTGGACCTGGCCATTTTGATCGATACGAAATCGATGGATACTAAATGAGGCCCATTGATGGATACGAAAATGGAGTTATCTTCTTCAATTTGAATCGATCATATCTTGAGCATACGAACTCAGATTGACTTGAAATTTGGAATGGAGACTTCCATGGCTTAGTTCATTGTGTCTTGTCAGTTTTAGCTTGATCCGGACTCGGACAAAATTCATCGATATCCATGACGAGCGATACATGGTTTTCAATCAGTCCCTTGGTATCCTGGCCTTGCCAAAAGGCGGGATAACATTTGCCCCCCAAAGTTCGTCTTGTGGAAACATGACGTGCTTTGAAAAGCTGCAGACTTCATTCTAAACAATTATCGATGGATGCGAATCTAGCATTTTGAATCGATGGATATGAACATCGATGGATATGAAATTGACATTCGTATTGATGGTCTTCGATGCCGCTGGATTTGAACAAGTAATCCTCAACTTGTGCCGATGAATGCTGGTCTTTGGAAGATGTGAATCGATGGGTTCGAAGAGTGTTGTTCGTATCGATGGACCATGTATAAGTTATGATGGGTACGAAATCGCTGTTCGTGTTGATGTGTAGTGGATGGAGTTGTGAATTCGTCGATACGAACAAGGGCTTTGAATCGATGGGATTTATTTTCATCATCCATCCTCGTTGTGTGCTTCGTATCGATGGATTCATTGACCATTTTGCCTCGACGAATATCCTGGTCAGATGGATACGAACAGAGCATTCGACTCGATTCATGGATTAACCTGTTGCGACCGGTCACATGGACTGGGAGGCGAATCGACCCAGTTTCTCCCTAGGCTCCATATAAATACTCTGGACTTCGGCCATTTTCACTTTTTAGTTTTTACTTTTGCATCCACTATTTGCTACTTTCGTATCGATCCGCATCCTTCGAGAAAGAAGAAGAACTGCATATTGCTTTCGAATCGACCAGATTCATACTTCCAATCCTTCGAATTTTAACTTCAACTTAGGTAATGAACCGGTTGCAATTGAATCTTAGACGACGAGGCTTGAATCTCAAATCCACTCCATCTTCATCGATCATCAAACCTGGCAACCTTTAAGGTTGGATCTGGGTCAAAACTTGGTCGAAAATGGCCATGGCGACGTCTCTATTTATTAGAGAAGAAAGAGTGGACAAAGTAAAAGTGTCTCGATCTGTGTTTCGAGTCGATTTGGGAGCCTATGTTCGAATCGACGCGGGCAACAACGGTTTTTCTTGGATTTCGATCGATGCGAGAATTAAGTGAGCAATCGTTTCGAAATCCTCGGCTTCAGATCGATACGAATCTAATTCTCATGGTTGATACGACAAGCATCGATTCGAACGTGATCGATGTGAAGTCGTGGCTCTCCTGACCTATACAAACTCGAGCACTGATGATCGATTCGAAGTGTGCCCTTAGCGATCGATATGAAATTAAGATCTTGATGGATTCGAACGAGCTCTCCATGATCGATTCGAACTCATCTTGTGATGGACACGAAATTATTAACTCCTGATAGCATGACTCTGACAAGCTTTATTCTTGCATATATGAACTTGACTGTTAAACTGCACACTTAACCGCATTTCGAAGCTCGTCGATGGAACTGTAACTTAACAAAAATATAACGAACTTTAACTTGAATCGATCGTTAGCATCTGGATGGCACGGTTGTGACACTCAGCGATGACGGTCATTTTCGGTCTGATTTTCAGAGTTTTGTCGTCGACACACTTCGGTTTATTCCGTAGAATTTGCTCAAGTAATGCACAACACTTTCACTGCACAACACATTCATACACTTTACACTGGAGAATGCTCGGGCTCTTTATCGTCTAATGATGATTTCTCATGAGTTAGCTAGTTATGGAACCATCAAGTTCGCAGCAGTAGGAGACTCAAAGTGTAATTCCTCCCGGACTTGAAATACCAGAGATCGAGGCCGAAGTCATCGGTCCGGCCCAAGATGAATTGCCTGATGCATCCTTCATTAATAGTCCATCTAACTCTGTTCCATCCAATATTTTTGAAGATATGCTGGGGAGAATATGCCTAAGGCATGGTCTGTCGATGGATGACGTATTATTGCCAGGACCAAATGACAGACCGCATAATCCCCCGGAAGGATATACTGCATTTAATCGCCATGCGTGCGCAGCCGGGACACTTCCTCCGTTCAACGAATATATAAGAGAAGTGTTGGCTTATCTAGGGATCGCCCCATCTCAGCTACACCCGAATGGATATGCTTTGCTCAATAGCTTGTTCATTGCATTTATGGAGTACCTCTGTCGACCTCCTCGCATGTTCGATATAAGATATTTGTTTAACTTCAAAAGTCGAACTGACAGTCCATCTTTCACATTCCTAGAGTCTGTAAGAAATTTCCAAGTGGTCACAGGGTCCTGGACTAGACTAAGCTACTTCAAGACGGAGTGGTTCTACGTTCGATGTCCTCCAGGATTTGCCAGGAGATGGTTATTCAGACGTGAGTGTTATCACTTTCCCAAGTAGTTGATAAGGCAATTATGAACGAAATCGAACTCACATTTCTTTTTCTTTTTTAGCAATAATCCAGCGACCCGAAGGTGGTTATTATAAAGAAATAGTCTGGGTTCTCCAGGAAATTCCAAGTGAAGAGAGGAACATCGAACTGCTGTTGACGGACCGGAATCTCAGAATTCTCGGGTTGATCGGACGGAGATAAAGTATAATGCTTGATGGCACATTAAGGACTGCCTCAAGAGAAAAAGTCAAACGGAAGAAGCCCATATTCGTTATGATCGAGGAGGAGGATTCCAAAAGAACTCACACCGATGAAGAACCATTGGTCGGGCCTGCTGATGTGACCCCGGATTCTGAAGAAAAGAGAAAAGGCAAGGCAGTTGCTTTCAAACAATCTAAATCTGGGAGGCAGAAGTCTGTGGTCACAAACCGACCCATTTCTGGAGTTAGAATCTTGGAGGCAACCCCCCTGCAGACGGAAAATCCCTTCGAAGGGCTCGCTGACCTCCCAATTCTGGACCTCGCGTCCACACAGCATGATGTCGAATTGGATGAACTGCAACGTACTTTTGACGTTAGCGAGTCTCTTTCTACCAGTGTGGTCGACACTTCTAGTTGGTCTGGGGGGTTACACATCCATACACTCTTCACGGCACTACACAATCTTTGACCGCAAACTGCATACCATAAATGGTTACTAATCCTCCTTATTTTACTTTTCAGGTACGATGTCTGGTCGCGGCTCAATGCTTGGTAGTTTGCGCAGCAAGCGCCGATATTATGAACCACGCAGGAGAGAGGGAGATAGAGATTATGAATCGGGGCATTTCAATCAGGAACGGTCTGACAGAGATAGGGGATATGTACGCCGGTCTCGATCTCGCTCTCCTCCTCCTAGGACCTCTGTACCGCCCACATTCCTAGTTACACGTCCTCCTGAAACTTCACGGCCCAAGCCCTCTCACGTTCCTAGATCCGACCCTCAACGTGGAACTGAAATAGCCGCCCCCTCGACTACTACACCAGTCGCGACTGATCCGACCGGGGAAGGAGCAGCCAAACTCGCACAAGTGAGGAAGGAATTTCCTGACATTTGCTTTGACGGTTACGTCTTTCCCCCATATTTGAAGAGAATCCCTCCAACCGCCGAAAATACTATTCACGATTATGTTGCAAACATATTCTTTCAGTATAAGGAGTGGGCGAGGGCCGCGAGGAAAGCATCAAAAGTGGCATTTGAACGGGCCACCACTATCGAAAAGCTGGAAAAAGAGCTGGGTCAGAAAGACCGAATTATTCAAGTGCTCAATGCTGAGGCCGAGTCTTCTCGTAAATCTGAAATGGAAGCTCTTAAAAAGGCCGATGATGCAAACTCGGCCATGAATAAAATGAAACAAGAGCACTACACTGTGATGGAAGACATGGGTCATAGGAACACCACCGTCACTGCTGAGAGAGACGCGGCCAACGTCTCCATACAAGAAGCGTGTGATCAGGCGGTGGTGCTTCATAAGGAGAGGGATGCGGCTATGGGAAAAGTCCGCGAGGTCGAAGCCGGGGTTGATGAGAAGGTCCGACTGGCGGAAGTCAGGGTTGAGGCTGAGGTAGAGGAGCTTCTTGTCACTTACAACACCAACGTGTTAAGGCATAGAGATCTGACTTGGCTTGATGATTACCCCAAACATCTCTATAATGCCTGGAACCTGTTGATTGAGGAGGAGAAATCGAGGCATCCTGATGAAGCCTTTGACAAGTTTGAGCTGGAGAACCGTATACTTAATGATGATGAAAAGAAGGTTCTTCACGATTCCATGATTTCTCATGAGAAGGAGAGGCTCGGTACTTAGCCCCAGGAAGTTGGAGAAGGCTCTGGTGTTGAGCATCATATTACGAGTTTCGAGATTGTTATGCCACCTCAGTCTGAGCCGACTTCAACGATCGACTCTCAGCCTATACCAGCTTATGACCCGGAACGGCCACATCTATCTCCTATAAGGGAGCACCCTTCTAAAGTCGTTCAGCTGACCTTGAGCCAAACTAAGGAAGGTACTCTGCACTAATTTCTTGTACATTCGGACTAAAGAACTTGTATACAAGTGTATACTAACAAATGCTTCTTTTATCTGATTAATGACCGAAGTTGTACTGACAACGCTTCCTGCAATCCAAGAATCATGCCAAGCGCAGGAGGCCATCATCTCTGAGGTGACCTCTGTTGTGACGGTCGTGCCTGTCGAAGTAACGTGGGGGAGCTAAATCTCTTTTGACGAACATATGATAAACGAGCTTCTTGGGCGACAGAGTGTCCCCTTCATCGACTTACCATTCGGTCCGGGTGGATTTTCATCTACTTCTGACATTTCGACACAGACCACCACGGCACACAGTGAAGCCCGAGCCTTTCGAGAAGCAAACATACTGGCTGAAATTTATGACGAGATGGAGGCAGCAGCACATGGTGGCAGCGCAGAGGGCGGAGCAGTAGCGCATGGCCCTACACCATTTATGATGGTATCTCCTAGGGGCACGCTTGTCGATACTAGTGCGCCAGTCCCGCTTCCGGCTATAGATCCCGTTCCTCCGACTCCTCCCGCGGTAAGCATCCCCTTAGACTCCGGTTCGGAGGAGGATGCCGACATCATGCTTCCGTTTGAGGATAGCCCGCTTAAAGAGAAGGGCTCGAAACGGAAGATCACTAGTGGCTCCAGTAGCTCCTCGAAGAAGAAGAAGCCAAGAAAAAAGAAAGAGTAGATAAACTTTTTAGGCACATGTTTTCTTTTGCAGTTAGGAATTTTGTCATCTTTTTTCTTTCATAGGCTGTGTATAGATGCGGGTTCGACCCCTGCTAATATGAATTTTTTGGAAGGGCTGGTGTATGAGCCATCGCTCTTGATTAGCTGAAATAAAGTTTTGTCTTTTTGTTTCAACTTTTATTCCTTTTATGCTTAAATGTTGCAGTGTTTGAACCTCAGTTCCGTGTACTTGCATTATTTTAACTCTTAAGCATAGCTTGTTTTATCTGCCAAGTCTGAAAATTACGAACTTAAGTTGTAATTGGAGATTGAGTCGGACTTGAATGTTATACCGCGTCGCGTAGTGATTAACACTTGAATCTGCACCCAGTTCCGGGGTTAAGTTATAATGATCAGCTTGCGATCGCAATAAGTGAGGATCAAGCGGTCGAACTACACTTGCTTCTTTATGAATCGTTTCATCCACACTCTGGGGGTTGGCACTTGCATTCTTGCAGTCAGTAATAGCTGTCGAATGCTTTCAAGTATTAGTCCACACTCTGGGACACAAGTCATCTTGTGAGCGGTTGTTTACACTCTGGGAAATTAAGGTTGACGTTAATACTCTAACCCATATTCTGGGAAATCGGAGTTAGCGTTTACGTTCCGACTCACGCTCCGGGAGTTCGAAAGGCGTATCAGGATCATGGATGGTTAGATCATATCCATCCAGAGTTAACAAGTGAGCTTGTTAGATGGATGGGTCCATCCCTCTCGAGCTTGGTTAAGCTATTGTCGAAGTCGTTAGGTGAACGGATTCACCCTCTTCGAAACTATATTTTAAAGTTTATACTCCACCTTGCACTCTGGGAGCATGGGGTTGGCCGACAAACGGTCAGACACGTTTGTTTGGGCACTTGGAATACGTTCGCACTCTGGGAACGATGGATTAATCCAGATCGTGGATGGTTGATTCACATCCACCCTGAGTCGACAAGCGAGGTCGTTAGATAGACAGATCCATCCTCCTCGAGCTTGTTTGAGGTACAGCCGAAGTCGTAGGGTGGATAGATACACCTTCTTCGGAACTGTATTTAGTCGTAATATGGTCGAGGTCGTGAGGTGGACGGATCCACCTTCCTCGAGACTGCATTCGTTTGATGTCTATATTCCGGCTCAGACTCTGGGAGCTTGGAATTAGTTATAGGATTGTCGTGTATCAATCCTATTTAACATTGGTGTAATGACTTGCCCCCGAGCTCGGGGTTCACTTAGCGAGTGGCCGGTCGTATCACAGCCACTCTCTATTTGAATAAATTCCACTGCATGATGGAATTCAGCTCTCCGTGCATCGTGATGTCGTACATTGTATTCAATGAATCACAGCTCTGGCTCAAAGAGATGACATTTTATTGCTGAAGTAAGAAAATGTGGCAAAGTCAGTTGCCTTATAACAGAATTCAAGTTTAAAACTGCGGAAATAAACTATAAATGAAAAAATAGGATGAAACAAATAAAGCCTGTCAGGTGTAATAGCGACGGAGACTCTCGTTGTTCCAGGCCCTTGGCAAAGCAAGACCGTCAACAGTCAATAACTTGAATGTGCCATCTCCAAGTCTTTGTGGAATCACGTATGGTCCTTCCCAATTTGGTTTCATGTGTGAAGGGACCGGACAGATTCTCTTGAGAACGAGATTGCCGAGTTCAAAGGTTCGAGGTCGAACTTTGGCATTGTACAATCGGGCGACTCGACTTCGATATGCGGCTGCTCTCAAATCGGCCTCTTCCCGCTTCTCATCCAGTAGATCCAACGATTCAGCAAGCAATATAGCGTTTTTTTTTGGATCATAGTAAGTCACGTGATGGGAAAACACTTCCATCTCGACTGGAATAACGGCTTCTAAGCCATAAGATCGGGAAAATGGGGTGTGTCCGGTCGCGGTCTTGTGGGTCGTTCGATAAGCCCATAAGGCCATAGGAAGTTCATCAACCCATTTGCCCCCGGCTTTTTCCATTCGTTTCTTTAGAATGGATTTTATGACTTTATTGACAGCTTCGACCAGACCATTTGCCTGAGGATGTGCAACTGCCGAGAATTTTTTATGGATATGAAACCGTTGACAGAAGTTCTTGAATTCTGCACTATCGAATTGGGATCCGTTATCGGTGATGACGGTATGCGGGAGTCCAAATCGACAGATAATGTTGCGAACTACGAAATTTATTACTTTCTTTGTCGTAATGGTTGCGAGGGGTTCAGCTTCAGCCCACTTGGTGAAGTAATAAACTGCAACGATGGCATATCTTGCCCCACCTTTGGCCAGAGGTAGTGCGCCGATGATATCGATGCCCCACATTGCAAATGGCCAGGGACTGACCATTTGGGTTATCTCGGTAGGTGGGGCTCTCGGAATTCGGGCGTGTTTCTGGCACCTATCACATTTTCTGGCATAGTTTGCTGCATCTCGGTTCACTGTCGGCCTGTAGTATCCGTATCGGAGTATCTTCTTAGCGAGAGCTTGCCCACCGATGTGATCGCCACATTCTCCTTCGTGTATATCATGTAACACTCGTTTGATTTCATCATGCGCGATACATCGGAGGAGAGGAACAGAATATCCTCTTCTATACATGACTCCGTTCTGAATGACAAACCGTGAAGCTTTTCGTAGAATTTGTCTTTCCTCATTTCTACGCTCAGGCAACGTCCCATTCTCGATGTAATTTCGATACAAAGTCATCCATGATTCTCTACTGGGAGCGGTTTCAAACACAAAATTCGTCTTTTCTTAATCAATACTTGGAGAGGACAAAGTTTCGACGGGGACAAGTCCCATCTACTGTGCTTCACCTGTGCTTGCTAACTTTGCTAATGAGTCAGCCTTTTGATTATGCTTATGGGTTATATGGTAAATAGCACAGTAATCGAATTGATTTAGTGCTTCTTGAACTTGGGCTAGATAGGCAGCTAGTCGTCGATCCTTGGCCTGATATTCGCCCCGAACTTGATATACAACCAACTAGGAATCGCAATAAATTTCCACATCGGCAATCTTCAGATCACAAGCAAGTTTTAGCCTAGCAAGCAAAGCTTCGTATTCGGCTTCATTGTTGGTTGCGCAAAATTTGAACCTCAGAGCGTAGCATATGGATCGGCCTTCGGGTGTTTCAAGTACTATCCCGGCACTTGAACACTGATCGTTCGATGCACCATCGGTGTGCAGCTTCCAAATGCATCTAGGAGGTATAGTAGTTTCAGGCAGATCCTCTGAAATAGTAATTTCGGCTATAAAATCCGCTATGACTTGTCCTTGAATGGCTCTCCGTGGAGCATAAGTGATATCAAATTGACTCAGCTCAATGTTCCACTTGAGTAGCCTACCAGACGTCTCAGGCCGCGTGAGGACCTGTCGTAACGGTTGATCGGTGTACACAGTAAGAGGATGAGCTTGGAAGTAAGGACGGAGCTTTCTTAGGGCAATGACCAGGCAATAAGCCAGTTTCTCTAGTCTTGGGTAATTTTTTTCAGCCCCTATTAGCCGTTTACTAACATAGTAGACCGGTTTCTAGACTCGGTCTTCTTCCCGAACTAAAGCAGCGCTGATCGCATGCTCTGATACTGCCAGGTAAAGGTACATTTGCTCGTGGTCAACTGGTTTTGACAAGATCGGTGGTGTGGAAAGATGTTGAACCAGCGATCGGAATGCGTCTTCACACTCCATGGTCCATTCAAAGTTTCACTTTCCTTTCCGGATCAGATCAAAGAAAGGAATGCATTTATCGGTGGACTTTGAAATGAACTTGCTTAATGCTGCTACTTTCCCATTGAGACTCTGGACTTGCTTTATGGTTCTTTGGGTTTGTAGGTTCCTTATTGCCCAGATCTTTTTGGGATTTGCTTCTATCCCTCGAGCGTTAATGATGAACCCGAGGAACTTTCCAGACGCGACACCGAAGTGACACTTTAATGGGTTGAGCTTCATCCCATATTCCCGAAGGATGCAGAACATCGAATCCAAATCTCTGACGTGATCAGCGGAGAATCGAGATTTTAGTAGCATGTCATCCACATAAACCTCCATGGTCTTCCCGATCTGGTTGGCGAACATCCTGTTGACCAAGCATTGGTATGTTGCTCTGGCCTTTATTAGACCAAAGGGCATGACTCTGTAGAAGTAGAGTCCCAGATCGGTCACGAAGCTGGTATGTTCTTGATCAGGTAAATGCATAGGTATTTGATTGTAGCCAGAATAAGCATCCATAAAAGATAATAATTCATGCCCAGCTGTTGAATCTACGAGCTGGTCAATTCGAGGAAGCGGAAAACTGTCCTTCGGACAAGCCTTGTTTAAGTCAGAGTAGTCAACACAAGTTCTCCATTTCCCATTCGACTTCCGAACCAGTACGGGATTGGATACCCATTCTGGATACAAAGCATCTCGGATGAACCCATTCGATTGTAGCTTATCAACCTCCTCTTTAAGGGCGGCAGATCTCTCTGGATCCATACCATGCCTTTTCCGTTTGACTGGGAGATACCACGGATCAATATTCAGGGAGTGACTTGCGATGTCCGGCGAGATCCCGCACATATCAGAATGTGTCCAGGCGAAAACGTCGAGATTCGCCCGGAGAAATTCAACCAATTCATGTTGTGTCAGTTGGCCCAATTGAGACCCAATTTTTAGCATCCTCGAATCATCATCTTCACTGATTGAAACATCCACAATCAGTTCGGCCGGGGAAGCTTGATTCTCTTTAGACTCGTCTTTATCTTCACTGTCTCTAGGGTCAAGGTCTTTCTGGAATTGGTTGTTGTGCCCGGGCCCAGGCCCAGGCATCAATTGTCAATTATCGGCAAAACGGACGTAGAGAGATTCCTCTACGTCCTTTCCCTTCTCCTTTCGCTGCGCCCCGCGTAGTTCATCAACATAGCAGGCCCTTCCCACTGCCTGATCTCCTTGGATAACTCCAATCCAGCGATCAGTGAAGAACTTCAGAGTCAAACACCATGGGGCGATGGCCGCCCTGAACTCAAATAGGGTCGGTCGGCCCAAAAATGCGTTGTAAGGTGAATCAATATCCAAAACGACAAACTGCAACATCCGGATTCTCCGGCATTCTCTAACTCCCAACTCCACTGGTAGTTCTGCCACTCCAGTGGGTATTGTAGCACTTCCGTTGAAGCCGTGGATTCGAGATTGGTAGGGTTTCAAATCCTTCGCTTCCATTTTCATTAAATCATAGGCCCGTTTGAATAAGATATTTACGGAGCTCCCACTGTCAACCAGGATCCTCTTCATCCAAACAGGACCTACCTGGGCAGATATGACCAGTGGGTCGATTGTGGGGGCTTCGACCTTATCAGCGCCTAGGTTTCTAAATACGATATCATCAGACATTGTCTTCTACTGTTTGGCCGGAGCCACGTCTTCACAATTACTGCAGCACTCGAAGTCCGCATGCCTGATAGAGCTAGCATACGACTCCATTTCCCTCCAGCTTCTGTCTGCTGGGTGGGGACCACCACTTATCATGTTTATAACTAGCCTTCCGCCCGTACGAGCGAGTTCTTCCTGTCTTTCTTGGTTTTGTACACGATTTTGATTTGAAGGGCCCGCACCACCAGACTGCGGCGCCCGCACGAATTGATCTAACTTTCTCTCCCTAATCAGCTTCTCGATGAGGTCCTGTAAATGTCGACACTCATTGGTATTGTGTCCATAACTCTCGTGGAATCTACAAAACTTCCCTATTTGAATCTGCCTTTCCGACGGTGGCTTCGGAGCAGGCTTCTTATATTGCGTAGTGTTGCAAGTTTGTAGGTACACGTTTTCCAATGACGTATTCAACGGCGTGTAATTATCAAACATTGGAGCCCTACGCCGTGGGCCTCGGTTCTGATCTCTTTTCTTGTTTTGACCATTGTCGCCTCTCGGCTGGGCTTGTTTGTTCTGTATATTTAACTAAACTTTTCCGGAGCTCCCACCGGACTGCTTAACTGCTACGTTACTTTGTATCCCCTCACTACTGGGTCCCACATCGTCCTGCTTCCTAGACTGTTTCGCGTCCTCTCGCCGTAAGAATTGACCGGCCATGGAGTAGAAACGGTCCAACGATGCGGGTGGTTTCCCAGCTAACCAATTTCCAAACTCAGAATCAGGATCAATCCCTTTGGTTAATGCCATCAAGGTCGAGTTATCGTTGGGATTACTAATCTCCACACATGCTGCATGGAATCTCTCTAAATAACGCCTGAGTGTCTCTCCAGGAGCTTGAGTGACACTAGACAGGGTGTTAATGTCTTTAGGTCTAGCAACATGCATACGAAACTGTTCTACAAATTTTTCAGCCAGCTGGTCGAACGAAGAGATAGATCTAGGTAGCAACCTTGTAAACCACATTGTTGTGATTCCCCCAGAGAGATGGGGAAACTTCGGCACTTCACTGCATCATCAGCTCTTGCAGCGCTCATTGACCACTCATATTTCAAAATATGTTGATTGGGGTCGGAACTTCCTTCGTACATTGGGAGAGTTGGCATTCTGAATCGCCGAGGGGGGTCGGCGTATAATATCTCGTCTGTAAAAGGGGTATGACTACGGGAAATTTCCCAATCGTCATTAGTGAGCCCCTGACTTCCGTGAATCATCTAACGTATCATGGTTGAAATATCCGGCATCGGCACATTCTGTGTATGCTGAGCTAAGGTGCGGTCGGGTTCCATAGTGCGAGTTTGGACCGGGCGCTGTCGACGGTCCATGTTTTGCCTCCTTGGCTCGGCATCTTCCGGGACGTATGGTTCAGGAGTACGCCCACGTTGCTGATTGTTCGGATTTGACAGATTTCAGGTATCGACCCTTATTTCTACCATGGCGGTTGTAGTGCTATTGTCCGTGGTATATTGCGGAACAATACCTCCTCGTGATGAGGGCCCGGTCTGGAAGCCGGTTGATGGCCCTACCCTCAATTGTCCAACGGTCAAAGCAGGTTGATATCTGGTAGCTTGTGTATGACTCCCGTCTAATCGGGGACGGGTAGATCTGTGGTGATAGTCAGATGAGGCGGAACTTTCAGTAGACGAACGAGAAACATCATCCCTCCTGGACCTCCTACGATTTTGACGGTTTAATTGATTAGTCAATTCAGCATTAGCGCGCAACTGTTCAGTCAATTGTTGCCGACTTTGAGTCAGTTCTTGGAGCAACACTTGGAACTCTTGTCTGGTGATTGGTCCCGACGGATCTGAGTGAGCAGTGTTGTCTTGATTGGATGGTGGCTGCTGTACAGGATTCTGTCTATCCCGACCTTCTTGATCAGCAGCTGTAGAGGCAGTTCTTGTGCTAACCATCTTGAGTGGTGGAGTCCTTTCCTAGACTTTACGCAAATCTGAATAGGATGGAAGGATTCCAGATTAGAGATCTGGATCTTCCTCTTAGATTTATGCAATCCGGTGTCGACGGTAGATCTAAGGAGCAGGAGAAAAAACTGGTTTTTCTTAGTGAAAGCACCAAAGTGTTTGTACCAAAATTGGGCACAACACTCTTTGGAAGTTTTTGAAGAGATAATAATGAAGAAAATAAATTGAAAATGAAGATTATCTAACAAAAACTCCAATAAACAGAATTGTAAATACGCAGACAAGCAATTTAGAGTGGTTCGGCGTATCGCCTACGTCCACTATGAAGTTTTGATGATTTTATTGATTTTCTTTCAATGATTACAAGTGATTACAGCGAACAACAACGAATTACAGTTTGGAATTCGAATTCAACAGTAAGAATAAGATGCAAATCTCAATCCGGTAGAGTCTGGGCGCTTGAGAATGAAAAAGTCCCTTTTCTGTTGGCTCTGGGGTCTATTTATAGGCGTAGGAGGCTGAGATTTCACTCAAACTTCGGGAGACTCGGTCTAGCACGTGAGGGGGACCACGCGACCATTTCCAGAAAGTTTCAACCCAATCCGCGATCGATACGAAACCATTTCGTATCGATCAAAATCATGTCCGATGGATCTGAAAATTAGTGGAAATGATCTTTGGCTTGTGTGTAATCTCCTGTGAAAATTTCATAGCATTTGGATCGGTGGATCTTGAGATATGATCGATACGAGTTGAGATTTCTCAGATGGCTGTTTGGTTGGACTCCACGGTTTTGCGTTGATTCCTTCGAATCGATGGCTGCACATGCTTATGAGATGATGTGGTGCATGTACCTCACATCGATCCATTCTTTACTCCGAGATGACCGTGTCAACTCCATGAATTTCGCCTTGCTCGTATAGAAGAATAACATGTCACCCAGGCTCGTTGACCTGTTGGATACAAACAAGCCTCTGCTCATGGATTCGAACATGGTCCCATGATGGATACGAAGCAGCGAATCTCTGATGGATGCGAAGTTGACGTTAGGTGATCGTTACGAAGTGGACTACTTACTGATGGATTCGAACAAGGAGCCATGCCGATGGATTCGAATAAGTTTCTTTGGCCGAAGGCTGATCGACACGAAGCTCATCGATACGTGGACCTGGCCATTCTGATCGATACGAAATCGATGGATACGAAATGAGGCCCATTGATGGATACGAAAATGGAATTATCTTCTTCAATTTGAATCGATCATATCTTGAGCATACGAACTCAGATTGACTTGAAATTTGGAATGAAGGCTTCCATGGCTTAGTTCGTTGTGTCTTGTCAGTTGTAGCTTGATCTGGACTCGGACAAAATTCATCGATATCCATGACGAGCGATACTTGGTTTTCAATCAGTCCCTTGGTATCCTGTCCTTGCCAAAAGGCGGGATAACATATGTCATCTTCTCCCCTTATAAATACAGGCCTATTGGTTCATTTAGGGTATCTTTACGCTGCTTGTTACTCAAGATTCTATTGTAATCAAGTGCTCTCTATTCTATACTACTGTAATCAGATTTATAAGTGATCAATAAAGATATCTTCAAAGTGGACGTAGGCATACAACGTCGAACCACTATCAATCTTTGTGTTTCTGATTATTACTTTTTATCTGTTACTAGCTCAATCATTTCCCTAATTTAATTTGATTTTTCTTCACTTACTTCTCTACATTAATTCATTCTTGCGTGTTTCTGACCAATTTAGTTGCAAATATTTTAGTGCTTTCACTGAGAATCTTGTTTCTCAGTTTATTAGGATCCATTTATTGCTATTAGATTGGATAAATCCCCCAAAGGAGGTCTACTATAATATTAAGAAAATTTATCGTACTACTCAGATTTGTAGAAATCTTAATAAGTCTATCAATAATGGTGAGACATACTAGAGCCACTTCTCAAAACGTGGAAGGAAATGAGAATACCAGCATTCAGCAAGGAGATCCATGCAATCAACCTGCAAATGTGAATGCTGATCCGGTTGAGGTTCAAAGTCCCACTAATGTTATTACAAGAGCTGAATTTCATAATTTAATGAGTGAGCTGATGGAGAGCCCTCGATAGCTAAATCAACAAATTTAGACCAATATCAACTTGATGAACCAAATCAATCAGTAGCAGCAAGGGAAAGCATGAAGGAATCCCACCCTTTACTCGGCATCGGAGGGCTCTAGTTATTCGAATGGATATCATAGAGACAGGCACCGCAGAATGACGGATATCATGCAGATACTTCAGAGCATCAATAGGTTGACCATCGTGGTCTGGTAGGGATGATCAGTGTTGATCCCTTCACTAGAGAGGGAAACTTACCTGAGCACACAGGGATTTAAATACGGTTAGTTTGGATGATGGAGTCTGAGTGAGTGTTGACTGGGTTCTTCCCCAAAATGGTGATGAAATGAATGTACAAGATGCGCAAAGGGAAGATGGTGAACCAAGAGGGCGTAAGACGGCCCATAGACATCGACTAGTGTAACATTCCCTTACATGGAGGCTCAAAACTAATGGCTACGGATACTATAGTCATCCATAGTTATTAATCTTCGACGACCAAATACGGTGGTGCTAGATAGGTTGATACACATATCACAAGAATATGGAAAAAAATTAACAATTTAAAAACATGTTTCCACATTCAAATTAAAATATTTCATGTTCATTAGATAATCCAAAAATACGTTAACCACGTTCAGCAAAATATAATCAATACACATACGCCAAGAGCGACATATGAAGATGCCCCCTTGGTTGAAAAGAGTATATAGTAAGGCTAATAAATCTGCCTTTACATCCAAATAAACAGCGGAAAAGAAAACTGTAAATAACTATCTGCCTCCTATATGCCTCCGGAAGCTTTATTCGTCTAAGAAAAACCTGAAAACTCTAAACCTCAAACTACTCAAAATCATTTGAGTACCCGAGAGTTTAAGGGTAAAATAAAAACTTCGAGTCAGACATAAAGCCTGGTATGAATAATAGTCTATCATCTCAAACCAAATAGACATCTAGTGAGACCACGCCGCTTAGCGGAACGGGTTTTCCTCTCACTAGTATCCTAAAACCTTTATAAAACCATATATTGTGTTCCTGCATCCACAATGCTTAAAAACATAGTATTTCAAAATATTATGATGATATGCAAAACAAGCAAATCAAATTTGGATATCCTATCCCTGTTTATTTTGACTATCTATCTCAATTATAGTTTATAGGATTACTATTAACCTAATAGTTTTCATGGGCTAACTAATAACCTGTTAAACATTTAAGAACTCCCTATCCGATTACATAGTTTTCATGGGCTTACTATGAACCTGTCTATCTGACATTGTCATTTACACATAGTTTTCATAGGCTAACTATGAACCTGTATATCTGACATTTTCATTTACACATAGTTTTCATGGGCTAACTATGAACCCGTCTATATGACATCCTCTTTTATACATAGTTTTCATGGGCTAATTATTAACCTACTGGCCCCTGCCAATATAATATAGTTTTCATGGGCTTACTGGAAACCTATTGGCCCCAGCCAATATCTTTCCTTTATATTTTTAGCATCCTATATTTTAGTTTTTCCGACCTCCTGGATGCAATTCTACTTATTCAGGAGTTTACCTAATTTATGTTCACTACTCAGTTAACCTAACTAGTTCTCCTACTTTTTTTCCCCAAAATACAGTTATGGGTCCATTATAAAGTGAATATACTAATATTAGAAGAAGTAATTTAACAACATAGCAATACCCCTCTTGTGGGTTTAATTTATCAAAGATAGATTCTTCTTAAACAATTATAAAAACTCCTTTAATATAGCAGTGGTTTTCCATTTAAAAATAGAGTTCCGGTCATAAAACCTTTCGATAGCTTCGAAACCTAGCTTTCGACTTCATAGGGCAACCTCCTTCGAAGCTCTTAAAAACATTATGCTCCTGCCTTATAATACTTTAAATTCTACCTTTTTAAAATATAAAACTTGGTCAGAATAAAACAATTTTACAACACCATTGAAAGTATCTCCTTCGAAGGAAAAGAAAACCAAGCAAACATTTTTGAAAGCAAAGAAAGCAACCTCCTTCAGAAATATTAAATTTTTTTTTAGCCATAACTTTTTATAGGTGTAGAATTAAGGTCTCTAACCTATTCTATCGTGTTCAAATGATGGTTTACCTTTTCGTAGAGTGGTCATATTGGAAAATGGTCTTACATTTAGAAAGTTATGCCTATTTGAAGTTTTTAAAACAAAGCTGGAGAAAACTGCTACAAAAGAGCTTCAGCAACGTTTAGTGCTACTGAGGAACGGTAGCTTCCGACAAGGTCGAAAGGTTGCTTTCGACAAGATCGGAAGGTTTGCTAAAAACGCTGCAGAAAATTCCAGAAATGCTGCGGAAGGTTCTGTGATGAAAGGTTTCTTAGGTGGAAGGTTTTATGACGAAAGGTTCATCAAAAACGCTGTAGAAAGCTGCAAAAATGCTAGAAGGTTCTATGACGAAAGGATACTTAGGCGGAAGGTTTTATGAAGAAAGGTTCATCAAAAACGCTGCAGAAATGCTGCGAAAGGTTCTATGATGAAAGGTTACTTAGGCGGAAGGTTTTTAAGACGAAAGGTTTTAAGGTGGAATGTTTTAAGGTGGAAGGTTCAGTGGCAAAGTCGTAAATAACTCAAAAACTATCACACATATGCTTTGTCAAATTCTTATCGGTTAAAACATACTTTAGCAATTTTTTGTCAAATTTCTATTAGTTAAAGACATTTCTTTGCAGAAAATCTGCTATAGATCAAGTTATTATTTCATAAATAATGTTGAAAATAATTAATTATGTTAATATTTTAATATAATTATTAGCCTTTTTAGCTTAGAAAATTCATAATGAATCAAAATCATTTGGGAAAAATCTCAAAAATTCACCAAAAATCTAATATAACATTTTCTTCATTATATAAAAATTCAAGGTAGAATTCATTATTTTATTATTTTTAATAATTAAAACCCGAAATAAATGCCTTTTTCACCTTAGGAAACTCATATAATATTCCTATTAACTCTAAAAGTTATGAAATTAAATAAACATCTCCAACATTACGTTCTACATAACATATCCAAAAATCAAGCAGTTTGGAGGTCGTTTACTAAGCTTTTAATCTAAAACCCATCATTTTAATTCCATAAAAATCCCAATAAATCACCATAAATCATTATTCTACCTAAACAATGATTATTAGATCCAAACATGATTCGCATAGCAAAATACATTTAGTTACTATCTATAACCGAACCAAAACAAGTGAAAATAAGACGATTTACACTATTATTCACCTAGGTTAGTTAATTGGAGAATGAGATAATTTCCTAACTTTAAATCCTTAGCTTTTATCTTCAATTTTCTTTTCTTCCTTGAGATTTTAATGGCTGGCCGAAATATAGTGAGGAGTTATGAATGAAGAAGTAAAAGTTGATTAAAATGGAGGAAGAGATTTATACTAAGAAATGTAGCCCTATTTCCTAGTTTACCCCTTACGAAATTCCACCTTCTCAATTTAGTTAATTCTTATTTTAGTTCATTCATTAAGATACGACCATTGGATTTTATTAATCTCATCTTCCTAATCAATCATGATGTGACGCCCCACCCCGAGACCCACCTTAGTAAAGAGAATTAACGAGTAATTTCGTCTACTAAAGCGAAGAATAGGGCTGGTTAAGGGCGGCCATCAATAACTTTGTATTAAACATCTACTAAATACATCGATATATGCTATATGAATTTTCTTTTCTATCTCAATGGATTGACATACCCAGTAAATGCTTAATCCAAAACTATAGGTGGCTAATGGATCTATTAGAACAAAATACAATAACTAAATGTAAAGCACATCACAGAATAATAATCAACATCATATATATATACATATACACTTATTCTATTTAATTTATCTAATTAAATACCCTGAATAATGTTAAACAAAAATTAAGGGTGTTACAGGCTCCCCCCTTAAAGAATTGCGTCCTCTAAATTCAGTAAGGACTACAAATAAGCATAACAACTATGCAAATAAAAGCTAGTATGTCCTACCAGCTAATAAGTTTATATAAAACAAATATAGAGCATACCCTCAAAGCAGATCAGGATACGCATCTCGAATCCTATCCTCTGTCTCCCAAGTACAGTCCTTCTCGTTGTCGCTCCACTGAACTTTCACCAACTTGACTGTCTTGGTCCTCAATCTTTTCTCCTCTCTTGCTACAACCCGAACTGGTTGTCTAACAAAAGTCAAATCAGGCTCTACCACCAAGTCCAACTCTATCTGAGGAATAGAAGCCTCTGGATCATGCACATACTTGCGAAGATGAGACACATGGAATACATTATGGACACCTGCCATATTGCTCGGCAACTCTTCTCTGTAAGCAAGTTTTCCAATCCTTTCTAAAATCTGGAATGGTCCAACATATCTCGGGGCCAACTTTCTCGACTTTCCATACCACACCACCTCTTCATTGGTGATACTTTAACACAGACCCTATCTCCCACTGAGAACTCTTGGTCCTTACGCCTCTTATCTACGTAACTCTTTTGCCTGGATTGAGCTTCCTTCATCCGTCCTTAGATTAATTCAATATTTTATGATGCCTCTCTATCCAAATCTGGACCTAAAACCAATCTGTCTCCAGTCTCCAACCAGCATGAGGGCGATTTGCATGGTCTTCCATCAAAAGCTTCAAAAGGTGTCATTCATATACTAGTATGATAGCTATTATTATAGGAAAACTCAATCAAATGTAGGTGGTCCTTCCAAGATCCACCAAAGTCCAATACACAAGCTCTTAGCAGGTCCTCAAGTACCTTGTTGACTCTCTCTGTCTGCCCATCTGTCAATGGGTGATAAACTGTACTCATCTTGATTTACTTGGTACCTAATACCTCTTGTAGACTCCTCCAAAATTCGCTAGTGAATAAGGCATCCCTGTCACTGACTATGCTACTAGGAATCCCATGAAGTCTAACTATGTTCTTCATGAACAACTTTTCTAAAATAGGTGCCGTTCTGGTTGACTTTACTGGAATGAAATGAACACTCTTTGTTAACCTTTCTACAATAACCCATATACTCTCATTTACTCTCCTTGACCTTGGCAACCCATCTATAAAATCCATGAATATCGAATCTCATTTCCAAACTGGAATATCTAGAGGATGAAGTAACCCACTCAGCTTCTGATGTTCGGCTTTAACATGTTGACAGTTTACACATTGCCTAACCCGCAAGCCAACATCCCTCTTCATGCCTTCCTAATAGAAGCTCCTCTTCATATCTTGATACATCTTTTTCCCTCTAGGATGAATCGTAAACTAGGATCAATGACATTCCTCAAGAACTTCTCTTATCAAGTTTTCTACATCTGGAACACATAACCTCTTTCTCAACTATCCTCTCTGGTCAAGACAAAAATCATTCAAATCATCGACCTCGGTTCCAACCTCAAGCCTTCTGATCCTCTCAACTAATAATGGATCCTCCTTTTGTTTAGAAGCAACTCTCTCGATCAATACTGGTCGAACTTCTAAACAGGACAACATGGCAGTACTCTGACTAGAACTAGCAGTCGATCTTAACCGTACACCACAACTGGTCAAAGCTTCCAGATCTTTCCACTCCACCAACATAGCCAACACCATATTATAATTTCTTCTGTTGAGAGCATTCGCTACTTTATTACCTATCCCTGGGGTATATTCTTTACCAAAATCACAAGCAGCCAAAAATTCCAGCCATCTATGCTGCCTCATATTCAATTCCTTCTGAGAGAATAAATACTTTAATGACTTATGATCGGTATATAACTCAAATCTCTCTCCTCAGAGATAATGCCTGCAAATCTTTAAGGAAAAAATTACATCTTCCAACTCCAAGTCATGAGTAGGATATCTTACTTCGTGCAGTCTAAGCTGTCTAGATGCATAAGCAATAACTTTGCAATTCTGCATCAATATTGCTTCCAATCCAATCCCACATGCATCTATGTGTATTACCAACCCTTGGTTACCATCAGGAACTAATAATAATGGAGCATTGGTCAACAAATGCTTTAATTTAAAGAATGCTCCCTCACATTTGTCAGACCACACAAACTTCACTTCCTTCCTGGTAAGCTTAGTCAAAGGTGCTGCTATCCGCTAGAAATCCTAGATGAATCTCTGGTAATAGCCAGCAAGTTCAAGAAAACTTCTGATCTCAGTCACTATTTCTGGTCTCTTCCAATTGTTCACAACTTCGATCTTATCTAGATCAACTTACAATCCCTTCTCTGAAACCACATGACCTAGAAACTTAACCTCTTTCTTCCAAAAATGACACTTGGAAAATTTTGCATTTAGACGATTCTGCCTCAACATCTCCAACACCACTCTAAGATGAATCTCATGCTCTCTTTCATCTTTTGAGTATACTAAAATATCATTTATGAATACCAATACGAACCTATCCGAGTGCTCTCGGAAAACCCGGTTCATCAAATCAACGAAGAAAGCAGGTGCATTTTTCAATCCAAATGGCATCACAACCATTCATATGATCCGTATCTAGATAGAAATGCCGTCAATGGGATACTGTCCTCTACTACCCTTAATTGATGGAACCTTGTTGCCAAATCCAATTTGGAAAATATTCTGGCTCCACTCAACTGATCAAACAGATCATATATTTTTGGCAAAGGATACTTATTCTTGATCGTTCTCTCGTTTAGCTTAGGGTAGTCGATGCACATCCTTAACGACCCATTTAGTTTCTTTACAAAAACCACGGGTGCTCCCCTAGGCAAGCTGCTTGGTCCAGTAAAATTCCTTCCCTCCAGATCCACTAGCCGCACCTTCAATTCCTTCATCTCTGTCGACGACATTCTGCTAGGTGGTCTACTGACAGGTTCAGCTCCTGGTACAAGGTCTATTTGAAACTCTACATCTCATTTCGATGGTAATCCAGTGACCGGCTCAAATACATCTACAAATTCTCTTGCTACATGAACCTGAATAAGTTCATCTCCCTCCTCCAAGGCACTTAACAAAGCACAAACACTCTTACTGGAATTCTCCACTAAGAAAATGATTCGCGTCATGACTACTAGGTGCCTCAACGATAGTTACTGATCCTGGCAAAGTATCCTCATACTTACCCAACCAATCCATACAAAAAATGATCCCGAAATCTACGAAATCAAAAACATACAAAATACATGCAAAATTATGACCTATAAATCAAGTTCTAACTGGTCATATCTCATTCCAAGTGTTGCATGCCCTCCTATTGGATTTGCAATCATTAAGGAAGTAACAAGGTATGTTGGTTCTATACATAACCTATCAACCAAATACTGTGATATAAATGAGTGTGATGCACTAGTATCAAAAAGTACTCTAACTGGTATACTCTAAATCAGAAGCGTACCTTCTATCACGGTTTTCCCTTTCTCTACGGCAGTTGGTCTAGAAGAAGACAGTGGTCCAATAGCAAACACCTTCCCTCTGTCCGCTCGGACTGGCTCTGGACACTATTTCTTATAATGCCCAACTTGTTCATAGTTGAAGCATTTCAAAATTTTCTTCTCTGCAGGCTTCTTTCCTTTACCAAATCTGCACTCATTGGCATAGTAGCCCTTCTTATTACACATATAACAAACTAAATCATCCTTCGCTTTCTTGGCAACATCCCCTTTCTGGGCTCCTTTCCTCTTGAAGAATTTTGTTTTCTTTCCCTAAGGGCCTTAGGACTCAAATGGTTTCTCCCTAACAGACACAGAAAGCATCTCCTCATGGTGAATGGCCATCTCCACTACTACATGACAAGGCTCCCTAATATGAGTCATACCCATTCTGCCAAGCTCTGGCCTCAATCCTTTAGTAAGTCATTCATTCCTTCTGACATCAGTGTCAACCAAAGCATAACCATACCGGGATAGCTCATCAAACTTAGCAGCATACTCGATCACTTACATCTCTCCTTGTACAAGATCCATGAACTTCCTCATCAATGTCGACTTGGCAACCTCAGAAAAGAACATCTGCTCAAACCTTCTTCTAAACTCGGCCCATGCCAGCTCTTCCTCAAGAACTCCGACTGTCACACTGTTCCACCAGTGAAGCGCTAACCCTTGCAGCTGTCTAGAGGCTAGCCTTCTCTTTTCTCCATCATCCAGGCCTAAATCTGTAAAGATCCTTTCAAAGTTCAAAATCCAGTTCTCAGCTTCAACAACATCCTCTGTTTTACGAAAAGGCTTTCCTCCCAAACTGGTATAATCCCTACTCAGCTTGGCATAGTTATTGCCAACTTGGGCCACAAGATTGGCTCCTCCAATATTCACACCATTACCTCCAGCTACCCCTGTAGCTGCTCCAACTAGCATTAAGTTGACGAAAAACTGATACATCATCCCGATATCTATTGGTGGGGTTCCAACACCTACACTGGCCTCTACACTTGGATTAGCATTAGCCTGTCGACCTTGTTTCCTCCTTGTATTAGGTCAAGCATTACCATTGGTTCTGGTGCTTCCTCCATCTAGATTTTCTCTTCCGTTTCTTGTTTCCATATCTTCTTTCTCGTAAATCTACATACGAGCCTTAGTAAGATACAAAAGAACGGTCTAAGAGAGAGGGGAACACATACTTATATATATATAGAAAACACAAGTACGTTACTATAACATTAACCCAAACCCTAACCTTATTCTTTAATTCATTAGGGTTATGTTTGAAAATGTTTGGTTTATTTTATGTTTAATCATAAACCTATGCTCTAATACCGACTTGTAACATCCCTCTACTTGGAGGCCCAAAACTAACGGCTACCATCCATAGTTATTAATCTTCGGCGACCAAATACGGCGGTGCTAGATACACAGATCACAAGGATATGGAAAAAAATTAACAATTTAAAAACATGTTTCCACATTCAAATTAAAACATTTCATGTTCATTACATAATCCCAAAATACGTTAACCACGTTCAGCAAAATATAATCATTACACATATGCCAAGAGCGACATATGAAGATGCCCCCTTGGTTGATCAGAGTATACAGTAATAAATCTGCCTTTACATCCAAATACATAGCGGAAAAGAAAAACTCTAAATAACTATCTGCCTCTTGCACACCTTCGGAAACTTTATTCGTCTAAGAAAAACCTGAAAACCCTAAACCTCAAACTACTCGAAATCAATTGAGTACCCTAGAGTTTAAGGGGAAAACAAAAACTTCGAGCCAGACATAAAGCCTGGTATGAATAATAGTATATCATCTCAAACCAAATAGATATCTAGTGAGATCACACCGCTTAGCGGAACGGGCTTTCCCCTTACTAGTATCCTAAAACCATTATAAAACCAAATACTGTGCTCCTGCATCCACAATGCTTAAAAACATAGTATTTCAAAACATTATGATGATATGCAAAACAAGCAAATCAAATCTGGATTTCCCATCCCTGTTTATTCTGACTATCTGTCTTAATTATAGTTTCTAAGATTACTATTAACCTAATAGTTTTCATGGACTAACTAATAACTGGTTAAACATTTAAGGACTCCTTGTACGATTATATAGTTTTCATGGGCTTACTATGAACATGACTATCTTACATTGTCATTTACACATAGTTTTCATGGGCTAACTATGAACCTGTCTATCTGACATCCTCTTTTATACATAGTTTTCATGGGCTAACTATTAACCTATTGACCCCTGGCAATATCATACAGTTTTCATGGGTTTACTGGAAACCTATTGGCCCTTTGCCAATATCTTTCCTTTATATTTTTAGCATTTTATATTCTAGTCTTCTTGACCTCCTAAATGCAATTCTACTTATTCAGGAGTTTATTCAATTTATGTTCACTACTCGGTTAACCTAACTGTTTCTCCTACCCTTTTTTCCCCAAAATACAGCTATGGGTCCATTATAATGAAAATATACTCATATTAGAAGAAGTAATTTAACAACATAGCACTACCCTTCCTGTGGGTGTATTTTATCAAAGATAGATTCTTCTTAAACTATTATACAAACTCCTTAAATATAGCCATCGTTTTTCCTTTAAAAATAGAGTTTCGGTCATAAAACCTTTCGATAGCTTCGAAACCTAGCTTTCGACTTCATAGGGTAACCTCCTTCGAAAGCTCTTATAAACATAAAGCCTTATAATACTTTAAATTCTACTTTTCTAAAATATAAAACTTGGTCAAAATAAAACAATTTTTCAACCCATTTGAAAGTATCTCCTTTGAAGGCAAAGAAAACCAAGCAAACATTTTTGAAAGCAAAGAAAATAACTTCCTTCGGAAATATAAAACTTTGTTTTAGCCATAACTTTTTATAGGTGTAGAATTAAGGTCTCTACCTACTCCATCGTGTTCAAATGATGGTTTCCGTAGAGTGGTCACAATGCAAAAATGGGCTTACGGTTAAAAAGTTATGCCTATTTGAAGTTTTTAAAACAAAGTTGGAGAAAACTGCTACAAAAGAGCTTCCACGACGTTTACTGCTACTACCAAAAGGTAGCTTCCGACAAGGTCGAAAGGTTGCTTTCGATAAGATCGGAAGGTTCACTAAAAACGCTGCAAAAAGGTCCATAAATGCTGCGGAAGGTTCTGTAACGAAAGGTTTCTTAGGCGGAAGGTTTTATGACCAAAGGTTCATCAAAAACGCTGCAGAAAGCTGTAGAAATGCTGCGAAAGGTTCTATGATGAAAGGATACTTAGGCGGTAGGTTTTATGAAGAATGGTTCATAAAAACGCTACAGAAAGCTGTAGAAATGCTGCGGAAGGTTCTATGATGAAAGGTTACTTAGGCGGAAGGTTTTAAGACGAAAGGTTTTAAGGTGGAAGGTTCAATGGCAGAGTTGTTAATAACTCGAAAACTGCCACACTTGTGCTTTGTCAAATTCTTATTGGTTAAAAACATACTTTAGCAATTCTTTGTTAAATTTCTATTGGTTAAAGACGTTTCTTTGCAGAAAATCTGCTACAGATCAGAATTATTATTTCAGAATTTTTTTGAAAATAATTAATTATATTAATTTTTAATATAATTATTAGCCTTTCTAGCTTAGAAAATTCATAATAAATCAAAATCATTTGGGAAAAATCTCAAATATTCACCAAAAATCTGAAATAACATTTTCTTCATCATACAAAAATTTCGAGCCAAAATTCATTAATTTATTATTTTTAATAATTAAAACCCGAAATAAATGTCTTTTTCACCTTAGGAAATTCATAAAATATTCCTATTAAATTTGAAAATTATGAAATTAAACACACATCTTACGTTCTACATAACATATCCAAAAATCAAGCCGTTTGGAGGTCGTTTACTTAGGTTTTTACTCTAAAACCCATCATTTTAATTCCATAAAAATCCCAATAAATCACCATAAATCATTATTCTGTCTAAATAATGATTATTAGATCCAAACATGATCAGCACAGCAAAATACATTCAGTTACTATCTATAACCGAATCAAAACAAGTGAAAATAAGACGATTTACACTGTTATTCACCTTGGTTAGTTATTTAAAGAATGAGATAATTTACTAGCTTTAATTCCTTAGCTGTTATCTTTAATTTTTTGTTCTTCCTTGAGCTTTTAATGGATAGATGAAATATAGTGAGGAGTTATGAATGAGGAAGTAAAAGTTGATTAAGGTGGAGGAATAGATTTATACTAAGAAATGCAGCCTCATTTCCTTGTTTACCCCTTAGAAAATTCCTCCTTCTTAATTTAGTTAAGTCTTATTTTAGTTCATTCATTAAGATACGACCATTGGATTTTATTAATCTCAGCTCCCTAATCAATCACATTATTCTATTTAATTTATCTAATTAAATATCCTGAATAATGTTAAACAAAAATTAGGGATATTACAACCGATCCATTCACGTGAGGCGGAGCACAACCACCGCTTGGCGCCTAACCATCCAAATATTGGACTTAGTGGAAATGGTCAGAAAGTTGGTGAGAGAGAACCATGGCTTAACTAACGATGATTCAGGAATCTTAAGAAGCCATACCCCGTTCACTGATAATGTTCTACACGTAGAATACTCAAGGAGATTGAACATGCCATCGATGCGTGCCAATGAAGGAAAAACTGACCCCAAGCAGCATATTATGAGATACGAATGACTGATGGATTTGCGCGAGCTAATGATGCGACCAAGTGCAGATGCTTTCCCATGACTCTTGCCGTAATATCAAATATGTGGTTCACGAGACTACCCATGCGATCAATTTCTAGATTCGATAATTGGCAACCAAGTTTGTGGAGCAATTCTGGATGCGTGCAACTCGTTGTAAAGGCGTCATATCCCACTCCAGCGTGATTCTGGCTCTTGTAGAGTCGTTGAAAGATTATTTGGAGAGATTTTATATAGATGTTATAGAGGTCAAAAATCCGAATGGTCATGCGATACTCATTGTCATGATGAGAGGGATTGGCCTAGAGTGGAGAATGAGTGCAAAGTAACATTCCAATAAAACAGTCTGATGATAGTTCTAGGAAATTATAAGTGAATGTTCAAAATAACCAAATCAGTAAAAGAGAGGCGGAGATAGGAACCGAGAGCGGAAGAGGGATTCTGTGAGATTATAGCCTAGGATTCCAATGTATAATAATTACACGCCACCGAATATGTCCTTGGAGAATATCTATTAGTTTACTTGCACTACCATGCAGTATAGGAAGCCGCCTCCAAAAGAATTAAAAGAGAAGCAAAAACAGACCAGAAAATACAATTGGTTTCATGAGTGTTATGGGCACAGTACAAATGAATGCAGGCATCTCCATGATGTTATAGAAAAGATAATTCGAGAAAGGAAATTACAATAGTTTGTGAAATCCCCATAGGATAGCGAGCAGGGAACTTCTGACCCCAAGCGAGGACAAGCACCAGGTAGAGCTGAGGAGCCTGCGCGAACTGGTGAAAGACTAGTGATATAAACGATAGTCGAAGGACCACATCCAGCAAATAAGAGTTGGCAGGAGATGGAGCGCTATGCTAGCCTAATTAGGCATGTGGATTTTGAATGCTATTCGAATATGAAAGATGGAGCACTGGAAAAATAGCAACATACGATGGCAGATGATATTGTGTTTAGTAACAGAGATGCAGATAAGGTAGAGGCTCCAACAATCGACCCAATGATCATTTCGGCCATGATTACCCCCGCTTTGGTGAGAAGGATATTGATTAATTGTGGAATTTCAGTAAATATAATATTCAAAAAGGCTTATGATTAGATGAGGATGGAAGCCAAAGAATTAAAACCATCTAAAGCTCCTATACACAGTTTTCACAGCATTGCATTTAAAGTTGTTGGTTATGTGGAATTACCTGTAGAGTTGGGAGAAGGTGAACGAAGGAGAGTGCGGTTCTTGCCATTTGTTTTTTTGGATGTTGACTCTCCATACAATGTTTTTCTGGGTCGACCTACCCTAGCTGAATTCTGGGCATCTCTTGCCAAGTAGTGTTTGACTTTGAAGTTTTCAATGGATAATGGTGTAGAGAGTTGCTTATGGCGATCAAGCGACTGGACGTGCCTGTTATGTAGTTGAGTTGAGGTAAGCTCAGCGCAAAGAAAAAGGTAAAGCTGTGGCAAGACTGTCCGCATGCAAGCTACCGAATATTGAAACCTAGTGCCTGAGCCTTGGCTTGGGCGCCATAATTGGGTCTATAGAGATATAGACCCAAAAGATGACAAAAAGGAGCCCAAAGAGACCAAGGCTGCACCGACTGAGCTAATAATTGATATTACGGTTAGCCATGATGACCCATCATGAGTCCTAAATATTGGATCATGGCTCAGCCACCCAATGATGAAGAAACTTGTTGTTTTCCTCCGAGCGAATCAAAAGCGTGTCCAAAAGATAGTTTTCCCCCTCCAAGAATCAACCAGCTGGTGGATTCAACCACGGGACACGAATTACTATCTTTCATGGATGCGTACTCAGGATATAACCAAATCTCGATGCATATTCTCGATCAGGAGCACACCAGTTTCATACCAATGTTGAATTGTACTACTATTAATGCCGTTCGAGTTAAAAATGCGGGAGAAACTTATCAATGCTTATTCAATAGGACGTTTAAAGATCAGATCGGAAAAACAATGGAAGTGTATGAGGATGATATGCTCGTGAAGTCACAAAAATCAAGCGACCACATTAGAGACTTGGTAGAAATGTTTAACATCCTTCGACGTTACAAGATGAAAATTAATCCTTTGAAGTGTTTGTTATCCCGCCTTTTGGCAAGGCCGAGATACCAAGGAACTGACTGGAAACTAAGGATCGTACGACCTCAGCATTGGACAGCTACTGGATAGCCACGGGTATCGATGAATTTTTTCCAGGTCCGGATCAAGCTACGATTGATAAGATATGTCGAGCAAAGTCGTGAAAGCCAACATTCCGAATTTCAAGTCAATCCGAGTTCGTATGCTCAAGATATCACCAATGAAAAATGGAGTAGACAGTCCTAAGTTCGAATCCATAGGCGAAGCCTATGTTCGAATCCATCAGGTGGCCGAGCTTCGTATCCATCGGCAAAATCCTTTGTTCGAATCCATCGGCCAAGCTCTAGTTCGAATCCATGGGATAGCCTTTGTTCGACTCCATCGAACTTCCTCTGCTTCGAATCCACGAAACATAACCCTGCTTCAAATCCATCGAGCAAGCCATGGTTCGAATCCATTGAACCATTCCCTGCTTCGAATCCATCAAAGGGAAGGTCTTCGAATCCATGCAGTTGAAGAACTTCGACTCCATCCCACGACTATCTTCGAATCCATTCAGCTGAGAAGCCTTCGTAACGATCAACTATGGCCTACCTTGATCAATACGAAGGAAACATCCATTCGATCGATTCGAAGGAGCATACTTTCGAATCCGTTACCTCGAATCCACCAAGTCAAAGCGGCTAAAACCAAGGATTCGACCCAGTAAACTCGGAGAAAAAGCCGGATCAACTCGAGAAGCGCGCGCGACACGTCACCATTCACACGCGCAAACCATCGATTCGACCCTATCGATTCGAAGCGGATCGATTCGAACCAGGCTGGTACACCGGAAATGCAATCTTGAGTCGATCATAACTTGAGATCTATAAGTCCAAATGCTATGAAATTTTCACAGAAGCTTGAGCACATGTTGGAGAATGTCCACACCAAATTTCAGCCCGATTGGATGTTTTCTTGATCGATTCGAATGGACTTCGAATCGATCCCAAAGTGGGCCAGGATTTCCTGAAAGCGGGCATGTGGGCCCCCTCACGTACCAGAACTGGTCTCCTTAAATTTAGGTGAAATATCAGCCTCCTACACCTATAAATAGAGCCCCTGGTCATTCAGAAAAGGGGTCGGACAATTTTGAGAGCTAAAGAGCGCCCAGATTCTGCTAGATTTACTCCAGATCACCATTACTGCCTTAGATTCAGATTATAATCATAAAATCTATTGTACTACGCTATAAGAAATTGTAATCTTCAAGCATCGAGCTATAAAATCATCAAACTTCATAGTGGACGTAGGTGAAATGCCGAACCACTCTAAATTGTCGTCTTCTGTGCAATTTACTTTCTGTTATTTGGAGTTTTTGTTAGATAATTCTCATTTTCAATTTTCATTCTTCACTATTATCTCTTCAAAAACTTCCGAAGAGTGTTGTGCCCATTTTTGGTACAAACACTTTCATGCTTTCATTGAGAGAAAACCAAGTTTTTTCTCCTGCTCGTTGGATCTACTACCGTCGTTGGATTGCAAAAATCTGAGGAGGAGATCCAGATCTGCCATTCAGTGGTTCCATCTATTCTATTCAGATTGCTCAAGATCTAAGAGGAACTGCATTCATCAATCATTTCGTATCCATATTTTCGTATCCATGAAAATATGGTGATTTTCGTATCCATGTTTTCGTATCCAGAAAATATGGTCATTTTCGAACTCATCATTTCGTATCCAGAAAATATGTCAAAGTTCGTATCGATCAAGTGTGCTCTGTCCGTATCGATCTGCTTTGCATCACTCTGTTCGTATCGATCACTTCGAATCGATCAGCTTCACATCGCTCCGTTCGTATCGATTCGTCGAGCCCTATTCATATCGATCACTCTGTATCGATCTGCTTCGCATCACTCTGTTCATATCGATCACTTTGAATCGATCAGCTTCGCATTGCTCCGTTCGTATCGATTCGTCGAGCCCTATTCGTATCGATCACTTCGAATCGATCAGCTTCTCATCGCTCCGTTCGTATCGATTCGGTCGAGCCCTATTCGTACCGATCACTTTTCGTATCGATCTGCCTCGCATCGCTCTGTTCGTATCGATCCATCTACGTCCATTTCGTATCGATACAATTTAGTGAATTTGGTCGAACCCTAGCCGCAGTGCAATGCACCCGCATAGTGAATTCAATCATCAATTTAGTGAAGGAACATTCCATCCGTGCTTCTAATTGTTCCATGACTGAACAAGACATAGGAGATCACAACAACAAATGTTGGGTTGCAATCAAGGAATGGGTAAAGAAATACTACTCAACCGTACTCCCAGAGGCTGGAGAACCTAGCTAATATGCCAAGAACTGGAGTTGATTAATATATCAAGCTTTCAAGGTTGAATGCAACTACCTACAACTGACCAGCCTTTAAACTCCTGAATTGACAACTATGGTACAATGGCTAATATGACGACTCCCCGACAATGTCTACTCTGCCAACTCAAAACATAGCTGGTCACCGCTGAACCATCTTCAAATGCCCGCATCTTAATCATTCCACGTCCACATGACTAAAAGCATGACATACAACCTCAAGAGGACTTCCTTAATACCCTATATAGGTCTCCTATGTGGATGAAAGTTTGGGATAAACACCAATCTATTAGCCCATTTTAACCAACTCGCCGTCCAATCGGCATTACCAACCACTCAAACGTTGGGCAATCGTGCATACATCATTCACCAGGGTTACAAGACCCCTTGGCAATAAAATGGACCTGATCATAATGTCGATTGGAGAATCTTTCCCAGTCAAGACCTATCCGTTGACACCATCCTACATGCAGAACTTCCAATGAAAATTCAACATGTTAACTATGTCAGTTTACTGAGGAAATACGACCCCCGACACTACCTTATGAAGTGTGAATGACGCGTGGAATTCTCCAAGGGTGACGAGTGCCATTAAACGCAGATGTCTTCCCTCATTCCTTAGAAAAGACCGTCAATCACGGTTAGATATACCAGTTATACTTCTCATATTGTTGAAGTGAATGAAGAAGCTGGCAGCCAACGAATTTATCCAAAGCCCACATCCAGTTGCTGCCAATGCCCATAAATGAATTCATCACCAGTGATTATTTCCAGACTTTAATAAGGGAGCTGGTGGATAGCCGCCGCCGACTATGACAAGATGTCCATGCCAATATTGAGTTGATGAATCAGATGAAGGATCAACTTGGCGAGATAAGGAGGGAACCTACTCCATACTCTAGATCGGAAAACTCCTCTTCTTTAGATGGCTACCGTGGATGCCAACGCCATAAAGCCTCTCCGAAAAGGATAACTCTAACAATATGTTCAAGCCCCATAAAATGAAGGACCGAGAACATCCGACCCCTATCGATCAAGGACTTTGATCAAATTGAACCATTTGCTTTAGACTTCCAACTGAGAAGGGCTAGACTGAAGTGCAATAGCGAGCATATGACGCTGCCTCACTTATCAATGAGATTTGATCTGATCTCTTTTGAATTATTTCTAATTCAATTGCATTTACGTTGCGAAATATGACCTACTTGAATTAAACTACTTGCAAATGATGCAGGTAACCGAGTACTTAAGATCGGGTGCAAAACAACCTCCGTGGACTATGATCAAATCATTGAGGTATCATCATGACGAGCATGATTCAACCACTCATCGGCCACTATATGCCCTTAACTGGGGGCAAGGCATCAAAGCGAAAGAGACCGACAAGGTCAGGACTCTAGTACAAAGTGGATGCAACCGACCATCCACTCATCCGACTATGCAATTTAATTAGGAGATGTAAGAAAGACTTGGAGTTGTATGTCCCAACAATGCACTCTCCATCTCGTACTTGAAGCTCGCTAAAATACTTATGCCTCTTCTGATGCCTGATAAAATTGGAATCACACCAAGGGTGGACGTGACGTCACCATCCATGCATTCAATCCTACATTAGACATTTGGGATTATTTGAGGGAACACATGTTTAAAGGTCCAACCCTCAATTTAAAGTCATCAACGACTGACTACCTACTCGCTTACCATCATGAGCTGTCATTTCGACTCTCTTCCTTAGCTCGATTGAAAGAATGCAAAGTATAAATTGGACGTGACTCGAGTGTCTGCTCTCCAATTCTTGCACCCGACTTAAGGGAAAATACACAAATCAAAGTGGATGTAGTTCGACCATCCTTTCCTATGCTCGAGCACAAAGCTTGCCAGAACACTAATCTTACTCCTTAGCTTGGCAAAAGCGGAATCCAAATGAACATGGACGCGATCCAACTATCCATAAATAAATCTCATCCTTCGTTCATAAGCATATAAGTGGAAGTTAATCGGGATCCCACCGATCACTCTCTAAGTGAAACCCGGAGCTTATTGACAAGCCATCACACTGCGGCAATAATGGATTGATACACGACAATCCTCTAACTAATTCTGGCTCCTAAAGGGTGAGCTAGAGTATAAACTTACGGACATGGGCTCGAGGAGGATGGATCCGTCCATCTAACAACTTCGCCCGTGTTCAACCTAAACCCGAGGAGGATGGATCAGTCCATCTAACGACCTCGCCTTCCATATTTACAAGCTCAAGGAGGATGGATCCGTCCATCTAACGACTTCACTAGCCTACTCAGGGTGAATATGATACAACTGTCCACATACCTGATCAACTAACTCCAGATTCCCAGAGTGCGAACTGGAGTATAAACATCAACTCCGTATTCCCAGAGTGCGAAGAGGAGTATAAACATCCAACTTCGAGTTCCCAGAGTGCGAACCGGAGTATAACCATCAACTCCGAACTCCCAGAGCGCGAGTCGGAGTATAAACATCAACTCCGAGTTCCCAGAGTGCGAACCGAAGTATAAACATCAACTCCGAACTCCCAGAGTGCGAGTCGGAGTATAAACATCAACTCCGAGTTCCCAGAGTGCGAACCGGAGTATAAACATCAACTCCGAACTCCCAGAGCGCGAGTCGGAGTATAACCATCAACTCCGAATTCCCAGAGTGCGAACCGGAGTATAAACATCAACTCCGAACTCCCAAAGCGCGAGTCGGAGTATAAACATCAACTCCAAGTTCCCAGAGTGCAAACTGGAGTATAAACATCAAATCCAAAGTCCTAGAGCGCGAGTCAGAGTATAAACATCAACTTCGAGTTCCTAGAGTGCGAACCGGAGTATAAACATCAACTAACTCCAGATTCCCAGAGTGCAAACTGGAGTATAAACATAAACTAACTCTGAGTCCCTAGAGTGTGGACTAGAGTATAAACACCAAATGGGTGTGACTAACAACCCATCAACCAACTCCAGTCCTCAAAGCATGGTTTGGAATATGAATACCAAAAGGGATGTGATTCGACTGTCCATCCATCGGCTATGGTTCCTCATCAAGTTCTGTAGTACAAAAGGCGGATGTGGTTCGACCGTCTGCTCTCCAATCTTCCCCTGACACGGGGGCACACTTAACACACAAAATTGGATCCGATCCGACCATCCAGCACTAAGCAGGAGTGACGCAACCGTGCATGCATCAACTCTTGTCCCCGACATGGGACCCATAACGTAAATTTATGGGGATGCTCTCCAACCCCACAAGACAAAATTTCTTCCTTGATTCGACAGAGAGACGCAGATTCGCAAAGCGAACCTAGCTGAATGTCCTATTATAAATAGATGCGACTACCCGCTCTACTGCAGACGAACGTGGCACGACCGTTCATCCTCTAACTCTCCACTATGATCTAACGGGCTGTTTTTGCAACATGGACGGATGTGACATAACCATCTGCCAATTGATTCCTTCCTACAGTTCAGTGGGAGAAGCATCAAATTAAAGTTGTTGTAATGTGATCGACCACACTTTGACTTTTGTCATTGACTAGTGCTAGAGGGATTAATTGAGAAAAATGCGATCCGACTATTTTCTACTAAAACTCTTAGTCCCCAGGGTGTGGACATTCTGACCTAGACTCGACATGAGCAATATAAACTCACTACAGGTGCAATTAGACCATCCACGAACTAACTCTTCTAACTCAAGACTTGAGGTAGAAGTGCAAATCACCGAAAGAAGAGAAAGGTGACTCGCCACATCTCCATCTTAGCGTCCTTTACAACTTAAGGAAATGACTACAAGGAGACCTTAATGCTAACCAATCAGAATGATGCCCGAAGTTCTGGGAAACCAATTATATCGTACCACCGGATCGACAGGCAATATCGATCTACACCTTTCATATCATACCATTGGATCGATAGGAAATGAGGTCCGAGCATTCTACATCGTGTCGTTGAATCGACGGCCAATATCGATCCTCTTCGACTACAAATCGATGTGACCCGAACGTCCATCGAATACCTTTGACCAACAGAGCACGGATAGAAGAATAAACCACGAATGAGTGTGACTTGACCATTCGTCCTCCATCGCCTTCCTTTGATCCGTCAGGAAGAGCATGAGACCAAATGAGCATGACATGACTGCATTTGAGCTGACTTTATCCCTAGATCTGACGGGAGAACGTAAATCGAAATGGACATGGTTGGTCACCCAACTCCAAATGAATGCAACGCGACCATTCATTCATTGACTCTTACCATGATCCGACTAAAAGAGAAATTCAAAACAAGTGCAGCCTAAACATCTACACACTGATTCTTACCCTGGATTCAACAAGGGAAGCATCAATCCTGCATTAGATCTGACTGGACGATTCACTCTTCAGTTTTTGCCCAAAGTACGGCGACATAAGCAGCAAAGTGAATGTCACTGACCGTCCAGAATCTAGCTTATGTCCGAATTTTGGCAAAGTAACAATGTATTCCGCTAAGAGGAAAGAACTAGAACATAATACAGGATAGGCACAACTCAGCCTTCCATCGGTTAACTCGATCCCATGGTTCAATGGGATAGAATACAAAATTGAAGCGAACATTATCTACCCTACCACTTATCGAGATATTCCCCGGACTTGGGGGCACGAACAAGAAGATAGGATAATATGATTCAACCATTCATCAGTCAACTCTGGTTCTAAAGCTTGAACTACAGTATAGACACAACTAGGACGAGACTAGATCGTCCGCGTAATGCATCTGCCAACCCAAGACCGGGGGCAAAAGAGTAATTATCCGAGAGTTGACTATGAAAACTTGAACCTATGACCCATGCCTGATATTCATAACAACTCTAGGTTGCGACCGAAAGGATGCCTAGAGATAGAGTCATTAGATCAATACCAGGACTTATGGGCGACTGATCATCATTCTGACCTTTCCGATGAGCAATGGATCACGAGTACATTAAATGAAAAGAGCAGCATTCAGAAACACAAGTAACTTCAAACTCAAAGCTGGAGCCAACTATGTAGCAGCATGCAGTACAAGGCTAAGTTCTACTAATCCTTTGATTCAATGTCCTTATAAGCCTGATCATTTATCATTGCAAATAAACACATGAGGCGCTTACAACCCATCACGAGCTCACAACTCTGCACAATGATGAAGAAAGAGTCAACTGTTTTACTTCAGGAGAATCTTGATGTGTTCGCTTGGACTCGATCTCATATACATACATATATATATATGGACTCTCGCTAGCCATGAAGGACTATGCATCAAATGTCGACCCGAGGCATGTCTCGGTGAACAAAAATGATGCGACATGGATCCGGAGAGATCTGTTGTACTTAAAAAGGAGGCGAATCTGCTCAAAACTAGTGGGTTTATCCATGATGCCCTCCAACCAAAATGAGTATCCAATCCTTTACTTATAAGAAAAACGAACAGAGAGTGGAGGACATACGCCAATTACTCAGATTTGGATGGGGTATGACAAAGCACAGCTTTCCACTTCCAATGATCAACCAACTGATGGACCTGACCATCAGACATGAATTACTCACATCCATGAATGCAAACTCCAGATACAATCGAATACTAAAGCATGCCCTAGACCAGGAATACAACTGTTTCATTATTGACCTGGGCCTATAGTGCTATGCTGAAATCCCTGGATTCAAACTTGAGAATGCTTATGCTACTTACCAAAAGACAATTAACAAATCATTCAGAAATCATGTCGGCCAGTCGATGAAAGTAGATGTGGTTAATATGCTCGTGAGATCATGACTACCAATGACCATATCGATGACTTGACAGAGGTATTCAGCGCTCTCCAAAAAATGCAGGATGAAACTCGATCCTTTGGAATGCTCTTTCACCATTAATTCTCATGGAATCAAGACTAATTTCTAGAAAATTCCGACAGTTAGAGACACCCGTGTACCGAGGACAACTAAGCAGCTCTGATAGATCGGTTAAAGGGACCTCCCATTTTACCCAAACCTTTGGATCGCGAAGATTTATACATCAATTGGGCCGTGTCAACACACGCCATAAGCGTCGCAATGCTATGTGAAGAGAAACGAATCCAAAGACCAGTATATGATGAAGGCTGGCAATTGACAAGCTCACCTCGTTAACGTCCATATCGACCAACCGTTACGATAGGTCCAACAGAAACCTTAGATGTCTGAAAAGTTACTCAAATGGAGTAACAAGCTAAGCCAATTTGATATCACTTATCTCCCTCGGAGAACTCTCCATGGTCAAACATTAGCATACTTCATATCTGAATATGCCACATCAGACGACTATCCGAAGAACAGTGGAGAACCGTCCAACCGATGGAGAACGTACACCGATGGAACTTCCAATAATTGGCTTTCTAACATCGAAGTTGCGTTAATGACTCCTAAGGAACGAACGATCTGCTACGCCCTAAAACTCAACTTCCCTGCAATAAATAACGAAGCAAAGTATGACGCCTTGGCACTCAAACTTGCAAGAAAACCTACGAGTGGAAACTTTACATGTCTTATGTGATTATTGGTTAATAGTACGCCAAGTCAGGGAAGATTATCTGATTAGGGGACATCGTCTTGCTCCTTATCTCAACCGGGACCAAAAGCTACTAGCCGGCTTCGACTATTACACCGCTACACAAATCCTCAGAGAACTAAACGAAAAGGCTGAATCAATCGCCAAGCTAGCCAGTTCTGGCGATGCACGACAAATAGACTTTGTCCCAGTTGAAATACTTATTATTCTAGGCATTGACATATGAAGATCAACTAGATCTTGGAGATGGATCTAGCAAAAGGAGTCATGGATGACTCCTACCGAAGATTATCCATAATCGGGAATTCTTCTTGAATGAAGGAATGAGAAATGGCATATCCTCTGTGAAGCCTCACTGCATGATTACGTCTAGATCGTTCGACTCCATCGATACAAAGCATTACTATTGTATCCATAATTCCGAGACCCAATATGACGTATCCATCGATACGAAGCATGCATTCCAACATCTCAGATCAATCTAGGAGAGGATCGATACAAAGGAAGGACTCAAAACAACCATCGAACGTTGTTGCAATTTGAATTTCACTTCGATCCAGGAGAGGATCGATACGAAACTCAATCCAAACAAAAACTAAAGAACTTGACAACGACTCGTGAACGTGCAAACGTTAACGGGAGCCAGGTTAACATACGTACATGTATGATAGACTAACATTCAATTTTCAAAATTACAGGAGTTGAATGCTTACTTGATGACAAATACAACAGTGAACAACAAATCACTATCACACAGCAGTCAGTTACAGCAATATAAAGTACAACTTTCAACGAAAGATATGATAATTGTTCAGAGAGAAACTGCAGCTTTTCAAAGCACGTCATGTTTCCACAAGACGTACTTTGGGGGGAAAATGTTATCCCGCCTTTTGGCAAGGCCGAGATACCAAGGAACTGACTGGAAACTAAGGATCATACGACCTCAGCATTGGACAGCTACTGGATAGCCATGGGTATCGATGAATTTTATCTAGGTCCGGATCAAGCTACGATTGATAAGATATGTCGAGAAAAGTCGTGAAAGCCAACATTCCGAATTTCAAGTCAATCCGAGTTCGTATGCTTAAGATATCACAAACGAAAAATGGAGTAGACAGTCCTAAGTTTGAATCCTAGGCAAAGCCTATGTTCGAATCCATCAGGTGGCCGAGCTTCGTATCCATTGGCAAAATCCTTTGTTCAAATCCATCGGCCAAGCTCTAGTTCGAATCCATGGGACAGCCTTTGTTCGACTCCATCGAACTTCCTCTGCTTCAAATCCATGAAACATAACCCTGCTTCAAATCCATCGAGCAAGCCATGGTTTGAATCCATTGAACCATTCCCTGCTTCGAATCCATCAAAGGGAAGGTCTTCGAATCCATGCTGTTGAAGAACTTCGACTCCATCCCACGACTATCTTCGAATCCATTCAGCTGAGAAGCCTTCGTAACGATCAACTATGGCCTACCTTGATCGATACGAAGGAAACATCCATTCGATTGATTCGAAGGAGCATACTTTCGAATCCGTTACCTCGAATCCACCAAGTCAAAGCGGCTAAAACCATGGATTCGACCCAGTAAACTCGGAGAAAAAGCTGGATCAACCCGGGAAGCACGCGCGACATGTCACCATTCACACGCGCAAACCATGCAATTTACTTTCTGTTATTTGGAGTTTTTGTTAGATAATTCTCATTTTCAATTTTCATTCTTCACTATTATCTCTTCAAAAACTTCCGAAGAGTGTTGTGCCCATTTTTGGTACAAACATTGTTCTTTTGGTGTTACGTGAGGGAAATTCTTGGGCTTTATTATTAATGCCCATAGAGTAGAAGCTTGTCATCCCGCCTTTTGGTAAGGTCGTGATACCAAGGACTTGACTAGAAGCTAAAGACAATCCGTTCCGGAGATCAATTATCTGCAGGTTCATGATGGATACAGGCAAACATTGTCCGAGACAGAATCGAGCCACTATTAGCATGATATGACAAATAGAAGAATGTAAGGCAACATTCCAAATTTCAGGTCAATCGGAGTTCGTATGCTCAATTTATGGAACGATTAAGATCCATGTGAAACACGCCCATCTCGTATCCATCGTTTCGTATCCGTCCATTCGTATCCATCGTTTTGTATCCATCAGCATCAATATGAAATGAACATAAATCCATCAATCAGTATCAATCATTTATATCCATAAGGTTCAAACCTATATCGATGGACTTCAGCACTTCCCTGATCGATCACACCTCACTTGGCCGGCAACTACACTTTTCGTATCAATCACTTGCTTGATCGATACGAAGAGCAGAGCTTACGATCGATACGAAGATGGATGGCAAGGCATTGATACGGAAAGTGAAGCATTGGATGGATATGAGAGAAGCTGTCAACACAAAAGAAGCGGTCCCTATAAACAAATATTGGATCTCCATAAAGCACACATGCCACATCATTGATACAAAGGGATCGATACGAAAACATCGATATAAAAGCTTCGGCCACTCCATATTTGCAACTTTGATCGATCAATAACTCCACAATCACAAATCCAAATGCAATGAGATTTTCACAGCATGTTGCATATCACCTCAGGAACATTCACGATCGATCGCAGCTCAATTGGAGCAATTTTTGATCGATACGAAATCAATATGGATCGATCAAGGATCGATCCCAAACGGCTCCAGATCAATTATGTGGGCCCACTTCCGCATGAGAAAGGGTATTCCGAGATTCAAGGCAGATATTTCCAGCTTCACACCTATTAATGGTGCCTCCATTGGAACTAAAAAAGGACTTTTATGCTGCTGCTCGGGTTAAACTCTATTGTAATTCTAGTGTTAGACGTTGTACTATTGTAACTCAGTTTACAGTCAGCTTTAATCATCAAATACTTCAAAGTGGACGTAGGCCATAGCGCCAAAACACTATAAATTCTTATTTTCTTCTATTACTACTTATTTTCTTGGTGTGATTATTAGATTAGCCTCATTTATCATTTTATTTCTTCATTCTAATCTCTTAAATTACATCCGACGAGTGTTGTGCCTATTTTTGGTACAAACACTTTGGTGCTTTCATTGAGAAAACTCTATTTTTCTCTGATTTTGTGGGTCCCCTACCGTTGTTGGATTGCTAAAATCTAAGGAGGAGATCCAGATCCATCTTCGTGTTGTTCTTTCAATTCTATTCAGATTATTCCAGATCTAAGAAGAACTACATCCAACATGGTGCGCACTACCAGAACCGCTTCCAACGCTGTTGATCTGGAAGGAAGGGATAGGCAAAATCGCGTACAGTTGACCACTACAAGCCAAACATCACCTGCAGTTCTAGATCTGCTCGGTCTAGTAACTAGAGAGGAATTCCAGACCCTTATGTAGGAGCTCACTCAAAGCCGTCAGGAGCTTACTCAATAGATCCATGCTAACACGGAACTCACGAACCAGCTAAATGAAGAAAGGCGAGGGAGATCTAGAAGGGAGCATGCCTCTTATTCCTTGTCTGAAAGCTCAGAGTCATCTGACTTCAATCATAGGTCTACATGCTGCTGATTAGATGGGAATTACGCGGAAGCCTCCGGGCACCCGTATGCTGCGAATCCCGGACAGGCCGGGATAGGACCTTCCACAAGGCATCAAACTGCACCCTCCTCCTGAGGAGGGACATTTGCTCACAACACTACTCATGACAACGCAACTGCTGTTATAGATCTAGATGCCGAGATCAAGAACCAACTATGTCCAGCCCCTCGTCACTGCATTCATGCCTCAGATCATCACTTCCATGAAGCCCGAGAGCCAAGGATGCGTGGAACGAACTATAAACGGCGACCAGACCGTCCTCGTGACATGGAACCCGATCCTGCCTTGACCCCGAATCTCCAGATGCCTGATATTCCAACCATGATACGCCAGATGATTAGAGAGAGTCAAGGCCTCACAAATGATGACTGGGGAATTTCTAGAAGTCACACCCCGTTCACTAATGACATTTTGTATGCGAAGCCACCCCGTCGATTCAGGATGCCAACCTTGCTAGTGTATGAAGGAAATTTGGATCCAAACCAACATATTCTGAAATATGAATGACTTATGAATGTCACTCAAGCTGACGATGCGGTTAACTGTAGAAGCTTCCATATCTCCTTGGGAGGCATTGCGACCACGTGGTTCACCCGTCTACCCCCAAGGTCTATTTCATGTTTTGACCAGTTAGCTACTATGTTTGTTGAGCATTTTCGTATGCATGCTACAAGACTGAAGGATTTCAATACCTTGTCGAGCGTTACTCAAGCTCCACGAGAGACTCTTAGCCATTATCTAGAAAGGTTCCACATTGCTTGCGTCGATGTCAGCAACCCCAACGACAATTCTATTCTAATGGCATTGACTAAAGGGATCGATCCTGATTCCGAATTTGGTGATTGGTTGGCTGGGAAACCCCCTGCTTCATTGGACCTTTTCAATGCAAAGGCAGGCCGGTTTTTTAGGAGAGATAACACTGGACGGTCTAGGAAGCAGGACGTCACGGGGCCCAATAGTGAAGGTATCCAAAGTAATGTTACAGTGAAGCAGACTGGGGGAAATTCTGATAAAGTACAGTTGAACATCCAGAATAAACAAAGTCAGCAAAAGGGCAATAGTGGTCAGGGGAAGAAGAGAGACCCTCATCGAGGGAGACCCAGAGCTCCTGTGTTCGATAGATATACTCTCTTAAACACATCACTAGAGAATGTTTGTCTTCAGACCTGTAACATGGGATAGTATAAGAAGCCAGCACCGAAACCGTCATCCGAGAAACAGATTCAGACCGAGAAGTTTTGTAGGTTCCATGATAGTTATGGCCATAACACTAATGAGTGCCGTCATTTGCAAGATATTTTTGAAAGATTGATCAAAGAGAGAAAGTTAGAACAATTCGTCCGGGCTCCGCAAAATGGCAAAGCGGGCCCATCTAATTCCAATCGGGGTCAAGGCCAGGCTAGGCCTGAAGAACCGCACATACTAACGGGAGGTTGGTAATTAATACTGTGAGTGGTGGTCCTCACTCGGTTGATCGAAGCTGGAAGGAAATGGAGTCGTATGCTAGTTACATTAGGCATGTGGACTTCGAATGTTGTAGTAGTACTGATGAAGGGGCCCCGACAAAGCACCAGAGGACGATAACAGACGACATCGTTTTCAGAAACCGTGATGCCGACAAAGTCGAGGCCCCCACCATTGATCCATTGGTTATTTCTTCCCAAATAGGTCCTGCTTGGATGAAGAGGATACTAGCCGATAGTGGAAGTTCTATAAACAGACTTTTCAAGCGCGCTTATGATAAAATGCCGATGGAAGCGAAAGACTAGAAACCATGCCAATCACGTGTACACAGTTTCAATGGAAGTGTAACTATACCAGCTGGAATGGTGGAGTTACTTGTTGAGTGGGATGTTGGTGATCGCCAGAGAGTTCGAATGTTACAGTTTGTTGTGTTGGATATACATTCCCCTTACAATGCTTTTGTGGGTCGGCCAACCCTTGCGGACTTCAAGGCAGCGATATGCCCTTGGTGTTTGACTCTAAAGTTTCTTATTAATAATGGAGCCAGGGTGATACATAGTGATCAGGCGGCTAGATGCGCCTATTATGTTGCGGAACTATGGGATGCGTAGCGAAAAGAGAAAGGTAAAGGCGTGGAGGAATCTCTCTGCATCCATCTTTCGGAGGATTGGCAACTAACGTCTGGGCCTAGGCTCGGGCACTACAACCAGTTTCCTAAGGCCTTGATCCTAGAGACAATGATGATGAAAAGGAAGTCAAAGAATACCAGGCTTCCTCGGCGGAGTTGACGATTGATGTTCCGATCAACGATGATGACGATTTCAGAATGGTAAAGGTCGGATCTTAACACGGCCGTCGGATGAGACAGGAACTGGTAGATTTTCTCCGGGCGAACCTTGATGTGTTCGCTTGGACTCATTCATACATGTGTGCGATCTCGCCGAACATCGCGAGCCATGTATTAAATACCGACCCACAGCACGTCCCGGTGAAACAAAAAAGGCACGGTATGGATCCAAAGAGATCTACCACCCTGAAGGAAGAAGTGGATAAACTCAAGGCTAATGGGTTTATTCGTGTTTTGTACTCGGAGTGGGTACCGAATCCAGTGCTTGTCAAAAAGTCGAATGGAAAATGACGGACATGTGTGGACTACTCAGATATGAACAAAGCCTACCCCAAAGACAGTTTCCCGCTTCCTAGAATCGATCAACTGCTGGATTCAATAGCCGACCATGAGCTCTTATCTTTCATGGAATTGTACTCCGACTATAATCAAATCCAGATGCACCTTCCCGACAAGGAGCATACTAGCTTCATCGCTGATCTGGGACTTTATTGCTACAAGGTGATGCCATTTGGACTCAAAAACACTAGAGCAACTTATCAGAGGCTCGTAAATCAAATATTTGCAAACCAGATCGGATCGAGAAGACTATGGAGTGTACGTTGATGATATGCTCGTGAAGTCGCGGTTATCCAACGACCACATCAGTGATTTAAAGACGATGTTCAACATACTTTGACAGTACAAAACAAAGCTAAATCCGTTGAAGTGTCATTTCATAGTGGCATCTGGGAAGTTTCTCGGGTTTATCGTTGTTAACCCGCCTTTTGTCAAAGCCATGGATAGGCGGATTTAACTTAATCAACTTCTCGTTTGTCGAGGCTGGTGTACGATGGATTTAGTCAACTGGATGGATGGATCGACTATAATTTAGGTCTGGGAAATATGGTTCGGTATAGATTTAAAAAGTTAGGGGTCGTTCTGCATTGGATGTTGTTCGGCACAAACCTCGTTCAGCACACCTCACCTCGCTCGGCATAGGATGTCGTTCGGCATTGTACCTCGCTCGGCATTGGAAGTCGCTCGGCATTGGATGTCGTTCAGCATTGTACCTCGCTCGGCATTTTAAGTCGCTCGGCATTGGATGTCGTTCGGCATTGGAAGTTGCTCGACATTGGATGTTGTTCGGCACAGACCTCGTTCAGCACACCTCACCTCGCTCGGCATTGGATGTCGTTCGGCATCGTACATCACTCGGCATTGGAAGTCGCTCGGCATTGGAAGTCGCTCGGCATTGGACGTCGTTTGGCATCGTACCTCGCTCGGCATTCGAAGTCGCTCGGCATTGGATGTCGTTCGGCATTGGAAGTTGCTCGGCATTGGATGTTGTTCGGCACAGACCTCATTCGACACATACCTCGTTCGGCATTCTCTCGTTCGGCATTGGACGTCGCTCGGCATCAGACCTCGCTCAGCACTGAACATCGTTCGGCATTGGAGATCGTTCGGCGTTGGACGTCGTTCGGCATGATGGGTCGTTCGGCATCATGGGTCGCTCGGCATTATGGAGAGGCCGGTATGGCTCGGCAGCGTGGCTCGGCATTGTGGTTCGGCCGTTCGACCTTGATGGGTCCGGATCATTCAGAGAGCCCAACAACTACCTGGACTTGCCTATAAATACAGCATGTGAGGGTTTAGAAAAGGGATCTTCTTTCTGCTCTCTTACTTTCTCTTTTCTAAGGCTAAGGCAACTCTGCCATTTTGTAACTGTAATCGATTATTATAGCAATAAAAAGCAAACTTCTAAGTGGACGTAGGCCGGAGTTAGTCGAACCACTATAAAATCTGTTGTTCTTTACTGCTTTCATTTTAGTTTTAACTGTCCTTCACATTATTACTGTCTATATATACTTTATCTCTGAGCTGTGACTGGTATTTTGTGCTCTCATCTGGATTTGGGTGTAGTGACCAATTTTGGCGCTAACACTTTGGTGCTTTCACTAAGAACTGAACTCATGAATTTTGAAGCTAGGAACTTGGATTCTATAAAGCAATGGTTAGACCATCAGCGAGGAAGCAAGTGACAGAAAGGAGCAATCAGGACGGAAGTCAAGAGGCTTCCTCTGGAAATGAAGCAGGTAGAGCATCCATCTACATCACCAAAGAGGAGATGGAAGCGATAATGAAACGGCAAGAGGAGATGATGCAGGCTCTTTTTAGGCAATTTGGAAAATCGGCAACTGCATGTGCTCAAGGTCTTAGAGCTGGACCAGAGGAACTCAACCAACAGGCTGATGGAATGACTCAACAGGAGGCAGCCCCTAATCGGCAGACGGCTATCAACCTGGAAGGATCCGGACATGGGGCACACCACCCGGTGACGATGGACCAGTTCATGGAGGAACTCCAGTTAACACCATACAACAAGATGCTGGAAGGAATGCAAGAGCACGTGATGTGGAATACGTGCTAGAATTCCCTCGGGGACTCGGGGGGCAACCCTTGACGGACAACCCTAGATTGGCTGAGTTCATAAGGAGAACTATGCGCGGAGGTTTGACCAATAGAGATCTGGAAGGAGTAAACAGGAGTCGGTTTACTCGTGAAGTCAGGATAGCTCGGAATCCACCAGATTTTAAGCTACCTAACGTGGAGGTATACAATGGCAAGGCTGATCCAACTGATCACTTGATGAGATACACAAGACACATGGAAGTGCTGGGGGCATCGGAGGAAGTTATGGCCCGATGTTTCCCTTTGTATTTAATGGATATAGCTACTATGTGGTTCAGACAGCTGGAAGAAGGATCTATCGTGACATGGATAGAATTGGTGGACAGGTTTTTGAAGCAATTTCGGGCTCATATCAAGAGGCCGAAGAATGTAATGACGCTGACATCGGTAAAGCAAAGGATAGAGGAATCACTCAGGGCTTTCTTAACTCGGTTCAATACAGAGCTTGCTTCGGTGGATCGACCGGATCCATCGATGGTCTTAATGGCAGAAGTGTCAGGGGTCAGAGAGAATTCAGATTTCAAGGTATCTCTAATACGTGACCCACCAATGGATCTCGGGGAATTTTTTCACGAAGCTGAGAGATTCCTTCGGCAGGAAGGTGCATGCTCAGATATGAAATTAAAGGAGGTGAACGTGGCTGAGGATGGAGGGCCATCTAGCGGAGGCTTGGATAAAGATAAAGATAAAGGAAAATGGAAGCTGGATGATGATTCAAGAAAGGCTAGGAAGCGGTGGAGAGAGCCAAAATTCTCCACTTACACGGGATTAAACGAGACGTTGGAACAGATATTTATGGAGACACGGAATCGCCTTCCCTATCGAAGGCCAGCGAGGAGGGAACCCTTGGAACGTGAAAGGGCGTCAGGAAGGCACTGTCTTTTTCACGACTTGGACGGGCATGATACCAACAGCTGCAGACATCTGAAGGACATAATTGAGGAGCATGTAAGGAATGGACAGTTGCGACAATATGTTGGAGCTCGGAATGCAGCGGTGGAACAGGAGCGACCACCATCTACCTCAAACAACGATGGCGTGGGGCCCAGGAATGATGGTCGATTGGTTAGCAATTGACAGGGGTAATATGAAATAAGTAGCAAACTTTGAGCAAACAGCCAAGTCACTTACACATGTACGGGGATGGAGATAGCCCCTAGGCATACTCTGAGATGATGACAAACCGCGACGCTCTAGTTTGTGAAATTTGCCTTTTCTTTTTCGGTTTGGACATTTGCTTTTTCTTGGTTTGGTTTAAACTCCTGGTTTTGTCTGTCTTTTGGTTTTTTCTTTTGGTTCGGACTTTTATTTGGATGATTGATTCTGGTTTGGATATTGGTTTGGATTTTTGATATGGATTTTTTTCCTGATTTGATCTGGATTTCGGATTGGCTTTTGATTGGATTTTTATCTGGCTTTTGGTAAATGATCGTCAGGTATGGACAATGCTCGGCAAGGGTCCGGAGCGACCATGATTCGACTTAGGACTTAAGCCATGGCATTACTCAACGTCCAGGGACACTGGACCACATTCGTTAGGTGTGGATTGCGCTTGACAAGAACCCGGAGAGGTTGCGGATATGAATATCGGCTATGAATGGCAAAGGACTTGGATATCGACCCAGAGAGGTCCTGGATTTGATTATTGGTTATTAGATGAGGATGGATTAGGACTCAGTTATCGAGTTCGGATGGATATGGAATTGGCCAAGGCTTTAGTTACTGGATTTGGAATCGGACATTGACTCGGAGCAGTCAAGAACGATGCACTCGGACATATGGCTATGAACTTTAGATATCGGATTCAGAACTATTCAAAACACGTCTTCCTATCGCAAGGCATGTTTTGGGGGGCAAGTGTTAACCCGCCTTTTGTCAAGGCCATGGACAGGCGGATTTAACTTAATCGACTTCTCGTTTGTCGAGGCTGGTGTACGATGGATTTAGTCAACTGGATGGATGGATCGACTGTAATTTAGGTCTGGGAAATATGGTTCGGTATAGATTGAAAAGGTTAGGGGTCGTTCGACATTGGATGTTGTTCGGCACAGACCTCGTTCAGCACACCTCACCTCGCTCGGCATTGGATGTCGTTCGGCATTGGAAGTTGCTCGACATTGGATGTCGTTCGACATCGTACCTCGCTCGGCATTGGATGTCGTTCGGCATTGGAAGATGCTCGGCATTGGATGTCGTTCGGCATCATACATCGCTCGGCATTGGAAGTCGCTCGGCATTGGACGTCGTTCGGCATCGTACCTCACTCGGCATTAGAAGTCGCTCGACATTGGATGTCGTTCGGCATTGGAAGTTGCTCGGCATTGGATGTTGTTCGGCACAGACCTCGTTCGGCACAGACCTCATTCGGCATTCTCTCGTTCGGCATTGGACGTCGCTCGGAATCAGACCTCGCTCGGCACTGAACATCGTTCGGCATTGGACATCGTTCGGCATTGGACGTCGTTCGGCATGATGGGTCGCTCGGCATTGTGGAGAGGCCGGTGTGGCTCGGCATTGTGGTTTGGCATAGGCCGTTCGGCCTTGATGGGCCCGGATCATTCAGAGAGCCCAACAACTACCTGGACTTGCCTATAAATACAGCATGTGGGGGTTCAGAAAAGGGATCTTTTTTCTGCTCTCTTACTTTCTCTTTTTTAAGGCTAAGGCAACTCTTCCATTTTGTAACTGTAATCGATTATTACAGCAATAAAAGCAAACTTCTAAGTGGACGTAGGCCGGAGTTAGCCGAACCACTATAAAATCTGTTGTTCTTTACTGCTTTCATTTTAGTTTTAACTATCCTTCACATTATTACTCTCTACATATACTCTATCTCTAAGTTGTGACTGGTATTTGGTGCTTTCATCTGGATTTGGGTGTAGTGACTAATTTTGGCGCTAACAATCGTCAACGTTAGAGGAATTGAAGCTAATACTGAAAAGATACGGGCGATTCGGAATCTCGAAACCACCAAAATCGTTAAGCATGTACAAAGTCTTAAAAGAAAGGTGGCGGCCTTAAGCAGATTCATTTCCAGGGCCACGGACTAGTGCATTCCCTTCTTCGATCTGATCAGAAAAGGGAAGCGGAATTTCGAGTGGACAGAGGAGTGCGAGGGCGCATTCCAGGCATTAGTGCAACATTTGGCAGCACCTCCCATTTTGTCGAAGCCGGTTGATCATGAGAGATTATGTCTATCTGGCGGTTTTGGTAAACGCAATCAATGCTACTTTAATTCGAGAAGAGGATCGGATTCAACGACCGGTCTACTATATTAGTAAATGGTTAACAGGGGCAGAAAGAAACTACCCAAGGATAGAGAAGCTGGCTTATTGCCTTGTTATAGCCTCGTGGAAGCTTCGCCCATATTTCCAGGCTCATCTAGTCGTTGTTTACACCGATCAGCCGTTACGACAATTCCTGACACGACCTGAGACATCTAGTAGATTGCTTAAATGGAACATCGAGCTAAGTCAATTTGATATCACTTACACCCCAAGGCGAGCTATTCAAGGACAAGTTCTGGAAAACTTCATAGCTGAGTTTACCATACCAGAGGGTTCGCCCGAAGCCAGTAAATCTCCCAAGTGCACATGGAAGCTATACACCAATGGTGCATCAAACAACCGATGCTCATGCACTGGAGTGGTACTCGAAACCCCAGAGGTTCGATCCGTGTGCTATGCTTTGAAGTTTGACTTCCATGCAACTAATAATAAAGCCGTGTATGAAGCTTTGCATGTTGGGTTGAGGCTTGACAAAGATTTGGGAGTCATTGCTGTAGAGATTTACTATGCTTCGCAACTGGTGGTGTGCCAGGTTCGAGGAGAGTATCAAGCCAGGGACCGAAGATTGTCTACATACCTTACTCGGGTTCAAGAAGTGTTGAATCAGTTCGACTATTATGCTATCCACTGTATACCCCGAGAGCAAAATCAAAAGGTCGATTCTTTAGCGAAACTGGCCAGCACTGGTGAAGCACAGCGGATGGAACTCGTCCCCATCGAGACACTTACTACTCCAAGTGTTGATCAGATGGAAACAGATTGTGTGCATGAGGCAACGCCCGAAATGGAGTTGTGGATGACTCCATCAAAAACTATCTTGAGCATGGAAAATTACCCGAACGTAGGAGTGAGAAAAGACAGGTTCTCCGAAAGGCTTCACGATTTGTTATCCAGGATGGAGTCCTATACAAAAGGGGATTTTCTGTTCCTTTACTCCGATGTATCGCCCACGATGAAATCAAGCGAGTGTTGCATGACGTGCATGAGGGAGAATATGGTAACCACACTAGGGTGCAAACCCTTGCGAAGAAGATACTCAAATATGGGTATTACTGGCCAACCATAAACCGACTCATTGGATTATGCTAAGAGATGTGATACGTGCCAGAAACATGCCAGAATTCCAAGAGGTTTGTCAACCGAGATTACTCAAATGGTCAGCCCATGGCCGTTTGCCACGTGGGGCATTGATATAATCGAGTTTTTGCATCTAGCCAAAGGTTGGGCGAAGTACGTCATCGTTGCGGTTTACTACTTTACCAAATGGTCGGAAGTTGAGCCCCTTGCTACTATCACGACGAAGAAAGTAATCAACTTTGTTGCGCGCAACATCATATGTCATTTTGGCCTTCCACAAATGATTGTAACAAACAACAGGGCCCAATTTGATAGTGCCGAGTTTAAGGGTTTCTATCAACGCTACGCATCCATAAGAAATTCACAGTAGTAGCTCACCATCAAGTGAATGGACAAGTCGAAGCTGTCAACAAAGTCATCAAATCCATTTTGAAGAAAGGACTAGAGAAGGATGGAGGTAAGTGGGTCGATGAGCTCCCTATGGCCATATAGGCATATCGAACTACCCACAAGTCGGCTACCGGTCATACTCCATTCGCACTTTTCTACGGCTCCGAGGCCATCATTCCAGTTGAGATGGAGGTACCTTCTCACCATGTGACTTATTAGGATCCGAAGACGAACGCCATCCTACTCCTAGAATCTCTGGATTTACTGAATGAGAAGCGTGAAGAGGTTGATTTGAGGGCGGCCGTACAACGCAATCGAGTCGCCCAATTATACAATGCTAAGGTCCGGCCTAGAACCTTTGAAATTTGTGGTCTCATACTTAAGCGAATTTATCCGGTCCCTTTACACATGAAACCGACATGGGAGGGACCATATGTCATTGAACGGAGGCTTCGAGACGGCACATTCAAGCTATCGACCGTTGATGGTCTCACTCTACCGAGGGCATGGAAAAGCGAGAGTCTTCATCGCTATTACGTATAATTGACTTTCATTCATTTAGTCTGCTTTCCTTTTGAAGTTTGTTTATGAAATTTTAGAATTTTTACTTGTAATAAGGTAATTGACGTTGCTGCAATTTCCTATTTCAGCAATAAAGCGCAGACTCATCAAGCCAGATTAGCGATTCTTGAAGTGCATCGTGCGACCATCAGGAAGTACCAAGAGCTAAGTTCAATCCTACGGTGGGACTCATTCAAATAGAGTGATCGTGATCCGATCAATCAAACCCCGAGCTCGGGGGAAAGCAACGATAAAATAAAAAAAGGATCGAAGCATGATGATCCTCCAGCAAGCTCCAACTCCCAAAGTGTGAGCTAAAGAGAAAACTTCATAATCCAGGCTCGAGGAGGATGAATCCGTCCATCCATTACCTCGCCTTCTTCCAGGCTCGAGGATGATGGATCCGTCCATCCACGACTTTGCCTCCTTCCAAGCTCCATCCACGACCTCGCCTCCTTCCAGACTCGAGGAGGATGGATCCGTCCATCCACGACCACGCCTCATTCCAGGCTCGAGGAGGATGGATCCATCCATCCAAGACCTCGCCTCCTTCCAGGATCGAGGAGGATGAATCCATCCATCCACGACCTCGCCTCTTTCCAAGCTCGAGGAGGGTAGACTCATCCATCCACGAACTCACCTTCTTTTTTCAAGCTCGAAGTAGATGGATCCATCCATCTACGACTTCGCTGATTGGATCAAGGAAGATGTGATCCGACCATCCATGACCGTGACCAACTCCTTATTCCCAGAGCATGAATAAGATCCTAATCCTTAAAAAGATGTGATCGACCATCTATCAACTGACTCTAGATTCCCGGAGTGTGAACTAGAGTATAAACATTAAATGGGTGCAACCGACCACCCATAAAATAACTTATGTCCTCGGAGTGTGGATGTAATTCTAAACAATAAGCAGGCGTGATCGACCGCCGGCACACAAATCTCATCCCAGAGTGTGGATACAAATGCTAGCAAATGAGCGAGTGTGATCCGACCGCTCAAACTCATGTCACTTTAACTATGTTCCGATTAAGTTAAATCAAAGTTAGTAAAGGTGGAGGACGACTGCCAACTAACTACTTCAACTCTCCCCAGAACTAGGGGAATTACTCAAGTTCCAACCGCGGACCAAAACATCGCAATATTGGGACTCAACTCAATGTTCGATTATGACCCGAGGCTATGACCTCAGGACTTAAAGACCGAACTCAAGTTCGACATAGAGACTAAAGCTTTATGAGTACACTGAATGGAAATATGAGTGCTAAAGTACTTAGACAAATAAACGTAGAGTTATGCCAAAAAAAGAAGGAATTTTATTCATGCCATTCTTTAGAAAAGAAGTACAAAATCTATTCAAAGAATTCCTTTAAGCGGGGGGCCAAGCTTGCATATATATATGGCCTACAAAAGAAAAGGAGAAGCTTATTCTAACCATCTACAAAAGAGCAAGTCAAAATGCAAATCTACACCTTCGGTTTCTTGTCCTTCTTAACTTTCGTTGGCGTGGATCCGCTCGAGCTACCACCCGGACCTCTTTTTGAACCCTTGCCTCCCCGGCTCACTCCAACTGGCTTGTCTCCGACCAAGGGAATTGATGCAGTCTCGTCTTGAGTGTCCATGGGGATTGAAGTATCCTTTGTGCATGGAGCTAATGGGATGGTGGCACTTTCAATACTAGAAGAATGAGGTGCGCTAGTCTCAATAATGGTGCCACCTGGAGAAACCACAAGAATTAGGACCGGGCCAGGACCTGCCATACCTCCACCACCTTTACGAGCCTGCTCAATCTCAGCCTTAATTTCTTCCATTATTTGTCCCTCCCGGTCCACGCGCTTACTCATTGGGATGCTACCGGTCGGACTAGAGGAGCCCGTAATAATAACATCTTCATCCACATTAAAGGGCACCTCAATGCTCAGATCGCTTTGGTGGCTGAGAAGCGCTTCCATTATTTGGTTGTCAAGCAAGCAGCCGCTATCATGCATCTCCCCAGCTAAAGTAGTGATCATCAAAATCGTAGCCTCTATTGCTAAAGCTCCTGCTTGTGAAGAACTTCCTGAGTTGTAGGAGGGTCGACCGATGTGAAACTTAAAGCTGAATGAAGATAGGATAATATATTAGTAATATCCTCTGACAATGTTCCAACATTTTTAGGAACTGGAGAAGTGTCTGGAATACCTTCCTTGAGTTGACTCCTAGGTTGAGCCAACATGCCTATCGAGCTACGCTCGATGATTGGAGAGAGATGTGGCCTGTCAGGATCGTACCCCGGGACGATTGGGGGGTCAGCAGAGGATGTGGGTGCAATTTGAGACGCCGGAGTCACTTCAGAAGCGGCATCATAGTGTTCACCCCCGGATCCCTCTCCAGCGTCTAGATACTTAGTAGCCAAGTCTTCTCTCTAAAGCACGATAATTGTGTCATGAAGGACTTTGGGCTCGTCACCGATCAACACTTGAGTTTCCAGTTCAAACTCATCGACGGTTGTAGCTTTACGGATCGCCTTCTCGTCCTCAATCAGGCAGTTCTAGGCCTTATACAGCTGAAAGGGATAGTCCTCGCCAAGCCAGTTCAAGTTGCGATTTCTCAGGACATTCGCATTGTAGGTGACTAGAAGATCCTCAAACTCACTTTCCATCTTGGCCTCGATGGCTTTTATTTCCCTTTCAACCCTGTGTCAGCTTCTTCGGCCTTTTGGTTTGCAAAGTCCCTCTCTTCTCTAAGCTTCACTGCCTCCTCGAACGCTTCCTGGGCAACCTTATGAGCTTCATTTATTTTTTTGATGGCCTAGGTTAGCTTTACCCTTAATTCGGCCTTAATCAGGGTGTTACGGTGCCCCATCCGTTGTACCAAGACCATATGAGTTTTCTCATTTCTTCCATGGACTTCCTGGCTTCCTCGGCTCTCCAGCAGGTCTCTTCTCAGCTTTTCTTGAGGACTCAACTTCATTGTTAAGCACTTCTATTATCTTTCCCTTTTGGGAAAGATCGCCCTCCAGTTTCTCAATCGCCCTGGCACGTTCAAAGGACACACCCGAGACCCGATCTGCCATTTTGACCCACTCACAGTACTGGTTGTACGCATCATGCACATAATCTTGGACCAGTTTATCTATATCATTTGGGATTCTCTTTAAGTTGGGAGGAAAGTGGAAACCATCGAAGCATATGTTTGGAATATCTTTCTTTAGTTTAGCAATGCGGATGGTTCCTTCACCCGATGGCAGTTTGTTCTGTTCTACGATAGCAGAAGCTTTTGTTTCAATCTTGTGGTGCTGATCATCGATTTTTGGAACGTGAGATGGTGCTGTTTGGTGCGAGGATTCAGAAGAGGGCCTGCTGGGGCCAGAGGGTTTTGAAGGTCCTTTCGGTGGCGGAGATCATGACCTGGAACGGCGCCTGCTTTGGTATGATTTTTCTTTCTCCATGTCGTAGCGCTCACACTCTTGGCTAGAATGGTAGCCACGACCGTAATCTCTCTCACTCTCATGGTGATGTGATTCATAATGCGATCTAGATGAATGATGTGAAGAGCAAAGTTTATTAAGCATGGAGCCTTGCTTCACCATTGTATCTACAAAATAAAATGAGGAATAAAATTAGTCATCGCCAGAGATTAAGAATCATGTAATGGAATGTCCTGTGGTGCCGTGAAGTGTGTATATGCATGTGCAAACTCCCCCAATCGACCGATTGTAGTAGCATTGCTTATTGGAGTTGGCTCCCCTATATCTATTGAAGTTAGGCATGCACCAGTCTTTGATGGGGAGTGCAGCCCCTCTAACCTTTCAGTGAACTTTCTATCTACGAGGAAGAGGTCTCCGAACCTATGAAAGTTATAACGAGCCGAGTCGCTTCAGTGGTATTTTTCCTCTTGATTTTATGGACAAGAGTTTTGCCTTTTCTCTTTGATTCTGACGGCCGATGGCCCTACGAAGGCACGACCATAGGCTCGTGACCAGCTTTTATACCCTTTTCATTGCGAAGTTCAATGATTGTTATGTCGGGCATACTCTGAGCTCCCTCGACTGGAGGCACGACAGGAGCCCATCTTCCGCTTTGTCTTACCGGGGCCACTCTTGGAACCCCCGCCAGCCCTATGCTCTGTCCTCTTTCTACAAGCCCAGCGGCAATCAAATTGTCATCGGTGAGAACTTCGTCTATTTCCCTTAATTCAGCAGGCACCGCCAGGAGCGTCCTCGCTATCTCTTTAAAATGCGCTCCTTCGGGCCATGGAATAAAAGCTATGAGAGAAATACAGCAATGAATTCAGCATCGATTTATTTTACCTAATTAAGTACGAACAAGTGATAGTACTTACGTCTGGCCAGCCATCGCCTGGCGAAGCCTGGTGGGCACCTCACATAGAACCACTCGTTTTGAAGTAACTCAACTTGCTCCATGCACCTTCCACCACTAGGAAGTTCCTAACAGCTTCTAGGAAGGAGAACGAAGGATTATCCCCCCGACTCTTAACATTGAATAAATATCTGATCTCGTCGACGGTCGGGGGACGGAGGAGATGTTCCATAAATATTATATACAAGCTGTTGAGTAGCATGTATCCATTCGGATGAAGCTAAGAAGGTGCGATCCTAAGACATAAAACACCACGTCCTTGATAAACTGATTGACTGGGGGCACTGTTCCAGCCCAGCACATGAATTTGTTATAGGCGGTGAACCCTTCCGGTGGATTATGGGCTCTATCTTCCGGTCCTGGTAATCGAACTTCTTCTAAAGACAGTCCGTGTCTAAGAAAAATTCTACTTAGCATTTCTTCTATAATCTTGAACCGGACGGAATCTTCCGAATTCATTATCACCACTGCATCTGGCAGTTCATCCGGAGCAGGATTCACTGTATCTGCCGAGACATCCAGCCTTTCTATTCTAGGGAATGGAGGACTTCGAACTTCTTGCTTTTCTGAGCTCCCAGGATCCATAGCTATTTAACTCATTAAAAACCGTTATTAGATGGTAAGAAACCCATGTTCCCCCTGGTGCAAAGTGAGTGATCGTGTTGTGTAGTGAAGTGCTGCACAGTACTCTAAATTTCTACAAGGTTAAAAAATGGTAAAGAAACAAGACTTCGAGATTCGATAAGAGCAACCATCATCGTTGACTGTCTCAACTGTGCCATTCTGACTTCGGAGAATGATCCATATTAAATTTTGTTGTGTTTAACAAGTTACAGTTCCATCGACGAGCTTTAAAGGATAGTCGTATATTCAGTTTTACGATCAAATCCAAATATGCAAGGCTAAAGGTCATCAGGGTTAAGTATTCGAGTATGCAAAAAGCAATGGAATTTGTATCCATCATAATTTACTTCGAATCATTCCCCTAGAGACAACATTCATATCGATCAAAGCATTCAAATCAATTGCCTCTTTGCATCGATCGAACACTCAGACCCATAAACTCTTCGTATCGATCGAACATTCAGATCGATGACCTGTTCGTATCGATTGTTTCACCCATAGCCTTCATTCGTATCGATGCTCTCCATATCGATCAGCTCATATCGATCAGTCATCTTCCTCATCTCACTTCCAGAAGCGAGCTTTCGTATCGATCCCAAAGACATAGCTATTTCGTCTCGATCAGAAGGGTCGAACTTCCGCTTCGCCCACTTGTGTGGATTATTAGATCGATCCCCCATTAGTATTCATATCCATCGATACAAAACCGTTGCTCGCCTGCCGTCGATTCGAACCCATGGACCTATCTTGTCTCCTTCTTCTCCAATTCCTTAATTGCCATTGCCGACCATCTCAACTTCACACACCGGCACCAATGACACCAGAGATGGCTATTACGATGAACGAAGAGGTGCGAAGCTCAAGTCTCATCATTTTAAGCACGATTTTATTGATTATTTACCTAGCTTGAAGAATATGGGTTAAAGATTAACAGTTTGGTGTTTGGGGGCGAAGGATCTACAATTTCTTCAATTTCTTAGATGGATACGAATTGGCAATAGAAGCAAGATGGAAAAATATAGTAAGTACAAAAAGTATTTATACTCCTTCGTATCCAAAACAAAAGATGATTCGTATCCCATTTTCCTCACTGATTGAATCGATCAACATACGCATCGATACAAAGAGCACTGCTGCTTGTGCCTAGATCGTTCGTATCCATCGATACTAAGCATTTATGAGTTCCAATATTTCATATCCATCGATACATGGCACTTCTTTCGTATCCATCGATACGAAGCACATCTGAACCACATCATCTCGTATCCATCGATATCAAGCATCCCAATCCGCTTGTACTTAAAGCTCTTGTATCCATCGATGCGAAGAGCACATTGTACAAGAACTCAAGTAAAAATGCATCCATCATTATGGAACACACCTTTTATAAATCCATCTCGTAGCCATCACCATCGATACGAAATTCACCTTGATACGCCTCATATCGATCCAGGAGAGGATCTATACGAAGAAGCTGATAAAAACAACCATCGATCGTTGTTGCAACTCGGATTTCACATCGATCCAGGAGAGGATCGATATGAAACTTGATCCAAAAGGAACCATAAGTCGATGGTAAGAACCTCTTTTCACCAAGATCCGTTTTTAAAAAAAGAAGGAGAAGAAAAAAGAACTTGACAACGACCCGTGGACGTGCAAGCATGAATCGGAGTCAGGTTAAAATACGTGTATGTATGCTATACTAACATTCGATTTTAAAAGTTAACAGGGCCTGAATGCTTACCTGATGATTGCCAGAACAACCAACAACAAATTGCTAGCACTTGACCTTCAACTACAACAAAAATTGCATGATCATTAACACAATATTTATACAACTGGAAATCGACGGAAGGTTACATCTCTTGATGAAGGGACAACAACTATTTAGTAAAGTGGATAGAGCCTTTCTAGATTGAAGATTGTATTTTTTCAAAGCACGTCTGGTTCACACAGGATGTACTTTGGGGGGCAAATGTTATCCCGCCTTTGGGCTAGGTCGTGATACCAAGGACTTGACTAGAAGCTAAAGACAATCAGTTTCGAAGATCAATTATCTACAGGTTCATGATAGATATAGGTAAACATTGTCCGAGACTGGATCGAGCCACAATTAGCATGATATGACAAAGAGGACAATGTAAGGCAATATTCCAAATTTTAGGTCAATCAGAGTTCGTATGCTCAAGTTATGGAACGATTAAGATCCATGTGAAACATGCCCATTTCGTATCCATCATTCCGTATCCATCCGTTCGTATCCATCGTTTCATATCCATCGGCATCAATATGAAATGAACATAACTACATTACTCGGCATCCATCACTTGTATCCATAAGGTTCAAACCTATATCGATGGACTTCAGCACTTCCCGGATCGATCACACCTCACTTGGCCAGCAACTACACTTTTCGTATGATCACCTGCTTGATTGATATGAAGAGCAGAGCTTACGATCGATACGAAGATGGATGGCAAGGCATCGATATGGAAAGTGAAGCATTGGATGGATATGAGAGAAGCTTTCAACCCAAAAGAAGCGGTCCCTATGCACAAATATTGGATCTCCACAAAGCACGCACGCCACATCATCGATACGAAGGGATCGATACCAAGGTTTCGATACGAAAGCTTCAGCCACTCCATATTTTCAACTTTGATCGATCAATAACTTCATAATCACAAATCCAAATGCAATGAGATTTTCAAAACAGGTTGCATATCACCTCAGGAACATCCATGATCGATCGCAGCACAATTAGAGATATTTCTGATCGATACAAAATCGATATGGATCGATCAGGGATCGATCACTAATGGCTCCAGATCGATCATGTGGGCACATCTACGCATGAGAAGGGGTATTTCGAGATTCAAGGCAGATATTTCCAGCTTGTCACCTATAAATAGCGCCTCCATTGCAACTAAAAACGGACTTTTATGCTGCTGCTCGGGTTAAACTCTATTGTAATTCGTGTGTTAACCATTGTACTGTTGTAACTTAGTTTATAGTCAGCAATAAACATCAAATCCTTCAAACTGGACATAGGCCATAGCACTGAACCACTATAAATTCTTGTTTTCTTTTATTACTGCTTATATTCTTGGTGTGATTTTTGGATTAGCCTCATTTTTCATTTTATTTCTTCATTCTAATCTCTTTAATTACATCCGACAAGTGTTGTGCCCATTTTTGGTACAAAAAAAGCTAATCCCAAGAAGATTTTGGCTATCCGTGATATCCAAGCACCTAAGACTATTAAACAAGTGCAAAGTCTGAATGGGAAAGTTGCCACCTTATGCCATTTTATCTCCAGAGCTACAGACAAATACATTCCTTTCTTTGATTTTTTTAGGAAAGGGAAAAGAAACTTCGAATGGTCGTAGGATTGTAAAAATGCGTTTCAAGCTTTGGTGATTCATTTTGGGAGACCCCCCAACTTGTCAAAGTCGCTGGATCATGAAAATCTGCACATTTATTTGGCCATATCGGCACACGCTATAAATGCTGCATTGCTTTGCGAGGAGGATCGAATCTAGAGGCTGGTGTATTACGTCAATGAACGATTAATGGCAGCTGAAAGGAACTATCTGAAAATAAAAAAAACAGGCGTATTTCTTATTGGTTGCATCACGAAAGCTTAATCCATACTTCCAGGCACATACGATTAATGTTTACACTGACTAGATGTTAGGATGGGTCCTACAGCGACCTGAGACGTCTGGAAGGTTACTCAAGTGGAATATCGAAATAAGTCAATTTGATGTTACTTATCTCCCCTGTGGGCTATCTAGGGTCAGTCACTGTCAGATTTTATAGTAGAGTTTATCGCGCAGGATGATTTTTCAGAAGGTAGCGAAATCCCTACCATACGGTGGAAATTGTATGCTGATGGAGCGTCTAATGATCATTGTTCCAGGGCTGGAAATGTTCTTGTAACTTCCAAAGATCGATCAATCTATTATGCTTTAAAGCTTGATTTCCCATCGACAAACAAGGAAGCCGAGTATGAAGCTCTGATTGCTGAACTTATACTCGCTAGAGAACTCGGAATAAAATCTCTCGAAATATTTTATGATTCGAAGTAGGTAGTGTACCAAGTCAGGGGAGATTATAAAGCTAAGGAATAATGACTTGCCCCATACCTTACCCAAGTCCAAGAGTTGTTGGCATAACTTAAGTACAATGACATTTCATATATGCCATGAGATCGAAACAGTGAAGTCAATTCATTAGCAAAGTCTGCTAGCGCCAGCGACGCATAGCCGATGGGTTTTATCGCGGTCGAAGTACTAAATGCCCTAACTTAAACATGATAAAAATTGACCGAACACTGGAAGTGGAGCGTGAGAGGGGGTCATGGATGACTCCGAACAAAGACTATTTGCTATAGGGAATTCTTCCCAAACGAAGGAATGAAAAGTGACAAGTCCTTTGCAAAGCTTCACGGTAAGAAGGAGTTATGTACAAGAAAGGTTTTTCAATTCCCCTACTCTGGTTTGTCGCTCATAATGAAATAAAGAATGTTCTAAAAGAAGTTCATGAAAGGGAATGGAGCAATCCCATTGAGGGCCAAACTCAAGCAAAAAAATACTCCGTTACGGGTATTATTGGCCAACCGTAAATCAAAACGCCACTGATTATATAAGACAATGTGATAAGTGCTAGATATATGCAAAATATTTAAGAGCTCCACCAACGAAAATCACGCAAATGATCAACCCATGGTCGTTTACCATATAGGGTATTGACATTATCGGCTCCTTAGTGATATCTAAAGGTGCCACAAAGTACGCTATCATTGAAGTTGATTACTTCACCAAATGGGCTGAAGTAGAACCTTTAGCCATGATCATAACCAAGAAAGTGATCAACTTTGTTGTCCGAAACACCATATGTCGATTCGGTCTACCACGAACTACTGTAATGGATAATGGGACTCAATTCAACAGTGTTAAATTCAAAGACTTCTGTCAAAGGTATCGTATTGAAAGAGATATGCAGAAGTCGCTCACCCTCGGGCAATGGACTTGTTGAAGCTATAAATAAAATCATCGTTCTGAAAAAATAATTGAAAAAGGCCAAAGGCAAGTGGGTGGACGAACTCCCTACATCACTATGGGCTTACATGACTACACACAAGTACACGGCTGACCATATTCCATTCGCCCTTGCTTAAGATTTCGAAGTCGTCATTCCTGTTGATCTCGAGGTTTTGCCTCATCGAGTGACTTACTATGATCCCAAAACGAATAAAGTTCTCCTTTTGGATTCTCTTGACTTTATAAAGAGGAAGCCAATCTGAGGGCAGCTATACATGGGCACCAAATCGCTTGGTATTACAACATTAAAGTTCGACCAAGAACCTTTGAAATCGGCAATCTTGTACTGAAATGATTTTCCCTGCCCCATCGCACATGAATCAAATCTGAGAAGGACTATATGTCATTGAACAGAGGATTGGAAAAGGAACTTTCAAGCTAGCAACTATCGATGGCATCACACTTCCAAGGGTATGGAATAGCGAGTATTTATGATGCTATTTCAGTTAGTTTATTTCTTTTTCATTTTAGTTGTATTTGCTTTCAGAATTTGCTTTAGCATTTGATTTTCCAAATATGTAATAAGATATATTATGTCATTTTTTCCATTCAGCAAATAAAGCCTTGGACTCCTTTGTATATATGTTTGTTGTAGCATTGTGTATCAGTTACACGACGAGGCTGAAATAAAATAAGAGCGATCGTGACATGACAGATCGCTAGCTAAATTAAACTCCTAACTCTTGGGGGGAAATCAATTTGTTACAGGGAATACAATCTGACTGCTCTCTGAAACAATTCTAAGTCCCTAAAGTGCGGATTGAAGTATAAACATAAATCGGGTGCGCCACCGTGAAACAACTCTATGTCCCCAAAGTGTGGATTTGAGTATAAACATAAATCGAGTGTGAATCGACCACCCACAAAACAACTCTAAGTCCCAGAGTGTGGATTGGAGTATAAACATAAATCGGGTGTGAATCGTCCACTTGCAAAATAACTCCATGTCCCTAGAGTGTGGATTGGAGTATAAACATAAATCGGGTGTGAATCATCCACCCACAAAATAACTTTAAGTCCCTGGAGTATGGACTGAAGTCTAAACAGAAATTTGTGTGGTTCGACAAACCATTGACTAACTCTTATCCCTGGAGTACGGATATGAGTACAAACAAATAAATGAATGCGGTTCGACCGCTCACTATTCCATAAACTTTGGATTGAAAACGACAACAGGAGTGTAAACTCATTAAGGATAGAGTTCGACCATCCACCACCTAACTCGACTAACCAGAAACTGGGGGCAAGGGTACAGTTACCTGAACCGCTAAGTTCGGAAAGCATAACATTAAGGCTCGAGCCTAGTGTTTGATAAGACTCGAGGCCACGACCTTAGGGAGGCCTTGGGATGGATGAATCGTATCAACATCTGAACCGACGAGCAACGAATCATAAATACATAAAATGAAAAATGTGATAGCTAGAACATTTAAACAAGTGTATACAAGAATTATACACAAGAATAAAAGAGTTCATATTTACATTAAACTTGGTATACATTATACAAGTTTATCCAAAATGCAAAATAAAAGTGAGAGGTAATGCCCAAACAAGCACGACCAACAAAAAGTAAAAGTAATCATCCAAGCTATTTACATATCACTCTAATCCAAAGATTATTTCTTGGATTTTCTTTCCTTTTCTTCTTTGGAGTGGCTCCTTCCGAAATACAACTCGACCCTCTTTTCGACCCTTTTCCGCCTCAGCTTCTATTAGAAGAAGTATCTTCAGTTGTATGAATCGAGGCGATGTCATCTTTAGAAGCAAGAGAGATGGAGGCACTCTCAGCACCAGAAGTTGGGGGATATAATCTAGGGGAATTGTCCCACCGAGATGGATCATCTAGAGTGGGACAGGAATCAGTTCAATGAAGCCCGAATCAACAGGCTCATCTTTTACCTCTTTTTTCAACAGTTCTTCCCTCTCAACATGCTCTTTCATGCTGAGCTCGCCATTGGAGTTGGAAATATCTATGATAATTACATCTTCATCAAAGGGAATTTCATGGTATGGATCGTTCCCTTCCTTGAATAATGGCTCCATGAATTGATCATTAATAACAAAGGCTATTTCTTGAGCAACTTGAGCAGCAGCCAAAGTTATAACTTTAATAGAATATATCGCGGCCGCTTGTGACTCCAATTGAGGCTCTTGTAAGGTGAGAGGAACGACACCTAATAGATTCAAAGCTGAGAAAAAATAGGCGAAAAGATTAGAAATGTCAACTAATAACACCTCAACTTTATGAAAGACAGTAAATGTCGACGGAATACTTTCCTCGGTATGGCTCCCAGGTTGAGCCGAAACATCCCCAAAATTGTGCTCGAGAATTGGAGAAAGTTGTGGCTTGTCTGGATCATACACGGAGATTGTTGAAGAGCTTACTGTGGAGCTTGGGAAGACCAGGGGTGTCGGGGGCAATTCTATTGTAATATCGAGTTGTGCTGACCTAGATCCTTCACCCACTTCATGTGAAGAAGCAACAGCAAACTCTTTCTGGAGTGAAAGCTGGATATTATGTAATGTTTTAGGTTCATCAGCCAACAGCATTTCATTTTAAAGCCTAGGCAGGTTGATATCCTCTGAATTAAGAAGTTTCTTCTCTTCTGTAATGAGAAACTCCCACACGCGCCAGAGCTGGTTGGGATAATTGTCACCGAGCCATGTTAAATTTCTATGCTTGAGAACGTTAGCATTATTAAGAGCAAGAAGTGGGTCAAGCTCATTCATTATCTCCTCCCTAACCATGTCCTTGGTAACTTCTGCTTCATGCTGAATAACTGCATCGACATTTCTGGCCCTTTCAACAGCCATGTCTCTCTCAAGTCTGACATCTACCAACTCATCACAAGCATCTTGAGCGATCTTTTGGGCATCATCTTTTTCCTTATTTGCATACTCAATTTTTTCCTTGAGATCTACTATCTCCTTCAAGGTTGCAGATTCATTATTCCTAGCTGTATCCCGCTCAAGCGCGGTATCTTGATTTTGATGATGCAACACTTAAACCATATTAAGATGGATGCATTTCATCCCTTCCATGGATTTCATAGTAGCACTAGCTTTTCCTTCGGCTTCTGCTAAGGAGGCCCTGGAGACTTCTAGCTTGTTTGTCAAAGTGTCAATGATTCTTTTATTTTGAGCTTCTTAGCGTTTAGCTTTTCAATCTTTACCATGCGCTCTAAGGAGACTTTCGACATTTTCTCTGCTGCCTTCATCCATTCACGATACTGCATTTGGATGTCAGTGACATAGTCAATAGTTATTTTCAAAAGATGGTCCAGAACCCTCTTCAAGTTAGAAGTAAAATGAACCCTTCAAAACATAAGTTTGGAAATCCTTCACGAAGTTGTGCCATATAGTTGGATTGATCGTAGAATCTTCAGTAGTAGCTTCAACTTCAGTACTTACCTTCCTGGGCCTGTGGGTAGTAGCAGGTTCACTACGGCGACGCCGAATGCTCGGCTGTTGAGAGTGAGAAGAAACCAAAGGTTGTAGAGGCATTGAAGCGGTAGGAGGACCACGAGAGGCATCAATATGTAGGCCCCTGCGATCAGCTGGCTTCTCGGGGCCTTTTGAAAAGTGGATCTCGTTCTTGATCGATGTTTGTCTTGCGGTGGCTTATCCCTATCACCTCTTTCTTGATGACCCCAGTCCCAGTTGGAGCGGTAACTAGAATCATAATACGCACGACTACCACGGTAAGAGCCAAAGCATGAACCAGAGGATTGGTGGTTTATATCCCGAAGGAAATCAAACATGTTCATCTTCTTCACAACCTTTTCTACAAAAAGAAAACAGAAATTAGTCAACTTTAAGCATTAAAGAGCACAAGTCACGTATAATGCAAAGTTAAGGGGTGCAAGTGTGTGCAAGTGTCCTTATGTAACCCCCCGACAAACCAGGTGCAAGAGCCTTCTCATTGGTGTAACTTCTCCTCTAGAAGTAGGAATCTCAATGCCAATTCTGGTGGGAGATTCAAATCCCTCAATGCTCACGTCAGTAAAATGGAAAGCGTCAAGATCATGCGGAATTGGTAGACCAAACAAAGAGTCAAGTGGTAAACTTGAATACTCTGATGGTTGGGAAGAAGATTCACCTGCAACAATTTTAGGAGCCATCGACGACTTGGATTGATCAAAGAGATGACTTTTTGGAAATTTACGTACAGACATTTTCTTCATTCTCTTATCAGGAAACCGAGGTTTGTGTAACACCCCATATTTTTATAACATTATTTAGAATGATTAGTTGGGTAAATTAAATTAATAATAAGGATATTAATAAGTTGATAACTGATTAGCTAAAGGTAGCCATGCCATGTTGGAGTGTTAATTAAAATAAGGTAACCTAAACAAAGGTATTAAGAAATAACAAGGGCAATATGGGAAATAAGTAAGGCTTATTCCCTAAGGCCTTAGGAATAGAACTCACATTCATTCTCATTTTTATTCAAACTAAAATACTAAGGCCGACTACCATTATAATTCGCAAGAAGAAGATTAAAGCTAGGATTCAAGAGAAGGGAAACAATCAACCAAATCAACATCAAATCTCACATCTATAATCTCAAAGATAAGGTGAATAATTACTACATCCCAAATTCTTTTAGTTCTCGGTTTTAAGATTAGACCCGAAATGATTTTTCAAGTATATGCCATGTTTTGATGATTAAAGTTATATATATATATATATATACACACACGCACGCATGCACACACATGTTGTTAATGGATTATACATGTTCATGTTAGTTTTTATGATATGTTTGACATGAAAACCCTTTTTAATGACATCCAAGTGCCTTGAAAATTTAAATATTGGTCAGAAATGATATTCTAGAGATGGGTTTCGATTTTCATAATTTTCTGAATTTAAATGGATTTTATATTAATTTTCTAGTGAAGGAAATTGTTTATTGTGTTATAAATCATTTTTGGCTAAATTAATAATTATTTGGGGTTGAAATTTTTATACGTTAGGTAACATATTAAAATAGATTTTCTGGGATTTTTCCTAAGTGTTTTATTGAATATATAAAATTATTTAAGGTATGGGACTTAAATGTTTTATATATTTAATTAAAGAAAAGGGGCATTTTGTAAAATAAAATGATTAGTTAATTTTTAAAAATAGTGGCAGCATATTTCTGAAAAGTAATCGTTAACCAATGAGAATTTGACAAACAAAGGCAGGCTAGTTGAAAAGGTTTCCTTTTTAAGTTAGAAACAAAGAAATCATATCTTTTACCTGTTTCAGCATTTACAGCAACAAACCTTCCGACCTAGACGAGAGGTTCAAAGCTTTCGACTAGGTCAAACCAATGCATATGGTATCAAGTTACTTGGTAAGTAAAGAATTGGATAGAGTCGAAGGGTTCTAAGTCGAAGGGTTGATGGCCAAAGAGGTTGTGGTATACTTGTTTTATAAATCAAAAGCTTTCACCTGCTTTGCTTTCGAATAAGAGCTTTCGACTTGGTTGCTTTCGAGCAGGTAAAATATTTAAATAATGGTTTTGAACCTTCCAACAAAGTCGAAAGGTTAACTTTTTTAAAAATCAGCCACTTCTCCATGCTTTCGAAAGGAAGCTTTTGACTTAGGTGAACTACCCTTGTTTCTAATTAAAGTATAACCAAACTTTCGAAGCAGAGCTTTCGACTTAGGCAAAAGGTTTCTTCCAATGGGGTGAAAAGGTTTTAAAAGAAGGTTTTCTACTTGTTTTAAATTGAACCCAGAATATCTTTGAAAGGTTGTTTGTACCAAAATTGGGCACAATACTCTTCGGAAGTTTTTGAAGAGATAAAGTGAAGAAATTAAATGGAAAAAGAGGATTATCTAACAAAAACTCCAAATTTCAGATATGAAAATAATTAAAATGCAAGGAGACACAAGAATTTAGAGTGGTTCGGCATATCGCCTACATCCACTATGAAGTTGATAGCTTTATTGAACTTTCTTTGAAGATTACAAGTGAATTCAGTAAGTTACAGCAGATGATCATGATTTGCAGCAGTAAATTTCGTTATTGGCAGCAGCAAGGGAGTTCAGATCTGGATTTGGCAGAGTCCGGGCGTTGGAGAGCTCAAAGAAGAAGAAGAACCCCTTTTCTGTTGGTTTTGGGGGTCTATTTATAGGTGTAGGAGGCTGGTATCTCGCTCAGATTTCGGGAGACCCTCTTTGGCACGTGACCAGGCCCGCGCGCCCAAGCTTGTGAAGTTTCGGTCCGATCCGTGATCGATACAAACAGATTTCGTATCGGTCAAGATTTCATCCAATGGAGTCGAAATTTGGCATGGACATTCTTTAGCATGGACGTAGTCTTCTGTGAAAATTTCATAGCATTTGGACTTGTAGATTAGGAGATATGATCGATATGAAATGGGATTCTCTATTGGCTGTTTCGTTCGACTCGCTCTGTTCGACTCGCTTTCATTTGACTCGGTGACGTGGCGCTTGAATCTCACTCTGCCCTTGACGCTGTTTTGATCGAGTCGAACTGTGCATTGATTGAGCGAGTCGAAGTGGAGCGTTCTGAGGGATTCGAACAGTGCCTTTGCCAATGGAGTCGAACTCGATGGAGTCGAATAGTGGTTCGAGCTGAGCGAGTCGAAGAAGGCATCTGATAGAGGCGAAGCGGAGCGAGTCGAAGTAGGCATCTGATGGTTGCGAAGTGAGTCGAAGTTGTCACTTCTGATGGTTGCGAAGCGAGTCGAAGGGATTGAGTCGAAGTTGGCTTCCCTGATGGATTCGAACTGAGCGATTCGACCGGTGGTTGGTTTTCATCCAATTTTGTATCGTTCATAACTTGAGCATACGAACTCGGATTGACTTGAGATTCGGAACGTTGGCTCTCATAGCTTATCTTGTCATGTCATATCAATTTTGGCTCGATCCGGACTCGGAAAAAATTCGTCGATATCCATAGTGAGCCTGTGTATAATTGATCTCTAGGACGGGCCGCCATTGGTTACTAATCGATTCCTTGGTGTTACGGCCTTGCCAAGAGGCGGGATAACATTTGCCCCCCAAAGTACCTCTTATGGAAACATGATGTGCTTTGAAATGTTGTCATCTTTACTCTGAATAGTTATTGTCTTTTCGATGAAAGCTGTCATCTCTGACTGATTTTTCTCGATAATGTAAACTGTTGATTGTTAACTACTGTACCCTATACTATTGCAATTGATTGTTGTACGCTAGCGATTAGCTGTTTATTGTTGTAATCGTTATCAACTGAGTTTCTAATTCCTAGAAATCTGGAATATTTAATATTTGTCTGACATACATGCATATATGTTAATCTGAATCTCGTTGACGTTTGTACGTTGACGTTTGTACGTTTACGAGTCGTTGTCAGTTTATTTTATATTGAACTCCGCATCGATCCTCTCCTGAACCGACGTGAAATTCGCTGTAACAACACTCGACGGTTGTTTTTGAATGTTCCTTCGTAACGATCCTCTCCTGAATCGATGTGAAGGGTTGAAACATCGAAGACGATTTTTATTGAATTTATGGATGCAAAGTAAGTATCTCGAGTCGATCGAGTTGGCTTCTGGAAGCCGTGGTTCGATGGGTTCGAACTGCTTGTTCGACTCGATCTTGGATTCGAATTGCCTGTTCGAATCGAACTTGGATTCGAACTGCTTGTTTTGCTGCACCGGAGACGGAGTCGAAGACAAGCGATACGAAGGGGAGCTTCGCATCGATGCATTGGAGACGGAGTCTAAACGCATGTTCGAATCCACCGGGATGCGAATCATCTATTCCTTTTGCTTTCGAGTCGATATAAATACTTTGTACTTAGCTGTTTTTCCACTTTTTATCTTTCGCTTTCCTTTCTTGCCTTCATATCGCTCAGAAACTCGAGAAGAAAGAAGAAACATTATTGCCTTCGAACCGATTCATACCTTCAATCATTTGAACTAACTGACAGATCTAGGTAATCCAATAAGCGAATCCACGCGTAAACGATGAGACTCGGGTTTTAACACCAAATCAACCAGAGTCATGATCGATCAAAAATTCCTTGGCCTCAGCTTCGCATCGATCTGGAGTTGGGGTTTCGAGATGATGAGGCGGAGGCCTTCGTATCGATCGATGGTGGAGCTTCGCATCGAGTCGAATGCTTTGAATACGTAGATTGATACGCAGGGGTTGCGTCTGATCGATTCGAAACGATGGCCTTCGATCGAGTCGAAGTGGACGTGTGGGATCGAGTCGAACTGCGTAGTCTTGGGAGCGAGTCGAACTGCATAGTCTTGGGAGCGAGTCCAACTGCATAGTCTTGGGAGCGAGTCGAACTGGAGGCTTTGGGATCGAGTCGAACTGGTGGCTTTTAATCGATTCGAAGTGTTGCGCTCTGATCGATTCCAAATCCCCAGCCTCTCGATCGAGTCGAACTTGCATGCCAACCTTTTGACCGAGTCTAACTCATACGCAGATGACCATGACTTATCAATGCGAACACGGCTCTCGTGAGCGATACGAATTTGATCATTAAAAAAGTTGAAACTCCTCGCACATTTGAACAATTGACTCCGACGAGCTTCAAACTTTCATAACTGGACTTAACCGTTTCACCGCTTGTCTGATCGCCTATCGAAGCTCATCGATGAAACTGGAACTTATCAAAATGACAACAAACTTTAACTTGGAATTATAGTTAATAGCTGGATGGTACGGTTGTGACGGTCAACGATGACAGTCCTTCCAACTGAATTCCAAACTCTCGTCGTTTACATGCTTCCTTCAATCCTTTTGATCTTCTCAAATGATATATAGTATTGCACTGCACAACACACTCACACACTTTACACTGGGGGATGCACGAGCGTTATTGTCAGTTTAACAATGATTTTTTATAAGCTAGCTAGTCATGGAACCTTCAAGTTATCAGCAGCCGGAACTCCCAAGTTCTAATCCTCCAACCATAGAGATACCGGTTATTGAAGCCGAAGTTATAGAGCCAGCTCCGAACGAGCGCCTAGGTGTCCGATTCATTTGTAGTCCACCAGATTATGTGTCGTCGGGTATCTCCGAAGATATGCTAGGATGGATTTGTTTAAGGCACGATTTGTCGCTTGACGACGTGTTACTACCTGGGCCAAATGACATGCCACATTATCCCCCGGAGGGGTTTACTGCTTTCAACCGTCACGCCTGCACAGCGGGGACACTCCCTCCCTTCAACCAATATATAAGGGAGATGTTATCGTTTCTTGGCATAGCTCCATCTCAGCTACATCCCAACGGGTATGCCTTGTTGAATAGCACCTTTGTCATGTTTATGGAGATCCTCTTTCGATCGTCGAAGCCGATCGAAATCAGATATTTATTCAACGTCAGGAGCCATGGAGACAGCCCTTCTTTCACCTTCCTGGAAGCAGTCAGAAACTGCCACATTGTACTGGGCTCCTAGGGAAGGCTGAGTTACTATAAAACTGAATGGTTCTACATTCGGTGCCCTCCTGGATTTGCTAGGCGGTGGTTGGATAGACGTAAGTGTTGCCATTTCTCTCTTGAATCATTGAGATATTATTGACTAACTTCAAAACTGACATACTTTTCCTTTTTTATAGCTGCAATCTCTCGTCCTGACAGCGCATACTTCAGAGAGCTTGTTCGGATTCTTCAAGCGTTTTCGGGTGAAGAGAGGCACATTGACTTGGTCCTGACCGACAAGAATTTGAGGACTGTCGGGCTGATAGAAAGGAGGTAGAGCATTCGGCTGGAAGGGACACTTAAAGTGGTCTCTAAGAAACGGGTGAAGCGCAAAGCGCCCGCAGTCGTGATAATCGAAGAAGTTGATCCGGAGAGGACGCCTACTGATACCGAGCTCCTAGCTGGGCCTTCTTCCGATGTTCAGGATTCACGAGGAAGAAAAAAAGGCAAGGCTGCTGCTCACAAACGCTCTAAATCCGAGAGGTTTAAATCTGTTGTTATGTCCTTGCCTGCTCAGGGGATTAGAATTTCGGAGGCTTCTTCCCCGCCAGTAGAGAATTCTTTTGAAGGGCTTGCTGATATTCTGATTCCGTATTTCGTGTCATCTCAACATGACGTCGGGATGGAGGAGCTTGATAATGCTCTTGAACTGAGCGGGTCGCTTGCTATGAGTGCGGCCGACATTTCCGGTTGGTCGGGGGATTGCACATGCATACACTTCACTACAATGCATGATTCACAACTGTAAATCGTTCAACTTAGGAAGTCACTAACTCTTTCATCGTTTATCGTTTTCAGGTACTATGTTTGGAAGAGGATCGATGCTCGGGAATCTTCGCTCGACCCGAAAGGCTTCTTCTTATTACGATTCCCGCAGGAGGGACTCTAATAGAGATCGCGATCGCGAGTACTCTAATCAAGATAGATACGGGCGTGATAGGGATAGAGAATACAGACATCGGTCTAGATCATGCTCTCCTCCTCTTAGACTTCCGTCTCCACCCCCTGCTTTTGTCCCATACCCACCGGAGCCTCCTCGTCACAGGCCATCTTCTCATACTTCAAGATCTGAGACTCATCTTCAAAGAGTTGAGACCACGGCCTCCATGATTAAAGAGCAGGTCCCAGCTGCACCCACAAGAGAGGGGCCTCTTAAGTTGGCTCAGATGAGGAAGGATTTTCTGAATATCTTCTTCGACGGCTATGTCTTCCCACCACACTTAAAAAGAATTCCATCAGGAATGGAAAACACGGTGCATGATTACGTTCACGACATATACACCCAGTACCGAGAGTGGGCAAAGGCTGCCGAAAAAGCTTCCAAAGTGGCCTTTGAGTGAGCCAAAGCGCTTAAGAAGATGGAGACCGAACTCGTTCAATGGGATCGGATCATTCAGGTGCTTACTGCTGAGTCCGAGTCTTCTCAAAAATTTGAAATTGAGGCCACCAAAAAAGCTGATGAAGCGAATGTGGCCATGGAGAGGTTGAGGCAGACGCATGTCGCCTTGGTGGAGGAGATGGGCCATCGGAACACTATAGTTACCACCGAGCAGGATGCGGCGGCCAAGGAACTCAATGAGCTTAAGGCTAAATTTTCCCACATTGCCAAGGAAAAGGATGATGCGAATAACGCAGCCCAGAAGGCGTGCGAGCAGGTTGTTCTGCTTAGGGGTGATAGGAATGCAGCTGTGGCTAAAGTCCACAAGGTGGAGGCCGAGGTGGAGGAAAAAGTGAAGTTGGCCGAGTCCAGGCTAGAGGCTGACATCGAAGACCTTCTCGTTGTTTACAACGCTAATGTGTTGAGGTACAGGGGTCTAGCCTGGCTCGATGATTTTTCGACGCATCTCTACAATGCTTGGAGCCGACTGGTTGAGGAAGAGAAGGAGGCGCATCAGGGCAAGTATGTGGATGAATTTGAACTCGAGAATCGCATTCTGACTGAAGATGAAAAGAAGGTTCTCCATGAGTCAATGATTCTGCGTGAGAAGGAAAGACTTGGCGCCCAGCACTTTGAAGTGGGATAGGGTTCTGGAGTTGACCACCATGAAGCAAGTCTTTAAGTTCCCACGTCGACCCAGCCCAAATCCTCGTCTACGGTCGATCCCCAGGCCGTTCCTGCTTATAATCCAGATCAGCCGCAGATGTCTTCGGCTGCAGCGCAAGTCACTGATGCTGCTCTACCGCCTACGAGTTAAATTGAGGAAGGTATTCTGAACATTCCACATATCTTTCCTAAGTCAAAATCTTCGATCAAGTTAAGTTCTAACAATTCTCTTATCCTTTGTCCAGTGATCGATGCTGCACCGGCCATGCCACCTGCTACTCAAGCACCATATTAAACACAGGAGGCTATCGTGACCGAAGCAACCATCGTGAGTACAGCTGCCCTGCTTGATGATATGCAGTGGAGTACGATTATGTTTGATGAGCAGTTGATGGATGAACTTTTTCGCCGTCACGGCGATCCTCTCGCTGACTTGTCATCTGTCATGAGTGGAACTAATCCTGCTACAATTTCTTCAATGCCGACTACTGATGCCCCCAACGGGCTCGAGCAGTAACTGAAGAGGAGATGTTCACTCAAACTGACGCTGAAATGGCAGCAGCGGCTCATGGTGGCAGCTTTGGAGGTGGGATGGCAGCACCAGGACCTGCTCCGCTCAGAATGATATCTCCTGGTGGTGCTGTTTTCATCACCAGCGTTCCCATTCCACCTTCTGTACTTGATCTTATTCCTCCGACTCCGCCCGTAGGGAGCATTCCTATCCACTTGAGTTTGGAGGAGGATGTTGATATAATGCCCTCGCCTGAAGACCAACCGCCGAAAAGTAAAGGCTCGAAGAGGAAGATTAGCGGTGGCTCCAACGGGTCTACACCGAGAAGGAAGCCAAGGAAGGAGAAAGATTAAACATGCTTCCCTGGTTTATTTTGACTTGCATTTTGTTAGACATGTATAGATGCGGGTTCGGCCCCTGCTAGTAGGAATTTTTGGAAACTTGTACACGAACTTCTTTTATAAACAATAGAAATGAAACTTCTCTTTTTTGGCTTTTTTCTGTCATTGTGTATTTGTCCAAGTGTTTCAATATCTGAAGTGTACTTGTGAAGTTTTAGCTTTTGAATCAAGTTTGTTTTTGTTCGCCAAGTTCGAAAACTGTGCACATGGTTTGCGATCGGGAAGCGAGTTGAATTTTGACGTTGCATTGCTTTAGTCCATGGTTAATTCTTAAGTCTTTCCTCACAGTCTTGGAGGTGAGTTGTAGATCATCAGTCGACGATCGTTTCTTACATATAACATGTTGAGTCTAGTGCCACCGAACGGATGTCTGAGGCAAACGGAGATTGAGTAGTTCATCCTTGCTCGTTTGATTGTCGATGATCACATCCGCACTCCGGGGATTCCCATTCGTTTATCGACGGTTGGTCATGCCGGCTTAAGTTTCAATCACATGTCCACGATCTAGGGACTTGGAATTGGCATTTGTACTCCGACTTGCGCTCCGGGAGTTTGGAGTTGATATTTATACTTTGATTCACGCTTCGGGAACTTGAAGTTGGTGTTTATGCTCCGTTTTTCACTTTGGGAATCATGAGTCGATGTTTATACTCCGGTTCGTACTCTGGGAACTCGGAGTTGATGTTTATACTCCAATTTCACGCTCTGGGAATTTGGAGTTGACGTTTATACTCTGGTTCACATTCTGGGAACTCGGAGTTGATGTTTATACTCTGGTTCGCACTCTGGGAACTCGAAGTTGATGTTTATACTCCAGTTTGCGCTCTGGGAATCTGGAGTTGATGTTTATACTCCGGTTCGCACTCTGGGAACTCGGAGTTGATGTTTATACTCTGACTCGCACTCTGGGAACTCGGAGTTGATGTTTATACTCTGACTCGCACTCTGGGAACTCGGAGTTGATATTTATACTCCGTTTCGCACTTTGGGAATTCGGAGTTGGTGTTTATACTCCAATTCGCACTCTGGGAATTTGGAGTTGATGCTTATACTCCGACTCGCGCTCTGGGAGTTCGGAGTTGACGTCTACACTCCGCTTCGCACTCTGGGAATATGGAGTTGATGTTTATACTCCAGTTCGTGCTTTGGGAATCTTAAGTTGTTGTTTATACTCCGACTCGCACTCTGGGAGTTCGAAGTTGATGTTTATACACCGGTTCGCACTCTGGGAACTCGGAGTTGATGTTTATACTGCAGTTCGCGCTTTGGGAATCTGGAGTTGATGTGTATACTCCGCTTCGCACTCTAGGAATACGGAGTTGATGTTTATACTCCGGTTCACACTCTGGGAACTCGGAGTTGATGAAGTATTGTCGTGTATCAATCCTTTTTTGACTTTGATGTGATGGCTTGTCCGCGAGCTCGGGTTTCACTTAGCGAGTGATTGGTTGCATCGTAGTCACTCTCTATTTGAATAAATTCCACCATATGGTGAAACTTAGCTCTCCGTGCATAGTGATGGTCATATAAAGCATTTCAAGTAAATCACAGCTATGGCTCGAAGAGATTGCATTTTATTGCTGAAACAAGAAAGTATGGCAAAGTCCGTTGCCTTATTACAAGTTCTAATTTCGAAATGCAGAAAATAATTGCAATAAAGGAAACTAATCTAAATGGATAGAGATAACCTGTCAAGTGTAATAGCGGCGAAGGCTCTCGCTATTCCAAGCTCTTGGCAGAGTTAGACCATCGACAATCGATAATTTGAATATGCCATCTCCGAGCCTTCGTTCAATAACATACGGTCCTTCCCACGTCGGTTTCATATGCGAAGGAACTGGATAGATTCCTTTGAGGACGAGATCGCCTGGTTTAGGTTCGTGGGCGGACCTTGGCGTTGTACAATCGGGCGACTCGACTTCGATGCGCAGCAGCCCTCAAATCAGCTTCTTCATGCTTCTCATCTAGTAAATCAAGAGATTCAGCAAGTAATATAGCATTCGTCTTTGGATTATAGTATGTCACACGATGAGAAGGTACTTCTAGCTCAACTGGAATAACGGCTTCTGAACCGTAAGAAAGTGAGAATGGAGTGTGACCGGTCGCAGTCTTGTAGGTTGTTCGGTAAACCCATAAAGCCATAAGAAGTTCATCGACCCACTTGCCACCGACCTTTTCCATTCGTTTTTTCAGAATGGATTTTTTAACTTTATTAATAGCTTCGACCTGTCCGTTTGCCTGAGGGTGTGTAACTGCAGAGAATTTCTTTTGGATGTGAAATCATTTCCAAAAATCTTTAAATTTAGCACTATCGAATTGGGTTCTGTTGTCCGTAATAATGGTATGTGGGAGACCGTATCGACAGATGATGTTACGAACCACAAAGTTGATTACTTTCTTCGTTGTAATGGTAGCGAGAGCTTCGGCTTCAGCCCACTTTGTAAAGTAATCAACTACGACAATGGTGTACTTCGCACCACCTTTTGCCAAGGGTAGGGCACCGATGATGTCGATGCCCCACATTGCGTACGGCCATGGGCTGACCATTTGCGTTATCTCGGTAGGAGGAGCTCTAGGAATTCGGGCATATTTCTGGCACCTATCACATTTCTTTGCATATTCCAACGCATCGCGATTCACGGTCGGCCAGTAATATCCGTAGCGAAGTATTTTCTTGGCAAGTGCTTGCCCCCCGGTGTGATCGCCACATTCTCCCTCGTGCACATCGTGCAATACTTGTTTAATTTCATCGTGAGCGATACACCGGAGTAGAGGGACTGAGTACCCCCTCCTGTACATGAGTCCATTCTGGATGGTAAATCGTGAGGCCTTCCGAAGGACTTGTCTCTTTTCACTCCTGCGCTCCGGCAGGGTTCCGTGCTCAATGTAATTTCTTAGTGGGGTCATCCATGAATCCTCTTCGAGAACGGTTTTGCATACCCAGTTTATTTCTGCCCGGTCGATGATTGGTGAAGATAGCATTTCTACGGGAATGAGTCCCATCTGTTGAGCTTCACCTGTGCTGGCTAGCTTTGCCAATGAATCGGCCTTTTGGTTGCACTCCCGAGGTATACAATAGATGGCGTAATAATCGAACTGATTCAGTACTTCCTGAACTCGAGCTAAGTAAGCAGCCAACCTTTGATCCCTTGCCTGATACTCTCCCCGTACTTGACAGACAACTAATTGTGAGTCACAATAAATTTCCACTGCAATAATTCTCAAATCTCTAGCAAGTTTTAATCCATCTAAGAGGGCTTCGTATTCAGCTTCATTATTAGTCGCATGAAAATCGAACTTCACAGCATAGCATATGGATCGGCCTTCGGGGGTTTCGAGTACAACACCAGCACACGAACACCGGTCGTTTGATGCACCATCAGTATACAGCTTCCAGACGTATTCGGGGGATTTACTGGTTTCGGGAAAGTCTTCTGGAATGGTAAATTCAACTATGAAATCAGCGAGGACTTGTCCTGGGATTGCTTGTCTTGGAGTGTAAGTAATATCAATCTGACTCAGTTCAATGTTCCACTTGAGTAACCTACCAGACGTCTTAGGCCGCGAAAGGACCTGTCGTAACAGCTGGTCGGTGTAAACAACAATGGGATGTGCCTGGAAATACGGTTAGAGTTTCCTTGATGCAATCACAAGGCAGTAGGCCAACTTTTCTAGCTTTGGATAATTTCTTTCAGCCTCAATCAATCGTTTGCTGACGTAGTATACCGGCTTTTGTATCTTGTCTTCTTCTCGGATTAATGCAACGCTGATAGCGTTCTATGATATCGCTAAATATACGAACAACTTCTCATGGTCGATAGGCTTCGACAGGATAGGTGGTGTGGATAGATGTTGAACTAGTGCTTGGAAAGCGCCCTCGCACTTCGTGGTCCATTCAAAGTTGCGTTTTCCTTTTCGGATCAAATCGAAGAAGGGAATGCATTTGTTAGTGGACTTTGAAATGAACCTGCTCAATGCTACTACATTCCCATTAAGACTTTGGACTTGCTTTATAGTCTTTAGAGTTTTAAGGTTTCTGATTGCCCAAATCTTTTCAGGATTAGCTTCGATTCCTCGAGCGTTGACAATGAACCCAAGGAATTTCCCGGATGCAACTACAAAGTGACATTTCAGTGGATTTAGCTTCATTTTGTATTCTCGAAGTATGTTGAACATAGTTTCCAGGTCTTTAACATGGCAATGGAGAGTCATGACTTTACAAGCATGTCGTCTACATATACTTTCATGGTTTTCCCAATTTGATTGGCAAACATCCGATTGACCAATCGTTGATAAGGAGTCCCGGCATTCTTGAGTCCGAATGGCATAACTTTGTAGCAATAAAGTCCCATCTTGGTTATGAAGATGGTATGTTCTTAATCGAGTAAATGCATCGATATCTGATTATAGCCAGAGTACGCGTCCATGAAGGATAAGAGTTCATGCCCAGCTGTCGAATCTACTAGCTGATCAATTCTGGGAAGTGGGAAACTGTCTTTGGGACATGCTTTATTCAGATCGGAATAATCGACACATGTTCTCCACTTTCCATTCGGCTTTCAGACGAGCATGGGATTCGACACCCATTCAGGATATAGCGCATCTCGAATGAATCCGTTTGCTTCAAGCTTTTCTACTTCTTCTTTAAGGGCGGCAGATCTCTGGATCCATACCGCGCCTTTTTTGTTTGATCGGGACATGCCGTAGGTCAATGTTTGGAGTGTGGCTCGCGATGTCCGGCGAGATCCCACACATATCAGAATGTGTCTAGGCAAATACGTCAAGATTTGCCCGCAGAAATTTAACCAATTCCTCTTGAGTTTGCTGGCTTAGCTGAGACCCAATCTTTATCATTTTCTAATCATCGTCATCGTCAATAGGGACATCAATTGTCAGTTCGGCCGGGGATGCTTGACTTTCTTTAGACTCTCCTTCGTCTTCAGTTTCTCTATGGTCAAGATCCTTGAGGAATTGGCTGGGGTGCCCGGGCCTAGGCCCGGGCGTTAATTGTCAAATATCGGCAAAACGGACGTAGAGAGATTCCTCTACGCCCTTTCCCTTCTCTTTTCGCTGCGCCTCCCGTAGCTCAGCAACATAACAGGCTCTGGCAGTAGCCTGATCTCCCTGAATGATTCCTATTCCATGATCAGTGGGAAACCATAAAGTCAAACACCACGGGGCGATGGCTGCCCTGAATTCAGCGAGGGCCGGTCGGCCCAAGAAAGCATTTTAAGGGGAGTCTATGTCCAAAACAATGAACTGTAGCATCCGTATTCTCCGTCGTTCTCCAACTCCCAACTCTAATGGCAGTTCCACCATTCCAGTGGGTATAGTAGCACTTCCGTTGAAACCATGGACTCGGGATTGACAAGGCTTCAAGTCCGTGGCTTCCATTTTCATTTGATCATAAGCTCGCTTGAACATAATATTCACAGAGCTTCCACTGTCAACTAAGATCCTTTTCATCCAAGCGGGACCTACTTGTGCTGAGATGACCAGTGGATCGATAGTGGGGGCTTCGACTTTATCAGCGTCTCTATTCCTGAACACGATGTCATCTGTCATCGTTTTCTGTTGCTTGGCCGGAGCCCCTTCATCAAAACTACTACAACACTCGAAGTCCGCATGCCTGATAGAACTAGCATTCGACTCCATTTCATTCCAGCTTCGATTTGCTGGGTGAGGACCACCACTTATCGTATTGATAACCAACCTTCCGCCTATAAGAGCAGATTCCTCCTGTCTTTCCTGATTCGGCGCGCGATTCTGATTTGATGGGCCCGCACCGCCAGACTGCGGCGCCCGCACATACTGATCCAACTTCCGCTCACGTATCAGTTTTTCAATGAGGTCTTATAAGTGACGACACTCATTGGTGTTGTGGCCATAACTCTCATGGAATCTACAGAATTTTTCTGTTTGGATTTGTCTCCTAGTTGGTGGTTTCGGGGCAGGTTTCTTATATTGCATGGTATTGCAGGTCTGCAGATACACATTTTCCAACGACGTGTTCAATGGAGTGTAATTATCGTACATGGAAGCTCTACGCCTTGGACCATGATTCTGATCGCGTTTTTTGTTTTGATTTCCATTGTCCCTCTACTGATTATGTTTATTTTGGATGTTCAACTGAACTTTTCCAGAATTATCCCCGGATTGTTTAACAGCAATGTTACTTTGGACTCCTTCTATGTTGGGCCCGGCATCATCCTACTTCCTAGACTGTTTCGCATCCTCCCTTCTCAAGAATTGGGTTGCCTTGGAATAGAAATGGTCCAATGACGCAGGTGGTTTTCTAGCTAACCAATTCCCGAACTCGGAATCAGCATCAATCCCCTTAGTCAATGCCATTAGGATAGAGTTATCATTGGGATTGCTTATTTCTGCACACGTAGCATGGAACCGCTCCAAGTAACGTCTAAGTGTTTCTCCGGGAGCTTGTGTAACACTAGACAGAGTGTTGACATCTTTAGGCCTCGCCACGTGCATACAGAATTGCTCAACAAACTTGGTGTCCATCTGATCAAAACTAGAAATGGATCGTGGTGGCAGACGAGTAAACCACATGGTTGCAATGCCCCCCAGGGAAATGGGGAAACTACGGCATTTTACTACATCATCAGCTCTTGCAGCATTCATCAGCCATCCGTACTTCAAGATGTGTTGATTGGGATCAGAACTCCCTTCGTAAACTGGCAAAGTTGGCATCCTGAAGCGCCGAGGTGGTTCAACATACAATATTTCATCGGTGAAAGGGGTATGACTCCGGGAGATTCCCCAGTCGTCATTAGAGAGACCCTGACTTTCACAGATCATTTGGCAGATCATTGTTGGTATATCTGGCATTCGGATACTTGGAGCATGTTGTGCCAAGGTGTGGTCGGGTTCTACAGCGTGAGTCTGGACCGAACGCGGTCGACGGTCCGTGCCTCGCCTCCTTTGTTCAACATCCTCAGGGACATAAGGCTCAGGAGTCTGCTCTCGTTGGTTACGTTGAGGATCAACTTGGTTTCTAGCATCACCTCCCCGTCTAGTAGTGGTGGTAGTAGCAATGTTGCCGGTGACATGGTAAGGAGCAGCATCTCCTCGAGTTGAAGTTTCTGTACGAAGACATGCGGATGGTCTAGCTCTAGGTTGCCCAAGATTCGAAGCAGGTGGGTGTCCAGTGGCTTGGGTGTAGCTTACACCTAGCCGTGGACGCGTGGATCTGGTTTGGCCATCAGAGGAGGCTGAACTCTCTATGGAAGAATAGGAACCTTGGTCTCTTCTCGATCTTCTTCGCCTTTGGCGATTTAGCTGGTTGGTTAACTCTGCGTTGGTGCGCAGTTGTTCAGTTAGCTGTTGTCGACTCTGGGTCAATTCTTGGAACAACGTCTGGAACTCTTGTCTGGTAACCGGACTTGTTGGATCTGAAGGTCCGGTGGCATTTTGGTTGGATGGAGGTGATTGCATGGGATTCTGCCGATCCCGTGCTCCTTGATCAGCAGTTGTAGAAGTAGTACGTGTGCTCACCATAATGAATTGGTGAAGTCCTTTCCTAGATCTGATGCAAATCTGAATAGAATGGAAGGGCTTCAAAGTTCTAGATCTGGATCTTCTTCTTAGATTTATGCAATCCAGTATAGATAGGAGATCCAAAGAGCAGGAGAAAAATTGGTTTTCTCAGTGAAAGTACCAAATTGTTTGTACAAAAATTGGGCACAATACTCTTCAAAAACTTCCGAAGAGTATTGTGCCCAAATTTGGTACAAATAAAGGTTTAAGTTAATGATTTCAAAAGGTTTTGGTTGAATGACTTCGAAAGGTTGAAGTTAATGATTTCGAAAGGTTTTTGTTGAATGACTTCGAAAGGTTCAAGTTAATGATTTCGAAAGGTTTTGGTTGAATGACTTCGAAAGGTTTAAGTTCATGATTTCGAATTTTTTTGGTTGAATGTCTTCGAAAGGTTTAATTTAATGATTGCGAAAGGTTTTGGTTGAATTATTCGAAAGGTTTAAGTTAATGATTTCGAAAGGTTTTGTTCAGTGGATTCGAAAGGTTTAAATGGAAGGTTTTCCAAGGTTTTTCTAAGTCAATGTTTTGAAGTGATTTTAAAGAAGGATGTCCAAAGCATTATTCGTTTCGAAAGGTTTATTTAATGGTTTCGAAAGGTTTGATCTTCGGTTTTGAAAGAGATGATTTCAAATAGTTAGAAAGAGGTTATTCAAGTGTTTAAATGTTTTCATCAACTATGGTTTGAGTAAATATATATAACATGGTGATAAGATTTTAAGTAAAGCATAAAGATTATATACTTTTCCTTGTTTAAGTTTGATTTCAAGGTTTTAATTCATTTTGAAAATGTTTTCAAGGAAAATTAGAGGAGGGTATCCTTAAGTAAAAAAAATGACTCAAATATTAGAATACCATATGGGACTAGTATGGGGTCGCACCCTATACATTAGCTAATAGCCCCAGCTAATTGTTGCCAAAATTCCAATGTGTAGGGCTTTGTAACAAGACTAAACTTATGGTTACACACCGAAAGGAATATATGTTTGTATACATATAGGTTATTGGTGAGCCCGAAAAACCATTTGGATCAGGAAGACCTAAGGGATGATTAAGTTAGGGATAGATTGTCCTAAAGAGAAGTATTTAATAGATAGTTAGAGCATCTCCAATGGTTCGGAGTGTGGAAATACAATTTTCCACACTCCGAAATGTTGGGGGCCTCATTTCTCCAACAGAAATTAGGCCAGGCGCCTGTTGAACAAGCGCTCGAGAATTCGGGCACCTGTTCAACAGGCATCTGATGCGCCTGTGTAATAGCGCCTAAGTATCAGGCGCCTGTTGAATAGACGCCTGATACCCAGGCGCATGTTACATAAGCGCCTCAACAAATCCAGAATACACACACTATGAACCCCTAAATCGACACTATCCAGATTTCTGCACCCTGTTGGAGCCAGCTTCTAGTGTAGATTTTCATATTTCTGATATCCAACCACCAGTTGGAGTTGCTCTTAAGGACAGACCATCCAGGAGAGAAGTATTTAACAGATAGTTAAGGATAGATAGTCCAAAAGAAGAATAGCTAATAGGTGTTAGGTTAAATTTTGTTTATGTTGTTTGGTAGGCCCGAGTCAGCAAAGGTTAAAAGTTATCTAAACAAAACTTAAGTGTTTGAACAGATAGTTCATTATTACCTGATATTTATGTATGTTTACATAATGATGCTTTGCAGTGTTTAATCAGTTTTGATTGTAGGAAAAAGATTTTTCAAAAGCTAGATTTTAAAAGGATGTTAGTGAGGGGAAACCTGTTCCACCAAGCGGCATGGTCTCACTTAACATACTAAACTGGGATGTACAGTGTTATTCATACCAGGCTTTATGTCTGACTTGAAGTTCATGTTTTTTCCTTAAACTCTCGGGTGCTCAAAATTAATTTGAGTAGGCTGAGGGGTTAAGGTCTTTTAAGGTTTAGTACGATGACGAATAAGGCTACCGGAGGCATGTAGGAGGCAAACGGATAGCTACTTAGGACTTGTAGTTTTTATTTATGTTTTGATGTATTTTCGCTGTGTTTGTATTAGGTTAATTATGACCATATGACTCCGATCATCCAAGGGGGTATCTTCATATACCGCTCTTGGCATATTTTGTAATAAGTATATTTGATCTATGCCTACGAACGATTTGGGATTATGTGTAGTGAATGTTAAACAATTTGATTTTGAAATGTAATGAAGTAAATGTGGTTTTGAAATCTGTGTTTTGTTTCATATTCAAATGCTTCTAATATTATTGATACCATAAATATAGTTGTATTTAGTGGCAGGAAGCTAATATTATAGATGACTGCAGCATTTGTAGCGCTTAGTTTTGGGGCTCTAGATAGGATTGCTTATGCATGTGGAACTGGATTGGGAGTTGTGTTGATGCAAAGAGGTAAAGTGATTGTTATGCTTCTAGACAGCTCAGACCACATGAAGTTAGGTATCCTACGCATGATTTGCAGTTAGCTGCCGTTATATTTGCTTTGAAGGTGTGGAGGCATTATCTTTTAGGAGAGTGATTTGAGCTTTATACAGATCATAAGTCGTTGAAGTACTTGTTCTCCCAGAAGGAGCTGAACATGAGACAGCAAAGGTGGTTGGAGTTTATTGCCGATTATGATTTTGGAATTGAGTACATATCCGAAAAAGGAAATAAGGTAGCGGATGCACTTAGCAGGAAGCATCAGAATGCAGTGTTGGCTATGATTACGGAGTGGAAAGATTTTGAAGCATTGTTAGCTTGTAGAGTGCAGTTTAGATCTAAAGAAGGATCTAGTGCAAGTAGTGCTATATTATCTAGTTTGGAAGTTCGACCGGTAATGATTGAGAAGATAGTTTCTAAACAAGAGAAGGATCCAGTTTTGGCTGAATGGATCAGAAGGTTGAGGGAAGGAACGAAGAGCGATGACTTAAAGGATTTCAATCTTGACCAAAATGGGAAGTTGAGGAAGAAAGGAAGGTTATGTGTCCCGAATGTAGGAGACATGAGGAATGAAGTTTTCGATGAGTGCCATCGTTCGAAGTTCATTATCCATCCTGGAGGAACGAAGATCTATCAGGATATGAAGAGAAGTTTCTTCTGGGACGGTATGAAACGGGACATTAGAGTATGTGTTAAGCAGTGCTTTAATTGCCAGCAGGCAAAGGCTGAACACCAGAAGCCAAGTTGATTGCTTCAGCCATTGGAAATTCCAATGTGAAAGTAGGATTCTATTTCTATGGATTTCATTGATGGGTTGCCAAGGTCTAGTAGAGGAAATGAAAGAATATGGGTCATAATAGATAGACTGACTAAGAGTTCTCGTTTCATTTCGGTAAAAGTATGGCACCTATTTTGGTGAAGTTATTTATGAAGAATGTAGTTAGGCTACACAGGATTCCTAGTAGTATTGTTAGTGATAGAGATTCTTTATTTACTAGTGAGTTCTAGAGGAGTCTACAGGAAGCATTAGGAACTAAGCTCAACATGAGTACCGCTTACCATCCATAGACTGATGGACAAACGGAAATAGTTAACAGAGTCTTGTAGGATTTCTTAAGAGCTTGTATATTGGATTCAGGGGATCATGGGAGGACCATCTTCATCTAGTCGAGTTCTCGTATAACAATAGTTATCAGATTAGTACTAGGATGGCATCGTTTGAAGCTTTATATGGAAGACCATGCAAGTCTTCTGTATGTTGGTTAGAGACCAGGGTTCTTGGTCCGGATTTAGTAAAGGAAGTTGCGGAGAAGATTGAGTTGATCCAAGTTTGGATGAAGGAAGCTCAATCTAGGAAGAAAAGTTATGATGATAGAAGAAGGAAATATTTGGAATTTTCTGTCGAAGATTATGTATTTATTGAGATTTTACCGATGAAGGTTATGATTAGGTTTTGGAAGTCAGGAGTTAGCACCTAGATCTGTTGGTCCTTTTCGTATTGTTGAGAGAATCAGGAAACTCGCTTATAAAATAGAGTTACCGAATAGTTTGGTTGGAGTCCATGATGTTTTCCATGTTTCTCGTCTTAGGAAATGTGTTAGAGACCCGAAGACTACCATAGCACCTACAGTGTTAGAGGATTTAGTAGTAGAGCCGAATTTGATCATAATTAGAAAGCCGATTCAGATTGTGGCTAGAAATGAGAAGAAGTTAAGGAACAAGACAGCCAAGTTAGTAAAGGTTCAGTGGAGTGAGGATGCTAGAGACTGTACTTGGGAGACGGAGAGCAAGATTAGTGGCTCTTACCCTTATTTGTTTGATGATATGTTTTATCCTTGATTGATTTGTTATACACCTTATCGTAATTTCGAGGACGAAATTCTTTAAGGAGGGGAGTCTGTAACACTCCATATTTTTATAACATTATTTAGAATGGTTAATTGGGTAAATTAAATAAATATTGTGGAGATTAATAAGTTGATAACTGATTAGCTAAGGGTAGCCATGCCATGTTGGAGTATTAATTAAAATAAGGTAACCTAAACAAAGGTGTTAAGAAATAACAAGGGAAATATGGGAAATATGTAAGGCTTATACCCTAAACCCTTAGGAATAGAACTCACGTTCATTCTCATTTTTACTCAAACTAAAATACTAAGGCCGACCACCATTATCACTCCCAAGAAGAAGATTAAAGCTAGGATTAAAGAGAAGGGAAACAATCAACCAAATCAACATCAAATCTCACATCTATAATCTCAAAGCTAAGGTGAATAATTACTACATCCCAATTTCTTTAATTTTCGGTTTTAAGATTAGAACCGAAATGATTTTGCAAGTATATGCCATGTTTTGATGACTAAAGTTATATATATATATATATATATATATAAATATATATATATATATATATATATGTTGTTGGTGGATTATATATGTTCATGTTAATTTTTATGATATGTTCGACATGAAAACCCTATTTAATGACAACCAAATGCCTTAAAAATATAAATATAGACCAGAAATGATATTTTAGAGATGGATTTCGATTTTCATAATTTTCTGAGTTAAAATGGATTTTATATTAATTTTCTAGTGAAGGAAATTGTTTATTTGGTTATAAATTATTTTCGGCTAAATTAATAATTATTTGGGGTTGAAATTTTTATATCTTAGGCAACATATTAAAATAGATTTTTTGGAATTTTTCCAGATTTTTCCTAAGTGTTTTAATGAATACATAAAATTATTTAAGGATGGGACTTAAATGTTTTATATATAATTAAGAAGAAGGGGCATTTTGTAAAATAAAATGATTAAATTTAAAAAATAGTGGCAGCATATTTTTGAAAAGTAATTGTTAAACAATGAGAATTTGACAAACAAAGGCAGGTTAGTTGAAAAGGTTTCCTTTTTAAGTTAAAAACAAAGAAATCATATCTTTTACACGTTTCAGCCTTTACGGCAACAAACCTTCCAACCCAGACCTTCCGATAAGGTCGAGAGGTTCAAAGCTTTCGATAAGGTCAAACCAATGCATATGGTATCAAGCTACTTGGTACATAATGAATTGGATAGAGTCGAAGGGTTGATGGCTAAAGAGGTTGGGGTATACTTCTTTTACAATTAAAAGCATTCACCTGCTTTGCTAGTGAATAAGAGCTTTTGAATTGGTTGCTTTCGACCAGGTCAAATTTTTAAATAAAGGTTTTGAACCTTCCGACAAAGTCGAATGGTTTACTTGTTTTAAAATCAGCCGCTTCTCCATGCATTCGAAAGGAAGCTTTTGACTTCAGTGAACTACCCTTGTTTCTAATTAAAGTATAACCAAACTTTCGAAGCAGAGCTTTCGACTTAGTCGAAAGATTGCTTCCAATGGAGTCAAAAGGTTTTAAAAGAAGGTTTTCTACTTGTTTTAAATTGAACCCCAAATGTCTTCGAAAGGTTTAAATTAATGATTTCGAAAGGTTTGGTTGAATGACTTCGAAAGGTTTAAATTATTGATTTCAAAAGGTTTTGGTTGAATGACTTCGAAAGGTTTAAGTTAATGATTTTGAAAGGTTTTGGTTGAATGAGTTCGAAAGGTTTAAGTTAATGATTTCAAAAGTTTTTGGTTGAATGTCTTCGAAAGGTTTAAGTTAATGATTTCGAAAGGTTTTGGTTGAATGACTTCGAAAGGTTTAAGTTAATGATTTCGAAAGGTTTTGTTCAGTGGATTTGAAAGGTTTAAATGGAAGGTATTCCAAGGTTTTTCTAAGTCAATGTTCTGAAGTAATTTTAAAGAAGGATGTCCAAAGCTTTATTGGTTTCAAAAGGTTTATTTTAAAGGTTTCGAGAGGTTTAGTTTCGAAAGATTTGATCTTCGGTTTTGAAAGAGATTATTCAAATAGTTAGAAAGAGGATCTTTCAAGTGTTTAAATGTTTTCATCGACTAAGATTTGAGTAAATATATATAACATGGTGATAATATTTTAAGTTAAGCATAAAGATTATATACTTTTCCTTGTTTAAGTTTGATTTAAAGATTTTAAATAATTTTGAAAAAAATTTCAAGGAAAATTATGGCAGGGGATCCTTAAGTAAAAAAATGACTTAGATATTAGAATACCAGATGGGACTAGTATAGGGTCGCACCCTATACATTAGCTAATAACCCAGCTAATTGTTGTCCAAAATTCAAGTGTGTAGGGCTTTGTCATAGGTAGACTAAAATTATGGTTACACACCGAAAGGAATATATGTTTGTATACAGATAGGTTATTGGTGAGCTTGAAAAACCAATAGGATTAGGAAGACATGGGGATGATTAAGTTACGTCCTGAAGTGATGTATTTAATAGATAGTTAAGGAAGGACCATCCAGGAGAAAAGTATTTAATAGATAGTTAAGGATAGATAGTCCATAAGAAGAATAGCTAACAGGTGTTAAGTTAAATTTTGTTTATGTTGCCTGGTAGGCCCGAGTCAGCCAAAGGTTAAAAGTTATCCAAACAAAACTTATGTGTTTGAATAGATAGTTCATTATTACCTGATATTTATGTATGTTTACATAATGGTGCTTTAAAGTGTTTAATCCGTTTTGATTGCAGGAAAAAGGTTTTGCAAAAGATATATTTTAAAAGGATGTTAGTGAGGGGAAACCTGTTCCGCTAAGCGGCGTGGTCTCACTTAACATACTAAACCGGGATGTATAGTGTTATTCATACCAGACTTTATATCTGACTCGAAGTTTATGTTTTCCCCTTACACTATCGAGTGCTCAAAATTAATTTGAGTAGGCTGAGGGGTTAAGGTCTTTTTAGGTTTAGTAGGATGACGAATAAGGCTACGGGAGGCATGTCGGAGGCAAACAGATAGCTACTTAGACTCGCAGTTTTTATTTATGTTTTGACGTATTTCCACTGTGTTTGTATTAGGTCAATTATGACCATATGACTCTAATCATCCATGGGGGTATCTTCATATACCGCTCTTGGCGTATTTTGTAATAAGTATATTTGATCTATCCCTGGGAACGATTTGGGATTATGTGCAGTGAATGTGAAATAATTTGATTTTGAAATGTCATAAAGTAAATGTGGTTTTGAAATATGTGTTTTGTTTAATATTCAAATGCTTTTGATATTATTGATATCATTAACATAGCTGTATATAGTCGCCGGAAGCTAATACTATAGATGACTGCAACATCTGTAGCGCTTAGTTTTGGGCTCTAGATAGGGGATGTCACAGTTTGTGAGGCCTACGAGGATCTGGCATCAACCCCAAGAACGGATTTGTCACCATTGTGACCGGGCACATCGCCTCTATGTCCTTCGTCATTAATACCAGTGAATTTCTTAGCACTTGTGGCTGCTGGCACCATGGGATCCGCTCGATTGTCTTTTTGACTAACTGAAGCCCATGGTCTTATTCCTACAATTTGGGCAACTTTGGTTAGCCCTACGATATGGCCCTCTTCAATCAAACAAAAAGTTATGAGACGTTTTTCCATAACCAGATATTCAATGTTCATGTCCCTGGGAGGTGCATTTTTCAGAGTTGTGACTGCCTCTTCATAAATATTGCCACTAGATCAGGTGACAATACCTGTAAAGGAATAAAATAGTCAGGAATACGACCTGAATATCGTTTTTTCGTTCTAACATGAAAATAGTGGATAATGCTTACGTCTTTCTAGCCATTGTCGAGCAAAACCAGGCGGACAACAAATAAAGAACCACTCACTTTCAAAGATGCTTAATTTGTTCCATGCGCCAGTTAGAATCTGGCACCTCTTCACTGACTCTAGAAATGTAAATAAAAGACTCCCTATCTGTCGCTTGAAAGCGAATATGAATCGATGTCCTCAACAGTCGGAGAATAATGCAGGATCTCCATGAATACCATATAAGTACAGTTAAGAAGAGCATAGCCATTTGGGTGAAGCTTCACTAGAGCTATCCTTAAATAATGAAGAATTTCCATAATGTATGAATTAAATGGTGGGATGCATCCGGCCTAGCAATGAACTTGTTGCACGCCGTATACCCTTCTGGGGTTCAGTGAGCCCTATTATCTCGCGACGAAACCAATACATCATCGAAAGGAATTTCATGCCTTATATAGATTTGGCAAAGAGCGTATTCCTTAATTTTAGAAGCTATCAAATCGGCAAGGTTCTCCAGAACAATTGCGTCCTCTAGAGTGTCGGGAGCAGGATCGATATTTCTCTGATGGAAAGATCATAACAACATCAGAAAGGTCAAATTGAGTGTCGGGGCTTTTCGGTTGTTTCGAATGATCACTAGAGGATGGACTATCGAATTTAGCTGTAGAGCCTGATTCTACGTCAGGATTATCCTGTTGGGAAGATGATCCGGCTGGCATTGATGCAAGACACCCAGAACGTCCAGAACAAACAGCTATTAAACTTAGTAAAAATCATGGTTAGATAAAGAAATCTATATCCCAAGTCTATAGTGAGTGCTAGTGTGGTGCGGAAAAGTGTTGTACAATATAGTCATAAGTTGTGTGAAACTGAAGATGGAAAAGACGACGAGACTTCAAGGTTCAACCGGGGAGACTGTCATTCCTGACCGTCTCGACCATCTCTACGTGTCATTGGGAAATAATGATTTTTATCTAAGTTACTCATAGCTTCAAAAGAATAGTCAAAGGCTTTGGTTTGTGTCGTAGTTCTAAGGTCATTTGTTACCGAATATGCAGTTCAAATCATATGAAAGCCATATGCAAGTTCAATTGTTTATTCTAATATGCAAGGCCGAAGCTCATCATTTAGTTCAAGTTCACTTATTTATGTTCCATTATTAAATTCATTTGCCAACACCCGATCGTTCATAAAGGCATTCCAACCAATCGTTTCCTTAGAGAACCTCATCTAATCGTTCATAGTAGCCGTATCCACCGATCGTTCTCCTTGGCCTTCAAAGCCGATCATTTTCTCCATGCCATCAACCGTTCATCCCACTTTGCCTTGTCCACCTCAAAAGCCTCTAACTCCAAAGCATTTCCAACCATTTGTAGACGATTATTACATACTCAAGCCTCAATATCCCAATGTTTTGTCGATCGTTCAAGAACGATTGTGATGGATCAATCGAACGACTTCTCCAATTCCACTACTCATCCTCCTCAACAAATGATCGGTTAAGGCCATAATACGATCGTCCCACATCAAGAAAAGCTACAATATCTTCTCCAGAGACGATCAACTGAAGCTTCTATCTCCTCCAATTCTTACTCGCTCCATGGATCGAATCAAATATCACAAACATTAATGAAACTCAAAGTCTTATGCCAAAAGCATACAGAAAATTAAAATTAAGCTACCTAAGTGAGAACCTTGAAGGGGAAATGAAGTTGAATTCAAAACGAGGCAAGATTTGGCGGAGCGCCTGAAGGGAGATTAACTCAAAAAAGCGGTTTTTTTTAAGTTGGATAGTTTCTTCGATCGGAAAAGGGAGAAAGTAGAACGATGTGTCCTTTTCTTCTCAACTGAAATGATACGAAATGATAGAAGAAAGAAAAATGGCTAAGTACAAGAGTTTAAATAGGGAGGTCAAATGTCGATCACTTGTGGTCCAAAATTAATTTCGAGGTAGTGAGTTTATATCGATCATTTCATAACCAAGCTAGATGCCGATCGTTTCAAAGCAAGGGTTTTGCGCTGGTCGTTTCATAACTAGGAACGATCCAAAATTTCTTTCTAAAAAGCAAACGATCGGTGAAAATAATAATAATAATAATAAATATATATGTGGATGGGGAAATAACGACTAGTAGTGAACATTTGTTAAGGTATATATGTAAATATGAATAGCGGTTGGTAGGATTGTTTATAAAAATTTCAAAACTTGACAATAACCCGTGAACGTATAACCGAGACTGGGAGTCAGATATGAACACATATACATGATAGCAAACGTTTCGAAATCTAATGTTTGAATAAAAAATAACTGAAACCTAGAATCAACCATGAGAAAAACTAAAGCCAAGTCGCTAAAGCTTAGATATTGCCAAAAACAAAGCAGGATGATCAGTAATAAGTTGTGATCCCATGTTTATACTATGGGAATCGACTAATCATCACGACGAATAAGGAAAATACGACCATTGATAAGAAAATAACTTAATGAAAGGATAACAACTATTCGATGAACCGGATGGGTATCATTCTGAAAATTCTAGCTTGCAACGATTCAAAGAACGTCATGTTCAAAACGAAATGTACTTTGGGAGGAAATATTACCCTGTCTTTTGGCAAGGTCGTGTTGTCATCGACTTGGCTAGGAATGGATGGTTATCAACCTTAGGAATTGATTACAAACAATACTATAGATGATGGTCGGGTAGATTCGGACCAGGTCCCAATCGAGGTGCAATTAGCATGAAGTGACTTGCATAGCCCTATGAAGTTATATTTTAAATTTGGAGTCGATCGAAATGCTCGAGTTATGGATGAAGCAAGGATTTGTATGGATTGATTTGGAACGATCTATAGAACAACCAAATCAGCGGAGATCAATTGATATCTCAAAGTCCACAAGGTCAATTCACTTGAAACTTTCGAAGCATCAGTATACTGAAGCATGGGGCCCAAAAGAACGATCGCACATCAAGATCTCAAGTTATGATAATAGTCGATCGTATCTAGCTGATCGTTATTGCCGATCCTTCATGATGATTGGCGAACATTCCAAGTGTAGCAAAGGTTGATCCAAATCTCGTAATCTACAACTGCGATTGACTTCATAATTCAGGGACAAGTTGAAGAGGTACGTGGGACCCTTAAAAATGCCACGCATGAAATGGAGGTAAAAATAATGAACGGTTAAACTTTAGCCGATCGTTCGTGATGTTATGTTAGGGTGACCGATCGTTATGGTGGGCCCCAATGGACCTAGAGAGCCTTCTACCGAAATCTTATTGAAATATCTTATCATCTCCTTTTATAAATATAGGCCTATTGGTTCATTTGGGGGATCTTTACACTGCTTGTTACTCGAGACTCTATTGTAATCAAATGCTCTCTATTTTGTACCGCTGTAACCTGATTTACAAGTGATCAGCAAAGGTAATCTTCAAAGTGGACGTAGGCATACAATGCCGAACCACTATAAAGCTCTGTATTTTTTATTATTCTTTTTTATCTGTTATTAGCTCAACCATTTCCTTAGTTAAATTTAATTTTTCTTCACTTACTTCTCTACATTTATCTATTCTTGGGTGTTTGTAACTAATTTAGTTGCAAACATCTTGCAATTGCCTAGAATCCAATCTCCTCTTCTATTCATGATTCAAACAAGATCAGCGAAATCCATTCATAATAAAGCAACTAATTCTCTACATCAATCGCATCCTCCATTCTAATATATGGTTTCCTCCAAGTTTTTCATAGTCTCCACTCAAAACAGCATAATTGTTAACAATTGGAGCTTCCAGATTAGCTCCTTTAGTATTTCCACCAACTAATCCAGCAGCAAATCCTGCTTGCATCATGTTGACAAAGAACTGATGCACCGCTCCCATATCAACCAACGACGTTCCTGAACCTATGTTAGCAGCTGTTTGTCGACCTAGATTTCTCCTAGTTTTGCGCCTGACATTTCCATTGGTAGTGTTGCTTTCTCTATCGAGATTAACTCTTCCATTTCCTACCTCCATATCTTACTCCCTTAAACCTGCATTCGAACCTTATTAAGATACGGAAGAATGGTCTAAGATGGAGGGAGAATAGAGATAAAACGAATACTTATATATAGCAAACACAAGTATGTTACTATAGCGTTATCCCATGCCCCAATCCTATTTTTTGATTCATTTGATCTACGCTTTCAAAAAAAAATTAAGTTCTAAAATTATTTTAGTTTCTACACAAACCTACGCTCTGTTACCAAGTTGTAACATCCCCATTTTGAGGCCCAAAACTAAGCGCTATAGAGGGTGCAGTCATCTATAGTATTAATCTCCACTGATAAAATGCTGGCATGCTAATGGTGTACATAATATCAGAAGCACAAGAATATTAAATAATTTTAAATACAATTTCAAAGTAAATTATCACATTTCAATTCAAAGTCATAATTTCATATTCAATACATAATCCTGAATGTTGCTTAGGTTCACATGAAATTTAATTATTACAAAATACTCCAAGAGCGACTTATGAATATGTCCCTTTGGTTGATCGAATTTACTAAATAAACAGATACATCTACTGTTAATACCTTAATACAACAACTAACACAACACAACAGATAATAATCATAGATAGACTCCTACATAGCTAGCTTTGCCTCCTACACGTCTTTGGAAGCATTATTTGCTAAACCTACTTTACCTGAAAATCCCTTTTTCCAAATCTACTCAAATAAAATTTTGAGTACTCGAGAGTTTAAGGGGAAAACATAAATATCGAGCCAAACAAAAAGCCTGGTGTGTATAATAATATGTTATCTCGATTTATAGATATTCAATGAAATAACACCGCCGAGCGGAACGACTTTTCCCCTCACTAATACCCCTTTTCAAAATATATCTTTTGCAAATCAATTCCTGCAACCAAACTGGTTAAAATAAAAGTATAAACAATAATGTGCATGCATGCTGCTTAGGTAATCATGACTATTCATTAAATCAGTGGACTATCCATCCCAATGTTTAGTTTTCGTAAGGTAACTACCAACCTACATGGCTGACTTGAAGTTTATGTTTTCCCTTAAACTCTCGGGTGCTCAAGTTAAATTTTAGTAGATTGAGAGTTAAAGACTTTTCAAGTTTAGTAGGTTGGAGAATAAGCTTCTAAAAAACTTGCATGAGGCAAAGCTAGCTATGTAGGAGTTATTTAGATTATTTCCACTATGATGTATTTAAGACTGATATGTCTATCTATCTAGTACTCTGATCATCAAAGAGTGCATCCTTATATATCGCTCTTGGCATAATTTGTAATAATTATATTTGATCAAAACCTAGGAATTGTTATGGGATTATGTAATTGAATATGGAATATTGATTTGAAATGTAATCGAAAAAGCTGTTTTTGAAATCTGTATTAATTTTATTTCATATTCATGTATTTCTAATATTATGGTTACCATTAGCATTACCGTATTTTGTCACCGGAAATAAAAACTATAGATGACTTGTAACGACATGGATTTTTCCATCATTTGATTTTGAATATTTAAATGATTTTTAATATTGATTTGGAATATAAATTGTTTTTTGGATATGAAGATTTGGTTGAAAATTCTAGAATGAATTTAAAATTCAAATATAGTAATTTATCGTAATACGGAAATGGTAAATAATTGAAATTTGAGTTGAATATGAATCTTTCAAATGTTGATATAAATTATATTTGAATTATAATTAAGTTTATAAGTTTTTAAAACTGAAATTTCAAGTGATTTCGTAAATTTTTGCAATCGTCGATTTAATCGACGCGTTAAAATAGCGATCGGGGCACAGTCTCGGAATTCAACGAAACTAGTTCCATAGTGTATTATTATCGATTTCAAATTCATAGTGTTTGGAGTTAACGTTTAGTCATACGGGATAGAAACGCGTTGAAATTATTATCGAAATATAATTAATAATAGTCGATTCAAAAAGCTATCTTCCACATACGATCGAATTAGTCTTCGAAACTTGTTCCATTGCGTTCGAAATAGCGGTATAACATTAGGAACGCCAGGCGGCATGCCTCAGTAGAAATTCGGGATTTTGAGTTATGCAAACGAGATATTTTGAGTATAATATTATAAAAAAATTAAAAAGGTCAAACCCTATTTTTTATCGAGCCACCCTACCTTCTGAAACTCACCAACCTACTTCCCTTTCTCTGTTTAAATCGCGTATACTTCCTTTTGCCTTCTTTCAGAATCAAAATAAAATCATGTATAATAAAAAAACTCCCGATTAAATTGCGATCGAGCGAGGCAAGCTAATAGGCGACGTCAGGGAGTTTGCGGATCTCTTGGGTAGCTGCACGCGAAGGCGAGTGGATGCACGAGGAGCAACTGAGTGAAGTAATGCGTGAGGATAGAGAGACAGCGCGCCATGTTGAGAGGGAGATGGTAGGCGAGGCTGTAGTAGTTTCCACTGGCAGCTTCGAAGGGAGGTGCGACAGCATCTTGGTGGGTTCGTTTATGGAGGCAGTGGTGCAAATAGGTTAGGGTTTGTCGCGAGGTTGTGAGGTTTCAATGGAGCTGCTGGGTTGTCTGATCGTGAACGAGAATTTGGGGACGAAGTCTAAATGCGGTTATAAAGGTAATTAATTAACTTAAGTTGTAATTAGTGAAATTAATATATATTTTAATTCGGGAATCTTGTATAACGTATAATTTTTCATACGAGGTGCATATCGAATGTAACGAGTCATATTGGATTCGAAGCTGCTAATACTACGCAATGGAATAAATTTGAAATTGGAATGATCAACAAATTAAAAATCAAGGTGAGTAAATCTCACACAATTTGGTTGACTGGTTTAATTTATAATAATTAAAATTAATTATTGGACGCTTGGTTGAATTTATAAATTATTATCAGTTTGAATGTTATATTATATATATTAGTATATATATTGGTAGTTGGATATATTTCCCGCCAATTGGAGCGGATGAGACACTACGTGCCCCGCATAATAGCGAATGACCCTATATTACCGCGAAATCCCGCCACGAAGCGAGATTGGTATTTTTATTTATATAACATCTGTGGATGGAGGAAAAACAGGTTGGAGGGATCCAACTGGATTCCTCAAATATATTGATTGTTTTTCATATATAGTGATATATACTTTGACTGAATAATCTGTTATGGATTGTTGTGTGATTTGATTTATTGGATGTTATAGTAGTACTAGCCCTATTTTGGTATTTTAAATACCATAAATAATATTTTTAAATTTAAAAATAAATTTAAAATGAAAATTTTGGAATTTGAGACATTTATATAGAATCAGAGTATTTTATAAGAAATGGATTTGAACTCAATAAAAGATTTGATTTTTGGAAATTTGTTTAACTATTTTAATGTTTCAAATAGAGATTCTTGGAAATAACTTATACAAGGGAATTTTAAACAATAAATTTAATGATATCTATTAAATATGATTTGGAAGTTTAAATCGAGTTTTCGAGTGGATTTGAAATATTAATTGGATTTATTGAGGAATAGATTGCCAAACGAAATTTTGAATAGAAATTAAATTATAAGTGGACTTTTGAAATATGGATTTGTTATTAAACAGATAAAACGAGAATGAGTTTTGAATATATAAACAATATTTATAAATGGAGTGGAAGTATTATAAATGCATAATTATAGAAAAGAAATGAAATAGATATTGAAATGAATTTTTGGAGATTAAATGAGATTATAAAGGAATAGTGTTGATGAGATGATTTTATAAAAGGATATTGTAAAAATCAGGAATAGAACCAAGATGAAAATTTGAATTTATATCCAAAGTTATAAATAAGTAAAAGTGATTATCGGGTGATTATTTGGGATTTTAAATCCACAATGTGAATTTAAAATGAGATATGGAAATTTGGATTAAAAAGAGAGAAATAGATGATTCTATTTTGGAAACTGGAGTGGTGATGAAATTGGAGATGTAATCGATGTGTAATGAATCGAGAGAGTTTTATAAATTGGAAATAGTTATATTGGAAATTTAGAAACAGATTTTTCTTCGAGAAGTTAAGTTTGTTTTTAAAAAGGGTTTTTATGGATTAAACTATGTAGTTTAGCTGTTTTGGTATTGGTAAATGTCATAAAAATTGGTAATATCAAATAGTTAATATGGGTTGAAATGAATTATAGTTTTTATAATAAGCTTTGTAAATCGATTAGTGTTATTACAACTGATTTGGAAATTAGTTATTGTTGGTTATATAAAAAGTGCTTTGATACTTTAAATAACTACTTAATTATGTTTTTGAAATTAAATTATTATTCTTTAAAATTATTTATTATTATTATATATATATGGTTTTAAAGGTAAGTGATTGAAGCGATTTATAAATACTCTCGAGATTTGTAAATCAAGTTATTAAATGGAGATGGTTTTGTAAGAGGAATTTTATAATGGAATTCCGAAAGACTTAAAAAATTTCCAAAATGTTTTAGATACGGGAACTTCGAAAATGAATCTGAATTCATAAAAGAAGTTATAAATTGTTAAATGAGATTATAAATAAGTATAATCGATTTCGGAAATTGTACAAAGGAATTAATAAAAATTCCAGAGATTTATGAGATAAGTTATAAAATATTTCTTAAGTGTCGAGATTAGAAATGATTTTGGAAAATAGACTTGCAATATTTTCCTAAGTATTAAAATAGAAGGTTTTGGAAATATTTTAGCGGCGAAATGATTTGTATGGAAATATTTTCCTAAGTAATGAATTATAAAGGGAATTTTGTAATATTTCTAAGTGCTGAGATGGTTTGAAAATATCCTGTTATGGATAGGTATTTAAGTTTGTTCCAAATATTTAAATATTGGAAGAGATTTGAGTACATATCTTTGTAAAGATATTTTAAAATAAATGTTTTGAAAGATTTATGATATGGGCCTAGTGATTGCTTATGGATGTTATTTGATCGTTAAATAACCGACTATCAAATCTGGCCAAATTCGTTGATCGTTTCGAAGAGACCGGGATCAGATTTAACTATACGAAAACCACTTCGATCTGATTTGTGCGTTATGAATTATGATATCTTGAAGAAAATGAAGGCGGTGTTCGTGAAGAGATTGGTTTGTTCAGACCCAGAACTACTTGTATGGATGAATGCTATCATTTGCATCGTGGTCTGGAAGGCAGTGTTAGCATTCCAAGTATGAATGCTATTCTAAAGGTAAAACGTTGCCTCAAGCCTCATCAACCAGGAATGACTAAAACAGGGGAGATAAAGCAGGGCTAAGTGGGTTGCACCCAAGTAGGGTGTGTTGTCACTTTTCTAGATACCCTCGGATATATATATTATAAATTATGGATATGGTTGTGCCTGGAAAAGAGAGCGCTCGATTAGGGTGGGAACACACGGGGCGATAACATATTCGGTACTATCCAGGTCAGAGGTAGGCCGGTCTTGTGTTGGCAGGGGATCCAGGCGAGGTCCTCGGTACATTTTTCTAGAGGTATACTGTGGTTGGCGGTACCCCAGTAGCCTAGTCATTATATGGAATCCAATATGCACTACGAGCCTACACGGTTTTAGTTGTATACCAACTATGCTGAAACGTGAGATGCAAGCATTTCAGCTATTTTCTAATTTACTTTCTATAGACACTATTATAATATCAAAAGATTTTGATATAAATGGTTTTGGTTATCTTAAGGTAAAAACCCATCGTATTTATGTGTGGCGTGGTCTTACAAGATACCTTTATTTTCAAAAGGATTTTGATAATAGAAATAATTCAAATTGAGTGTGTTTTTCTCACGCTGGTTTTCCAGACTGTCTTGGGTGTTATTTTATTACACTGCTCGGGTCACACCAAGTATTACAGATTCAGGTTAGAATATTATGGAGCTTAGGAGATGAGCCAGAGGAGACTCAGGCGTATTCCACGTACTTGATTATATTCCGCTGTGTGTGTTAAACTGAATGTTAAGTATTTGTGAGGACAAGTTATATTAACTCTCTATATTGGGTTATTGACTGGTATACTCTGATGATTGTAGGTATATTACAATTACAGTTTCTTTTTGTAGAAAGATCTATATTTATCTATTATATATTATTTCGCTGCAATTGTGAGATTCTGTATTGTTGTTTCTGTTTCTCCTTCTATCATTTTCTTCTTCACCCCTAATAATCTGCTATTTCCAACACTCGATTGCTCGGCATGCTATACTCTGAATGTATTGATGTCGATTTTCGAAGGTCGAAAATTCCAGGCCATTACACTTGGTATCAGAGCTGAAGGTTAAGCGAGAACCTTGACTTTGGTGGGGATTACTCATTAGAGATAGTGTTAGTAGTACTCTAGAATGAGTCTGAGTCTATTAATAGACATGAGCATGTATTTGTTAGTGAATATAAAATGTTTTATATTGTGTTGATTTATCGGTTGAGTGTTTATGAATTCTGGTCGGTACGAGAAGTACAACTGTATCGATAGAGGTTTCTAAACTCTTAAACAAGGTAAACTGACACAGTATTATTTTGAAAAGAGGGTAAATGAAATAATTTTACCCAAGGGTATATTTTGATAGAAAAGAAATAATTTTCTAAGATTATTATGGTATATTGGAGTGTTTGGTTGATATTATTATAATCAAAACAAGGTTATAAAAATTGAAATGGTTTATATAACCAAATAGGAATTTGTATAAGTATGATTATACATATGAGTTGTAGCTAAAAGTGGATTCAAACCAGAATTTGGAAATTTAAATCCCGAAAATTTTGGGAAATGTTTTAAATGGATTTGAACTAAGTATTTGAGAATTTTTAAAATATCAGAAGTTTTGGAAATGTTTTCCAAAGTGGTTGAAAAGAATAATGGAGTATTATTTTTGGATAGAAAATGCTTTAAATTGAATTTAAAAATGGATTTTGGAAGTGATAAAGCACTGAACTCACTTTAATCGCTGGAAAATAATCCTGGTGATGACTCTGCAACATCATCACTATTCATTTTCGAGTTTCTAAGTGACAGATTGCTACTGTGATTATTTGGCTACAGAATTGTTTTGGTAAAATTAGGTTTTGATTTAAAAATTCCAAAAGTAGGATTTGGTATACAGAAAGGAATATATATTTATATATGGGATTTCAAAATTATTTGAAATGAAACCGGGTTTGAATTCTGGAATATTCATTTGAATGTTTTATGAAAATTGTGAAAAATAAGTTTTGAACTTATAACCTCGAATTGTGAATTTCAATATGAAATTAAAATTTTATCTTATGCAAGTTAAATAAATTGAATTTGTAAAAGAAAAATTGTATGGGTTAGACTTTAACTTGAGATAAGTTAAATGAAAATTGAATTGAATATATAAACTTGAATTGTAAGTGACTATATAACTATAGGTTTTAAATTTTGAATGGAATAAAATTTAAGTAGAAAAATTATGGAATTTTGAATAAATAAGTTAAATAGCTTACAAATTTGGAGTTAATGGAATATATACTTAAGATATAAAGTGATGTAAATCTTGGGTTAAAAATTTTAAATGTGAATATACTCGAGTAAGCATCGACAAAATGAAGTCTGATTGGAAATTTAATCTTGAAAGGAATATTTAATTTAAAATGAGTCAAATGGAATCAACTGAAGTATAGGATTTATATAATTGAGGAAAATAAGTTGTGTAAGTTATTAATTGGAAAAGTGGAATAGAAAAACCAAAATTATAATGATTGGATATTTGATAAAGAAATGAAAATCCAAACTTGAATTATAAAATGAATTTGTACTCAAGTCAAAACGATTAAAGTGATTTTTGAAATAAAAATCAGATATTGAATTATAAAATGGAAGTGGACTAATTAGATAAATTAATTAGTTATTTGAATATAGAAATGGGGCTTATCTTGGTTAAGTAAAATGGATTGTGGATTGAAATTGAAATTGAATGTGCAACTTGAGTTATAAATGAAATTCGACTTAAATATAAGCGAATTAAATATATTTGGAAATGTTGTCGAATAAAATAGAAATGGATTGAAATGGTGGTGACTTAAGTTATAAACAAATTCAATTTAAAATGTAAATAAATTGAATACGACTTTGGGATATTATTTAAATGAATTTGAGTATGAAATTAAGTTTTGAAGTGGAAACAAATATATGTGTTGTCTAAAAGGTCATAATAAACCTTAATATAAATTTTATGAAATGATTCTCAAGTAATATAGTGTAAATTGAGATATACCAAGTAAATGGAAATACGAATCAATCGAAGGTAAATAAATTGAATAACAACCAATTTAAAATGAAATGGAAATTGATTGCAATGGAAATTAACTTAAGTTATATGGTTAAAATGATTGAAAGTAAATGAGTTAACTTAAGTCAATATTTTTGGATGGAAGCTTGGCTCAAATAAATTTATGTAATGGTTCATAAATAAATTGGCATAGATTGGATTGTTGTTGAATATAAAATTGAGCGAAACAAGATTTTTGTGAATAAATTGAATATGAATCAATAGAAATTGATAAATCAATTTAGAATAAATCTGAAATAGTTTATAAGCTTAAGTGACTATTTTATTAAATGAATATTACCGAATTTGCATGGAGAAATTGTCGTTTGTCGTAAATGGAAGTAAACAAGATTTTGTGAATCAATGGAAACTGAATAAATTGATTTAGAATCAATTTGAATGGATATGAATAAGCTATGTGAAAATATGAATTGAATGTTAATAAATGTTATGTGAATCATTTGGAATTGAATGAAATGGCGTATAAATTGAATTTGAAGTGAATAACTAAATGTTGGAACCATGTATTTGCATGTACCTTTTAAAATACATGATATACCATGTTGTCGTTATGAAATCATGTGTTTAAAGTAGTCAAAGGGATGTAAAGTTATTAAATTTCATAAATTCTGAAACTGATGTGTTTATTTGAGTAAGTACAGGTACATGGCGCTGTTTGGCTAAATTTTGGTTGCGCGATCACATATAAATTGAGCGAACTCGCTTAATAACGCTAATATAAGGTACGCTTACGCTACAAATGTGAAAATGATATAAATATTGCTATATATTGTGTTTTCGACCGTGTGGGTCGATGATATCATTTTTATTATATTTGTGATGTTGCAAAAGGCTCTCCGTATAAAGGAGACTGCCAAAAAAATTCGAAAATTTAGGGTGTTAGAAATATTTAGTTAACTAAAATTTGATTTAGAATTTAATTGAGAGACAAAGGGTTTTGATGAATATTGGGAACTAGTTAGTAAATGTAGGCCTAAAAATTTAGGAAAGTGTAATAACGAGTTTTAACTAATTGGGTTTTGATAAGTTAATGGGTTTGTTGCATTTTTTCTACTTAGCAATTTCGGGAACGAAATTTTTTTAAGGGGGGAGGAATGTAACGACCCGAATTTTTCCATCATTTGATTTTGAGTATTTAAATGATTGTTAATATTGATTTGGAATATAAATTGATTTTTGGATATGAAGATTTTGGTTGAAAATTTTAGAATGAATTTAAAATTTAAATATAGCGATTTATCGTAATACGAAAATGGTAAATAATTGAAATTTGAGTTGAATATGAATCAAAGCGATTTCTAATGTTGATATAAATTCTATTTGAATTAGAATTGAGTTTATAAGTTTTTAAAACTGAAATTTCAAGTGATTTCGTAAATTTTTGAAATCGTCGATTTAATCGACGCGTTAAAATAGCGATCCGAGGACAGTCTCAGAATTCGACGAAACCAGTTCCATTGGATCTGTAATAATGTATTATTATCGGATTTCAAATTTCATAGCATTTGGAGTTAATGTTTCGTCGTACGGGATTGAAATTCTTTGAAATTATTGTCAAAAATTTAATTAATAATAGTCGATTCAAAAGGCTATCTTCCACATACGATCGAATTTGGCTTCGAAACTTGTTCCATTGCGTTCGGAATAGCGGTATAACATTTGGAACGCCAGGCGACACGCCTCAATAGGGATTAAGGATTTTGAGTTATGCAAATGAGATATTTTGAGTATAATATTATAAAAATTTTAAAAAGGTCAAACCTTATTTTTTATCGAGCCACCCTACCTTCTGAAACAAGCCAACCTACTTCACTTTCTCTGTATAAATCGCGTACACTTCCTTTTGTCTTCTTTCAGAATCAAAATCAACTCGTGTATAATAAAAAAACTCGCGATTAAATCGCGATCGAGCGAGGCAAGATAATAGGCGATGTCAGGGAGGTTGCAGATCTCGTGGGGTAGTTGCAGGAGAAGGCGAGTGGATGCATGAGGAGCAGGTGCAGGCGCTGGCATGATTTCGAGTGCGACGTCTTGGTCGACGTCGAGCAACCTGAGCGACGTAACGCATGAGGGTAGAGCGGCGGCGCGGTGTGCTGAAAGGGCGATGGTAGGCGAGGCTGCAGCAGTTTCCACTAGCAGCGTTCGAAGGGAGGTGCGACAGCATCCTTGTGAGTTCGTTTATGGAGGCAGTGGTACAAATATGTTAGGGTTTATCGCAGGGTTGTTAGGTTTCGATGGAGCTGTTGGGTTGTCTGATCGCGAATGAGGATTTGGGGACGAAGTCTAAATGGGGTTATAAAGGTAATTAATTAACTGAAGTTGTAATTAGTGAAATTAATATGTATTTTAATTCAAGAATCTTGTGTAACGTATAACTTTTCATACGAGGTGCATATCGAATGTAACGAGTCACGTTGGATTCACAGCTGCTAATACTATGCAATGTAATAAATTTGAAATTGGAACGATCAGCAAATTAAAAATCAAAGTGAATGTTAAAATTAATTATTGGATGCTTGGTTGAATTTATAAATTATTATCAGTTTGAATGTTATATTTATATATTAGTATATATATTAGTAGTTGAATATATTTCTCGCCAATTGGAGCGGATGAGACAATATGCACCCTGCATAATAGCGGATGACCCTATATTACCGCGATATCCCGCCTCGAAGTGGGATTGGTATTGTTGACCCTAAAATTGGACCAACACCCTGGTTTGAGTTTGAAAGCACCAGTCCTGTTTTGATAGAGCAATATCACAGATAACAGGTATAGAAATAGAACAGTAAAAGAAAGATGACAGAGAATTTTTATAGTGGTTCGGCTATTAATGAAACCTATGGCTGCTTTATAGCTTTACTATAGACTTATTGCTGTTACAAGGGTTGTTTGTTTACAAGGCTTTGGCTACTTCCTAGCTAGGTTTAATCTCTAGAGTTAGAATCCACCGGAGAATCACAGTCAATTCCTCTAGAGACTGTTGTGAGGAAGCTAGAGAGTCAAGAATGTTTCCGGCAGAGCTTTAGCAACCAGTCTGGAGAAGATCCTCTTTATGTTGCAGGTAGGATGGTATTTATAGAGATCGGAGAGCTTCTGGGCCGGGGCTGTTTATCAACTGCTCGAAGGTAAGTAGGAAACGACCCATGGAGGACTTGGCTCGTAATACAAAGCAGAACCATGGGTCGTTGGCGACCCATGGCCTATGGGTCGCTAGCTAACCGACCAATGGCCTATGGGTCGCTAGCAACCCATAGACTTGGCTTGTTTGCGAGCCAATGTCTTGGCCTCTTTCATAGTATTCTTCGGTTGTCTAGTTTGAAGGTTTGAGGGGAGGCATGGGTCAGCGATGAACCAGGCACTTAGGATTTTCTGGAGTCTGGAGTTGGAGATGCTTTGATAGTCTTTTATCATAGTTGCTTCGTTTTGATGGAAATTCACTAACTGTTTGTGCTCAACTGCTGATTAGGCTGAAAGAATGCTGGCCTTTTGGTTTAGTCGATCCCAGTCATTGCCTCAGTGGTATAGCCTGACTATCATTCACTCATTGCCATAGCCTTTCTGGTTAAGTTATAAACCATTCTGATAACACAAGATTGTTCTGTCTCCTATTGGATCCTGCTGGGTTAAAAACCTGGATAACATTTTCCCCCTAGAGTATGCTTTCATTGAAAACAAGGCGGGCTCTAGAAGTAACTTCTTTTGAGTCTTCATTTTCTGAATTCCAGTTTATCGTGTCGAGGTTACCATGCAAATTAGGCTTTGGTTGTTACATTTTCAATGTGAATCGTCAGAGTCCATCTTAAGATGTTATTCTCAATTGGTTGACTTCTAACAACTGTCCGTTTTTTATTTTAATCTGAATTCGATTCCTAGTATTGATGATGCAATCTTTGCTCCATAGTTTACGCAAAGGTTCAGGTTTGTAAGTGGGTGCATGATGTTGGTTTGGAGTTGTCTATATAGTTTTGATTTGACCGGAAGTGAAGCTATGTTTTGTCTCGAAAGATTGTACGCCGTTCTGGAGCGAAGTCTTGCTCTTGGCCTTAACTTCTTCCGTTCAAGAATTTTGTTAAGATCCTGCCGATGTTTTTGAATTCTAATGCGACAATTTATTCCAAAATTGGATATAGGGGATGATCCAATCATATCGCTCTTCCTATTTCTATATTCTAGTGATCCTGAATAGAAAAGCTTCCCGCGTCGCTTCGGACAATGGCTCCGTTATCAATCGTCGATCGATAACAGGTAAGTGTGGAAGAGATAATTTCAAAAGACGATATGGATTGTTTTTCAAATGTAAGAAAGCTATCTACACTAGATTTCTTGTTCGCAGTATTGGGATACTAGATTCTTCTCATGTAGATAACACGCTGCATTGGCCCCGGTCAAGGCTCATAACCTGATTGGGCAACATACATCGGCTTCCCTTGGATTCTGGGCGTTAATTATATGAGGATACTATTTAAAGTAAAGCATACCTGACAGGGTTGAATGCCAAGTTTTTTTTATTGAAAATGACTTTCCTTTCTTCCAATCTTTAGTTTGGCGGAGGGACTTCCACTCCTCCAGAAGTTGGGTCCTTCACAACTTAGGCTTCGCTTATTATCCTTATAATATTGGGATGATTGATTACAGTTAAATTACTAGGCACGGTTACTCTTGTAGAGTTGTAGTTGAAGTTCAATCAGGCATAGCTTCAGTCTTTGAAACTAGGGCACGAGTTATTCGATCGCGAATATCTTTCCCTTGTGGTTTTTTGGAATTAGATATGCACGTTAGCTTCTATCTCAGGGGACTATTAGCTTAATTCTTCAGTTCCAAACATTGCTTTTTCTCACTGTTGTGCTTCTTGTGCTAAAGTGTAGCATACTCATTTACTTTAATTCATACATGTAGGTAATACTTCTGCGGTCATTTCGGCATATTCCATTTCATAGCTTTGTTTTGGACTATGAAGTAGCTTGGTCTAGCCAGTTCTATAGCTAATCCCTACTTATGCTCAATTGACTTAGTTTCAACAAAGTGTTGGTGTAAATGCATTAGTCTGTAGGGCTGATTACTTTGACTACCGATCCAACATGTTTTGGGAGATTAAGTTTCCTAAGCAATAAGTTTGATTGCCTCATTTTGATTGACACGATAACTCCCTTCTTTGGGAATTAGGGACTTTGTTGCTTGATCCCAAAACTTGAGTTTTGTAATGATGTCGGCATGTGTTAGAAAGATGCATTTCTGGCATCATTTGTTAAAGTAAATTCTCTTAATTCCTACGTTGAGATCCTAATCACGTGTTCGTTTCTATCTTCGGAAACTCATATACGGATGACTCAACTCTGTGAAATTTTCCTTGATGTTGTGAATCTTCATATAGCATGACCAAACTTCGGATAATGGCATAATCCTGCAAGTTGGAACCAGATGATCTAATTAGACCGTAACTAGGTCATCGATCCTTCTCACCATCGCAAGACTATGAGCGACGGTTGATTTCTTAACGTTAAATCCTTAATTTCCTTTGTTGGCAATTTTTTTGCCATAATGCTCTATTTTTTAATAGAGAACCGTTATCTAATCAACCTCGTGGTTATTCATGTTTGGACTTTTGAAATATTTCTTTCGATCAAGTATCTGTGCTTCTATCCCTTCTTGAGGGACTAGCTATTTTGAATGCCTATATTTGGGCGATTGTGAGCGCTGGAAATCTGTGGGGCAAATTGCTTAATTGCCTACAGTCTGGCTCTCAATCCCATTCTGGAATTGAGGACGTTCGGGGATTTTATTTTCCACCTTCCATGATTGCTCCCGCTTGTTCTTGGCCATGCTGCTCTTCTTGGTTGCTGACGTTGTCTTGGAAGTTTTCTTCATATGTCAACTCCTATCTTTGAGAATTTATAAACTAGCTATTTAGTTCCAAGCAAGATTTCCTCGAGGCTGCCTATCTTTCGGTTGTGTCTAACGCCTTTCTAAGTTGAATTTAGGAAATTCGGTTGTGCACCAGCTTTCATCCCTAGAAACTAGTACATGGGTAATTCAATCCTGGGATCTCCTTTTGGTGCTACTTTATTCCTGTGCAGTGCTAATTCCTGTGATAAAAGGTCGACATATCCGGCTGACTATGAAAGGATATGTCTTTCCATCGCTGCTTGTCATTCGACAATAGTAGTTTTCTAAAGAGAAGGTAGAAACTCAGTTGAGGACCAACTTCTATTTTTGGAAGCTAGTGCATCGATGGTTCACTGCAATGAGTGTTTCTCATCAACCCTGTAGATTAAAGTTTTCCTGGCATTGCCGAGGCAATATCGGTACTTAGTGAGTAGAATGTTTCTTGGAGTTACCGGGGCAACATCGGTACTTATGAAATAGAAAGTTTCCTAGCATTGCGGGAAGCTTTTCTTTTAAGGATCACTAGAATACAGAAATAGGAAGAGCGATACGATTGGATCATCCCCTATATCAAATTTTGGAATAAATTGTCGCATCGGAATTCAAAAACATCGATAGGATCTTAACCAAATTCTTGAACGGAAGAAGTTAAAGGCCAAGAGCAAGACTTTGCTCCAGAACGGCGTACAATCTTTCGAGACAAAACATAGCTTCATTGCCGGTCAAATCAAAACCATATAGGACAACTCCAAACCTACATCATGCACCCACTTACCAACCTAAACCTTTGTGTAAAGTACGGAGCAAAGATTGAATCATCAATACCAGGAATCGAATTCAGATTAAAATCAAAAAACGAACGGTTGTCAAAAGTCAGCCAATTGAGAATAACATCTTAAGATGGACTCTGACGATTCACATTGAAAATTCAACAGCCAAAGCCTAATTTGCATGGTAACCTCGACACGATAAACTAGAATTCAGAAAATGAAGACTCAAAAGAAGTTACTTCCATATCACGCCTTGTTTTCAACGAAGGTATACTTTAGGCGGCAAATATTATCTGGATTTTTAACCCAGCAGGATCCAACAGGAGACAGCAAAATCTCGTGCTATCAGAATTGTTTAAAACTTAACCAGAAAGGCTAAGGCAAGGAGTGAATAATAGCCAGGCTATATTACTGAGGCAACGACAGGGATCGACTAAACCAAGGGGCCGGCATTCTTTCAGCCCAATCAGCAATTGAGCATAAACAGCTAGTGAATTGCCATCAAAATGAAGCTACTATGATAAAAGACTATCAAAGCATCTCCAACTCCAGACTCCAGAAAATCCTAAGCGCTTAGGTCATCGCCGACCCATGCCTCCCCTCAAACCTTCAAACTAGAAAACCTAAGAATACTACGAAAGAGGCCAAGACATTGGCTCGCAAACAAGCCAGGTCTATGGGTCGCCAGCGACCCTTAGGCCAAGGGTCGGGTCGCCAGCAACCCATGGTTCTGCTTTGTATTACGAGCCAAGTCCTCCATGGGTTGGTTCCTACTTACATGCGAGCAGTTAATAAACAGGCCCGGCCCATAAGCTCTCGGATCTCTATAAATACCATCCTACCTACAACATAAAGAGGATCTTCTCCGGACTGGTTGCTGAAGCTCTGCCGGATACATTCTTCACTCTCTAGCTTCCTCACAACAGTCTCTAGAGGAAATGACTATGATTCTCCGATGGATTCTAACTCTAGAGATTAAATATAGCTAGGAAATAGCCAAAGCTTTGTAATCAAACAACCCTTGTAACATCAATCGGTCTATAGTAAAGCTATAAAATGGACGTTGGCTTCATTAACAACTGAACCACTATAAAAAAATTTTGTCTTCTTTCTTTTTCTATTCTATTTCTATACCTGTTATCTGTGATATTGCTCTATCAGAACAGGGCTTGTGCTTTCAAACTCAAACCAGTGTGTTGGTCCATTTTTAGGGTCAATAGTACCAATCCAGCTTCAAGGCGGGATATCGTGGTAATATAGGGTCATCCGCTATTATGCAGGGCGCGTAGTGTCTCATCCGCTCCAATCGGCGGGAAATATATCCAACTACAAATATATATACTAATACATAAATATAACATTCAAACTGATAATAATTTATAAATTCAACCAAGCATCCAATAATAAATTTGGCGAGGCAACACCGACACTCAGGAGGCTGGGATGATTTTCCCCGTTGATTCGGCGGTGCTCTTAATCCAGTTGGGTACTAATTTAGGCCTTCGAAAACTAGCACTTCGATGGTTGGATTGTAAAAGTATTTTCTTAGCGCTACCTATCTTCAGGCAGTGTTAAAGTCAGGTTGGTGATGATTGAATCATCCATCCGATTATATACAGTTGAGTAGATTCCTTTTAACCCAATGTGGCTATTTTCTCAACGTTGCTTAAATCTGGGAGATGCCATGTTCTGGAATGGTGAGAGGCCCGGGCATTTCTACTGCTTAGCTTTGTTTATAACCATCAAGTATTACCCTTGGAGATGCAAGGCTGTTGCTTAACAAATTCCATAGTTATTCTTCCTCCTATTGGTTTTTGTTATGATCTAACGACAATCTGTGGAACCCTTCATTTTTGGGTGGAACCCTTCACTTCTAGGTGTCAAACTCTAGGTTCTTATAATTAATTCGAAATTGTGGAGCAAGTCACCAAAATGCCCCCAGTATGACCGCGTTCATTCCTATACTGATCATGGATCGGTAGAGTTCGGTAGTATTTGTCTTAAATCCATGGCACCTTGCTTGTTTCAGTATGCATTATGCTAGGCTGATATCATTATTTCAGATATCAACCTTATTCGTTGGTTCTAATCTTCGAGAATCAATGGTTTAGCTGCTCGATTTTGAGCGTTCTCTCCTTGCCGTGGTCTGTCTTCGGATAACAGCTGGTTTTCTGTAAGTTAGGGTTTAAGACCTCATTCGAGCACCTGCTTCTATCTTTGGAAGCTAGTGCATTGATGATTTGATTCTGGAGATTCTTTCCGTCGTCGTCTACCTTTGTACGATGGAAAATTCCTTCTTTTATTGCAAGTTAGAGCGATTTTTTTCCTAACCAAATGTTAATGTATTTTGTGCCCCTCAATCCACGGGGCTGACTATTCTGAACAATTGATGTGAGACTTGATGTTCTGGCGGCTCCTTGGATGCCCCCAGTCAAAGGTACATCGTAGGTCCTTTTTCTGGGAAATCGTGACTTGGGTGTCTTGAATTTTGACGTTTTGTACATTAACTTTGGTCAAAGATGAGAATTCTTTGCTGACTTCTTGGTTTGTGAGCTTTGCAGCACTATCGAAGCAACATTGATTCTCTCGGGTAGTGGGAGTCGATCCCTTTCAATCGAAGTGTGATGCTTTTGATAGTGTGTGGCTTTCGAAATGCACGTCTTTTGAGACTGCGCGGCTCATGGGATCGATAGACTCATCGACCTGGGACGGCTCGGAGCTCATTGACACTAAGGAGTTTGTTGATATTATCGGCAGCGACACCACTCCCGAAACAAGACAGAAACTGCAAACAAAGGGCGGAAAGGGGAGCAGTGGAAGGGAGCACTGAGGAGCTTGTATGGAGACCGATCTGACTTTTGTTCTTTTTGAGTCATTTTGTTCAAGTGCAGAGTCTACACTTTGTGTCCTGATTGTAGAGTATGTATTTTTTCTTTATTAGCCATTGTTGTATGGGTACGGGCCGTACCGTACGGCTTCCACATTTTGATCATGTGTACAGAAAATCATAAGCAATACAATGATATTTTGATTGTATTTTCATCTATCTATTCATGTATGCTCTGTGTACTTCTGCTAGTTTCATTAATTTCTAGTTCTGCAACGGAACTTAGAGGTTAAAAGAACTTAGAGAATTTTTCTTAGAAATTCACAAAACTTTAATAATTCCAAAAACTTAGAAATTTTTGTTTAGAAATTTTTTTGGAAATTCATAAAACTTTGAGATAGAACATGTGAACTTAGTGTTGTTTGGAGTGACAGAACCTGTGAACTTATTGTATTTGTGTGATTCTGTCTTAGTACATATGTATGCCCCCCATTTCATAGGGTTTTTTACTTCAAACAATTTTCAAGTATCCGGTAGCTTAGGGTTTAGATAACCTCCATTGAAAATCTAGTTAAGTCATGACCTGATTTTCTTTTCTTCGGAAGTTTTGCGACCTTAGCATGTATTCTCAGTTTCCGGCAGCATTCAAGTAAGTATGCAATTTATGCATAGGTATGTATTGTCAATCATTGAGTGTCTTCCTTCTAGCACCAATTATTTCTGATTGCATGCCTGGGGTTTCTCATGCCTCTCGGCGTTGTCTACCTCCGAGTAATGCATGGAATTTCAGCTTGAGTGTGCAGCTTATGGAATGCGCGGTTTAAGAGATGCGCGACTTGTGATACTCCTTGGAGTTGCCTATCTCTGGGCAATGCGAGGAGTTTAAATTTGAGTGCGCGGCTTACGAGATGCATGACTTTTGAGGCTCCTTGGCGTTGCCTATCTCAGGGCAACACGCGGAGTTTGAATTTGGTGCTCCTCCGCGTTGCCTATCTCCGGGCGATGCGAGGAGTTTGAATTTGGTGCTACTTGGCGCTGCCTATCTCCAGTCAACGCGGGGAGTTTGAATTTGGTGCTCCTCGGTGTTGCCTATCTCCGGACAACGCGAGGAGTTAGTTTTTGATGCTCCTCGACGTCGCCTATCTCCAAGCAATGCGAGGAGTTAGTTTTTGATGCTCCTTGGTGTTGCCTATCTCCGGGCAACGCGAGCAGTTTGAATTTGGTGCTCCTCGGCGTTGCCTATCTCCGGACAACGTGAGGAGTTAGTTTTTGATGCTCCTCGATGTCACCTATCTCCAGGTGACGCGAGGAGTTAGTTTTTGGTGCATGGCTTATGAGATGCGCAGCTTTTACTATCCCTCGGTGTTGCCTATCTTTGGGCAGCACGAGGAGTTATTATTTTAAGCCTTCTCGATGTTCCCAGAGCAACACCGATTCTTAGAAGGCAGGGATCGGGTTCCACCGATCCAGCAGTTTGAGTCGATTTGACCCTGTCGACTCAGTAGGTTGCTTACACGAACACGGTTTTATTGGTTCAAGAAGCTAAACAATTTATGGTTCTGGTGACCATGGCATGGATGATCCTTTCGTGTTTCTGGAAGATGCACACGTCCAAATAGATTAGGTTGCCATGGTGGAGAAATCTATGACTGATGGCATAAAGATGGATTGAAAAAAAAGGCCTATGGGAGTTCAAGGAATGACTCTTAGCTCTTGGTCCAAACTAACTTTAGAGAAAGGGTCTTTCATTGGCATACGGTCTAAGAGGAAGAAGAATTAGTCACCAAGAGGGTAAAATAGTAGCTGGAAAGAAGTGTGCAAGTATTACGCTAGTATTTCGTTTGTTGCACTAGCTAGGTCATTAAGTCCGCGGTTGTTAAAATGGCAGGATTTTTGACCGGGCATAACAGTATTGTGGTAAGATTAGTTTCAGCCTTTCTTATGGCTATTCAAGTGTGTGCGGTGCCCCCATGACATAGGGCAATTGGCGCGCTTGAACTATATCCATGGTCTCTCCATAACGCGTTTAGTTGCACCCAGTCTAGTGGATGCGGTTCTCTCAAGTGTCGAATCTTGGCTTGATTCGAGTTGGCCTTTGATTGATCACAAGGTTAGTCTAGTTTTGGCTTAGTTTCTTTGAGCGGCTTTGAAGCTCTAGAATTTAGCACTTTTTGTCTCATTGGTCATTGGAAGTGATTATATTAATTTTGCGGAGTGACTATTATGATTGTCGATTTGTGGCCATGGAGCATGACTTGACTTCATTGACTTTGGTGAGCTCTAAATCAGATGACTGCTGATCTTCCAGTTCATTGATCTACCAGTTCACATTTATGGATATCATTCATACATAAATATCGCCAATCTACCGTTTCGCACTCACGTGCTTTAGTCAGTGAAAGACCTTCCCGCTCGTGAAGGATTTTTGGATTAGATGACCGCCGATCTACCGGTTTGCCTTCACAATGCTTTGGTTCGTGAAAGACCTTCGCATTCGCAAAGGGTCTTTTGGATCAGATGACCATTGATCTACCGGTTTGCCTTTGCGATGCTCTAGTTCGTGAAAGACCTTCCCGCTTGTGAAGGGTTTTTGGATCAGATGACCGCTGATCTACCGGTTTGCCTTCACGATGCTTTGGTTCGTGAAAGACCTTCGCAGTCGCGAAGGGTATTTTGGATCAGATGACTGTTGATCTACGGGTGCACCTTCACGACGCTCTAGTTCATGAAAGGCCTTCGCAACCGCGAAAGGTTTTTTGGATCAGACGACCGCTGATTTACCGATGCACCTTCACGATGCTCTAGTTCGTGAAAGGCCTTCGCAATCGCGAAGGGTTTTTTGGATCAGACGACCGCAGATCTACCGTTGCACCTTTACGACGCTCTAGTTCATGAAAGACCTTCGCATTCGCGAAGGGGTTTTTAAGGTCGGATGTCCATTGACAGACGGCCTTCGAATGATAATTTATGGATTCCAAGAGGTGTTTTGGGTTGTGTGTCCGACGGCCCGGTGGTTTTAAAGCAATGATTCAACAACTTCAAGAGGAATTTTTTGGATTCAGCTCGAAGGAACACAGTTTTATTGGTTCCTGTAGGCTAAGGTGTTGGATCTGTTTGTTCGACACTTTGGACAAGACTTCTCGACACCACCAGCAATGTTGGTTCTCAAAAGGGGGGTTGACATGACTAGTAGAGGGCCTAAAATCATTTCTTTTGTCGTGCTGTCTATAGTGCCCCTAGTGTTCCGGTATGGCTCATTTGGAAAAGGATGGATGAGAAGGCATCGCTTTAGGTTGTTGTCCCATTCCTTAGTTGCTAGCTAGCTAGAGTATTATTTGATTTCGTCAGTTAGTTGGGGCGCTTTTCTGTAGTAGCCTTGCTTTGGCAGAGGTCCCTAAGTTCCTGTAGATCCTTCACCGTTTGGTATGTTCTTTGGCATACTGCCGAATTTTTCTTCTTCTAATCTCATTACATCTAGTCTTTAGAACCGGTTTGTACTTATTTTTCTGATTTTAGGTTAGAATTACTAGAATAGGGAACGATTGAAGCCCACTCATCAATTCATGGTGTTTTCATTCTAGTTCGCATTTTGGGAACTTAGAGTCATTATGTGTGCGGTCGACTCACACTCGATTTGTTTTTATACTTCGGTCCATGCTCCGGGGACTTAGAGTTCGTGGGCGATCGCACTTTCGCCAAATTGTTTGTACTCCTGTTCATAGTCAAGGACTGGGAGATTTCTGTGAATTGTTTATACTCAATTCCATGCTCCGGGGACTTAGAGTACTCTAGTTTGTGCTTTGGGTACTTAGAGTACTCTAGTCCGCGCTTCAGGGACTTAGAGTACTCTAGTCCGTGCTCCGGGGACTCGGAGATTTTTGTGAGTTGTTCAAATTCTAGCCCGCGCTCTGTAGACTTAGAGTACTCTAGTCCATGCCATGAGGACTTAGAGATTTTTACTGAGAGTAGTTGTATTTCCACTCATTTGATTTGGAAACTTGGCAATCGGATGGTCAACTCACGTTCACTTGATAGTTGCGGCTCTTCCCATTAAGTCGGGAAAAAAGGAAGTGATGAAGGATTTAATCACATCCATGCTGGGGTTGGATAATCGAGTCTTGCACAATTTGCTTCGTATTCTTTCTAGCAAGTAGAGATAATGATTATTAAGCAGACAATTAAGTAGCGTTTGTTTCAGGTTGCAATCATGTCCATTTGTTGAAATCTAGGGTTGATCAGCAGGCAGCTAGTCGAGACTACTTCGAGTCTAATACGAAGGTTGTTAAGTGGACAGTATGTCATGCCTACTTTCTATTGGATTTTGAACTTGTTGGGTTCTTTATTATATGCCTCGGCGTCCCACATCAGGGGTATATGGTTGCCAATGAACGATCGAATCGCGTTCATCTTGATGAAACTCCATTGGTTCGATCACGGCCTGTGGAGATTAGCTGGTGGCCAACTCTAAGTACTTGGCCACCTACATCATTTTGAAGTAGTTTAGTTCAACTTGGTCATAGTTCACAACATAATTGAAATTAAAATAAAATAATTTAAAGAAGATCGGAATAAATCTCATTGATAAGTGAAGCAACATCGTGTGCTCGATATTTCACTTTACCCCTAGCTCCTTCACCGGGATGTCGACCCTCAATGGTCCAATTGATAATTAGAGTTCTTTATCGATAAGCATTGGATGGTCCTTGCTCGCCATTCTATAGGGATTGCACATACTGTTGAAGCTTTCATTTCCGAATCGGCTATCCGATCACATCTCGGAGATGTTTATAATCGCTAGTGTTAGGACCGTGTGCATCTTCGAATATACAACGTTCCCCAGATTTTCTCTGGACTTCGGTGGACTCTCTCGAGGCTGGTTCTCAGGGTTGCTCTGAGTCATGAGTATCCAAGTGGAGGCTATCAATCTATCTATTACTTATATAGGAAAGGAGAAACCACACTTTTGCAAGTAACAACGTGTTGACAAGTGGCGCTCAATTTCCATTTCCAACTATCACTTAACTGATTACTCCTTCTTTTAAGATGCAACAATTCGTTAACCACTTGTCTTCCTTCTTTTCCGGATACTACAATCCTAGCGGTTAAACAACCATCCACCTTCCTCCTTCGGTAATAATTTTGTCTGATAATTTAATTAGAGATTTACCGTTCATCTCTCTAATTCTCCTTCTCGGTTTGATTCTGCTCTTCTTTATTCCTGTAAGTATCTTCCTTCTCCAATTTCCTCTCTTTCCATTAGTCCATTCTCCACCGTTTTTGATGATACCAAATCAGAAGCCGATACAAGCCAACCCATTCCGAGATTCAGAAAAGAGACGCGTCATTGTCGATTCTGTCTCCGTCTTTGCACTCCATTTCGCTTTGGGGATCTAGCAACATCTGGAATTCGTGTGTGTTACTGGCAATTTCCGATTACGATCTACAAAATCATATGCCGATAACCTAAAACAAGATTTGGGTATGATCTACTTCTAAATTTTGGATTTGGTTATCATTTGTTTAGTAGCCCGCAAGTACTGAAAGTAATATTCTTCGGCAATGTACGGTTTTGGTAGGCAGAACAACATTTCCTCTTTAGTGCCTGGTATATATAGTTAATATTTGTGGTCTGTTTTTGCAATGGAAATCATGATTGGATTACTGATATTGTGTGCTCTTAGCAATAATATCAATTCACTAATTGTAATGTACCTATTGAGACTTGCATTGCTGTTCACCCAACAGAATTTGAATTTTAAATAATTAACATGCCCTACTCAGCAACTCTTTGTAAATTGGGAAGAATTATAGTCATTTGAGATTATTTGATATATGTTTTATTACAGTTTATTATCATTGTACTCTAATATGTATAGTTTCTACTGATATACGTAATCAGACTTGCTACATATGGATTAGCTGAATTGCAAGTGGAAGCTGATGGGAATTGCCAGGTTTGTTTCTTGAAATAATTTGTCTTTGAAGCAAAATTTAACATTGACTTGTGATGTTATCTATTGTGTAAATTTTTAGACCATTTCTTGCACTACTTATTTTTATCAATTTTACTTTCAATATATAAGTTTCGATCTCTAGCAGATTAGCTCTTCCATAATCCTAATTACCATAAACATGTTCGAAGACAAGTAGTTAAGCAGGTAAATATATTTTTTAAGCTATTCAATGATACAATAATAATATTTGAACTGAAGTACTCTACAAATATATAGTGCCTGATGGAAAATATTTGATGTCACTATCGGCTCATGTAAATTATACCATGTTATTTCCCCTTCTTTTCAGCTTAAATAGTTCCAGAAGTTTTATGAAAGCTATGTTCCAATGAAATACAGAACTTAGCTGAAAAACATTAAAAGGTTAGCAATCTCAACTTATTTAGATATTTTTTGCAGACTTCTTCAAAGGCTTCTATGATCTGTCAATATCGTACTCAATAATTTGAAACAGTAACATTGGAATCCCTCCCAGTATGAAATTAGGTATGCTGTCAAAAACCAACAACTCAGAGAAATCCTAATTACTTTTGATATGATAGATGATTATGTTTTATAAGGAAGATTTACATGCATCAATAGCATGCATTAGGAGGATGTATATGGAGAAAGTAATAAAAATTGTATAGACCAACTTAGGAAGTCTATCCACCACAAATTGGAAGGTGTACTTTAGTTTCTCAAAAATGAAATAAAATTTCAATAGCTACCTTTTCTTCTAATTCTTTCTTCTCTTTTTTTATTTAGATTGTGATTGTAATTTAGATCTAGGGAATGGGGAGATCACTGCACACTACAGGCAGCTGCAGATCGTGTATAATTTACTTTGATATTATAATATTTTACCATGTACATTGAAGAAATAACAAGATACTTAAGTTATATTTACGCATGTACATTATGGTGCCAAGATCTGCCTGCTTACACCATTTAGAGATACGACACTAATTGAAATTATGCCCAAGAACGCAAATCATTCTAGAGGTCAATTTTTTCTTTCTCCACAAAAATATAGATATTTCATTTTGTTTTAATACACATGCTTATCATATTTTTTGTGCCATAATTTTGATTGCCAGGCCAGAATACTGTACGATAGCAACATTTGTTGTTTTAGTTTATTGTAATGCCAACTTGGTGTTATAAGAACTTCAATGACTCAAGCAAATCTAACTCTTCCTACCATGGTATTTTGTGGATCACTGATTGGTAAAAAAAATTCCAATCTTTATTTGGCTGTAAGATTTCAAGATTATATGCTATTTGATTTCCAACTATTGACAATGATTGAATGATAAAAATGACAAATCAAGCATGTTACTTTAAATATGGAGTTGTTATTCCCTATTAATCACTTAATGGCATTGTGAAGTTTGCAACTAATATATCTTCCCGTATCTTATATGCCCTTACTACATATGTTTTACTTTTTATTGTGTTTAGTAACAAGTAAGAACATTATTTTTATTTTCCACTTCATTGTCATCTTTGATCTCTCATTATATATTAGTTTGCACTGTTTGTTTCCATTTAACATTACACTTGGTAAGTTTGCAGAATACTGTGAATGAGGGTCACTACTTTATCTTATGGTAGGTAAACACCTATTTAACAAACCATGTTCGAAGCTTCAATTGGTTCCTTTTCATCTCTTTTTATCTATGTTAATTTTTTAATTTAACAATTGAGAATGAAGTGCATTTTTATGAAGATTGGAGTTTTTGAAGAAGATTATAAAGTTGGCATTTTTATACTACAACAGCCTTGAAATAATGAGCGATTTGAGTATAGAATTTGAATTGATTACTGCTTGAAAAGAGATTAGAGTCTTTAAGGTCATAGTTTCTAAAAGCAATATGATTGAAAAACAATTCTTCTCACACAGTAAAAGTAATATCATATACCATTGTAATTTGTAGTTAGTTTGAAGTCCCACTTCAAATCTGTCATTAAAACCTTGCAATCTCTATCTGTGGGTGTTATGGTGAAATTGGGTGATTAATTATTTTATGTTCCTCTATGTTTATCACTAATCTGTTGCTGAATAAAGTAAACATGAGTTTTTTATCTTTGATATGTACAAAAGATTAGTTATTTTATTTTCCTATTTGGCCTTTTATCAAGTCAATTCCACTGTCTCTTCACTGTTTCTTTTCTTTTAATACCTTACTTTGTTGCATATGTATTTTTAATCTGTATAGATTTTGATGTTGCTTTGATTGTTAGGATTTATAGAAGAAATGAGTTAAAAAGGCTAATAAATAAAAGGAAGATTACATATATAATTTTACTATATATTTTTATTAATCTAATTTTTGGTGAAAAAGCATCCTCAAAATGAGGAGAGCACTCATACTAATTTATAAATATTAAAAATAGGAGTCTACAAAAAAGCGTTATAATGCAGATTAAATGTTTATGCTGTTTAAAGATGCGATAAAAGCGAACGATCGCCGAAAAGACGATCGAGTAAGAATTACAGACCCATAACTACGAATATATTATAAATGCAAAAAAATTCCTATCACTAAACTAATTAAGCAGAAAACCAAAAGAGCCAAATAAAATTGATTAAATGTCAACTAAAATGAAATTTGCTATGAATGAGTGGCTGTGCATACTCAAAAACATAACTGAAGACATCTGGTCAAATAAACTAAGGAGAGGGAAATGGACTTGAACAATAGAGCTGAAACAGGCAAAATGCGTTGGGCAATCCTCTTACAGACAATCATATAACTAAAGTGGGCATTATGTACTAACCTGGGCTAGAGGTTTTAAACGGAAATGATGCATGAATGAAATGTGTGTAGACACAATCTGCTATAGACTAGGAGAGATGAGTGAGAATGAGGTACAAGTAGAACAAGATGCGACCTGATGCATGTGTGAACCATGGGGAGGAAAAATAAAAATAAGACCGATCCAATCTTAGTATTTTCTATCAATCATCTTGCTCCCTGAAGCTTAGGGTTTCTAAAAAAGTTCAGTAATCATACACATCTCAACCAATTCTACCAAGCAAGATTAACAGAGGAGGAAGCAGTGGAGGGGGTCAGAGTTCCTTAGGCTACTTATTTGGTTTTTACGAAGCTCCAAAACCTGCATCTGAGAAACCTACTACCACTCCCCCTGTTGAGAAACTCAAAGAAATTCCTATAGACATTCAAGGGACAGCTGGAAACATCTATTTCCGAGCCGATGGGCAAAACACTGGAAATTTTATCACTGGTCGTCCATCAACAAAGGTGCATGTTGCTCCTCGTGGAGGTTCCTCGCTTGGATACCTCTTTGGAAGTGGTGGCAAGTGATGCTCATATTCTATATTAGACTATTTGCCGGAAGAACATAACTAATGATGAATGAAACCTTAATGATGAAATAATTCTGTTGTTTTTATTAGCTATATGATTATGTATTGTAAAATAGCTTCATGCTACAATTTAGGATGGATTCTATCTGTTTCAAGGTTTTACAAACTGTATGAATGTGTTTTCGTTGGATTTCTCAATGATTCTCTGATGCAACTGTCGAATATTATGATTCACTGTTTCTGAGTACCTATGAAGTGTACTACAGACATCCCTTTCTATATCTAAGGATGTATTAGTTCATAAATAGAAGTATCCTTCTGTGATTTTAGAGTTCAAAAAAAAATAGGGAGCAAATGTTATTGCGAGGAAGAGATGCAATTTGACATGAGACTGAGATGCACCTTGATTTGAACATGAACTACAGCCTGCTGTGACCAATGCTAAAGCAAACGAAGAGAATGAATTAATTGGAAATGAAGCTAAAGTGTGATATGTACATGAAAGGCTGAAATGAAATATTTCCTTGTGGAACTGCAGTGCCTGGTCTGAAAATACTGTAGTGCTGAACTGGATAGAGGAAGTGCTGATATGCCAAATTGGATGACATAGTCTGAAATGAAATATGACTTTTGTGCATAACCGAGCTGAAATGGTCATGACAGTTAAACTACATTAGAGAGTAAAAGTTGAACATGACCGTATATGTTACTAGCAAAACATGAAGAACAAGCGAACTTAGGCAAAGCTGAAGCGGACTTAGGCACTGTACTCGGTAGTAGAGCTTTCAGTTGACCATACCTTTGCATGTATGGGTAGTGCATATATGGGAAGTATGTGTGTGATTAATGTGGATTGACGTGAAAACATGAAAAGATAGAGCGTGATGCACTTTGATTGTCAACTGACTAATATAGTTGAACTAGACATGGGAGAGATGAACTGAGTGCACAGTTTGAATAGAATGCACAATTTGAATAAGACATGAGATGAAAAGGTAGAGCATTGTGAAAAGGCAAAGCTTGATGTGGAATGCACCGGTATTGAGAAGAATCTCTGAATGGACTGCATAATATGAGCACGCCGATGATGAGTGCAGTGATGAGGCATGGATGTCCGAGCAAGCTATGTGATAGAAAGTGATTACATATTGATAACTGGGTTTCACAACTTGATCTGAATGGTTTTTGAAAGTAGATTTAGACCATTCAAGATTGATCTGATATGTGTGAGCTAGAGATTGGACAAGGAAAACTGATTCTTTTTTCTTAGAAAGTCCAAGTTGGTTCTCTAGCAATGGGGTTTCGGGACGTTGATTATAAGTTGATGATCATTGCGTGTAGGGATGTTATTTTTTGTTAATCTTAATTGGTAGCATACTTGAAAAATAAGGGTTGATGTACGTATCTACCGAAATATTACAAACACCATTTTAATTTATGGACTATCTTAAACCTTATGTTTACTGTTGATAGTATCATTCGATATAGTATGCTTAAGTATTTTATCTATTACTTTTTTCTAGGTGCTTAGAAAATTAATCTCATAAGCTTGCATTAAAACCAAATACAGGTAAAACATAGGGACATTGTATTATATGTATATAGTTGCACACTGACATAAGAAACAAAAATTCAATATCACAAGCATTTAAACTTGAACAAGGTGATTTAGGATTCATTCGCCTAACAAAGAAAAAATAAAACATACAACATCATCAAAAAATGTAATTTTGTAACAAAAATAGAAAAACCCGATGAAGTATATACTCGATATTAAAGCAATTAGTGGATTTAGTTTGTTCCTCATTATCTTAAGGTGGTTGTATTTGATCATTTTTGTATTCTAATCTTTAATTATGTGGTAAACTCTCTGTCATATGAACAAATAGATTGAAAATGTTTTTCAAATGGCAATTTATGCTACACTTATCTTGAATGCAAATGAATGCAATAGGAACTAAACACAAAAGATCGTTGTAAGAACCTAACGTAATTATGCTCAACTCATATCAACAAATGGATGAAAATAATCTTCAAACTATCAAGTGTTGCAATTTATCAACCATCTACATTACAAGCTAAATCATCAACTTAGGTCATTGCACTGCCGTCGCTTTTCAAAAAGCTAATGATAACACTAAGCACTTGAAACTAAAGGTTAAGTACAAGTGTGAACTCCTATATTTTAATCTAAAATCTCTCGTAATTTCTTTTCCTAAAAACAAAATAATCTGAAATGAAAAATTCTTTTTAAAATTTTTACATTAAAATTATTTCCCTAACGTAGTGCTATCACTCTAATTGTACCTACATGCACCATTCACAGTGTTCTGTAGTTTTATTCTTGATCAAATTTTTTCTTAACTGCAATTTTTCCAATTAATGATTAGATTATGACTTTAGGAATGACTCTATTAAATTTATCATGTAGTTTATTCCTTATCAAATCTTATTCCAACTGCAACTTTTTCAATTAATGATCAGATTAAGACTTTAAAGATGACTCTATTAATTTAAACATATTTTTGTTAGGAATGCAGCGGATGTTTTGTTGCTCACATTAGGTGACTTATTGAATAATAATCCTATATAAACACCAAATAATATGGAACCAAAGTTGAAAGTATCTTTCTTCACATTTACCAGTTAATATAAGTCCATATTTGTTTCTTCTCTTAACTCCTCTTTTTAAACCCATAATAAATACTGATCACGGTGTATGCAGGGGTAGCAGTCTTTGATTGTATATATGATTTTTTATTTGTAATTGTTTTGCAAATTTATATAATTGAATGAGTTTGAAATTTTAAACTTAGGAAAATATATACATAATATCTTGAATTATGCTTACATTTTACATTGGTTGGACCATAAAAGTACTATATCATTTTGTTATTGTTCCAACTTATCTATTAAGCAACTAATATTTATATTGTAATACCTTTCAAAAAAGATACAGTTAGTAAAACTATTTCTACTCCACAAGTAAATCAATATTATATCTACTTCAATTTCTTTTTTGTAAATTATGTCAATAGTATCGAGTTCTTCAAAAATTTATGCATCCTTAGCGTATTACAATAATTCTAAATTTTTGAATATGAACAGGATGGACAAACACATAAAAGATTCACAGACCATATAACATTTATGTACGCGTTAATGTGCATGTTTGTGTTAGTATTTTTGGACATAGTCGTTTACTTTTATATGCAATAACATACATACAACCTCATTATTTTAAGCTAATATTTACAATTTTGTAACAGTAAAAATAGAAATGTATGTTCACTTTATCTTTATTTTTGATCCCATTTGAATAAACAAACTGGGTGCGTAAAGGAATGAAAATAGTGGTAATAATACAAACAATGGAATATTTATAGGTCTTTATATTTAGTGGTGCTTTCAAACTGAAAGTTCATTGACTATTATATCACATATTACAAATATCATACAAGCAAGTATAAAAAAATTAAAAACATATAATTCTATCATACTAAAAAACCTTTAAAAATTAACCATCTTTGTATTTTCTTACTTGCCCGTGTGCGTAGCACGGGCCACACACTAGTTGAATCATTCAAAGGAGCACATGAGTCGAATTTTGAGATCATGGATCGTATCCTGGAATCTGAGTCCTTAGCCAATGGGCTCGTATTATTCTTTATCCTAGTCTGCTCTACCTCCTCTCTGCTTAGCTTCTGATTCACTTTGTAACAGAGATGATCCAAGGTCGTAGGAGGCTCTCAAGCTAACTAGCTGCTAAAATCTATCAAGCATCTAGGAAAAAATCAAATAATGACATCACATCACTGGTGCGAGTCGCAAGCATTCTAAATTACTTGACAAACTTATGATCTGGTTGATTGAATAAGGAGATGAATTTGGGCGATAATCGCATAAATTGCATGATCGATACACCTTCGAGGAATATAGGAATTCATGAGATGTAGTCCAGGGTTTCTTTCCCCTGAGTAAACCGATATGATTGGTACATTGAATCTCCTCGGATATATTGCACACTGAATGGCTTCAATAAATAGGCTTCGACCCGAGGAAATGCTTCAGTCGTCGGTAATCCGATTTGTTTTTAAGTTACAGCTACTTGTTATGCTTGTGAATGATGTATGCATGCCCGAGATATGAGCAAAGCAAGATGGATCAGTATTGACGGATCAATGATATGTTACTTAGAGTCACTATATTCAGGGGCCTAGTGGTTGGCGCTTAAAGTCACTTTGGCGTTTGCTTGGGGAAAAACATGGTTTACCCAGGTCAGGCTTAGACCAAAGTTTCCTAGGTTTGCTTCAAGTAAAATGGGTGACTACCCGAGTTCGACTTTGAGTCAGGACTGAAGTGAGTTTTTCAACGACCATTTTGATGGTTTTTGATGATTTTCGATGACGACTATTCGGGATCCGACAATGGGAGCTCCATGATAGGATTGGAAGCTGGTCAGTCGGGAGTGGTCACAATATTCTGTCCTCATTCTTCTTAGAGATCCACCGATTGCTTCCTTTTGACTATATCCCCTTCGAACGATCCAAACGGCGGTCTCGCTAGGCTATGGGTTGCTATGGATCATTATGCTATGGATTGTTATGGATCGTTAGGCTATGGATCGCTAGGCTATGGATTGTTAGGCTATGGATCGCCAGGCTATGGGTCGCCAGGCTATGGGTCACCAGGCTATGGGTCGCTAGGCTATGGATCCTTAGCGACCCATAGTGCATGGATCGTTAACGACCATGTGCTTAGGTGATTTCTGAGTTTTGCCTTTAGGATCGCGTCTACTATCTCATGTTGATGTTCTCCATCACCTTAGTGGGTATTTTCTTGCTTTTTCTCCGATCCTTCTTGGCTGGTTCTTCTATTCTCAACAGTAAACCTTCTAAGCAGAGAATAAGGATCTAACTTCTGGACCTATGGGATCCAATGTAGATAGCTAAATCTGAACCATGAGTTGGAGTTCTCAGTAAAAGCACCAAAATGTTGACCCAAAAAATTGACCAACACCCTGGTTTGAATTTGAAAGCACCAACCCTGTTCTGATAGAGTAATATCACAGATAATAGGTACAGAAATAGAATGGTAAAAGAAAGAAGATAGAGAATTTTTATAGTGGTTCGGCTGTTAATGAAGCCTACGTTCACTTTATAGCTTTACTATAGACTGATTGTTGTTACAAGGGTTGTTTGATTACAAGGCTTTGGCTATTTCCTAGCTAGATTTAATATCTAGAGTTAGAATCCACCGAAGAATCACAATCAAATCTTCTGGAGACTGTTGTGAAGAAGCTAGAGAGTGAAGAATGTTTCTGGCAGAGCTTCAGCAACGAGTTCGGAGAAGATCCTCTTTATGTTGTAAGTATGATGGTATTTAGAGAGATCGGAGAGCTTTTGGGCCAGACCTGTTTATTAACTGCTCGCAGGTAGGTAAGAAACAACCCATGGAGGACATGAGTCATGGGCGACCCATGGCCTATGGGTCGCTGGCAGCCCGACCCATGGTCTCTGGGTCGTTGGCGATCCATAGACTTGGCTTGTTTGCGAGCCAATGTCTTGGCCTCTTTCGTAGTACTTCGGTTGTGTGGTTTGAAGGTTTGGGGGAAGGCGTAGGTCGGCGATGACCCAAGCACTTAGGATTTTCTAGAGTCTGGAGTTGGAGACGCTTTGATAGTCTTTTATCATAGTCGCTTCGTTTTGACTGCAATTCACTAGCTGTTTATGCTCAACTGCTGATTGGGTTGAAAGAATGATGGCCCTTTGGTTTAGTCGATCCCAGTCATTACCTCAATAATATAGCCTGGCTATCATTCACTCCTTGCCTTAGCCTTTCTGGTTAAGTTCTAAACCATTCTGATAACATGAGACTGTTCTGTTACCTGTTGGATCATGCTTGGTTAAAAACCCGGATAACAGGTATTTTTATTTATATAACATCTGTGGATGCAGGGAAAATAGGTTGGAGAGATCCAACTGTATTCCTCAAATATATTGATTGTTTTTCATATATAGTGATATATGCTTTGATTGAATAATCTGTTATGGATTGTTGTGTGATTTGATTATTGGATGCTATAGTAGTCCTGGACCTATTTTGGTATTTTAAATACCATAAACAATATTTTTGAATTTAAAAAGAAATGTAAAAGGAAAATTTTGGAATTTAAGACATTTATATAGAATTAGAGTATTTTATAAGAAATGGATTTGAATTCAATAAAAGATTTGATTTTTGCAAATTTGGTTAACTATTTTATTAAATGTTTCAAATAGAGATTCTTGGAAATAATTTATACAAGGGAATTTTAAACAATAAATTTAATAATATCTATTAAATATGATTTGGAAGTTGAAATCGAGTTTTCGAGTGGATTTAATATATTAATTGGATTTATAGAGGAATAGATTCCCAAACGAAATTTTGAATAGAAATTAAATTATAAGTGGACTTTTGAAATATGGATATGTTGTTAAACAAATAAAACGAGAATGAGTTTTGAATTTATAAACAATATTTATAAATGTAGTGGAAGTATTATAAATGGATAATTATAGAAAAGAAATGAAATGGATATTGGAAATGAATTTTGGGAGATTAAATGAGATTATAAAGGAACAGTGTTGATGAGATGATTTTATAATAAGGATATTTTAAAAATCAGGAATAGGACCTGGATGAAAATTTGAATTTATAACCAAAGTTATAAATAAGTAAAAATGATTATCTAGTGAAAATTTGGGATTTTAAATCCACAGTGTGAATTTAAAATGAGATATGGAAATTTGGATTAAAAAGAGAGAAATAAATGATTCTATTTTGGAAACTGGAGTGGTGATGAAATTGGAAACGTAATTAATATGTATGAATCGAGAGAGATTTATAAATTCGAAATAGTTATACTGGAAATTTAAAAATAGATTTTTTTTCGAGAAGTTAAGTTTGTTCTTAAGAAGTGATTTTTATGGATTAAACTAGGTAGTTTAAACTATTTTGGTACTGGTAAATTTCAGAAAAATTGGTTAAATCAAATATTTAATATGGGTTGAAATGAATTATAGTTTTTATAATAAGCTTTTTAAATCGGTTAGTATTATTACAACTGATTTGGAAATTAGTTATTGTCGTTATATAAAAAGTGCTTTGATATTTTAAATAATTACTTAATCATGTTTTTGAAATTATATTATTATTCTTTAAAAATATTTATTATTATATATATATGGTTTTAAAGGTAAGTGATTGATAAATACTCTCGAGATTTGTAAATCAAGTTATTAAATGGAGATGGTTTTGTAAGAGGAATTTTATAATGGAATTCTAGAAGACTTGAAAATTTTCCAAAATGTTTTAGATACGGGAACTTCAAAAATGAATTCGAATTCATAAAAGAAGTTATAAATTGTTAAATGGGATTATAAATAAGTATAATTGGTTTCAGAAATTATAAAAAGGAATTAATAAAAATCACTGAGATTTATGTGATCAGTTATAAAATATTTCTTAAGTGTCGAGATTACAAATGATTTTGGAAAATAGACTTGCAATAATTTCCTAAGTATTTAAATAGAAGGTTTTGGAAATAATTTAGCGACGAAATGATTTGTATAGAAATATTTTCCTAAGTAATGAATTATAAAGGGAATTTTGAAATATTTCTAAGTGCTGAGATGGTTTGAAAATATCCTGTTATGGATATGTATTTAAGTTTGTTCCAAATATTGAAATATTGGAAGAGATTTGAATATATATATCTTTGTAAAGATATTTTAAAATAAATGTTTTGAAAGATTTATGATATGGGCCTAGTGATTGCTTGTGGATGTTATTTGATAGTTAAATAACCGACTATCAAATCTGGCCAAATTCGTTGATCATTTCGAAGAGACCGGGATCGGATTTAATTATCCGAAAACCACTTCAATCCGATTTGTAAGTTACGAATTGTGATATCTCGAAGTAAATGAAGACGTTGTTCGTGAAGAGAACAGTTTGTTCAAACCCAGAACAACTTGTATGGATGAATGCTATCATTTGCATCATGGTCTGGAAGGCAGTGTTAGCATTCCAAGTATGAATGTTATTCTAAAGGTAAAACATAGCCTCAAGCCTCATCAACCGGGAATGACTAAAACATAGGAGATGCAGCAAGGCTAAGTGGGTCGCACCCAAGTAGGGTATGTTTTCACTTTTCTAGATACCCTTGGATATATATTATAAATTATGGATATGGTTGTGCATGGAAAAGAGAGCGCTCGATTAGGGTGGGAACGCTTGGGGTGATAACATATTCGGTACTATCCAGGTCAGGGGTAGGCGGGTCCTGTGTTGGTAAGGGATCTAGGCGAGGTCCTCGGTATGTTTTTCTAGAGGTGTACTGCGCTGGGTGGTACCTCAGTAGCCCAGCCATTGTATGGAATTCAATATCCACTACGAGCCTGAATGGTTTTAGTTGTATACCAACTATGTTGAAACGTGAGATGCAAGCATTTCAGCTATTTTCTAATTTACTTTCTATAGACACTATCATAATATCAGAAGGTTTTTATATAAATGGTTTTGGTTATCGTAAGGTAAAAACCTGTCGTATTTATGTGCGGTGTGGTCTTACGAGATACCTTTGATTTCAAAAGGATTTTGATAAAAGAAATAATTCAAATTGAGTGTGTTTTTCTCACGTTGGTTTACCAGACTGGCTCGGGTGTTATTTTATTATAATGCTCGGGTTAGACCGAGTATTATAGGTTCAAGTTAGAATGCTATGGAGCTTAGGAGACGAGCTAGAGGATACTCAAGCGTATTCCACGTACTTTATTATATTCCGTTGTGTGTGTTAAACTGAATGTTTAGTATTTGTGAGGACAAGATATATTAACTGTCCAGATTGGGTTGTTGGCTGTTGTACTCTGATGATTGTATTTATATTACAGTTATAGTTTCTTTCTGTATAAAGATCCATATTTATCTATTATATATTGTTCTACTGCGATTGTGAGATTCTGTATTGTTGTTTCTATTTCTCCTCCTATCTTTTTCTTCTTCACCCCTAATAATCTGGTATTTTCGGCACTCGATTGCTCGGCATGCTATACTGTGAATGTATTGATGTCGATTTTCGAAGGTCAAAAATTCGAGGCCATTACATGACTACAGCATCTATAGCGCTCAGCTTCGAGCCTCAAAATAGGGGATATTACACCTATACCAATCCTATTTGGTTTTCTAATCTCTGGTTCAATTCATTCCATCATAATCTGTCCAAAAGTGATAAGAACAGTAATTTCTTTGGTAAAATTTTGGCTAAGTACCCTTTTCCTTTCCTTGAAAATAGTTTCTTTATAAATGATTTAACCCTTAAAATCATACTTTTAAAAACAATGAATGTATAGCCCTTTACTTCATCCAAAATAATTATGCCATGATATATGGTTGAAGTCATTTAAGGTAATCGCCTTACAAAAACCATAAGCTATCATGCCAAAACAACATAAAGTCTTTATATTAATAAAGCACAGCAGCAAGATAGTCGACAAGGGTCTTCGCCCCTCAAAACATAGGCCATAAGACCAGAAAAACATAAAGGTATATAGTCGAAGTCCACCGCTTTGTATATCATATTACAAAACCATAAAAGAAACTCGGCGGCATTCATGGGTCTCAATGTCAATGCCTTAAAGAACATAAGCGGCATCATTAGTGCCGAAGTGATATAACGTCGAAAAATAGCCTTCTTTGAAAATAAGAGTTATGGATTAGATATAACTACCATTAAAGTCAAAGTTATAACACATGGTAGTATATAGCTGAAGTCATTAATAGCGGCATAGTTGCCTATAGAATCGAAGTTAATATGTTTAAAACATGAGGCATCATTATCACCTCTATAAACTACTTCTAAAATAATGGATCAATGTCCTTAATTAAAATAGTGGCATTACTTTCGTCGACTTCGACAAGGATAAAAGTGGCATAGTTAAAGTGATTGAGAGAAACAAGCGACATCATTCTCTTCCAAGCTCATGATGTCGATGGTATCTATGTCGATGTTAACTTCAACCTTACTGAATTCATTCCATATCATCTGAAATGATGTATGTTGGCTCGGTATATTGGCATATGAGAAAAGCAAGCGGCAAGGGAAAGGGAAAGGGAAAGGAAAGATACCGGATGAAGTATGCAAACCGGGAAGCCAAACAAGGCGTTTGGTTCGGCATCCCTGAAAATGCGGGACCAGATATCTGGTCTGGCAAGACATTGATATGCCGGACCAAATATCTAGTCCGGCACAAAATGAGGATGTCGGACCAGATATCTGGTCCGGCACAACACCTAAACACCGGACCAAAAATTTGGTCCGATGCATGGTGCCGCTGAACCAGATGTTTGGACTGGCAAGACAGCTTATCAACCTCAAGACAAAAGCAACTCCAAGGACACCCCATCTCTCGTCGTCGAACCAAAGCCAAATGGGTTCGATGCCGACCCAGACTCTCACTGCCGAACCAGACAAGCTCGCACCATGCCGAACCAAACCTAGGAGCTCATATCTCCACCTCCACCCTTCATAGCATCGTACTCTATAAATAATAGGGTTCCTCAACAACAATGGGGATGGATTTTTGGAAAAGAAAGGGAAAACTTTGCTAAGATTCAATCACCCCAGCTTCTTTAAGTTTTTGCTCTTTCTAATCAAACTTGTATTTGTAACCAAACCAAAGAGGCATAATAAGATGGACAGTGGATGTAGGCATGTTATGGCTGAACTACTATAAAATTTTGTGTGATTTACTTCCTTCAAACTGCTTTCCTACTCTGAGCCTATGAACTGTTCTATAAATGAAATAATTATCTGATAACGTATTGGGACATTAAAAGTTGCATATCAAACAACCTAAAAGCAACTTAACCAAATTCGAACTCGGAGGTGTTTGCCCAATTTTTGTGCAAACATTTTTGGTGTTTTCATTGAGAGAACGGCGTAGAGAGCTGAATTCTCCTATCCACTCTCCTTCCAACCTTAATACACCATTAGAACATGGCTCCCTCCAGGCGAAACACTGACAAGGGTAAGAACACGGCCACTGCTAGTACGCTCAATGCCATCCAAGAGGATCAAGAAAACCAGGCCACCCCCTCTCAGCTTCCAGGTCCAACTGTCACCCGAGAAGACTTAGATAGGTTGTGAATGAGATGACTGACCACTTTGATGCTAGCAAAAAGCTTTAGTGGATCAGCTCATGCCACGCTTAAGGGGCACGGAGGAATCCACTCACAACATAGAATCTCAAGGTGAATCTCAATATGGAGAGTCTCGTAGACGGAACAGATCCCCTACGAATGAGGAATTCAATCAAGAAGATACAGGAACTCGAAACTGAGCAAAGAGTCAGCCCGAAGCTGGTCCTGAGAGAGCATCAAGAGCTGGGCCCAGTCAAGGTGGCACCAGACAAGGACCGGCTATGACCGACCCCGTCATGCTTCGAGCCAGGCATCGCCAATCCAACCTCAACCAAAGTTCCAGACATCATCAACATCAAAGGGAAACCCCCCACTTCTCTTAGGGCTGCCCAATAATTCAAGGAAAGAATGACACGCCTCTTCAGGGAGTATCTCAGGCGCGAACAACATGAAAGAGGAGTAGGAGAAAGGGTGTCTAGCCTATTCACCAAGGACATAGAAGCAACAACCACTCCTTGAGAATGGAAGATGCCTACCATTGATCCCTACAAAGCCACGTACGACCCAATCATCCACTTATAGCGTTACACCTAACACATGCTCATGAATGGAGAAACAGAGGGTGCGTTGTGTAAATGTTCCCCGCTATTCTTGTCAGACATAGCAACCACATAGTTTTGTCGCATGCTTCATGGCTCAATTAGATCTTGGGAAATGTTGAAGGGAAAATTCATAAGTCAATTCTGAATCCACATGGAATAGCCCTAGGATGCTTATTTCCTATCAGACGTGAAACAAAAAGCGGGAGATCCGCTTCAACAATATCTTACTCGCTTTAACGATGTTGTAGCTGCAGTGCAAGACGTCGATGAAAGGCTTACACTGATGGCGTTGTGTGGAGGCGTCCAACCGGATTCCAAACTCGTGAGAAGATTGACGAAGGAGAAACCCCTAACTCTTTAGGATTTCTTTCATGAAGTGGGGAAATACATGAGATTGGAGGACGTGGCGGCTCACCGACATAGCGAGCAACCTGCAAAGGCTTCTAGCGCCCAAGGAAACATGGGTGCCCTACCCCGAGGGGAAGGGAATAAGCCGAACGGTGAAGTAAAAAGTGGCCACTAAGGCAATTCTCGGAGTGAAAAAGGCAATAAGCGACGATACCGACCCGGACCAAGATTCGATTCATACACGCCCCTAAACAACATAGTGGAGAAAATTTACATGGCTACTTAACACGAGTTGAAATACAAACGCCCTCCGTACAAAAAAGAATAAAAGGCCGCGATTAGAACTGGAAAATATTGTCGCTTCCACGAGTCTCATGAGCATAACACCGAAGAATGCCAGCAATAGTGGGATCTCATTCAGGAATACATCCGAAAAAAGAAGATGGAGCGATATGTATAGAAAGGACAAAAATCTCCTGCTTCGGCCCACGAAGGATCTAGGCAACCCCCGCAAGAAAATAATAAGGAAGGAACAGGTGTGAGCCGCTCTAACTAAGAAAAGATAACTGTCCACACCATATCTGGAGGCCCGCATATAACCGACAAAAGTTGGGACGAATGGAGAGAGGCGGAAAATCCTTAAATGATAGGGAAGCATACATTCATTCCATAACTGAAGGTCGCATTGCAAAGCGGAGAGAAAGAATTGACATAACCTTCAACAAGGAAGATTTGGTTGGAAGATAGTGTCCACACACTGACCCCCAAGTTATCTCTGCTTGGATCGGCCCAACCGAGGTGTTTCCCATTTTGGTCGATATAGGAAGCTCGGTGAATATTTTATTTAAACATGCATTCAATAAAATGAAACTGTCAGTGAAAGATGTATCTCCATGCCATAAGCCTTTACATGGGTTCACCGAGGAGGCAACAATGCCACTCGGACAGCTAGACTTGTTTGTTGAGCTTGGAAGCCACCCCCGATCAGTTGTGCGGAATCAAACATTCATACTGGTAGATGGGAACTCTGCCTACAACGCCTTCTTGGGAAGACCCCATTGTCAGACTTCCAGATAGTATTAGCACCGTGGTGCTTGAAGACGAAATTCCCAACCAATAACAAAATAGGAGAAGTAAAAGGAGACCAAGACGCAGCTTGCGATTGTTATGTGACTGAACTTCGCCAAAACAAGAAAAAGGAAAAGGGGAAAGGCGTGGGGGTCGTCCTCTGCGCCAAAAATTCGAAAGCATAGCAATCAAAGAAGGCCCCTCCTTTTGATTATACCAGCGACTCATTCAACGAATTGGACCCCAGAGACAAAGAGGAGGAGGTTAATGCTGAGCCCATGGAGGCTATGGAACATGTGATAGTAGACGAACACGACAAAACAAAGCTTTTAAAGATAGGTTCTCAATTAAATCTGAACCTCAAAGTCCAGCTGATAGGATTCCTACGAAAGAACTTGGATGTGTTCGCATGGACCGATGAGGACATGGTAGGGATATCCCCGAAAATAGCTTGCCATTCTCTCAATGTTGACAAAACCAAGGTCCCGATCAAGCAAAAGAAAAGAAGTATAGGGATAGAACGATCAACCGCTCTCAACGAGGAAGTGAAGAACCTGCTCACAAATGGTTTTATCCGTGAAGCTATTTACCCGGAGTGGATCTCTAACCCGGTCATGGTGAAGAAGCCTAATGGAAAGTGGCGAACATGCATTGACTTCTCCAACCTCAACGTTGCTTGGCCCAAAGACTGTTTCCCTTTACCCTGAATCGACCGACTGGTGGACGGAACCGCGGGACATGAGTTGTTGTCATTTATGGACACGTACTCGGGATACAACTAGATTCCTACACATGTTCCGAATCAAGAACACACTAGCTTCATCACGGACCTAGGCTTATACTGTTACAAGGTCATGCTCTTCGGGCTTAAAAACGTCGGCGCTACCTATCAACTTTTGGTTAATAAGATGTTCGAACGGCAAATTGGTCACTCCATGGAAGTCTACATTGACGACATGCTCGTCAAATCAAGAAGAGCAGTGGATCATCTAAGCCACCTAGACGAGATGTTCCAAGTGTTGTGCAAATACCAAATGAAGCTAAACCCACTAAAATGCTCTTTTGGGTGTTTTCGGGTAAGTTCTTAGGTTTTATTGTACATGCTAAAGGGATAGAGGCAAATCCTGAAAAGGTACAGGCTTTGAAAGACATCAAGATCCTAGCAACACGAAGAGAAAAAAAAGCCTAAATGGGAAGGTAGCTGCTCTAAGAAGGTTTATATCCAAAGCAACGGACAAGTTCATCCCGTTCTTTAAAGCCCTCAAAAGAGACAAAGGAAAGTTTAAATGGACTGACGAGTGCTACTCTGCCTTCTAAATTTTACTTAAATATCTACAGAAGCCTCTAGTACTCTCCACTTCGATGGACAGAGAAAACCTTTACTTATACCTAGATATATCCTCCCATGACCTAAGTGCAGAAGTAGTACGAGAAGATGATCACATCCAGAGACCGGTATACTTTATTAGAAAACGATTCATGGGCACAGAAGCTAAATACCCTAAGATAGAAAAATTGGCTTACTGTTTGCTCATAGCAACCAGAAAATTACGGCCTTACTTCCAGTCACACTCCATTAAGGTTCTGACGGATCAACTCCTGAGACAGTCCTACATAAGCCATATATGTCACGGCGCCTGCTAAAATGGTGCATTGAGCTAAGCTAATACGACATCACTTACCATCCGCGCACCACAATTAAAGGACAAGCTTTGGCTGATTTCATAGCCGAGTTTACAATACAAGATGAGGAAACGGAAGTAAAAGTTGAGGAAGCTGTCAGATGGAATTTGTTCGTTGATGGAGCATCGAATGAGCTTGGCTTGGGGCAGGAGTCATAATAGTCACACCCCGAGGAAGGAAGTTAGGCTATGCACTAAGGCTAGAGTTCGCTGCAACCAATAATGAAGTTGAATACGAAGCAGTGATAGCTGGCCTAGAGATTAATAAAGAGATAGGTGTAAGATCGATATGTATTCATGGTGACTCACAGCTGATTGTGAACCAGATCCTCGGAGAATTCCAAACTCGCGGACAAAAGCTCACATCTTACCTCAAAAGGGCCAAAACCCTCCTCAGTGAGCTAGACTGCCATGTAACAAAACACATTTCGTGAGGGGTAAATCAAGGGGCGGACGCCCTTGCCAAAGAGGCGAGCATAAAGACCGAACCAATGTCGGGGGCCACCCCCGTCATGAGTCAAATCACACCAAGTTTCAAGTGTCTTCAAATCATAGCGACCGTCAGTGGAGAGGAGACAGGGATAACCCCCATCATCAGATACCTACGATATGGGACCCTACCCGGAGAATGGAACGAGGTCAGAAGAATCCTAAGAAGGGCGTCCCGCTACACCATCCAGAACGGCATACTTTACCGTCGTGGGTTTTCCAACCCATTACTAAGGTGTGTTGTTGGGAATGAAGCGAAAGATATCCTTAACAACATCCATCAAGGGAGTTATGGCGATCACACTAGGGGTCAAACTTTAGCCGGGAAAATCCTCCGTTATGGATACTTTTAGGCCACACTAAACAAAGACGCGACCGAGTTCACCAAGAAATGTGACAAATGCCAAAGATTTGCCGAAATCCCGAGACTACCACCTACCGGTTTGATCCAAATGGTCAGCCCCTGGCCCTTTGAAATTTGGGGGATTGATTTGATCGGAGAACTCCCCATGGGTCAAGGAGGGACAAGATACGCCATAGTGGGAGTGGATTATTTCACCAAATAGGTGGAAGCTAAACCCTTGAAAAAGATTTCTTCTACCAAGGTGATAAACTTCTTAATACGAAACATCCTGTGCAGGTATGGGGTACCGCAGAAGATCATATCGGACAACGGACTCCAATTCGATAGTGAAGAATTCTCCAATTGGTGCCAAGAAAATGAGATTGCTCGAAGCTTCTTGGCTGTAGCTTATCCCCAGGCCAACGAGCAGGTCGAGGCGGTAAACAAGGTTTTAAAAACACTGATCAAAAAGAAACTGGAGAAGTCCAAGGGGGCATGAGTCGACGAACTGCCTACTACACTATAGGCCGACCGAACTTCCTACAAAACCACAACAGGGCATACGCCATTCCGTTAGCGTACGTGGCCGAAGCCATGCTGCCAGTTGAAACAGTCGTCCCATCACATCGAAGGATGCATTATAATCCAGAAGAAAATGAAGAACTCTTGAATATGTCGCTAGATCTAATCGAGGAGAAAAGGAACGACGCTGCCCTCAAAGCCGCCACACATAGACAGAAAGTGGCAAGGCAACACAACTCCAAGGTGAAACCTCGAGCACTACAAGAAGGGTACTTGGTACTCAAGCGGGTCTTTCCACGACCAGGAGCGCTAGACCCAATTTGGGAAGGACCGTTTGTTGTTCATAAGGATCTTAGTAATGGAACTTACATCCTGTCAACATTCGATGGTGAGGTGTTTGGGAAAGCATGGAACCTCCAACACCTCCGCCGTTATTTCTCTTGAACTATAGGGAAGCATGTATTAACTGAAACAATAAAGAAAGACAGTGGATGTAGGCATATTTCGGCCGAACCACTATAAAAATTGGTGCCTTGCATTATTTGCCTTATTTTTTTTTCTCTACTTAATTGTTATCTGATGACTATTCCTATTGATTATTCAGACCCAAATAAAGCACATTCGAAGGACTTCTTTCTACTTTCACAAATAGACCAACCCGTGGATGGAACAGACGGTACTGAGCCACTATCATTTAGGAATGCTTATTGTGGCTACAATCTGACTGTAATGCACGTTTCATGTAAAGAGCATATGAGTTTTATCACGAATTCGAGATTGTATTGCTATAAAATAATGTCGTTCGCTTTGAAAAATGTTGAAGCTAACTACCATTGTTTGGTCGACAAGATGCTTTTAAGAAAAATCAGAGAGAAAATGAAGGTGTATGTAGACGATATGCTGGTAAGTCAATATCATCAACATACCAAATGGAGCACCTATTAGGGATGTTTGATGTGATTCAAAAGTATGGAATGAAATTGAATCCTCTAAAATGTTTCAAGAAATGTTCTTTTGCAGTAGCATCGGGGAGAATTTTAGAGTTCATCATGAACTCCAATGGCATAGAAGCTAACGGAGGAAAGTTTTTGGTTGAAGTTCCATGATTCATCATGTCTCGATTAAATAATGGTGTAGACTATTACCATTATGACGTGAAAGTTCTAATCTCACATTTATACATGCAAACGTTGTCTACTTTTTATCCCCATGTCTTGTGAATAATATACGATTAATTTGACAGTGAGTGATGGCAACGGTGTAATCATCTCTTCTAAGTTAGGAGAGCATGTCGATGTTGTCTTTACAAAAAGTAATGTCGATGTTATTTTGATGTGTAAATGAAGTCGTTTTCTTTTCCAGTTTTGTAAATATTACTTGAAATGAAGTCATCCAAGTCAAATAGAATTGAAAAAAATAACTGAAGGATGAAGTCAAATCGAATTGGAAAACGTGACCAAAGTCAATCGACCATGAGCCAACGTTAAATATATACAATTATGAATCTTCAGCTACTTTCAAACACCGGGTAGAAAATTATGGTTCTTGATTCCTATTTTATTTTATAAGGTTTTGTCATATAAAATTGGAAGGATTTTATTTTTGTTTTTTCAATTATTTAATAAACTATTTATTAAAAAATGATCCAGTTACACTCTTCTTGGGGTTCTTTGGCCTTTGAAGGTGCGATAGAGAAGGACGTGCAATAAAAAAGAGCTGCATCGCCTGGAAAAGGAAACTGAGTTTACACAGAGATAAAAAAGAGAGCAACAACAAGCACACCACTGAGTACTACGGACCTACCCACTCCATTCAGGTATAATAACCTACCCTCTCCATTCAGGTATAATAAACCCTTGATCCAACGTAATTGAACTCAACAAAATACACAGGTGGATAAACTGATGAACTTAACCATTAAATACTTATTTAACCTCCTTAAGCGTTTAATATTGACTCCGACATCAATACACAGACATGCAGGCTGAGCATGTTCAGTTCTTAATGAAAAACAAAACATAAGACACAAACAGGCTGAGTTTTAAAACCATACGAAATTTGAAAATCTTAAAAACAAACAATACCTACAAGTTCAAGTAATAAGCATATAAAAACTATAGTATGATGGAAAATTCAGAAAACTGCAGATAGTCTAGTGATTTAAACGATGCACATCCAGCCGATGGGCTAATAGTTCGGGTTCAGTTTCGAACCTATTATGGCATCGGCTACACTCGTGTTTAAAACATTTATATACAAGCTTGCTGTGCCCTTGGATTGCAGAATAGGAAATCACATTTTTACTTCTGGTAAGCCAATAGCATTCGACGCACGGTCCTCTTCCTTTCGTAAAAAGACTTTTCAGCTCCTCCAGACGCTCGGGATCATTCCTATCTGCCAACCTGCAAAATTAACACGTAAATTAGAAATGCACGGGTGTGCGTACGCAGGGGAAAAAAACAGGAAGGAAGAAGCAAACCTTCGAATCTGCAAAGCACCATAAAAGCAAAATGTTAATATTCTCCACAAAAAATCAAAACTTTACTCCATTTCCTCCATCTTCAGTGCTGCTGGAAAAAAACACACACATCAAGTAACTGATGACCCCAAATTTATTTCGTACTTACTAAACTGCACACCAAAGTGTAAAATATACCAAATCACATAATTTTTCAGTTTAAGTGGAACACTATACACCTAAGAAACCACTAGAGCCTAGATGACCCTGGGTAAGCTAACAACCTGTGCATCATACAACTAGAAATGATAACAACACAGTACACCACGTAATTATCTAAAAAAAATAACTAGAAACGATACGGATATAGTGCAACCCAGAGTCTACCGGAGACTGTTTTGACCCAAAAAATCAACAATAAACACGGTTATCAGGGCTTTAAAGCTACTCATCTCAACATTGAAAATAAATATTATATACTTGTAGCACACTCTTTAAGATCTCATCGATATTGTTAAAAATAGTTGGTTTATCAACTTGTGTGAAAGCAATAATATACCTCAACAAAAAGATTGTTCCTTCACAAATTTTGAAACCTGAGTAATATGCAAATCCAACGCAACCACACCATGTCTTCAACGTTGTCCAAATAACATGTCAGACTTTACAACCTGTTTTTTTGGACGAAATCCATGTTTATTTGTTCACATTTGAGACAATTTATTATTGATGTCAGCATTTGAGACAGGGTCATGAAGAAATAATTAAGTGAGTTTACACATGCATATGTGAATATTTATGTATGTACATAAATATTGTGAAAGCGAACAAGACTGAATCACCATTGGACTTGCTAGCAGACGGTAGCTGAAGACAGTATACAAAGATGTTGTTGTGTCAGCAGCAACTGCATACAAGTAAAATTATGGGAAAATCAGGAACTTGTAAATGGAACTTAAGGTTGTGAAGCAAAATAGTATGAACTATAAATTTGTCATCATTGTTGCATATACTAGTCCATCTCTGTTAACCAACATTCATAACAGATATAACACTAACTTAATTGTATAACTAGCATAGGTGCAGTAGGTAGAACATGCTGCTGTGTTCCAATTTTGGAAGCCAAAAGAAAAAAAAAACATCATTTGGCTATGTTCATAAAATGTTAAAGGTTAAAAAATTTTGATGTCAAACCATAAGCCATTGCATCAGAAGTTGTTGAACATATTACTTTATTATTATTGGAAAATAGTAAAATGCTATTGAAAAGTACAGAACTAAGTACGTCAAAAAATTCAAAAAGATGCAAGTTTCTGTTAAAATCTGAAAACATTGGTGTACAAGCTGGAAATCATATATAGACCAGTGGAATAAAGCCAATAGGAATCAGACAGTTAGTTATTATAATAAAACATAAAGTGTAGCCTTGAAATTTAATGCAAGAATGAAGTTGAAGAATATGACTAACCTGGAGGGGAGGAACTGCAATCAATGGAGCTCGTAAATTCAAAGTGAAGCACTTCTCAGTAGGTGAAAATATTGTTTTAACCTGAACTGCATAGAACTTGAAGTTTGTTTCATTTAACAATAAGCATATTTCTATTTGAAAATAATTACAGAAACAGACGCTTGCATCCTCTATTCCTCTGTCTTACCGTGGCTGCTGACATAGGGTTAGCTGATGCTCATTCCTTAGCTACCGTCATTGCTTCTTCTATGAGAAAAGAAGTTTATGACCCGTGGGCCTTCTATCTCCACGCGGCATTGCTCCATCAGGTTTTCGCCCATTGCGGAAAATTCCCTACTGCTGCCTTCTGTAGGAGTCTGGACCGTGTCTCAGTCCCAGTGTGGCTGATCATCCTCTCGGACCGGCTACTGATCATCGTCTTGGTAAGCTATTGCCTCATCAACTAGTTAATCAGACACGAGCCCCTCCTCGGACGGATTCCTCCTTTTGCTCCTCAGCCTACAGGGTATTAGCAACCGTTTTCAGTTGTTGTTCCCCTCCCAAGGGCAGGTTCTTACGCGTTACTCATCCGTCCGCCACTGGAAACACCACTTCCCATCCGACTTGCATGTGTTAAGCTGCCGCTAACGTTCATCCTGAGCTAGGATCGAATTCTCCATGAGATTCCTAGTTGCATTACTTATAGCTTCCATGTTCGTAAACAAATATGATTCAGAATTTCTTTCATTCCAAGCATAACTTGGATTCGTGCGCTTCATATTAGCCTGGAGTTCGCTGCCAGCAATATAGCCATCCCTACCCTATCACGTCAATCCCACAAACCACTTATCTATTCTCGTTCGATCGCTGCGAGGAGCAAGTCAAAATAGAAAATATCATATTGGGTTTAGGGATAATTGATGCAACCAAGGAAGCGAATTCGACGATGTAAATCGAATCCGTCTAGGATCTCACACGATTGGCGGAAATAATCGGTGAATCGATGATAAATCGGTGAATTTAAGAATACCCAAATGCCCAAATCCGTTGATCATGAAGATACCGGATTCTAGCAATCTTCGACACGTTGATCGCGTACGATGCCGTGAGAGAAGATCTACAATTCTTCGAACGTTGATCAAGCGCACTTGATTCCATGAATTGGCTTCAACAATCATCGATTCGAGCGCACTCAAATGCCGAAAGTGGAGATAGGAGATAACACACAACTACTAATTTTAATGGAGGCAAGAAGCACAAACCAAATTTTATTTAAAATTCAACTCCCAAAATGATACAACTCACCCGCTATTTATAGGATTTTACAACACCCAACATTCACGACTTAACAATAGCCACCTAACAAACGCGGCACAATACAGGTCCTCCACGACCTAACACATTCACGTTACAACAGCACCTCGACCTACGACTTAACAAATGTAAGCGATAGAAGAAACAAACAACTTACAAACAGACGACTTATCAAAACAACCGACTTAATAAAACAAATACAAACGACATAAGAAAGTTACAATACAACAGTACACGACTTAACAAAAACAAATACAAACGACATAAGAAAGTTACAATACAATAGTACAAGACTTAACAAAAACAGTGGTTTGAACTTCAGGAGCGACTTAAGCTTCGCAGCGGCATAAGGTCGAGCGACCTAAAACAAACAGCGGCATAAGTCCTGAGCGACTTAACCCTTCATGCGCGATTTAAGAAATAACATAGGAACGACCTAACTTTCGCGGCATAAGGTTCAGCGACTTAACTTGCTAGGTTGCTTGAACGACCTAAGGCATGACTCGTTATTCTGGGGTAATGCTTCCACCTCTCTTCGTAACTCGTTGCACCGTAGTTCGCTAGGTCGTTGGTTGCCTAAAGCATGTGATTTATCCAAGTGCGCTGCATCATCCTTCCCCTGTTTCTCGTTAGGTCGTAAGTTGCTAGGTCGTTCGCGACCTAAAGTATGCGACTTAGCACAGCGCGCTGCATCATCCTCCCCTGGCTAAAAAGAATTCGTCCCCGAATTCACACTTTCCTTTTCTTCGTCACGCTTATCCTCATGATATGGAATCAAGTGTTTAACGTTGAAAACGTCAGCAGTATGGACATGATCCGGCAATCTCAACTGATATGCATTCTCGTTAATCTTCTTCACGACTTCCAAAGGACCAATCTTTCTAGTAGCTAGTTTGTTGTAAGTTCCAACTGGAAAACAATCTTTCGTCAACACCGCATATACAAAATCTCCTTCTTTGAATTCAACGCGCCGTCGTTTAGCATCTGCGGATCGCTTATATTTCTCGTTCGCCTTAAGCAATTGTTCCTGCACAACCTTGTGACACTCTTGCAATTCATTCACAAAATCACTAGCTCGTTTGATCACTCCTTTCTGCTGTGGAACTATAGATAAATCTAACGGTCCTTTAGGAATTGTTGAGTACACAACCTGGAATGGACTGAACACAGTGCTACGATTAACTGCATGGTTGTGTGCAAATTCAGCTTGACATAGCTTCGAATCCCAACTCTTCAAATTATCATCCATGAGGCATCGCAAGAGATTACCTAAGGATCTGTTCACAACTTCTATCTGTCCATCCGTCTGTGGATGATAAGCACTACTAAAGTTCAGCTTTGTTCCGACCATTCTCCATAGACTCATCCAGAAATGACTCAGAAAACGAGTGTCTCTATCTGATACAATAGATTCAGGCAACCCATGAAGACGATAGATCTCTCTGAAGTATAATTGTGCAACATTAACTGCATCTGCCGTCTTCTTACATGCAATAAAATGTACCATTTTCGAAAAACGATCAACCACCACGAAGATAGAATCATTGCCACGTTGCGTCCTCGGCAAGCCCAACACAAAATCCATGCTTACATCAACCCACGGTTTTGTAGGAACAGGTAAAGGCATATATAAACCCATATTTGTAGGTGTCCCTTTCGAAACATGACAAACATGACATCTTCGAACAAACTTTTCAACTTCCCGCTTCATCGAGGGCCAATAATAAGACTGAGAAATCAACTGCAATGTGTGATCCCGACCAACATGTCCTTCTTCATGCAACTCTTTTACAATTTTCATTCGCAAGCTGCAATCTGGAATACACAACTGATTTCCTTTGAACAGAAAACCATCAACCAACATATATCCATTCATGTCTCATTGCTTGACTTCGTCTAGGATCTTGGAAAAATATGAATCTAAAGTAAGCAACTCTGGAAGTAAATCAAAACCCATCACCTCTACTCGCATGGTTGTTAGTAAATTATTCCTCCGACTCAATGCATCGGCAACGCGATTAGTTACTCCAGACTTGTGTTTTACAACGAATGTAAATTGCTGCAAATAAGCTATCCACGATGCATGCCTAGCTGCAGTTTATCCTGCCCTTGTAAATGTTTCAACGCTTCATGATCCGTATAAAGAACAAACTCCTTCTGAAACAGATAATGCCTCCAGTGCTTCACAGCTTGAACAATTGCGTAAAACTCCACGTCATAAGTGCTATATCTCAACTTGGCTCCAGACAACTTCTCACTGAAATAAGCAACTGGTCTTCCATTCTGACTCAATACTCCACCAATCCCTACCTTCTAAGCATTAGTGTGTAACTCGAACAATATCTGAAAATCCGGCAGTACCAGAATGGGTGCTGTCATCAAAAGTGTCTTGATCTTCTCAAAAGCTAACTCTACTTCCTCTGTCCACACGAACTTCTTTCCTTTCATGCAATCGGTTACAGGTGCCATCACACTGCTAAAATGTGGAATGAATCTTTGATAAAAAGATACCAACCCATGAAAAATCCTCACTTCAATAATTGTCTTGGGTTGTGGCCAACTCCTGACAGCTTCCACTTTGCTTTCATCCACTTGAATACCCTCCTTCGACAGAACATATCCCAGAAACAAAACAATGTGCGTCATGAACACGCACGTATTCGTTGCTGCATAGAATTGCTCCTGTCGTAGAATCAACAGCACTTCTCTCAAATGCTAGATATGCTCTTCCATACTCCCACTATAGATTAAAATATTGTCAAATTAAACTACTACGAACTTCCCAATAAATGGTCTGAAAATCTGGTTCATCACTCTCATAAAGTACTAGGAGCATTTGACAAGCCAAACGACATAACCAGCCATTCGTATAGACCTTCGCTAGTTTTAAAAGCAGTCTTCCACTCATCACCCGGTCTAATACGAATCTGATGGTATCCACTCTTCAAGTCAATCTTTGAGAACACAACAGCCCTACTCAACTGATCAATCAAATCATCAAACCTCGGCATAGGAAACCTGTATCTCACAGTGATCTTTTTTAGAGCGCTCGACTGTCCGTACACATCCGCCAAGTCCCATCCTTCTTCGGTACCAATAAGGCTAGCACTGCACAAGGACTCAAGCTCTCCTAAACACGCCCTTGTTCTAACAACTCCTCCACCTGCCTTCTCAGTTCCTCATGCTCCTTAGGACTCATCCTGTAATGTGGCATGTGAGGTAATGTCGCCCCTGGCACAAGATCAATCTAATACTGAATATCTCTCAACGGTGGTAACTCCTTTGGCAACTCTTCAGGAAACACATCTCTGAATTCTTCCAACACTGGCTTTACTTCCTCTGGAACTTCAACAGATTCAGTAGCTTCATGTCCAATCAACAAGAACACCTCTGGACTCTCCTCTACTTCTTCAACAAACTCCTTCAAAGTCAACAAAGTCTTCAGCTCCTCAATCTCTTCTGACTTGCTCTCTCCCTACTGTCTCTTCTTCGGAACTAAAATGATCTTAGTACCCTCAAACATAAAGCTATAGCTATTGGTTCGACCATTATGCTGCATTGCTCGGTCATACTGCCATGGTCTTCCCAAAAGCAAGTGACAAACATCCATCTCCACCACATCACACCAGATCTCATCTTTATACTTCTTCCTAATAGAAAATGGAACATGAACTCGCCTGTCCACCTTCACCTCTCCTCCATTCCTTAACCACGCTAACTTGTAAGGATTTGGATGCTTCTCCGTCTTCAACTTCAACTTTCTCATAGCTTCGGTAGAAATGATATTGTCACAACTTCCCGCGTCAATCACAAATTTACACACCTTCCCCAGTATAGTGCATGTCGACTGAAAGATATTACTCCTCAACCAACTAGCCTCCTCTTCCTGCTTCGGTGTCAAACATGATCTCCTCAACATTAGATTACATCCTTCATCTCCCGACGCGATATCCTGTTCATCCTCCTCAACTGAACTAGAATAACCTTCATCAACATCCTCACCTTCCACTTCAGCAATCATATCGCCTCTTCGGTTTCGGGCATTCATTACTCTTGTGACCCACTTCTTGGAAATTATAACACTTGAAACTGTTGTTGACCTTCGCCTTCGCAACTTCATTCACAACTAGTTTACTGATAGCTTTATAAACATTGGAACTCCCACTAGCACCCTTGCTCCGAGTATTGGAACTTGGAAACACACCACCTCCTCGTCTTCCCTACTTCTCCCAAGCCAACGCCTTTTGGTGCGGTTCAGCCACAGATCTAGGGTCAAGCATATTTACCATATCCTGGATCTGGATCCTCAACCCCCCCCCAACAAACCTAGCAGTCAATTGTTCCTCCGTCTCCATAATGTCATTTCGAGCAATCAGTTGATAAAACTCATTAGCATAATCATTAACAGTCTTCATTCCTTGCCTCAGATTATGCAACCTCTGATACATGAGTGATTGATAATTGTAAGGCAAGAATGTAGCCTTCATCATCTTCTTCATTTCTCCCAAGCAACAATCTTCGACTTCCCCATCCTTTCTCGTGTAAGTTTGGTTTGCTGCCACCACGCCATAACTCTCCCTCTCAACCTAGTAGCAACCAACTTCACTCGACGATCTTCCGGAACCTCCTTGAAATCAAAGATCTCTTCAACATTAGATAACTAATCTAGAAATTCTTCAGCCTGCATACCACCCTTAACTCTGGAATTTCAATTTTCATTCCAGACTCCCATTTGTGATCATACTCTGAATGATTTCTTCCTTGGTTTCGATTTCGACCATGAACACTACCACCATCAAACTCCTCATCAAAATCTGATGCATATTGATGTCGATCATGACCACCAACATCTCTATCACCACCATTTCTACCACCAACATCCCTTCGATCTATATTCCTCCGATCACGATCATCCACATCTCTCCGATTTCGATCATCAACATTCCTATCACGATCGTCAACATTTCTACGATCATGATCTTCTCTTCTCTCCCGATCTGAATGTGGTGAAACCTTATTTCCCCCATGGCTCGATTCAGGTGAAACCATTCTTCTACTTTGATTCATTTCAAGCATCATTCTCTCTAACCGACCAATCCCCTCATTCAACTTCTCATTGAAATTCTTGTTGATTCGTTGCTCCATTTCATCGGCCTCTTCTCTTCCATACAAAGCATCAACATTGCGATGACGTTGAGCTCGTCTCGGTGGCAAGATTGAACTTCAAACAAATCTTCAAAAATTCAAACTTCACACTGCTAACACGAACACTTCACGAAAAATGATACACCGCTTTCAAAAATCAATGGACAATCTCGACCCTCCAAGCTCTAGGTCGCAACTTCATGATGAACACGATGAACACCAAACTTCAAATTCTCGAAACCTAATTCTCCAACTGATGCAAACTTCTTGCAATCTCGCTCTGATACCAAATGATGCAGCCAAGGAAGCGAATTCGACGATGTAAATCGAATCCGTCCAGGATCTCACACGATTAGCGGAAATAATCGGTGAATCGATGATAAATCGGTGAATTTAAGAATACCCAAATGCCCAAATCCGTTGATCACAAAGATACCGGATTCTAGCAATCTTCGACACGTTGATCGCGCACGATGCCTTGAGAGAAGATCTACAATTCTTCGAACGTTGATCAAGCGCACTTGATTCCATGAATTGGCTTCAACAATCATTGATTCGAGCGCACTCGAATGCTGAAAGTGGAGATAGGAGATAACACTCAACTACCAATTTTAATGGAGGCAAGAAGCACAAACCAAATTTTATTTAAAATTCAACTCCCAAAATGATACAACTCACCCGATATTTATAGGATTTTACAACACCCAGCATTCACGACTTAACACTAGCGACCTAACAAACGCGACACAATACAGGTCCTCCACGACCTAACACATTCACGTTACAATAGCACCTCGACCTACGACTTAACAAATGTAAGCGACATAAGAAAAAACAACTTACAAACAGACGACTTACCAAAACAACCGACTTAACAAAACAAATACAAATGACATAAGAAAGTTACAACACAACAGTACACGACTTAACAAAAACAAATACAAACGACATAAGAAAGTTACAATACAACAGTACACGACTTAACAAAAATAGCGGTTTGAACTTCAGGAGCGACTTAAGCTTCGCAGCGGCATAAGGTCGAGCGACCTAAAACAAACAACGGCATAAGTCCTGAGCGACTTAACCCTTCATGCGCGATTTAAGAAATAACATAGGAATGACCTATCTTTCGCGGCATAAGGTTCAGCGACTTAACTTGCTAGGTTGCTTGAATGACCTAAGGCATAGCTCGTTATTTCGAGGTAATGCTTCCACCTCTCTTCGTAACTCGTTGCACCGTAGTTCGCTAGGTCGTTGGTGGCTTAAAGCATGTGATTTATCCAAGTGCGCTGCATCATCCTTCCCCTTTTTCTCGTTAGGTCGTAAGTCGCTAGGTCGTTCGCGACCTAAAGTATGCGACTTAGCACAGCGCGCTGCATCAATAATTAGGCTCGAACTGATGACTTCCACCACGTCAAGGTGACAATCTACCGCTAAGTTATATCCCTTCCCGGCCCCATCGAGAAATAGAACTAAATAATCCTAAGGCAAACGGTCGAGAAACTCAAGACCACTATTCTCAAACAACTTGGAGTCGGGCCTTCTTTTCGTACTATTATGGAAAAATTCCTTTTCTTAGAAACACATACAATAAAAAGAATAATGGTAATCCCACCACTAACTACGTCATTTTCATTTATGAATTTCATAGTAATAGAAAATACATGTCCTACCGGGACAGAATTTGTAACTTGCTGCCCTCTTTCCTAGCAGGCAAAGATTGAACTCTGTGGAAAGACTGATTCAATCGGATCGACATGAGGGTCCAACTCCATTGCATTGCCAGAATCCATGTTGTATATTTGAAGCGGTTGACCCCTTGCTTCGCTCATGGTAAAACCCTCTTCCCGCTGAGCCACCATTCTCCTCGATCCATAGAGACAAAATGTAGGAATAGTGCCAACAGTTCACCACGAAGGAAGGGACCCACTGAGCCTAGATCACTAACTAATACTAATATAATAGAAAAAGATCTTTTTTGTATACTTTCCCCGATTCCGTTGCTATCGCGGGTCTTACGCAATCGATGGGATCATATAGATATCCCTTCAACACAACATAGGTCATCGAAAGGATCTCGGATGACTCACCAAAGCACGAAAGCCAGGATCTTTCAGAAAATGGATTCCTATTTGAAAAGTGCATAACCGCATGGATAAGCTCACACTAACCCGTCAATTTTGGAACCAATTCAAGATTTTCCTTGGGAGGTATCAGGAAGGAATTGGAATGTAATAATATCGATTCAAACAGAAGAAAAGGTTCTCTATTGATTCAAACCAAATGTTGTACCTATGGGATAGAGGAAGAGGAAGAAACCGAAGATTTCACATAATACTTTTTTTTCATCGAAAAATCATCTAATTTATTTCGTACTCCTCGCTCGATGAGAAAATGGGTCAGGTTTTACAGGATCACCAAACCTCATGGGACTTAAGGAATGATGGAAGGAAATAAAAAGAAAAGAGAGGGAAAGAAAATCAAAATGAAATAAAGAATAAAAAAATAAGTACAAAATAGAAGAGCCCAGATTCCAAATGAACAAATTCAAACTCGAAAATGATCTTTCTGATTCGCGAAGAATAGGGGGCAAAGGGATTGATCGAGAAAGATCTCTTATTCATATTAGATTAAAATAGAATATCGTGATTTGATTAGCATATGTTTGGCAAAAAGAATAATCTTCTTCTTTGATCCTAAATGGAAAGTGTTTAATTGGAACATGAAAACGTGAATGATTTGGTCTTAGTTACTCTTTGGGGTAGAGTGGAAGAAGGGAAGAGATTCTCGAACGAAGAAAAGGATCAGATTACTTCAAAAGAATTGAACGAGGAGCCATATGATGGGAAAATCTCATGTACGGTTCTGTAGAGTGACTTGTTTGTCAACTTTTCCACTATCACACCCAAAAAACCAAACTCTACCTTACGTAAAGTTGCCATAATACGATTAACCTCTGGATTTGAAATCACTGCTTATATACCTGGTATTGGCCACAATTTACAAGAGCATTCTGTAGTATTAGTAAGAGGAGGAAGGTTAAGGATTTATCCGGTGTAAGATATCACATTGTTCGAGGAACCCTAGATGCTGTCGTAGAAAAGGATCGTCAACAAGGGCGTTCTAGTGCGTTGTAGATTCTTATCCAAGACTTGTATCATTTGATGATACCATGTGAATCGCTAGAAACATGCGAAGTGTATGGCTAACCCAACAATGAAAGTTTCGTAAGGGGACTTGAGCAGGCTACCATGGGACAAAAGATCTTCTTTCTAAAAGTGATACAATTTGAAACTATTATATGTCCAAGGTCCAATATTGAAATCATTTCAGATATTTTCCTTTACTTTGCTCGTGTCAACAAACAATTCGAAATACCTCGACTTTTTCAGAACATGTCAGAGTCAAATAATAATGATTCGAAGCTCTTCTTTTTACATTACTCTATTTCGGAAACCCAAGGACTCGATAGTATGGATATGTAAAATATAGGATTTCCAATCCTAGTAGGAAAAGGAGGGAAATAGATACTCAATTTAAAGAGAGTAAACAAAATTCCATACTCGATCTCATAGATACATATAGAATTTTGTGGAAAGTCGTATTCGATGAAAGTCGTATGTACGGCTTGGAGGGGGATCTTTCATATCTTTCAAGATCCACCCTACAATATGGGGTCAAAAATACAAAATAAGTGATTCATTTTTAGCCCTTATAAAAAAACTTATTTTTGAACCTCTTTCACGCTCATGACACGTTGAGGTACTGCGGAAGAAAAACTGCAAAATTCGATCCAATTTATTGTAATCGATTAGTTAACATGTTGGTTAACCGTATTCTGAAACACGGAAAAAAATCATTGGCTTATCAAATTATCTATCAAGCCATGAAAAAGATTCAACAAAAAACGGATACAAATCCACTATCTGTTTTACGTCAAGCAATACGTGGAGTAACTCCCGATATAGCAGTAAAAGCAAGACGTGTAGGTGGGTTGACTCATCAAGTTCCTATTGAAATAGGATCTACACAAGGAAAAGCACTCGCCATTCATTGGTTATTAGGTGCATCCCGAAAATTCCCGAATCGAAATATGGCTTTAAAATTAAGTTCCGAATTAGTAGATGCTGCCAAAGGGAGTGGCGATGCCATACGCAAAAGTAAAAGACTCATAGAATAGCAGAGGCAAATAGAACTTTTGCACATTTTCGTTAATCCATGAACATGATCTATATAGACACATAGATCCATGGATCCATACGTCTCGATCGGAAAAGAATCAAGCGAAAAAGAAAGAATCGGAATTGATTGATATCTTTCTCGAAACAAACAAAAAGAAAGATGAAACATAAATCATGGATCAACTAAACCCTCTCGAGGGCTTGCTTAAGAATAAGAAAGAGGAATCTTATGGAAATATCATGGAATAAGGTTTGATCCTATTCGTAAGGATTCCGTAAATAAAATATCCAAAATGTTTGAAACAATTGGGACTTCTTTGGAGATTGTATGCAGTTACTAGTTTATGATCTGACATATGCAGAAAGAAAACTTCATTCTCGATTCTACGAGAAATTTTATGAAAGCGTTTGATTTGCTTCTCTTCAATGGAAGTTTCATTTTCCCAGAATGTATCCTAATTTTTGGCCTAATTCTTCTTCTGATGATCGATTCAATCTCTAATAAAAAAGATATACCTTAGTTCTATTTCATCTCTTCAACAAGTTTAGTAATGAGCATAACGGCCCTATTGTTCCGATGGAAAGAAGAACCTATAATTAGCTTTTCGAGAAATTTCTAACCGAATAATTTCAACGAAATCTTTCAATTTCTTACTTTACTATGTTCAACTCAATGTATTCCCCTATCTGTAGAGTACATTGAATGTATAGAAATGGCTATAACAGTTTTGTTATTCGTATTAACAACTACTCTAGGAGGAATGTTTTTATGTGGTGCTAACGATTTAATAATTATCTTTGTAGCTCCAGAATGTTTCAGTTTATGCCTATTATCTGGATATACCAAGAGAGATGTATGGTTTAATGAGGCTACTACGAAATATTTACTCATAGGCTGGGCAAGCTCTTCTATTCGGTTCATGGTTTCTCTTGGCTATATGATTCATCTGAGGGGAGATCGAGCTTCAAGAAATAGTGAATGGTATATCAATACACGAATGTATATCTCCCAAGGAATTTCAATTGCACTTATATCCATCACTGTAGGAATTGGGTTCAAGCTTTCCCTAGCCCCTTTTCATCAATGGACTCCTGAGGTATACCAAGGAGTGCGGTTCGCTCAACAAATTCCTACCTCTATATCTATCTCTGAGATGTTTGGATTTTTAAAAACTACGTAGACATGCAGAAGAGAAATGCTATCCCCACTTGGACCAAGACATAAAAGTTTTTTATGATCTTTTTGTTCAAATAACAATTAAGGTGAAGCAGGGTTAGGAACAACGAATCTCTTTATGATAAATAGATCCATTTTGCAAGTTCGTTATTATGGGTAGTTCCTACAAAGGATCGGACTAATGACGTATACGATACTTGAATTATCGATGTAGATGCTACATAGTTAATTCTCATCATTCAGAGACTACGAGTGTAATAAGGGCATCCGTTGACAAAAGGATCATATTAAGATGATCATCCCACACTATCACTAACCAGGGAGAAAATATAGAGTGAGCATGTGGTAATAATTCCATATTGATACGAATCAATCCATATGATCTCATTTTTAATAAGATTCCCGCTTGAAGCATACATGTACTATAATGTGGTTCTCCATGGGTATCTGGTAACCATGTATGTAGGGGTATAATCGGTGATTTGATAGCATAAGCAACAAGGAAGCCCAAATAGAATATTATTTCTAATGTCACAGGATATGGCTGATTAGCTAATCTGTCAAAATCTAATGTAGGTTCATTGGAACCATATAAACCCATACTTAGAACTCCTATTAAGAGAAAAATGGAACCCCCCATAGTGTACAAAATAAACTTTGTAGCTGAGTACAAATGTTTCTTTCCTCCCCACATAGATAAAAGTAAGTAAACGGGAATTAATTCTAACTCCTACATGATAAAAAAAAGTAAAGGATCTCTAGAAGAAAATAATCCTATTTGACCACTGAATTGCTAACATCAGGAAATAGAACAATCGCGAATTTCGAGTAACAGGCCAAGCTGCTAAAGTAGCTAAAGTAGTGATAAACCCTGTTAGTAAAATAGGTCCAATGGAAAGTCCGTCGATTCCCGGTCTCCAGTGAAAATTAAAAACATTTATCCATTTAGCATCCTCTTCTAATTGAATTAATGGATTGTCCAATTAGGAATGATAACTGAAGACATAGGTTGTTATAAGGAGTTCTAATAAAAAAATACATATAGTATACCATCTAAATACCTTATTCCCTTTATGAGAAAGAAAGAAAATCGAGGAACCCACGAATATTGGCAAAACTACAAGTATTGTTAACCAAAGGAAATAACTCGTGATAAAGGCAAGATGCATTTCGACCAAAAAGCCCGTGCTCAAGAAAATATATTCTTTTGAGCATGGGCTTTTGTCAGTAAAAAGGAGTCAAATGATTCAAGTGGAATTTATTATAACGTATCAATAAGATAGACCCATGCTGCGAATTGTTTCATGCCATAAATAAACACGAACACTCAAAAAATCTATTGGACCAGCAGATTCACATCTTTTACAACCTATACAGTCTTCCATTCTTGGGGCGGAAGCAATTTCCTTAGCTTTACATCCCTCCTAAGGTATCATTTCCAATACATCTGTGGGGAGACTCGTACACATTGAGTGCACCCTATACATGTATCATAAATTTTTATTGAATGTGACATTGGGTCTATAAATTCTAGTTTTGAACATGAAATTTTTTTGATCTCGTTAAGTAAAAAAAATGATAATAATAAATTTATAATTATATAATTTATTATATATTTATATTTTATTTATATATAGAAACCAGATGAATCAATGATTTATCAAAAAAAATCTTAAGAATCAATTTTTTTATAAATCTGTTCATTAGAAGGAACCATGAGACTTTGATTTATCTTTCAACAACCATGATCGTATGATTCGCATGAATCACACGTGCAACTTCACGTTGACTAATGGATCGTCAATATTTCAATATAAATATATATTGAAATATTACTATACATATTAGTATTATTTGTAAATAAATATGTAAAAGACACTAAAATGATATTTTATAGAAAGTTTTTTCTACAATTTCTATATATATATATATATTCTTATATGTATTTATATTATAGTTATGGACAATTTTTCAATAAACTTGATTGATTAATACGAGTCGATTTTCTATTACGATAGATCGACGAAACAATAGCTAGCCTAATAGCAGCTTCCGCTGCTGCAATCGCTGTAATAAAGATTGAGAAAATCTCGCTTTAATTGGCGACTATCAAATATATCATAAAGTAGTACGAGATTAATATTAACCGAATTTAGTAAAAGTTCAAGACACATAAGTGCTCTAACCATGTTTCGACTTGTGATCATCCATAGATACCGATTTCAAATAAATAGACACTAAAAAAAGTACATATTTGAACATCATTGACTAACTCCCGATCAACCTTGATTTGTTTCAATATGGAAAAAAATTCAACCAAGTTGATTGACTAGAATCGAGTGATTACATAAAAAAGGGAATATTGACAGTAGATTAAACTAAAAAAATTTATTCTAACTAAACTATTTATTATTGACGAGCCATAGTAATTGCATCTATCAAAGAAACTAAAAGAATTATAGAAATTAGTTCAAACGGAAGATAAAAATCTGTTGATAAATGAATTCCAATTTGTTGAACGTTGTTTATAAAGTCTTGCTCTATAATTTGATTTGATCTTGTATTCCAAACAATTTTGTACCATGACGTATCTGCGATAGTAATAATTAGTGAAAAAAGAAAACTTATAGAAACCAGTGTAGTGACTCCATCGCCAATAGTCCAAAGATAGGAGTCGTTATAATATTCTGAACCATTCACGAATATAATAGAAAATATGATTAAGACATTTATGGCTCCCACATAAATAAGAAGCTGGGCGGCAGCTACAAAAATGGAGTTTGATGAAATATAGAATAAGGATATACAAACAAGAACCGATCCCAATGAAAAGGCGGAATAAATTGGATTAGTAAACAATACTACTCCTAGACCTCAACTTCATACGGCTCCTCTTTGGTCACAAATAAATGTAAGTACTTGTTTGGTATTACTGTAATTTTTAAATTCGAATTCTAATACTGGGAAGTCAAAAATTAGACCGGCAGAATTCCGTCTGCTAGAATAAAAAAGCACTTCTGAATTTATCTTTTCCATTAAAATTACAATTTCTCTTTATTCAGTAATAACTTAATCCTTAAATAAAATACTCGTTATATCAATAAATTAGGTTTTATCAATAACTCTAAAGAAAGAATTAGTTAGAAATAATTGATCATTAATTCCAAATTTATGATTAAGAATTCCATGTATGTATATAGTATATATGAATATTGATTGGGGAAAAGAAATAAGAAATAAATATCGTGTATCGTATTTTTTTGTTTCATTTCTCCAATTCAATATTTTGCATTCTATTTCTTTTGCTCCTGTTGTATTCTTCTTTCTCAGAGGAGAGGAGGTACTCTGAAAAAAAATAAAGGATTAATTCGTTTTTTATAGTCATTTCTTTAATCAGTGAATAGGAGCATACTCGAGATCGGAATTGTGGAGAAGTACTACTTGGTCATTTCTACCAACTTAAAGTCCTCATTATGATTCGTTTTATCCAAAGCGTTATGTAAAAAAAATCCTTTTTTATCTTAAGTTATCTCCATTTCTAATCTTTTGTGTACCTTGGTGTTCCTTATTGTCCACTGATTTTTTATTGATCTCAAGTATGATAATAAATACAAGAAGTAGTAGAAACCCCATACGGGCGATCTTTTGTACCTGCTTCAATATATGTTAATTGGTCAAAGAATCATAACCTTGGGGTAAACAGCTTATACTTCTTATGTTTCTATTCTCGTACATAGGGAATGAGATTTAATCCTCTTACTGCAAATTTATTAGCAGTTTGCTTTTACTCGTCTAAGTATCTAACTTAATTCGTCAACACTAATGATAAATAAAAAAGAAAATATCCATTGAATATAATATATTAAATTTCTTCATTCTTCTTCTAGTTCTAGGAAAGAGGGAAAATAATAATGTTCTGCTGGATCACACGTAGAGATATTGATAACACACATAGAGTTAATGGTATTTCATAACTGATCGATTGAGCAACAGCCCGTAGGCCACCTGAAAAAGAATATTTATTATTCGACCCATATCCTGACATAAGAAGTCCAATAGGGGAAATAATTGAAATGGAGATCCATAAAAAAACACCTATACTAAGATCGGCCAAAACAAGGTGATATCCAAAAAGAATTACTAAATAACTTAGTAGAACAAATATTACTACTATAGACGGTCCCACGCTGAACAAACGAATATCTCCTCTAGATGGGAGGAGATCTTCTTTAAAAACTAATTTGGTTCCATCTGCTATGGCTTTAGAATTCCCGATGGGCCGGCATATTCGGCCCTAATGCGTTTTTGTATTGCTGTCGATACTTCACTTTCTAACCACATAATTACTAGTACCCCTATTGTTATTCCCAATATAAGGGTGAAAATAAGAACAAAGATCCATATTAGTCCATAGACTTCTTTTAAAGATTCCGATCTAGAAAAAGAATTTATAGCTTGTATTTCCGCTTGTGTCATATTAGAAATGCCCAAGAAATATCATATTCGTGAAGCAGAAACATAAATGGACTCCTATTAATCTGGAATAGGTTGAATTAATTTCAAGCCATAAATGAATTTCTTATCCCTCCTAATAATAGTATCGACAATAGCATAGCCATATCTCGCTAGCTTCAACTCCATGCCTAGTTGCCCTTATCTATTTCCCTTACTTATTTCATTTTAATTTCCCCTTAGATCATTAGTTACAACTAGGCATGGCGACCTCTATTATAAAAATCTAAATCGTTTAAACATTTATATTTTTTCATTTAATTTAACTAATTAAATGTCCTAAATAATGTTAACCAAAATTAGGGTTGTTACATGTTAATGCAAACAATTAACTTAACCGTAACTTATCCGCTTTTTGGACATGGATGTGGACGGATTTCAGATTTTTTAGGTATTTGTTGACAGCCTTAATGGCCTTCTTATTCAATCGCCAAAGATATGAAAATTTTCAAACATACTTCTATAATGAAATCATATTATTACCATGATTTAACAAAATTAAAACATGTGTTCAAGCATTTAAGCGAATAAAAAAAATATTTTATTCCTAAGGAAGTAATTTTAACAAAATATCAACAGTAATATAATGTACTGTAGAATTTAGCTTTAACGATTTTTTGAAAAGTATAAAAATCTAAAAAAAAAGTAGCAAAGTTGACAAGCACCATTGTCCCGGTGGTTAAGTGATTCGAATTCGGGGCAAGAGGTCACAAGTTCGAAACTTGCATAGCGTGATTCTAACAATTATTGACATGTGAGTTGTGATATGTTGTCTCAATGACATGTTGTATATTAAGTACCATTTCAAAAAAAAGTTAAATTCAAAATCTTAATTGAAAATAAAATTTATGTTATACATTATAGTTGATTTTCGGAAAATTTTCAGGTAAAAGTCTAGAAAGGTAAACTAAATGAATAATAGAGGAAGATTTGACAAAGAAGCTAAAGGATGGTATGGTATTGAATGGGGGTTAACCAACATTAGCGGGGTTTAGCATTTTAATTGAATTATGCAGAGGTGTAGAGTAATAATTAGGTGATTAATAGCTGTAATCTTCTATCATTTATATTTTTCACAACCTATCAAGGTTGCATTACACTAAATTCCTGACCGCTCTGCCCAATCTGTATTGCGCGGGGTAAATGATTAGTTGGCTTCTGACACGTCTGACGTCAACAACTAATTCTCTTTCCAATACTATACTAGTGCGAACCCGTGCTACGCACACGGAGTTCACCAAATAAATTATTTATCGATGCTTTTCATTTATCTGAAGATGAAAGCATATCTCTATGGATTGTTATTTATTTGGATTAGTTTTTTCTTGAACACTGCTAACAAACATTTGTTGATAAATATGCTCGACTAATCTCGATGCAGAGGAAGTATATCAAATTTTATAGAGAATAATGGATTTATACATAAAATAATAATGGCAACTACTAATTATTCCTTACTTTCTAACAATTATATTACCAAGTATACATATTAATTTAAGAGATGAATAAGTTCAACATGAGTTCATGTTTAATAAAGATAAATTTAAATATGTACACATTCAACATTATAATAATGCTCTATAATTGGCACAAATTAATCATGCCCGACGTGAAATGGTGATTCAAATTTGGTTTTAAAAAAAAGATATTCCAACATTTTCATCAGTGCAATTTTTTGACACTACCCTAAAAAAATATTTCAATAGCTTGGAACATTATATTTTCTAATAAACATAGCATAATATGATGGAAGAAATAAATAAAAATTATAAACATTGCATAGTCTAATTTTTTTTTTCTTTTTGATACTTAAGTAAACATGATAATATATAAATTTCAGAGTGATTGTCATGGTAACCACCATAATAAGTAATGGATTTATTGTCCGCATTGCGAATTGATATTTACACCTCTTCATTACCTCTATGCCATGATGTAATGAGCTATCACTCATGGACATTGTATTCTAATTTTCGAAATAGTTAAATTAATTTTTTTTGTTTCAAAATGTTCATGCTAACGTAATAAGTGAAATAATATAAATTTTAGCATAATTCAACGAAAAATAACATATCATTATAAGAAAAATAATTTCTGGATACATATCAAAAATACTTTAGATGACACCGCATTAGAGATAACTATAAAACCGACCGACATAAGAAAACATGGCCAATGAAGCGAAGTATTAAAATATCATGTAACTGTAACTCATTATGAATACTTGTAATATTTGCACTTGTATATCCAACATCGACAACATAATATTTATTACCCAATATAATTGTTATACATGTACGATAAAAATTATAATTATACTTTTAAATGTATAATATACATAATGTTTCGTTCCAAACATAAGAAATAGGTAAAAAATATAATGTTTTTTTAACGCATAAGAAAATATCATCCTAATATTATTTGGTAAGATTGTTGAAGAAAATTATCTATAAACATATTTCCTTGGCTTTTTATTATTATTATTATTATTATTTGGCTAATCCTGTTGAGGATAAGGTAAGTATTTGTTAAGAATAGGTAATGGGTTCCTAGGATAATACTCCTTTGTGATAAATATAATTAACACTTCATGTTACGTGCTCCCTTATAGGTTTGAAATGTTCTTGATAAAAAATAATAATAGTAAAGGAATTAATTGATTACATATTAGAATTTATTAGCATTAAAGAGAGTTGGTATGTAATTAATTGTCTCATTAAATTGAATTATAGTTTAATTCTCTAATTACTTTGAATGCAAATTGATTAAAATTAAAAACAAATAATTTTATTTATCTATTACATGATAATAATATTTGAAATGATCCTATATAAAAATAATTCAACTATATACAGTACAAATACTATTTATATAGTCTATACTTACCTATTTATAAACATTTCCAAACTGCAAAAAATAAAAAGATCTAAACAACATTAAATCATGGATAATTACCTCATAGTTCCGTGAGTCAAGACTTTGGTGATAATCATAAATATGCATTGCTTATGAACATTTCATAGTCTATTAAACTACACAACCAAATAATATTAAAATTCTAGATTGATTAACATGATAGTGTTAGGCAATAAATATAAGTTTAGATTAGCAAATACTATATAATGCATTTAAAAATGAATAATAAGTTTACAAAATACATATTCAAAACTAACTTTTAACAAAATTTCAAGTTGTTCACTGAAGGTAGAACAATAGTATGCATATATAAGTATCTTTTTCACCAAAAATAATTATGAAAATTTATTATTCGAATATTCATTTACTTCGTCTATAATGTTTTTCTTTCAAATTGATTATACAATATACTTATGTTTAAGAATAAAATAAAGAACAACTTGACCCCTATTTGAATATGCAAATACTTTTAAGGCTTTTTTGGTATTTACATAATTAAAAATGAACTACTCCTTATGAAAATTTTAGGAACCTAAACTCATAATCTTAACAGTCTAAACGAAATGTGAGAAGAAAATCAATATAAATGTGTTGTTAATAAAAGGAAATAATCAAAAGCAATTGATTGATTATGTGTTAATTTTCTGATTAGTTTAATTAATATGTAAATAATCATTTCATTAAATTAAATTACATTTTTTCCCTGATTACTCTGAATTCAAATGGACCAGAATTAATAATAAACTAACTCCTTTCATTTATTGTATGGTAATACTATTTGAAATGATCATTCCTATTTAATTAATTCACTGATATACCTTATAAATAACTATATCTTCAACATATAGTTATTTATAAAAATGTCCAAACTATAAAAAAACATAACATAAATAACTTTAAGAAAAAAACATGGATAATTACCTTATTGTACTGTAAGATCACCAAGATTTGGTGAAAAGCTTGAATGTGTGTTGCTTATTTACATTTTATAGCCCTTCAAATATAATGTTTTTGTTTCAACTTGATTTTTATAAAATACACTTTAAACATTTAAATTAAAACTACTTTAATACTTTATTTAAAAATATATGCTTTAAGAATATTTAAAATAAACTACTTTATAAAATGTAAAACTACATTTTTATCCTTTTAAAACACAATACCAAGTTACCTTTAAATAATTACTACTAAATTAAATTTGAGAAATACTTACTTTTAAACTTTAAACATTTAAAAATAATAAATTTTCTAAAACATACTTTAAAAACAACTTTAAAACCTTTAACTCATACTTAAAAGTTTGCTTTGGAAACGTACTTGGGTATCCAGGGAAATACACTTCTCTTTCACATCTTTAAAAATAAATCACTATTTATTTTTAAACAAATTTACCGTTCTTTAATAAATTGCCACCATGAATTTATCCTTCTAAATATCCACTGATATATTACTTCTCTTTATAAACCCAGTTTATAAATTTGATAGTCCCATCCATCTTTTAAACACAGTTTCAAACACTTTATCAAATTTCAAATCGATTTCCAAATCGACTCCATTTTTAAAATAAATTCTTTTATTTACCCAATTATTTTAAAATCCCATTAATTCCATTAATTCCATATTTGACTTCTTATTATGATTTAAAATCTAATTTAAACTGAAATAAAATTTTCTTTTATTTCTTTCAAATTCCTTCTTTATCCTTTCAATAAATTTAAACCTTGAATTTTAGAATAAATTCTTTATTCCTTTAAATAATATCACCTAAGTTTTAAAATTCTTTTTTTTTCCTCTTATTCGAAATCTGCTTTCCTATACTCGGAATTTATTTATTAGAATTTAAAAATCACTTTTATTCTTTTCCAATTCATTCTTTAATTTATTTCAAATTCCCTAAAATTATTTTACTTAAAAATTCTCTCTTTTATTTTCTTTTCAAAAATCCAATCTATATATTTTTGGTAACTCAATATACCCAAATATATTCAATCAAACATAGCATCCATCATTTCCAATTACCAATGTAATCTATCATAGATTATCAAATAAATCATATCACAGAATATTAAACAATCTAAATATTTTGAGGAATCCAGTTGGATCCTTCCAACCTGTTTCCCTGCATCCACAGATGTTAGCACAATACCAATTCCACTTCAAGGTGGAATATCGCGGTATATGGGTTTATAAAATATCATCCGCTATTATGCAGCGCATAGGGTCTCATCCGCTATATAATGCGGGAATATCAATCACTCTAATATATATATATATACTACTATATATATTATCACATCCAATCAATTCAATCATTCAACCAGTTATTTAAATTTAACCATCTAAATTTAAATAGCAATCCAGAAGAGTGAGATTAACACACCTTTGCTTTATAATTTGAAATCCACTTCAACGTTGTCTTGGTTTCCCATTTTCGAATGATCGTCAACCTAACTTAGTTTACATTTTCTTTCTGCCCAATTTATAAATTCAATGACATGTTAAATATATTCTAATTCCTCAAATATATGTACCGATTACTTAAAAGTTGACTGATTTCTATATATATATAATTATATATATTTCCTGACCAAATCATTAATTTCAAAGCCTGGTATATGTGTTTGATGATTACTCAAATAAACTACTAAACACCTTACTGTTAAATTTGAAAACAATTTTCCCAGACTAAAACATAAATTTTGTGACAGTTTATATATATATAAATTAAGTTTAACTGAAGAAGATCGAGTGTACCTCACTGCTCGGCCTGCAATCATCTTGAACAAACGAATGTTCAAGCACCTCCGGCTGCTGCCTCGTCCTCATCCTTACCCACGCGTGTGCGAAATCGCAACCCCCGTCGAATTTGAAATCGAGTTCGAAGCACTAACTCTCCCTTTATTATCGATCACCCCTAAAATCGCAAACGTGCCTTTACTTCCAGATCCAAAGCTGCCTCGTGTCGCGCTACACTTCTCACGGTTCAAAACAACCATGTGAGCATCCAAAACTTGACGTGTTCGCCACTCGAGTTAATTTAGCCGCTGCTGCCCCCCAACAGCCCACTCCAACCCTTCGACGACATCGCCATGCTCGAACTTGACCTTCAAGCCATCGCGACCCTCTGCATTGCCTTTTCCTAGTGCTTCGATGAGCATGAACCAATTGTTGAGCCCTCCCTCCCTCGCGCGATTTCTCGTCTGCCATTCTATTTTTTTTTAAACAGAACTTTGATTTCGATTATTTATTTATTTATTTAATTCGAGGGAGATGAAACAAGGTTTGGGAAGAAACAACGGCGACCTCCATTTTTCTTTTCTTTTCGGCTGTGGATTGAACGAGGAGGAGAACGAGATTTAACATAAAAAAACGGTCGCGTGCAAGGATAAAGATAAACAAGATGTGAAAGCTGCATTTGAATGTTTGCTACAGAGAAGGAAAAAAGGAGTGAGGGTGAAAGAAAGCGGGCTGATGGGATTTGTTTGTCTGGTAAACAATTGTATATATATATATATATCAAATTTAAATTTAAATTCAAATTGTTTTGAATTCACTGTTCAAAATCTTGACATCCTATCTAGGCATGCTACAAAGCGTTAATAATGTTAAACCCCTATTCTGAACACAATGGAAAAGGTTTCGAGTCCTAATTCGATCGTATGGAGAAGATAGCTTTTTGAACCCATTTAATATAGAATTTCCGATATAAATTTCAACGTGTTTACCTATCGTACGATCAAACGACAACTCCAAACGCTCCGAAATTTGAAATCCAATAATAATACAATATTACGGATCCAATGGAACTGATTTCTTCGAATTTCGAGACTATGCCCCGGAAGGCTATTTTTAAATATCTATTTAAACCATACATTTTTAAAACTGAACAAATCACTGTTAAATTCAAATTTTAAAACTTCTATTATATTCAGTATTGTCAATATAAATTTTACAAGCCTTCAAATTATTTTTAACAGGCCTAAAACTCCAGATTCAACATTTTACCCAATTTTTAATTGTTTAATTCAAAAATTACTTTTCCAATAAATAGCGATATTTGAAATTCAAGCTAAAAATTTAACTTTTAAATATTTAAAATCAATTAAATATTCCAATTTCAAATATCCAAAAATTCTCGGTCGTCACATTCCTCCTCCCTTAAAAGAATTTCGTCCCCGAAATTACTAGTTAGGAAGAATGATTCAATCCCTATTAACTATTTTCTCAAATCCAAATAGTTTCACACAACTTTCCAAAATAATCTTTTATTAAGACACACTAACCCTCTTTCTAACTTTCCAAACTTATCCATAAGTCCCAAACAATATTACTTAACAATTCAAATTTAAATTTGAAACCAAATTTTGAATTATCAAAAATTTTCTAACTCCCTAAATTTTCGAAAATTTTTGCCAGCGTCTCCTTTCAGCGGCTAGCTCGAAACAACTACAAAATGCCTCTACGGGCCCCCAAATTTCAAAAAGAAAACAAAAGTCAAGTGGCTAGATCAGAAAATCGTCAATTTTTCATATAGAAATTTAAGCATATACCTTTGTTGGACAATTCAAATTTATCTTCGAAAATCATAACATCCATTTATCCTTTGCCTTTAGATACCTGTGTATCCTACTTAGCAATAATATCCAACCACAGTATTCAAAATCATTTTATACATTTCTTTTACAAAAAAATTCAATATCCATTCACTCACATCCGTACGATGCACATATAGCATCCGTACGCAATACCCAATTTGATCGCTCACTCGATCACACAATTTCACTTCCGAACTAGTATCGTCCACCCGACTTCCTAGTGCGGACTCAGAGCTGGTTTCTTGATCAGAAACCGTCATCCTCCTTGCATAGTCACAAACTATGATAGAGAATATCCAGAATCATTCCAAATCCATATCCAGGGTTCGCCGTCGAAAATCGAGTGAAAAATCCTAACTCGGATCGGTATAATTACCTTGAAATTCTGTGCTCGAATCTGGATCAAATCGCATGCGAATAAAACAATATTCGTACATCTTACGTATTTAGCCCCAATTGATTTTTTTTATCTATATCAATTTTCTTTTATTCACATTAATTTTGGTTGTTATTCACTTATCCACAATTATCCCATTTCACAACTTTCAGTTTTAATCCTCATTCTATTATTCACTTAGTATTTTCAATACCAAATTTACTTAAGGATTTCATCATTCATTTCTTAAGTTCAATATCAATATTTTATATATTCCTTATATTTATTTTTACTTCACTACTGAAGTTTATATCCATTTCTATTCACTTTTCCTTCACAATTCCATTTGAATTCAATTTGCTTCAATTTACAAATTATTTTCAAACTTCAATACTTTTTCCAAATTTCCATTCAGATTTCGATTTTCAATCCTACTTGAATTCAATTTATCTTCAAACTTTGAATATTGAACTTATCTCAACCCATATTTAATTAACCATTTCCTTTATTAGTTTCACTTACTAATTTATTTAAAATCTCAAATAAAAGTTTATTTGTAAAAAATTTCTTCCTTCAGTTTCTTCGAACAATTTCTTCGATTTCACCTTACTTCACATACACAATTTTAAATTAGATTTCAATATTCAATTTCAATTCTCTTTGCTTACAAATTTTAAATCATTTGTCGTTAGTGAAAATTTTAAAAAATTTCTAACTCCCAAAATTTCGGAAAATTTTGGTAGAGTCTCCTTTGTACGGAGGAGCTTTTGCAATTTGACAAGAGATATATAAATATATATACATCGACCCACACGGTCGAAAAACAAAAAAAACAAACAACAGTTCATATTTCCTATCTTTTATTGCGTAGGTGTACCGCTATTTAGCATTTTTAAGCAAGCGGCTTATTATTTTAGCAATTAGCGCAACCAAATCCAGCCACACGGCTTCCTTGTACCTGTACTTACTCAATTTAAATACATAAGTGCCATATATATGAAATTCATTATCATTTCACTCTTTAAAACAACTACAACCCATGAATACTAAAAGCAATGCACACTAATACTTTTCATAAGCAATTTAATGTACCAACATTAATTTTAATTGCTTACAACCAATCACCCATCGTTTTACTCAATCAGAATGGTTAACAACTCACATCCTTACATTCAATTCATTTTTAAGCAAAACAAACTCATATTTAATTCAATTGATTTCAAAATCAATTTATTTAACTTCTATCAACTCATAGAATTTTAATTACTTTCGTTCACGTCAAACGACAATTTTATTCTTATGCAATTTGATGATATTCATGTGAATTAATAATTACTTAAGCTTATAACCATTCTAAATTAATTCCAACTCAATTTATATTTAATTCCTTCCAATTTAATTCATCCCCGATCCAAGTTGAATTTTATTTATAACCCGAGTTTATTTCACAATTCAACTTCTATTTTACCAAATTGGGTTCCATTCCCATATCTCACCAGCATATTCAATTTCTAATTTATTCCAAATTAGTTTACTCCCTCTACCAATTCAATATTTGATTTTTTTATTTTCAGTATCACTACATTATTTTACTTGAGTTCAATCTAATTTATAATCCAAGTTTAGATTCTTATTTCACTTTCCAAAATACCAAATAAATTTTATTTTGGCTTACTCCTTCCATTTTTAGATTTTAACTCGAGATTATTTAGCCCAGAGTATTTTATTCAACGGACTTCTATTTCTTTATCAGCCATCGAAGAGTATTTATTCCAATTCAATTTTACTTCAACTTACTTCAAATACACTAGACTTTATTTTCAGTTCAATCCAACTGATAGCTTAAGTTCATTTAATTCAACTCACTTCCATTAACTTGGCTTAAGTTCAATCAAACTAAATTTACTTTTTAACTTGGAATTATATATTTTATTTAGCCAAGTATATATTTATATTCAATGGGTTTTCAATTCTTTTATAAGCCATAGAAATCTATTTATTCCCATTCAACCTTATTTAACTTAACTCTGGTTAAATCTAACCTCATACTATTCCTTTAACTTCACAGAATTCATCTACATTTTATTAAGTAAGAACTTAATTTCATTTAATATATCCACCACATGATACAATTCCATAACCATTTTAAATTATCTTCCAGAGTTTAAGCAACATTTCAAAATCACCATTGAAATCAATTATATTCAAAATTCTTTGGTAAATTCAATTATCTCTTTGAATTTTATAATCAAACCCGGTTCTGCAAACAATTTTCAATTTAAAACAAGTTGGCAGCAGTTCCTCTCTTGGAAACTTGAAAATGAACATCGATGATGCTGCAGTCATCACCGAAGTTATTTTCCAACGACCGAAAGAGTTTAGTGCTTGTATCTCTTCAAAAACATTTTCTTCAAATATTTTTAATTCCAAATCTCACTAGATTTCATATCCAATTCAAAATATCTCTCAAATACTCTCACATTATTTCTCCAAAGCTTTTGAAAACCATTTTCAAACCCAAAGGAATTTAAACTTTTCCCAAAATTCCAAATTCCAAATCCTTTCAATTTATATTCAAATATTACTCTGGAAATTTTTCATATTTCAATTATATATCACACTTATATTCACATTACAAATTCCATTCTGTTATATGAATTTATTTTCTTAACTTTGGTTATAATTGCATTTTCTTATTCAATTTCCACAACAACAATGATAATAAATTAATATTATCACTTCTTAACAACCAGGCAACTATATATATAACTATAATAATTTTTACGAAAATTATTTCTTTTATATACGAAAATAATTTTGGGCAAAATTATTTCATTTACCCCATTTTAAAACAATACTATGTTGAATTGTTCTATTCAAGTGTTTAGAGATCCCTATCAATAACGTTAATTACTCGTATTGACCAGAATCCATAAACTACTCAACAAACCAATCAACACAATATAAAACCATTTGATATTCACTATCAAATACGTGCTCATATCTACTAATACACTCAAACTCATTCTAGAGTACTACGGACTCTATTCTATGAGTAATCCCCACCAGAGCCAAGGTTCTCGCTTAACCTTCAGCTCTGATACCTAGTGAAACGACCTGATTTTTCATACCCGAAAAATCGAACCATCAGGGTTAAAGAAGAAAGAGGTAGAAGAAGAAGAAGAACAAAATAACATCAAAATCTCACTTCGCAGCGGAATAAAATATAATAGATAATAACCGATCTTTACACAAAAGAACTATATCTGTTTTATACATCTCATCATCAGAGTACAACACAATCAATAATACAATACATGACAGTTATGATAACTTGTCCTCACAAAGCTGACTATACACAGCGGCATACATCAAATACGTATGATACGTCTCGCCATCAAGCTTATCTCCTGAGCTCCACAACATCCTATCTTGTATCTGTAATACTCGGTTTGACCCGAGCATTATAACAAAATAACACCCGAGTCAGTCTGGAAAACCAGCGTGAGAAAACACACTCAATTGGATTATTAAAGTTTTCCAAACCCTTTGAAATCAAAAGCATCTCGTAAGACCACGCCATAAATAAACATGTTGGGTTTTTACCTTACGATAGCCAAAACACTTTCTTATCAAAATCCTTTGATATTATAGTAGTGTCTATATACAAATACTTATTCAAATAGCCAAAATTGTTACATCTATTAAATTCCAGCTAATAGGTATACAAACAAAACCGTAAAGGCACGTAGGGAGAATGGATTTCCAACTAATGACTAGGCAATGGGGTACCACCTGTCATAGTACCTGGTCTAGATCAGCGTACCGAGGACCACGACTGGAACTACCCCTTACTGGATAATTCCGAGTAAGATCACCCCACGGTTGGGATCAGCAACCGCCACTAAGCCGAAATAAAAGGGACATCTAAACAGGGATGACCTCACCATAATGGGTGCTACCCACATAGCCTTGCTGCATAACCCCTGATTTTCAGTCATTCCCGGTTGATGAGCTTCGAGGCTAAGCGTTACCTTTATAGAACACATCTCTTAGAATGCTTATCGTCCACCTAACGATGTTCCGAAAGCATTCATCCATACAAGTCCGTCCCTGGTTCGAACGGAACCAAAGGCACTACTCCTACTACATCCATTTTGGAATCACCCTTAGGATTAGTAGCTATTAGCCCTTGCACTTCACTGCTCCATCTTCGACTCCAAACTCGTTTTCCCCACGAAAACGTATAAACCGGATCGAAGTGGTTTTCAAGAATTAAATCCCGATCCCGGTCTCTTCGAAACGATCAGTGCATTTGCCAATATTGATAGTCGGTTATTTAACTATCAAATAACATTCACAACAACCATCAGACATAAATAATTTTCCAAATTATTTATTGACCTCAAAATATCTTCTCAAGATATATTCCCACTTTCAAACCTTTTTGAAACAGTTTTCAACCCACACTCTGCTCACGGAATAAATTCCCAAATATTTATTTCCATTGAAAACACCAAGTACAATTACTTTAGATTTTTAAAATAATTTAAAAACACTTTATTATAAAATGCACTTTAAAAATTTAAATTAAAACTACTTTAATACTTTATTTAAATATATGTACTTTAAGAATATTTAAAATAAACTACTTTATAAAATGTAAAACTACATTTTTATCCTTTTAAAACACAATACCAAGTTACCTTTAAATAATTACTACTAAATTAAATTTGAGAAATACTTACTTTTAAACTTTAAACATTTAAAAATAATAAATTTTCTAAAACATACTTTAAAAACAACTTTAAAACCTTTAACTCATACTTAAAAGTTTTCTTTGGAAACGTACTTGGCTATCCAGGGAAATACACTTCTCTTTCACATCTTTAAAAATAAATCACTATTTATTTTTAAACAAATTTACCCGTTCTTTAATAAATTCCCACCGTGAATTTATCCTTCCAAATATCCATTGATATATTACTTCTCTTTATAAACCCAGTTTAAAAATTTGATGGTCTCATCCATCTTTTAAACACGTTTCAAACACTTTATCAAATTTCAAATCGACACCATTTTTAAAATAAATTCTTTTACTTACCCAATTATTTTAAAATCCCATTAATTCCATTAATTCTAGATTTGACTTCTTATTTTGGTTTAAAATCTTATTTAAACTGAAATAAAATTTTCTTTTATTTCTTTCAAATTCCTTCTTTATCCTTTCAATAAATTTAAACCTTGAATTTTAGAATAAATTCTTTATTCCTTTAAATAATATCACCTATGTTTTAAAATTCATTATTTTCCCTCTTATTCAAATGCTTTCCTATACTCAGAATTTTTATTAGAATTTAAAAATCACTTTTATTCTTTTCGAATTCATTCTTTAATTTATTTCAAATTCCCTAAAATTATTTTACTTAAAAATTCTCTCTTTTATTTTCTTTTCAAAAATCCAATCTATATATTTTTGGTAACTCAATATACCCAAATATATTCAACCAAACATAGCATCCATCATTTCCAATTACCAATGTAATCTATCACAGATTATCAAATAAATCATATCACAGAATATTAAACAATCTAAATATTTTGAGGAATCCAGTTGGATCCCTCCAACCTGTTTCCCTACATCCACAGATGTTAGCACAATACCAATTCTACTTCAAGGTGGAATATCGTGGTATATAGGTTTATAAAATATCATCCGCTATTATGCGGCGCATAGGGTCTCATCCGCTATATAATGCGAGAATATCAATCCCTCCAATATATATATACACTACTATATATATTATCACATCCAATCAATTCAATCATTCAACCAGTTATTTAAATTTAACCATCTAAATTTAAATAGCAATCCAGAAGAGTGAGATTAACTCACCTTTGCTTTATAATTTGAAATCCACTTCAACATTGTCTTGGTTTCCCATTTTCGACCTTGAATAAAAAATTATCATTTATTAATTTACTAAATTTCAAATGATCGTTAACCTAACTTAGTTTACATTTTCTTTCTGCCCAATTTATAAATTCAATGACATGTTAAATATATTCTAATTCCTCAAATATATATACCGATTACTTAAAAGTTGACTGATTTCTATATATATATAATTATATATATTTCCTAACCAAATCATTAATTTCAAAATCGGGTATATGTGTTTCATGATTACTTAAATAAACTACTAAACACCTTACTGTTAAATTTGAAAACAATTTTCCCAGACTAAAACATAAATTTTGTGACAGTTTATATATAAAAATTAAGTTTAACTGAAGAAGATCGAGAGTACCTCACTGCTCGGCCTGCAATCATCTTGAACAAATGAATGTTCAAGCACCTCTAGCTGCTGCCTCGTTCTCATCCTTACCCACGCGTGCGCGAAATCGCAACCCCCATCAAATTCGAACTCGAGTTCGAAACCCTAACTCTCCCTTTATTATCGATCACCCCTAAAATCGCAGACGTGCCTTTACTTCCAGATCCAAAGCTGCCACGTGTCGCGCTACACTTCTCGCGGTTCGAAACCACCATGCGAGCATCCAAAACTTGACCTATCGCCACTCAAGTTGCTGAGCCGCTGCTGCCCCCAACAGCCCACTCCAACCCTTCGATGACATCGCCATGCTCGAGCTTGACATTCAAGCCATCGCGACCCTCTGCGTTGCCTTTTCCCAGTGCTTCGACGAGCATGAACCAATTGTTGAGCCCTCCCTCCCTTGCGCGATTTCTCGTCTGCCATTCTATTTTTTTTAAACAGAATTTTGATTTCGAAGTTTTTTTATTATTTAATTCGAGGGAGATGAAATGAGGTTTGGGAAGAAACAACGGCGACCTCCATTTTTCTTTTCCTTTCGGGTGTGGATTGAACAAGGTGGAGAACGAGATTTAACATAAAAAAACGGTCGCGTGCAAGGATAAAGATGAACAAGATGTGAAAACTGCGTTTGAATGTTTGCTACAGAGAAGGAAAAAAGGTGTGAGGGTGAAAGAAAGCGGGCTGATGGGATTTGTTTGTCTGGTAAACAATTATATATATATCAAATTTAAATTTAAATTCAAATTGTTTTGAATTCACAGTTCAAAATCTTGACATCCTATCGAGGCATGCCGCAAAGCGTTAATAATGTTAAACCCCTATTCTGAACGCAATGGAAAAGGTTTCGAGTCCTAATTCGATCGTATGGAGAAGATAACTTTTTGAACCCATTTATTATATTAAATTTCCGATATAAATTTCAGCGCGTTTACCTATCATACGATCACACGACAACTCCAAATGCTCCGAAATTTGAAATCTGATAATAATACAATATTATGGATCCAATGGAACTGGTTTCGTCGAATTCCGAGACTATGCCCCAGAAGGCTATTTTTAAATATCGATTTAATCCATACATTTTTAAAACCGAACAAATCACTGTTAAATTCAAATTTTAAAACTTCCATTATATTTAGTATTGTCAATATATATTTTACCAGCCTTCAAATTATTTTTAACAGGCCTAAAACTCCAGATTCAACATTTTACCCAATTTTTAATTGTTTAATGCAAAAATTAATTATCCAATAAATAGTGAAATTTGAAATTCAAGCTAAAAATTTAACTTTTAGATATTTAAAATCAATTAAATATTCTAATTTCAAATATCCAAAAATTTCGGGTCGTCACAAGTGGCCGCTAGGGGTTTCAATCCCTTCGAAAGCATTACATAAAATTAAAGATTGCAACCAAGTCGAAACCTTTCCTTTGAAAATATTTGACCCAGTCGAAAGCCAATTGAGTCGAAACCTAGACCTTCGAAAGCAAAGCAGATGCTCCTTTGATTTTTAAAACAAAGCATACTCTAACCCCTTTGGAACCTAACATTTCGACCAAGTACCCTCTCTCCTTTATCTAATACGCTATGTAACAAGTAGCATGATACCATGCGCATTGGCTTCGAAACCAATGGTGATGAAAGATCTATGTCGGAACCCCTTGTGCTGAAAGTGGCGGAACATGCTAAAAACATGTTATTTTTGTTTTTAACTTTAAAGAGAAAACTTTTCGAATAACCTACCATTATTTGTCAAATTCTTATTGGTTGCTAAATACCTTTTCAAAAAGTGCTGCCAATATTTTCAGAAATAAACAATGATTCTATTTTATAAAATGCTCGTTCTCCTTAATAAAATATATAAAACATTTAAGCCCCATACTTTAAATAATTTTATATATTCACCAAAACACCTAGAAAAATTCTCTAAAAATTACAGAAAATCGATTTCAATATGTTTTCTAACATATATAAATTTCAGACCCAAATAATTATTAGCCGTAAATAATTTAAAACCCAATAAATTATTTTCTTCACTAGAAAATTGATATAAAATCCACATTAATTCATAAAATTATGAAAAGTGAATCCCATCTCTAAAATATCATTTTTGATCTACATTTAAAATTTCAAGGCATTTGGATGTCGTTTAATAGGGTTTTCATACAAAACATATCATAAAATCCATATAAACATGCATAAATCATCAACTAGCATATATATAAAATTTAATCATTCAAAACATGACATTATCAATCAAAAACATTTCGGAATATACTTAAAACTGAAAATTATAAGAAATATGAAATGTAGTAATGATTCACCTTAGCTTTGTGATTAAAGATATGAGATTTGATTTTGATTAAGTTGATTTACTTCTTCTTCTTGAAAATCCTAGCTTTATCCTCTCTTGAGATTGAAAACGGTGGCCGACTTCTCTTTTAATTTTAATTTTTGGAAACGAATGAAGTGAGGATTCACGGCTAGGGTTTATGGTATTAGAATGCATGTTTTCCCCTTTTGCCTCTTACTTATTTCCTAACATATCTTATTCATGTTATGTAATTTTGATTTACATATTAATATGGCACGGCTACCTTTGGTTAATTCAAATCTCAGTCCACTAACCACCTTACATTATTATTTTTAATTTACTTATTAAATATCCTAAATAACGTTACTAAAAATATGGGGTGTTATAGATTCCCCTCCTTAAAGAATTTCATCCTCGAAATTACGATTAGGTACACAACGAATCAATCAACAAGGCAAAACATACCGTCAAAAAAATCAGGATAAGTATCTCTAATCCTGCTCTCCGTCTCCCAAGTACGGTCTCTCTCGTTGTCACTCCACTGGACTTCCACTAGTTTGACTGTCTTGTTCCTTAGCCTCTTCTCATCTCTCCAACTATCTGAATCGACTTACTATAGTCAATTCTGGCTCTACTACTAAATCTTCTAACACTGTCGGCGCTATAGTACTCTCCGGGTCTCTAACGCATTTTCTAAGATGAGAAATATTGAAAACATCATGGACTCCTACCAAACTACTCGGTAACTCCACTGTATACGCGAGTTTCCCGATCCTCTCAAGAATACGAAAAGGTCCAACGAATCTCGCTAACTTCCCTGATTTCCCGAGTCTAATCACACCTTTCGTCGGTGAAACCTTAACGAACACATGGTCTCAAAAGAGAACTCCAAGTCTTTCCTTCTTCTATCTACATAACTTTTCTGTCTAGACCGAGCCTCCTTCATTCTACCTCGAATCAACTCAATCTTCTCTGCAACTTCTCTTACTAAATCCGGACCAAGAACCAACTTATCCCCGGTCTCCAACCAACATACGGGAGATTTGCATGGTTTTCCATACAAATCTTCAAACGATTCCATCCTTATGCTAATATGATAATTGTTGTTATACGACAACTCGAGTAAATGAAGATGGTCTTCCCATGATCCTCCAAAATCCAATACACAAGCTCGTAACAAATCCTCCAAGATTTTGTTAACTCTTTCTGTTTTCCCATCAGTCTGTGGATGGTAGGCTGTACTCATCTTGAGCTTGGTTCCTAAAGCTTCCTGTAGACTCTTCCATAACTCGCTAATTAACAAGGAATCTCTATCACTAACAATACTACTAGGATTTCCCTGTAGTCTAACCACATTCTTCATAAACAACTTTTCCAAAATAGGTGTTGTCCTAGTTGACTTTACCAGAATGAAAGGGGCACTCTTGGTCAGTCTATCCACTATGATACTAGAATTTGGAAACCCATCTATAATATCCACAGAGATAGAATCCTATTTCAAAATTGGAACATCCAATGGCTAAAGCAATCCATTGGGATTTTGGTGTTCAGCATTTGCATGTTGGCAATTCAAGCACTGCTTTACACATAAACCAATGTCTTGTTTCATAGAAGAAACTCCTCTTTATATCCTGATACATTTTTGTTCCTCCTGGACTGATAGTGAACTTCGAACGTTGGCATTCCTCCAGAACTTCCTTCCTTATATCTCCTCCATTCGGAATGCACAACCTTCCTTTCTTTCTCAACCACTAGTTCTAGTCAAGACTGAAATCCTTTAAGTTATCTCTCTATGTTCCCTCTCTTAGCTTCCTGATCTATTAAGATAAAACTGGATCCTCCTCTATCTAGAAGCTATCTTCTCAATCATCACTAGTCAGACTTCTAAACAAGACAACATAACACCCTCTTCGCTAGACCCTGCCTCAGATCTCCACTGAACTTTACAAGCTGACAATGCTTCTAGATCTTTCCACTTAGCTATCATGGCCAACACCGCATTCTAATGTTTCCTGCTAAATGCATCCACTACCTTATTTCCTTTTCCAGGTGTATACTCAATTCCAAAATCATAGGTAGCAATAAACTCCAACCATCTTTGTTGTCTCATAATCTGCTCCTTCTAGAGAACAAATACTTCAAAAACTTATGATCTGTGTAAAGCTCAAATCTCTCTCCCAAAAGGTAAAGCCCCTACACCTTCAAAGAAAATACCACTACAGCTAATTCCAAATCATGCGTTGGGTATCTAACTTCATGTGGTCCAAGCTGTCTAGAAGCATAAGTAATCACTTTACCTCTCTGCATCAACACAGCTCCCAATCAAGTTCCACACACATCGGTATAAACAACTAGATCTTGATTCCCCTTTGGAACCACCAACACCGGTGCATGGGTCAATAAGTGTTTCAACCTCTGGAACGCTTCCTCACACTTATCGGTCCATACAAACTACACATCCTTTCGCGTTAGCATAGTCATCACTGCTGCTATCTGCGAAAAATCCTTTATAAATCTTCGATAATATAGCCAATCCAAGAAAACCCTTTATCTCGGTCACTATCTCGGGCCTTACCAATTATTCACTGCTTTAATCTTAGTCGGGTCTACAGACAACCCTTTCTCTGAGACAACATGACCAAGGAACTTCACTTCCTTCTTCCAAAAATGGCATTTCGAAAATTTCACCTTCAGCTAATGCTGCCTCGGCGTCTCAAGCACCACTTTAAGATGAACTTCATTCTCCTTCTTATCTATAGAGTATATCATAATATCATCTATGAAAACCAACACACACTTATGCAAGTGCTCTCGGAAAATTAGATTCATCAAAGCCACAAAGAATGTCGGCGCATTAGTTAGTCTGAACGGCATAACTAACCATTCGTACGATCTATATCGAATTCTAAATGTCGTCAAAGGAATACTATCCTCTGCTACTCGAAGATGATGAATACTGTTGCCAAATCTAATTGGGAGAATACCTTGCTCCACTTAACTGATCGAATAAATCGTCAATTCTCGACAATGGATGTTGATTCTTTATTTTCTTCTCATTTAACTTACGATAATCGATACATAGACTTAACGACCCATTCGGCTTCTTAGCAAATACTGCTGCTCCCCATGGTGAACTACTCGGTCTAATAAAACTCTTGCCTTCCAAATCCACCACTTGCACCTTTAACTCTTTCATCTCTGTAGGTTTCATCCTGCTTGGTGGCATACTCACCGGTTCTGCTCCAGGCACTAAATTTATCTGAAACTCAGTAGCTTATTTCAGTGGTAATCCAACTACTGGCTCGAAGACATCCGCGAATTCTCTAACTACTAAAACCCGATTCATCTCGTCTTCTAGTTCCACAACACCCAATAAAGCATTCACTTCACAACTAGGGTTTTCTAAGGTATAAACTATCTGATCTCTACAGTCAGGATGCCTAAGCGATATTTTCCTATCATGGCAAAATATCCTAGCATCATACTCACTTAACCAATCCATACCAAGTATAATTCCGAACCCCGCAAAGTCACTCACATGCAAACAGCAAACAAATGTATGACCTAGCAAATCAAACTCTAAATGGTCACACCTAATCCCTAATGTTGCATACCCTCCTATCGGATTTGCAACTCTTAAGGATGTAACAAAATATGACGGTTCTAGGTTAAGTTTATCTACCAAACATCGAAATATAAAAGAATGTGATGCACCAGTATCAAACAGAACACTTACAGACATACCGTGAATCTGTAGCGAGCCTCTTAGAACACCCATTCCCTTCTCCTGCACTACTGGCCTTGAAGCGACGGGCTCCAATGCATACACTTGGCCCTTTACATCCTTCTCGGGCACTTTGCATTGATTCTTGTAGTGGACGATCAGATCACAATTAAAGCACTTGATGTTCTTTTTTCCAATCACCTCCTTTCCTTTTCCTTTTCCAGTACGACACTCGTGAGCATAATGTCCTTTCTTATCGCACTTATAGAAGACCACCTAAAACTTCCCTTTCTTCGCTGCTCCTCCTTTCGGGAGCATTCTTCTTGGGGAAAAAATTTCTTTTCTGGCCTTGCCCTATCTTATTCTCCTTCTCTTTCTTTTTCTCCAAACAAGCTAACATCTCCTCATATCTCAATGCCATCTCCACTATCACATCACAGGGATCCCTAATGTGCGGTAAGGTAGCTCTCGCCAATTCCGGCTTTAAACCTATAATAAACTTCTCGTTTCTTTTCATCACTGTGTCAACAGTGGCATACCCGTATTAGGCTAACTCCTCGAATCTTCTAGCATACTCCAGAACTAACTTCTCCCCTTATTCTAGTTCAGCAAACTTTCTAACCAACACAGACTGCGCCATTACCGACTGAACCTTTCTTGAAACCTCTTCTTTCACTATGCCTAAGTCATTGTCTCCTCATCCACACCAACTGTCACAGTATTCCACAAAAACAAAGTGAATCTTTGGAGCTTTGTTGAAGCTAGTCTCTTTTTCTGCACATCGTTAAGTCCTAAATCAACAAAAATCCTTTCACAATCTAGCAGCAAATTTTCCACTTCTATAGCACCATGAGTTCCAATAAACGGCTTTCCTCCAAGCCTAGCATAATCTATGCTCAAGTTAGCATAATGGTTGACTATCGGAGCTTCCTGAACTTCTCCTCCAACGACATTCCCTCCAACAATTCCAGCTGCAATTCTAGCTTGCATCATGTTTACGAAAAATTGTTACATCGCTCCCATATCACTTGGGGAACCCCAGCACCAACATTCTCAGCCTGAGCCTGACCTTTAGTCCTTATAGCATTTGGTCGGGCATTTCCATTTGAGTTGGTGCTGTCTCCTCCAAGATTAACTCTGCCTCCTTCTTCCATCCATATCTGTATTGAAGCCTTATGAGATACAAAAGAATAAGCTAAAAGAGGTAGGAGAATAAAGATATAGCATATACTTATATATAGCAAATACAAGTACGTTACTATAGTATTATCCCATACCCCGATCATAAATTTAATTTCTAAGGATTATGTTTTCAGAAATCATTTTTAGTTAAAGTATTTTTTAAACCTTTTAGCTGATACCAAGTTGTAACATCCCCTATCTAGAGGCCCAAAACTAAGCGCTACAGATGCTGTAGTCATCCATAGTATTAACTTCCGGCGACTAAATACGGCTATGTTAATGGTATCTATAATATTATAAGCACTTGAATATGAAACAAATCACAGATTTCGAAACAACATTTTTTCCATTACATTTCAGAATAGATGTTCCATTACATTTCAGAACTGATGTTCCATTCATATTACATGATCCTAATCATTTTCCCAAGCAAAGATAAAGTATACTTATTACAAAATATGCCAAGAGAGACATATAATGATGCCCTCTTGGATGATTAGAGTCATATGGTCATAATTGACTTAATACATACACAACGGAAATAACAACAAAACAAAGAACTGCAACTACTCAATAGCTAGTTGTTAGCCTCTTGCTTGCCTCCGGTAGCTTTATTTTTCATCCTACTAAAAACCTAAAAGGCCTTAATCCCTCAGCCTACTCAAATCATTTTGACCACCCGAGAGTTTAAGGGGAAAACATAAACTTTGCGTCAGACATAAACTCTGGTTTGAATAATAATATACATCCCAGTTATTAATGTTAGGTGAGACTATGCCGCTTAGCGGACCGAGCTTGCCCACACTAACATCCTTTTAAAACATATCTTTTCCTACAACCAAAACTAGTTAAATAGTGTAAAGCATCATTATGTAAACATACATATCAGGTAATAATAGAACTATCTATTCAAACACTTTAGTTTTGTTTGGCTAACTATTAACCTTGGCTAACTCGGGCCTACCAAACAATATAAATAAATTCTATCTAACATCTGTTAGACACTCATCTTCTGGATGGTTTGTCCCTGACTATCTGTTAAATACTTCTTTTCTGAATGGTTTGTCCATAACCTAATCATCTCCCAGGCTCACCTGATCCTAGTGGTTCTACGGGCTCACCAATAACCCATCTTTATACAAATATATATTCCCTTCTATGGTAATCATAATTTTAGTCTTACCTATGATAGATCCCTACACATTGGAATTTTGGCCAATAGCTAATGTATAGGGCGCAACCCTATACATGTCCCATCAGGTTTCCTAATATCTGAGTCATTTTCACTTAGGGGCCCCTTCCCATAATTTTTCTTGAAAACCTTTTCAAAATGATTTAAAACCTTTAAATCAACTGATACAAAAAAAAAAGGTAAACTCTATGCTTTACTCAAAATCACCTTGCCATGTTACATATATATACACACACACACACACACTTTACCCAAACATTAGTTGATGAAAACGTTTAAACACTTGAAAGTCCCCTATTCGAACCCATTGAAAGTGCCCCTTTCTAAACCTTTGAAAGCATTTCTTTCAAAACCAAGTAAAACCCTTTATTTATCTAGACCGAAAGGCCAAAGCTTCCCTTCCAAAACCATACTTAAACCCTTTCAAAACCTTTGAAAACCTACCTATCGAAAGTAATAAAGCATTAGATATCGTATCTTAAAACACTTCAAAACATTGCCTTTAGAAAACCTTGGAAAACGTTCTATTTCAACCCTTTCGAAACAAACAGAAATACTACCTTTCAATTCTTTCGAAACCCATTAGGGAACAACCCATTCGAAACCATTTTAAATATCTTTCGAAAGCATCAAACCTTTAGAAACTCAAACCTTTCGAAAGCACTTGAGTTCAATTCAAAAGAGTGGAAAAACACCTTTTCGAAACCATTTAAATCAACTATTTTGAAACCTTTGGGTTATACTTCAATCAGAACAAAAAGGGTCATTTAAAACATGTAAGTCGAAACCTTCCTTTTGAAACCTATTCCTAAGCAAAGAAGTGATGGTGTCGAAACCATCCCTTCGAAAGCATGGGAGAAGTGGCTACTTTTAAAAGTTAAGTATACCTTTTGAAACCATTGACTTCGAAAGGTAGAATAGCTTCAGCTTAGGGTTTCAACCCCTTCGAAAGCATTACTTAAAATAAAACGGTGCAACTAAGTTGGAACCTTTCCTTTGAAATTTTTTGACCAAGTCGAAAGCCAACTGAGTCGAAACCTAGACCTTCGAAAGCAAAGTAGGCACTCCTTTGATTTTTAAAACAAAGCATACTCTAACCCCTTCGGAACTTAACATTTCGACCGAGTACCCTCTCGCCTTTATCCAATATGCTATGTACGAAGTAGCTTGATACCATGCGCATCGGCTTCGGAACCAATGGTGGCGAAAGGTCTAGGTCGGAACCCCCTGTGCCGAAAGTGGCGGAACATGCAAAAAACAAGTTATTTTTGTTTTTAACTTAAAAGAGAAAAATTTCAACTAACCTGCCATTGTTTTTCAAATTCTTATTGGTTGCTAATTACCAAATTTCAAAATGTGCTGCCAATATTTTCATAAATAAACGATGATTTTATTTTACAAAATGCCCCTTCTCCTTAATTAAATATATAAAACATTTAAGTCCCATACTTTAAATAATTTTATATATTCACCAAAACACCAAGGAATATTCTCTAAAATTCAAGAAATTGATTTCAATATTTTTTCTAAGATATATAAATTTCAGACCCAAATAATTATTTATTTAGCAGTAAATAATTTAAAACCCAATAAATCATTTTCTTCACTAGAAAATTAATATAAAATCCTCATTAATTCGGAAAATTATGAGAATTGAAACCCATCTTTAAAATATCATTATAGACCTGCATTTAAATTTTCAAGGTATTTGGATGTCATTTAATAGGGTTTTCATATCAAACATATCATAAAATTCATATAAACATGCATAAATCATCAACTAGCTTATATATAAATTTTTAATCATTCAAAACATGGAATTATCATGCAAAAACATTTCGGAATATACTTAAAAGATGAAAACTATAAGAAATATGAGATGTAGAAATTATTCACCTTAGCTTTGTGATTAAAGATATGAGATTTGATCTTGATTAAGTTGATTCTTCCTCTTGAAAATCCAAGCTTTATCTTCTCTTGAGATTGAAAATGGTGGTCGGCCTCTCTTTTAATTTTAATTTTTGCAAATGAATGAAGTGAGGATTCATGGCTAGGGTTTAGGGTATTAGAATGTCTATTTTCCACTTTTATCCCTTTCTTATTTCCTAACATATCTTATTCATGTTATGTCATTTTGGTTTACATATTAACATGGCATAGCTACCCTTGGTTAATTCAAATCTCAATCCACTAATCACCTTACATTATTATATTTAATTTACTTATTAAATATCCTAAAAAATGTTACTAAAAATACGATGTGTCACATGAAGACACACACAACACTGTCAAGTAACAAAGCATCTATTCAATAACCATACAACAACTCAAGCAAACATGAAGCAACATATCTGATCATCACCACCTTGTCAAAGCAGCACATATTCACTCATTAATGCTTAGCAAGTTGATAACATCAATATCACTGATATCGGCCTCTAACATTGATCACGGCAAAATATTTATTTATTTATTTTTCCATTCAAATCACTCAACCCAAACTCAAAATATTCTAGTTTTCTCAAATTATTTATATCTTCCCCAAATCACTGTGTCCAAATGTCACGTCTAAGCTTTAAAGAATCTCTACCGAATACGTGTGCACCCGCATTGACCAAAATTCTTAACCCACTTAACGGGCAAGTCAACACCATACTATTTCAAAACTTACATAAATTCCACTTCCCCTATTAACATTATACTTGCTCCAATAAAACTTTAGTGATTCGTTTTCAAATCTTCATTTAATACTATACATATAATAAATACCTTCCAAATGATTTCTAATTAAAAAAATTCCTTAATATCCAGAATCATTTAATAATAATTATAAATATTTGTGTAATTTATAAATCGTTACTTTTATCTAATACTGAATACTACATTTCCAAAATATTACGTCGGACTGCCACGTATGAGAGTTTAGAAATCCCTAGCGATAACGCTGGTCAGTTCTGACCAGAATTTAATTTAAATCACTCTACGGACAAACTAACACAAAATAAATTAAAAAATATTTCTAATCATTTTATATAATTAAATTCATAATTATTAGTCATATACCTTTTTAAATAAGATATTTATATTTCAATCTTCCATGTGTATATTTCCACTATAAACCAAAAACAATATTGTATTCAAAATAATGTTGTTAAGCATTTTAACACAACAAATTTGTAAAACACGCCAAAATAAGAGGGAAAGGAATAATAATAATATATAATAGGAAAAATAACAAATACATCCCTAGATGATTACCCCAGTAATCATCGTATACTCCTAATACCACTTAAGTATAAATAAAAATCTACCATGCTCCCACAGGGACAGGGACTCTAAGTCTCATCTAAGGTCAAGACTCGGTCTCTGATATACAATGTATCGTTCTAAACCTGCTCTGGTACCAACTGTAACACCCCACCTCAATACCCATACTATCCAAGAGTATTACAGAGTAATACTATCAGATAATACGAAGAATGAGGCTATATGGGGTACACACGTGCCTCTAGGAAAGAACAATACATAATATGCAATAAAATAATAGAGAACATAGTCAATCAGAACGATAATATATAATATATGAAATACATTAATGTTAAAAGAATACAAAAAAACTCAAAGTCAATTATACATACATATATATATACATATAAGGAATCTAATATCATATATAATCCTATTATTGTGCTCCTTTAGCCCAGTAAAATACAAGTTGATCATGTCGTCCCTGTACCTGAAATGTCTCGGACAGACCCGGGTATTATATAAATAATAAATGGGTCAGACTATACATAAATTCGATGTTAATGAACATATATATTCAGTATATACCGGGTAATAACATAATAATGTTATCTCATACATACTCAAATATCATATAACCTAAAACATCACAAAACCAAGTATAAAATGACATTACCCATACAAATAGTTCAATATAAATCAAGAATACTATATCCAATGGGTGAATAATCCATACAATAAAACATCACCGTAGAAACTGAAATCATCAAGTGAATTGAGCAAACACATATCAATGCTCTAATACAATGTCACAAAAAATCATATAATCAATGGATAATGTAAGGTAGCACATCGAATCATCCAAACGATATCCGAAATCATACAGATCATAAAGAATCCAAATCATAATCAATAACAAAGGCTATCTCAAAATATCAAATCATCAAATAGTATCGATATAACGGGGAATGGCTACACTTTAGACTCAACCAGTCTCTAGTCTAGTCAACTCATTATAGGAAAGAGACATATATGCCAATCCACTACACACATATACCTTAAATCTAACGAGAGACTGACAGACGCCTGCCATAAGCCTACTCTAGGAACACAGTTTTACTCACCAACCGCAGAGTAAACATCTATTCCTATAGTCTTCAAGGTATATGTCAATCTACTACAATCGAATACCCTAAACGAGATAGGGAGACTAACAGCCGCTTAATGCAATCTTGTAACATTCCCCCTTCTGACCGCCTCCAGTCGGTAATTAAACCAACTAGAAACGTTCAAAAAGACGAATTGTTATTTAGTTTATAAGGTTTAAACAGAATCAGCCACAGAAACACATAATAAAACAATGAATTAAAACAAATGAATCTTTATTTCATTACTATAAATCTTTTTGAATACATCAGAGTTTATACAATTTTAATACTGATACAGTGGAATATCTTAAAATACAATTTTCTTCTGAAAACTTAAGTGATTCTTTACTCTCTCTCTCTAACTTCGCTGCTCGAAAATCTTCAAGCTGTAAAAATACTCGGTCTGACCCGAGTATTATATTCAAAAGAAAATAATACACAGGTCAGTCTAATTCAAACCAGTTTATGAGTGCATAGAGGCAATAATAATTTAAATAGACGACAGTCACAATAATTCCCGTCTATCCGATCCTTTTAACAAAGAAATCGGATAACGAAAATTTAACACTAAATAGTGTTAAACAATAAATCAGAAGATTTAAATCATCAACAGAGATAGATAAACAATTTATCAAATCGACTAAATCAATTCAAGACATAAGCGAATACGAAGAAACCACCACGATGAAGCTACAGTAGCAAAACAGTTGCAAAGACAAAGGCAGAATGCAACTACAAAGAAGACAGTGGCAACAGTTCAGAGGACAGTGAACTAAAGTAAAGACCACAACTAATATCAAAGGCAAAGACTTAGCAATGTCAACGCCAAGAAGAATTACATAAATAAAGAATGCTCAGAAGACACCAGCATAAGACCGGTAACTCAAGTTCGATTTGACTCAAGTGAAGCTACAGGAAGGTAGAAAAACAGATAACATCACAAAGATCAAGTTTGCAGATTAAAGTCAACTACAGGTTAAAATAAATGTCGTGGGGATGAACGAGAAACAGTTGACAACCGTTCGAAAAATGCTCAGGGATGATCACGAAAATGGACAGAATCAACTACAAGTATGACAATGAAATGGGGACACATTGATACCACAGATGCACAAAAATTCATAATGACACCTACAAAGCAATGCAGACTGAAACATAGAAGAATGCAAACCCAAGGCAACCTGAATCACTTGAGAATCAGAGACCCCCAAAACTGAATGGGATGCAAATTTTGACACACGCAAAAACTACACACTGGACAGCATGTCAAAGAAACAAGTGCTATCGAACCACAATCACACAAAGCGAAATGCATATATACTTATGTACAGGTCGCCAAAAGAAGTGAAAGCAATATGAATCCAGACCATAACACAGCACCAAGTGAATATACATGATAGTCACTGCAACAAGACAGTGACACAGTGAAGACAGTGATACAAGCTAATGAATGCAAGATGCAACACAATGAAGACAACATAGTACAAGACACAAAACTGAATACAATGCAGATTGCATCAGACCACAACATGATCAACTACAAGATCCAGTGAATCGAGTTCAAATATGCAACAACAAAAACTCAAGCTAGATGTCAACAAGCAACATATAGCAGTGCAAATGAAGAGACCACAAGTATGTGCAAAACTGCAGTGCAACAAGCCGGAGAGGTTGAAATGAGAACAACCAAACATGACAGGGATGTAGCATATACAATAAACCATGCAACTCAATAAAGCAACACTGGAATATGCAGTACAAAAATGCAAGTGACAGTGAATATGTACAAGTGCAGTGTTCAAGACAGAGCAAGCAAGTTTGGCATCAGGATAAAAAAAAATCAACAGAGATGATCAAGTGACCAAATCCAAAGCTAACACACATATATATACATGATGCAAATGCACAAGTACAGGGCGAGCAAAATCAAGAAAGAATTTTCAAAAATGACCGAAGCCAAATGTAACAGCAGTTTTAAAAATCAAGTCAAAGCCGAGTAAAACTGGAACGATGTTCAACAGTGCAGAGATGACCAACGATGAATTTAAAATTCACAGGAATGAAAACAGTGATGGCCGAGAAAAATCAAAAATCGTTTTTTTTTGAATTAGTCAAGACGAAAATATAATTCAAAGCCGTGATTCAAAATCGAGAACATGCCGATAATCTCAGCCCCAAAATATACGCATATATCCAATTTGAAAATGTCAAAGAAAATCGCAAGCATTAAACCCAGCACGAATTAGATGTGAGAAATAAAATTCCTCACCTTAGCTATCGGAGCAGATTGAAGCAGAGACGAACGCGAAGAAGAAAACGAAGGAATCAAATCGATCGAAGCCGGCGCGTCCTTGATTTTGAACGAGCTCTAGTTTGAAGACGACGAAGCTGAAGCCCTAAATTTCGAGCGAACGAAGGATCGTGGCCGCCATTTATTTTCATTCGATTTATTTTGTTTAGGGTTTGTGAATGAATGGGAAAGGGAAAACGGGTAAAGGGTTTTAACGAAAATAGTATGGTACCAAATAGGGATATGGGTCACGATATACTTTTCTTTTAAGCCCATCAACCCTTAACAAATTTTCAAAAGAATTTCAACTGATTCGCAAACTCCAATACTAGTTAACGACCAATTTAAATCGTCCATTTTATTGTTACAAAAATTCGAACAACGAACGGCAATCAGCTAGCAAATTTATCGTTTAACGATGATTATATTTTTTTGGGCGAAACCCCGGTTGTTACAGAAATTCAAATTGAATTCAATTAAATTTTCTACGCGTTTATACGCCGTATGATCTCATAACAATTTTGATGAATACGAAATTTGAAATCTTGAAATCCAGTAATAATTCAATATTACGGACTCAATGGAGCTGGTTTCGTCAAATTCCGAGACTGTGCCTCGGAAGGTTATTTTTAATTTCAATTTAAACGATACAATTTCAAAACTGAACAAATCGCTTTCAAATTCAATTCTGAAGCTTCTATTACCTTTAGTATTATCAATGTGAATTTTCTAAGCCTTTAAATTATTTTTAACCGGCTTAAAATTGAAGATTCAAATTTTATTCAACTTCAATAGATTAAATTCAAAAATTTAATCGCCAATTCATTCTGATAATTTGAAATTCAAGTCAAATCATCATTCAAATATTTAAAATTAATTAAATATTCTCAAATTAAATTGTTCAAAATTCAGGGTAGTTACAAACTCCCCTCCTTAAAAACTTTTCGTCCACGAAAAGGAAAGGTTGTCAAAATTTCATTAATATTTATACCCTACTCAATTTTTGTAAGCTTGAAACCTATTACAATTAAATGAATATAGGATTCATTCCATTTGTTTAATCTCACTAGCTTTGTTCATTGGTTTCTAAAATCAAGACACAAAAGTCTTTTACCAAATTTCTCAATTTATAACTCAGATTCGAACTTTAAAATCTGTCATGTTAGAAATTTGCATAATATATATCTTCCAAAGCTGTGGACTTTCAAAACATTTTAAAGATCCTCTTCCTTAATTCATTAGGTAGGAATTATGTAATTCTAATTTCAAACTATTGATTTACTATTTAAAGTTTGAAAATACTTGCTAACTCGAAATTTAACAAGTCCATCTTCGTTCTCACAGACATTAGGCATACGCTGGCCAGGCGCAGGTCTAAAAATCTCCAAGTACTAAACATACTTGCTTCAATTCCCAGTGAAAATACTTTTAAAAATTCTTTTAAAAAAATGGATATGGAAAGCACGTTCCCCCATGGATCACAGTTTACCCGGCGGTTACGCTACTATCCCAGTAGAATTGCTTGTAACCGTAGATTTCACATCTCTCTTGAATTTCGCCATGGTTGTTGCCATAGATCGCAGTACACACGGCGGTTACGCTACTATCCCAGTAGAGTCGCTCGTGACTGTAGGCATCTCGCCCCTCAAATTTCGCTTTGGCGCTTAGATTGCAGTTTACTCGGCGGTTGCACCACTATCCCAATGGAATCGCTTGTAACTGTAGGCATCTCGCCCCTCAAATTACGCTAACATACATCATAATCAACATGATCCCATCATGAGTGATTCTAGTCCAAATGGACATTCCAACTTATGGAAAATTCTACGTAGCTACGAATTTCAAATGGACACTCATCACGAGTTCCAATACCTTCTCCAATAATAAATGGAAGGTACTTCTCCATATCCTCAGTTTGGAAAACATAATATCATATATATGTAGTACTACATTTCACATTTCGTACATATCATATCCATGTAAACCTACATAAGATTTTCCATAACAATTACTTTCCAAACTAACGGTTTCAAATTTTACCGCATTCATATATATAAGTTCTAAAAACTTACATATCCATATTCATAACAAAGTAGAGGATTTCAAAATTTTCCTCTAAGTCGATTTAGAAATTTTAAGGTTATCTCAAACCTAATTCATATTCATAATTCCATTTATTATCGACTTTCACATTCGATTTGAATTACATGTTACATCGTCAATTCTCAACACAGAATTGATGTCTATCGATATATAACCTCTGAGCTCGTACGTCTCAGAGAAGGGTGTTAAGCTAAGAGAATAAATTCTCCGCCACCAACAGGTATATATTTAATAGAGATCAATTGCTATGTCATCAATTCACAATGTTAGACATACAATCCAAACCATCATCTGAAATTCAAAGCTCAACTTATATTGTCTTTGATGTCGAAGTTAAACTCAATATTAACTTAACGATTCAATCTTTTTGAAAAATTTCAAATTGAACTAATTGTTCAAATTTCTCATTCAACTTTTCAACTTCGACTTTGAAAATGAATTTCAAATCATTTATCCCTTACGGAATATATTCACAACATTTCATATTTGGAAAAACATTTCCACACTTATTTTAAAAAAAATAAGTAATTCACAAATCTAATTTATTTTCAACATTTGAAAATATTCGATATACTTAAATCATAATTAAGTATATATTTCATCTTTTAAGGAAATAATTCTCTTTCACATATTTATTTGAGTTAAAACGAATGTTACGTAAAACATCGTTACGACAACTCAAAATCACTAGTATAGGGATTCGAAATTTAGATAGATGTATAAATCCCAATACTATACAAAACATTTCCTTTCGGAAATCATTTACTATAACAATAATGTTATAGTCCACCATTTCCTTTTATTCGAAAACGTCTATTTCAACAATGAATGTTGAAATCTATGGTTTCGATATTCAATGCACTTTAAAACATCTTTTAAAACAATTAACTTTGTTCTAAAATATCGCTTTCCCAAAACATGTCCATTTTATTCAATAATATATTCACGGTCCAAAATTGTGAATATACATCTTTTAACAAGCTATAAGAATTAACTTATCAAAATAAGTCAGTTTCGGATTTATAAACATCGTTTATAAATTCTATTCCTATTTATAAAGACTTCAATTTATAAAAATTTACTTCATTAACCATTTCTTCTATATCTCAGTTTTATATCAGAAATTTAATTTATAAGTAAATTACTTATAAATTCTTTTATTTTTCAACATCAATTCATTTTTATAACTTCACTTATGAAATACATTTATATTTCATTTTTAACACTTATACAAACTCATTTTATAATTCCAATATAACATCAATTCTTTTCAAATCTTCTATACAACCGTTTATAATAATTCAAAAATTCCAATTCAAACTATTATATAAATTTATCAGTTTTCTATTTCCAAGATAATCAACTAGTGCTTTAGTAAATCCTTTCGTTGAATTGATTTTCACTTTAATCACATTTGATTCATTCACAATGGATTTTACTAACATTCATTCATATTCAAGTTAGTTTGCTTTCAATTCAAATCAAAATTGATTCTATTTAGATTTACTTATCTTTCAATTTGAATTCAATTACTTAACTTCCAATTTCCATTAATTCAATTTCATTAACACTTAATGAATTTCTATACAATCAACTAGCAAAACCAATGCACATTCAACTTAACCAAATTTATTTACTTTGCTTACATTCAATTTGGTTTAACACACTTAATTTCAATTGGTTTATATTCTAATTCACTTTTGAATTTTTATACTCACCATATTCACTAATTCACTTTTACAATTAAAGTTGAATTTCCTTTCTATAATTCAAATTCATATTCATTACTTCACTTTATTAATTCATTTTATTTAACTTTTGCTAAAGTCAAATTCATATCACTATTCAAAATTCAGATTTTGTTTTACTTAACAAAACTGTTTAACCATTTTAACAACTGGTTTTATTTAAATTTTCTTCATTTTATAAGTTAAACAACTTATTAATTTAAACTTTCCAATTCATATCATATAATCACTTCTCTTTCAAGTTTAACTTTCCATCTCAATAATTTATCAAATCAAGTTCAATTTATTTAACTTCCTTTAGTTAAATTTCAAATCCATTCATTTATTAATACTAATTCAATTCAATTTAACTTTTCTTAAGTTAAGAATCTTTATTTTCAAAAATAATTTTATACTTCTTTAGATTTGAAAAACATTCTCTTTTAAAGTGTTTCTAGTAACTATTCATATTAAACATCATAAACTAAGCTTTGTGTAAACCAAAGCTCTGATACCACTCTGTAACATTCCCCCTTCTGACCGCCTCCAGTCGGTAATTAAACCAACTAGAAACGTTCAAAAAGACGAATTGTTATTTAGTTTATAAGGTTTAAACAGAATCAGCCACAAAAACACAGAATAAAACAATGAATTAAAACAAATGAATCTTTATTTCATTACTATAAATCTTTTTGAATACATCAGAGTTTATACAATTTTAATACTGATACAGCGGAATATCTTAAAATACAATTTTCTTCTGAAAACTTAAGTGATTCTTTACTCTCTCTCTCTAACTTCGCTGCTCGAAAATCTTCAAGCTGGAAAAATACTCGGTCTGACCCGAGTATTATATTCAAAAGAAAATAATACACAGGTCAGTCTAATTCAAACCAGTTTATGAGTGCATAGAGGCAATAATAATTTAAATAGACGACAGTCACAATAATTCCCGTCTATCCGATCCTTTTAACAAAGAAATCGGATAACGAAAATTTAACACTAAATAGTGTTAAACAATAAATCAGAAGATTTAAATCATCAACAGAGATAGATAAACAATTTATCAAATCGACTAAATCAATTCAAGACATAAGCGAATACGAAGCAACCACCACGATGAAGCTACAGTAGCAAAACAGTTGCAAAGACAAGGGCAGAATGCAACTACAAAGAAGACAGTGGCAACAGTTCAGAGGACAGTGAACTAAAGTAAAGACCACAACTAATATCAAAGGCAAAGACTTAGCAATGTCAACGCCAAGAAGAATTACATAAATAAAGAATGCTCAGAAGACACCAGCATAAGACCGGTAACTCAAGTTCGATTTGACTCAAGTGAAGCTACAGGAAGGCAGAAAAACTGTTAACATCACAAAGATCAAGTTTGCAGATTAAAGTCAACTACAGGTCAAAATAAATGTCGTGGGGATGAACGAGAAACAGTTGACAACCGTTCGAAAAATGCTCAGGGATGATCACGAAAATGGACAGAATCAACTACAAGTATGACAATGAAATGGGGACACATTGAAACCACAGATGCACAAAGATTCATAATGACACCTACAAAGCAATGCAGACTGAAACATGGAAGAATGCAAACCCAAGGCAACCTGAATCACTTGAGAATCAGAGACCCCCAAAACTGAATGGGATGCAAATTTTGACACACGCAAAAACTACACACTGGACAGCATGTCAAAGAAACAAGTGCTATCGAACCACAATCACACAAAGCGAAATGCATATATACTTATGTACAGGTCGCCAAAAGAAGTGAAAGCAATATGAATCCAGACCATAAGCACAACACCAAGTGAATATACATGATAGTCACTGCAACAAGACAGTGACACAGTGAAGACGGTGATACAAGCTAATGAATGCAAGATGCAACACAATGAAGACAACATAGTACAAGACACAAAACTGAATACAATGCAGATTGCATCAGACCACAACATGATCAACTACAAGATCCAGTGAATCGAGTTCAAATATGCAACAATAAAAACTCAAGCTAGATGTCAACAAGCAACATAAAGCAGTGCAAATGAAGAGACCACAAGTATGTGCAAAACTGCAGTGCAACAAGCCGGAGAGGTTGAAATGAGAACAACCAAACATGACAGGGATGTAGCATATACAATAAACCATGCAACTCAATAAAGCAACACTGGAATATGCAGTACAAAAATGCAAGTGACAGTGAATATGTACAAGTGCAGTGTTCAAGACAGAGCAAGCAAGTTTGGCATCAGGATAAAAAAAAATCAACAGAGATGATCAAGTGACCAAATCCAAAGCTAACACACATATATATACATGATGCAAATGCACAAGTACAGGGTGAGCAAAATCAAGAAAGAATTTTCAAAAATGACCGAAGCCAAATGTAACAGCAGTTTTAAAAATCAAGTCAAAGCCGAGTAAAACTGGAACGATGTTCAACAGTGCAGAGATGACCAACGTTGAATTTAAAATTCACAGGAATGAAAACAGTGATGGCCGAGAAAAATCAAAAATCGTTTTTTTTTTGAATTAGTCAAGACGAAAATATAATTCAAAGCCGTGATTCAAAATCGAGAACATGCCGATAATCTCAGCCCCAAAATATACGCATATATCCAATTTGAAAATGTCAAAGAAAATCGCAAGCATTAAACCCAGCACGAATTAGATGTGAGAAATAAAATTCCTCACCTTAGCTATCGAAGCAGATCGAAGCAGAGACGAACGCGAAGAAGAAAACGAAGGAATCAAATCGATCGAAGCCGGCGCGTCCTTGATTTTGAACAAGCTCTAGTTTGAAGACGACGAAGCTGAAGCCCTAAATTTCGAGCGAACGAAGGATCGTGGCCGCCATTTATTTTCATTCGATTTATTTTGTTTAGGGTTTGTGAATGAATGGGAAAGGGAAAACGGGTAAAGGGTTTTAACAAAAATAGTATGGTACCAAATAAGGATATGGGTCACGATATACTTTTCTTTTAAGCCCATCAACCCTTAACAAATTTTCAAAAGAATTTCAACTGATTCGCAAACTCCAATACTAGTTAACGACCAATTTAAATCGTCCATTTTATTGTTACAAAAATTCGAGCAACGAACGGCAATCAGCTAGCAAATTTATCGTTTAACGATGATTATATTTTTTTGGGCGAAACCACGGTTGTTACAGAAATTCAAATTGAATTCAATTAAATTTTCTACGCGTTTATACGCCGTATGATCTCATAACAATTTTGATGAATACGAAATTTGAAATCTTGAAATCCAGTAATAATTCAATATTACGGACTCAATGGAGCTGGTTTCGTTAAATTCCGAGACTGTGCCTCGGAAGGTTATTTTTAATTTCAATTTAAACGATACAATTTCAAAACTGAACAAATCGCTTTCAAATTCAATTCTGAAGCTTCTATTACCTTTAGTATTATCAATGTGAATTTTCTAAGCCTTTAAATTATTTTTAACCGGCTTAAAATTGAAGATTCAAATTTTATTCAACTTCAATAGATTAAATTCAAAAATTTAATCGCCAATTCATTCTGATAATTTGAAATTCAAGTCAAATCATCATTCAAATATTTAAAATTAATTAAATATTCTCAAATTAAATTGTTCAAAATTTAGGGTAGTTACAAACTCCCCTCCTTAAAAACTTTTCGTCCACGAAAAGGAAAGGTTGTCAAAATTTCATTAATATTTATACCCTACTCAATTTTTCTAAGCTTGAAACCTATTACAATTAAATGAATATAGGATTCATTCCATTTGTTTAATCTCACTAGCTTTGTTCATTGGTTTCTAAAATCAAGACACAAAAGTCTTTTACCAAATTTCTCAATTTATAACTCAGATTCGAACTTTAAAATCTGTCATGTTAGAAATTTGCATAATATATATCTTCCAAAGCTGTGGACTTTCAAAACATTTTAAAGATCCTCTTCCTTAATTCATTAGGTAGGAATTATGTAATTCTAATTTCAAACTATTGATTTACTATTTAAAGTTTGAAAATACTTGCTAACTCGAAATTTAACAAGTCCATCTTCGTTCTCACAGACATTAGGCATACGCTGGCCAGGCGCAGGTCTAAAAATCTCCAAGTACTAAACATACTTGCTTCAATTCCCAGTGAAAATACTTTTAAAAATTCTTTTAAAAAAATGGATATGGAAAGCACGTTCCCCCATGGATCACAGTTTACCCGGCGGTTACGCTACTATCCCAGTAGAATCGCTTGTAACCGTAGATTTCACATCTCTCTTGAATTTCGCCATGGTTGTTGCCATAGATCGCAGTACACACGGCGGTTACGCTACTATCCCAGTAGAGTCGCTCGTGACTGTAGGCATCTCGCCCCTCAAATTTCGCTTTGGCGCTTAGATTGCAGTTTACTCGGCGGTTGCACCACTATCCCAATGGAATCGCTTGTAACTGTAGGCATCTCGCCCCTCAAATTACGCTAACATACATCATAATCAACATGATCCCATCACGAGTGATTCTAGTCCAAATGGACATTCCAACTTATGGAAAATTCTACGTAGCTACGAATTTCAAATGGACACTCATCACGAGTTCCAATACCTTCTCCAATAATAAATGGAAGGTACTTCTCCATATCCTCAGTTTGGAAAACATAATATCATATATATGTAGTACTACATTTCACATTTCGTACATATCATATCCATGTAAACCTACATAAGATTTTCCATAACAATTACTTTCCAAACTAACGGTTTCAAATTTTACCGCATTCATATATATAAGTTCTAAAAACTTACATATCCATATTCATAACAAAGTAGAGGATTTCAAAATTTTCCTCTAAGTCGATTTATAAATTTTAAGGTTATCTCAAACCTAATTCATATTCATAATTCCATTTATTATCGACTTTCACATTCGATTTGAATTACACGTTACATCGTCAATTCTCAACACAGAATTGATGTCTATCGATATATAACCTCTGAGCTTGTACGTCTCAGAGAAGGGTGTTAAGCTAAGAGAATAAATTCTCCGCCACCAACAGATATATATTTAATAGAGATCAATTGCTATGTCATCAATTCACAATGTTAGACATACAATCCAAACCATCATCTGAAATTCAAAGCTCAACTTATATTGTCTTTGATGTCGAAGTTAAACTCAATTTTAACTTAACGATTCAATCTTTTTGAAAAATTTCAAATTTAACTAATTGTTCAAATTTCTCATTCAACTTTTCAACTTCGACTTTGAAAATGAATTTCAAATCATTTATCCCTTATGGAATATATTCACAACATTTCATATTTGGAAAAACATTTCCACACTTATTTTAAAAAAAATAAGTAATTCACAAATCTAATTTATTTTCAACATTTGAAAATATTCGATATACTTAAATCATAATTAAGTATATATTTCATCTTTTAAGGAAATAATTCTCTTTCATATATTTATTTGAGTTAAAACGAATGTTACGTAAAACATCGTTACGACAACTCAAAATCATTAGTATAGGGATTCGAAATTTAGATAGATGTATAAATCCCAATACTATACAAAACATTTCCTTTCGGAAATCATTTACTATAACAATAATGTTATAGTCCACCATTTCCTTTTATTCGAAAACGTCTATTTCAACAATGAATGTTGAAATCTATGGTTTCGATATTCAATGCACTTTAAAACATCTTTTAAAACAATTAACTTTGTTCTAAAATATCGCTTTCCCAAAACATGTCCATTTTATTCAATAATATATTCACGGTCCAAAATTGTGAATATACATCTTTTAACAAGCTATAAGAATTAACTTATCAAAATAAGTCAGTTTCGGATTTATAAACATCGTTTATAAATTCTATTCCTATTTATAAAGACTTCAATTTATAAAAATTTACTTCATTAACCATTTCTTCTATATCTCAGTTTTATATCAGAAATTTAATTTATAAGTAAATTACTTATAAATTCTTTTATTTTTCAACATCAATTCATTTTTATAACTTCACTTATGAAATACATTTATATTTCATTTTTAACACTTATACAAACTCATTTTATAATTCCAATATAACATCAATTCTTTTCAAATCTTCTATACAACCGTTTATAATAATTCAAAAATTCCAATTCAAACTATTATATAAATTTAGCAGTTTTCTATTTCCAAGATAATCAACTAGTGCTTTAGTAAATCCTTTCGTTGAATTGATTTTCACTTTAATCACATTTGATTCATTCACAATGGATTTTACTAACATTCATTCATATTCAAGTTAGTTTGCTTTCAATTCAAATCAAAATTGATTCTATTTAGATTTACTTATCTTTCAATTTGAATTCAATTACTTAACTTCCAATTTCCATTAATTCAATTTCATTAACACTTAATGAATTTCTATACAATCAACTAGCAAAACCAATGCACATTCAACTTAACCAAATTTATTTACTTTGCTTACATTCAATTTGGTTTAACACACTTAATTTCAATTGGTTTATATTCTAATTCACTTTTGAATTTTTATACTCACCATATTCACTAATTCACTTTTACAATTAAAGTTGAATTTCCTTTCTATAATTCAAATTCATATTCATTACTTCACTTTATTAATTCATTTTATTTAACTTTTGCTAAAGTCAAATTCATATCACTATTCAAAATTCAGATTTTGTTTTACTTAACAAAACTGTTTAACCATTTTAACAACTGGTTTTATTTAAATTTTCTTCATTTTATAAGTTAAACAACTTATTAATTTAAACTTTCCAATTCATATCATATAATCACTTCTCTTTCAAGTTTAACTTTCCATCTCAATAATTTATCAAATCAAGTTCAATTTATTTAACTTCCTTTAGTTAAATTTCAAATCCATTCATTTATTAATACTAATTCAATTCAATTTAACTTTTCTTAAGTTAAGAATCTTTATTTTCAAAATCAATTTTATACTTCTTTAGATTTGAAAAACATTCTCTTTTAAAGTGTTTCTAGTAACTATTCATATTAAACATCATAAACTAAGCTTTGTGTAAACCAAAGCTCTGATACCACTCTGTAACATTCCCCCTTCTGACCGCCTCCAGTCGGTAATTAAACCAACTAGAAACGTTCAAAAAGACGAATTGTTATTTAGTTTATAAGGTTTAAACAGAATCAGCCACAAAAACACAGAATAAAACAATGAATTAAAACAAATGAATCTTTATTTCATTACTATAAATCTTTTTGAATACATCAGAGTTTATACAATTTTAATACTGATACAGCGGAATATCTTAAAATACAATTTTCTTCTGATAACTTAAGTGATTCTTTACTCTCTCTCTCTCTAACTTCGCTGCTCGAAAATCTTCAAGCTGTAAAAATACTCGGTCTGACCCGAGTATTATATTCAAAAGAAAATAATACACAGGTCAGTCTAATTCAAACCAGTTTATGAGTGCATAGAGGCAATAATAATTTAAATAGACGACAGTCACAATAATTCCCGTCTATCCGATCCTTTTAACAAAGAAATCGGATAACGAAAATTTAACACTAAACAGTGTTAAATAATAAATCAGCAGATTTAAATCATCAACAGAGATAGATAAACAATTTATCAAATCGACTAAATCAATTCAAGACATAAGAGAATACGAAGCAACCACCACGATGAAGCTACAGTAGCAAAACAGTTGCAAAGACAATGGCAGAATGCAACTACAAAGAAGACAGTGGCAACAGTTCAGAGGACAGTGAACTAAAGTAAAGACCACAACTAATATCAAAGGCAAAGACTTAGCAATGTCAACGCCAAGAAGAATTACATAAATAAAGAATGCTCAGAAGACACCAGCATAAGACCGGTAACTCAAGTTCGATTTGACTCAAGTGAAGCTACAGGAAGGCAGAAAAACAGATAAGATCACAAAGATCAAGTTTGCAGATTAAAGTCAACTACAGGTCAAAATAAATGTCGTGGGGATGAACGAGAAACAGTTGACAACCGTTCGAAAAATGCTCAGGGATGATCACGAAAATGGACAGAATCAACTACAAGTATGACAATGAAATGGGGACACATTGATACCACAGATGCACAAAGATTCATAATGACACCTACAAAGCAATGCAGACTGAAACATGGAAGAATGCAAACCCAAGGCAACCTGAATCACTTGAGAATCAGAGACCCCCAAAACTGAATGGGATGCAAATTTTGACACACGCAAAAACTACACACTGGACAACATGTCAAAGAAACAAGTGCTATCGAACCACAATCACACAAAGCGAAATGCATATATACTTATGTATAGGTCGCCAAAAGAAGTGAAAGCAATATGAATCCAGACCATAAGCACAGCACCAAGTGAATATACATGATAGTCACTACAACAAGACAGTGGCACAATGAAGACAATGATACAAGATAATGAATGCAAGATGCAACACAATGAAGACAACATAGTACAAGACACAAAACTGAATACAATGCAGATTGCATCAGACCACAACATGATCAACTACAAGATCCAGTGAATCGAGTTCAAATATGCAACAATAAAAACTCAAGCTAGATGTCAACAAGCAACATATAGAAGTGCAAATGAAGAGACCACAAGTATGTGCAAAACTGCAGTGCAACAAGCCGGAGAGGTTGAAATGAGAACAACCAAACATGACAGGGATGTAGCATATACAATAAACCATGCAACTCAATAAAGCAACACTGGAATATGCAGTACAAAAATGCAAGTGACAGTGAATATGTACAAGTGCAGTGTTCAAGACAAAGCAAGCAAGTTTGGCATCAGGATAAAAAAAAATCAACAGAGATGATCAAGTGACCAAATCCAAAGCTAACACACATATATATACATGATGCAAATGCACAAGTACGGGGCGAGCAAAATCAAGAAAGAATTTTCAAAAATGACCGAAGCCAAATGTAACAGCAGTTTTAAAAATCAAGTCAAAGCCGAGTAAAATTGGAACGAAGTTCAACAGTGCAGAGATGACCAACGTTGAATTTAAAATTCACAGGAATGAAAACAGTGATGGCCGAGAAAAATCAAAAATCGTTTTTTTTTTGAATTAGTCAAGACGAAAATATAATTCAAAGCCGTGATTCAAAATCGAGAACATGCCGATAATCTCAGCCCCAAAATATACGCATATATCCAATTTGAAAATGTCAAAGAAAATCGCAAGCATTAAACCCAGCACGAATTAGATGTGAGAAATAAAATTCCTCACCTTAGCTATCGGAGCAGATCGAAGCAGAGACGAACGCGAAGAAGAAAACGAAGGAATCAAATCGATCGAAGCCGGTGCATCCTTGATTTTGAACGAGCTCTAGTTTGAAGACGACGAAGCTGAAGCCCTAAATTTCGAGCGAACGAAGGATCGTGGCCGCCATTTATTTTCGTTCGATTTATTTTGTTTAGGGTTTGTGAATGAATGGGAAAGGGAAAACGGGTAAAGGGTTTTAACGAAAATAGTATGGTACCAAATAGGGATATGGGTCACGATATACTTTTCTTTTAAGCCCATCAACCCTTAACAAATTTTCAAAAGAATTTCAACTGATTCGCAAACTCCAATACTAGTTAACGACCAATTTAAATCGTCCATTTTATTGTTACAAAAATTCGAACAACGAACGGCAATCAGCTAGCAAATTTATCGTTTAACGATGATTATATTTTTTTGGGCGAAACCCCGGTTGTTACAGAAATTCAAATTGAATTCAATTAAATTTTCTACGCGTTTATACGCCGTATGATCTCATAACAATTCTGATGAATACGAAATTTGAAATCTTGAAATCCAGTAATAATTCAATATTACGGACTCAATGGAGCTGGTTTCGTCAAATTCCGAGACTGTGCCTCGGAAGGTTATTTTTAATTTCAATTTAAACGATACAATTTCAAAACTGAACAAATCGCTTTCAAATTCAATTCTGAAGCTTCTATTACCTTCAGTATTATCAATATGAATTTTCTAAGCCTTTAAATTATTTTTAACCGGCTTAAAATTGAAGATTCAAATTTTATTCAACTTCAATAGATTAAATTCAAAAATTTAATCGCCAATTCATTCTGATAATTTGAAATTCAAGTCAAATCATCATTCAAATATTTAAAATTAATTAAATATTCTCAAATTAAATTGTTCAAAATTCAGGGTCGTTACAAATCTTCTCTAGGAACCCAAGTCTACTCACCTACCGCAGAATACAGTCTATTCCTACAGTCTTCAATTACCTCGACGGACACCCTGCTTTTCCCCTAATGGTAACAAACTACTGGCCAAAGCGAAACAAGGGGTTATGGGCAACAATCCATCTACTACTACTAATACTATGATGCACATCAAAGGGACATATAACTACGGTGTCGCAAATCCGGGGTGCTATCCCACGATCAGGCTGCCAGGGTGGATACTGGTCAATCTGGTTCACTCTCGAAAAATAAAGGAAGTTAGACAATATGTGGCTAACAAGTAGCCTCCATATGTGCTCACCTCAGCGAGTCACACATATATCAGATACCCCTGTATGAGTGTCATCCGTGAGCAAAGAATAACTGAATAAATAACACAACGACGTCCCATACCACCATGTTTTACTAGTCCATTTATTCAATGCTCATATATCACACTCGCCCTTCTTTATTTCGAAAAACGGGTCTAAAGAATAATCAAGAAAGTATTATCGAAAGTCCCCCACTAGACGGTATCACAAACCGGTTTATTCAGATTTCTCGTCACACAGCACAATAAAATCTAATTAAGGATGTCATCAACGTATCATGACAAAACACTAATCAAATCAATATCAACGGTAGATAATTCATATTATCGAAATCATTATAAAGAAAATAATAAATAAAAAAATTAGAAATTAATATAAAAATATCCTATTCAAATGAATATTAATGGATGAATCGATATTTAATAAAAAAATATTCAATATATATAATTTCATATAATGGAAACAAATAATAATACATGAATAATAAATTCATATTCCCAAAACTAATTAAATAATTATCTAAATCAAATAGGTAATATTACAATGAATTGCTAATCTCATAGACTTTTCGAATAAATAGTTATTATTTAATAGAACTTTAACATATAACATTTGATATTCAATCCTTTTCAATTTAGAACTCCAAAATAGATAATAAGTACAATATTACTTATAAAGCAAATTTATAAATTATCATAATCAATTACTAATTTAAATGATTATAAACCATCCAATAAATGTATTGAAATTTATTATAGTCGATCGAATAAATGTTTAAAACTTGCATCATATTTAAGACTTCATAAATATACTTTAAAGTGAAACTAAAGAATACCAATTAAGAATCATTTATATAGAAATTCATGCCTATGCTAGGAATCAAAACATAATAAATAAAACCTTTTCCAATTATCAATTCCACAAGATTGAACACAAAAATAATGCAATGATAGATTGCAACAATAAACTAACTAATATTCGTGACCAAAAACATAATAACACAAGTATACTAAAGAGTATTCTTGCAAACATACACGATGCTCAGAGGCATGTACCCAAATAAAGCTTTATAGCCATATTCAAGAATCGGTTACTTTATATATAACCATATAGACTTACTATTCAAACACACATATATATATACATATATATATAAAATGAAACACATTCACTCACAACTTTCTGGAATACAAGCATGCAAATTGAAATCCAGCAATTATTTCATTATACTGTTTTAACACGTTCATAATAGCAAGATAGACAAATATATATATATATAGTTCTTCACAGCCATACAAGATAAAACACTTGTATTAAGACAACCAATAGTGAAAGGAATATGCAAACTTATTCACATATAAATAAACTAACGTATAAAGAAGATGCACAACAAGTTCAAAGGCATATTGAAGATCAAATAATCTCACACTCGTACGATATTGCAATGCACTCACCCTCGAAAATGGATACTGCTCTTACGAGAGGTAAAAAATAGAAATAAAATATAAAAAAATGAACAGAGCCCGACCAGTCAAAGTCATAGGTTGACTGGTGGAGGTTGTTCAGGGCGATGGGGATCGCCTGTATGTGACGGCTCTATATCAACTTCAATGAGTGCAAACTAAACCTAATTGTCAACAACATGGCACTATATACATACATATATATATACATACATACATATATATATGAGATTGTGGTGAGATTTGATCGATACAGATGCGTAAGTTGGATTTAACTCGCCTATACTCGCTTTATATCCTTCTTCCGCTTTCAATTTGCATACTCGAACCCATTATTCTCAGTGTCGCTTCCAATTGAATGCACAGCGTACGTGTAAAACAAAGCCAAGGACCATATTTTCGAATTTGGTAGCTTCGGTAATTTATATAATTTGTTTTTAATTATTAAAGAAGGGATAGTTTTCTTCTTTATTTTATTGCTAGCTTCAAGCGTAAGGTAGAAGATGGATCCTTGGGTAGGGGAAACATACCTGAAAATAAAATCTCGTGAATGAAAATTCTAGAGATAGAGATTTTTGGAATTTGGGTTTTGGGTATAAGGGCTTAGGCTTATGACTAGATTAAAAAGAATATATATATATATATGTGTGTGTGTATATATATGTCTTTTATTCTTATGCTAAATTCAATTTAATCCAAATAAACACAAGTCCAAATTATTATTTATTTCGCCCTTATTGATTTTGTAAAATATTACTTTCCACATTTATAACTTGTTTGAATTTAAATATCACAATTTCGTAATTTAAATCCTTATAAAATGGTTACCGAACCAATTTATCAAATAAACCATCAAATTCCAGTTTAATTAAATAAATTCCTATAATTAATGTTAATTAACTATTACTTAAAATCGGGTTGTTACACACGTTCTCCATTTCCCATTCGCCTTCTTCACATGTACAGGATTCGTTATCTATTCAGGATAAAGGGCGTCGCGAATAAACCCATTGACTTTCAGTTTATCCACCTCCTCTTTAAAAGTGACGAATCTCTCCGGATCCATGCCCGCCTTTTCTGTGTTACCAGAACATACTTCAGGTCAATGTTTAATGCATGGCTCACAACGGCAGGCGAGATCCCACACATCTCAGATGAGTCCAAGCGAATACATCTAGGTTCACTCGAAGAAAACCGACAAGTTCTTTCATCATTGAGGGGTTGAGCTACGACCCAATCTTCAAGACTCGTGGTGGGTCATCGTGCTTGACGATTATATCAATCGTCAGCTCAACCGAAGCAGCCTTGGTCTTTTTGGGCTCCTCTTCGTCATCCCTTGGATCTATATCTCTATAGAACCGATTGTGGTGCCCAAGCTAAGGCTCTGATGCCAATTGTCAATCTTTAGTAACTTGGATGCGGATAGATTTGTCCACACCCTTTCCCTTCTCCTTCATTGAGTTTCCCTCAACTCAGCTACATAATAGGCATGTCCAGTCGCTTGATCACCTTGAATAACTCCTACACCGTTATCCACTGGAAACTTTAAAGTTAAACACCATGGGGCAAGAGCTGCCCGAAATTCAGCCAGGGCGAGTCGGCCTATAAAAACATTGTACCGTGAAGCAACATCCAAAACCATAAATGGTAGGATCCGCACTCCCCTATATTCACCTTCTCCCAATTCAACTACCAACTCTACATAACCAACATCCCCAGTCACCACGCCATTAAAACCATGTACACGAGCTTTAGATGGTTTTAAATCTTTGGCCTCCATTCTCATCCGATCATATGCATTCTTGAAAATTGTATTCACTGAGCTTTCGTAATTAATTAAAATCCTTCTTACCAATACAATGCCAATCATGGCGGAAATGACCATCGGGCCAATTGGAGGGGCCTCTACTTTATTTGCATCCCTGCTCCTAAACAAAATATCATCCGCCATCATGCGTTGCTGCTTCACCGGAGCTTCGTCCTCCGTAATTGAACAATATTCAAAGTCTACATGCCTTATCGCGCTAGAATAACGCGCTATATCTTGCCAACTCCTATCTGCATGGTGCGACCCTCCAACTATCATGTTTATCACTAGTCTCCTACCGGTCCGCGCAAGCTCCTCAGCCCTACACGAAGCTTGTCCTCGATTGGGGTCTGATGTCTCCTGTCCGACATCCTGTGGACTTTCACAAACTATTGCAATTTCTTTTCCTGAATCAACATTTTGATAGCATCCTAGAGATGCCTACACTCATTTGTGTTATGCACATAACACTCGTGAAACCAACAATACTTTCCAGTATGTTTCTGTCTCACTGATGATTCTTTTTGAAGCGGCTTCTTATATTGCATGGTATTACAAGTGGACAGATAAATATTTTTCAGGGATGCATCTAGTGGTGTGTAGTTGTCATACATTGGAATCCTAGCCTTAGTCTTCCAAACTCCCTCTTTCGGTATCGATTCCTGTCTCAACTTCTCTTTTGTTGATTCGACTTGTGCTAAACATTAACCTGTACTTTCCCAAAACTATCATCAGATTGCTTTATTGTAATATTGCTTTGTACTTTATTGCAATATTGCTTTGTACTTTATTGCAATATTGCTTTGTACTAATTCTCCTCTCGGTTCCATGAGATTGTTTTTCCTAGAGAACCTAGCTTCCTCCTTCCTCGGTACCAAAGCTGCATTTGAATAGAAGCGCTCCAATGTGGCCGACGATTTTCCAGCTAGCCAATCACCAAACTTAGATTCTGGATCAATCCCTCTTGTCACAGCCACAAGTATAGAAAGATCATTTGGGTTACTAACTTCCATAGTGGCTGTATGGAATCTTTCCAAATAGTCCTTCAACGATTCCCCCGGAGCCTGGATTACGCTGGAATGTGACATCACGTCTTTAGGATGAGTAGCGTGCATTCGGAGCTGCTCCACAAACTTAGTTGCCACCTTATCAAACCTTAAAATCAATCATGGAGTAGTCTCTTAACAACATCGTCGCTATTCCAGAGAGGGTTATAGGAAAGCATCAACATTTTGTTGCATCACTGGCTCTTGCAGAATCCATCAACCATTCGTATCTCATAATGTGCAACCTGGGGTGTATTTTTACCTCATAGGCAGGCATTGATGGCATGTTGAACCTTCTCGGATATTCCGCATGAAAAACGTTGTCAATAAACGGGGTATGGCTTCTCGAAATTCCACAATCATCATTAGTCAAACCTTGATTCTCTCCCACCAACTATCTGACCATTGCCAATAAGTCTGGTGTCTAGATGGGCGATGCCAAGCGTTAGTCGCACTCTACCTCACGTGAATGGCCCGATCGATGTCTACGGGGTGTTTCATGCTTTCTTGGTCCACCATCCTCTTGACGTGCAGCTTAGACATTCATCTTGTCGTCGATCCATTGGAGTACCTAGTCAGCATTTAATTAAACTCCTACATACAAACTTCCAGAAACAGTGCCTACTCGATTCCCCAAGTGTAGCAGGGGAATCCCTTCTCTGGAGGAGGGTTAGTACCGATCCCTAGGGAGGGATCGGCACCGATCGATATTTGCAGACCATAGTGGTCTGCCAAGCGACGCTCTAATGTTTCGGTGTGATCATCTTCAACCCTGCGATGCGTACGCCTATGATACTCATCCAATGAGCTTGAACTCTCCGATGTCGGGTAAGTAGTGGGATCTTGTCAAAATGTTGAAGCTACATGATTAGAGGCTTCATTACCCCTAAATTGAAGGGATTAGCCTCTCATTTAAGTTATCATATCAACACAAGTAGCATGCAACATGAAACACAAAAAAGAAGAAGATGAAAGCAAGTAAAGGAAGAGCTATTCTACTTGCATAAAATAAAAGAAGATCTACACTACTTGCATAAAAGTAAATAAACAAGAAAAGACTTGAAATAAAATTGGATAAAAAATTACATAAAAGAAATGGCTAAGTAGCCATGAAAAGAAAGAGAGCTCTCATTTTTTTTGATCTAAACTAAGAGAAGAGAGCCTAAAGGAAGAGTGCCTAAAGAAGAGGATTTTCGTAGGAAGAGGCTAAATACCCCCCACACTTATCTTTTTATTCGTTTTCGAATAAACAAACTAAGATAAATCCATTTTCGTAGGAAACACGATTGCATTGAGCATATGCAACAAGCTGTTAAACCTCTGGGTGTCCCCAGTAGGACGAGTGTTGTCTCGTGAGGGTTTTTAGCGGATACTACCCACAAAATCCAAATGCGAAGTGAAAATATTTACAAAATGCAAGATTTAGTTACAAACTGATGAATGTAAGTTTTTGAAAATATTTACAAATGAAGGATTTACTTTTAAATCGACACATATAAGTTGAATATAGGTTTTGGTCATTGTCATGAAAATTTAAGTCATTTACTTGTCAAAATTTCCAACAAAAATCAAGTTACCATAGAAAATAAACTATAGTTTAACTCGTTGTTTTAGTTGATAACATAGTGTAACAATGAAATGGATCCTTAGCTGATTATCAAAGTTTATCAAAGTGGTATTTTCATTACTTTTCAATAACAAGTCAAATCAAACAAGTTAAAATAGTGCTTGGATTTCATTTGCTTACTCTCTTTTTTTTTTCTTTGAAAATTTTATTTATATTTACAATATTTACAAATGCCTAACTCAGAAAACTAAGGCTAGATATATTACCCAAGCACTGCCTTGTGGACTTATGTGAGGGGAATACAGAGCGTGGCGAGTGAACACACAAGTGTGAACACTTATCGACTGTAGGCATTATTAATAAAAGAATTTTTATATACACACCTAACTCAGATAAACTGAGGCCATATATACCGACCGTGCACTGCCTTTTGGGCTTATGTGAGAAGGGTACAGAGCATGGTGAGTGAACACACGAGTGTGAACACATGACTCTAGGTGTTTATTAAAAATTATACATACATATATACAAAAAATATTTTTTTTGTTTTTGTGTTTTTTTTGTTTTTTTTTGAGAGAGAGAGTTTCACAAAATCATCTTAGCACCATTTAACTTAGAAGACAAAAAAATGTTATCCTTTACTTTAAAGTCACCACTTTTTAAAACAAAGATTTTCAATGAGGATTTACTTCATAGTTATCACCATAAAATTTCCCATATACTAGTTAAACCATTGTTATTTGTAATCAAACTTCAATTTTATTTTTGTGAAGACAAATAAATTTTCATAAATTTTAATTTAATTACCAAAACCATATATTTATCCTATAGTGTTTCTTTAAAGATAAATCAAAATTCATAAAAAAAAAATTATTTATTTATTTATTTTTTAGATCTTTTTTTGGGTTTTGAAAAGAAAATGTAAAAAAACTATTAAAAATCAAAAGGATGATGAGACTCCCTCCCTCTACACTTGATTTTGACTGTGTCCCCACAGTCAACCCAAGTGGAAGGAGAAAAATAAAACAAAATTAAAAAGATGACCTATATTTACATGAAAACAAAAAGATTATTATTTACAAGAGTTCAGAAAGTATATCATCAAAAAGTAAATGAAACAGTCTTCCAAAGACCGATTCATTTTTCTCGTCAAATATGCGAGACAAAGCTTAAGCTCGGAAAACCAAACCGTAAAAGACTTCAAAATTGAATGCTGATTTGGAAAAACAAATGTCGTTTTATTAAAAATCATACGAGTTGTTTTATTTTGGATGATTTTCGTGGTTGATAAAACAATTGGTTGAAATTCAAGTTTATTTTCACCATTTTGAAATTCAAATTTGTCATTGAAAACTTCTTTAAAATTATTGATTTCAAAATCAAAAAGGTGATGTAACTCTTCCTCATCAGAATTTTACAACTCGTTTTCAAAAGTCCAAAGAAATCGTGTTCATTGAATTCGTCTTCCTTTGTTGGATTATCAACAACTTCATTGTGTATATCATTTTCAAAAGCCAGAGTTGTTGTATTCAAATTTTCAAAATCGGGAAAAGGAAGATCAAATTTTGAATCAAGTTTAATACCATCAAAAGAATTGAAATCCAACTCAATTACCGTTTTTTCAACAACTTCATTAATATCATCATCATTTTCATTTTCAAAAGTTGTTGTTTGAAAATCGTCGATTTGGGTAAAAGGTGGATTATCACTTGACTCGTCACACGTTGGGATTTGATTTTGTTTATCACCTTGTTTCATATATGTTTCGAACAACCAATCCGTACGTTCATCATAAATTCCATCCATTTGCTCAACAAAATCCAATTTATAGTTATTAACATGAGGATTTTCACTTTGGAATTGTTGAGAACAAAGATTTTCAATCGTAACATGGTTAAGATTATTCCCATTGCCAAATTCGTTTGAAATGTTGTTTCCGTTTTCATTTTGAGTTTGAAATTCATTTTGGAGTTCGAAATTGAATTGGCATGGGTTATAATCGAAATCGTTTGAATTTTGAATTGAATTCAAATTTTGAAATCCTTGACTCGAGTTATTACACAAATATGAATTACACAAATCATTTATACTTTGATTTTGTTGTGTAGAGAATTCAATTAAAGATGAAATGCTATTTTTAAGAGTCGAGGGTTGGTCATCGTTTTGAAAATTTTGTTGTTCAAAATTCGAATTGTTTATAGAATAGTTGTCGTTAAAATATCCATACGAATTTGGAGTGAAATCATATGGATTATATTGATTTTCACAACCATTGTAAAGTTCAAGTAAGTGGGGAAACTCGGACATTTCCAAGAATGTTTTTTTTTATAAAGGAAAAATATTTACAGATAGAATTTATTTTCCAAAATGGAAAATTGATTTTTGTTTTTTTGGTTTTTCAAATTTTTTTTTGTTTTTGAAAAGGTATTTTAATTTTTTTTGGATTTATGCTTTTTGAAAGAAAACTAACTTAACATTTTTTTGGATTTTTGATTTTGATTGAAAAATTTCAAAAGAAAGGATTTAAAAACCAAGTTAAGAAAAATTTACAATTTTTTTTAGTTTTTTTATTTTTAAATTTTTTTTTAAATATGCATGAACTAATGCAACTAAATGAATGCAAGGGTTTAATTACAAATTTTATATCCTAAGTAGCTACTAACCCAAAATTGTATAATCACACTTTCTTTTAAATCAACAAGATAGGTCTTAGCCACGTAACGGACAGGATTTATCGGTGCACCACGAATCACCTTAGCAATGCAGCTGAAGGTTTAAGTACCTTTAGAGAAACAATTCAGTATAATATTTATGAATCACCGTAATATTTATAACTGATTATTGCTCTGTCGTAGCCTAGACACCAAGAATTTAAATTATTCAAAGAAGACAACTTGTCAATATACAATTAAGCGTTATCAATGTCTAGTCGTTATTATTAATAAAATTCTAAAATGAAATGCAAAGAAGAAATTAAACTTGAATTAACAATGCAACTACGAATGGAATTTGTTTTTGTTTTTGTTTATGAATTTTTTTTTCTTTTCTAAAATGTAAGCAAACAACAATGCAAGGCAACTAAAAACTAGAGATGAAAGCAGCAAATTTTTTTTAAAACAAGCAAGCGGAGCATTTTATAGCAACAACTCCTTATTTATTTGCTTTGACAACCTAAAAAGAAAAACAACAAAATATATACAATTTTTATTTAAAGAAAGAATTAAATCAAAACAAAACAATTTGAAAATCAAACAAATTAAAACTTTTTTTTGGTATATTTGAATTTTTTTTTAATAAAAGGAAATAAAAATTTACAAAAGGAAAAGAAAGAAAAGTTTTTACAAAAGAAAGTGAATTTTTTTAGCGAGAAAAGGAAAAGAAAATTTTTACAAAAAGGAAAATGTTATATATATTTATATATAAAAGAACTAAAACAAAGAAAAATCAAAACAAATCAAAAGAAATAAAAACAAAACAAAAGATATATATATATATATATATTCGTACACAAATGAAAACTTAAAACAAAGGGAAAAAGAAACTAAACAAATTGGAAAAACAAAGGAAAACCAAACATATGTTTTTTTCTTTTGTTTTTTTTAATATATTTATCAAAGAAGAAACTAACGCAAGTGAAAACAAAATCGAAATGAAACTGAAAACAAAACAATTGAAACTAAAATAAATGAATCAACTTGTTTATTTGTTTTTTTTTGGTTTTCTGGTTTTTTTAAACAAGAACCAAATAAACAAAACAAAAAATATATCTATACAATAACCTAAACAACTAAGAAAGTAATTTGTCAAAATAACTGACCAAACATGCCCAATAACAAGCTCGATCCCCAAATAAAATGTTCTTAATTTCTCAGAACAAAAATGAGCAAATCCTCTTATACCGAAAATCACAATTCACAAATCAAATAATGGAACCACAATTCACCTTAAACACAAGAAATAAAAATTCTAGAAACAATTGTCGCAAAATCAAAATAGCCAAATCAAATCGTGAATTTCAAGCATAGGCAGTCATGGGTAGAGGTGTTGTCGTTGTGGTGAGGTGTTCGGTTTTGGCCAGGTGTTCGATTTATTGAGAAGGAGTCGTGATGATTTCAGGTGGTTGTAGATGCGTGGTAGTGGTGATTGGATGCGAGGATGTTGCGGTTTTGGCTCGCGATTGAGTATTCGATTTCATGGTTGTGGATTTTGTGGTAGAGGCGGTGAAGTATGGTCACGAATTGAGAGATAGGGTTGGGTTCAAGTTGATGTATTGGAGATGGTAAGTCTGGATTTTGTTGTTCGAGTGAATTTTTTTTTACGATTCGTGATTTGGTATAACTTGCGGAAGTTGTTCGTGAGTGATGTATTGGTGATCGATGGAGGATTGTTTGTCAGTTGATGATATGATGGTTTTGGTTTCGTTCAAGTATGAGGTTGGTTGTTATGTGACACTGTTGTGATGGTGGGGAGTATGAAATGTTTGGATTTGAAGCTGTTGTGATGTGGTTCTGAAGTGATGAATTTGATTAGTTGGTGGCTGTAATGTTGAATAGTGGGCAAATGTAGCTGAATGTGAATGTGGCAGTGGTATGAAATGTAGGCCGCAAATGAAATGTATGTTGTGTAGTTGAATGGAGGATCGCACGATGCTTATTGGGCTAGTCGGATTTAGGTGATGGTTTTGGTTGCGGTTCGAAGCGGATTCAAAGAGGAGTGTGGTTGGGTTTGTGGATGAGTTGATTTTGGTTGCTGTAGTTTGCTCGATTGAATGGTCGTGAGATTTGGAAGGCAGTAGCTTCACAGTAAAGAGAATGGGCTAGGTGGTATGTTGACTGTTGAGAGGGTTCTATTTGTTGAGATGAAGGAAGAAAGGGAGTGGTAGTTCGTCGAGTGTAGTCGAGTGTTGAGTGTAGTCGAGATGCAAAGGGGTTTGTGAGGTAGCAAATGAAACAATGCAGTGTGGTTATTTTGGTGAAGCACTGTCAAGGTGAAGCACTATCTTGTATATGAAGTATGTTGTATTGTCTGTGAGAAATGACAGAGAAATGTTGTATGAAGATTGGTTTGCAGAGATGGATGTGGGGTTTGAAAATGAACTGCAGTGGTTGTCGAGTGGTATAGGAGTGGATGTTAGTAATGATGGAAACTGAAAAGTCTTTTGTGCTGAAGGCAAGTATGTATACCTGGTGACAGGCTGGAGGGTGGATGAATATGACAGCAGTTAACAGTGGTCGTGCTGAATTGATGTGCAGTGGGAATTTGGTGAAAACAGTATGTTGCGGTGACCAGAGAGGGATGTAGTGTGCACTGTTTTCACAGTTTGTGCATAGTGGTGGCCTGTTGTAAGGATGTTCACAATTTCGTGCACAGTTTTTATGCTCTGGATTTGGTTTGTGAAAGAACTGAGTTGACGCAGTAGGTAGGGGAGGGTGCATGCTGATGATTATGTATCATGTTGAAGTGGTTGATGATCACGGTTGTATGGAGGATGCAGTAGTGAAAACAGTGGTGTGTTTGTGGTAGATGTATGTTTGTTATGGCAAGTGGTTATATGGATAGCAGGTTATGGTTATGAAGTGGTTGATGGTTTGAGGTTGTTCAAGCAGTTTTGTAGTCTGGTTGGTGGTGGTTTAAAGACTTGTTGTGGTAAATGGTGAATGGTGATTGCAGAGAATGGTGGATGATGTTTGGCTATGGCTATGTAGAGTTGAAGTTTTGTATGGCAGAGAGGTGGTTTTGCTGATTATGCAGTGTTTGAATATGCAGTATCTGAATATGGTAGAGAGGCGGTTTTGTTGAAGTTCTGTATGGCAGTTTTGAATATGCAGTGTGGAAATTTGTGGAGATGTGTTGTTGTGAGTGGATGGTTGTTTGATGGTGAGGGGATCGATTGTTCTGTAGGCAGTGTGAATACAGAGAACAGAGAAGTGTCAAATATGAAATGTTGGGTAAATTTGTAGTGTAGAAATATAAAGAATGAAATATGAATGTAATGTAAAAATATGAAATGTAGAAGTGTGATGAAGAGAAAATGAAATGAATTTTTTTTTCGAGCTGCATATGTTTTTTTTAATAGGAAATGCAAATGAACAAAACAACTAGAAAACAACAAACATACAAACAAAATGCAAACAAAAATCACACAAACACACAATATCTTTTTTATTTTTTATTTTTTAAATGCAAACACACACAAAATAAAAACACAGAAAAATCAAAAGAAAATAATTCGAAGAATAGAAAATTAAAATCAAAACTATTCCCCGGCAATGATGCCAAAAACTTATTCGGATGGATAAATGTCCATCGAGTTAGAAAATAGCCAAACAAATTTTGAAATAAAAATAACCGTAAGAGCACGGCATACTATCGTAGTACGTAGCAAGTACGGGTCGATCCGCAGGGAATTATTAGATTTTAAATTTCTACTCAATCAAATTAACCACGATTTGAGATGTTTAAACTAACTACTAAAAATTGCAAAACTAACAACTACAAAAGTGAATGAATACTTTAAGAATAAAATGACAATTTAGAGACAATTCCACTCTCTAGATCATATGGTTCAACTAAACATGAAATTATGATCTCGCTTTTGGTCATTGGTGAAATTAGTTGTCATGTTTATCATAAGTATGACATATTTGTGCTATTAATTAGCCCAATATAAACCATCAAACTATAACACAACCACTAGTACACTTTTAAATCTCATGAAGTATGACAACAAAGTTGAAAGCAAAATCTATTTTAAGCATGACCTATTAACTATTAATTAGAAATATAAGCCATCAAATTTTAATTTCAACATTCACTTCTTTGCCATAATCATAGTTAGATGAAGAATCAATTTGTGTTTTGTGATTGTTTAAGAATAGCCTATTTAGTGTTAACAATATAGCCTATCAAATTCAAAGCAAAAATAACAAGTTAAACCACTTTATGCATTCTCAATAAGCACAAAAAGAGAGCCATAATTTTCAAAATGTTGAAGCTACATGATTAGAGGCTTCGTTACCCCTAAATTGAAGGGATTAGCCTCTCATTTGTGTTAGCATATCAACACAAGTTACATGCAACATGAAACACAAAAAAGAAGAAGATAAAAGCAAGTAAAGGAAGAGCTATTCTACTAGCATAAAATAAAAGAAAATCTACACTACTTGCATAAAAGTTAATAAACAAGAAAAGACTTGAATTAAAATTGAATAAAAAAATTACATAAAAGAAATGGCTAAGTAGCCATGAAAAGAAAGAGAGCTCTCATTTTATTTTTGATCTAAACTAAGAGAAGAGAGCCTAAAGGAAGAGTGCTTAAAGAAGAGGAGGGCTAATTACATGAAGATAAGGGATATTTATACATGTTTGGAAACCCTAATTCATTTTTTGGGAACTACCCAAACTACCCTTGAGGTAGTGTGGCCACCAAGTAATCATTAGCATTTCTTAACCCCCCACTTTAATGTACATGTAGCTTTAATTTCCATTAGCATAAGTATTAGCTCCTAAATGTACATGAAGGTATGTGGGTAGGTGGGGTCCTCCATGATCCATGAAATGAATTATTTCCATCTCCATTCCTTTGTATTCACTCTTGTGCATGTATATATCTTTATGAAATCACTTGTATATGAAGCCAAATTCCTACAAAAGAATATAGAAATTTCCAATTAAATTTTCTCACATTAATATATGCACAAAAACGACCATTTTGCCCCTATATAGAGATGAATATATGACGATTTGAAAATAATTTGAATTTTGGTTTAAACAAGTTAAAATACCCAATATGATCATTTATTTAATTTAATAAGATTAAATATGGTGGTAAAAATATGCACATTTACGTGCACATCAGATCCGTTCTGGCATTCCCATGCTGTTTTTGAGCAATCTGTTTCATTAGATTAACATTAGTTCGATTTGTCCATCCAGATGTTTACGGATTTCCATCAACTCCATCAATAAGTTATTAAATTCAGCTTTGATTATAGAATCAGCAAGATTCTAGACTTCACCGGGCTCAACATTCAAATTTATAGGTTGGTAGCTTGGGGCTCCTTGTTGAATGCTGGCAGTTTCATTCCATACACACTCTGAGAAGTAGACCGGGTATGCCTCACCATTCTTGATTTCCTCGCTTTGATTTAAGTAAATCCGAATATTATATGCATGGTTTTGAAGATGACTACAGATCTCCTTCGGGGATTTGTTCAATCCAGTAGCAACAAAGGGGATCCTAACGAGCTGAGAATTAGTTTCTTAGTGAAAGTACCAAAAAGACAACCAAATTGGTTACAAACACCCAATAATTGGTTTGTTTAGAGAAGTAAATGAAGAAAACTAAATTAAAACAGAGGAATAAAGGAAACTAACAAGCAAATCAAAACAGAAATCAAGAACACCAGGATTTATAGTGGTTCGGCATCGAATGCTTACGTCTACTTTGATTATTCTCTTTATTGATTCACTATTAACTTTATTACAGTAGCAACTAGCAGGAAGTAAGGAAGAAAGTTGATTACAATAAAGAACTATGTAACCAGCAGAGTAATGATCCTCAAAATGACCCCCCAGGCCAGTATTTATAGGTGAAGGCGACCACCAATCTCTTTGAAACTTCGGCTACAGGACTCCTTACTCATATGGGCCCACCATATGGGTCGCTAGGCCCTAATCCTAATGAATAGGGATCGGTACTGATCCCTTCATTGGTTGATTATGGGGCAGCGATTCCTATGATAGCTTCTTCATGTTTAGATATGATGGCTCTCCAAGTATCGCGTTGATTGGATATGTGGAGCTCGCATTTTTGCTTAATTTTTGGTTTAGATCCATTTGCAAGTCACTTTCTGTCGAACCCTATTTAATAAATCATACCGAATCATGCTTATTCACGCTTATCATTTCATTATATCATGTCGATCCCTACTATTCTTCAAGGCTATGCTGACTTATCTGATAACTTAACATGTCGATCCCTCTTATTTAATTACACTTTGACGATCCCTCTTGCTCCATAGGACTATGCCGACCCTCTTGCCTATCCATTTATGTCGATCCATACACCTCCATCTACACCGATCCCTCCTTTTCTTCGACCATGCCTATCCCTCACATAACCAACCATACTAATCCCTAGGGTTCTACCACGCCATGCCGATCCCTTGTTAGTCCAAGCTATCTTCCATATTTCTAGCATAATGCATCGTCTATCTACCAAATACGTTCAATTATGGCTTTATATAACTATCTAAACTCTACTTCCAGGTCTTATAGCTATTGCTTCGTGGTCATTCTTCTTGACAACAGTTGAAACTGTCTTGCACAATCAGTCCAATATAGCCGGATCAGCAAACCAGGTAACACCTGCAAGCATTATCTCCACATTTTCAATGCAAAGACAACAGCTAGCAACTCCAAGTCATGCCTAGCATAGTTTTTATCGTGAGGCTTCGACTACCTGCTTGCATATGCAATGACCTTACCATGCTGCATCAAAACAGCACCTAGCCCCACTCCACAAGTATCTTTGTAAACCGTGAACCCACTATTTCCATCCGAAACAACCAAAATTGGTGCAGTAGTCAATCTCTTCTTCAATTCCATAAACAGCCCGACTCCACAAGTATCTTTGTAAACCGTAAACTTCTCCTCCTTCTTAGTCATCTTAGTCAAATGGGAGGAAATCTTGGAATGATCTTGAATAAACCTCCAATAAGCCAATCCTAAGAAACTACGAACCTCAATAGGAGTTCGCGGTCGCTTCCATTCCTAAACAGCCTCCACCTTCGTTGGATCTACTGAAATACCTTCTCCTATCACGATATGTCCAAAGAATCTTACTTCCGATTTTCAAAAATGGCATTTATAAAATTTCATCTTCAGGACATTTCTCCTTAATGTCTCCAATGCAACTTCCAAATGATGTTTATGCTCCTCCTCGGATTTGGACAAGATAAGGATGTCATCAATGAAAAGTAATACAAACTTGTTGAGAACATCTTGGAAAATATGTTTCTTGCGATCTAAAAAATAAGCCTGAAAGGCATAACCAACTGCTTAAAGAAACAATCAGGCCCCCTAAACGCAATTAAGGGTATACTATCTTTGGCAATCCTCAATCGATGGAATCCTGTAGCTAGATCCATTTGAGAAAATACCGTAGCTCTAAGAAGTTGGTCAAAAAGATCAGTGATGCGGGGTAATGGATACTTGTTCCTAACTGTCAGCTTATTCAACTCCCTATAGTGCATACACAACCTTAAAGATCCATCAGACTTAGCCGAAAAAACTACATCAGATCCCTAACTAGAATGGCTAGGTCTAATCAATCCTTTCCTTAACAGTTTCTAGGTTAGACTTACTAACTCCTTTCTCTCCCTCGGAGCCATTCTTTGCTTAGGTATAACTATAGACCCTACACTAGGGACGAAATCAATGCGGAATCCTATCTCTCGTTGTGGGGGCAAACTTTTAACCTCCTCGAATACACCGGAAAAATTCTTAACAACTTCAATAGAACCTAGATTTTCTTGGGATGCTTCTAAAGGCATACAAGAAACTACAGATATGAATATTGGGATACTTACATGATACCTTAGCAACTCTTCCCAAATTGGTTACTAATGATACAGTTCTTTCATTACAATCTAAAATAGCTCCATACGATAGTCAATCCATACCCAGAATAATATCAAATCCTTCAAAGTCTAAAACATACAGGTCGTAAGAAAAGTGATGAGAAAGGTAGGAAACTAACATATCTTCACAAATCATATTCAAATGTGTTACACCACCTATGGGATTAGACACACACATAGGGTTTTCTACAATACCAGGAATAAGATGAAATTTACCTACTGATTCACAAGAGAAAAATCTATGAGAGGCACCAGTATAAAATAATGCTCGAACAAAAATATCATTAATCAGCAAGATTCTTTCAAGGACGCCTTTCCCCTTCACATCCGTGGAAGTAGACGGTTCATTCTTAATCGTGTACACCTTGGGCTACTACACTTTCTTCATAAGTGGGCAGTCCTTTACCATATGCTCTGGCTGGTGGCAGTTAAAATAAAGAGTTTTCTGGACTATCGGAGAGATAGGTCCACTTTGCTGCTTTGAAACTTCACGATTTGGATAGTACTTGGCAATATTTCCTTTTTGCTTGTAAATATAACAGTCACTCTCCTTGCGCTTGCCTCCTTGACCTTCTCTATATTTCCCTTTTCCTTGATTCTTCCTATCAGGATTGAACTTCCTCTTGTTAGAACCGTTTCCACTGGTATTTCCGCCAGGTGCTGCTTGAGTAGGCTTCATTTATTCCAAGGCCTCGTACCTCAGAGCCATATCAAACAAATCCACAAAAGTACCCTTAACGTGAGCAACCATTTCCTCATGGTACTCTTCTGTCATACCCAAAACAAGCATCTCGTTTTTCTTTAATTGGGTGTTGATCAATTCTGGCCCAAAACAAAATAGCTCATTAAACTTTGTCTCATACTCTATACAGATAGATCCCCTTGTTTCAAGTCAATAAAGCTTAGGTACATCCTAGTCCTACCTGCCGATGGAAAGAATTGTTCCTCAAAAACTCGTTTAAATCAGGCCTACGAAATCTCCTCTTTTGGAATATTTGCAGTAAAGGAGTCCTACCAAGCTACCGCTCCCTTCTGTAGTTTCCATGCTGCTAAGAATCTTTTCTATTCATCAGATAAACCAAGACCATCAAAAATCTTTTTGAAAGTTTGCAACCAGGTTTTCACTTCCATGATAGACTCAGTTCCCTTAACTAGTTTCCTTCCTAAGTCGGTGTAATCCTTGCATAAGGTTGCGAAATTCACTCTCAGCTGCACTGACGCTGCCTCTTCGGCAATCCGAACTCCTCCAGGATTTTGGGTTCAACCATTTGCAGTTGTAGTTCTGCCTGTTCCCCTGCCTCATCTACCTCAGTTACTCATGTCTTACTATCTGGATATAGTAAGATAATTCTTAGTAATTAGATGAGATAAATCTTGACAGAAGTGTACCAATCAAACCTATCAAGCTGATCTATCTATCAGAGACATATATATATATACACACATGAATAAAAATTACAAATACGCACTCTCGAAGTTGACCCTAACCCAAAGCCTAAGTGTTCGCTTAACATAGGCTCTGATACCAAATTTTATAACGACTGATTTCTTGCACCGAAAGACGATCCACTAAATGGTAGAAGAAAAATAAAGATAAGAAGGAACTACACAATCACAGAATCTCACCACGAACCAGAACAACATATTAGATAACATAGGATATTACATAGTCATTTCAATAATAATAATACAATGGAGTCATTACATTACAACTTTCAACTGGACAGTTATAATTGCATGCCCATACAATATACATAGATCATACATAAACACAGCAGAGTAAAATAATAACTAGCTAACGTTGGAGTCATCTACTCCAGCTCCTTCAAAATGCTTCCGTAAGAAACATGGATCACTTAGCTACTCATACAAACTTGAGTACCCAAGAGTTATATTAAAAGAAAAGAAAACACCGGGTTAGACATAGGTCTAGTGTGAGTAAACTCAAACAACTTAATTTTTACTTTTATAAAACACTTTGAAAATCAAAGGTATCTCGTAAGACCACACCGCACATAAGCACGAATGGGTTTTTACCTTACGCTAACAAAAACACTTTATATAGAAATCCAGTGACACTATCATAATGTATTTGGTTTTCAAATAAATAATCACATAGCCGAAATTGGTACATTGATTATATTCCAGCATAATAGGTATACAACTAAGACTGAAGGCACTTATTGGAAAATGGATCCCATACAATGATTGTGCTACTGGGATACCGCCCATCACGGTCATCTCTAGATAAAATAATACGGAGGACCTTGCTTGGATCCCCTACCAACACAAAACCGGCCTAACCCTTGCTGGATACTACCAAATAAGATCACCCCTCGGTTGGGATTAGCAACTATATTGAAACATACATGAGTTGATAGTAAGGACTAGATAGGGATGACCTTATCCTAATGGGAGCGATCCACTTAGCCTTGTTGCATCTCCTTTGTTTTAGTCATTCCCAATTGATGAGGCTTGAGGCTATGTTCACCTTTACTATAGCACTGCTACTTGGAATGCTAACATTGCCTTCCAGATGTTGACATAATGACAACATTCATCCATACAAGTCGCTCAGGTGGTAAGCGAACTAAAGGCATTACCTCTACTACACCCATTTTAGAATCTCTCGGAGTTAGTAGCAAATAGCCCTTGCACTTCAAAGTCTTCATCTTGGATCTTGCCTTCACTATTTCCAATTTGAACAACTAATATCTGATCTCGGTATCCCCTAGTCAGTTCGGCAATTATAAGCATAATGTCCCTTCTTATCACACTTGTGACACATAACCCAAGACTTCCCTTTCTTGGTTGCTCCACCCTTTTGAGCTCCCTTCTTTTGGTAAAACTATCTCTTTTTATTTTTCCCACTCCGAGCTTCTACTTGCTTATTATTACTCAAAAAAGCAAGCACCACTTTATTTCTCAAAGCCATCACACGATTACATCACATCGATCCAAGAGATTTGTTAAAGTTGCCTTAGCAAGCTCAAGTCTCAGTCCATGAATGAACTTCTCATTTCTTTTGATTACTGTATCCACGGTAGCATACCCTTATCGGGACAGCTCCTCAAATCTGGTTGCATATTCAAGCACCATCATGTCACCTTGCACTAAGTCTACAAACTTATTTAACAGAGTTGACTTAGCAATCTTGGACATCAATCTTTCTTCCGGCCTCCTTTTAAATTCAGCCTAAGTCAAAGTCTTCTCTGCTACCCCAACAGCCATACTATTCCACTAGTGCAACACAACGCCATGTGTTATCCCGTCTTTTGGCAAGGCCATGATGTTATTGACTTGGCTAGGAATGGATTGTTATCAAACTTAGGAATCGATTACATACAATACTATAGACGATGGATGGGCAGATTCGAAACGTGTCCCAATCGAGGTGCAATCAGCATGTAATGACTGGCATAGCTCCATAAAGTTATATTTCAATTTTGGAGTCGATCGGAGTTCGTATGCTCGAGTTACGGACGATGCAAGGATTTATAAGGATCGAATAGGAACAATTCATAAAATGGCTCAAATCAGCGGAGATCAATCGATATCTCAAAATCCACAAGGTCAATTCACTTGAAACTTTTAGAGCATCAATATATTGAAGAGTGGAGCCTACAAGAATGATCATGCATTTAGATCTCAAGATATGATGATGGCCGATCGTATTTAGCCGATCGTTATTCCTAATTCTTCATGACGATTGGCGAACAGTCCAAGTGTAGCAAAGGTTGATCCAAATCTCGTAATCTACAACTCGGATTGACTTCATATTTCAGGGATAAGTTCAAGAGGTATGTGAGACCTCCCAAAAACGATTGCGCATGAAATGGAGGCAAAAATAATGACCGATTAAACTTTAGCAAATCGTTTTGAGATGTTACGTTAGGGCCATCAATCGTTATGGTAGGCCCCAATGGACCTAGAGAGCCTTCTGTTGAAATCCTAGAGAAATATATCATCATCTCCCCTTATAAATACAGGCCTATTGGTTCATTTAGGGTATCTTTACGATGCTTGTTACTCGAGATTCTATTGTAATCAAGTGCTCTCTATTCTATGCTACTGTAATCAGATTTATAAGTGATCAATAAAGATATCTTCAAAGTGGATGTAGGCATACAACGTCGAACCACTATCAATCTTTGTGTTTCTGATTATTACTTTTTATCTATTACTAGCTCAATCATTTCCCTAATTTAATTTGATTTTTCTTCACTTACTTCTCTACATTAATTCATTCTTGCGTGTTTCTGACCAATTTAGTTGCAAATATTTTAGTGCATTCACTGAGAATCTTGTTTCTCAGTTTATTAGGATCCATTTATTGCTATTAGATTGGATAAATCCCCCAAAGGAGGTCTACTGTAATCTTAAGAAAATTTCTCGTACTACTCGGATTTGTAGAAATCTTAATAAGTTTATCAATAATGGTGAGACATACTAGATCCACTTCTCAAAACGTGGAAGGAAATGAGAATACCAGCATTCGACAATGAGATCCATGCAATCAACCTGCAAATGTGAATGTTGATCTGGTTGAGGTTCAAAGTCCCACTAATGTTATTACAAGAGCTGAATTTCATAATTTAATGAGTGAGCTGATAGCCCTCGATAGCTAAATCAACAAATTCAGACCAATATCAACTTGATGAACCAAATCAATCAGTAGCAGCAAGGGAAAGCTTGGAGGAATCCCACCCTTTATTCGACATCGGAGGGCTCTAGTTATTCGAATGGATATCATAGAGACATGCATCGTAGAATGATGGAAATCATGCAGATACTTCAGGGCATCAACAGGTTGACCATCGTGGTCTGGTAGGGATGATCAGTGTTGATCCCTTCACTAGAGAGGGAAACTTACCTGAGCACGTAGGGATTTAAATACGGTTAGTTTGGATGATGGAGTCTGAGTGAGTGTTGGTTGGGTTCTTCCCCAAATTGGTGATGAAATGAATGTACAAGATGTGTAAAGGGAAGATGGTGAACCAAGAAGGCGTGAGACGGCCCGCAGACATCGACCAGTGTAACATCCCCTAACTTGGAGGCTCAAAACTAACGGCTACGGATGTTGTAGTCATCCACAGTTATTAATCTTCGACAACCAAATATGGCGGTGCTAGATACGTTGATACACATATCACAAGAATATGGAAAAAATTTAACAATTTAAAAACATATTTCCACATTCAAATTAAAATATTTCATGTTCATTACATAATCCTAAAATACATTAACCACGTTCAGCAAAATATAATCAATACACATACGCCAAGAGCGACATATGAAGATGCCCCCTTGGTTTAAAAGAGTATATAGTAAGGCTAATAAATCTGCCTTTACACCCAAATACACAACGGAAAAGAAAACTCTAAATAACTATCTGCCTCATATACGCCTCCAAATCATTTGAGTACCCGAGAGTTTAAAGGGAAAACAAAAACTTCGAGTCAGACATAAAGCCTGGTATGAATAATAGTCTATCATCTCAAACCAAATAGACATCTAGTGAGACCACGCCGCTTAGAAAAACAGGTTTTCCTCTCACTAGTATCCTAAAACCTTTATAAAACCATATACTGTGCTCCTGCATCCACAATGCTTAAAACCATAGTATTTCAAAACATTATGATGATATGAAAAACAAGCAAATCAAATCTGGATTTCCTATCCCTATTTATTCTGACTATCTATCTCAATTTAGTTTCTAGGATTACTATTAACCTAATAGTTTTCATGGGCTAACTAATAACCCGTTAAACATTTAAGAACTCCCTATCCGATTACATAGTTTTCATGGGCTTACTATGAACCTGTCTATCTGACATTTTCATTTACACATAGTTTTCATGGGCTAACTATGAACCCGTCTATATGACATCCTCTTTTATACATAGTTTTCATGGGCTAATTATTAACCTATTGGCCCCTGCCAATATCATACAGTTTTCATGGGCTTACTGGAAACCTATTGGCCCCAGCCAATATCTTTCCTTTATATTTTTAGCATCCTGTATTTTAGTCTTCCTGACCTCCTGGATGCAATTCTACTTATTCACGAGTTTACCCAATTTATGTTCACTACTCGGTTAACCTAACTAGTTCTCCTACCTTTTTTTCCCAGAATACAGTTATGGGTCCATTATAAAGTGAATATACTAATATTAGAAGAAGTAATTTAACAACATAGCAATACCCCTCCTGTGGGTTTAATTTATCAAAAATAGATTCTTCTCAAAACAATTATAAAAACTCCTTTAATATAGCAGTGGTTTTCCATTTAAAAATAGAGTTCCGGTCATAAAACCTTTCGATAGCTTCGAAACCTAGCTTTCGACTTCATAGGGTAACCTCCTTCGAAAGCTCTTAAAAACATTAGGCGCCTACCTTATAATACTTTAAATTCTACCTTTCTAAAATATAAAATTTGGTTAGAATAAAACAATTTTACAACATCATTGAAAGTATCTCCTTCGAAGGCAAAGAAAACCAAGCAAACATTTTCGAAAGCAAAGAAAGCAACCTCCTTCGGAAATATTAAAATTTGTTTTAGCCATAACTTTTTATAGGTGTAGAATTAAGGTCTCTAACATATTCCATCGTGTTCAAATGATGGTTTACCTTTCCGTAGAGTGATCATATTGGAAAAACGGTCTTACGTTTAAAAAGTTATGCCTATTTGAAGTTTTTAAAACAAAGTTGGAGAAAACTGCTACAAAAGAGCTTCAGCAACGTTTACTGCTACTGCGGAAAGGTAGCTTCCGACAAGGTCGAAAGGTTGCTTTCGACAAGATCGGAAGGTTCACTAAAAACGCTGTAGAAAAGTCCAGAAATGCTGCGGAAGATTCTGTGACGAAAGGTTTCTTAGGCGGAAGATTTTATGATGAAAGGTTCATCAAAAACACTGCAAAAAGCTGCAAAAATACTGGAAGGTTCTATGACGAAAGGATACTTAGGCGGAAGGTTTTATGAAGAAAGGTTCATCAAAAACGCTGTAGAAATGCTGCGGAAGGTTCTATGATGAAAGGTTACTTAGGCGGAAGGTTTTAAAACGAAAGGTTTTAAAGTGGAAGGTTTTAAGCTAGAAGGTTTAGTGGCAGAGTCGTAAATAACTCGAAAACTGTCACACTTATGCTTTGTCAAATTCTTATTGGTTAAAAACATACTTTAGCAATTTTTTGTCAAATTTCTATTGGTTAAAGACATTTCTTTGTAGAAAATCTACTACAGATCAGAATTATTATTTCAGAAATTATGTTGAAAATAATTAATTATATTAATATTTTAATATAATTATTAGCCTTTTTAGATTAGAAAATTCATAATGAATCAAAATCATTTGGGAAAAATCTCAAAAATTCACCAAAAATCTAAAATAACATTTTCTTCATTATATAAAAATTCGAGGCAGAATTCATTATTTTATTATTTTTAATAATTAAAACCCGAAATAAATGCCTTTTTAACCTTAGGAAACTCATATAATATTCCTATTAACTCTAAAAATTATGAAATTAAATAAATATCTCCAACATTACATTCTACATAACATATCCAAAAATCAAGTAGTTTGGAGGTCGTTTACTAAGCTTTTAATCTAAAACCCATCATTTTAATTCCATAAAAATCCCAATAAATCACCATAAATCATTATTCTACCTAAACAATGATTATTAGATCCAAACATGATCCGCACAACAAAATACATTCAGTTACTATCTATAACCGAACCAAAACAAGTGAAAATAAGACGATTTACACTATTATTCACCTAGGTTAGTTAATTGGAGAATGAGATAATTTCCTAGCTTTAAGTCCTTAGCTTTTATCTTCAATTTTCTGTTCTTCCTTGAGCTTTTAATGGTTGGCCGAAATATAGTGAGGAGTTATGAATGAAGAAGTGAAAGTTGATTAAAATGGAGGAAGTGATTTATACTAAGAAATGTACCCCCATTTCCTAGTTTACCTCTTAGGAAATTCCACCTTCTCAATTTAGTTAATTCTTATTTTAGTTCATTCATTAAGATATGACCATTGGATTTTATTAATCTCATCTTCCTAATCAATCATGTTGTGACGCCCCACCCCATGACCCACCTTAGTAAAGTGAATTAACGAGTAATTCCGTCTACTAAAGCGGAGAATAAGGCTGGTTGAGGGTGACTATCTATAACTTTGTCTTAAACATCTACTAAATACATCGATATACGCTATATGATTTTTCTTTTCTATCTCAATTGATCGACATACCCAGTAAATGCTTAATCCAAAACAATAGGTGGCTAACGGATCTATTAGAACAAAATACAATAACTGAATGTAAAGCACATCACAGAAAAGTAATCAACATCATATATATACATATACACTTATTCTATTTAATTTATCTAATTAAATACCCTGAATAATGTTAACTAAAAATTAGGGGTGTTACAGGCTCCCCCCTTAAAGAATTGCGTCCTCGAAATTCAGTAAGGACTACAAATAAGCATAACAACTATGCAAATAAAAGTTAGTATGTCCTACCAGCTAATAAGTTTATATTAAACAAATACAGAGCATACCCTCAAAGCAGATCAAGATACGCATCTCAAATCCTATCCTCTGTCTCCCAAGTATAGTCCTTCTCGTTGTCGTTCCACTGAACTTTCACCAACTTGACTGTCTTGGTCCTCAATCTTTTCTCCTCTTTTGCTACAACCCGAACTGGTTGTCTAACAAAAGTCAAACCAGACTCTAACACCAAGTCCTCCAACTCTACCTGAGGAATAGAAGCCTCTGGATCATGCACATACTTGCGAAGATGAGACACATGGAATACATCATGGACACTTGCCATACTGCTCGGCAACTCTACTCTATAAGCAAGTTTTCCAATCCTTTCTAAAATCTGGAATGGTCCAACATATCTCGGGGCCAACTTTCTCGACTTTCCAAACCGTACCACCTCTTCATTGGTGATAATTTAACGAAGACCCTATCTCCCACTGAGAACTCTTGGTCCTTACGCCTCTTATCTACGTAACTCTTCTGCCTGGATTGAGCTTCCTTCATCCGTCCTTAGATTAATTCAATATTTTATGACGCCTCCTAACCAAATCCGGACCTAAGACCAATCTGTCTCCAGTCTCCAACCAGCATGCTGGCGATTTGCATGGTCTTCCATAAAAAGCTTCAAAAGGTGTCATTCCTATACTAGTCTGATAGCTATTATTATAGGAAAACTCAATCAAATGTAGGTGGTCCTCCCAAGATCCACCAAAGTCCAATACACAAGCTCTTAGCAGGTCCTCAAGTACCTTGTTGACTCTCTCTGTCTGCCCATCTATTTGTGGGTGATAAACTGTACTCATCTTGATTTACATGGTACCTAATACCTCTTGTAGACTCCTCCAAAATTCGCTAGTGAATAATGCATCTCTGTCACTGACTATGCTACTAGGAATCCTATGAAGTCTAACTATGTTCTTCATGAACAACTTTTCTAAAATAGGTGTCGTTCTGGTTGACTTTACTGGAATGAAATGAACACTCTTGGTTAACCTTTCTACAATAACCCATATACTCTCATTTCCTCTCCTTGACCTTGGAAACCCATCTATAAAATATATGGATATCAAATCTCATTTCCAAACTGGAATATCTAGAGGCTGAAGTAACTCACTCAGCTTCTGATGTTCGGCTTTCACATGTTGACAGTTTACACATTGCCTAACCCACAAGCCAACATCCCTCTTCATTCCTTCCCAATAGAAGCTCCTCTTCATATCTTGATACATCTTTGTCCCTCTAGGATGAATCGTAAACTTGGATCGATGATATTCCTCAAGAACTTCTCTTCTCAAGTTTTCTACATCTGGAACACATAACCTCTTTCTCAACTATCCTCTCTGGTCAAGACAAAAATCATTCAAATCATCAACTTTGGTTCCAACCTCAAGCCTTCTGATCCTCTCAGCTAATAACGGATCCTCCTTTTTTTTAGAAGCAACTCTCTCGATCAATACTGGTCGAACTTCTAAACAGGACATCATGGCAGTACTCTGACTGGAACTAGCAGTCGATCTTAACTATAAACCACAACTGGTCAAAGCTTCCAGATCTTTCCACTCCACCAACATAGCCAACACCACATTCTGATGTCTTCTGCTGAGAGCATCCGCTACTTTATTACCTATCCCTGGGGTATATTCTTTACCAAAATCACAAGCAGCCAAAAACTCCAGCCATTTATGCTGCCTCATATTCAATTCCTTTTGAGAGAATATATACTTTAATGACTTATGATCGGTATATAACTCAAATCCCTCTCCTAAGAGATAATGCTTACAAATCTTTAAGGCAAAAATTACATCTTCCAACACCAAGTCATGAGTAGGATATCTTACTTCGTGCAGTCTAAGCTGCCTAGATGCGTAAGCAATAACTTTGCAATTCTGCATCAATATTGCTTCCAATCCAGTCCCACATGCATCTATGTGTATTACCAACCCTTTGTTACCATTTGGAACTAATAATACAGGAGCATTGGTCAACAAATGCTTTAATTTAAAGAATGCTCCCTTACATTTGTCGAACCACACAAACTTCACTTCCTGCCTGGTAAGCTTAGTCAAAGGTGCTGCTATCCGCTAGAAATCCTTGATTAATCTCTGGTAATAGCCAGCAAGTCCAAGAAAACTTCTGATCTCAGTCACCATTTCTGGTCTCTTCCAATTGTTCACAGCTTCGATCTTATCTGGATCAACTGACAATCCCTTCTCTGAAACCACACGACCTAGATACTTAACCTCTTTCTTCCAAAAATGACACTTGGAAAATTTTGCATTTAGATGACTCTGCCTCAACGTCTCCAACACCACTCTAAGATGAATCTCATGCTCTCTTTCATCTTTTAAGTTTACTAAAATATCATCTATGAATACCAATACGAACCTATCCAAGTGCTCTCGGAAAACTCGGTTCATCAAATCAACGAAGAAAGCAGGTGCATTTGTCAATCCAAATGGCATCACAACCATTCATATGACCCGTATCTGGTTCGAAATGCCGTCAATAGGATACTGTCCTCTGCTACCCTTAACTGATGGAACCCTGTTGCCAAATCCAATTTGGAAAATATTCTGGCTCCACTCAACTGATCAAACAGATCATCTATTTTTGGCAAAGGATACTTATTCTTGATCGTTCTCTTGTTTAGCTTACGGTAGTCGATGCACATCCTTAATGACCCATTTAGTTTCTTTATAAAATCCACTGGTGCTCCCCAAGGCGAGCTGCTTGGTACAGTAAAATTCCTTCCCTCCAGATCCACTAGTCGCACCTTCAATTCCTTCATCTCTGTCGGCGACATTCTGCTAGGTGGTCTACTGACAGGTTCAGCTACCGATACAAGGTCTATTTAAAACTCTACATCTCGTTTCGATGGTAATCCAGTAACCGGCTCAAATACATCTACAAATTCTCTTGCTACATGAACCTGAATAAGGTCATCTCCCTCCACCAAGGCACTTAACAAAGCACAAACACTCTTACTGGAATTCTCCACTGAGAAAATGATTCGCGTTATGACTATCTAGGTGCCTCAACGATAGTTACTGATCCTGGCAAAGTATCCTCATACTTACCAATCCATACCAAAAATGATCTCGAAATCTACAAAATCAAAAACATACAAAATACATGCAAAATTATAACCTACAAATCAAGTTCTAACTGGTCATATCTCATTCCAAGTGTTTCATGCCCTCCTATTGGATTTGCAATCATTATGGAAGTAACAAGGTATGTGGGTTCTATACATATCCTATCAACCAAATACTATGATATAAATGAGTGTGATGCACTAGTATCAAAAATTACACTAGCTGGTATACTCTAAATCAGAAGCGTACCTTCTATCACGGTTTTCCCTTTCTCTACGGCAGTTGGTCTAGAAGAAGACGATGGTCCAATAGCAAACACCTTCCCTCTGTCCGCCCGGACTGGCTCTGGACACTATTTCTTATAATGCCCAACTTGGTCACAGTTGAAGCATTTCAAATTTTTCTTCTCTACAAGCTTCTTTCCTTTGCCAAATCTGCACTCATTGGCATAATGGTCCTTCTTATTACACATATAACAAACTAAATCAGCCTTCGCTTTCTTGGCAGCATCCCCTTTCTGGGCTCCTTTCCTTTTGAAGAATTTCCTTTTCTTTCCCTAAGGGCCTTGGGACTCAAATGGTTTCTCCCTAACAGACACGGAAAGCATCTCCTCATGGCGAATGGCCATCTCCACCACTACAAGACAATGCTCCCTAATCTGAGTCATAGGCATTCTACCAAGCTCTGGCCTTAATCCTTTAATAAATCATTCATTCCTTCTGACATCAGTGTCAACCAAAGCATAACCATACCGGGATAGCTCATCAAACTTAGCAGCATACTCGATCACTTACATCTCTCCTTGTCCAAAATCCATGAACTTCCTCATCAATGCCGACTTGGCAACCTCGGAAAAGAACCTCTGCTCAAACCTTCTTCTAAACTCGGCCCATGCCAGCTCTTCCTCAAGAACTCTGACTGTCACACTGTTCCACCAGTGAAGCGCTAACCCTTGCAACTGTCTAGAGGCTAGCCTTCTCTTCTCTCCATCATCCAGGCCTCAATCTGTAATGATCCTTTCACAGTTCAAAATCCAGTTCTCAACTTTAACAACATCCTCTGTTTCACGAAAAGGCTTTCCTCCCAAACTGGTATAATCCCTACTCAGCTTGGCATAGTTATTTCCAACTTGGGCCACAAGATTGGGTCCTCCAATATTCACAACATTACCTCCAGCTACCCCTGCAGCTGCTCCACCTAGTATTAAGTTAACGAAAAACTAATACATCATCCCGATATCTACTGGTGGGGTTCCAACACCTACACTGGCCTCTACACTTGGATTAGCATTAGCCTGTCGACATTGTTTCCTCCTTGTATTAGGTCGAGCATTACCATTGGTTCTGGTGCTTCCTCCATCTAGATTTCCTCTTCCGTTTCTTGTTCCATATCTTCTTTCTCGTAAATCTACATACGAGCCTTAGTAAGATACAAAAGAACGGTCTAAGAAAGAGGGGAACACGTACTTATATATATAGAAAACACAAGTACGTTACTATAACATTAACCCAAACCCCAACCTTATTCTTTAATTCATTAGGGTTATGTTTAAAAACGTTTGGTTTATTTAATGTTTAATCATAAACCTATGCTCTGATACCAACGTGTAACATCCCTCTACTTGGAGGCTCAAAACTAACGGCTACCATCCATAGTTATTAATCTTCGGCGACCAAATACGGCGGTGCTAGATACACAGATCACAAGGATATGGAAAAAATTTAAAAATTAAAAAACATGTTTCCATATTCAAATTAAAACATTTCATGTTCATTACATAATCCCAAAATACATTAACCACGTTCAGCAAAATATAATCATTACACATACGCCAAGAGCGATATATGAAGATGCCCCCTTGGTTGATCAGAGTATATAGTAAGGCTAATAAATCTGCCTTTACATCCAAATACATAGCGGAAATGAAAAACTCTAAATAACTATATGCCTCCTGCATGCCTTCGGAAGCTTTATTCGTCTAAGAAAAACCTGAAAACCCTAAACCTCAAACTACTCAAAATCAATTGAGTACCCAAGAGTTTAAGGGGAAAACCAAAACTTCGAGCCAGACATAAAGCCTGGTATGAATAATAGTCTATCATCTCAAACCAAATAGATATCTAGTGAGATCACGCCGCTTAGCGGAACGGGCTTTCCCCTCACTAGTAACCTAAAACCTTTATAAAACCATATACTGTGCTTCTGCATCCACAATGCTTAAAAACATAGTATTTCAAAACATTATGATGATATGCAAAACAAGCAAATCAAATATGGATTTCCCATCCCCGTTTATTCTGACTATCTGTCTTAATTATAGTTTCTAGGATTACTATTAACCTAATAGTTTTCATGGACTAACTAATAACTGGTTAAACATTTAAGGACTCCCTGTACGATTATATAGTTTTCATGGGCTTACTATAAACCTGACTATCTTACATTGTCATTTACACATAGTTTTCATGGGCTAACTATGAACCTGTCTATCTTACATCCTCTTTTATACATAGTTTTCATGGGCTAACTATTAACCTATTGACCCCTGCCAATATCATACAGTTTTCATGGGCTTACTGGGAAACTATTGGCCCTTTGCCAATATCTTTCCTTTATATTTTTAGCATCCTATATTCTGGTCTTCTTGACCTCCTGAATGCAATTCTACTTATTCAGGAGTTTATTCAATTTATGTTCACTACTCGGTTAACCTAACTGTTTCTCCTACCCTTTTTTCCCTAAAAATACAGCTATGGGTCCATTATAATGAAAATATACTCATATTAGAAGAAGTAATTTAACAACATAGCACTACCCCTCCCGTGGGTGTATTTTATTAAAGATAGATTCTTCTTAAACTATTATACAAACTCCTTTAATATAGCCATGGTTTTTCCTTTAAAAATAGAGTTTCGGTCACAAAACCTTTCGATAGCTTCGAAACCTAGCTTTCGACTTCATAGGGTAACCTCCTTCGAAAGCTCTTATAAACATAAAGCCTTATAATACTTTAAATTCTACTTTTCTAAAATATAAAACTTGGTCAAAATAAAACAATTTTTCAACCCATTTGAAAGTATCTCCTTTGAAGGCAAAGAAAACCAAGCAAACATTTTCGAAAGCAAAGAAAATAACCTCCTTCGGAAATATAAAACTTTGTTTTAGACATAACTTTTTATAGGTGTAGAATTAAGGTCTCTAACCTACTCCATCGTGTTCAAATGATGGTTTGCGTTTCCGTAGAGTGGTCATAATGCAAAAATGGGCTTACGGTTAAAAAGTTATGCCTATTTGAAGTTTTTAAAACAAAGTTGGAGAAAACTGCTACAAAAGAGCTTCTGCGACGTTTACTGCTACTACCAAAAGGTAGCTTACGACAAGGTCGAAAGGTTGCTTTCGATAAGATCGGAAGGTTCACTAAAAACGCTGTAGAAAGGTCCATAAATGCTGCGGAAGGTTCTATGACGAAAGGTTTCTTAGGCGGAAGGTTTTATGACCAAAGGTTCATCAAAAACGCTGCAGAAATGCTGCGAAAGGTTCTATGACGAAAGGATACTTAGGCGGTAGGTTTTATGAACAAAGGTTCATCAAAAACGCTGTAGAAAGCTGTAGAAATGCCGCGGAAGGTTCTATGATGAAAGGTTACTTAAGAGGAAGGTTTTATGACGAAAGGTTTTAAGGTGGAAGGTTCAATGGCAGAGTCATAAATAACTCGAAAACTATCACACTTATGCTTTGTCAAATTCTTATTGGTTAAAAACATACTTTAACAATTCTTTGTTAAATTTCTATTGGTTAAAGACATTTCTTTGCAGAAAATCTGCTATAGATCAGAATTATTATTTCAGAAATTTTTTGAAAATAATTAATTATATTAATATTTTAATATAATTATTAGCCTTTCTAGCTTAGAAAATTCATAATAAATCAAAATCATTTGGGAAAAATCTAAAATATTCACCATAAATCTGAAATAACATTTTCTTCATCATATAAAAATTTCAAGCCAGAATTTCATTAATTTATTATTTTTAATAATTAAAACCCGAAATAAATGCGTTTTTCACCTTAGAAAATTCATAAAATATTCCTATTAAATTTAAAAATTATGAAATTAAACACACATCTTTAAAATTATGTTCTACATAACATATCCAAAAATCAAGCCGTTTGGAGGTCGTTTACTTAGGTTTTTACTCTAAAACCCATCATTTTAATTCCATAAAAATCCCAATAAATCACCATAAATCATTATTCTATCTAAACAATGATTATTAGATCCAAACATGATCAGCACAGCAAAATACATTCAATTACTATCTATAACCGAACCAAAACAAGTGAAAATAAGATGATTTACACTGTTATTCACCTTGGTTAGTTAATTGGAGAATGAGATAATTTACTAACTTTAATTCCTTAGCTGTTATCTTTAATTTTCTGTTCTTCCTTGAGCTTTTAATGGCTAGATGAAATATAGTGAGGAGTTATGAATGTGGAAGTAAAAGTTGATTAAGGTGGAGGAATAGATTTATACTAAGAAATGCAGCCTCATTTCCTAGTTTACCCCTTAGGAAATTCCTCCTTCTTAATTTAGTTAAGTCTTATTTTAGTTCATTCATTAAGATACGACCGTTGGATTTTATTAATCTCATCTCCCTAATCAATCACATTATTCTATTTAATTTATCTAATTAAATATCCTAAATAATGTTAAACAAAAATTAGGGGTATTACAACCGATCCATTCACGTGAGGCGGAGCATGACCACCACTTGGTGCCTAACCATCCAAATGCTGGACTTAGCGGCAATGGTCAGAAATTTGGTGAGAGAGAACCACGGGTTAACTAACGATGATTCAGGAATCTTAAGAAGCCATACCCCGTTCACTGATAATGTTCTATATGCAGAATACTCAAGGAGACTGAACATGCCATCGATGCCTACCAATGAAGGAAAAACTGACCCCAAGCAGCATATTATGAGATGCGAATGACTGATGGATTTGCGCGAGCTAATGATGCGACCAAGTGCAGATGCTTTCCCATCACTCTTTCCGAAATAGAAACTATGTGGTTCACGAGACTACCCCCGCGATCAATTTCTAGATTCGATAATTTGGCAACCAAGTTTATGGAGCAATTCCGGTTGCGTGCAACTCGTTGTAAAGGTGTCATATCCCACTCCAGTGTGATTCTGGCTCTTGTAGAGTCCTTGAAAGATTATTTGGAGAGATTTCATATAGATGTTACAGAGGTCAAAAATCTGAATGATCATGCGATACTCATTGTCGTGATGAGAGGGCTTGGCCCAGAGTGGAGAATGAGTGCAAAGTAACATTCCAGTAAAACAGCCCGATGATAGTTCTAGGAAATTATAAGTGAATGTTCAAAATAACCAAATCAGTAAAAGAGAGGCGGAGATAGGAACCGAGAGCGGAAGAGGGATTCTGGGAGATTAAAGCCCAGTTTGTGAAAGCCCCATAGGATGGCGAGCAGGGAACTTCTAACCCCAAGCGAGGACAAGCACCAGGTAGAGCTGAGGAGCCTACGCGAACTGGTGAAAGACTGGTGATATATACGATAGTCGGAGGACCACATCCAGCAAATAAGAGTTGGCAGGAGATGGAGCGCTATGCTAGCATAATTAGGCATGTGGATTTTGAATGCTATTCGAATACGAAAGATGGAGCACTGGAAAAATAGCAACATACGATGGAAGATGATATTATGTTTAGGAACAGAGATGCAGATAAGGTAGAGGCTCCAACAATCGACCCAATGATCATTTCGGCCATGATTACCCCCGCTTTGGTGAGAAGGATATTGATTAATTGTGGAATTTCAGTAAATATAATATTCAAAAAGGCTTATGATTAGATGAGGATGGAAGCCAAAGAATTAAAACCATCTAAAGCTCCAATACACGGTTTTAACAGCATTGCAACTAAAGCTGTTGGTTATGTGGAATTACCTTTAGAGTTGGGAGAAGGTGAACGAAGGAGAGTGCGGTTCTTGCCATTTGTTTTCTTGGATGTCGACTCTCCATACAATGTTTTTCTGGGTCGACCGACCCTAGCTGAATTCTGGGCACCTCTTGCCAAGTAGTGTTTGACTTTGAAGTTTTCAACGGATAATGGTGTAGAGAGTTGTTCATGGCGATCAAGCGACTGGACGTTCCTGTTATGTAGTTGAGTTGAGGTAAGCTCAGTGCAAAGAAAAAGGTAAAGTTGTGGACAAGATTGTCCGCATGCAAGCTACCGAAGATTGAAACCTAGTGCCCGAGCCTTGGCTTGGGCGCCACAATTGGTTCTATAGAGATATAGGCCCAAAAGATGACAAAAAGGAGCCCAAAGAGACCAAGGCTGCACCGGCTGAGCTAATAATTGATATTACGGTTAGCCATGATGACCCATCATGAGTCCTAAATATTGGATCATGGCTCAGCCTCCCAATGATGAAGAAACTTGTTGGTTTCCTCCGAGCGAATCAAAAGCGTATCCAAAAGATAGTTTTCCCCCTCCAAGAATCAACCAGCTGGTGGATTCAACCACGGGACACGAATTACTATCTTTCATGGATGCGTACTCAGGATATAACCAAATCTCGATGCATATTCCCGATCAGGAGCACACCAGTTTCATACCAATGTTGGATTGTACTACTATTAATGTCGTTCAAGTTAAAAAATGTGGGAGAAAATTATCAATGCTTATTCAATAGGACGTTTAAAGATCCGATCGAAAAAACAATGGAAGTGTATGTGGATGATATGCTCGTGAAGTCGCAACAATCAAGCGACCACATTAGAGACTTGGTAGAAATGTTTAACATCCTTCGACGTTACAAGATGAAAATTAATCCTTTGAAGTGTTCTTTTGGTGTTACATGAGGGAAATTCTTGGGCTTTATTGTTAATGCCCATAGAGTAGAAGCTTGTCATCCCGCCTTTTGGCAAGGCCGTGATACCAAGGACTTGACTAGAAGCGAAAGACAATTCGTTTCGGAGATCAATTATCTGTAGGTTCATGATGGATACAGGCAACCATTGTCTGAGACATAATCAAGGCACTATTAGCATGATATGACAAATAGAAGAATGTAAGGAAACATCCCAAATTTCAGGTCAATCGGAGTTCGTATGCTCAAGTTATGGAACGATTAAGATCCATGTGAAACATGCCCATTTCGTATCCATCGTTTCATATCCGTCCATTCGTATCCATCATTTCGTATCCATCAGCATCAATATGAAATGAACATAACTCCATCAATTGGTATCAATCATTCATATCCATAAGGTTCAAACCTATATCGATGGACTTCAGCACTTCCCTGATCGATCACACCTCACTTGGCCGGCAACTACACTTTTCGTATCAATCACCTGCTTGATCGATACGAAGAGGAGAGCATACGATCGATACGAAGATGGATGGCAAGGCATCGATACGGAAAGTGAAGCATTGGATGGATACGAGAGAAGCTGTCAACACAAAAGAAGCGGTCCCTATGAACAAATATTGGATCTCCATAAAGCACACATGCCACATCATCGATACGAAGGGATCGATACGAAAACATTGATATAAAAGCTTCGGCCACTCCATATTTGCAACTTTGATCGATCAATAACTCCACAATCACAAATCCAAATGCAATGAGATTTTCACAGCAGGTTGCATATCACCTCAGGAACATTCATGATCGATCGCAGCTCAATTGGAGCAATTTTTTATCGATACGAATTCGATATGGATCGATCCCAAACGGCTCCAGATCAATCATGTGGGCCCACCTACGCATGAGAAAGGGTATTCCGAGATTCAAGGCAGATATTTCCAGCTTCACACCTATAAATGGTGCCTCCATTGGAACTAAAAAAGGACTTTTATGCTGCTGCTCGGGTTAAACTCCATTGGAATTCCAGTGTTAGTCGTTGTACTATTGTAACTCAATTTACAGTCAGCTTTAATCATCAAATACTTCAAAGTGGACGTAGGCCATAGCGCCAAAACACTATAAATTCTTGTTTTCTTCTATTACTGCTTATTTTCTTGGTGTGATTATTAGATTAGCCTCATTTATCATTTTATTTCTTCATTCTAATCTCTTCAATTACATCCGACGAGTGTTGTGCCTATTTTTGGTACAAACACTTTGGTGCTTTCACTGAGAAAACTCTATTTTTCTCTGATTCTGTGGATCCCATACCATTGTTGGATTGCTAAAATCTAAGGAGGAGATCCAGATCCATCTTCCAGTGGTTCTTTCAATTCTATTCAGATTGTTCCAGATCTAAGAAGAACTACATTCAACATGGTGCGCACTACCAAAACCGCTTCCAACGCTGTTGATCCGGAAGGAAGGGATAGGCAAAATCCCGCACAGTTGACCACTACAGGCCAAACATCAACTGCAGTTCTAGATCCGCTCGGTCCAGTAACTAGAGAGGAATTCCAGACCCTTATGCAGGAGCTCACTCAAAGCCGTCAGGAGCTTACTCAATAGATCCATGCCAACACGGAACTCACAAACCAGCTAAATGAAGAAAGGCGAGGGAGATCTAGAAGGGAGCATGCCTCTTATTCCTTGTCTGAAAGCTCGGAGTCATCTGACTTCAATCATAGATCTACACGCTGTCGATTAGATGGGAATTACGCGGAAGCCTCCGGGCACCCGTATGCTGCGAATCCCGGACAGGCCAGGATAGGACCTTCCACAGGGCATCAAACTGCACCCTCCTCCCGAGGAGGGACATTTGCTCACAACACTACTCACAACAACGCAGCTGCTGTTATAGATCTGGATGCCGAGGTCAAGAACCAACTATGTCCAGCCCCTCGTCACTGCATTCATGCCCCGAATCCTCAATTCCATGAAGCCCGAGAGCCAAGGAGGCATGGAATGAACTGTAAACGGTGACCAGACCGTCCTCGAGACATGGAACCCGACCCTGCCTTGACCCCGAATCTCCAGATGCCTGATATTCCAACCATGATACGCCAGATGATTAGAGAGAGTCAAGGCCTCACAAATGATGACTAGGGAATTTCTAGAAGTCAAACCCCATTCACTAATGACATTTTGTATGCGAAGCCACCCCGTCGATTCAGGATGCCAACCTTGTTGGTGTATGAAGAAAATTCGGATCCTAACCAACATATTCTGAAATATGAATGACTTATGAATGTCGCTCGAGCTGACGATGCGGTTAAGTGTAGAAGCTTCCATATCTCCTTGGAAGACATTGCGACTATGTGGTTCACCCGTCTACCCCCAAGGTCTATTTCATGTTTTGACCAGTTAGCTACTAAGTTTGTTGAGCAGTTTCGTATGCATGCTACAAGACTGAAGGATTTCAATACCTTGTCCAGCGTTACTCAAGCTCCACGAGAGACTCTTAGGCATTATCTGGAAAGGTTCCACGCTACTTGCGTCGATGTCAGCAACCCCAACGACAATTCTATTCTGATGGCATTGACTAAAGGGATCGATCCTGATTCCAAATTTGGTGATTGGTTGGCTAGGAAACCCCTTGCTTCATTGCACCGTTTCAATGAAAAGGCAGCCCGATTTTTTAGGAGAGATAAAGCTAGACAGTCTAGGAAATAGGACGTCACAGGGCCCAATAGTGAAGGTATCCAGAGTAATATTACAGTGAAACAGACAGGGGAAAATTTCGATAAAGTACAGTTGAACATTCAGAATAAACAAAGTCAGTAGAAGGGCAATAGTGGTCAGGGGAAGAAGAGAGACCCTCATCGAGGGAGACCCAGAGCTCCTGTGTTCGATAGATATACTCTCTTAAACACATCACTAGAGAATGTTTGCCTTCAGACCTGTAACACGGGATAGTATAAGAAGCCAGCCCCGAAACCATCATCCGAGAAGCAGATTTAGACCGAGAAGTTTTGTAGGTTCCACGATTGTTACGGCCATAACACTAATGAGTGCCGTCATTTGTAAGATATTTTCGAAAGATTGATCAAAGAGAGAAAGTTAGAACAATTCGTCCAGGCTCCGCAAAATGGCGAAGCGGGCCCATCTAATTCCAATAGGGGTCAAGGCCAGGCTAGGCCTGAAGAACCCGCACATACTAGCGGGAGGTTGGTAATTAATACTGTGAGTGGTGGTCCTCACCCGGTTGATCGAAGCTGGAAGGAAATGGAGTCGTATGCAAGTTACATTAGGCATGTGGACTTCGAATGTTGTAGTAGTACTGACAAAGGGGCCCTGGCAAAGCACCAGAGGACGATAACAGACGACATCGTTTTCAGAAACCGTGATGCCGACAAAGTCGTGGCCCCTGCCATTGATCCATTGGTTATTTCTTCCCAAATAGGTCCTGCTTGGATGAAGAGGATACTAGCCGATAGTGGAAGTTCTGTAAACAAACTTTTCAAGCGCGCTTATGATAAAATGCTGATGGAAGCGAAAGACTTGAAACTATGCTAGTCACGTGTACACGGTTTCAATGGGAGTGCAACTATACCAGCTAGAATGGTGGAGCTACTTGTTGATTGGGATGTTGGTGATCGCCGGAGAGTCCGAATGTTACAGTTTGTTGTGTTGGATATACATTCCCCTTACAATGCTTTTGTGGGTCAGCCAGCCCTTGCAGACTTCAAGGCAGCGATAGCCCTTGGTGTTTGACTCTAAAGTTTCCTATTAGTAATGGAGCCAGGGTGATACATAGTGATCAGGCGGCTGGATGCGCCTATTATCTTGCGGAACTGTGGAATGCGCAGCGAAAAGAGAAAGGTAAAGGCATGGAGGAATCTCTCTGCGTCCATCTTTCGGAGGATTGGCAACTAACGCCTGGGCTTAGGCTCAGGCACCACAACCAGTTTCCTAAGGCCTTGATCCTAGAGACAATGATGATGAAAAGGAAGTCAACGAATACCAGGCTTCCTCGGCAGAGTTGACGATTGATGTTCTGATCAACGATGATGATGATTCCAGAATGGTAAAGATCGGATCTCAACACGGCCGTCGGATGAGACAGGAACTGGTAGATTTTCTCCGGGCGAACTTCGATGTGTTCGCCTGGACTCATTCATATATGTGTGGGATCTCGCCGAACATCACGAGCCATGCATTAAATACCGACCCGCAGCACGTCCCAGTGAAACAAAAAAGGCACGGTATGGATCCAGAGAGATCTACCGCCCTGAAGGAAGAAGTGGATAAACTCAAGGCTAATGGGTTCATTCGTGTTTTGTATTCGGAGTGGGTACCGAATCCAGTGCTTGTCAAAAAGTCGAATGGAAAATGGCAGACATGTGTGGACTACTCAGATATGAACAAAGCCTACCCCAAAGACAGTTTCCCACTTCCCAAAATCGATCAACTGCTGGATTCAACAGGCGACCATGAGCTCTTATCTTTCATGGAATTATACTCTAACTATAATCAAATCCAGATGCACCTTCCCGACCAGGAGCATACTAGCTTCATCACTGATCTGGGACTTTATTGCTACAAGGTGATGCCGTTTGGACTCAAAAAAACTAGAGCAACTTATCAGAGGCTTGTGAATCAAATATTTGCAAACCAGATCGAGAAGACTATGGAGGAGTACGTGGACGATATGCTCGTGAAGTCGCGGTTATCCAACGACCACATCAGTGATTTGGAGACGATGTTCAACATACTCTAACAGTACAAAATGAAGCTAAATCCATTGAAGTGTCATTTCATAGTTGCATCTGGGAAGTTTCTCGGGTTTATCATGAACGTTAGAGGAATTGAAGCTAATACTGAAAAGATACGGGCGATTCAGAATCTCGAAACCCCCAAAACCGTTAAGCATGTACAAAATCTTAAAGGAAAGGTGGCGGCCTTAAGCAGATTCATTTCCATGGCCATGGACAAGTGCATTTCCTTTTTCGATCAGATCAAAAAAGAGAAGCGGAATTTCGAGTGGACAGAGGAGTGCGAGGGTGCATTCCAGGCATTAGTGCAACATCTGGCAGCACCTCCCATTTTGTCGAAGCCGGTTGATCATGAGAGATTATATGTCTGTCTGGCGGTTTTGGTAAACGCAATCAGTGCTACGTTAATTCGAGAAGAGGATCGGATTCAACGACCGGGCTATTATATCAGTAAAAGGTTAACAGGGGTAGAAAGAAACTACCCAAAGATAGAGAAGCTGGCTTATTGCCTTGTTATAGCCTCGTGGAAGCTTCGCCCATATTTCCAGGCTCATCTAGTCGTTGTTTACACCGATCAGCCGTTACGACAAATTCTGACACGACCTGTGACGTCTAGTAGATTTCTTAAGTGGAACATCGAGCTAAGTCAATTTGATATCACTTATACCCCAAGGCGACCTATTCAAGGACAAGTTCTGGAAAACTTCATAGCAGAATTTACCATACCAGAGGGTTCGCCGAAGCCAGTAAATCTCCCAAGTGCACATGGAAGCTATACACCAATGGTGCATCAAACAACCGATGCTCAGGTACTGGAGTGGTACTCGAAACCCCAGAGGGTCGATCCGTGTGCTATGCTTTGAAGTTTGACTTCCGTGCAACTAACAATGAAGCCGGGTACGAAGCTTTGCTTGTTGGGCTGAGGCTTGCCAAAGATTTGGTAGTCATTGCTGTAGAGATTTACTATGCTTCGCAACTGGTGGTGTGCCAGGTTCGAGGAGAGTATCAAGCCAGGGACCGAAGATTGTCTACCTACCTTACTCAGGTTCAGGAAGTGTTGAATCAGTTCGACTATTATGCTATCCACTGTATACCCCGAGAGCAAAATCAGAAGGTCGATTCTTTAGCAAAACTGGCCAGCACTGGTGAAGCACAGCGGATGGAACTCATCCCCATAGAGACACTTACTACTCCAAGTGTTGATCAGATGGAGACAGATTGGGTGCATGAGGCAACGCCCGAAATGGAGTTGTGGATGACTCCAATCAAAGACTATCTTGAGCACGGAAAATTACCCGAACATAGGAGTGAGAAAAGACAGGTTCTCCCAAAGGCTTCACAATTTGTTATCCAGGATGGAGTCCTATACAGAAGGGGATTTTCTGTTCCTTTACTCCGATGTATCGCCCACGATGAAATCAAGCGAGTGTTGCATGACATGCATGAGGGAGAATATGGTGACCACACTGGGGTGCAAACCCTTGCGAAGAAGATACTCAGATATGGGTATTACTGGCCAACCATAAACCGACGCATCCGACTATGCTAAGAGATGTGATACGTGCCAGAAACATGCCAGAATTCCAAGAGCCTTGTCAACCGAGATTACCCAGATGGTCAGCCCATGGCCGTTTGCCATGTGGGGCATTGATATAATCGAGTTTTTGCATCTAGCCAAAGGTTAGGCGAAGTACGTCATCGTTGCGGTTGACTACTTTACCAAATGGGCGGAAGTTGAGCCCCTTGCTACTATCACGACGAAGAAAGTAATCAACTTTGTTGCGCGCAACATCATATGTCGTTTTAGCCTTCCACAAATGATTGTAACTTACAACGGGGCCCAATTTGATAGTGCCGAGTTTAAGGGTTTTTGTCAACGCTACGCATCCATAAGAAATTCACAGTAGTAGCTCACCATCAAGTGAATGGACAAGTTGAAGCTGTCAACAAAGTCATCAAATCCATTTTGAAGAAAGGACTTGAGAAGGCTGGAGGTAAGTGGGTCGATGAGCTCCCCATGGCCTTATAGGCATATCGAACTACCCACAAGTCCGCTACTGGTCATACTCCATTCGCACTTTCCTACGACTCTGAGGTCGTCATTCTAGTTGAGATGGAGGTACCTTCTCACCGTGTGACTTATTAGGATCCAAAGACGAATGCCATCCTACTTGCAGAATATCTGGATTTACTGAATGAGAAGCATGAAGAGGCTGATTTGAGGGCGACCGTACAACGCAATCGATTCGCCCGTTTATACAATGCTAAGGTCCGGTCTAGAAGCTTTGAAATTTGCGGTCTCGTACTTAAGCGAATTTATCCGGTTCCTTTACACATGAAACTGACATGGGAGGGACCATATGTCATTGAACGGAGGCTTGGAGACGGCACATTCAAGCTATCGACCGTTGATGGTCTCACTCTACCGAGGGCATGGAACAGCGAGAGTCTTCATCGCTATTACGTATAATTAACTTTTATTCATTTTGTATGATTTCCTTTTGAAGTTTGTTTTTGAAATTTTAGAATTTTTACTTGTAATAAGGTAACTGACGTTGATGCAATTTCCTATTTCAGCAATAAAGCACAGACTCATCAAGCCAGATTAGCGATTCTTGAAGTGCATCGTGCGACCATCAGGAAGTACGAAGAGCTAAGTTCAATCCTATGGTGGGACTCATTCAAATAGAGTGATCGTGATCCGATCGATCAAACCCCGAGCTCAGGGGAAAGCAATGATAAAATAAAAAAAGGATCGAAACATGACGATCCTCCAGCAAGCTCCAACTCCCAAAGTGTGAGCTGAAGTGAAAACTTCATAATCCAGGCTCGAGGAGGATGAATCCGTCCATCCATTACCTCGCCTTCTTCTAGGCTCGAGGAGGATGGATCTTCCCATCCACGACCTTGCCTCCTTTCAAGCTTCATCCACGACCTCGCCTCCTTCCTGACTCGAGGAGGATGGATCCGACCATCCACGACCTCGCCTCATTCCAGGCTCGAGGAGGATGGATCCATCCATCCAAGACCTCGCCTCCTTCCAGGATCGAGGAGGATGAATCCATCCATCCACGACCTCACCTCTTTCCAAGCTCGAGGAGGGTAGACTCATCAATCCACGACCTCACCTTCTTTTTTCAAGCTTGAAGTAGATGGATCCATCCATCTACGACTTCGCTGACTGGATCAAGGAAGATGTGATCCGACCATCCATGACCTTGACCAACTCCTTATTCCCAGAGCATGAATAAGATCCTAATCCTTAAACAGATGTGATCGACCGTCTACCAACTGACTCTAGATTCCCGGAGTGTGAACTAGAGTATAAACATTAAATGGGTGCAACCAACCACCCATAAAATAACTTATGTCCTCGGAGTATGGATGTAATTCTAAACAATAAGCAGGCGTGATCGACCACCGGCACACAAATCTCATCCCAAAGTGTGGATACAAATGCTAGCAATTGAGCGAGTGTGATCCGACCGCTCAAAATCATTTCACTTTAACTATGTTCCGACTAAGTTAAATCAAAGTTAGTAAAGGTGGAGGACGACTGCCAACTAACTACTTCAACTCTCCCCAGAACTAGGGGCATAACTCAATTTCCAACCGCTGACCAAGACAGCGCAATATTGGGACTCAACTGAACGTTCGATTATGACCCGAGGCTATGACCTCAAGACTTAAAGACCAAACTCAAGTTCGACATAGAGACTATAGCTTTATGAGTACACTGAATGGAAATATGAGTGCTAAAGTACTTAGACAAATAAACGTAGAGTTATGCCAAAAACAAAGAAGGAATTTTATTCATGCTATTCTTTAGAAAAGAAGTACAAAATCTATTCAAAGAATTCCTTTAAGCGGGGGGCCAAGCTTGCATTTATACATGGCCTACAAAAGAAAAGGAGAAGCTTATTCTAACCATCTACAAAAGAGGATGTCAAAATGAAAATCTACGCCTTTGGTTTCTTGTCCTTCTTAACTTACTTTGGCATGGATCCGCTCGAGCTACCACTCGGACCTCTTTTTGAACCCTTGCCTCCCCGGCTCGCTCCAACTGGCTTGTCTCCGGCCAAGGGAATTGATGCGGTCTCGTCTTGAGAGCCCACGGGGATTGAAGTATCCTTTGTGCATGGAGCTAGTGGGATGGTGGCACTTTCAATACTAAAAGAATGAGGTGCGCTAGTCTCAATAATGGTGCCGCCTGGAGAAACCACAAGAATTGGGATCGAGCCAGGACTTGCCATACCTCCATCGGCTTTACGAGCCTGCTCAATCTTAGCCTTAATTTCTTCCATTATTTGTCCCTCCCGGTCCACGCGCTTACTCATTGGGATGCTACCGGTCGGACCAGAGGAGCCCGTAATAATAACATCTTTATCCACATTAAAGGGCACCTCAATGTTCAGATCGCTTTGGTGGCTGAGAAGCGCTTCCATTATTTGGTCGTCAAGCAAGCAGCCGCTATCATGCATCTCCCCAGCTAAAGTAGTGATCATCAAAATCGTAGCCTCTATTGCTAAAGCATCCTGCTTGTGATGAACTTCCTGAGTTGTAGGAGGGTCGACCGATGTGAAACCTAAATCTAAATGAGGATAGGAGAATATATTAGTAATATCCTCTGACAATGTTCCAACATTTTTAGGAATTGGAAAAGTGTCTAGAATACCTTGCTCGAGTTGGCTCCCAGGTTGAGCCAACATGCCTACCGAGCTACGCTCGATGATTGGAGAGAGATGTGGCCTGTCAGGATCGTACCCCGGGACGATTGGGGGGTCAGTAGAGGATGTGGGTGCAATTTGAGACGTCGGAGGCACTTTAGAAGCGGCATCATTGTGTTCACCCCCGGATCCCTCTCCGGCATCGGGATACTTAACAACCAAGTCTTTTCTCTAAAGCACGATAATTGTGTCATGATGGACTTTGGGCTCGTCACCAATCAACACTTGAGTTTCCAGTTCGAACTCATCGACAGTTGTAGCTTTATGGATCGCCTTCTCGTCCTCAATCAGGCAGTTCCAGGCCTTATACAACTGAAAGGGATAGTCCTCGCCAAGCTAGTTCAAGTTGCGATTTCTCAGGACATTCACATTGTAGGTGACCAGAAGATCCTCAAACTCACTTTCCATCTTGGCCTCAATGGCTTTTATTTCCCTTTCAACCCTGTGTCAGCTTCTTCGGCGTTTTGGTTTGCAATGTCCCTCTCTTCTCTAAGCTTCACCGCCTCCTTGCATGCTTCCTGGGCAACCTTATTAGCTTCATCTTTTTCTTTGATGGCCTAGGTTAGCTTTGCCCTTAATTTGGCGACTTCCTTTAACGCAACATCCCTCTCCTAAAGAATCATGGTGTTACGGTGCCCCATCTGTTGTACCAAGACCATGTGAGTATTTCTCATTTCTTCCATGGACTTCCTGGCTTCCTCGGCTCTCCAGAAGGTCTCTTCTCAGCTTTTCTTGAGGACTTAACTTCATTGTTAAGCACTTCTATTATCTTGCCCTTTTGGGAAAGATCGCCCTCCAGTTTCTCAATCGCCCTGGCTCGTTCAAAGGACACACCCGAGACCCGACTACTATTTTGACCCACTCACAGTACTGGTTGTATGCGTCATGCACATAATCTTGCACCAGTTTCTCTATATCATTTGGGATTCTCTTCAAGTTGGGATGAAAGTGGAAACCATCGAAGAATATGTTTGGAATATCTTTCTTTAGTTTAGCAATACGGATGGCTCCTTCACCCGATGGCTCTATGGAAGTTTGTTCTGTTCTACGACAGCAGAAGCTTTTGTTTCAATCTTGTGGTGCTGATCATCGATTTTTGGAACGTGAGATGGTGTTGTTTGGTGCGAGGATTCAGAAGAGGGCCTGCTGGGGCTAGAGGGTTTTGAAGGTCCTTTCGGTGGCGGAGATCACGACTTGGAATGGCACCTGCTTTGGTATGATTTTTCTTTCTCCCTGTCGTAGCGCTCACATTCTTGGCTAGAATGGTAGCCACGACCGTAATCTCTCTCACTCTCATGGTGATGTGATTCAGAATGCGATCCAGATGAATGATGCGAAGAGCGAAGTTTACTAAGCATGGAGCCTTGCTTCACCATTGTATCTGCAAAACAAAAGGAGGAATAAAATTAGCTATCGCCAGAGATTAAGAAGCATGGAATGGAATGTCGTGTGGTGTCGTGAATTGTGTATATGCATGTGCAAAATCCCCCAATCGACCGATTGTAGTAGCATTGCTTATTGGAGTTGGCTCCCCTATATCTATTGAATTTAGGCCTGCACCAGTCTTTGATGGGGAGTGCAGCCCCTCTAACCTTTCAATGAACTTTCTATCTACGGGGAAGAGGTCTCCGAACCAATGAAAGTTATACGAGCCGAGTCGCTTCAGTGGTATTTTTCCTCTTGATTTGTGGATAAGAGTTTTGCCTTTTCTCTTTGATTCTGACAGCCGAGGGCCCTGGGAAGGCACGACCACGGGCTCGTGACCAGCTTTTGTACCTTTGTCATCGCGAAGTTCAATGATTGTTATGTCGGGCATACTCTGAGCTCCCTCGATTGGAGGCACGACAGGAGTCCATCTTCTGCTTTGTCTTACCAGGGCCACTCTTGGAACCCCCGCCAGCCCTATGCTCTATCCTCTTTCTACAAGCCTGGCGGCAATCAAATTGTCATCGGTGAGAACTTCGTCTATTTCCCTTAATTCGGCAGGCACCGCCAGGAGCGTCCTCGCTATCTCTTTAAAATGCGCTACTTCGGGCTGTGGAATAAAAGCTGTGAGAGAAATATAGCAATGAATTCAGCATCGATTTATTTTACCCAATTAAGTACGAACAAGTGATAGTACTTATGTCTAGCGAGCCATCGCTTGGTGAACCCTGGTGGGCACCTCACATAGAACCAATCGTTTTGAAGTAACTCAACTTGCTCCATGCACCTTCCACTACTTGGAAGTTCCTAACAGCTTACAGGAAGGAGAAGGAAGGATTATCCCCCCGACTCTTAACATTGAATAAATATCTGATCTCGTCGACGGTCGGGGGACGGAGGAGATGTTCCATAAATATTATATACAAGTTGTTGAGTAGCACGTATCATTCGGATGAAGCTGAGAAGGTGCGATCCTCAGAAAAAAACAGCACGTCCTTAATAAACTAATTGAATGGGGGCACTGTTCTAGCCCAGCACATGAATTTGTTATAGGCGGTGAACCCTTCCGGTGGATTATGGGCTCTACCTTCCGGTCCTGGTAATCGAACTTCTTCCAAAGACAGTCCACGTCTAAGACAAATTCTACCTAGCATTTCTTCTATAATCTTGAACCGGACGGAATCTTCTGAATTCATTATCACCACTGCATCTAGCAGTTCATCCGGAGCAGGATTCACTGTATTTGCCGAGACATCCGGCCTTTCTATTCTGGGGAATGGAGGGCTTCGAACTTCTTACTGTTCTGAGCTCCCAGGATCCATTGCTATTGAACTCATTAAAAACCGTTATTAGATGGTAAGAAACCCATGTTCCCATCGGTGCAAAGTGAGTGATCGTGTTGTGTAGTGAAGTGCTGCACAGTACTCTAAATTTCTACAAGGTTAAAAATTGGTAAAGAAACAAGACTTCGAGATTCGATCAGAGCAACCGTCATCGTTAACTGTCTCAACCGTGCCATTCTGACTTCGGAGAATGATCCATATTAAAATTTGTTGTGTTTAACAAGTTATAGTTCCATCAACGAGCTTTGAAGGATAGTCGTATATGTAGTTTTACGATCAAATCCAAATATGCAAGGCTAATGGTCATCAGGGTTAAGTATTCGAGTATGCAAAAAGAAATGGAATTCGTATCCATTGTAATTCACTTCGGATCATTCCCCTAGAGACAACATTCATATCGATCAAAGCATTCAGATCAATTGCCTCTTTGCATCGATCGAACACTCAGACCCATAACCTCTTGATATCGATCGAACATTCAGATTGATGACCTGTTCGTATCGATTGTTTCACCCATGGCCTTCATTCGTATCGATGCTCTCCGTATTGATCAGCTCATATCGATCAGTCATCTTCCTCATCTCACTTCCAGAAGCGAGCTTTCGTATCGATCCCAAAGACATAGCTATTTCGTCTCAATCAAAAGGGTAGAACTTCCGCTTCGCCCACTTGTGTGGATTATTAGATCGATCCCCCATTAGTATTCGTATCCATCGATACGAAACCGTTGCTCACCTGCCGTCGATTTGAACCCATGGATCTATCTCATCTCCTTCTTCTCCAATTCCTCAATTGCCATTGCCGACCATCTCAACTTCACACACCGACGCCAATGACACCAGAAATGGCCATTATGATGAACGAAGAGGCGCGAAGCTCAAGTCTCATCATTTTAAGCACGATTTTATTGATTATTTACCTAGCTCGAAGAATCTGGGTTAAAGATTAACAAGTTGGTGTTTGGGGGCGAAGGATCTACAGTTTCTTCAATTTCTCAGATGGATACGAATTGGCAATAGAAGCAAGATGGAAAAATATAGTAAGTACAAAAAGTATTTATACTCCTTCATATCCAAAACTAAAGATGATTTGTATCCCATTTTCCTCACTGGTTGAATCGATCAACATACGCATCGATACGAAGAGCACTGCTGCTTGTGCCTAGATGGTTCGTATCCATCGATACTAAGCGTGTATGAGTTCCAATATTTCGTATCCATCGATACGAGGCACGTCTTTCGTATCCATCGATACGAAGCACATCTGAACCACATCATCTCGTATCCATCGATATCAAGCATCCCAATGCGCTTGTACTTAAAGCTCTTGTATCCATCGATGCGAAGAGCACATTGTACAAGAACTCAAGTCAAAATGCATCCATCATTATGGAACACACCTTTTATAAATCCATCTCGTATCGATCACCATCGATACGAAATTCACCTTGATACTCCTCATATCGACCCAGGAGAGGATCGATACGAAGAAGGTGATAAAAACAACCATCGATCGTTGTTGCAACTCGGATTTCACATCGATCCAGGAGAGGATCGATATGAAACTTGATCCAAAAGGAACCATCAGTCGATGGTAAGAACCTCTTTTCACCAAGATTCGTTTTTAAAAAAAGAAGGAGAAGAAAATAGAACTTGACAATGACCCGTGGACGTGCAAGCATGAATGGGAGTCAGGTTAAAAGACGTGTATGTATGCTATACTAATATTCGATTTTAAAAGTTAACATGGCTTGAATGCTTACCTAATGACTGCCAGAACAACCAACAACAAATTGCTAGCACTTGACCTTCAACTACAACCAAAATTGCATGATCATTAACACAATATTTATACTACTGGAAATCGGCGGAAGGTTACATCTCTTGATGAAGGGACAACAACTATTTAGTAAAGTGGATAGAGCCTTTATAGAATGAAGATTGTATTTTTTCAAAGAACGTCTGGTTCACATAGGATGTACTTTGGGGGGCAAATGTTATCCCGCCTTTGGGCTAGGTCGTGATACCAAGGACTTGACTAGAAGCGAAGGATAATCGGTTTCGAAGATCAATTATCTACAGGTTCATGATAGATACAGGTAAACATTGTTTGAGACTGGATCGGGCCACAATTAGCATGATATGACAAAGAGAACAATGTAAGGCAATATTCCAAATTTTAGGTCAATCGGAGTTCGTAAGCTCAAGTTATGGAACGATCAAGATCCATGTGAAACATGCCCATTTCGTATCCATCGTTTCGTATCCATCCGTTCGTATCCATCGTTTCGTATCCATCGGCATCAATAGAAAATGAACATAACTCCATTACTCGGCATCCATCACTTGTATCCATAAGGTTCAAACCTATATCGATGGACTTCAGCACTTCCCGGATCGATCACTCCTCACTTGGCCAGCAACTACACTTTTCGTATCGATCACCTGCTTGATCGATACGAAGAGCAGAGCTTACGATTGATACGAAGATGGACGGCAAGGCATTGATATGGAAAGTGAAGCATTGGATGGATACGAGAGAAGCTTTCAACCCAAAAGAAGCGGTCCCTATGCATAAATATTGGATCTCCACAAAGCACGCACGCCACATCATCGATACGAAGGGATCGATACGAAGGTTTCGATACGAAAGCTTCATCCACTCCATATTTTCAAATTTGATCGATCAATAACTTCATAATCACAAATCCAAATGCATTGAGATTTTCAAAACAGGTTGCATATCACCTCAGGAACATCCATGATCGATCGCAGCTCAATTAGAGATATTTCTGATCGATACGAAATCGATATGGATCGATCAGGGATCGATCCCAAATGGCTCCAGATCGATCGTGTGGGCCCATCTACGCATGAGAAAGGGTATTCCGAGATTCAAGGCAGATATTTCCAGCTTGTCACCTATAAATAGTGCCTCCATTGCAACTAAAAACGGACTTTTATGCTGCTGCTCGGGTTAAACTCTATTGTAATTCGAGTGTTAACCATTGTACTGTTGTAACTTAGTTTATAGTCAGCAATAAACATCAAATCCATCAAAGTGGACATAGGCCATAGCGCCGAACCACTATAAATTCTTGTTTTCTTTTATTACTGCTTATTTTCTTGGTGTGATTGTTAGATTAGCCTCATTTTTTATTTTATTTCTTCATTCTAATCTCTTCAATTACATCCGACAAGTGTTGTGCCTATTTGTGGTACAAAAAAGCTAATCCCGAGAAGATTTTAGCTATCCGTGATATCCAAGCACCTAAGACTATTAAACAAGTGCAAAGTCTGAATGGGAAAGTTGCCACCTTATGCCATTTTATCTCCAGAGCTACAGACAAATGCATTCCTTTCTTTGATTTTTTTAGGAAAGGGAAATGAAACTTCGAATGGTCGTAGGATTGCAAAAATGTGTTTCAAGCTTTGGTGATTCATTTTGGGAGACCCCCTAACTTGTCAAAGTCGCTGGATCATGAAAATCTGCACATTTATTTGGCCATATCAGCACACGCTGTAAATGCTGCATTGTTTTGCGAGGAGGATCGAATCCAGAGGCTGGTGTATTACGTCAATGAACGATTAATGGGAGCTGAAAGGAACTATCTGAAAATAAAAAAACAGCCGTATTTCTTTTTTATTGCATTACAAAAGCTTAATCCATACTTCCAGGCACATACGATTAATGTTTACACTGACCAGATGTTAGGATGGGTCCTACAGCGACCTGAGATGTCTAGAAGGTTACTCAGGTGGAATATCAAAATAAGTCAATTCGATGTTACTTATCTCCCCCATGGGCTATCCAGGGTCAGTCACTGTCAGATTTTATAGTAGAGTTTACCATGCAGGATGATTTTTCAGAACGCAGCGAAATCCCTACCATACGGTGGAAATTGTATGCTGATGGAGCGTCTAATGATCATTGTTCCAGGGCTGGAATTGTTCTTGTAACTTCCAAAGATCGGTCAATCTATTATGATTTAAAGCTTGATTTCCCAGCGACAAACAAGGAAGCCGAGTATGAAGCTCTGGTTGCTGAACTTATACTCGCTAGAGAACTCGGAATAAAATCTCTTGAAATATTTTACGATTCGAAGAAGGTAGTGTACCAAGTCAGGGGAGATTATAAAGCTAAGGAATAACGACTTGCCCCATACCTTACCCAAGTCCAAGAGTTGTTGGCAGAACTTAAGTACAATAACATTTCATATATGCCATGAGATCGAAACAGTGAAGTCAATTCATTAGCAAAGTCTGCTAGCGCCGGCGACGCATAGCCGATGGGTTTTGTCACGGTCGAAGTACTAAATGCCCTAACTTAAACATGATAAAAATTGACCGGACACTAGAAGTAGAGCATGAGAGGGGGTCATGGATGACTCCGAACAAAGACTATTTGCTATAGGGAATTCTTCCCAAACGAAGGAATGAAAAGCGACAAGTCCTTTGCAAAGTTTCACGGTAAGAAGGAGTTATGTACAAGAAAGGTTTTTCAATTCCCCTACTCTAGTGTGTCGCTCATAATGAAATAAACATGTTCTAAAAGAAGTTCATGAAAGGGAATGGGGCGATCCCATTGAGGGGGCAAACTCAAGCAAAAGAAATACTCCGTTACGAGTATTATTAGCCAACCATAAATCAAGACCCCACTGATTATATAAGACAATGTCATAAGTGCTAGATATATGCAAAAAATTTAAGAGCTCCACCAACGGAAATCACACAAATGATCAACCCATGGTTGTTTACCATATGGGGTATTGACATTATCGGCTCCTTAGTGATCTCTAAAGGTGCCACAAAGTACGCTATCGTTGAAGTTGATTACTTCACCAAATGGGCTGAAGTAGAACCTTTAGCCACGATCACAACCAAGAAAGTGATCAACTTAGTTGTCCGAAACACCATATGTCGATTCGGTCTACCACGAACTACTGTAATGGATAATGGGACTTAATTCAACAATGTTAAATTCAAAGACTTCTGTCAAAGGTATCGTATTGAAAGAGATATGCAGCAGTCGCTCACCCTCGGGCAAATGGACTTATTGAAGCTATAAATAAAATCATCGTTCTGAAGAAACGATTGAAAAAGGGCAGAGGCAAGTGGGTGGACGAACTCCCTACAGCACTATGGGCTTACATGACTACACACAAGTACACGGCTGACCATATTCCATTCGCCCTTGCTTACGATTTCGAAGTCGTCATTCCTGTTGATCTCGAGGTTTTGTCTCATCGAGTGACTTACTGTGATCCCAAAATGAATAAAGTTCTCCTTTTGGAATCTCTTGACTTTATAGAGAGGAAGCCAATCAAAGGGCAGCTACACATGGGCACCAAATCGCTTGGTATTACAACATTAATGTTCGACCAAGAACCTTTGAAATCGGCAATCTTGTTCTGAAATGATTTTTCCTGCCCCATCGCACATGAATCAAATATGGGAAGGACTATATGTCATTGAACAGAGGATTGGAAAAGGAACTTTCAAGCTAGCAACTATCGATGGCATCACACTTCCAAGGGTATGGAATAGCGAGTATTTATGACGCTATTTCAGTTAGTTTATTTCTTTTTCATTTTAGTTGTATTTGCTTTCAGAATTTGCTTTAGCATTTGATTTTCCAAATATGTAATAAGATATATTATGTCATTTTTTCCATTCAACAAATAAAGCCTTGGACTCCTTTGTATATATGTTTGCTGTAGCATTGTGTATCAGTTACACGATGAGACCGAAATAAAATAAGAGCGATCGTGACATGACAGATCGCTAGCAAAATTAAACCCCTAACTCCTAGGGGGAAATCAATTGGTTACGGGGAATACAATCTGACTTCTCTTTGAAACAATTCTAAGTCCCCAGAGTGCGGATTGAAGTATAAACATAAATCGGGTGTGTCCACCGTGAAACAACTCTATGTCCCCAAAGTGTGGATTTGAGTATAAACGTAAATCGGGTGTGAATCGACCACCCACAAAAAAACTCTAAGTCCCAGAGTGTGGATTGGAGTATAAACATAAACCGGGTGTGAATCGTCCACTTGCAAAATAACTCCAAGTCCCTAGAGTGTGGATTGGAGTATAAACATAAATCGGGTGTGAATCATCCACCCACAAAATAACTTTAAGTCCCTGGAGTATGGATTGAAGTCTAAACAGAAATTTGTGTGGTTCGACAAACCATTGACTAACTCTTATCCCTGGAGTACAGATATGAGTACAAACAAATAAATGAATGCGGTTCGATCGCTCACTATTCCATAAACTTTGGACTGAAAATGACAACATGAGTGTAAACTCGTTAAGGATAGAGTTCGACCATCCACCAACTAACTCGACTAACCAGAAACTGGAGGCAAGGGTACAATTACCTGAACCACTAAGTTCGGAAAGCATAACATTAAGGCTCGAGCCTAGTGTTTGATAAGACTCGAGGCCATAAACTTAGGGAGGCCTTGGGATGGATGAATCATATCAACATCTGAACCGACGAGCAACGAATCACAAATACATAAAATGAAAAATGTGATAGCTAGAACATTTAAACAAGTGTATACAAGAATTATACACAAGAATAAAAGAGTTCTTATTTACATTAAACTTGGTATACATTATACAAGTTTATCCAAAATGCAAAATAAAAGTGAGAGGTCATGCCCAAACAAGCACGACCAACAAAAAGTAAAAGTAATCATCCAAGCTATTTACATATCACTCTAATCTATAGATTATTTCTTGGATTTTCTTTCCTTTTCTTCTTTGGAGTGGCTCCTTCCGAACTACCACTTGACCCTCTTTTCGACCCTTTTCCGCCTCAGCTTCTCTTAGAAGAAGTATCTTCAGTTGTATGAATCGAGGCGATGTCATCTTTAGAAGCAAGAGAGATGGAGGCACTCTCAACACCAGAAGTTGGGGGGATATCATCCAGGGAAATTGTCCCACTGAGATGGATCATCTGGAGCGGGACAGGAATCAGTTCAATGAAGCCCGAATCAACAGGCTCATCTTTTACCTCTTTTTTCAACAGTTCATCCCTCTCAACATGCTCTTTCATGCTAAGCTCGCCAGTGGAGTTGGAAATATCTGTGATCATTACATCTTCATCAAAGGGAATTTCATAGTATGGATCACTCCCTTCCTTGAATAATGGCTCCATGAATTGAGCATCAGTAACAAAGGCTATTTCTTGAGCACCATGAGCAGCAGCCAAAGTTATAACTTTAATAGAATATATCGCGGCCGCTTGTGACTCCAATTGAGGCTCTTGTAAGGGGAGAGGAACAACACCTAATAGATTCAAAGCTGAGAAAAAATAGGCGAAAAGATTAGAAATGTCAACTAATAACACCCTAACTTTATGAAAGACAGGAAATGTCGACGGAATACTTTCCTCGGTATGGCTCCCTGGTTGAGCCGAAACATCCCCAAAATTATGCTCGAGAATTGGAGAAAGTTGTGGCTTGTCTGGATCATACCCGGAGATGGTTGAAGAGCTTACTGTGGAGCTTGGGAAGACTTGGGGTGTCGGGGGCAATTCTGTTGTAATATCGGGTTGGGCTGACCTAGATCCTTCACCCACTTCATGTGAAGAAGCAATAGCAAACTCTTTCTGGAGTGAAAGTTGGATATAATGTAATGTTTTAGGTTCATCAGCCAACAGCATTTCATTTTCAAGCCTAGACAGATTGATATCCTCTGAATTAAGAAGTTTCTTCTCTTCCGTAACGAGAAACTCCCACACGCGCCAGAGCTGGTTGGGATAATCGTCATCGAGCCATGTTAAATTTCTATGCTTGAGAACGTTAGCATTGTTAAGAGCAAGAAGTGGGTCAAGCTCATTCATTATCTCCTCCCTAACCATATCCTTGGTAACTTCTGCTTCATGCTGAATCATTGCATTGACATTTTTGGCCCTTTTAACAGCCATGTCTCTCTCAAGTCTGACATTTACCAACTCATCACAAGCACCTTGAGCGATCTTCTGGGCATAATCTTTTTCTTTATTTGCATACTCAATTTTTTCCTTGAGATCTACTATCTCCTTCAAGGCTGCAGATTCATTATTCCTGGTTGTATCCCGCTCAAGCACGATATCTTGATTTTGATGATGCAACACTTAAACCATATTAAGATGGATGCATTTCATCCCTTCCATGGATTTCATAGTAGCACTAGCTTTTTCCTTCGGCTTCTGCTAAGGAGGCCTGGGAGACTTCTAGCTTGTTTGTCAAAGTGTCAATGATTCTTTTATTTTGATCTTCTTGGTGTTTAGCTTTTCAATCTTTACCATGCGCTCTAAGGAGACTTTCGACATTTTCTCTGTGCCTTCATCCATTCACGATACTGCATTTGGATGTCAGTGACATAGTCAATGGTTATTTTCTATACATGGTCCAGAACCCTCTTCATGTTAGAAGTAAAATGAACCCTTCAAAACATAAGTTTGTAAATTCTTCTCGAAGTTGTGCCATATAGTTGGATTGATCGTAGAATCTTTGGTAGTAGCTTCAACTTCAGTACTTACCTTCCCGGGCCTGTGGGTAGTAGCATGTTCACTATGGCGACGCCGAACGCTCGGCTGTTGAGAGTGAGAAGAAACCAAAGGTTGTAGAGGCATTGAAGCGGTAGGAGGACCACGAGAGGCATCAATAGGTAGGCCCCTGCGATCAGCTGGCTTCTCGGGGCCTTTTGAAAAGTGGATCTCGTTCTTGATCGATGTTTGTCTTGTGGTGGCTTATCCCTATCACCTCTGTCTTGATGACCCCAGTCCCAGCTGGAGCGGTAACTAGAATCATAATACGCACGACTACCACGGTAAGAGCCAAAGCATGAACTAGAGATTGGTGGTTTATATCCCGAAGGAAATCAAACATGTTCCTCTTCTTCACCATCTTTTCTACAAAAGGAAAACAGAAATTAGTCAACTTTAAGCATTAAAGAGCACAAGTCACGTATAATGCAAAGTTAAGGGGTGCAAGTGTGTGCTAGTGTCCTCATGTAACCTCCCGACAAACCAGGTGCAAGAGCCATTCTCATTGTTGTAACTTCTCCTCTAGAAGTAGGAATCTCAATGCCAATTCTGGTAGGAGATTCAAACCCCTCAATGCTCACGTCAGTAAAATGGAAAGCGTCAAGATCATGCGGAATCGGTAGACCAAACAAAGAGTCAAGTGGTAAACTTGAATACTCTGATGGTTGGGAAGAAGATTCACCATGAACAATTTTAGGAGCCATCGACGACTTGGATTGATCGGAGAGATGACTTTTTGGAAATTTACGTACAAACATTTTCTTCATTCTCTTATCAGGAACCGAGGTTTGTGTAACACCCCATATTTATAACATTATTTAGAATGATTAGTTGGGTAAATTAAATTAATAATAAGGATATTAATAAGTTGATAACTGATTAGCTAAGGGTAGCCATGCCATGTTGGAGTGTTAATTAAAATAAGGTAACCTAAACAAAGGTGTTAAGAAATAACAAGGGCAATACGGGAAATAGGTAAGGCTTATTCCCTAAGCCCTTAGGAATAGAACTCACGTTCATTATCATTTTTACTCAAACTAAAATACTAATGCCGACCACCATTATAATTCGCAAGAAGAAGATTAAAGCTAGGATTCAAGAGAAGGGAAACAATCAACCAAATCAACATCAAATCTCACATCTATAATCTCAAAGCTAAGGTGAATAATTACTACATCCCAATTTCTTTTAGTTTTCGGTTTTAAGATTAGACCCAAAATGATTTTGCAAGTATATGCCATGTTTTGATGATTAAAGTTATATACACACACACACACATGTTGTTGATGGATTATACATGTTCATCTTAGTTTTTATGATATGTTTGACATGAAAACCCTTTTTAATGACATCCAAAAGCCTTGAAAATTTAAATATTGGTCAGAAATGATATTCTAGAGATGGGTTTCGATTTTCATAATTTTCTGAATTTAAATGGATTTTATATTAATTTTCTAGTGAAGGAAATTGTTTATTGGGTTATAAATCATTTTCGGCTAAATTAATAATTATTTGGGGTTGAAATTTTTATATGTTAGGCAACATATTAAAATAGATTTTCTGGGATTTTTCCTAAGTGTTTTATTGAATATATAAAATTATTTAAGGTATAGGACTTAAATGTTTTATATATTTAATTAAGGAAAAGGGGCATTTTGTAAAATAAAATGATTAGTTAATTTTTAAAAATAGTGGCAGCATATTTCTGAAAAGTAATCGTTAACCAATGAGAATTTGACAAACAAAGGCAGACTAGTTGAAAAGGTTTCCTTTTTAAGTTAGAAACTAGAAATAATATCTTTTACATGTTTCAGCCTTTACAGCAACAAACCTTCCGACCCAGACCTTCCGACCTAGAAGAGAGGTTCAAAGCTTTCGACAAGGTCTAACCAATGCATATGGTATCAAGTTACTTGGTAAGTAAAGAATTGGATAGAGTCGTAGGGTTCTAAGTCGAAGGGTTGATGGCCAAAGAGGTTGGGGTATACTTGTTTTATAAATCAAAAGCTTTCACCTGCTGTGCTTTTGAATAAGAGCTTTCGACTTGGTTGCTTTCGACCAGGTCAAATATTTAAATAAAGGTTTTGAACCTTCCAACAAAGTCGAAAGGTTTACTTTTTTAAAAATCAGCCACTTCTCCATGCTTTCGAAAGGAAGCTTTTGACTTAGGTGAACTACTCTTGTTTCTAATTAAAGTATAACCAAACTTTCGAAGCAGGGCTTTAGACTTAGTCGAAAGGTTGCTTTCAATGGGGTGAAAAGGTTTTAAAAGAAGGTTTTCTACTTGTTTTAAATTGAACCCAGAATGTCTTCAAAAGGTTTAAGTTAATGATTTCAAAAGGTTTTGGTTGAATGACTTCGAAAGGTTTAAGTTAATGATTTCGAAAGGTTTTGGTTGAATGACTTCGAAAGGTTCAAGTTAAAGATTTCGAAAGGTTTTGGTTGAACGACTTCGAAAGGTTTAAGTTAATGATTTCGAATGTTTTTGGTTGAATGTCTTCGAAAGGTTTAATTTAATGATTGCAAAAGGTTTTGGTTGAATTATTCGAAAGGTTTAAGTTAATGATTTCGAAAGGTTTTGTTCGGTGGATTCGAAAGGTTTAAATGGAAGGTTTTCCAAGGTTTTTCTAAGTCAATGTTTTGAAGTGATTTTAAAGAAGGATGTCCAAAGCTTTATTGGTTTCGAAAGGTTTATTTTAATGGTTTCGAAAGGTTTGATCTTCAGTTTTGAAAGAGATGATTTCAAATAGTTAGAAAGAGGTTCTTTCAAGTGTTTAAATGTTTTCATCAACTATGGTTTGTGTAAATATATATAACATGGTGAAAAGATTTTAAGTAAAGCATAAAGATTATATACTTTTCCTTGTTTAAGTTTGATTTCAAGGTTTTAATTCATTTTGAAAATGTTTTCAAGGAAAATTAGGGGAGGGTATCCTTAAGTAAAAAAAATGACTCAGATATTAGAATACCATATGGGACTAGTATGAGGTCGCACCCTATACATTAGCTAATAGCCCCAACTAATTGTTGCCAAAATTCCAATGTGTAAGGCTTTGTCACAAGTAGACTAAAATTATGGTTACACACCGAAAGAAATATATGTTTGTATACAGATAGGTTATTGGTGAGCCCGAAAAACCATTAGGATCAAGAAGACCTAAGGGATGATTAAGTTAGGGACAGATTGTCTTGAAGAGAAGTATTTAATAGATAGTCAGAGCATCTACAATAGTTCGAAGTGTGGAAATACGATTTTCCACACTCCGAAATGTTGGGGCCTCATTTCTCTAACAGAAATGAGGCCAGGCGCCTGTTGAACAAGCGCCCGAGAATTCGGGCACCTATTCAACTAGCACCTGATGCTCCTGTGTAATAGCGCCTATGTATCAGGCGCCTGATACCCAGGCGCATGTTACATAAGCGCCTCAATAAATCTGGAATAAACACACTATGAACCACCAAATCGACACTATCCAGATTTATGCACCCTGTTGGAGCCAGATTCTAGTGTAGATTTTCATATTTCTGATATCCAACCACCAGTTGGAGTTGCTCTTAAGGACAGACCATCCAGGAGAGAAGTATTTAACAGATAGTTAAGGATAGATAGTCCAAAAGAAGAATAGCTACTATGTATTAGGTTAAATTTTGTTTATGTTGTCTGGTAGGCCCGAGTCAGCCAAAGGTTAAAAGTTATCTAAACAAAACTTATGTGTTTGAACAGATAGTTCATTATTACTTGATATTTATGTATGTTTACATAATGATGCTTTGTAGTATTTAATCAGTTTTGATTGTAGGAAAAAGATTTTGCAAAAGCTACATTTTAAAAGGATGTTAGTGAGGGGAAACCTGTTCCACTAAGCGGCATGGTCTCACTTAACATACTAAACTGGGATGTATAGTGTTATTCATAACTGGCTTTATGTCTGACTTGAAGTTTATGTTTTTCCCTTGAACTCTCGGGTGCTCAAAATTAATTTGAGTAGGCTGAGGGGTTAAGTTCTTTTAAGGTTTAGTACAATGACGAATAAGGCTACCGGAGGCATGCAGGAGGCAATCAGATAGGTACTTAGGACTTGTAGTTTTTATTTATGTTTTAATGTATTTCCAATGTGTTTGTATTAGGTCAATTATGAACATATGACTCCGATCATCCAAGGGGGTATCTTCATATACCGCTCTTGGCATATTTTGTAATAAGTATATTTGATCTAAGCCTAGGAACGATTTGGGATTATGTGTAGTGAATGTGAAACAATTTGATTTTGAAATGTAATGAAATAAATGTGGTTTTGAAATCTGTGTTTTGTTTCATATTCAAATGCTTCTGATATTATTGATACCATTAATATAGTCGTATTTAGTGGCAGGAAGCTAATATTATAGATGACTGCAGCATCTATAGCGCTTAGTTTTGGGCCTCTAGATAGGATTGCTTATGCATGTGGAACTGGATTGGGAGTTGTATTGATGCAAAGAGGTAAAGTGATTGCTTATGCTTCTAGACAGCTCAGACCACATGAAGTTAGGTATCCTACGCATGATTTGGAGTTAGCTGCTGTTATATTTGCTTTGAAGGTGTGGAGGCATTATCTTTTAGGAGAGTGATTTGAGCTTTATACAGATCATAAGTCGCTGAAATACTTGTTCTCCCAGAAGGAGCTGAACATGAGACAACAAAGGTGGTTGGAGTTTATTGCCGATTATGATTTTGGAATTGAGTACATATCCGAAAAAGGAAATAAGGTAGCGGATGCACTTAGCAGGAAGCATCAGAATGCAGTATTGTCTATGATTACGGAGTGGAAAGATTTTGAAGCATTGTCAGCTTGTAGAGTGTAGTTTAGATCTGAAGAAGGATCTATTGAAAGTAGTGCTGTATTATCTAGTTTGTAAGTTCGACCAATAATGATTGAGAAGATAGTTTCTAAATAGGAGAAGGATCCACTTTTGGCTGAATGGATCAGAAGGTTGAGGGAAGGAACGAAGAGCGATGACGTAAAGGATTTCAATCTTGACCAAAATGGGAAGTTGAGGAAGAAAGGAAGGTTATGTGTTCCGAATGTAGGAGACATGAGGAAGGAAGTTTTCGATGAGTGCCATCGTTCGAAGTTCACTATCCATCCTGGAGGAACGAAGATCTATCAGGATATGAAGAGAAGTTTCTTCTGGGAAGGTATGAAACGGGACATTAGAGTATGTGTTAAGCAGTGCTTGAATTGCCAGCAGGCAAAGGCTGAACACCAGAAGCTAAGTGGATTGCTTCAGCCATTGGAAATTCCAATGTGAAAGTGGGATTCTATTTCTATGGATTTCATTGATGGGTTGCCAAGGTCTAGTAGAGGAAATGAAAGCATATGGGTCATAATAGATAGACTGACTAAGAGTGCTCATTTCATTTCGGTAAAAGTATGGCACCAATTTTGGTGAAGTTATTTATGAAGAATGTAGTTAGGCTACACAGGATTCCTAGTAGTATTGTTAGTGATAGAGATTCTTTATTTACCAGTGAGTTCTGGAGGAGTCTAAAGGAAGCATTAGGAACTAAGCTCAACATGAGTACCGCTTACCATCCACAGACTGATGGACAAGCGGAAATAGTTAACAGAGTCTTGTAGGATTTGTTAAGAGCTTGTATATTGAATTCGGGGGATCATGGGAGGAACATCTTTATCTAGTCGAGTTCTCGTATAACAATAGTTAACAGATTAGTAGTGGGATGGCATCATTTGAAGATTTATATGGAAGACCATGCAAGTCTTCTGTATGTTGGTTAGAGACCAGGGTTCTTGGTCCGGATTTAGTAAAGGAAGTTGCGGAGAAGATTGAGTTGATCCGAGTTTGGATGAAGGAAGCTCAATCTAGGAAGAAAAGTTATGATGATAGAAGAAGGAAATATTTGGAATTTTCTGTCGGAGATTATATATTTATTGAGATTTCACCGATGAAGGTTATGATTAGGTTTTGGAAGTCAGGAAAGTTAGCACCTAGGTCCGTTGGTCCTTTTCGTATTGTTGAGAGAATCGGGAAACTCGCTTATAAAATAGAGTTACCGAATAGTTTGGTTTGAGTCCATGATGTTTTCCATGTTTCTCGTCTTAGGAAATGTGTTAGAGACCCGGAGACTACCATAGCACCTACAGTGTTAGAGGATTTAGTAGTACAGTCGAATTTGACCATAATTAGAAAGCCGATTCAGATTGTGGCTAGAAATGAGAAGAAGTTGAGGAACAAAACAGCCAAGTTAGTAAAGGTTCAGCGGAGTGAGGATGCTAGAGATTGTACTTGGGAGACGGAGAGCAAGATTGGCGACTCTTACCCTTACTTGTTTGATGATATGTTTTATCCTTGATTGTTTTGTTATACACCTTATCGTAATTTCGAGGACGAAATTCTTTAAGGAGGGGAGTCTGTAACACTCCATATTTTTATAACATTATTTAGAATGATTAATTGGGTAAATTAAATAGATATTGTGGAGATTAATAAGTTGATAACTGATTAGCTAAGGGTAGCCATGCCATGTTGGAGTGTTAATTAAAATAAGGTAACCTAAACAAAGGTGTTAAGAAATAACAAGGGCAATATAGGAAATAGGTAAGGCTTATACCCTAAACCCTTAGGAATAGAACTCACGTTCATTCTCACTTTTACTCAAACTAAAATACTAAGGCTGACCACCATTATCACTCCCAAGAAGAAGATTATTGCTAGGATTCAAGAGAAGGGAAACAATCAACCAAATCAACATCCAATCTCACATATATAATCTCAAAGCTAAGGTGAATAATTACTACATCCCAATTACTTTAATTTTCGGTTTTAAGATTAGAACCGAAATGATTCTGCAAGTATATGCCATGTTTTGATGATTAAAGTTATATATATATATATGTTGTTGGTGGATTATATATGTTCATGTTAATTTTTATGATATGTTCGACATGAAAACCCTATTTAATGACAACCAAATGCCTTAAAAATATAAATATAGGCCAGTAATGATATTTTAGAGATGGGTTTCGATTTTCATAATTTTCTGGGTTTAAATGGATTTTATATTAATTTTCTAGTGAAGGATATTGTTTATTGGGTTATAAATTATTTTCGGCTAAATTAATAATTATTTGGGGTTGAAATTTTTATATGTTAGGCAACATATTAAAATATATTTTCTGGAATTTTTCTAGATTTTTCCTAAGTGTTTTAATGAATATATAAAATTATTCAAGGTATGGGACTTAAATGTTTTATATATAATTAAGAAGAAGGGGCATTTTGTAAAATAAAATGATTAGTTAGTTTAAAAAATAGTGGCAGCATATTTTTGAAAAGTAATTGTTAAACAATGAGAATTTGACAAACAAAGGCAGGTTAGTTGAAAAGGTTTCCTTTTTAAGTTAAAAACAAAGAAATCATATCCTTTACACGTTTCAGCCTTTACGGCAACAAACCTTCCGACCTAGACCTTCCGATAAGGTCGAGAGGTTCAAAGCTTTCGATAAGGTCAAACCAATGCATATGGTATCAAGCTACTTGGTATGTAATGAACTGGATAGAGTCGAAGGGTTGATCGCTAAAGAGGTTAGGGTATACTTGTTTTACAATTAAAAGCTTTCACCTGCTTTGCTATTGAATAAGAGAGCTTTTGAATTGGTTGCTTCCGACCAGGTCAAATTTTTAAATAAAGGTTTTGAACCTTCCGACAAAGTCGAAAGGTTTACTTGTTTTAAAATCAGCCGCTTCTCCATGCTTTCGAAAGGAAGCTTTTGACTTAAGTGAACTACCCTTGTTTCTAATTAAAGTATAACCAAACTTTCGAAGCAGAGCTTTCGACTTAGTCGAAAGGTTGCTTCCAATGGAGTCAAAAGGTTTTAAAAGAAGGTTTTCTACTTGTTTTAAATTGAACCCCGAATGTCTTCGAAAGGTTTAAGCTAATGATTTCGAAAGGTTTTGGTTGAATGGCTTCGAAAGGTTTAAATTATTGATTTCAAAAGGTTTTGGTTGAATGACTTCGAAATGTTTAAGTTAATGATTTCGAAAGGTTTTAGTTGAATGAGTTCGAAAGGTTTAAGTTAATGATTTCAAAAGGTTTTGGTTGAATGTCTTCGAAAGGTTTAAGTTAATGATTTCGAAAGGTTTTGGTTGAATGACTCGAAAGGTTTAAGTCAATGATTTCGAAAGGTTTTGTTCAGTGGATTCGAAAGGTTTAAATGGAAGGTATTCCAAGGTTTTTCTAAGTCAATGTTCTGAAGTGATTTTAAAGAAGGATGTCCAAAGCTTTATTGGTTTCAAAAGGTTTATCTTAAAGGTTTCGAAAGGTTTAGTTTCGAAAGATTCGATCTTCGGTTTTGAAAGAGATGATTCAAATAGTTAAAAAGAGGATCTTTCAGGTGTTTAAATGTTTTCATCGACTAAGATTTAAGTAAATATATATAACATGGTGATAAGATTTTAAGTTAAGCATAAAGATTATATACTTTTCCTTGTTTAAGTTTGATTTAAAGGTTTTAAATCATTTTGAAAAAATTTCTAGGAAAATTATGGCAGGGGATCCTTAAGTAAAAAAAATGACTCAGATATTAGAATACCAGATGGGACTAGTATAGGGTCGCACCCTATACATTAGTTAATAACCCAGCTAATTATTGTCCAAAATTCAAGTGTGTAGGGCTTTGTCATAGGTAGACTAAAATTTTGGTTACACATCGAAAGGAATATATGTTTGTATATAGATAGGTTATTGGTGAGCTTGAAAAACCAATAGTATAAGGAAGACCTGGGGATGATTAAGTTACGTCCTGAAGTGAAGTATTTAATAGATAGTTAAGGCAGGACCATCCAGGAGAGAAGTATTTAATAGATAGTTAAGGATAGATAGTCCATAAGAAGAATAGCTAACAGGTGTTAAGTTAAATTTTGTTTATGTTGTCTGGTAGGCCCAAGTCAGCCAAAGGTTAAAAGTTATCCAAACAAAACTTATGTGTTTGAATAGATAGTTCATTATTACCTGATATTTATGTATGTTTACATAATGATGCTTTACAATGTTTAATCAGTTTTGATTGCAGGAAAAAGGTTTTGCAAAAGATATATTTTAAAAGGATGTTAGTGAGGGGAAACCTGTTCCGCTAAGCGGCGTGGTCTCACTTAACATACTAAACCGGGATGTATAGTGTTATTCATACCAGACTTTATGTCTGACTCGAAGTTTATGTTTTCCCCTTACACTATCGAGTGCTCAAAATTAATTTGAGTAGGCTGAGGGGTTAAGGTCTTTTCAGGTTTAGTAGGATGACGAATAAGGCTACCGGAGGCATGCAGGAGGCAAACAGATAGCTACTTAGGACTCGCAGTTTTTATTTATGTTTTGACGTATTTCCGCTGTGTTTGTATTAGGTCAATTATGACCATATGACTCTAATCATCCGTGGGGGTATCTTCATATACCGCTCTTGGAATATTTTTTAATAAGTATATTTGATCTATTCCTAGGAACGATTTGGGATTATGTGCAGTGAATGTGAAACAATTTGATTTTGAAATGTCATACAGTAAATGTGGTTTTGAAATATGTGTTTTGTTTCATATTCAAATGCTTCTGATATTATTGATATCATTAACATAGCTGTATTTAGTCACCGGAAGCTAATACTATAGATGAATGCAGCATCTATAGCGCTTAGTTTTGGGCCTCTAGATAGGGGATGTCACAGTTTGTGAGGCCTACGAGGATCCGGCATCAACCCTAAGACCGGATTTGTCACCATTGTGACCGGGCACATCGCCTCTATGTCCTTCGGCATTAATACCAGTGAATTTCTTAGCACTTTTGGCTGTTGGCACCACGGGATCCGCTCGATTGTCTTTTTGACTAACTGAAGCCCATGGTCTTATTCGTACAGTTTGGGTAACTTTGGTTAGCCCTACGATATGGCCCTCTTCAATCAAACAAAAAGTGATGAGATGTTTTTCCATAACCAGATATTCAATGTTCATGTCCCCGGGAGGTGCATTTTTCAGAGTTGTGACTGCCTCTTCATAACTATTGCCACTAGGTCAGGTGACAATACCTGTAAAGGAATAAAATAGTCAAGAATACGACCTGAATATCGTTTTTTCGTTCTAACATGAAAATAGTGGTAAATGCTTATGTCTTTCCAGCCATTGTCGAGCGAAACCAGGCGGACAACGAACAAAGAACCACTCACTTTCAAAGATGCTTAATTTCTTCCATGCGCCAGTTAGAATCTGGTACCTCTTCACTGACTTTAGAAATGTAAATAAAAGACTCCCTATCCGTCGCTTGAAAGAGAATATGAATCGATGTCCTCAACAGTCGGAGGATGATGTAGGATCTCCTTGAATACCATATAAGTACAGTTAAGAAGAGCGTAGCCATTTGGGTGAAGCTTCACTAGAGCTATCCTTAAATAATGAAGAATTTCCAGAATGTATGAATGAAATGGCGGGATGCATCCGGCCTAGCAATGAACTTGTTGCACGCCGTATACCCTTCTAGGGTTCAGTGAGCCCTATTATCTCGTGACAAAACCAACACATCATCGAAAGGAATTTCATGCCTTATGTAGATTTGGCAAAGAGCGTATTCCTTAATTTTAGAAGCTATCAAATCAGCAAGGTTCTCCAGAATAATTGCGTCCACTAGAGTGTCGGGAGCAGGATCGATATTTCTCTGATGGAATGATCATAACAACATCAGAAAGGTCAAATTGAGTGTCTAGGCTTTTCGGTTGTTTCGAATGATGACTAGAGGATGGACTATCAAATTCAGCTGTAGAGCCTGATTCTACGTCAGGATTATCCTGCTGGGAAGATGATCCGGCTGGCATTGATGCAAGACACCCAGAACGTCCAGAACAAACAACTATTAAACTTAGTAAAAATCATGGTTGGATAAAGCAATCTGTATCCCCAGTCTATAGTGCTAGTGTGGTGCGGAAAAGTGTTGTACAATATAGTCATAAGTTGTGCGAAACTGAAGATGGAAAAGACGATGAGACTTGAAGGTTCAACCGGGGAGACTGTCATTCCTGACCGTCTCGACCATCTCTACGTGTCATCGGGAAATAATGATTTTTATCTATGTTACTGATAGCTTCAAAAGAATAGTCAAAGGCTTTGGTTTGTGTCGTAGTTCTAAGGTCATTTGTTACCGAATATGCAGTTCAAATCATATGCAAGACATATGCAAGTTCAAATGTTTATTCTAGTATGCAAGGCCGAAGCTCATCATTTAGTTCAAGTTCACTAATTTATGTTCCATTATTAAATTCATTTGCCAACAGCCGATCATTCCTCAAACATGACCGATCGTTCATAAAGGCATTCCAACCAATCATTTCCTTAGAGAATATCATCTGATCGTTCATAGTAGTCATATCCACCGATCGTTCTCCTTGGCCTTCAAAGCCGATCATTTTCTCCATGCCATCAATCGTTCATCCCACTTTGCCTTGTCCACCTCAAAAGCCTCTAACTCCAAAGCATTTCCAACCATTTGTAGACGATCATTACATACTCAAGCCTCAATATCCCAATGTTTTGTCGATCGTTCAAGAACGATTGTGATGGATCGATCGAACAACTTCTCCAATTCCACTACATCATCCTCCTCAACAAATGATCGGTTAAGGCCATAATACTATCGTCCCACATCAAGAAAAGCTACATCATCTTCTCCAAAGACGATCTGCTGAAGCTTCTATCTCCTCCAATTCTTACTCGCTCCATGGATCGAATCAAATATCACAAACATTAATGAAACTCAAAGTCTTATGCCAAAAGCATACAGAAAATTCGAATTAAGCTACCTAAGTTAGAACCTTGAAGGGGAAATGAAGTTGAATTCAAAACGAGGCAAGATTTGGCAGAGCGCCTAAAGGGAGATTAACTCGAACAAAAAGCGGTTTTTTTGGAAGTTGGATAGTTTCTTCGATCGAAAAAGGGAGAAAGTAGAACGATGTGTCCTTTTCTTCTCAACTGAAACGATACGAAATGATAGAAGAAGGAAAAATGGCTAAGTACAAGAGTTTATATAGGGAGGTCAAATGTCGATCACTTGTGGCCCAAAATTAATTTCGAGGTAGTGAGTTTATACCGATCATTTCATAACCAAGCTAGATGCCGATCGTTTCAAAGCAAGGGTTTTGTGCCGGTCATTTCATAACTAGGAATGATCCAAAATTTCTTTCTAAAAAGCAAACGATCGGTGAAAATAATAATAATAATAAATATATATGTGGATGGGGAAATAACAACCGGTAGTGAACATTTGTTAAGGTATATATGTAAATATGAATAACGGTTGGTAAGATTGTTTATAAAAATTTCAAAACTTGACAATGATCCGTGAACGTATAACCGTGATCAGGAGTCAGGTATGGACACATATACATGATAGCAAACGTTTCAAAATCTAATTTTTGAATAAAAAATAACTGAAACCTAGAATCAACCATGAGAAAAAATAAAGCCAAGCCGCTAAAGCTTAGATATTGCCAGAAACAAAGCAGGATGATCAGTAATAAGTTGTGATCCCATGTTTATACTATGGGAATCGACCAATCATCACGATGAATAAGGAAAATATGACCCTTGATAAGAAAACAACTTAATGAAAAGATAACGACTATTCGATGAACCGGATGGGTTTCATTCTGAAAATTCTAGCTTGCAACGATTCAAAGAACGTCATGTTTAAAATGAAATGTACTTTAGGGGGAAATATTACCCTGCCTTTTGGCAAGGCTGTGATGTCATCGACTTGGCTAGGAATGGATGGTTATCAACCTTAGAAATTGATTACATACAATACTATAGATGATGGTCGGGTAGATTCGGACCAGGTCCCAATCGAGGTGCAATTAGCATGAAGTGACTAGCATAGCCCTGTGAAGTTATATTTTAAATTTGGAGTCGATCAAAATGCTCGAGTTACAGACGAAGCAAGGATTTGTATGGATCGATTGGGAATGATCTACAGAACAGCCAAATCAGCGGAGATCAATTGATATCTCAAAGTCCACAAGGTCAATTCACTTGAAATTTCAAAGCATCGGTATACTGAAGCATGGGGCCCAAAAGAACGATCGCACATAAAGATCTCAAGTTATGATAATAGTCGATCGTATCTAGCTGATCGTTATTGCCGATCCTTCATGATGATTGGCGAACATTCCAAGTGTAGCAAAGGTTGATCCAAATCTCGTAATCTACAACTGCGATTGACGTCATATTTCAGGGACAAGTTAAAGAGGTACGTGGGACCCCTAAAAATGACCACGCATGAAATGGAGGTAAAAATAATGAACGGTTAAACTTTAGCCGATCGTTCGTGATGTTATGTTAGGGCCACCGATCATTAAGGTGGGCCCCAATGGACCTAGAGAGCCTTCTGTCGAAATCTTATTGAAATACCTCATCATCTCCTTTTATAAATACAGGCCTATGTTTCATTTGGGGGATCTTTACACTGCTTGTTACTCGAGACTCTATTGTAATCAAATGCTCTCTATTTTGTACCGCTGTAATCAGATTTACAAGTGATCAGTAAAGGTAATCTTCAAAGTGGACGTAGGCATACAATGCCGAACCACTATAAATCTCTGTATTTTGTATTATTCTTTTTTATTTGTTATTAGCTCAACCATTTCCTTAGTTAAATTTAATTTTTCTTCACTTACTTCTCTACATTTATCTATTCTTGGGTGTTTGTAAGTTGTAACTAATTTAGTTGCAAACATCTTGCAATTGCCTAGAATCCAATCTCCTCTTCTATTCATGATTCAAACCAAGATCAGCGAAAATCCATTCATAATAAAGCAACTAATTCTCTACATCAATCGCATCCTTCATTCTAATATATGGTTTCCTCCAAGTTTTTCATAGTCTCCACTCAAAACAGCATAATTGTTAACAATTGGAGCTTCCAGATTAGCTCCTTTAGTATTTCCACCAACTAATCCAGCAGCAACTCCTACTTGCATCATGTTGACAAAGAACTGATGCACCGCTCCCATATCAACCAACGGCATTCCTGCACTTACGTTAGCAGCTGTTTGTCGACCTAGATTTCTCCTAGTGTTGGGCCTGACATTTCCATTGGTAGTGGTGCTTTCTCTATCGAGATTAACTCGTCCATTTCCTACCTCCATATCTTACTCCCTTAAACCTGCATTCGAACCTTATTAAGATACGGAAGAATGGTCTAAGATGGAGGGAAAATAGAGATAAAAAGAATACTTATATATAGCAAACACAAGTATGTTACTATAGTGTTATCCCATACCCCAATCCTATTTTCTGATTCATTTGATCTACGCTTCAAAACATTTTTAAGTTCTAAAATTATTTTAGTTTTTACACAAACCTACGCTCTGATACCAAGTTGTAACATCCCCATTTTGAGGCCCGAAACTAAGCGCTATAGAGGGTGTAGTCATTTATAGTATTAATCTCCAGTGATAAAATGCTGGCATGCTAATGGTGTACATAATATCAGAAGCACAAGAATATGAAATAATTTTAAATACAATTTCAAAGTAAATTATCACATTTCAATTCAAAGTCATAATTTCATATTCAGTACATAATCCTGAATGTTTCTCAGGTTCACATGAAATATAATTATTACAAAATATTCCGAGGGCGACTTATGAAGATGTCCCCTTGGTTGATCGGATTTACTAAATAAATAGATACATCTACTGTTAATACCTTAATACAACAACTAACACAACACAACAGATAATAATCATAGATAGACTCCTACGTAGCTAGCTTTGCCTCCTACACCTCTTTGGAAGCTTTATTTGCTAAACCTACTTAACCTCCTTTTTCCAAATCTACTCAAATAAAATTTTGAGTACTCGAGAGTTTAAGGGGAAAACATAAACTTCGAGCCAGACAAAAAGCCTGGTGTGTATAATAATATAATATCTCGATTTATAGATATTCAATGAAATAACACCACCAAGCGGAACGGGTTTTCCCCTCACTAATATCCCTTTTCAAAATATATCTTTTGCAAATCAATTCCTGCAACCAAACTGGTTAAAATAAAAGTATAAACAATAATGTGCATGCATGCTGCTTAGGTAATCATGACTATTCGTTAAATCAGTGGACTATCCATCCCAATGTTTAGTTTTCGTAAGGTAACTACCAACCTACATGGCTGACTCGGGTCTACCGGATATACCAAATTTCGTACCTAACTATTAAAAGAAAATTGGATGGTCCATTTAATACATTTTGCATAGTGTTTACCTGACTATCTATCAATCTTATAGTTTTGGTAGGTTTAATATGAACCTAAAGGTTTTGCAGGCCAACCTATAACCTACCTTATTTTATGTATTCGTTTTTGTGCTTAAACCTACTTTTTGTATTAGCCTAGGCAATGCCCTACACATTGGAATATTGGACTAATATCAGCTAGAGGTTAAAAGCTGAAGTATAGGGTACTAACCTATTATAATGACATTAATTTTGACTAACATTATTAAGAATATTTAATTGGATAAACAATATAAACTAATGTTGGTATTTAAGAGATTGAGATTTGTTAATTAAGAAGTAGCCATGCCTTAACGAATGTATTAGTAAAAGAGAATTAAGATAAGTAAATAGGAGGAATATGGTAAGGGTAAAATCGGAATAGCCTTTGTTGCTGTATCCTAAACCCATCTATTCTTCATTCCTCATTCATTTTAACTTTCACAAACAAAACTAAAACCCTAAATAATTTGGCCGACCACTTTTAAGAGGATTCAAGGAGAAGAAAAGCTAAGATTCAAGTAAAAAGCTTAAGCAAATCAATTTAAAGAAAAATTTCAACCTTCTTAACACAAAGGCAAGATGAATAATTAGTTTACTTCTCACTTTTGATCATGATTTCAGTTTCAAGCTAGATTCAAATTATTTTTACAAGTATCATGCCATGTTTTGATACATTAAATGGATATATATGCTTAGATCAGAAAATCTACCAAATGGCATCCAACTGATTTCATTTTTGATATACGGTCAAAAATAATTTTTTAGAATTGGGTTTCAAGTTTCATAATTTTCCAAGTAGTAATGAATTTATTATGAATTTTCTAATTGAGAAAATTGATTTAATTTGGATTAATTATTTAAAATAATTAAAAAGTAATTTTGGCTTCGAAATTTATATGTGTGGGAAAATAGGTTAAATATGATTTTACATGATTTTTGAAAATTTTTCCTAACTGTTTTACTAAGGCAAATAAATAAATTAAACTAGAGGGGCTTAATTGTTATTTAAGATTTTTAGGCTATTTTGTTAAGTATAAAATGTTTTAAATATTTTAAGCTAATGTGTGTAGTAGTTTTTCAAAAGAGTATGTGATAAAGATTTCATAGCCAATGTTGTTTTGACGAATATTGAAGGTTAGGTAAAAATTAATTGCTTTAAAGGAAAAAAATCCAGTTCTTATTTTAATTACAGCTTCGCCACTTACCTGCTTGCTTCTGTCACCATACCCAGTAAACATTTTGCACCCATTTGAAACCGAGGCACGTGATATCAAGGAACTGGTATGTAGTATATTAGAGAAAGGTGGAAGGAAAGGATGGAGTCGAAATTATGCTTTCGAAAGGGTTGAAGCAACTTATATTAGCTTTCGAATCCATTAACTTGCCTTTGTTTTTAAAATAAGCTTTCGAAAAGGTTGTCGCTTTTGAGCCCCTTTGATACCCTAGCTATCGCATTTTTACCTTTCGCACTATTTATAGGCCGCTTTTCTTTATAACCTTAAAACAATATATTGGAAAGGAAGGATATCATCTTCTTAGTATTGAAACCGCCTTCCCAATGCTTTCGAAAGGGATGTCTTAGCCGCCGTTACTAATAGTTTCGGAGGAAATGGTTTTGAAAGGGTAGTCTGGAAGTTGCTCTCTTCCCCAATGCTTTTACTTGAGGTTAATGATTTCGAAAGTGATGCTTTCGCTTCTATTCTCTTTAACCCTATGGTTTTATTAAAAGTTGAACCCAATGATTTCGAAAGAATACTTTTAAATAGTTTTGAAGCCATATTTCCATAAATTCTTACTTGAACCCAATGCTTTTGAAAGGTATGTTTTTAAGTGTTTCTAAAGGAATGTTTTCAATGCTTTCGAAACATATGTTTAATGGCTTTGAATAAGGATGTCTAAGGTTTTAAGCAATGATTTTGAAAGGGGTGCTTTTTATGATTTCAAAAGGGATTGTTTAAGGTTTTAAAAAATGGTTTCGAAGGTACTATTTCGGCTTTATAAACTAATGTTTTTTTAGTTAAAAATGTCTTTAACTTATTTCAAAGGGATAGATAACCCTATTGATTTTAGGTTTTCATGAACATTGTTTATAAAGCATATATCATGGTATAAGTATTTTGTGTATAGAAAAGAATATATTTTCCTGGTTTAAGTATGATTTAAAAGGGTTAAATACATTTGAAAGAAATGTTTTCAAGGAAAATTGAATAAGGTAGTTAACCCTAAGTGTATAGCTCAGGTATTAGAAGACCATATGGGATTGGTATGGGATCGCGTCCTATACTTTAGCTAGTAGCCCTTAGCTAATATAAGTCCAAAATTCCAGTGTGTAGGGATTTGTCATAGGTAAGACTAAAATAATGTTACGCACAGAAACGAATACACAGGGTAGAGGTAAGTTATTGGTGAGCCGCAAAAACATTATGATCAGTTGACCGTAGAAGAAGTAAGTTAAAGATAGACCTTCCACTATTGTATCTAATAGAAGTTAAAATATTTATTATATCTGGTAGGCCTGAGTCAGCCAGTGGTTAATAGTCAGCCTGATAAAACTATATTGTTTGGATAGATAGTCCATTGATTACCTGACTTATATGCATATATGTTATTCATATTGTTGTTATAATTAGTTTAATTGCCGGATTTTGATGTGCAAAAGAAATGATTTTAAAAGGCTATTGGTGAGGGAAAACCTGTTCCACTAAGCGGCGTAGTCTTACTTAATATCAAAAACCGAGATGTAATAGAAATATTCACACCAAGTTTATGTCTGACTTGAAGTTTATGTTTTCCCCTTAAACTCTCGGGTGCTCAAGTTAAATTTTAGTAGATTGAGAGTTAAGGACTTTTCAAGTTTAGTAGGTTGGAGAATAAGCTTCTAAAAAACATGCAGGAGGCAAAGCTAGCTATGTAGGAGTTATTTAGATTATTTCCACTATGATGTATTTAAGACTGATATGTCTATTTATCTAGTACTCTGATCATCAAAGAGGGCATCCTTATATGTCGCTCTTGGCATAATTTGTAATAATTATATTTGATCAAAACCTAGGAATCGTTATGGGATTATGTAATTGAATATGGAATATTGATTTGAAATGTAATCGAAAAAGCTGTTTTTGAAATCTGTATTAATTTTATTTCATATTCATGTATTTCTAATATTATGGTTACCATTAGCATTACCGTATTTTGTCACCGGAAATTAAAACTAAAGATGACTTGTAACGACATGGATTTTTCCATCATTTGATTTTGAATATTTAAATGATTTTTAATATTGATTTGGAATATAAATTGTTTTTTGGATATAAAGATTTGGTTGAAAATTCTAGAATGAATTTAAAATTCAAATATAGTAATTTATCGTAATACGGAAATGGTAAATAGTTGAAATTTGAGTTGAATATGAATCTTTCAAATGTTGATATAAATTATATTTGAATTAGAATTGAGTTTATAAGTTTTTAAAACTGAAATTTCAAGTGATTTCGTAAATTTTTGCAATCGTCGATTTAATCGACGCGTTAAAATAGCGAGCGGGGCACAGTCTCGGAATTCGACGAAACTAGTTCCATTGGATCTATAATAGTGTATTATTATCGATTTCAAATTTCATAGTGTTTGGAGTTAACGTTTAGCCATACGGGATAGAAACGCGTTGAAATTATTATCGAAATATAATTAATAATAGTCGATTCAAAAAGCTATCTTCCACATACGATCGAATTAGTCTCCGAAACTTGTTCCATTGCGTTCGAAATAGCGGTATAACATTAGGAACGCCAGACGGCATGCCTCAGTAGAAATTCGGGATTTTGAGTTATGCAAACGAGATATTTTGAGTACAATATTATAAAAAATTTAAAAAGGTCAAACCCTATTTTTCATCGAGCCACCCTACCTTCTGAAACACACCAACCTACTTCTCTTTCTCTATTTAAATCGCGTATACTTCCTTTTGCCTTCTTTCAGAATCGAAATCAAATCATGTATAATAAAAAAACTCGCGATTAAATTGCGATCGAACAAGGCAAGCTAATAGGCGACGTCAGGGAGTTTGCGGATCTCTTGGGTAGCTGCACGCGAAGGCGAGTTGATGCACGAGGAGCAACTGAGCGAAGTAATGCACGAGGATAGAGCGACAGCGCGCCATGTTGAGAGAGCGATGGTATGCGAGGCTGTAGTAGTTTCCACTGGCAGCTTTGAAGGGAGGTGCGACAGCATCCTGGTGGGTTCATTTATAATGGCAGTGGTGCAAATAGGTTAGGGTTTGTCACGAGGTTGTGAGGTTTCGATGGAGCTGCTGGGTTGTCTGATCGCGAACGAGAATTTAGGGACGAAGTCTAAATGCGGTTATAAAGGTAATTAATTAACTTAAGTTGTAATTAGTGAAATTAATATATATTTTAATTCGGGAATCTTGTATAACGTATAATTTTTCATACTAGGTGCATATCAAACGTAACGAGTCATATTGGATTCGCAACTGCTAATACTACGCAATGGAATAAATTTGAAATTGGAACGATCAGCAAATTAAAAATCAAGGTGAGTAAATCTCACACAATTTGGTTGACTGGTTTAATTTATAATAATTAAAATTAATTATTGGATGCTTGGTTGAATTTATAAATTATTATCAGTTTGAATGTTATATTGTATATATTAGTATATATATGGGTAGTTGGATATATTTCCCGCCAATTGGAGCGGATGAGACACTATGCGCCCCGCATAATAGTGGATGACCCTATATTACCGCGAAATCCCACCTCGAAGCGAGATTGGTATTTTTATTTATATAACATCTATGGATGGAGGCAAAACAGGTTGAAGGGATCCAACTGGATTCCTCAAATATATTGATTGTTTTTCATATATAGTGATATATGCTTTGATTGAATAATCTGTTATGGATTGTTGTGTGATTTGATTTATTGGATGCTATAGTAGTACTGGCCCTATTTTGGTATTTTAAATACCATAAATAATATTTTTATATTTAAAATGAAATTTAAAAGGCAAATTTTGGAATTTAAGACATTTATATAGAATCATAGTATTTTATAAGAAATGTATTTGAATTCAATAAAAGATTTGATTTTTGGAAATTTGTTTAACTATTTTAATGTTTCAAATAGAGATTCTTGGAAATAATTTATACAAGGGAATTTTAAACAATAAATTTAATAATATCTATTAAATATGATTTGGAAGTTGAAATCGAGTTTTCGAGTGGATTTAAAATATTAATTGGATTTATTGAGGAATAGATTCCCAAACGAAATTTTGAATAGAAATTAAATTATAAGTGGACTTTTGAAATATGGATATGTTGTTAAATAGATAAAACGAGAATGAGTTTTGAATTTATAAACAATATTTATAAATGGAGTGGAAGTATTATGAATGGATAATTATAGAAAAGAAATGAAATGGATATTGGAAATGAATTTTGGGAGATTAAATGAGATTATAAAGGAACAGTGTTGATGAGATGATTTTATAATAAGGATATTTTAAAAATCAGGAATAGGACCTGGATGAAAATTTGAATTTATAACCAAAGTTATAAATAAGTAAAAATGATTATCTAGTGATAATTTGGGATTTTAAATCCACAGTGTGAATTTAAAATGAGATATGGAAATTTGGATTAAAAAGAGAGAGATAGATGATTCTATTTTGGAAACTGGAGTGGTGATGAAATTGGAAACGTAATTGATGTGTATGAATCGAGAGAGTTTTATAAATTGGAAATAGTTATATTGGAAATTTAGAAATAGATATTTCTTCGAGAAGTTAAGTTTGTTTTTAAAAAGGGTTTTTATGGATTAAACTATGTAGTTTAGATGTTATGGTATTGGTAAATGTCAGAAAAATTGGTAATATAAATAGTCAATATGGGTTGAAATGAATTATAGTTTTTATAATAAGCTTTGTAAATCGATTAGTATTATTACAACTGATTTGGAAATTAGTTATTGTTGGTTATATAAAAAGTTCTTTGATATTTTAAATAATTACTTAATTATGTTTTTTAAATTAAATTATTATTCTTTACAATTATTTTTTATTATTATTATTATATATATGTATATGGTTTTAAAGGTAAGTGATTGAAGCGATTTATAAATACTCTCGAGATTTGTAAATCAAGTTATTAAATGGAGATGGTTTTGTAAGAGGAATTTTGTAATGGAATTCCGAAAGACTTAAAAATTTCCAAAATGTTTTAGATACGGGAACTTCGAAAATGAATCTGAATTCAGAAAAGAAGTTATAAATTGTTAAATGGGATTATAAATAAGTATAATCGGTTTCGGAAATTGTAAAATGGAATTAATAAAAATTCCTGAGATTTATGATATAAGTTATAAAATATTTCTTAAGTGTCGAGATTAGAAATGATTTTGGAAAATAGACTTGCAATATTTTCCTAAGTATTGAAATAGAAGGTTTTGGAAATATTTTAGCGACGAAATGATTTGTATAGAAATATTTTCCTAAGTAATGAATTATAAAGGGAATTTTGTAATATTTCTAAGTGTTGAGATGGTTTGAAAATATCCTGTTATGGATAGGTATTTAAGTTTGTTCCAAATATTTAAATATTGGAAGAGATTTGAGTACATATCTTTGTAAAGATATTTTAAAATAAATGTTTTGAAAGATTTATGATATGGGCTTATTGATTGCTTATGGATGTTATTTGATAGTCAAATAACCGACTATCAAATCTGACCAAATTCGTTGATCGTTTCGAAGGGACCGAGATCGGATTTAACTATACGAAAACCACATCGATCTGATTTGTGCGTTATGAATTATGATATCTCGAAGAAAATGAAGGCGGTGTTCGTGAAGAGATTGGTTTGTCCAGATCCAGAACTACTTGTATGGATGAATGTTATCATTTGCATCGTGGTCTAGAAGGCAGTGTTAGCATTCCAAGTATGAATGCTATTCTAAAGGTAAAACGTTGCCTCAAGCCTCATCAACCAGGAATGACTAAAACAGGGGAGATGAAGCAGGGCTAAGTGGGTCGCACCCAAGTAGGGTATGTTGTCACTTTTGTAGATACCCTTGGATATATATATATATATATTATAAATTATGGATATGGTTGTGCATGGAAAAGAGAGCGCTCGATTAGGGTGGGAACACCCGGGGTGATAACATATTCGGTACTATCCAGGTCAGAGGTAGGCCGGTCTTGTGTTGGCAGGGGATCCAAGCGAGGTCCTCGGTACATTTTTCTAGAGGTATACCGTGGTTGGCGGTACCCCAGTAGCCTGGTCATTATATGGAATCCAATATCCACTACGAGCCTACACGGTTTTAGTTGTATACCAACTATGCTGAAACGTGAGATGCAAGCATTTCAGCTATTTTCTAATTTACTTTCTATAGACACTATTATAATATCAAAAGATTTTGATATAAATGGTTTTGGTTATCGTAAGGTAAAAACCCATCGTATTTATGTGTGGTGTGGTCTTACGAGATACCTTTGTTTTCAAAAGGATTTTGATAATAGAAATAATTCAAATTGAGTGTGTTTTTCTCACGCTGGTTTTCCAAACTGTCTCGGGTGTTATTTTATTATAATGCTCGGGTCAGACCAAATATTACAGATTTAGGTTAGAATATTATGGAGCTTAGGAGACGAGCCGGAGGAGACTCAGGCATATTCCACGTACTTGATTATATTCCGCTGTGTGTGTTAAACTGAATGTTAAGTATTTGTGAGGACAAGTTATATTAACTCTCCATATTGGGTTATTGACTAGTATACTCTAATGATTTTATGTATATTACAGTTATAGTTTCTTTTTGTATAAAGATTTGTTTTTATCTATTATATATTATTCCGCTGCAATTGTGAGATTCTGTATTGTTGTTTCTGTTTCTCCTTCTATCGTTTTCTTCTTCACCCCTAATGATCTGGTATTTCCAGCACTCGATTGCTCGGCATGCTATACTATGAATGTATTGATGTCGATTTTCGAAGGTAAAAAATTCCAGGCCATTACACTTGGTATTAGAGCTGAAGGTTAAGAGAGAACCTTGACTTTGGTGGGGATTACTCATTAGAGATAGTGTCAGTAGTACTCTAGAATGAGTCTGAGTGTATTAATAGATATGAGCATGTATTTGTTAGTGAATATAAAATGTTTTATATTGTGTTGATTTATCGTTGAGTGTTTTATGAATTCTGGTCGGTACGAGAAGTACAACTGTATCGATAGAGGTTTCTAAACTCTTAAACAAGGTAAACTTACACAGTATTATTTTGAAAAGAGGGTAAATGAAATAATTTTACCCAAGGGTATATTTTGATAGAAAAGAAATAATTTTCTAAGATTATTATTGTATATTGGAGTGTTTGGTTGATATTATTATAATCAAAACTAGGTTATAAAAATTGAAATGGTTTATATAACCAAATAGGAATTTGTATAAGTATGATTATGCATATGAGTTGTAGGTAAAAGTGGATTCAAACTAGAATTTGGAAATTTAGATCCCGGAAATTTTGGGAAATGTTTTAAATGGATTTGAACTAAGTATTTGAGTATTTTTGGAATCTCGGAAGTTTTGAAAATGTTTTCCAAAGTGGTTGAAAAGAATAATGGAGTATTATTTTTGGATAGAAAATGCTTTAAATTGAATTTAAAAATGGATTTTGGAAGTGATAAAGCACTGAACTCACTTGAGTCGCTGGAAAATAATCCTAGTGATGACTCTGCAACATCATCACTATTCATTTTCGAGTTTCTAAGTGACAGATTGCTACTGTGATTATTTGGCTACAGAATTGTTTTGGTAAAATTAGGTTTTGATTTAAAAATTCCAAAAGCAGGATTTGGTATACAGAAAGGAATATATATTTATATATGGTATTTCAAAATGATTTGAAATGAAACCAGGTTTGAATTCTGGAATATTCATTTGAATGTTTTATGAAAATTGTGAAAAATAAGTTTTGAACTTATAACCTGGAATTGTGAATTTCAATATGAAATTAAAATTTTATCTTATGCAAGTTAAATAAATTGAATTTGTAAAAGAAAAATTGTATGGGTTAGACTTTAACTTGAGATAAGTTAAATGAAAATTGAATTGAATATATAAACTTGAATTGTAAGTGACTATTTAACTATAGGTTATAAATTTTGAATGGAATAAAATTTAAGTAGAAAAATTATGGAATTGCGAATAAATAAGTTGAATAGCTTACAAAATTGGAGTTAATGGAATATATACTTAAGATATAAAGTGATGTAAATCTTGGGTTAAAAATTTTAAATGTGAATATACTCGAGTAAGCATCGACAAAATGAAATCTGATTGGAAATTTAATCTTGAAAGGAAGATTTAATTTAAAATGAGTCAAATGGAATCAACTGAAGTATAGGATTTATATAATTGAGGAAACTAAGTTGTGTAAGTTATTAATTGGAAAAGTGGAATAGAAATACCAAAATTATATTGATTGGATATTTGATGAAGAAATGAAAATCCAAACTTGAATTATAAAATAAATTTGAACTCAATTCAAAACAATTAAAGTGATTTTTGAAATAAAAATCTGATATTGAATTATAAAATGGAAGTGGACTAATTAGATAAATTAATTAGTTAATTGAATATAGAAATGGGGCTTAACTTGGTTAAGTAAAATGGATTGTGGATTGAAATTGAAATTGAATGTGCAACTTGAGTTATAAATGAAATTCGACTTATATATAAGCGAATTAAATATATTTTGAAATGTTGTCGAATAAAATAGAAATGGATTGAAATGGTGGTGACTTAATTTATAAATAAGTTCAATTTAAAATGTAAATAAATTGAATACGACTTTGGGATATTATTTAAAAGAATTTGAGTATGAAATTATGTTTTGAAGTGGAAACGAATATATGTGTTGTCTAAAAGGTCATAATAAACCTTAATATAAATTTTATGAAATGATTCTCAAGTAATATAGTGTAAATTGAGATATACCAAGTAAATGGAAATATGAATCAATCGAAGGTAAATAAATTGAATAACAACCAATTTAAAATGAAATGGAAATTGCTTGTAATGGAAATGAACTTAAGTTATATGGTTGAAATGATTGAAAGTAAATGAATTAACTTAAGTCAATATTTTTGGATGGAAGCTTGGCTCAAATAAATTTATGTAATGGTTCATAAATAAATTGGCATAGATTGGATTGTTGTTGAATATAAAATTGAGCGAAACAAGATTTTTGTGAATAAATTGAATATGAACCAATAGAAATTGATAAATCAATTTAGAATAAATCTGAAATAGTTCATAAGCTTAAGTGACTATTTTATTAAATGAATATTACCGAATTTGCATGGAGAAATTGTCGTTTGTCGTAAATGGAAGTAAACAAGATTTTATGAATCAATGTAAAGTGAATAAATTGATTTAGAATCAATTTGAATGGATATGAATATGCTATGTGAAAATATGAATTGAATGTTAATAAATATTATGTGAATCATTTGGAATTGAATGAAATAGCGTATAAATTGAATTTGAAGTGAATAACTAAATGTTGGAACCCTGTATTTGCATGTACCTTTTAAAATACATGATATACCATGTTGGCGTTATGAAATCATGTGTTTAAAGTAGTCAAAGGGATGTAAAGTTATTAAATTTCATAAATTATGAAACTGATGTGTTTATTTGAGTAAGTACAGGTACATGGAGCTGTTTGGCTAAATTTTTGTTGCGCGATCACATATAAATTGAGCGAACTCGCTTAATAATGCTAATATAAGGTACGCTTATGCTATAAATGTGAAAATGATATAAATATTGCTATATATTGTGTTTCCGACCGTGTGGGTCGATGATATCATTTTTATTATATTTGTGATGTTGCAAAAGGCTCTCCGTACAAAGGAGACTGCCAAAAAATTTCGAAAATTTAGGGTGTTAGAAATATTTAGTTAACTAAAATTTGATTTTAGAATTTAATTGAGAGATAAAGGGTTTTTATGAATATTGGGAACTAGTTAGTGAATGTAGGCCTAAAAATTTAGGAAAGTGTAATAACGAGTTTTAACTAATTGGGTTTTGATAAGTTAATGGGTTTGTTGCATTTTTCTTACTTAGCAATTTCGGGGACGAAATTCTTTTAAGGGGGAAGAATGTAACGACCCAAATTTTTCCATCATTTGATTTTGAGTATTTAAATGAATGTTAATATTGATTTGGAATATAAATTGATTTTTGGATATGAAGATTTTGGTTGAAAATTTTAGAATGAATTTAAAATTCAAATATAGCGATTTATCGTAATACGGAAATGGTAAATAAATTGAAATTTGAGTTGAATATGAATCAAAACGATTTCTAATGTTGATATAAATTATATTTGAATTAGAATTGAGTTTATAAGTTTTTAAAACTGAAATTTCAAGCGATTTCGTAAATTTTTGACATCGTCGATTTAATCGACGCGTTAAAATAGCAATCCGGGGACAGTCTTAGAATTCGACGAAACCAGTTCCATTGGATCTATAATAATGTATTATTATCGGATTTCAAATTTCATAGCATTTGGAGTTAATGTTTCATCGTACGGGATTGAAACGCTTTGAAATTATTGTCGAAAATTTAATTAATAATAGTCGATTCAAAAGGCTATCTTCCACATACGATCGAATTAGGCTTCGAAACTTGTTCCATTGCGTTTGGAATAGCGGTATAACATTTGGAACACCAAGCGGCACGCCTCAATAGGGATTCGGGATTTTGAGTTATGCAAACGAGATATTTTGAGTATAATATTATAAAAAATTTAAAAAGGTCAAACCCTATTTTTTATCGAGCCACCCTACCTTCTGAAACAAGCCAACCTACTTCCCTTTCTCTGTTTAAATCGCGTACACTTCCTTTTGTATTCTTTTAGAATCAAAATCAACTCGTGTACAATAAAAAAAACTCGCAATTAAATCGCGATCGAGCGAGGCAAGATAATAGGCGATGTCAAGGAGGTTGTAGATCTCGTGGGGTAGCTGCACGCGAAGGCGAGTCGATGCACGAGGAGCAGGTGCAGGCGCTGGCATGATTTCGAGTGCGACGTCTTGGTCGACGTCGAGTAACCTGAGCGACGTAATGCATGAGGGTAGAGCGGCAGCGCGGTGTGTTGAAAGGGCGATGGTAGGCGAGGCTGTAGTAGTTTCCACTGGCAGCGTTCGAAGGGAGGTGCGATAGCATCCTTGTGAGTTCGTTTATGGAGGCAGTGGTGCAAATATGTTAGGGTTTATCGCGGGGTTGTTAGGTTTCGATGGAGCTGTTGGGTTGTCTGATCACGAATGAGGATTTGGGGACGAAGTCTAAATGGGGTTATAAAGGTAATTAATTAACTTAAGTTGTAATTAGTGAAATTAATATGTATTTTAATTCGAGAATCTTGTGTAACGTATAACTTTTCATACAAGGTGCATATCGAATGTAACGAGTAACGTTGGATTCGCAGCTGCTAATACTACGCAATGTAATAAATTTGAAATTAGAACGATCAACAAATTAAAAATCAAGGTTAATGTTAAAATTAATTATTGGATGCTTGGTTGAATTTATAAATTATTATCAGTTTGAATGTTATATTTATATATTAGTATATATATTAGTAGTTGAATATATTTCTCGCCAATTGGAGCGGATGAGACACTACGTGCCCTGCATAATAGCGGATGACCCTATATTACCGCGATATCCCTCCTCGAAGTGGGATTGGTATTGTTGACCCTAAAATTGGACCAACACCATGGATTGAGTTTGAAAGCACCAGTCCTGTTCTGATAGAGCAATATCACAGATAACAGGTATAGAAATAGAACAGTAAAAGAAAGAAGACAGAGAATTTTTATAGTGGTTCGGCTATTAATGAAGCTTATGTCTGCTTTATAGCTTTACTATAGACTGATTGCTATTACAAGGGTTGTTTGATTACAAGGCTTTGGCTACTTCCTAGCTAGGTTTAATCTCTAGAGTTAGAATCCATCGGAGAATCACGGTCAATTCCTCTGGAGACTGTTGTGAGGAAGCTAGAGAGTGAAGAATGTTTCCGGTAGAGCTTTAGCAACCAGTCCGGAGAAGATCCTCTTTATATTGCAGGTAGGATGGTATTTATAGAGATCGAAGAGCTTCTGGGCCGGGGCTGTTTATCAACTGCTCGCAAGTAAGTAGGAAACGATCCATGGAGGACTTGGCTCGTAATACAAAGCAGAACCATGGGTCGTTGGCGACCCATGGCCTATGGGCCGCTGGCGAACCGACGCATGGCCTATAGGTCGCTGGCAACCCATAGACTTGGCTTGTTTGCAAGCCAATGTGTTGGCCTCTTTCGTAGTATTCTTCAGTTGTCTAGTTTGAAGGTTTGAGGGGAGGCATGGGTCGGCGATGAACCAAGTACTTATGATTTTCTGGAGTCTGCAGTTGGAGATGCTTTGATAGTCTTTTATCATAGTTGCTTCGTTTTGATGGCAATTCACTAACTGTTTGTGCTCAACTGCTGATTGGGCTGAAAGAATGCTGGCCTTTTGGTTTAGTCGATCCCAGTCATTGCCTCAGTGATATAGCATGTCTATCATTCGCTCATTTCCATAGCCTTTCTGGTTAAGTTCTAAACCATTCTGATAACACGAGATTGTTCTGTCTCCTATTGGATCCTGCTGGGTTAAAAACTTGGATAACATTTTCCCCCTAGAGTATGCTTTCATTGAAAACAAGGCGGGCTCTGGAAGTAACTTCTTTTGAGTCTTCATTTTCTGAATTCTAGTTTATCGTGTCGAGGTTACCATGCAAATTAGGCTTTGGCTATTGAATTTTCAATGTGAATCGTCAGAGTCCATCTTAAGATGTTATTCTCAATTGGCTGACTTCTGACAACTCTCTGTTTTTTTATTTTATTCTAAATTCGATTCCTGGTATTGATGATGCAATCTTTGCTCCATAGTTTACGCAAAGGTTCAGGTTGGTAAGTGGGTGCATGATGTTGGTTTGGAGTTGTCTATATAGTTTTGATTTGACCGGAAGTGAAGCTATGTTTTGTCTCGAAAGATTGTACGCCATTCTGGAGCAAAGTCTTGCTCTTGGCCTTTAACTACTTCTGTTCAAGAATTTGGTTAAGATCCTGTCGATGTTTTTGAATTCTGATGCGATAATTTATTCCAAAATTGGATATAGTGGATGATCCAATCATATCGCTCTTCCTATTTCTGTATTCTGGTGATCCTGAATAGAAAAGCTTCCTGCGTCGCTTCGGACAATGGCTCCGTTATCGATCGTTGATCGATAACAGGTAAGTGTGGAAGAGATAATTTCAAAAGACGATATGGATTGTTTTTCGAATTTAAGCAAGCTATCTACACTAAATTTCTTGTTTGCAGTATTGGGATACTATACTCTTCTCATTTAGATAACACGCTGCATTTGCCCCGGTCAACGCTCAGAACCTGATTGAGCAACATACATCGGCTTCCCTTGGATCCCGGGCGTTAATTATACGAGGATATTATTTAAAGTAAAGCATACCTGACAGGGTTGAATGCCAAGTTTTGTTATTGAAAATGACTTTTCTTTCTTCCAATCTTTAGTTTGGCGGAGGGACTTCCACTCCTCCAGAAGTTGGGTCCTTCACAACTTAGGCTTCACTTATTATCCCTATAATATTGGGATGATTGATTACAGTTAAATTACTAGGCATGGTTACTCTTGTAGAGTTGTAGTTGATGTTCAATCAGGCATAACTTCAGTCTTTGGAAACTAGGGCATGATTTATTCGATCGCGAATATCTTTCCCTTGTGGTTTTTTAGAATTAGATCTGCACGTTAGCTTCTATCTCAAGGGACTATTAGCTTAATTCCTCAGTTCCAAACATTGCTTTTTCTCACTGTTGTGCTTCTTGTGCTGAAGTGTAGCATACTCATTTACTTTAATTCATACATGTAGGTAATACTTCTGTGGTCATTTCGGCATATTCCATTTCATAGCTTTGTTCAGGACTATGAAGTAGCTTGGTCTAGCCAGTTCTATAGCTAATCCCTACTTATGCTCAATTGAGTTATTTTCAACAAAGTGTTAGTGTAAATGCCTTAGTCTGTAGGGCTGATTGCTTTGACTATCGAGCCAACATGTTTTGGGAGACTAAGTTTCCTAAGCAATAAGTTTGATTGCCCCGTTTTGATTGACACGATAACTCCCTTCTTTGGGAATTAGGGACTTTGTTGCTTGATCCCAAGACTTGAGTTTTGTATGATGTCGGCATGTGTTAGAAAGATGCGTTTCTGGCATCATTTGTTAAAGTAAATTCTCTTAATTCCTACGTTGAGATCCTAATCACGTGTTCGTTTCTATCATCGGAAACTCATATACGGATGACTCAACTCTATGGAACTTTCCTTGATGTTGTGAATCTTCAGATAGCATGACCAAACTTCGGATAATGGCATAATCCTGCAAGTTGGAACCAGATGATCTAATTAGACCGTAACTAGGTCATCGATCCTTCTCACCATCGCCAGACTATGAGCAATGGTTGATTTCTGAACGTTAAATCATTCATTTCCTTTATTGGCGATTTTGTTGCCATAATGCTCTATTTTTTAATAGAGAACCGTTATCTAACCAACCTCGCGGTTATTCATGTTTGGACTTTTGAAATATTTCTTTCGATCAAGTATCTGTGCTTCTATCCCTTCTTGAGGGACTAGCTATTTTGAATGCTTGTATTTGGGCGATTGTGAGCGCTGGACATCTATGGGGAAAATTGCTTAATTGCCTACAGTATAGCTCTCAATCCCATTCTGGAATTGAGGACATTCGGGGATTTTATTTTCCACCTTCCATGATTGCTCCCGCTTGTTCTTGGCCATGCTGCTCTTCTTGGTTGCTGACGTTGTCATGGAAGTTTTCTTCATATGTCAACTCCTGTCTTTGAGAATTGATAACCTAGCTATTTGGTTACAAGCAACATTTCCTCGAGGCTGCCTATCTTTCGGTTGTGTCTAACGCCTTTCTAAGTTGAATTTAGGAAATTCGGTTGTGCACCAGCTTTCATCCCTAGAAACTAGTACATGGGTAATTCAATCCTGGGATCTCCTTTCGGTGTTGCTTTATTCCTGTGTAGTGGCTAATTCCTATGATAAATGGTCGACCCATCCGGCTGACTATGAAAGGATATGTCTTCCCGTCGCTGCTTGTCGTTCGGTAATAGTAGTTTTCTAAAGAGAAGGTAGAAACTCAGTTGAGGACCAACTTCTATTTTTGGAAGCTTGTGCATCAATGGTTCACTACAATGAGTGTTTCTCATCAGCCCTGTAGATTAAAGTTTTCCTGGCATTGCCGAGGTAATATCGGTACTTAGTGAGTAGAATGTTTCTTGGAGTTGCCGGGGCAACATCGGTACTTATGAAATAGAAAGTTTCCTAGCATTGCAGGAAGTTTTTCTTTTAAGGATCATTAGAATACAGAAATAGGAAGAGCGATACGATTGGATCATCCCCTATATCCAATTTTGGAATAAACTGTCACATCAGAATTCAAAAACATCGATAGGATCTTAACCAAATTCTTGAACGGAAGAAGTTAAAGGCCAAGAGAAAGACTTCGCTCTAGAATGACGTACAATCTTTCGAGACAAAACATAGCTTCACTGCCGGTCAAATCAAAACTATATAGGACAACTCCAAACCTACATCATGCACCCACTTACCAACCTAAACCTTTGCGTAAAGTACGAAGCAAAGATTGCATCATCAATACTAAGAATCGAATTCATATTAAAATCAAAAAACGAACGGTTGTCAGAAGTCAGCCAATTGAGAATAACATCTTAAGATGGACTCTGACGATTCACATTGAAAATTCAACAGCCAAAGCCTAATTTGCATGGTAACCTCGACACGATAAACTAGAATTCATAAAATGAAGACTCAAAAGAATTTACTTCCATAGCACGCCTTGTTTTCAACGAAGGCATACTTTATGGGGCAAATATTATCTGGGTTTTTAACCCAGTAGGATCCAACAGGAGATAGCACAATCTCGTGTTATCAGAATGGTTTAAAACTTAACCAGAAAGGCTAAGTCAAGGAGTGAATAATAGCTAGGCTATATTACTGAGGCAACGACAGGGATCGACTAAACCAAGGGGCCGGCATTCTTTCAGCCCAATCAGCAATTGAGAAAAAAAAGCTAGTGAATTGCCATCAAAATGAAGCTACTATGATAAAAGACTATCAAAGCATCTCCAACTCCAGACTCTAGAAAATCCTAAACGCTTAGGTCATCGCCGACCCATGCCTCCCCTCAAACCTTCAAACTAGACAACCGAAGAATACTACGAAAGAGGCCAAGACATTGGCTCGCAAACAAGACAGGTCTATGGGTCGCCAGCGAACCATAGGCCAAGGGTCGGGTCACCAGCAACCCATGGTTCTGCTTTGTATTACGAGCCAAGTCCTCCATGGGTCGTTTCCTACTTACCTGCGAGCAGTTGATAAATAGGCCCAGCCCATAAGCTCTCGAATCTCTATAAATACCATCCTACCTACAACATAAAGAGGATCTTCTCCGGACTGGTTGCTGAAGCTCTGCCGAAAACATTCTTCACTTTCTAGCTTCCTCACAACAGTCTCCAGACGAAATGACTATGATTCTCCGATGGATTCTAACTCTAGAGATTAAATCGAGCTAGGAAATAGCCAAAGCCTTGTAATCAAACAACCCTTGTAACATCAATCGGTCTATAGTAAAGCTATAAAATGGACGTAGGCTTCATTAACAGCTAAACCACTATAAAAATTCTTTGTATTTTTTTTTACTGTTCTATTTCTATACCTGTTATCAGTGATATTGCTCTATCAGAACAGGGCTGGTGCTTTCAAACTCAAACTAGTGTGTTGGTCCATTTTTAGGGTCAACAGTACCAATCCAGCTTCGAGGCAGGATATCGCGGTAATATAGCGTCATCCGCTATTATGCGGGGCGCGTAGTGTCTCATCTGCTCCAATCGGCGGGAAATATATCCAACTACAAATATATATACTAATACATAAATATAACATTCAAACTGATAATAATTTATAAATTCAACCAAGCATCCAATAATAAATTTGGCGACGCAACACTGACACTCAGGAGGCTGGGATGATTTTCCTTATTGATTCGGTGGTGCTCTTAATCCAGTTGGGTACTAATTTCGGCCTTCAAAACTAGCACTTCGATGGTTGGATTGTAAAAGTATTTTCTTAGCGCTACCTGTCTTCGGACAGTGTTAAAGTCAGGTTGGTGATGATTGAATCATCCATCCGAGTCTATAGAGTTGAGTAGATTCCTTTTAACCCAATGTGGCTATTCTCTCAACGTTGCTTAAATCTGGGAGATGCCATGTTCTGGAATGGTGAGAGGCCCGGGCATTTCTACTGCTTAACTTTGTTTATAACCGTCAAGTATTACCCTTGGAGATGCAAGGCTGTTGCTTAACAAATTCCATAGTTATTCTTCCTCCTACTGGTTTTTGTTATGATCTAACGACAATCTGTGGAACCCTTCATTTTTGGGTGGAACCCTTCACTTCTAGGTGTCAAACTCTAGGTTCTTATAGTTAATTCAAAATTGTGGAGCAAGTCATCACAATGCCCCCAGTATGACCGCGTTCATTCCAATACTGATCATGGACCGGTAGAGTTCGGTAGTATTTGTCTTAAATCCATGGCACCTTGCTTGTTTCAGTATGCATTATGCTAGGCTGATAGCATTATTTCAGATATCAACCTTATTCGTTGGTTCCAATCTTCGAGAATCAATGGTTTAGCTGCTCGATTTCGAGCGTTCTCTCCTTGTCGTGGTCTGTCTTCGGATAACAGCTGGTTTTCTGCAAGTTAGGGTTTAAGACCTCATTCGAGAACCTGCTTCTATCTTTGGAAGCTGGTGCATTGATGATTTGATTCTGGAGATTCTTTCCGTCGTCGTCTACCTTTGTATGACGGAAAATTCCTCCTTTTATTGCAAGTTGGAGCAATCTTTTTTCCTGACCAAATGTTAATGTGTTTTGTGCCGCTCAATCCATGGGGCTGACTATTCTGAACAATTGATCTGAGACTTGATGTTCTGTGAGGCTCCTTGGATGCCCCCAGTCAAAGGTACATCGCAGCTCCTATTTCTTGGAACTCGTGACTTGGGTGCCTTGAATTTTGATGTTTTGTACATTAAGTTTGGTCAAAGATGAGAATTCTTTGCTGACTTCTTGGTTTGTGAGCTTTGCAGCACTATCGAAGCAATGTTGGTTCTCTCGAGTAGTGGGAGTCGATTCCTTTCAATCGAAGTGCGCTGCTTTTGATAGTGTGTGGCTTTCGAAATGCACGTCTTTTGAGAGTGCGCGGCTCATGGGATCGATAGACCCGTCGACCCGGGACGGCTCGGAGCTCATTGACACTAAGGAGTTTGTTGATATTACCGGCAGCGACACCACTCCCGAAACAAGACAGAAACTGCAAACAAAGGGCGTAAAGGGGAGCGGTGGAAGGGAGCACTGAGGAGCTTGTGTGGAGACCGATCTGACTTTTGTTCTTTTTAAGTCATTTGTTCAAGTGCAGAGTCTGCACTTTGTGTCCTGATTGTAGAGTATGTATTTTTTCTTTGTTGGCCATTGTTGTGTGGGTACGGGCCATACCGTACGGCTTCCACGTTTTGATCATGTGTACAGAAAATCATAAGCAATACAATGATATTTTGATTGTATTTTCATCTATCTATTCATGTACGCTCTGTGTACTTCTGCTAGTTTCATTAATTTCTAGTTCTGCAACGGAACTTAGAGGTTAAAAGCACTTAGAGAATTTTTGCTTAGAATTCAAAAAACTTTAATAATTCCAAAAGCTTAGAAATTCAAAAAACTTTAATAATTCCAAAAGCTTAGAAATTTTTGTTTAGAATTTTTTTTGGAAATTCATAAAACTTTGAGATAGAACTTGTGAACTTACTGTTGTTTGGAGTGACAGAACCTGTGAACTTATTGTATTTGTGTGATTTTGTCTTAGTACATATGTATGCCCCCCAGTTCATATGGTTTTTTACTTCAAACAATTTTCAAGTATCCGGTAGCTTAGGCTTTAGATAACCTCCATTGAAAATCTAGTTAAGTCATGACCTGATTTTCTTTTCTTCGGAAGTTTTGCGACCTTAGCATATATTCTCAGTTTTTGGAAGCATTCAAGTAAGTATGCAATTTACGCATAGGTATGTATTGTCAATCATTGAGTGTCTTCCTTCTAGCACCAATTATTTCTAATTGCATGCCTGTGGTTTCTCATGCCTCTCGGCGTTGTCTACCTCCGAGTAATGCGTGGAATTTCAGCTTGAGTGTGCAGCTTATGGAATGCACGGTTTAAGAGATGCGCGACTTGTGATACTCTTTGGCGTTGCCTATCTCCGGGCAATGCGAGGAGTTTAAATTTGAGTGCGCGGCTTACGAGATGCACGGCTTTTGAGGCTCCTTGGCGTTGCCTATCTTCGGGCAACACGCGGAGTTTGAATTTGGTGCTCCTCCGCGTTGCCTATCTCCGGGTGATGCGAGGAGTTTGAATTTTGTGCTACTTGGCGCTGCCTATCTCCAGTGAACGCGGGGAGTTTGAATTTGGTGCTCGTCGGTGTTCCTATCTCCAGACAACGCGAGGAGTTAGTTTTTGATGCTCCTCGACGTCGCCTATCTCCGGGCAATGCGAGGAGTTAGTTTTTGATGCTCCTTTGGTGTTGCCTATCTCCGGGCAAGGCGAGCAATTTGAATTTGGTGCTCCTCGGCGTTGCCTATCTCCGGACAATGCGAGGAGTTAGTTTTTGATGCTCCTCGATGTCGCCTATCTCCGGGCGACACGAGGAGTTAGTTTTTGGTGCATGGCTTATAAGATGCGCGGCTTTTACTATCTCTCGGTGTTGCATATCTTTGGGCAGCACGAGGAGTTATTATTTTAAGCCTTCTCGATGTTGCCAAAGCAACACCGATTCCTAGAAGGCAGGGATCGGGTTCCACCGATCCAGCGGTTTGAGTCGATTTGACCCTGTCAACTCAATAGGTTGCTTACACGAACACGGTTTTATTGGTTCAAGAAGTTAAATAATTTTTGGTTCAGGTGACCATGGCATGGATGATCCTTCCGTGTTTTTGGAAGATGCACACGTTCAAATAGATTAGGTTGCCATGGTGGAGAGATCTATGACTGATGGCATAAAGATGGATTGAAGAAAAGGCCTATGGGAGTTCAAGGAATGACTCTTAGCTCTTGGTCCAAACTAACTTTAGAGAAAGGGTCTTTCACTGGCATACGGTCTAAGAGGAAGAAGAATTAGTCACCAAGAGGGTAAAATAGTAGCTGGAAAGAAGTGTGCAAGTATTACACTAGTATTTCATTTGTTGCACTAGCTAGGTCATTAAGTCCGCGGTTGTCAAAATGGCAGGATTTTTGATCGGGCATAACAGTACTATGGTAAGATTAGTCTCAGCCTTTCTTATGGCTATTCAAGTGTGTGCGGTGCCCCCATGACACAGGGCAATTGGCGTGCTTGAACTATATCAATGGTCTCTCCACAACTCGTTTAGTTGCACCCAGTCTAGTGCATGCGGTTCTCCCAGGTGCCGAATCTTGGCTTGATTCGAGTTGGCCTTTGATTGATCACAAGGTTAGTCAAGTTTTGGCTTAGTTTCTTTGAGCGGCTTTGAAGCTCTAGAATTTAGCACTGTTTGTCTCATTGGTCATTGGAAGTGATTATATTAATTTTGCGGAGTGACTATTATGATTGTCAATTTGTGGCCATGGAGCATGACTTGACTTCATTGACTTCGGTGAGCTCTAGATCAGATGACTGCTGATCTTCCAGTTCATTGAGCTACCGGTTCACATTTGTGGATATCATTCATACATAAATTTCACCGATCTACCGTTTCGCACTTATGATGCTTTAGTCAGTGAAAGACCTTTCCGCTCGTGAAGGGTTTTTGGATCAGATGACTGCCGATCTACCGGTTTGCCTTCACGATGCTTTGGTTCGTGAAAGACCTTCGCATTCGCGAAGGGTCTTTTGGATCAGATGACCATTGATCTACCGGTTTGCCTTTGCGACGCTCTAGTTCGTGAAAGACCTTCCCGCTCGTGAAGGGTTTTTGGATCAGATGACCGTTGATCTACGGTTGCACCTTCACGACGCTCTAGTTCGAGAAAGGCCTTCGCAATCGCGAAGGGTTTTTTGGATCAGACGACCGCTGATTTACCGATGCACCTTCACGACGCTCTAGTTCGTGAAAGGCCTTCGCAATCGCAAAGGGTTTTTTGGACCAGACGACCGCTGATCTACCGGTGCACCTTCACGATGCTCTAGTTCATGAAAGACCTTCGCATTCGTGAAGGGTTTTTTAAGGTCGGATGTCCGTTGACAAACGGCCTTCGAATGATAATTTATTGATTCCAAGAGGAGTTTTGGTTTGTGTGTCCGACGGCCCGGTGGTCTTAAAGCAATGATTCAACAACTTCAAGAGGAATTTTTCAGATTCAGCTCGAAGGCACACAGTTTTATCGGTTTGTTAACGTAAAAATCGACGCTAACACCCCGGTGTGAGTAGTAGAAAAGTGAAAGCACCACCCGTTGGTACGAGAACAAAATATAAGCAGAAAATAGGAGAAAAGTAAAGAGACAGCAGTTTTATAGTGGTCCGGCTTGAAATTAAGCCTACGTCCACTTTATCTTCTTTATTGCTGATTCAATTACAACTATTACAACAATTCTTCAATTACAATATGATTTCAACCCAATTGAGACAAGTAGCTAGAACTTCGATGTAGAAGAGTTCTTCGAATTCATGTTGAATGTGTTAGATCTCCTCTTGAAGTTCGTTGAAGTGTCTTTGGTGTTTGAAGTGTCGAACAAGTTTAGAAAACAGCAAAGTATAGGCGCTCCAGAAATGATCAAAAAGTCCCCCTGAAGTTGGAGTAGGTGCAGTATTTATAGGGAGAATCTGGAGTTAGGTCGTAGGTCGTGAGCGACCTAAGGGTCGGTCGTAGGTCGTGAGCGACCTAAGGTTAGGTCGTAGGTCATGGGCGACCTAGTGGGCATGGTTTGCGGCATAACAGTGGTGCACTTGATCTATCTGAATCGAGGTGATAAGTTGTAGGTCGGGAGCGACCTAAGGAGTAGTCGACGACTTAACTGTGTTGAGATATCCTGGTGGAGCGACTTAAGCTGGCTCGACCTATAATTTAGGTCGTTGAACTGTTCCATCTTTAGGTTGCTAGGTTGCTTTGTGATGTTAGGTCGCTGGAGCTTTAGGTCGATAGGTCGCTGGGGGTTTTAGGTCGTTAGGTCGCTTGTAAATTTAGGTCGCTAGGTTGCTTTGTGATGCTAGGTCGCTGGAGCTTTAGGTCGCTAGGTCGCTGGGGGTTTTAGGTCGTTAGGTTGCTTGTAAATTTAGGTCGCTAGGTCACTTGAAAAGAGGAGTTAACACTTGCCCCTCGAAGTACAGGCCTATGTCATAGGTCGTTTGCTTCGATCTAACTCTGCTAGGTCGTGAGCGACCTAAACCATGTGCTAACTCGCGTGCCCATTCGCCTTCCTCTCTTTACCCCATATAAACTGCTAGGTCGTTGCTTCTTCCTTACTTAACTGCTTCGATTTCCCGCTCTGCCATTAACGAATCTTCGAGCTTCCAAGGGCGAATTCAACCTATCCAGTCGTCAATTCATCTTTACCATCATATTACGTAAGTAAACTTGATCTTTATCCATCCATCGAACCACGAATTCCAATCTTCAAATCCCAGACCAATTTCGTTCCTCGCGTTTCTCTTTCGAGTCATGTTGCGATCAATTTTCGATCGCTATTAGCTATGTCGTTGTTGTGATGCACGAGAACACAGCAGGATGTTGGACGAATTACAGATCTGAGATGATTTGAATTGGTTTTGGGTGATTTAGTGGTATGGAGAGGTAACAGATTTCACTGAGAGAGTGATCGATTTCATTGAGAGAGGTGATAATGGGTTATCGGGTTTGCGAGTTAATGAGATAGTGAGCTGTTGAGTGGAGAAGAAGTTAGTGATTTAGTGTATCTGAACGACCTAAGATCACTCGCGACCTAAGGATCCTTGCGACCTAAAGAAAGCTGAATGACCATCAAATCCGCGACTTAACTTTTAGGTCGCGCTGGGATTCAAACGACCTAGGACTTGGCTAGATTTGCACATGAATTCCAAGCAGAACGACTTATGACTTAGGAGTTTGGACGCGAATTGCACGACCTAACTTTCTTGCGACCTAACTTGCTTGAATGACAGCAGAGCCACTTAACAAATTAACGACCTAACTTTTTGCGGCATAGGCTTTAGGTCGCGGCCGAGTTAGGACTTGGACAAATTTGCATTATCCTGATCTGAAGCCTTGAACTCTTTGACTTGCACAGTGCAACTTAAGGAAAACCCGACCTAAGCTAGGTCGCTGAACGACCTAAGAGATGAAAAAAATTGGAACACTTGTAAAATTTTGAAAGAACTTGCTTGAACTGTCTGAACTTGGACTGTTTGAACTTTGTTGCATTTCCTTACAGATTATACTAACTTTTAATCTAACAACCTATTAAACACAACATTTGCAGAAAACTAGGGCGAATATACTACCATTGACTGCCCACATCGAATGACAGATTAGTCGATAAAGAATAATCAACTTAAATGAACTATGTGAATGAAACGCTGTGAATTAACAAGTTCAAGTGAAGTATTAAAGCAAAGCTAAAATAATCAACTAAAGCTGATTTGTTTGCATCAACACTGTACTTGGACTTGAAATAACAAGCCCTGAAACTCTATAATTGACAAATGTCAACTAATTTGATTTCAGTTATATTTGTTAATTATTTTACTAGTTTTGCACAACACTTCACACTTTTAGGAAACGTGCACCTTCTTATTTGAATATCCAGTTCCTTGTGTAGAATGACTTCTCAACAAGAAGAAACAGGACAAGCTGGGGAGTTTTTTTCAATTGCTAATCCGTTGGATGATCCTCCGGAAAGAACTTCAACCACCTTGAACCATAGAGCTTTCAGTCAATTGTGCATCTATTTCAGTATTGCCGAAGCAGATGCTTTGTTTTCCGGAGTAAACGATACTGCTGACAGGCCACCTATTGGTTTTGTCGCAGTTAATCGTCAGATGTGCTTAAGTGGAGCTATTCCTCCCTTTAATGATTTTCTTCAACAACTTCTTCTTCGATTGACTATCTCTCCCTTCCAGCTACACCCCAATGGTTATGCCATCTTGATGGGGTTATGTGTGCTGTTCAGGAGGACGCTTGACCGTCTTCCAAGTTATGAAGAGATTTGCTATTTGTGCACTTTTGCAAAAAACAAAGATCACCCTTCAATTATACTTGTAAGAGGCGCAAGAAATCGTAAATTGATTCTAGACTTGCCCGAGAGTGCACACGGGTTTTTAAGTCAATTCTTCTTCGTCCGCTGCCCCTCGGGATTCTATGCCGTCTGGAGAGTCGGAAGTAAGATTGCCTTCCTCCGTCCACTTCATTTTCTGAACTTCTCGAAACTCGAATTGTCAAATGCTTAACTTCATTCTTTACTTTTTGCAGCACTTCCTCCTCCGCTTAGAGATCCCAGCCACAAGCCAACCTTCGAAACTTTAAGTGTTGTGGCTGCTGAAGAGAAAAGCATTAAATCTTTGCTGAAAGACGAGTTTTTTCACCAATTCGGACTTTTACATTCCTCCCGGTCTACTCAGATTCATGAAGTTTCTAGTTCTGAGACCGAAACATTAGCTGCCTCAGGTTCTCAAGCGGAGACATCAAATCCCCCAGTTTCTGCAGAAGAAATTGCATCGAAAGAACCTGCTGTAGAGGCTGCACTGGTGAAGTGTTCTACTCCCATTGACGTTGCGGGGTCATCCGACAAACTTGCACTCTCCCAGTAATCGAAGAAGAGGAACCTCCTCAACACTCCAAGAAGGTTGATGATAAAGGAGTCGAGAGAAAGAGTCCCATTAAGCATGACGGTGACGACACTTTTGAGGGGTTGAGTGATCTGATGATTACTTCACAGGAGCTCTTTAAAGATGACACTTCTACAACTAAAGTTACATCTCTAGCAGTCGAGGTGACATCTGCCTTACAGCAAATTTCGTCAGCCCAGAGGTTGATTCCTGCTTCGAAATCTGTCATCACTCCCCAACCAAAGAGTGGTTTGTAGTTTGACGTGCGTAGCTTGCACATCACACACACTTAGGATTTTTGGCACTTATACGCACTTAGCTTCTTTAGTTCGAAGATTTTCAAGACTTTTATTTTTCACTTTCAGGTTCTCCGATGGGACGAAGTGGCTCATACTATGACGATTTTCAGCGCTATGGGAGATGCGATTCTTACGATCCCAGGCGCTATCTTCCTGCCCCGAGGGAAACCGATGGAGAAAGAGCTGCCAGGAAAGCTCGTGAAAGACAAGCTTATGAGGAGCAGCAAAGAAGGAGGGATGATGACTCCCATAAAAGAAAATCTTATGATGTTAAAGGGAAAAGCCATGTTGCGGAAGATCCGAGCAAACGGGTCAAACTTAGCGAACAACCGGCGTCTGCAATTTCTGAAAAGACCGCTGCTCCCAACCCTCTTGACATCCCCTCCGGTTCTACTGCTCTTGAGAAAACTGACATTCAGACAATTATCAATAGGCCTCAGTATCAAGTCAGGGATGCTCCACCTACACTTCAAAGCCGATTTCCAAATTGGTGTTTAAAAGGAGTGCGTTTCGACTTAGACTTGGTACCGATTGATAAGCAAGCTATGTTAAGAAACCTTGATGCTGTCAAACTCGATATCGAGAGGATGTCTGGCTGGCAGAAACTTGTCGACGAGCTTCAACGAGTTAATCGTGCAAATCTTGAAGCAATGCTGACTATGGAGAATGACAAGTCTGAATGGCAGAAAACTCTTGGTCATTATGATGTGGAAATGAAGAACATTACTGTCTATAATGAGGAGCTCGAAGCCGAAGTTAAGAAACTTAAAGAAGATCTCGCTACTTCTTCCGCTTTGCATTCTCAAAAAGAAGAGATCTTTCAAAAACAAGTGAGAGATGCACATGCTGCTCAAAGAGATGCTGAGATCAAACTTGAAGCGGAGCAGCATGTTGTTGAAAAATACCGCAACGACACCGTCCAATTGCGGGAAAAAGTCAGCTCCCAGGACGCGGAAATTGAGATGCTAAAGATCCGGCTTGCTAGAGCTGAAAAAGAACGTGACAATGCCATTTCTAAAAAAGAGGCAGCTGATCATGCGCACGAGGCGACTAACTCTAACATCAGCTCCACTTTATTTGAATTCTACGTTCTTAGCGTCCTAGGGAAAGGAAGTCTTTCGTTCTTGGGCCCAAAATATGAAATTACTCTGGCCGAAGTGTGGGTGGCGATAACTTAAATGTTTAAAGGAGCTGGTTATGCAGAGGCGGACTTGGAAGCTTGTTATTTGGATGACGATGGTTGTGCCGCCCTGGCTAGAGGAAAAGAGCAGCTTGCCAGGGAGCGAACCGAAGCGCCAGAAGGAGAACATCCGGGGAAGGCACCCTTGGCTGACCCCACTCATACTTCAGTTTTGGTCGATCCTGATATCATCGGTTCTAGTTCTTATTCTCCACCTCCTGCAAAAGCCGAAGTTAAAACCGCAATTACCGAGCCTCCCACTATTCAAGTCGAGGAGAAGACCTAGGATGACACTGAAGCCGAAAATTTTGAAATCGAAGTGATTAAGCTGACTTCTCCCTCCAAGTCTGATCTAGCTCAAGTAGACTACTCGTTCGATTCAACTGAGCTCGATGAATTTCTCGCTTATTACTTAAGTCCTGATGATCCAATATCTTCTTTATTTACGAAGAATACTGATTTTAACTTTTCTACTTCTGTAGCGGAAACACTGAGCGCTACGCAAACTTCTCCCCTTCCAGCTGTTCCTCCTCCATCCCTTCAAGTCACTCCTGCTTCTCAGCCAGGGTCGCAGGAAGAGCAAATAGAAGCCCTTCGAGGCTTGGATGATCCACCTGCTTCGCAAGAGCAGAAGGCTGAGGAACTTGGAGAAGGTGAAAAGACTCCGGAGCATACTTATGATGATGGCACGAAGCTATCTGAGCTAATTACTCCGGGCAGTGAGTCTTCTTCAAAGAAGAAGGGGAAGCGCGCAATTATGAAGAAGAAGAAGAAAAGCGCTTCTGCTGGTGAAGAAAAAGTATAAGAAGATCCAGCTACACCTCCTTCTCCTTCTTCCCCGACCCGTCCTCGTCGGATTCAGAAACTAATCATCAAGCCGGGAAAGAGCTCTAAAGGTGGCGGGAAGAAGGAGTAATAAGCTGGACTTTACGCTTCTTATTTTGCTTTTTTCTTTTTGCATGTATTGACCGGAGATTGTGCGGGTACCGGCCCCCGCTTGAAACCTGCACATGTACAAAAATTTTATAGTATGGAATAAAATGATTCTTTTTACTTGTACAATTTCTTGTCAGTATATGTGTGAATGCATTTATTCCTTGTTTTTGCACAAGTTTTTTTATTTACTTTATATGATACTGCAGTGAGCTCGTGGTATGATGTTTGAGCGTTGTTTTTATTAATATAGCTTTATGCCCCCATACCACGGCTCATTGCAATATTCTGAAAAGACTTATACTCTTATTTTAGAGAATAATTTTTCCGTTTTGAGGAAATATTATTCTGCTTTTAGTAGAGTATGCCTTGTATCGGAGAAGTTTTTCTTTCTCTTCCTTTTTTTTTAAAAAAAACACTTCAACTTTCGGGGATGATCACTTTTGTTCGATGAAAAGCGGATTCCCCTATGCAATGAAGCGGGCTTCTGAAGAATGCTTTGATCTATTGGACGTGCCTCGTTAGAGGGCTTTGTTTAGCACTTTACTGTTAAGAGTAAAAGTGTGCCTCTGAAGAGGGCTTGTTTGATATGACTTTGGGAAGGGCTCTTTTTTTTTGTTATACCTCGGGAGAAGGCTCCTCCGAAGAGTTATGCCTCCGAAGAGGGCTTGTGCCTCGTTGGAGGGCTTTTGCCTCGTTGGAGGTCTTTTGTTTGGCACTTCAACTTGGTGAAGTGTGCGTCCGAAGAGGGCTTTTGCCTCCGAAAAGGGCTTTTGGCACTTCAACTTGGTGAAGTGTGCCTCCGAAGAGGGCTTTGTTTGTTTTGCTTGAAAGTTACTTTCTCACAGTTAAATGGTCCCACGGAGCAGACGCAAGCTACCCGACTGGATGTTCGTTTGCACAAACGATCACAATCAAGTAACAAGGGCCTGGAACCTTCTATCTTGGGAAGGTGCTCCCTTGGGTGGTCCCACCAACATTCTTGGGCGAGAGAAGCATTTTGGTTTGGGCATGCCTCGTTGGAGGGCTTTTGCCTCCGAAGAGGACTCCTCCGAAGAGTTGTGTCTCCGAAGAGGGCTTTTGCCTCGTTAGAGGTCTTTGTTTGTGTGCTAGGAAGTTTGTATCTCACAGTTAAGTGGGTCCACGAGGCAGACGCAAGATACCCGACTGGATGTTTGTTTGCACAAACGATCGCAATCAAGTAATCAAGGGCCTGGGACCTTCTATCTTAGGAAGGTGCCCCCTTGGGTGGTCCCACCAACATTCTTGGGTGAGAAACAAGATTCCATTTCGGTTGTTTTTGTCTGCTTATCCGTGCCTTTGCATCAACTGTCGTAGAGCGATTCCTCGTTATCATTCTCAAGTTTATATTCTTTTCTTTGACAAGTTGTTTGATTTTTCCGGAAAAGTGTATTTCGTAGTCGAGTAAGTGAATCCACGGGCAGACGCAAGCCACTTAACCGAATGTCTGTTTGTACAAACGATCACCGTCAGTTAGCAAGGGCCTGGTGCCTTCCTTTTGGGAAGGTGCCCCTTTGGTGGAATCACCAACCGTTTGTAGGAATTGAATCTGGAATTTTTGTGGCTTGACATTTGTTTGTTGAGTGATTTATGGGAATCGCTCGGGTTTGTGACGTGTTGAATAGGTAAGCCTTGCTTTGATTGCCTGCAATATTAAATCGATATTTTAGCAACATATTTAAGATATTTGCACATCTAAATGAGATAGGCAATTTAAAATAGTAAAAGACACAAGATTTATAGTGGTTCGTCCAAGAATTGGGCCTACATCCACTTTATAGTTTTTATTATCACTTTGCACTGCTTTTACAATGGCTTACAACACAAGTATGATACATTCATAATCATTTTACAAATTTAAGCATTGCTTTTAAGTAAAATATGGACGCAAGTGATTGCTGTTCCAGGCTCTCGGGATTGGATCTCCTTCAACAGTTGTGAGTTTGAAAGTGCCATCGAGAAGTTTTTTGCCTATGACATACGGCCCTTCCCAGTTTGGCCCAAACACTCTGGTTGCTGTCATGATCCTTTTCAAGACTTAGATCTCCAATTTCAAAGATGCATTGGCGAACTTTGGAATTGAAGTGCCTGGCTATTCTTTGTTGTTGAGCTACAACTCTGAGTTCAGCTTCTTTCCTTCTTTCATCAAGCAAGTCAAGTGCCTCAAGTTGCAGCTTTTCGTTCTCAGCTTGGTTGAAATGAACTCTCTTGTGTGAGGGGACTTCTATTTCCATTGGAATCATTGCTTCTGATCCATATGCTAATGAGAATGGAGTGTGCCCAGTCGTAGTTTTGTGGGTAGTTCTGTATGCCCATAGTGCTAGTGGTAGCTTATCAACCCAACCACCTTTTGCTTTTTCTAGTTGCCTTTTGATGGTTGATATGATGATTTTTTTCACTGCTTCCACTTGCCCGTTTGCCTGCGGATGAGCCACTGTTGAGAAGCTTTTTCGGATTTTGAATTGTCTGCAAAATTCCTGGAATTCTTCTCTTTCGAATTGAGTACCATTGTCTGTTATTATCTTTTGAGGCACACCATACCTACAAATGATATTTTTAGTCACAAAATTTATCATCTTTTTAGAAGTAATAGTGGCCAATGGTTCAGCTTCAGCCCATTTAGTGAAATAATCAACAGCAACAATGGCATATTTGATTTCGGATCTAGCAATCAGCATAGGCCCAATAAGATCTATTCCCCAAATGGCGAATGGCCATGGACTGACCATCTGTGTTAGCATGGTGGAAGGTGCTCTTGGGATTTTTGCAAATCTCTGGCATCTGTCACACTTTCGGGAGTAGCTAGTAGCATCTCGATTAATATCCGACCAAAAATAACCATAACGAAGAATTTTCTTTGCAAGAGTTTGACCACCTGAATGATCTCCACATTCTCCTCCATGCACCTCAGCCAAGATTGTCTTAGCCTCTTCTTTAGTTACACATCGGAGCAATGGCATCGAGAATCCTCGTCTATATAGATGGTCGCCTTGAATTACATACCTTGGAGCTTTTCTTAGGAGCTTTTGACGTTCTTTTGAGTTTTCTGCCAAGGAGCCATTGAGTAAATATTCCTTGATTGGAGTCATCCATGACTCCTGTTCTTGAGATACAACCATGATCCAATCAACATCCATCTCATCAATACTCGGAGCTGTCAAGACTTCTACAGGAACCAATCCCAATAATTGTGCTTCGCTAGAGCTTGAGTATTTCGCGAGAGAATCTGCCTTCATGTTTTCTTCCCGGGGAATATGGTTTATTGTATAATGATCAAAATCATCGAGAAGTTCACAGGTTTTTGACAGGTAAGTGGGCAGATTTCCTCCTTTAGTCTGAAACTCTTTCTTGACTTGGCATACAATTAGTTGGGAATCACTGAAGATCTGCAACACTTTGATGCTAAGTTCTTTAGCAATTCTCAGACCGGCAATAAGAGCTTCGTATTCGGCTTCGTTATTTGTCGAATGAAATTCTAATCTCAATGCATAACATAACGATCGTCCTTCGGGGGTTTCAAGCACAACCCCAGCTCCGGAACAGTAGTCATTTCTTGCACCATCGACATATAATTTCCATCGTATCGGAATATCAGTAGTCACTTCTTCCTCACTGCCACCTTTATCTGTGCATTCTGCAATGAAATCTGCTAAAGCTTGTCCATTGATTGCTTTTCGGGGATGGTAGGTGATATCGTATTGACTGAGTTCAATATTCCATTTCAGAAGACGACCCGAAGTTTCTGGGCGAAATGGGACTTGCTTTAGAGGTTGATCAATGAGGACTTTAATAAGATGAGCCTGGAAGTATGGCCTCAACTTTCTGGACGCAATCAACAGACAATAGGCGAGCTTTTCTAACTTTGAGTAATTCATCTCTGCCTTGGTGAATCTTTTGCTGATGTAATAAACTGGACGCTGAACTTTTGCGTCTTCTCGTACCAACGCTGCACTGAGAGCATGAGATGAAACTGCTAAGTATATGAATAGATCTTCACCACTGTCAGGCTTAGAAAGTACTGGAGGCGTTTCCATATGATGAATCAGCTCATCAAAAGCTTTTTGACACTCGGGAGTCCATTCGAAACTCCTCTTTCCTTTCTTCAGAGCATCAAAGAAGGGGATGCATTTATCTGCGGCTTTGGAAATAAATCGACTCAGAGCAGCGACTTTCCCGTTGAGGCTTTGCAATTCCTTCTTTGTTCTATGGGGTTTGACTTCTCTTAAGGTAGTGATCTGAGCAGGATTAGCTTCGATGCCCTTAGCACTCACAATGAAACCTAAGAATTTTCTGGACTCAACCCCGAATGAACATTTCAGAGGATTCAATTTCATTCCGTACTTTCGGAGGATCGCGAACATTTCTGCCAGATGGTCCATGTGGTCTACTGCCTTCTTTGACTTCACTAGCATATCATCAACATATACTTCCATGGTCTTGCCAATTTGAGGCTTGAACATGGCATTAACGAGTCTCTGATAAGTTGCCCCTGCATTCTTTAACCCGAAAGGCATAACTTTGTAGCAGTAAAGACCAACATCGGTGATGAAGCTCGTGTCCTCCTGATCTGGCTCATGCATCATGATTTGATTGTATCCTGAGTAAGCATCCATAAAAGACAATAATTCATGGCCGGCTGTTCCCTCCACCAACTGATCGATTCTGGGCAATGGAAAACAATCTTTGGGACATGCTTTGTTCAAGTCTGAAAAATCGATGCATACTCTCCACTTTCCATTTGCTTTTTTAACCAACACCAAATTAGAAACCTAATTTGGATAAGTGGATTCTCTGATGAAGCCATTCTCCATGAGCCGATCTACTTCTTCTTTCAATGCTGTTGACCTTTCAGGACCTTGGGTTCTTCTTTTTTGCTTTACGGGCGTGAATTTTGGATCAATATTAAGGCATGCACTGCAATTTCTGGAGATATTCCACACATGTCAGCATGACTCCAAGCGAATACATCCAGGTTTGCCTTTAGGAATGATATCAGCATATTTTGAACGATCGCGCCAAGTTGTGAACCCACATTTAGTACCTTGTTTGGATCTTTTTGGTCAACAGTAATTGGTACCGTTACCTCTACTGGCACCACTCTATTCTCCCCTGCACTGGTTTTTCTGGGATCGATTTCTTTTCGTGCACCACTATGCTCACCAGTGCAGGGCCCACCCCGTACTTGCTACAAGGTGGATTCTTTGATGCGGAGCGGAGCTGCCGCACCCTTCCCCATTTCTCTCTTCTTCGCCTCCCGCAACTCTGTGAGATAACATTCGCGCCCAGCATCTTGATCTCCTTTCAAAACACCAATGCCGTTATCAGTGGGGAAATTCATAGTTAGGCACCATGGGGCGAGAATAGCTTTGAATGCAGTGAGAGTTGGACGTCCCAAGAAGGCGTTATAAGCAGAAAATTCATCAACAATAACAAAAGTTTGCTTACGGACCACTTTTCTTTCCCCTTCACCAAGTTCTACAAATAGGTCGACGGTTCCGATAGGTTGTTTCGGTTCCCCAGTGAACCCGACAATCTTCTACGAAGAAGCTTGAACATTAGCCACCGAAATCTTCATTTGGTCAAAGGTCTTCTTGAAGAGGATATTACAAGAAGCGCCGCAATCGACAAGCACTCTTCTAACAATAGCTGGTCCGATACCGGTAGTTATTACCAACGGATCCATGGTAGGAGCCTCAACTCCCATAGAATCCCTAGCTCTGAATATGATGTCATCGTGACAAGTTCTTTGCTGTTTTGAAGGCACAGCATCTTCTAAAACAAAAACAGTTTCTTCTTTTGGGGCATGTCTCAGAGCATGAGCATATATTTCCATTTCTCCCCAACTTCTGCCTGCTAGGTGTGGACCCCCTGTGATTACATTATTTACAGGTCTTTCAGATTCCTGCACCACAGCCTTTTCACCTGAGCCAGATTGACGAGCAGGAAGTTGTTGCCCCTGAGTAGATGAGGCAGGATCACTTCTATTTCTCTTGACATATTGTTGCAGTTTATTCTCTCTCAACTGTTCTTCAATCAAGTTCTTTAGATGGCGACATTCGTTGGTGTCATGGCCAGGCTGATTATGAAACCGACAGAATCTTCCATTAGGTACGAAATTTTTCCCAAGCTTTATCTTAGGTGGCTCAGGGTAGTCGATGGCATCCTTGGTTGCGAAGAAGATCTTCTCTGGAGTCTCAGTCAAAGGAGTAAAATCCGAAAAACGGCGTGGTTTCTTCATATCCTTCTGTTTTTTCCCACTGTTATTTTTCCTTTTCTGACCATCAGATTCTTTCTTGTTAGAAGTTTCAGCCACATTGTTGTTTTGAATTTCAGCCACAACCACCTTTGATTGTGCAGGAAGATTCTCCAGACGCATAAATTCGTCAGCCTTCTTATAAAACTTTTCCAGTGAATTCGGTTCCTTCATCTTCAACCATTTTCCAAACTCACTCTTTTTATCGATGGCTTGCATCAAGTAAGTTAGAATCATTCGAGGCTCAGCATTATCCACTTCGGCCAAGGCTATGTTAAAGCGATTCAAGAAGGATTTGATAGATTCACCGGAAGCTTGTTCTAGGCTGGACAGTGACATTATGTCCTTGGCCTTTGTAGCATACAACCTGAACTGATCCTTGAATTTACGTGTCAAATCAGAGAATTGATACACAGATCGGACCGGTAGCTTTGTAAACCAGAGTAGAGCCACGCCTTCCAAATAGACAGGAAAATATCTACATTTAATCTCATTTGTTGCCCTGGCACCTGTCATATGCTAGTCATATTTGTACAAGAACTGATTAGGGTAACTTGTTCCTCGATAGGCTGGGATAGTAGGAGGAACAAACTTCCTTTGAAATTCAGCTTTTAGAATTCTTTCAGTAAACGGAGTCTTTCTTGGAGAAAACCCCCAGTCATTTTCATCTTCATTCCTTTGCATACTTTCTTTCATAATCTGGCGAACCATTCCTGATAGATATTCTTCATCGTTTAGAGGCCTTGCCGGGCAGACGTCAGCCACTTTTCGGAAGTTTGTCTGAACAAACGTTCGCGAAGAGGCGGTTGGGGCCTTGATCCTCCAACTTGGGGAGGTTCCCCTTCGGCAGTGCCTGCTTCTCTTTGAGAAATATCTTTGTCTTGAGAATCATGAGTTTCTTCAGCAAAGGTTGGTTCATTGTTTTCTGGTTGTCGGTTCATCCCAAGCATAGCGTTTAACCTTTCAATCATCAAAGCATTTTGAGTTTCCATTTGCTGGTATAACCCCGACACAATATCATCAAGTTCAGCCCTTGTGATTCCCATAGCAGGAGTTGACTGATTTGGCACTGGAGAGGAGGCAGCCCTGTCATTAACATCTCCGGATCTAGTAGATATACTCTTTCTTCCAGGAGCCATGATTTCAGATAGACTTCTGGTTTTTAAGGAAACTCTTTCAACAAATCTCTGCAAAGCAATGGTGAGAACACTCCTGAGTTTAATTCTCAGTGAAAGCACCAAAAATGTTAACGTAAAAATAGACGCTAACACCCCGGTGTGAATAGTAGAAAAGTGAAAGCACCACCCGTTAGTACGGGAACAAAATATAAGCATAAAATAGCGGAAAAGTAAAGAGACGGCAGTTTTATAGTGGTTCGGCTTGAAATTAAGCCTACGTCCACTTTATCTTCTTTATTACTAATTCAATTACAACTATTACAACAATTCTTCAATTACAATATGATTTCAACCCAATTGAGACGAGTAGCTAGAACTTCGATGTTGAAGAGTTCTTCGAATTCATGTTGAATGTGTTAGATCACCTCTTGAAGTTCGTTGAAGTGTCTTTGCTGTTTGAAGTGTCGAATGAGTTGAGAAAACAGCAGAGTATATGCGCTCCAGAAATGATCAAAAAGTCCCCTTGAAGTTGGAGTAGGTGCAATATTTATAGGGAGAATCTGGAGTTAGGTCGTAGGTCGTGAGCGACTTAAGGGTAGGTCGTAGGTCATGAGCGACCTAAGGGTAGGTCGTAGGTCGTGGGCGACCTAGTGGGCATGGTTTGCGGCTTAACAGGGGTGCACTTGATCTATCTGAATCGAGGTGATAAGTTGTAGGTCGGAAGCGGCCTAAGGAGTAGTCGATGACTTAACTGTGTTGAGATATCCTGGTGGAGCGACTTAAGCTGGCTCGACCTATAATTTAGGTCATTAAACTGTTCCATCTTTAGGTCGCTAGGTTGCTTTATGATGTTAGGTCGCTGGAGCTTTAGGTCGCTAGGTCGCTGGAGGTTTTAGGTCGTTAGGTCGCTTGTAAATTTAGGTCGCTAGGTTGCTTTGTGATGTTAGGTCGCTGGAGCTTTAGGTCGCTAGGTCGCTGGGGGTTTTAGGTCGTTAGGTAGCTTGCAAATTTAGGTCGCTAGGTCGCTTCAAAAGAGGAGTTAACACGGTTCCTGTAGGCTAAGGTGTTGGATCTGTTTGTTCGACGCTTTGGATAAGACTTCTCTACACCACCAGCAATGTCGGTTCTCAGAAGGGGGGTTGACATGACTAGTAGAGGGCATAAAATCATTTCTTTTGCCGTGCTATCTATAATGCCCCTAGTGTTCCGGTATGGCTCATTTGGAAAAGGATGGATGAGAAGGCATCGCTTTAGGTTGTTGTCCCATTCCTTAGTTGCTAGCTAGCTAGAGTATTATTTGATTTCGTCAGTTAGTTGGGGCGCTTTTCTATAGTAGCCTTGCTTTGGCAGAGGTCCCTAAGTTCCTGTAGATCCTTCACCGTTTGGTATGTTCTTTGGCACACTACCGAGTTTTTCTTATTCTAATCTCATTACATCTAGTCTTTAGAACCGGTTTGTACTTATTTTGCTGATTTTAGGTTGGAATTACTGGAATAAGGAACGGTTGAAGCCCACTCATCAATTCATGGTGTTTGCATTCTAGTTCGCATTTTGGGAACTTAGAGTCATTATGTGAGCGGTCGACTCACACTCGATTTGTGTTTATACTTCAGTCCATGCTCCAGGGACTTAGAGTTCATGGGCGGTCGCACTTTCGCCAAATTGTTTGTACTCCTGTTCATAGTCGAGGACTAGGAGATTTCTGTGAATTGTTTATACTCAATTCCACGCTCCGAGGACTTAGAGTACTCTAGTCTGTGCTTCGAGTACTTAGAGTACTCTAGTCCGCGCTTCGGGGACTTAGAGTACTCTAGTCTGCGCTCCGGGGACTCGGAGATTTTTGTGAATTGTTCATATTCTAGCCCGCGCTCTGTAGACTTAGAGTACTCTAGTCCATGCCATGAGGACTTAGAGATTTTTACTGAGAGCAGTTGTATTTCCACTCATTTGATTTGGAAACTTGGCAATCGGACGGTCGACTCACGTCCACTTGATAGTTGCGGCTCTTCCCATTAAGTCGGGAAAAAAGGAAGTGATGAAGGATTTAATCAAATCCATGCTGGGGTTGGATAATCAAGCCTTGCACAATTTGCTTCGTATTCTTTCTAGCAAGCAGAGATAATGATTATTAAGCAGACAATTAAGTTGCGTTTGTTTTAGGTTGCAATCATGTCCATTTGTTGAAATCTAGGTTTGATCAGCAGGCAGCCAGTCGAGACTACTTCGAGTCTAATACGAAGGTTGTTAAGTGGACAGTTTGTCATGCCTACTTTCTATTGGATTTTGAACTTGTCTGGTCCTTTATTATATGCCTCGGCATTCCACATCAGGGGTATATGGTTGCCAATGAACGATCGAATCGCGTTCATCTTGATGAAAGTCCATAGGTTCGATCACGGCCTATGGAGATTAGTTGGTAGCCAACTCTAAGTACTTGGTCACCTACATCATTTTAGAAGTAGTTTAGTTCAACTTGGTCATAGTTCACAACATAATTGAAATTAAAATAAAATAATTTAAAGAAGATCGGAATAAATCTCATTGATAAGTGAAGCAACATCGTGTGCTCGATATTTCACTTTACCCCTAGCTCCTTCACCGGGATATCGACCCTCAATGGTCCAATTGATAATTAGAGTTCTTTATCGATAAGCATTGGATGGTCCCTGCTCGCCATTCTATAGGGATTGCACATACTGTTGAAGCTTTCATTTCCGAATCGGCTATCCGATCATATCTCGGAGACGTTTATAATCGCTAGTGTTAGGACCATGTGCATCTTGGAATATACAACGTTCCCCAGATTTTCTCTGGACTTCGGTGGACTCTCTCGAGGCTGGTTTTCAGGGTTGCTCTGAGTCATGAGTATCCAAGTAGAGGCTATCAATTGAATCATTCAAAGGAGCACATGAGTCGAATTTTGAGATCCTGGGTCGGATCCTGGAATCTGAGTCCTTAGCCAATGGGCTCGTATTTTTCTTTATCCTAGTCTGCTCTACCTCCTCCCTGCTTAGCTTCTGATTCACTTTGTAACAGAGACGATCCAAGGTCGTAGGAGGCTCTCAAGCTAACTAGCTGCTAAAATCTATCTAGCATCTAGGAAAAAATCAAATAATGACATCACATCACTGGTGCGAGTCGCAAGCATTCTAAACTACTTGACAAACTTATGATCTGGTTGATTGAATGAGGAGATGAATTTGGGCGATAATCGCATAAATTGCATGATCGATACACCTTCGAGGAATATAGGAATTCATGAGATGTAGTCCAGGGTTTCTTTCCCATGAGTAAACCGATATGATTGGTACATTGAATCTCCTCGGATATATTGCACACTGAATGGCTTCAATGAATAGGCTTCGACCCGGGGAGATGCTTCAGTCATCGACAATCCAATTTGTTTTTAAGTTACAGCTACTTGTTATGCTTGTGAATGATGTATGCATGCCCGAGATATGAGCAAAGCAAGATGGACCGGTATTGACGGATCAATGATATGTTACTTAGAGTCACTATACTCAGGGGCCTGGTGGTCGGCGCTTAAAGTCACTTTTGCATTTGCTTGAGGAAAAACATGGTTTACCCAAGTCAGGCTTAGACTAAAGTTTCCTAGGTTTTCTTCAAGTCAAATGGGTGACTACCCGAGTTCGACTTTGAGTCGGGACTGAAGTGAGTTTTTCAACGACCATTTTGATGATTTTTGATGATTTTTGATGACGACTATTCGTGATCCGACGATGGGAGCTCCATGATAGGATTGGAAGCTGGTCAGTCGGGAGTGGTCATAATATTCAGTCCTCATTCTTCTTGGAGATCCACCGATTGCTTCCTTTTGAATATATCCCCTTCGAACGACCCAGACGGCGGTCTCGCTAGGCTATGGGTTGCTATGGATCGTTAGGCTACGGATAGCTATGGATCGTTAGGCTATGGATCGCTAGGCTATGGGTCGCTAGGCTATGGGTCGCCAGGCTATGGGTCGCCAGGCTATGGATCGCCAGGCTATGGATCCCTAGCGACCCATAGTGCATGGATCGCTAACGACCCATGTGCTTAGGTGATTTCTGAGTTTTGCCTTTAGGATCGCATCTACTATCTCATGTTGATGTTCTCCATCACCTTAGCGGGTGTTTGCTTGCTTTTTCTCCGATCCTTCTTGGTTAGTTCTTCTATTCTCAACAGCAAACCTTCTAAGCAGTGAATAAGGATCTAACTTCTAGACCTATAGGATCCAATGTAGATAGCTAAATCTGAACCATGAGTTGGAGTTCTTAGTAAAACCACCAAAATGTTGACCCAAAAAATTGACCAACACCCTGGTTTGAGTTTGAAAGCACCAGCCCTGTTCTGACAGAGTAATATCACAGATAATAGGTATAGAAATAGAATAGTAAAAGAAAGAAGACAGAGAATTTTTATAGTGGTTCGGCTGTTAATGAAGCCTACGTTCACTTTATAGCTTTATTATAGACTGATTGCTGTTACAAGGGTTGTTTGATTACAAGGCTTTGACTATTTCCTAGCTAGATTTAATCTTTAGAGTTAGAATCCACCGAAGAATCACAATCAATTCTTCTGGAGACTGTTGTGAAGAAGCTAGAGAGTGAAGAATGTTTCCGGCAGAGCTTTAGCAACCAGTCCGGAGAAGATCCTCTTTATGTTGTAGGTATGATGGTATTTAGAGAGATCGGAGAGCTTTTGGGCCAAGCCTGTTTATCAACTGCTCGCAGGTAGGTAGGAAACGACCCATGGAGGACATGAGTCGCGGGCGACCCGTGGCCTATGGGTTGCTGGCGGCCCGACCCATGGCCTCTGGGTCGTTGGCGACCCATAGACTTGGCTTGTTTGCGAGCCAATGTCTTGGCCTCTTCCATAGTACTTCGGTTGTGTGGTTTGAAGGTTTGAGGGGAGGCGTAGGTCGGCGATGACCCAAGCACTTAGGATTTTCTAGAGTCTGGAGTTGGAGACGCTTTGATAGTCTTTTATCATAGTCGCTTCATTTTGACTGCAATTCACCAGCTGTTTATGCTCAACTGCTGATTGGGTTGAAAGAATGTTGGCCCTTTGGTTTAGTCGATCCCAGTCGTTACCTCAGTAATATAGCCTGGCTATCATTCACTCCTTGCCTTAGCCTTTCTGGTTAAGTTCTAAACCATTCTGATAACATGAGATTGTTCTGTTACCTATTGGATCATGCTGGGTTGAAAACCCGGATAACAGGTATTTTTATTTATATAACATCTGTGGATGCAGGGAAAACAGGTTGGAGAGATCCAATTGGATTCCTCAAATATATTGATTGTTTTTCATATATAGTGATATATGCTTTGATTGAATAATCTGTTATGGATTGTTGTGTGATTTGGTTATTGGATGCTATAGTAGTCTTGGACCTATTTTGGTATTTTAAATACCATAAATAATATTTTTGAATTTAAAAAGAATTTTAAAAGGAAAATTTTGGAATTTAAGATATTTATATAGAATTAGAGTATTTTATAAGAAATGGATTTGAATTCAAAAAAAGATTTGATTTTTGCAAATTTGTTTAACTATTTTATTAAATGTTTCAAATAGAGATTCTTGGAAATAATTTATACAAAGGAAATTTAAACAATAAATTTAATAATATCTATTAAATATGATTTGGAAGTTGAAATCGAGTTTTCGAGTGGATTTAAAATATTAATTGGATTTATTGAGGAATAGATTCCCAAATGAAATTTTGAATAGAAATTAAATTATAAGTGGACTTTTGAAATATGGATATGTTGTTAAACAGATAAAACGAGAATGAGTTTTGAATTTATAAACAATATTTATAAATGGAGTGGAAGTATTATAAATGGATAATTATAGAAAAGAAATGAAATGGATATTGGAAATGAATTTTGGGAGATTAAATGAGATTATAAAGGAACAGTGTTGATGAGATGATTTTATAATAAGGATATTTTAAAAATCAGGAATAGGACCTGGATGAAAATTTGAATTTATAACCAAAGTTATAAATAAGTAAAAATGATTATCTAGTGATAATTTGGGATTTTAAATCCACAGTGTGAATTTAAAATGAGATATGGAAATTTGGATTAAAAAGAGAGAAATAGATGATTCTATTTTGGAAACTGGAGTGGTGATGAAATTGGAAACGTAATCGATGTGTATGAATCGAGAGAGATTTATAAATTGGAAATAGTTATACTGGAAATTTAAAAATAGATTTTATTTCGAGAAGCTAAGTTTGTTTTTAAGAAGGGATTTTTATGGATTAAACTAGGTAGTTTAAACTATTTTGGTATTGGTAAATTTCAGAAAAATTGGTTAAATCAAATATTTAATATGGGTTGAAATGAATTATAGTTTTTATAATAAGCTTTGTAAATCGATTAGTATTATTACAACCGATTTGGAAATTAGTTATTATCATTATATAAAATGTGCTTTGATATTTTAAATAATTACTTAATCATGTTTTTGAAATTATATTATTATTCTTTAAAAATATTTATTATTATATATATATGGTTTTAAAGGTAAGTAATTGAAGCGATTTATAAATACTCTCGAGATTTGTAAATCAAGTTATTAAATGGAGATGGTTTTGTAAGAGGAATTTTATAATGGTATTCTGGAAGACCTAAAATTTTTCCAAAATGTTTTAGATACGGGAACTTCGAAAATGAATCCGAATTCATAAAAGAAGTTATAAATTGTTAAATGGGATTATAAATAAGTATAATCGGTTTCAGAAATTATAAAAAGGAATTAATAAAAATCCTTGAGATTTATGTGATCAGTTATAAAATATTTCTTAAGTGTCGAGATTACAAATGATTTTGGAAAATAGACTTGCAATATTTTCCTAAGTATTTAAATAGATGGTTTTGGAAATATTTTAGTGACGAAATGATTTGTATAGAAATATTTTCCTAAGTAATGAATTATAAAGGGAATTTTGAAATATTTCTAAGTGCTGAGATGGTTTGAAATATCCTGTTATGGATATGTATTTAAGTTTGTTCCAAATATTGAAATATTGGAAGAGTTTTGAATATATATATCTTTGTAAAAATATTTTAAAATAAATGTTTTGAAAGATTTATGATATGGGCCTAGTGATTGCTTGTGGATGTTATTTGATAGTTAAATAACCGACTATCAAATCTGGCCAAATTCGTTGATCGTTTCAAAGTGACCGGGATTGAATTTAATTATCCGAAAACCACTTCAATCTGATTTGTGCGTTACGAATTGTGATATCTCGAAGAAAATGAAGACGGTGTTCGTGAAGAGAACGGTTTGTTCAAACCCATAACAACTTGTATGGATGAATGCTATCATTTGCATCGTGGTTTGGAAGGCAGTGTTAGCATTCCAAGTATGAATGCTATTCTAAAGGTAAAACATAGCCTCAAGCCTCATCAACCGGGAATGACTAAAACATGGGAGATGCAGCAAGGCTAAGTGGGTCGCACCCAAGTAGGGTATGTTATCACTTTTCTAGATACCCTTGGATATATATATTATAAATTATGGATATGGTTTTGCATGGAAAAGAGAGCGCTCGATTAGGGTGGGAATGCTTGGGGTGATAACATATTCGGTACTATCTAGGTCAGGGGTAGGCGGGTCCTGTGTTGGTAAGGGATCTAGGCGAGGTCCTCGGTACATTTTTCTAGTGGTGTACTACAGTGGGCGGTACCTCAGTAGCCCAGCCATTGTATGGAATCCAATATCCACTACGAGCCTGTACGGTTTTAGTTGTATACCAACTATGCTGAAACGTGAGATGCAAGCATTTCAGCTATTTTCTAATTTACTTTCTATAGACACTATCATAATATCAGAAGTTTTTTATATAAATGGTTTTGGTTATCGTAAGGTAAAAACCTGTCGTATTTATGTGTGGCGTGGTCTTACGAGATACCTTTGATTTCAAAAGGATTTTGATAAAAGAAATAATTCAAATTGAGTGTGTTTTTATCACGCTGGTTTACCAGACTGGCTCTGGTGTTATTTTATTATAATTCTCGGGTTAGATCGAGTATTATAGGTTCAATTTAGAATGCTATAGAGCTTAGGAGACGAGCTAGAGGATACTCAGGCGTATTCCATTTACTTGATTATATTCCATTATGTGTGTTAAAATGAATGTTTAGTGTTTGTGAGGACATGTTATATTAACTGTCCAGATTGGGTTGTTGGCTGTTGTACTCTAATGATTGCATTTATATTACAGTTACAGTTTCTTTCTGTATAAAGATCTGTATTTATCTATTATATATTGTTCTACTGCGATTGTGAGATTCTATATTGTTGTTTCTATTTCTCCTTCTATCTTCTTCTTCTTCACCCCTAATAATCTGGTATTTCCAGCACTCGATTGCTCGGCATTCTATACTCTAAATGTATTGATGTCGATTTTCGAAGGTCGAAAATTCGGGGCCATTACATGACTACAGCATCTATAGCGCTCGGCTTCGAGCCTCAAAATAGGGGATATTACACCTATACCAATCCTATCTAGTTTTCTAATCTCTAGGTCAATTCATCCCATCATAATCTATCCAAAAGTGATAAGAACAGTAATTTCTTTAGTAAAATTTTGGCTAAGTACCCTTTTCCTTTCCTTGAAAATAGTTTCTTTTTAAATGATTTAACCCTTAAAATCATACTTTTAAAAACAATGAAAGTATAGCCCTTTACTTCATCCAAAATAATTATGCCCTGATATATGGTTAAAGTCATTTAAGGTTATCGCCTTACAAAAACCATAAGCTATCACACCAAAACAACATAAAGTCTTTATATTAATAAAACACAACAGCAACATAGTCGACAAGGGTCTTCGCCCCTCAAAACATAGGCCATAAGACCAGAAAAACATAAAGGTATATAGTCAAAGTCCCGCTTTGTATATCATATTAGAAAACCTTAAAAGAAACTCGGCGGCATTGATGGGTCTCAATGTCAATGCCTTAAAGAACATAAGCGGCATCATTAGTGCCGAAGTGATATAACGTGGAAAAATAGCCTTCTTTGAAAATAAGAGTTATGGATTAGATATAACAACCATTAAAGTCAAATTTATAACGCACGGTAGTATATAGCCGAAGTCATTAATTGTGGCATAGTTGCCTATAGAATCGAAGTCAATATGTTTAAAACATGCGGCATCATTATCACCGCTATAAACTACTTCTAAAATAATGGATCGATGTCCATAATTAAAATAGTGGCATTACTTTCATCGACTTCGACAAGGATAAAAGTGGCATAGTTAAAGTGATTGAGAGAAACAAGCGACATCATTCTCTTCCAAGCTCATGATGTCGATGGTATCTATGTCGATGTTAACTTCAACCTTACTGAATTCATTCCATATCATCTGAAATGATATATGTTGGCTCGGTATATTGGCATATGAGAAAAGCAAGCGGAAAGGGAAAGGGAAAGGGAAAGGAAAGATACCGGACGAAGTATGCAAACCGGGATGCCAAACAAGGCGTTTGGTTCGGCATCCCCGAAAATGCGAGACCAGATATCTGGTCCGGCATGATATTGATATGCCGGACCAAATATCTAGTCCGGCACAACATGAGGATGTCAGACCAGATATCTGGTCTGGCACAGCACCTAAACACCGGACCAAACATTTGGCCCGATGCATGGAGCCGCCGAACCAGATGTTTGGATCGGCAAGACAGCTTATCAACCTCAAGACAAAAGCAACTCCAAGGACACCCCATCTCTCGCCGTCGAACCAAAGCCAAATGGGTTCGATGCCGACCCAGACTCTCACTATCGAACCAGACAAGCTCGCACCATGCCGAACCAAACCTGGGTGGTCATATCTCCACCTCCACCCTTCATAGCATCGTACTCTATAAATACCAGAGTTCCTCAACAACAATGAGGATGGATTTTTGGAGAAGAAAGGGAAAACTTTGCTGAAATTCAATCACCCCAGCTTCTTTAAGTTTTTTCTCTTTCTAATCAAACTTGTATTTGTAACCAAACTAAAGAGGCATAATAAGATGTACAGTGGATGTAGGCATGTTCTGGCCGAACTACTATAAAATTTTGTGTGATTTACTACCTTCAAACTGCTTTCCTACTCTGAGCCTATGAACTGTTCTGTAAATGAATTAATTATCTGATAATGTATTGGGACATTAAAAGTTGCATATCAAACAACCTAAAGGCAACTTAACCAAATTCGAACTCGGAGGTGTTTGCCTAATTTTTGTGCAAACATTTTTGGTGTTTTCATTGAGAGAACGGCGTAGAGAGCTGAACTCTCCTGTCCACTCTCCTTCCAACCTTAATACACCATAAGAACATGGCTCCCTCTAGGCGGAACACTGACAAGGGTAAGAACACGGCCACTGCTAGTACGCTCAATGCCATCCAAGAGGATCAAGAAAACCAGGCCACCCACTCTCATCTTCCAAGTCCAGCTGTCACCCGAGAAGACTTAGATAGGGTTGTGAATGAGATGACTGACTACTTTGCTGCCAGCAAAAAGCTTTAGTGGACCAGCTCATGCCACCCTTAAGGGGCACGGAGGAATCCACTCACAACACAGAATCTCGAGGTGAATCTCAATATGGAGAGTCTCATAGACGGAACAGATCCCCTATGAATGAGGAATACAATCAAGAAGATACAAGAACTCAAAACCGAGCCAGGAGTCAGCCCGAAGCTGGTCCTCAGAGAGCATCAAGAGCTGGGCCCAGTCAAGGTGGCACCAGACAAGGATCGGCTATGACCGACCCTGTCATGCTTCGAGCCAGGCATCGCCAATCCAACCTCAACCAAGGTTCCAGACGTCATCAGCATCAAAGGTAAACCCCCACTTCTCCTAGGGCTGCCCCAGAATTCGAGAAAAGAATGACACACCTCTTCAGGGAGTATCTCAGGCGCAAACAACATGAAAGAGGAGTAGGAGAAAGGGTGTCCAGCCTATTCACCAAGGACATAGAAGCAACAACCACTCCTCGAGAATGGAATATGCCCACTATTGATTCCTATAAAGCCACGTACGACCCAACCATCCTCTTACAGCGTTACACCTAACACATGCTCATGAGTGGAGAAACAGAGGGTGTGTTGTGTAAATGTTCCCCGCTATTCTTGTCAGACTTAGCAACCACATAGTATTGTCGCATGCCTCATGGCTCAATTAGCTCTTGGGAAATGTTGAAGGAAAAATTCATAAGTCAATTCTGAATCCACGTGGAATAGCCCTAGGATGCTTATTCCCTATCAGACGTGAAACAAAAAGCGGGAGATCCGCTTCAACAATATCTTACTCGCTTTAACGCTGTTGCAGCCACAGTGCAAGACGCCGATGAGAGGCTTACACTGATGGCGCTGTGCAGAGGCGTCCAACCAGATTCCAAACTCGTGATAAGATTGACGAAGGAGAAACCCCTAACTCTTTAGGATTTCTTTCATGAAGCGGGTAAATACATGAGATTGGAGGACGCGGCGGCCCACCGACATAGCGAGCAACCCGCAAAGGCTTCTAGCGCCCAAGGAAACATGGGTGCCCTGCCCCGAGGGGAAGGGAATAAGCCGAATGGTGAAGTAAAAAGTGGCCACTAAGGCAATTCTTGGAGTGAAAAAGGCAATAAGCGACGATACCGACCCGGACCAAGATTCGATTCATACACACCTCTGAACGACACAGTGGAGAATTTACATGGCTACTTAACACGAGTTGAAATACAAATGCCCTCCGTACAAAAAAGAATCAGAGGCCGTGATTAGAACTAGCAAATATTGTCGTTTCCATGAGTCTCATGGGCATAACACCGAAGAATGCCAGCATTAGTGGGATCTCATTGAGGAATACATCCGAAAAAAGAAGATGGAGTGATACATATAGAAAGGACAAAAATCTCCTGCTTCAGACCACGAAGGATCTAGGCAACCCCTACAAGAAAATAATAAGGAAGGAACAGGTGTGAGCCGCTCTAACTAAGAAAAGATAACTATCCACACCATATCTGAAGGCCAGCATATAACCGACGAAAGTTCGGCCGAATGGAGAGATGCGAAAAATCCTTAAAGGATAGGGAAGCATGCATTCATTCCATAACTGAAGGTCGCATTGCAAAGCGGAGAGAAAGAATTGACATAACCTTCAACGAGGAAGATTTGGTTGGAAGATAGTGTCCACACACTGACCCCTAAGTTATCTCTGCTTGGATCGGCCCAGCTGAGGTGTTTCCCATTTAGGTCGATACAGGAAGCTCGGTGAATATTTTTTTTAAACATGCATTCAATAAAATGAAACTGTCAGTGAAAGATGTATCTCCATTCCATAAGCCTTTACATGGGTTCACCGAGGAGGCCACAATGCCACTCGGACAGCTAGACTTATTTGTTGAGCTTGGAAGCCACCCCCGATCAATTGTGCGGAATCAAACATTCATACTGGTAGATGGGCACTCTACCTACAATGCCTTCTTAGGAAGACCCCATTGTCACACTTCCAGATAGTATTAGCACCGTGGTGCTTGAAGACGAAATTCCCAACCAATAACGAAATAGGAGAAGTGGAAGGAGACCAAGACGCAGCTTGCGATTGTTATGTGACTGAACTTCGCCAAAACAAGAAAAAGGAAAAGGGGAAAGGCGTAGGGGTCGTCCTCTGCGCCAAAAATTCGAAAGCATAGCAATCAAAGAAGGCCCCTCCTCTTGAATATACCAGTGACTCATTCAACGAATTGGAAACCAGAGACAAAGAGGAGGAGGTCAACGCCGAGCCCATGGAGGCTATGGAACATGTGATAGTAGACGAACACGACAAAACAAAGCTTTTAAAGATAGGTTCTCAATTAAATCTGAACCTCAAAGTCCAGCTGATAGGATTCCTATGAAAGAACTTGGATGTGTTCGCATGGACCCATGAGCACATGGTGGGGATATCCCCGAAAATAGCTTGCCATTCTCTCAATGTTACCAAAACCAAGGTCCCGATCAAGCAAAAGAAAAGAAGTATAGGGATAGAACGATCAACCGCTCTCAACGAGGAAGTGAAGAACCTGCTCACAAATGGTTTTATCCGTGAAGCTATTTACCCGGAGTGGATCTCCAACGCGATCATGGTGAAGAAGCCTAATGGAAAGTGGCGAACATGCATTGACTTCTCCAACCTCAACGATGCTTGGCCCAAAGACTGTTTCCCGTTACCCAAAATCGACCGATTGGTGGACGGAACCGCGGGACATAAGTTGTTGTCATTTATGGACACGTGCTCGGGATACAACTAGATTCCCACGCATGTTCCGAATCAAGAACACATTAGCTTCATCACGGACCTAGGCTTGTACTGTTACAAGGTCATGCCCTTCGGGCTTAAAAACGTCGGCGCTACCTATGAACGTTTTGTTAATAAGATGTTCAAATGGCAAATTGGTCACTCCATGGAAGTCTATGTTGATGACATGCTCGTCAAATCAAGAAGAGCAGTGGATCATCTGAGCCACTTAGACGAGATGTTCCAAGTGTTGCGCAAATACCAAATGAAGCTAAACCCACTAAAATGCTCTTTTGGGGTGTTTTCGGGTAAGTTCTTAGGTTTTATTGTACATGCTAGAGGGATAGAGGCAAATCCTGAAAAGGTACATGCTTTGAAAGACATCAAGATCCCAGCAACATGAAGAGAAATGAAAAGCCTAAATGGGAAGGTAGCTGCTCTAAGAAGGTTTATATCCAAAGCAACGGACAAGTGCGTCCCGTTCTTTAAAGCCCTCAAAAGAGACAAAGGAAAGTTTAAATGGACTGACAAGTGCTACTCTGCCTTCCAAAATTTACTTAAACATCTACAGAAGCCTCCAGTACTCTCCACTTCGATGGACGGAGAAAACCTTTACTTATACCTAGCTGTATCCTCCCATGCCCTAAGTGCAGCACTAGTACGAGAAGATGATCACATCCAAAGACCGGTATACTTTATTAGAAAACGATTCACGGGCACAGAAGCTAGATACCCTAAGATAGAAAAATTGGCTTACTGTCTGCTCATAGCATCTAGAAAATTACGGCCTTACTTCCAGTCACACTCCATTAATCAACCCCTGAAACCATCCTACATAAGCCAGATATGTCAGGGCGCCTACTAAAATGGTGCATTGAGCTAAGCCAATACGACATAACTTACCATCCGTGCACCACAATTAAAGGACAAGCTTTTGCTGATTTCATAGCCGAGTTTACAATACAAGATGAGGAAACGGAAGTAAAAGTTGAGGAAGCTGTCAGATGGAATTTGTTCGTTGATGGAGCATTGAATGAGCTTGGCTCGAGGCAGGAGTCATAATAGTCACACCCCGAGGAAGGAAGTTAGGCTATGCACTAAGGCTAGAGTTCCCTGCAACCAATAATGAAGTTGAATACGAAGCAGTGATAGCTAGCCTAGAGATTAATAAATAGATAAGAGTAAGATCGGTATGTATTCACGGTGACTCACAGCTGATTGTGAACCAGATCCTTGGAGAATTCCAGACTCGTGAACAAAAGCTCACATCTTACCTCAAAAGGGCCAAAACCCTCCTCAGTGAGCTAGACTGCCATGTAACAAAACACATCTCGTGAGGGGAAAATCAAGAGGCGGACGCCCTTGCCATAGAGGCAAGCGTAAAGACCGAACCAATGTCGGGGGCCACCCCCATCATGAGTCAATCACACCAAGTTTCGAGTGTCTTCAAATCACAGCGACCGCCAGTGGAGAGGAGATAGGGATAACCCCCATCATCAGATACCTACGATATGGGACCCTACCCGGAGAATGGAACGTGGTCAGAAGAATCCTTAGAAGGGCGTCCCGCTACACCATCCAGAACGGCATACTTTACTGTCGCGGGTTTTCCAAACCATTACTAAGGTGTGTTGCTGGGAATGAAGCGAAAGATATCCTTAATAACATCCATCAAGGGAGTTATGGCGATCACACTAGGGGGCAAACTCTAGACGGGAAAATCCTCCGTTATGGATACTTTTAGGCCACACTAAACAAAGACGCGACCGAGTTCACCAAGAAATGTGACAAATGCAAAAGATTTGCCAAAATCCCGAGACTACCACCTACCGGTTTGATCCAAATGGTCAGCCCCTGGCCCTTTGAAATTTGGGGGATTGATTTGATCGGAGAACTCCCCATGGGTCGAGGAGGGGCAAGATACGCCATAGTGGGAGTGGATTATTTCACCAAATAGGTGGAAGCTAAACCCTTGAACAAGATTTCTTCTGCCAAGGTGATAAACTTCCTAAAACGAAACATCCTGTGCAGGTATGGGGTACCGCAGAAGATCATATCGGACAACGGACTCCAAATCGATAGTGAAGAATTCTCCAATTGGTGCCAAGAACATGAGATTGCTCGAAGCTTCTCGGCTGTAGCTTATCCCCAGGCGAACGAGCAGGTCGAGGCGATAAACAAGGTTTTAAAAACACTGATCAAAAAGAAACTGGAGAAGTCCAAGGGGGCATGAGTCGGCGAACTGCCTACTACACTATAGGCCGACTGAACTTCCTACAAAACTGCAACAGGGCATACGCCATTCCATTAGCGTACGTGGCCGAAGCCATGCTCCCAGTTGAAACAGTCATCCCATCGCACCGAAGGATGCATTATAATCCAGAAGAAAATGAAGAACTCTTGAATATGTCGCTAGATCTAATCGAGGAGAAAAGGAACGACGCTGCCCTCAAAGCCGCCACACATAGACAGAAAGTGGCAAGGCAGCACAACTCCAAGGTGAAACCTCGAGCACTGCAAGAAGGGGACTAGGTACTCAAGCGGGTCTTTCCACGACCAGGAGCGCTAGACCCAATTTGGGAAGGACCGTTTGTTGTTCATAAGGATCTTAGTAATGGAACTTACATCCTGTCAACATTCGATGGTGAGGTGTTTGGGAAAGCATGGAACCTCCAACACCTCCGCCGTTATTTCTCTTGAACTATAGGAAAGCATGTATTAACTGAAACAATAAAGAAAGACAGTGGACATAGGCATATTTCGGCCGAACCACTATAAAAATTGGTGTCTTGCGTTATTCTTATTTCTTTTTTTTTCTCTACTTAATTGTTATCTGATGACTGTTCCTATTGATTATTCAGACTCAAATAAAGCACGTTCGAAGGACTTCTTTCTGCTTTCACAAATAGACCAACCCATGGATGGAACAGACGGTACTGAGCCACTATCATTTAGGAATGCTTATTCTGACTACAATCTGACTGTAATGCATGTTTCATGTAAAGAGAATATGAGTTTTATCACGAATTCGAGATTGTATTGCTATAAAATAATGTCGTTCGCTTTGAAAAATGTTGAAGCTAACTATCATTGTTTGGTCGACAAGTTGCTTTTAAGAAAAATCAGAGAGAAAATGAAGGTGTATGTAGACGATATGCTGTAAGTCAATATCATCAACATACCAAATGGAGCACCTATTAGGAATGTTTGATGTGATTCAAAAGTATGGAATGAAATTGAATCCTCTAAAATGTTTCAAGAAATGTTCTTTTGCAATAGCATCGGGGAGAATTTTAGAGTTCATCGTGAACTCCAATGGCATAGAAGCTAATGGAGGAAAGTTTTTGGTTGAAGTTCCATGATTCATCATGTCTCGATTAAATAATGGTGTAGACTATTACCATTATGACGTGAGTCTAATCTCACATTTATACATGCAAACGTTGTCTACTTTTTATCCTATGTCTTGTGAATAATATACGATTAATTTGACAGTGAGTGATGGCAGCGGTGTAATCATCTCTTCTAAGTTAGGAGAGCATGTCGATGTTATCTTTACAAAAAGTAATGTCGATGTTATTCTGATGTATAAATGAAGTCATTTTCTTTTCCAGTTTTGTAAATATTACTTGAAATGAAGTCATCCAAGTCAAATAGAATTAAAAAAATAACCTAAAGATGAAGTCAAATCGAATTGGAAAACGTGACCAAAGTCAATCGACCATGAGCCAATGTTAAATATATACAATTATGAATCTTCAGCTACTTTCAAACACCGGGTAGAAAATTATGGTTCTTGATTCCTATTTTATTTTATAAGGTTTTGCCATATAAAATTGGAAGGATTTTATTTTTATTTTTTCAATTATTTAATAAACTATTTATTAAAAAATGATCCAGTTACACTCTTCCTGGGGTTCTTTGGCATTTGAAGGTGCGATAGAGAAGGACGTGCAATAAAAATGAGTTGCATCGCCTGGAAAAGGAAACCGAGTTTACACAAAGATAAAAAAGAGAGAAACAACAAGCACACCACTGAGTACTACGGACCTACCCACTCCATTCAGGTATAATAACCTACCCTCTCCATTCAGGTATAATAAACCCTTGATCCAACGTAATTGAACTCAACAAAATACATAGGTGGATAAACTGATGAACTTAACCATTAAATACTTATTTAACCTCCTTAAGCGTTTAATATTGACTCCGACATCAATACACAAACATGCAGGCTGAGCATGTTCAGTTCTTAATGAAAAACAAAACATAAGACACAAACAGGCTGAGTTTTAAAACCATATGAAATTTGAAAATCTTAAAAACAAACAATACCTACAAGTTCAAGTAATAAGCATATAAAAATTATAGTATGATGGAAAATTCATAAAACTGCAGATAGTCTAGTGATTTAAACGATGCACAGCCAGCCGATGGGCTAATAGTTCGGGTTCAGTTTCGAACCTATTATGGCATCGACTACACTCGTGTTTAAAACCTTTATGTACAAGCTTGTTGTGCCCTTGGATTGCAGAATAGCAAATCACATTTTTACTTCTGGTAAGCCAATAGCATTCGACGCACGGTCCTCTTCCTTTCGTAAAAAGACTTTTCACCTCCTCCAGACGCTCGGGATCGTTCCGATCTGCCATCCTGCAAAATTAACACCTAAATTAGAAATGCACGTGTGTGCGTACGCAGGACAAAAAATAACAGGAAGGAAGAAGCAAACCTTCGAATCTGCAAAATGTTAATATTCTCCACAAAAAATCAAAACTTTACTCCATTTCCTCCATCTTCAATGCTGCTGGGAAAAAAACACACACATCAAGTAAATGATGGCACCAAATTTATTTCGTACTTACTAAATTGCACACCAAAGTGTAAAATATACCAAATCACGTAATTTTTCAGTTTAAGTGGAACACTATACACCTAAGAAACCACTAGAGCCTAGATGACCCTGGGTAAGCTAACAACCTGTGCATCATACAGCTAGAAATGATACACATTTTTGCCATAGCTGCTCAAATATGTAGCACGGAGTAATTATCTAAAAAACAATAACTAGAAACGATATGGATATAGTGCAACCCAGAGTCTACCAAAGACTGTTTTGACCCAAAAAATCAACAATAAACACGGTTATCAGGGCTTTAAATCTACTCATCTCAACATTGAAAATAAATATTATATACTTGTAGCACACCCTTTAAGATCTCATCGATATTGTTAAAAATAGTTGGTTTATCAACTTGTGTAAAAGTAATAATATACCTCAACAGAAAGATTGTTCCTTCACAAATTTTGAAACCTGAGCCATATGCAAATCCAACGCAACCACACCACGTCTTCGACGTTGTCCAAATAACATGTCAGACTTTACAACCAGTTTTTTTGGACGAAATCCATGTTTATTTATTCACCAATAGGTAACTCTGTCAAATTTCAACAATTTATTATTGATGTCAGCATTTGAGACAGGGGTCATGAAGAAATAATTAAGTGAGTTTACACATGCATATGTGAATATTTATGTATGTACATAAATATTGTGAAAGCGAACAAGACTGAATCACCATTGGACTTGCTAGCAGACGGTAGCTGAAGACAGTATACAAAGATGTTGTTGTGTCAACAGCAACTGCATACAACTAAAATTATGGGAAAATCAGGAACTTGTAAATGGAACTTAAGGTTGTGAAGCAAAATAGTATGAACTGTAAATTTGTCATCATTGTTGCATATACTAGTCCATCTCTGTTAACCAACATTCACAACAGATATAACACTAAATTATTTGTATAACTAGCACAGGTGCAGTAGGTAGAACATGCTGCTGTGTTCAAATTTTGGAAGCCAAAAGAAAAAAAAACATCATTTGGCTATGTTCATAAAATGTTAAAGGTTAAAAAATTTTGATGTCAAACCATAAGCCATTGCATCAGAAGTTGTTGAACATATTACTTTATTATTATTGAAAACTAGTAAAATGCTGTTGAAAAGTACAAAACTAAGTATGTCAGAAAATTCAAAAAGATGCAAGTTTCTGTTAAAATCTGAAAACATTGGTGTACAAGCTGGAAATCATATACAGACCAGTGGAATAAAGCCAATAGGAATCAGACAATTAGTTATTATAATAAAACATAAAGTGTAGCCTTGAAATTTAATGCAAGAATGAAGTTGAAGAATAAGACTAACCTGGAGGGGAGGAACTGCAATCAATGGAGCTTGTAAATTCAAAGTGAAGCACTTCTCGGTAGGTGAAAATATTGTTTTAACCTGAACTGCATAGCACTTGAAGTTTGTTTCATTTAACAATATGCAGATTTCTATTTGAAAATAATTATAGAAACAGAAGTTGAAAACAAATACCTTGTCCCAGTTATCTTAAATGGTTGCTAACATCAACCTCGAAATAATTGTCCACCTGTCAAACAGAAATAGTGTGATATGAAAATTTATATTTTCACAAAATAAAATGCAAAGAGAAATAGGAAATAATCGTCCAAGAAGGAATAATATACCAAAACCGGATTCCATAAACATTGCAGTACAGGCAAAGGCTGATCCATTAGCATGCTAATGATGATTCCCTCTCTAAGTAACCCCATTTTGCCGATAGATATGGATGATAATTTAGATTTGATATCTGTTACAATACTACAATAAACATCTCAAATTTAGATAAAAAGAAACTTTTGTGCATTATAGTAATTGGAAGACTACGCGAGTACTGTTAATCAAGATGTCAACACAATAACTGTTCTTTAAACAAATGAACGAAAACCTGAACATCCTCAGACAACATTCATCTCAACCAAAGACAAACAATCATTGTTATTTCATGTTATATGAGCGATTGACTAAAAAATTTACACCAAAAAAATGTAAATGCTATGTATTGAAGCAATAATATTAGTTTATATATAATATGTATGACTATATAAACAGAAAAATCATACAATAGAACATGCTATATGCATACAATCATATAATCATTCACTAAACTTCTTCCTATACACACATAGAGTTTGTCAATGTGAAGATCTAACACGGTTGGAATACCAGCGAAATAAAATGAAAATTAGATAACAATTCACAAATTTCGTTGCACTCTCAATATAGTGATAATAAAGAATTAGAGAGGCAGCTCAAATTACACAATTCATAAATTTTGTTGCACTCTCAATACAGTGATAATCAAGAATTAAAGAAGTAGCTCAAATTACACAATACATTACGTGTAGAATTATAACTAGATGAATAATAACCAATTTGAATAAAGACAAACAGTGTAAAATGAACCAACCGAAATCTTGACTATGGAGCAGGAGGCTTCAGCGTGTAGATATATAGAGTTTCCGCTGTGTTTGTATTAGTCTGTATTGTATTGATGTACTTGTGTTGTATAATAGACAGAAGTTTATAACTGTCTATTCTGTGATGTGTAAATTGTGTACTCTGATGTATATGATACTATGTAGTATCTTATGTGATATAATATATTTCTCGTTCCGCTGTGAGATTGTGATGTGTTGTTGTTCTTTCTTCTTTTCTTTTCTTCTTCTATCCCTTTCTTTCTTCATAATGATGCGTCTTCCTGGGCATAGGAAGGCGGGTCGTCACATTTTAATGTGACGGCCCGCCCTTCTATACACAGAAGGACGCATCGACAGTAAGAAAGAAAGGGGTGAGAAATAGAAAAGAAGAGAAGAGGGAAAGAAACAACAACAGATACTCACAGCGGAAACGAATGAAATATAATATATCACATAAAATATTACATAGTATCATATACATCATCTATCAGAGTTACACAGATTACACATCACATACTAGACAGTTATAAACATCTGTCTAGTTATTACAACTCAATACAATACAGATCAATACAAAGATCAACACAGCGGAAACTATCTATATCTACAACGCTGAAGCCTCCTGCTCCATTGCTCCTCCATAATTCGTCAAAGCTAACCTGAATTCCTTGGCTACTCGTAAAAATTTGAGTACCCAAGAGTTTATATAAAACAGAAATAAACACTTGGGTCAGACATGGGTCTGGTGTGAGTAACAGGTTAAACTTGCTTAACTTCAAAACCTTTTGAAAACAAAGGTATCACGTAAGACTCCCCACAAATAAACATGGGTAAGTTTTTACCTTACGCTAACCAAAACATTTGAAAGGAAATTCGATTGTATTATAATAGGTCTAGGGTTTTCAAATAAGTATTCACATAGCCGAAATTGTTACATTATTAAATTCCAGCATACATAGGTATACAATCAAGTCCGTTATCACTTATTGGATTTTGGATTCCATACAATGGCAGGGCTACCGGGGTACCGCCCATCACAGTACGTGGCCTAGATCACCGTACCGAGGATCACGCCCAATCCCCTGCAACACAAGGCCGGAACATCCCTTACTGGATAATTCCCGCACAAGATACCCCACGGTTGTCATGATTCAACCGCACACACTAAGCCGAAATAAGAAGGGACTTCTAGACAGAGGTAATATTGTCCTACTTGGGTGCTACCCACTAACCATGCTGCACCTCCCCTGTTTTAGCCATTCCCGGTTGATGAGGCTTGAGGCTACGATTACCTTTAAATAGAACACATCTATCTTAGAATGCTCATCGTCCACCTAACGATGTGCTGAAAGCATTCAATCCATACAAGTTCGTTCCGGGTTCGAACGAAACCGAAGGCATTATCTCGTTACACTCATTTTGGAATCACCCTCACAGTTAACGACAATAACCCTTGCACTCTGAATCTTCATCTTCACTTGATTCATGACCTAACGTTAATTTGGATCGATGTGGTATTCGGATATCCAAATCTGGAAACTCGACCCCGGTCTCATCGAAATCCAAAACGTATCTTTTAAGGCCAAGTTGTTTTAAAGGTTAAAACAATTCAATTCATTATCTTTATACACAGAGAAAGATAATTCACAATAGATAATCAACATTATCAGATAATCCATATTATCATCGCAATTCAACTAAACATCCATATCACACAGCATATATCTCATCAAAGATATCAAACAATGCAAAGCATTCCATATTATTTATCTATCCATAAGTAATGATTTATATCATCTCTAATTAATTTAAAGTGAATTAAATTAATTACTTCATTTTATAAATCCTGCTTACTTAATCATTAATTGATTTCAAATCAATTAATCATCCCCTAATTATCCTTTAATTTTATTCAGGTAATTTATCCTTTAATTAATTAATCAAATTAATTATCCTTAACCATTTATAGTAATTAACCTTTAATTACTTCATTAATTAATTAACTATAATTAATTAAATTAATCAACTATAATTAATTACATTAATCCTTAATTAATTACATTAATTAATCACTTCATTTATTAATTATTTCTTAATTAATTAATTCTTAATTACATCATTAATTATATTAATTAATGATCCTTAATTATATTTTAATTATTAATTACTTTAATTAAATTAATTACATTAAGTAATTAACCTTTAATTAAACAACATTTATTAATCACTCTTGATTAATCTCATATAGTAATTAACTACCCTTAATTACTTTTATTAACTAAATTAATTATTCCTTAATTAATTTCTTTTAATTAATCCCTTGATTTATTCACCAGTAATTAAACTCAAATTACATCACCCTTCAATTAATTGCTTCCAGTAATTATATATTATTTACTTCCCTAAATAATCACCTTAATAATTACATTAAGTAATTATTATCAAATCATCTCTTGATTTTTCTAAATTAATTAAACTTAATTAATTAACTTAACTAAATCAAATTAACTTAATTAATTACAATGAGTAATTAATTTCTTAATTACTTTCATTAAGTAATTACACTTTAAAAAATTCCATAATTGATTATCTTTATATTAATTAATCTAATTAATTATTAAAATTAACCACATTAATTAATTATTTAATAATCCATAGTTAATGACCTTCATTAACTATTATTTAATTACTTTTCTTAAGTAATTAACTTAGATTAATTATTATTAATTTCAAATTAATAAATCTTAATAACCAATTAATTAAACTTTAATTATTTAATTAATTAAGTGTTAATCATAACTTAATTAATATTTTATTACTTTATTAATTAATTCTTAATCATTAATTAATACTCTAATTTATAATCCTTAATTCTAAATTAATCATTCCTAATTAATTTATCTTAATCATAAATTAATTAGTTTAAACCTTTAATTACCTATTTAATTAATCCAAATGATTAATTAATCAAATAAATTAATTATCCATTAATTTCCTTATAATTTAAATGAACACAAATCTCTAATTTTCTTTAAGATAAAACTTTGTTCTTATTAATAATCAAGTTATCATTTACAAAGTATTTTAAATCCTTAATTATAGATTAATTAATTCAAATCATTAATTAATTAAATTAATTTAACCATTTTAATTACCTTAAAGATTTAATGATTTAAACTTTAAGATAAAACATTTTCTTATTCATGGTTAAATCTCTCATTCACAATACATTTGAAAACATTCATTTTCAAATTTACTTTTAAATTTCATTTTAAATTCTGGATTTAAAATGAATTCCAATTTATTTTTAACAAAGTTTAAACCAATTTTAAACTTTTACATGTTAAAGAATTTCTTACATCTTATAAAAGAATTTCTAAAAGAGTTTAAATCAATCCTTTTAAAATTCAAACATTTAAATATAACAAACATTTAAACTTATTAAAACATTTGAATTTATAAAACTTATTTATATTCAATCTAAAATTTAAACTAACCTGAATCTATATTAAAATTTTGATGTAATTTTGCTGTTTAAATATTGCTCCACAAATTTACATTCAGTTTCAAAACTTAAGCAAACAGGTTTTTGAAAAAGCCTGGAAACACTAATAGTACTCGAGAACACCATAGATTACTTCGAGTCACGTCTCCAAAATCTTCGAGCATCACTTGATCAAAACTCGAGAAGATCTAGAGTTGCCTCCCCTGTAACCCAGATTTCACCAGTGCACATCTACGATCTCGTGCACGTGCATGATTACCAGCGCCAACTCCGACCATCGCCGACATCTCCACCACATCGGCGTTCATCTACCTACCAGAATTCGATCATCCATTCCTCGATCAATTCGCGAAATCAAAATCGAGCCTAAATTCAAAACTGGAACAGGAACTACCATTTCACCCAAACCTGTCAACATCTCCTCATTTACAAGATTCCCACCACCAGAGCTTCTGAAACTCCGGCCATGTCATCGTCATCGACCAAGCTTCACTCCCCCAAAACCCCTTTTGCACTCGATCGACTGTCGACGTTGAACGAGACAAAACTCTCGACTACACAAAAACTAGGTTTACAAATTTATAAACCTCACCGCTGCCACCACATGCATCTAAGGACCATCTCACCATTTTTCCTCGAACCACCATACGTTCCTCCACATCTCCACGAAACCCCGAGAACCCCGCGATCACCGATCACCAGAAAATGGTAAAAACCCATTTCCAGTTCAACTTCGAACTGCACTTAACCCCCTTCACTAAAAATTATAATTTTCGTTTTAAAAATCATATTTTGGTTAACGTATTCGAATTATAATCCTAAAATTGTAAAATAACACGTTTGAATTTTTAGCTTAAAGAAGAAATCCCTCTGTCATTTTGGTTTACTAATTATTTTGACTTAAATAAATTATTAAACTGTTGTTTATACTAAAACAAACAAATTTCGCTTTAAATCCTAAGTTCAACCATAATTAGATCAAAAGATTGTAATTTGTTTACAAATTTGGGGCTTGCAAATAAGAACAGACATATCACAATAAACAGACATGACCATATCATATTCAACTATTCAGAGATATATACTTATAACTATATACACAACAATACTGTTCCAGAGATGATCAAGCAATCCAGAATCATTACTTATGTTTTAAAGAAAATTGTTACTCACCAAACATGCAGATGAACAGAGGTTTATATTTTGAAAATCTTGAAACGGTTTTGATCTTTTAAACTGGAATGCCTCTTTTGATTAAAAACTTGAGTTTGTTGAAGCTTTAAATTGCTTTAATCTACAAGCATGCTGCTTCCAGATTATAATTGAATGCAGACAGGCTTTGAGATGATTCCAGATTGAAGAAATGAAGGCAGACAGCTTCAGACTTGATTTTGATTACAAATGGAAAAGAATGCAGACTGGTTTCTTGAATTGATTCCAGAGATGAGAAGAATGTTGCAGACTGATTTTGAAAATGATCTCTGGTTTAAGAATTTTATTCAGGCTGAAGAGTTGATTTGGAAATGAATTACAAGGATCTTTGATTTTGATAATTCTGGTTTGAGGCATTTTGATTTGTATAAGTTCAAATCTGAAAGCTATATTGATTTTTAGATTTTCATTAGAGAAAGGTTTTGAGCTTATTATCTTTTGAAAAGAAGATTAGAAAATAATAAATATAAAGAACTATGTTTAAATAGGCTGAAATTAATTTACTAAAAATAAAAGGAAATTAAATCTAAAAATGCCATTTGTCATATACATTTGTTACTTGAATTACACATGTTAAAACAAGGCTTTAAATATCAACACTTGTCTTTTTATTATACTTTTATTTATTTTAAAAGTATATAAAAGCCTTTTTCTTATTTATTAAACACTTATCTATATATATAAATCACTTTTTTAAAGAAACAAACTAATTATATTTATAAATAAAAGCTTATACAAATATTCTAAAATCCAAAACAATTTAAATATTTATTCTTTTGAATTTCAAAACTTTAAATTCAAATTCAAATTAAATTAAATCCTAAGATTCAATTTAAAAATTAAGTTATAAATATATACATATACAATTTCTCATTCAATTTAAAAATAACAATTCTATAGTCTTTAAAATTCATACATATTAAAAATAATACATTATACTTATTATTTTGAAAATAATATATTTGATAATTTAAATAATTTATATAAGAGATTATATCATCAAGTAATATTTTAAAAAGAAATAAAACAAGCCTTTACATGTCAAATCTTATTTATTTAAGCTTAAAAATATATCTTAAACAATTAAAACATTTACCTAAAAACCATAATGTTATTTATTTAAATAACTTTGAAATTTCAAATTAAATTAAATTTAAATTTCCAATTTACCAAAGCTTTTCTATTTACAATATATACAAATAAAAATATATATTCAAATAGAAAATATCTTATTAACTTTTAAAAGATAAAATTCACCAATTAAATACTTATTTAAGCAGATTATTAAATTAAATTCAAATTTTATTATCAAAGATTATCAATATCAATTTAATTATTTAACGGATTATTAAATTGATATTGTTAAAATTTCCGGGATATCACATTCCTCCCCCTTAAAATAATTTCGTTCCCGAAATTTAAACAAAAGTAATTTAATAATCTTATTAAAGATTTTAATTTTTAAACACAAGCATATACTATCATCCATATGCTAGCAACCATAGCAGCCAATCATCCAAACAAACAATTCTAACTATCTAGACTAAATTCTAGATAGAATTCCTCGAGTTTCCTTAAGTATATATATACCGGGATACTCGCTCTACAAACAATCTAAACAATCAATACTACTAAGCTATAAAGCTCCTACTTATCTAGATCTACAGAACTAAACAGAATATCAGACTACAGACGAGTCTGACTCAACTACCAAATCTTCTAGAACTACTGATTCCAAAACCAAAGATAAATCTTACACGTACTCCCTCAGAGATACGTGAAACACATCCAATTCCAATTATCCAAACTGACCATTTAATCCTGAAGACTAAATACCCATCCAAATCAGAACACAGAAGAGATCCAAAACACGACTCTACTTCTCAATTATCAGTAGATTCTAAACTTACTTCTCCTATCCAGAGATATACTCCCAAACTACTTCTACTGCTCAACTCTGATCTGGAGTAGAATGAAAATGCTGATGAAGAACACGTGTCAAGACCCAAAAATCGACCTTCGAAAATCGGCACCCGTACATCACTTGTACTCAAAATGCCGTAGATTCAAATGCCGAATCTGGTTCTCGGGAGCTTATAACAACATTAAGTAAATAACACAGCGGAATAAATGAATAATACATTGATATACAATATCTGATACAACAGAGTGATACAATGAATATCAATATACATCAGAGATATGATACAACAAATAGCAGCGGAAAAGAAAACGATAATATCAGCAGCGGATAATCTCCATCTTCAGAATGCCAATCCAGAAATAGCTCGAACTCCCAATAACGATACACCAAGATAAGCAAGTGCAGTCCGATCCAAAGACTGAACTAGCTCCAGATAACCTACTAATCTGACTATCTGAAAAACCAAACTCTAGACTGCTCGTGTAGAAAAATTTTGAGCATCCAGAGTTTAGGAAAGAAACAATAAACTCCGGATCAGTCATGGGACTGGTGTGAGCAACAAAAACAGTTTATCTTTAAACAAACAAATAGCAGAGATTTTTAAAGTCAATTCGCAATGCTTTTAGAAAATGAAACTACCATAAGACCTCCCACCACACACACAATGCAAACGCAGAATTGGAGGAGATTTCTTCTTATGATAGTCAAAGATGCTTACTACGCAAAATCAAATCATTTTTGTTATTATTATTAGTGCATAGTGTAGAAATCATTTCGAAAGTATAATATTAATCCTAGCCAACATACGACCAGTATCGTATGCCTACTATAGCTACCATGTTCAATAGCAGGTTACCGCCACATTCCATGGCAGGTAATACAACTAAAACCGTACAAGTCACGTATTGTTTCTTTGGATTTCCAACAAATGGTCAGGCTAAGGAACTTCCTATCCACGATGGGTACGTCCCTGGAATAGACGACCCGAGAACCTAACCGGATCTCTGCCAACACAAGGCCGGGTTACCTCTGCAAAAATAGGTAACTACTGACACGCGTATGCCATCCCCCGATCGTCACCGATCTTCCCGAGGATCCTCGATTCGCAACAAACCACAAAGTAATAATAACTGTGCAGCAACCACAGAGGTTAAGTATCTGGGCTCTATACCATGATACCACCTTTATCCAGAAGGAATGACATACACTAAGGGGCGCTACTCCCTAGAACCTTGCTGCATCCTTCCTGTTTCGACCATTTCCGGGGTGTGAGGCTCGACGAAGTCTCGTCCACAAAGCTACGCTTTCTACAAAGCCATGCTTCGGGTCAAACAAATGATCAACCTATGATCACAAAGATATAAGATCAAATACATGATCATATCGCAAATGATCAAACACTGATCATCACACAGCAACACTCAGCATGCCACATTACCAAATTGGGATATATCGCTGATAAATTTCAACTACATAACCTCTGAGCTCGTACGTCTCAGAGAAGGGTGTTAAGCTAAGAGAATAAATTCTCCGCCACCAAACAGAAATGTATTTGAAAGAAATCGGTTTTATATCTCAAAGTGTAATGTCAGACATGTATCCATACAAGTCTGTTCCGGGTTCGAACAGAACCGAAGGCACTTCTCACGAAGCCCTTGCAATTCCGGATAACTTTCAATCACGTCCGGACTTCCCGTCACAAAAGAGTGATATAAATCTCTATACCGGCGCGACTCAGTGCAGAGACATTCGACAGGTTGTCCTTTCATTTTCGAAAAATATCAGGTCTTCAACACCGGTCTTCAAATGCTATCCATATACGACGTATCACTATTCGGAATGAGTTATACGACCCAAAGGTCCTTTCCCGGCTAACCCGAATAGTGAGCGAAATATTTAAAAACAAATGGATAATGAGATTTCAATTAAGTCACAACTTATTACCCAAACTTTCTTTTCAAATGGTTTATCAAATTACCATTTTAATCTTTTTAACGAAAAGATTCAATTCACTAAGTTCACTTAATTTCACAAAGATTCATTCACAGATTTTCCAAATCGATTTCCATTTCAGTTTAATTAACTCGTTAAATCTTTAAATCAAAGATTTAACTTATAGTTTTCAAAACAATTTCATTTCTAATCATCATTTTAAATCTGTTGAAAATAACAGATTTAATTCATAGCTTTCAAAAAGATTTCATTCATAACTTGGAAAATCCATTTTTCAATTCACTTGAAATTCCTTTAATTTAAACTGGAATTTCTTTTCTTATCTAAAAGCTTTTATCTTTTAAAACAACAGTTTTCAATTTGGAAATCTGATTCATTCATACGAGTTGAAATCCTTGGTTTAAATTCAAATTCCCAAATTAATACTTTAAAATGGTTTAATTCATACAAACACATTTATATCATCTTTTATCCCTAGTTTCCAAATCATAGATTTAATTTCAAACTTGAATTCAAATTTAAATCTAATTATTTTTAAATTTTCAAAAACTCGGTTAAGTTATTCAAAATAACTTTTATCCTTGAAATTCCATTTCAAAAGCTTTTCAATTTAAACCCGAATTTCTAATTTCAAAATCAATTGAAATTAAAATCTCAATTTCAAAACATCAAATTTAAATTATCTGTGACTTAATCGATTTCCACGTGAAATCCATATTTGTGTGTGTAAAGTGTAGTCCAGGGGTTTCACACAATAGTGCAACATCAATCATCACATAACAAAATACAGGATATAGTTGATAAGCGATATAAACTATAACGCTTATCGTTCATTCACAGATCACATATATATATCACAGGTAAGTAAACTACAGATCACAACATAAATCAGGGTGTATCACAACATAAATCAGGGTGTATCACAAAGCATCATATATCAGGGATATCAACAATTCAATCATTCAGTCAGGTTCAAACATTCATAAATAGGATCAAATTAATTATCTGATAAATTTAAATCAGATTAATTTCTTATGAATTATAAATCCCGGGTTAATCAACATTGATAGTTTACAAATCATTTTGATTAATTATTCTTTAATCTTTAAATTGATCAATTTTAATCATTTAATTACCTTTAATTAAGCAGTTATCTTCGAGTAATTGATTACCTTTAATTACTTATATTTATTAATTATCCCTTCATTAATTACATTAGTTAATTAACCATTAATTAAAATTCCTCAACATTTATTTATCAATTTATCAACCTTAATTAATTAATCACATAATTAATTATCCTCAAATTAATTATTCTTTAAATTACTCGGTTAATCAACTTAAATTACTAACAAATTTACCTTAATTATTTTTATTAAGAAATTCAGTTCTAGTAATTAATTTCCTTCAACAAATAAATTAACTTAAACTTTAGAAGTTAATTAACCATTAACACATTCTTTATATTCATTAATTAACCCTTAACATTATCTAGTTTATTTAAAATAAACTTTTAAAACAATTCCCTTTTTAAAACCTTTACTTAATCTCAGTCATAACCAACACTTATTATTATTATTATTTTAACTGAGATTTAAACTTAAATTCCAGATTTAAAACTTGTTTAAATCTTTACTTTACAATTTAAACTTTTAGTTTAAATTCAAACCAAATTCACTTAATCGTTTAAAAGTTGTTAAAACCCATTTAAATTTCAAAAACTTAAATTATTTCAAACTAGGATTTAAACTAAACTTGAATTCAGATTTAACTTAGTTTAAATTTTTGTTACTTTTTTAAACTTTACTAAAAAAAGAAGAGCAGGCTTCGGTAATTAAAACCTGTTACAAAAAAAAATATACTCGAGCCAAAGCCTGGAATGACTTCGAGTCCATCCCCCTGCTACTTCGAGTCAAAAGCTCGAATGACTCGAACATTTCCCGAGTCCAATCCTTCTACCCTAAAACTGGAATGACCAGTAAACGAAACGTGCACGTGCACGTGTACATCGTCGCTGGCGATCCTCCGGCGTCACCACATTGTCGAACATGTCGACAATCTCCTCCAAACCACGCTCCTACCATACGAATCACATCATCACCTCGAAATCGAGATTCGAGCATTCGAACGAAAAAACTGCAATGTCCTAGTTCGTCAAAACCACCTCGTCCCGACCATCTCGACCACCAGCGACCACGTCCCCCTACCAGAACCTTCGCCGTAGTCCCCTCTACCTTCCCCTTGAGCCACGACGAACTCGATCATTCAGGGGTGGCGAAACACCTCGTCTTCGAACTCGTTCAAAGTCGCGAGTTTAAACCCTAGTCGTGCCTCGTTCCACCATCGACGGCCATGGAAAAATCAGTGAGCATTTTTCCCTACTTCATTAATGGCCAAGCTAGCTTCGATCAAAGACTCAACACTCAAATCAACTCCGATCGCCGGAAATTGGAAAAAACCCAATTTTCGAACAAGAACAGACTGTCCTCAAAACACTTACTTAAAAATCATCAATTTTGGCTTAAAAATCCCATTTGTCGATAAGAATTCGAGTTATATAATTGAATCAATGTTTCATGATATTCGAAATAATTCATATGATTTCTTTTTACTGTAAAATTGAGTTTACAGAGTCAAGTTCATTCTTTTTAAGCAAGAATTTTTTTTTCTTTCTTTCTGGACTATGGTTTAAGTTTAAACAACTGTTTTTGTTCAAATATCTCAAGTTTTAAAAGGTTCTATATGAAGATGTATTAATTTTCTTCAATTACTTTACTCTGTAATCAAAGTTCCAGAAGAACAATCATTTAAAGATACCCAATAACTCATCATACATACATAACCAATTTTAATTTCCAATATGCAGCAAGCTCAAGATTTGATAAACCAGATATTTAAATTTAAGAGAAAACAGGTTTACTCACATATTCCCAGATTTAACTTGCCCAAAATTTTCAGATACTTAAGGTTTAAAGAGATGAAGTTACTCACTTTACTATAATACCAATCACAACATCAAGTTATATAAACAAATTCAAGGTTAAAACAAAGGTTGCTCACCTTAGAGTTGTACAGAGAACAGAAAGCAAAGCCTGTATATATATTATTTTTCTTCTCTTGCTTCAGGTTGATTTGCTTTCAGACCTTTGGATTGCAGTTTTGATCTTTGTTTAAATCTTCTTGTTTGATTGTTGTTGTTAAGATAATGTTTTCTTTAGTTGTTTCTCAGTTTGGAAGATGAACGAAAATGGAATGAAAATGAAAAAGCAAGTTGACAGGTGATGATATATAGAAAATGAGGTTGCTGGATATATTTTTGTACAACAAGATCTTCTTGTTTTTTTTTCTTTTTAATAGGGTGGCTGAGATGATGTTGTAAAGAATTCGAATTGACTAAAATATTGATATAGCATTTAATGCCAAGTGCTTCATGTCTCCTATATGTTTACTTGTTTTGCACAATATCTAGGCATGGCTAAAGTGTTTCAGTTATGGGCTGCATTACTTGCTTTGATATGCTATTGTACTTTATTATCCCCTTATGATATTTATATTTGTCTTGCTTTTACAAGCTTAGTTTGATTTCGGCTGAAATGATGTTGTTATGTACAATATCAAAGACATTTTATTACCTTTGCTTTGCTTATGTTTAAAACCCAGCTTGCATATTCAAGTTAACACCTGAAATGGCCCATGTATTTTCTCGATCTCCTGTACTTCTTACCTTGTTCGTTCTCGTACTTATGCTATGATATGATCTGCCTAGTTTCTTGTTTTCTTTTACACAGCAAAGATACTTGCTATTTTTATTTTGTGTTTATAACTTTAAATTTGTTTGTTGTCTTGTTAATGTTTGAATGTATTTTAAATTTATCTTACATATATCAATCCCTATTTCTAACTTAAACATTTTATTGTTTAATGTCTTTATTTTGCAATACACTTTTATATCGTGTATATATATTCACACATATATACCATATTTACTTTATTTGCTTAACTTAACATTTATTGTCTTGTGTTTCTAGTGTAAATTTTAAATTCACCTTTTAAGGTCAAATTTAAATTAATTAGAAATTTATCATTTATACAGAATTAAGCTGGATCCGGGGAAACTCGCATCATATATAATAAATTTTAAAAATCAATTTATTCAAAAATTTATTTAATTATCAATTTAACTCAAAAATTCAATAAATTATTAAATTTAAATTAAATTAAATTTCAGGGTCGTTACAAACTTCCCCCCTTAAAAGAATTTCGTCCTCGAAATTCGCAAGCACGAATATAACACTGAGATAGACAGATGCGATCTCCTTATAACTCCTCAAACTTACGATATGAATTCCAAACTCAAGTCGGAATATCTCAGAATACATACCAATTTGTCCCTCTTCGGACTTCGGTATTCACAAGAAATTTCAATAGAATTTCAAATTTGATTTTAAACGAAATCGTTTTATCGGTATAATTCAATTTTTAGCTTCATATTCTATTAATCAATTTAATTCAAATTAAAATTTCCACTGTTGCAGGGTATTAACCATTTATAGTCGTACTCCCTGTCCCCTATCTCGTCCTCTTCTTGCACTCATACTCACTATCTGTGGATAGCAAGAGAATTTACTGAGACGTTCAGACTGATATCTTAGGGATATACTCATTCTAGAGTTTACTTCACTCTATCTCTAACGAGCTACTTAATGTGTTACACTCCTGAGCTAAAGTTCAACCTTAGCTCTGATACCACTTGTCAAGACCCAAAAATCGACCTTCGAAAATCGGCACCCGTACATCACTTGTACTCAAAATGCCGTAGATTCAAATGCCGAATCTGGTTCTCGGGAGCTTATAACAACATTAAGTAAATAACACAGCGGAATAAATGAATAATACATTGATATACAATATCTGATACAACAGAGTGATACAATGAATATCAATATACATCAGAGATATGATACAACAAATAGCAGCGGAAAAGAAAACGATAATATCAGCAGCGGATAATCTCCATCTTCAGAATGCCAATCCAGAAATAGCTCGAACTCCCAATAACGATACACCAAGATAAGCAAGTGCAGTCCGATCCAAAGACTGAACTAGCTCCAGATAACCTACTAATCTGACTATCTGAAAAACCAAACTCTAGACTGCTCGTGTAGAAAAATTTTGAGCATCCAGAGTTTAGGAAAGAAACAATAAACTCCGGATCAGTCATGGGACTGGTGTGAGCAACAAAAACAGTTTATCTTTAAACAAACAAATAGCAGAGATTTTTAAAGTCAATTCGCAATGCTTTTAGAAAATGAAACTACCATAAGACCTCCCACCACACACACAATGCAAACGCAGAATTGGAGGAGATTTCTTCTTATGATAGTCAAAGATGCTTACTACGCAAAATCAAATCATTTTTGTTATTATTATTAGTGCATAGTGTAGAAATCATTTCGAAAGTATAATATTAATCCTAGCCAACATACGACCAGTATCGTATGCCTACTATAGCTACCATGTTCAATAGCAGGTTACCGCCACATTCCATGGCAGGTAATACAACTAAAACCGTACAAGTCACGTATTGTTTCTTTGGATTTCCAACAAATGGTCAGGCTAAGGAACTTCCTATCCACGATGGGTACGTCCCTGGAATAGACGACCCGAGAACCTAACCGGATCTCTGCCAACACAAGGCCGGGTTACCTCTGCAAAAATAGGTAACTACTGACACGCGTATGCCATCCCCCGATCGTCACCGATCTTCCCGAGGATCCTCGATTCGCAACAAACCACAAAGTAATAATAACTGTGCAGCAACCACAGAGGTTAAGTATCTGGGCTCCATACCATGATACCACCTTTATCCAGAAGGAATGACATACACTAAGGGGCGCTACTCCCTAGAACCTTGCTGCATCCTTCCTGTTTCGACCATTTTCGGGGTGTGAGGCTCGACGAAGTCTCGTCCACAAAGCTACGCTTTCTACAAAGCCATGCTTCGGGTCAAACAAATGATCAACCTATGATCACAAAGATATAAGATCAAATACATGATCATATCGCAAATGATCAAACACTGATCATCACACAGCAACACTCAGCATGCCGCATTACCAAATTGGGATATATCGCTGATAAATTTCAACTACATAACCTCTGAGCTCGTACGTCTCAGAGAAGGGTGTTAAGCTAAGAGAATAAATTCTCCGCCACCAAACAGAAATGTATTTGAAAGAAATCGGCTTTATATCTCAAAGTGTAATGTCAGACATGTATCCATACAAGTCTGTTCCGGGTTCGAACAGAACCGAAGGCACTTCTCACGAAGCCCTTGCAATTCCGGATAACTTTCAATCACGTCCGGACTTCCCGTCACAAAAGAGTGATATAAATCTCTATACCGGCGCGACTCAGTGCAGAGACATTCGACAGGTTGTCCTTTCATTTTCGAAAAATATCCGGTCTTCAACACCGGTCTTCAAATGCTATCCATATACGACGTATCACTATTCGGAATGAGTTATACGACCCAAAGGTCCTTTCCCGACTAACCCGAATAGTGAGCGAAATATTTAAAAACAAATGGATAATGAGATTTCAATTAAGTCACAACTTATTACCCAAACTTTCTTTTCAAATGGTTTATCAAATTACCATTTTAATCTTTTTAACGAAAAGATTCAATTCACTAAGTTCACTTAATTTCACAAAGATTCATTCACAGATTTTCCAAATCGATTTCCATTTCAGTTTAATTAACTCGTTAAATCTTTAAATCAAAGATTTAACTTATAGTTTTCAAAACAATTTCATTTCTAATCATCATTTTAAATCTGTTGAAAATAACAGATTTAATTCATAGCTTTCAAAAAGATTTCATTCATAACTTGGAAAATCCATTTTTCAATTCACTTGAAATTCCTTTAATTTAAACTGGAATTTCTTTTCTTATCTGAAAGCTTTTATCTTTTAAAACAACAGTTTTCAATTTGGAAATCTGATTCATTCATACGAGTTGAAATCCTTGGTTTAAATTCAAATTCCCAAATTAATACTTTAAAATGGTTTAATTCATACAAACACATTTATATCATCTTTTATCCCTAGTTTCCAAATCATAGATTTAATTTCAAACTTGAATTCAAATTTAAATCTAATTATTTTTAAATTTTCAAAAACTCGGTTAAGTTATTCAAAATAACTTTTATCCTTGAAATTCCATTTCAAAAGCTTTTCAATTTAAACCCGAATTTCTAATTTCAAAATCAATTGAAATTAAAATCTCAATTTCAAAACATCAAATTTAAATTATCTGTGACTTAATCGATTTCCACGTGAAATCCATATTTGTGTGTGTAAAGTGTAGTCCAGGGGTTTCACACAATAGTGCAACATCAATCATCACATAACAAAATACAGGATATAGTTGATAAGCGATATAAACTATAACGCTTATCGTTCATTCACAGATCACATATATATATCACAGGTAAGTAAACTACAGATCACAACATAAATCAGGGTGTATCACAACATAAATCAGGGTGTATCACAAAGCATCATATATCAGGGATATCAACAATTCAATCATTCAGTCAGGTTCAAACATTCATAAATAGGATCAAATTAATTATCTGATAAATTTAAATCAGATTAATTTCTTATGAATTATAAATCCCGGGTTAATCAACATTGATAGTTTACAAATCATTTTGATTAATTATTCTTTAATCTTTAAATTGATCAATTTTAATCATTTAATTACCTTTAATTAAGCAGTTATCTTCGAGTAATTGATTACCTTTAATTACTTATATTTATTAATTATCCCTTCATTAATTACATTAGTTAATTAACCATTAATTAAAATTCCTCAACATTTATTTATCAATTTATCAACCTTAATTAATTAATCACATAATTAATTATCCTCAAATTAATTATTCTTTAAATTACTCGGTTAATCAACTTAAATTACTAACAAATTTACCTTAATTATTTTTATTAAGAAATTCAGTTCTAGTAATTAATTTCCTTCAACAAATAAATTAACTTAAACTTTAGAAGTTAATTAACCATTAACACATTCTTTATATTCATTAATTAACCCTTAACATTATCTAGTTTATTTAAAATAAACTTTTAAAACAATTCCCTTTTTAAAACCTTTACTTAATCTCAGTCATAACCAACACTTATTATTATTATTATTTTAACTGAGATTTAAACTTAAATTCCAGATTTAAAACTTGTTTAAATCTTTACTTTACAATTTAAACTTTTAGTTTAAATTCAAACCAAATTCACTTAATCGTTTAAAAGTTGTTAAAACCCATTTAAATTTCAAAAACTTAAATTATTTCAAACTAGGATTTAAACTAAACTTGAATTCAGATTTAACTTAGTTTAAATTTTTGTTACTTTTTTAAACTTTACTAAAAAAAAGAAGAGCAGGCTTCGGTAATTAAAACCTGTTACAAAAAAAAAATATACTCGAGCCAAAGCCTGGAATGACTTCGAGTTCATCCCCCTGCTACTTCGAGTCAAAAGCTCGAATGACTCGAACATTTCCCGAGTCCAATCCTTCTACCCCAAAACTGGAATGACCAGTAAACGAAACGTGCACGTGCACGTGTACATCGTCGCTGGCGATCCTCCGGCGTCACCACATTGTCGAACATGTCGACAATCTCCTCCAAACCACGCTCCTACCATACGAATCACATCATCACCTCGAAATCGATATTCGAGCATTCGAACGAAAAAACTGCAATGTCCTAGTTCGTCAAAACCACCTCGTCCCGACCATCTCGACCACCAGCGACCACGTCCCCCTACCAGAACCTTCGCCGTAGTCCCCTCTACCTTCCCCTTGAGCCACGACGAACTCGATCATTCAGGGGTGGCGAAACACCTCGTCTTCGAACTCGTTCAAAGTCGCGAGTTTAAACCCTAGTCGTGCCTCGTTCCACCATCGACGGCCATGGAAAAATCAGTGAGCATTTTTCCCTACTTCATTAATGGCCAAGCTAGCTTCGATCAAAGACTCAACACTCAAATCAACTCCGATCGCCGGAAATTGGAAAAAACCCAATTTTCGAACAAGAACAGACTGTCCTCAAAACACTTACTTAAAAATCATCAATTTTGGCTTAAAAATCCCATTTGTCGATAAGAATTCGAGTTATATAATTGAATCAATGTTTCATGATATTCGAAATAATTCATATGATTTCTTTTTACTGTAAAATTGAGTTTACAGAGTCAAGTTCATTCTTTTTAAGCAAGAATTTTTTTTTCTTTCTTTCTGGACTATGGTTTAAGTTTAAACAACTGTTTTTGTTCAAATATCTCAAGTTTTAAAAGGTTCTATATGAAGATGTATTAATTTTCTTCAATTACTTTACTCTGTAATCAAAGTTCCAGAAGAACAATCATTTAAAGATACCCAATAACTCATCATACATACATAACCAATTTTAATTTCCAATATGCAGCAAGCTCAAGATTTGATAAACCAGATATTTAAATTTAAGAGAAAACAGGTTTACTCACATATTCCCAGATTTAACTTGCCCAAAATTTTCAGATACTTAAGGTTTAAAGAGATGAAGTTACTCACTTTACTATAATACCAATCACAACATCAAGTTATATAAACAAATTCAAGGTTAAAACAAAGGTTGCTCACCTTAGAGTTGTACAGAGAACAGAAAGCAAAGCCTGTATATATATTATTTTTCTTCTCTTGCTTCAGGTTGATTTGCTTTCAGACCTTTGGATTGCAGTTTTGATCTTTGTTTAAATCTTCTTGTTTGATTGTTGTTGTTAAGATAATGTTTTCTTTAGTTGTTTCTCAGTTTGGAAGATGAACGAAAATGGAATGAAAATGAAAAAGCAAGTTGACAGGTGATGATATATAGAAAATGAGGTTGCTGGATATATTTTTGTACAACAAGATCTTCTTGTTTTTTTTTCTTTTTAATAGGGTGGCTGAGATGATGTTGTAAAGAATTCGAATTGACTAAAATATTGATATAGCATTTAATGCCAAGTGCTTCATGTCTCCTATATGTTTACTTGTTTTGCACAATATCTAGGCATGGCTAAAGTGTTTCAGTTATGGGCTGCATTACTTGCTTTGATATGCTATTGTACTTTATTATCCCCTTATGATATTTATATTTGTCTTGCTTTTACAAGCTTAGTTTGATTTCGGCTGAAATGATGTTGTTATGTACAATATCAAAGACATTTTATTACCTTTGCTTTGCTTATGTTTAAAACCCAGCTTGCATATTCAAGTTAACACCTGAAATGGCCCATGTATTTTCTCGATCTCCTGTACTTCTTACCTTGTTCGTTCTCGTACTTATGCTATGATATGATCTGCCTAGTTTCTTGTTTTCTTTTACACAGCAAAGATACTTGCTATTTTTATTTTGTGTTTATAACTTTAAATTTGTTTGTTGTCTTGTTAATGTTTGAATGTATTTTAAATTTATCTTACATATATCAATCCCTATTTCTAACTTAAACATTTTATTGTTTAATGTCTTTATTTTGCAATACACTTTTATATCGTGTATATATATTCACACATATATACCATATTTACTTTATTTGCTTAACTTAACATTTATTGTCTTGTGTTTCTAGTGTAAATTTTAAATTCACCTTTTAAGGTCAAATTTAAATTAATTAGAAATTTATCATTTATACAGAATTAAGCTGGATCCGGGGAAACTCGCATCATATATAATAAATTTTAAAAATCAATTTATTCAAATATTTATTTAATTATCAATTTAACTCAAAAATTCAATAAATTATTAAATTTAAATTAAATTAAATTTCAGGGTCGTTACAAACTTCCCCCCTTAAAAGAATTTCGTCCTCGAAATTCGCAAGCACGAATATAACACTGAGATAGACAGATGCGATCTCCTTATAACTCCTCAAACTTACGATATGAATTCCAAACTCAAGTCGGAATATCTCAGAATACATACCAATTTGTCCCTCTTCGGACTTCGGTATTCACAAGAAATTTCAATAGAATTTCAAATTTGATTTTAAACGAAATCGTTTTATCGGTATAATTCAATTTTTAGCTTCATATTCTATTAATCAATTTAATTCAAATTAAAATTTCCACTGTTGCAGGGTATTAACCATTTATAGTCGTACTCCCTGTCCCCTATCTCGTCCTCTTCTTGCACTCATACTCACTATCTGTGGATAGCAAGAGAATTTACTGAGACGTTCAGACTGATATCTTAGGGATATACTCATTCTAGAGTTTACTTCACTCTATCTCTAACGAGCTACTTAATGTGTTACACTCCTGAGCTAAAGTTCAACCTTAGCTCTGATACCACTTGTCAAGACCCAAAAATCGACCTTCGAAAATCGGCACCCGTACATCACTTGTACTCAAAATGCCGTAGATTCAAATGCCGAATCTGGTTCTCGGGAGCTTATAACAACATTAAGTAAATAACACAGCGGAATAAATGAATAATACATTGATATACAATATCTGATACAACAGAGTGATACAATGAATATCAATATACATCAGAGATATGATACAACAAATAGCAGCGGAAAAGAAAACGATAATATCAGCAGCGGATAATCTCCATCTTCAGAATGCCAATCCAGAAATAGCTCGAACTCCCAATAACGATACACCAAGATAAGCAAGTGCAGTCCGATCCAAAGACTGAACTAGCTCCAGATAACCTACTAATCTGACTATCTGAAAAACCAAACTCTAGACTGCTCGTGTAGAAAAATTTTGAGCATCCAGAGTTTAGGAAAGAAACAATAAACTCCGGATCAGTCATGGGACTGGTGTGAGCAACAAAAACAGTTTATCTTTAAACAAACAAATAGCAGAGATTTTTAAAGTCAATTCGCAATGCTTTTAGAAAATGAAACTACCATAAGACCTCCCACCACACACACAATGCAAACGCAGAATTGGAGGAGATTTCTTCTTATGATAGTCAAAGATGCTTACTACGCAAAATCAAATCATTTTTGTTATTATTATTAGTGCATAGTGTAGAAATCATTTCGAAAGTATAATATTAATCCTAGCCAACATACGACCAGTATCGTATGCCTACTATAGCTACCATGTTCAATAGCAGGTTACCGCCACATTCCATGGCAGGTAATACAACTAAAACCGTACAAGTCACGTATTGTTTCTTTGGATTTCCAACAAATGGTCAGGCTAAGGAACTTCCTATCCACGATGGGTACGTCCCTGGAATAGACGACCCGAGAACCTAACCGGATCTCTGCCAACACAAGGCCGGGTTACCTCTGCAAAAATAGGTAACTACTGACACGCGTATGCCATCCCCCGATCGTCACCGATCTTCCCGAGGATCCTCGATTCGCAACAAACCACAAAGTAATAATAACTGTGCAGCAACCACAGAGGTTAAGTATCTGGGCTCCATACCATGATACCACCTTTATCCAGAAGGAATGACATACACTAAGGGGCGCTACTCCCTAGAACCTTGCTGCATCCTTCCTGTTTCGACCATTTCCGGGGTGTGAGGCTCGACGAAGTCTCGTCCACAAAGCTACGCTTTCTACAAAGCCATGCTTCGGGTCAAACAAATGATCAACCTATGATCACAAAGATATAAGATCAAATACATGATCATATCGCAAATGATCAAACACTGATCATCACACAGCAACACTCAGCATGCCACATTACCAAATTGGGATATATCGCTGATAAATTTCAACTACATAACCTCTGAGCTCGTACGTCTCAGAGAAGGGTGTTAAGCTAAGAGAATAAATTCTCCGCCACCAAACAGAAATGTATTTGAAAGAAATCGGCTTTATATCTCAAAGTGTAATGTCAGACATGTATCCATACAAGTCTGTTCCGGGTTCGAACAGAACCGAAGGCACTTCTCACGAAGCCCTTGCAATTCCGGATAACTTTCAATCACGTCCGGACTTCCCGTCACAAAAGAGTGATATAAATCTCTATACCGGCGCGACTCAGTGCAGAGACATTCGACAGGTTGTCCTTTCATTTTCGAAAAATATCCGGTCTTCAACACCGGTCTTCAAATGCTATCCATATACGACGTATCACTATTCGGAATGAGTTATACGACCCAAAGGTCCTTTCCCGACTAACCCGAATAGTGAGCGAAATATTTAAAAACAAATGGATAATGAGATTTCAATTAAGTCACAACTTATTACCCAAACTTTCTTTTCAAATGGTTTATCAAATTACCATTTTAATCTTTTTAACGAAAAGATTCAATTCACTAAGTTCACTTAATTTCACAAAGATTCATTCACAGATTTTCCAAATCGATTTCCATTTCAGTTTAATTAACTCGTTAAATCTTTAAATCAAAGATTTAACTTATAGTTTTCAAAACAATTTCATTTCTAATCATCATTTTAAATCTGTTGAAAATAACAGATTTAATTCATAGCTTTCAAAAAGATTTCATTCATAACTTGGAAAATCCATTTTTCAATTCACTTGAAATTCCTTTAATTTAAACTGGAATTTCTTTTCTTATCTGAAAGCTTTTATCTTTTAAAACAACAGTTTTCAATTTGGAAATCTGATTCATTCATACGAGTTGAAATCCTTGGTTTAAATTCAAATTCCCAAATTAATACTTTAAAATGGTTTAATTCATACAAACACATTTATATCATCTTTTATCCCTAGTTTCCAAATCATAGATTTAATTTCAAACTTGAATTCAAATTTAAATCTAATTATTTTTAAATTTTCAAAAACTCGGTTAAGTTATTCAAAATAACTTTTATCCTTGAAATTCCATTTCAAAAGCTTTTCAATTTAAACCCGAATTTCTAATTTCAAAATCAATTGAAATTAAAATCTCAATTTCAAAACATCAAATTTAAATTATCTGTGACTTAATCGATTTCCACGTGAAATCCATATTTGTGTGTGTAAAGTGTAGTCCAGGGGTTTCACACAATAGTGCAACATCAATCATCACATAACAAAATACAGGATATAGTTGATAAGCGATATAAACTATAACGCTTATCGTTCATTCACAGATCACATATATATATCACAGGTAAGTAAACTACAGATCACAACATAAATCAGGGTGTATCACAACATAAATCAGGGTGTATCACAAAGCATCATATATCAGGGATATCAACAATTCAATCATTCAGTCAGGTTCAAACATTCATAAATAGGATCAAATTAATTATCTGATAAATTTAAATCAGATTAATTTCTTATGAATTATAAATCCCGGGTTAATCAACATTGATAGTTTACAAATCATTTTGATTAATTATTCTTTAATCTTTAAATTGATCAATTTTAATCATTTAATTACCTTTAATTAAGCAGTTATCTTCGAGTAATTGATTACCTTTAATTACTTATATTTATTAATTATCCCTTCATTAATTACATTAGTTAATTAACCATTAATTAAAATTCCTCAACATTTATTTATCAATTTATCAACCTTAATTAATTAATCACATAATTAATTATCCTCAAATTAATTATTCTTTAAATTACTCGGTTAATCAACTTAAATTACTAACAAATTTACCTTAATTATTTTTATTAAGAAATTCAGTTCTAGTAATTAATTTCCTTCAACAAATAAATTAACTTAAACTTTAGAAGTTAATTAACCATTAACACATTCTTTATATTCATTAATTAACCCTTAACATTATCTAGTTTATTTAAAATAAACTTTTAAAACAATTCCCTTTTTAAAACCTTTACTTAATCTCAGTCATAACCAACACTTATTATTATTATTATTTTAACTGAGATTTAAACTTAAATTCCAGATTTAAAACTTGTTTAAATCTTTACTTTACAATTTAAACTTTTAGTTTAAATTCAAACCAAATTCACTTAATCGTTTAAAAGTTGTTAAAACCCATTTAAATTTCAAAAACTTAAATTATTTCAAACTAGGATTTAAACTAAACTTGAATTCAGATTTAACTTAGTTTAAATTTTTGTTACTTTTTTAAACTTTACTAAAAAAAAGAAGAGCAGGCTTCGGTAATTAAAACCTGTTACAAAAAAAAAATATACTCGAGCCAAAGCCTGGAATGACTTCGAGTTCATCCCCCTGCTACTTCGAGTCAAAAGCTCGAATGACTCGAACATTTCCCGAGTCCAATCCTTCTACCCCAAAACTGGAATGACCAGTAAACGAAACGTGCACGTGCACGTGTACATCGTCGCTGGCGATCCTCCGGCGTCACCACATTGTCGAACATGTCGACAATCTCCTCCAAACCACGCTCCTACCATACGAATCACATCATCACCTCGAAATCGATATTCGAGCATTCGAACGAAAAAACTGCAATGTCCTAGTTCGTCAAAACCACCTCGTCCCGACCATCTCGACCACCAGCGACCACGTCCCCCTACCAGAACCTTCGCCGTAGTCCCCTCTACCTTCCCCTTGAGCCACGACGAACTCGATCATTCAGGGGTGGCGAAACACCTCGTCTTCGAACTCGTTCAAAGTCGCGAGTTTAAACCCTAGTCGTGCCTCGTTCCACCATCGACGGCCATGGAAAAATCAGTGAGCATTTTTCCCTACTTCATTAATGGCCAAGCTAGCTTCGATCAAAGACTCAACACTCAAATCAACTCCGATCGCCGGAAATTGGAAAAAACCCAATTTTCGAACAAGAACAGACTGTCCTCAAAACACTTACTTAAAAATCATCAATTTTGGCTTAAAAATCCCATTTGTCGATAAGAATTCGAGTTATATAATTGAATCAATGTTTCATGATATTCGAAATAATTCATATGATTTCTTTTTACTGTAAAATTGAGTTTACAGAGTCAAGTTCATTCTTTTTAAGCAAGAATTTTTTTTTCTTTCTTTCTGGACTATGGTTTAAGTTTAAACAACTGTTTTTGTTCAAATATCTCAAGTTTTAAAAGGTTCTATATGAAGATGTATTAATTTTCTTCAATTACTTTACTCTGTAATCAAAGTTCCAGAAGAACAATCATTTAAAGATACCCAATAACTCATCATACATACATAACCAATTTTAATTTCCAATATGCAGCAAGCTCAAGATTTGATAAACCAGATATTTAAATTTAAGAGAAAACAGGTTTACTCACATATTCCCAGATTTAACTTGCCCAAAATTTTCAGATACTTAAGGTTTAAAGAGATGAAGTTACTCACTTTACTATAATACCAATCACAACATCAAGTTATATAAACAAATTCAAGGTTAAAACAAAGGTTGCTCACCTTAGAGTTGTACAGAGAACAGAAAGCAAAGCCTGTATATATATTATTTTTCTTCTCTTGCTTCAGGTTGATTTGCTTTCAGACCTTTGGATTGCAGTTTTGATCTTTGTTTAAATCTTCTTGTTTGATTGTTGTTGTTAAGATAATGTTTTCTTTAGTTGTTTCTCAGTTTGGAAGATGAACGAAAATGGAATGAAAATGAAAAAGCAAGTTGACAGGTGATGATATATAGAAAATGAGGTTGCTGGATATATTTTTGTACAACAAGATCTTCTTGTTTTTTTTCTTTTTAATAGGGTGGCTGAGATGATGTTGTAAAGAATTCGAATTGACTAAAATATTGATATAGCATTTAATGCCAAGTGCTTCATGTCTCCTATATGTTTACTTGTTTTGCACAATATCTAGGCATGGCTAAAGTGTTTCAGTTATGGGCTGCATTACTTGCTTTGATATGCTATTGTACTTTATTATCCCCTTATGATATTTATATTTGTCTTGCTTTTACAAGCTTAGTTTGATTTCGGCTGAAATGATGTTGTTATGTACAATATCAAAGACATTTTATTACCTTTGCTTTGCTTATGTTTAAAACCCAGCTTGCATATTCAAGTTAACACCTGAAATGGCCCATGTATTTTCTCGATCTCCTGTACTTCTTACCTTGTTCGTTCTCGTACTTATGCTATGATATGATCTGCCTAGTTTCTTGTTTTCTTTTACACAGCAAAGATACTTGCTATTTTTATTTTGTGTTTATAACTTTAAATTTGTTTGTTGTCTTGTTAATGTTTGAATGTATTTTAAATTTATCTTACATATATCAATCCCTATTTCTAACTTAAACATTTTATTGTTTAATGTCTTTATTTTGCAATACACTTTTATATCGTGTATATATATTCACACATATATACCATATTTACTTTATTTGCTTAACTTAACATTTATTGTCTTGTGTTTCTAGTGTAAATTTTAAATTCACCTTTTAAGGTCAAATTTAAATTAATTAGAAATTTATCATTTATACAGAATTAAGCTGGATCCGGGGAAACTCGCATCATATATAATAAATTTTAAAAATCAATTTATTCAAAAATTTATTTAATTATCAATTTAACTCAAAAATTCAATAAATTATTAAATTTAAATTAAATTAAATTTCAGGTTCGTTACAACACGAGCACAAACTGAAGAACACATCCAAGAATATGGTTCAACGGATCCATAAAGAAAACTCAGATACTCCATCAAAACTTGAGCTGCTTCGCCAAACTCTATCTTTAGGAACCATCCTTCCATTAGGCTGAACCACCGGTATCACTCTTGGAATCCAGTCGATAAGAAAACTCGATCTTTAAATGCTGGCAAACTTCTGACTTCCTGAAAACATCCAGCAAAATTCTGATAACCCAAGAGAACACTCAAACAATCGCAAGTCACTTTTGCGATCAATCCAGACCAATTATCCAAAGAAAAACTATCCTCTCTCAACAAATCAGAATAGCTTAAACTTAACTATCCAATCCATCGAAGAAATGGATCCACTCTGCTGCTTCTGAACTTCACCTTCATAAAAACTGCTCAGCCAGAAAACTTCCTGCCATCACAGAATACTCCAAGTTGCACTGCTGACACTGATGCCAAGGACTTCCTATTCAAAGCTCTTCGAGAAACTCGGACTCCAAACCAAACAGAAACACCATGCTGAACTCAACCTCAACACCGAAGCAGTCACACTTCCTTAAACTCGTTCCAGAGAAAACATCTTCGGAAACAATCCATAATCACTGCATCTCATCACACAGCTACTTCTTCCTGTGGTTGCCAAGATACCATCACTCGCTTCTGCCTAACCGACAGATCCAACTCTACTCATCCAAACTTTCACTTCAAAGATAAACTCCGACCCTTAACAGGTTTCCTTTAGAGATCGATGAAATCCTTCACCACAACAAAGCTTACTCGAGACAGTATTGGGTCTATAGTCTCGACAGATACACTTCCAACCTCAACACTCAAACTCCAACCATTGGTAGTCGTGTTTCACACACCACCACCTTATCTACCTTAAAACTCATATTGGAAAACCCGAACAGGTAACCCAATAAATAGGTAGAATAAATATATATATAGTTATATAAAAATTACAAATATGCTCTCTCAAGATAGACACCACTCCAGAGCTTAGGTATTCGCTCAACCTATCGCTCTTATACCAAATGTGTTGATGCATCCTTCTGTGTATAGAAGAGCGGGTCGTCACATGAGGCCGTTAAGGTAGAACATGCGTGCGATTGAAGATTTTTGAAGGAAGGAGTAATTCAATTATCTTTAATAAAAGAGGGAAAAGAAAATAATTTAATACCTAGGGTTAGTTCGATTTTTTGAATGAGCCAGAAGATTACTTGTTAAAAGAAAAGAAAGGTATTTATACGATGAGGAGATCTTTTCTAATTACAAGATATACAGCGGCGGAATCAGCATTCTTGTTAATGCAGGGCTGAAGTTTGAGAAATTTTTTTTATTAATCTAATGTTATAGCATGACATGAGAACTATATCGAATAGCACAAGAAAAGAAATTCAAATTGGATTAGCAAAAATTTAGCTAGATATCCGGATATGGCAGCTTCCCCACTTTGCAATATCTAGATCCGCCCCCGCATCCCTCTGCCCCTACCGTACTCCAGCTCGGTAGTTTTAACCGTCTGTCCAGGGTTGAGCCCTGGGATTTTGACGGCGGACTTGAAAAACCACCTACAGACGCTTTACGTCCAATCATTCCGGATAACGCTTGCATCCTCTGTCTTACTGCGGCTGCTGACATAGGGTAAGCCGATGCTCATTCCTCAGCTACCGTCATTGCTTCTTCTCTGAGAAAAGAAGTTTATGACCCGTGGGCCTTCTACCTCCACGCGGCATTGCTCCGTCAGGCTTTGTAACGACCCAACTTTTTCTCCACAGAAAGTCGTATCATTAATAAGAAAGAAAGGGGTAGAAAATAGAAAAGAAGAGAAGAAAGAAAGAAACAACAACAACGATCTCACAGCGGAACGAATAAATTATATTAATAACATATACTATTACATAGTATACAACACTTTACAGAGTTACACAGCATATACATCACTTACTAGACAGTTATAACATCTGTCTAGACATTACAACTCAATACACTACAGAGATACAGACACAGCGGAACTACTATATATATCTACAACGCTGAAGCCTCCTGCTCCATTGCTCCTCCACAATTCGTCAAAGCTAAACCTGAATCCCTTGGCTACTCGTAAAAATTTGAGTACCCAAGAGTTTATAAAACAGAAATAAACACTTGGGTCAGACATGGGTCTGGTGTGAATAAACGGTTAAATTGCTTAACTTTGAAAACCTTTGAAAACAAAAGTATCACGTAAGACTCCCCACAAATAAACATGGGTAAGTTTTTACCTTACGCTAACTAAAACATTTGATAGGAAATCCAGTTATATTATAATAGGGTCTAGGGTTTTCAAATAAATATGAAATAGCTGAAATTGTTACATTATTAAATTCCAGCATACTAGCCACAAAGTGGGTTATACAATCAAAACCGTAAGGGCACGTAGGAAGAATGGGTTTCCATACAATGGCAGGGCTACTGGGGTACCGCCCGTCACAGTATGTGGCCTAGATCACCGTACCGAGGAGTACGCCCGCTCCCCTGCAACACAAAGCCGGAACCATCCCTTACTGGATAATCCCGAACAAGATAACCCCGTAGTTGGCGCGACCAACCACACACTAAGCCGAATAAAAAGAAAAGGGACCTCTAGACAGGGATCTATCTTGCTCTCAGTGGGTGCTACCCACGAAGCCTTGCTGCACCTCCCCTGTTTTAGCCATTCCCGGTTGATGAGGCTTGAGGTTACGATTACCTTTAATCAGAACATATCACTTAGAATGCTCATCGTCCGCCTGACGATGTGCTGAAAGCACTCAATCCATACAAGTTCGTTCCGGGTTCGAACGAAACCGAAGGCATTATCTCGTTACACTCGTTTTGGAATCACCCTCAGAGTTAACGACAATAACCCTTGCACTCTGAATCTTCATCTTCACTTGAGATTCACGACCTATCGTAAATTTGGATCGATGTGGTATTCGGGTCTCCAGACCTGGAATACCGGTATACGGAAACCCGATCCCGGTCTCATCGAAATCCAAAACGTATCTTTTAAGGCCAAGTTGTTTAAAGGTTTAAACAATTTAACTTATCTATATTCATACAGATAGATAATTCACACATCACAATTGATAATCACATTATCAAATAAACAAATGATCTATAACCAAATAGGTAATCCATATCCACATCACAATAGTTAATCTATATTACCATCATAATGCAACCAAGCATTCATACTACACAACATTTCTTATCTCATTTCTGAGATTACATCCATTTAAGACAATCAATGTCATCCATTCTTATATAAGCAATGATTTACTTAATCACAACATAATTAATTTAAAATGAATTAAATTAACTATCTCTATCTTTAATTAATTTAAAGTGAATTAAATCAATTACTTCATCTCTTAATTAATTTAAAATAAATTAAATTAATTACTTCATTATAAATCTTACTTATATAATCATTAATTAATTACAAATAAATTAATTAATCTTTCTCTATCTATCCACCTAATTAATCACCTTGATTAATTATACTTTAATTACATTTAAGTAATTAACTTTAATTAATTTCACAAATTAATTATCCTTAATCAAATACAGTAATTAACCTTTAATTACTTTATTACTTAATTAATTAATTATAATCAATTACTTTAATCCTTAATTAATTACAATTAATCACTTATCATTTGATTACATCATTAATTAATTATAAACTAATGATCTCTAATTACATCTTTAATTATTTATTATATTTAAATTAATTAAATAATTACTCTTAATTAAACCACAATTATTAATCATCTTTGATTAATCTAATCCAGTAATTAACTTCCCTTAATTACTTCCATTAATTAATTACTTTTTAATTAATTACCTTAACCAATAATTAATTATCTTATTAATTATTCTTAATCCTTTAATTCATTTTATTAAATAAATTATTAAATTAATAACACTAGGTAATTAACTAGGTAATTAACTCTTAATTACTTTCATTAAATTACTTTCATAAAATAATTGTCTTCTAATTTCTTTATTAAATAATTTCCCTTACTTAATTACATTCAGTAATTATTCCTTAATTACTCCATCAAGTATTTATACTTAATTAATTTATAAGTGATTATCTTAATTAATCACTAATTAATTACTTAGTTAATTATTTAACTAATTATTAAATTAAATAATTTCTTAACTTTTTATACCTAAAGATCTTAATTAAGAAAATCATTATCTTAATTAAATTATTATCTATTCTTAAATCATTTTCAATAAATGAATTATCCTTATTAATTTCACATATTAATTTCCTATAATAAATCAAATCTTAATTTCTTAAGATAAACTCTTTATTTTAATTAAACAATTACACATTAATTTTAACCTTTAAAATCTTTGAAACCTTTCAAAGTTATTTAAATAAACTTTTAATACAAAGATCATTTTGAAAATCCACTTTTCTAATCTTTAAAACTTATTTATTTAAATTATTTAAAACTTATTAAAACAATTCTATAAAACAATCTAGTTTAATAGTTAAATCTTGTTTTACCTTTATTTTAAAACTCAGAAAACATTACAAAAAAAAATTTCTATTGTTTTAAAACTTAAAACATTTCCTTTAAAAATCTTATGTCTGCTCCTTCCCAAACCCGAGTAAAACTCGTAAAATCCCCGAAGCAACTCTCGAGACCAACCCACGTTTACCTGCTTCGAGTAAAACTCGAAGATTCCCGAACGAAAACCCGAGCTCCTGCTTTCTTCCCCAAAACTCATTTCCAGATGCACACGAAATCGTGAACGTGCACGTGCACACACACGCTGGACGACGGCGAACTCTGTTCAGTGCTCCGGCAACTCGACTTCGACCTTAGCATCACGATCGACCAACCCATCTTTCTCGATTCGATTGAGAATCGAATATGACCACTAACCCATCAGCTTACAAACGACATCACCAGAAACCGCTTCCCTCCGATGATCTATGCCACGAGAAGCTACGCCATCATCACCGTAGTTCATCCTCGACCTCCAGCTCCTATTGAAGGACTCGCGATCGACTCCGATCATCTCTCGACGACTCGAGACTCGTTTGAACCTCAACGAAAAACACAGAGACACAACCCTATTCCAATGATCTCCGACCATCACGGTTAATGATAAACCCCTCTACTATTTTTCCGATGAACTCCATCATCCCCTCTACCTTCAAACCCAACCACGACTTCCAATTCGTCGCCGTTCGCCTTAGATTGGTCAAAATGTCCAAAACAGTTAAACCCAAAATTCTCTTCAATTACCAAACTAGAAATCATGATTCATATCTTTAAATTCATGATTTAGCATTATGAATTCAATTATGCAATTCAAACTTAAAATTAAATTGATAAAATTTAGGCCCAATTTACATTTTACTGCTATTTATAAATTTCCAGACAATATAAGTTATAAAAATTTCCAGAACTTATTTTTATTAGTAATATTACATGATTCCACACATCTTTTATTTACGATTCATAAGTTATCAGAGATTAAATGATGAGATGTAGATATTTAAAAAGAAAATCAAACTCTGTAAACATACAGAGCCTATATTCAAACATAACTAGTTATTCACAGGCAACCATACTTGTATACATGCATGCATCCATTCAATTCAAATATTAAAGCTAACATATGAATTCTATTCATATAACAAAGTGAAAACAAGATTTAAAACTGTTTTTAAAACTTAAGTTTACTCACCAGGCAAGTAGAACAGAGACAGAGAACAGAAACTATTTCCAGGCTTGCATGTTTGGTTTTGAACTTCTATTTGCCTTTGATCTCCTTTAAGTTTGCATGATCACAGGTTGTTTGTTGATAGATTATACTTGAAGAAATTTCGAATCTTGTTGCTGTTGGTTTTCAGTTTGCATGTTGATTTACTTCTTTTGTTGATTGCATTTGAATTTCCAGCTTATCATCTTGTTTTCAGATTGCAATTCCAGATTTCATTTTCAAGATGAAATTCTAGGTTTCATTCATTTCCTGATATTTCACTTCTTCATTTTTATGATCTATGTTTCGATTCTAATTTTGGTTGAGAATTGTAGAAAATATCTTCAGCTGAAGAATAAAACCCCTCTTTTATTTTACAATTTTAGATTTTCAATTAAAATATCAAGAGTATGACATTTGTCCCCTCTTATGTCTTAATTATCTTACACCTAAGCTTATATGTTTACAAGTGTTTTTACCAAGTATTAAAATGTTTACAAGTGTTAATCTTGTTTTAATTAATTTATTTAAGTCATTTATATGTATTAATGAAATAATTATATGTATATAATGTATTTATCTTTTTATAATTTAAGCTTTTAGATTTACATAAATATACAAATGTGAATTCAAGTAAACATTTATTTATAATAACTTATACTTTGATCAAATAAATATAACATATTCATATATGCTTGAGAAATTGAGTTTAACTCTATATATATATTTTTACAAACCTATTTTGACTTATATTTGAATTTTAAAAATGGAAAGAATCTTAAAACCAATTAACTTCTTATTTTAAATCTTATTTAAAAATTAAGCTAAAATATATCTTTATAATAAATAAGAAATTATCCTTGTTATTTAAATCTCAAATATCATTTTCAAAAGTATTAAGTCAAATTACAAATTTCCAAATTACAAATTATATATATATCTATTAAAGTTTGAAAATACTTTATTAAATTCAAATCCAATATTCTTTCCATTCCAATATATACATATATATATTCTAAATGAAAAATATTTTTAACATTAGCTTGATAATTATCCTATTGAATTTTAATACATAACTTCAAATAACAATATATATATATACATATATATTATAATTTGAAAACATAGTTTTATTAAATTAAAAGATTCCCTATTCATAATATATATATATACCAATATATATATATACATTATAAATATAAAACATTTATATACGTTTTAGAAAGATAAATCTTCTCAATTTAAAATTGTTAGAAAAGATATTGCCAAATTAGTTATTATTAGCTTTTTAAAATGAATAAACTTGTCAATTTATAAAATAAAATCAATAAATCAATTTAATTATTTATAAAGATTATTAAATTGATATTGCCAAATTTCCGGGATATCACAGGCTTTCGCCTATTGTGGGAAATTCTCCATTGCTGCCTTCCGTAGGAGTCTGGGCCGTGTCTCAGTCCCAGTGTGGCTGATCATCCTCTCGGACCGGCTACTGATCATCGTCTTGGTAAGCTATTGCCTCACCAACTAGCTAATCGGACGCAAGCCCCTCCTCGGGCGGATTCCTCCTTTTGCTCCTCAGCCTACGGGGTATTAGCAACCGTTTTCAGTTGTTGTTCCCCTCCCAAGGGCAGGTTCTTACACGTTACTCACCCGTTCGCCACTGGAAACACCACTTCCCATCCGACTTGCACGTGTTAAGCTGCCGCTAACGTTCATCCTGAGCCAGGATCGATCTCTCCATGAGATTAATAGTTGCATTACTTATAGCTTCCTTGTTCGTAAACAAATCTGATTCGGAATTTCTTTCATTCCAAGCATAACTTGGATTCGTGCGCTTCATATTAGTCTGGAGTTCGCTGCCAGCAATATAGCCATCCCTACCCTATCAAGTCAATCCCACAAGCCACTTATATATTCTCGTTCGATCGCTGCGAGGAGAAAGTCAAAATAGAAAAAATCCTATTGGGTTTAGGGATAATTAGGCTCAAACTGATGACTTCCACCACGTCAAGGTGACACTCTACCGCTAAGTTATATCCCTTCCCGGCCCCATCGAGAAATAGAACTAAATAATCCTAAGGCAAACGGTCTGTTAACGTTAAAAAGTGAACGCTAACACCCGGTGTGTGTAATAGAATCGTGAAAGCACCACCCGCGTGACGGGAACAGAATTTAAGCAGTAAAATGGCAGAAAAGCAGTAAAAGACAGCAATTTATAGTGGTTCGGCTTGAGATTAAGCCTACGTCCACTTTGAATCTCTTTATTACTGAATCCGGTTACAAATCGATACAAATCTCTTATCAAAACAGTACAATTTGATCACAAGAAACAATCTTGACTACTAGCTCAATCTTCGTCGATGAAATTCGATGAATCCGTGTTGGATGTAAGGAATTTCTCTTGAAGCTTGTTATAGCGTCTTGAATGTTTGAAGATCTTTGATTACTGGATGAATGGAGACTTCGACAGAGTAACGGCGCTCGAAGAAATGAATGGCCAAAAAGTCCCCTCCTAGTTGGAGATGGTGGTGTATTTATAGAGTTGAGTCTGGGCAGAGAATTTTCCCAAGTCCTAAGTCGTAGCCGACTTAGTATAAGTCGCGGCCGACTTATGATAGGTCGCAGCCGGCTCATCAGTTTCAACACTTCCTTAGTAGTTCACCTCCTTTTCTAGTTTTATGCTTCAAGTCCTAAGTCGTCCCCGAGTCATTGTCTTGCAGCATAAACGTTGAGGCTTTGGATTTCGACTGTAGTTTTAAGTCGTGGCCGACTTATAGAAAGTCGTAGGTCGTAAGTCCACGGCGAGATAGGGGTGTATGTTAGTTGCCTCTGAGTGTCTAGAACAAGCGAGTCATAAGTCGGCAACGACTTAGCATGCGTCATAGGTCGGCAACGGTTTAAGAGATGCATCTTGGGTTACATGATCTCTTCTGAACGAGTTAGTATAAGTCGTACGCGACTTATAGAAAGCAGCAGGTCTTATGTTGTAAACCATTTCATTAAGTCGGAGACTTCCTTATCTCGTAGACTCTTAAGTCGGAGCATCTCTTAAGTCGGAGCATCTCTTAAGTCGGTGTCTACCTTAACTCGGAGAATTCCTTAAGTCGTAGACTTCTTTAAGTCGGCTCCTGCTAGGTCGGAGCTACCTTAGGTCGGCGCTTTTCTTAACTCGGAGCCCTTCTTAAGTCGGAGCTCTTCTTAAGTTGGTTCCTGTTAGGTCGGACTTGTTCTTAAGTCGGTGACGCCTTTAGCTTGTTAGGTCGTGAGTTGAAAGAGGGTTAACATTTGCCCCTCGAAGTACACGCCTTAAGTCGTAAGTCGTGTGCTTCGATTTCCTTAGCTCGCTTCTTGATGAGTGCGCTAGATCACGACCGACTTATGATGAGTCGTAGGTCGCGAACGACTTAGGATAAGTCGTAAGTCGGATGTGTCGATTCACCTTTCACTGTCCCAGAGTATAAATAGCTTAAGTCGTTCCTTCTTCTCCTTCACCTGTTTCATTCCGTCATTTGCAAGCATTCAAGCTCTTCTCAGACAAATTCAATTACTCGATCGCCAGTTATTCTTATCATCATACCGCGTAAGTGAACTCGATTATTCAATCTCCGATTGTCACTGAATTATGAATCCCATTTTCAACCTATTTTCCTTATGCCATGCTTAATAATTCTTGTTTCAATCGATTACTGATGGGTTCAAGATGACTTGCATTGGCTTTGGACAATCTGTGTGAATGAGGCGATATATTGCAGCGATTCCGTTTTCCTGACTCGAGATTTGTGATGGAACGGAATTGCATCAGATTTGCGGTGATTTTAGGGCGATTTAATCGGCATGGGAAGATGAACGTTTTTGTTGATGGAAAGGCCAATGGGCTAACGGGTTAATGGGTTAGGAGTTAGGCGAATTGATGTATTGGGGAGAAGACGAACGACTTAAAGCCTTTGTCATTCGAACAGAAATCTTGACTGCTGACTTTAGTGCTCAGTCGTATCCGACTTAGGATAGGCCATAGGTCGGCAACGACTTAAGAACGCAGTTTGAACAGAACTTACGACTTAACTTTCATTGCTTCGTGTTAAATTGTGTACGACCTACAGTAGTTCGTAGATCGGTAACGATCTAGGACTTAAGATATTTCCTTGCGGTGCGGCTAACAGAACTGAGGCCTTGAATCGCCTTCACCCCCTTAAGTCGTGGCCGGGTTAAGACTTAGTGAAATATTTGAACTCGCATTCTCTAACTTAGAACATACTTTTGACATGAACTTCTTGACTTGAAAAGCTGGAACAAACTGCCTAATTTTCAACTATTTGAACCTTTCTACATGCCACATTTATCTTGCAAGTCAACAACCTGTTAACTCACAACATTCACAGAATATTGGGACGAATATACTGCCACTGATTTCCCGCATCAAATGATAGATTAGTCGATAAAGAAAAAATCAAATTAAATGCACTGCATGAATGAAATATTGTACAATAACCAATTCAAGTGAAGTATTAAAGCAAAATCGTAATAGCCAACTGAAACTGATTTGTTTACATTAACATTGTACTTAGATATTAACAAGTTCTGAAATCTCATAATCAACAGATTGTCGACTAGTTTAATTCCAGTTGTGTTTACTTGTTATTTTTTCTTTTATTGGTTCTGCACAACACTTCACACTTTTTAGAAAACGTGCACCTTAATATTTGATCATCCAGTTCCTTGTGTAGAATGACATCTCAACACGAAGATTTGGAACCAGCTGGAGGAGTTTTTCCAATCGCTACTCCATTAAACGATCCTCCAGGAAGGACTCCTACTACTTTGAGCCATAAAGCCTTTTGTCAATTATGCACCCAGTTTGGCATTGCCGAAGCTGACGCTTTGCTCCCTGGAATAAATGATACTGCTGATAGACCGCCCCATGGCTTTGTCGCAGTTAACCGCCAAATGTGCTCGAGCGGAGCTATCCCCCCATTTAATGACTGCCTTCGAGAACTTCTTCTCCGACTATCTATCTCCCCTTTTCAATTACACCCTAATGGCTACGCCATCCTGCTGGGACTGTGTGTGCTTTTTAGGAGAACGCTGGGCCGTTTTCCCAATTTTGGAGAAATTCGCTTCCTGTGCACATTTACAAAGCACAAAGACCATCCTTCCATTACAGTTGTGAGAAGTGTTAGAAATCGTAAGTTGATCGTTGGTCTCCCCGACAGCGTTCACAATTTCCTAAGTTAGTTTTTCTATGTCCGCTGTCCTCCAGGATTTTACGCCATCTGGAGAGTAGGGAGTAAGATCATTTGTCTCTGCTTCTTATGTTTTTTCGAACTTGTCGAAGTTCGAGTTATCGAGTGTTAACTTTGCCCTTTTCTTTTCAGCACTTCCTCCTCCTTCTAGAAATCCCGGTCATAAAGCGACTTTTGAGAGGCTTATGGCAGTGCCGGTTGAGGAAAGGTGTATCCAATTTCTATTGACAGACGAATTTTTACATCAATTCGGTCTTTTACACTCTTCTCACTTTACCCAGCCTCGTGAAGTTTCTAATCTTCCAGCGCAGACATCTGATGCCCCAGCTTCAACGGAAGATATGGTTTCAAAGGAGCCAACTGTAGACACTACATTAGTAAAGTGTTCTACTTCTATTGGCGTTGCGGGACGTCCAGCAAACCGGCGCTTGCTCCAATTATTGAAGAGGACGAAAATCCTCGAATTTCTGAAAAATCAGCCGATGTGGAAGTTGAAAAGGAGAATTCTGCTGAGCATCATAATGATGACACCTTTGATGACTTGAGTGACATAATGATAACTTCTCAAGAGCTTTTCAAGGATAATCTTCCAAAGGCGAACTCTCCTGTCGTTGAAGCGACTTCCTCTTTGAAACAAACTTCGATGCCTTCTACACCTGTCGTCTCCGTTCCCGCACTAAAGCGTGGTTTGTAGTTTGACGCACGTAGTTCGCACGCCACACACACTTAGGATTTTTCTGCACTTATAAGCATTTACTCTTTCTTTCTGGAAATTTCTAAACTTTACTTCTTTTCCGTTTTCAGATTCTCCGATGGGGCATTCCGGCTCATACTATGACTCATTTCAGCGCCATGGAGGCCGTGGATCTTATGACTTTAGGAAATATCTTGGTGACCAGAGAGAGACAGATGAGGAAAGGGCTCAAAGGAAGGCTCAAGAAAAATGGGATTATGAGCAGCGGTAGAGAAGAAGAGACGCTGATCGATATGATTCTTCTTACAGAAGTTACGATTCTCATAAGCGAAAGTCTTATGATGACAAAGGGAAGACTCATATTACTGATGAATCAAGCAAACGGTCCAAGCCAAGTGACGCATCTGTAATTTCTAAGAAAACTGATGCTCCTATCCCTTCTGATACTCCGGCCGGCTCTCCTCCTCTAAAGAAATCTGATATTCAAACAATCATTAACAGGCCACAATATCAAGTTAAAGACGGCCCTCCAACGCTTCAGAGCCGATTTCCGAATTGGTGCCTAAAAGGAGTGCGCTTTGACTTGGATTTGGTTCCGATTGATAAGCAAGACATGCTTAAAAGTCATGACGCGGTCAGGCTTAATATTGAGAGGATGTCGCAATGGCAGAAACTTGTCGACGAACTTCAAAGGGTCAACCACATGAATCTTGAGGCGATGATGACCATGGAGAATGATAAATCAGAATGGGACAAATGGCGCAAGCAGCATGATGCGGAGATGACAAGCATTGCAGACGACAACGCAAAGCTTGGATCTGAAGTTAAGCAGCTTAAGGAAAATCTCGCTTCTTCTTCTGCATCATATACTCAAAAAGAAGAAGTCTTTCAGAAGCAAGTGCGGGATGCACATGCTGCACAAAGAGATGTCGAAATGAAGCTTGCCGCCGAACAGCACATTACTGAGAAATATCGCATAGAAAACACTGAACTGCGGGAAAAGGTCACCTCCCAGAACGTAGAGATTGAGTTAATAAAGTCTCGACTCGCTAAAGCTGAGACAGAGCGTGATGCGGCTATTGCTGGTCGGGTTGCTGCCGTTGCCGAAAAGGAAGTGGCTGAGCAATCACATGAGGCGACGAAAGCAAACATCAGCTCTACCTTATTCGACTTTTATTTACACAGTGTTCTGGGTCGTGGGAGTCTCGCTTTTCTAGGTCCTGATTATGAAATTACATTGGCTGAAGTGTGGGAAGTCGCAATTGACATGCTTGGCGGGGCCGGCTATGATGAGTCGGAACTTGAAGAGCGCTATCTTGATGATGAGGCTCGTGCCGCTCTTGTTAAGGGGAAGGTGCAGCTTGCTAAAGTACGGGCTGAATCAACGGGAGAAGAGCTTTCAAAGGAGAAAGCTCCTTTAACTACCCCTGTTCACACTTCCACTTCGGCCGATGTAAACATTATGGATTCCGACTCCCATTCTTCACTCCCAGCTAAAATTGCCCAAGAAACTGCGACCACTCCCACTGAGGATGAGGCACCGGACGATACTGAAGCCGAGAAATTCGAAATTGACCTTGCGAAGCCAACTCCTCTAGGTAATTTTGGCGTCGTCCCGGGCCTAATGAACCAGTTATTTGATTTAACCGAGTTTGATGACCTTCTTACTTGTTACTTAAACTTTGGTGAACCGATACCCTCTCTATTTTCGGGAGATGTTGATTTTAACTTCTTTTCTTCTACAGCCGAGGCACCAAACACTGCACAAGTTTCCACTCCTTCAGTTGCCGTCCCTCCATCTTTACAGATTACTCCTCCTTCTACTTCCCAACCGGGATCGCAGGCAGAAAAAATCGAAGCTCTTCAAGGCCTGGACGATCCGGCTGTTTCGCAGGAGCAGAAGGCGGAGGATCTTGAAGACATCGAGAAGACCTCGGAGCGGTCTCTAGATGATGACCCGAAGCTTTCAACATTGCTTGCTACTCCAGGGAGCGAATCTTCTTCGAAGAGGAAGGGGAAGCGTGCCATAAGGAAGAAGAAGAGAGGTGCTTCGACTGGGGAAGACAAAACAGAAGAAGACCCAACCACTCCTCCTTCTCCGTCCTGCCCACATCGGATTCCAAAATTAACTATTAGGCCAAGCAAAGGCTCCAAGGGTGGCGGAAAGAAGGAGTGACAAGCTGAACTTTCTACTTCTTATTTTGCCTTTTACATGTATAGACCGGAGATTGTGCGGGTACCGGTCCCTGCTTTTGCTCTTTTGAGATATCTGCACATGTAAAGAATTTTCATAGTACTAAATATAACAGTAATTTTACTTGTACAACTTCTTGTGTATGTGAGAACGCATCTGTTTCTCTTTTTTAGTGTAGAATAAACGATTCCTTTTACTTGTACAAACTTTTTGTCTGTGTTTGGGAATACATTTATTCCACGTCTATTTTTCGTGATATTGCAATGAACTTGTGGCATGTTGTGTTTATTAATATAATTGAATTGTATAGTATTGCCCCCATGTCGTAAGTGCATTGCAATATTCCTAGCTTTTTCAAGACTAATACTCTTATTTCAGAGAATAATTACTCTGCTTTTAAGGGGAGAATCATTCTGCTTTTAATAGAGTATATCTAGTCTTTAGTGGAATTTTTATTTTCTCTTTCTGAAGAACGCTTCAACTTTCGGGGATAATCACTTTTATTTATTAAGAAGTGAATTTTCCTATGAAGTGAAATGAACTTTTCTGAAAGAATTTTGTAGTATTTCAACTTTTTTAGGAGGAACTTTTTGAGATGAACAAGTTAATCCTTCCTTTGAGAGTTGAACTGTGCTTCCGGAGAATGCTTTTCGTTCGAGTATTCTATTTTGGGACATGCCTCCGGAGAGGGCTCCTCTTAAAGAGTTGTGCCTCCGAAGAGGTCTTGTGCCTCCGAAAAGGGCTTGTGCCTTCGAAGAGGACTTGTGCCTCCGAAGAGGGCTTGCGGTGCCTTGGGAAAGGGCTTTTGCCTCCGAAGAGGTCATGTGCCTCCGAAGAGGGCTTGTGGTGCCTTGGGAAAGGGCTTTTGCCTCCGAAGAGGTCATGTGCCTCCGAAGAGGGCTTGTGGTGCCTTGGGAAAGGGCTTTTGCCTCCGAAGTGGTCATGTGCCTCCGAAGAGGGCTTGTGCCTCCGAAAAGGGCTTTTTGATTGCCTGGAAGTTACTTTCTCATGGTTGAGTAGATCCACGGGGCGGACGCAAGTTGCTTGATTGGATGCTCGTTTGCACAAACGATCGCAATCAATTAACAAGGGCCCTATTCCTTTAGTTTAATAAGGTGCCCCTCCGGTGGTTCCATCAATCTTTTTTGATTGAGAGAAGTACTTTCATTTTTTGGCGTGCCTCATCAGAGGGCTTTGTTGAACTTTGAGAAGGAGCATTGGGTGGTTGGTGTGCCAGGAAGGTTGCGTCTCAGGGGCAAGTAGATCCACGGGACGGACGCAAGCTGCCTGATCGGATGCATCACGATCAGTTAGCAAGGGCCATGTTCCTTTTGCTTGGGAAGGTGTCCCTTCGGTGGTTCTTACTGGCCCTTTTATTGAGAAGCATACCTCCTTTTGGCTGCTCCTTTGTTTGCTTGGCAATGTTCTCTCATCATCTGCGCATTAGCGATCTTTTATTATCGTTTCCAAGCGCATCTTCTTTCTTTACATTGCCATGTTCGAAGAAGTGGACTTCACTGTTGAACGACTTCATGAGACAAACGCAAGTTATCTAGTTGGATGTCTGTTTATATCGACAATCTCAACTAATTAACAAAGGTTTGTCACAGTGGAGTCGCCAACTTTTTATGTGAAGTTCTCCTTGTATACGATTTGTATTTGGAATTTCTTGTCGCTTGGTATTTGCATAACAGGTGATTTATAGAGGTCGCTTGGTTTTGTGACGAGCAAGCCTTGTTTTGATGTCCTGCAATTTTGAATCGACATTTTTGCAATACATTTAAAGTATTTACATATCGAAATAAAACAGGCATTATGAAATAGTAAAGAACACAAGATTTATAGTGGTTCGGCCAAGAATCGGGCCTACATCCACTTTATAGCTTTCATTCATTCACACTGATTTACAATGTTTTACAATACAACTGATACATTCATCATTATTTTACAATTTTGAACAAAGCTTTTTCTTTCAAGTAAAATAAGGACGTAAGTGGTTGCTGTTCCAGGCTCTTGGAATTGGATCTCCTTCAACAGTTATGAGCTTGAAAGTGCCATCAAGAAGTTTACTGCCAATGGCATATGGTCCTTCCCAATTTGGTCCAAACACACCAGTTGCCGTCATGATCCTTTTCAAAACTAAGTCCCCGACCTCGAAGCTGCGTTGGCGGACTTTAGAGTTGAAGTGCCTGGCTATCCTTTGCTGTTAAGCTGAAACTCTGAGCCTAGCTTCTTCTCTTTTCTCATCAAGAAAATCAAGTGCTTCAAGTTGTAGCTTTTCATTTTCAGCTTCGTTGAAATGAACTCTTCTATGTGAAGGAACTTCTACTTCCACTGGAATCATTGCTTCTGATCCGTATGCCAGTGAAAATGGAGTGTGCCCAGTTGCAGTTTTGTGAGTAGTCCTGTATGCTCATAGTGCTAATGGAAGCTTATCAACCCAACCACCTTTTGCTCTTTCGAGTTGCTTTTTGATGGTTGACTTGATGATTTTATTTACTGCTTCCACTTGCCCGTTTGCCTGCGGATGAGCCACTACTGAGAAGCTTTTCCGAATTCTGAACCGTTTGCAAAAATCCTGGAACTCTTCACTTTCAAACTAAGTACCGTTGTCTGTGATTATTTTCTGTGGCACACCATATCTGCAAATGATATCTTTTGTTACAAAATTTATCATCTTTTTAGAAGTAATGGTGGCCAAAGGTTCAGCTTCAGCCCATTTGGTGAAATAATCAACGGCTACAATAGCATATTTGATTCCTGATTTGGCAACTGGTAATGGTCCGATTAGATCTATCCCCCAAATGGCAAATGGCCATGGGCTGACCATCTGTGTGAGTTCGGTGGAAGGTGCTTTTGGGATTTTTGCAAATCTTTGACATTTGTCGCACTTTCTAGAGTAAATAGCAGCATCCCGGTTAATGTCAGGCCAGAAATACCCATATCGGAGAACTTTCTTGGCTAAAGTTTGACCAGCTGAATGATCTCCGCATTCTCCTCTGTGTATCTCGGCTAGAATTGTCTTGGCTTCTTCCTTAGTTACACATCGGAGCAGTGGCATTGAAAACCCTCGTCTGTATAATCAGCCATCTTGAATTATATACCTTGACGCTTTCCTCAATAGTTTTCAACGTTCCTTAGAACTTTCTGGCAGGGAACCACTGAGTAGGTATTCTTTGATTGGAGTCATCCATGATTCATGCTCTTGAGACGTAGCCATAATCCAATCAACATCCATTTCATCAATGCTTGGAGCTGACAGAACTTCTACAGGAACTAATCCCAGCAATTGAGCTTCTCCGGAACTTGAGTACTTTGCTAGAGAATCTGCTTTCATGTTCTCTACTCGAGGAATATGACTTATCGTGTAATGATTGAAATCTTCGAGAAGTTCACATGCCTTTGACAGGTATGCGGGCAGATTTCCACCTTTAGCCTGAAACTCTTTCTTTATCTGGCAAACAATAAGTTGAGAGTCGCTAAAGATTCATAACACTTTGATGTTTAGTTCCTTGGCAATTTTCAAGCCAGCAATAAGAGCCTCATATTCCGCTTCATTGTTCGTTGAAGGAAATTCCAGTCTCAATGCATAACACAATGATCGTCCTTCGGGGGTTTCAAGCACAACCCCTGCCCCAGAACAGTAATCATTTCTCGATCCATCAACATACAACTTCCACTGGATTGGAACGTCATCAGTTATTTCACCCTTACTATCACCTCTGTCAGTAGATTCTGCGATGAAATCTGCTAAAGCTTGTCCATTGATTGCTTTTCGGGGATGGTATGTGATGTCATACTGGCTGAGTTCAATGTTCCATTTCAAAAGACGACCCGAAGTTTCAGGACGAAACAGGACATGCTTTAGAGGTTGATCAGTAAGAACCTTGATAGGATGGGCTTGAAAGTATGGTCTCAATTTCCTGGAAGCAATGAGCAAACAATAGGCGAGCTTTTCTATCTTCGAATAATTCATCTCTGCCCCAGTGAACCGTTTACTGATGTAATAGACCGGACGCTGTACTTTCATATCCTCCCGTACAAGTGCTGCACTGAGGGCGTGAGATGAAATTGCTAAATAGATGAAAAGGTCTTCACCGTCAGCAGGCTTGGAGAGAACCGGAGGTGTTTCCATATGATGAATTAGTTCATCGAAAGCATTCTGGCATTCGGGAGTCCATTCAAAATTTTTCTTTCCTTTCTTTAGAGCGTCAAAGAAGGGAATGCATTTGTCTGTGGCTTTGGAAATGAAGCGACTCAGAGCAGCGACTTTTCCATTAAGACTTTGCATTTCTTTCTTTGTTTTAGGGGCTTTGACCTCCCTTAGAGCTGTGATTTGAGTAGGATTGGCTTCAATGCCCCTGGCGCTCACAATGAAACCCAAAAATTTCCCGGATTCTACTCCGAATGAGCATTTCAATGGATTGAGCTTCATTCCGTATTTTCGAAGAATTGCGAACATTTCCTCCAAGTGTCCCATGTGATCTACAGCTTTCTTTGATTTTACCAACATATCGTCGACATAAACTTCCATGGTTCTACCAATCTGAGGCTTGAACATTGCATTGACGAGCCTTTGGTAGGTTGCCCCAGCATTTTTCAATCCGAAAGGCATAACTTTGTAGCAGTAGAGACCCACATCTGTAATAAAGCTTGTGTCTTCCTGATCCGGCTCATGCATCATAATCTGATTGTATCCGGAGTAAGTATCCATAAACGATAACAACTCATGCCCAGCTGTTCCATCCACCAATTGATCAATTCTGGGCAGCGGGAAGCAATCTTTGGGGCATGCTTTGTTTAGATCTGAGAAATCTATGCATACTCTCCACTTTCCATTTGCCTTCTTGACCAATACTGGATTCGAAACCCAATTTGGATAAGTGGAGTTTCTGATAAAGCCATTCTCCATGAGCCGATCGACTTCTTCCTTTAGTGCTGTCGATCTTTCTGGGCCTTGAGTTCTTCTTTTCTTTTTCACTGGCGTGAATTTTGGATCTATGTTCAGAGTATGTACAGCAATTTCCGGGGAGATCCCACACATATCAGCGTGACACCAAGCGAACACATCTAGATTGGCTTTTAAGAATGATATCAGCGTGTTTTGAACTGTTATGCTTAGCTGTGAACCCACATTGAGTACTTTGTTCGGGTCTTTCGAGTCAACAGATATTGGTACCGTTACCTCCACGGGTACCACTCTATTCTCCCCTGTACTGGCTTTCCTGGGATCCATTTCTTTTCTCGTATTGTTGTGTTCACCAGTATAGGGGCCACTCCGTAGTTGCTACAGGGTTGGTTCCTTGATGCGGAGCGGAGCTACCGCATCTTTCCCCATTTCTCTTTTCCTGGCCTCTCGGAGTTCTACAAGATAACATTCTCGTCCTGCGTTCTGATCTCCTTTAATAACATCAATCCCATTATCAGTAGGAAATTTCATTGTTTAGCACCATGGAGCGAGGACGGCCCTGAAAGCAGCAAGAGTAGGCCGACCCAAGAAAGCGTTATAGGCGGAGAATCCATCAAAAATTACAAAAGTTTGCTTCCGAACCAACTTCTTCTGCCCTTCGCCCATTTCAACAAACAAGTCCACCGTTCCAATTGGCTGTTTTAGTTCTCCTGTGAATCCGACAATTTTGTGTGAAGAGGCTTGTACATCTGTCATAGGGATTTTCATTTGGTCAAATGTCCTTTTAAAGAGTATGTTGCACGAAGCACCACTATCAACCAGAACTCTTCTGACAATAGCCGGCCCAATACCGACAGAAACAACTAAAGGGTCCTCAGTAGGAGCTTCCACATCAATAGAATCTCTGGTTCTGAACATAATATCATCGTGAAAAGTCTTCTGCTGCTTTAGAGGTGCAGCATCTTCCAAGATCAAGACACTTTCTTCAGTCGGAGCATACTTCAAAGCTCTAGCATACCTTTCCACTTCACCCCAACTCCTGCCAGCTGGATGAGGTCCTCCTGTGATCACATTGATAACAGGTCTTTCTTTTTCAGCAGGCCTTTCTCCTGAACCAGATGAATGAGCTGGGGGTAGTTGCCCCTGGTTAGATGAAGACGGGTCTTTTCTATTCCTCTTGACGTATTGCTGCAACTTATTCTCTCTTAACAATTCTTCAATCAGGCTTTTCAAATGGCGGCACTCATTGGTATCATGCCCTGGTTGGTTGTGAAACTTGCAAAATCTTCCGCTTTGAACAACATTCTTCCCAACTTTTACGGCCGATGGTTTTGGAAATTCAACAGCATCCTTAGTGGCGATGAAAATATTCTCCGGGGTATCGGTCAGAGGAGTAAAGTCTGAAGGTTTAAGGAAGCAGGGCTTTTTGAGATCTTTTTGCCTCTTCCCACCATTACTTTCCCTTTTCTGATTTGTAGGTTCTTTCTTGCTTTGAACTGTAGCATTATTTTCCACCACTGTTGTCACAACTTTAGCTGATGCGGAAAGATTCTCTAGGCGTATAAATTCGTCAGCCTTTTTGTAGAATTTCTCAAGCGAATTTGGCTCCTTCATCTTCAGCCATTTTCCAAATTCGCTCGATTTGTCGATAGCACGCATTAAATAGGTCAAGATCATTCGTGGCTCTGCGTTATCGACTTCTGCCAGAGCTAAATTGAAGCGGTTCAAGAATGACTTAATAGGCTCTCCCGGGTTCTGTTCAAGACTGGACAATGACATTATGTCTTTTGCCTTTGAAGCGTATAGCCTAAATTGCTCTTTGAATTTTCGGGTCAGATCGGAAAACTGATCTACAGATCGGACAGGAAGCTTGGTAAACCAGAGAAGTGCTACTCCTTCCAAATTAACTGGGAAATATCGGCACTTTATTTCGTCAGTTGCTCTTGCGCCGGTCATGTGCCAGTCGTATTTATACAAGAACTGATTTGGATCACTTATTCCCCGATAAGCAGGAATGGTGGGGGGAACAAATTTTCTAGGAAATTCAGCCTTTAGAATCTTCTCGGTAAACGGAGTTCTACTTGGTGCGAATCCCCATTCGCTCTCATCTTCATCTATTTGCATGCTCTCTTTCATTATTTGCTTGATCATACCAGAAAGATATTCCTCATTGTTCAGAGATTTCGCAGAATAGACCTCGG